>CM051518.1:28921167-31530333 GCA_028015205.1 Mytilisepta virgata | reverse complement strand
TTCGGTATTTATAATGTTTAAAAAATGTAAATTAAACCATGATAAACTAATGTTTTAATTTACATTAAAGCTACATATCCTGTTCTTAATGATATACCGGGTACATGTATTCTGAAGTTGTTTATTGTTTTTAGGACAATCCATGGATTAATATACAATGCATTGAAGTTATTTATGGAGATGAATCAGAAACTGTTTGATGATTGTACACAGCAGTACAAAGCAGAAAGACAAAAGTAAGATAACAACATATTTATCATGTGAAAACTGAGAATGAATGTTACTGTTAAGAACTAGACTGTTTGTTGCATAAAAGGAATTAACATTTACTTAGCAACAGATAGGATTATTTTGCATATTTGTAATGACAGGAAGTAAGCTAGCATATTTTGCAGACCAAGTCTACACATGCAATGTCCTTCAGTTATGTAATATTGGGCTGTATTGAAGTCATCTTGTTCAGTGCAGCAATAAATTGATTCTTTTGTTTTTCCAGAAGTATATGATAAAGTGAAAAAAACCTGATGTTTTCCATATGAGACCTAGTATAATCCTTTGATCCATATAACCCCTTGACATGAGTCTTGGGCTAATACAGAGGACTTGAGACCTGTTTTATTTAAGATTTATTAACCAGTAGGGTAAAATACGTTAAAAATGCCTTATCTTTATGAGAAAAATGCGTACATTAGAGCAGGGCCATTACAGCATTTTGTTCATAATAACCTGCCCATTACAGGATTTTGTTCATATTAACCGGTTATTACAGCTTTTTCAAAATGGCTGCTTTTTTTCAATACTCCTCTTGGAAATTTCAGAAAGAGCAAACTAGAACATTGTAAAACATATTTTTGAAAAAAACTGTCCCAATCAATCTTTAAAACTGTTCTCACAAATTTTGCTTACTTACCATTATATTTGTGCTATTCGGATTAATGCAAATGCTATATACAAACTGGTGTTGCCTCGGACCATTACAGCAATCCTCAGGCCATTATTACAGACCTTAGACATATAACAGGGCCATTATGAAAACCTCCATTTATTAATACTGTAATAAGAGGCCATCAAATGAATGTGGTTTTCAGATTGTGCTGTTCTTTTATGTTTGACGATAGTGAAAAAAAAAACAGTTAATTTAAATCTGGTTTGTATGAAAATGTAAGAATTTGGGGTAATCATTAACATCACGTAGGATTGTACTTCAGGAAAAGATAGATTGAATTGTATTGTTTTCAACAAGAAGAAACAGTCCACTTCCAACTTCACTTTGGAACATCAGTGATAACTTTCAAAATTTTTAAAGGATTTCATGTAATGTGATTTTGACATTTGAAATATTTTATCAATAGTCAGAAAAATTACAAAACTACAATGTTAAATGTTTAAAATATTTATAAGGAAATTTAATATGAAGAAAAATATTTAAAAAAAATATTTTTTTGTCTCTTCACCATTACAGACAAAACAGTAGAAAAATAACACTAATGAAAGGTGACCAAACATCACATTCACAAATTTATTTATAAAACTATTATACTAGAGAAGATTATTTTTATCAAATTACAGTCTAACCTGTCTATATTATTATTTGAGAATTTACATTGATAATTATTTGCCTCAGGGAAAAAGAAAAAATGAAAGTACGAGATGATGCTTGGACAAAGGTTAGCAATTTGGCAATTGGAAATCCGCAAGTAAGTTACTTAAGATTTATTTCTTATCTTCAACCAAAGGTCAGTATGATTATAGTTGACCAGGGCTCAAACTAGAAGACGATTCGGGTGAAGTTCCCTTTTAGTATTTGACTTTGCCTTACCTCTCATTGAAATGCAAAGTTGGAGTCGCCTGGTGAATGTGGTCATTTGCCTAACCATTTCGCGAAGTTTGAGTTTCCATATAAAAGTGATAAATTGCATCAATGCGTCATATAATTCATTTTCATAGTTGAAATCATGACTTTGACAGTGCTTTTGCAGGAAACTCATAACTTGTGTAATAATGCAACGATCAGGTTGCCATTTATTGCAATTAAAAATAAAGGGAAATAATCTAATGAGAACAAATATGGGTCAACTCTTGACCACGATAATGTGTCTTGGACAGTTGTAAAAGAGATTAAGCAGATGAGAATGAGTATTTGAATGAAGTAGTGGTTATTATTACATTGAGTGTGGTGAAATACCGTAATTTCTGAGTGAAATAAAATCTGATAATTCACCCAGTGAAATTGAAAGTCATATTTCACTCTAGGAAGTGACGTAACAACAGCCGTCACCAACGATGTTGCTATACAAACGTCGTCACGTAGTCGCATAAAAACATAATCCCTTGTATTTTCTGGTTAAATTTTTGAATATACAGAATATGTCAATGTAATAAACAAAATAACTAATCGCTAAATTCGAATACCAAAGATCTCCAACTTGTGACCGAAAAACACTAATAATTCACTTGTGCGCTATATGCACTCGTGAATTAATGTGTTGTTCGGTAACTCGTAGATTTTTAGGTATTCGCATTCCAAGATTAGTTATACTATAAGGGTTTATGAACTGCAGTCTCAAGTTCTTATGCTAGAATATGTTGTGTGTCAATATACAATTTCTCCCTAATCTACAAGTATATTTGTTATTCATGCTGTATTTTATTCTCAACCATATATCTTATAATATTTCGGGTTTTTGCAGTATAAAGAATATGCAAACAAAATGAATGAGAGCAATGATAAATTAGGAAATCCTGGAACGCCAATCAGTATGGGACCAGATGATGACCCAGAAATTAACATGGAGAAACTAGAAAAAGAGGCCAATGAGGTATGCTTTATCAGATGTCTTCTGTTTTCATGTATTGTAGTTATTGTGGGAGTGGGTTAGAATTTCAACTGAAATGATTTTCTTGTATGACTTTAATTAGGCATAAAAAGACTATATCTCTTAATTAACACAGTTGCAAAGTAACCTATGGCTATTCCATTATGGGGGTAGGACTGAAAAAATAAAATTAACTCACTACCAACAGACTTGCATGACTAAATGGTCTGTTGTAACTACTAATGGTCAATAACCTATAAATATTGAGGTTATGGGTTAATCCAACCAATGGCAACTTAGATTTTAATTAAAAGAAGGAATAGACCAAAGGTTGGTGATTATCTCCAGGTACTGAGTCCATTTAAAACTGGCTGCCATGATACAGCTGAATTTTCTTAAACTGTTCATTCATTATCTAATTTTGATGATTTTTTTTTCAAATGAACCTGTGCTTAGCAAAGTCCATTACCAAAATTTTTTCTGATTTTGTGTTCACTTTTGAACTATAAAAAGATTAATATTTATTAAAAAAAAAAAAAAAGTGTGAGGAGTATTTTTTTATCTCACAGCTTTTGTCATCACTTGGCGTCCATCTTCCATCCCCCTCCATCTGTTAACTTTTCACATTTTCATCAAATCCTCTGAAACCACCGGGCCAATGGAATTAAAATTGACAGAAGCGTCTATGTAAGGTCCTTTATAAAATTTGCTAATTTGGTCCCGTTCGGACAACAAATATGACCACCATGGGCAATTGTTGTTTCTGATTAGCTGAGTTTTCAAAAATCTTCTCTAACTGCTCGGCAAAATGGAACAAAAATTGAAAGGAAGCATAAATAGGATGTCCTTTATAAAGTTTCCTCATTTCGTCCCGATTGGACTACAAGTATGGCCGCCATGGTCAGTTCTTGTTTCTGATTGGCTGATAAAAAAAATATTCTTTGAAACAGCTTGGCCACATAGAACGAAACTTGACAGGAAGCATGCATCTATGGGAGGTTCTTTACAAAGTTTCCTCATTTCGTCCAGATCGGGCTACAAACATGGCCGTCATGAGCAATTTTTGTTTCTCATTCATTGATTAAGAAAAAATTTTTTCTCTGAAACTGCTTGGCCAAAAATGTCAGCCAAACTTGAGAGGAAGCATCTATGGAAAGTCTTTTATGAAATCAATTTTTTTCATCCTGATTGGACAACAGGCATGGCAATTCTTGTTTCTGATTGGTTGACTTAAAAAAAAATTTTTTCTCTGAAACTGCTTGGCAAAATGGCTTTCATGCCAGGTGAGCGATGCAGCCTCTGAGCCTCTTAGTTTATTGTAGGAGTTGGTTAAAATTATAACTTAAATTTTTATGCATGTTAAAATGGAATGGATGAATTTATAAAAATAATGATGAAATTTTTCATTCAGATAAAACCCTATAATACAGAATTAAGACAGGTACAAAATCTATTATTTTCATATTGAAATACAAATTATGCTTAAGATAATTTATTATTCAGTCATATAATGTAAATACAAATGTGGATTCATTTATTTTTATTGGTTTCTATTTTTGTGATTTACTGAAAAATTATGTTTTATTGTTGCCAGGTTTTGTGGTTGTGTAATAAGCAATTAAAAATTATTGTAAAATATATTTTTTTTTATAAACAAAATCATGGTATCCAGTGAAATAAAGCAAATCTACTTTGTGTATGAATTCCACATTAGACATACATTGTATGATAAGAATTTTAGCACATCTAATTCTCCTTGATATGCAGTTCTCACATTTTTTTTACATACATGTATATATCATACAATTACTGATCATATGTTAAACTTTAAATGGAGTTACTCATTTATATCTTGTCAGGTCAAAATATTGTCATTTGATTTACCCCAATAGATTTAAATATAAACCAAAAATATTCTTCAGTGATTTATTTTTTTTTTGGTGGACTGTCAGACTTTTTCCTTTAAATCTTTGTTTTGAGATTTCATCTTGAATAAAGAGAACCTTGCTAGTTTCTAGTTTTTCACTGACCCCAAGGATATTTAAAGCTCCTTAGGGATTCATATTTCATTGTGTGACGATTATTAAGGAGAAAGGCATATTTTGACCATCAAAAAATTACATGTTCAATGTTTTGTGAATCATTTTGATAATATTGAAATAAGGTAATTCAATAGAACAGAAATTTTTTTTTAATTAATATGGGCAAAAAGTAAAGTCAGATGATTTTTTTTTATCTGTTTAAAATGAAACTTATCATAATATTCTGAAGTCCATTACATAAATCCACTTTATTTGCAATCAGCAGAAAGTTGGCTCAAAAAATAATGTGAACAAATATGGTAAGATTTTTTCCACAGTTCCAAGTGTATACACATTTCTTTAATTTGCATGGATTTATTTAGATTGGCAAGATTTTGAGTGTTCAAAATTTAATTTCTCTGTCTCGTCTGTTCATAATTGTCCTTGGTCTTGATGATATTAATAAATTGAAAATGTTTGAAACAACGTAGATTATAGTGAAGATGTAAGCTGAGCAGCAATACCAGATAAGAGTTCCTTACTGCAAACAATATAACAGTAGTATTTTTTAATTTACCCCATCTTTTTTTCTACAAACGATGCTTAGAATTTAAAACAGGCCATTTTAGAATAAAGATATTTTCTTTAAAAAAAAATACAGACGAGACACTAACATTTTACTATTTAATTTCATTTAAAACAACCTTTCTGATTGAAGAACAAACAAGTTCTTTGTCTCTCTTGCCCCTAACATTGTTGTCAGTTTTGATTGCATATATATGTATTAGAAGAATCATTTTGAAAATTTCCCACTTTTTTTCCTTTTATACTTTATAGAAAGAATGTTAGTTTAGAGTTATGTTGTGTGATTTTTTTATGAAGTTAGTCAAACAGAAAATATGGACTTTTAATTTTCTGGAAAAATTTATAATAGTCAATATGTACCTATATATATACATGTAACAATAGAAGGTATAAAAGTGAATATGTTACTAACAATTCCTATTGCAAGTTGCAGCTTGAATAATAAAAGTCACACCTGCTTTAAATGGCACCCTTACAAAATCACTGTTTATAAAGGGAACAACACATGTACAGATAGCCCCATCATGAAGACTTCTGTACAAATTTATTATCAACCGACTTAAAATATAAAAATTGTCTTTTTAATACAAGCCATATACCTGAAGTATTGGCCCTGTATTAATTCCTGTATTTTCTGTCTTGACCTTGTATAAATGCTGTGTTTTCATTGGTTAATAATCAAGGAATAATGAAATGGGTGTGTTCATATTAATCTTGTATTATGTCCTTGTACAGTAGTATTGGGTCTGCCTTGGACATAAAATGTAATACAAGATTGATATAAAAACACTCATTAGATAAAAGTTTGATATAAAGGGCACCAGTTCATAAGGGAAATTTTGTCTTGTATATATCTATGACCTGGAAAATTTTATTATATAGACCATAAAATAATTTAGTGGAATTTTCAACTGTGCAACAAGCATTGGATATTGATTTTGGGAAATAGCTCTTAATGGAAGAAATAGTGAATTCAGTTTTAAAGGATTGATACTACCAACGGAAGATAATCATTGTATTAATAATTTAATTTTGCTAATGGATTTTGATACTTGATTTTCATAATACAGTATAGACTATTTGATAAATAAATAACTATGATCTTGTGCATTAGAGGTAGTACCATATTGTTAGGACAGTGAAGAAAGTTACTTGCATGATTTGTTGAAATTCTGTGTATTACATTTCCTATACCAGTAAAGTATCATTCTAATCATGTCAAATATATTTTTTATCACACAAACAGATTACGGTAAGCATCTTTTTGTTTGACATTAGATTTAGTACACTTCCATATTTACACTGCATGCTTTGCCATTAGTCACCTAATTCATCAAATGAAATTTTATTGCACAAAAAATTTTGCTTTGTATATTACAAGGTTTTTTTTATCTCGCCTGCAACGAAAAGTTGCGAAGGCAAAATATTGGTATTACTTTCCGGCGACAGCGGTGTAACCTTTTTAAAACTTTAATAAATTTGCACATGTAATACCTACAGTTAAGATTTATGGTCCACAAGGTAGCTTATCATATAAGGTTTATACTTGTCTTGTGACCCTGACCTCATTTTCTTGGTTCACTGACTTCATAAACATGAATTTAAAATCTGCATCCAAGTTTCGTGGTTAAATCCATTTCTCAGCAACTGAAATACCTAGGCCAACCATATTTTGTTCATAGGTAGTTCTTAGTGAGTACATGCCAGTCTGACACCTGGCTTGGGACCTTGACCTCAATTACCTCTTTCACTTTTTCATGGTTAAGTCCATTTCTCATAATTTGGTCAATAGATAGTTCTTGATGAGTACATGTCAGTCTGACAGCTGCCTTTTGACCTTGACAACAATTTCATGCTTGAGTGACCTTAATCTTAATTTACCCAGAAACTAGAATACAAAGACCCACCATATTTGATCAATAGATAGTTCTTAGTGAGTACATGCCAGTCTGACACCTGGCTTGGGACCTTGACCTCAATTACCTCTTTCACTTTTTCATGGTTAAGTCCATTTCTCATAATTTGGTCAATAGATAGTTCTTGATGAGTACATGTCAGTCTGACAGCTGCCTTTTGACCTTGACAACAATTTCATGCTTGAGTGACCTTAATCTTAATTTACCCAGAAACTAGAATACAAAGACCCACCATATTTGATCAATAGATTTTTGGTGGGTACATGTCAGTCTGACACCTGGCTTGGGACCTTGACCTCAATTCCATGCTTGAGTAACTTTGTCACTTTTTCGTAGTTAAGTCCATTTCTCAGAAACTGTAATACCTAGACCCACTGTATTTGGTCTATTGATAGTTCTTGGTGGGTACATGACAGTCTGAAGTCTCTGGACCTTGACCTCAGTTTCATGGTTGAGTGACTTTCATTTAAGTTTCATTTTTCAACAACTGTAATACCTAGACCTACTGTATTTGATCTATTGATAGTTCTTAGTGGGTACATGCAAGTCTGACACCTGTGTCTGGATTTAAACCTATATTGCATGCTTGAGTGACTTTGTCACATTTTCGAGATTATGTCCATTTCTCAGTAACTTTAATACTTAGACCCACCATATTTGGTCAATAGTTTTTGGTGGGTACATGTCAGACTGACACCTGGTTTGGGACCTTGACCTCGATTTCATGCTTGAGTGATTTTGTCACTTTTTTGTGGTCAAGTCCATTTCTCAGAAACTGTAATACCTAGGTCAACCATATTTGGTCTATAGATAGTTCTTGGTGGGTATATGCCAGTCTGACACCTGGCTTGAGACCTTGACCTCAATGTCATTTTTGAGTGACTTTGTCACTTTTTTGTTGTTAAGTCCATTTCTCAGAAACTTTAATACTTATACCCACCATATTTGGTTAATAGATAGTTCTTGGTGGAAACATACCAGTCTGACACTTGTCTCTGGACCTTGACCTCAATTTCATGGTTAAGTGACTTTAATCCAAATTTCTTAAGTCCTTTTTTCAGCAACTGTAATACCTAGACCTATCCGTATTTGGTCTATAGATAGTTCTTAGTGGGTACATGCAAGTCTGACACCTTTCTCTGGACTTTGACCTCAATTGCATGCTTGAGTGACTTTGTCACATTTTCGAGATTGGGTCCATTTCTCAGCAACTTTAATACTTAGACCCACCATATTTGGTCAGTAGATAGTTCTTAGTGTATACATGTCGGGTTCTTACAAAGAATTTTTCATGATGAGTCCTGGGACTCATCATTTTTCAGAATGGTGAGTCCCAGCTGTTTTTGATGTGTCCCAGGACTCATCGCCATATTTGTAATGTTCATTCCTGCATGATTTTGACCATGGTAGCCCTATTGTACTATTGTTAAAGTTTAATTAAAATCATGTGCTGCCTTAAAATACTGACGAATATAATTTCAAAAAAAAATTTAACATATGCAGTGGTGCTCATAAATTTGGAAGAAAATTTCTGTTACAGATATGAGTAAAAATCTTTGCACTCTTTGACAACTTATATATTGTTGCCATTTTATTTTTTAATATTTATTAATCTATAATCTTTACTATAATTTTTTCTCAGACATACGCTTAAAATCCTCCCATTGACCTTGTTTGAACACCTTAATAATCAATATTGACAAAATTTCCATTTGTGCATAGAGAGATGTGTCAAAATCCGCTAAATTTATTTTTAAATGAGGTCTACATATTGTTACTGGTCGGTAAAAAACACTAGTCAATGAAAAATCACTAGAATTCCGATTGCCACCATTTCCTAGCTTACTTTTTGTCGTTTCTTTCCCCTTCCCCTTTGATCTCAAAGAAAGCAAAAAATGGCGGCCTCGAGATTGTTTATGAAAGTAACAGTCTTTGGACGCAGCTGATTAGATCTACATGAGTCCCAGGGACGCATGAGTTTGAAGGATAACATGTCCAGTCCAATTTTAGCACGTCCAGGACGCATGTACGCACCTTAGCAAGAACCCTGCTTTTGACTTTGACCTCAATTTCTTATAACACATTTTGCTTTGACTTGCAAAATGTCGGGCATCAGATAATCATTATTCTGTGTCCATGTGCATACTCAGGCGAGACATGTAGTGTGTCCACTCCTGTTTTTACCTTATCGTACAGTTCCATGGAAATGGTTTGATATATTTTCAAGTAAAAGTTTTTTCTGATGAATATTAATTCTTACAGTGTATTTTTAGAAGCCTTTCAATATTAATATTGGTCATGTTAACATACATGTAGCTTGTTGAATGCTAATAATTTGAGTAGATCTACCATAAAAAATGAATTATTAATTATGAATTTCCTGGAGCCCTAGACACTAATGCAGATATTTGTTTTAGAATTGGTAAACTATATACTTTGGTTGTTTGACCTCAGGTTAATTTATGTAAATTTTTCTTATTCAGCTTTATGCAGATGAGGTGAGGCAGCTACATTATAAAATTCTCTAAAATAACAATTAAGCCTCTCTTCCTGTTTGGAAAATTAACAGAATTATATTGACACATAAACACATGCTCTTAAGGTTGATAAAAGAGATGCAATCCCAGTTTCTTTGCATTAGATTGAGAGGATTCATTGAATCATGAATGACTTTATAAAGAATCTTAATGTATGCCCATACCAGGTACTCACAACTTAAAGAATTGAAATAACAGTTTCCAGTTCAAAATATAAACAGTCCATCAAATGTTTTGTATACTACAGTCAATATTAACACCAAAAAGTTTGAGAAAAAAGAGAAGGCATTTAAACAAAATCTATTTTATGCTAGGTCTGTAAATGGTTGCTAAGTGGAAAATAAAGCTGAAGGTGTAAAACAAATTGCTGGAATTTTTGTGTGTGTGTATTTTGTACAAAAATTTAATCACCCTCAGTAGGAACATAATTTTTTTTAAAAGTAATCTGAGATAATGTGATTGAAAATACATGTAATTTGTAAGTAAATTCAACGGTAAACTGAACTCTAATGTTAAACTCGCAGCTTGTAGTGGGCATTTCTCAATTTAACTTTATCAGGTATGCCAAAGTCTGGAAATCCCAAAAATCATTTTGCCATGGAGGGAGTTGAAATCATAATTTTTACAGAATTGCAAAATTTATCATTAAAATGTCAGTGTTCCAGATAAGTGGAATATCAGCATAGATATGACAAAAACAAAATAATTTTAAAGTGTACAAGATATGCAGAGAAGTTAATAGGTAATACAAATCAGTAAATGTAGTATAACAAATCTGGAAACAATACATTAATTCTTGAGTGCATTGTAAGGATTTTTAAATTTCAAGTATTCAGATTTCATCATTAGTTTTTGGCCGGGTTGCACAGAGTGCAAATCCGGGTTATAGTATGGTGAATGTCGGGCGGGCAGGGAAAATTGGTACCTATTTTGTGAAATCAACTCCTCCTACAGTTTTTCACCCACATCTTTGAAACTTCATAGAATGTTTCTATATATATTGAAGATGTGGACCTCACTTTATGAAATTGTTTCAGGAATTATTTCCCATTTTTCTAAACTTTGGAAATTAGTCGTTTTTAGCTCACCTAGCCAAAGGCCATGTGAGGTTTTGCCATCACTTTTCGTCTGTCGTCCGTCCGTCTGTCGTGCCTTCCGTCCGTCCGTTGTAAACTTTTCATTCAAAAATCTTCTCCTCTGAAACCGCTGGGCCGATTGGTTTGAAACTTAATAGGAATGGTCTATGACATGTCCTCTACAAACGATCCTACAGATATCAAAAATCTGACAAGTAGTAAAATTGATCAGCATGACAAGATCTACCTACCCTGAAATTTTGAAGGAAATTCCGAAACCCATTTAGGAGTTATTGCCCTTTTTTCGTCAATTTTTTTAACATTTTTTCAATCAAAATCTTCTCCTCTGAAACCACTGGACTGATTAGTTTGAAACGTAATAGGAATGATCTATGACATGTCCTCTACAAACGATTCTCAATTTTTTTTTATCTGACATAAAACATGGCTGTCGTAGCTAAAAATAGAATATAGGGGTGGATGTGTTGTTTTTGGCTTATAACTTAAAAACCGTTACAGATATCAAAAATCTGACAGGTAGTAAAATTGATCAGCATTACAAGATCTACCTACCCTGAAATTTTGAAGGAAATTCCAAAACCCATTGAGGAGTTATTGTCCTTTTTTCGTCAAATTTTCAAAATTTTTTCATTCAAAAATCTCCTCTGAAACCGCTGGGCTGATTGGTTTGAAACTTAATAGGAATGATCTATGACATGTCCTCTACAAACGATTCTCAATTTTTTTTTTATCTGACATAAAACTTGGCTGTCGTAGCTAAAAATGGAATATAGGGGTCGGATGTGTTGTTTTTGGCTTATAACTTAAAAACCGTTACAGATATCAAAAATCTGACATGGGGATAAAATTGATCAGCATGACAAGATCTACCTATCCTGAAATTTTGAAGGAAATTCCAAAACCCATTTAGGAGTTATTGCCCTTTTTTCGTCAAATTTTCCAAATTTTAACATTTTTCGTCATTTATCTCCAAAACTATTTGAGATAGAAGTGAAATGTAAATTTGAAAAATGTTTGCCATGTTGAGATCTACCTACCCTGAAATTTTGAAGGGAATCCCAAATTCTATTTAGGAGTTATTGGTTTGTGTAATTTGAGGTCGGGTTCTGTTACATTTATTTAAGGTTCACCCTGATTCCTGGTCAATTATATCAACTTCCTGCCAGGACTACCACCATCAGGGAACATATTTTAACATTAAACCTTATGAAAAATAAACCTTCAACAAATTTTCCCTGAACAATTGAACCAATTGTAACAAACTTCGTCAAATAGTTGATTTATTGTCCAATGAAAACTAGACTCCAGATGAGCGATACAGGCTCTGGTGAGCCTCTTGTTTATTGACATCTTCAATAGAGGGTACCTATTTTGTGAAATCAACTCCTACAGTTTTTCACCCACATCCTTGAAACTTCATAGAATGTTTCTATATATATTGAAGATGTGCACCTCACTTTATGGAATTATTTCAGGAATTATTTCCCATTTTTCCAAACTTTGGAACTTAGTCGTTTTTTTATTGACATTTTCAATAGAGGGTACCTATTTTGTGAAATCAACTCCTCCTACAGTTTTTCATCGGCATCATTGAAACTTGGCAGAATGTTTTAATGCATATTGAAGATGTGCACCTCACTTTATGGAATTATTTCCCATTTTTCCAAACTTTGGAACTTAGTCGTTTTTTTATTGACATCTTCAATAGAGGGTACCTATTTTGTGAAATCAACGCCTCCTACAGTTTTTCATCAGCATCATTGAAACTTCGCAGAATGTTTCTATATATATTGAAGATGTGCACCTCACTTTATGGAATTATTTCAGGAAACTAATTAAACTGATGACTGCCTCTGTGCTCGTACACCAACATACAATGTGTCTGATTTTGTCTATATAAATATTCATGACTGCCAATGTGCAATATGATCTTGTAATCACCTTTGTCACCACTAAAGTAAACACCCAGTAAAGCAACCTGGCCATTTGTGTCTTTGACCCATTTTTCTGTTGATGACACGGTTAGATTGAAAAGGTTTAATTAGAAAATGTGAAGGATTATATTTTTATGTGACTATGTATGGTAATGACATCGACCACACTATTGTTACGTAACTTCCTTGAGTGTGAAGTATATTTCTTTTGCTTGGAAATATCAGTATTTCCAATTATAGTATAACTAATCTTGAAACCGAACTACACATTAATTCACAAGTTATAGAATGTTGGGTATTTGAATTTCAATGTTAGTATTCTTTTTATTACACTGTCAAATTCAGAATGGTTTTCGGTTTGACTTCACTTCAAAATTTGTATTGTTACTTTGTTGGCAAATGCTATTGTTACTTCACTAGTGAAATATGACTTTTCTGTTCACTAGTGAATTATCATATATTCTTTTACTTGGAAATTCCAGTATTTCACTGCACTCAATGTAATCTACGTAATAAGTTACATTATTCAGTTATAACAGTTGTGCAAGTATCAGACTGCCAGTATAATTAATATATTCTGCTGGAATGTGAGAAAGTAGCATCTACTGAACTATCCTTATCTATTAAGGCTTGTATCATTAACTATAGTTCTTAGAGTCATGACATGGAAAACCCCAATAATTCTTTTTTTTTAAATACAAGATGCAATGCCTGTTCAAAGTTTTTTTCTGGGTATGCCAATTGGATTTAAATGTATTATATATAATGGATATCAAGAAACTGATGTGTAAACAATGACTAATCCAAGTAGCTTCCCCTCGCTGATCGGATATCATTAACCTGGTAACTCATGTGACAGGTTTTGACATAGCAAACTTAGCATTAAGTAATTGGTTAAGTTTAGTTCATGTGTATTTCAAAACTTCGTAAGGGTTCTGTATCAGACTATAGATATAAAATATAGATAATATGACTAAAATTGTTCTTTTTTCATCTCGCCTGCAACTAATGTTGCGAAAGGTTAAGATATAGGTATTATTTTGCTGTGGCGTCATATATAATATTTAGGCTTAAAATCTTTGGTCCTCTGATGCATTATGATATAATTGACCTAAATTTCATGCTCGAATGAATTGTGTTAAATTTTCGAGATTATGTCATTTTCTAAGCACCTGTAATACATAGACCGACTATAATTGGCTTATGAATAATTCTTGTGTCCATGCCAGTCTGAATCTTCTTACCCGACTTTCACAATTTTAGGCTTGACTGACTTGTATCAGATGTTTCAGACCATAACTTTTTCTTTTAATGCAATACCTTTGAGTTATAATGCCGGATATCAGATAATTTATTCTGTGTCACTGTGCGTACTCTGTCGAGACATTTAGTGTGTCCTCTCTTGTCTGAAGTATTTGCTTCATTTATATACGTTTAGCTTTTGTTTTATTTGTGCTTCAACATCTGTGCTCTGGTCATATAATTTTAAATGCTCATATGACCAAATTTTTGGCTGAGACGAATTTTGCTTACTTTTTCATTCGCATTGTTGACACATATAACTTCACTGCTTCTGTTCAAAATCCAATAGTAGAGTACCAGGCAAAGTCAATTTAAACTTAAATGTTTTTAATTTGGCATGTAGAGTAATTGTTGTCAACTATGCATGGACCATAGTGTCAATATTCTACTGAAATAAACTGAAATTATGTTATTATACAAGCAATATACAGTTATATGGTCTTAGAGGAATTAATTAATTAAATTTTTCTTCATTTGTGAAATTAGTTTTTTAATCGGTGTGTTGGCTAGCTTAGAATCGATTGACAGAACATCTACTGCATTCTTAATTACATTTAAATACAGTCAAACATGTCATAATGACTACCTCTATTAAGCAATAACCTCTTATTGGACATTATTTACTTCCCTTTGTATTGCATTTTATTAGCTCACCTGGCCATGTGAACTATTGCCATCACTTGGCGTCCGTCGTCCATCGTCATCATCGTCGTAAACTTTCCTTTAAAAATCTTCTCCTCTGAAATCACTGGGCCAATTGGAACTTAGCAGCAATGGTCCTTAGGTGGTCCTCTTTGAGAATTATATCCGACGACCCAGCTCGTCATCCAAGATGGCCACCAGAGCTGAACATAGTTTAACATAGGACCCTATGGGGAATTTAATTAAAGATCTTGTCTGTAACCAATTGGCCAATTAGAACAAAACTTTGCAGCAGTGGTCCTTACGTGGTCCTCTTTCAGAAGTATATCCGATGACCCGGCCCGTTATCCAAGATGGCCACCAGAGCCGAACATAGTTTAACAGTGTTTAACATAGGACCTAAGTGGAAAAATCACTGAAAGATCTTCTTGTTTGAAACCAGTGAGCCAGTTGGAACTTGACAGGTTGCCAGTCAAGATGGATATAGTCCAGGTGAGCGATACAGGTTCCTGGTAGCCTCTAGTTAACATTGTATTAACTGAATCTGTATTAAGAGACCACCTGTCTTATTTGACCTTATTTCTATGTTCCCTCGGTAGGTTTGAATGTATTACACAAGATAAAATGCAGTATAAAGAAAAATTTTAATGGGAAAAATTGTCTCTAGTCTTGTACTTTGTAACAAGTTTTTTTACCATTGTTTGACAGTCGAGAATACTTGAGTAGTCATTATCGTTACACACTCTTGGCTATATCTCCTCCTAAGCCTATGAATGGATTTCAAAGAAACTTTCATGAAATCTGCAGTAACTAATACTATCATGCAGATCATAATTTATTTTATTTTTTATCATAATAATTTTTGCAGTTTCTGTATCAAAACATAAACCTTGTAATTTTTCATGTTATGGTCTTTATGAAAATACTATTGTCACCAATTGTAAACGTCACGTCATCAGTTATCTAGCCAGTTAGATACTGTGTTACATAGTGAGGTTTAATAATATATAATAAATTTTAATTGTCCCTGCCACAATGTGACAGAGGGATCTGGTGAAATTCTCCGTCCGTCCCTCCGTCCATCAGTCACAGTTATTTGTGGAAGCAACTCCCCTGAGACTGCTGATCAGATTTCTTTAAAATTTTGTAGGACTTTCAGTCACCTTATGTATTTGACGTTTTTGTGCGACACTATAGGAACACTGTGGACACAATTCCTTTGAGAGCGCTGATCGGATTTCGTTCAAATTTTGTAGGATTGTTAGTCACTACACCTACTTGATCCAATCGCACTGCAATTTTGATTTGACAAATTTTACGGGAGTCATAGAACTTTAATGTTTTTGTGCATGTAACACTACAGGAACACTTTGTGGACACAAATTTTATTTTTATTGTACTGCAATTTTTTTTATTCGACAAATTTTACCGGATTATTGATGTGCTGCACAGGATGACCTTTTGAATGCCAATGTTTCCAGTTTTATTCCCATGTTTGGTTGGAGTGTTGACATCCATACTTTTCCGCCATTTCAATAATACACATTTTTAGGGTTAGGTTGCTAAGCAACCAAAACCCTTATGCCGTCGGTCGTTTGGTTAGACAATGAAGGAAACTTTGGAAATCTGGTGTTTTGTGGAAAAAGTTGGACCAGAAGTTTTTGAAACTATGTTTTTATGAGTAAATATGCAAGCTTATCTAGGATTGAAGCTTAAGTTAAGCAGCTAGTTAAGGCTAGTTAAGCAGCTTTTTATCTCGATTTTGAGATGACACATGCGCAAAGAAACCTCCATATTTTTCGAATTACGACTATGTTTATATTGGAATATCATATAAGAAAATAAACATTCCGCGGTAAAATAGTCCTAATATTTGTTGTTGCTGGTGCAGTTGTTTTTTAATAGAAATGTAACTGAAACACACCGAGAAGTGTAATTGTCCAGTTATTTAATAAAAGATGTGTGTTTTATTGACGATTTCCTTTTTGTTTTGAAAGCCGTGTAAAGTATTCGCACCTTTTAAAGTGTACAATGCTATCGGCGTAAGGATTTTGAATGTTTACATTTGCACGGATATTTTGGGAAGGATTACAATCAGGTTTATTTTCAAAAGATTTCAAAGGTAAGTTCCATTTTTGTTGTGAACGTGATTGTTAACTTATACAGAACATATTTTGCACATTATTTGCTTATTCTTCTTGTAATTCTGATGGTATTTTGTGTATTTGATTAACCTTTTGACCTGATCATCGTGACTTCATTTTGTCAAACCTGTTGGTCAGTGATAGAATTGCATACAGGTTATTTGAAATGCCGACAACTTGCACATTAAGATTGAAAAACACTGTGTTTATCATTAATTTAGAAAACGGTATTATCGAAGGTATAATGGGTTTATTTTAATTGAAAGCTTGAATGTTTACGTTCTTTTTGTGTATTTGATTAACCTTTTGACCTGATCATCGTGACTTCATTTTGTCAAACCTGTTGGTCAGTGATAGAATTGCATACAGGTTATTTGAAATTCCGACAACTTGCACATTAAGATTGAAAAACACTGTGTTTATCATTAATTTAGAAAACTGTATTATCGAAGGTATAATGGGTTTATTTTAATTGAAAGCTTGAATGTTTACGTTCTGATCTACCTGCACATGCGCAGTGTAGTGTAAATAGAAATGACCCCCTTCTACAATTGTCCAAACTTTGTCTTTTTATATAACCTTAATAACTTGAAGACCTTTGATTTCTGTTTATTTTAATTCATCAAATCATTATTATGCGTTTGACTTTTTAAAAAAATTCAATTTAGAGTGATAATTCAAGAAGCGTTAGCCGACTCGTGCTTTCTTTGATTGATTAGTGCATATTTATGTACAGACATGCGCAGTAAAGTTGAGTAGTAGAACCTTCAGCTCAGATACACTGTGTTGCGAAAATATACGTTTTAAAAAATCACTGTATATTTTGAAACCAAAGCAATACATATGCTGTCAATTTAAAAAAAAATCAGTCACCTACCCACAGGAACATTATTATATAATAGACATTTTTTCCGCAGAGCTCGTTAACTTTCATAATTGATATATTTCCTTGTAAATAATACTGTTAATAAAAAGAATTCAATACCAAAACCTATTTTGCAATACATTGTACAAACAAAAAGCATTGAAATAATCATCAGCAATGTTTGTACAAATAAAAGTCAAATGCTAGCAACCTAACCCTACCAGTGCTATGCACTTTGATGTATATTTTGTGGGTGGGCCTCGGTGGCTGAGTGGTCTAGGTAGTTTGTCATGACTACTAATGATTACTTACCTGTCAACGCTGAGGTTGTGAGTTCGAATCTCACCAGTGGCAGGGTGTGTTCGACTCAATCTTAATTGACAAGGATTGCCAATTTGCCTACCGAAGGTCGGTGGCTCTCTCCGGGTACTCCGACTTCCTCCACCAATAAAAACTGGCCGCCGCGAAATAGCCAAATGTGCTGAAAATGCGTAAAACCCCAACTAAATAAATAAATATATTTTGTGGGGCTTCGACTTTTCTCTGCGGATTGGGACATATGGCTACATGTAGCAATCTTCTTGAAGTTTATAATAATCCATTGTAAGGACATCAGTAAAATTTACAAACTTTCTCACCTTGGGGGTAGACATCCCTATCTCCTCATTCACCATTAATTGATGGGTGCAGGCTACTTAGAACACTAAGACTTACTTTGGGTTATGGTTACTTTTATAAAAGTTATGTTACCATTGCTTCTGGCACCATTTTATTTAGTGCTTGTTGTTGCCCCATTGTTGAGGGCCACAAACAACCCCTAATATATATAATTAGTCAATTGCCATATTCTGTTCTACAGGCAGATTTTGACACATTGACGCTTATTGCCTATTCATACATTCTTAGCTCACCTGGTCCAAAGGGTGTCCGTAGTCAACTATTTTAAGGATCTCGGAAACTAATGGGCCAAATACTTCAAAAATTTAAGTGAATTTTCCTTAGGGTATCTAGTTTATAAATGTATCTGAGGTTTTGATCCATAATCAAACATGGCCACCATTGCTTAAAATAGAACAGAGGGGTAAACTGCAGTTTTTGTCTTATATCTCAAAAACTAAAGTATTTACAGCAAAACTGACACGGGGGTAAAAATGGTCATCAGGTCAAGATCTACCTGCCATGAAATTTTCTGATGAATCGGTCAAGCCTTTGTTGGGTTATTGCCCCTGAATTGTTAATTTTAAGGAAATTTTGCAGTTTTAGGTTATTATCTTGAATATTATTATAGATAAAGAGAAACTATAAACAGCAAAAATGTTCACAAAGTAAGATCTACAAATAAGTCAACATGACCAAAATCATTGATTGACCCCTTATAGGAGTTTTTGCCCTTTAAAGACAGCATCCGATGTAAACTTTCCTTTAAAGGTCTTTTCTACTGAAACCACTGGGCCCATTGGGACCAAACTTTGGTTGAATAGTGCTTGCGTGGCCCCTTTCCAAAATTATGTCTGGCATCCCTGACTTCCAACCAACATGGCTGCTGTTACTAAAAATATTAAAAAAGGGGATGAATTTCAAAAATCTTCTATGAAACAACAAGGCCAATTAGAACCAAACTTAGCAGTAATGGTCCTTAGGAGGTTCTGTTTCAGAATTATGTCTGATGACATGGACTGTTAACCAAGATGGCCACCACAGCCGAACTTAGGACTAGGCAGCAATGGTCCTTAGGAGATTCTCTTTCAGATTTGTGTCTGATTTTGTGAACTGTGAACCAAGATGGCCGCCTCAGCCAAACTTAGTTTATCATAAGGCCCCATGGGAAAATTCATTGAAAAATCTTGTCAAACCACATGGCATATTGGAACCAGACATGGCAGCAATGGTCCTTGGGAGGTCCTCTTTCAGAAATGTGATTTCGTGGACTGTGAACCAAGATAGCCACCACAGCCGAACTTAGTTTAACATAGGACCCTATGGGAAATTCAGTCAAAAATCTTCTTGTCTGAAACCACTAATCCAATTAGAACTAGACTTGTTAGCAATGGTCCTTAGATGGTCCTATTTTAGAATTTCGTCAACCAAGGTGGCCACCACAGCAAAACTTGTTTAACATAAGGCCCTATGGGAAAATTCATTGAAAAATCTGAAACCACTTGACATATCAGAAATGTGTCCAATTTCGTGGACTCACAGCTGAACTTAGTTATCATAGGACCCTATGGGAAATTCACTCAAAAATCTTCTCGTCTGAAACTACTGAGCCAATTGGAACTAAACCTGGCCACATTCGTCCTTAGATGGTACTCTTTTAGAATTGTGTCCGATGAACCGGATTGTCAACCAAGATGGCTGCCACGGCCGAACTTAGTTAAATATTGGACCCTATGGGAAAATTCATTTAAAAATCTTCTTAGCCAGTTGGAACAAAACTTAGCAGTTATGGTCCTTAGATGGTTCTCGTTTAGAAATGTTTCCATTGACCTGGACTGTCAACTACGATGACTGCCATAGCTGAACTTAGTTTAACATAGAACCCTATAGAAAAATCAGCCAAATTGACTGCAACTTTTAAATTTTTTGTCCTGCTCAAGGTGAAAAGATAAATCCAGGTGAGCAATACAGGCTCTTAAGAGCCTCTTGTTATGCTAGGCCAAAATGATTAAATAAAATAAAATCTTTTAAAAGGTATTTAGAAATTGTAATTTGTATATTTCTAATTTAGTGTATATCTTTGTGTTCGTCCTTTTCTTTTTTTAAGTATGCTAAAGTGTCACACCCTTATCTTAAAAATATGTCCCTGTTTCCTAAAATACTAAATGGAACACTGTTAATACTTATTGGTCTCTATACAGGATGTTTAATTTCTTTTTTATTTCTTTTATGACTTTTGTGTAATATGTTTGTTTTTAAATGAAAAGTTGATAATCTTATGATAAATTTAATTGTATTCAAGAAAAATAAGGATGGTAAATTAGGCAAAAAGTTTAGTTTATTTTAAAAATAATTAGCAGTTTGGAGTGAAAAACTGATACCAGAATATAAATGTCTATACTTTATTTTAATTACAGTTATCGAAGAAAAAAGGCAAGCAAGACAAGCCCTTACTACGGCGAAAATCCGAACTACCACATGACATAACTATGATAAAAGCACTGGAGTGTCATAAAAGAACAGATGACTTTTTATCAACATCATCAGAAAGCAATTCAACTTGAGACCAAACTCTTCAGTTTATGTCGTGGACCATTTCTATTGTTATGATGGAACAAATTCATTCAATCTCTTATCTGGTGTCTGCAAGTGTATATGTGATAGTTAAACGTGTATGAGTGTGAATGTTAGAATTGTAATTTTTATATTGTATATAATGGAGGATTGGATGAAGAAAAGATTTTATGGTTAACTAAAATTAGGTCTTTATGGTGAGAGATGTCAAACAGTATGTATGGATTAGGATTTTGTATAATTGCAATTCTGTGATAATAAGTCCATTTAATTGACTTGCAGCACCCTGTGATACTCCGCCCACTTTGCCTTAAAAGGAATTGGGAGGAGTCGCAATTGAAATGATTGATACATGCGTACATTGACATTCTAACGGATGTACCTCAGGAAATATCATGCAACTTAAATGAAGTAATGTTTGCCTGTTTTTAATATTTCCATTTTTCCAATGAACAGAAATATCTACAATTCCATGACCTTATTTACCAAAAATGATTAAAAGAAAAAGCTTGGTTGGAGATGTTTTGTTGGCTCCTAGTATTGTACCGGTGTTGTTCTTATTGTCTTTTTCTGATGAGGGGACAGAATCATTTGCCAAAAACAGTATATCAGCAGAACATTTCCTTTTACAACTTTAAGTGATTTTCACTTTTTTGTGAAGGATCTGGTAAATACATTATATTTTTTATTCTGATTTCTACTAAAGCTCGTACATTCTCAACTACAAAATATTCTAGTCAGAATGAAATATAGTACATGGAGAATTATATCATGCTACCATATTGATGAATTCAACATTATCAGAAATAAAATTATCAGTATTTGCAGGATATAACTGTGATTGTGAATTTTTCAATGAATTTTAAGTTTTTGTAGTTGTTGGTGATGCATTGTTAAGTGAAAAGAGAAATATTTTCCAGAAAATATTGTAATAACACATTCCCAAGAAGTGCTATATTTGTAAGCTTTTTGCTGTTGTTTATTTATTGTGATGTAAAATCAGACTCGTAAATATCAAGAAATATATCTGAATATGTATTAATCATTGAAAATTGAAGATCTGAATATGTGCATCTTAATTCTAATATCTAATCATTTTTCAAACAGACTAATATGGACATGTTTTCCTTATTTTATAAATTTTTTTTGGCAGTAACAATAATTTTTATGCCACCATTAATAAGTTTTTAGTAGATAAAGTTTCATACAATTTCATTAAAAAGCATGCTATTTCAAATGTATTTTGAGAAGCTTTTCATTGCAATGTGATAATAAATATCATATGATTACAAATCTGTTACTATCATGATGTATTATTCATTCTTTTTTAATCTTATATAGGTAAACATTTCTTTTAATAAAGGCAAATAAAATAAAAATGTTCATTCCCCAACAAGGTGATTATCTAAAAAATATTTTATGTGGCCTTGCACACTGTATGGAAATGTTCTTAAAGAAACTAAATTTTAATTTCATATAGGCATATTTAAGCAATGCCAGTTGTCAGTATTTTAATATGCTGTAAAACTTAATAAATTGAAGATACTGAAAACAAATATTTCATGAGAAAGATGTTCATGTTACTAGTTGACTGTACTAATGATCACTAGCCTGTCAACATTGAGGTTGTGAGTTCAAATCTCAACCTGTGGCAGGGTGTGTTTGACGCCGATGTTACTTGACAAGGATTGCCAGTTTTCCTACCAAAGGTCAGTGGTTCTCTCCGGGTACTCTGGCTTCCTCCACAAATAAAAACTGGCCGCCGCAAAATAGCCAAATGTGCTGAAAACGGTGTAAAACCCCAACTAAACAAACATACAAACAGGTTTACTGATATTTTCTAAGTAATGCACAGATCTTGGCCAGTATATGTTAGTAAGGTACAGTATATTAATAGATAAGAGAATTTTTATGTCAGATTACAAGCTTGAAACTCATAAATGGCACTTAACTGCTCTATTTTAATTTTTTGTATTACAGGATAAACAGGGTTCTTATAATAGTTAATGCTGATATAGAAAGTAATAGTTTTTGATCTAATAGCTGTCAGATTATACAGGTACTACAAGTTAAGTACAACAAATACATTTTGACGCAAGGAAAATTATTTAATACTGAAAGTTCTAATTCCCCCAGAAGATGTATTGTAAAATTTTGAAAACAAGTACTCCAATTTTACTAATAAATATATTCTAGATTTTGTTGAACAGAAAATGTTTTTTTTATATACAAGAAATAAACTGCATGCTTAATATTAAAGCTTTGAAACATACCATTTTGAGGTTAATTTTTCTGTTGCCACAAGTTAACATTGAGAGGTAATAAGTAAATGTTTTATTCAAGGTAAAATTGTAATTGCAGCTTCAGTAGCTGTAGAAATTATATTTCCAATGATATATAATATCATACATATGTAATTTATTTTATAATATTACAGTTTTATTGCAGCAAAGATAGTTTGTTGTACTTAAAATCAATTTTGATATGAACCATTAAAACCACATTTACCTGGTATATTTTCTGTAGTTTTTACAAAGATCTACTAAATCAGTCAGTATTTTTGTGCAATTTCTGTTTGCTGATTACTTATACTGCTGTTAAAAGATTTTCTTCAGTCTTAGTGAAATAATTCCAAATTGTTAGTTAATTCTAAGATGAGTTTTTGTCTCGCCTTGACGGAGTCAAAAGGCGAGACATAGGTATGCTGTTTCCGGCGTCGGCGGCGGCGGCGATGGCGTCAACAATGTATTAGTTTGTGATTAGCTCAGTTTTATGGGGATCCACTAGTGGTAGGTCAATGATAATTGGTATGCAGATGAATTACCATTGCCACATCTCATTGCCATGGAGATTATTTGGCTCCGCCCCCTCAGTCATGGTCTATTGACTTTGAATGGTTTGCTTACTTTACATGTATTAGTTTGTGATTAGGTCAGTTTATGGGGATTCACTAGTGGTAGGTCAATGATAATTGGTATGCAGATGTATTACCATTGCTACATCTCATTGCCATGGAGATTATTTGGCTCCACCCCCTCAGTCATGGTCTATTGACTTTGAATGGTTTACTTACTTTACATGTATTAGTTTGTGATTAGGTCAGTTTATGGGGATCCACTAGTGGTAGGTCAATGATAATTGGTATGCAGATGTATTACCATTGCTACATCTCATTGCCATGGAGATTATTTGGCTCCGCCCCTTCAGTCATGGTCTATTGACTTTGAATGGTTTGCTTACTTTACATGTATTAGTTTGTGATTAGGTCAGTTTATGGGGATCCACTAGTGGTAGGTCAATGATAATTGGTATGCAGATGTATTACCATTGCTACATCTCATTGCTATGGAGATTATTTGGCTCCACCCCCTCAGTCATGGTCTATTGACTTTGAATGGTTTGCTTACTTTACATATATTATGAGTCTGGTGAAGAGGAACCTTGAGGGATCCTGTACTGGAAATCAACTATAAGTAACTATAAGTAACTATAAGTAAACAAACAAAATTATATTTCATTGGACACAAAGCCAAGCAAAAAGATTTTTGTCTCGCCATGATGAGGTTGGGTTGAAAAGCTACACATAGGTAGGCTAATTCGTGCATATTCATTGAATGAATATTTCCATAACTTACATGTTAAAGTATTGCTATCAGTGGCGGATCCAGAACTTTTTGTAAGGGGGGGGCGCTGACTCACCTAAGGGGGGCCCACTCCAGTCACGCATCAGTGATTCCCTATATAATCAACCAAATTTTTCCCACAAAATTTTTGTATTTAGGTTTGGGAACGACATAATAAGTCAATGGTATTTGGTATCCAGTTGTATTAGCATTCACACATCTCATTTAAATGGAGATTGTTTAACCATGTAACTCAGTCATGGTTCATTGACTTTGAATATTTGCATAACTTGTGTAAGATGTTAAGGTATTGCTATTATGATTTCAACATTTGCATAATCAAAATTACAAAAAGGCGAGACATATCTCTGTGATAACAGTTTATTTATGTTGGAGTTGTTAAAACATCTGATCATAAAATATGTCAAAATTTTTTTTCATTTGAAAAAATTAACATATTTCGTATGAAATTTAATGGAAATGTTTTTCATTCTATTACTGTATTGTCCATTTATAGAAAGAATTGAACCATATATGCAGTCACAAGTAGGCCTTTCTTTTTACAAAATACATGGCAATTAGCAAAAATTCAACTTCTGTTCCACTTGATTTATTTTGCTAAAGAGTTATGCACATTATTACATGGATGCAAGTTTTCAGGATTTTAAAGATTTCTGATCTTTGATGAGTAACCTCCCTTCCTCTCCAAAAAATAATAATCAATCAATCAATGAATAAAATGAATTTGATTTAAGGACATAAATGCCAACAATTACGATTTTTCCGTAATTGCTACGAATTTCAGGTGAAAATTAGTGTTTCGGTTTATAGTCTATCATTACAGATTTCCGTTCATTACCAGTCCAAAACTGTTCCTGGGTTAGATTTTAATATTTCATTACAGGTTACTATCGTGGAAAGATAAAGCGGAGTAAAGATTCAGATTTTTAATTACTTTCGGGATGTCTCAGGATTATTTGCTTTATAAAACGATCTATTTGGTTTTTGTACGATTCCGAATATATTGATGAATGCACTTATATTCTATGAAAAAATTATGATTACTGAAAAAAGTTGCAAATTACTGACGACTCAGATTGTTTTTACTGATAGGACCAAAAAAGGGTTGGCATCTATGTAAAGACAGAATCCTGATTGATTGTCAGGTTACTTGAACTCTGCAAGTCTAATATAGCAACAAAAAAAACAACTAGAACAGAATACTGTATAAAAATATATCAGATATAGATTAGGCTTTGTTTAGTAAAGAATGTATTAAGTTGAACACATTACTGTATTTTGACGTGTATTCAGAAAATAAATTTTATTACAGAAATTTTAAACAAAGTTTGTACAGAAAGTAGCTATGAATTTATTTATGGCCTGTAAATTTTACTCTGGTAATTGTTATGTTTTGTTAGTAGTGTTTTATTATTTTGTTGAGGGATCAAACATATTTTTGCAATATTTTTTAACATCTTTAATTTTGACTCTTATGCAGCCTGTTAATAGATTTTATGATGTTTTAACAATATTACCTTTACATTGGTAATACATTATAATGTTTAATGGGTAGTTTAGGCTAAATATTTGGATTTCGTTTTACTCATTTCTGGCACTATATGAACATTTAAATTATGAATAATCCAGTTAGACTCCAAAAGTGTAAATTTGTTAAAATAAATCAGGAAAATGTATCGAGGGTGACAAGCAGATTTTGCATATTACATTCCGTTTTAGTCAGAATTGTGACTATTCCTTGACCAGTTTGCAAAGTTATACTTGGTGTATTTGGTAATTAAATGCCTGAAAATATTGTTTATCCAGAAATTGCAAAAAGCAGGGGTATGAAATTACTTTGAAACTCTAAATGTTGTAGACTATAGATTCAAAGAGAGAAAACAAGTAGAAACTGATACTTGTAATAAGTCAGAACTATTCATGTTGATATTAACAAAAATTGAGAATGATTATGAAAGCAAATTTCTATGATGCAATTTTTTTCAAAAAATCAAAAGCATAATTTTAGTGTGGATTTATTTCCTATACAAAGTGTGCATAGAGGCTAATTAAAACAGTGTGAATTTGAAATTCTTCAGATATATTGTTTCTGAGTTGCATAATTTTATAATATGGTGGTTAGTCTTGTTTGGTCGTTACCTGATAACTTGGTTGTCTGGACCAAATCATTCAAATTCAAAATGGATCATGCAATATTCATTTTTACTGGTACATACTTACTCATGCAGAAAAATTGAAAACATGTCATTTCTTTTTGTATTAACTTTTTCATCTATGTTTGATGAGGTTCTTGTAAATGCTTCAGACAAATAATTTAAAATTTAACTTAGTTCTTTGAATAACTAAACATAGGTCATGTCTAAATTTGAAGTAGATCAGTTATCTTATAGTGCAGTCCAAAACATACACAATTTTGAGGTCTTTTGTTAACTGGTTAAAAACAGGATGGGGTGTCTATGTCCTGTGTTTTGTATTTTTGGGGTGAAACTGTGTGGTTTTTATTCTTGAAGTAAAGAGAAATGTTTTAATACTAAATGATCAATTCTCATTTTTAAATCTTATAATTTTGTATATTAAATATATATATGTTTTGTACTTTGACAACACCTTGAACGTTTTATTGAAGGCTATATTCTGGGTTCAGATTTAAAGTCGTCAAACAAATCAAGATTTTCATACAGATAGTTATACGTGTATAAATTTAGTTTCAGATACCTTGCACAACTACATGTATGTTTTATTCATTGTAGAATAATAAATACGAATATCAAATGTTAAAAAAAAATACCTTCTTGGTAGAAGTCATTCCTCTTTCATTTGGGCAGCATGCAATTTTTTTTAAACAAAATATCAAGAATCTTAACAGTTGACAAGTTCATTTGGAGTATAAACATATCATTTATTATAGTGGCCAAAATATTATGTTTAAAAGAAAATTACACTTGTTAACACATTAAATTATACATTATAGATTTTATAATTGCATTTCTGTCATAAAATTTGCAAATTGCACCCACAATCTGAAACACTAAGCAATCATGGTCCTTGTCATTTGAACAGATTTAAGTAGTCATGTTCCAGCGTTAGTCTTATGCATAGTAACATATAATCATATTGTATGGAATCTACAGGTTTAAAGCATTTGAGTAAGAAATTATGATGCACTAGATAGTAATTTTTCAGGTAAATATGCATGATGTACTAGATCTATGTTTGTGGTAAGGAATTGTCATGAGTGATTTTTTTTTTTCTTAAACTGTCATTAAATGAGAAATTTTAAGTGTGCTGATTTTATTATTAAGTATCATATCTGGTGTAGAAAGTTGTTTTGAAGTTATTACTTTAAACACCGTATACAGGCAAATCTTAGAGGGGGGAAAGCACCAGAATAGAAAAAGATATGTTTTACAGTAAAATTAAGTATCGGAGACAGCAAATAGATAGACCAGTACCACTTGTACAGTATCCCAATGCACCACAATTTTTATTGACAAATTTTACAGGATTTATGGGACTTTAATGTTTTTGTGCATGTGACACTACAGGAACACTTTGTGGCCGCAAATGTTTATTTGTATTATTCTGCAATTTTTTTTATTATGTGTTGACATCCATACTGTGCCACCATTTCAATAATACACATTTTGTGTATCTTGTGGGGCTTCAACATTTCTCTGTGGCGAGGGACATACCGGTATGGCTACATGTAGCAATCTTGTTCTTTTGAAAGTACTGTCAAGAAATGAAATGCACAAATTGAAAAAAAAAGAAAAGTTTAAATTAAAAACCCCTATAATGCTATTGAGCAGTTTAGAAAATCAAAATTGGAAAACCTTATACTACTGCATACAGTGAATGAGAATAACATGAATAAAATACATATAGAGAAAGTTGAGTTAAGGTCACAAGCTTTAGTTCACGTTTTCAAATTCGCCCCCTATGGGTGTTAAGTTTTCAAAATGAAGGTCGACAACCTCATGATGCACTAAAATGAAAAGTTAGTTGAGGACGAGCTGAAATTCACAATTTTAAAAATTTGGCTCAGGTTTTTTAAATGAAAATTCTTAAACCTACTTTACCATCTACAGGAAGAATGCAACCGTTATATATAGAAATTAAATCCAGAAACCATAAAATGAAAGATGATGTCATGTAACAGACTAAGGCTATGACAGTATCCCCGAATTGTCTACGAAAGCGTGGGGATAAAATGTATTAAAAAGCTAGACACTGAGTTAAAAAAATATTCTACGTTTTCTCTAAATGGTGATGAACCCCGATTCAACCCACAATGACATGCCAATCTGTATCTGTATAAATTCTCCCAATATAGGCACACCTCTAGTGAGGAATTAAAAAAAGGACAAATATACCCAAGGTGCAATAAAAAAAGGTAATCCATTGGACAGACAAACCCGGGAAGACGAATGAACAACCACAAGCACAACAAATAAACGCAGAAAACTAAAAAACAATGAACAACACGAAATCCTATAAAAACCAGGAGTGAACCCAAGTGCTCTGGAAGGGTAAGCAGTTCCTGCTCCGTATACGGCACCCGTCGTGAAGTTCAACAAAGTCAACCTGGTGAAAGTCACAAATCGGTGGGGGCACATGAAATTTTACGACAGTGGGAAAAGGTCCAACCATCTTTGATATTGGAACACTTTAATGGTCAATCAATTCGTGATGACGACCGCAAAATTTCCTAAGTGATGACATCAACTTATCCCTGATAAAACTCTGGTTAAGAAGCTTTTGTGACAGCATTAATCCTCTTTGTCGAAAGTCAGGGTAACTCACGCATGCCCTTGAAAATTGGATAAGCTGAGAAACTTAGACGCCATATGCAGGCGATGCTGGTATATTGCTACTCAAGAAGGGGAAATTAACAATAGGAAATTTGAAGTCATCATGTTTGTCAAAGTTTTGTCTTCAAATGTCCCTCATAGTTTATTTCAAGAAATAAATCCAAACATGAAGCGGACTTTGGTGTATCTGTCGTATCCTTAATTGTACGCTAACTGGGGTAGATAAGTTGTAGAAAGTCTCGGAATTTGTCGTTATATAACGACAACACCTCATCTATATAACGAAAAGTGAAATTAAAGGATTGGGCTAGTTTCTTTGTTTTCACCTAGTAACCCTTGAATGAAGTCCGCTTTATATGAGTACAGAAACTGATTGGCGAGGAAAGGAGCACAGTTGGTTCCCATTGGAATGCCGATTGTTTGTTGAAAAATTAGATCGCCAAATTCAACAAATACGTTGCCTATGAGAAAATCCAACATTTTTGTAATCCCATCTTCATAATACTCCCTGACAGAATCCAATCACCAATGCAACAATTATACACTATATCATATCGGTACACTAAAAAAAACCTCAATATATCCTTCATCAATATCACACATTGTTTTAAAATCTAATATAGTTCTTACATAAAAACAGTTCTAGAGTTCACACACAACTTATACCTAATTGTCCCCCCGACGCTTTGTCAAAGGGAACTATAGAAATGTGTGTGGTCCGTCCATGTGTCCAAAATTGCTTTCCAGATGATAACTTGTGAATGAAAAGTCAGATTGGCGCTAGGCATAGCATGTGAGTGTATCTTATAAATATCTAGGTGAAGTTCGATAATGACGATTTTTCGACAATTCTTACTAGAGTTATGCACCTTTTTGTACCTCAAAATTGCTCAAATCGATAACCTGTGAAGATTGAAAATAGGTTTGGTGTGTTTGTGTATCTTGTGAATATCTAAGTCAAGTTTAATAATGACGATTTTTCAACGATTCTTACTAGAGTTACCACCCTTCTTAGCCCGTACCCCTTTTTAGCTCACCTGGCCTATAGGCCATTGGAACTTATGTCATCACCATGCTTCCGTCGTCGTCCGTAAACATTTTGGTCTTCTCTGAAACTACTTGGCGGATTGTAATTAAACTTGGTAGGAATGATGGATGGAAGGACCTCTACAAACTATCCACCATTGATTCCAGTTGAATGAACATGGCCGCCAGAGGCCATCTTTGATTTTTATTGCCCATTTTCAGAAAATACGTTATGATATGTTTTTAAACTCCAGGATTGAGGATAACAGTACCCTCTACAAACGATCCACTTTTGGTTGAGATTCATCTGATCAACCGATGACTGGCTTTTCAAACTGTCCGTTGAAACCATATGGGAAAAGGACTTCTTTGTCAAAGGTCAAATTTCAAGGTAACTTTGACATTTTGCGTTTCTTTAACAGCCTTATGGATAGAAAAGGAATGTAGGACGTTTCGAACTTGGACAATTCGATATTTCGGCGTAGGACATATCGGATAAATTTTATTTTTTTTCGGCCAAATTTTATATTTTCAAATAAATAATCTAAATATCTATTAACAAAATTGGTAATATGAATGTAATGCAATTATATTGATTTTTAGCTCTCCTGGCCAAAGGCCATGTGAGCTTTTGTCATTACTTGGCATCCGTCGTCCGTCATTCGTGCGTCTGTAAACTTTTACATTTTCATCTTCTCCTCTGAAACTCCTGGACCTATTGAACTGAAACTTGGCCTGTAGCTTCTATGGAAGGTCCTTTACAAAGTTTGCATAAATCATCCCGGTCCGTGAAACAAAATGGCCGCTATGAGCATTTACATGTTCTGATTGGTCGAAATCAAACTTCTTCTCCTCTGAAACCGTAAAGCCAAATGAACTGATTTTTTGTATGGAGCATCTATGGAAAGTCCTTTACAAAGTTTGCATAAATCATTCCGGTCCGTGAAACAAAATGGCCTCTATGAGCATTTACATGTTCTGATTGGTCGAAATTTAAAACTTCTTCTCCTCTGAAACCGTAAAGCCAAATAAACTGATTTTTGGCATTGAGCATCTATGGAAGGTCCTTTACAAAGTTGCATAAATCATCCCTATCCGTGAAACAAAATGGCCGCCATGAACATTTAGATGTTCTGATTGGTCGAACTTCTCCTCTGAAACCATAAAACCAAATGAATTGATTTTTTGTATGGTGCATCTATGGAAGGTCCTTTACAAACATAAATATTTCTAGTCCGTTTCAGGAATGATCCTTACATGGTCCTCTACCAAGTTTATGTTTTTTCATGCCAATGTGAAATCCAAGATGTCTAAAATTACAAGGTCAGTTGGAACCAAATTTGACAGAAATGGTCCTTAAATGGTCCTCTGTCAGGATTGTGTCCGATGACCCAGAATGTCAACCAAGATTCCGCCACAGCCGAACTTAGTTAAACATAGGACTCTATGGGAAAATTCATTAGAAAATCTTGTTGTCTGAAACCCCTAAGCCAATTGGAACCAATGGACCTTAGATGGTCCTCTTTCATACCTGGACTGTCAACCGAGATGGCCGCTACTGCTGAACTTAGTTTAATTTAGGACCCTTTGGGAAAATTCATTAAAAAATCTTGTCTGAAACCACCGAGCCAATTGGGAGCAGATTTGACAATAATGGTCATTAGATGGTCCCCTTTCATAATTGTATCCGCCGACATGGCCTCCAAAGCTGAACTTAGTTTAACATAGGACCCTAAGCGAACATTTAATTTGCAGATCATCATACCTTAAACTTGACCAATTGGAACCAAACTAATGCCAGCAATGGTCCTCTTTCAGAATTGTATTATATGGCCTTGAATGTCAACTAAGATGACCATCACAGCCTAACTTTTTTTAACCTTGTACCTTGGGAAAACCAACCAAGATAAATTTTCAGTCCTGCTGAACGTGAACAAGTAAAATCCATGTGAGCGATACAAGCTTTTGAGAGACTCTAGTTGTCCTTCAAAATTGCTATTTTTTGGTTTCTAAATGATGACTGTTTTGGTGTGTAAGTGTATCTCATCAGTATCTAGGTCAAGTTCGATAATGAAGATTTTTCGACAATCTTAACAGAGTTACGCCCCATTTTGTACTTCAAAATTTCTATTTTTTTTTTTTTTTTTTGGTTTCCAGATAACTTGTGAACAAAAAGTCAGATTAAAACTAGGTTTGGTGTGTACGTGTATCTCGTTAATATCTAGGTCAAGTTCGATAATGACGATTTTTTGACAATTCTTACCAGAGTTACACCCCTTTTTTGTACTTAAAAATTACTAATTGTTTGGTAACTCCAGATGATAAGGACAAATATTTCATAGAGTTGTGGCCATTTTGACTTCCACAAAGTCAGTACAATATAGGTTAAATTGACTTATAATTTGACTTATATCAAGCAGCAAAAGGGGGGAGACAGGTGTTTTAGTTTACTGAAATAAGCTACTCCTAGTTTACCGTACTAGTTGTTTCAAAATTAAAGCTTATACGATACAACCTTGGCGTTGGGGGACCAGTGGCCAACAGCCTTTTATAAGATCACCTGGCTAAAACTTTGTGTCCATCGTCCGCCCGTTTTACATTTCAATCTTCTAATAAACCACTGAACCAAATGGAACCAAACTTAGCAGCAATGTTCCAGGCACGGTCCTTTGGAGAATTTGTAATTTTAGTTCCGATCGAATATTAAACATGGCTGCCAGACCAAATAATCTGTTCTGATTGGCTGAAATTTAAAAAATTCTTCTTGTCAGAAACCGCGAGACCAAATGAACTTCTACTTTGCATTGATGTTCCTTAGATGGTCCTCTACCAAATTTGTAAGTTTGTTGCCGATTGGAAATCTAAGATGGCCGCTACCGTGGGACAAAATTAACATAGGAACTAATGGGAAATACATACAAACAACTTCCTCTTCAAAACCGTTTGACAGATTAAATTGATAATATGCCTGGTCCTGTACCAAATGGGTAATTTTGCTGTCGATCTGCCATCGGGGGGGGGGGGGACTTTGTTATACCCCCCCCCCCCCCCATAAACGAAGTTTGGGGGTATATAGGTTTCAGTCTGTCGGATTTTGTGTTTGGACAAGAAATGTAAAAGATATAGCTGTTTGGACTTAGGAATTTTTTAACAAAAATTTGTTCCATGTGATGTCCGCAACTCCTCCTACATTTCTTGCAGGATTCTCATGAAACTTTATGGAATGGTAGATCACATTATGGAGATGTGCATATTTTCAGGATTTTCTGTTTAGACAAGAATGTAAAAGATATGGCTGTTTGGACTTAGGCATTTTTCTTTTACAAAACTTTGTTCCATGTGTTGTCCGCAACTCCTCATACGTTACTTCATGATTCCAATGAAACTTTATGTAGTCTTACATCACATTATGGAGACATGCATATTATCAGGATTTTCTGTTTGGACAAGAAATGTGAAAGATATCGCTGTTTTCAACAAAAGTTTGTTACATATGTTGTCCGCAACTCTACCTACATTACTTGCATGATTCTCATGAAACTTTATGAATTTTTAGGTCACATAATAGAGATGTGTCAGGATTTTCTGTTTGGGCGAGAACCACTGAATGGATTGAAACCAATCATAGCATGAATGTTCCTTATGAGGTGCTCAACGAAAGTTGTTACTTTGGTGCTGATCTGTCGTCCAAGATGGCCAACAGCAGGGGACTTAGCTTAAAATAGCACCTTATTGGAAATACATACAAAAATTTTCATCTCGAGAATCGATGAATGGATTGAAACCAAACATGGCATGAATGTTTCTCAAGTGTTGTTACTTTGGTGCTGATCTGTCATCCAAGATGGCCGCCAGCTGGGGACTTGCATTAAGGTAGAACCCGATGGGAAATACATACAAAAATCTTCTTCTAGAGAACCACTGAATAGATTGAAACCTAACATAGATTGAATGTTCCTTATGGGGTGCTGACCAAGTGTTGTTACTTTGGTGCTGATCTGTCATCCAAAATGGTGGCCAGCGGGGGACTTAGTTTAACATAGAACGATATGGGAAATACATACAAAAATCTTCTTCTAGAAAACCGCTGAATGGATTGAAACCAAACATGGCATGAATGTTCCTTATGAGATGCCGACCAAGTATTGTTACTTTGTTGCCGATCCGTCATCCAAGTTGGCCGCCAGCGGGGTTTAGCATAGAACCTATGGGGAATACATACAAAAATACAAAACATGGCGTGAATGTTCCTTATAAGGTGATTACCAAGTGTTACTTTGGTGCTGATCTGTCATCCAAGATAGCCGCCAGCTGGGGACTTGGTTTAAGGTAGAACCCGATGGGAAATACATACAAAAATCTTCTTCTAGAGAACCACTGAATGGATTGAAACCTAACATAGATTGAATGTTCTTTATGGAGTGCTGACCAAGTGTTGTTACTTTGGTGCTGATCTGTCATCCAAAATGGTGGCCAGCGGGGAACTTAGTTTAACATAGGACCCTATGGGAAAAAACATACAAACATATTCTTGAAAATTACTGAATGAATTGAAACCAAACATAGCATGGATGTTAATCTGAAGGTCCTTTAGCAATGAAGAAATGGAAACATCAGGTGAGTGTTACAGGCCTCTGGTTAAATTAGTTTTTCTGGAATATTCTCTCCTATGTTTAAAAGCTTGTATCTGTGCACATGCAGCATTTATATTAGTGTTCTACATACAGGTTCTACATAAGAGTCAATAAAGCAACATAGGTCACTTGCCTGACTTGGCACAGTATTTCACCAGATGATATGGATTCATAATCACATGGATTAAGTCTGCTTCAAAGTTAATGTTAAACAGTTCTTACATTCTAAAGCACTGTTCTCGAATTGAGATCAATAGATTTACTCTTCCGGTTTCAAGTGCAGAACATGAGAACAAGAAGTGTGGTATAGTTTCCTTGCTACAAATTTCACATGTTGCGGATACACCATTTTTGTTGATTTTAGCTCTATTTGTTTGTAATATGTAATTTCCTGTTGCTAATTTGGTCCTTATTGGTAATCTGTTGAGGTCTCTACAGTATGAGGAGTTTTTTGTAAGGATTGGGTGTATTTTTTTTTTAAATCTTATATGCACTAGTTATATATTATAAGCTTGGATACCCTTCAGATTCGCTATTTATCTTCTCATACCACTATTTATATACTTTTCTTGTGAAGAGATATTTCTATTTAGATTTTTCCAAAGTATGGTACAAGGATTTTGGCAGTCAACCAAGTAGTATTTCCGGCATATTTTCTTGACCTCTATAAACCGGCTGTTATTTGGGTGGGATTTTAGTTGTGTCTCCTGCTTTACGCATAGGCGACATATAGGGATTACTATCCGTCGTCTTTCGTCGTTGTCGTCGTCATCAGTGTCGGCGTCACAAAATTTCTGTCACACTTTCCTCAGGAACCACACTAGCCAGCTTCTATTTGGCACAGAGCATCAGTATGGAGAACTGTATCGTGAAAGGCAGTTTCGAATCTGTCGTATGTCCAATTCATATTTGACGGAACTTATAATATTTTTTAAACAGAAAAATTTCTGTCATATTTTTCTCAGGAACCACACTAGTCAGCCTTCTGATATTTGGCATAGAGCATCAGTATGGAGAACTGTATCGTGAAAGGCAGTTTCGAATTTGTCGCATGTCCAATTACTGTTTGACGGATATTGACTAAACGTGACTTGCTTCTGATCAAAGTTCGTAAGAGCTGAATCGCTACGCCACGAACGAATATTTGAAAATAACATTGATATGGCAAATATGAAAAAGAAATACAAGAGCTAACTATTAAGTCAAAGTACCGAGAAGGCTTTAAGTTAAATCTTAGTTTTAATCAAACTATTCAAAATTCATAATCAGTATATATCAGATATTCTAATATGGGCTGTTGAAAACGTCATTAAAACAAATTCGTGATACTATTTAAAATAAACCACTTTTAGTATGACGTGATGACGTCACAATATGTTTCGAACGCAAGAACGTCATATTTTGTTCAATGGCGTCGGAAATTGAAGGCGTTTTCAATGGTTTATTCCCTATTAGAATCATAATAATTCATGGAAAACCGTAGTTTGGGGTCGATTTCACCAGGGGATGGCCATATTTCTGTGAGACCCTCTGGTAAAAACTAAAACACTTGCAATGTGCGAGTCCCCCTGACATATAGTGCTCCGGAAAAGCAAGTATGACATGCACCGTTTAATGTAGCCGACATACTGCTAGTGGATGTCAAGTCCGATGACGTGTCAATTCCAGTAGGACGCTTGACTCTAAGATATCTATTCTTATTTGTGGGTTAGAAACCGTCTCGGTCAATCTCTGACGTCAGACGGCCATTTTTAGAATTGCTGAGGCTCTGTGACTGTTCCAACCAATTCTAGAACATGCCTTCTATCGTCAGAGGAATCTCGCACTCCATTTAAGTCCTGATATCGACAGAACGTAAGAATTTCATGTTACAAAATTTTGTTCTGTCGAGAAATTCAATGTACAAATCGCAATCACAAATGAAATGTAAAATAAAAAGTATAAAAGGAACAGAAGTGATAATGTGATATCATACAGAAATAGTACACCTAAAATTGAAATCGGCAGTCTAAATAGAACAATTAAGATACTCCCGATTTTATTAGCAGTACTAGCAACACTTGTATTTGGAAGTGAAAGCTTCTGCTCCAACATGTCCGATATAAAAACCTCATCTGAAAACCTACTCATCCAAGTACAGGTACGTACAAACATATCCCCGTCAGTTCTTAATTTCTACAATACTGAACGTAGAACGATAATTACTATCACTTCAAAATATACTTACATGAAATGAAATATCTCTTCCGTTCGTGTACTTCATCCGAAAACATGTACTGAATTTATTGTCATCAGCAGAAAAATGCTCGGGATTTATCTTTTCATATTTTGTTCCCTTACACAAGCATTCGATATTGTAAAGGGGAATATTGGACAAGATGAGGAATTACATAGAGCCAATCTGAAATACCGCCTCACGATTCAAATTCAACAAAGAGTAGACCAAATTATCAAAAGCAGGAGTAATGCTTCATTAGAGTCTTTAGTGTCTTCAAAGATATCAGATATAGTATCGGATAATACAAGTCAATATATGACCTCAATACTGCCACAGGCTGAAAAACTTTTAAGAAGTATTGATATTGGGTTAAAAAAATGGTCGTCGGAGTTTACAAAAACAATGCAAGAAAAGATCAACAAGAAATTCGAAAACATATTGAATACGACTGAACATAAGCTTATTAACTTTTTACGAGATATTCGATCGAAAGTTTCCAATGTTGAAACTACAGTGAAGGCTGATATAGATAAGACATTCACTGGAATTATTAATGAAATTGACAACACATCACTGGGGTACATTGGTTTTGTGGATTCGAAATTAAACGAGATGGTTGAAAACCTGTATGAGGAGAGACAGTACGATGGAAAATTGATAGCATTTTCCGTTATTCTCTCTGGAAATACGAAGAGTTCAAATGGAGATGTCATCAAGTTTGACAAAATTCTATTGAATCAAGGAGAATGTTACGATCAAATGACAGGCATTTTCACAGCTCCATCTGATGCTCTCTACGTGTTTTATTCAAACTTTTTAGTATCAAATGGTTTCTCAAATATTCTGATGATGAGAAATGGTGTGGAAATAAAAAGGGCGTATGCATCACAACAGCGATATGAAGCCATGGGTCTTATAACAGTAATCATTAAACTTGAAAAAGGTGACAGGGTGTACATTCGACGTTTGAAAGGGTGGAACACGGGAATAGTGAGAGGAGATTTGTATTCTACATTTTCAGGGTTTATGCTTGACAAACAGAAAATATGAATGCATTCTATGTCGTTCTATCTAAACTGTTTTATAATAATTCCATTTTAATTTGCATATAACAGAATACAAGAATTTCATTGGTCGGAAGGGCAAAATCATAAAAGTTTATACATCGATAAACCCATATTTGGCAAGTATATTCATGCGCTTTCTTGATTATCTAAAGTTTCAAACGAGACACTGAATGTGAAGAATGCTGTAAAAGAATAAATTTTAAGGATGATACTGACAATAATAATTAAAATTTAATGAGAAATGGTTTAAAATTTGATGAAAATTGGTTATCCAAAATTCCGCAAAAAATTACTGGACGGACATCACAGTTAAGATTAAACGTCATATTTGTAAACAACCGAAAGTTGGATTCTTCAAACGGAAAAAAATCGGACACTGCGTGGATTCTGTACGCTTCAGATTATGTTAAAATCTATCAAAACGTAAGTTTCCTTTTTTTCCATTTGTAAATGACTTTGTTGACTTTTTATTCAATTGCTCAGCTGCCAAATATAGTACCAGATTCAAGATGAATGTCGCCTGAAAAGGACAAATTTATTTTTTTTTATTTCGATAAGGAACAATTTTTCGATGTTTGAAATGGAATTATAAGGATTATATACGATTTTGTATGAGTTTATCGATGTGTTAACTTGGCCGTTTCACTCACAAACTCAACATAAGTTCCTTCGGACTTTATTTAGTTTGTGAGTGAGTCGGCCGAGTTTACACATCGATAAACTCATACAAAACCTTAGTTAATCCTATAATCACATTCAACAGTGACAATTTTAAAACCATAAAAATTACGTTATTCTTATTTAATAATATTGCATAAGAATGTTCTTGCTTTTTTCATTAGTACATATTAATGTGCGCATATTGTGCATCAAAATGGATAACATGAAATATTTATTATTTTAAGGTGTCGGGCCTGTATTTCCGAACAAGTGATCTTTTAAAACAGATATCCGATGCATGTTCTGATGTATATCTTCTTGTTCATTTGTTACTTTAAAACCTCGCGAAACTCCCATGTATTCGTGCATATATCTCACGTGATAATTATATTTTTATCTAAACTCTGTATTATTTTAGTCATATATTTTGAATCTTAATTTTCACCTACACAACATAGCAACATATTAAATAACCAAAGATACTTTTTAGAAGATAAAAAATAACCTCATTTTTGTCCAATCGCTGAACATATAACTGACAAATCCCATGCTGTTACCTTTGGCAACAGTGATGGATCACTGGACCTCAAACCACAAAGCTGATTAGTACGTCCCTAGGTCGCGGATACGGAAGACTTCCCCGTTGGGGTCATAATACGGAAAGCCTGACCGCGGACCATAGAGTGTAATGTGTTTTGAGAATGCCACGCTCCCTGTATGCGAAAGACCCCTTCTATAATTCTCGAAAAAGGGTGGGCTTATGGGCGCTACAGAAGGCTAAATTATCCGACCCTACCAAACCATCCACCCTTTTACAGTGTCAGTAAAAATCGGTTCCCCTCCCGTCCCACACCTACTTTGAATTGCGTTGAACTGGTTCTCGTCCTGAAGAAGCAGAACCATTTGATACTGGACGTTAATTAAGCAAACAAACCATGCTGTTACCAAAGTCAACTTGCTGCGTCTTTTAAGGTCAAAGGTCAAAAATCGAAATTTATCGTCTGCGTGGGAAAAAAATTGTAATTGACATGGAACATGTGGAATATGATTTCCCATAACAAAGCAGTATTTATCACATTAGTATAGCCGATACAGAGTATATACTGTACCTTTGCTGTCTTATTGGCTGATATGGAGTATCGGGGAACATACGCAATTGTAATGTACTTGGATTTATAATGTTAAATCTTTTCGTATTGACCCACAGTCAGCAAGGAGTATCACCCTCTCAGGCCATATTATAGCATTGAATCTAAAGCTCAAGTTCGATAAGGGATTATGATGATGATACAAAGTCCGATATGAAGTACCATGTAATGTAGACATATGTATAAGTGTGTAAATAAATTTATATTGATCAATTAATTCATGATTTCAATTATTTGATAGAATCTTTTAAATACTTAAACAACAAAGTGGATAACAGGAAAGGCAAAAATGGCATATAAATCAATGCTACCCAACAGATAGAACCCGGACAAAAAAGAGAACGAAACACAAACATAAACACACCAGCGAGTCAAGATAGTATGACTTGGTACAGAAACTGAACGGTGTGGGGTTAAACCAGTTTTATGGGTACACAAACACCCTACCTTATCTATCTTGACACTTGTGTAAAAACATACTATATACAATGTCATCCAATACAGTGACTGCTTGCTAAAACTGAAAACTATGGTTGGACGGTAAATAATTTAGATAGCAGGGTCAAAAAGTTCTCGTTTTAAGTGTAAAACTAGCTAAGGCCCTGATAGTGCAGGTCTGATACTGTCGGTGGATTGAACGAAAAAGTAAGAATTAACACTCCCATAAAGGGTTTAATGCCATCTCGTCATAGAGTCCAACAGAAATCAACAGTATTCGCGAGAGGCCAGTAAAAAATTAAAGTCCTCAAATCGTTGAAAGATAGAGATTTTTTTTTTACAGAATCACACTATTTGTAGCTCCTACCGTGAAAAGATCTAAAGTAACTACCAAGTTTCTGTGGGTTTTTGGCGAGACTTTTGCAATTACTCAAGATATTACAATAGAAACTAGAATGAGAAAAGCCGTTCATGATAAGTGGTTTTCTGGAAGCCGGGTATTTAGCTAAAAGATGTTGATATCTATTATAAAATTTTTAAAAGCATTTAGCCGCTTGTGAAATCTATATCCCTGTAATAGAAGATATTTAGTAATCGTATGGCTACGTTCGTTAAAATCTTCTAAAATTGAGCAAATTCGTACAAAACGTACAAGCTGTGATATGCACACACTATACGATTGTGCCATAGGTATTTCTCCGTAAAGAAGAAGTTAGTAATTGAATAATTAAAGTAGTCATTTTTATCATAAATTTTAGTATGTATCTCTCCATTTTCGATGTTTATAGAAAGATCTAAAAAGGAACAGCTTTTATTATTCGTATTAGCTTAATTCAAATGTAGCTCTTTTGGATAAATGTCTTTGGCATATTTAAAAAACTCGGAATTATACACAGTATTGCCAAAATGAACAAAAATGTTGTCCAGCAAGAAGTTTAGGGTCTTGATCATGTCATCGCTTGTCTAACAACTGTTATTTGCATACTTATTATAACAGAAAAATGCTTTACAACTGTTACAACAAATAAGATTTAAACCAGACGATTCAAACGACAAGTTAATCAGTGCACTCAAATTTTCTTTTATAATCGTGAGGAAGGGTTGTATACAATGTAGAAAAATCATAACTGTCCACAGCAGTTACTTGATTATTTGCTGTTTGCAATTAATCCAAAACATTGAGAGAAATTTTTACACTCCAAAAACAATTTATTCCCGAATTTTCATAAATTTTGTTTCAATAATTAATGACTAGTTCTTTTATACAAGTAAGAGAACTTGTTAAAAGGGCGGACAATTTAGAGGTGGTACATTTACCAGAGGCAGAAATAAAACGAAATTTGTACGAAGTTTTATGTTATGTATGTAACCAGTACATAGTAGGAACATTGTGGTGTTGGGTAGGAGCTTGGAACTGTTCAGTTATAATGTGTTGTTCAGTTATGTCTACTTATAGAAATCTAGTTTTAGGGAAAGTGATAGAATTATCTAATTCGTCTCAAAATTCAGATGACCACATCGTTATTAGCAGCCTTATCTGCTAGAACAAAGACAAACTTTTCAGCTAATTCACTCAGTTTGGCTTTAATTCTAGGAAGGGATAACTTATTACATATCTCTGCATATTGTATTTGACAGTATTTAATATGTTCTCTGCAATACTCATAACTTTTGTTTTCGAATTTATTCAGCACATGGTTGTATGGACTTTCTCTTTAATCCATTTAACACGATAGTTGTTAACACCATTAAAGATTGTATTATGACAAGCTTGCCAATTTATTTTGGAAGGAGGGTTTGAGAAGAACCTTTTAACTTCCTGTTCTGTGACGATGTTTATGTCTCCAGGAACTATATGGCCACAGTGACTGTAGATCTAAGGTGATTTTGAACAATCGCAAGTGCTTGGGTTACGTTCCATCAGAATGCTATTTCCCTGAAATGAAATAAGCAAAATGTACAAGAAATAGTGATGTAATCACTAATCCCATGACACTTTACTTTTTTTTGTAAAACACTAGTAAACTCAAATACCAAATTTCTTGCACATTTATGAATAAACCATTATCCGGTACCACCCGTCGCCAAATTTTGGAAAGCACAGCAAATCATCGAACAATTTTGATCAATAAAAACAAACGGGCCAGAAAGTGGTTGGGGGTAGGGTGGTCAAAATACAGGTAAGATCACATTTACCTTAGACATAAAACTCTAACGGACCTAAATGCGGTAGCCGGATAATCCAGGTAAGGTCAGCTTTGGGTTGGAACTTTCAAACTGAATAGCAAAATATATTAATTAAAAAGTTCAACACGTGTACCTTCAAAACGCCTGAGGCACGTGGAACTTAATTATAAAAGACCAGTTTTTTGGTTGACTCCTTCTAATCACTGAGCTTGACCTTAATGTTCGAATGCAGTGGTAAGGACTTATTCGTGACTGATAACGACATGACTTTATTGGACAGTGTAGTTCAATGTGTCCAGAAATATTTGGATAATACAGGTTACATGGAATAAAATCTAAATTATATTTTTTTCGCGTACAATTCATATTAGGTTCACCTCCATGGAAATATATATGTATATATAATCATATTAAAATGGTGAAACACAATAGCTTTATTCGTCAGCATTACTCTTTAAAATTAACCAATTACGAAAGTACTTGAATGTATCGGATATACTTGTTCTCCTTATATAAAAATATACATATCGTGGGTTTATTATCAAGTTTATTATGGCGACTTTGTGGGAAAAGCCGTTTCAGTTTTTGCTATTTAGTGCTTTGTTTTTCAATGTAATATCGCACGATGCTAATTCATTGTCAGAAGATCTTGAAAAATTAATTAATGAAACTGCTGAAGAGATTGTAAATAGGATAATTTCTGAACAAAATCGTCAAATTGACAGCATCAAGGTAACAGGTACGTAAATGGGCTATCTCAGGGATTTTTATGGAATTTTGCAAGCAATTAGAGCATGTGGAACTGCATATGAATATCGAAAAAATATATAAGTAACCTTTATACTTTCGGATATATAGCAAATTGAATATTCTGTAGAAAAAAGTACAAATGTATAGGATGCACGTAAATATCGCAAAAAATATTGAAAAATTTTACTTTAAATTGCCTTTTCTCTAAAACGTGTCCTACGAATTTTATTTAAAATTGATATGTTATTGCCACTAAAATTTTCGTTTTATTGATATGAAAGCTATAAGGGTCACCGAATTCGTTTTTGCAGTATAAATCATCCAAATGTCTGTGCAATACCTAAAAACGTCGAAAAATAAGATTTAGAGCCACGACGTCACGATTATTTTTGCATTTTCGGCGCATTTTCCTCGCTGTACAGCAGATTCAACTATCCACACTCAAAAAACGATTTCTGTGACCCCCTGTAATTTTTATATCAATAAAACGGAAATTCCAGTAGCAAAAACATATCATTTTTAAAGAAAATTCGTAGGACAGGATTTCGAGAAATGTTAATTTGTAGTAAAAATTGCTGAACTTTTTTACGATATTTACGTGTATTCTATATATTTGTACTACTATTTTCCAGATATTTAATTTGCTATATATCAGAAGGTGTAAAAGTTATATATATCATTTTTCGATGTTCATGTGCAGTTTCTCATGCTCTAGTTGTATGCAAAATTTCATAAAATTCCGTGAGATTATCCATTTACGTACCTGTCACCTTAAGGAAAATGAAATTCCAGATTGCGTCATCAATAATATACTTATGAAATATAAGGAAGCTCAAGATGAACTCAAAAAAGAAAAAGAAAATCTTACAAAGACGCTTGATAATCTCCTACGAGAAAGAGAACGTGTAATTTTGAAAAGAGTAGACGTAAACATTACGCAAAAGGTAAATGACACTCTTTTTGAAATTACAAAGGCAGAGTCGAATATCAGAAATGATTTTGAATCGAAACAACAGAATGCTAAAAATCACGCGAGACTTACTGCAGATCGAACTTTACAGGCTTTAGATATAGAACTGAAAAATGTTTTAAAAAATCTTTCCAGTCATTCTTTCGAGAATGAGCCCATGGAGCCAGTGGCTTTCACAGCCTTACTGACAACAAACGTAAGGCATGATAACGGAAATTACGTTCCATTTGATAGAGTAGTATCAAATTTTGGAAATGGGTATGATTCTAACACCGGTATATTTACTTCCACAACCAATGGAACATTTATGTTTTCGACATCTTTTCTGGTTGACGACGGATATGTAAACATACAACTTGTCAAAAATGGAAATGAAGTGGGAAGAGGTTATGCAGCTAGAGACGAACGTGAAGGTGCAGGATTCATATCGTTGATATTTCCTGTGTCCAAGGGTGATATGATTGCAATAAGAATGATTACAGGATGGTCAACCGGATGTATTCGAGGAGACTTGTACTCTTCATTTTCTGGATTTTTACTTGGAGTCAGCTAAGTTTAAGACTACGAATTTCAAAGACGAAAAAGTCAAATCATTTGTACAATATGACTTTTTGAAGTATACATATAAAGGAATACGTATAAATAGTTAAACTGTCTTTCACTGAGAAATAAAGAATTATTCCTTCTGTCGTTACCAGTTGTAAATGGTGATTCTTGCAATGAAAAAAAAAACCAGCTTGGACAAGGAATGTATTATTTATCGGTTTAGAATAGATGTGGACAATAGATGTGGACAAGGATGAAGAACACCAATAGCTTCGAACGTTTCTTTGATACTTGAATGTGTTGATTTTATATCAGTAATTTATCAACCGTAACCCTTCCGACATATATGACAAAATTTGGATTGCTAGAATCGAAATTCAAAAACCTTCAAACCTGCAGAACTTATCCAGTAATAATATCATACAGTTGGAAGAAAACATTTCCAGCCACGACTACCTAACAAACACCTATTATGCATTGGTTTAGAAAATTGCAAGTAAACTGCATAACAGTATCTAGTATATGCTCCACTAGTAAAGTTACGTTTTGTCACTAATACTAGTACTTATTTTTTTGTAATAAAGCATATTTATTCAGTGGCATTAACTATATTTTAGAATGTTAAACACTTGTTAGATGATTTTGATAAAGTGCATAATTTTGAGGATAAAGGTCATTCCATACAATATTACAAATTTCAAGTTCTTTTTCCAACAATATACAATTATATAAGGATTATACAAACTGGACATATATGTATTTGAAAACTATATCAAAAATCATTTTTTTAACTGATGATATATAATTATGTTCGATTTGGTGTATAATTTGGTATTTATATGGGTACTAACTGCGTTTCCTTAATAGATGTTTTATTTCTTTCTTGTTATAGAATGTGGTTTATGGTAAAACTGTGCCGCAACTTTTTTTCTGTACTTTTCGGATTCCGCTTCTTGTATGGTTGATGTCCATTGACGTTTATCTCATACCTCCGTTATTGCATACTGTAGCTGGCTAAAATTGAAACTTGGAATTATATTTTATGTTCTATTTTTTAAGAAGCCCAAGGAAAAACCAACAATTAATTCCGAGTGTGTATTTATTTACAACTTTTATTGAAATCAAGGAGTGAATAATAACATGTAGCTCTTGTAAATTTTTTTACAATAATTATGGTAAAATTAGATACTAACAGGTTCTGTGTTAAGGCATTTATTTATAAAATACGGAGTAGTGAAAGCGACAATAGATGCAAAAAAAAATACATAATGAATGATGAACAGTACAATAACAAAGAATATTTTCGAGAATATTACAGAAGCTATAGAAGTAACTGTGACGGGAAATTGGAAAATACATATCAGCAACAGATGTAATAAGCTGAAAGGGAACATTCGTAAGACTTCAACCCTGCATCAAACGAATTAATAGAAGTACATAAAAAGGTTTGGAGCTTCACTCTCTTAATTTTATAAGAACCAACAATATAAATCTTAAATTATGTAAAAGTGATACAGTGAAATATTTTGATACATTGGTTGCCATTTTGATGAACAATTGTCGCCATTTTTAAATTTTGTTGCTAAAGTGCTTTTTCAGTAAGATGATGCATGACGAAAATTCATGGCAATTTTTGTACTGTAATCACTGAATTTGTGTTTCGCTGCAAAATTTTCCATTAACGAAATAAATACCCTGCACTTTAAAAGTAATTATCAGAAGTTCAAATTGGAAAACTAAACTAGTTTCTATTGTGTCATAAGTACACTTAAAAGGTTAAGCTTAAAGTGCTTGTTGTAATATGCCAATTAGGATAATTAAACACCTTGTTGTGACCTCAATTCATTTTTCCAACAGTACAGTTTTCTGGTTATTCACTGGTGGTAAATATGTTGATATTAACAGTCTGTCAGCCTTGAACCTCATGCTTTCAACTAAATTGCCCTCCCTCTTGTTTTCCCAAAGAGCCATTTGAGCTGTTAACATCAATTTGCGTCTGCCGTCGTCGTAAACTTTCCTTTAAAGATTTGTTTTCTGGAACCACTGGACAATTAGGACCAGACTCTGGTGAAATGGTCCTAAGGGTAGATAACTTTCCAAAATTGTGTCTGGCTGTTGTTACTAAAAAAAAGAAAAAAGGGGACATGGATTTAAAAATTCTTATATGAAAGTACGTGGCCAGATGAAACCAAAGCAATGGTCCTTAGATGGTCATCTTTCGGAGGTATGTTCGATGACTCGAACTGTCAACATAGATGGCCTCAATAGCCAAACTTAGATTAACATATAACCCATAGAACATGGGAAAATTCATTTAAACAACTACTTGTCTGAAACCACTTAACCATATTGGACCCAGACTTCTCAACGATGGTCCTTAGATGATCCACTTTCAGAATTTGTCCGATGACCCGTAGTTGATTTTTACGTAACCACGTTGAACAACATTCATTGGGCCGATTTGTGGCAGTTTTATGGTAGATAATATGGTCGATATGAAGCGATATTTTAACTGCTGAATCCTTGTTGACCAGATTTTCTTAACCACTTGTAATTGTGAAATATGTTAATAATAATGAAATTTTACAGAAAAAGACTGTTTCAACCAAGTATGATATAAGTTGTAAAATTATATTTCAACACTGAAAATCGCAATAAAAAGTAAAAAGTTTTTAACTTGATAAATTCCTTTCATGGCGTCCTGCGTATGAATACGTACGCATGCAATATAGTGCATGGGGAAAATGCTAATTTCAAATGGAAAACGTCATATTTCTGCATTACTTTGGAATTATGAGTAATAAAGGTTACTTTACGGAATGTATCAATCTGGCTAATCACTCACAAACTTTGCATAAAATCCTTCCGGTACACATTGATAAATTCCTTCAAACTAATCTTCATTACTATGATATTTATAGTACACGTTATAAACAAAATAAAAAATGGTTACCAATCAATCTAGTACATCTAAACCTGTTTGTTTCAATTGAGGCAATGAATATATTTCTAAGCCCGTTACAATATTTATCCTATTACCAATACTGCCAATTATGGCCACCAATGTCTAACGCAGATGAGAAAGTCTTCTTCTGTGAACATTGTTCCAGTTTAAATAAATTTTACCAGCAATGGTATTTACATATAGATGATCTATCAAAAATGTGCATTGATCCCAATCACAACCAGTTACTGAATTTATGGATGTTGATTGGCAAATTGAATCCAGCTGAGCGATTCAGGCTCCTGGGAGCCTTTACTTATAAAAGGTTTGTAATTGTTTCCATCCCAGATTTTTTGATAACATCTTTAATAGCCCCTATTTTTATAGTATCACACTAGTATAAGTACACATGGAGGAAAATTGCATTATTCATATTAGATATTTATCTAATGGGCTTTTAAAAGATGTTTCTAAAGAAAACAATGCTAAATAGATATGTTAATTAAAATTGTAAACTGAAAACTATTAGTCTCATATTCAAATGTCCGATCTAAATTGGTTATTTATTTAGGAAAATCAGCATTTGCTATTGGGAAATGTAAAGGACTGCTTTAAAATTCATCCGTGTGAACTTGAAACTAGGGGTTCCCAGGAGCCTGTATCGCTCAGCTGGAAATAATTTGCAGAATGTCCATCAGTCTGGAATATTACTGTCAAATTTAAATTGGCTGATTGGTTTAAAACAAAAGAGATTTCTTAATGAATTTTCCATTGTTAATATATGTTTGGTTTAAGGAGCCATCTTGGATAGCAGCTCAGTCATCGGATACAATTCAGAAAGAGGATCAATTAAGTTTTGTTCCAATTGACATTGTTATTTCAGACAAGAAATGTTTAAGTAAATTACCAATAAAGTCCTATGTTAAGCTATGTTTAGCGGAGACAGTCATCTTGGAGGGGTCATATGTCATCATGTTCGGCTCTGCCGGCTGGGGTCAATCGGATATAATTCTGAAAGAGGACCACCTAAGGACCATTGCTGTCAAGTTTTGTTCCAATTAGCCAAGTTGTTTCAGACAAAAAGATATTTAAGTAAATTTCCCTTATGGTCCTATGTTAAAGTATGTTCGGTTCTGGTGGCCATCTTGGATAGTGGGCGGAGTCATTTGATACATTCTGAAAAATAACTACCTAAGTGTTTTCAGAGAAGAATATCTTTAAGTAAATTATGTCCGGCTCTGGTGGCCATCTTGGATGGCGGGCGAGGCCATCAGATACAATTCTGAAAGAGGACCTCCTAAGGACCATTGCTGTGAAAGGTTTGTTCTAATTTGCTCAGTGGTTTCATATAAGTAGATCTTTAAGAAAATTTCCAATAGGGTCTTATGTTAAATTATGTACCGCTCTGGTGGCCATCTTGGATGGCGGGCGATGTCATCGGACACACATCTGAAAGAGGACAACCTAAGGACCATTGCTGCCATTATTTGTTCCAATTGGCCAAGACGTTTCAGAGGAGAAGATCTTTAAAGGAAAATTTACGACGACGATGACGGACGCAAGTGATGGCAATATCTCACATGAACCTTTGGGCCAAGTGAGTTTATAAAGGATACAACAAACAAACCTAGGTTCACTCGGGTTATTTTTACCCTTATATTGACAAAGAAAGACGTTCGAAGAAACATATTTTAAAATAAAGACGATGGCTTAACATTCCCATTCTTTATTTCCCTTTCTTAAGTAACAAAATACCAACATCGCCTGTATATTTTGCCTTACTTGTCCGATACTCAAGGATATATTTTTTATGAAGCCTTCCGATAGAGAAAATTGTTGCTGTCACAAAAGCTACGCATTTAGTCATGTCAGGCATTGATTGTTGTCAACTACAATATTTTAAGGTCGTCATCAAGAATTTATTGATTGTTAAAATTATCACAAATTACGTTGAACTCATTTCCGCTGTTGTAGCATACCAAGTTCCTCCACTGATTTGCATTCATACGCAGATGTGACATTTTGGACCATGTAGGAAATGTTTACCTTTCCGGACAACCTGTTATATATGCATTGTATATATTTATATATTATTATCCCCGCGCTAGCGAAGCGGCGGGGATAATGTTTTGCTCTTCGTCGTACGTACGTACATGTGTACGTAATGCCCAGGATTATGTCAGTAATCATAAGAGATAGAAAACTGAAACTTTGACCATTGTTAGCATTGTTGATGTAGATTGTGCCGAAGGTTTCGGAATTTTGGAATTTGCCCTTAGGGCATAATTATGAGCAAAAACGGATTTCACGATATCCAGTAATTAGTGAAATCTTCTAAACTATAATGCTGAAACTGAAACTATGACTAGTATTGCATATGGCAAATTCAAAAGTGGCATGAGAATTTTTCTGAAACTCCTGGGGCCAAAGCAACAAGAGAGTTAAAAATTCCCAAAATCGATTGTCACAGAACTCCTCTTACACCCAAAGCGGTAGAAACATAAAAATTGTTGCATTACTGGCACTTTAAAAGTTGTCTGTGACAAAGGTTTCGGAATTTTGAAATCAACCATACTATCAGACACTAGCAGAATAGTAGCTGTTAAATGGAATATTTTGATTTAAAAAAAAATAATTCCAACTTTGGTAAATTCCCAGAAAGACTCTAAGACCTTCATTTTTTGGAAATGTATCTAGCAACCATGCATAATAATAACCATTAATGTCACAAGAGTTAAGGTAACCATTCAATTTCCAAAAATGAAATTCCAACTTTGGTAAATTTCCTGAAAGACTCTAAGATGTGAATTTTTTGGAAAAGTACCCAGCAATCATACATATTTTACAAAAAAGCAACAGCTGTATAGGGAATGATTAAATTTCCAAAATAAAATGGAATATATGGATTTAAAAAAAATAATAACTCCAATTTTGGTCAATTTCCTGAAAGACTCCAAGATCTTCATTTTTTTTGAAAATGTATCAAGCGACCATGCATATTAATAACTATTAATGTCACAAGACTTAGGGCTAATAATGTAATTTCAAAAATTGATATTCCAAAAAATGTTATTGTTCTTTTGTGAAATATTCCTTTGATTGAACTCGTAGCATTTAATTTTGTTATTAACACAACAGTGGCGAGGGGATAGGCAGTGTGACTGCCGTGTTTCATTCAATTTGTTTTTTTTTGTATTTGTTCATTTGTATTTCCGGGTTTGTCTGTCTCGTGGAATTAAATCACCAGGTAGTTTTGTCCACTGAACTTGGTCAGTTTACGCCGGTCCATACACTGTTTTGCCGTTTAAAGCGTAATCTACATCAAAACTTATTATACCGCATGATCTGTTCTTGCAAAAAAAAATATCGATGCAAAGTTAGTCTTACATAGTTTTACTATGCAATTTTTCATTACGAGAGGGCATTATACCTAGCTAGCTCATAGATGTAAAAGTCATCTTGGGATATCTTAAATATCAATTGAATCAGAACTGAACTATTATTAATTGTATTTAAGCAGTCAGTACGATAGTACGCGATTCATTCCATTATTTTACATAAACTGCAAGCGGACGTATATTACATTGATAGTTCGTATACATAAATCTTCAGTTCTATGAATAATTAAATGTTATTTGAACTAAAGAAATGCAGAGGGTTACTACGTGTCGTCATTAAATTAATGTTAGAAGTACGTTAAGAAATGAATGGAATTTTTAATTTTTACAAATTTGAAAATAACGGCATGAAACAACAATCTTTGTTAAGTACAAACAATCATTTGGAAATTTTACGCTATTTCGGTATTTTTGGTTATGAGTACTTCTTGTTTAAAATAAGTTTGGTGTTTGGCCTTCCAAATGTTTCGGTTTTAATGCTGCTGATGAGAGGTAACTCCTTGAAATGTGTCGTATACAGCATAGTATAAATTTACTATATCTAATATTAGTATCTTTGGAGTGTTATTTTGAAACTCCTGGGACAATGCCTCTGCATGGTGGCTCCTAGGTCCCCGAGAATATTCGCCAACCCAGTCGTCAGACTTGTCTGACATGATAATTCATTGATTTGTTTTAGAAATTACCAGTATTTAGCAAAATTCAAAAATAATAGAAATACTAAGGGTTCATTCCTTGTATTGCAGATGGTAGATCTCCTTAGCTGAAATTTGGCTTCCTATTTATGAGTACTTCTTGTTTAAAATAAGTTTGGTTTTTGGTCTTCCAAATGTTCCGGTTTTAATGCTGCTGATGAGAGGTAACTCCTTGAAATGCGTCGTATACGGCATAGTATAAATTTTCTATATCTAATATTAGTTTCTTTAGATTGTTATTTTTAGGAGGTTATTCTTTTTGTTTGTTGAAAATGGTTTATTGCTATCATGTATTCTGTTTATCAATTCCTTTTGATCATAATGTAATGCAATCATCCTTCAAATCAGAGCAATGTAAAGTAGGAAAACAGTGTGTTAGTTTTCCGACAATTAGTCTTTAATTTCAAGAACATTTCTACTGAAAAATATTTAGCAATAACTATTATGAACATTTAGCATCTAACGATAACAATTATCTATAAAGATTTCATTACCATGATAAATTATTTTTCAAATGATGTAATTTGTTGCGTGGCTTAATTGCAAAGATGAAAAATAACATGAATAACGGAGTTGTTTTTCAAATAGCTCTAACATGTTACCAAATTGAAATAAATGACTGCTGAAATTATATATTAAGACGACGAAAGAACATAAAGATACCTCTTGTTACGATAAAGATTGTTACTGCAAGTACAAAAGAGAAATAAGTTCTCGCCCTGTATAAAATGTATCACAAAAATCGTTCATCAGGAAATATTTTAAACAATAACTAAATAACTCTAGAGACATTGATATCTTCAAAATCAACCTATAACAAGTGATTCAATACTGTATTCATAATCTTCTATGGTCTAATGTAATATCATTCTGAATCCTTGAAAGTTACACTTTGTTCTTAAAACAATAAAACAGCTTCCCATCTCATTTGAGCATTTCCATATTCTCAAATCAACAGTGTTGTTAGACGAAATAAGACGCTGTGGTTTATAAATGTTTCATGTTGCTATTTGATGTGTAGTTACATTGTACGCACATTTATAGACCAGAGACAGCTTCTAACTATATATTATTTTTAAAAAGTTATACGTGGATATTGATTCAATCTACGTTCTAAGACCAATCCAGAAGACTCGTCATTACAATGGGAACCAACTGTGCTCCTCTCCTCGCCGATCTGTTTCTGTACTCATATGAAGCGGACTTCATTCAAGGGTTACTACATGAAAACAAAAAGAAACTAGCCCAATCCTTTAATTTCACTTTTCGTTATATAAATGACAGGTTGTCGTTAAATAACGACAAATTCCAAGACTTTCTACATCTTCTACATCTTATCTACCCCAGTGAGTTTGAAATTAAGGATACTACAGATACACCAAAGTCCGCTTCATATTTGGATTTGTTTCTTGAAATAGACTATGAGGGACATTTGAAGACAAAACTTTATGACAAACGTGGTGACTTTAACTTTCCTATTGTTACTTTTCCCTTCTTGAGTAGCAATATACCAGCATCGCCTGCATATAGCGTCTACGTTTCTCAGCTTATCCGATTTTCAAGGGCATGCGTGAGTTACCCTCACTTTCGACAGAGAGGATCAATGCTGTTACAAAAGCTTCTTAACCAGGGTTTTATCAGGGATAAGTTGATGTCATCACTTAGGAAATTTTACGGTCATCACAAATTGATTGACCATTACAATGTTCCAATATCTAAGATGATGTTGGACCTGTTCCCACTGTCGTAACATTTCATGTGCCTCCACCGATTTGTGACTTCTACCGGATTGACTTTGTTGAACTTCACGACGGGTGCTGTATACGGAACAGGAACTGCTTACCCTCCTGGAGCACCTGGGTTATAGGAGTTCGTGTTGTTCATTGATTTTTAGTTTTATGTGTTTATTTGTTGTGCTTTTGGTTGTTCATTTGTCTTCCCGGGTTTGTCTGTCCAATGGATTACGTTTTTTATGGATCCTTAGGTATATTTGTCCTTTTTATAGAATATCCTTGACAACTATTTGCTACAGACACTTATTTTGTACTTACAAACTTTTTAGTCGACGCTATCTTGTAATAAACGAAAGTCAGAGACGCATCCTTTCCAGTAACAAGCATTTGATAAAAATTCTTAATTATTTGTTTGAAGATTAAAGTTTTATTGAAATTGAATCCATCTGCTAACAAATATTTGTTAAGAATTGTTACTATATAAACACCACTGAACTTTGCCTTACCATCAGTTCACTAACAAACATTTGTTAAAAATTCTCACTATATAAGCATCACCTATGTAGCAAGTTTTGTTAAGGACCAAACGAAATTTACTCATTTGTGAAGTATAAACATTGTATATATTTGAGTATTGAAAAAGATGAACTATTTTTAAAGTTTGTCTGACAATCTTATATACTTAATCGTTATACATGACATGCAGCGATTCATAATAAAAGTGTGCTTGAGTGGAACACCTCTACAACCTCCCGAAATCAGTAAAAGATCAATTAATTTCTTATAATTTCTCTTCCTCCCACAGCTTCTGGAGCTATTGTTTTAAAGTTTATTCTGGGAAATGTATGAATCAAAATGTTATTATTTTAACTTACAGTAGTACTTCTCTTCTAGTAGTCTTATCTATTACAACAGTGTTAAACCATTTCATTTTTCTAAGCTATTCACTACCCTACCAAACGATTTAGCAAAATATGTTTCGCAAGACGTAATTCATCTTTTGGACTACTAAGGTATTGAGTTTGGAGTAAACGTTTTTCAACAGAAAATTGGAATTTCTATGGGGACAAACTGTACACCGTTGTTACCCGATCTTTTCTTATTTTCGTATGAAGCTAAGTTTTGACAAAAGCTACTACAGAGGAAACGAAAAGAAAGTAGCTCAGTTCTTTAATTCCAGTTCTCGCTATATATATAGATGGTGTCCTTTCTCTAAAAAACTCTAACTTGAAGAATAATCTGCATCATATTTACTATTAAATGAACCATCCACACAGGAATTCACTTCTGCTTCATACCTAGACTTATGTACGATGACTTCTAAGTTGCAGAAAAAAAATCTGTTACCTAAACTTCTAAAACAGGATAATGTTCAGTTCTTGTTCATATCATAACAGTCTCCAAATATCACAAACTTATTGGTCAATACTATGTTAACTGTGTATAAATGAAACTACATATAGATATATTCCGTTATGACGTCTGACTAGAATGATGACCCGTGCCGTAAACGGAATAGGACATGCTACTAGTCTCCGGAGAACCTGATGTTACTCTCGTTTTTAGTGGGAGTTTACACTGCTTGTTTTTGTGCTGTTTTGTCAACGCTCTATGTGTTTTTCTTTATATTTCGGTATTAACTATGTAATATTTGTTCACCTTGTTATGTATGACGATATCATTGAAAACTGTATGGTACTGGCTAATATACAAGATAGAACCAATGCTTTCAAGTCGCCACCGAACGTGCATGTTTGTATTAGAACAAGACAGCATGTCCTCTTATAAAAAACGGTTTATGTGGCACAGGAGTTATGTACGCATGTGGATATACCCATCTCGCAGTGACCGTTACATTGACACATAGAAAGTCCATGCATACTTTCAGAAATGACAATATAGGATTTCATGTTTGCTTGTGTTTATGGACATGTCTTTGAACAGAATAACATACATACTCTCCTTGTCCGGTGTTATGTAGCTTTTTCCCCAATATCAATTGGCTTGATCCTAATTGTCCCCTAGGACATTGCATCTGAGCCATTTCCCCCCTCGTTAAAACTACAAACCGTACACATATCTGTAATGAACATATTTTTGTCCCGCCTTCAAAAAAAATATTTCGTTCTTTAGAAAATGACTATTTCGTTTCCCAGAAATAACGTTTATAACAAGAACAAAATATAAATCTCGTTCTCACGAGTTATTATTTTTTTCCCTCGAAATAATTATCTAAAGATCGTTCACAATAAATATATTTCGTTCGAATTGAATGTTTTAAATTGGAACGGAATACATCACTTACAAACGAAATACCATTCTGTGTAAACTTTCGTAAAAGCGAAGTTTTATTATTTTGAGCGCCCGAAATGCGTTTCCCTTGCATAACTAAATTAGCACCGTGAGAAAGTTCTTATCCACTTTTTGTTCAAAAGGACGTCAAGTACACCGCGATTCGAACGATAGTCAAACTATAAAAAATTAAGGGACAGTTTGGATTATTAGTAGGGTGATATATTTTGTCTAATATACGGACTTTCATTGATAGGATGGAATGATCAGGAAGATTGAAATGTTGATAAACAACCTGATTGGCGTTGTTGTTAATACCTGATCTATGTCCGTTCATTCTTGTATTTAACCTACCTTTAGTTTCACCCACATAAACCAAACCACAGAGATTACATTCTACCTCGTATACAATGTTAGTTGATGTACATGACTTCTAGTATTGTAAGATTTTCCCGTTAAGTTGCTTGTAAAATACGGTTCTGTTATAAGAATCTTACGAGTTTTACAATTTTTTGATTTGCACAGTGAAATGGTGCAGTGTTGCATTGATTCATCGCATTGTAAGGTGTCATCTAAAATAACTTCACATGGCACAATCTGTTTAAAGAGGTCAGAATTATTGTATTGAAAATAATTATCATCTGACTGTACATAGCTGGGGGATGTCAAATCCGACAGCTCTGGTGAATGGACACTCATCTTACCTGGCGACATGGCATCCTTGATGTCGTCAGGGTAGGACCTTTTTATATAGGGCGACGTCCTAGCCGGTATCCTATTGGTATCATTGTAATTCATGCTATAATAATAAGCTACTGGACGGTTAATACCCTCGGGGACAAATTGTCCACCAGCAGAGGTATCGGTCGAGTGGTAATAAAAAGGACAAATATACCCAAGGAGCAATAAAAAAACGTAATCCAGGGAAGACAAATGAACAACCACAAGCACAACAAATAAACACAGAAAACTAAAAAACAATGAACAACACGAACTCCTATAAAAACCGGAAGGGTAAGCAGTTCCTGCTCCGTTCAACAAAGTCAATCCGGTGAGAGTCACAAATCGGTGGAGGCACATGAAATGTTACGACAGTGGGAACAGTTCCAACATCATCTTAGATATTGGAACACTGTAATGGTCAATTAATTCGTGATGACGACCGCAAAATGTCCTAAGTGATGACATCAACTTATCAATGATAAAACCCAGTTTAAGAAGCTTTTGTGACAGTATTAATCCTCTTTGTCGAAAGTCAGGGTAACTCACGCATGCCCTTGAAAATTGGATAAGCTGAGAAACGTAGACGCCATATGCAGGCGATGCTGGTATATTGCTAGTCAAAAAGGGAAAATTACAATAGGAAAGTTTTGTATTCAACCTTCCTCTGGTGTCAATTTCGAGGTGAAGGTCAAAATAAGATGCAGACTTGGCAGTGTCTGTGGTATCCTTAATTTCGTGAATGCAATACAGAGTTAGTGATGTTTTCACGGGTATATGGACAAATATAATTCCCATTAACTGTCTACGGCGCCGATGACAACGACAGGCTTATACCATATACCATAATACAACCACAAAGATTTGTGGTCGTATAAAGATGAACTGGATATATTCGGAATTCTAACTGAACATTTAGTATTAATTTAAGTGTACTGATGCTAGATACAGTTATAAAAGAATTTCATATGTTCAATGAATACGGGTGTACAATATTTACTGTTTTTATTTTTTTTCTTGTAATGACAAGTAATAAAATGTTATTGATACTAACACCAAAAAAAATGTAAGGTAGTAGTGAGGAGTATGCAGTACGACATTAAACATTGAATTTCTGTCCAGATAACAGTAAGGATAAAGATAACCGAGAAAAATCTATCAGCCGAAATGAAGCTAGCGGTTGCATTAGATGATGATTATAATAATAATAATAATAATAATAATAATAATATTTATTAAAATTTATATTAATAATAATAGTTAAAGAATACAATAAAACGTTAGCTGATTTCATGTTCACTAATTATACTTTATGACCTGCGATATATGAAAATTATGTCCAAATAGTTCAGACCGGATAATTTTTGTTGATATTTATTTTATTTCAAAGGTTTAAGACACATATGATGAAATACAGTGCATTCCTATCTTTAAAATCGTTTAACGTTAACTTTTGCGATCCTTCCATTGATTCCAGTCGTCACATCAACATAAGAAATTGACGGAAATCGCGACATCACAAGCCACTGACGGCATAATACTGTTCCGCTGCTCTATGCGCAAAAACAATAGAGGGATTTGTCTTTAAGAAGTTCGTCAAGGAAGTCTGCCTCATATGAGTAAAGGAACAAGTCGGCCAGGAATGTCGCACAATTAGTACAAAATTAGTACTCATAAGAATGCCAATTTTCACGTCCACCAAATTGAACAAACATACGTTCTTTCTAATAAGCCGGTTTTCCTCTGAGAACTGATGAAAAGGTATACATGTACGTATAGTATAAATATTTAACCCATGCATTATTGACGTTACCGATTTGACGAGGCCGATACCAAGGTAGAAGGGAGAAAAACTGGATCATATATATTGCGTATATTTCTGGGAAAAATTAGCAAGGGGGGAAATGGATGTAGTAGACTGGATCTCTTTACAAATTTTTCTCACACTTGTGGAATGAATTGACAGGCGTGTGTGGAGAAGTCAACATATACTTTAATCGAGAGTAAAAAAAGCTACGCGCTGCTTTATTAGAAAAATGGAGTAACATTCCTAAAGCATATATTTAACGTCTTGTCTATATTCATAGCAGATCACAAGCTCTGATCAATGAAAGAGATGAACAAATTCACTGCTGACTTCCAGCTTACATTTGAACTGCTTTTGTAATAGTTTAATATGTTATATGTATGAAAAGATAAGTACATGTAGATACATTAAAATAAAAATTAAAAAAATAATAAAATAAAGTAAATATATGAATATGAATAAAATAAATACATGAATATAAATAATATAAATATATGAATATAAATAAAATAAATGAATAAATTGAAATGGAATCATTGATGTTGAAAATTGAGTGTTTTTAACTTTTATGGATAGCAGAATTACCTTGCGTGTAATTTCATGGTTTTTCACGGGATTTTTTTTTATTATTATTTTTTTTTATTGGTCAATTACAATCATGTATCTTACATTTTGGTGTTATTTGGTGTTTTTATTCATTTGGAATTCGAGGATTGTCGAACATTGTAAAATTTGAAACATGCATTATTAGCAAAACTGTGTAAGTATTTCTATTCCCTAAACACTGCAAACAAGTATTCGCTTTTTAAACTTCCAAAGTTTCATTTTAATGACTTAATCTAAAATAAATACTGACCTTCACATTCTACTTCCTGTGTCAGTCCCAGAATAACTAGAACAATATAATCGACTTTTCCTTAATTTCAGTCACATTTTTTGTCAATTAGTCAAAGTTTGAATATATGTAATACCTTGTATTAAATCTAAATTGATTGCACGTAATAATAAAACATGTTGCAAAATATTTTAATATTTAATATATTTTATATGTTAAAAGGATTGCGATATTATTTGGCAATTTAAACTCATACCTAAATGCGGAAATGTATTTAGTTTTATGTTAGTGTACATGTACGTGTACAAATTGTACATGTACTTTACAATGACTTTAGAGAGAGATCATCACAAATTGATTTAAGCTTAAATGTCCTCATACCAAAAAGAACGTTCTCCTTCATTTTATCGTATCCTCGTATTCTTACTATGTTTATGCTTTTTAGTTTTCTTCTTTGTTATTTTGTATTTGTTAACTGGCGTGTCCTAAATATTTTTGTCTAATTCCTATGCAATTTTGTTAGTTTATATATGCAGAAGTTATATGGTGGATCAATTTATGACCAAAAAACCCTTCATATACGACTTAGCAAAAGAATAGCGGTTGTTGGTTTTCTTAAAGTCATAGTAAGGTTATTCAAGCTTTAAAATAATCCAATTTACCACTACTTATGATGAATATGTAATTCCCTAGAAATATTAAACCGTATACACTTTGTGTTAAGAAATCTATAGCATCTGTATGATTATAAAATAATCTGCAAAAACATGCTTGGAAATAGGCTGCCTGTGATTTTCATCTTATTGAACTTTGCACCATTTGCCCATACAGTAGGTAAGATGCATTTGTCATCTCCTTTATCATCAAAACCTGGAAACATTGTCTCATAAAACATCTAAAAACTGCAAGGCTATTGCAAAAATTTCTTAACTTATTCAAGAAATATGTAAATTCCTCAATGAAAAATAACGTAAAAATTGTAAACTGTACCCTGAGTTGAATGCTTTTTATTGTAGTATCATTGAGGATGTAACAGCATTGACCGAAGCACAGTTTGTATAAAGCGCAGAAGCTGTCGTTATAATTGACACTGATTCATTTTTTTTTACAATTTAAAGTGCTTCTGATTGAGGTCAAAAAGTAATAATGTAGGTGTAAAGTCAGCAGAATTTTTTCGTTGAAACTGTTAAATTTATCATTAAACTTTTTTTATTTAACAAACAGATTGTCCTTTGCTTCAATACAATTGTACTAAGATTTGAAGAAAAAAATCAATAGTCCAATAATTAATCAACGTTACTGAAATTCGTACTTTTTTATATAGTATTCGAAAATGTAGGGATAACCCATACTTTAATTTCATTTTCGCATACAAAGAGGGACCTTTTACAAAAAAACCGAGAGAACAAATGTTATTTCCCCAGCAAAGTTTTGTGAATGACTAGAAAATGCAAAATAGTACGGTTTTGGATCAAAATGCATGTTTCAACACAATATAACGCGAAAGTTATATCATGAAGGTACTTTTTTTCTTTTAATATTTCGAAAGTTTGATGGTAGTGCTTATTAATTCATCATGAGATATTTAGCCGGATTTCAAAAATTTTGATCTCGAGCACTGCTGATGAGTTGTCAGTCAATGAAATGGCCATACAGTGCATCAAATTTATTTCGGTATTTTGTGATTTTTATCTCGAGCACTGCTGATAAGTTGTCAGTCAACGAAATGGCCATTCAGAGCATCAAATTCGGTATTTGTGATACGTTTTATTACATAGCAAGGAGAGTTTATGTCCAAATTTCATGAAAATGTCAATGGTAGATCCTTACTGTATCGCATTCACTTAAGAATATACATTCTCTGTAACAGAATGTAGGTTAAAGTCTTAAACTATTGCATTAGTCTTCTGAAATTGAAACTTCATGATAGCTTTTGTATTTTACTTTCATTCCCAGGAAACAGAGCAACTATATGCCAAGGTAGAACAAAGAAAATTAAATGTAATAAGAAAAGAGTGATTAATGTAACATCCGCAACATTTGGACGGCGGAACATTAGAACTTGTCCAAAAGCTAGTATCTTCTCATTTTTCTGTGGCGATAACAACAACGTACTAGATGATGCCCAGAAACAATGCAGTGGTAATAGGAACTGTGAGCTGAGAGCATCAGCCAAAGTGTTTAAACATCCATGCCCTGGTACTCCTATTTACTTAGAAGTAAGATGGGAGTGTGTAAAAGGTGAGAGTAAAAATTGACTGGACAGATTTACTTAATTTCGTTGACATTCCTGATATTAAATGGGAATAAATACACATATTTCTGAAATGTTTTTTATTTAATGTAATTTAGTTCAGATTTTTTTCTTTTATGTGATTTAGTTCATTTATAAATTTTGCAATTAATACATTTAAATATACTTTGTAGTAGAGTTTTGTTACTGTGAAGACAAGGACATTAACTGGATAGATATGTTGTTTTAAAACCTATTCTGTTCTTTCATAATTTCCACGGTAGCACATAAGCGAAGAAAATTATGCTCAGAATAGTTCCTTTTTGCATAAAAGAAGTAGATAGTTTGAACGCTGAGTAATGCGTTTCTGAAAAGTTTGGATATTATAATCTGAGAATAATGGAAATTATAATTATAAAAATAATATATAAATAAATTAAAGTTAACAAATTTGGAACGATCAGTCGCGTGTTTAATAGTTTGTAACAGTCGATGTAATTGGTTCATTCTCTAATATCATTTGGAAATTACAGAAATATAATATTCTGACGATGCTACATTAGAAATCTGGAAATTACAGTATAAAAATTCCATGATAGTAATGTTTTAGGGGCACTCAATCCATCAAAAAAGAATTCAATAAGTATTTTTTCCTTATTTGATATTTTTACTGTTTAGTAAGTACAGCCTGTTTAGGTTTGTCAGTTTGGAATGTTTGGCCACCTTTTACAGAGAATAAACGATCAGTAAATTTGGTTTTTCCTTAGCTTTTTAATTAACATTAACAACAATCAAAATTATTTCCTTGTATAAAGACAGAACTCGAGTGAACAAATTATAATAAATTAATAATATGCTATAACTTATGGCTATTAGTCAGTACGTTATTGTTAAAGCCACCTTTTAAAACAATAAGCTTGTACATTTTAAATGTGGTAAATTTTACGTACATTAATGTTTTTACAAAATAGTACGATATTGTATGATTGATACATTTCCCCTAGGCCTTAATTTTAATGCTATGATACATGTATATTAATGAAAAGAAACCAGGAAGGTTCAATGAACTTATTATGCCGAATAAGTTTGTGAAAATAACATGATTGTACTATAATAGTCAATTTTACTAGGGAAACCTTACAAGGATTCGTCTGAGTGTCAGATAATTGATCATTTATTTGTTAAGACATTCAATGTGACTTTCAGTAAATGCAGTAATAATATGATATGGTCAAACATATATTTACACACTGCAGCTGATGCCCTGCTCTTCGTTTTATTGATTACTCATTTCCTTGTCTTGTTCTGAATAGGAATGAAAGGATATATTTGGTAATCGTCGATAAGAACTGGAAACACAAAATTTGAAAAGTTCGAAACGAGGTCCTTGTAGAGCCTTCAACAATGGGCAAATGTTGATGAACCAACAAACCGGAAACAAAGTCGAAATTCTATACTTAACTTGTATAAAGTTTATCTACTAATTTATTGTTGAATTAGACAAGCAAGATAGCAATTTTATTGATTACGTAGCAGAACGGTTTCAGATGTGAAAAAAAGTTGATCCGGTAAGAGCATGTTTTGACCACAGAAATGAAACTCACGCAAGCATCTACTAAAGTGAATTCTTTTTCAATCAATATTGTTTTTTTTTCTCTCTCTCTCTCTCTTTTTTTAGTGACATGTCTTTAACGAGGAAGGACATGCTTACCCTTCCGGAGCACCTGATATCACTCCCGATTTTTAATGGGAGTTCACATTGCTAGTGCTTTAGTTCCTGTGCAGTCTTGTTCTAGTTTTGTTTAGTTTATTATACGTTTTCTATTCCTTTAGTTATACATGTGTATAAGGTGTCCATTTGTTGTGTTCTATTCTAATTTGTGGACTTTTCCCAATGTTTTGTCGCTTCGGTATTCTCATGCCGATATTTAGTATTTGTGGAAAGATTTCAAATAAAGAAATAGACATGTCTATACCAAAATGCAATTAAAGCCTTATTTAAACAAACTTTACTTAGAATATGTCATTTTTTGTAATGAATGCACACTTTTACAAATAAATACTGAAAACTAAAAAACAATGAACAACACGAACTCTTATAAAAACTAGGAGTGAACCCAGGTGCTCCGGAAGGGTAGGCAGTTCCTGCTCCGTATACTGCAGCCGTCGTGAAGTTCAACAAAGTCAATCCGGCGGAAGACAAAAATGAAATGTTGCGACAGTGGAAACAGGTCCAACATCATCTTAGATATTGGAACTATGGAATGTATTTTGGGATGTTTTGTGACGTTTAAACCAAAATGATACCATCACAATTTCAAGCAAACCATTTATAAATCATCCATTCTGAAACTAGGCTTGCCTTTAGTGGCTATGTTACTAATCCGACTGAATACGTAAAATCAGATGCCCCATGTTGAGTTTGGTCATTTGGTTCAAAGAAAGATTTTTGAAACTCTATCAATCAGAACACAAATAAAGAATTGTTCTTTAATTGCCAGGACGCGGAAATAAGCCGGAATATAAGCGTCGTGTCACTAGATGATTCTTTCAAAATTTTAGTTCAGGAATGACGATTTTTGAAGTTAGAGTACTCAGATACTAAAATGCCATGTTCATTGTCCGAAATATTCAAAAGTATACCGATCTTTCATTTTGTCAAGTCTTTCACTTGATTTTTGAAATAAATCAAAAATAAAGTTTGTTCATGTCCGTCATGTTAGTTGCCGATATAATACAGGCTTTATGAAGAATCTTTGGTAAATGCTCCATACCAAGTTTCAGTTTATTTCGGACATGCGTTTCAGAAGTGACAATCAAAATGTGAAATTTACAGACAGGGGTATGTTGTTCCTAGGTTGGAGTCTTCCATATTAAAGTTTTATGGACGTCATCATGATTTGGTTGACAAATGAAAATTGGCATGTTCAATTGATTTTATCCCTTCCTCATACCGGATTTGACATGGGCAACATGGCGGGTGTCCTGCAGGAACCAGAGACTGCTTACTCTTCCGGAGCACCAGAGTCTATCCCCGGTTTTTTGTGGGGTCCATGTTGTTCATATGTTTTTAGTTTTTAATTGTAATGCATGTATTGTTATAAAAGCGGGGTATATATTATTCGTTGTGTCCATCCGTTCGCCCGACCTTTGTATCCTTTGCAACTCCTCCTAAACAACTGAATGGAATTTGATGAAACTTTCAGAGAATCTTCATCCCATTATGGCATTGTGCACCTCTTATTTTAGAATTTGATCGGACCAACTTTTTGGGTTTTCCATAGCAAAACATTGACTTTGCCATTCCTTGTGATAGGGGATAAAGTATGCCATCCGCAACTCCTCCTAAACCACCGAATGGAATTTGATGAAACTTTCAGAGAATCTTTATCACATGATTCCATAGATTTTGATCTGACCAATTTTTGGGGTCTCACATAGCAAAACATGGACTTTGTTATTCATTGTGATAGGGGTACTACTATGTCATCTGGAACTCCTCCTAAACTACAAAGTATCTTGCTAGTAGGGGTATCATTAAGTGAGCATTACTCACAGCTTTTTAAAAATTACATCTCAAAATATTGACATTTCCTTTCATGTATCTTATGTAAGGCGGGGTGTCAAGGAGTGAGCTTTGCTCACAGTATTTCTATTTTTGTCTTGTCTTCGTTGTTCTCTGGCGTTTGTCAGTTGTTTCGATTTTCCCACCTTCGAATATCAATTTGGTATTTCTTGACTTTACCTAATGGACGGCAGAAACTAAATGATGACAAAACCCTCATATTACCGTGTAAGTGAGCGAGTTAAAATCAAGATGTGATGTTCTTTGTTGCAGTCAATCAATACTGTTGGATAAGAATGTTTTATGTGTTAAAACATAATTTCATTTTGACTGTTGGATGTAGTTCTGTCACCTGACAAAGTCCGATAAACTTATTCTATATCATTGATTCAGGATGTTGTCTCGTCATCTCCTTTTCCTTGACATATTTAAAATAATATGATCATTAAAATGTTGCATCGTTAAAAGCAATTTAACAATAGACCATTAACGCTCGCAATGTCAACATTTTACAACTAATTGATGACCTTTACCAGATATCAGAATTTTAAAACGTAAAACCACTTAAATTAACTATATGACAATATTAAACCACGGGAACGAGACTACCTTTCTTAACTGATGTCTGACACCGATAATGCTTTCTATATTGCAAGCCCATTTAGTAACAACGTGATTTCTTTAACAGTCCAGAATAATCATAGCCGTTATCTTTCAGCCAAATGAGAATATTGGCCTCGACAGGGTCTTTATTACTTGCTACAGCATACGTTAGCCCTGGTGAATGGGACACGGTAACCGCCTTTCGATTCGAAACTCATGTTAATTAAATGTCACGACCAGTCACTTCTGACATCTTTCAGAAATAAGTTGGTAAAATGGTTCTGTAGGTTTCCTGGTAATTTTCAATTTTAAATCATTTCAATTCTATGAAGAAATTTTATGAAAGCTGTAAGGATTGTTTTCGCCTTATAATAATATTCACCAGACCGACAGCTTTTAGTAAATTAGTGATTGTTCTTGACTAAGAAAGGTTGTTCGGTCCTTTTATTTATTTCTTTAAAATAACTTGCATTTGCTAACATTTGAATTAATTCTTTACTGTTCTAAACACCTTTGTGGCAATCCAAGTGAACCCAATAATTCTGTTTATACATCCTACTTGTACTGCATGTATAATTTATATTTACATGTATGTAACATCAATGCATAGTATATACTAATTCATACAATTACAGGAGCCCCTTGACACAACTGCATGCTTGATGCATGAAATTCTACAGAAAGCATTTGATGTTATGCCATGTGCAATGAATAAATTATTTTAAAAATGTTGACCCAAATTCTGTATAAAATCTCATCGGGCGAATTTTTAGGAGGATTTAACATGAAAATGATAAGATCACAGCCTACTTATGTACATTTTTACTTTATTGATAAAGTAGTATTGCACCAATAAAGGTCAACAAAGAGCTCAAAACACAAACATAGAATCAATAGAGATTTAGGATAGTCTAGCTAGGTACGGACATTAATGATGCTCGCTAGCTCGAAATGTTGGACGGTACTTGATTTATATAGAAGTCTTAAGGTGATCGTTTTAACTACAAAATTAAGCTAAGAAATCTATGTCAGTGGTTGTAGTGCCGATAATGTATATTTGGAGTATGTTTTTTTATTTCCGACATTTTGTAGTTTCGGCAAAACTATTAATAATAATATTGTTGTTTCATTGAAATTTACCATATAACTAATTTCTTTTCTTTTCAAAACTATCACATATTTAAATGCTTTATAATAATAGAAACATGTAACGTGATTCCATTTTTCACAGATACTTCTTCAATCCTGGTGTGAAAAGATTCCGGTGAAGGAATTCAATGTTTCTAGAATAATGTGCATAAAACGCGGTACTAGTAACTTGGTCACGAAGACAAATATAGTTTCAGAACAAAATTGATTAGAAATGATTCATGTTTCCAGATATGTATTAGATTATACTCGTACATCAAAGAATATAAAATGGGTTATAATAACAGGAAGCAGCAGAAGATTCGTTAACACTTCAAACTCTAGCAATAGCGATTACTGTACTCGATGGAGTCACGAAAAAGTAAGAACTTAAAATACACGCAAACTAAAACCTTAATCATTTTCTAAAATAATTTCAGTTTTAAAATGCTTTTTTTCTAAATTAAAAGTTACGCACGACTTACGAGGAATATTTGACGTGGCTGCTATTTCGTTTATGTTATGAAATTCAGATTGTAAAGACAAAACATGACTTCTTTCATCATTGTACTACTATTGTTTAACGTGCGTCAGTAAAACGTTGGTAACTCTGTAAAGCTTTAATTCATTGATTTTCTGTCTGTAAAAGTACTCTTATAGAAGTGAAGCATAAGATATGTTTTAATTCATTACTCCTGTAAATAAACAAAACATCTGTTTAAATCTAGTGTGATAATGTAATCATATATTTATGATGATAATGTTCTTATTGATATTGGAGGATGTTACTCCAGAACAATCGGCTTGAGTTATAATTATATAATAAATCCATATTTCCTTTGGTCGTCTGAGCTTTTCCATTAGTATTCAGGGACAAACATTTTTATTAGGGCGAGGAAAGAAAAAGACCGGGTCAAACATTTAGTGAAAAGAGGCAGGATTAAATATTTCGTATAATCACATAGTACTGTACTTTTTAAAACGTGAGCCAGTTATAAAGAATATCTGGCGTAGCTAACCCTGTTTTTAAAAAGTCCAAAAATTACTAACATAGAGCAAACTTATGGTTGGGGATCAGGAAAAAGGATTATGACGTGACAAATTAAAATTTTAAAATATGTCGTAAAAGGATACCTTTACAAATGTTAACTTATAATTAAAAAAAACTGAGGATATATTAGAGACTTGTCTGACATGATTATTCATTGATTTGTTACAGAAATTACCAGTATTTAGCAAAAATAATAGAAATACGAAGGGTTCATTCCTTGTATTGCACATGGTAGATCGCCTTAGCTGAAATGTGGCTTCCTATTTCGGTATGTGTGGTTATGAGTACTTCTTGTTTAAAATAAGTTTGGTTTTTGGTCTTCCAAATGTTTCAGTTTTAATGCTGCTGATGAGAGGTAACTCCTTGAAATGCGTCGTATACAGCATAGTATAAATTTACTATATCTAATATAAGTATCTTTCGATTGTTATTTTGAAACTCCTGGGATGATGCCTCTGCATGGTGGACCCTAGGTCCCCGAGGGTATTCGCCAACCCAGTCGTCAGACTTGTCTCACATGATTATTCATTGATTTGTTACAGAAATTACCAGTATTTAGCAAAATTCAAAAATAATAGAAATACTAAGGGTTCATTCCTTGTATTACACATGGTAGATCTCCTTATCTGAAATTTGGTTTCCTATTTCGGTATTTTTGGTTATGAGTACTTCTTGTTTAAAATAAGTTTGGTTTTTGGTCTTCCAAATGTTTCGGTTTTAATGCTGCTGATGAGAGAAAACTCCTTGAAATGCGTCGTATACAGTATAAATTTACTATATCTAATATAAGTATCTTTGGACTGTTATTTTAGAAGCAATTTAAATCTCTTCCAAAAAATCAGCCCTGTTGCTCCGGAAGATGATAAAATATGACGAAAATAGGTTATATTTTGGAGGAGTTTATTCACCTAAGCCACCAACGATGATGATCTAAGAAATTTTGAAGCGGCAATTTCATCTGTGAGACAAATCCTTGTTTAGTACTTTTGAGTTTAGATCATCCTAAAATTGCTGTATATTCCACAAGCCCTAGAACAGCGTAAAATCTGATACGCATGGGTTTTTATTTTTGTGTTTCTTGCCCTTTGTTGTTTTCTACTGTTGATTGAATTTTGCTGTTATTGATGAACTAAATCATGTTATTCCCTTATGTTAAATGTTTAAGGACGAAAGACTAAATCAGAACCCGGACGTGCTACAGTCGCATTAACAAAGTAGAGGTAGGGGCTGTAAACAAACATTCTTAACATTTTCAGTTTCCATTGCATTACAGTTTACATCTGTAATAAATAACCTTTGCAGAGATATATCACAACCCATTTTTACTTTAATCTAACCTTTTGGCCTCTTTTCCCTTTTGGCCCTTTAAATCCTCAAAATGCAAAATAAAAGCATGTTTAGCATTACAGTTTGCATCTGTAACAAATAACCTTTTCATAAATATATCACAACCCATTTTACCATAATTTAACTATTTGGACCTTTTTAGGGACCTATAGCCCCTTAAACTGAAATTCACAAATTTCTTAAATTTTTATTTCTTTAGATAAAATCATAGTTATTATGATTTTTTTTCTGTTTTGGCCCTTTTTGGTCCCTCCCACCCCCTTTTAAAAAATTTGGAATTCCAAAACCTTATTGCGCATCTATAGTTGGTAATCAACAATATGACAACAATAAAAATGATATAAAATCAAAAAATGAAATAGGAGTTCGCGTCACAAGGCTCTTTGTCTATTTTGGACCTTTTTGGTCCCTCCCAGGCCCTCTTTTAGAAATTTGGAATGCCAAAACCTTTTGCTCATCTGCAGTTAGCAAGCAACAAGCTGATCTGGTTATTTTATTAATTATGCTTTTTTTCTGTTTCGGCCCTTTTTGGTCCCTATCACCCCCCTTTTAAAAAATTTGGAATTCCAAAACCTTATTGCGCATCTACAGTTGTTCAGCAACAATATGGCAACAATAAAAATGGTTTCAATTCAAAAATGAGAGGAGTTCATGTCAAAAGGCTCTTTGTATAATTTGGTTTTTTTGGTCCCTCCCAGACCCCCTTTTAAAAATTTGGAATTACAAAACCTTATTGCGCTTCTACAGTTAGTTAGCAACAATATGGCGCAAAAGAATTGGTAAATATTCAAAAGTGAAGGAGAAGTTTGTGTCACAAGAAAGTGTGACGGACGGACAGACGGGCGGACGGACGGACGACCGCAACGACAATATAGCCGAACTTTCATTCGAAAGTGCGGGTATAACTAGATTGTAATGTTATTTAGATAAAATTATAGTTATTATGATCTTTTTCTGTTTTGGCATTTTTTGGTCCTTCCCACCTCCTTTTAAAAAAATGTGGAATTCCAAAACCTTATTGCGCATCTACAGTTGAAAAGCAGCAATAAGACAACAATAAAAATGGTAAAAATTCAAAAGTGAAGGAGGAGTTTGCGTCACTAAAAGTGTGACGGATGGACGGACGGACGACCGCAACGACAATATACCCGAATTTTCATTCGAAAGTGCGGGTATACCTAGATTCTAATGTTCTTCAAACTTGTTGCCTTGGCACCGTGAATTGAACCTTTTAATTGCCTGATTAGTACTACAGTACTTGGAAATAAGTATTTGCGCATGTAATTATAGCGTATGCCATCGATAACATCGGCACGTAAACGTAATGAAATAAAATTATATCACGAAAGCAGGGCAGCTAAATTAAACAACATGGATTGTAAATGTTTCATCATGCTCTGTAAGAAGACGTCTATTCGAATATGGATACAAACGTCGACCAGTTTCCAAGAAAATCACAATTGAACCTAAGAAGCGGGAACAACGAATTCGACTTTGCAGGACAAAACTCCACTGGAATGTTGAGAAAAATTGGCCCAGAGTTATTTTTCAGTGATGAAACAAAAAAAGAAATTGGAGTTGACGGAAAAAAAATTCTTTTGGATAAAACACCAACCCATGTGGATATATCTTTCTATTTTGGACGACAATTTGTGGAAAGTTGTTGCTAGACACTTCCCTTATCTACCTTGGATTTTTTTAGGTGGATAACGCGCCTTGTCACGTGTAGAGACGGAAGAAAGAATGGAAAGCAACAAACCAAATGCTAACATTTCCATGGCAATCTCAAAAACCAGGTCTAAATATTATTGAAAATGTATGGAAAGTGATAAAATAAACGTTACCCACCGATTAGCCTAAATTCAAACAAAGCATGATTTAATTAGAATTTTCGGTGAAATTTTGACCGAGATTTTCATTTTGCTATATCCGTTGCTTATACAGCAGCTTACCGAGGAGAATTAGATCATTCATTAAAGCAAGAGGTCAGATAACACTTTTAGCACTAATGATGAGACCTAACTTTTTGAAATGTGCACATATACAATGTAGTGAATCAAAATTGACACCACAGACGTTACACGTGATGACCATACCTTTGCAAGAAATCAATTTCGGTAGGAGTGTATTGATAGCTGAAAATTTGTAATCAAACCATTTCTTAATCAGAGTTATTCGACAATATGTTGTCTTGGTCTTCTTCTGAAATTAACCAAATATTGCAATATTGCAATATTTAAAATATGAGAAATATAGACCAAAAGAAATGAGAAATGTTAATTAATTGGATTTAAAGTATATGTTATTCCACTATTGTAGATTTGTAAGAAAGAACGCGTCAATAAAATTCACTTTAAGACATCCAAAAGGTATGGTAATTTTTATGTTAGATGGATTTATTATCTTACAAGTAATGCCAAAAAAACCAAAAGACTAGTCTTTTTAATATTTTTACAAAATTCTCTACAAAAGAGTATATCTCTTAATACAGCTCAATCTGAACTTTTTGATTGGATGAATTTTTTAAATCAACTGATTTAAGTTGCAACAAAATATTCTGTTTGTCCACTGATAAAACAATTTTCAACTTACAATGCACAATTTTATTACATTTCAACTATATGACAACTGAATGTCTCATTAAAGACAATTAGTGCAGCACTGCTAGTAATTGAAATTAAATTGTACATTGACTGTCAGTTGATTGAAGAAGATTGCAACTGACAAATTAAAATACCAATCCTTGGTAATGAATAAAATTCCAATTTAAAATCATTTTATAGTTCAGGCTGTTGTATCATCACTAAATTGTCCACAAATGTTAATATGAATTAGATACTAATATAAATAACTGGTCTATATATATATATATATCTATTTCGGTATTTTTGGTTGAGTACTTCTTGTTTGATATAAATTTGGTTTTTGGTCTTCCAAATGTTTCGGTTTTAATGCTGCTGATGAGAGGTAACTCCTTGAAATGCGTCGTAAACAGCATAGTATAAATTTACTGTATCTAATATTAGTATCTTTGGATTGTTATTTTGAAACTCCTGGGATGATGCCTCTGCTTGTGGACCCTAGGTCCCCGAGGGTATTCGCCAACCCAGTCGTCAGACTTGTCTCACATGATTATTCATTGATTTGTTACAGAAATTACCAGTATTTAGCAAAATTCAAAAATAATAGAAATACTAAGGGTTCATTCCTTGTATTGCACATGGTAGATCTCCTTATCTGAAATTTGGCTTCCTATTTCGGTATTTTTGGTTGAGTACTTCTTGTTTGATATAAGTTTGGTTTTTGGTCTTCCAAATGTTTCGGTTTTAATGCTGCTGATGAGAGGTAACTCCTTGAAATGCGTCGTATACAGCATAGTATAAATTTACTGTATCTAATATTAGTATCTTTGGATTGTTATCTTATATTAAAATGAAGTTTAAAAGTATGCATTAAATTCAACAGGTTGCTTATATTTAAAACAAAATAGACCCTTTCCATTGCAATACGAAGATACGTTGATGGGACCCGAGATTAAAGTGTCGATATACAGGTTATATTGTTTGAAGATTCCTTCAAACTATTACATTTTGGAACAGTGTGGTTATCTAACCTAAAATAATTTCCGTAATTAAATCCAAAGATGCATTACTCATGTTAATTATAATCCCAATATGTATATTATATAGATTTTTTTTTGTATGTGACATTTGTGTAAATATATCAAAACATAATACATGTAATAATATTCTTTTATTTAATTACATATTGTATCTCTGGCGATATTCTTTTTATACTTCACAGAGATATCCGGTAGGAAGCTGGACTACCGTGATAAGATTGTTAACAGCTGAATATGTGCAATAAAGACATTTTGTTCGGAAAAAAAGATAATCAACTAATTTTGCATCCGCAAGATGTCTTTGGAAAAATAAACATTCCAACGCTATATTTGAAAGGTTGCCAATTATGGAAAGCATCAGTGTTTTATAGAAGATTACGTCTTACCTGTTGCAATAGCAGTTTGTTGGTGTATCTGTTGTTATATTGTGTATCTCTATCATAAATATTACATACTAAATCACTTAATCTTTTTTGGCCAAAATATATGATTTGGCGTATGGGGACACAGTTAGAGGACTGATTAATTTTATAAAAACAGTTAACTGGCTTTATCATTACATTTATTTTTTAAATCATAGCAAACAATAGTCGGTTCTTGTATATTCCATTTTCAACACCCTAACATAATCTTTTGGTCATTTTGGCATTTGACTCTGTTCTTCAGCAGATTAGTTTTTAATTACAATTTGATGCATAAGATATGTCTTCTTAATAGTACACGTACATGTATATGTTTTTCATTTTATATAGAAAGCGTCTTTTTGATATTGGAAAACTTTGTTGAATTATTCATTACTTGTAGAGTACGTGGTGGCCATACATTTCACAATTTCTTATGAAAATATATGAATTTCTCTTTTGAACTATAAAATGTATTTTTAGAATTAGATGTGTTATTATAAAAGAAGAATTTACACGATCATCCAAAAAATAGTAATTGATTTGGGACCACATATCTGACTCTCTCAATGATAATTTCTTGTTCATAGAAAAATTGGCAAGGAATAACTCAACAAACGTACAAGAAAGAAGTAATTCATTCACAATGTTTGACTGTTTACTACAATATCGCAAACATTTTTGAAACACAGGAATATAAGAATAAATTCCATTGAGGAATAGACTGACATGTGAGCTTTGCAGAATTACTTGAATTCGTTACATATTAGTCTTGAACAGGAACTATCAGCCAAGTATTTCTTTTTTTTTAATCAACATTTTTCTTGATAAAGAATTGTAATTGTCTTGATACATCTGCAATATTTCTATGTATAGTATTTTTGAATTGGAATAATATTTTTTTATTTTTATTTGAAGACTAAACGTGTTTTTGATGAAATTGTTTAAATGATGGCTAAAAAATGTTCGTGTTTCTGAAGAATTCAGTGAATTCTGCACATTTTCATGATTGGTTTAGAAGAAAGTATATGTTGGATAAATTTTTGAATCAAAATCTATAACTTTGTGTGCCATAAAATTAGTATTAGAACAAGGGCGACGCTCAAACACAAATTATATAATTATATACCACGCACATTTCTTAAATGGATGTACAACAGATGTAGATAATTCTTATTTTACTTCAAAATCAAATTACAATCAAATGTAATCTTTATTACTGCAGTATTTATCCGTTTGACGTTTCATTACCCCATCATGAGTAAAAGACACGGTTGATATGAATACTATTACCTCCAGTGAAATTGGCTTACACAAATCAGTAACAATGCGAAGGAATATTGACGTCTCGTTCAGAAATGGCGTTAAAAGATATAACCTCTGAAGTAACAGGGCGTAATTTAATCAATGTGATGGAATTAAGACACTTTCTTAGAATTTATAACTTTATTATGTCAACAAGAACCAATTGATCTTCAGAGAATATAAAATCCGAAAAACAGAAATAATAAACAAATGTTTCATCTTTTCTTTTCTTTTATCCAAGGGACAAATTGAAACAATGTTTTTGTTTGATTAGAGTTTTCTATCACAAGAATTGAACAGAAATTCATAAATCATTTGGAAATGACAACATGTCTCTATCTAGAAAAGACTTTACATTGATTTACTGCGACTGAACAGGAAACATTATTGGAGAACAAAGTGTTTTTGTCGTATTGTAATAGTAACGAGGATACTGTAATGACAACATATAAGACCGATACTGTATCCATGGGGTCTTTTCTGATATAATTATAATTGGTCGCACGGTAAATTTATTTACCTGTAAGCAGTTACGGCATTGCTGTAACCAAGGAGCCAAATGTTAAGGAAATATCAAATGTAAACCAGGTTGTTCCATAGATAAACATTCGCCCATAAATAAAAAAAAATGTGTTGTATTGATAAAAGTTCGAAGAATAATACTTTAATTGTGTGTTCTATACATTTTAACACAGATGAGTTCAAAATAAACAAAACAACTCTAATATGTGAAATAAGTAATAAGATATCAATCACAGACAAAATCAAATACAGAATCTTAGTAAACAAAGAAATAACAAGACACAGATGAAGAACCAACAAAACACATTAACGACAATACTCCCTAGAATAGCGAATTGTTAATTCTTATAAAATATGAACCACTTACTCTAGTGCTGTTCAAATTATACATATGAAGAAATAAATGATATTTAAAGAGATAACACATTGTCACCATGGCGTTTGAACGAACACTTCTTAGTGTTTTGAGTGATGCACAGGTTGAAACAGAAACTTGATTCAAATTTTTAACTTGCCAGCAGCACATATCTTTAATTTTGGTTGAAACGTTTTGATAAACAACTAGAGTTGGCCTTAGCTGCATTTTTGGGCAGTTGGTTCTATTGCTTATAATGATTTGGTATTTATTTTTGGTTTTCTAAAGTTTTGATCACAAGCGTAACTGTTGAAAGTTAATCCGCAAATGTATACTGTACACAAGGAAATATGTATCCGATTTTTTGTGTAAAATTTTATTTCTTTTTATAATAATAATTATATATTTTATTAAAGTGTCACACATTTGTCCACAATCGAAATGTATACTAAAATACAATTATACAAAATAAAAAGACAAATACACAGCCAGAGATGGCTATTAAGACACTATAAACAAATTATATACATAAAGGTAAGAGCAGACATGTGATTAAAAAGGTGTATAAACAACCTTCGATAGGTGAAGAGACAATACAAAAATTTAATTAGCTAATAAAACATAAAATTAAGACTAAATAAATAAAAAAAATAAGCAGAATGAATAAAAATCATGTAAGGTTTTAAATTAATAACATTTTGTCAAAGTGAAAAATAAATTAAACAGCTCTACATGATCATATGTCGACTTTTTTTAGCAACAACAATTAATAAATAAAGATTTCCAACCCTTCACTCCCAAAGCTTCAAAAGCTGGATATAACAATTGTCTATTCTTAAAAACTTACATTATTTCTCTCTTATTCTGGTTCCCCTGTAAGTAACTTTAATCTTGAGCAGATAAAAGAAATGCATTTTAGAGTCTGCATAATTCTGTAAAATTGTGTTGGTACTTAAATTCGCCAAGGTTTGGTTTGTCTTCAACAGATCGTGAGGTATGATTTTTGGTGTGTTTTTGGGAGAGGCAGAGGAAAATTTGCGTTTGCTGCAAGGTGTTCTGAAATAATGGAAAAATAAGTAAATCTTTCCCTGATGGAATAATCGACACACTTTTAATGTTCTTAAAGTACCACACAATTCTTATTTGTTGTGTCAGATTTACCTAATTATTTAGATGGATATTGATAGGCTTGGGAGACGTATGGACGATCGTGATCCAACCACTTCGATTGAAGAAGGTTATTATGAAGCAACATCGCTTTACCGGTGACTGCATTATAATGTTTTTAGTCTTACCTTTGTATAGGGATGATTGTACCAGTATGTATCAGAAATTTACCAGATAAAATCTTAACCGCTAACATGGACCTTTATATTTACAAATTTAGCCTTCAGTGTATACATAAATGGCAATAAGAAAAATCAGGTATTAAGCTTTAACCTTAGGCAATAACCTAATCCCAAGGCAGTACCATAACCATAACAGTACAATGACTTGACAAAAAATTCGATATACGTATTCGTTAATAAAACTTTGTGTTTACACATGATATTACACGGTTTCTCATTTTTGTATATTACTGGGAGCAAGATATTTACAACATTTTGATAAACATGAATATTTCAAAAATCTTTGACCACCAAATAAGGACTAAAGGATTTCCCTTTGTGTTTTAAACTATCGAAATATCGATAGGTAAGTTTTATAAAAGTCGACAGTTCCAGTTCTCAAAAGTCAAAATTTTGAGTTTCAAATTAAGTATAGTCAATATTATGAGTTAAAAATAAAGTATTTAGGATACAAAAGAGCCAAAATTACGACTGAGGATCGATCATTTTATTTTGACTATGTCTCTAGATGGCATGAACTTGTACGAAAGGAAAAAAGCCACCCCTCCCCCGTCCCCAATTTAATTTTCTTATAAAGCATATAAGATATCTTTTAAAGAAAATTATATGAGATATCTTATAAATTATATGAGATATATTATAAACGGCTTGCCGTAAATAAGCTTAATAGTACCAAGGGTTTAAGCTTAATGCCTAATTTTACTTTTATACGTATCAAAAGTTTGATAAAATTCCACACTTATAATGTAGGTTGTTAAAAAACTTAATGTCTTGTTTGAGTACGTACATTGACAAAGAATAAAGATTTGATACCCGACATTTTAACTCAAAGGAAATGCATTAAAAGAAATAATGATCAGGGGACATTTGTCTGAAAAATTTTATGCATGTCACTCAAGCTTAAAATTGTGTCCAAGGTCAGCTGACAGGTCTCAGACTGGTATGTACTCAACAAGAACTTCTATAGAAAAAATACTGTGGGTTCAGTTAGTACAGTTGTTAAGAAATAGAATGGCAATTAACTCAAGTATGAAATATACATCAAGATCAAATGAAAGGTGTTAGACTGGCATGCAGTTAATACAAACTATAGACCAAAAATGGTGGGTCTACATATAACGTTTGTTGGAAAATGAACTTATTTGTGAAAATGTAATGTGAGTCACTTAAGCATGAAACTGATGTCAAAAACTGACACCTACTTGCAAAAAAGTAGCCACATGCAATATATGGTGGATATAGGTATTCCAGCTATAGAGAAACGGACTTATTCATGAAAATGTGACACAGGTAACTCAAGCATGAAATTGATATCAAGGTCTCAGAAAGGCATATCCAATAAGAACTATTTCTAAACCAAATATAGATGGTCCACATATTACAGTGGGCTGAGAAATGGACTTAATCGCAAAAATGTGACATAAGTCTCTGATGCGTGAAATAGGTCAAAGGTCAGGTGTCAGATGTCTGAAAAAACTTATGCATGCCACAAAAGCCTAAAATTGTGTCCAAGATTAGCTGACAGGTCTCAGACGGTATATACCCACTTAGAACTTCTATCGACCAAACACTGTGGGTCTTGTTAGTACAGTTGCTGAGAATATTAGGCTTATTCGCAAAAATATATCGCAAGTCACTCAAGCATGAAATTAGGATAAATTTCGGGTGACAGGTGTTAGACTAGAAAGTATCCAATAAGAACTAACTATAGACAAATTGTGATGGGTCTAAGTATTACAGTCGCTGAGAAATGGACTAGTCACAAAAATGTAACGCAACTCACTCAAGCATGAATTTAGGCCAAGATTGGGTGAGAGGTGTCAGACTGGCATGTACCCAACAAGAACTATCTATTGATATAATATGATAGGTCTAGGTATTATAAATGCTGAGAAATGAATTTAATGGAGAAAATGTGATGCAAGTAATTCAAGCCTGAAATTCAGGTCAAATTCGGGTGACAGGCCTGTAATGTACCGAAAAGAAACTATGGTATGTATTGGGCCTAGGTAGTTGCTGAGAAATGTACTTCAGCTCGAAAATGTAACACAAGTCACTCAAGCATGGAATTAAGGTTAGGGTCTGTTGAAAGCTGTCAAATTGGCATATACCCAAGAACTATCTATTGACCAAATATGGCCTTGTGTATTACAGTTGCTAAGAAATGGACTTGATCACGAAAATGTGACGCAAGTCAATTAAGCACGAAATTGAGGTCAAGGTGCTGACATAAATGTCAGACTGGCATATACCCACCAAGAACTATCTATTGACCAAATATAGCATTGTGTATTACTTTTGCTAAGAAATGGACTTGATCACGAAAATGTGACGCAAGTCACTCAAGCATGAAATTGAGGTCAAGGTCCTGAGATACAGTCCGACGGGATGCGCGAGGCAGCGTTCGGGGTGGAATCCCATGGCCCTTCAAAGCATGTTTTGTGTCTCACCAAAACTATAACATATCATTAGACAAAACACAGATAATGATGAAAATAAAATTGAAAGTAATTCACGTTGTTCTACGAAATAATTCCTTGTTACTGATAATAAACTACAACTACAGTATTTCAGGGATTTATGTGTCTGCTCTCATTTGATTTTTTGTCACGATATTTGACATTATCATTCCGACGTCTTAGTAAGGTAATAGAAATGATGAAAGTTATCACGGAAATTCATAGTTAACTAATTTGTTTTCACAAACCCACTTTACATATAAAAATAACCTTTACTTGTCGATATTGCTTATGTCTATTGTTTTTTATGTAACATTCCTTCTCCAATTTATTCTTTCGACGTTCTTTAGAAGATCTTCATTCTTTTCTGATTTTCACAAATTTCATGAGACAAATCCTTTACGACAAACGTGCTCACTTCAAAGTATCTCTATGGTGAAAAATGCGTGCTACGCTTAACGGATCGCTTTTTTTTCACGTGTTACTACTGAGGACAGAAAAGAAAAATTGCCCAGTCATTAAATTTCACTTTACAGTTTATAAAGACAATTGACAACAATCATACCTACACGTCTTATGTATGCTTGAAGTAAATGAAATGATATTCAATTTCAATTTTGAAATTTCCCCTTTCTGAGAAGTAACGTAACAACATCTCTAACCTACGCTGTCTACATTTCACGGTTGATTTGTTAATGTCGTATGAAATGGTTGGAGATTTTACTGTTTCAGAAAATATCTTCAGCGTTTGTTAATATCACCACTCAAAACATGTTACGGTGACGTTAGCATTTTGATTGATCTATCGTGACATCTCAATTAGATTTATTGCCTCATAGGAATCAACACCTCATAGAACGTTACCTCCTATGATGTAATAGTTGCCATTAATTTAACAGGGCAAACTTACCTCCCCGGAGCACTTGATATTTTTTTTTAAGTTTACATCGCTAGTTCTTGGTTTTCATGCTGTCTTCCTTTTTCTCTATATTGTTTATTTTCTACGATGGCCGATAGCGGCCTGACAAAAACCACGTTATAGATCGTTTTTTGTACATAACACAACGTATGTACAAAAACCGTTTGTCAAAAACCGTTTATTGAATTGGTTTTTACATCAGAGGACCGTCAGGGCCTCGGGTGTATTGCCATCGCCTAAATTTCCCGCTTATTTGCATATATGCATATATTTAAATTAGTTTTGGAATGATAACCGACCTATAAAAATTATAGACCCGCGGACATTATATAGTGCAAAATAAAACTTTATCGCTTCTTCTAAATTCATGTTTTCAATGAATACTCAGGTTTTTTTTTTAAATCCAAATTAATAATATGAGAATGTTTTGTCGTTAGAAATATTAAAATATTAATCAATCTTTAATATCAATGACGTACCGAAAAATTGTTGTTGCGGATGAATATATATATATATATATATATATATATATATATATATATATATATATATATATATATATTTATATATATTTTTGAACTAAAACTGTATGCTATGAACTACTGTTTGGATATATATATGTAGACAAGATTGTCAATGCATGAATAATGCTGTTCTCATTCCCAATGCATCTATACTAGTCATTACAATGTTAATGCCCTTTTTGCTAAGCCGATGGGGGCAGTCAATGTTATCGTTGTCTGTCTGTATGTAAATCTCTGTTCATCATGAAAGTGATTTTCGTTTTATAATATTAATATGGCTCAACTGAATGTTATTAACTATATAAACAATGTTTATTATCACCAAAAAAAAACGACATAAATTTAAAATTTGGATTGTGGCCCTCTTATCATTATAGTTATATTTCCATTTATATGTGGAAATATTTTTACTATCTTAATAATATTTCGAACTCTTATTTGCCGCAGACAAATGTTAAACAAAACACTATTTATTTTAAAGTGCTCATTCCCACAAAAAAATAATAATCAAACGCAAAATTGAATGGTGATTCTTTCACTATTCTACAGACGTGTCCCATAGTAACTAATATGCAAGCAAGTACCACTGATACATTCACAATTTTTTTCTGTTATATATAGTTTAGAGTTATGTACAACTACATGTATACATGTATATGCTATGCGATGTGATGAACTTTTTGAAGTTTGATAAATGATTAATTTTTATGAATAATGTATATATGTTAGTCCAATGTACATATTTATAGTTTTTTGCATTTTTTACTATTAATAATAGGTATAGATAGTCTATTAAACTGTATTAAATGGAAATAGTATGAATTCAATGGATAATACAATAATAAATCCAAATGTTTATATATACCAGTTATGACATTTTTTAAAGTTATCTAATGGTCAATCCAAAGTTTGATTGTAACACATGTGATCCTTTTAATCCATTTTAGAATATTAAGAGACTATACAAATGCTAGCTCAGCATAAAGATAAATGATTTGAAAACATAACAGATATGCTAAATAAATAATAAAATGCTCAATTCTGTTCATATAATATAGTCCTACATTTGAAAGTCATTATAATTGTATGCTTAGCATATATATAACTGGATTAAATCAATTATATGGGATCATGTAAAATGTTTCTCGTTAAATGTAATATAAAAAAATGTAATTTGGTATATGTGAATATTTTAAGGAATATCAAATAGAAATTTACTACATATTATAGGAAAAGAGAGGTTCACGAAGGGCTAGAATGACCCTAAATTGGTCAAGCGATTACAAATTTCAAATAGAAATACTTGTGATAATTCTATTAAGACTAAAATATACTATTTTGGCACCTACTATTAAATATCTTGAAGCTATGACCCCATAATTATACATTATTTGTATTTCTGGTCAATTTTGTCTGAAATTTATATGTTTTGGCATAATTAACCATGGCTGCCATACAATTCCGAAAAGTTTTTATTTTGATGAATTCTTAATCAAATTTTGAGTCTTTTGGTTACAAAACATTTTGGATTGTAGATGGTGGCCAAATTTTCCTAAAGCTTTCATGTCTGAAAATTGCACCAAATCTTTATATTTGGACAAAATGGGCCTAATTTGGAGAATGTAATGTACTATTATGAAAGAACTGATTTATTGAGCGTTAATACATTTGAAATCGACCAATTTACGAACCAAATTGTGAACTATTTGGAGTTTAATTGTAAGATTTATATTTTAGACCGTTTTGGGCTATAAATGAACTGTGTCCTTTGAATAAGTGCTATCACAATCACCATAATACTAAGTACCTGTTAGAAAATAGCACTTTTACAGTACATTGTTAAAGATGAATACATTCCAACAATGACCAATATTAATGATGTAATATGAGATTATATATATACTGTTTTATATTGTTACATATATAAATGAAAATTGAAACCAAACTGTTGTCATTATTAAAAAAAAAAGAAACGAAAAGGGAGGTATGATTGGTAATCAGACACAGAAACAAAATGATGAAAAAGAAATAAAGCTAACCATACAACATCTTTACAATCAGAAAAAAACTATACTAAAATCAGTTAGAAATAGCCATGAAATGATAAATATTAAACAATATAAATCAGAAAACTAATGGCCACATCAATGTACAAACACAAAATCAAAAGATATACACCAAAGAATTACAAGCCCTGTTTTGCAGGCCTCTAAGAACCGACGCATTCATATTGTAGTTGTGATCTATATGTATGGTGCAAAATCATCTCATTGCTACTACCCATCCAGAGCACTTGAGATCACCCCAACTATTGGTGGGGTTAAGTTGCTCAGGCTTTAGTTTTCTATGTTGTTTCTAGTGTACTCTTATTTGTCTTTTTCAGTTTTAGACATAATATTATCGATATATGAGTTTACTGTTCATGTGGTATCTTTCACCCAAATATTACAATTTATCTGTTTTAATATGATTGTCTTGACCTCTTTCTCATAATTCAGTGACTAGTCAAAAAAAAATATTTGCTATGTTGATTCTCTGTCATAAGTAATAAGCTAAAGATTTTTGCAAGTGTCGAACTATACGGTCATAATGCCAATCTAGCAGTTCTCATTTGACCACGTCACGAAGACAGTATTTCAGATATGATAGCAAATTATATTATGTGTACTATATTGTAAGGTGAACATCTGTCTGGCAGGTACTATATAAACACCTGTCATTTATCAATAATCCAACATAACTTGAGGTCCTCTGATGTTCAGTACTTCAGTACTTTGATTATAAATTTCCAGTATAAAAATATTAAAGAATATTGCAATTGAAAAATTACATATTTAATATTTATCTTAATAGACTTTAATTATTAATCACATTATTGTGAATTAGTTTTCTCTCTATGGAACTTCACACTTAACAGTTATTAAATAGGTCATCATTGATACATTGGTCTGAAGACATAACGCAGATGTTAACCACCAGATTAATTGTCCTGATTTCAAGTGCATTAAATATCTCTTGTTTTTAAAGAGGACAAACATACCTAGGAGCAATCCAAAAAACGCAATCCATTATACAGACAAAACCCGGGAAGACAAACGAACAACCACAAGCACATCAAACAAACACCAAAAACTAAAAACAATGAACAACACGAACTCGTGTAAAAAACATCAAGTGATGACATCAACTTATCCCCGATAAAACCCTTGTTAAGAAACTTTTGTGATAGCAGTAATCCTCTTTGTCGAAAGTCATGGTAACTCACGCATGCCCTTGAATATCGGATAAGCTGAGAAACTCCATATGCTGGCGATGATGGTATATTGCTACTCAAGAAGGGAAAGATAACAATAGGAAATTCGAAGTCATCACGTTTGTCATAAAATTTGATGAGATATAGAAAGTCTTGGAATTTATCGTTATTTAACGACAACACTTCATCTATATAACGAAAAGTGAAATTAAAGGATTGGGCTTATCGGCAAGAATGTATAAAAACGCCACAATGATGAAGTTTCGTTAATGTTTAAAAAAAAAGTTCATTGATACTCTGGATTATCGGGGGTTGGGGGAACATGAAAAAAATGTGTGAGAAGCTAACCCTATATATCAATATGAGTTAAGCAAGTTTGCTGACTGGATATTTCGACAATACACGTATATATAAGTTAAATTTTGTTATGTACAAAAAAAGATCTATAACGTGTTTCTTGTCAGGCCGCTATCGGCCTGAATTGACTTGGTATAGGATTTATCCTATGCGCAATGACACATGTGCGTTGACAGTCACAAGTGAAATACTTCTGAAATAGTGTTTATCAAAGATCGATGTCATCACGTCGTAAATTTTTACACAATAACATCCCTTGTTGTAACGATTTTTGACTACTATAGAACTGACATAATAATAAACCTGAATCAGCTGACCAAGCAAACATACAGTACACAAAACATAAAGGCACTTACAGCTAAAATCAGGACAGTGCGAGCTTCCATCTTGACGTAATTGTCCGTTTTGTTATGCCTCTGCGTCCAATTTATATCAAAAGGATTGTATAGGTTAAAAGTGTATATCATGATCATCCGCATTATTATATTCTTACATCATCAGAAAATTGCAGTGGTCTGAATGTGAATAATTTGTCAATCAGTCTGCAGACAAAATGAACATTCGTCAGTCACAAAATCCGATGAAATGTTCATTTATCATTCCTGTTTAAAAGATTTATCGTTTTAAAATGAAAGTTTACAAACAAAACGTAATAAGATTTGAAAAAAAATCGATTTGCTTTAACTTATAAATTTAGTGATATTGTATACTTTTTCGTTATAAACTTTTTTACAACCACCGTATCTTTTATAAGGGGGGGGGGGGGGGGGGCAGGTGTTAGAATATTTGCATCTTGCGACCAAACAGTTATGGTTATTTAAAACTTGTGCACGATAGCGTCTTTTTCATGGCCTATGATGAAGTCTATATTCGTATGTTGTCCGAAAATATGAAGTAATAGACAAGACAGTATTTAATTTTGCACCTTGTCAGAGTTATTAAAAAAAACAATAAGCATAAAAATAAAATGCATTATTCAACATTTGAAAACAAAAATTCATAATCTATCAATTGTATCTTTACGTGTATTGTCTTTATTATTGAAACACGCTTTTCCACTTAATTTTGCTGAAGTTATCAGTTGCTATATAATATAGTATTATTGCGTAAGGTTTTCCATATTGGCTTAGATATTGGTCCGAAGCAAGCCATATTGGACTGAGGCGAAGTCGAAGTCCAATATGGCTAGCCTAGGACCAATAACTAAGTCAATATTGAAAACCTTGCGAAATTATACCTTTATTGACTAACCAGTTCAATATGTCATATTATGACTAGTCAAAACTGCATATTGGACGGGTATGTGCCGTATTAGTCTAATATGACTAGTCAATACTGCACATTGGACGGGTATGTGCCGTATTAGTCTAATATGACTAGTCAATACTGCATATTGGACGGGTATGTGCCGTATTGGCGTACCTTGACATTTGTATTGTATTGACAGGTTGTATCATATTTAGGCTTATATTCTATTGTTAGTCAATAATTTAAAATATGCAGTGTCTGTTTCAGTAAGTCTAAAAATTTAATATACATGTATGGTAAAAACACTTAGATAACTTTATGGTCAGAGATTCCTAATCGGTCTATATTACACATTTCTTTGAAAATTTGCATGCAAATAAACTATCAGAAACAATTATCTTGAATTCTAAAAATTTATACGTTTAATTTTTACATTTCTTGAATAAAACTAATTTAAAATTCTTAAATGAATCGAAATCACCATCACCAAAAATGACGTTGAAAGTACCCTTCCGTTCCTTGTTGTAATCCCTGATTTACTTAGCTTATCCGATATTCAAGGGCATGCATGAGTTACCATGACTTTCGACAAAGAGGATTACTGCTGTCACGAAAGTTTCTTAACCAGGGTTTTATCAGGGATAAGTTGATGTCATCACTTAGGAAATTTTACGGTCGTCATCACGAATTGATTGACCGTTACAGTGTTCCAATATCTAAGATGATGTTGGACCTGTTCCCACTGTCGTAACACTTCATGTACCTCCGTCGATTTGTGACTAACAGTGGATTGACTTTGTTGAACTTCACGACGGGTGCCGTATACGTAGCAGGAACTGCTTACCCTTCCGGAGCAACTGAGTTCTCTCCTGGTTTTTATAGGCGTTTTTTTATTTGCTCGTTAGGTATATTTGTCCTCTTTATACATATAAGTTATATCATATCATAAGAAAATGATAATCAACAACAATTAATTGATGTCTGAGATTTGGATGCCCCAAAAATATGAATTCACTTTTTGCTTAACAAATTGTCAGAAAAATGTTACTCGATAACTTTAGCGCCGTTTGAATTAATTATTTTTGGATCACTTTATGAAACTTCCGGCAATTTTGTCGGAGAAAAGGTCAAACTGGTGACGTTCCTATCAAACGTAATTAAAACATAGGAAGAGAAATGTATAATTTTCTAAGGAGATTATACAGGTGACTGTAAGGTACAACAATCCTTATTCACCAAAATTAACATATTATTTTTAAATTAAAAATTCAGAAGGTTGATTTTCTAGGAAAAAACTTAACCCATGCAAGTGTTTACATTTTTGGGTTAAAATATGCTTTTTTGAAATGTCGATTTCAAGATGTTTTAACAAAATGAAAGTTTCGCAAATTTATGCAACACAGTGCAAAAACCAAACAGATAGGGAAAGTTTTGAAATCTGTTTGGTTTCTTGAACATTTATGTAGACAATTTTAGAAATAGAAAATGTATTGACTAGTATATTTGAAACTATTTTTAAACAAGGAAGGCAAAATTTACCTTACTGAGGTTAAATATTTGAAAAACTAGATAACAGGAAAGGATCAGTGACACACCAACCAACATACCACCAATAAACAAACCTAAACAGCACAAAGCAAGGAAGTACGAAGGCAAATATCAAAGAGAAAGCACTTATAAGTCACAACAAGGAGAAACCTCGTTGCAGGTTCGAGAGAGGACTTCTCACGTGCCTTATATTCCTGCATAGTTTTCAAAGCTAAACGTTCATTGTGCTTGGTTTCAAGCAATTTAAATTAACTACAAATGGGTTTAGATTTTCTAGAGGTTCGGCCATGATCGTACTCAGTAAATATCAATCCATAAAAGCAAGTTACTAACTGTGTAATTTGATAAAGCAAGAGATATCATGTAGTCTTTGTACCAACATATTTGCTTTTAAACTAAAATGAAGGCTTGATTATAACGGATGCCTTAATGGTATGTTTGATGTTTTTATGCAGTAATTATGTTAAAATTGTTCCTGAAATTTATTTGAAATCATTCAAAAATCTTGTTTAATTGAACGAAAGCAATCCTCGAGCGAAATCATTATTTTTTCACTAAAAAAAGATTCTAAACCCCAGAGCTGCACTACTAATTCAGAAGTCTTAATAAGAAATCAGTGTCACAGTATTCGTTAACCAAATCAAAATATTTAATCTTTTTTCCTACAGCTAACTGCATTATTTAAAACTAAATTTTCTAATAAAGACTTCAATAGACCTTAGAAATGCAGATATCATTAAGATGTTTACTTTTCTTGCGGAGACAAATTTCCATTCAGATGAAGGAGTAACTAGTCACGTATCGCGGGAATTCATACCAAAATATAAAACAGTGACCTTAAAATGTCTAGTGAGTTTACTAAATTGTTTTCTTTTTTAAATTTGCTTTTAAATATTTTGGACCAACTATTCTTATTTCCTGGAGAGAAAAAATGTACTGTTAAAAGCTGCCAAATAACCATATTATAAACTAGATAACAGGAAATGATCAGTGACACACTATCCAATATACCACCAATAAACAAACCTAAACAGCACAAAGCAATGGAGTACAAAAAAAATTCATTAGACAAAGAGAAAGCACTTATAAGTCACAACAAGGAGAAAACTCTGGCACCTCACTACAGGTTCAAGAGAGGAATTCTTACGTGCATAGTTTTCATAGCTAAACGTTAAAAATCAAAATATATATGGCAAATATATTTCATATTTTACTGGGCTTCAAATGGCCAAATCTATTTGCAAAACTAATCCGATCATCTATGTCCGTTCACAGAAATGACACAACGCCTTTAAATATAGGCAATCATAATTGGCCTTACATATTATGAAAGATCATGTGAGATTCGTAATTCGAGATTCAAAATCCAAAGTTCAAAATTCGAAATCCGAGATTCAGTATCTTAAATTCGGGATTAGAGATTCGAAATTCCACATCACCATAGAGTAACCAATCAGAAGAAAGTTTTTATTTAATTTTTAATACTTTTAGGGGAAACGTCGGTTTATTGTAAGCTTTCTTGATTACTCATAGTTGTGTATTAAAGAATATTCTAGTTTGATGAAGAAAACTTGTGTATAATTATTTACTCTGTACTGTAAATAGAACATTGAAGCTATTTTTATTTGTTTGAGAAAGTTCCGTAAATTTTAGAATATTAAGAATTAGAATTATGATTTTTGCTAGTATATAAGCTCACGGTTTAGTTCATTTTACAGTGGTTTTGTAGTTAACTTCAGTATACATGTAACATTATCTTAATTAAGGCAATGTTGTTGCCATATTGATGTAAATAAATTGCCTGAATAAAAGTTAAAACTGAAAGCTATTATGTAACAAGAAATAAAATACTATTCACAACTTAAAAGCTTTCCTCTGAATGGTTAATCTGAATGTCAAATCTCGAAGCTCAGATTTAAGATATCACATGTCGTATTTCGAACTTTGTATATTGAATCTCGAATCTTGGAAAATTTCAAGCGTTCAGTAGGAGTCGAGTTCAAATGGGTACATAAATCGTGATTTCCTATTGATTGCGTTATAGGGGATTTTAACAGCCAATCAAAAATGGTATTATAAGAACAAAAGTAATTATTAGGGGTCCAAATAGGACAAAGGTCTCCGAACGTGTGAGGATGCTATTTCTCCCCTTTCCATATCGTGGTTGAACAAATTTTCAAATGCAAATGTGCGTAACGAAAAAAAATCCGGTTATTGCGATGTACGTCAAGCTGATTGTCGTTTGATTAAGGAAAATCAGGTTTGCTATGAATTCGACAACTCATTTCATGTTGGTTTATTCAATCACTGGCCATATGTTTTAACTTTCTTGTTTATTTCCTAATTTTACGTAAAAGAATATAGATAATTCTTGAGAATTTAGAACTTTTAAATGGATTTTACAACCCAGTTGAAACGACATATAAAAATCGTAATAATTGCCAATTTATATGATCAATTAATATAATATACAATTACGGCCTTCTGAGGAGGAAGATATCCAAAATTGTCGACCCTGCTAAAGGTTATTTCCCCGAGGGCTTTAGCTATAACCTTTCATATTTTGACCTCCTCTGAAACTACTTGGCGGAATGTAACCAAACGTGGTAGGAATGGTGTATGAAAGGACCTCTACAAACTATCCACCTTTGGTTCTAGTCTGATGAACAATGCCCAATTTTCAAAAATCTTTTCCTCTGAATCTACATTATGAGACTGAAACCAATGTTGGCAGGAATGATATATGGAAGGACATGTGCAAACGATCCACCTTTTTTAGTTCAAAGGTCAAATCTGAAGGTCGCTTTGACATTTTGCTTTTTTAAACAGCTTTGTATAACAGATATAACATGCAGAGAGTACATTTTCAAATGGGCTAATAGAAGCCAGATGAGCGATACAAGCCCAGGTGAGCATCTAGTTTAATTATCAACTTTGCAAATACAATGTAAAAGCGAATCGTGTCATCCTTGTTTTTCATGTTTTGCCCTCTTATAAATTCAAGACTGTAATTCGTAAGTTTAAAAACATTAGAAGATTTGGAGAGGGTGTAGTATTTCACTTAACATATTGAAATATCACATAGTGAGAGATATTTTTTTCTTCATTTTTTTAATAAGTTAAACAATTTTACAATTTACAAAAATTTATGATAAAAAAGGTTACGAACATTTGATATACTGAGAAAAGGTGAGGAGGTGTGGAAAATTTAAAATAATAAATAATCTGACCTTGCAAATATAGCCGGTATTTCTTCAAAAAATTTTGGAAAGATGTGTGCATTAAAGTGGAAAAATTCGGACCATCATAAAAGAAAAAATGATCGTGTATAAGTACAAATGCAAAGAGCAAAGAAAAATACTAAAACCCAATCCAACCCCCATTTCTCTGCATTGAAAAATTGACTTCCATCTCATTGGAATGTAACATCAAAGTACTACCGTTGTTATGTAAATAAGATGTAATTTATCAGCATGTAAGACGTCATGTCTTTGACAAAGATAGATTGAACCTACCTGATCTATTGGATATATGAATTTTCTCTGATTAAAAATATCACTCCAGTCAATGATATATCTATAGAAGATATGTTGTAATGCAGTATATATTATATCCTTATAGATTTAAAATTTCAATCAATTAATTTTCCAGTGCCATTAGAATGAAGGCAAATGTCTGTATATTTCATGTTAGACAAAGTTTTTTTAGGTGATCACAGATGCTTCCAAATGGTTTCAAAATCTGAAACAAACAATGCATTAGAAATGCTATACATCTGATTGGTCACACAAAAAAACTACCCGTAGACTGCTCACAATGGATTCCAATGTGCAAAACATGACTGTGTTATTAATAGATACAGTTCTATTATAACAACTACTTGGGCTCTCATGAAATTGCTAGTATTTCGATACCAGCCTGATTGATACTTGAAATTTATTATTCAAAAAAAATTTTTTTTTGAAAACCAAGGAGTATCTCAATCGTGCATAGGTCTGTCCTTAGATGGTTTTGGCTTTAACCTATTGGTTAATTTTGGCACTTTTTAATTTGCTCTGAAACTTTGGATAATTGTTTTGATTGTCAACATTATAGACCTTGGGCACAAGTGATGAGTCTTAAATCGATGAAAAGTGCACATCTGATGCACCAAAATTGGTATCAAAAAATTTATCATTTAACCTCACTTCTCTAGCAAGTCATACTATCCTGACTCTCTGTTGGTATTATGTTTTATGTTTTGTGCTAAGTTGTTTCCCCTGGAGAGATGTTAATTTGATGTCGCTGATTTACTGGTTTGTTTCTTATTGTCTTACATATTTCGATGATTATTGTTTATTTACATATCAGATATAAAACCTTTGTTATAATACCAGTCATTTGTTCAATTGTACCGATTAGAACTTATTTTTGAAGTTGTCAGCATTTCATGTAATTGGACCTCCAAAATAAGACAGAAACTTACATGAAACTTCGCCACCCTTTGAAAATAAACATGAAACTTTGTTCTGGTTTAATCTCCATGGGAAAATCGAAACAAATCATCGGAACATTGTGAGAAATTAAATCAGACAGGGTATCCGGGACCCAGGTAAGGTCGGTTTTGCATGAGGGAGTTGAAAGCCTTCGTTTGTTACAATCTTGCCTGGACATATATGTTGATTTTCTAATCAGAGCAAAAATACTGTCACATAGACACCATCATTTTCATGTTGATATTGTCAATCCAAACTTGACGCAATCTTTTTCCTGGAAAACTCTGTTTATAAAAAAAAACGGACGTTGTAACGATTTGTTTGCCGACACAAATAGAGATAGATATCTTCAGTCTGTCTTGAATTAACACGCTACCGGATTTTACCCAATCAATATGTACATGCTTACCATTACGGGTCAATTGATTTCGCTCTCGTTTTTTTTGTAGGAGTTCATAATAGTCGAATTCGTGAAAACATAATAAAGAGAACTAAGGCCATACCAAAATGATCTTTCGTTCTTGGATTTTGCCGCCTTCGATTTTTGGACTATGTCAATTTTTAGAAAAAAAATTGGCCGCCTCATTTTGTTTTTTCCCCTTTTGTCAATTTTTCGTTCTTTGGATATTTGGGTGGCAAAAAATAGGTGCGCGTGAGCGAAATTTTAATTTTTTTTTCTTGAAAACTTGTTTTAAATTTACGTGAGAAATACTTTTTTAAAATGAAATATTGCAAAAAATCCCAATCTTAGGAGCGGGCGAACAGTTTTTATTCTTAATTTCCTGAAAAATGAAGAATTGGGGGGAATTTTCTGGATTTTTGCAAAATGAGGCGGCCAAAAAAAAAAATTTCTTCAAATTTACAGAGTCCAAAAATGGGAGCGGCAAAATCCAAAGAACAAAAGATCATTTTTGTGTGGCCTTGTTTCTCTTTATTAATGCTTTCACGAATTCCACTTCCCTCGTGTATTATTGCTTCGTCTTCCGTTGTCGATATTTTAAACATAAATCCAAAATCTATCAATTTGAATTTTCAACATTGCCAAAGCATGATAACGCGGAGACTTACAGTCATCAGTATCGTTAATTTATTGCGTTTTAGGGAAGTGCTTTAACTTAACATTAATTTATTGCGTTTTGGGGAAAATTATGTAAAAATGTGTAGATATTTTTTTTCTTGCACTAGAAATCACCAATGACTATATACAAATTGCAGATTTTCGTCTTATTCAATTATTTTTCATATTATAAAACATCAGAATGAATAAAAAATGAATTATTTCATATTTTATGACTGCGTTAAAATAAAAGATAACAATGTCTAATAAGATTCTCGTGTTGAGTAAAGCTTAATGACTCCATGGAATTACGTTTTCAGACAGAGCACCATAATGTCTAAAACAACTGTCAGTCATACCACAGTATAGAATCCTTCTGGAATACATTTCCCACTTTAGTATAACTTTTATTTCCAGAGTTTATTGCACAAATAATAGTTTATCATTATAGTACAACGACATAAAAGAAGATGCTAAATTGGTCAGAAATTAACTTTATAAATATAATTGGAAAGTTGAAAAGATATTGACCATTCTAAAACATGTGATTATTTAATCACATGAATTAACTATTGCTTTTCATCTGTGTGCATACACGCTGTAACCTTCCAAGTCCATATCTGGGTTTTCCATGCCTCGCTTCATGTGATAACAAATGTACAAATATAATTTTTTCCATGCTTCATTTACTTCTTTGGTGTATTTATCTTCTAGCATTTGTTTTAAACCATAGTTCAATGAAGGCCATAATCTCTGTAATAAAAAAAACTCCTTGTCAAAACCATCACTTTCATCAAAGTTACAATGTTAAAGAGTTATTTACAAGACATTTAAAATAATACCATCATATCAAATGTGCGTACATATATTTATACAGTGTACAATAATTCACAAATTATTAAAACACTTAAAGTAACGCCCATTATGGCCATTCTTTTTATTTTTTATGTTATTTTTTGTGCAAGACAAAAGAAAATAGACACCTTTCAAGCACCTACCATAATATGAAAAATAATTGTATATACCAACCACTTTTTATTATTTTATATGTATGTTTCCATAATTATGTCTTGTCGGTAGAGACCAATGACGAACTTTGAATACCGAAAGCCGAAACAATACCCAAAGAATTCAGATACCAAATATGAGTTATACAACTTAAAAGAAGTGTTTTCCAAGTACTATGGCAAAATATGTCTTCCGACCCTAATATTTTGATAAAATAATTAAACCGATTACCGTTAATGGTTAACAATGGAATTCCAATCAATCAATGTCTTCCAATCGAAAGATCTTTTAGAGGAAAAAATAAAAGGGACAAATTACGAACAAAAAATCAACAGAGAGTTAGGATAATATGAATCGGTTAAACCGGGTTTTTTGGTACCCAATCCTCCCCTTCAGCTATTCTGATCCTCCCGTGAACAAAACAAATTATAAAAAACACTATAGCATGAATACTAAATCTATATTCCAAAACAAAATAGATTTATGTAAACCATGAATATATGGGATTAATAATAAAGTGAAAAAAATATAAACATTGGAGCCAATCTGACATTAGAATGAAATTACTGGATAATTCGACAAATTCGATGTTTTCCTATAAATAAATAGCAATGAATACAAAGAAAACTGACAAATTATAGTTTTCAATAAGACGGGTACTATTTGTCTGAGCTTAGAAAATTATATTAAAACGAATTAATTCGAATTAATGATATCTTACATATTCATTATCAAGTTTTTATTTATTTATTTGGCTGTATTTTTAGGTTTGTATCTATTTGGAATAAAGCTAGATTTTACTCCTTTAATGAAAAAGTATTGATTATATAATATTTTACTTAACACGATTTCTTTTAAAAAGGGGACTGAACTCAGTCGTTTGGATTATATACTATCACATATATAACAACCTTTCCAATTACTATAGTCAATAAAAGATCAAAACATATGCAATCAAAAAAGGAAGAATTGTACAAGAGATATTTGCATTCCGGTTGGTGCAAAATACAAATTTTGCTTTCCACATGTATCTAAAACTGCTTCACTACCCACATTAAGAGGTAACAATTTCTAAGACTTACAAGTCTACCAAGGCAGGATTGCATTGGTGTAGTAAAATAGATTACAAATGCATAATTTTAAAATGATGAACATGTTGAGAAAATCTTGTAGGTAAAATAAACTTAGCAAGGGGCAAAAAGCATCCGTTGAATAAAAAAAATATAATGATTCTTGTCCTAAGTATATTATTTCTTGTTTTACTCATGTCGTCATTTATACAGTAAGCAGTGTTCCATAAATAGAAAAACAGCCAAATAATTAATGTTTTCAAATTATAAACTCGATTAATTTAAAGTTGGAAGTTGATTTCTTAACCAAACCGAATGACTTCACACTAATTTAACCTTTTCTGTTTGTTATTTGTTATTCATCTTGGAATCAATGATAATGTAACTGTATAAAGAATACTTATTACGAAATTCTTTTGTTGGAATACACAGATCAAATTTACCCCCTGAAGTGTATTTTCCTTCTTTGATTTGAATATATAAACAAGAAAATGGATAACATGAAAAGTCAACAATGACATACCAAATCAATTTATGCGTTCCAATCGACAGACCCTTAGACAAAAGTAACATAAAAGAGCCCAACACACAAACATAGAAAAAACAGATATTCAGGACAGTCTGGCTCAGTACAAACCTCCCCATCGTCTATCCTGACCCTCTAGTTTATAAATCTACCTATAAAAGCCAATACAGTATCATTACCACCAAAGTGACCGGTAGCTAGAACTGGAAACAATGGTTGGACAATACATAATTTAAATAGCAGGGTCAAAATGTGGTCGTTTTAACTGTTAAACTAGGTAATGTTCTAATAGTTGCTTGTCGGATAATGTCGCCCTGTTAAACAAAACAGTCAGAAATAACCAATAAAGGTTTTAATTGTATCTCGTCATGGAGTTCAATAGATATCGGCAGTATTCAGGAGAGACCAGAGTAAATTCAAATTCATCAAGTCGTGGTGGAGAAATATCCATTTTTACAGAATTACATAAAATTACTGCGAAAATATCTTAAGGAAAGTTTAATGGCAAGCCATTCTTTGAAAGACAGTATCCAATCAGCAACTGTTAGAGCCTAACCTAGTACCAGCACATTTTGACCCTGCTAAATGATGTACCGTCTAACATTTTTAAAATTTTCTTGCTAGCTGTCAATTTGTTAAAAATCATACTGTATTGGCTTTGATGGACATCCATAAAACAGAATTAACCTCGCCAGTGCTGATTGTCTGTACCAAGTCAGACTGTCTTGACTTTCTGTAGTTTCTTTGTTTGTGATCTTTTATGTTATTTTGTCTGAAGGCCTGATGATGGATGGCGTTAATTGATCGGTATGTTATTGTTGACCTGTCATCGGGTTTGTTGTTTATTAATTATATTTATATATTTCAATAATAAACAATGTGACGGATAAAAATAGAGCCATCTATAGAAAAAGAGAAAAAAAACGTTCCGAAAATAAGAAACAATCTAACTCTGTTACAGGATATGTTAAAGAAAAGTGAACGTCAAAACTAGTATCACAGAATATTTATTACTTCCACAGAGTCTCTGCTGACGGGGGTGGGGGGGTATCACTAGTATTTCGATACTAGCGTGAAATGGATACTTTCAAATTTTCTCGAAACTAAGGAATATCCCTCTCGTGCATAGCTCGTGCTTTTTAATATGGTTATGACTTTACCCTTTTGGTCACTTTGGTATGTAAATCTACTCTCCAACGTTTTGTTCGGTTTTCAAAATTTCCTGTCTTGGTTTGTAATCTACTAACTGTGCATGTCATGTGCATTTATATTGGTATCATTGAATATTTATAAAATATTATTATTGAAGACTATCTGCGTCGAAAAATATGCCCTCAACAATATTCCTTTAATCTACTATAGATCAAAAAGCCGCAAAATTACATATTTTTTCCTATAATTACATTTTTTGACCGTGTTATTAACGAAGTCTTTGTAATAGCATTTAAAGGTGTTTTTTATTATGACAGAACACAACATGAATATGTGTTTATGTTTACTACAAAGCCTTTAAATACTATAGTAATATATAACAATGTTTATAATACATATAACATTTGAGATCAATTGAACAAACGACGCCATAGGAATTATTTTTCCCCGTTTGATGAATTAAATATAGATAATATTTCAAACTATCTGAAAGTGGTTATTTAGTTTTTCAAGACTTATATAATCTTTAAATACACAATTCCATGTCTGAATAATATGAAATTTCTCTCAGAAACTGAGAGTAAAAGTAGATGCTGGAGGTTAAATATCTAAATGTATTCTAAAAAGTTTCATTTTCCTTCCTGCATAGCCCTGTCCTAAGATGGTTTTGGCTTTACTTTGTCATTTTGGCATTTGATTTGCTCTTCAGAGTTGTGGATCTTTGTTTTGGCTTTTAACATTTTAGGCCTTAATCACAACTGATGAGTCGTACATCGACGAAATGTGCACAGATCGTGCATCAAAATTGGCATCATGAAATATTTGATAATACGGCATGCACGAGCTAGGGTAATACCCCAGATCCATTTATTTATCAATATCCTATCTACGCATACAGTGTACTCACCTTTAACATTTGCGGCTTGATGTGTCTTTTAACATGCGTTTGTCCTATTGATACTAAAACGTTGTTTAAAAAGTCTGATTCATCCAGACTTTCTACTGCTGCCCCTAATCCTTCCATCACAGACACTGCATGTTTTTGTAACATATCTTTATCTATTTCCCATTCCAGTTGATTTTCGTTGTTCATGCGCACTATTTTTGGAAACAAAGACTTCACGTCGGGTTCGGTTTCAAAAAATCTGAAACAAACGAAATGTTTTTAATACTAATAGAATAAAAAATCACATAAATCTGGCAGTAATTTTGTTCCTTAATTTAAAACCCAACAACTAACTTTAAAATGACTGACGACAAAGAAGAATGTAAAAAAAATTGTCTAAATTAATCACTTTAATTTATTGTTTAATGATGTTTTAATGTCATTTTTCTTGGGTAATTCTGCAATACCACTTTTGATGCCCCATATAGGCACATTGGTGAAATTATGTGGTGTCATTTATGCTCATGTTAGGCTGTAAATTATAACCCAAATATTCTACAGCAGATTTGAAAACATATATAACAAACACAGTAAAGCCAAAAACTATCTATGCACAAAGAACGAGGGAGAAAAAGAGTATGTATGTAAGAAGTGCACCATGAGCTTCCTCTTTTTAATATCCGTGTTTGCAAATATCAAAATAATGACCTGGCGATATACTACCATAAGAAGATCACATACTGTAATGAATATAAAAAATCTATATAAAAATAACAAAGTAACAAGAGGAAAGATCATTAAGTAAATATAGTTAGAATATAGAAATAAAGTAGAAATAATTTCCTGGAATAACTAATAGAGATACAATCACTCCGAACAATTACTTTTCGCTGCAAGCAATGTATATTTCTTCCTCACTTAGAGATTTGATATTGAAACCATGATTTAGTAACAAACTTTTGTAATGATTTACGAATATTTTTATGCATGAGACGAACGAATTTACAGATAATTTATATATGCTGAGTTTTTCAATTTTAGACAGGGGGCGCATTGGACATTTAATATACTCCAATAAGAACTAATGACTATCAGTTCATTTTTCGAAAACCACTGAAATGAATGCAAGGTTTAATTTTGTGTAACAGACAGGGATGGGTTCATTTACTCTAAAAAGCAATTGAAAATTAACAGTAATTTGTCATAATGAAAAGATAGAAATGGGAACATAAAAAAACATAGTGTCTAGTAACGGATGGCAGTTTTACATTGATAATTTACCAGACTATTAGTATATGAATTTCTTTATATTCCCTAATATGTTAAAAGATGATGACATTGATCAGAAGTAACATGTTACCGTTAAATAAAACGAAGAGTTCATTATGTCGACGAAAAGGGCAATCTTTAATCTTGCTGAACGCTTTCTCTAACCAGACCAAACTTTGTGGATTGGTATTTATCTCATCCCTTTATAACATGGTGTTTGGCGCTTTCTACATTGGACCAATTAGTTGCCGTTACTAAAGGAGGTGACTGAGTAATAAATTCATTTCAAAATCACCTCCTCTGCAACTACTTGCTAAAATGGTACCAGTTCAGATCAACAGTTCAACTAAAAGTACCACAATTCGAACTTTTATCATTTTACTCATAAGCCTACGCATGGTCACACAATATCCCTAGTACTGTCTTATTAAATGGTTTCAATTTGATCATGTAACAAAACAGGCTCCCGTATTGTTGACAGGTAAAATTCAAATTTTTAATACAATTGCAGGGTAAGCCTCTTATTTTAAAAATCTATCTCTCGATTACAGAAATATCGTATCTCAATGAATCTATATTTATCATATATCATCTGACCTTTCCTAATTACACAGTAAGGTACTTAACAAAGGTCAATGATTCCAATACAGATAATACTTGATGTTTAATTCAATGTTGTAATATCATAATTCTCAGTGGGGTAACTATTACTGCAGATGACTTTATAATTGCTTTTCTTATCACTCCTGTCGGATTCATAGATCTAATATCCTGCCAGTGGCTGCTATCCCATCCAGCACTTTACTACGAACATGCAATACCTTATAAACTATTCGTAAAATCGTCTCAAAAATTTTTTTTTTTAAATATAAATGTTAAGCAAATAAAATGGTTCCTTATGGTAAATTGACATAAATTTATCTGGATTAAGGTGAAACATATATGCTTGGATACAACTGCAATATTGTCAGTTTATGAGTAATTCTGAAAAATAGGTTTGAAAATATACTTTTAATTATTACGAGTTCCAATAAAATCCATATGGTGAAGTTACTGATATTTTCTTTAGATATGTAACCTTCTACTAATTGTTAATCACGAATAAAACTGTGTTGTGTGAAAAAAAGAAGAAAATCTGAGTTGATTTTCTGAACAGTCTGAGAGGTTGAGCTACATGTATTTATAATGCATTCAATACACATATAATATTTTATAAAGGTTCCGTGGTTATGTAATCTACAACAAGAAGTTCCACGACATTTTATTTTTGAAAAAAGAAATTTATCTCCGCTATTTAATTACAGATAACTGTATAATTAACTGAAATAATCTCAATTGTTTCCGTGATCATTTCATTACAAAGATTTAGCTTCAACACTTCAACAGATGCTTATCTGATTACGACAGCTGAACATAATACTTATTTCTGAGCAATCATCGTTGTCTTTGATCTTAAAATGTATTCTTTCTAATTTGTACTGTACAGTGTCTTCCTTCATTTTCTGTTCAAGACTTCTTTGTATTCTGAGTGTCAAACAACTTGTAAGCTAAGTGCCGTAATAACCATAAAACAAATCCCAATGACGGGAGTGTTTAACGTTTCAAGTATAACATATTCTATATTCTGAAAGATTCACTATTGTTATTTTTCGTAATTAAAGTTGTTTGCATTTTAGTAGTAAGAAACAAAAGTTTAAACATAAATATCTAGAGTAATTTAAATCAGAAAAAAAATCATACAAGTTTTTTTTCACAATGTATTAGCTACACACCTGCACATTGCACATTGCACTTTTATAATAAAATGGAGCACCTGGGTTCACTCCTGGTTTTTATAGGAGTTCGTGTTGTTCATTGTTTTTTAGTTTTCTGTGTTTATTTGTTGTTCTTGTGGTTGTTCATTTGTTTTCCCGGGTTTGTCTGTCCAATGGATTACGTTTTTTTGATTGCTCCTTAGGTATATTTGTCCTTTTTTTGTACACAGTAAGAATCTAACAATATTTTAAAAATATATCGGCAGGTTGATAAATCATACTAATGTATTAAAATTATACAACAAAATAGATCTCTATGTCACTATCTTAATGAAGAATCAAACAATATTACCTGGATATTAGTTTTGTCATGTACATGTATCAACCTAGAATAAACCAATCAGGATATTCCGATTTAACAATATTTCCGATGTGACCAGAAATCTTCCTGGGGAAACTTATTACAACCGTCTAGGATTCGCATGTAAAATCTATTTATTCCCGTTATTTTCTACAGTTAATATGGTTTCTGTCAAAATATGCAATTAGTAGCAAATGTAGAATAGCTTTCTTTGACTGTTTTGGACATATAATTAACACATCAATAACTTACAGACAGATCAGCTGACTAGCTTTCAATCTTAAAGTCTTGTCTGTAGGGATACATTACAGGATTAAAATTATATAAGACATCAAAGTTATAATTATAATGATCAATACAAAGAGATCAGTTGTATTACTTCTGAATTATATTTAGGCAAGTTGGTAGGTTTTTTATAATCCTACTCTCATATTTAGTACGGGAAGCCCTCTCTAGACAGATTTAGTTACCATTTGTTCATTAAGGAATCCTTACAAAATTTAGACCATTCAGCTTATTTTAAAGGAAAACAAGACACACAGGGAAGTATGTATCGTTTTTAATCTTGAGGTACATATATTTCATATAGAAATTCTGCTGGAATAGTTCAGAAAGAGTATTTTTTGTATATTGGGGGATTTTTTCCTCAGATAAACAGCCATAGAACTATATCAATTAAATAGTCATATTCATTTAAATGTATAATGCATCGATTTTCCCTTAAAAGTAAGCTTAGAATGCCTCGTGATACTGAGCTCGCCTAGCTGGATTTCGGGTACTGTGTTTCGGCTCGTACGAGTTTATTGCTGTTGAAGTTTTGTTGATTAAATGGTTTCCAAAGATTCATCCAGAAAGTCGCATCGTACATATTGAATTTGTAATCCACCTATTAATCTATAAATCATTTATTATTATCATTTAAACCTTTTTATTTAAATAGAAAATTAAAATATCTTGGATAAATATATGACCAAATAAGAATTTTGGAAACTTCAAAAATATGAATGGGAAGAAGACGTTTTGAAGTCATTTCGGACTTCATAAACATTTTTTCCTTGACCGACCTTTCCACAATGAAACCGATATACTTCTTAATCTGATATGTATGTACTAAAAACATGATTTTGGTAAAGCTAATTTCTGAGAATTTAAATCGAGTTACGCACGTGCAAATGAAGACGAATTAAGTTTCGAGTTTTTCATTAGCTTCATTTGCCTAATATGATTCAGGTTCCGGCTTTTAATTATGGTTTCAGATGTTCATTGTTGTCACATTACTTCTACTTCAATATAAGTCATACAGATTTACAGTCAACTTTCCTTCGACCCGGTAACATGTGAATTACCTGTGCTAAAGCAACAAAGGTTACTGGTTTGGACCACAACTCAATTTTTTTTTAAATGACGTAAGTTCATCAATGAATATTTAGTCCATGCGTATATAACTGAAATTTGCATGTTAACAATAATTTTGGCTTTGAAATCTGTGCATTAAGTATTTGAGTTATTCACTTATTGTTTCATATTTCAGTATCATCACTAAAGGAACTCATTTTTTATATATATATCGATCTCGGCAAGATGAATATTAAAAACAGACCAATTGACACAAACTTTTTAATATAAGGTAATGGTTTAAGAAATTTGTCTCCGATCAGCTGTAGTTACCAACAATCCTGACTGCCTGTTTTGTTTGTATTTTGTTCACTGACTGTTAGATTTCTGAGAGTATATGATATTGTTATTTGAATGGTATGTTACTGTTTACTTTTATTTATATCCCTTTTTTGTCAGTTGATAATAATATATCAAACAGAACAAAAGCAAAACAAAAATCAAACACAAAGTAGTACACCTAAGAAAAAAAAAACACAAATACGTTAAAAAAAACCGAGTTGGGATAATCTGCATATTGAGGTTCTCCAGTTTTATGCATGACTGCACTGATATACCTTTGCCTTCTTGTTTATAAGACAAAGTGACAGAATATCGAAGGTTCCAACAAAGTAAGAAAACGAAAGACAAGACAATAGTCAGAAATAAACCCTATTTCGACTCACCGTAAATAAAATATCCTGGATCATCAACAGAGTAGTGCCCAAGTCCATAAAATATGGAAAACAGAAGCAATAACCCAGCAAGTTGTATATAACTGATACAAATACCAAACAACAAAGAGAAGAGGTGATAAGAGTTTCAGACCCTAGTAAAAACTAAATCATAGTGCTTCGGGAAGATTCAAGGCATCTACCATTGATTTACATTGTCACGTCCGGTAAAAAGGTCATATTCGATAATAGAGAAATACTTCAGCTTCAATATAACTAACAATTTGTGATATCTGCATACCAAATATTTAATTGTACAAATATGACGATACAGTCTTCATTTGGAAACAATTATTTGCAGATACAGATGGAACAATCATTTGAATAATAAAGACCACTACTATATGTCTTCTCTTGCTATAAAAGTACCTAACTTTGTATAAGCACTTCTATTCTGCAGTATCATATTGTCTCAAGATGGAGTAATTATTGTCTAGAGTAATAAAATAATTACGGCTGTCTCAAATGACCATTGAAATGGTTTTATTTGTGCTAATGCCTCATGTAACTCTACCAACTCCGTCATATCAACAGGAATCAGAGGGGATGAACGTATTGACGTTAATTGATATAAGTATGGTTTAGGCAAAACTATAATTAATGTCGTCCTCTTTGAAGGAGTAATATCTGCATAAACTTAATCATATTATGGCACGATTACTGTTGACTTTTATTTATATCCCTTTTTACAGTTAATAAATACTCATATGCTAATTTCGTTGCGTAGTTTAAAAATTATTTTTAAAAATATTTCTTCTCAAAATTGTGTGAAGTATTTGGGCTTAAATATTGATAACTCCTTATCTGGAGAAAAAATTGTAGATAAAATAATACAAAAAGTTAACTCAAGATTAAAGTTCCTTTACAGACAGGCAAAGTGTCTATCTGAGACCTCAAGAAAGACATTGGTAACAGTATTAATTCAATGTCACTTTGATTATGCCTGCTCTGCATGGTATGCTGGTATTAATAAAAAGTATAAGGACAAATTAAAAGTTTTACAAAACAAATGTGTTAGATTTATAAAAAATTATGGAAATAGATCTAGAATAGATGATAATGTAGTGAAAAGTATTGGTTATGTTAATATTGAAAAACGTGTTAAGCAATTTTTTACCATAAATGTCCTATTATATGTACCAACATTTTACAAAAGTAAGACATGTACATCATCATGTCACAAGAAATAGCCCGTATAACTTCTGGGTTTCACCTGTTAAAAGTCAGCAAGCTGACACTTTTTATTATAATGGTATACTTAACTGGAATTTATTACCTAATAATATAAAAGGTATAAAAATATAAATAGTTTTAAAACCAGTGTTAATGAACATCTAATGGAAAACTCCAGCTGTACTTCATCTCAGCCATGTATATATACTATTGATATAACATTTATCATTTTAAAGTTTCTATATATTTTATAAAATGGTGATATTAGGAAGTATATAATTATTGTATGTTTAACTTTAAGAGATTTACATTATGGGACCCCACTGGAAACAAGCTCTTTGAGCTTTTATGGGTCATCCTAATAAGATGTTAACTTTTAATTGTTATACAGACGTATGCATATACATGTTCTATTACTGCATATTGTTTTATTTTCATATATCATGTTGATATTTTATTGAATAAATTATCTATCTATCTATCTGACGTAAAAATCTGATAAAAACATACAAACGCAAATGCACCAAATTTCGTGTATTAAATATGGATTCTTCAACGATGACAGCAAATAAAACAGATATATGTTTCACGGCTATATAACAGTAGACATATATTATTTATTGGCAAAAGGATATATGGCCAAATAAGAATTTTGGAAACTTGAATGGGAAGAAGACCTTTTGAAATCATTTCGGACTTCATTTACATTTTTTCCTTGACCGACCTTTCCACAATGAAACCGATATACATATAATCTGATATGTATGGACTAAAAAGTTGATTTTGGTAAAGCTAATTTCTGGGAATTTAAATCGAGTTACGCACGTGCAAATGAAGACGAATTAAGTTTTCGAGTTCTTCATTAGCTTCATTTGCCTAATATGATTCAGGTTCCGGCTTTTAATTATGGTTTCAGATGTTCATTGTTGTCACATTACTTCTACTTCAATATAAGTCATACAGATTTACAGTCAACTTTCCTTCGACCCAGTAAAATGTGAATTACCTGTGCTATTGCAACAAAGGTTACTGGTTTGGACCACAACTCATTTTTTTTTTAAATGACGTAAGTTCATTAATGAGTATTTAGTCCATGTATATGTAACTGAAAGTTGCATGTTAACAATAATATTGGCTTTGAAATCTGTGCATTAAATATTTGAGTTATTCACTTATTGTTTCATATTTCAGTATCATCACTAAAGAAACACATTTTTTTTTATATATCGGTCTCGGCAAGATGAATATTAAAAACAGACCAATTGACACAAACTTTTTAATATAAGGTAATGGTTTAAGAAATTTGGCTCCGATCAGCTATAGTTACCAACAATACTGACTGCCTTTTTTTCGTTTTTTTGTTCACTGATTGTTAGTTTTCTGAGAGTATATTATATTGTTATTTAATTGGTATGATACTGTTGACTTTTATTTATATTCCTTTTTTGGCAGTTAATAATGACTCATATGATAATTTAGTTACGTATATGCAATATATTTTAAAAATTATTTTTAAAAATATGAAGTAAAAATCTGATATAAACGTACAAACGCAAATGCACCAAATTTCGTGTATTAAATACGGATTCTACAACAATGACCTGTTGATTTTGAAACTCATCAACTTGAGATGATTAAATTCATCTTTAAACTGCTAGTACTATGTCTTTGATAGTTTATATCAGATATATAGTGACTGATTTGGACAGACATACCGTCAAAAAATCGAAATAATCTTCGTTTAAGGTTAGAAAAGTTAATCGAGAAAATAAGATACATCTCATGGGGACAATGCGAAACAGGATACAATGACCAAATAAAAGGAATGATGAAAGAAAGACATCCCCAATAGTGTAAACTATTCTGACTTTATTCAATAATCTTTGATTACCATCATTTATAAGTGTATGGATTCTATTGTCAACAATGACGTGAAAAAAGTTATTAAGGTAATTACTTTAACCATAATACCAAACCATATTAGTGACAACAATCAATAGAGGAATCCTCTTAAAATGCAGTTACTGATTTTTTCCCCAAGTTTTTTATCAATGAACGGACGTTGATTTGTAGGAGTAGCGTGTCTTGTTTAATTTGAACAGGAAACAACAAATCCTAAACGACACACAGTATAAAATTCAGGATAGTTAGTTTTTCTGTTTCTAAATAAATCGTTTAAAAAAGAACTGACAAATAAAATAAGATCTTGCATTTAACTCCGGCAATAACACTTATTCCTTAAAATTCCGGCTTCTTTTTAAACTTGTTATATTTATATCTGTTATAAGGATAGCGTACCAACCGATTGTATTTTTAACAAGTTATGATATATCAAACAGAACAAAAGGAAAACAAAAATCAAACACAAAATAGTACACCTAAGAAAAAAAAACACAAATACGTAAAAAAAAAAAAACGAGTTGGGATAATCTGCATATTGAGGTTCTCCAGTTTTGTGCATGACTGCACTGATATACCTTTGCCATCTTGTTTATAAGACAAAGTGACAGAATATCGAAGGTTCCAACAAAGTAAGAAAACGAAAGACAAGACAATAGTCTGAAATAAACCCTATTTTGACTCACTGTAAATAAAATATCCTGGATCATCAACAGAGTAGCACCCAAGTCCATACAATATGGAAAACAGAAGCAATAACCCATCAAGTTGATATATAACTGATACAAATACCAAACAACAAAAAGAAGAGGTTTCAGGCCCTAGTAAAAACTGAATCATAGTGCTTCAGCAAGAATAGACAGTTCAAGGCATCTACAATTGATTTACATTGTCACGTCCGGTAAAAAGGTCATATTCGATAATAGAGAAATACTTCAGCTTCAATATAACTACCAATTTGTGATATCTGCATACCAAATATTTAATTGTACAAATATGACGATACAGTCTTCATTTGGAAACAAGTCTTTCCAGATACAGATGGAACAATCATTTGAATAATAGACTACTACTATATGTCTTCTCTTGTTATAAAAGTACCTAACTTTGTATAAGCACTTCTATTCTGCAGTATCATATTGTCTCAAGATGGAGTAATTATTGTCTAGAGTAATAAAATAATTACGGCTGTCTCAAATGACCACTGAAATGGTTTTATTTGTGCTAATGCCTCATGTAACTCTACCAACTCCGTCATATCAACAGGGATCAGAGGGGATGAACGTATTGACGTTAATTGATATAAGTATGGTTTAGGTAAACTATAATTAATATTGTCGTCCTCTTTGACATGTTTGAGGGAGTAATATCTGCATAAACTTAATCCTATTATGGCACCAGAAGCTTGACAGAAAATAAAACAGAGATATGTTTCACATCTATATAACAGTAGACAAATATTATTTATTTGAACATAAAAAGATTTTAAATGGCAAAAGGATTGTAAACGAAATATTTATAAAAACAAATACCCCCCCCCCCTTTACATTGTTTATAAACTACACTAAAAGTACAAAGGAATTTTCAGTATCTATTGATATCAGCAGAAAAAAAACTATAGACTCTGTTTTTTTTTCTTTTTATCACCCTTTTTAAAAAAAATGATAAGTGTTTAACAGTGGCGTTAAAGATGTTTTACTGAACTTGTATCTTAGCATTTACTTTTATCTGTTTTATGATTCTTAACGACAGGAAGCAAACAATTTAAATGCTTTTTTAATAAAGAGGACATGATGCCTAAAGAGCTGGCCATATGTATTCAATATGTTTGGCTTCGGGCACTAGTGATGTGTTGAAATATAAATTCGAAATATGAGTCAAAAGAAAAAAATATATTCATTTATCTCCCTTATCCAAATTACTAAGGAAATGTAATTAAAATAGCTTCCCTTGCAACCTTCACCTTTAAAAGTAATGTCGTTAAGGGAGATAACTAAGTGTTATTATATTCCGAGTCTTGTTTATGATTACCATTTTCAAATAAATTAATTTACTTTTCAAATCAATATTCGATACCACCAACAAGCAGAAACCATATTTTGTTTCAGATTTTTATTTTCTTCAAAGACATGTATTCAAATACAAAAATAACTCCAGCAAATTTGGTTGATTTCAAACTGCATGGAGATTGGTTGATTTTTATCTTCCATCGTTTGTAATTTTAAACAAAAAATGATATTAGTTTTCGAAGACAAGTTTCTATGTAAAACTTTTTGTTCAAATCTGCACTCCGAATCTAAAACATTGTGGAGAACTTAACAACTGTAATACTTCATACATGGTTCTGATAAGAACTGTAATGTCTTGAAATAACTTGACCGGAGAGAGAAAATGTTTCTACTCGATAAAATTCACTAGCATTTTGTCATTATATATTTTTGTGCTGTCACAACTAAGGAGCTTTTGGCTGTTTATTCATTTTAGAGTAGACATTTACCAGAATAATTATTTAAATATTGTATTAAGAGTTATATAGTATTACTCTAATTACATGTATCTTTGTCATAATAAGCCATAGAAGAATAAAGGTATAGTAAACCCTTCTTATGTAAAGCTGGTTGAAACTGGACGCGAAGACAGCTGTTCTAAACTGTTCTTAAAGAAACGTGAGAAGAGCTGCTTTCTTCAAATGCTTCCAAGAAAACTATTCTACAGGATCTCTTCTTACCGTGAATTTGTGGCATTTGGATTGTGGGGTTATAACGGGTCGCAATGGCACATAACTCCTTTCTATCCTTATTTATTCTTCTTTGGTTCCGGATCTTGTCTGATTGTCATGGGCGTATTTGTTGAAGGTCAAATGACGAACTTAGATACTATTTGCAAATTAAATACTAAGCAATGAAATCAATGCAGGAAACTTCTTTTCCAGAAAGTCAATATAATATTTGCCAACCATAATATTTTAATTGACTCGCCATAACATAAGATAAACATGATATCACATGGAAATTGGTTTAACAATACCTTGCAAGTCTTGTAGTTCATGTCAGTGTCAATGACTAACACATCAGAAGAAACAAAACACACTTTCATATGACGAGTATTGATTTTAAATATTGGCCGACAAGATTTTTTTTTAATAAAGAAGACGTTTTAAAAGTTTAATTTTATTTACGTAATTGTTTTTTCTAATTACTTCTACATCTTGGTAAATTACGATTTGATATGTTCTTGTAAATTTGACTCTACGGTAGATTGTCTGTTAAGTACCTTATAAACTTGAACAACACGTCTTGTTTAGAACAGAAAAAAATACTTCTTTTATCGATCATGAATATGTAGAGCAATATATATGTATAATGCAAACTATTTAAAGCTATCTGCGTCGTTAAAATCAGTTAACATGATATAAATCAGTGAAGCCGTCATTATTATTTGACATGTATGATTTGTGTAACTAATGCATGCAGAATTTTTCAGACCATAGAATATTAATGCTTAGTTGTGTAATACAATCATTAATAAACCTTTTATTTAAATGATATATTTAAAGTTCTATTGAATGAATCATTCTTGCCTCATGAACGATCTTGATTTATTCTAAATCCTCATTCTCCTAAATATGACATATTATAGTCTCAGACGTCAAAAGCAGTCCTTTAGTTTCTGATGTAAATGTTTTAATAATTCTCATTTGAGAAAAACGAATATTTCACCAATAGTACAACCGTTACTGATAAATTGCGTTTGCCCAAATGCTTAATCTGGTATAATTTACTGATATTAATGATTAAAGCTACTTTTGAAATTAGAGAACTTGGCACAAACGTGGGCACAAAATTCGTCATATGAAACACATTGATCATGAAACAATGAAGTGTGCCTGAAGTTATCTGAATTTGGAATCAGAATCAGTTGCATTGTAACGTAAATTATGTTTAAGTTGTTTTTTTTTCTTTAGTTATGATCTTACACACTTTTATGCTATGATAATTCACTTGAATTTTGTTTTGTTTGATGTACCATCAATATTAATGGCTGTTACACCTGGAGCTTTCATTTAACTTTTGTACTATTATTTTCACTAATATAACATGTGTATCCTTTTTTTTTAGATTTCACATGTCAAAATAATTGTACAGTAATCAATAAAATGAGATAGGGTTATGCGATTCAATAAAACTAGAAATAAACCAAAAATTGTGTACCAATAAACTGAAGTCATTTAATTTATAGTCAGTCATTGGTGATATTTCGAACTGTTCACAACTTTTTCTTCTTCAAAACGTGTTAGCCAAAATGCTGAGACTTTTATTTATCTATTAAATTATTTATTTTTTCCTCTACTCATGATTTTATTTATTTATTTGGAAACCCACTCCTTTACGACGGGGCTAACCACAATCAGGGAAATGTCGGTTATACAAAATGTTTACATATAAACATTAAGAATTGTTTATTCAACAACATTAAGAGAAGTAATAGGTTCAATATCTGGCCTTCAAAATATGAGATGTTTGCTTAATGCTTTTGTTTGCCTCTGTTTCTAAAATAGTTCAGGCACTCCCTCAAGTTTGATTTTGCTTTTATTATGGAGAGAGGACAAAGACTATTTTTAATGTGCTGAACATATTTTTGTCAAATTTCCTCTAGTTAAGAAAAAGGTGGAAACCTACATTGTCAGAAATGGACTGCCAATAAATGGGGATTAAGGCCATTCATTTGATGATACGAGCTTTGGATCGTTAAACATGGTTTAACATCTCTATAACTGTCTATTATCTGGTACATTGATAATATATTATTAGTATTCAATGCTATGACTGTCCAGGGTATTTGAACGAGTAAATATACTTTGGAATATTAACATATTATTCTTGAGTAAGCTATTGGCTGCCCTGTATTGAACGATACTTAACAATAGTAACTCAGCTTTCGATATGAATATCCCACATCCATTTCCTAGCGAATGTCTAAGGACAAGATTCCACAAGGAATCTTAGAATACTGTACGATTGAAGTTTCTGTGTTCGGAAAGTAGTGTAATATAAGTTAGATATTTTCATCAGGAAGCGTACTGATACGGTAGTACGATTTTAACGTGTGGGATGTAAACAAGGTACTTATATTCATTCATTTCATGAATATGACGATCGCCTAATTTCCAGCATTTATCTCTGTCAATACGTTAATGGGTCAGTCATCCATAATTGTCAAAAATTTTCACAAGTTTACAAAGAGCACTATTTTGGATACCCAACCCTTCCTCAGAAAGTGTACATCAACATCTTTTAACATTGTTGCTTTGAACAGGTAACACTCCTTACTCGGAAAGAGTATTTACAGACACCATTACATCCATGGAAAATGGATGTACCAAGTCCAGATATGTTGGCATGCTCAAGTGATTTGCCGTTTGTTGGCTTTTTGTCCCCTTATATACTGTTTAGAACTTCGTCAGTACAACGAATTAAGCATGTATTCTCTATCAATGATTTTTAAACGTATGCTAAAAATGTTGAATTTGAAACCCCCTTCCCCTAGCGTGCGTTTTTTAAACTCGTGAAAAGTGTTGACAATTATGGATGATCCCTAATCAACATCAATTACTTTTGATTTATCATAGTTAAATTTCAAGCTCCATTTTCTTGCAAATTTTGCTGTCACTTCCAACAGAAAATAAAGTTCACGTTTTGAGTGCGCTATCAATGTAATTTCATCAGTAAATAACAGAACATTAATGAGTCGAGACACATGAACACTAACTCATATCAAACAAGCCATTCATAAGAACAGCAAAAAGATAGGATACAACACGCATCCTTGCTTGACGCTCTATTTCTGGTTTATTCACATTCAAATTAACAGAAAAAATATTTGTATTGGTTATACATGAAACTCCAGTAATTGCCTAGAATACCATCTTGTTGCCATAAGATTAAAAAATAGCACTTAAAAATATTTAATGAGGTTAACAATTCAAATTTTAATGGTGACCAATCGCTTTATTTATTTGTCTATTTTGACGCATTGAAATTACAATTTAATAAAGGCTGAACATAACTGTGTCTTACAAGTTTTCGTTAACATACATGTGCATATTACGTGTGCGACAGTAACGAATATTTAAAAACATGATATTTTGGCTAGCGACGTTGGCATGTTACTACTAAGAAAGAGAAAGTTCGCCGTTGTAAAATAGAGTCATTACGTTTGTCATAAAGTTTTTATTTCAAACGCCCATTGTCGTAAGATTATCAGTGTAAATATGAAGCAAAAATGTAAAACGTAAATGGTCACTTACCTGAAAATATAAGGTGGAGGTAATACTTAATGTTAGTATTGTTGAATAGTACATTATCTAAAACTGTAACAAGAGGACTTAGATACAAGTACTTATTTGTCTATTCACTGCAGTAGCCATTGTGATTATTTTAGAAAAAATGTAAAATGTAGAAACCATCAATAAAAGATGTTGGTATATTGCTACACATGAAATTAGAATTGTAAACTTATTTTGAGCTCTGACTTTATCTTTGGAAAAGAAAGTAATAAACTATTTTAAAAGGACTTTTATTATGTTATTCCTGTGTCACAATTATCGCTCAATGACAGCTCTTCTTTCATTCCGTTGTAGAAATACAGAAAAAGTAAACTGTAACACCTGCAATGCTTTAACATATTACATGTGTTTGCAGAATACAACTTTTAAAATCATCACAGCTTTTGATTATTTTCATTTGATGTAAACATTTTTCATATACCATTGAGCGAGTTTACTGATTACAAGCGCCAACAGTTGCATAATTTTTGTTAGGTAACATTTGTTACCTGATATTTGATTGTTTAGGTTAGGAGATAAAACCACCTGTACATTTCTTTTGATGGCGACAAGCTCCACTCGATTAAGTTCCTTCAGAAAAATAAATTTCTGGTACTTTCGGCTGTCACACAAAAGCGCTCAAACATTTTGTTATGCGGTTGTTCACATTTGTTATGTTTCTTCTCGTTTTAAATATTTTCCTCAAATTACGAAACTCGAAAGTCCAAGTCAATTTTTAAAAAAAAACGTAAAACTTTTTTCTAAAACAATTGCCTAACATTTATTAAAGTCATACACAGAAGTTATCGTTTTACAACTCAGGGGTAAAGTTAAAGCCTTAGCATTGACTTGGGTACATATTGATCTTAAAGTCAGAAAATGAAAACAATGTTAACTAAAGTAATTATATTTTCTCATGCCTTTTAAGTTAATAAAAATCGCGACATGGCTCCATCGGGACTTTTAGACGCCCTAATTTGATAATAAAATCGACAATGGACAGGTGAAGTGGAAACAAAACAAAAACACACTTAATTTCAATTTCTATAATAACAGATCTGAAACTTTACTTGATTACATTAACATTAGAAATAGTCACAGGCATATCAGTTAACAATTACATCATATCATATTAACATTGAAAATAGCAGAATAAAGTATTCGGTAATATATCAACAGGTTTTCATCTGACATTTCTCTCTTTATCAATACATTGTATTTTTTAAATAAATGTACATGTTTATGATTATTATGCAATCTCAATTCTTTGTGATGTTCTGATATCAATTAGAACACAAAAACTGCATTTAGATAACAGATAAATTATGTAAATACCAGAGTTCCTTTTAGAAATAAAAAAGCAAAACCATATTATTTAAACAAAACGTAGAATGTCATTTCCGATCCGATAAAAAGTATAGAATCAAGCAAACATTGACATGAAATGTAATTTTTTTAATTCAAATTCTCAATAATACTTTGAGTATGAAAATAAAAGGATATGAAGCATATATTGATGAAACAATATGCCATGGCGTATGTATGGTAATTTATAAGAGTGATTCGCCTGACCTTTTACCAAAAGCAACACCCCACACCGGAAGACAAGTGACAAATTGCCAAGGGAAATATTTATTGTCAAAATTACCGAGTTGCTAAATATATGTGTATCATTGAAACATACCCCAAATCCTTACATTTTCACCAAATAAATATAGAATTCAATACAATGAAACACGAGGCAAAAAATGAAAAGGGTAGGCTAAAATACCGCTACAGGACGTGTATTTAAATACCTGTTTCTCTTCAAAATATAAATAATATACGCAATACTTGAAATTTAGAATGTAACTAGTCGAAGCAGCCCCGCTGCATATCCCGTGTTCTTGTGTTTTTGAAATCCATACGATTCAAACTAGTGTTGTTGCTATGGTAATTCCAAATATATATGGTTGGTAAGTAGAAATCACAAATAAAGAAATTCACTAAAATTGGAATCACATATTTTGAAATTCAAGTGATCTAGATTTGTCTTAAAGCTAATAAATATTAATATAATAATAAAATAATATAATCGATATTCCAAATAACGTGAAAGGAGTTTCGTGACAAAGAAATAATGTACCCTTAGGCAAACCGTGTAGCTCGACTCCCAGGGGGCTATTCAAATTACGAAACCTTTGGTACAATCTACAATGGCAGTGCAATTATTGAGCTAATTGACAGTCATGTATTCCAAATAACCTGACAGTAGTTGCGTGACAAAGAGATAATGTACCCTTAGACTCCCTGTGTAGCCCGACACCCGGTGGAGCTTTTCAAATTCCGAAACCTTTGGCACAATCTACAATGACAGGGCAAGTACTGCATGATCCAACTTTCAGTTCCTTATTCCAAATAACCTGACAGGAGTTGCGTGACAAAGAAATAATGTACCCTTAGGTTCCCTTTGTAGCCCGGCCTCCAGGGGGCTATTCAAATTCCGATCCCTTTGCCACAGTCCCCATACACAGTGCAATCAATGACCCAAGTTTCATCTTTCTACATCGAGTGGTTACTAAGGTTATCCTGGACATTACTTGCGTACGTTCGCCGAACAGCAAAACATAATCCTCGCGCTTCGCTGAAGCGCGGGATAATAATCTGGGCAATATCGATCAAGCTTGCACTTCTCTCGATGTAACCTTGCAATGATGGCATCACTGAGGTCAAAATTATATATATTAGTAATAGATATAACATGTTTACGAGAAAAACCATTATCCCGACATAATTTCATGAATTTTTACTAATAAATATGGCAATTTGAATTGAAATTTTACTTTAAAAAAAGTAGTAGTTCAGTAAAGCAGCATCAATATAACTACAGTTATCAGTAAGGCTAAAAGGAAAGGAGACTTGATTTCGGTCTTATATTAAGGAAGCGTGATTCCATGGCCAATTATAATTACATCTACAATTTTGCCTCTCCTTAAAGGGTTTTGAGTAGTGTGAAGTAAATATATATATTTAATCATTCATTATGATACTTCTTTCTGAATGGATAGCACTTTTTAGTAGAAAAAAAGGAAAATAAAGAGAATTTAGTGACCATAATTAGAATGGAACAATATTGTGAATTCGTCGGCTATTATCGGTCTTATAGACAATGGACGAGTCATAAATATATACATATATGATGAAATATGAATAACTTGTCTATCAAAATTGGGATCATAGAAAATTTTACCATGAAGCTGACGCCTCTGTTGCTATTGTGTTATTATTTTCAAGGTTTTTTCTTCTTCAGCGCAACTGATGATTCGGGGGAAAAAAAACGAAATGTGCGTGTCTTGTACATCAAAATTGGTATCGAATATATTTATTATTACACTTTGATACGAAGACGAGGATGACTACTCAGTAATTATTTCGCTAGAAGTTATTTAACTAACATTAACAAAATGGCTATGCATGTTAATGTACTGTGTAAAAACATGCGTTTCAACATTATACTCAGCATGATTAGCCGGTAATTATGTACTTTATGTTCTTTATACAGCAATGAAAAACTGCATAACTGTGAAACTTTGGAAGTGTAAAATTTCTGATGAGAATGTGCTAATGTCTTATTAGATGGGTTTTTTCATATTGATCCTGTATTATGTTCCATAACAATTGTATCAACACGTCAAGATTTGCTGTACATGTCAAAGGCCAAATACGACTATTCAAGAACATAATACAATATATAAGTCGTATTATTCGCAGACCTGTTTACTTTGTGAATTAATAGGGCAATGCATTTTATGACACTATTTAATAAAACCGATTGTGTACTTCTATGGAAATTGATTCTTTATCGTATATATGTATTTGACTTTATATCTTGCATTAGGCACCAACCATGTTCAATTTTTATTATTTCAATCATGTTCTGAAAAAAATTATATATTCCTATATGTCAAAAAAAATAATGAAAAAGCCTGAATATTCCACAATTGTGTCTCATTTATGTTTTATTAAAAAAAATTATAAAGTACAAAAAATCCAGCCGCTCCCCCCCCCCCCCCTCCCTCGGTAATAAAATGGTTGGTGCCATATCTCTGTATTTTGACCGGTGTCGTGGTATATCAGGGAGAGGCTTGTAAAATCTTTATCATTTGTGATCTATGGGCGGCAATTTTTTCGAAGCAAAATGTTTTGAAAAAAAAATGTATAGATATATATTAAATCATGAAAATGAAAAATACAGGATTTTTGTTGCTGATTTTATACTATTTTCCACTACGCTTAAAGTTATCAAAGGGACTATATATATATCCTTCTTTATCATTTATCTGATTTACTGTAGTACATGATAGACCAATCAAACTTTTTGCAATATATATATATATACTTGTCATAGGTAGAAAAATGATTTTTTTTCTAATGTGATGTACCAGTTAGCGATTTATAAGCTTATTCCATGAATAAACGACTGTAAGTTTTGTTCAAGTCGTACATTTTCTCGTCATAGTACAGAAATAAGAACTGCACAGATTCAAAGCGTACTGTTATGGCTTTTTCTTTTTTAAAATGTCAAGAAATAATCTGTAAAATTGATATTTAAATCTTATTGTTATAAAAATGATATAATTTGTCAAAAATTGGGGTATCTCACTTGTACACAGCTCTGTCTTTAGATGGTTTGGCGTTACCTTTTTTAGTCATTTTGGAAAATGAATTTTGTCTTCAGCTTTTTGAGTTACAGTTTTCGGTTTTCAATATGAGCAAGAGTCTAAAATCTACGAAATGTACATATTTTATGCATAGAAATTGGTATTATATATCCATTCTTTCATGTTTTAAATATTTAAGAATTCGATGTACTGATTTGTAATAATGAAGATCATGGCAATTTTTAACATTCTTTGCCATGAAAACTGCATCATGAATATACACGATATATAAATAATCTAAATAAACGAACAGATCTCCATACCACCTGTAAACAGATTTGTACAGTCACATGCTCTTTCCAGAAGAAATAGAGGGAAAATAGACAAAACCATGTATTGAATATCAAATTTTATCATTATTTCAGTTAAAAACTATCACGGACCATGTTCAAATCACAAACGTGAATTAGCAATTGTTAAATGTGTATAAAACAAATTTTACTGTTATAAATCTTTTATAAATTATTTTATAATAGTTTTGATGCACAAGATGTGTAAATTTTGTCGATTTACGACTCATCATGTGCTCAAAGCCTAAAATGTTGAAAACCAAAACAATAATCCAAAAGGTTGAACAGCAAATTCAAAAATGCCCAAATGATCAAAAGAATCTTTTACATTTTGTTTTTATTTATCATTTTCAACTTTTTGTGAAATACCCTTTTTTACAACAATATAATATTTCTTTCCACCCTCAAAATTTAACAATTTAAATTGAAAGGTTGTCTTTCTCAATTGCATATTATCCCGAAATCTGTGAAAAATATTTAGATACATATTTAATACTTTACCTCATGAAGACAATGACTCCTAGCTGTGCTAGATCGTCTTTGATTAGATCCCATGTGTCCTGAATTTGATGAATCTGATGTAATGTCAAATAGGTACTTAACTGTCCCCCTCCTCCTCCGTTACCTGTAGAAGGACAGGTAATCATATTGTTTCCCATGTTGATAAATTGCTTGTCATTATCTAATCTTCTTCATCAGTTTTGATATACTACAATATATAACACACTTTCTGTTACCTTAGTTTTCATTGTACCAATGATACGCTATAATATGTAGCTGATGGAACAGTTTGTTATTGGAGAGAAAACATGACTTGAGAGTTATATTTACATGATTTGAGTGGTTTTGAAACAGCCAATAGAATAGCTTGATGGCATCTGTTTGTATTGGGTTTTACACGACAAATAAATAGAATCATCATTTCAGTCTAAATTAACTTCTTATCAGTTCATCATGTATTTATTCAATCCTATTGGAAATTGGACGGCGTATGAACCTGTCTATTAAGACAATAAGAGCAATTTATTATCGTTTTGTGTTCTATGTACACATAAAACAATAAAATTCAGGAGCGGTTTTTCAGAAACATAATATAATGATTATGTGTGTGGGGGGGATAAGAATTTACTTACCTTTTGTCCCAAAGAAATGCCTGAAATTCAATATATTTCAACTGGTTTTTTATGATTACATAATAAAAATAGAAGAAAAATGTAGCAAAGACGACGGGTAATTGTCGGTTTAGCTTTTTATGATTGTGATATAAAACTCATAATTCTAACTGGTTACAACAAATGGTTGGAAATAATGGGTAATGAGATAAATATGTCTCATGGGAAATCTAACTTTACCTTGAAAGGAGATTACAAACGACGAGTTCGCTTTCCAGTTGTCAACGTCCCATTCTTAACCTGTAATATTCAAACAGCTCCAAAAATAAATTTACCTGATCTTTTTCAAACTGCCATATATATGTTATTTTTACCATCCGGGAAATTTGCTAACTTGACACTGGACAACACAAGTATCTTTCAAGAAGCTTCTAATAATTGATTAAATTTTTCGCACACATAACTTTGCTCAACGTTTTCCTTTATTGGTAGTTTTGTGTTTGTTTATGGATTTACAGTCCTTGTTTTGTCCTTCATTTTATTTTTTCTTACTTTCCAACTTTCCTTCTTGAGTAGTAATATACCAGCATCGCCTGCATATGGCGCCTACGTTTCTCAGCTTATCCGATTTTCAAGGGCATGTGTTAGTTACCCTGACTTTTGACAAAGAGGATTACTGCTGTCACAAAAGCTTCTTAACCAGGGTTTTATCAGCGATAAGTTGATTTCATCACTTGAAATTTTACGGTCGGCATCACGAATTCATTGACCGTTACAATGTTCCAATATCTAAGATGATGTTGGACCTGTTCCCACTGTCGTAACATTTCATGTGCCTCCACCGATTTGTGACTTCCACCGGATTTACTTTGTTGAACTTCACGACGGGTGCCGTATACGGAGCAGGAATTTATTATCCTTCCGGAGCACCTGGGCTCACTCCTTGTTTTTATAGGAGTATGTGTTGTTCATTGTTTTTTAGTTTTCAGTGTTTATTTGCCACGGTGCTTGTGGTTGTTCATTTGTCTTCGCGGGTTTGCCTGTCCAATGGATTACGTTTTCTTTATTTCTCACTTATGCCTTTGTTATTTATAGTATATATCATTATGTACAAAAGGTTAAAAATACGATGGAAATACTAATATATAAAAAGCTGGACCTTGGATATTTTTTGTTTTGAAGCACATCCTTTCATCTTCATTTCATTTCAGAAGAAAATTTTAAAGAAAAAACTTGTATAGAAACTTGCAATTGTGAAATACTACAAAAATAACACTATTGATATCATATCCACAGACAAAGCTATATACAATGTAATTAAGAACAAGATAACGGTATTCTGCCAAAAGTATTAGTTAAAAGAATCATAATTATATAGAAAACATGATAGAACTACTAAATGCCATTTAAGTGTATGTATTACATTACCCGAATTACTTTATAAATTTTAATATATCTGTTAAACTTTTATACAACCTACATGTACTAAGCAAATTATTCCAGTACACGACAATGTCTTTCAACCTTACCGCACTGAACTATTATACACAAATCAGAGAGACCCAGTTGAACGTGTAGGCAATTTTTTAATGATTTTCATTCTTTGCAAAAGTAAAACAGTTCATTTCTTGTCAAGCGTCGTACATTGACTAATTTTCATTCGAATTTTTAATAAAGTTGTAAATGTTTGTGGAGTTAATGCACACGACAAAAACACAATGCAGTACCTGAACGTGAATTTAAAAAAGCAAGTAAATAACATTGTATTGCTGTTCTTCGTCGTGCTGTAATATCATCGAATACGAGCGATAGCGCGTGTCTTACACAAAGATCAAGACGATCCTTTGGGACTACTTGCCATCTGCAAATAAATGTAAAAATTAGATTTTTTTGTCTGTACAAATATAATGAATTCTTTTCATAAATGGATTGATAAATTTTATGTTAAATCTTGAAAGTTGTCTTGTGAGGTACTAAGTATAAGCAAATTAAAATTGCTTTTTATGCTTGTCTTGTATTTTGAAATCTTCCGTTCATACGATTTTATTATAAAAATATATTCCTAAAGTAAAATAACATCTAACTTATGTTAGCACTCCTCTTAAACAGACTACCATCTGTATAAATAAAGTTTCTTTAGTCGTTTTGCTTTAATTAACAGTATAAACTCACACACACTATTTTATTGTAAAGATTTTTTTCAGTATTTCATTATATCAAAAACCTATAGAGCTTTTCACTCTTGTTTAACAGTGAGTTAATATCCTCTAAATAGGTATGACCTTGAAATAACATGCAGCAAACAAATACCAAAACAATAACTCCTAAGCAATACCAAACGTAAAACGGAATTAGAAGGAATGGAAACAAATGTTCTCAAGACAGATAACATCATATAAGTATTATTTTATGTATATCCTTTAATTATCCGTTTTGTCCCTATTTAAGTATCCATAAAGAAGCAATAACATACTTGTATCAAACGATAGAGAACTGTAACATGGCACCATACAAAGTAGAGTATTATGAATGTTATTTTGAGTGTATTCTAAGTATTCTAATCTAATTAATAACGTATTTGAGCTTTTTAAATAAGTAAAGAAAAAAAATATAATACATCAACAAATTCTAAAGCGGGAATGTGTAGGTTTTGTGCACAACACTGTTTTCAGGTTTTAGTATAATCAGCTCGAATGGCCTGATAAAGCAGCTCTATCTTTTTTCCGATTTTGAAAATTGGTCCCAAATTAAAACTGTATTGCAGTACATAGAGTCGTGATAATTCAGCATTCCCCGCATATTCAGGACGAGATATTTTCATGTGATCCGAATTATGAACTTATATTGACCATGTTGACATGCTTTGTGGAATTTACATGTACATACAAAAAATCAGGTTGCAAGGTTATTCATATCTGTTTTACGGTCCTTCTGTTCTTTTAAAAGGTTTCATATTTGTTTTTAGGACATTTGAATTATAAGCAAACCCTAGGAAATTCAGTACAGAAACGATAATCATACGCAACAAATTTTATATCTTTTAATTTCTTGTATATATATAAAAAAAATTTTGAGACCTCCTTGATCGTAAGCTTGCTGTAAGGCGTGAAGTTTTTCAGATTTTCAAAGTTTGGCAATAAAAAGATTTCTCAGTTTGTTTGTTACCTTGTCCTAAGACACATGATATACTAGTAGTGCATAAGTAAAGTCAAGAAATACCAAAGGAATATTCGAAGGAGGGGGGAAATCGAAACAACTGAAAACTCCGGAGAACAACGAAGACAAGACCAAAAAAAATACCTTCACTACAATAAAAACTAAAAACATATGAATAACATGGACCTCACCAGTAAAATGGGGGTAGACTCGGGTGCTCCGGAAGGGTAAGCGGTCTCTGCATCCTGCAGGACACCCGCCATGCTCCCCATGTCAAATACGGTATGAGGAAGGGACAACATCAATGGAACAGGCCCATTTTCCTTTGGGAAACGGTTTTATTATACAAGTTAACCAAGTCATGATGACGTCCATAAAACTTTAATAAGGATGACTCCAACTTAGGAGCAACATACCCCTGTCTGAGCAACTTTTCTATAAAGTATGCAAACACTACATCCGTTTCTTTTGTATGCCACAAAAAGGATAAAAGTCTATTTGAAATTATGATCATGATGATGATAATGAAAGTGATAAGATTATTCAGTATACGTTCACGACTTAAATGGCTCCTATGTTCTAAAGATATTATTTTGAAACACTGGCCAGACAATAGTTTTTTAATTCATGAAGAAAGAAGTTCCTAAACATAGTTCTAAGTCATCACAGTGTATTCAAACAACACATAACGCTATGGCAGCTTTTGTCTTTCGTTTCAAATTACCAACGTTATACAAATGGTCTAAATGTACATATTTTCCATGCATATATATGGTCATTAATTATGTAGATAGACTATGACCATCTTATAATTAAATTTAGTCGATAATCACAAGTTTATTTATTATCCAAAGTTTTAATTTAAAACCTTTTTTCCATTTATTTTAACTGAATCATGTCCAAAAAACTGTCAGATTGATTTCTTGGCTACAGACTTAATGAATTTCAGGTCACTTTATATGATTTTGGTTGGTGATTGACTTGAGAAAATGAAATATTCTGATGGTATCATTTAAATATCTACAAATTTTAATTAATAATTTCTCACTTGGAACGACATATCAGTATTGATCTTTGGGTTTGGGAAGTGACTTTAAATTTAGATATGCTGTTTACGCACAAGTGTTTATCTTAAAACAAAATGAAAATGGCTACCTTATATTGATACTGGCATAAATATATAATTCATCAAAAGCGCAGGCGAAAACTCGCACAATAATTCTTCTTCAAATATCGAATTATCTTTGCATTTTTTTTTTTTTTTTTTTTTTTTTTTTTTTTTGACGCAGAATACAAAATCTGAACGACAAGAAGACCTAAAAATTATTTTACTTTTCTCTCAATAACTTTGAATGAACTTGAGATGACGACATGACACTGACTTATAGATCTCTATTGTATTTCTCGACCTTAAACGGGGCCGTGGTACATTTGTACGTGACATCACGTCCCATACATACAGCTCGAAAATTTGTCTGACATTTCGTGTATTGCATGGCATTTATCAATAATTATATTTTATTACATTTAAATTTATTACCATAAAACATTATATATTTCACGCCCTTAAACCACTTTCTTCAAGTTTTAACTAATCATAATATAATTTTTATTAGTATTTTTATCCCCGTGCCTTAATTTTTCTTTTTCTAACAGAAAAATGTTTTCTTACTAAGTAACTATTAGTATTGTAGATGTCAGGGACTTGGGGTGAAATAATTTGTAATTATCGAAACGTCAGATGCCGTCATTGTAAATTTTTATTCCTAGCAGAACAGTTTAATTAATGTAGTTTTCTCTGCCGTATTCGTATTTACCAAAAGGTTTAAACTTGTTTGATATTGTATTTCACTGATGCTATGTATGTAAATTGTATTCCATAACCTGTAAGGATTTCAAAGAAGGAGTAAAGTATTACAACTACTTTCTTTGAATAATATGATATTAGTAGTATACAAATGTATCCTGTTGTCTGTTGGTGTTTATTTTTATCTCATTGTATGTGTTCAAAACTTATCTGTTACCATATAGGAGAATTGCAATGAAATATTAATCTTTTTTATATGGTGTGATATCACAATATCATTATTTGAAGTTCATGTATTTTAACTAATATCTTTATATTAAAATTTAGATGGCTAAAGAAAATACTTTTAGCAGTATTTTATGATAAGAAATTGGTAAAATGTTCTTTGCTAATTTACAGATTTACTTTACTAGTGACAGTTGAAATTGTTAACTATGCTACGTTAATTTTGTTTTGAGGTTACCTTATGCCAAGGACATTTTACTGACCCAAAGTCATTAAGAGTTCACAAAAATCTCAAGATTTTCTACGAAAAAAAGAAACCAAGTCTTGTTCCTTTCCTGTTGCAAATGGTTCATATCTCTACGCCATACGTTTGCATTTGACCAAGTTTCATTATTAGAAAATTTTCAGATATTGTTACCTAATTCGTATAAACGTAAAATAAAAACGTCTTACACCGTTCATACACGGGCGTGTCTTATACAGGGAAGTTACTACTTCCGAAATACCCCTGATTATTCCCGCAATTTTGTAGAAATGTCTGGATATTTTATCCTCTGTTTGTTTGTGTGTGTGTTCGTCACTCTGTTCTTTTGACCTAAACTCCTCTCTAAGTTAATTTTATGCATTTTCTTTCGATACAGTATTATGTTTTCAGAATTTTGATTTTCACAAATTGGTGCCCATCGGGATCGAGTTCTGGCTCAAATTTGAATTTTAAGATTGTGTCATAATGTAAAAATACTCCAATTTTATTGTTATAATCCTGTCGTGTTTGGTATCAAATGTATTCATTTGTAATACGTAATTTAGATTTTACACGTTTTGTTTTAACTGATTACACAAAGTTCATTAATAATTTTGCACATTTTGAATTTTCATTTTGCAAAGTGATACTTTGAAATTTTTCCCAGTTACGATTGTCACTGATTTTTTTTTCATTTATGAACAGATGTTTTAACACATCTGAACATGTGAAATTAATTAGCACTGTTTAATTCGTTGTAATAAGTCGTATTATACTCTTCACGGTTTGAGATAATTATATCCTATCCTTTACCAACGATAATTGCTTTGAATAAATGTAGTTTGTTTTAAAACGATAGAGATAGTTAGTTTTAGTTTAAAACTCCAACACAAAACATCGAAGTAGTTTTTAAAAAAAAAACTCAGCGGTCACTTTAATTGAAACTCTGGACGTATAAATATGTTATTCAGTTTATTTGTATAAAATTACGGATTGTGGGACAAAAATCCACAACATTATTATAAACACCAGAATTGCACTACATCACTTGTACTGCAGTATTCGAAACACCAGGGATGCAACAAACAGAGTGCAGCGATAGATGTCGTCTCCGATTGCTCCCATCTAGTTCTTGTTAGGTCCTTGTTAAAATTTTTCATGTTGTGTTTCTATTGTTTGTTTGTGCTCGTCCTTGCCTATCCCGATGTGTTCCTTGTGTCCGAATTTATGATTGAAAATGTATTCTACTGCATCGAAATTGGAATCAATGAATGTTTACATGTATCACTGCTTCTGTATATCCATTATAAAGTATTGTGAGTGTTAAAGGGAGCGAGATCGCCTTAGTAGTGGTAATTGAACTACGCTAACAAATACGAGTAGTCAGCTTTTTTCTAGTTTACTCTCATTACTAAAACTTTGGACAACGGAATCTTATCAAAACATTGTAAGAACTGACCTCTGGCGGGATCTTAAAGGGACAACTGAGATTTTAGATAACTGCCACTAGTAAACACACTTGATTTTAAATGGCCGTATCCGTATTGTTTACCTTAAGTGATTGTCTTGGTTTTTACAATTTTTAGAATTCTGAAAAAAATCAAGATAACAAGGTCAAAACAAGACATAATGCTTTGCAGTAAATCAAGACTAATTAAGGTCAGTTCATAACAGTAAAGAGTGAATTATGAAATTTTTAACTTTACATGTACTGAACTGATATAAAATTGTCTTGATCTTGATTAAATTTGCTTGAAAATATAGTGATGCAGAAAATGAAGACAAAATCAGAATTTTGTCACTTAAAATTTGTTATTTGTCAGCAGATGTTTTAGCACATCTGAACATGTTAAATTAATTAGTAATCTGTTTAATTCAATGTAATAAGGCGTATTATACTTCTCACGGTTTTAGATAATTATATTTTATACCTTACCAACGACAATGACTTTAAATACATAACATTCTTTGATACCAATATTGATGCACATGATCGTATCTATATTGTTTACCTTTATTTTCTTGGTTTTTTACAATTTCTTAGAATTCACAAAAAAAATTAAGATAACAAGATCAAAACAAGATATAATGCCTTGCAGTCAATCAAAACTAATTAAGACCAGTTCATAACAGCTAAGAGTGGATTATGAAATTCTTAACTTTACCTGTACTGAACTGATATAAACTTGTCTTGACCTATCTTGATTGATTTTGCTTGAAAATGTGGTGATGCAGAAAATGAAGACAAAATACCAATAAAGAAGACCAGAATGGCTGTTTAAGATCAAAACTGTGTTCTTAGTGTGCAGGGGGGAGGGGGCGGGGGTGGCAAGATTGTCAAAGGCCTCACTAACACTTTACGAATAACAGCAACAATAACTCTTCTTTGCAACTTATCACAGAGCAATTCTTATCTTAAGTCACTTGTTACATCACTTGTGTCGAACTAGTTTTAAGGTGTGTTCCTGTTCTGCCCACTTTTAAAAAAATATAGGTAAAAAATGTAGTGGGCAGAAAGAATGATTGTATAAATACTTTAATTAGATCTAATCAGAAAACAATAGATTTGAAGTTATAGTCTTGTCCAAAAAACCTTTTAGTGGAAATTAACAGAAAGAATATCTAAGTATGAATTTGAAATATCCACTTTATGTAGGTGATTAAAAGAAATATTTGACATATAAATTTTAGAAATTGCTACCTTTCTACAAAAGTAATTTAGCATACTATTTATATTCTTTCTGTTAACTATCTGATAAGAATTTCACTTTTCTGAGAAAATTAACAATTAGGTCGTTGTTAATATATCTTGCACAGTACAACTTTTTCACTCAAAACTGGAACTTTAGCCTGAAAAATTTGTTAATTTGCAAAAACATATCTATCAATTTTTCATGATTTATTTCAATTTTAATCATTACTAAAACAATTAGCTAAAAACACAAATAACACTGTATTTCAATTTTAAAACTTGTTGTCAAATTAACAAAGTTTTGTTTGTCGTAAGTTATTGCGAGGCTCTATAATTCTTACCCCGATTATATTTGAAAGCATGGCCCGACAAGTCCAATACCAATTTATGAAACATCAAAAACAATTAAATCACAAACAGTGTGGACGACCTGAAAAACTAATAAAATAATGCCAACTGTCCTTTGTTTTAAGATTATTGTCTACAGGCAAACAAACTGCTGAAACATAAAGACAGTATTGTTATAAAATTGCTAGATAGTATGACGTTATTTATACTTTTTGGCTACTAGTATCTTGATATGTTTCAGTTGTTCATTTGTTTGTAGTGTATACATGCAGGATATTGTGTCATGCATTTGCATCTACCCTGACCATACATCTTTTATATTAAAAAGAGACTATACATATCTCTATTTTAACCCAAATCTAAAATGAATACACAATGTATTCCAATTACAATAATTTTTTTTTCAAAATAGACATTTTTAAGAAGACGCCTATTAAAAAGAAAACAGTATTAAGAATTCAGTATCCGTACACATGATCTCCAAACCTTGATTTTTTATCTTATTTGAAAATGGCTGATGTACACTTTTTGAGGGGTGGGGGTCTGAAAAAGTGTATTTTTGAATACATTGGAAAAATGATGACAATTATGGATGACCCCTAAATAAATTGATAAATCTTACCTGTCCTTTTATCAAGGTATTTTTAAGGAAATAAACCGTAATAACTAAAACAACATTCATACTAATTAATAAATGTATGTTTACACAGGACATGTGGGCAGAACAGGAATTGAAATTTCAAAAAGTGGGCAGAACAGGAACAAACCGTTTTTAAAGCCTCAAAAATGAAGTTCATAAAGTAGATTTTTCTAATATTTTACACTTTTCTGATACACGAACTTGTCGGTGGTTAAATCTTATTCAAACTCAGTTGATACCAAGGCCTTTAGGTGTGACCAAAATCCACTTTGGGCATTTTATGTCATTAGGTTTTAACTGTCGGGTTAAATGTTAAATCAGGATTTGTGAAAAGAGTTGATATCTAAAGTTAAACTTTTAATAGGAAAAAGGAAAAACACATAGTGGTTATTTAATTCTTCGTGGTATAATACCACATTGAGACATACACCGCCACAAAAACAATACTTAAAACTAAAATATGAACGTAGATTTAACTTAAATTCACGATAAACTCGGGTACTTTAGGAGAGTAAGCAGCTCCCAACTATTATAAGTCCTCCTAAATGTTGTTCTTTGTCGAATCTAATAAATGGATAAAGGGATAGAAAGATCATCCTTTTACAGTTATAGATTTTTATTTAAGATTTTTTTAGCTCATCATTGTCATTTATAAAACGTAAGTATAAAATATAGTCTTAGAATGTCCATTTTTTAATGACCTACTAACTGTAAGATGGTTGTTAAAATTGCTTTGAATTTTAATTGTTTGGTTTTTAATCAACGAGGTTGATGATTTGAATTATTATACCTTACATTATAATTACATAAATCTATTGGCTAATAAATGATCACATGACATAGAATAATTCAGATATTTCATTATAATCGGTGGTGCCGGGAAAAAAATCATTTGTCCGCTTAATAACCCGATAATTCCCCGCAGGTGAATAACCCATAATACACAAAAATATTTGTTCGGTATAATAAAACAGTTATGGCCCTTTGAGTCGGGAGATATCAAAAATGGTCAACCCTGCTGAAGGGTTGGCCATTTTGGATATCTCCCTCCTCAGAGGGCCGTAATTGTATAATAGTTTAGGTTGATAACTATATCTATCAACCTCTCACAAAGAGCTTTAATGGCTTTTATAATAGGCTCCACCCAAAAATATGATAAAATAGATAATCATCCTGAACACTGCGCTCGATTAAATAATAACCACCTTTTTCTATGCCAATTAAAGAGCAATTTTGGATTGTGAAAATTGGGTGCTGTGACGTTAGCGTATGGTATTGGTATAAAATCAGACATTAAAGGGTACATGAATAAAGTCAAAAATCGCATTTGTCACCATTTAACTTAATAATCTGTGTTAATGAATTATGGAATATTGTGTTTATATGGGAGTTTTGCGGTTTTCAATTAATTTTAAGTGCTAGTCTTGCTCATCGTTGAAGATGTACATTGTTTACTTTGACCCAACGACTTTTTAGTCTGCTGAATCACTATATACTCTCTGAATGTTCACATTTATTTTTCAAGACTAATACTTTCACAAAACAGATCTACAGGATAATGTTATTAAAACTTTATCCAATATCTCACTCTCAGATTCAAATTCACTTTATTTTTGACAAATCTCTCTTAAAGGGTTTCGTCTTTAATTAAAAACTGTCAAAATTCAGAGAATTTCACAATATTTGATGTAATACAGAATTAATCTAAGATACAATCACGTGGGTGCATTGTCTTAATAAGTTATATCAGACGAAGAAGAAGCATATCAGACTAACTCATGCTTGCAAATTATAGAAAAAGAAAAATGGCAATTTTATATGATCGGTTGCCATTTTCTCTCTTTCTCTCTCCAAAATTAAAGAATTTATTAAAAACAAGTATAATTATAATTAAACCGACTATAAGTATGTTGTCGAGTTAATTTAGAATTTTGAAAATGTGGCCAAATAACTTTTAGTTTTTTGTGTTTATTTATGATTCATTTGTTTCCGGTGGTATTTAGTGCTCGTCTTGAGGGTTGATGTTCATTTTTGAAAATATTATAAATCTTTTATGTAGGGTTTATCTCGTATCCTTATATTTCCACGATTCTTACACAGATATAGAAATTGCAAATTTGTAAATGTTGTAACCTTAACGGTATATTTGTACACGATGTAACTTGCTTAATGCTAACGTACAAATTGCAACAAGTTCAAAGATTGCCCCGTACAGGTTGCAACTTGTACATAATTTGTCAAATACTGATTGTCAACTTTCATCGACTAACTTTGTGTGCTCTGTGTTTGTATTTTTCTTACTTTTTGGAGTTGCATTTTCAGCAATTAATGACATTATTCGTTATATTGCTTTGCCTGTTATTTTGTTCAATGTGTTGATTTGCCTTGCATCTGTATTCTTTGATAACATAGATGTGACATTCATTTTGCAAAGAAATCTGGTCAAACTAGAGCCATGGCTTAACTTGTAATGGGTAACTAGATATTCCTCTATGTCGAAGGCCTCACTGTGAATTTCAGATGAAGAACAGTAATAAAGGCGCTGTTACTTTGCTTTAACATTTATTGTGCGAATAAAGGGATTGGGTCTAGAATTTATTCACCATATTTTTTTTAAATAATGGAAATAGGTACAATTAATAACTTACTCCTTATTACAAAATCGCTTAGACATTTACAAAAGTGCCAAGTACTTGTTGCAGACTATGGAAATTTTGTACAAATTGCAACCTGTATTTGATAATTTTTTACATGTTGTAAATGATACAAGTTGCAACATGTGCAAACATGTTGTACTGGTTGAAACTTGCAAACAACATATATAATATGTAAACATTCCAGCTATACTTCTACAAGTCTCTTGTAAATATAACCGCTATTACAAAAGTGGTTAATTCTATTTTTAGATCATTATTGAAAGTACTATGATACCAGATAAGCATATGCTATATTCTCATTAATTTGAACATTTATCGGAACGATCACACAAATATTCAAATGTGGTATTATATAGTTTGACGCCTAGATTGACACACGGATTAGAGTTTGTATTCCCAACGTGCACATAATTGTTCAGTGTTTATCATATGAAGGAAGAACGCTTCCCACTGTTTCATCTCAAGTAATCAAGTCGTTGGTTTAAAGCATGGCTACAAACATCTTATTTCATTAGATAAAATATCTTGTCAATAATCATCAAAGATGAAGAATGAATTTCAAAGAACTCCTGTCATTTCACAGGAACTATATCACAAGAACATGATGTATGACATATTAATAAGATTTCAAATCAAAGTTTTCTGTAGGTGTCTGAAAGAAGGGGTCGTTGATGCTCAGTTACTAAGCTTTTACATTTTCGTTCACTTTATGCCATTAGTTAACAACCATAGTTAAGGGGATGACCTTGTGATTTAGAGAAAGACTATCAATTTTTTTAAGATAAAATTTTTAGATTTATTTCAAATTAAAGACGGTGAGAAGTCATATTATTTCTTTCCTTCAAAAAAGGACAAGAATATTATTTCTGGGTTTTCTTTGCAATTTAAGAAGAGCAACTAAACTAAATAAATTTTATATGGATGTCAAATATATTTTTTTGTCTGTGTTGGACCAAGTTACTTATTTTCACATATTTAATCGTTAAGTATCTATTTCCAAAAATGTTATCTGTTCTTTATCCTTTCAGAATCAGATAGTCGTCTTCTTAATACTTAAGCATGTTTCTGATGACTATGATGGATAAACTTGAATAGATGAAATGTTTATTTTAATATGTTTAGATCCGTTTTAATTTTTTTTCTGACGTATTTGAGGATTATTGACTTAACGTGTGTTTGAGTTTTAGTCATGAGCGTCCGCAGTTAATCCATAACATTCCCTTTGTACGTTACGAAAATGCTATTTGGTAATTTGAGTTTTTATTTTCATAAAGAAATGTAAACTCGATTATTTATTGAATACTACCCGGTAACCCCCCAGATATTATAACTTTTTCCCTATGTTTAATGCTCTATACATGGGGTGTCGTTGTCTTATACACTTTTATATTTATCATATTTCACAACTGGTCCTTTAGTAGTATATATGTCGTTCTAAATTATCATTTTAGGTGAATCACACGGAATGACGTCACCCGGAAATAACGTCTTAGGAATTAACGTCACCGGAAACGGAAGTCACGTGACCTGAACAGGAAGTACCCAGAAGTGGTTTGCCCGCACGCACAACCGGAAAGGAGATTTTTTCCGACATTTTTCTTTTCTCTCTTTGTTTACGGAGATGACGTAAGTCGCGTGCTATGACCCGGATGTGTCGTCTGCGCATGCTTGAACGGAATTCGGATTAGATTATCTCCCCATTTCCTGCGCTTTTCATTCTCGCTGCTCTGAGTCTGCCTTCGGACTGTTTAGGTTCGGGTCTCGCATTGAGTGCCTAGGAGCTGATATTCTCACTGTTATGTCGAAGTCAGAGAGTAAACGCAATACAGTGGGACTATTGGGTTATCTCCCCTTTTTTCCCCGCGCTTTTCATTCAGGGTATTTTCCATTCGTTCAAGGGAGGACCAATGGTAGGATTGGATTATGTGCCCTTACCTGCAGTTGATGCTGTCACCATTAGGTCAATGGAGGGGTGTTCTTAGCAACCCCCTTAGCAACAGAGGTCCATTTCATTGCTCTATGCTGCTCTTCGCTACTTTTCTCTTGCTCCGTACTGCTGTTCAATGCTCCTCGCTGCTCTTCTCTTGCTCGTCGCTGCTGTTCTCTTGCTCTTCACTGCTCTTCTCTTGCTCATCGCTATTCTTTACTGCTCTACTCTTGCTCATCGTTGCTGTTCACTGCTCTTCTCTTGCTTTGCGGTGCTCATCACTGCTTATCTCTTGCTCTGTGCTGCTCGTCACTGCTCTTTTCTTGCTCTTTGCTGCTCTTCACTGCTCTTCTCTTGCTCTGTGCTACTCATCACTGCTCTTCGCTGCTCATCTCTTGTTCTTCGCTGCTCATCGCTGCTCATCGATGCTCTTCTCTTGCTCATTGCTGCTCTCTATTGCTTACCTCTCTCTTCGCTGCTATTCATTTGCTCATCGCTGCTCTCCTCTTGCTGTTCGCTCTTCATCGCTGCTTTTCTCTTGCTCATCACCTCTCTTCACTGCTCTTCTCTTGCTCATCGTTGTTCATCTCTTGCTCTACGCTGCTCATCTCCTACTTCGTGCTGCTCATTGCTGCTCTGCTCTTGCTCATTGCTGCTCTTCACTGCTCTTCTCTTGCTCATCACTGCTCTTCTCTTGCTCTCCACTACTCATCTCTTGCTCCGTGCTGCTGTTCTCTTGCTCCGTGCTGCTCATTGCTGTTCTTCTCTTGTTCTTTGCTGCTCATCTCTTACTCATCGCTGCTCATCTCTTGCTCATCGCTGCTCTTTGCTGCTTTTCGTTTGCTCATCGCAAATGATAATTTAGAACCAAATATATACTACTTCCTTTCTTATGATAAACTTTCCCAGATACCTAAATTATTTGCGTGTATTTCTGTCTTAACCTTTATCAAGTTAGCCCAAGACAAAACAAAAAAGTAAGCACAAAAATACTGTAAGCGTTACAACCAAAATCCAGGTAAGGTCAACATGCCTGAAACAGAATCGCAAAATTTATCAACCGAAAATTTCAACACAAGGAGGAGGGGGAGGAGTGAGGAGTTTAAACCCAAAATTTATCAATGAAAATGTCAACACCGGTATCTAAAAGAAAATACAGGAAGCAATTACTTCTGGGGTTGGAGTTACCCTAGGGGACAGCAGGCGAAGAGTACATGTAGTATTTTTGTAAACAAAGGACTTTCTCCATTATAACCAATTTCTTCTTACATGGTTTTAAATGCAATTCTTTTCATTTTTGCATTTACCGTTGAATTTGTTTATGTCATGGTTCTCTATATGGTCATGCATTATATATATATTTGATTTGAGCATCACATAAGATGGTGTTTCAAATGCGTAACAAGACGGGTTAATTGTTATAATCTTGGTAGAATGTTTATTCTTGTGACTGTTTACCATTTGTACTGAATGTGAGTATACTTTGATTGATTATATTTACTGTGGAATTTAAAATTACACACAATTTGCTGAATTACTCATTTGGTATCAATTTATTGCTTTACATCAACGGATACATGTATTTGATTGTAATGAAATAAACATTCTTTGATACAGTTTTGATGCACTGTTTGTGCTCATTTTAACAAATGAGGTTTTAATGATATATGTTTTATGTCAGACTTTCAGAAAAGATTTACATGTATATATCAAACATAAATCAACGGAAATCAACATCAAGTCATACTCTATAGTATTTGTTAACAGCAAGTGGAGCACAATTCACGATGCTTATTGTTTTTCCAGAACAAGATCGTCAAACCTTATCCGCATGCTATCAAAAATAATTTATTAGTTCATCATTTAATATCTAAACTCTATTTACGAATTACAGAGTGTTTAAAGAGTCAAAGGAACTACTTACACCTAATATATCCCAAAAGTTTAAGACTCCAAAATTAACGCTGCTTTCTTAAGATTTAGCAAAGAAATTCACAAAAAATTCTTCCAAACTAGTTAAATTACTGGTACGAATTTTGAAATTGGTGGTGTTTCATTTAATCAAAGACAAAAAAGAGATTTTAAATCTGTATAAATTTTGACACCATAGTAGAAACCCTCTATAAACTCGACTTTAGTTGTCTCTTAGATATGACTGTATTCTCTTTACGTTTTTTGTAACCACTGAATGTTTTAGTTAATTTTTAATACCTTAATATTTTCTTTAATGTTTTACAATGTTCCTGGCTGTTTAGACGGTAAGTCCATCCCCGAAATCTCTAAACTTATCCTTAATTCTTGATACTCCATGTTTGAATTTTTTTAAAACAGAATTCTATATCGATCATGAAGTATATTGTGCTTGAAATGAACTGCCTGGTGCGTCTCCAAGCCAAGGCATAATACGGAAATACCACGCTCCTTGAACGTTAAAGACTACTTCATTCGATTTGGAAAATAGGATGCAGATGGCGGATACAGGATGACGTATTACTCGTTCCACATATTTCCAGCGACAATTCAAAATTTAGTACCCTTTTTGTCTCGCCCCATTTCTCGGTTAAATTGATGTATTGTTGAATTTTCCTAACAATTAATATTATATATACTACTGGAAGTTAAGCAAACAACAGTCATGATACAAAGTATGATTAAGTCAACACTAACGACAAATTGAAAGCCTTTGATTTTCTGTCAAATATATTACACTGACTTGCAAGATAAAGAATAATAATGAAACACTTGTTTTTTGGGGTTTTTTTTTTTTTTTTTTTTTGCCTTGTAGACTTTAATTTGTTAACATTACAATCCATAAGAAGACCACAGAATTTAATATAACAAAGTACAACAGCATTAACATCTACATGTATGATTCAAGACAAAAGTGTGTACGTCCCGTGTTGAAACTAACAAGTGTTTTAAATGGTTTGTGATTTTGATCTCCTATATTTCAATTTCTGCTTCATGTTCATCCAACATACGTTTATTTATTCGGACAAAACCAAATCAAAACAGTAACATGGTGTTCTGGGACAATATAAGATGGTTATTGTCAATAGAATCATGATTCGATCGAAATAAACATGGTACATGTATATTGATTTATAAATGTAAGGAAAAGTGTACATGAATATAATTTACTGTGTGTATCGCTGTGTGTTTGTTTATTCCACATTGGCTAGGGGTACAGGGGAGGGTTGAGATCTCACAAAACATGTTTAACCCCGCCACATTTTTGCGCCTGTCTCAAGTCAGGAACCTCTAGCCTTTGTTTGTTTTTTTCTGAATTTTGATTCATTTTTATGTTTCTGAGTTTAGTGCGCCGTCCATTTTGCTGAACTAGTATACATTATTGTTTAGAGGCCAGCTGAAGCCCGCCTATGGATGCGGGATTTTCTCGCTGCGTTGAAGACCCATTGGTAGCCTTGGGCTGTTTTCTGCTCTTTGGTCGGGTTGTTGTCTCTTTGACACATTCCACGTTTCCATTCTCTTTTCTATGAATACGATTCCATTTGACATAATAATTCAACTTCTATCCAGTATTGTATTTTGCCTGTGACCGATAAATATAGAGTTCAGTCTTCCTAATTGTCATGAGACAGATCGAGTGATTTTGTACAGCTATTTTTATTTATTAATTTTATTGAATTCCAATTTTCAGGTTTTTTTCCTTCACCCATGAATTCTAATAAATCGGAGAATTTTAATTACAATTTCTCTCGAGATTATCTACAAACAGACTGCAAATCAAATCAGTGATTAATCGGAGGAGAAAATTAATATAAAAAGATTGGTTTCTGGCTAATCCATTGCCGTAAACTATTGTTATTTCTTAAACAGATGACTTTTTTCCAGGAGAGATAGCCTCATGATAAACGACTTTAACAAACATTACATCTCTATTTCTTTGAAAATGACGATTACTCTGGCATCTGTAGAAATTATAAATAAAACATGACAGGATGTCTAAATATTGTATATTGATGCAACGTTCATCAATTGTCTATTATTTTACTTTGATGACCACAGGATATATAGATTTCAACCTTAGTTGTATTAATTCTGGATTTTGGCCAAAAAAGCAAACTACCTGTTTCTTGATGAAATCAATTTTCTAGATTTTATTAAAACTGCTTTTATTGAAAGCTTTGTTCATCACAGTTTCTGTTAGTTCTTTGAATTAAAAAATGTTTTAACTTGCTTTCAAGAAAGATATGTCTATGCTATTTTAAAGATATTTCTTATAACAATATCCTGTAGGATCTGAAAGAATCAAACGCAGAATTCTACCATGACATGAAGGTATTATTATATTGCATTTAAAAGAACATGAAAATCGAAAGCAATTTGATGTTTTCTGCTTTAAAGCTTTAAGTCTAGAGGAAATTAAGAGGACTACTACAAACAACTACCATTTGAAAATTGATGGGTGGGTGGATGAATTATTGTTTATCCTAATATGACCTGATTCAAACGCTTTCAGACTACATCAGTGGTAAAATATGGATATTTTGATTCCAACGTCACAGGCGTCAGGCGGCATGTTTGAAAAGTCTCGTGGTAAAATATTTGACAGAGAACATGTAGATATGATATAAATATTAACCCTGTTTTGTACAAGACTAATACGCGTACGAAGGCTTATCTTAAGAGGTAACAGTCCCCAGGAAGACATGTCACCCCACCGAGCTCATCTTTCTCTGCTCTTACTACTAAATGCCGCGTGCTTGGTGGAGAAGCAGAAAATACCAATTTTCAAGTCTTTGGTTTGGCCCGGCCGGAGATCGAACCGACGACCTTCCGGACTAAATTTTATGTTTGCGTAGTCGTTATTGGTTGCGAATCATAAAGTAGTGTATTCTTGTTATTTCATACAATTTCATCACAAGACATCTTATATCTCAGATATAAGTAGGTCCTGTTTATACTGTACACTGTAAAGTTCTGATATCTCATTTACTAGTTGGTCCTAAGTTTATACTTTACACTTATTAATCCTGATATCTCAGTTACTAGTTGGTCCTAAGTTTATACTTTACACTTATTACTCCTGATATCTCATTTACTAGTTGGTCCTGTTTATACTTTACACTTATTACTCCTGATATCTCATTTACTAGTTGGTCCTAAGTTTATACTTTACACTTATTACTCCTGATATCTCATTTACTAGTTGGTCCTGTTTATACTTTACACTTATTACTCCTGATATCTCATTTACTAGTTGGTCCTCTGTTTATACTTTACACTTATTACTCCTGATATCTCAGTTACTAGTTGGTCCTCTGTTTATACTTTACACTTATTACTCCTGAAATCTCATTTACTAGTTGGTCCTAAGTTTATACTTTACTCTTATTACTCCTGATATCTCAGTTACTAGTTGATCCTAAGTTTATACTTTACACTTATTACTCCTGATATCTCATTTACTAGTTGGTCCTAAGTTTATACTTTACACTTATTACTCCTGATATCTCATTTACTAGTTTGTTCTCCGTTTATACTTTACACTTATTACTCTTGACATCTCAGTTACTAGTTGATCCTAAGTTTATACTTTACACTTATTACTCCTGATATCTCATTTACTAGTTGGTTCTCCGTTTATACTTTACACTTATTACTCTTGACATCTCAGTTACTAGTGATCCTAAGTTTATACTTTACACTTATTACTCCTGATATCTCATTTACCAGTTGGTCCTAAGTTTATACTTTACACTTATTACTCCTGATATCTCAGTTACTAGTTGGTCCTAAGTTTAAACTTACACTTATTACTCCTGATATCTCATTTACTAGTTGGTTTTAAGTTTATACTTTACACTTATTACTCCTGATATCTCAGTTACTAGTTGGTCCTAAGTTTATACTTTACACTTATTACTCCTGATATCTCATTTACTAGTTGGTCCTCTGTTTATATTACACTTATTACTCCTGATATCTCAGTTACTAGATGGTCCTCTGTTTATACTTTACACTTATTACTCCTGATATCTCAGTTACTAGTTGGTCCTAAGTTTATACTTTACACTTATTACTCCTGATATCTCATTTACTAGTTGGTCCTCCATTTATACTTTACACTTATTACTCCTGATATCTCAGTTACTAGTTGGTCCTAACTTTATACTTTACACTTATTACTCCTGATATCTCAGTTACTAGTTGGTCCTAAGTTTATATTTACACTTATTACTCCTGATCTCTCAGTTACTAGTTGGTCCTCTGTTTATACTTTACACTTATTACTCCTGAAATCTCATTTACTAGTTGGTCCTACGTTTATACTTTACACTTATTACTCCTGATATCTCATTTACTAGTTGGTCCTAAGTTTATACTTTACACTTATTACTCCTGATATCTCAGTTACTAGTTGGTCCTCTGTTTATAATTTACACTTATAACTCCTGATATCTCAGTAACTAGTTGGTCCTCTGTTTATACTTTACACTTATTACTCCTGATATCTCATTTACTAGTTGGTCCTAAGTTTATACTTTACACTTATTACTCCTGATATCTCAGTTACTAGTTGGTCCTAAGTTTATACTTTACACTTATTACTCCTGATATCTCATTTACTAGTTGGTCTTAAGTTTATACTTTACACTTATTACTCCTGATATCTCAGTTACTAGTTGGTCCTAAGTTTATACTTTACTCTTATTACTCCTGATATCTCATTAACTAGTTGGTCCTAAGTTTATACTTTACACTTATTACTCCTGATATCTCATTTACTAGTTAGTCCTCTGTTTATACTTTACACTTATTACTCCTGATATCTCAATTACTAGATGGTCCTCTGTTTATACTTTACACTTATTACTCCTGATATCTCAGTTACTAGTTGGTCCTAAGTTTATATTTACACTTATTACTCCTGATATCTCAGTTACTAGTTGGTCCTCTGTTTATAATTTACACTTATAACTCCTGATATCTCAGTAACTAGTTGGTCCTCTGTTTATACTTTACACTTATTACTCCTGATATCTCATTTACTAGTTGGTCCTAAGTTTATACTTTACACTTATTACTCCTGATATCTCAGTTACTAGTTGGTCCTCTGTTTATAATTTACACTTATTACTCCTGATATCTCAGTAACTAGTTGGTCCCCTGTTTATACTTTACATTTATTACTCCTGATATCTCATTTACTAGTTGGTCCTAAGTTTATACTTTACTCTTATGACTCCTGATATCTCATTAACTAGTTGGTCCTAAGTTTATACTTTACACTTATTACTTCTGATATCTCAGTTACTAGTTGGTCCTAAGTTTATACTTTACTCTTATTACTCCTGATATCTCATTAACTAGTTGGTCCTCTGTTTATACTTTACACTTATTACTCTTGATATCTCATTAACTAGTTGGTCCTAAGTTTATACTTTACACTTATTACTCCTGATATCTCAGTTACTAGTTGGTCCTAAGTTTATACTTTACACTTATTACTCCTGATATCTCATTTACTAGTTGGTCCTAAGTTTATACTTTACACTTATTAATCCTGATATCTCAGTTACTAGTTGGTCCTAAGTTTATACTTTACACTTATTACTCCTGATATCTCATTTACTAGTTGGTCCTCTGTTTATACTTTACACTTATTACTCCTGATATCTCAGTTACTAGTTGGTCTTAAGTTTATACTTTACACTTATTACTCCTGATATCTCATTTACTAGTTGGTCCTCTGTTTATACTTTACACTTATTACTCCTGATATCTCATTTACTAGTTGGTCCTAAGTTTATACTTTACACTTATTAATCCTGATATCTCAGTTACTAGTTGGTCCTAAGTTTATACTTTACACTTATTACTCCTGATATCTCATTTACTAGTTGGTCCTCTGTTTATACTTTACACTTATTACTCCTGATATCTCAGTTACTAGTTGGTCCTAAGTTTATACTTTACACTTATTACTCCTGATATCTCATTTACTAGTTGGTCCTAAGTTTATACTTTACACTTATTACTCCTGATATCTCAGTTACTAGTTGGTCCTAAGTTTATACTTTACACTTATTACTCCTGATATCTCATTTACTAGTTGGTCCTCTGTTTATACTTTACACTTATTACTCCTGATATCTCAGTTACTAGTTGGTCCTCTGTTTATACTTTACACTTATTACTCCTGATATCTCAGTTACTAGTTGGTCCTCTGTTTATACTTTACACTTATTGCTCCTGAAATCTCATTTACTAGTTGGTCCTAAGTTTATACTTTACACTTATTACTCCTGATATCTCATTTAATAGTTGGTCCTCCGTTTATACTTTACACTTAGTACTCCTAATATCTCAGTTACTAGTTGGTCCTAAGTTTATATTTACACTTATAACTCCTGATATCTCAGTTACTAGTTGGTCCTCTGTTTATACTTTACACTTATTACTCCTGAAATCTCATTTACTAGTTGGTCCTAAGTTTATACTTTACACTTATTACTCCTGATATCTCAGTTACTAGTTGATCCTAAGTTTATACTTTACACTTATTACTCCTGATATCTCATTTACTAGTTGGTCCTAAATTTATACTTTACACTTATTACTCATGGTATCTCAGTTACTAGTTGGTGCTAAGTTTATACTTGACACTTATTACTCCTGATATCTCATTTACTAGTTGGTCCTCTGTTTATACTTTACACTTATTACTCCTGATATCTCAGTTAGTAGTTGATGCTAAGTTTATACTTTACACTTATTACTCCTGGTATCTCATTTACTAGTTGGTCCTAAGTTTATACTTTACACTTATTACTCCTGATATCTCAGTTACACTTTACACTTATTACTCCTGATATCTCATTTACTTGTTGGTCCTAAGTTTATACTTTACACTTATTACTCCTGATATCTCATTTACTAGTTGGTTCTCCGTTTATACTTTACACTTATTACTCCTGATATCTCAGTTACTAGTTGGTCCTAAGTTTATATTTTACACTTATTACTCCTGATATCTCAGTTACTAGTTTGTCCTAAGTTTATACTTTACACTTATTACTCCTGATATCTCAGTTACTAGTTGGTCCTAAGTTTATACATTAAACTTATTACTCCTGATATCTCAGTTACTAGTTGGTCCTCTGTTTATACTTTACACTTATTACTCCTGATATCTCATTTACTAGTTGGTCCTAAGTTTATACTTTACACTTATTAATCCTGATATCTCAGTTACTAGTTGGTCCTAAGTTTATACTTTACACTTATTACTCCTGATATCTCATTTACTAGTTGGTCCTCTGTTTATACTTTACACTTATTACTCCTGATATCTCAGTTACTAGTTGGTCTTAAGTTTATACTTTACACTTATTACTCCTGATATCTCATTTACTAGTTGGTCCTCTGTTTATACTTTACACTTATTACTCCTGATATCTCATTTACTAGTTGGTCCTAAGTTTATACTTTACACTTATTAATCCTGATATCTCAGTTACTAGTTGGTCCTAAGTTTATACTTTACACTTATTACTCCTGATATCTCATTTACTAGTTGGTCCTCTGTTTATACTTTACACTTATTACTCCTGATATCTCAGTTACTAGTTGGTCCTAAGTTTATACTTTACACTTATTACTCCTGATATCTCATTTACTAGTTGGTCCTAAGTTTATACTTTACACTTATTACTCCTGATATCTCAGTTACTAGTTGGTCCTAAGTTTATACTTTACACTTATTACTCCTGATATCTCATTTACTAGTTGGTCCTCTGTTTATACTTTACACTTATTACTCCTGATATCTCAGTTACTAGTTGGTCCTCTGTTTATACTTTACACTTATTACTCCTGATATCTCAGTTACTAGTTGGTCCTCTGTTTATACTTTACACTTATTGCTCCTGAAATCTCATTTACTAGTTGGTCCTAAGTTTATACTTTACACTTATTACTCCTGATATCTCATTTAATAGTTGGTCCTCCGTTTATACTTTACACTTAGTACTCCTAATATCTCAGTTACTAGTTGGTCCTAAGTTTATATTTACACTTATAACTCCTGATATCTCAGTTACTAGTTGGTCCTCTGTTTATACTTTACACTTATTACTCCTGAAATCTCATTTACTAGTTGGTCCTAAGTTTATACTTTACACTTATTACTCCTGATATCTCAGTTACTAGTTGATCCTAAGTTTATACTTTACACTTATTACTCCTGATATCTCATTTACTAGTTGGTCCTAAGTTTATACTTTACACTTATTACTCATGGTATCTCAGTTACTAGTTGGTGCTAAGTTTATACTTGACACTTATTACTCCTGATATCTCATTTACTAGTTGGTCCTCTGTTTATACTTTACACTTATTACTCCTGATATCTCAGTTAGTAGTTGATGCTAAGTTTATACTTTACACTTATTACTCCTGGTATCTCATTTACTAGTTGGTCCTAAGTTTATACTTTACACTTATTACTCCTGATATCTCAGTTACACTTTACACTTATTACTCCTGATATCTCATTTACTTGTTGGTCCTAAGTTTATACTTTACACTTATTACTCCTGATATCTCATTTACTAGTTGGTTCTCCGTTTATACTTTACACTTATTACTCCTGATATCTCAGTTACTAGTTGGTCCTAAGTTTATATTTTACACTTATTACTCCTGATATCTCAGTTACTAGTTTGTCCTAAGTTTATACTTTACACTTATTACTCCTGATATCTCAGTTACTAGTTGGTCCTAAGTTTATACATTAAACTTATTACTCCTGATATCTCAGTTACTAGTTGGTCCTCTGTTTATACTTTACATTTATTACCTTTTTTAAAGATATCAACTGGAAACATTTTCTATTTTTTTCTTAAACAAATGAAAATTTTTCCATTACAGGCACTGACCATAAATTGGTTAGATAAGAATATTTGAAATAAAATGTTTCTTAAATTAAATGATCATATATCTTTGGAAAACATTGATTTGAATTTCATCTTGACTGTTTGTTAAAAATATCTTAAGTTATTCATAAAATCTGGCGAAATTTAATTTTGACAAATGTCATCTTACAATTTACATTAATGTACCATTATATGTACCCAACACATGATGGCTTTTGTTTTTTAAAGAAGCTATAAAACATTTTGGCGTAATGTTTGTTTTAATGACAACTTTATGATGTCAATTTTGGTTATTATGCTATAGTTATTTATGTATAGTAACAAAAAGGTCTATTGATTTTCAATAAATTTAAAATATATCACAATTCTGGCATTAAAGTTTTAACAAAATTACTTTAACAACAATTGCATATGCAAATAGATATTTTTTCATTTATGACAAAAAATGTCGACAGTATTACATCTTCCTTTTATCGTACTTATTTATTTAAAATAAAATGAAATATTTAAATATTTCACTGCTATTCATATCACCATAAAATATAATTGATTCGTTTCATTATATTCCCTTCGTATGTTACATACACAATTTTCAGAAGTTCCACGATAACGTGCATAGTGCAGTTTACGTGTAACGTGCAAATCGTGTACCTGTTGTTTTGTGAGTTGCACGTCAACCATCTGTACATAATAATCAATTGCGTACATATTCATCATGTTGACAAATTGTAACAATCATTGGTCGATTCTACGGACACATCAGTTGGTTAAAAATGGTATAAGAAAGATAACTCAAAACAATCATATACACATGTATATTAAAGTAAGTTGTTGCTCAAACGGTTTCAGAGATATTTTTATATCAAACGAAATATTTCAAAACATATAATATTCTAGCATTTTTAATCGATATTTGTCACCAAATAAACTCACTTTCAGTCATCTTGTCAAGATCTTATAATGACACAAAGATACGCACGATGGAGATACTGAATTTGGTTCATTTGTATGTTTCAGGGTTGTGTGCCGTCCAATTCGCTGAACTAGTATGCATTATTGTTTAGGGGACAGCTGAAGCCAGCCTCCGAGTACGGGATTTTCTCGCTGCATTGAAGACCCATTGGTAGCCTAGGGTTGTTATCTTTTCTCCCATTCTCTATTCTATCAGCTGAATTTCTCCAAAATCCAAGCCTTCCCACAAGATTTGTCAATATGTGGAAGATAATTCGGAAAATGAGTACCGTTTGAAATTCGCCTTTTCAATAACAAATGCGTTTCTTCAAACAAAAAATAAAGAAACAGGTTTTTGGAGTATGATTAAGGAAGAAAATCCAAAAAATGACTCCTAGCTATATGATAGACCCTGTTGATAAAACAACTATTGTAACCTACTTCGGAGATATCAGCGAAGATAATACAAATGTAAATGATGGACGTAGCACCAAGATCAATTCACGTATAATTCCCTCTAAAAATAAGTTTTCTCTTAATATAAATGAAACGACAATAGAAACTGACCTTAATAACCTACAATTAGGAAAAAACTCTGGTATTGAGGAAATTCCAAATGAATCCCTTAAATTTCAAAGAAATGCCGTAATTTTCTCTCTTACCGAACTTTTTATTTCATTTACTGATTTGGAAAGAAATCCATTTCAGCGGCAAAAAGTGGATGTGAGTGTCCATTTATAAGTCTGGATTTATATACGCTATGAATAAATATAGAGGTATTATATTAACCTCTCTGGTGTCGAGAGAAGGTCGTCTTTACCTTTTATGACTTCTGAGAAAATATATGGCAAAGTCGAAAATAGATGACCTTCTGGAATTTTGAATATAAATAATTCGACCAAGATTGTGGGGTGAAAGAATGCTCCCCTACTCTATTTCGTTTTGAACTGATGATTCAACAGACAATTTAGATTAAGATACCCTAGGAATTTCGTTTGATAATGGCTTTATAATTTCCTGCAATATGCAGAATCGGAGTCCAGATTACAAAAATGCTTAATATAGCACATTCCTTTGCATTTAAATGGAATTTGAAATTCAATATAAAGAATCAACGGTTTTAGTTAATGCCAAACGTGTCAATACTAGATAACTTTAGTATCTCAGCAAAGACACTTTAGAAGAACGGGCCAATACAAAAAATTTTTCAGTGTATTTTTCAGGATGTATCTAAACGAAAATAAATACAAGGATACTGAACAAGCATGAGAATTTTAATCGTATTCAATTTGGAAACGCCCTCTGGTTATATCTGTAATCCCTTCAAGTATTGCTCAGTGTTGCTCCGTACATGAGAATCTCAACTGTGTTCTTGAAATATCCTCCAATATCGGGCAGCGAAAATAAACAAAATTTAAAACTGTGTGTTATTCTTTTGTTTTAAGTATTTAAAATTATTTAGTCTTCTGTTATGTTGTATGTTTGGTTTCGGTTGTCCCTTATCTAAAATGGTATTTTTTTCCAGATGATATAATAATATATATCAATACAATTTCATTTACCAAGTTTCTTTTATCTCTCTTTATGCTCGATAAATTAGTATTCTTTTTTTTAAATACTATAGTAAGGCTTATGTTTCTGGCTGTAAACGTTTTCCTTCAAATTGTACTGCAAAATGAATTGGAATTTTATAGTTTTTGATGTAGGCTTTATATCTCACATGGATGGTTTAAATGACAGTTAAAGGATGACGAATATTGAGTAAGTTCTAATGACGGAAGATCCTTTCAAAACTCTCTTAACAATATTACAACTAATTGTTTGTTTATTGAGTTTCTATTCCGGTAATCAGTTTAGTTCTTTAAGATATCCGGCCTTAATTTGATGTTGGAGTACATTTATATACCTTACAAGGTATATGTAACGTAATAATTATCAAAAGTTTTTCATGTTTATCTACAATGTTTGTCATAAAGAGAAAAAATGGTCGAAAACAACAAGAGTTATTAGAAAAATACAATCTTAAAATATATCCACACGAATGATTGATTTGGGAAAAATAATCATCATTTTAATCTGTCACAGTTTGTCTCATATTGATAGAATGAAATGAATTATTTCAGAACACTTCTTGATGTGATCCGAAGTGTCAAATTTTAGGACGAACTTCTCAAAAACAAATTTGTCTTATAAAATTGACAATGTGTGGTTTTTTCAAGGTACATGTAACTATTTTTCATCTGACAAGCACTGAATTGCCAAAACGCTAAATTTCTTATTGTATAAGTGAATTAAATAATAAAAGTCGCTAATATAAACAATAAATGTACCATATTTACTTGCGTAGTATAAGGATAGATATAACCTTTGTACATTCAATATCCACATCTTATATTAATCTGCCCAAATCATTTTTCAATTATTTATTTGATTTTCTCAAAGTTTTGATTTGATCTGCATAATTGTCTTCTTGATTTTTTATAATTAAGTATTTTTGGGTATGGGGTTGGTATTGCATGGCCTTCTGTGAACGAGAGTTGTTGCTCTTTTAGTTTGATCAATCTATCATTACACAGAAAGTAGCCAACATTTACTTTACTTCATTTAAGAAGACGTTTCAATTTAGTAAAATTACAAAGCTTTTATAATAAACTTTTTGTGAAATAGTCTGCCGTGACAACAGCAGAGTTTCATCCGAAAGAATACATTGTATAATTTTGTTAGATGTCAATGGGTTACTAAAGAGCTGAAAAATGCGTTTCATCGTTTCTATCTTTTAAGAATGATAAAACCTTTTTTTGAATATTGATGAAATTCAAAAGTATTAGTGACTGTAAAAATGAAATGTTTTAAATTTAAATGTTTTTATATCGAATACCGTTTTGAGATGAGTATTGTTGTATTTTTACAACAGAATTGTCGGTGAAAATGAACTGTTTCTCATCAATGAAGGCCAGGTGACGATCATATTAATCGACCACTTTCAATCAAATGGTATATCTTCTCTCAGTTAATCTTACCTTATATCATCTCATTTTCATATTCACTAGTACTAATTTTGAATCCTCCGATACCTGTTTCTGCGGTGAAGGCAATATATCTAGTCAAAATTCACCCAAAAAACTATCAATATAAAACTTGAACTGCAGCACCTGGTGTTTAGTTACAACTTTGTATTGATAAACAAGCCACCAGTTATTTACATACTTGGTCTGTAACGCCTGAACATATTTAGGCTTGGGATTTATTTTTCTGAATAAACAGATTCGTTGGGCAATTTTGTTACGTGTTGAATAGCATTTCCTTAAAAAGACAATTGGGCATATTTCAACATCGTATAACAGTGCTTTAGGCCAAAAATGTGAAAACCAAAACAATATCTACAAATATTGTACAGATGATTCAAATCCAAAAAGCTTAGATCCTCCCAAGTCAGGGTTTTGTATCCACGTTCGTTCCTACAAACCCCTGACATCACACATTCATATTTTGCGGGTCGAACATATCGCCGCCTGGTGTGTGACCTAGAAAATTCTACCTACGACGCAAATTGATTCTCTTTTGACCTAGAAATGTAACCAATGAAAATCGTTTACTTCCGATTCGAAAAATATGATTGTGTGATGTCGGGGGTTTGTAGTAACGAACGTGGATTCAAAACCCTGACTTGGGAGGATGACGCCATTTAAGACCAGAGATATGCCTGGAGAAAATATTTCTTAATATCCAAATGTTTACAACTTTATAGCAGCAGATTTCACCCCAGTTTCGAAATGATAAGCTTTTGATGACTAAATATCTGTTCTCTACATTCATGTTAATGACAAGAGATTAAGATGAAATAATACTTTGCCTACTTAGAAAGTACACGTAGGACTAATTCTAATTTGAAGAACAACGTCAAAGAATTACAACATACATGTACCATGTTTCGTGATCAAACGCGTAAAAACTTGATATTTGTAGGATTAGCAGATTCCGGAGTATTTTGCTGTTTATTAAATACTATGTAGTTTGGGATTTATTGGGGGGGGGGGGGGGGGGGGTTATGGGGCTTTGTGAAATGTTTTCCACTAGTGTTTCTGGACTATTTGTAGTGATTGTGGAATGATTTTTCTTCGTTGTTGAAGGCCGCACGGTGACCGCTAGGTGTTTTCAATCTTTTCCTTTTTCAATCTGATGAAAAATGGTCTCTCCGAATACTCCAATATCACTCAATTTGCATATGTGCTCTGTAGTGTTACGGTCTCCTCCCGCTTGAAGAAGGACTTTTGACGTCATAAAAATTACGGACTATGATCCACTGTGTGACAATTTCATTTGATGACATTAGAGCACGATGTCTTTCTAGTTATTGTCAGGATTGCAATTCGAAGGACATGACTGTATAACCGGCTGTTCGATTATATTAATGTATAACAAACAGACATTTCGGAGAAAATTCAGAAAATTTAGAAAAAAAAAACTACTCAATTCGCCATTGTATTTTCTCTTTTCTCAGGCTTCAAATAAAAAAAAATATAGTTGTAAGAATATTGAACATAATATACTGCAGTGTTTTATTTAACAAAACAACACAATTTAAACATCCAGTCAATGATTGAGACTTTCCAAAGCAATGGCCTTTACAAAAATAATGATTATACATGATTTTAGTTCCATATTCATACACAAGTAGTATGTGCAATCATAATTTATTCCACCTTCATAAGGTGTAAATGTTTATTTCAGGAGGAAGTACCGTCTTCTTCGCTGTCCGATGACATCATTCCTTGCTTCATCTGTTTTACTATGTAATAAAAAACTTTTTTCCATGCTGTAGCAGCCTCCTTGGTGTATTGAGCCTTTAGATATTCCCCCAATCCATAACTAAGGGCTGGCCACAATCGCTGCAAATAGTGATGAGGATAATTATAGCATTTTTAAGAAATATTTAAAACGGTGTTCATTTCTGTCTAAAAATGCAAGTCTAAATTATCATTACCCAATAATATATATAAACTGATTTGAAAAATGCCACCATATTAACACAGATACCCAAAAGTTTAGTTACATGTACTTAAAATTAATTCAGCTACTTCAGAAACATATAATTATAAATAGATCTACACATGTAAACTGGGTGCGAGATATGTATCCACGTTAAAGGTCTCAATGTGATTTTCTCAATCTTTTGTCACTTGTATGTACCGATAATAAATTCTTTGATACCGATTTCGTCGATTTATGACTCATTAATTGTGCTCAAGGCCTAAAATTTTGAAAACCAAACCAAAAATCTAAACTTTTAAAGGCCATATAAAAAAAAATCAAAATGATCGAAATGGTTAAACCAAAAGCATCTATTACTAACGATAGAGTTATGCATGATGGAGATACCACTTAATTTTTATAAAATTTAACATTATTGTAACAGTAGATTTAAAGCACCAATTTCGGACTAGTATCGACATACTAGTAACTGAGCTTGTTATACCCCTTGAACTTGGAGTACACCAGCAGTGGTTATAATGAATTCTTTGATACCAATTTTTCTGCACAAGATGTGCACATTTACGACTCATCCGTTGTGCTCAGGGCATATATTAAAAAACAAAAAAAACAATCCAAAATAATAAAAAAAAAGTCAAAATGGTAAAGTAATGGCAAAGCAAAAACCATCTAAGGACAGATCTATGAATGTTCGCTAGACTAGTATGCATTATTGTTTAGGGGCCAGGTGTAGCCCGCCTCCGGGTGCGGGATTTTCTCGCTGCGTTGAAGACTCATTGGTAGCTTTGGACTGTTTTCTGCTCTTTGGTCGGATTGTTGTCTCTTTGACACATTCCCCGCTTCCATTCTCCATTGTATAAATATTACTTCATACTTTTATTTCAAGAAATAATTCTTCATACCCTTCCTCCAGATTTGAATGGGGTTTTCCTGGTTCCAAGAACAGGAATCACGTTATGCGCAACTGTTAGATAAAAATGGAGTTCTGAAAGCAACAGAGAATAGACCATCCCTACCAGAAGCTAGAGCAGTGCAAAATATTTCACCAGGGGACCAGCTTATTCATACCTTATTTCTGTTGTCTTTTTTATCAGATTTCATGTAAAGCAAGAGAATTTTTAATTTGATTTATGATTAGTACTTTTTTTGAAGTCAGGTTAGATTTGAAAAGGAACACGCTATCGACGACATTTAAGCAATAGAAATCGTTGAGCCAGAATATTTTCAAGGTAATAGTTTGACAAATAAGTTGCATACTTCCCATGAAAGGTCAACAATAACACAAATATAAAATTAATAAAGCATATATTGTAACAGAGCATGGAGTCGAGATAGTATGAATTACTATATACAACGTAAAGTAATGGTGTTGAACCATTTATATGAGCACCCAAGACCTTCAAATTATCTTCCTGATATTGTTTTGTACATCCACCTTTACTGTTATATGTTTTGTAATTTATGTACAATAAAACCAAATATAGTATGATTACCACCAAAGGGATCGCTAGCTAGAACAAATTAATATGGAGATAACATTTAATATAACATGATCAAAATGTGCGTGTTTCAACCGTGAAAATAGCTCATGTACTCATAGTTGCTAGTTGGATACAGACACGCACTATCAAATAATGAGAAATACAACGTTATCTTGTATTGATTAATGGCATATCCTCATTTTCATTGATCTAGAAACTTGGTCTTGCATGTTCATCTGGTCTTTTTTACGTCTTTAGTATTCAGTAGGTTTATTTTGGCAATATTAAAAACCAAAGATTTTATCAATATTTTCCCATTCTAAATATAAATTTGGTGTTGTCTAATTAACGCATTTCCCAATTTTATTACATTTTCACGTATGGAACATATATTTTGCCATTTACCTGGTGTAATCTCTTTCATAAATATAACTATATATTCAATATTTCATTAAGAAAAAGTTGCGTAAAACCCACCCAAATTAATTAAATGGTATGGAAAGAACTTTTTCGTTATGTTTTTTTTTCATCATAGGAAAAACAACTTGGTTGCCAAAAGCTCAGCTCATAATATTTATAATGAAAAAAATACTTAAAACTAAATAAACGATTTTATTTTCACGTTAGCTATATATAGGATAGGTAGAAATATATCTTAAGCAAAAACAAATCTAGAAAATATAAAATTCAAAGTAATAGTTGTACGAAAGATTTTTTTTAATTGTACACGTGCGCTTCATTTGTTCTCTCTTTTAAAATTTTTAAGTTAATGTGTTTTGTTGCATAATAATTCACTGTAAAAACATTCTACAAGTACTCTAACAAAGCGTGATTGTTTCTCGGATCGCTTAAAATGCACTCAGTACCTTTAATCAAAAGAAAAATCTACACAGAAGATATTTGATAAGTAAATAAGCAAAAGTTGGCAAGTTTGTGTTAAAACGTACATACCAAAATAGTTTTTGTTTTGACATTCCGTCTGGCATGCTGGCGACCTACTTCCAAAAGGACGGAATTGAAGGCCTCAGATTCGTCCAAGCTTTCAATGGCAGCAGCCAAACTATGCAAAACAATCGATGAATGTTTCTTCAACATTTCTATGTCCATTCCAAGTTCCAATTCATTTTGGTCATTTATTCGGACAATCTTTGGAAAAAGCACCTTCATTTTTGGTTGTATGTCAAAGAATCTGAAATAAAATGATCATATATGATTTTCATTTCAGGTTTTTACGAGTTTACGGGTTCTTTGTAGTTTTGTAAAACAGTTGATTTGACCGTTTCTTTAGGAATTATAGAACTTCAAGTAAAATTCGTTGAGATATTTATATAGTATTGAAATTTGTGAATTCTCTCTACAGATACAATTTTGCAGTCAAACGACTAATTACGTTTCCATTTTTTGTCGTAATCCGAAGAAATTTTGCATGTTTGTACATCAAAATCGATATCATAGAATATCTATCACTGTATTTTATTATGTCTAAACTGCAAATAATAGTTGAGCTCATATGCTTTTAAGTGCTACGAACAAAAAAGTATAATATAAAATGCAAAGTATATCTGAGTACCAACACCCCTATTAACAAAAATTCTTATACGTTAATTTCGTTTGTAACTCCTTAGCATTCCTGCAAATACGTTCAAGACGCTTTTGTGAATAAGACGACTTCAAAGAAAACAACGGCAGTTAAAAAAACTTTAAAAAAGTTAACAGAATTCCTTATATCTTAAATCCGGATGTGTTTTAGGGGAGAATATTCTAACAGGGTTAACAGTTTACTTCGGTATTTTGTGAAGCGTTTTATTAACATGAAATTGTCTGTAATGATATTGATGGAATAGAGAATGGAAACGGGGAATGTGTCAAAGAGACACCAACCCGACCAATGAGCAGAAAACAGCCCAAGGCTACCAATGGGTGTTCAACGCAGCGAGAAAATCCCGCACCCGGAGGCGGGTTTCAGCTGGCCCCTAAACAATAATATATACTAGTTCAGCAAAATGGACGGCACACTAAACTCCGAAACATAAAAATGAACCAAAAATTCAAAAAACACACAAGAATAACAAAGGCTACAGGTTCCTGACTTGGGACAGGCGCAAAAATGCGGCGGGGTTAAACATGTTTTGTGGAATATAACCCCCCCCCCCCCCCCCACCTCCATACATATAGCCAACGTCGAACAAACACACAGATATACACAGAGTATAACTCAGTTCAAAAGATTCCGAGTCCGATGTTAAAAAAGGTAACAGAAGAAACTAAGCAAAATGACAATGATCAGTAAGGACTACTAGCAGTTACTGACATGCCAGCTCCAGATCTTAATTAAACTGGTCAAAGATTATGTCTATATCATAAAGAAAATCAGTCACAATCCCTCCGTTAGGGGTTTAGTATCACGCCATCATAAATTATACGAGAAGAACATAACCCGTATCATGCCAACAACTGATTTTAGAATAAATGTGTTTATTTCCGATGCAAAGACCCTATGAGGGAATCAATATTAATTCCAAAAATGCCATCTTTAATGACTTGACAACAGTATCGTAACTATATCCCTTGTCTTTTAAAGGTTTGATTGGCTATTTAGGTGAATGGCGACACATTTTTGTGCTTTGTATAGAATATTACAATGAAAGATGGGATGTGAAATACCTGAACATATTAGATGTTTGCACGTTATATTTACGAATGCGGTCCTTGTACTGATGATAAAATTTAGTAAAAGTTTTGACAAGTTTGTGATATCGAACATGACTACATTATGATACATTATGGCACGGAAATGTCGTACATGACTACATTATGATACATTATGGCACGGAAATGTCGTTATAATCTACTAATTCTGAATGTCCACGAATGGAAGATATTGCCATCTCTGGTGTAAGGTAACCTTGGTTTTTGGAAAAAAGTAGCTCTATTCAAAGAATCATATTACATGTAGTTGAACCATGTTCTGAAACAGAGGTTCAAATGGAAAAATTCATATTCTGATGCCATACGTATATGGAAATTTCATTTTAGGGAATTCAAAGTTGTCCTTTTTTCTCAGAGCTGATCCCCATTTATTAGGAATATGGCTAAAAAAATATGAAGATATATACTAAGGTGTTGCGGTAGCATATCAAAATTTTCTATCAGATGATGTTTATTATATGCATCCGTATTTTGCAAAAATTTTACTATCGATTTGATTGAGAGCTACAAAGATTCTACTCCACAAATACTGTTTAAATTTTTAGTCTTGCTTGATTGGCCATACAAAAATGCCTACCCTACAGATCATATATGATGTCACTCCTGGCTTTTTTTGTAGTTCTCGTTGTGAATGCTTTCGATTTTTTTTTTCTAAGTATTGGTTATGTTGATGTTTTGTTTCATTGGTACAATGAACACATACAAATATAGGCTGTAAGCTTTTGTGAAATATCATACAAATTGATTTTTTAAAGTTAGAATTATAACTCGATTGTTTAAAATTTAAAATTCTTGTGACCTTTACAAAACTCACTGGTGTGCAATAACATGTATTTAATTATTTGAAGAAAGAGAAAATCCAACAAACTATTATTACAATTCGCTGTACAATGATACGAATGGTGCATTTTCGTAATATAATAATGTAAAGTGATTACTTGTCATTATTGGCATGTCATTGTCTGTTTAAGATATTACACATCACGGTAATTCGAAAGTTCTAGAATGCTCAGTAGACATTTTATTGTAATTGCATGATGAATGTATAGATTATGCTGGACTAATGGACTTACTCTTAGAAAACAACAATAATGTCCTGCTAGCTGTAATAAATTACCCTTTCCAGTTCTTACATTGATCAGATTAAGAGCTGACGTAATATTGTTCCTGAAGTCAGATTAAAGGGAAGTGTTGTAGTAACACGAATGGTGCCAGATTCTATACATGTGTTCTTGAATACCGACTACAGTCAGACTATCCTGATCGCTCTCTTGTGTTTTGTGCTCTTTTATGTTATTTTTTGTTCGGGGTCTGTCTCTGTGGTGGGGTTAGTTGACTGACCTTTCCTGTTATCAGATTTGTTTGTTTTTGTGTATGAGGTGTCCTCAACCAGTACAATGTAGCTATTCTCTGCCAATAGTTTTATGTTTCGTAATGAAATATTGTGTTAATTTAGATGCCTTAGCAATCTTGGGTATTTAAAAACGGAAAATAATAGAAAAGGTCAACAAAGAAATACCAAAAAATTAACAACATTACACGTTCATTCAAACTACAACACAAAACAGAACAAAATACAAATACAACAGAGAGTTTGTGTGAATTGTGTTTAGTCGATTCATATTCATACCAAAACTGCAAGATCTCTATATGATACAAATTTTAATGCACAAGATGTGAACATTTCGTCGATTTACGACTCACCAGTTGTGCTCAATGCCTAAAATGTTGAAAACCAATATAATAATCCCAAAAACTTTGAAGAGCAATTTAAAAAAAAACCTTAAAATGATCGATAGGGTAAATCTAAAATCCATTTAAGGACAAAACTATCAAGACGGAGATACTTCTTAGTATTCATATTGAATTGTGTCCCATTGGAGCATACCCCTATTGTTTCACAGCTATTTGATACTTTGTATAATGTAGCAAATGTAAATATATTTACGTGATGGACACCAAGTGGAAAAAGCTGCACCCTCTATATTTATAATAAATGTATACAGCTCATCAGATCTTAAGATCAACAAAAGTGAAAGGTCAAGCATATAAAACATATATTACATAATAGGTGTCAGATTACCAACCACAGTTTAAACACATTGATGATAATGACAACGGAGGCTCCTAGAAGCTTTTCACCACTTCCTTTAGTTAAGAGTATATCTACCCGCCCGTGTCAAAGATTATCTCATCGTGGGATAAAATAGTCACTAAATGATTGCCAACCTTGTAATTGTTTAACGTCATTGAAAATTACGTAAACACCAAGAGTACATGTATATTATGTTTCCTTCTACGTGTAGCATTGAACCTTTGGCACGAGCATTATAATTAATAATTCGAAATTTTTTTATGCAATATGTTATTTGGAAACTCCTTACTATAATATTTTTTATGATATTTTTTTTCATTATTAAACAGACTGAACCAATTCAAAATTCCATCTATAAGATAATATAGAAAAACAAGAAAAACAAGAGGCTTCAAAGAGCCTGAATCGCTCAACTGTTTGCTATGGGTTTTTTCAATGACCTTGACCCTTGAGACGCCATATTGACTTCAACAGCTATATTAAATGGTCCTGAATATAAATATATATGGTTGCTAGGGACTTTTTCATCGGTTGCTATTGACTTTTTAAATAATCTTGACTCTTCACCTTTCTATCTGACTTTAACAGGTAAATTATAGGGTTAATATATATGGTTGCTAGGGACTTTTCCGACGGTTGCTATGGATTTTTACAATGACCTTGACTCTTGAGACTCCATATTGACTTGAACAGCTATATTATAGAGTCCTGAATCTAAATATATATGGTTGCTAGGGACTTTTTCATTGGTTGCTATGGACTTTTTCAATGACCTTGACCCTCCATTTTACTTGTACAGCTATCGTTTATTTTATTTCAAGTTATGCTGAACATTTTTGCTGTTTATAGTTTGTCTTTATCTATAATAATATTCAAGTTAACAACTCAGGGGCAATAACCCGAAAATGGGTTGACCAATTCTTCTGAAATTTCCTAGCAGGTATATCTTGACCTCATAAACAACTTAAGTTCTTGTCAATTTTACTGTAACTGCTTTTAAATTAGTTTTTGAGATATTAGCCAACAAGTACATTTTTTACCTATGTTCTATTTTTAGTCACTGTGGCCATGTTTCTCGGTGGTTAATAAAATAAAACACAAATTCATACTAGATACCCTAAAAATCATTCCACCAAAGTTTGGTCCCAATTGGCCCAGTGCTTTCAGAGGAGAAGATCTTTAAAGGAAAGTTTACGCCAGACGACGACGGACGGCGCACGCCAGGTGATGGCAAAAGCTCACGTGGCCTTTTATGCCAGGCGAGATAAAAGGGACAGAAAGAATGGACCAGTGATAAATCATCGAATCTGTTGTAAATATAAAAGATATGTAACAGCGGCGCACTAAAGCGGTCATACATAGACATCCACTCAAACCCATCTAAAATGATTCCCAATTTTCAGAAGTAAATTATCTACCAGTTCAACGTATCAGCATTGCTTCACACAAATTATTGAATAACTGGGAATGATGTATAAAGATTCAGGCCAACACAGGTTTATACAATAGTACATATAAAAATGGACGGGGTGCACATGGAAAACTTAAATCTGTCAGAAAACAAGAAGTAAACCCAGATGCTCCGGAATGGTAACTTGTTCCTGTTCCATATACAGCGCTTGTCGTGCTGTCTTACAAGTGAATCACGCATTAGTCACAATTAGACACAAAACAGTATAGAAAAGTACAGTTGTATTGTCTGTTGATATGGTCTTGCACTGGATCATTATTTTGAACATTAATTACTTCATTTAAACGGTAATGGAGACCATGAAAATTAAATTAAACAGGTGGGTGTACAAAATTAATTTTCTAACACATTCCTGACGGTTTGACTTTTATTCAAAAACATTTCTATTGCGTATGCTTCTATTGTTCGAGCATGATGATTGATAAAAAATGCATTATAAAGCTACATTCTCTTATTTTTGTTTAAAAACATGGTGTTTACATTTCCCAACTAATACGCTTTTCGGGGGCTTGTGGCCATTATAGTGATTTCATGGAGTGAGCTGGAATGCTAACACAAAACCTACTAAAACAATAGTAAAATCATGGCTTTAAAGTTCTACGGTCATCATCACGAATTCGTAGATTTTATCTCTTGCATCTGTCGTAGGTTGTTTGTTTTTTCGTCACCAAACATAAGTTTTTACAAGATTTGTCGTATGGGTAGAACGGTGGGTGTTTGATAAGTACACTTCGTGACTTTTTGAGTTCTCTCGGGCCTTCGGTAGGGCTCATTATAGTTTTAGTTCTTTTCTTCTGTTTCTGTTGGTTTGTTTTCGTTCTGACCTTTTTACCCTTGTCTCTGGATTGGCATCCCGGATTTCCATCACTTTAGATATCTTTTTTATTAGAAAAAAAGATTAAAATAGAAATATATTCTCTCGTGCTGAAAACATCCTACAAGCCGTCAAAATTCATGTGGAAAAGATCTGAACCTGCACAGTCAACACTCATTCGAAATACACATAAACATTGTACGTCACAATTTTAAAAACCAATCACTGACCTGCGCAAACACTCTCTCCATGACGTTAAATACGACGAACCAATCGCTACTAGGAAGGGTAATACGTAATGCCCCCAACTGATGTGCGCAAATGAAGGAAATTCCCATTCATAGTATAAATAAATGCAATCAAGTTTTACTATTTCACTTAATCAAGTAAGAAATTCATGCAGCATACAAATTCAATCAATCAAATGATTAATACTTACAAATGAACATTTTACTCATGCCCTGATTTGTTCTATCAACTGTATTCTATACATGGCTATATAGAAGAATCTCTTTTCCTCTCGTTTTTGCATTGTTGCCAAACAAAACTGAACAGACATATGTAAGACTATTCACTTTGATAAAAGACCATGCTCAGCAACAAAATTTAGTTTTATCGCCACGGAAGGTCTTGATTGATTTCGAGACAGCAGCACGAAATGCATTTAAGTCTGTTTTTCCGCTCAGTTCTCTGAAAGGGTGCTTCTTTCATTACACGCAGAGTGTGTGGCGCAAAACACAAAGTCTAGGTCTTGCTTGTCAGTACAGAGACAATGAAGAGGTGAAAAAGTTAGTCCGCAGAGCCGCTGTCTTACCTTTGGTACCTACTGACAGAGTTGAAGATGTTTGGTTCCATGCTTTGGAGGATAACCAGGACAACAGCGCCGCTGTTACATCATTTTCAGACTATGTTACCGAAACTTCGGTGGAAGGATTGGAATTATCTACATGGAACCATTACGATACAACTGGTCCTAGAACCACTAACAATGTAGAAGGGTGGCACAGTAAAGTCAATAAGATTTGTCGGCATGCCCACCCAAATGTATTTCGTACTGTCCAAATGTGGAAAGCTATTCAAGCTACAAACGAGGCAAAAACAATCCAAATTCTTGCAGGTGGGAAACAGCGTCAGAGGAAGAAAAAATATAGAGAACTGGAAACAAGACTTCAAAGTATAGCCATGCAAGCTGGTTATTGCTTTGTGACATTGTAACAATTTTAAGGTGTTTAAAAATGGTTTTTCCTTTTATTGTCTTTGCACTTATTTATTTATTTATTTATTTATTTTTTTTTTAATAAAGTTATTTATTTATCTATTTATTTTCGCCTTTTAAATTATTTATGATATCATTTTTTTTAATGTTTTCTGTTGTTTTTGTTCATCTTATATTGTGTCTAAAGTGCATTTTAATTATTATATTTTAAGATTTTATTCTGTGTTTTTACCCATTTATTATTTTCTTTTTTAATTTCATAAGTTATATCTTTTGTTGTATTATTTTTAAATTATATTTTAGGAGATTTTTCTATCATCTTATACATATGATTGTCAATAAATATGTTATTTTTACCTGTTCAATTATCATTTAATCCTTCATTAATTTATTTAATTACCGTACAAACAAATTCGAAATTCCCATTTAGACAACAAAAAAATTCCCACTTAGCCAACACAAAATTTCTTACCTGTGTATACAAAAATACAAAATGTTGTCTAAGTGGGAAGACACCGAATATATATCTATCTCAATAGAGTGTCCTAAATTTTGGCTCAGTCACAGTGTCGCATGGTCAAAAAGCAACACGATCCATCCATTTAAGGTAGGCCGTACCTAAATCCGCTAAATTGCAGATTTTTATGAAATTTTACATGCAGCTAGAATATTTTAAACTGCATCTAAATATTCTATTTTTAGCTTTTATAATTCTCCAATAATGTTGATTTAAAATCTTTAAAATATAGATTTTTTACTGTAGATTTCATATAAAAACTGCCGAAAAAATAATAATTTCATGTTAAATCGTTTTTTCTCAAAAACTTACCCCTAGAATTGTGTCAACTTTTTGTTTCACATATTGATACTAAATTAATATAGGGTCGCCAGCTTCGTTTTCGCTGTGGAAATAAGTCAACTATACATGTCTGTCTTGTCTGTAAAAATAGTAAAAATCTATTTTACATCGCGACATCGTGACGCTTATTTTGGCTTTTTGACTCCTCTTTCACTCTACATATAATAATCAATTTAATGTATTGAAAAAACGAATTTGGTGACCCCTAATAAAATTGATATCAATAAAAAGATAATTTCAGTCATTTGTCAGTGGCAATAATATATATCACTTTTTTTCATAATTCTAGGGACAGGATTTTGAGAAATCATAATTTAAAGTCTAAAGATTTTAGTTTTTGCAGCGATATCGATATTTACACATTCTATTTGCCAATATTTCGAGAAGCATTAAAGTGATACACATTATTTTTTGTATATTTAAATCCAGTTCAACACGCTCTAGTTGCATGCAAAACTTTATTAAAAATCTGAAATATAGCCCAATTGGGTACCTCCAACCTTAAACACTCACTCTTTTATTCATCTTCTCAGTAAATATTTTAATTGTTCGTATTACTTATTAGTATATCAGCAATAGGTAATATAGATTTTTAAGATACCTATACATTGGTTAACAAGATAAATCATTAGTTCAAAGGAGATAGTGCTTGGTTGTCAGTGTAATTGTTTGTTATGCTGATCAATGCCAATGCCACTTAGAACGAACAGATATCACTGTTCTTTAAATTTCCAACATCACTTAGATCTTCATATTCTTTTTATTGTGCATGTCTGCTTCTATACTTGCAGTATGTTTATGTTACAAATTGAAAGCAATTACAGAATAAATGTCTGAAATAAATATTCCATATGGAATATTTGCACATTTAGTGCATACAATTTATGTATTGCAACATTCTCGTATCATATGCTCTTACTTATAATAATGTACTTATAATATTTACCATACTATTATACTATATAATAGTATTAGTTAATTCAATGCTTTTTAAGATAAAAGAATCTTTAATATCGCTATCTAACTAAGTATTCGACATGTCTTACTGTCTGGTATTATCGCTGTATTCAGGTTAAAAAAAAACAAAAGCTATTTCGCTCTGAACATTAGTCCTAAATCACATCACAGCGTTTCCAGGTCGCTTTTAGTTTGGAAACGCCCGATAGGAGTTAAAAACTCGACCAGACAACAGGAAATCGTAGCAAACCATAAATTAAACATAAATGATAAATTAACCATTGGAAATATATGGCACGTCTGAACCACTTTTATTACTTAATCTTAGATTATCTCAGATAAACTAGGATTTTCTTAGATTAATTCAAATTAGGGAAAATCCTTGTTTATCTCAGAAAATGAAAGAAAATTCATTATCTGGAGAAAATCCCGGTTTATCTCAGAAAATTAAGAATTTCAGATACTAGTAATCCTAATTTATGTTCAGATAATCAATTATCTCATTTTCAGATAATCAATTATCTCATTTTCAGATAACCAATCATCTCATTTCTATGTTATTTCGGATTCTAAATATACCAAAGAATGATGTAATGACTGTTTTAATCGGATTGGCATTAAAAACAGTTAATAATTGTGTGTACCTGTGCACGTGCCATCAACACAATTCAATTCAATTCAATATTTTATTAAAGTCTCATCTCTCAACAATTATAATACAGATAAAATCAATATTGCATAAAATGAGCTTTTGCAGTTACGTTTTAGTCTAAGTACTCGTTTAAAACAAGACCAAGATAAGTATAATTGCTAGAGTATTCAATAATTTTATCATTACATTTAAATACTGTATCAGACTTAGAAAATAGAAGGAGGTCTAAAATGTACAATGTTGCTCTTGTCTGCATTAATTGTCATACAGTTGTTCTCACACCAAGTACCTAACAGGATACAATGGACAACCCTGTTTAAGACCACTATTTACATCAAACCAGTCTGTAAAATGCCCATTTATCCTGACAGAACATAAAACATTTTTATAAATCGACTTTACAGCAGTACAAAAATTCTCAGCAAGACCAATTTTACCTAGTTTAGACCATAATCTATCTCTATGAATCGTATCGTAGGCCTTCTTAAAATAAAGGCGCAAAAAGTAGATTTGCGCAATTTTTTCCTAACATCAATTACATTAGTCAACGTGGAGAGTTGATCAATAGTACTACGTTGTTGACGGAAACCATTTTGTTCTTTCGCTAATTTATTATTATCATCTACCCACTGGGTTAATCTGTCATTTAAAATATTACAGTATTACAGTATAATTTGTAAGATACTGCAGCTAGGGCTATGCCCCTATAACAAAGCGGATCCCGCGAATCAGCCATTTTAGATTTTGGTATAGGATTTATGATAGGATTTATGATAATCTTATTCCATATATCAGGAACTATACCAGATCTAAAACAAAAGTCAAATAAATGAAATAAAAATATAGCTGAACTCTGATTTAGAAAAGATTCAATAGGTAAATTATCAATACCGCCCGCTTTTCCCTTTTTAGCATTTTCAATAGCATGTACTGTTTCTGGAAATGAAATGGGTTCCGTCAACAAGAAATCGTTGAAAGTACTTTCTTCAATGATTCTTGTACAAGAATTAGAAATCCCAATCGAACAATTTTGTTTATTGTATAGGGCCCTTTACCGACCTAATGCTATTGTTATTAAGAATATTGATTAGCAAGTATAACACCTTTGAACGGTGTGTTCCCATTTCGCCTTAGCTGTGAATTCCAGGTAAAAAAGGTAAAAAAAATACTAAGGCGATATGGGAATTGTACTAAGGCGAAATGTGAATTTAGATGAAAAAATTAAATAAACAAATTAAACCTCTGTGTTTTTATAACAATATAAACGACATGTAATTAGGGATTTTTTTCTCTTGGATTATTATTTTAATATTTATTTATAAAAAAATACTTTTTATGATTTAAAAAATTGTGAAATCAGAAAAAAATCTACAATAAAACATTAGTCAGTAGGAAAGTTGCTTCTTTTATGCTTTATTTAGAGAAATAGAAGAAAGATTCACCACTTTGAAGGAAAACCTACACAATGGTACAACTGACTATATTCAATATGGTGATGCAGCATCTTACATCCTCAAACTTGGAAACTAAATGAACTTGACATCAAAATAACAAATATCAACTAATTGCAATACAAACAAAACAAAACTTAATTACATTGTTTACAGAAGCTCCCATTTCGCCTTATTTAATTCTTGTGTACCTGAAATTTTTTACTAAGGCAAACTGGGATTAATTTTATATAATTATTTTGACAGCTAAGGCGAAATGAGAATAAGCCCTTTGAACATCCTCTTTAATTGACACTGGTGATTTTACGTAAAAAGGCCAATAAACAAGTGAAAAAAGCGTGTATGGCTTCATTACCTATGAATAAACCCCTGTTGATCCTTATAATTAGAAGAAAAGCAAGATGAATAGTGGTGAGTTGTTAACTTTTTCTTTTATTTATCGTTAATGTGTATTGCTTCCTTGTTAAAATGTATTGAACAATATATACGCAAACTTGTCTGATACATGTACTTGTATTCATTCCATTTAAACTGCTTTTTGGAAATACTTAAGTTAAAACATGTCATAAATTATTATTATTATGAAAATCAAAAGATAAGTTTGATGAAAAAAACCCTATATTTTTCTTAACTTATAAACAATAAACCAGGAGGTCTTACATTGAAAGCCTTTTTTGTTATAACTTTTTTTTTATTATTAGTAATATTAGCAAATAAACAATTGATATATTCTAAAAATGGCACAATGTGTCGTGGCTTTCTATTGGTCGAACCAATGTTTCGGAGTCTCTCTTTTTTTCAGATAATCGTTTTTCTCAGAATTTTCAGATAATCCGGGATTTTCTCCAGTTAGTAATATCCTAAATTATCTCAAATATGCACTAAGCAGAGAAAATCCAGGTTTATCTTAGCTTAATGCCAAATAGTGAGATAATCCTAGTTCATCTGAGAAAATCCTGGTTTATTTGAGATAAACTAGGATTATCTATAAAAGTGGTTCAGGCGTGTCATAGAAATAATTAGATTTAATTGAACATTCTCTAAATTAACAGCAGATGCACATACCTTGTCATTGGTAGAGATAAATCATACTTTGTGAAAAACCACTCTTAATGTAACAAAAAATATACGGACGAAAATGTACTGATGATTGAATTTTTGAACGACAACATACTTGTTCAATTTGGTGGACATGTTTTCCAACACACTATTGGCATTCCGATGGGCCCTTATTGTGCGCCACTCCTGGCCGACTTTACTTTATGAGGCAGACATCCTTGACGGGCTTCTTCAGGAAAAACAGAGGAAGTTAGCCCGTACCTTTAATTTCAGCTTCCGCTACATACTAATAGAGAATTTTTTATCACTCAAAAATTCACGTCTTGGGAATTTCTTACATCTCATCTATACCAATGGGCTCGAAATTAAGGATACCACAGTCACTGCTAAGTCTGCATCTTATCTTGACCTTCACCTCGAAATTGCCACCAGAGGAAGGCTGAATACAAAACTATGACAGATGGGATGATTTTGAATTTCCAATCGTCAACTTCCCATTTTTCAGCGACAACATTCCAGAGGCACCGGCGTATGGAGTGTATATTTCACAATTCGTACGTTGTTCCAGAGCTTGTGACATATACATTGACTTCCTGGACAGAGCCCGGCTCCTGACAGAAAAGTTACTTAAACAGGGGTATGTTGCTCCTAAGTTGCAGTCATCCTTATTAATGTTTGATGTCATCATAACAGGTATGAAAAAAACCGTTTCCCAAATGAAAATGGACCTGTTCCATTGATGTTTTCCCTTCCTCATACAGAAGCAGAGACTGCTTACTCCCCCGGAGCACCTGGGTCTACCCCCGGTTATTTGGTGGGGTCCATGTTGTTCATATGTTTTAGTATTTAAGTGTAGTGTTTGTATTGTTTTGGTCTTGTCTTCATTGTTCTCCGGAGTTTGTCAGTTGTTTTTGATTTTTCCCTCCTTCGAATATCTCTTTGGCATTTCTTGACTTTATTTACAACCTAATTCTTCATTTCATTTCGACATTATGAATTTGCTTTCAACTTTTTGAATTATTTGTTTTAGTTTTCAACATTTTAGGTCTTGAGCAGAACTGATGAGTCGTAAATCGACGAAATGTGCACACCTTGTGCATCAAAATTGGTATCAAAGAATTAATTCAATATTTGGTTATCAGGAGTGCATAATTTCTTTTAGTAGTTCCGATGACATTTTAGTGTAGAAAACTTTAGTGCTGCTTATTCTCGTGTTTTTATTTTTACTAAAAACGTAAAAATGTAATTGATACCGCTGTCTTTTTTTTCAAAAGCAAACAAAATTTACAATTAACCGCGGTTTAAACAAGTTTCAGGATTAGGAACAAATTGCTGTCATCGCTTCGGAAATTTACGTTTTCCTTAACTATCTCATTCACCATACCCCCTCATAAAACTTTAACTACATATTAAGGAGATGGAATCAATCTCTGTGGGCCACACCGTAAATAACATTTGACCTCAGTTATTGACCTTGACCTAAAGATTTGCACAATAATCGCGACACCTTTTGGCTGGTGAATAACCATGCCAAATATCTTCACTTAACTTCAAACCGTGCTCAAGTTATAGAGCGGACACGATCTTTACCATAGGACACGGGGTTCTCAACTTTGACCTAAGTTTTTTACCTTGACCTTTGACCTATAGAGTTGTACATACATTGTGACACTCGCTCTGGCGTTTCAACTTTGAAATCATAAAGGTTCTTAAGATATAGAGCTGACACGATTTGATACGGACGGACAGACTGACAGACTGGTCACTATAGGGCAATCGCCACCAAGTGGCGGGACCGGAATTATTACTTTCAAAAAATTTGAAGTCAACTCTTTACCAAAGAACATATGGGATGCCTACATTTGGCCTGAGTTATTAACCTTGACCTTTGACCTAGTGGTATGCTAAATAATCACGACACCCTTTAATCATGCCAAGTGTCTTCACTTAACTTCAAATCAGACTCAAGTTATAGAACACTATAGGACATGGGTTTCTCAACTTTTTCCTTGACCTACACACATCGTGACACATCCTTTGATGCTAGTGAATATCCATGCCAAGTATAAACTTTGCAATCATAAAGCTTCTCTAGATATACAGCGGACACGATTTGTTACGGACAGACAGACGGACGGACGGTACGACGGACGGATGGTCGGACGGACTGATCACTGAAGGGCGACCGCCACCAAGTGGCAGGGCCTTAATGATTGGCGACTAGTCCCTAATTGACTATATTAAAAAGCATTTAGTGCCTAGTTATAAGAAAAGAGTGTTGTCCATCAGTATACGATTATTTCGTGTTGAGTTTTTAATCCCCTTGTTAATTATTCGTCTATTATTTAAGTCCTTTGAATTGCATCATATATTCTCTTGTCCTACCTATTGTTTGAAAAAAAAATCTGATGTAAAAGATTTGCATAAAGTCTTCAGCAAAATGAGTAATAAACAATAAAAAAAATCTGCTCAGTTTTTAAACAAATTTCAGAAAAGATAAAGCTTTTCTTATTTCTAAAATAATAATTAAATATGTTCAGTTTTTAAAAGATATTTCAGAACCGATTAACTTCTTCATATTTCTTCAATTACTTGCAGCGGAGCATAAAACTTTTATAGGCTCAATTAACTCCAAATAATTACCCAGCAATTAAAAGATATAAACGATGTATGGGTTACATAACTAATATTTCTTCAGTGGCTATACAGAAGAAGAAGTGGATGCAAAATCATTCATGTCTGATTAATGATTAAAATATATTTTATGTCTCGTTTGTAAGGAGAAAATAGGAATTTATTATGAAACATACATCAAATTTGTCGGTTCAGACAGCAATTTACATGTAAAATTAAGTGATTTTTGGGCATTAACGGATGTCATCCACTATTTAGACGGTAGATGCATCCGTTCGTTAACCAGGTTTACTGTCAATTAAATAGCCTTTCCATTAACAGGAAAACACAAATATGTCTCGTTGAATTTTTTAATGCGTGTGCTTTTTCCTACGATTTTACTTCTCCTGATGTTCATGCTATTTTCAATATATCCTCACTAAATAGGGTACATAACAGTTAGTGTAGCTTCATATACTTCATATTACGTTGGGGTTAAACGTAGTATTTGCCTATAATTTATACGCCGTTACGTAGATGATCAATGTCTATAAATATTGCACGTAGTTCGCCTACAGAATTGATATAACTAACATTCAGCCCGAAAAAAAATTAAACTTGTGTATTGTTGTATGAGATTTAACCATCGAGAAAAATTGAAAAGTACTGCATTAGGCAACTTTGTTAAAATGACGAAACTGAAAGCATATTGTTATGTATGGTTGGAATGTGCAATGTATGCTTCACCTGCAGCATGATTGGCTTTGTTTCATATATGAACATATCGTGTATCTTTTCTTATCATATCTCTCTCCCACTTCCGCATTCAAATTTCCTTTCGAGAACTCAACCGTTCTTACGGCGTTCTTCGGGAGATTGGTTGTTCCCATGTGACGTCTGGCCATGTGGAAACATTATCAAAATACTGGAAGGAACCAAATGGAGGCAGTGCAGAATTAAAAGATATTAAAACGAAACAAGTCGGCAAACTTTTAAGTGTGTATTTATTCATCTTTCTTTCCTATACGATTCTGCTTTGTGATTACGTAAATTGATATGAAATATCGTGCCCTCTAAGCGGAGATTATGAAGAAACAGCGGGATCTGATTAACTGCTAATAAATTTTATTCATATTTATAACTTTCTGAATTTGAAGCTATTAATAGAATAAGCAATAATTGCATCATTTCACTTTGTCCAGGAATCTATATCTGGAAAAACAATACAATACTCTCTTTACATAAAAAAATAAAAGGAAAATAAACTTTAAAAAGTGGATTAAGTAGGGACAAAAATGTCAAACTGTTTCGCCTTTCTACATAGGTCAAATATTTTATCCTCGATATACGATTGAAAACGTCTTTGAAGTACATGTACCAAAGCTAATTCTCTGTTTTACTAGGAATTGTTTTTATGCCATTCAGTTACTTTAACGTAGCTCAGATAACAGTAAATATTTTGGGAAAACGTACTTTTCATTCTGTCTGTTTTTTTTTAAGGTCTTCTGTTCTCGCGCTGTAATTAAGTACTTATTGAATGTTATGTCTTATTTATTGTTTTTGTCCCGTCCGTCTGTCTGCCCGTCCCAAAAGTTTGTGATAAACTTCAGACACTTTACATTTGAATTTAAAAAAAACTTGTAAAAATTGCTGCCTACAATCTGTAGTTGTGAAAGACATAAAGATTTTCCTGATCGGATTGGTTTTGAAGTTTGTCACTGTAAAACATGTACTTATTACTATACTAATATATGCGGAGGTTTGTAATTGTAAAATCGCTAACACTTTACATTTGAATGAAACGAAACTTAAAGGAATTGCTTCCTATCATGTGAAGTTGGTTTTTCTGATCGGATTGATTTTGGGAGGTTTTCCTTGACAAAACATTGACTTTGTCATTACTACATATGACAAGCCTTGTGATTGCAAAACCTCCGACATTTTACATTAGAATGGAACAAAAGCTGACAGAATTACTGCCTACTATGTGTATTGTGCAGGACATAGACATTGCTTTTACTATATATGGGAAAATTTTTAAATAAAGGATTTCTTGATCGTATTTGGGGTTTTTTGTTTGGGGGGGGGACTCCCATATCAAAACTCCGGTCCTGTATAGAAATATATATATACACTGACAATACTGAATTATTTAACTAGTCAGATTCTGTCATTCACTCCCGCTCACATTTATTTTTAGATATTTAACTGTTTATTCAGATATCATAAAGCATTATGGTTGTGCCAAAAAATGCTGAAAAGCCCCGCCTTATTGACGTATCCAAATTGGGTAATGGCTATGACCATAAAAGGTCATTTTCCACATTGTTCACCTGTGAAAGGGGCGTAACAATAGAATTCGTAACGTAAGTCGAATCTGCAGATAGACGGACACTCAGCACCGGTATTGAAGTAAAATAAAAATGTATGATAATGACAATATTAAAGTAAAAAGAACCCCTCATTTAAATTTGAAATAAAAAAATCCCATCGATTTATTGTCAATGTACATGTATTAAAAGTGCATATTCCACAGTTCCCCAAAAATATGAAGAAATCCAAGGGCACTCTTGGCCTTGTTTTCCACATTTCTACCACTGTTTAATATTTTTTCATGGAGTAACGTCCAACACCACTCCTACTGTACGGATAAAATTATGTATTCATTTCTTAATTCGCATCGTAGTAGCACACACACAATGTAATACTAGGTTTGACCCTGCAGTCATATGCACAGACATTCGACGACTGGATTATTATTTTTTTATTATTTTCGACATGATCATTTCTGTGTTAGTCTACATCATGGATACAGATTATACTGTCATATCTCGCCTTCAATTTTTTTTCCGCACAGTAAAGAATTAAAAAAAACTCAAAGCAAACCATTTTCCGATACCTTATGTGGTCATTTTTACCATTTGTATTTACCGTAAAAAGAGGATTTCACAATTTCTCAATGACCAAGGCCAATTTCTTTGTAAAATGTATTTGCAATTTATTGTAAATCTTTATTTCGTAAAGTCTGACAACGAAACGAATATAGTAAAGAATAACAATTTATATATACGTAATACACACTCATTGTCATAAAATATAAAACTTATTTCATCAATGAATACATGTAGATATGGACAAGAGAAATGTTTGACACAGAACTTTAAAAAATGTCTAACCATTTCCAAAACTTATTTTTGGGTATTATTGCTATCTTTCTACAAACTATGTTGATTAAATTTCAAATACTGCCGAACAAGACAATTACAATGTACATGTATTTCTTTTCATGTATTCCAGAAATCTTTTTCTCGAACCTTTCATTCAGCTTCTAACTTTATATCCATAAACATAAGTCTATCTATCACTTTTTCATCAGATATTTAAATTTCAAACATTTCTAAATACAATTTGCACAAAAAGCATTAAAATTGAGCAAGCATTACGTCGTATTTTTAATGTTTAAGGATGATCGCTGGTCTAATAGGAAATAAATAGGATTTGAAATAGGTTTAGTTTGAGAGAACATAGGAATAGTAAACAAAAAAGCAAAAAAAAATTATAGGTTCATGTGCTCATTTTAGAGCTCTAAGGCCTTGAAAATATGCAGGAAATGGGTTTTCTCTGGATTTTTCATTGTCTTTGCATTGACAACTTCAGTCTCTCAAAGATATATGAAAAAATAAAAAGGATGTCATAAAGTTTTGTCAAATATCTGTAATTTGTTAATTATAAAAGAAAAAGTGGGTTTTCATGGGCAAAAAATTTCATGTTTAAGAAATGGATAAAACCCAAGGATTCCGAAAATCTGACAAAAAGACCAAAACATGACCAGCGAGCATCCTTAAAACCTATGTTTATTTGTCCTAACATATACATGTAGCACGTGCTGTTTACTTTTTTCTCTCGTAGCAAAAATACTTTACAGGCGAGTAACCTGATCTTAACGAAAGCATAGATAGTAAAAAGGGTATACAACAAACCTTTTATGTTAATTGTTATTACTATCTAAAACACACAGAAATCTCGTGCAAAAACAAGCCTCTTATGGTGATGGCCACCACCTACATTTGGATCGTCATTAAGGCGTTGTTTTGCAGCATTTATTGGCACGATAATATTGTTAAGACTAATTATCTGCGATCTTTACGTTTATATTTTGGACTGCGTACAACTTGTGATTCAGTCGTCAGTATACAGTTATTTAACAGTATTGAGGGATATAGCCATTTTATTTATTTATGAGACACTGACCATTTTCCCGACGCGCAGCGGAGGGAAATAATCAATGTGTCAAGGGGGCAAACAAAAAGGCTTTATTTCGAAATGACTGTTTAATTATACCAAAAATGTTCAGAAAAATGCCAAGAGAAAAAATTAAAAATGATGAATAGTATTTTTCAGATAGTTGGAATAAAACAGTATTTTTATGACAATTAAATTTACACAGCGAAATCTGAAAAGTAATATTCATCGGTGAATAGCACAAATGCCGGAGTGACCAGTGAATAGCATTTTTAATTTTTTTTTCTTGGCATTTTCTTAAACATTTTGGTATAATAAAACAGTTATTTAACAATCAATTAAATAACCGTGTATGGACAAAATATATACAAAACGAATTAAATTAGAAGTTAACATTGAAACGTTCTCTATACAATAGGTTCTGGGTAAAACAAAAGACAATATAAATTGTAAAAAAAACATCATTAAAGTTTCATCAGTGTCTAGTTTTTTATTTAATTATTTATTTGAAGTTTTACATTTCTATACACTAACCATTCTAGAACGATACGAATTTCGGTTCTTGGAATATGTATATTTCAACAAATCATTTACCACAGAAATTTTTAAGATAAAAAAGGTGGAGAACTGCGAAACAATGATAAAAAATACTTTAGAGAGAATTCAAAATAAAAATTTAGAAGATAAACTTCTCAACGAAGTTTACAAAGTAAATATAAGACAACGATGACAAATTCTTTTTACTCTTGCTGACATACTGAATTAACTGCATTGTTTGTCTTATCCCCTTTCTTCTAAGGTCTGAGATATTCAAAAGGAGTAGGGTCATTGTCTCTTGACTTTGTTCACTTTATTTTCAAAAAATCGCCTATAATGCCGTTCAAAGTCTATTAAGCGTTGCCAAGTATATATGCCCTCTTAAGAAATTCTAATGATTACTACGAAGAGACTCTGTATATCAAAATATCCTTTTTGGGGGACAGTGTCATATTTGGATTAAGATACCTTGTTCAATATCTTGAAGCACAGAACCAAAACCAACTTTTTGCTGTGACAGAGTACATTTATCCCTTTTGATGTGATAGTAAAATGATTGTGGTTCTGAGTTTTCTTAGTGGCCAATAGATGATACAAATTGTTTGACAATGAACCAAAAACGCCCTTTCTTCGTCATTTTTATATTTCATTATTTCATAATTATTCCGTAGAATTACAGACCGAATTAAATATCATATTGGTATAGCTGGTATCATAGCAATGAAAATAATGGAAAACGAATTTTGAACTTTCCTGTAATTTAATTTAATGGCATATACAGAAATAATTTATCATGTATCATTTTAAAACCTTGCACATGTATTTTTCTCAAATATCTGCTTCATAAACTTCCAAGACTCTGTTCAGTCTTTGATCATAAAAGACCAAAACAGTCGACATCATGATTCTATCGCTCGATTTTAAGTATCTATCTCACAAATGAGACTATATATCTTCAGTTAGATTTCACTAGATCTGATATTTTTACTGCACTTTAAACTTTATTGTATTGTCACCTCTTGTATTATTCCCGGCTTAGAATAAATATGGGCTTTTGATTGGTTAATGTGACGTCGGTTAAAAACCCGTCCCCCGTGCCCAGTCCCGTCGTTAGGTACCCTGGTTACCGCATTAAAATTCATATTTGTGTTCTCTATATTTCTGATAAAACATATTTATACTTGAGAAATAATTCACGGTGGCTTCAAAATATCCTGATTTTACCACGGGTAGGCCAATTATGCCAAAAAATATCGGCATAAATGGCCTAACCGTGGTAAAATCAGGATATTTTCAAGCCAATGTGAATTATTTCGATTCTAATAGGACAGTTTCTATACGACATTTTAAAACGCCGCAGACACGAAGACGTCATTACACAACACAAGTTATACTATGACGTCGTTAAAGCATGTGGCAAACTTAACTATGACGTTGCCAAACAAGCGGTTTGGCATCTGTGACGTTTGAACCAATATATCCATGTTTTTACACGGATGTAGATCGAAAGCGTTTGAAGATCATATTAGAAATTTGAACATTATTTTGCTCAGGACAAAGATGACAATTTACTTTAGAGTGACGTCAAAGCTTTTATAACGTCAAAACGTATCATTTCGCGGAAAATTTAAATAACGCCGTCCAATCTATTTCTTTATAAAAATTAAAGAAAAACACAAAATTCTGAAGTTGGTACCATATGTACCATCCTCCACATGGAAAGGAAGGCATTTTTCTGCATAAATTCCATATCTGTTTACATGCGTAATGAAATTTACGTTAAATTTTTCTTTGCTTTTCGTCCAACGATCATATATTTTTACCACTGAAAAAGCCAAAAGGGGGTAAATCTACGGCACTGAGATTGTACCACCCTTCAGTACCACTGTACAGCCTTCGGCTCCTACTCGGACTGCACAGAAGTGCTTCCGGGTGGTACAGTTTCAATGCCCACTGCTATAAACGTAGATAACTGATATTATCCCAGGCTTGGTACAAATCTTAGATTGTGATTGGTCAATAAATAAATAAATAAATAAATAATCTTTATTTAAAGAGGTTTGCCTCATTAGCCTAAACTAATCTTCCTGAAGGTCCTCAAAATAATAATGACACGTCGATAAAAAACCCATATTCCCTGGCGTTGCTAACCCATATATCCGGACGTTGCTAACCATTACCCCGGGGAACATATTATTATTATGACGAGGGGCTCGAGATGTTGAGCGGCAAATATGATTTCGACAAATTCAATATGAAAGCGTCTAATATTCGGATATACCTGTAGGGTTCTACCAAAGGTAGTACCCTACACCTGGTAAAAGGTATGCCAAATTAAAATATTTCACTTTAACTTTTCCTATAATCAGAAAAACGTTGCTTTAACGGTCTATGTTGTGTCCGAATTTTTTTTAAAAATCGCCAGATTAGGACTGAAGGCGGGGGTAAAATCGTAATGTACGTTCGTATCCATAGATATGGAGATTTTAACACACTTCTGTACTCATGTGCACCATTCGCCTTCGCCTCGGGGTGTACTACAGTACGTCAGGGTGTATAAATCTCATTATTACATTATAACCGCTGATTTACCGTAGCATCCGAGTGAAAGAAAATCTGGTAAATCACATGTGAAAAAAACAGCCGTTCTTTCACTCCAGGAAGTGACGTCACAATTGCAGCGGAGAGTTATCAAAAGACAAAGTCCGTTTTATTTCAATTTATTTCTGCTAAAATGCTAGATTCTTTACAATGTAATAAAAAGTATTACTAATTGCTGAATTGAAATACCAGAAATAAACTTGTGACTGAACTACAGCTGTGAATAACTCGTGCGCGTAGCGCACTCGTAATTTACTGCGTAGTCCTGTTACGCGTTGCTTATTTCTGGTATTTGAATTCATCGATTAGTTATACTATAAATATCTACGGATACGAACGTAGGTAACTCGTAATGTTACGGGTGCCGTTAACAGATCAGGACAGTTTTTTCCTTCCGGACCGCCTAATGTAGTTCCTTTTTTTCCTTTTTGTGGGAGTATATATTATTGGTGCTTTACTTTTTGTTCTGTCATGTTCTGACTTTCTTTAGTTTTGCCATGTTTGAGTAAAGTTTTATAACATTTCAGTTCTCTGTGTTGCAGTTCCCGAAGATTCGTCGTTTTCCACATTAGTTGCTTTCCACCCTATATTTTGCTAGTTAAGATATTATTTTGCCGATAGATTAAATATCACTGATATTTATTTAATATGAATAAGACGTATTTCTTTCTTGCAAGATATAAAGTAAGTGAATGTATGAACTAAAACGGCAACGATTGCGTGTGAGGAAAACATTTTCATCCATGTAAGCTTGGATAAAAATTGAACGTGTCCTAGTTAATCGCTTTTACGTCGACATAACCACAAAATGTGGTTGTTTTGTCTTTCTGATCGAATTTTTCAAAAGGGCAACATTATATAAAGTATTATACAGAAACATATTCCATTTTTTAATTTCATGTTTAATTTAATATGCAAAATATATTATTTGAATTATCATACTTTAAAACAGTATTTTATCTTAATTATAATTTGTTTTGCTGGTTTTATTTATTTGCGACAATCAAATTACAGAAAGGTTAATGATATCAAAATTTAACGATAAATAATTTTCTTTTAAAAATCATATAAACTTACCTCACAAAAACTACTAAGCCAAGATCAGACAAGTCATCCTTTAAGTATTCCAGATTCGCTTGTACAAGAAGACGTTGTCTTGGAGTCAAATACATATTTAAGTTGTCAACCCCTTGTCTTGTATTTCCAGACGTTTTATTTCCCATTCTTTTCTGTATTTTGGTAATTTCGAATAAAGTTTATGCCATATCTATTGCTATGAAGAATTACGACAATATATAAGTTTTGCATTTGTAGTTTTATCATGAGACATGATTTTGCCTTCAGTCAGAGGAAACAATGTATGATAAGGTCAGTAAAGTAACCATTACTCCAATTGTTTCGTGTCGTGTCTAAAATCATTTATATTCCTAGAAATCACTAATTAATGTAAAATCAGTGAAGATTCAGATCACACGCTGAGGCTAATGCAGGTTGCTTTCTTTTTATCAACTTAATTTGACTTTTGCATGTTACAATAATCTATTGGAGAGCAGCTGTTCTAATATACGCATCTTGCAATTAATTAGGAAGGACAGTCTGAAACATATTATAATTGTGTATGCATATTAATTACAGTACTGCATGTACTATCAGCCCGTACTTCTCCTCCTGATGACCGAGAAATACCTCTTCGTAAGCCCATTGTGACTCTATTATAGATTTCAGATGTACATGCTGTAATTAATTTATCTTATTACATGTTTAAGTGCAGTCTAAAATGAATTGTGCATCAATGCGTAGTTAAACGGTAATTATTGTCTAACTTTGTTTCCGGAAGTGTATTAATCTTTGCCAGATGTCGCTACATATACTAGAAAGGTACAGAATTAATTGGCTTTATTTTATCGATTAATTAAGTCAATAAATTTGTTATCGCGAAACTTCAAGAAAAAATTACTGTTTATCATAACTTTTTCTTTTTTGATAACAGCAACATCAAACAAGAAAAAGTACTTATTCTCAAACAAACAAAGATATGATGATTGTGTCTGAACAAGGTTGGAGAAGAGAAACGAAACCATAAAAAAACACAGAACACATTTATATTTTCAACAAACTGCCTATACTTATATATATATACTTTTTTTTATAAATATTTTGTTAATTTTTTAAAGACAAATATAGAATAGTTAAATATTTAGTTTTAATTCAACTGCAAATGACTAACAAAAAGTTTTAGCTTGACTTTATCTGCAATTCTAATATATATAGTATTTGTAATGATGATATATGTTATTATGGTTTTGGGCAATCAAAATTTAAAATTAGTTATAACTATATTTTGTACACTTAATCGGCACTGATGAAAACAAAAATTACCCTAGAAACTTCTCTGTATAATTCTGATTAAATCAATTGATACAAAAGAAGAGATATCTATCAATTTCCCCGCCATTAAAAATTTAATTCAAATAGTCTTTGGTCGGCACCAAACGAGGAACAGAACTGTGTAATAATCTAACTCAATTATTACAGTGGTTATGGGACTGAATGTTAGAATAGAACAGAAAATCAATGTATCATCCCTCGACCCATATCGGACCTCGGGGTAAAGCCCTCAGTCCGATATGGGAGTCTCGGGATGATACCAGGGCCGATATGTAAAATGCCATGTAAAATCTATAATTATTATACTTCATGTTAGAAACTACCGTCATATTTGGTACATTAATAATTCGCATATAAATTCCAAGTTGTCCGTCAAATACGGCATATTAATACTACTAAAAGAATGAGACAAATTTTTGTTAGCCGGGTTGCCGTTTCAACAACAAATGCGACGTGCGATCTTTATATATCAGAAGTATGAGACCATTGTGCAGTTTAAAACTTTTATCAGTACATACGCAATTGTTTCCGCGTTTTGCTAATTACCCCTAATTAATTAATCCGGATCACGAAAACCGATACCGTTCCGGAAGTATACATCACAAGAAGTTTCCGGTATCGACCGAGGAAAAGTTTGTCTAAAGACAGCTCGACAGAAAACGGTTTAGGATTTCGTTGCGTAAGTGTAAAGAAAAATGCACAAAAGAAAATGAAGAATCGTCTTTCTATTCAATCATCTGCACTGGGAATTTAAAAAGCGACCACATGCCCAAAATGAATGAAAATAAAAAAGGCAAATATGCTTGCTTCCCCGTCTTATAAAGAACACGTCACCCAAGGCTCCAGGGATTAAATATCCAAAAGGAGAAGATGTACATCGCGTCTTTATATTTGTAAAAACAAACGTTTTGTCGGCAACTGGAAATTTTAAAAACAGAAAGTGACCACATGCCCAACATGACATTCATGAAAATAAAAAAGGCAAATCTGCTTCCCCGTCTAAAAACACTTTACAGGTTACTACCCAAGACAACAGAAGATGCACATCACGTCTTATTTATTATATTTGTAAAAACAAACATTTTGTGGGCAACTGGAAATTTTAAAAACAGAAAGTGACCACATGCCCAACATCACATGCATGAAAATAAAAAAGGCAAATCTGCTTCTCCGTCTAAAAACACTTCACAGGTTACTACCCAAGACAACAGAAGATGCACATCACGTCTTATTTATTAAAAAAAACTATCGTCTGCAATAATGTGCGTACACTTCGTAACTTGAGTTAGGGCACCATAGCCTAAAATCAATTTTAAAATTCACCATTTTTAAACGAAAAAGTAAAACCATGAAATTTTCTCTTGACTCGCGATATTGACCTAAACGACGTTACGTATATTGCAGATTTGACAATGATATACATGTATTCAGGTATAGTATATCAGCCTGTAGTAGAGGTTAGCCTACAGGTTGAAAAACATACACAGACTAACCCCATTTATCTCGACAAAATTTAGTGGCAGATGAGAATAGTGATCAGATAGATGTGGCCAAGTTCCCAATGGAATTGGCATATTTAGTAAAATCACATGTATGATTTTGCTTCAAACCTATTTTTGTTTGGGTTATAAAATGGTGAATGTTGGGCGGGCAGGGAAAAACAGACATGAACTTCCATAACAGTTTTCTCAGCAACTATCAGTCAGAGGCTCCTGATATTTGGTATGCAGCCTCAGGTGAGTGACCCATACTATATATGCAATTTCAGGTCTGTCGCTCATCAACTTTCTGTTTAAAAAAATTCAGCTTTTTCTGACTTTGACCAATTTTTTTTATTTATCCTACTGGAAATTACATACTTATTGCAGATAGAAACATGAAAAATTTCAAAGGAATTTCTGGCATTTTATCAGTATTTGTTATTAACTTGACTAACACTGGAAATTGCGTTTTCTTTTACTTAGGTAAGGCCAAGGGAAAATGATGGTTGGTTTCCCCTAACCTGCTCGGGTCAGTTTAAAATTAAAGCCTAATCTGCCAGGTCCTTTCCAGATGCTAAGTTTTTATTCAATGTAACTTTAAAAAAATAATTTTAATTACTTTTGAACTTTAAAGTGACATTACGTCGAAAAAGATTAAATGTTTCTTTTATTCAAAAGACATTTAATTTACTGAATTCATTGAAAATATTTTCATTACAAAAATTTTGAAAATGAAATAATTTTACAGGCAACAGGGTCTATTACGATACATATTGTCGCCATCAATTTGTACTTATTGTCATCTTGCACATGTGCTGCAAAAATTGACGCCATTGACCTGATCAGACCTAGGTATAACTCAAAAACTACATGTACAAGAGTCATATAAACTTGCATGTAGATGTATCTATGATGGTTTGTCAGCATCCAGCTGGAAATAGATCACTGTGACTTGCATTTCACGACTGAGTGACTTGCCAAAAGTTTACAGCCAATTTATCCATAACTCGGCAAGTACATGATCTAGAGAATATAAACTGTCATGCCACAACATATATGGTGATTTGTCAGTACTCCGGCAAATAAGTTCAATGTGACCTCATACTGTTGCATTTATGGTTGATGGACAGCATCCAGGTGAACTTAAGTAACTGGGAGCACTTTTACTTCTTCAATTCATGGCTTTGTGCCTTCCGTCCAAAAGCATATTACGTTCACTGCTTAGTACTTCAGCTATGAATGGTGCATTAATCATATATCATCATAAACCACGGGTTTCTACTAGTGAACTACTATAATAATAGTAATATGTCCACGTGGGGCTTTATATGTCGCGTGAGTTTTTGTGTACAATTATCCGACAAACACGGCATATGAACTACAGTAATATGTCCACGTTCGGCTTTGTGTGTCACATGAGTTTTTGTGTACAACTACGGTTACAAGAATAGAGAGCTTTTCATTAATATATTTACGGAAACAAATGATACGCTTATTTTTAAATACTTGAGAAAAGTGAATTAATTTCAAGTTCGACGAATTCTTAGCATGGAGTATAATAATCACAATATTAGGGTCTAGTAACGGTTATATGCGAAATATTTTCCGGGCCTGAGTGATATACTCGATACTAACTTTTTACAACTCGATACTCACTTTTTGTTACTCGATACTCACTTTTTACAACTCGATACTCACTTTTTGTCCCTCGATACTCACTGTTTACACAACTCGATACGCACTGTTTACACAACCAGTGGGAATGCCGGAAACACTGAAGAGCTCCTTTGTATCGGTCACGCGGGAAAAGGGAGACAATCCTTTTTTTTTAAAGATGGCGCCACGAACGCATTGCAACTCGATACCCCTGTACTCACTGTTTACACAACTCGATAGTCACTTTTTACTACTCCATACTCACTTTATTAACTCGAGACTCACTTTTTACAACTTGATACTTGGTACTCAGCTAAAATGAAATCTCATCAAATTAACAGTTGTTTTTTTAACATTTAATACTCTTTTCAAATAATACAGATGCGACTTTTCAATATCCTCGGCTTTATGGAAGCCCCATATTTCACAAGAATAATTTATAACGCTTGCTACATATATGTGTCAAATAAAGACAATTTCGTACCTACAATAAAACAAGAGAGCTGTCTGAGTGACAGCAACCCGGGTTTTCCTTGTATTTCATTTTTACTGAGTAACTTTTCTCCAACAAACTGCTTATAGCAATATCTATATGAACATAGTGCCTAAATATTAGAATATAAATTTATTTTGAAAGTAAAATTGAGGTCAAAGGTCAATGACAACATACTTTATACCTGACATATCATTGTGAGGTAACATACTTACACATCAAATACCTGAGGCCTAGGTGTTATGACAAAAAAAAATTACAAAAAAGACAAGATCTTGAAATCAAGGGTCAGGGTCAGATGTCAACATCTTTAGTACACGACACATCATCTTGAGGTACACTACCCACACATCAAAGATCTAAGATCTAGGTTTTAAGACAAAAAAGTTACAGCCTGGACATGATTAGCAATTTATTGACCTTGAGGTCAAAGTTCAAGGTCAACATCCTTAATATGCGACACATCATCTTGAGGAAACCTACGTACACAACAAATATCCAAGGCCTAGGTCTTAAGGCAAAACAGTTACAAAAATGACCAATTTATTGATCTTGGGGTCAAGGGTCAAGGTCAATATTCTTGGAATGTGAAACATCGTCTCGAGGTAACCTTCCTACACACCAAAGATCCAAGGCCTAGGTCTTTAGACAAAAAAGTTACAAAAATGACCTATTTATTGACCTTGAGGTCTTGGTATGCGACATATCATCTTGAGATAACCTCTACACACCAAAAATCCAAGGCCTAGGTCTTTAGACAAAACAATTACAGGCCGGACACGAAGATGATCTAAAATGACCTATTTATTCACCCTAAGGTCAAGGGTCAAGGTCATAGGTCAACATTTTTGAAACATGACACGTCGTTTTGAGGTGACATATCCACATACTATAGATCTACGGTCTAGGTCTTAACACAAGACAGTTATAGGCCGGACACGATTGGCAGCCGTCCGCCCGCCGGACCGCCCGACTTCACCAATTCAATAACCGGATTTTTCCATAGGAAAACCCGGTTAAAAATCATTATTTATATTTTACTTAATATTTATACCCTTATCAAATAGATTTTTTGTGTAGTAGTAAAAAACACCATTATAAACAAATTCATCCCAACATTCTATCACTTGACCATTGAAAAACCATTTCCAATTTCCTTTAACCACATGTACACCTCTAGTACGGAAAAAATTTAATTGTTGCTTTACTTAAAATGATATGTAAACCGTTATGATATTGATTTGAATACTCATTTACAGTATCACTCTTTGATACTTTCACTAAAAAGAGCTTGTTTCTAATTTGAGTGGTTTTTGAAAATCATACATTTAGTCTTTTTAATATCAACGTTAGTTGCAAATTAAATTAAAACAAGTCGTTAGTCCATGGCTACTTTTATAAGACGAGTATAAGAGTTATATACATAGAAGCAGAAATACAGACAATTTCTGGAACTCATGCAAATAGACGTGGAATCAAATTCGTCCATAGGGTAAGCATGCATTATTATTCATGCAATTCGGAACTACAATATTGAGTGTAAAGTCCTATAATAAACGATATATAATAATACACAAGTCTCTGTTTGGTTCAGACATCGACCATCTGTAAAGAAACTGTGAACTGTTGATTTCAGCCGTTCTTGATACTTAAAATTTGCAAAATCACTCCAATTATAATATAACATTATCCTTTCAACACAATTTAGATAAAAGTCTTTACGTCATTCCTATCTCAAGTTGTTCCAGTGTTCTGATATGAAAAATTTGCATATTTATAAAATCAATTGTTTCATAAACTGCGTTCTTTCTAATTACGATGATAACATTATAAAAGTCACATAAACAGGATAAAGTGGAATCAAAATACCAAAAATTAATCTTACAGCATGATAGCCTATATTCGTTGGATAATTTATCATTTTTACCATGACTTACAGGTATTTAAGATTTACACAACGGGCATCGAAAAATTGATTATATGAAAAACACACCTTGTGGGGCATCGTGATTCAGCATATGGAATTAGGCGTAGATCCTTGTTTATCTATTTATCTACTTTAATTTGTCGATAATAAATCGTACCTAATGCAAAAGTGAGCTGATCTTGTACTAATGAAGTCATTTATTACAGTGAAAAAGTATTCAGATATTTCAAAATATTCAATTAATTTAACACTTTATAATGTAGAAATAACAAATTGTTATGACGCTTTCTGTGATGATTACATTTTTTATAAGTTTTTTTCTCTTGTTCCCGTGTGTTAACTTAAACCCCTCCAGGCCAGTTTGATACATTTTGCTTAAACAGAAAAATAAAACAGAATGCTGAAGCAATAAAACGATAGAAGACATAAAAAAAAAACAAAAAACAACAAAAAAATCCCAAAACAACATGATAACAAGAAAAATGGCCATCAGCTGAACTTATATGTCATGATGGTCGTCAATGAGACCCATCAATTTTATTGCAGAGAAGTCCGTTAGAAATGCCTGTACCGAGTCAGGAATATGACAGTTGCTTTCCGGCTGTTTTGGGTATTTACGTATCTCCCGGCTTTGCCAGTTTGTCTGATTTTGAATATGAAATTTCCCTTGGAGTTCCAAGTTTGTTATGAAATTTTATCTATATCTATATTAAAATATCTTCAAATTTCAAAAGAAAACTAAACTAAAAAATCAAAAATTATTTTTAAAAAAATTAAAAACAGGTGCCAAACTGATTTGTTTTGTGGTTATTTGGGGGATTGCATTAACGTATATACAAAACTTCTAATATTTGAACTGACGGTACTAACAAGGCTTAGAATTACCCAATCCTTGAAGGTTTGTAATATTAATTTCACTGTTTTTTAAAATTAGTCGTATAATCACATACACGAGACCAAAAAAGAAAGAAAAGAAAATCGTGTGTTACTGTAAATAAAGAGAAGATTTACAATTGGAAATTTAAATATTCTTTGGTTCTTTAAGGAGTGTTTCCAATTTTTGAACAGGTTATACGATACAACCTGGTTTGGGTCAGTTTGAGAATAATAAACCGCGAAGCGCTTTATGGATGCCGTAAATTGCAATCTCGCCAGTAGATAGGATGCATTTTATTAACATTAGTGTTAATAAGCTTCTATCTAGCAGAAAATTACATTAAAGAACTGGATAATTTGCAGTCCTCTTTTCTCTGAAGTAGCATTGACAATATTATTCACATGATTGGTTATATATATATATTGTGTATCTAAAATGAAATAAAATTACACATTTGCAATTGTCTATATTTCTACAGGGAACAGGTACAGTCCCCCCTTTTCCCCGGGAAAAATCTGCCATGTTTAAATCGCGCAAAATTTCACTAAAGCAGTGTTTGGTTGCACTGTTTTCTTCAAATTTATTCTTATCGTTGTACTCAGACATAGGATAAAATAAAAATGAAGTCCAGTAATCGTATAAATTTACTGAGATTTTATTCGATAATATTGAATTTTAGATTTAACATAACTTATTGACTTTGATTCATTATAGTGTCACAGGAATTTTAATGTTTGGTCAATAATAAGAAGAAAAAAACCCTTAGTATTTATCCGTAGGAAATCCCGATAAACTGTTAGTCCACCACAGAATATTTTCAGAAAACATCATAATATTGTATATGGATGGGGAATTTAAACAATAATTTTAGGTGAGTTAATCCAAGCAATGAAGCACGGATATATCTAATTAGAGGCAAACATAGTTACATTTGCTGGTGACACAAGTTTTCTTTTTTCTATTTGATTTTACTTTTCTCTTACGGAACTAAAATCTTTTAAATGTGTTATATTTCCCTTTTTTTTAGATCATTTAATGTTATAGATCAAGTTTGAAATTTCTACATTACAGATGTTATATATACATTTTAAAATTTCTAATTTACAAATGGGAAACATAACAAATGTAACACAGTTTAGTTATATACTAAATTTTAATCAATGTTTATCACAAGCACAGTATACTCAGGACTAATAACGATCTGGGAAATCCTATTGCAGTCGCAAATTGCTTATTTCTTTATTTCAATATTTTACTGCCTTTTATTACCAGTACTTCTGTTTATTTATATTATATAGTATACGAAATATACATGTCAAGAGGTTGCTAAAATGAAATGGTTGTTGATAACTATAGGAGACACACCACTAAATCGGGTCTCCAATTTTACTTCAATGTTAAATTCGGCATTTTCAAAAAATTGGGGAAAATATAATATGAATTTTCCCAAGTCGGCCAATATATTGACATGTTTTTTTAAATAAAAACTCTTAGAAAATTGTACTTGAATAGTACACTCCTTACCAAATAAGAATTTTTTTCTCGTTTCAAATTTCCCGGGGAAAATTTGCCCCATCACTTCTAACTAAATACCGAAAATTACAGTTTAAGGGTTATTGACATGCCGTAAACTGTATTTCGTAGGTTATTCATTCCTTTCCAGAATAAATTCACTTGTTTATGCCTTAGATCGTGACATATCGACGCCGAAACCCATAGTGTTGGCAAACATAAATAATTTTGATTTCAGTTTCGATATATAGATGTTCTATCACTTAATAATCCTAACTTTAAGGATAACCCACATCTCATTTATCCCAGTAAAGTGGAAATTTAATAGACCAACTTCTGTTTCATATGTAGATTTACAAATAATAATTGGTACTAGTACATGGATAATAATGGGCGTACGAAATCAAAACTTTGATTTTAATTTTCCGATTGTGAACTTCCCTTTTCTTAGCAGTAACGTACATTCAGTAGGGTGATCCTCACCCCCATCAAATCAATAATGTCCAATTATCTCATAAACCATTATAATCCCCACCCCTAAACCATATATTTTCTTATTCTCCATGGTACGACGCACCAAATGAAACAAACCTCGCTTCCCCGGGGGGGTTATCACAACTCCCATCAAATCAATAATGTCCAATTATCTCATAAACCGTTAAAATCCCCACCTCTAAACCATATATTTTGTTATTCTCCATGGTAAGACGCACCAAATGACACAAACCTCGCTTCCCCAGGGGGTTATCACAACTCCCATCAAATCAATAATGTCCAATTATCTCATAAACCGTTAAAATCCCCACCCCTAAACCATATATTTTCTTATTCATCATGGTAAGACGCACCATGTGACACATACCTCGTTTCTCCAAGGGGTCATCACCATTCCCATCAAAATGTTCAATTTTCGACGGTCAATTGCGACGTCATAATGAAGAAATACATGTACATTTACCTCATTACTCAAAGGGCGTCTTTCTCGCCCCCTTAAACCAATTATATTGAATTATATAAAATTAAAAATCTGTAAGAAACCCGACACCTAAACCGTATATTTTCTTAATCCCCATGACAAGACGCATGAACTGATATATACCTCATTTACCGGCCAAGGGTTCATCCCCACTCCTCCAATCATTAGTCTTTAATTCTCTCGTAAAGCATTGAAATCCCTGCCCCTGGATTATATATTTTCTTTTCCTCCATGAAAAGACAAACAGATTGATAAAAACCTAACACCCCCACAAAAAGGGGGGTGGGGTTATCCTCGCCCCTCAAATCAATAATTTTAAATTATTTCAAAATCCGAAAAAATGTTTAACCCTTTAACACTTTTTTATACGCAATGTTCAAATCTCATAAACCATTTAATTCCATACCCCGTAACCATATATATTTCTAATTACCTATAAGGAGACACAATAAATGATTTTACACATTGACCGGGGAATGGGGTATTCCATTGTAAAAAATCAACAAAAGGCATTAAGATCCTTGGCCCTTAATAATAAACATTTTTATTCTTTGTGAAAGCCTTGGAGTTCATGAACAGTGGATGTATCATCAGTGTTCCTAATGAATAGCTTCGAAAATGCTGACCGGGATAATCATTATGCCCATGACAAGACCTAATAAATGCACAATTGGTATTGTTCGCGGGGGTACTTTACTATTCCCGGAAGATAATAAATTGTTATATATCATAAAAAATTCTTCAATAATATTTTATGCTAAACTGTCTTGGTCTAACTTTTTTTATTATTTTTTGTCTGATTTTTTTGGGGCTTTGTTGTGTTCCTTGCTGCAGAAAAGAAAAAAATCACTTTCGATCCGTTTTTATACGACCGCAAAATTTTTGCGGTCGTATATTGGTATGACGTTCGCGTCGTCGTCGTCCGAAGACATTTGGTTTTCGCACTATAACTTTAGTATAAGTTAATAGAAATCTATGAAATTTAAACACAAGGTTTATGACCACAAAAGGAAGGTTGGGATTGATTTTTGGAGTTTTGGTCCCAACAGTTTAAGAATTAGGGGCCAAAAAAGGGCCCAATAAGCATTTTTCTTGGTTTTCGAACAATAACTCTAGTATAAGTAAATAGAAATCTATGAAATTTTAACACAAGGTTTATAACCATTTTTGGGAGTTTTGATTCCAACAGTTTAGGAATTAGGGGCTAAAAAAGGGCCCAAATAAGCATTTTTCTTGGTTTTTGCACAATAACTTTAGTATAAGTAAATAGAAATCTATGATATTATCTTGGTATAAGGGAGGTAATCCAAACACATTTACAGTAAAATATTGTGTATAATTCAATTATGTATAAAGAAATGTAGATTGTCTTGGGGTGATTTATAGCTGTCAATTTATTTTTAGAAGTTACTATTAATTAATATTAATTTTAGCCATATGTCATTTTCTATTTTAAGACTTCAATGATGTATTTAAATGGGTAATTATGTTTGCAAACTCCATGAGAAATTTGAATAGGGATTATGACCTTTATCTTGGGGGGGGGGGGGGGTGAAAATTTAGGGGGTAAATAAGAAATTGTGGGGGGGGGGGCAATTTCTTCTCATTTCAGATTTCAGAAATTAAAAAGAAAATTTCTTCGAACATTTTTTTTGCAAAAAGGGTTTGGGGGGGGGTACAATAAGTTTTTTTTTTTTTTTTTTTTTTTTTTTGGGGGGGGGGGGGGGTCAATAAGCAATAGCATAGTGAATATAAATTCAAATCATATGATCAATTCTAAGTTCTTTGACTACAGTTATTCTGTGTCAGAAACCTATTATGTGTCAAATATTTAATTACAATCCAATTTCAGACCTGTATCAAGCGCAAATATAGTGTCCATTTTTGCCCCAACTGTTCAGGGTTGGACCTCTGCGGTCGTATCCAGCTGCGCTCAGCGAAGCAATTTATTTTTTATTATTTTTATATAATGAAACCGAATTACCATACAATAAAATCAGTTCTTGTAAACGGTTCAGAAATATTGGGATATATCTCTGTCAATGCAGCATGTCGACAAGCAAGTATGATCACTGTTTGGATCACGCCTCTTATGTGCTCTTTCCAATAAAAAATTTAATTGAATTGATGCATAAACTTTATAGGAACAATTTCCCCATTTCAGTCTCAGAAAAACAAATCAGTAATTTATTGAATACAATGTAAGGCGTTCGAGATATCAGTTACTTAGTTTGGGAGGCTTCGTAACAGTTCACTGTTACAGTTATAACTCGTTTATTGTATGTTTTTAACCGGATTTTCATAGGAAAATATCGGTTATTAATTTGGTGATGTACGGCGGGCGGGCGGCTGCCAAACAGTGTCCGTGCAATAACTTATAAACTGTTCAACCAAAGCTTTTCAAATTTTAATATGTTGTTACTGATGACAAAATGGAGGTCAAGTTGGATATTGACGATTTTCACTTTCACCGTTCAAGAGTTATGGTTCTTGAAAGATTGAAAAATGGCTTTTCCAGTGGTGTCCGTGTGATAACTTATGAACTGTTCAACCAAAGCTTTTCAAATTTTAATATGTTGTTACTGATGACAAAATGGAGGTCAAGTTCGATATTGACGATTTAACTTTCACCGTTCAGGAGTTATGGTTCTTGAAAGATTGAAAAATGGCTTTCCCAGTGGTGTCCATGTGATAACTTATGAACTGTTCAACCAAAGCTTTTCAATTCCAATATTTGTCACTTACTATAAATAGGAGGTCAAGATTAATTTTGCCTTTCCATTTCTGAACCCTACAAAACCCTACAAAAATTCATTTATATTTCTTTACTTCATCCTGTTTGGGAATCCAGATTTGCAAACATTCATTTCCATGCAGGAAAATCCGGTTTGCTGTCATTCGACAGCCTCTTGTTTTTATTCTTTTAGTTATACATAGATCCTTGTTTGTTGTGTTCCATTCTTATGACTTTGTCTTTTCCTTTGATTTCGAATTTACGGACTTTTCCCACCGTTTTTGTCGCTTTTGTATTCTTTTGTCGAGATGAGTAAGGCAAATCTGCAGTTTCTCAATTGATGATATTAGTGATATATAAATAAAGTAGTTCAAGCATAATTCGTATTGTGAACTTTTAAAGACATGTCTAGCATATAGTCTGATTTCAAATAGTCTGTGTACCTCAAGGAAGATCTATTGTGTAACTAAAGTAAGGCCCCGTTCACACTAAGCACGTTGATTCGGATTAACATAGATAAATGACAGTTAATCCACATTACACTCACAATGGGGTTAACTTAACCCACAGTGGTGTACACATTTAATCGCCTCTTTTCTATGTTTCTTACCTTTGAAAGACAATTTCCATAATTATAAAAAAAAATCTCTTTATTATACTTGACTTAATTTTAGTTTATAAGTTTTAGGCCAGTTGAGGCTTATTTTTGTTGGAATGATCCTTTGGTGGTCCACTTTCAAAATGGTGCCCAGGAATCCGGACTTTGGACCAATATTTATGCCGTCAGTTATTAAGAACGGGAAAAACAAAAATCAAAAGTTTCCGAACCTTCTGGTGCAGTTGATACTATGCTTTGGTGAGATTGTCCTTAGATGGTCCCATTTCAGAGGTATGGAGCACGGATCTTTTTTGGTCACTGTTACTTAAAATAAAAAAAAAATCCGCCCACTGAAAATCTGAAGCAATTAAAGAAAAACTTCAAATTTGAAAGTGTCTGTAGGAAGTCCCCTTTCAAATTTTTGTTCGAATGATCTGAACATTGCTAAACGTAGAAAAATCAGCAGAATGTATTTAAAAATCTGCTCCTGTCAAACTGCTGGGCCAATTGGGTTTCGTATTTATATGCGGTAGTTCCGTCTTTATATGCGGTGATTTTGTCTTTATATGCGGTGCTTTTGTCTTTATGTATAAACTTCTTTATATGCTGTCCAAAAAGGACAAATATACCTAAGGAGCAATAAAAAAAACGTAATCAATTGGACAGACAAACCCGGGAAGACAAATAAACCAGAAAACTGAAAAACAATGAACAACACGAACTCCTATGAAAACCAGGAGTGATCCCAGGTGCCCCGGACAGGTAAGAAGTTCCTGCTCCGTATACTTCTTTATGTGATGTCTAAACGTCTTTATATGGTGTCAAAACTTCTTTACATGCTGTCATAACTTCGTTATATGCTGTCAAAACTTCGTTATATGCTGCCCATCCAATAGTCCTTTTTCATATTAGCGGCTTTAGCTCCGTTTTTATTATAATTGTATGCTAAGGGAAATAACTCACTCGCCCGACACTCTGAGTGGCTGCACATAGTGAGGTAAGGGAAAGTAGTAGTTTTTTATTTGAAAAATTGAAATATTTGAACTTTGGTTACTTCCTGGTGACGTTTTAAAAAATTCTTTCAATTCAACCAGGTTCTTACCAAAGTTTAAATAGTTTCAATTTCTAAGAAACATTCTACTAGTTCCCCCTTTCTCAAAGGGAGCAGCAAACCAGGATGTCTGGTGTTGGTGAGTTGTGTCTCTTTGAAAAAATGCTGAAATTGGAGTGCATTCCGATAATATGAAAAAGTATTATTCTCCATCCTGCTTTTTCCAATTTTCAACACTATTTGAATCCTGGGATATTACCATCCTGCTTTTTTCTTCATAAATTCAGTTGAAGCCTGCCTTGTTAAAACTTAAAAGTGCATCCTGAATTTTTATTTCAAATTCCTTAACCCCCACTCCCTTTTCCCCATAAAATCTTATGCACGGTTCCTCCATTAAATACACACTATAAATGATATGATTCCATTTGAGTAGCCTGTCGTTTTCTATATGCACCTTTATGCCTTTCTAGTGTTAAATCTGATTATCATAGCTTCTCCACAACGAGGAAAATCTTGTATTATTTGTTTCACAATCGAGTCCAATGTATCGTCTTCAATGTCATCAAAGTCCAGCTTGCTTAAATTGTAAAATCTCATTTTCCCATAAATAGTACTTTCAGATACGGAGAGCATATTCCTGATGTCCGAAATTGAAAAATTGCTTTCAATTAAGCTTTTAATGCATTCTTTAGGAATTTCGAATTCCTGGTTAGTTTTCTTTTGAGGCTGGTCACTTCTGAAGGTCAAATACAGCAAACGAAGTTTCATCATGTCAACCCTTTCATTTACGCCCAAGTATTCCATTTGAGCAATTGATAGCTTTCCAACAATGTCTGGTGTGACCTTTTCCATTTGAAACGACTTTAGAAGTCTTCCAAGACCCAAATTCTTTTAAAATTTCACCCATTTCACCAAAATTGCGGTTGTTTGTCCTTAATTTCATGAGAAGCTTGAATGCTTGAATGCTTACACACATCAAGGCATGTCTAAAAGTTCAAGAAAAAGTCACGCACACATTGGCGTGATTTTAATCAGCATATAAAGAAGTTTGAACAGCAAATAACGGTGTTTACACATAAAGGCAAAAGTACCGCATATAAAGACGAAATCACCGCATATAAAGACAAAAGCACCTCATATATATACAATAAATAGTCATTGTCAGAAAATATAAAATTTATTTGGGCGAGCTTTAAAAACATGAGAAAAGGCGAGCTGTTGCGAGCATTTTTCTCGTGTTTCGCAGCGAGCCCAAATAAATTTTATATTTTCAGATAGTGACTTTGTATTGTCTTTATCCTCAAAGACAATTATATGCGTAACATGCCTTAAAATTGTGTTTGAAGTTGAAATCCAGCTGCCGTGAAAACGCCGGAAAAGTGCCACAACGTCATCTGGTACATTAACTGCGCTAATCGCGCTCTTCATTTAAACAAATATCAGTAAACTTTATTAGGTCATTGACCTAATAGAACTAAAGTTTATTCTACCCCTGTTATTAGACCGGAAATGGCTTGATTGCAGGATAAAAAGACGGAACTACCGCATATAAATACGAAACCACCGCACATAAAGACAAAGCATCCCATATAAATACAAAATCACCGCATATAAATACGAAACCATCGCACATAAAGACAAAAGCGCCGCATATAAATACGAAATCACTGCATATAAATACGAAACCACGGCACATAAAGACAAAAGCACCGCATATAAAGACAAAAGCACCGCGTATAAATACGAAACCACCGCACATAAATACGAAACCACCGCACATAAAGACAAAAACGCCGCATATAAAGACGAAATCGCCGCATATAAAGACGAAATCACCGCACATAAAGACAAAAGCACCGCATATAAAGACGAAAGCACCGCATATAAATACGAAACCACCGCACATAAAGACAAAGCATCCCATATAAATACGAAATCACCGCATATAAATACGAAACCATCGCACATAAAGACAAAAGCGCCGCATATAAATACGAAATTACTGCATATAAATACGAAACCACGGCACATAAAGACAAAAGCACCGCACATAAAGACAAAACCACCTCATATAAAGACAAAACCACCGCATATAAAGACGGAACTACCGCATATAAAGACAAAAGCACCGCATATAAAGACGAAACTACCGGACATAAATATAGAAGCACCGCATATAAAGACGGAACTGCCGAATATAAATACTTTTCACCATATAAGACAGTTACGGAATATAAACACCGAACTACCGCGTATAGATATAAAAGCACTGCATATAAAGACGAAACCACCGCATATAAAGATAAAAGCACCGCATATAATGACGAAAGCACCGCATATAAATACGAAACCACCGCATATAAAGACAAAACCACCGCATATAAAGACAAAACCACCGCATATAAAGACGGAACTACCGCATATAAAGACAAAGCACCGCATATAAAGACGAAACTACCGGACATAAATATAGAAGCACCGCATATAAAGACGGAACTGCCGAATATAAATACTTTTCACCATATAAGACAGTTACGGAATATAAACACCGAACTACCGCGTATAGATATAAAAGCACCGCATATAAAGACGAAACCACCGCATATAAAGATAAAAGCACCGCATATAATGACGAAAGCACCGCATATAAATACGAAACCACCGCATATAAAGACAAAACCACCGCATATAAAGACAAAACCACCGCATATAAAGACGGAACTACCGCATATAAAGACGAAACTACCGCACATAAATATAGAAGCACCGCATATAAAGACGGAACTACCGAATATAAATACTTTTCACCACATAAGACAGTTACGGCGTTCCATACAAAAACCTCGTTTCGTATCGCCGTAAGTCGTTAAGGGGGCCTCTACCTCACCCAACCCCCTTTTGCGTTGGGAGTCTTGCCAAAAAAAATATTATATGGAATGGTTGTATTAGTCAGTAGTTGTGCCGTTTGGGTTTTTTTTAGTATTCTGATTTGTATCCAGGGATCAAAACTAGGCCAAATAGTGTCAGTTATATGTTTAATGCATTTTTCGGCATTTAAAAGATTTTGGGCTTGTTGTTTTGTTACCAAGAATTGTTTCAAATAGTTGTTGTGTGAACCATAATTTATTCCTGTGGAAAAATGTTCCCCCGTAATTAATTTCACGGGATATAAGTTTTGGTGGAACCTATTTCACGCAAAACATCTATCTGAAAAGTTCAATTGCTATTAAAAATGTTCCTGTATATATCTGGTGAAATAAGTTAAATATGTTCCTTACCAGGTGAAATAAGTTTCATTATGACATAAATTCTTCTTCAATGTAAAACAGGTTCTTACAAATTTTTGTGGTCTGAAAAAGGTTTCAAGACTTATTTTCTTCATTTCTTTACATGCATTTGTAATTTACAAAGATTATTTACAAGAAGAAAATGAGGATCCAAGAGAATATGACAAAATCTTTTCGGGAAGTGGCTGGTGTCGTATCATATTGTACCCATGTGCTACTTTGTATTAAATGTTCATTTGCAAATATAAAACAAGTACTGTTGATTGAAAATATTAGTTCATTCATTTTTTATTTTTGATAATTGATTTTTCTTACATTACAAAATGTTTGTTACCACCGACCACAAGCATCAATGTTTAATTCAACATGTGGGCATATAGACTTTTTAGAAATAAATTGACTTTTGAACCATATTTACATTGGGAAAATTGTGTCAAGAGCCCGGGGTCAAGAGACGTTTAATTACAACATTTAGGATTAGTTCACATCAACTAGAAATAGAACGTGGACGATAAAGGAATATAAAAGCACCACAGAGAATATGCAAATTATGTAATATAGAGGTAGAAGATGAACTTCACTTCCACTTAGGATGTCCAAAATTAAATAAAGTAAAAAAGAAATTTTAGAACAATGAGAAAAAAATCAATAATCTCAAACTTCTAGATAATACCTCCAAATTTGTTTGGTTTCGTCTGCTGAGGATAATTTTGTTTATGAACAATTATATCAATTGTATATTTTGGACGTGAAGCCCTTTCAGGCAATATAATAATATTTATAACAATTTCATATATAAAGTAACTATATCAGCTGTAGATATATTTACGCAGATTGATCTATGTAAAACTTTTTCCAAACCTCCTTCATATAGATATGTGATTTTTTTTTCAAGAATAAGTTTAGAACACTGGAACCTATTTTACGGTGCTATTTGTTCCAGGAGTTTATTTCACATGAAAGTTGTTCCACTGGAACCGGTTTCACATCGGAGAAAATTTTTGTTACAGTTGCTGTTGCTTGTGCTAAATAATTATTGAAAACTTTAATTTTATTAGTAAGAAAAACCGAAGAGACCCTATGTTTTCAGCCTAACATGTATAATGTCATCTTTTTAGTTGTATGATCGGAGTTCTTCAGAGAGGGAGTGATTTACGGATAAGAGAAAATTGTGACTTTTCATCTCCCGCCAAAATATAAGTGCAAAATATGATCAAATATACAAAATAATTTGAAAATATTGGAAAAAGAATAACGGTTATCGAAGCAACAAGACAGGGGGCAAATCCCATAATATCAAAATACGAAGAAAAGACGAATTTGTGATCTCGAGAACTAATTCTGCAAAGAAAAACTATTAACAGTCAAACTCAAAGGAATCAGAACATTCGGCCCATTTTTAATACAAATTACAGCCCCAAGGTGTTCTATAGTAATTTTAAGGCCTTAATTTAATATTAACTATTAAACATTCTGCCATTAGTTGAGGGTGTTGTGGTACATTACCAGTCCGGGTTTTTTGCCCTAGTTTAGTACCTGTTTGCTCTGTGCACAGGGGCTTGTTACAATTGACACAGTATGTCATCTTTGACTGATCCAGCCCCGTTCTATATTCTATAGATTGGGGCTGGATCAGTCACAGATGACATATTGTGTCAATTGTAACGAGCCCCTATGCCCTGGACTCGTTACAATATTGACAAAGCATGTCATCTCTGGATGATCTGGCCCGATCTATAGAGTATAGATCGGGGCCAGATCCTTAACAGATGACATACTGTGTCAATTGTAACGAGCCACCACTGATTTGTGACTTCCACTGGATTGACTTTGTTGAACTTCACAACGGGTGCTGTATACGGAGCAGGAAATGCTTACCCTTCCGGAGCACCTGGGTTCACTCCTGGTTTTTATAGGCGTTCCTGTTCATTATTTTTTAGTTTTCAGTGTTTATTTGTTGTGCTTGTGGTTGTTCATTTGTATTCTCGGATTTGTCTTTCCAATGGATTACGTTTTTTGATTTGCTCCCTAGGTACATTTGTCCTCTTTGATTCCAGTGGCTATTTTTTGTTCTAGTTATATTTGTGTAATGGAACAGAGTACTAGACTTTGTACCTGTCTAAGATTTGTTGGGTTTAACGGTTTAAGATTATATTTAATTTATCGAAATTTGAGGTGTGATTTGTATATTTTACAAAAAATTTGGCGAAAGTCAGAATTTTTATTACAATTAAGATAGAAATATGTGCTTAATTTTGATTACAGAATTAACATAATCTGTTTTGGAGTAGAATTTTCTTATGTCTCCCTAACTGTACTTCCAATTATGATCACAAGTGCTAAATGAGTTTATAAGATTTCCTATAAATTTTATAAGATATCTCATAAAGTATATTAAGATATGGTTAATGTGGAATAAATATTAATACGACGCGCCTAGATATACGCAAAAAATAGTAGTCTGAAGACTAAATTTATCTTACCTTCAAAGGTAAGGGCTCAGGGAAATTTTTATTGTCTTGAGAGTTTAAAGACTGGTTGTTTTTTGCATATACATGTACATGAATCCCTCCCAACCAATATATATTTATTCAATATACTTTTCATTACTGAGTATACTTATATTATTGTTGAAAAGCTATGTGGTGAAACCATTTCAGATTCTGTCTACTATGGGAGATAGTGACATTCCTGTTGATTTACCAAGTTGTGGTAACATCCAGTATGCAGCATGCAGAGTTTTATGGAGGTTCCATGAGCTTTGAGATTCAGAAGGCTGGACATGATTACAAAGTAAGTTCAAGAAAAAGTTTTATTGTGTCCCAAAAAGTTTTAGGAGACATATTGAATTAATCCTGGCATACATATGCATGACTGTTACATCAAAGTGTCACTATAGTTCTCCGGTACTATGGGCTGTATTCATGTAACCTGGTACTGATATGGATGTGTTGGATACTGATGGCATCCCAACCAAAGTAGTCAATTATACCTACATTTTATGCTTTATTGATTGGTTAAGTTTTACATCTTAGTTTACTGGTTTTTAGGTACTATAGGAAATGTATTCATGTGACTTAGTACAGCAATGAATCGGGGGAATCTGACTGCACCTTACCAAAAAGTTTATCATTTTGACCTACATTTTTGGCTTCATTGACTTTGTTAAAATTTTATATTTTCATATGCGAAAGTAGGTCGGGGGGGGGGGGGGGAATTATGAGAGCTACAGTCATGCCACTTTAGGACCTAAAGCAAATCATATCATGTTTCATTAATATTTACATTCAAGTGTAGTTATCAGGTGCATTATGTAATCTTGTCTTGTATACAGATTTATCTAAGGGTTTAGAGACAAGTACTCAACAAGAATTGGGTCACCTTTGACACCAATTTTATAGACAATAGACAATAGACAATATTTTATTGGCATAAATGCAATTACAATAATTGGTAAAGGCCCATTGTAATACACTAGCAATAGGGATATGTATATATGTAGTATACTAAATTAACATCATAAACAACACATAAATTACATAATTGTATTAACATAAACTATTTTGTCTAATTTTTAACAAATAAGATATGTAATCTGTGCATACACGTAATATGTTAATTCACACCAATATACTGTTAAGTAATAATTTTATTTCATTATATCATTATGGAAGTTTGGAAATTTTTTATAATATAAAGTTATTTTTTTAAATAATATTTTTATTTCTTTCTATATTTTTCACACTGCAAAGGAAATGGTTTTCATCTTCAAATCATTGGATATTTTGCAAAGTCTTTTGGTTCTATTTGTTTAAAAATAACAATCTCTTTCAATTTTGAAGTTATGGGCACAAATTCTTAATTTCAATACATGTATTTGATCGATCTGATTACATATTTTATACATGTATCATTTTTATGGAATCACTTTGGGGACAAGGCAAACTCTACCGGGGTAATCCTGTTGTGGTCCTGTAAATCTATAAAGTAATTGTTTTCAGTTTTTTTAGATTCCAGAGTTACTGTTAGGTTTTTTTTTTTTTTAACAAAAAAGGATTTTTTGTGGTTTATTGGTGATACATAGAGAATAGATAAACCAAATCTGTTCCCATTTAATTGAGAATTATTAACTTCCATATGAAGTTTAAGTTGGTTTTCTTCAGTTGTTATACCATTCCAAAGTAATGGTCCTTTATTTTCAGGAAATAAGATATTATATTAAACTTGCTTATTATCCACAGTGATAATTGGCAACTCACAGTAAATATTAAAAAGACTAAATATGATTTTCAAAAACCACTGAAATTCAAAACAAGCAGGCTCGTTTTCTTATAAAGGCCAACAAATTGAGAACATTAATGAATTCAAATTTCTGGGTAATAATATTAAAAGTAATGGAAATTTAGAGGACACTCAAATAGACTTGTCAAATAAATAAGGCTGCTAAAGTTCTATTTTCTGTTAAATCTTACACATCCAACTTCAAGGATGTTTCAGTTAAAGCTGCCTGCAGCATGTTTGATGCACTAGTTGAACCTATTCTGATGTATAACTCAGAAATATTTTACATGGATACTTATATGAAATATTACAGGTCTAGGGTAAGAGCCATAAAAAACAAAATCCCACTGGATCATCTGAGCTTTGTTGATAAAACACAAATAGAAAAGATCCATTTGAAGTTTTGTAAAAGTGTTTTAAATAAAAAAAAATCAATTTTGTGTCTAGATCAGAACTGAATGTATGTAGGGACAGCATTGCAAAAATTTATTAAAACTCAAACTAAGTACAGGATGAGACTTACATGTAATACTTTAAATATTAACTCCTTACTGACGGAGGCATATGTAATGTAAAAAAATATCAATTCAGTAGGAACTTATTCCTGATATGCATATGCTAAAAATGTTGCTGAGGAATTACAATTAAATTTTGAATTTTTCATAACTAAATACACCAGAAACCTAGAAATTAGGAAGTGTGCTGCTGAATTTTATCATAAATTGTTAAATTCCTAGGTGTACAAGCTTTGTGAAAATAACAAAAATTTATTTATATAAATATATTTAATGTAATGATAAAATAGGAGAGATGGAACCATACCTCTTAAACATTAATATTGAAAATAGAATACTAATTACGAAGTTCAGAACAAGTGAATACCTCTCTTAATAGAAGTTGGCAGATACACAAAGATACCAAGGAATGACAGGAAGTGTCCAGTATTTAAAATGGACGATGAAAATAACGTTTTTCACATTTAACATAAACACAAATTTGAGAAAACCTCTTTTTGATGAACTAAAAGATGTTAACAATCCTATGATACTTTGATTATAAAGAAACTTTCTTAGCCCTATGACACCTAATAATTTCAAGGCAGTTTGTATATTCATAAAACAGTCATTAGAACTGAGAAGAAAAGACCCCTATATACCAAAAAAATCAGCTTTAAATGATTTCTGAGTTTCTTGCCATTGTAATGTCTTGTATTTGTTTGTGTATACCTAACCCTTAGTGAGTTTATTTGCATTAATAAAGTTAATTGATAGTGGTTTCTAAATGATAGAAAAATAAAATTTGATTGACCCCTTAAGAAGTCTTGTCATTCATCATCTGATATTGTGATGTTGAAGTGATAATCTATAAATTTACGAGAATTCTTACATATAGGAAGAGGTATCAGAATGTGGTCCCAAATTTATCTGAATTTTAAGTTTGTTCTGTTGTGTAAATATCTTTGAATTTGATCACTTTCAACAATTACAGATTTTTATAAACTTCTATTTCAGGCAAATGTAAAAATACTGACTGCATGGAAAATTGGTTCAGGACCATGTGGTACAACATGTTCCCGCCATGATATAGGAAACTTTACCAACACAACTAGATCTAATGTTTTAACAGCACATAATCCATTTTACTTTGGTAGATGGTCAGGAGAAAGAAATGATATAACCTCTGGATCTCAGAAGAAAGTTTATGTCGAAATGACTGGTAATATTAGCAGAGGTATTGTAGAAAAAGTACAGCTCGTCAATGAGAAGCTGAAGTGGGAAATGGAACAGGCTGATATTACAGTTATTGTGAAGGAAGGAGCAGATTACTTTGATGTTAAGTTAGTCAGTCTTGTTAATTTTAACTAAAATTTTTCTGTGTTTTGGTATGTTTCTGTTTATCAGCAAAATTGAAAAAAGACAATTTGAAGTACTGAATAATATAAATATTATTATGAAATCATCCTTAACTCTTAAATGTTAACTATGTAAATATGTTAATTAAGTAGACCATAACTGAAAAAATTCCATGGAAATGAGCCATATTTTGACTCATTTAACTGCATACCAAATATCTTTGATTTTTGTAGCCTACATATATATCAGAGCTGACACATAGGAATAGATGTAACTATCTGTTGTTTTGCATGAACATCTTTGAGTTACCGTCACACTTACTGCTACTGCAACTCCTTCTAAACCAGTGAATTTACATGAAACTTATAGGATGTCTTCAGTACTTTGCCTTTGAATAAAGACTTTATTATAAATAGTATTATGCCTAACAAACACAGAACTTTTCATGGTGATGTTTACTAAGGCAAAAAAAATATATGTCTGTTTACGGTTACCTGACCGACCCTAAGCCATTTTATTTCTGTCGTAAAGTGAAAAATTAACTCAACTATTGTCAAAAGCAAAGTTACGTTCACAATTGCAAATATGACAGCCGTTTTAAGGGAACTTGCGATGAAATAAAAACTTTGCCGCCATTTTTAGCTCACCTGGCCTTAAAGGCCGTGTGAGCTTTTGCCATCACTGTGCGTCAGTCGTCTGTCATCCATTCACATTTCACATACTGAGCCAATTGAATTGATTTGTTGCATGAATGATCCTTGGATGAACCTCTACAAAATTTTGTTGTTTTGTGCCAGTCGGAAATTCAAGATGGCGACCACAGCCGGACTAAGTTTAACATTGGGGTATGGGGAAATTTGTATAAAGGTCTTCTTGTCAGAAACTACCAAGCCAGTTGAAATGTTTTTATGTATGAACAAGCATTGGATGAACCTCTACAAAAGATATGTTTTTTGTGCCGATCGGAAATTCAAGATGGCCACCACAGTTAAACTTGGTTTAACAATGGAGCCTGTGGGGAATTTTGGAGAAAGGTCTTCTTGTCAGAAACTACTAAACCAATTGAAATGTTTTTGATGTGTGAATGATCATTTGATAGACCACTACAAAACTTATGTTTTTTGTCCCCCTTGGATATTCAACATGGCTACCAGGGGCAGATAAATCATTCTGATTGGACTTATCTTTAAAGCTCTTCTTGTCAGAAACTACTGAGCCAATTGAATTGATTTCTTGCATGAATGATCCTTGGATGAAATTCTACAAAACTTATGTTTTGTGTGCCGGTCGGAAAATTCATGATGGCCGTCACAGCCAGACTTAGTTTAACATTAGACCCTATCGGTAATTTTGTACAAAGGTCTTCTTGTCAGAAACTACCATTGCAATTGAAATGTTTTTGATGTGTGAATGATCATTTGATAGACCGCTACAAAACTTCATGATAAACAAATGAAGGAACAACTCAGAAAGTATGGGCTTTAATTTCGTCTTGCTATACTCTAGCCATTTTGGTGAGAGGAATCCAATTATATTGCTTTTTTTTGGCAAGCATTGCAAAGTAGTTACTTGCTATTGTTTGGCGAGTTAATTGCAAATTTGGCGAGCAACAATAGGACTGTACTCGCCAAAATGGCGAGTGAGAAAAAAATATTAGTTCCCACACTGGACACACATTTTTTTCTTTTTTTGCCTAATGAAAGATTTTTTCCGGTGGTGATGCACGGTTTGCAAGCCTTTACACTGAGCTAGTCGGGTAATCACATGCTCTTACATCAAAAAATCTGAATCGATCATTATTGAGGGGCAGAGCTAAATAATTTTCATTGAAATGAGATGTACTAATGCTAATTGCATACCAAATTTCATTGAAATTTTTTTTTATATTTATTTTATTTTTTACTTTTCCATTATATATAATTATACAAATTTATAGACTAACACAGTACCAAGCATATATAACATGTCACACATATACAATAAAAGATATTATATATTAATATACAAGTTATATGATTGTGGAAAAGAATACATTATACATATTTAAATAAAAAATAAATCAGATATAAGAATTGGTGATACAATGTACAGTTTTATAAATAAAATAAGAAAGAGAAATTAGTGAAGAAAACCCCCAAAAAATTACATTACCAGTTCATTTTAGGATGCAAAGTGTGTATGTGATTGGTCAATTCTTTCCAATAAACTCTGTCATGCATATATATTATATCTACAAAAAGAAAAACAAAAATAGCAAAAATTGTCAGGGTGCCCTATGTTTTTGTGTTTTAAAAATTCTATAACACATACACAGACATAATTAAAAGTATAAATTCTACACAACTATCACCAAATTGTTGTTTACTTCTACTGGAGATAGTAAAAACATGTCAGCCAAACTACTATGTGAACAGTATGTGCCATTTATTCCAGATGCTCTGGAATACTTCTAACTTCTGATTTTTTCGTTGAAATTTTAGTATATGTTTGCAGCTAAACTGATCAAGCAACAACTTCTTGCAAGTAAATTTTGAAAAAAATTTCTGTCAGTGGACATTAAGGGAACAGAGCTACTGTAAATAATCTCTGTGGAAATGAGGTTGACTGATGCTCAAGCAAACATTTCAGTCAGTAGAAAAGGAGATACACTGATACTTATACAACTACATTAACTTACAAAAATTGATTGACGTTAAATGATCAAAATTGTATGATTATTGACTCAACACTGCCAGCCCCAAAAAGGAACACCTTTGTCTTGCCTAACATGGCTTTTGTTGCAGACAAGACAAAAAAGAGTAGATATATTTGTAAAAAGAGAGAAAATTCCGGTACTTTTCAACAAAACGCTAAATGTCTGATTTTTCTTCCAGGTATAACGGCAGTTTCTGGGCAGATGCCTCGATTGATCAAGACGTGTCAAACCCTAAACACTGGTTTATGCAGACCAAGATAAGAACAGCTGTTAGAAGTGATACCAATAAAAGTAATCGTAGTCCTGTTTTGCAGTTTAAGCCGTATTATAGGTTGGTTCATTTATCCTTTTCTGTTGGTGGGCAATCATGCCATTTGTTGGATTCATTATGTTTTGTTGGACACCGACATTGAAATAATTGGTGAAGCAGAACCTTAAAATCTTTCTTGGTATTGTGCATATATTATTACAAATTTTCAAAACCATAGAATTTGGAATCCTTATAAGAATGGTTTTTTTTGGAAAGATTACAAATCGTTCCTATGGCATCTGTCTCCAAAACCGGAAGTGTAGCCTCTTCGATACCATCAGACATTAGTTCATAAAATGTAGTTCCAATGATGACAGCATTTTTTAAATTACGAGTACTTTCTTGTTGATAATAACTGAACTAATATTTTTAACTAACATAAAACTTTATGTGTACCGAAATTACCAAGGAATTAAAATGAAGTCAACACAGACGGCTAATGAATATATCTCGAATCTACAAGAAACAGCTTCCCGTATTCGTTGTTGGGCACTTTACTTTTTAAATTAATTCATTGTCAAAACTAATTGCACATTTACAAATTTGACGTTTATTACCCATTATTTGAGAAAAAATACTTTAAGATTATCTATTAGTATAACTCAGACATTAGCTTTCGGAATCTAATTGTTTTATGCAGGGATTGGAAATTTTCAGCAGCCTCTGTCGGACATTTTTTGATAGACATGAATTGTCAGTTTTAAATCTTTTTGCAATTTCAACACCTGATCTTATTTCATACAAATGTTGTTATACACGATTTATTAATGTTTTGGGCAAGACCTGAAATAAATGTTGTGTGTATCAACTCTTGTACTATTATAATGTGTGTTGTTGAGGTCTGCGTTTTGTACGTACAAATAGTATTAATAGATCAACATGATCAATAGAAAAATTGACCACACAACGACATAGAATGAATAAAATAAATTCAAATTAAAATACTTGAAATCAGTCCATGAAAGTCTTCCCGAAAGATGATATTTTTATTCCTTTTTCACATTTAACTACAAAGATTCATGCATGCTCAATCGATTATTTACTAAACTACACATGCAGAAAATGGCAACAATGTGGAAATCTCCAAATTTGCCGAGTTTCTAATTTTCTCAAGTTTATGATTGTGAACTGTTAGATCATCCGATACATACCTTGTAATGAATTTTTTAAATTTCATAACAGAAAGGTGTGCAAAATGCCTGATTGATCGTCATTGATGAATGACCTCGATATTAAACTTTGGAAATTGTTGACAGGTCATAAGGTGTACAGTAATTATATATAAGCATAATAAAAACACCGACACCTTTAATGTAAATTACTTCTATGTCATGTCAATTAAGATTATGATTTAATAACAGAAAGTATTGGTGGCAAGACAGTTCGAAGGGTTGTCAAATTCCTGAGGTGATTTTTTTTAGTTTCTGTTGCGAATTTAGTGTTGATGATATTTGTTTATTTGTATGTTCATTTGTAGGATTTGCGAGTTTGACTTTATTATGTTTGTTTACATTAAAGACAAAATGATGCAGGAATCAACAATTACTCTCAATTATATTTTTTTATTCGAAATAAAAAGTTTGTTGAATACAATTTTTGAAGTCACGAAGGCGAGATAAAGGTAAAAAATTCTTTCGGGTGGCATCGGCGATGTAAACTTTTTAAAAACTTTAATAACTTTGCACACATAATGCCTACAATTAAGATTTTTTGTCGACAGATACCTTATCGTATAAATTTGCCGCAATATACTTGTCTGGTGACCATTTTTTTCATGGTTCACTGACTTCATAAATGTAAAATTTGCGTCTAAGTTTCGTGGTTAAATCCATTTCTCAGCAACTGTAATATCTAGGCCTACCATATTTGGTCTATAGATAGTTCTTAATGGGTACATGCCAGTCTGACACCTGGCTAGGGACTTTGATGTCAATTTCATGCTTTAGTGACTTTGTCACATTTTCGTGATCTCAGCAACTATAATACCTAGACCCACGATATTTGGTCAATAGGTAGTTTTTGGTTGGTACATGTCAGTTTGACACCTACCTTTTGACAGTGACCTCAATTTCATGGTTGAGTGACTTGCATCACATTTTCGTGGTAAGTCCATTTCTTAGCTACTGTAATACCTAAGCCCACCATATCTGGTCAATAGATATTCTTAGTTATGCACACGCTAGCCTGAAACTTGCCTCTAGATCTAGACCCAAATTTTATGTATGAGTGACTTTGTCACATTTTCATGGTTAAATCCATTTCTTAGCAAATATAATACATAGACCCACCATATTTTGGCAATAGATAGTTCTTGGTCCGTACATGTCAGTCTGACACCTGCCTTTTGACCTTGACCTCAATTTCATGATTGAATGACCTGCGTCACATTTTGTGATTAAGTCTATTTCTTAGCCACTATAGTACCTAAGCCCACCATTTCTGGTTGATAGATAATTCTTTGTAGGCACATATAGCAGTCTGACACCTGTCTCTTGACCTTGACTTTAATTTCCTGCTTGATTGACTTTGTCACATTTTTTAGATTAAGTCCATTTCTAATACCTAGACCCACCAAATTTGGTCAATAGATAGTTCTTAGTGGGTACATGTCGGTATGACACCTGCCTTTTGACCTTGATCGCAATTTAATGCTTGAGTGACTTGTTTTGGGATAATGTCCATTTCTGAGCAATTGCAATACATAGACCAACTTTATTTGGTCTATAGATAATGGATTTTTCTACCATTCAAGAGTTTCTGGTATTAAAAGGACCCATTCCCAATGTAAATTATTTTAAAATCATGCAGAATTTCCAAAAATGTTAACTTACCCCTTTAATTTTGGTTCCCAACTGACCAAACTTTTCCCGAAAATAGGCCAAAAAGGGCCCTTCCAAATAACCTTGGATAAACCCCTGTAGATAGTCCTTGGTGGGTACATGGCTGTCTGAGACCTTCACCTGAATTTCACACTTGAGTCACATTCAAACACCTCCACTAAGATTTCGAATATTGACACTAAAACTTGACTGCTGCTAAAAGCTGAGGGGCCAGAGCCTTAATACCCATTGAACTCTTACTGAAAATTATATCCTGGTTTCCATACCACGGAATGTACATGTACATCGATTTTGAAAAAAACCAGAGGCTACATGGAGCCTGAATCGCTCACCTGAATTTTAGGTGACCACAACTGACAAAGAGCTTTTATATAAGATCTGTAAGGAATTGTTCTACAGTGTCCAGTACTTCTAGATAAGATATGTAAAGAATTCTTCCTGTGTCCAATGTTAAAAATGTTAAAATACCGGTAAGTCCAGCTGTGGAGGTTAGCTTGAATTCCGATTCGGCACGAAAACATAACTTTTGTAGCAGACATCTATCCAAGGATCTTCATGCAAAAAAAAACATTTCAATTGGCTTAGTATTTTCTGACAAGAAGACCTTTGTAAAAATTTTCTTATAGGGTCCAATGTAAAACTAAGGCCTAAAAAAAATATAGTTGTGTTTAGGGTAACCCGACCCTACCTAATTTTTAGTGCCTGCCCTAAATTTTTTATAACCTTTCTTCAACAAGCACTGTTAAAGTCAAGGTGACTCCAGTATACAACCTAACTAAAAAAATTAATGTAAAAAAAAAATTTCCCTACCTACCCTACCTAACTTTTTTCAGTGTGTTACCCTAAACACATGTATTTTTTTATTTGGCCTAATCCGGCTGTGGCGACTATCTTGAATTTCAGATCGGCATAAAAAGAACAATTGTAGAGGTTCATCCAATGCTTATTCATACATAAAAATATTTCAATTGGCTTGGTAGTTGGCAGCTCTATGGGTTGAGCCTGCATGATCCATCACAGGTGCCTAGTCCAATCAGAATGAATTATCTGCCACTGGAAGCCATGTTGAATATCCAATCGGCACAAAAAACGTAAATTTTGTAGTGGTCTATCAAATGATTTTGTTTGTTTAGTTGGGGTCTTACGCCGTTTTCGGCACATTTGGCTATTTCGTGGCGGCCACTTTTGTGCATGACCAGAACACCAGTTTAAGGTTTATTTGATTTAAGACGAGAGTTATATCCCTTTTCATAAATGTTGTCTCTATATTTTTTGTATTGAACAAGTAATTCACATTTTTGATTGATTTTGTTGATATTTAATTGCATGGTTGGCATGACCTGAAAATTTGCATATTATATCAATTTCATGGCGTGATTTTATTTATTAATGCCTTACAGATTAGTATATAACAAGACCAGTCATATTAAAGTTAAGTTCATTGATGATGATAATGATATTATACGATGTGAAATATCTACATCAGGGACATCTGGTGGAATAAAAAAACCAGAAGGTCTGAAGATAAATAGGGTAAGTTGGATTACATGTAAACACTCAGCTCTAGGCGGAACAAAGTCAAGTTGAATAAACATGTTCTGTCTGTGACTATTTAAGTTTGGGGTGGCGGTGTCTGAGAACCAGATATTTAAGTTTATTTGGCTTAATATTAGCCAGGATAAGGCACCGGATTCAGATGCTCTTTAAAAAGTAAGAAACAAATAACTAGTAAAAAAATACGGGAATAAAACAACTAGTTTACCAGTTCAAGAACAAAATAGCTAGCAATAATATATATTTTCAGCTGTCATCAGAATATTTTGACTTTTTGAAAAGTTCCTCTGGAACAAAACAGATAATTGGTGCTGGAGCAAACTAAGTACTGTAAATTCGGAAATTATTGCGATGTTTTTATTATTGCGAAAAATGCGACAGGGTTGTAATCGCAATAATTTAAACTCGCATTTTGGAATTTTTTATATCAATGAAGCGGGATTTTTCTCAATATCGCAAAAATTAAAATCGCATTTTGGTCTAAAATGACAAAATCGCAATAATAAATGCACGCAATAATTTCTGAATTTACAGTACTATAACAAATTGGCTGTCACACATACATCTAGAATAGTATCTGTTGTGATGAAGCAGTTCTATTTTATGTTGTTACAGCAAGGATTGACTAAACCTTAGTCAGGGTTTTAGCTCACCTGGCCTATAGGCTATCTGAGCTTATTGTCATCACTTTTTATCTGTCGTCTGTTGTCTGTAGTCCATCGTCCATAAACTTTTCACATTTTGATCTTCTCCTCTGAATCTACTTGGCGTAACCAAACAAAATAGGAATGACGCATGGAATGACCTCTACAAACAGTCCATCCTTGGTTCTGGTTGGATGAACAATAATGGTTGCCTGAAGCCAATTTTGATTAGCCAGTTTTCAAAATCACCCATAAGACTACATTATGAAATGTTTTGACATGTTGCATGATTGATAAAAGCAATACCCTCTACAAACAATCCACTTTTGGTTGAGATTCAAGTGTTCAACATCTGCAGCTGCTCAAAATTTGAATCTTTGCAAGTTGATGACAGCAATATACTCAACAAATGATCCAATGTTGGTTGAGATTCAGCCACTCAACAGTACGTTGTGGCTGCTCAAAGTTTTTTAAGCATTAAAAATTTTGACCAATGACATATGCAAAAAATCTTCTTTTTTTTAGCTCACCTGGCCCAAAGGGTCATGTGAGCTTTTGCTGTCACAACGTCGGTTGTCTGTCGTCGGTTGTCTGTCGTCGTCCTAAACTTTCCTTTAAAGATCTTCTCCTCTGAAACCACTGGGCCAGTTGGAACAAAACTTGGCAGCAGTGTTCCTTAGGTGGTCCTCTTTCAGATTTATATCCGATGAGCCAGCCTGTCATCCAAGATGGCCACCAGAGCCAAACATAGTTTAACATAGGACCCTATGGGAAATTTACTTAAAGATCTTATCTGAAACCACTTGGCCAATTGGAACAAAATTTAGCAGCAATGGTCCTACTCTTTGAGAATTGTATCCGTTGACCCAGCTTGTCATCCAAGATGGCCGCCAGAGCTAAACATTGTTTAACATAGGACCCTATGGGGAATTTAATTAAAGTTCTTCTTGTCTGAAACCACTTGGCCAATTAGAACAAAACTTAGCAGCAATGGTCCTTAGGTGCTCCTCTTTCAGAAGTACATTCAATGACCACATCCTCCATCCAAGATGGCCGCCAGTGCCGAACATAGTTTAACATATGACCCTATGGGGAATTTCATTAAAGATCTTCTTGTCTGAAACCATTTGGCCAATTTGAACAAAACTTGGCAGCAATGGTCCTTAGGTGGTCCTCATTCAGAAATATATCCAATGACCCGCCCATCATCCAAGATGGCCGCCAGAGCCGAACATAGGACCCTATGGGGAATTTAATTAAAGATCTTCTTGTCTGAAAACACTTTGCCAATTCGAACAAAACTTGACAGCAATGGTCCTTAGGTGCTCCTCTTTCAGAATTTTATCCTATGACCCCACCCATCATCCAAGATGGCCACCAAAGCCAAACAGTGTTTCACATAGGACCGAAGTGGAAAAATCACTGAAAGTTCTTCTTGTTTGAAACCAGTGAGCCAGTTGGAAGTAGACAGGTTGCCAGTCAAGATGGACATAGTGCAGGTGTGCAATACATGCTCCTGGGAGCCTCTAGTTTAGGTAAAAGGTAACGGTCACTTCGACATTTTGAGTTTCTTTAACACCTTGTGTTTACATTTTCATTGATCTAATAGAAGCCATGTGATTGATACAGGCTCGGGTGAGTCTCTAGTTCTAATATTTTAACATTGTTTAATAAAAAAAAATGATAGTTTATCTTAATATTTTCCACTCATGAAAAGATCATGCAAATATCAATATTCCAATCCAAATCAGTAATGTTGGAAAAATGTATGGTGTACCAACATACCTCTATCATCATGATTAGTGATTCCACAATCATTCAGGCTTAAAAAATATCTTAACATATGATAAAAAGAATATGTCATTAATTCCACCTGTTTTCAGTTTAAACCAGACCATTTTTTTATGCCCCTTCCAAGTGTGTGGTCTGGGCACATAGATTAATCTTGTCTTTTCTTGCTTATTTTAACATTGCGACAGCCGGAAGTGAGTTTTTTTTGTTAGACGAATCAATAAAATTGTGTAGCAAAAATAACTTAAAAGGCCATATGAGCTATTGCCATCGCTTGGCGTCCGTCGTGCATCGTCGTAGTTCGTCATCATCGTCCCTCGTTGTCAACTTCCCATTAAAGATCTTCTCCTCTGAAACCACTCGGCTAATGGAACAAAACTTGGCAGCAATGTACCTTTTGGGGTCCTCTTTCAGAATTGTATCCGATGACCTGGCCAGTCATCCAAGATGGAAGCCAGAGCCAAACCTAGTTTAACATAGAACCCTGTAGCAAAATTTACTTAAAGATCTTCTTGTCTGAAATCACTTGGCCAATTGGAACAAATCCTTTGTTGGTCCTCTTTCAGAATTATATCTGATGACCCGGCCCATCATACAAGATGGCCACCAGAGCTGAACATTGTGTAACATAGGACCCTATATAGCTATGGGGAATTTACTTAAACATCTTCTTGTCTAAAACCACTTGGCCAATTGGACCAAATTTGGCAGCAATGGTCCTTAGGTGGTCCTAATTCAGAATTGTATCCGATGACCAAACCCATCATCCAATATGGGCACCAGAGCCGAACATAGTTTAACGTAGGACCCTATGGGGAATTTACTGAAAGATCTTCTTGTCTGAAACCACTTGTCCAATTGGAACAAAACTTCACAGCAATGGTCCTTAAATGGCTTTCTTTCAGAAATGTTTCCGGTGATCCCGCCAACCATCCAAAACAGCTGTCATAGCCAAACATAGTTAAACATAATACCCTATGGGAGATTTACTTAAAGATCTTCTTGTCTTATTTCACTGGGCCATTTGGAAAAAAAAATTATCAGTAAAGGTCCTTAGTGGGTCCTCTTTCAGAATTATATCCGATGACCCCACCTGTCATCCAAGATGGCCGCCAAAGCCAAACATAGTTTAACATAGGACCTAATTGGAAAAATCACTGAAAGATCTTCTTGTTTGAAACCAGTGAGCCAGTTGGCAATACTGCAATGTTCCAGGCTGCCAGTCAAGATGGACTTAGTCCAGCTGAGCGATACAGGCTCCTGGGAGCCTCTAGTTTAATGTGTTGAGATTGGAAGTCATAAAAATGTTGTACAATTCATTAATAAGTCTTGTTCACTTTATATATTGTCATTTTTAATTAATATTCAGTCAACAGTTTAAGTGTTTTTTATTTCCATTTGAGTAATTTATGAACAAAATCTAAATATATTTGCAGAAAGAATGTGTCCTTGAATTTGAAGACCCAAGTAAGAAAGGTTATCGTGTTGGTGATACTGGATTAATATTAGTGGATGTGATGGATTTTAATAAGGATGATATGATACTAACTCTAGGACAGGCAACAGAGAGATATGCTGGCAACAGCGATTCATCACGCTCATTAAGTTCTATTCCATTACAGGTGAGAAATTAAGAATCTAACACCAGTGCAAGTGCAGGATATATAGAATAAAAGGTAGTTTCGTTTTTGATACTAACTATATCATGTGGAATATCTAGACGGGCCCGTCTACGGCATCTGGTCAAAGGGAAGTAACTGCCATAACGAAACCAACCATATGCGCGACATTTCTCGAAATCCGTGTGGTGGCGCTGATTAACGAATACTCTATGGTAACACTCTCAGAGATAAAAGTTTATATAGTTTATATATAAAGAATTACAATTGAGTGTCAATATATGTTATATGGAACTTTTTTTGTTGCTAATTTGTTTAAAGGCTTGCATGAGCTTTTGCCGTCATCTGTAAACTTTTCACATTTTGATCCTCTTCTTGAGAATGCTGAACATGCCAGAGATGTTCCTTGTGAGATCTTTGCCAAGTGTTGTTTATTTGGTGCTGATGTGTCAAGGAATATGGCTGCCAGAGTCATTCTGATTACTGAAAGGCGTGATTTTAAAAAACTTTTTCTCAAGAACAACCTACATAATGAATCTGAACATTACAGATATGTTTCTATAAAGCTCCATAATAAGTATTGTTACCCCTTGGTGCCAATCAGAAATTCAGGATTACCATAAGCATCAGAGTTAGTAAACATTGGACCCTTTCAGAAATGTATTTAAAATTCTTCTTTTGAAGAACAATTGAATAGATTGATACCAAACTTAGTGAACTTACTGATGAGCACCCAAATAGTTTTTGTGTTGCCTGCGGAACGCATGGTCGACACATAGGGATCACTATCTGTTGTCTTGCGTCGTCACACTTTTCTTCTATCCTCAACTGCTTGTAAACTGCTGAAAGGAATTTGATGAAACTTTCTCTATGCATTAACCTTAATGCACAGGTGTGCATATATTTTTTATTTTTAAAAATTTTTAATTTTTTTTGGTAAAAATTGACATTTTTGAAAAAAAAAGGGGGGGGTTCAAAACTTCTATTATCAACTACTCCATAACCACTCAAAGGAATTTGATGAAACTTTCTCTGTGCATTAACCTTAATGCAAAGGTGTGCATATATATTTCATTTTTAGAAAACTTTGAATTTTTTTTGTAAAAATTGACATTTTCGCCAAAAAAAAGGGGGGGCAAGACTTCTATCCTTAACTACTCTATAACCGTTCAAAGGAATGTGATGAAACTTTCTCTGTGCATTAACCTTAATGCAAAGGTGTGCATGTATATTTCATTTTTAAAAGGTAAAAATTGACATTTTTGCAAAAAAAGGGGGGGGGGGGACTTCTATCCTCAACTACTCTATAACAGCTCAAAGGAATTTGATTAAACTTACTCTGTGGATTAACCTTAATGCACAGGAGTGCTATATATTTCATTTTTAGAAAATTTTAATTTTTTTTCCTAAAAATTAACATTTCTGAAAAAAAAGGGAAGGGTAAAAACTTCAATCCTCAACTACTCCATCACCGCTCAAAGGAATTTGCTGAAACTTTCTCTGTGCATTAACCTTAATGTACAGGTGTGCATATATATTTTATTTTTAAAAATTTCAAATTTTGTTTTGTAAAAATTGACATTTTTGAAAAAAAGGGGGGGTTCAAAACTTCTATCCTCAACTACTCCATAACGGTTGACAGCAATTTGATGAAACTTTCTCTGTGCATTAACCTTAATGCAAAGGTGTGCATGTATATTTCATTTTTAAAAGGTAAAAATTGACATTTTTGCAAAAAAAGGGGGGGGGACTTCTATCCTCAACTACTCTATAACAGCTCAAAGGAATTTGATTAAACTTACTCTGTGGATTAACCTTAATGCACAGGAGTGCTATATATTTCATTTTTAGAAAATTTTAATTTTTTTTCCTAAAAATTAACATTTCTGAAAAAAAAGGGAAGGGTAAAAACTTCAATCCTCAACTACTCCATCACCGCTCAAAGGAATTTGCTGAAACTTTCTCTGTGCATTAACCTTAATGTACAGGTGTGCATATATATTTTATTTTTAAAAATTTCAAATTTTGTTTTGTAAAAATTGACATTTTTGAAAAAAAAGGGGGGGTTCAAAACTTCTATCCTCAACTACTCCATAACGGTTGACAGCAATTTGATGAAACTTTCTCTGTGCATTAACTTTAATGCAAAGGTGTGCATATATTTCATTTTTAGAAAATTTTAATATTTTTTGTAAAAATTGACGTCCGCAGGCGACACATGTCTTCCTTGGAAGACTCACAAATTTTAAGTCCAATAGGCAAGATATAGATATTACTTTGCATCGACGTTGTCAGCGGCTTAAACTTTTTAAAAACTTTAATAACTTTGCACATGTAATACCTACAATAAAGATTTATGGTCCACAAGGTAGCTTATTGTATAAGGTTTGCCGCAGTATACTTGTCTTGTGACCCTGACCTAATTTTCATGGTTCACTGACTTCATAAACATTAATTTAAAATCTGCTTCCAAGTTTCGTGGTTAAATCCATTTCTCAGCAAATGTAATACCTAGGCCAACCATATTTGGTCTATAGATAGGTCTTAGTGTGTACATGCCAGTCTGACACTGGCTTGGGGCCTTGACCTCAATTCATGCTCGAGTGACTTTTTCACTTTTTCAGGGTTAAGTCCATTTCTCAGAAACTGTAATACCTAGACCCACTGTGTTTGGTCTATTGATAGTTCTTGGTGGGTGAATGCCAGTCTGACACTTGTCTCTGGACCTTGACCTCAATTTCATGGTTGAGTGACTTTCATCCAAATTTCTTGATTAAGTCCTTTTTTCAGCAACTATAATACCTAGACCCATCCATGTTTGGTTTATAGATAGTTCCATAGTGGGTACATGCAGGTCTGACACCTGTGTCTCGACTTTGACCTCAATTGCATGCTTGAGTGACTTTTGTCACATTTTTGAGATTAGGACCATTTCTCAGCATCTTTAATACCTAGACTCACGATACTTGGTCAATAGATAGTTCTTAGTGGATACATGTCGCTGTGACACCTGCCTTTTGACCTTGAGCTCAATTTCAAAATGTCAGGTATCAGATAATCATTATTCTATGTCCAGGCGAGACATGTAGTGTGTCCACTCTTGTTTATACTTTGTTGCCTTTCTTCTAACAAATATTTCTACCAAGCTCCAACCCCTCAGAAAAATGCTGATTTTTGATGATTTTTTAACTTTCCTGTTGCCATGGAAACAAGAATGATAGTCCCGTGTACCTAATAGTGTGCATCATATGTTAGCTTGGGCTGATATCTTTACATTTATCGGACTGCCTTGGTGGTCTCGTGGTAGCGTGCTTGCCCCGAGTGCAGAAGGTCGGGGGTTCGATCCCGGCCGGGTCAAACCAAAGACATTAAAATTGGTATTTGCTGCTTCTCCGCCAAGCACGCGGCATCTAGGAGTAATAGCAAAGACTGGTCGGCTCGGAGTCCGTATAATGTATCCGAGTGAGGTGATATGTCTTCCTGCGGACAGTTACCTCGTTAGCTAGCACATTAAAAATCCGACTTAGCGTGTCGGTCTAGTACAGAGCAGGGATCATATTCATTATCATATCAACATGTTCTCGTCCTGATATGCGACTGGTTGCCACTGGACGTTAAACAATAATTCATCCATCCATCCATTTACATTTATCCTTACCAAGAGGTGAAATTAGTGTTTTAGGGTCGATGAATGGAAGCCCTTAAAGGCCAAAAATGCAATTTTTGGTACTTTTGCTCTGTTGAAACTTTTTCAACTGCAAAAAGGTGTTAAATGACCCTTGTACCTGTATGAAATATTCTTACCCACGTAATTCCTTTTGGATCTCCACCCTTCCATTTTATTACATCCTTGGTGACATTTGGTGATCTTAAGGGTATTCATTGAACACAAACATGTTTTACTTGCAATCAAGACTAAGAATGCATGTCCCAACATAGGGGTCTGCAAATGGTTGACGGCCATTGATGCCTGCTTGGAGGTATAGTCCTCTATAAAGAGTTACTGTGGATTCATTTATTTTCGTGGATAGAGAAAAAAACGCATTTTGTGGGATACGTAAATTGCTGGCTTAGAATAAAATATAAAAAGTTGTTGAAATACTTAAATTTGTGGCTTGGCACATCTGATATCATGAAAATATTGCGACAAAACGTGCCGATCAGATTTTAATATTTTACATTAAAGTACTGATTTTTAGCGCTTATTAAACAAAAGTCTAACAAACACATTCTTTAAATTTGAATTTGTAACGGAACAAAGCTTATCATGAATTTAATAAGATTGACAAAATCCGTAATTATTTACTTCTTAGGTTAATCAGGTGTGAAATATAGATAAAATTGCAATCACTTGCGACAATTAACACCATCATAATATTTTTATAGAAAATTGTTTGAGCGTTTATATGTTACCAAAGACAAAATTACATGAAATACTGTATCCTCTGTGGATATATCTGGCTCATTATGTGTCAGTATCCAAGTACATGCTGTAAAAACAAAATTGTTCATAGGTACATCAAAACTCTGTGGTTTCAAAATTCAGTGCATTTAAGCTAAAGTAAACATATTATTTTTCGTTGGGTATTTAAATTCGTGGTTTACTGGTACCCACGAAAACAATGAAAATGGTGTACAACAAATAATAATGAATCCACAGTATATAGATTAATACCTAACTTGTTTGAAATAATAGACATGAGGGCCTAAATAATTTGTTACTTGGGTACCTTTTTACTATTAAAATAGGGCTGCCAGGCCCAAAATCATTTGGTGAATTTCCAAGATTTTCTTTTCTGAATCAAATAGTCCTGCTGGGTTGAAAAGTTTCCTTAATGATCATTGCAAGGTACTATCCAGGTGTTTGTAACTTTGGTACTGATTGGAAATCCAAGGTGACTGACAAAACAGCACATAGTTAACATTGAACTTAGATGTTTTGCTTTCATAATTGTGTCCATTGACACCAAATAGCACCAAAGTACACTTCTTCTTTCACAAAAGTAAGTCAACTTTAATATGGTATAGTTTTTCAGGTCTTACATTTTAAGGATAGGACATTTTAGAGAAAGATTTTCCAGTTATTTTAATTATTATTGCAGTTTTATTTTGAGATTGTCGATCACTTATCGCCCCCAGAGTTTATTGATCCAACTCCACCGGACAGACAACTTTTCGAGATATTTGTTGGAGCAGATTTTAGTGTTGAAGTTATTGCAAGACCCACAGATCCAGATAAGTATGTATATGTATTGTATAATTGAAAAAGCTGATTTCCACCGAACTTGAATATGTTGTAAAAAAAATATGAGATTCTGAAGCCTATTGATTTTTTGTGTCAGTCAATGACATAAATAGGGTCCTAAGTCTGTTGTCATGCTGATTGGCTCACTTTCAGTCATTGCAAATCTAGTTTTGGTAAATGTCCTTGAAGACACCTAGACCTTTAATTTTTTGTCGAGCCTTCGACTTTTGTCGAAAAAGCGAGACATAGCGATCCTACATTCCGTCGTCGGCGGCGTCCACAAATATTCACCCTGTGGTTAAAGTTTTTGAAATTTTAATAACTTTCTTAAACTATCCTGGATTTCTACCAAACTTGGACAGAGGCTTGTTTATGATCATAAGATAGTATCCAGAAGGAAATTTTGTAAAAAAAAAATTCCAGTTTTTCCGTATTTTACTTATAAATGGACTTAGTTTTTCTGCCAGGAAACATTACATTCACTCTGTGGTTAAAGTTTTTAAAATTTGACAGTAAGGAATACATTTATTACCTATTCCCAATTTTCTATTCATTATAGATAATGGAACCATCACAGACTTATGCATGAAAGTCCTTTTTTAAAACTAACATATTTTATTCTCTAATTTTTTATTCTTTCAGGTTCATTGCAAATGGCACATCCACAAATTCTTTACTAGTTTTATTTAAGGCAACTCAATTCCTGATAAATAACGTCTCGCAATAATACATTTTTAATTTATATTCATATTTATGTCACCTGGCCTTAAACATCTTATTCTAATTCACTCTAAATGTAGTTTATGAGAAAAAAATGCAAATTTCCTATAACCCACAATTTTCTTATTTGTACATATATTCTACTTTTTTAATTAAAGGCTAGATCATTAAGCACTTTAAAATTTGTCTTCTTTAACATTTGTTCATTCAATAAATTTATGTTTCTACTCATTTATAAATCTATATATATATAATTGCATACTATATTAATTTTTTACAACAAAATCTTTTTTCATACATTTCAAATGTTTTATTTCATTAACTGCAAATCTATTATGTGCATTCACCTATCACACTGAAAATATAGACAACATCAAAAGTAGGCGAGACACTGGGTTCCGCGGAACCCTTACGAATTTTTGAAAACATACCTAGCAACCGTACAATATTAAAGTGATCAATTTCGAAATATTAATCGCTCAGATTACTTTAATTTAGAACACTTCAATTCTTTCACTTTTGATATTCTGGAAGACTGTCAGTCTTTTAATTTTTGGGAAATGGACCTTGCAACCATACAATAACTTAATTAGCTGCTTGAATCTGGTGAATTTTTAAACATTGCAATTCCATCTTTGGTGAATATCCTAGAAGACTCTCAGACCTTTAATTTTTGTGAAAAGATACTTAAAAACCAAACATTAAAATAATCAAATGGGAAATAGCAATTGCTCAGAAGAATAGATTTTCAAACATTGAAATTCAATCTTTAATATATTTCCTGAATGGCTCTCAGGTCTTTAATTTATGGAAGAATTACTTAAGCAATCATTTATCATGACAATCATTATTGGAATGCAATATGCTTTGAACAGTTGGATTTAAGACATTGGAATTCAAATTTTAGAATGTTTCTTTGAAGAATTTCAGATATGTTTAGAGAATTTCTTAGCATGTTGCTTCAATGATGTCAACAATGGAACATGAAGTGGTAGGGACAATTGGATTTTTTCAATTTCAGTCAATTTTCTGGCAGACTAAGATATATTTTTAAATTTTTTGAAATGTTATCTGGCAACTATATGTTATGGAAATCAACCATGGAATTTCAGATAATACAAATTAAGCATATTTGATGCATATTTTCAAATTTGTATCTAATTTCACTAAGAATAGAAAATTCAACAAAACTACAGGCTAAAAATGGAATATTTTATACTATGTATAAATTCTTTTCTTTAAGTGAAAGCCAAATTTGCATAAAGGTTTCATGTGCATGGGAGCCTTTAGTTAAACTTTTGTCTTTGCAACGTATTTTCTGTTCAATTCAGTACTGTGAAGATAGATTACCTTGTGTTCATCAGACGAGATGGAATTGAAGTAGTGACTGGTCCTACATCACCAAGACCTGATATTGATCCTAGGGCAAAAAGTGTAAAAATATCCTGGAAACCAGAATTAAGTGAAATTGGAAAACATTTGGTGTGTGCTGATGCTTTTGATACAAATGGGTACTTTTACATAACTTATTCCTTGATGCATGTAATAATCAACGATGTACTGTTTTATATATATAGTGTTGTGCAGAAGATTTGTATAGACTCTAGAGTACTGCATTTTTTCTCAGATTTATATCATAAAATATCAGCCGTGAATCACAATATGAAGTCTTTTTTGGCAAGTGAGCATATTGAACGATGTAAAAGGCTTCACATTGTGGTTAATTATGTACCTGCAAAAAACCTGTTAATTGTTCTCTTAATGGAGATTTTTTTGCAGAAAAACTATTTTTTTCTACTTTTTTCAAGTCCTAATACATTTGAGTCTCATCTTGATAATTCATGGTAAGACATTTGTAATGTCTGTGATAACTTCAGGTCATCTGCCATTGATGATTATATAGTTGGGTCATCCTCTATTAAAATTTATGGCATCTGAACAGGCCACTGTATGGAGTTTCCTACAGAACACTGCATGGCAAGATAATATGTAATATGATAATCATCAATTTTGTTTCATAATAAATAAAAAAAAACAGGCTGACTTATTCTCAGAGGTCTTTATTGACCAAATTAAACCATACTTTGGTGGAGGGGTCATCACAATACTTTCAACCTACCTAGATGTTTGGTGCAGATAACTGTGAATGATTATCAAGTGAACTCAGTTCAAAATTGTGTCACATTTTTTGCTCACCTGTCTTTCAGTCCGTTCACATTTCACATTTTGAACTTCAAACATGGCACAAGGTGCTGACCAAGTGTTGTTACTTTGGTGCCGAACAGTCATCCATGATGGCTGCCAGCAACTGTGGGAAATACATACAAAAGTCTTCTTCTAGAGAACTGCTGAATGGATTGAAACCAAACATGGCATGAATGTTCCATATGAGGTGCTGACCAAAAGTTGTTACTTTGTTGCAGATCCATTATCAAAGATGGAATGGATTGAATAGATTAAACCAAACGTGGCCTGAGTGTTCCTTATGAGGTGCTGAACAAATGTTGTTACTTTGTTGCCGATCTGTCATCCAAGATGGCCACCAGCGGGGGACTTAGTTTAACATAGGATCCTATGGGAAATACATACAAATATCTTCTTCTAGAGAACCGCTGAATGTTAATCTCATGGTCATTTATTAATGAACAAATGGAAATATCAGATGAGAGATACAGGCTCCTGGGAGCCTCTGGTTAATGTTATTTAAAGAACAATATTCTAAAATAAAATATTTTTTTTTTAAATTTTTGATTGAAACACATAAAATTTCACAAACAGTGCAATATTTGAAGAAATTAATCCAAAAGAAATCATTAAATAATACATTCCACTTCATAGCCAGATTATTGATGATATGGTAGTAGGAGAATACTATATTTTTGTGTAATTTAAATATATTGCCCATTATAATATGCTATGCTGATTTTTTTATTTTATATTTTCAGTGAAGAAGCCTTCGACCTTCATTGTTTTTCTATTAATGTGAAATGTAAGTAGATTGATTATTATAAGCACCATTGAAGTTGATAAAATGTTACTTTCATGCATTATCCTTTCATCTGACATAGCTGCAAATTGTAGCTTTTCCACCTGTTTACATGCAAATATAATATAATATGGCATATGCATATTTTTCATGTGGTTCACAAACAGTATCATGCTGTTTAGTACATTTTTGTCAACAACATTTTCGCTTTTATTTAAACATTGATATTTACAAGGTAACTGTATTTAATTTTATATTTGCTGGCATCAATTGTGTATTTGATGTATGCAAAGTGAGCTTACTGGTGACATGTATGGGGATCCGTTGAACGAACATTGAATCTATTACCGTAATTTCTCAAGTTTTATCATCACTAAAAAAACACCTATTTTTGAGAAAATTTGAAAAACTGACGATAAATTATTCCTGAAAATTGCCATTTCAAATCCAAAATACCTCAGACAACCCGTCATGTTTTGACATATGCGCTACACATGGTCGTAATCCAAATTCAGAATGGATGATGATGGATGAATTATTGATTAAAGTCTAGTGGCAACCAGGTGCATATCAGGACGAGAACATGTTGATATGATAATGAATATGATCCCTGCTTTGTACTAGACCGACACGCTAAGTCGGATTTTTAATGTTCTAGCTCACGAGGTAACTGTCTGCAGGAAGACATATCACCTTACTCGGACCCGTATATACTGAATCCAAGACGACCAGTCTTTGCTCTTACTCCTAGATGCCGCGTGCTTGGCAGAGAAGCGGCAAATACCAATTATAATGTCTGGTTTGACCTGGCCGGGGATTGAACCCGCGACCTTCCGCACTCGTTGCAAGCACACTACCACAAGACCACAGAGGCGGTTGGATTCAGAATGGAACCTAATAAATATTTGTTTGATTTGTTTCTTTCAACTTTATATAAGATCAATTTATAGGTTAAAGAAAAGGAATTATGAAGTAGAATATGTTTAATTTTGTAAATATTAATTAAACTTTTATCCTCGTTATCTAACGCGAAATTGGAAGCGTAGTTATACCGAACTTTATTTTGTTGTTAATATCTTATCCTAACTTCTAGATCCAAAAAATTGATTAAATTTGTTTAAAATTTTGTATTTATAACATTTATTTTCATGTTTTGGATGAATTAACTTATTTGTTTTGAGGAATGGAAGATTCAATGCTGACAAGAACTACTTCAGTTCATCAGTAATGTTGAAAATTACAACTTCACAACGATCGCGATTTGAAAAGTTCATAAGTGACAAAAAATTAGAGATTTTGAAAAATAAATTTTTTCGCGAAATTTTAAAACGTGACGAATAAATAGGTATATATACTGCCCTTTCTTGAATCTTGATATCTATATCTCTAACAGTAAACTTAATATTAAAATTAACGATAAGAGAGATGGTTTTCATTTCCCATTGTTTTTAAATGGTAACCTACCTTTGGCACCATTGTATGGTGTTTATATATCTCAAATTGTTCGATTTGCTTGTGTATGTAACAACGTATTTGATTTTAACGAAAGAAATCTCTGTATTACTGAAAAATTATTACAACAGGGTTTTCAATATCAACTTGTCAAAACTTTTACTAAATTTTATCATCAGTCAGGACATCATTCGTAAATATAAATCAGCGTGCAGACAACTTATATGTTCAGGTATTTCACATCCCATCTTTAATGGTAATATTCTATTCAAATCACAAAAATATCGTCATTCACCTGAAAAGCCAACCAAACCTTTAAACAGACTTATCCACAAGGGATATAGTTACGATACTGTTGTCAAGTCATTAAAGATGGCATTTTTTTTAATTAATATTGATTCACTCATAGGGTCTGTGCATCGGAAAAAAACACATTTATTCTAAAACCAGTTGTTGGCATGATAGGGGTTATGTTCTTCTCATATAATTAATGATGACATGATACTAAATCCCTAATGGGAGGGATGGTTGCTGATTTTCTATATGATAAAGACATAATCGTTTTATCAGTTGAATTGAGGTCTGGAGCTGGCATGTCAGTAACTGCTAGTAGTCCTTTGTTAATTTTTATTGATTATTGTCATTTTGCATAGTTTCTTCTATTACATTTTCTAACATCGGACTCGGATTTCTTTAGAACTGAGTTTTAGTGTGCATATCGCTGTGTGTTTGTTTATTCCACATTGGCTAGAGGTATAGGGGGAGGATTGAGATCTCACAAAACATGTTAAACCCCACCTCATTTTTGTGCCTCTCCCAAGTCAGGAACCTCTAGCCTTTCTTAGTCTTGTGTGTTTTTTGAATTTTGGTTCATTTTTATGTTTCGGAGTTAAGTGTGCCGTCCATTTTGCTGAACTAGTATGCATTATTGTTTAGGGCCAGCTAAAGCCCACCTCAGGGTGCAGGATTTTATCGCTGCATTGAAGACCCATTGGTGGCTTTGGGCTGTTTTCTGCTCTTTGGTCGGGTTGTTGTCTCATTGACACATTCCCAATTTCCATTCTCTATTCAATATATAGAAAAAAATTTCTGTTTCAGATATTCCTAAAAAGCCTGTGATACCATTACATGTAAGCCTTTATTGATTATTTCTGAGATCATAAATTTTTGTGGTAGAAGGTAGAAATTAATTAATTCCATCTGTTATTTTGTGCAGGTTCTTGATAGAAGGTTTTCTGTCAAAAACATCTTTTTTAGCTCACCAGGCCTTTTGCCATCACTTGGCATCTGCCGTCTGGCGTAATTTTTTCCTTGAAAGATCTTCTCCTCTGAAACCACTGGACCAATTGAACTAAACTTTGCAGGAATGATTTTTGTGAGGTCCTCTACAAATTTTCCTCATTTCATCTTGATCGGGCAAAAAACATGGCTGCCATGGGCAGTTGTTGTTTCTGATTGGCTGAAATTTCAAAAATCTTCTCGGCTCTGAAACTGCCTGGCCAAATTGAACAAAACTTGACAGGAAGCATGTATGGGAGGTTATTTATAAAGTTTCCTCATTTCGTCCCGATCGGACAACAAAAATGGATGCCAATGACAGTTCTTATTTCTGATTGGCTGATATAAAAAAATCTTCTCTGAAATCGCTTGGCCAAATGGAACGAAACTTGACAGGAAGCATCTATGGGAGGTTCTTTACATGTTTCCTCATTTCATCCCGATTGGGCAACAAACATGGCAGTCATGGGCAATTCTTGTTTTTTATTGGTTGTTTAAAACAATTGGCCAATTGCGACCAAACTTTGGTGGAATGGTCCCCTTCCAATATTGTGTCTGGCATCCCCGACTCTCAACCGAGTCTGCTGTTACTAAAAATAGAAAAAAGGGGGGGATGAATTTAAAAAATCTTATTCTATGTAACTACATGGCTAATTAGAACCAGACTTGGCTGCAGTGGTCTTTAGATGGTCCTCTTTCAGAATTTTGTGTGATGACCTGGACGATCAACCAAGATGGCCCCCACGGCTCTACTTAGTTTAACATAAGACCCTATGGGAAATTCATTTAAAAATCTTCTTGTCTGAAACTACTTAACCAATTGGAACCAAACTTGGCAGCAATGGTCCTTAGATAGTCCTCTTTCAGAAGTGTGTCGGATGACCCGGAAGAATCAACCAAGATGGCCGTCACAGCCTTAGTTTAATATAGGACAATATGGGAAAATTCGTTTAAAAAATCTTTTGTCTGAAAGCACTCAGCCAATTGGAAACCGAGTTGGCAGCCATGGTTATTAGATTGTCCTCTTTCAGAACTAAGTCCATTTATACAGACGTTTGTTTCTTAGGTGTTTTTATGACTGTTGATTGGCAAATTGAATCCAGGTAAGCGCTAGTTTGAAGAAAATTATATTTAATGAGAGATATAAAATGATAAAAGAAAAGCAAATGAAAAAAATATAAATTTTGCTATGTAATGTCATTAATTTTAATCTAACTTAGAATTCAGGATGAAGAAAAGAGATACATTAAGATATAGAAAAAAGGCAGGCTCCAAGATTTAGCCAATGAAAAACTGTTTGCATATCAATAAGAATCAGTAGTAGTAGTAAAGCAGGATGCACTTGCACACCAAAACAAATAATATCAAGGTTCATAGATGCTATAAAAAATATTTCCAGGGTCCAAAGACACTCTCTTTTTCCCTCTGTAAATATCAAATGGTTGTTCCCTAAGAAATGTTATGGTGGATAAATTCTTCACTCAAGATCTGCATATACAATGTATGTGTTATAAAAATTTTACAAAAATTCAAAATATTGAACAGTGTTTTTACTGAAACATTGACAGTATGACGTATGTGTCTGTTATACAAGCATTCAATATATATCTGAAATATATTAATTAATCTGGAAAATACAAGGATACCGTGGAATTATGTTCCAAAGTTTATTCAAAATTATTGTTTTACCCACTACCAGATTGTATTATAATTTTTCCACACCAGATTTATTTAGAGTCCAACATTTGATATGTTATAATTAAATTTTTACTGTAGAACCAGCCATATTTCCTGCAGTTTCCGTCTGATGAGGATATCACTTGTCATGTGGATGCCTTATGTAGATTCCCTTTATATGCTAAGACAGAAAATCCAGGGCAAGTTATATTATCCAGATATAATTGATTGTGTTTTGTTATTGTTTGTGAAAGAAGGCAGCTAGCTCCTAATACGATGACACTTAAAACTTTCATGTTATCAATTAATTACCATGTTGAGTCTACTGTGTGTCCACAGACTTGTGCAACTGATCTTGTTACTTTACTACAATTCTGTAAAAATTAGTCAAAAAAATTTCTTAACAAAACTTGTTACAGTGTCATAATTTATACAAAAATCAATAGATTGCCAACAAAGAGAATGGAAAATTTGTTCCCCCAGAGAAATAGAGGCATTTGAGCATTGGAAAAGGCAGTAATTTATTAATAGGAAATGAAACAAAAGGAAGTTTGTTTTAAGTATAAGTAAAATCATATACTTATATTTTAAAGACATTTTGAGGTATTCCCCAAAAATAACTTGCAGTTAATGAAAGACCCACTAATTTCTTGTAACAAATGCTCAAAGGGCAAAAAAAAAAAAAGTTATAAAGAACAGGAATTTAAACCAAGGAAATTTTAAAACGCCTTTAATAGCTGCCTGTGGTTAAGTTCCACTACATAAAGATACTGTTTGTAAGCATTATATTATACAGCGCCTTCCATTTGAAGTTGTCATTCACCGCAGCGTCATCGTAATTAAAAGTCAATTTGCAATAAAGCAGTATTTGACCACAATCAAGCACTTCTTTTTGCATTGTAATTAATAGATATTTAAATTTACTTGTCAATAGAAATTGTAGAATCGGTAATTATGTATTATGGATAGCTGAAATATGTGTATTCAGTAAAAAAAAACAAGATGTGTATTTCAACCGAAGTAAAAATAGATCGACGTTTTCTATTGGTTGAAAGTGACGACATGTTTTGCTTTCAAACACGGAGAGTTCCAAGCATTTGATAAACAGATAAAAGGAAATGTTCAAGCATTTAACCAGGAAACTAAACAAAATAACAAATGCCCTGATGATCATTTCTATAAAGGGAAAATTAAAAGATATAGACATGAAGATTGCAGGCACATAAAAATAGAAGATTATTTAACTTATTTATTGTATGTTTGTTCCCTTACCTCCATGTATACATATGTATAATACTATTCATTTATTTATAAACATTTTAATACACAGAAAAAATATTTTCTGTTTATCAATACATGTTTTTTATATACACAATGTTCGCGTTTCGTTTCTTTCAATAAAAAATGTCGTTTGCACGCTATGATTTTTGCACCTTCAGAATTTTCTGGGGAGAACACTGCTATTTGCAGATAATATATAAGCCAAATAAAATGTGAGAATTTAGATTAGGATTTTATGTATTATCTTTGTTATGATCAGGGGAATTACAGATATAAGTATTGTTCGCCCAGAGATATTCAAACTACACATAGTAAGCAGAATCAGTGCAGCACCTGTCAGCGTAGATCCAACGGCTCAGATGGTAGAGATAAGCTTCCAAGACTACAGATTTGGCCCAAAAGTTTTCTGTGCTAAAGCATCAGACAAGTAAGTTTGGAATGTATTGTGTTGTTATGCAATTAATTTACTGTGGAATACCATAGTTCTGATTATACCATAAAAGATACTTCAGCTGATAGAAAAAAACCACATTGTTTGAATATGGCTGACGTGGTTCTCTCCAGGTACTCTGGCTTCCTCCACCAATAAAAACTGGCCGCCGCGAAATAGCCAAATGTGCTGAAAACAGCGTAAACCCCCAACTAAACAAACTATCAAAATGTCACTGATATTGTTTTAGTGATTTTTAGTACCTTCATGAACAATATTGAAACCAGTTCTTGAGAAAAAATGACCTGTCCTTCCTAGAACTGAACAAAGGGGGTTGGCAGCCTTGATGGTCAGACAAAAAACATTGAACATATACTACAAAATATGGTTTGAGTTAGTATTTGTTCAGTTTTACAAGTTCATATTGAGAATGATGTTTTTGAGTATATAATCTTGAGAAAAAGGAATTTGGTACATTAGGTATGGCACTATGGTTTTGTTTTATGCAAAATTTTTCCCAGATTTGAGTGACATATTACCTTTCCTTCCATCAAGTAACATTTCACTCAGACTTGGGACATATTCAGGGCTTTCCATACAATTTTAAGTAGCAGGCTGAAATCTAAAAGTAGGCGGCTGTGACATGCGGCCGGCAAAGCCGGTCGCCGCGGCAAGCTGCAAGCTTGGAGCCTTTATGGCAGGGGGTCTGGGGTAAATAGAGCAAAATCCTGCATTCTTGCAATCTCCTGGCACCTAATTCCAACTTTCAAATTAACATTTTGTATGTATGAAATTTAAAAAAAAAATCTTGAAGAAATTTGATTTTTTTTTCTGTGCAGGATTGTGTAACCTTCAATTCTTCATTATTTTCTATCCGTTATGCTGATAATTCATTCTTTTTTGATAATAATAACAAATATTATTAGCTCACCTGGCCCAAAGGACCAAGTGAGCTTTTCTCATCACTTGGTGTCCGTCGTCCGGCGTCGTCGTTAACATTTTGAACTTCTTCTAGAGAACCACTGAATTGAATGAAACCAAACATGGCATGAATGTTCCTTATGAGGTGCTGACCAAGTGTTGTTACTTTGTAGCTGATCCATCATCCAAGATGGCCGCCAGCGGGGAACTTAGTTTAACATAGGACCCTATGGGAAATGCATACAAATGACTTCTTTTAGAGAACCACTGAATGGAATGAAACTAAATCTGGCATGAATGTTCCTTATGAGGTGCTGACCAAGTGTTGTTACTTTGTAGCCGATCCATCATCCAAGATGGGCGCCAGAGGGGGACTTAGTTTAACATAGAACCCTATGGGAAATGCATACAAATGACTTCTTTTAGAGAACCGTTGAATGGAAAGAAACCAAACATGGCATGAATGTTCCTCATGAGGTGCTGACCAAGTGTTGTTACTTTGTAGCCGATCCATAATCCAGGATGGCCGCCAGAGGGGGGGGGGGGGACTTAGTTTAACATAGAACCCTATGGGAAATGCATACAAATGACTTCTTTTAGTGACCCACTTAATGGAATGAAACCAAACATGGCATGAATATTCCTTATGAAGTGCTGACCAAGTGTTGTTACTTTGTAGCTGATCCATCATCCAAGATGGCTGCCAGCAGGGAACTTAGTTTAACATAGGACCCTATGGGAAATGCATACAAATGACTTCTTTTAGAGAACCACTGAATGGAGTGAAACTAAATCTGGCATGAATGTTCCTTATGAGGTGCTGACCAAGCGTTGTTACTTTGTAGCCGATCCATCATCCAAGATGGCCGTCAGCGGGGGACTAAGTTTAACATTGGACCCTATGGGAAATGCATACAAATGACTTCTTTTAGAGAACCACTGAATGGAATGTAACAAAACATAGCATGAATGTTTCTTATGAGGTGCTGACCAAGTGTTGTTACTTTGTTGCCGATCCATCATCCAAGATGTTTAGAAGTCTGTCAAAAAATTGTAAAAAAAATTCTGAATGGTCACAACTTGACCACATATTCAAAAATAATAATGATAAGATGTCTTCAGTAGCTATTGTAAGACTACACTAAGATGGCCTGTTTTTAATTTTAAATACTGTGTCAAATTAAACAAATCTTGGTCTCAATCATTATATAATTTTTCATAATTTCCAAAATCACATTAGATACAGGTGAGTGACACAGGCTCTTAAGAGCCTCTAGTTGTTATAAAATTTAATGAATTTTCTTCAAGCCAAAACCGAACAGGGTATTTGATCGCTTCATTGTTGTTGACCATCGGAACTTCTCTCTTATTGTCCTTGCAAAAATACGATGCTTTCCGACTAGAGATGACATAAATGTACACTTTTAATAGACGACCAATCAGTGACCAGAATTCACGTGAACTATATTTAGCTAAAGGTAAACACGGGATTTACATCCTTGTTTATCGCGAATTCGCGACAATACGACTCTCGACGCTTGTCTACATATTTTAAAAAGATTTTTTTTCTTTTTGGATTTATTTTTTTTGTCAGTGAAGTAGCCGGCACTTGTAGCCACCGTAAACGGCGGATTTCCGCCGTCTACAGGCTACTTTGGAAAGCCCTGCATATTTTGCTATCACAAGGGCCAAATATTATATAAATTATGCTCAATATACATGTCCCAAGTTAGAAGCTTTTGGTGGGGGTTTTTTGTTTCTTTGTGTTGTTTATGTATTTTGAGTATAGTTTTTATTTCAAACATTTTGTGCTCCCATCTGATTTCTTCATAAGAGCTCGTTATGCAGTGTGAGCATATTTCTGAAGTTGAAGACTGAACGACGAACTCTTTTTAGCTCACCTGGCCAAAGGCAATGTGAGCTTTTGTCATCACTTGGCGTCCGGCATCCGTCCGTCAATATTACATAAAAAGATCTTCTCCGATGAAACCACTGAGCGGATTCAAACCAAACTTGGACTGATTCATCTATTTAGAATGTCTTGATAAAACTTTTTGTACCCGTTGTTGATTCAAAATGTCAACAGTTCACAAAAAGATCTTCTTCTCTTAAAACACTGAGCCAATTGAAGCCAAACTTGGTTTGATGCATATATAGGGTGTCTTGATTTACGTTTGTAATTTTTGTGTCCATGGTTCATTCAAAATGGTCGCTTGGGCTAACAATAGAACATAGGGGTATGAGCATGTTTTTTGCTTAAATATCATGATCTATCACCAAAACATAAAAAAAAAAAAACGTTACCTAAAAATGATCAGAATGCAAAGTTTTAACTTTCATTCATTTGGTCTGAAATTGTCACTTTCCGTCCTATATCAGTTATAGCCTTTAAATGACGATTTTTATCTGTTTTTGGTGAATTTTGCTTTTTTCTTGAAAACTATAATATATAGAGAGAAACTGTAAACTATGAAATTGTCAAGCATGATAAGATCTACAAATGATGTACCATGACTGATATCATCCATCAGTAAGTTATTTCCCTTAAATGACAATTTTTAGTCTATTTTTGTAAATTTTTCTTTTTGAAAACTTTAATAGATAGAGAGAAACTGTAAACTATAAATTTGTTAAGAATGATAGATCTACAAACAATGTAGCATGAGCAATATTGTCTTTCAATAACTTTAGGAGTTATTGCTCTTAAACAATGATTTTCATCCATTTTTGTGAATTTTGTTTTTTTCTTGAAAAATTCAAAAGATAGAGAGAAACTTTAAACTTAAAAATTAAGCATGATAAGATCTACAAATGATGTAATATGTCCGATGACCCAATCTGCGATCCAAGATGGCCACCATAGTCGAACATAGTTTAACATAGGACTCTATGGGAAAATCACTCAAAGATCTTCTTGAAAATCTTTATAGGATCTTCTCATCTTAAACCACCTGGGCAATTGGAACCAAACTTTGATGGAATGGTCCTTGAATGGTGCCCTTCAAAACTTTTTCCATTCAAGATTGGTGCCATAGCCAAACTTACGATGTAGTTAACATAAAACCCTATGAGAAAATCACTAAAAGATCTTTTTGTCTGGAAACAGTTGGATAATTTAAGCCAAATTGGGCACAATTGTCCTTAGGTTAATGTCCTCTCATAGAATTATGTCTAATAAGATGGTCTGCCAAACAAAGATTAACAGGTGAGTGATATAGGCTCCTGGGAGCCTCTGGTTGTACTTTTCAGATTCTGTTTCAGGTTTGTTGTTTTGGTGAGATTCTTCCATTTCTACGTATACACTGTAACATACAAAATAAATTATGGAAATTTCCTACAACAAGAGTCTTGCAGTTTGGGCAATTAGGCCATATTAAACATGTCATTTTGAGTACCTGACAGCAAGGATGTTGAATTGCTGATGACAGACCATGCTTTTTTTTATATATTTTTCTAAAACACTTTTCATATTATAATAGATATGTAAATATCAAGCCCTTGGATGATTATATGCATTCTAGCTGATAAATTCATACTAGAATTTAAAAAAAATTGTTGAAACAATAAAGTGTTTAGGGTCGGTTGTTAAACTGGAAACACACAATATTTTGTTTTAAACCTGATTGAATAAATATTGAAGACGATAGTCTTCTATTAGATTTTTTTTACAATTCACATGTATTTGACTTGCAGATCTGTTTACCACTTCGATATGAGCTTATTTTTTACGTTTTTTTGCCTCTAATTATGCCCTACGCTCTCTTTCACATCTTCTACGCTGACCAGGTAAAACCGTTAAAAAAATAAAAACCGATGTTTTGTTGTTAGAAGACGATTCTCGAAGCAGGGTTCACCCAAACTTCTTCTTTATTCTGTAGTTCCCTCCTTTTTTAGGAGCACCCGAAATATTAATGTTTTATATTAAAACTGTATAAAAGCCTCCACCACAAATCTTAAGAATATCCTCCACCATATACATTGTATATGTACATATATTACAAGCAGTAAGCGTATTCTGGTTATTTATAAGCACTGTTATATTGAGAACAGTCTATAAGAAGGTTTTAAAGCTATAAGCTTCGAAATCATTACTATTGATCCATAAGATCTATGTTCATCATCCCTTTAGGGGTGTACACTTATCATGAGGACTGTCAATTTTGTACTTCTTAAATTTACTCAATGAGTAGTCTTGAGTATGGGCCGTTCTAGCATTTTAAAGTTAATATATGTATGTACTACGGCCTAGGTTAAATGGAATGTACTATGATAGGGTTCAATTAGATTTTCCCGTAACTTTTCACGCCAAGTCTATATTTCCTGTGTAAAAAACCAAGAGTGCCCGACTAAATCGATCTTTGCGATGCTTGTAATGATAATAAGATCACATCCTTTTCAAATGCCCGGGTGTCTGTCAGATCAAATCAAAAGTTTGTGACTGCCAGGTGAGCGATACAGGCTGGTCTGGGCATAGGGAAGGGGGTTTAAAAAGCTTATTTTCTGGGGGCCACTATGTCCATATTTTTTTCAAGTTTCGACTCCTCTTTTTTCACCCACTGAATGTGTGCCCTGCCCCACCCCCATCAAGTTATCAAAACAGAATCGACCGTAATTATCCAAGTCCTAAATAATGAAAAGAAGATGCCGAGCATATCACCTAGTAAAACCTTGGAATAAGATATTGAAAGCAGGACTTGTTTTCAAGAATCAGAAAGATACTTGTTGACACAGATACAATGTATCTTTGAAGAAGAAGCATTTCAATGATTGACTATAGTAATATTTGAAATTTAAATACATGCATGATAGCATCATGTTTCCAACAAAGCCTGTTGTCAAGACTACCATGTTCAAAGAGGCCACATATACATCAACAAACACTGATATTGCATTAGTACTTTTATATGCATAAAATCACAGTACTGTCCAGAATTCGAAAAACTACACTTTCAACATGAAAACTACACTCAGACTAGTCCAAAAACTACTACTACAGGTCAGCAGGGGTAAACAGGTCTGGACTTGGTCATATTTAGCTCACATTGACTAAAGCTATTGTTATCCACCTGTAAACTTTTATATTTTAATTTTCTTTCCAGAAACCACTGAGCCAAGTGGAAGCAAAATAGGCAGCAATTATGCTGAAGAGGTCCCCTTTCAGAATTATATCCAATGACCTGGGCCCTTATCATAGGTTTCTGCCACAGCCAGAATGATTTTATTCCAGTTTCTCACTCAGTTCTGCTGTTGCAGCTTTGATTTGTCCTTTATGATTTCTTGATTGCATATAGTAAAATGGCTTAAAGTAAAGCATTTCTGTTTTTTCCCCTGGTTAGCTATTAAAATCATCCCAGATTTTAACATCAGTTTTTTTGGAAAATTTCACTTTTCCTTAAATTAATTTTCTTTCTTTTTTAAAATAAATATACACTATAAAGGATCAGACCATTTGGACATTCCTGAGAACTATACAAGCTCAGACTCTGAACCGCAAAGATTTATTATACAGATGACATGCTAGTGTGAGCCAAAATTTGTTCCTGTGATAAAAGTTCCAGTGGAACAAATATCACATGAAATATATTCCGGGAGAACTTTTTTCACAGACAATTTCTATTTAATTTGTTCCATCTCTATAAAATAAGTTCCACACTTTACCTGGTGAAATAAGTTCTGGGTTTATGAAATTTGTTCCTTACGTTGTGAAATAAGTTCCTATTCTATGAAATTTGTTCCTTACCTGGTGAAATAAGTTCAGAGTCTGTGAAATATGTTCCACTGGTTATACAACTTATCTTTAATAATGAGCATTGTCATTAATGTGTTTAAAGTATTGCGGCAAAGGTAACTATATGCTCAATAATGGTGAAAAAGATATTGGACCTTACAATCAGAAGAATTTTAAAATTTGGTATCAACCTGATGCTAACAACAACAATAAGGATGATGATGATGGTGATAAACAAATGGAAGATGATAATTTGGCAACTGCGAGTACAAATGAAAACGTAGCTAATGTCAGTGCAATGAACAAATCAGTTGTCACTGAAGCACAGGTCCATCATGTGTCATGTGTATACCATTCAGATTCAGATGTTGATGTTCCATCAGGTCAGGCCAATTTCATGTTAACCCATGACATGTCATCAGAGGAATCTTTGAACACATACTTTAATATGTCAACTTTGTCTAATACGTCTGTTGTCAACACATCTGTTGATCATGACAGGATAGATGTTCTAGAATCATACCATCTTGATACCTCAACTCCCGTCCTACGCAAATCCAAACGAGCCAAAATGTCAACTAAATGCCAATCTTTTATATATGAATATTATGATTAAACATATTTGTTACTTTGTATCAGAATTTGTAGGAAAATTAAATAGTCACGGTGTTTAAATTATTTATCACCGTTGTTAATCTTAATTGTGCATTTGTTTTTTAATCATATTATCTACATACAACAGATATGCTGACTTAATTTGATATTTCAAAAATTTTAACTTTTATAACAGGAATTTATTTGACTTTTTTTAAAACAATTTATATCGGAACGTAATTCATGGAGCTGTGATATTTGTTCCGGAACTTATTTCACATTTGGTTAAAAAATTAGTTACGGAACAAATTTTACAGGGCTGGAACTTATTTTCTGTGATATAAGTTTTGGTGGAACATATTTTCTATGAAATAAGTTCCAGCGGAACAAATGTCACGCCGGAACAAATTTTTTGTTACACTAGTGATGTCATGATCTTTACGGAAACTTCATTTTACTCTTTAACCTTAAAACATTTCAGATTTACGTCAGTTGAACAGTGTACAAAAGTAAAAATAAAGCCCACAGGTAAGATATATATTTTGTAAAAGTATTTAAAGTATATTCTTTCATTTTTATACCCCCTGCAACCAAAGTTTGGGGGGGTATATAGGAATCACCTTGTCCGTCCGTCTGTCTGTCCGTCGTGCCGTCTGTCTGTCTGTCCATATATCTTGTAAGCGCAACTCCTCCTAGACCGCTCAATGGATTTCAACGAAACTTTAAACAAAGGAAGTACATCATCCAAAGATGTGCATGAAGAAAAATCTTTGCTTTCCGATATCACACAAGGGAGATAATTCGACTTATATTTTTTTTGGTTTATTCATTATATGAACCTCGTAAGCGCAACTCCTCCTAAACCGCTCAAAGGATTTCAACGAAACTTTACACAAAGAAAGTACATCATCCAAAGATGTGCATGAAGAAAAATCGTTGCTTTCCGATATCACACAAGGGAGATAATTTGACTTCTATTTCTTTTGGCTTATACATTATATGAACCTTGTAAGCGCAACTCCTCCTAGACCGCTCAATGGATTTCAACGAAACTTTACACAAAGGAAGTACATCATCCAAAGATGTGCATGAAGGAAAATTTTTGCTTTCCGATATTACACAAGGGAGATAATTGGACTTCTATTTTTTCCAGTCAACTGAAACTTTACCCTGGGCAAGGCAAAGCGGGGGGGTATCCTTTGTGAGCTTTGCTCACAGTACATCTAGTTGATGTAATTATTTAAGAATAAGGGACCTTGAGATTAACATCCATGCCATGTTTGGTTTCAATCCATTCAGTAATTTTCAAGTGGAAGCCATTTGTATGTCCACACGTGCAGACCATTACCAAGTCCATCCGTTATGTTGCAGCGGGGGACAAAAATTGATATTATCACACAGTTTTCAATTATATTTATGTTTAGAAATGATGAGAGACATATGTTAAGCTTAACAAATTAAGGGTCATGAATCACACTACTGACATCTACAGGGCAGAATGATTTCATATTTTGTTTGTAGCTTTGACATGATGAGTTGTACATTGTCTCCTATTTTCAGTTCTACGGGACCGCAACTTCCTGTTTGACGGGACTTTGACATAATATTGTAAAAATACAATGTTGCACACCAAAATTTATATCGCATTTTACTCAGCTTCATATGACATCATATATTTGTCCTCCGCCGCAACGCGATGGAGGGACCTAGTAATGGTTGCATCCGTGCCTCCTTCAGTCTGTCCGTCCGTCACAGCTATTTATCTTCACAACTCCTCTGAGACCGCAGATCGAATTTCATTCAAATTTTATAAGATGTTAGTTTAGTCACCTTTTGTACTTGATCCTATTGCACCACCATTTTGATTTGACAAATTTTACGGGAGTTATGGGACTTTAACTTTTCTCTGCATTTGACACTATAGGAACACTTTGTGGATGCAAATCCCCTGAGACCGCTGATCAAATTTCGTTAAAATTTTGTAGGACTGTTAGTCACCATTGGTATTTGATCCTATCGCAACACCATTTTGATTTGACAAATACAACGGGAGTTCTTGGACTTTAACTTTTTTCTGCATTCAACACTATAGGAACACTTTGTGGATGCAACTACTGTGAGACCGCTGATCAGATTTCTTTCAAATTTTATAGGATTTTTAGTCACCGCAATTTTGATTTGATAAATTTTACGGAAGTTATGGGACTTATATGTTTTTGTGCATTTGACACTATAGGAAATTTATGGATGTAATTTTTATTTGTATTGTACTGCAATTTTTTTTATTATGTGTTGACATCCATACTGTGCCGTCATTTCAATAATACACATTTTGTATATCTTGTGGGGCTTTGACTTTTCTCTGCAGCATGGGACATATGGCTACGTGTAGCAATCTTGTGTATGTAGCTTTGACATGATGAGTTGTACGTTGTATCCTATTTTCAGTTCTGCCAGAGCCCAACTTCCTGTTTGACGGGACTTTGACAAGTGGGGGTATCCTTAGCACAACATCGCGTGCAACTTCTTGTTTTTATTACAGATCCATGTATGTCCACTCCATGTAAAAACAGTGGTGAATGTATATCCAAAGAGGATGGTACTTTTCAGTGTGTATGTAAATATGGTGCTTCAGGAGAGCTCTGTGAAATTGGTAAATTTAATGTCATTTGGTACATTAATATCTTTAAACAGTGGAGATGGCTTTAGTGAACAGGTCACAGAGTAGAATTTCTTTCATAAAATTATTTCCAACTAGAACTAACTTTCATTTTGTCCTGACAGAATAAATTATGTAAAATATTTGTTCCAATGAACTATTCAGGATAATATTCCTGTAGAAATTCCTGTGTCTTGCATCCTCACTTAGGAGAAACATACATAAGTTCAGTGTTAAATTTCCTTTAAACACCATCTTCTTTTTAAACCACTAGGCCAATTGGGATCAGACTTTTGTGAATGGTCCTTTGGTGGCTGCTACTGTCTGGCATCCTCACTATCAAAAATGGTTGATATCCCCACCAATATGCTATAAATGTTCTTGTTTGTAATAATGAGATGAAGTATATATTTTATTAGTCACTTAGTTGGAGGTGGTAATGTGTTCTCCATTTTATAAATGTTCAGATATCTTGAAAAGGGTTGAGGCTTCTCAACTTTTGAACCATATATATTCTTTTGTGTCAAGAAAAGACAGTTTCATTGAGATATGAGATAGGCTTTATCCATCATAGTCTGAGATTGCTCTGACATCTGACGGCCTTTTTTGTGATATGCTGGGGCCGTGGGACATCAGAGCGCACTCCGTATAGAAAACATAAAAATTGCCGACCCAGACTTGGGGCAGTAGTTTTTAGACTCGAAATTGTAATATATTCAATTATAAGTAGATAAATCATACATCAATCGATTCCTTATTCATTTTTCTATAAGAATTTGTACATTTATTTACCAACAATCTCCCTGTACCATAATATAAAATATTATGTAATTATGTAGTCATTGAAAATTTGTTTTATGCTTGTGTATTTGTCTTTGCATGTGTTCCCTTTTGGTTTCTGTTATGTTATATAATTTCCTAAGAATTTAAGAACTGATGTTAAATATACAAAGAGATAGGTACCAGTAATTCATGATGTTAGTAACATTTGTATATTTGTAGGCAAATTCTGTTCAGTTTCCATGTTGAATGCTTATAATATGTTTGATGATAAACTCTTTAATAATGACAGATTATAAATATAAAAATACAGAATTCAATGACCAGAGAAATAGTTTATTTGAATTAATAGTAAAAAAGTTGATTTCAAAACCTAATTTTATACTTCTGTGTTACCTGCAAGTGATTAGTGTTAAGTCATGAAAAAAGTTTAATATAGATTAAAAAATAAAAACAATATAAATTGCTGGTATTCAATTATATTTCTGGGTAGTCAAACTGAAGAAATACCAAGTTGTTGATCTTAGAAATTGATGCATACTCACTTAACACAAAGCTTATCTAGAACCCTGTGGTAATTTTTATCATTTATATACAGAACCAGATAAATGTAAAGAGAAAGTTTGTAAAAATGGGGGAACTTGTCATGATGGATATTGTACGTGTACAGATGGCACCACTGGTATGAGCTGTGAGAATGGTAAGTTCCCAAATAATTTATAAAAAGTGGATGTAATATAGAGTAATTATTGTATTCAAAGTCCATCCCGAAATAATTTTAGCATTGAACATTATAAAGCAAATAACAAATCAATCAATAAATTAAATATGACAAAATTTTGATTTTTATACTGAAGAGTACACAACTTGTTTGATAATCATATGATAACCCAGTAATACTTCCCTTAAACTTATTAAAAATTATCAGAGTATCAAAACACTGATGATAAATATGTATCTTTTTGTGTCCTTTGGCATAACTGTTTTATTTTAGTTTTCAGTGCCTGTGACCAAAATACTTGTCAAGGAAAGGGTGGAATGTGTATTGATAAACCTGGAGAAATACCAGCTTATGAGTGCCTGTGTACCAACATAGATACTAGACAGTCATGTAAAAGTATGGTATTACCAGTTTTATAATCTGAATCATGCCTTATTATTGACTCGTAACTTTTCAGTTCACCCGGCCTAAAAGGCCATGTGAGCTACTGCCATCACTTGGCATCCGTTGTCTGGCGTAAACCTTTCCATTAAAGATCTTCTCCTCTGAAATCACTGGGCAATCGGAATTAAATTTTGCAGGAATTATGTTTGTGAGCTCCTCTACAAATTTCCTCATTTCATCTTGATCGGGCAAAAAACATGGCTGCCATGGGCAATTGTTGTTTCTGAGTTTTCAAAAATCTCCTCTGTAACTGCTTGGCCAAAATTGAACAAAACTTAATACGATGCATATATGGGAGGTCCTTTATAAAATTTCCTCATTTTGTCCCAATCAGACTACAAATATGGCTGCCATGGGCATTTCTTGTTTCTGATTGGTTGATATAAAAAAATCTTCTCCTCTGAAATCACTTGACCAAATGGAACTAAACTTGACAGGAAGCATCTATGGGAGGTTCTTTACAAAATTTCCTTTGTCCCGATCGGGCAACAGACATGTCTGTCATGCAATTCTTGTTTCTCATTGGTTCATTAAAAAAATTTTTTTTTCTCAGGAACTGATTGGCCAAATGGAACGAAACTTGACAGGAACCATCTATGGGAGGTTCTTTACAAAGTTTCCTTATTTCGTCCCGATTGGGCAATAAACACTTAAAAAGGTTGCATTACTGTTGTGTCAGTTGAATACTACAGAAAATTTTTTTTTACCGTTTTTCCCATGAATAAGTTCATTTCTGAAGCACTCTCTAACTGCTATTAGAATCCAAGTTTTCATGAGTTTCCACTGCCTACTTTATGAAATCAGCTATCTACTTTAAAAGTTATTAAAAGCCCTGGATGACCTGGAATGTCAACAAAGATGGCAACCACAGCCAAACTTAAATTAACATAGGACCCTATGGTAAAATTCATTTAAAAATCTTTTTGTCTGTAACCACTAAGCGAATTGGAACAAAACTTGGCATAAATGATCCTTAGGTGGTCCTCTTTCAGAATTATGTCCAATGACCCTGAATGTCAACAGAAATGGCTGCTGAAGCCAAACTTAGTTAAAAATAGGACACTATGGGAAAATTCCTTAAATAATCTTTTTGTCTGGAACTACAGAGCCAATTGGAACCACACTTGGCAGCCATGGTTATTCAGAATTATGTCCAATAATAAATATACATTTGTTTTTTTACATGTATGTCTTTTTATGGCTGTTGATTGGCATTTAATCCAGGTGAGCGAAACGGGCTCCTGGAAGCCTCTCGTTTATATGTTCTGTTTCTCATTAACTTTGATCAGAATATTTGGTGTAAAGATACATGCCTGTCTGACATGTGTCTTGCCTAACTTTGACCTCATTTTCATGATTCACTAAATTAGGTTAAGTTTTTGTGATGAGTTCACTGTCTCAGTAATGGTTTAGGATAAGTCAAAATATTTGGATTGTGCCTGACCTGGACTTCAATTGAACTAAACAAGATGCAGGCTTGGTCTTGTTTATCATTTGAAGTACTAAGGTAAATAGATGCAGACCTGCCAACTATCCCGATTTTCATGCCTCAACCCAAATCCCTATATCGGGTTCCTAAAACAAGCAAAAAACCTGATTTTCATAAATTCTACCCGAGAAAATGTTATTCTTACCGATTTCCGGTAATAGAGGACAACATAGAGATATTATCCAATCAAATTCATCGTAGTATCTGATATTCGGGTCATACTGATTTACCTGAGGATTATCTGTGACAGAATATAATTTCCCCCATAATATTTGTTCCAAAGAACTTTTAACATATAACAAAAGTTCCATTGGGAACTTTCCTTATATAATATTTTATCCAATGCTATAAGAAAATTTCCTTCGCAAAGGATAAAATATTACATAAAGAAAGTTCCAAATGGAAATTTTGTTATATGCTAAAAGTTCTTTGGAACAAATATCATGGACATTGTTTTGACATTTCCACCAGTACAAAACTTCAAATCGGAACTTTTGTTATTTAACAAAAGTTCCCTATAACAAATATACTGATTTCTATCATTGTAGCAATCAAGGACGTATATTAGAAGGATAGGAAACTCCTGATATCGCCTTGATAATATCCGAGAAATATCGCGAATCGCGAGAAAACACGAGATCTGCAGAAAGCTTCAGCGGGAATCGCCGCTTCGAGATTTCTACATCAATTTTTAAGTATAAAAACATTATATGAATAATAAAAAACATATTTAGTAGAAGTTATTTTATGGTATTAAATGATTTTTCACTATAAAAACAACATCAAACACTTATAAACATCATAATAAAAGATCATAAGTAAGTATGCCAGATGCTGCCCATGATGCTGGGACCGAGATGGCATGACCCGTCATGTTGCATTGATTTTTTAAAATTTTATTGCATTTACTTGTATAAAAGTTTTTGATTACAAGTTTTAGATAATATTTACGTTTGCATATGAAAATAGAGCGTCTTTTGTTGTGTATTTCACGTGTAATATAACATATAAACCAGTCCTTTTCGGTAAACAAAATGGCGACTTCCATAGAGAATGGCCTTGTATTTTGCAGCTAAATGTGCATTTTTGGTGTGAAAAGGCGCTTCTAAACTGAATGAGTTCCTTTCCTTTGATATTTTAACGTTTGCATAGCAAGTTTCAACTTTATTTGTTAAGAGGTTAGTCAAATATTGAAGTTATTGAAACCCCCTCCATCTTTTTTGTCAAATATTTATCAATCAGAGCAGAGATGCTATTTTGCAGCTATCTTGTTGAATATATGCTATACAATCACATATTGCATGATTTTTTTCCATTTCTATGACATTTTTACACTTGCATAGCAAATTTAAGCTTCTTATGCTGAGAATTTGATTAGATATTGAGCTACAAAATGAACAAATTTTTAACAGCTCTATTTTGTTTCATAATATCTACCTATCAGAGCAGAGCTGCTAGTTTGCAGGTATAAGGTACATGCACATTGCATAAAAATGCATTACAGTTATTTTTTTCCTTTCATTACATATATCTAGACTTGCAGAGAAAAAATGAGCTTCCTATTTTGGAAAATGAATGAGATATTGAGCCTTTCTTTGCTTAAATTAATTTTCATTTTTTTTTCATTCTCAAAATAACTGTGAACCGGGGCAATGCAGTTAAGGTGGTACCCAACACTTTCACTAAAATTAATTTGGCTCGTTTAATTTTCATAAAATTTTGACAAAGTATTTACTTTGACCCATTGACAAAAATTTTAAAATTTCAAAACATTTGAACCGACTAATTCATCAGAAAAATTACACTGATTGTATAGCAGTTTGACAAACACTAATATTGATCATTGAAAGGCTTAATATTCCCTTAACAACACAACGTTATTAAAACGTTTAGCTGATTTTACAGAGTTATCTCCCTGTAGTGTTAGGTACCACCTTAATTTGCAGCTCAAAAGTCAATATCGGAATAGTAAACAAATTTTACTTTAAAGGTCTTCTGTTCCTTACATGTTTTTTAGCATGCTGAGCAAAATTAAGCGCCCTATCTGGCAGAAAAGCATACATATTTTGTTTTATTTGTCTTATACTTCTGTCTCAGTTGTCAGGGGCAACCTATGAATTTCGTCGGCCAATTGAAGAATGGTTTTGTGTAGTGTAGTATGATGTAGATGATGTACGAATTTATGTGTAAAAGACTGAAACAATTACCTATGTGGCAGGCTAACTAACAGACCATGTTTATACAATCAATCATAACACCTGTAATTGACAAATGTCATGTGGCCGGGTGAACCTCAGAAGGTAAGGTGCTATTGATAATTGAATATACAGGTGCCCAGCTGAGAAAAGATTTTTATTTGGATAGAAATGCGGTTTTAAAGATGTGATTATGCAATAAAAGTTTTATGACAACTAGACTTTATAATTTTACTAAGGTATGTCATTTAAGTTGTTTTTTCAGTAGAGAAATAGTTAGACAAATAAATATATTTATTATATTCTGTATATTCCCCTAGCAATAGTTCCAAATCAAGATCAGTGTCCCAAGATAAAAAATCTGACATGTTAATAGAGTTCAGATCAAAAAGTAAATAGCAGATTTTGCAACTCGTTCTTTTTATGATATATTCGTGTATATTTCTCAAGATTAATTTTCTCAAATCAGCTTTGGTCATTTTGAAAGTAGACAATGACTCTTTTAGTGTATTTTGGGTCATAGTCTTTCTAAATTGAATAGTAGAAAGGAAACTACAAAAGCTCATTAAATAAACAACTTACAACTTACAATTTGTCAAAAAGTAGAAAGGAAACCGCACAAGCTCATCAAATGAACAACATACAATCAGGACTAATTTATTTTTTATTATAATTAATTATAAATCATCACAAGAATTAGGAATGCATAGGTAAATGCTCAAACTAAATAAGGTTTTAATCAAATTAATAATTGTTTCTAGAAGACATTTACTATTCAATAATAAAAATGTTATAACTTTGTAATTTATACGATTTTAACGGCCCTGTAAGACATATTTGATAGAATTTTTTTTTTATATTTGTTTCTTTGGTTTTTGAACATCGAAAATAATAAACAAAGTTTTTTAAGTTAAAAACAAATGAGAGAATTTCTGTCATGATGATCAAGACTATAGGAGTTCTAGTTGTTTACATTATCGTAACTAACCGGAAATATTTACTTGAAGTGCGCATAATTGTAGTAGTGAGTAAATACAAGTCTCACGATACGCGATATTTTAACGAGATACCGCGAGACACCAATCCTTGTTAGTTATACGTCCTTGTAGCAATTAAGTAACAACAAATGAGGCAAAATCATTTTTAAATATATACATTGAATGTACACAAAATTGTTTAGAACAAAATCTCGAGAATGGATTGATTGTAATACATTGTTTAGAACCAAATCCCGAGATTGGATTGATTATAAAACATTGGTTAGAACAAAATTTCTATAATGGATTGATTATACATTTATAACTTTTTTATGAGAGGAAAATATTCATAAATACTATTACTGCGCTCTTTTCCAACACATTGTCGTCTTGGTCGTCCATTGCTTGCACTTCTAGGAATGTTTGTTATATTATAAAAGTTCCAGGAATATTGGTTATATTATAAATGTTCCAGGAATATTGGTTATATTATAAACGTTCCAGGAATATTTATTATATGATCAAAGTTCTAGGAATTTATATTACAATATCCAAAATTATTTCTAGCTACAAATGTATGCAAGTAAATGTCCAATAATAAAATACTGGAATTTTCATCTGAAATTTGTGGCTAACTTCATGCTTGCCTTAAGTATAAGTTAAACTTTGTTCTTGGTACAGACAAACGTACCATTTAGTTACTGTAAGTAAGTGGGGCATGGAGGAATGAAATATTAAAAATATATATTCTTACCTTGTTTAGAATATGGGCCATCGTTTAAATATGTAAAAATTGTGTTGTATTCCTCAGACTCCATTGTTTGCATGTACTACATGTACAGGTAAATGTCATACACAGGTGAGGTGAGCAGTAATTAAGATACAATCAGGTGAAAAAAATCACACGACCCTCTTTCTTTAAAGGAACTAATATTATGGAAATATATGATGTTTTAGTTCCAGGAAAATATCTTATGAAGGTGGAAATAATGTTATGTTATGTTAGTTCCCAAGAACTTTTATTATCCATAGTTTGGTTCCAGGAGGAATAAGTATTATGCGGAACAAATATATGTTCACATATCGATCTGTTTTGACACTAAGTATTATGTAAACATATACAGGTGCCTCAATAAAATCAATGATTTGTCAAAGTTTTATGGGTCTTAATTGGTAAAAATTCTTTAATCAGGGGAACATAGTTAATAATTATTTTAATAACTGATCAAAAGAATGCAAAGGCTTGGATGCTGTTTGCACATTGAGACAATTGTTATAAAAAGAATATGAAAAATGGAATTGAATCATAACAGTTCAAACTATCACAAAGGTCGTTACTCCACCCAGCAAGAAGAAACGTTTGCCACAAAACAAATGAACCAAATGAAAGGAACATCTTTACACAGAATGATACACACAGCATCAAAACAACCTCAAGAGTTCAAGAAACAAACCATAATTGATCCTAAATATCATGAAATACTTTCTACTGGACATTATAAAAAAAAAACAGTCATAAGTCATTTAAATTTTTTCTTCGGGGAAAATCCCCCATGGAGGTTTTCAAAAGTTGGCAGGTCTGTAGATGTAGAAGAAAATTCATGCTGTAAATGATAGTAAAAGTGTATATGACAGCAAGAAAATTTCATTGGTGGAAAAGTTTGAAAAGTTCTGCTTTCATTTCAGCAAACTGTTCAACAGCACCAAGTAGTCCTGGGTGTAATAGTAAGTGTATGAATTAGCTTTTTTTTAAAATTAATAACAATCATGAAATGAAATAACCAGGAATAATTATTTTAATTCATTATATAGAATAGACCTTTGTATTTTTAGCACTACTCATCTTAAAAATATGGCGGAATTTCACAATTTTCACAAACATATTTCACAAAATGAAGCTGTGCATGAAGGAATATTATTATTATCTATTCTCTCAAAGGGGAGTCAATTGGAGTTGGGCAATAATTTTATTCATTGTGTAATTACAACTTCTAATAAATGGAAGGATTGAATTAAATGAAACTTTAAGTAAATGTAGTAGATATAGATATGGAGATATGGATGAAGGGTATCTTTTAGTGAGCTTGTTCACTGTATCTGTAGTTAAAAAAAATCCACTCATTTGAATCTTTTATTTTAAGGTAAAACAAAAGCTCTGATAATTACATTGAAATATAGATGCAGCCATATTTTTTATTAATAGATTGTACAGGTTTACCCAGTCCATGTCATACTGGAATTTGTAAAAAGACAAATAGTGGACATACTTGTATATGTCCAGAAGGCTATGTTGGAAAAGACTGTCACACAGGTATGGCAGAAGAAATTTTAATTATTGGTTATCAGTCAAAACATTCATCTCATTAGGTTATGAAATACACTTCTAAAGCCATATTATTAGTTATCCAGCTTTATAGCAGTGAACATGAAGATTGTACCACCCTGAAGAACTTCTGTGCAGCCTGAGGTGGAAATAGGTCATATAGGCTAACTTCATTTTTGTCTTGCCTATTTCATCGTGATGGTGAGATATAGGTATTACTTTTCTTAACTTTGTACATATAATACCTACAATTAAGATTTATGGTCCACAGATAGCTTATCGTATTAGGTTTGCCGCAGTATACTTTTCTTGCGACCCTGACCTCATTTTCATGGGGGGCCTCAGTGGCCGAGTGGTCTAGGTAGTTCGTCATGACTACTAATGATCACTAGCCTGTCAACACTACGGTTGTGAGTTCGAATCTCACCTGTGGTGGGGTGTGTTCGACTCCCACCTTAATTGACAAGGATTGCCAATTTTCCTACCGAAGGTCGGTGGTTTTTTCCGGTTACTCCGGCTTCCTCAACCAATAAAAACTGGATGCCGCGAAATAGCCAAATGTGCTGAAAACGGCCTTAAACCCCAACTAAACAAACAAATCATTTTCATGGTTCACTTACTTTATAAACATAAAATTAAAATCTGTGTCCAAGTTTCGTGGTTAAATCCATTTCTCAGCAACTGTAATACCTAGGCCAAGTATATTTGGTCTATAGATAGTTCTTAGTGGTACATGCCAGTCTGACACCTGGCTTGGGACCTTGACCTCAATTTCATGCTTGAGTGACTTTTTTTGTCATATTTTCGTGATTAAGTCCATTTCTCAGCAACTATAATACCTAGACCCACCATATTTAGTCAGTAGAATGTTCTTAGTGGGTACATGTCAGTCTGACACCTGTCTTTTGACCTAGACCTCAATTTCATGCTTGCGTGACCTGCATCACATTTTCATGATTAAGTCCATTTCTCAGCAACTATAATACCTAGACTCACGGTATTTGATATATTGGTAGTTCTTTGTGGGTACATGCCAGTCTGACACTTGTCTCTGGATCTTGACCTCAATTTCATGGTTTAGTGACTTTCATCCAAGTTTCTTGATTTAGTCCATTTTTTTAGCAACTATAATACCGAGACGGTAAGACGCACCTTGTTTGGTCTATTGATAGTTCTTGGTTGATACATGCCAGTATGACACTTGTCTCTGGACCTTGACTTCAGTTTCATTGTTGAGTGGCTTTCATCTAAATTTCTTGATTTAGTCCATTTTTCAGCAACTATAATACCTAGACCCACCATGTTTGTTCTATAGATAGTTCTTAGTGGGTACATGCAAGTCTGACACCTGTGTCTTGACTTGGACCTAAATTTTCATGCTTGAGTGACCTTGTCACATTTTCGTGTTAGGTCCATTTCATAGCAACTTTAATACCTAGACCCACCATATTTGGTCAATAGATAGTTCCTAGTGGGTACATATTTAACAATTATTATTATTATAAATTATAATCAATATTATTATTATTATTATTATCATCATCATCTAATGCAACCGCTAGCTTCATTTTGACTAATATATTTTTCTCGTTAATCTTTCATGTCTTTATCCTCACCGTTATCTGGACAGAAATTCAAGTTTTAATGTCGTTCTGCATACTCCTTACCACTCTCTCACAATTATTTTGGTGTTAGTATCACTAACATTTTATTACTTTTCAATACAAAAAAAAAGAAATTAAAACTGTTAATAATGGTACACCCGAAATCATTTACAAAAATAGTTTAACATATGCGATTATTTTATACATGAGGGATACATGTATCTAGCAACAGTACACTTACTATATGTTCAGTTAGAATTCCGAATATATCCTGTTCATTTTAATACGACCACAAATATTTGTGGTTGTATTTATAAGCCTGTCGTCATAGTTGGCATCTGTTTAAGTTAACGGGAATTATGTTAGTCCAAATAACCTTGAAAACATCACAAACTCTGTCTAACGTTTAAAATATGTTGCTTTCAGAATTGGCGCAATATATTCTTGCCATTTCCAATTTTTATGCCTTTTCTTTGAAATATCTCTTTTTCCAGTACGGTGACCCCACGTTTTTATTTTTTTATTTTGTTTAATAAATAAAAATGAATATTCTATTTAATTCTCATCCAAAAATCATTGGTCAGTTTTTTACAATACTGGATTTTTCATAGATATTTTACCATAAAAAAGGTAGGAAAATATTTATAGCAAAATATCGTCATAATTTGTTCCTCAGAAGATGATAATACCAATAATATAATTTCTACAAACAATATGGTTAACAAAACAAACAAATTTCATGTGATTAGGACTTTTTATAAAATATTAAACTGTAAATAACTACAAGTTCCGATTTCTAAAATTCGTGAAAAAGATGGCGTTATAAATCGAAAACGAGGTTGGTGACCCCATTTTTTTATTGGCTGATTTTTAAGCTTTTACTTAGGCTAAAGTGAAAATAAAATTTAAAGAAGATATTATTGGTAGATCTGAATAGAGGTATTTGTCTTTAAAAAGATATCTTGATTGTTTTAAAAGATATAAAGTAAATAAGATATCTTATATCTTATACTTTTAAAGATGTCTTACAAACTGTACAAGATATCTCATAAAGTATTTGTTTTAAGGATTTAAAGGATATCTTTAAAAAGAGATAAAATATCTTATAAACTAAATGAGATATATTATAAACTAATTGAGATATCTTATTAATTAAGTCAGATATCTTATATATTAAATAGGATATCTTGAGATATATTATAAACTAATTGAGATATTTATTAATTAAGTCAGATATCTTATATATTAAATAGGATATCTTATTAACTTCAAATTATAAGATATCTTATAATCTGAATGAGATATCTTATTTAGGTTATAAGATATTAGCTGAAATGTTGGGTCATTTTGACTTTTAACTTTTTAGGCAATGTGGGCTTATGTCATAACTTTGCATCAGTTGTACATTGTCTGTTGTCCGTTGTCTGTAAACTTTTCATATTTTGATCTTCTCCTCTGAAACTATTTGGCAGATAGAAACCAGACTAGGTAGGAATGATGTATGGAAGGATTTTTACAGACAATCTACCTTTTTTTCCAGTTGGATGAACAACATGGCCACCAGATGCTATCTGATTTTTATTTGCCAATTTTCAAAAATCTCCTCTGAAACTACATTATGAAATGTTTGGAAACTTTTCAGGATTAATGACAGCAATACCCTCTACAAATGATTCACTTTGAGATTCATATACTCACCCAACAGCTGTGGATGTTCAAAGTTTCCATTGAAACTATATGGGAAAGGACTTTTTTTGTCATTTGCTCAATAGCTTATGGGCAGATTGTAACAGATGTTTGCAGGAATCTCGTACCGAAGGACAGATGCAAATGATCCAGCCTTTTCTTAGGTCAGAGGTCAAGGTCACTTTGACATTTTTAATTTCTTTAACAGCTGTGTGGATACAGCAAACCTTACATTTTCAAATGGGCTAAAAGAAGCCAGGTGAGTGATGCAGGCTCAGCTGAGCCTCTAGTTTTGTTTTGTTATTGTTTACATGTAGGTTTTTTGGCTTATGTCTATATATTTTAGTCCTTCTCTGCCCTTTTAATAGCTTACCACTTCCATATATATTCCTTGTATTATATTTAACTGCTTTGTAACATAATTCTTTTATATGTTGAGTGATATATACAATATTTAACCATAATTATTTAATTATTAAAGCTTGTTCAGTTATTTGACAAATTGAGAGAGAGAATTTACAGTTCATGGACTGTCATAGTTAGAAAATAATACAAATTTGCCACTTTTTTTTTAGCAATAGACACCACAAGACAGATGCTGAGTGTAAGTTAAATTAAGATTTAAAGGCATGAGAATGAAGACAAATATACCAAAGAAGCAAACATAAAAATGCAATCCATAAGACAGACAAACCCAGGAAGACAAATGAACAACCACAATCACAACAAATAAACACTGAAAACTAAAAAACAATGAACAACAAGAACTATAAAAACCAGGAGTGAACTCAGGTGCTCTGGAAGGGTAAGCAATTCCTGCTCCATATACAGCACCCTTCCTGAAGTTCAACAAAGACAATCAGGTGGTAGTCACAAATCGGTGGAGGTACCTGAAATGTTACGACAGTGGGAATAGGTCCAACATCATCTTTGATATTGGAACACTGTGACTGTCAAATTTCCTAAGTGATGACATCAACTTATCCTTGATAAAACCCTGGTTAAGCAGCTTTTGTCACAGCAGTAATCTATTTGTTGAACGTCATGGTAACTCATCCATGCCCTTGAATATCAGATAAGCTGAGAAATGTAGATGCCATATGCAGGCGATGTTGGTATATTGCTACTCATGAAGGGAAAGTTAGCAATAGGTAAGTTGAAGTCCTCACGTTTGTCATAAAGTTTTGTCTGCAAATATCTCTTAATGTCTATTTCAAGAAACAAATCCAATTATGAAATGGACCTCAATGTGTTTGTAGTATCCTTAATTGCAAGCGCACTAGGGTAGATGAGATCTAGAAAGTCTTGGAATTTGATATTATTTAACGACAAAACGTCATTTATAACAAAAAGTGAAATTAAAGGATTCTGCTAGTTTATTTTTGTTTTCACGTAGTAGCCCTTGAATGAAGTCCGCTTCATTTGAGTACAGAAATAGATCGGTGAGGAGAGAAATTATATCATTTATAAACTAATTCTTTATGATTTAAAAGTTTTTATATAATGGTAAATGATTTATTTTATTATGCTGATTTATGTGGCTATATGTGTACTGGTACAATTCAGCAAACTTTGATGACCACTCTTAAACTATTCTGTTGATTTTCATGGCTATATTTGTACCGGTACATTTCAGCAAATTTTGATGACCTCTCTCAAGCTATTAGCCTACCCAAAGGGACATATGAATTAGTGGCGTCATTTTGCATCTGTCATTGTAAATATTTTTTATAGATCTTCTCTGAAACAACTATATCAGTTAGGACCAAACTTTCAAGAAATGTAAAATTAAGACTTTCAAAGTTGTATCTGATCACCTATTCAGCCAACCAAGACATCTTCCAGAGCTAAACTTAGTTTAGCATAGGACCCTATTAGATCTTGTTGTCTGAAACCTCTGAGTCAGTTGGAAACCAACTTTTCAACAACGGTCATTTTGTCATTCAAAAGTATATCTGATGATCTGTACAACCAACAAAAATTGCTGCTAAAGCAGATCCTAATAAAAAATTACCCAACAGATAAATTCCCTTAAAGACAAATCATTCTATTCATTTCTGACATAAGGAATTTCCTTAAAATCAACCCTACAATATTTAAAGTAATACTGATCAAAATGAGGTCACTGGACTCATTTTGTTATTTCATTTCAAACTTTTGAACGTGAGAAAGACTGTACATTTTGGTACAAGAATTTCCAAACTTTCTTATATTTCAATAAATAAAAATATAATTAATAATTATAAAACCAATTATATTTTCAGATATATAGCTCACCGTTCTTTTAAGATTTTTAAATCATTTTTCAATAATTGTTATGATGGTTAGAGTTCTCTTCTCTTGGCAAAACATTGGGTGACGTGATTTCATAATTGGGGTTCCAATTAGATATTGCCATTCAAAAACTTATGGATTAGAAAATTTTATTGAATAAAACTTATCAAATATAACAAATATTGAAAATAATCATAAAAATGAATAGAATATATTTGAAATTCAAAATTTTTGGAATGCTTTTTAGCCCACCTGTCCTAAAAGGACATGTGAGCTTTTGCCTTTACATGGCATCTGTCGTCTAGTGTCCGTCTTAATCTTTTTTAAAGATCTTCTTCTGGGAAACCACTGAACCAATTACAGCCATACTTGGTCTAAATGATCCTGAGGGTATCTAGAATAAAGTTTATTTTTTATTTCTTGTCTGTCGAGAAACATGGCTGCCATGGCTAAAAATAGAACATAAGGGGTAAACTGCAGTTTTTTGCTTGTATCTCAAAATTTAAAGCATTTAGAGCAAAACTGACGGGGTAAAAACGTTCATCAGGTCAAGATCTACCTGCCATGAAATTTTCAGACAAATCAGTCACTGTTTACTGTGTTATTGCCCCTGAATTGTTAATTTCAAGGGAATTTTGCAGTTCTAGGTTATTATCTTGAATATTATTATAGATAAAAATAAACTGTAAACATCAAAAATGTTCAGCACAGTAAGATCTACAAATAAGCCGGCATGTCCAAAATTGTAAATTGACCCCTTATAGGAGTTTTTGCCCTTTGAAGACAATTTTTAACATTTTTTTCATCATCTCTGTAAACTTTCTAAAATCTTCTTCTCTGAAACTACAGAATCAATTTCAGCCATACTTAAGCTGAAAGATCCTTAGGGTATCTAGTATAAATTTTGTGTTTTTTCTTGTCCATCGAAAAACAGGCTGCCATGGCTAAAAATAGAACTAAGGTGAAAAATGCACTTTTTGGCTAATATCTCAAAACCTAAAGCTTTTAGAGCAAAACTGACAAGAAGTTAAAATGTTAAGGAGGTCAAGATCTACCTGCCATGAAATTTTCATTCGAATTGGTAAACCCGATTGTGGGTTATTGTCCCTGAATTGTTATTTTGAAGGAAATTTTGAGTTTTAAGTTATTAACTTAAATATTATTCTAGATAAAGACAAACTCTAAACAGCAAAAATGTTCAGCAAAGTAAGAGATCTTACAAATAAGTCAACATGACAAAAATTGTCAATTGACCCCTTATAGGGGTTTTTGCCCTTGAAAGATTATTTACATGTAAACAGTAGTTATCAATAAAAATAATGGTCTGACATATTGTGACAGATGTTTAGAGCATAACTGAAAATAAATTATATGGTAGTTTAAATTCCATAGCTGGATACATGTATCCGTCAGTCCTTAAAGAATTACTTTGTTTATTTCTTAAAAGGATTTCAGATGTATCAATTTACTACTTTTATTTTAATTTTGTCTTTTGTAATGAAAAGTAATAAAATGTTATTGATACTTAAACCAAAAAAAAAATAGTAAGAGACTGATAAGAGTAATAAATAATACAATAAAAAGTAATTTTGTGTCCCAATAACTGTAATGATATAAATCTTAACATTAGCTTTCGATTAATAAGAAAAACTACTAGTCAAAATGAAGCTAACGGTTACATAAGCTAATAACAATAATAATAGTTATAAAATACAATAAATGGAGGTCAGCAGAATTCATAATTATATTTTATGACCTGTGATATATGAAAAATATTTTACATAAAGTTCAGACAGGATAATTTTTGTTAATCTTTATTTTAGTTTGAAAGTTTAAGTAAGTCATACATAAAAAAAAAATATCGTGCATTTTTCTCATTCTTTTTATGTTAACTTTTGCGAATCATTCATTGATTTGAGTTGTCTATCTCTTTCTGTTGAGCAGAGGTGGATAATTCTAATGAAAGGTTATAAGTTTCCAGAAATCGCAATGTCATAAATCGCCAATGGCATAATACCATTGGGCTACTGTGCAAAAACAGTAAAGGGATTTGTCTTTAACCACTGAGGTAATTGGAATCAAACCTTTGCAGGAATGGTCCTTAAGGATCTTCTTTCAAAATTGTATCCAATGACTTGCTTTGCCAACCAGGTTTGGCACCAAAGATGAACTTAGTTTAACATAGAACCTAAGGTCCTTATGTGGTCTTTAGACATATTGTATAACACCATCAGCAAGCAAGATGTCTGCCAGCATCATACAGTTACTTTTTATTTATGTGGGCAAGTGAAATCCAGGTGAAGGATACATCCTCATGACAGTCCCATGATATTTCATTACAGGGTAAGTTTGTGACACCTACAATGGTTCCTGGAAGTATTCTTAAGTGTGATCCTTTATCTGGAGGTGTTGATGTTAACATCATTTGTGGATTTCCTATATATGTGTACTGGAATGGAAATGGAATGTAAGTTGATTTAATATAATAACATAGTGTTCCTGTATATGTGTACTGGAATGGAAATGGAATGTAAGTTGATTTAATATAATAACATAGTGTTCCTGTATATGTGTACTGGAATGGAAATGGAATGTAAGTTGATTTAATATAATAACATAGTGTTCCTGTATATGTGTACTGGAATGGAAATGGAACGTAAGTTGATTTAATATAATAACATAGTGTTCCTGTATATGTGTACTGGAATGGAAATGGAATGTAAGTTGATTTAATATAATAACATAGTGTTCCTGTATATGTGTACTGGAATGGAAATGGAACGTAAGTTGATTTAATATAATAACATAGTGTTCCTGTATATGTGTACTGGAATGGAAATGGAACGTAAGTTGATTTAATATAATAACATAGTGTTCCTGTATATGTGTACTGGAATGGAAATGGAATGTAAGTTGATTTAATATAATAACATAGTGTTCCTGTATATGTGTACTGGAATGGAAATGGAACGTAAGTTGATTTAATATAATAACATAGTGTTCCTGTATATGTGTACTGGAATGGAAATGGAACGTAAGTTGATTTAATATAATAACATAGTGTTCCTGTATATGTGTACTGGAATGGAAATGGAATGTAAGTTGATTTAATATAATAACATAGTGTTCCTGTATATGTGTACTGGAATGGAAATGGAATGTAAGTTGATTTAATATAATAACATAGTGTTCCTGTATATGTGTACTGGAATGGAAATGGAACGTAAGTTGATTTAATATAATAACATAGTGTTCCTGTATATGTGTACTGGAATGGAAATGGAATGTAAGTTGATTTAATATAATAACATAGTGTTCCTGTATATGTGTACTGGAATGGAAATGGAATGTAAGTTGATTTAATATAATAACATAGTGTTCCTGTATATGTGTACTGGAATGGAAATGGAATGTAAGTTGATTTAATATAATAACATAGTGTTCCTGTATATGTGTACTGGAATGGAAATGGAATGTAAGTTGATTTAATATAATAACATAGTGTTCCTGTATATGTGTACTGGAATGGAAATGGAATGTAAGTTGATTTAATATAATAACATAGTGTTCCTGTATATGTGTACTGGAATGGAAATGGAACGTAAGTTGATTTAATATAATAACACAGTGTTCCTGTATATGTGTACTGGAATGGAAATGGAATGTAAGTTGATTTAATATAATAACATAGTGTTCCTGTATATGTGTACTGGAATGGAAATGGAATGTAAGTTGATTTAATATAATAACATAGTGTTCCTGTATATGTGTACTGGAATGGAAATGGAATGAAAGTTGATTTAATATAATAACATAGTGTTCCTGTATATGTGTACTGGAATGGAAATGGAATGTAAGTTGATTTAATATAATAACATAGTGTTCCTGTATATGTGTACTGGAATGGAAATGGAATGTAAGTTGATTTAATATAATAACATAGTGTTCCTGTATATGTGTACTGGAATGGAAATGGAATGTAAGTTGATTTAATATAATAACATAGTGTTCCTGTATATGTGTACTGGAATGGAAATGGAATGTAAGTTGATTTAATATAATAACATAGTGTTCCTGTATATGTGTACTGGAATGGAAATGGAACGTAAGTTGATTTAATATAATAACATAGTGTTCCTGTATATGTGTACTGGAATGGAAATGGAATGTAAGTTGATTTAATATAATAACATAGTGTTCCAGTATATGTGTACTGGAATGGAAATGGAATGTAAGTTGATTTAATATAATAACATAGTGTTCCTGTATATGTGTACTGGAATGGAAATGGAACGTAAGTTGATTTAATATAATAACATAGTGTTCCTGTATATGTGTACTGGAATGGAAATGGAACGTAAGTTGATTTAATATAATAACATAGTGTTCCTGTATATGTGTACTGGAATGGAAATGGAATGTAAGTTGATTTAATATAATAACATAGTGTTCCAGTATATGTGTACTGGAATGGAAATGGAATGTAAGTTGATTTAATATAATAACATAGTGTTCCTGTATATGTGTACTGGAATGGAAATGGAACGTAAGTTGATTTAATATAATAACATAGTGTTCCTGTATATGTGTACTGGAATGGAAATGGAATGTAAGTTGATTTAATATAATAACATAGTGTTCCTGTATATGTGTACTGGAATGGAAATGGAACGTAAGTTGATTTAATATAATAACATAGTGTTCCTGTATATGTGTACTGGAATGGAAATGGAATGTAAGTTGATTTAATATAATAACATAGTGTTCCAGTATATGTGTACTGGAATGGAAATGGAATGTAAGTTGATTTAATATAATAACATAGTGTTCCTGTATATGTGTACTGGAATGGAAATGGAACGTAAGTTGATTTAATATAATAACATAGTGTTCCAGTATATGTGTACTGGAATGGAAATGGAATGTAAGTTGATTTAATATAATAACATAGTGTTCCAGTATATGTGTACTGGAATGGAAATGGAATGTAAGTTGATTTAATATAATAACATAGTGTTCCTGTATATGTGTACTGGAATGGAAATGGAACGTAAGTTGATTTAATATAATAACATAGTGTTCCTGTATATGTGTACTGGAATGGAAATGGAATGTAAGTTGATTTAATATAATAACATAGTGTTCCAGTATATGTGTACTGGAATGGAAATGGAATGTAAGTTGATTTAATATAATAACATAGTGTTCCTGTATATGTGTACTGGAATGGAAATGGAACGTAAGTTGATTTAATATAATAACATAGTGTTCCAGTATATGTGTACTGGAATGGAAATGGAATGTAAGTTGATTTAATATAATAACATAGTGTTCCAGTATATGTGTACTGGAATGGAAATGGAATGTAAGTTGATTTAATATAATAACATAGTGTTCCAGTATATGTGTACTGGAATGGAAATGGAACGTAAGTTGATTTAATATAATAACATAGTGTTCCAGTATATGTGTACTGGAATGGAAATGGAATGTAAGTTGATTTAATATAATAACATAGTGTTCCAGTATATGTGTACTGGAATGGAAATGGAACGTAAGTTGATTTAATATAATAACATAGTGTTCCAGCTAGGATTTAAGGGCAGAGGGCGTTTATTGAGGATAAGGGACACTTTAATGCATTTCCAGATCTAGAAAGGGCAAACAGATCAAGTTAACTTTTAAAAAATGTCAATTATTCTCTTATCTAATGCCCTTATAAGTGTTCTATTAGTTTCTCTGCACTCTTTAATTCATTTTCAACTAATTCAGTATTGTAATTTAGAAAAGTAAATTGTTGTTATAGTAAGCTTTAAATTTTTAAACAAATTATTAATTTAGCAATGTATGAATTGCTGACAGAAACAGAAATAAAGAAAAATCTGGTTTGCTACAGTAACCTTGATCATATGTAAGGAAGAATAAAACTCATTTCACACAATTACTTACACAAGCACTTTCATTTGCTTACAGAGATTTTTAAGTACAAATAAGTGATATTAAGCTTGTTTTCTGAAAAAAAGTTTTTTTGTTTTTTTTTTAGAAAGCCTGTTGTAGAAGAAGTATTTCATCCAGAAGATATTATATTAGAGGGTTCATCTATAGGCATCCTTAAAGTGCTGTCTAAGTCATCTGTCGATGGATTCAGTCAGACTTTGAATGGTACAGTTACATTAACAAATCCAGACAGTAAAGCATTTACTCCAGGATTACATCATGTTTGTCTTGCTGTAAAACAGTAGGTTTTATAAGACTCTTATATTATTGTCCAATGAAAATTTAATGATCTTACTATGTGATTAATTTCCCCGAATCAAATTTATGTTTGAATATCATAATAACATCATACACTCAAATTCATATATAACATGTTTAAGTATGGCACTTGGGTATTAATTTGATGAAGGTATGGCATGCAGGCCAGCAGAAGTCCACAATTTGTTTCCAAATGATATCTTTAGTTTGCATCAGTCCATTGAAACAACATTTTGATATGTTGTTGTACCATATGAGACTCAGAACCATATTGATTTTGGGGTCAACTGTTTTTTGGCAAAAGATTTTTACTCAGAAATCACAGATGTTGAGAATTGGAAATATCTTCTTTTTACCTCTGCTGATTTTTACCAAACTTCAATGTTATTATACAATATGAGACTATGATGCCTATTTCTTTTGGTGTCAGCTTGTGACATAGCTTTGGGGAAAAAGTTGATTTTTTACTCAGAAATCGCAGAATTTGGGAATTGGGAATATCTTTAGTTTGCCTTTGTGGATGTTTACAAAACTTCAATTTGTTGTTAAACAGTATGAGACTTTTTACTCAGAAATCACAGAGTTTGAGAATTGACAATATATTAAGCTTGCCTCAACTGATTTCTACAAAAATTCAATATGTTTTTAAAAAATATGAGACTTTGAAGTCTATTTAATTTTGGTATCAATCCATGACATTGTATTTGGGGATAATTTTTCTGAAAAATCAAAGATGGCCACCAAAGACGAACTTGGTGTAACATAGGACCTTATGAAAAAATTCACTTGAAGATCTTCTTGTCTGAAACTGCTAAGCGAATTGGGAGCAAAGTTGGCAGGAATGGTCCTTAGGTGTGTTTCATTCCAAATTGTATCCATGACCTAGATTGCCATCCTAGATGGTCATGGTCAAAAAATTTATTCTGCCTAATAAGTCTGCAAAAAAAAAAATCAAGTGATCAATACTGGCTCACGGGAGCCTCTAGTTTAAGATAGAGGTTTCCATTTGGATAACTTGAGAAGCGAACGACAGATCCTCTTCAGATTTTGGTATCTTTTTGCTAGTGATAAAATGGTCAAGTTTGATTTTCAGAATTATTAATATTGTTGTTTCAGATAAGTTTAAGTGGTTTCAGTGCAATAACTCCAGAAATATTGTGTATATATTTGTTCGATGGATCTTTTTAAGAACTCTCCCCTCTCCAAATTACCCTACTAGGGTACATTTGGACCTTTGAACTGAACTTTGACTGAAATCTTGCAATCATACTCTCTAGGTCAAATTGGTAAGTATTCAGTTGTCAAAGGAAACCCATAATGACCAAACTTTTTATAATTTCTGAAAATAGAAGCAAAGCTGCCATAGAGGGACACTGGAGCAATTTACCTGATATAGTCAAACCTGCTTTAAAGGACTCCTCTTTATAGCAAATCACTGTTTATAACGGGGACTCAGAAAATGTTGCCCTTATGAACAAAACCTGTAAAATTAACTTCTGAACAAAGGGCACCTGCTCATAAAGGGCACATTTGTTTGGTCCCATGGGTGCCCTTTATACACAGGTTTGACTGTATATGGGTTAAGTGTCTTTTGGTCTTCATTAAAGTGCACACAAGATTTAGTCATACGTATGTAACACAGAACCAAGTTTAGATATCCGTAAAAGCGAACACCGAAGTTGGCGGTGCTCCACCAGTAAGATAAAATTACTAAAAAGTATTGTTAAAATGAACTTGAAGCATGCCGTCCCATAATAGTATATACTACCTGAAGAAAATAACAAAATCGGATGTCAAATGGAACCCAAAAATTATGGCCTTTTTACAAAAACAAAGTACCGGTAAAAAAACTGCTGACAAATTGGACAGTAAATGTACCAAGGAAGAACATGTAGTACAAATGGAAACGAGTGATTATAAAACTGATGATTGTCAACCTAGCCTACACTTCAATGACTTCTCAGACAGAGTCAGAGTCCATTAGAGAAATTATTGAAAATATAAACGTCATTGACAATTGACAAGCCTCAGAATCCCCAGAACCAACTGAAACTGGTGAAACCTCCGAGTCAGGAAGTATAAGTGCTAGTAGTAGTTTGGATGAAAGAAAATGTTGCCCTGTTTGGTACCATGGTACAGTGGATTCCGCTTATTTGCAAAGCCTATTTGTCAGAGAAAATTTTGCAATTAAGCGGACTTTGCGATAAAACGAAAAGCGTATCAGACCGGAAGTTTTGGAATCAGCTGATAGCAGTATACAGATCGTCAGATGTTAGCCACAGTTTACCAGAGTTATATAAAAGAATTTTGTTGAATGAAAGTTATTGCCTTTTAATAAATAAAAGTGAAATGAAGTTTTTGTTATTTTTTTTTTTCTTCATAAACTTCTTAACGTATTGCATGTATTTTGATAACCCAGATGACCTACATTTTAAATATAGAAACTTTACCTTGTACATAAATACAACTATAATCCAAAAATCCTTTATTCTATCCCAGTGTTATATTCCAGTAAAACATTTTAAATGCTGCAGAAATGATTTCAAAAATTTTAATTTTAATCGATAAAAGATATTTGTGATGAAGAAACGGTTTGTTTACATGTGAGTTTATAATCTCTAATCTGTTTCTTTTTTTTTTTTCATTAAAAGTATTACATAATTCATTTTCATTTCAATCTGAAGTGATAATTGTTTATAGATCTGAAATCAATTGTGATTTAGCCTACTTTGAATTAAAAAAAACAATTTTTGCTTTTACCTGTGCACGTGGTTATTTACATTGGAAACAAAAATGGCGGTCACTTATTTTCGTTTGTCAATCGCTGTTAGAATGAAGGACACGGAACATTCTTTATTCAGTTTCAGCAAAGGAAAACACAAATTTTATACATTTCCTCAATTTACCTAAAAGACCCGGATAAAGCCCTGATTTGAATTTCTAGATCTAATAATTTGATGTTTTTTTGTTTAGTAAATTGAAAAACTTGTTTATTAAATTGAAAAACCGAGAAGATTTAAAGCTGGAAAATGATTATGATTTTTGGGTGTATGCATGCAGCAAAAGCATGTCACTTACAAGAGTGAAATACTTTTGTCATTTATCAAATATAAACAATTATGCACAAGAAATTTTACCATGACAGTGTAATGATACAATATTATTTTCAAGGATATCAAACAAATAAAAGTAAGGCACTGTGTTCTGTACAAAAGTTATGTTTTATGTGGCAGTTGGATATTCAACATGGCTACCAGGGGCAGATAATACATTCTGATTGGACATATCTTTAAAGCTCTTCTTGTCAGAAACTACCAAGCCAATTGAATTGATTTGTTGTGTGAATGATTCTTGGATGAACCTCTACAAAACTTATGTTTTTTTGTGTCAATCGGAAATTCAAGATGGCCACCAAAGCCAGACTTAGTTTCACATTGGACCCTATGGGGAAATTTGTATTAAGGTCTTAGAAACTACCAAGTCAATTGAAATGTTTTTATGTATGAACAAGCATTGGATGATCCTCTACAAAGGGTATGTTTTTTGTGGTGATCGGAAATTCAAGATGGCCGTCACAGCCGGACATAGTTTAACATTGAAACATTAAAACCTAACAGGAATTTTGTACAAAGGTCTTCTTGTCAGAAACTACCAAGCTAATTGAAATGTTTTTGATGTTTGAATAATCATTTGATAGAGCACTACAAAAGGTATGTTTTTTGTGCCAATTGGATATTCAACATGGCTTCCATGGGCAGATAATTCATTCTGATGGACATATCTTTAAAGCTCTTTTTGTCAGAAACTACTGAGGCAATTGAATTGATTTGTTGCTTGAATGAACCTTGGATGAACCTCTTCAAAATGTATGTTTTTTGTGCCGATCGGAAATTAAAGATGGCCATTACAGCCGGACTTAATTTAACATTGGAGCCTATGGGGAATTTTGTACAAAGGTCTTCTTTTCAGAAAATACAAAGCCAATTGAAATGTTCTTGGTGTGTGAATGATCATTTGATAGACCACTACAAAAAATATGTTTTATGTGCTGATCGAAATTTCAATATGGCCGCCACAGCCAGAATTGGTTTAACATTGAACCCTATGGGTAATATGTACAAAGATCCTCTTGTCAGAAACTACCAATCCAATTGAAATATTTTTATGTATGAACAAGCATTGGATGAATCTACTAAAGTTATGTTTTTTGTGCCGATTGGAGATTCAAAATGGTTGCCACAACTGGACTTCGGTTAACATTGGAAATTTGTACAAAGGTCTTCTTGTCAGAAACTACCAAGCCAATTGAAATATTTTTATGTATGAACTAGCATTGGATGAACCTCTACAATAGTTCTGTTTTTTTTATGCCGATCTGAAATTCAAGATGGTCGCCACAGCTGGATTAGTTTTACATTGGACCCTATGGGGAAAGTTGTACAAAGATCTTCTTGTCAGAAAATACTAAGCCAATTGAAATGTTTTTTTTTTTTTCATGAAGATCCCTGGATAGATGTCTGCTCTGTGCCAAATCCAAATTCAAGCTAACTGCCACAGCTGGATGTAGTTTAACATTTTTAACATTGGACACTGGAAGAATTCTTTACATATCTTATCTAGAAGTGCTAGACACTGTAGAACAATTCCTTACAGATCTGATCTAAAAGCACTTTGTCAGTTGTGGTCACCTAAAATCCAGGTGAGCGATTCAGGCTCCATGGAGCCTCTGGTTACAATGATAACACAGCCATTTTTGATATGTTACATATTTATTTATTTCCTGCTATCATATATTAGAGTAAACAGACAGTAACAGAATCCAATACTATACTTGCTTTTGAGAAAGCAGATTCCTTGCAACAAGTGTATTTCTTTTATTTGGTACACTGATTAAAATGTCTGCAGATGTAATTAATATGGATTTATGGGTATGTGTTATTTTCATAATTTCTAACTACTTGTAGAGGAACAGTTCAAACAGATTATAGATGTTTTAGTATAGACATACAGTTTAAAGGCAAGTTGAAAATTAAGCAAACACTATTTTTTATAAATTAAATGAAGATTTTTAACTTAATAACTATGGTAATTGAATGTAGGTTTACACAAAATATCATCATCCTACACAATATATAAAGTCATATATTCTCATTCGACTGACAATTATTGAATAACACATACAAAAATTTTAATGATACTGTAAAGGTGTATATAGTGACAAGGACAGTTTATAACTTGCTTATATAATTTGAGTATGCATGTAAGATGATGAAGATCAACAACAATTTTTAATTATCCAATTCAGTAATTGTCTGCAAAGGAGAGGTTTTATGAAATGATGACAGGGCCATACCATACAAGTGCCAAATATTGAATACATACAAGTTAGGCAGCATGCAAATACTAAGTACTAAAAAAAACAAATGTTTACTAAAATCATACTACATGTAATTATATACAACATGGCAGCTGGGGACTTGTACAACTGCATAGTAAATCTAATGAAAACAAAGAATCATCTCCATACAAAGGGAGACTACTCAATTCAAGAAAACTTGGGAATAAGAGAAAAAAAATTCAAATTTAACAAATTTTTTATTGAAATAGCCAATACAGATGCTTGCAGCTGTAGCTCCAAATTGAATGATAAGAAGGAGGAAAATATAAATAGTAATACCGCTACTCCAAGTTGTCAGTACAATTTAAAATGAAGTTATTGTGCAATTGCCTGTCTTCTCACATAGGGCATGCTGGTATTAAACTGAATACCTGTGAAGTTAGTAAAATGTCTCCCCTCATTCCAAGAGGAACATATTATTTTTATCCTGTCAATCTGTCACAAAGTTTGTGATATCAAAATCTCTGACAGTTTACATTAAGTTGACGGAATTGCTGTGCAAGACATAATGGTTTTCCTGATTTGCTTGATTTTTGGGGACCCATTGCAAAACAGTGACTTTTTCATTACTATATATTGTCAAGGTTAGAATTGCAAAACCTCCAGCAGATTACATTGGACAAAATTGCTGCTTACCATGTGTAGTTGTGCAGGATCTAAAGATTTATTTTTTAATTATTTTTGGGGTTATATTGAGAAGCTTGTGAGTGCAAAATCTATTAGTTTACATTGGAATGAAATATAACTAGGAGGTGATCCTTTTAACTCTTTATTCATTCATTCATCTGATACACTGATTTCTGGATAATTAAAAACTGCTTGACCAAATTTAATCTTAACATTCCTTTTAAGAGTTGCTTCCCTTAGTTTTCAAAATGTAGGATTTCTGAATGACAAATCTTTTAAACTGTTTAAAGGTGTTATGGACCAAAAAATACTAGTCACATTCAAATTTTGTAGGAGTTTACCTTTACCTTACAAGATGTTTGGCCATTTATTTTTACCTCACCTGGCCTATTAGGCCCTGTGAGCTATTGCCATCACTTGGCATCCGGCATCCGGCATCTGTCATCGTCGTATGGCCTAAACTTTCCTTTAAAATCTTCTCCTCTGAAACCACTGGGCCAATTAGGACCAATTGGTGGAATGGTCTTTGGGTGGCCCCCTTCCAAAAGTGTGTCCTGCATCCCCGACTTCGAACCAACATGGCTGCTGTTACTAAAAATAGAAAAAAGGGGGATGGATTTCAAAAATCTTCTTCTATGAAACCACACGGCCAATTGGAACCAGATTTGGCAGTAATGGTCCTTAGGTGGATCTTTTTCAGAATTATGTCTGATGACCCGTACTGTTAACAAAAATGGCTGACACAGCAGAACTTAGTTTAATATAGGACCCTATGGGAAAATTCATTTAAAAATCTTCATCTGAAACCACTGAGCCAATAAAAACTAGACTTGGTATCAATGGTTCTTAGATGGTCCGCTTTCAGAATTGTGTCTGATGAACCGAACTGTCAACCAAGATGGCCGCCACAGCTGAACTTAAATTAAATAGGACCCTATTTTTTAAATTCATTTAAAAATCTTGTCTGAAACCACTGGGGCAATTGAAACCATACTTGGAAGCAATGGTTTTTATATGGTCCTCTTTCAGAAATGTGTCCGAATACCCAGACTGTCAAACAAGATGGCTGCCACAGCAGAACTTAGTTTAACATAGGACCCTATGGGAAAATTCATTGAAAAGTCTTCTTGTCTGAAACCATTCCGCCAATTGCAACCAGGCTTGTCAGCAATGGTCCTTAGGTGGTCCTCTTACAGAATTGTGTCAGATGACTTGTTCTGTCAAGCAAGAGGCTGCCACATTAGAACTTACCGGTAGTTTAACATAGGACCCTATGGGAAAATTCATTTAAAAAATTTTCTTGTCTGGAACCACTTGACCAATTTGAATCTGACTTGGCAGCAATGGTCCTTAGATCGTTCTCTTTCAGAATTATTTCTGATGCCCCCCACTGTCAGTTAAGATGGCCACCACAGCCAAACTTAGTTTAACATTGGACCTTTGGGAAAAACAGCCAAATTGACTGCTACTCTTAAATTTTAGTCCTGCTCAAAGTGGAAAAGTTAAATCCAGGTGAGCAATACAGGCTCTTGAGAGCCTCTAGTTTGAAATATTAATTTTTTTTGTCCAGTACTGGGAGTTTTGATAAGCTTCGCTTATCAAACTAACAGTCCTGGTTTATTGTCATCATGACAGTTTCAGGGGCAAAGTATTCCCAATCTGCAAATAGTTGTATGAACTTAATAAAATTTAAATCAAGGCAGCATGTATAGGATAATATGAAGTCATTGACTGAATGATATAATTTATAGAAAGATAATCTGGACCTTGCTCTTTCTTTTGGAGAACCTCAACAAGGAATTTTTAAAAACATGTTCTATGTTTTTTGACTGGTTAGAAGATCTATGAATATAACTTTTAAATGCTTAATAAGAGGAATTGTCTTATAAAATTTATTTGTTTCATTAATATTTTTCCGGTGTATTCCTCTTTTATAAATACGACACTAATATGCAAATCCAAACCAAATTAGTTTTGATTTTCGTAATGAAAGTAAACTTCCTGGTAACAAAAAATCAAATAAATTTACTGAAAAATTTCTTTTTTAAATATTGTTTTGTACAATATATGTCTAAAATGGTTTATAAAGAAAAAATTAACACTTGATAAAGACTAAAAGTAAGTTAGATATGGAACAAAGTTCAGGTCAAGGCCTATCTGGCCCTTCATTGAAAGAAAAAGTTAAGCTTTTTGCTAGCTTGGACTGGATATGATAAGTATACCTTGTGAATTTTAGTTGCAGTAGTTTTAGTATTACTGTCATGATTGATTGTGATCACAAAGCTTCACGAGGTCTTGGAATTTGCCAATGATACATGTTCCTTTGTTATGTTCCTACATTTTGCAAAATGGTAGATAATTTTTACCTATGTGGCCAAGTCTAGTAACTGCTTGACTCTGCCCGTCTGAAAGACCTTGGGTAGGAAACTTTCGTCAAAGTTCTACAGAAGGGAATGATGTTATATTTTGTATGCAGCTTCATAATGTTGAGTTGTAGCGTGTAAGCAATTTTTATACACCCTGCAAACAAAGTTTGGGGGGTATATAGGTTTTAGTTTGTCTGTCGGTCTGTCTGTCTGAATAATGGATTTTCTGTTTGGGCGAGTACTTTGAAAAATATGATGATTTGAGCTTCAAAACAGACATGTTGCTGCAGGGAGGGGAGGGGGGTATTACTCCCTTTCAGGACAGTTCTAGTTGGATCTGTCGTGCAGCCACTTCCTGTCTGCCGATAGTTTAAAATTCAACAATACAGAAAACACTAGAAAAATTTTCGTGAAAGTTTTCTTGGCTTCTACAAAAGGGAATTATTTTATACTATAGCTTGATAACGTTGAATTGTAGCGTGTAAGCAATTTTTGGATCCGTCGTGCAGCCATATCCTGTCAAAGAATTGCATGGTGTGACACAGGTCAAGACTCGGTTTTGGTCTTGTTTCTGGAGAAACCAGTAAACAATAAAACATCTTTTTGTAATAATTCAAAATCATCGCTAATGAGTATGCATGACATAATTCATTTACATCTATTTTTTTAAAATCGGCAAAGAAAATTTGATTCCTCCTTTTAGATATCCCCTTTACAAAGATAAAAACTGCCTTTTAGTATCAGTGTTGGAAATATGCAATTTGTGCTATGTTTGTTTTTTTTTAGGTTCAGTATGATAATTACAGTACTGACATCCTTTTGAAATTTAAAAAGATTTGGTCAAGCTTTAACAATATATAATTCATAAAACACAGGCCAAGTTTGATTTTAGCAGTTTTGATGTTTACCTTCAAGAGTTGTGTCCCTTTAATTTTGTAAAAATTCAGATTATTTTAATGTTTCCAGATGATAATTAATGATGGCTTGATTTTAGATTTAAATTTTAACACAATGTCAAAGACCATGCAATACAGGTTAGGTTCAGTTTTGGCAGATGTGACATATACCATTCAAAATTTCTCCCTTTAAGGTTACTTGATGATATATAACGAACAACTTGACCAAGTCTTATTAGATTTTAATACATTGTTTTTACAGAAGGAATTAGATGTTGATTTGACATTCTTTATTGAACATTTTATGTTAATATCATAAGTTCTGCTGAATAAGTGATAAGCCTTGCTTTAATGGTAGTTCCAGATCACCTTTTTAGCACACCTGGTGTGAGTTATTACCATCACTCAGCATACATCATCTGTAAACTTTTCACATTTGAATGTAACCAAACTTGGCCTTTCTAAGATTTGTTATTTTGGTGCCAATTGGTCAAGAATCATGGCTGCCTGAGCCTTTTCTAATTTCTGACTAGCTGAATTTTGAAAAAGTTCTTTGCAAGAATTGCTCTAGAAGATCAAACCCAAACTTAAGAAATAAGTTACTGTAAAGGTCCTGAACAAGTGTTGTTACTTTGGTGCTATTGCTACCAGTGTCAGACTTAGTTAACTTATGGGAAAAGTATTCTACTTCTGAAGAACAGTTGCATAGATTGATACCAAATGTGGTTGATTTGATGCTTATGAGGACACAAATAATTCTATGTTGGTACAGTTCTGTTAACAAACATGGCCCCCTGGCCAAAAAATGGGCTTTCCTGATTGATTATATTTCCAACATCTTCTTATCTGAGACTGTTTGACCAAATGATTTGAAACTTGTCATGAATGATAACTGCAAGGTACTGCCAAAGAGTTACTTTTGTGCCGATCACAAATCCAAGATTAAACATTAAATATTGGACCTTATGGGAAATGTATTTAAAATTCTACTTCTGGAGTCCAATTAAATAAATCAATATCAGACTTGGTGGAAGTGATTGTTATAAGGACCTGAATATTTATTCTTTACTTTTGTTCTGTTGCCCGGCCAGAAATGGAATTTGATGATCTGATACATTTCAAAAATTTTTTCTCTGAATCTGCCTGTCCCATTTAATTGAAACCTGACATAAATGATCATTGCAAGACAGGCATAGAAATGAGTTACTTTAGTAATTATTGGAAATCCAAGAATACTGACACTGCAAGACTTTGTAAACATTGCTTTATAATAGTGTTAATTGACACCAAATACTTACTTAAGAAGCTCCTGGTAGCCTTTAGTTCTAGTAAGAAAATTCATTTCTGGTGTTGCTATATTCTATGCCTGTTTATTTTGTAGTGTTAAAAGTACACAAGAGATTAACCAGTGTAAGTGCTATCATACAAAGAGGAATTAGGCTTCAACTTTAATGATGAAAAGGGTGGATGTAAATCCCGTTTACTTTTATCATTAAATAAGGAAAAGGATATTCATGCTAAGAGTTGAGTATGATACATTTTTCATGTCTGTATTTTTATTCCAGTAAAGTATTCATGTGACAGTTTTGTGATTCAGTATTTATTTGTACATAAAATTACTTAGTTTTGTCATGCAAGCCAAAGATGGAAATTGGTTTGCATATAGACTGGCTGTCAAATTCAAATTTAAGGATATGGGGTATTGGTATACATAAATGAAACAGAATCTCAGGAAATACAGGTTTATGGCTTTAGGCACATACGTAACACAGAATGTTATTTAATAGTTTGACATATTTATTATACCCCACACAAACAAAGTTTGGAGGGGATATATAGGTTTCAGTCTGTCCGAAATAACATTGTCCGCAACTCCTCCTACATAACTTGCATTATTCTCATGAAACTTTATGGAGTGTTACATCACTATATGGAGATGTGCATATTATCAGGTATTTCTGTTTGGACAAGAAATGTAAAAGATATGGCTGTGTAGGCTTCACAAGAGACATGTTGCTGCAGGGAGAATTAGTCCCTTTCAGGACAGTTCTAGTTTGATCTTCTTTTATTCTTATATTGTGATGAAACACCAAGTTGATCTTTAGTTCTTTGGATTTTGCCGCTCCGGCATTTTTGCAATATTTTAATTTGCCGTGAAAAGAAATAGTCCTCTAGAAAAAAAATTTAATTTAAAATTTCGCTTGATCGCACCAAAAATCCAAAGAACTAAAAATCAATTTGGTGTGACCTAATTTGGACATGTTACAGGGTGATGGTAGATTTTTTGAAATGCCAACTTTACCTGAGGATTCTGAGATAGTATGTAAAAAAGATACCCAATGTCATATAAATATATATACAACCTTCAAAGATGATCCAAATGTTGATGATTGGTAAGTGGAATATTTCATATTGTATTGAAATTAATTATAGATGTATATCAAGATATGTAAAAGATATGGCTGTTCGGGCTTAGGCAATTTTTAACAAAACTTCGTTCCATGTGTTGTCCGCAACTCCTTCAACATGACTTGCATGATTCTCATGAAACTTAATGAAGTGTTAGTTCGCTATATGGAGATGTGCATATCGTCAATAGATTTATGTCAATAGAATTTTAAACTTCCCAAGGTTAGCAGAGTTGAAGAGTGTAGAAGGTTCTGGATCTCTGTACATAATATTCATTTTTTCCCCAATGTTTTTCTAAACAGTCAAATTTTGGGACCAGCCTTATGTATACCAATAAAGGAATGTTTTTAAAAACATTTTTAATTTCATTTTTCACAAATTGTTGGTATAAAATTCTGTAACTTTGACTGTTCTATAAATAATTTACAGTGAAGGTCAGATGTCACGTGACATAACAAGTGCATTCAAAATCATTAATCAAGTTCCATTAACCATTTTGTCAGTAAGACATGTTCAGTAATGGTCCTCATTTTCCTGAGAAAAAAATCAAAATGGGCCAATTTCACAGGTTGCTAGTTTTAGGGAATGATTGAAAATGGTTGAAATTTGGTTCTGATTAAATTCATATTGAACTAGATTCAAATGTAGTATATCATAATCCACTAACATGTATAATGTCAAATTATCTGGGGGCCTCGGTGGCCGAGTGGTCTAGGTAGTTCGTCCTGACTACTACTGATCACTAGCCTGTCAACGCTGGGGTTGTGAGTTCGAATCTCACCTGTGGCGGGGTGTGTTCGACTCCGATCTTAATTGACAAGGATTGCCAATTTTCCTACCGAAGGTCGGTGGTTTTCTCCGGGTACTCCGGCTTCCTCCACCAATAAAAACTGGCCGCCGCGAAATGGCCAAAATGTGCTGAAAACGGCGTTAAACCCCAACTAAACAAACAAACAATCAAATTATCTGAAATATTCCAAACCAAAAAGAATAACTTTTTCCAAAGTAAATGATAACAGATAAAACAATTTAAATAAAGTATATTTTTTATTTGGTCATTTGCAACCTCAGTATACTTTATTTATAATGAAATCTTGACACAGAATTGCATTTGGATTTTTTTCAGTGTATCTCCAGTTTTACAAGCAGGAGCACCATGTATTGTGTTTGATCCGAAAGAAATGACCTTTTTAATGCTCTCAAAAGTTTGTCACTCTGACATTGCTTACAACACTGCAGGTTTAGCTGAAGGAACCAGACAACAAGTTTGTTTACAGGCTAGGTATGTGATGAAGGTTTTTTTATGTTTCTCTAAACTTAATAGAGTACAACAAAGCTCCATGTCCCGGAGATATTACATAGAGGAAGTTATATTTTCCTTTATATATACAATTTGTCCTCCCCCATTTGACTTTCTATCTAATAGAGAGAAAAGATAGAAAGTCACATGGGGGAGGACAAATTGTATATATAAAGGAAAATATAACTTCCTCCAGGAAAACTGTTTTTGAAAAAGGAAAAATTGAAACTATGTGGTTAGAAATAAAGCCAAAGCACAAAAAGCCATTTCTACTATGCTTTGTATACAGACCTCCAAGTTCACTTATTGAATGGATAAATGACTTTGAAGATGAAATTAAATTAGCAATAGATTATAATCCAGATATTGTTATCCTTGGAGATTTTAATATAAATTTGTTAAACCCACGAAGTCTTCCACAAAAATGGTTTGATCTGATAAACACATATGCACTTAAACAACTTATAACACATGTAACTAGGGTAACTAAAGACTCAAGCACATTAATAGATCACATTTATGTCACAAACCAGAACATGGTCTGTGAATCTCATGTCAGTCGTTATTCAATCAGTGATCATTATCCTATTTGTCTTACGAGAAAAGAAAAGATTTTTGAGAAAAAATATGCTCATACTGAAATATCATACAGAAATTTTAAGAAATTTCATGAGGAAGACTTTATTAATGATCTTAAAAGTGCCCCTTTCCATACTATAGAACATACTTATGAAAATGACCCCTCAACATGTCTTGACATGTTTTATGATTTGATGAATAAGATCCTAGATAAGCACGCCCCTATTGTAACTAAGAGAGTTAAGAAAGATAAACAGCCTGAATGGTACAATGATGACATAACATTTGCTAGGAACAAAAGGGATAGATTTAAAGCCTTTGGTCTTTGGGATGAATATAAATTTTGGAGAAATAAAACAAACTTAATCATTGAAAACTCCAAACAAAACTACTATGATGACATGGTGAAAAACTCTAAAGACTCAAAAACTCTTTGGAAATGCATAAACAGTTTTAATCCCAAAATTAAGAAAGCGCCTACCGAGCTCATCAATGATCAAAATGAAAGAATAACTAATGAAATTGATATAGCAAATAATTTTAATGATTTCTTTAGATCATGTGTTGAAAACTTAAGAAAAAATATGAATAACTCAGCAAGTTCAAAAAGACATGAAAATCTTGAAATGTTTATTGGTACAAGGTTAAATCTTCTTAATCATGATAAATTCAAAATCCCACCTGTTAAGGTAAATGAGGTTTTTGATGAATTAACTAAATTAAACATTAACAAGTCCTCAGGGACAGATAATATTGGACTGAAAATATTAAAGTTATGTGCTTCTCATATTTCTTCTCCCCTAACATATATTTTTAATAGAATAATTGATACAGCTATTTACCCCTCTACCTTGAAAAATGCTAAAGTAACCCCAGTATATAAAAGTGGTGACAAAAATCTCCCAACAAACTACAGGCCAATATCTGTTTTACCAACCATATCAAAGTTATTGGAAAGGCATGTTTCAAACCATGTGTATAAATACCTCAATGAAAATAAATTATTGCATCCTGCTCACTCAGGTTTTATACCAAACCATTCCTGTCAAACAGCACTTATTAATATTGTAGACAAATGGCTACATGAAATGAATAATGGAAACATTAATTTAGCTGTATTTCTTGACTTCAAAAAAGCATTTGATGTTGTTGACCACAAATTATTATGTTATTATAAACTACAACTTTATGGTTTCAGTCATACATGTATTAAATTTTTTGAATCTTATTATATAGATAGGTGTGAATTATAAGGATTTATCCGTGAAATAAATTCTGATATCTCACGTGTGAGATATCAGGTTCCCGCCAGAACTACTTTTACTGAACTAAAAGTGTGTTCTCGGTTACGTCCCTTGTTGTGTAATGGTGAATACACACATGATTGTAAATTGAAACCGCTAAACCTTTGAAAATAAAGTTGTAGCGCTCTAATAAATTGTTTGAGATCTTTTATTTGATTTCGTTATTAAAAATAAACACGAGTTTGTTCTAAATCGAAACATTTCCCGACTCATAACAATTCAGAATTAAAAGTAAACAAACAAAACACGGCAATGAAATTGGCCTAAAAAATCTACTCACCACCCCTAGCCTTGTCCGGAAGCGAAATAAATACTAGACAGTTTCTCATGTTATGACAACATGATCATCCACTACAGCGTTTTTCTCTTTCGAAATTAAGCGCCATAACCACACATCCTGTTACACAAAACTACACAACATTTTCACCGGGCATCGCGTCGTGCCTTGTTTAGTTCATGTTGATGGTGATAGAACGTACTGACAGGAGTCACAATTGCACTGAAACATTCCACAACAATTTAACAGAACCGGTTATTTTCCAATAAAACACAGAGATACCATCCTTCATTTGAATTTACATTTTTTTCACCGAAGTGGTAATACCTGTGCGGCCATTGATTGTCACACTATTACTCGCATATTGATATTCATACGCGTTGATAAAAAAATACACACAATAAAAAAAATGTATTAAAAACTTTGTAAATCTATATAGTAAACAGTATAACTAAATCGTAAATTTTGAATATCAAAATAAGACCACTCGTGACCGAAGACGCATTTAAGGATTAAACTCGTGGGCGGAACAAGTTCCGCGCACTCGTTTAATCCTTATGCGTACTTCGGTCACTCGTGGTCTTATTTTGATATTCAAAATGTATGATTAGTTATACTATATTTATTTAAATGAACGAACTCAACAAGTAAAGATTGGTAGTGCTTATTCTAGTCAAAAGGTTATTGAATATGGTGTTCCACAAGGCTCTATTATTGGACCTCTTTTATTTTTTATTTATATCAACGACCTTCCATTATCAATAAAAAACTGTAAAACAGATTTATATGCAGATGACACAACCTTGCATAGGTCAGGAAAAGATATTCAAGACATTCAAGCTAAAGTTCAAGATGATTTACAGAATGTTGAACAATGGTGCAAACAAAATAACATGTTTATTAATATTGATAAAACAAAATTTATGACAATTGGAACTAAACAAAGACTTCAGTTAATTAACAATCAACCATCCCTGTTAATAAATTCATCCATTCTACAAAATTCTGAATGTGAAAAACTGCTTGGTGTAAGAATAGATAATAACCTTACTTGGAAGAACCAAATTGATCATTTATGTAAATGCATATCTTCAAGAATACACCTTGAATACTAGAAATGCATGTTACAATGGTTATATTCTCCCTTTAATTGATTATTGTTGTATTGTATGGGGAGGTTGTGGAACTGACCAATTGTCTAGGGTAATAAAACTACAAAAGAGAGCCTCGTGAGTCATCCTAGATGCTGACCCATTAGCACCATCAGAACCTCTATTTAAACAACTAGGATGGATGACTGTCGACATGAGAATAAAATATCATAAATATTTGCTGATGCATAAAATCATTAACAGTGAAGCACCAATTTATCTCAAAAATATATTTAAGTTTTCTGACAATCCTTACCAATTACGAAATAATGTGATAGAAAAGTTATTTGTTCCTAAACCTAATATTGAATTATACAAACACTCATTTTTGTCTCGCCTGCGACGAAAGTCGCTGGAAGCGAGACATAGGTATAGCAATCCGGCGGCGACGGCGACGGCGACGGCGTTAACTTTTTGTAAAACCTTAATAACTTTTAAAGTATAATACTTACAATGTTCATCTTTGGTCCACAGGTGCATGAAGTGATGACCTTTTCAGCAGCACATTTTTAGATGACCTTGACCTTTTTTTCATGGTTCAATACCCACATAAACATTGCGACATAGTTTTACATTCAAATCCTTTTCTCAGAAACTATAATACCTAGAGTTATTATATTTGGTCTACAGTGAGATCTATATGGGTACATGCCAGTCTGACACCTGTCATTTGTCCTTGACCTCAATTGCACGGTTCAGTGAACTTCGAAAATCTGCGACATAGTTTTACATTCAAGTCCCTTTCTTAGTAACTGTAATGTTTAGAGTCATCATATTTGGTATATAGTAAGATCTATATGGGTACATGGGAGTCTGACACCTGTCATGTGTCCTTGACCTCAATTTCACAGCTCAGTGACTTTGTCAATTTTTTCTTCTAAAGTCCATTTTTCTGCAACTACAATGAATAGACTCATCATACATGGCTTATAGCAAGATCTGTATGGGTACATGCCAGTCTGACACCTTTCATGTGCCCTTGACCTCAATTTCATGGTTCAGTGACTTTGTCAATTTTTTCCTCAAAAGTTTATATTTCAGCAAGTGCAATGACTAGATTCATCAGATATGGTCTATAGCTAGATCTATATGGGTACATGCCAGTCTGACACCTGTCATGTGTCCTTGACCTCAATTTCATGGTTCAGTGACTTTGTCAATTTTTTTCTTTAAAGTCTATTTTACAGCAACTACAATGAATAGACTCATCATACATGGCTTATAGCAAGATCTGTATGGGTACATGCCAGTCTGACACCTTTCATGTGCCCTTGACCTCAATTTCATGGTTCAGTGACTTTGTCAATTTTTTTCTTTTACAGTCCATTTTTCAGCAACTGCAATATCTAGACTCGCCATATATATAAGAACTTGCCCACCTCATATTTTCAGATTGATCACTAATGTTTTAATTAGGGGATAGACAAACAGGAAGGGGGGGGGAGAAGTATAACTTTTTTTATTATGGGCCCAGTTTTCAAGTTGGTCCAAATAGGGGTCCAAAATTAAACTTTGTTTGATTTCATCGAAAATTGAAGTATTGGGGTTCTTTGATATGCCGAATCTAACTGTGCATTTAGATTCTTAATTTTTGGTCCCATTTTCAAATTGGTCTACATTAAGGTCCAAAGGGTCCAAAATTAAACTTAGTTTGATTTTAACAAAAATTGAATTCTTTGGGTTCTTTGATATGCTTAATCTAAACATGTACTTAGTTTTTTTATTATGGGCCCAGTTTTCAAGTTGGTCCAAATCGGGGTCCAAAATTAAACTTTGTTTGATTTCATCGAAAATTGAACTATTGGGGTTCTTTGATATGCCGAATCTAACCGTGCATTTAGATTCTTAATTTTTGGTCCCGTTTTCAAATTGGTCTACATTAAGGTCCAAAGGGTCCAAAATTAAACTTAGTTCGATTTTAACAAAAATTGAATTCTTGGGGTTCTTTGATATGCTGAATCTAAACATGTACTTAGTTTTTTTATTATGGGCCGAGTTTTCAAGTTGGTCCAAATCGGGGTCCAAAATTAAAGCTAAAAAGGGGGTAAATTAATTTTTTTTTGGGGGGGGGGGGGGGGCAATTCTCCACAGCATATTGTATTACACAAAAGCAAAAAATTGAATATAAATTCAAATCATATGACCAATTCTAAGTTCTTTATTTCAGTTATTCTGTGTCAGAAACCTATTATGTGTCAAATATTTGAAGAAATTTTCAATTGCACAGTATTGCGCAATAGCAAGAAATTGATATGTGTGCCCTGTTATCAAAACTTTATTATTAACAAATTCCATTGGAAATTTGCCAATATAAAATGTGCTGATGAAGCTTTTTTGTTTATCTTATCTAAACTGCTTTTAATATGTATATTTAAAATTTGCCATCCATGACTGATGTCATTTTCTATTTTAATATGTTATGGTGTATTTAAATGGGCTGTTATGGTTGCAAAGTATAAAGAAATGGGGGGGGGGGTAAATTAGAAATTGGGGAGGGGGTAATTTTTTCTCATTTCATATTTCATAAATTAAAAAGAAAATTTCAAATTTTTTTTAGCAAAAAAAAGGGGGGGGGGTTACAATAAATTTTATTGTTTTTTGTTTTTTTTTTGGGAGGGGGGGTCAATGTGCAACTTCATAGTGTATTGCACAAAAGCTAAAAAAAGGGGTAAATTATTATTTTTTTTGGGGGGGGGGGCAATTCTCCACAGCATATTGTATTACACAAAAGCCAAAAATTGAATATAAATTCAAATCATATGACCAATTTTAAGTTCTTTGATTTCAGTTATTCTGTGTCAGAAACCTATTATGTGTCAAATATTTGAAGAAATTTTCAATTACACAGTATTGCGCAATAGCAAGAAATTGATATGTGTGCCCAATTTTAAATTTTAAATTGGTTATTTCTGATTTATATATAAAAACAAATAATACTGATATGGTTTGAATAGGTAAATTAAAAATTTTTAAGTTCTTAGACAACATTCATTCTGTGTCAGAAACCTATGCTGTGTCAAATATTTATTCACAATCCAAATTCAGTATTGTATCAAGCTTGAATGTTGTGTTCATAATTGCCCCAACTATTCAGGGTTCGACATCTGCGGTCGTATCTAGCTGCGCCCAGCGGAGCATTTTATTGTGTTTTGGCCTGTTTTTCCAATACTGTATGCAATATGTCTGATACCATTTACTTTCATTAGAAATACACGACAGGCGAGACATTTTTGTGTGTCCACTCTTGTTATATTCGGGTTCAGTATTATGGAATGATTTACCTATGAGTTTGCATAATGTAGCAAACAAAAACCTTTTTAAACAAAAATAAAGAATTTTTTACATAAATAAGATCATGGCTAGACAGTATCTCGAACCATATCCAATGTTTTGTACAATATATATGTTATTTTGATCAAATTGTCTATGGTACTGTAGTATGAGTACACATTGTAATATTCAATTTTATATGTTTTGTTTTGTTTAATATGTTGTGTTCATGAGGGCCTCAGGGAAGATTAGTTTTGTAAACTAACTGTGTTACCCTCTTTAAATAAAGAATTTACTTACTTACTTACTTACTTACATAATAATTTGTGGTGTTGGCTATGCTTTTGTAATTTCAGTATTCGGTTGTGTTCTCAGACATTTTAAACTGTTAATAAAGCTTTCAATGTCCTTGCTCCTTAAAAATAATCACCAAAAAAACATTATTTGTCCAAATGCACATCTGGGGCATCAAATTTTATCAAAGAATATTTGTCAAATGATTTTACAATAACGCATACTGCTCAGATTGAACATAGACTAAATGGCTTTTTGGCTTTTCATTCTAAGGTATTAGGAGTTATGGTCCTTGACTTGCTCTGTTACATGAAAATATTCTTAATATGTTGTCTGTAAGAATTCTGCAAGAAGGTGCAAATGTTTACAGTCTTGGACATTTTGGTCATAATATTTGTTTGAAAAAGATGATATTAAATGAAGTGAATATGAAACACTGGGTAAAATTTTCTTATTTTTGATCTTGACTTTGCCAGTTCTTCCTGATTGGTTGGCTCTCTTTTGAAAATTTATGGCTACTCAAAATTAATTAGTTATTTGTCAGATTTACTACACCAGAAAAACAGTGAATAATTTTTTTTCTAGAACCCATGGGTTTTTACTGGGTCTTCAAAAAAGATCGTTATAAGACAAATATTAGTAGGTGAAATTCTAGATTTGACAAAAATTTTAATTTGTGTTAACTAAGAGAAATTTTCAGGTTTTGCATATTCACTAATAATTTAGTTCATGAAATTGCTGGTAAACAAATTCAGAAAGAATCCATTAGTTCTTATGGAATACTGATACAAAAATCATAATTGTTTTGAAATGAAAATAAAAACCCAGAAGATCAAGCATTTAATACAATAGTATACAGTTATTTAAGAGTATTGAGGATATAGCCATTTTATTGTGTCGCCTGCAGAAGGCATGGTCGACACATAGGGAATACTATCTGTTGTCTTGCGTCTTGCGTCATCACACTTTTGTTCTATCCTCAACTACTCGTAAACCGCTCAAAGGAATTTGATGAAACTTTCTCTGTGCATTAACCTTAATGCACAAGTATGCATATATATTTCATTTTTGGAAAATTTTTAATTTTTTTTTTTTTTAAAATTGACATTTTTGAAAAAAAAGGGAGGGGGTCAAAACTTCTATTCTCAACTACTCCATAACCGATCAAAGCCATTTGATGAAACTTTATCTGTGCATTATCTGTGCATTAACCTTAATGCAAAGGTCTGCATATATATTTCATTTTTAGAAAATTTTAATATCTTTTGTAAAAATTTGATGTTCGCAGGTGACACACGTGCAACAGGACTACACAAACATGATTACATATGTCATTCATTCTAACCTGACACGCCCATTACGGTGACATTTTCCAATGAAAATTGGAGCTGAAAAGTGCTTTTCAGTGGTCAGTGAATAACATTTATGCAGTTTGAATAAAATAGTATTTTTATAACAGTGAATTTTACATAGCAAAAAAGAAGAAAGTTATAATAAACTTAACTATAGGCCTGTTTTTATACGGCCGCAAAATTTTTACGGTCGTATATTGGTATGACGTTGGCGTTGGCGTCGGCGTCGTCATCGTCCGAAGACATTTGGTTTTCGCACTATAACTTTAGTATAAGTTAATAGAAATCTATGAAATTTAAACACAAGGTTTATGACCACAAAAGGAAGGTTGGGATTGATTTTGGGAGTTTTGGTCCCAACAGTTTAGGAATTAGGGGCCAAAAGGGTCCAAAATTAAATTTTGTTTGATTTCATCGAAAATTGAACTATTGGGGTTCTTTGATATGCCAAATCTAACCGTGTATTTAGATTCTTAATTTTTGGTCCTGTTTTCAAATTGGTCTACATTAAAGTTCAAAGGGTCCAAAATTAAACTTAGTTTGATTTTAACAAAAATTGAATTCTTGGGGTTCTTTGATATGCTGAATCTAAACATGTACTTAGTTTTTTTTATTATGGGCCCAGTTTTCAAGTTGGTCCAAATCGGGGTCCAAAATTAAACTTTGTTTGATTTCAACAAAAATTGAATATATAGGGTTCTTCGATATGCTGAATCTAACAATGTATTTAGATTTCAGGTTAATGGACAATTACTTAAGTACAAAACATAATTTAAAAGGCAGTGTAAGGTTGGTAATTGAAACTCATTTGAATATCTCACCTAAACTGCTTTTAAATTATTTTATATTGGAAATTTGCCAAAAACTTTATTATTAATAAGTTCCATTGGAAATTTGCCAATAACTTTAGTTTAATGAACTTCATTTGAAATTTGCCAATATAAAAATAAAAATGTTGCTGATGAAGCTTTTTTGTTTTATCTCACCTAAACTGCTTTTAAATTATGTATATTGGAAATTTGCCAAAAACTTTATTATTAAATTTCTGATTTATATATAAAAGCAAATAATAATGATAAGGCAAGAGATACACACCAAACAGGATGTTTAAATTATTATAATAAGTAATGTGCAATAGCAAGAAATTTTCAATTGCACAGTATTGCGCAATAGCAAGAAATCTTCAATTGCACAGTATTGCGCAATAGCAACAAATTGATATTTGGACCCGGTTATCAAATTGGTCCACATTGAGGTTTAAAGGGTCCAAAATTGAACTTTATTTGATTTCATCAAAAATTGAATCATCAAAAATTGAACTATTGGGGTTCTTTGATATGCCGAATCTAACTGTGTATTTAGATTCTTAATTTTTGGTCCCATTTTCAAATTGGTCTACATTAAGGTCCAAAGGGTCCAAAATTAAACTTAGTTTGATTTTAACAAAAATTGAATTCTTGGGGTTCTTTAATATGCTGAATCTAAACATGTACTTAGTTTTTTGATTATGGGCCCAGTTTTCAAGTTGGTCCAAATCGGGGTCCAAACTTGGGGTTCTTTGATATGCTGAATCTAAACATGTATTTAGATTTTTGATTATGGGCCCAGTATTAAGTTGGTACAAATCAGGGTCCAAAATCACTCTTTGTTTGATTTTAACAAAAATTGAATATATGGGGTTCTTTGATATCCTGAGTCTAACTGTGTATTTAGATTTTTGGATTTTGGGCCTTGTGTTTAAATTTATCCACATTGAGGTCCTTAACGTCCAAAATGAAACTTTGTTTGATTTCATTAAAAATTGAATTATGGGGGTTCTTTGATACAACTGTTCAGGGTTCGACCTCTGCGGTCGTATCAAGCTGCGCCCAGCGGAGCATTTTATTTTATTTTGAACCATTAACCTGGTTTTAAACTTTTTTACGGTTAAAAGTTTTTTGACGGTTCGGTCTTAACCACGCGGTTAAATGGTTGAAGAACATCTCAACCGGGATATTTTAAAAATGGCGGAACTGGAAGAAATAGAGTTGAATTCGTTGCGTTTTTTTTTCTCTCTTCAACATGTTTATAGTTTATAGCTTGAACATGTTTCAGTTTGTTTTTAACCATTAACAAATTTGAGTATTAAAAAAACAGGCCTTATCATGTTAAAACAAATATTTCAGTATTTGGGATCAATTCCTATCATCCCACTTAATTTGGGACAGTTTTGTCTGTAGTTGCCAAACATATAACTAATGTATCAAATTATAAATTTACTACTTAGTAATATTTATCTATTTAAAAAGAGGGCCCCGGTGGCCAAGTGATCTAGGTAGTTCGTCATGACTTCTAATGATCACTAGCCTGTTAACAATGAGGTTGTGAGTTCGAATCTCACCTGTGACTGGGTGTGTTCGACTCTGATCTTAATTGAGAAGGATTGCCAATTTTCCTACTTAAGGTCGTGGTTCTCTCCGGGTACTCCGGCTTACTCCACCAATAAAAACTGGCGGCCACGAAATAGCCAAATGTGATGAAAACGGCGTAAAACCCCAACAAAGTAAACATATACAGTATGTGATTGTTGCTGCTTAGTTGTGTGTATTTTATCCAATAAATATAGAGTATTTGGCATGTACTTTAAAAGTTAAATAACACTGATGTTTCATTCAGAAATGACCAAATGGAAATGTTCAATCACTATTTCATTTACTTTAAGGAAATTTGGGTGTTGAACATCTTTTCTCTTAGTTGAAGGTCTAACCACATGTATGAAGAACGATGATAATAGCACTGTTCATTTTTCAAAAGTAATCATTTGGAAAACTTTTTTTTGTTCCATAGAAATATTTTTCAAATGATGGTCTTTGTTTATATTTACAGTGAGCATGGAGAGACCAGATGTTTTATTATTCATGTAGTTGCAGATATATTAGGTAAAGCTTCTCTAAATAAATATTTTTGGACATATTTAACCAGGAAATGATTTTTTAAAAGAAAGGATATGGTTGATAAATTCTTGACATGAAATCCATTCATTCACATCTTGCAATTTCATGTCGGTTGACTCTACCTCACAAAAGAGATATTAAAGCATGTTTAAACTTATGAAAGCTATATTCTGTTTAATGGTTATCTAATAGAAATCTAGTAGTTCAAACACAGGGTTAATTAAGAAAAATATTTTTTAAAGTCAGATTTATGAAAAAATCTTCCTACATCACTTTGTTCAAATAATTTTGTTCAAGACTACACATTATCATTATAAGAATTTATTTCTTTTCATTTTTAAGATCCATGTACATCTAATCCTTGTCAGAATTCTGGTCTCTGTAGTGCTGATTTAGATGGAACACATTCCTGTATTTGTCAGAAAGGTTTTTCTGGAGACAATTGTCAGATCGGTAGGTCTAACAAAAAGATTGGTCATTTGATGGTCTTCTTTCAATTTACTATAAATTCAGAAAAGAATTTTTTATTGATGTTGATAAAAAAAATGCAATTGGATGAATTAACGGTGATTATTATATTTTATTACATCAAACTGTAATCAAAGTACTGAAGTACTGAACATCAGAGGACCTCAAGTTATGTTGGATTATTGATAAATGACAGGTGTTTATACAGTACCTGCCAGACAGATGTTCACCTTACAATATAGTACACATAATATAATTTGCTATCATATCTGAGATACTGTCTTATAGTAAGAAACTTATCTTTGTGAATTATCCATGAAATGTTGACATGGTCAAATGAGACCTGCTAGATTGGCATTATGACCGTATAGTTGCACACTTGCAAAAATCTTTAGCTTATTACTTATGACAGAGAATCAACATAGCAAATATTTTTTTGACTAGTCACTGAATTATGAGAAAGAGGTCAAGACAATCATATTAAAACAGATAAATTGTAATATTTGGGTGAAAGATACCACATGAACAGTAAACTCATATATCGATAATATTATGTCTAAAACTGAAAAAGACAAATAAGATTACACTAGAAACAACGTAGAAAACTAAAGCCTGAGCAACTTAACCCCACCAATAGTTGGGATGATCTCAAGTGCTCTGGATGGGTAGTAGCAATGAGATGATTTTGCACCATACATATAGATCACAACTACAATATGAATGCGTCGGTCCTTAGAGGCCTGTAAAACAGGGCTTGTAATTCTTTGGTGTATATCTTTTGATTTTCTGTTTGTACATTGATGTGGCCATTAGTTTTCTGATTTATATTGTTTAATATTTGTCATTTCATGGCTATTTCTAACTGATTTTAGTATAGTTTTTTTTCTGATTGTAAAGATGTTGTATGGTTAGCTTTATTTCTTTTTCATCATTTTGTTTCTGTGTCTGATTACCAATCATACCTCCCTTTTTGTTTCTTTTCTTTAATAATGACAACAGTTTGGTTTCAATTTTCATTTATATATGTAACAATATAAAACAGTATATATATAATCTCATATTACATCATTAATATTGGTCATTGTTGGAATGTATTCATCTTTAACAATGTACTGTAAAAGTGATATTTTCTAACAGGTACTTAGTATTATGGTTATTGTGATATCACTTATTCAAAGGACACAGTTCATTTATAGCCCAAAATGGTCTAAAATATAAATCTTACAATTAAACTCCAAATAGTTCACAATTTGGTTCTTAAATTGGTCGATTTCAAATGTATTAACACTCAATAAATCAGTTCTTTCATAATAGTACATTACATTCTCCAAATTAGGCCCATTTTGTCCAAATATAATGATTTGGTGCAATTTTCAGACATGAAAGCTTTAGGAAAATTTGGCCACCATCTACAATCCAAAATATTTTGTAACCAAAAGACTCAAAATTTTATAAAGAATTCATCAAAATAAAAACTTTTCGGAATTTTATGGCGGCCATGGTTAATTATGCCAAAACATTGCAGACAAAATTGACCAAAAATACAAATAATGTATAATTATGGGGTCATAGCTTCAAGATATTTAATAGTAGGTGCCAAAATAGTATATTTTAGTCTTAATAGAATTATCACAAGTATTTCTATTTGAAATTTGTAATCGCTTGACCAATTTAGGGCCATTCTAACCCTTCGTGAACCTCTCTTTTCCTATAATATGTAGTAAATGTCTATTTGATATTCCTTAAAATATTCACATATACCAAAATACATTTTTTTTATATTACATTTAACGAGAAACATTTTACATGATCCCATATATTTGATTTAATCCAGTTATATATATGCTAAGCATACAGTTATAATGACTTTCAAATTAGGACTATATTATATGAACAGAATTGAGCATTTTATTATTTATTTAGCATATCTGTTATGTTTTCAAATCATTTATCTGTATGCTGAGCTAGCATTTGTATAGTCTCTTAATATTCTAAAATGGATTAAAAGGATCACATGTGTTACAATCAAACTTTGGATTGACCATTAGATAACTTTAAAAAATGTCATAACTGGTATATATAAACATTTGGATTTATTATTGTATTATCCATTGAATTCATGCTATTTCCATTTAATACAGTTCAATAGATTATCTATACCCATTATTAATAGTAAAAAATGCAAAAAATTATAAATATATACATGGACTAACATATATACATTATTCATAAAAATTAATCATTTATCAAACTTCAAAAAGTTCATCACATCGCATAGCATATACATGTATACATGTAGTTGTACATAACTCTAAACTATATATAACAGTGAATAATTTGTGAATGTATCAGTGGTACTTGCTTGCATATTTAATAGTTACTATGGGACACGTCTCTAGAATAGTGAAAGAATCACCATTCAATTTTGCGTTTGATTAATTATTTTTTTTTTGTGGGAATGAGCACTTTAAAATAAATAGTGTTTTGTTTAACATTTGTCTGCGGCAAATAAGAGTTCGAAATATTATTAAGATAGTAAAAATATTTCCACATATAAATGGAAATATAACTATAATGATAAGAGGGACACAATCCAAATTTTAAATTTATCTGGGTTTTTTTTTGGTGATAATAAACATTGTTTATATATTTAATAACATTCAGTTGAGCCATATTAATATTATAAAACGGAAATCACTTTCATGATGAACAGAGATTTACATACAGACAGACAACGGTAACATTGACTGCCCCATCGGCTTAGCAAAAAGGGCAATAACATTGTAATGACTAGTATAGATGCATTGGGAATGAGAGCATTATTCATGCATTGACAATCTTGTCTACATATATATATATCCAAACAGTAGTTCATAGCACACAGTTTTAGTTCTAAAATCTATATATATATTCATCCGCAACAACAATTTTTCGGTACGTCATTGATATTAAAGATTGTTTGATTAATATACTAATATTTCTAACGACAAAACATTTTCATATTATTAATTTGGATTAAAAAAAAAATCTGAGTATTCATTGAAAACATGAATTTAAAAGAAGCGATAAGGAATTTTATTTTGCACTATATAATGTCTGCGGGTCTATAATTGTTATAGGTCGGTTATCATTCCAAAACTAATTTAAATATATGCAAATAAGCGGGAAATTTAGGCGATGGCAATACACCCGAGGCCCTGACGGTCCTCTGATGTAAAAATTGATCTGTAATTAAACTATTACACATTGTATTAAAACACACACTTGTAAGTATTGGGTAAAGCAGTCGTCTGTTTAATTATTGAGTTATAGTTTTCCATGGTTTAATGAACAATTTTATCATTGTCTAGATCAAGTTTTTGTATGACATACTTGGGCTTTTTAACATGAACATAAACCCTTAGTTCAAAATATTCCAATAGGGAATAGAATACTATCTTTGTTATTATATTGACCTTTAAACAGTCCATCAAAACATTTCGGCCTATTTGGCCTTCTTCAGTTGCTAATCTATTTTCTGCACTACATGGTTAGAGTCTGTTAGCCATTGACATTGTATGAGGAAGTGTATGCATCTCTGCCTCATGAAATTAAACGGAAAATTGACAGGACTTTCCAAACAGTTTGCACCATTGGTGATGATCAAGGTACTGAAGTTTGAGGTTATTATTTTTAGTAGTGATATTCTATGACAGCATGTACAGGAGTCTGTGATTTAATTAAGTAAATTGCAGTAACGACTTTTTGAATTCCACTATGCCGTGAGAAAATTGCTAAAAAGCAATGTTTCTAGATCAATTGCAGATAAAAAACAAAGTTGAAATTTAAGTGTTTTCTTCTCACACAATAGCAAAAAATCACTAATTAAATCACTGTCACACAAAGCATTATCTATTTTAGGGAATTGCCCAGTCAATAAGACAAACCATCAACATTGTCAGAATGATGGACATTGTCACACAGATGGAGTTACAAATACCTGTTACTGTAGACTAGGTTCTGCTGGGACACAATGTAGTCAACGTGAGTTGGTTATAATTAATAGTTAAAAATGAAAACATGAGACAATAAAAGTTTAGTGTAGAATATTTTATGATCCCCTCACCAACAAAGTTTCGAAGTGATATAGCAACGCTACCGTCCGTCCGCAACACCATTGTGAACACTCTAAACTCAACATCCTTCAAAGGATTTTGACCAAACTTGGCACATATTTAGTCCTCATTTAATATCTAGAACCATATTGATTTTCAAGGTCATAGGTCAAAGGTAAACGTCACAGTGGAACTTGTAAATTCTGTAACACCCTTGTGAACACTCTAGACTCAACATCCTTCAAGGGATTTTGACCAAACTTGTCACATACTTAGTCTTATGAATATCTAGAACCCTGTTGAATTTCAAGGTCAAAGGTGAAGGTCACAATGAACTTGTAAATTCTTTACACCCTTGTGAACATGTACAAATTTTTGGGTCAATTTTTTTTCGAGGCAAGGGGATCCCACACTTCGTGTTGCCCTTGTTTCATTTTTGACTGATAGAATTTTTTAATTTCTTAGAAAAATAGTTTATGCCTATTTTCCAGCTAGTCCAAACTTTATGGACTAGAAATCATTTTACGTTTGGAGTTTGATTATTTAATCTTTCATTATCTGTTGGTCCCTCTTATGAATATGTTTTACTGTTTAAATTTTATATATGGTTGACTCTCATTATCTTATTTTAGTGTGCAGTCTCCTGTCTCACATTAAATAATTGGAAACTGTATCACACAGAGTCTAGCTGCGAAAATTCAAAATTCCATGGAATGTACACAATCATGGGTTGTAAACAAAAGTGAGAAACAAAACTCTGGTTTGTAACTCATGCAAGATAGAGAAATTACAGATTATTCCTTCTTTAACTTTTCTAAAGTCTCGTATGATTAAATCTTACACTCAGATGTCTGATCTAGATTTTTATATCTTGCAGTAGCACCAGTATTAGATTCTTAATATCTCAAAATTAAAATGTTAAATCTGATATTTTGTCGGTTTAATAGCTTATTTCATGTTTTACATATTTTACATGTAGAAACAAGTAGCTTGACAAACCCAGCACAAAGAGGAGTAAGTACATTGCCTGTTAATTATTTGTACTGTTTTAGTTAATTTGTTAATTTTATTTTTTGCCTCTTTGTATAGTAATTTGTTAGTGAAATAAAAACATAAAGTTTGTGTATAATACAGTTCTATTTTCTCTGTAAATAATATACAAAATAAAAAGATTACATTGGAATTATCCTGATATGTTGAATAACCTATTTTGAATACATTAATTTGTATATCTGAAAATATTTGAAAGCTGATTAGATTGACCAGAAATTAAAGTAGATTGCTATTTTGTTTTCACTTCAGTTGTCAGGCAATTAATATGGCAACTTTAAATTGCATACAGTAGGATGAAACTAGGTTTGTTTATTTTTTGTTTTTTTTTAAGCCACTATCATTACAATTGGCACCCATTTTTTGTTGATGGAGAAAGCTATTATACCTGGCCTTCAGCAGAAAAATCTGGCAATCCTTGTTCATGTATTTGAAACCTAGTATAAAAGGTTTTATGTTTTCAGGCACAGTTTATTGGTTCTTCACTACCAACAACAATAAAATGTCATATAAACGATCCATGTCAGATACCATCTGTGTTGACTGGCTCTCCAAATGTAAAGTAAGTAGTCTTATTAAAACATTGGTATGATTTATTTATTTGGGTGGAGGCGGTGTTATAATGATGATGTTTCCTATTTTACTGAATTTGGTCTTGATACTTGTTGCTTAGTGATTATGCAAATGAATGTCTTAAAAAATCCATCAAATTTGGTTGAAAAAGAACATATATTTTGGAACATATGATAAAATGAAAGAGGAGCATAAACGATTTTTTCCACATCATATATTTGAATACATTATGAGACAACCTTTTTCTGAATGTACATGATTTGATGAGAAGTTTTTGTCTCACCTGCAACGAAAAGTCGCGGACGCGAGATATAGGTATTACTTTCCGACAGCGGCGGCAGCGTAAACTTTTGTAAAACTTTAATAACTTTGCACATGTAATACCTACAATTAAGATTTATGGTCCAAAAGGTAGCTTATAGTATCAGGTTTGCCACAGTATACTTGTCTTGTGACCATGGTTCACTGACTTCATAAACATGAATTTAAAATCTGTGTCCAAGTTTCATTGTTAAATCCATTTCTCAGCAACTGTAATACCTAGGCCAACCAGATAGTTCTTGCCAGTATGACACCAGGTTTGGGACCATAACCTCAGTTTCATGCTCGAGTGACTTTGTCAATTTTTCGTGGTGAAGTCCATTTCTCAGAAACTGTAGTACTTAGACCCACCGTATTTGGTCAATAGATAGTTCTTGGTGGGTACATGTCAGTCTGACACTGTCTTTTGCCCTTGACCTCAATTTCACGCTTGAGTTACCTGCATCACATTTTCATCGTTAAGTCCATTTCTCAGAAACTGTAATACCTAGGCCAACTATATTTGGTCTATACATAGTTCTTGGTGGGTACATGCCAGTCTGACACCTGGTTTGGTACCTTGACCTCAAGTTCATGCTTGAGTGACTTTTTCACTTTTTCATGGTTAAGTCCATTTCTCAGCAACTAGAATACCTAGACCCAACATGTATGGTCAAAATATAGTTCTTGGTAGGTGCATGTCAGTCTGACACCTGGTTTGGGACCTTGACCTCAATTTCATGCTTGAGTGACTTTGTCACTTTTTTTGTGGTTAAGTCGATTTCTCAGAAACTGTAATACCTAGACCCACTGTATTTGGTCTATTGATAGTTCTTGATTGATACGTGCCAGTCTGACACTTGTCTCTGGACCTTGACCTCAATTTCATGGTTGAATGACTTTCATCCGAGTTTCTTGATTATGTCCATTTTTCAACAACTATAATACCTATACCTACTGTATTTGGTCTATTGATAGTTCTTGGTGGGTACATGCAAGTCTGACACTTGTCTCTGGACCTTGACTTCAATTGCATGCTTGAGTGACTTTGTCACATTTTCGAGATTAGGTCCATTTCTCAGCAACTTAATACCTAGACCAACCATATTTGGTTAATAGATAGTTCTTAGTGGATACATGTCAGTATGACACCTGCCTTTTTACCTTGACCTCAATTTCTTTTAACACATTTTCCTTTGACTTTCAAAATGTCGGGTATCAGATAATCATTATTCTGTGTCCATGTGAATACTGAGGCGAGACATGTAGTGTGTCCACTCTTGTTTAAATCATTTACCTTTATGCCTTTTTACCTACGTTGCCAATTGCTACTGAAGGGAAAGGTTTTATATTTTGTCTGCATTGATAATGTTGAATTGTAGCGTGTAAGCAATTTTTGGATCTGTCGTGCAGTAATTTCCTGTTTGCCGATAGTTAAAAATTCAACAATACTCAAAACACTAGAAAATTTTTTGTGAAAGTTTTCTTCACTTCTACAAATGGGAATGATTTTATATTTTGTCTGTAGCTTCATAATGTTAATTTGTAGTGTTTTAGCATTTTTGGATCAGTCATGCAGCCACTTCCTGTTTGCCAATGGTCAAAATACTGAAAACACTAGAAAAATTTTTGTGAAAGTTTTCTTAGCTTCTACAAAAGTGAATGATTTTATTTTGTCTGCAGCTTGATAATTTTGAGTTGTAGCGTTTAAGCTATTTTTGGATCTGTCATGCAGTCACATCCTGTTTGCCGATAGTTTAAAATTCAACAATACTAAAATACTAGAAAAATTTTTGTGAAAGTACTGTTAATTCAGACATTTTCGCATGCACTTATTATTGCGATTCTTTAACCCAATGCAAAATTGTGAGGTTTAATTATTGCGATCGCCACCCGTGTGAAAAAAAAGAAGAGTTTTCTTATTGTGATTGGAGATCAGGTAAAAATTGAAAAAGGAAGTTTTATTAAAGTAATCGTTTTAATTAATGGTTTTAAAAATATTAGAATTCAAAATATATTATATATATAATAGCTGTGAAAACAATAACTATACAACTAAGCAGCTACCAATTAACTTGTCTCCGAATGTCAGCAATGTAAACAAAGGAAGCCACATCTAGAAGAAATCAGACATGAAAATGCGAGTTTTTAATATTGGGATACTCAACCGATCGCAATTTTCGCAATAATTAAAACATCGCAATAATTTCCATATTTACAGTAAGCAATGCAGGTCCAGACCCAGTTTTGATCTGTTTACCAAAGATCCAAGTGAACTATTACCATCACTTAGTGTCTTTTGTCTTTGCAACATCCATCCATCGATAAAATTCATAGTTTCTTCTTAGAAATCGCTGAGCCGAATTGAACCAACTTCAAAGGTTGTCTTCTGTTAGAAGTATATCTGATGAACATTACTTTCAACAAAACCAAACTTTGCAGCAATAGTCTTTTGGTAAACCTGTTTCAGAATTGGAATTGTATCTGATGACCTATAAAGCCAACCAAGACAGCAGCCACAGCTGAACTAAGTTTAACATAGGACCTTCAGGGAAAATTCATTTAAAGATCTTGTTGTTTGAAAACACTGAACCAATTGGAATCAATCTTAGCAGATGGCTTTCTATCAGAAGTGTACCTGGTAATAGTTTAAAATAGGACCTAAGGGAAAAATTCAAATAAAGATCTTCTTGTCTGAAAAAAAAATGAGCCAGTGTGAACCAAAATTGTCAAAAATGGTCTTTGGGTGGTGTTCTTTCAGAATTATATTCGATAACCAAGATCTCTAGAAAGATTGCCTCTTTCAGAAATTTATCAGGTGCCACTACCCATTCATCAGGATAAAAACTGCCACAGTCAAACATTTTGTTCTGCTTTAGGTGTGCAAATGAAATCAGTGTGAATGGTACAGGCCCACTGCTATATGAGATTTGAAAAAGATTTAGTAACATATAATACCCAACAATATCAAATCATATGAAACTAGGAATATAATTTGCTCTGAAGACTTATGTCTTTTACATCATAGGTTTAATTACCTACAGCCTTTCATTATGAAGTCAAATGATAATTTATTTAATAGCCATATAGTTATAGTTATTTACTTAAGATAAATTTCATTTAGGACTTTGGAAAACTGAATTTTTATATAATATTTATTATAGGCCAGTGATGGGACAAGGATATGTTGACTCGGGTGTAAATGTAAAGGGAATAGCAGTCTCTCCAGACAAAAATAATACTAATATCTATCATACTATAACTACAGTCATACCAAAGACAACAGGGATCCATAAAGTGTGTGTACAGAGTATCAGTTCTACAAGGTGATTTTTTTTGGTTAAAGATATGCCATTGTTTTGTCTTTATGCGGGTATTAAATCTAAGAAAGAAAACTCTTGATTTATGTCGAGCCTGTGACTTGTCGCCCAAGCGAGACATAGTGATCCTACATTCCGTCGTTGGCGGTGGCATCAACATTTACATTCACTCTGTGGTTAAAGTTTTCAAAACATTTATAACTTTTTTAAACTATACTGGATTTTTACCAAACTTGGGTGGAAGCTTGTTCATGATCAAAAGATAGTATCCAGAGGAAAAAATTTTAATAATTTTTCCCCCATTTTTTCTTTCTTTTACTTATAAATGGACTTAGTTTTTCTCCCAGTTAATATTACATACAGTCTGCAGTTAAAGGTTTTAAAACATTAATTACTTTCTTAAACCATCCTGCATTTTTACCAAACTTGGACAGAAGCTTCTTCATGATTAATAAATAACATGTGGAGAAAAATTATGTACATTCCACTTACAATGAAAACATAGACAATAGTGAAAGCAGGCGAAACACTGGGTTCAATGGAACCCTTACAAATGTTTGTTTCTAGATTGGGAAATGTAAAAACCAGGACTCATCGTCAGCTAGTAGAATTGGCTCAAGACCTGCAATGAACTTTGACCTGAGGGATACGAAAGAAGTCCATAAAAAAAATTATAATTGCACCATGATATATGGACCTACTGTAACAAAACGAACCATGATAACTGAATAACTAGTATTGTTTTAAAATTGTATTTACCTGAGGCATTTGACATAGAAATATTGAAAGGATTAAATAAATAAAATCAAGAAAATTTTTATTCTACATGGAGAGCATGAAAGAGGTACATTTTACTTTGCGGAAGGAGACTTTTTTACCATGGCTCGTGATTTCTCAAATTACGGAAAAAGTAGACTGACTTCACCCCTGAAGATTTAACTGGATATGTGCCAGTGTATGGTGATCGTTTTGAGCCATCTCCCATGTTTCAACGAAACGTACAGACTTAATGGCAGCCTATTATTTCATGACTTCTCTAACAGGAAAACAATTGCGCGGCTTGTCCCAATTGGGAATACCTGTTAAACAGGCTATGCCCCTGAGATGGATCACAGGAGCTCAACCCATATAGCTGCCTAGTTTTCAGTGGGTGGATAAGGGAGACTCGTTCGTTGCCCGGCTACAATACCAAAAGCCTGACTAGACCATAGTGACTAATGTGTTTGGAGAATGCCACACTCCCAGCATGCTAAAGACCCTTCTGTAGTTTTCAAAAAAGAGTAGGCTAATGGCAACTAAAGGTTGAATTATCCTACCTGGCCTTATCATCCACCCTTTACAGTGTCAGTCAGAATTGGTTCTCCTTTGTATCCAGTCCAACCCCTATTTGAACTTTATTTTATAAATTGTTGAACTGGTTCTTGTCCTGAAGAAGCATGAAATATTTGCCACTGGATGTTAATCAAACAAGAATCAATGAGTCAATCAGTAGACCAGAACTTGCCAACAAAACGGTTAAGGTAAATTTCTCATATTTTAGCCATACCAAAGATATTAGGGATTAATAAAGTCTGTGTACAGAGTGTCAGTTCTATAAGGGGAATTTCTTATATTGTATCTATAGTCATATCAAAGACATCAAGGATCCATAAAGTCTTTGCAGAATTACATTTCTATAAGGTGGGTTTCTTATTGTAACAAACAATAGGGATCCATGAAGTCTGTATATAGCTCTAGAAGGTTAGAATCACATACTTTATTTGAATCAAACATGAAGTCAAAGGTGGTTCAGCCTTTAACTGGAAAAGCTAAAGTAAACAGTGTATGCATGATTGGGGTTATATATTTTTCTCCTATTCTTGATGTGTTTAATCGGTGGGATAAAATTACATAATATTTTTAACCACCTCCCGGTGATTAAATTTCTACGTGGGAATTCCTGCCGGTTTTTTGACAGTTATTGGAACGATAAACTAGAGAAGCTCCGAAATGACGTCTATGTAAACAAATTACATAGCAATGATATTTTCTTGAGGTTTTTATCAAAAATCATAGGAGAAACAGATTCTCTTTCAAATTACTCATGAGTACTCAATAGTTAAATTTTAGATTTTAACACGTTCACAAAAGCTCGCATGTTGAAAATTGAAAATTGATCTCAGGTGGAGAAATTCCATAACTCACGAGTAAATTGAAGGAGAATCTATGTCTGCGTTAGGAATTGCTCATTGCATTACAGTAGGAATCAGTCCATTACATCACATTAGAAATGACTTTCAATCATTGATCATGCAGTCATTCATGTTTCCCATCTATTCTCAGACTTTTCCCATCCTTTTAAACTGAAGAAATTGTGTTGATTGATCCTTTTTTTTCTGTTTCAGTAATACTACATCAGATGAACTTTGTTACTCAGTTGATGTGACTACAGGTATGGTTTTCCTGTGTATGGTATGAACTAAAAATCTTATTAAAAAAAATTAGGACAGATTATTTGTAATTCATTTTGTTAATATCACATGAGATATATAGCTTTGATTGGTGTTAAAACTATGTTTAATATTTATAGATAGCTTCTTGCTGATATGTTTGTTATAATATAGATTTTTTTTCTTCAAATTATGAAATACTATAAACAATTTTATTTAAATAAGAATACATTTGTTTTGGTAATTTCAGACTCACCAACACCTGTTTCCGATGTAAGTATTGATATCTTTATCATAAAAATCAGATGTTGATGAAATCACTTTGATCATTGTCCACTTTTTGAATTAATTTTCCATTTGCTAAATTAACTTTTGTCCCAAATAGCTTATTAATACATTTCTAGTGATTGAAAGAAAAAAATAGTCACAAAGTAATCAAAGAGTTTCACTGTACTGTATTAAATAATCACATGGAGACACTAGCCATAACTCATTATTTATGAAAGAAGACAGATCAAGATAAAGAAAAAAAATATGTATTTTTTGTTCATATTGACTTTTTAGTTGCATATCAATTTTTATGTATCTCAGAAAAAACCAAAGTATATATCTCCAACATTGCCTGATGGTAGTAGTGTTGAATGTTCAGTTGGTGAAGCATGTCATCTGATACTCTGGATGAAGAATGAAATATATAGCCCCAATTGGTATGATTTGAAAACTATGGGAAATTTTGGACATTTTATTATCTAGCCTTGCATAATGAAGACACAGTTCTTTTTTATATTTTATATCTGTGATTTTTTGTAATTTTTAGCAATTTTTTATGTTTTGGATACAGTGATTGTCTGGTACCATTATGCAGTACAATGCTTTATCTGTAACCAACAGCAGTAAGGCCAAACTTAAAAACATTTTTATTTGTACTAACCCTACCCATGGCTAGTAGCAGTGGGTAGGTAGGTAGGCTTTTTTTCTTTGGTCAAAAGAAAATAATATATCGTTCTTTTTTTCAACAATGCTAACTTGCTGAAATTTGACATTGGCCACAGTGTTTATCTTGTATTGTCATGGTTTAACATGTATACGATGTATGATTTATTTTAAGAACATTGTTTAAGAATGAAGAACTAAGATTTTTATTCAGTGTTTAATTTTCTTTCAAAACATTAAAATAAGAACAAGTGTGAGAATGTCACGACAGTGTGCTTTGAAATCTTTACAATGTTCATAGAACACTGTATTCATAAAAGGGCAGCATTGTGTAGTGGTTAGTGCATTGGACTACGAAGCCAAAGGTCTCTGGTTTGATTCCAATTCGGGAAGAAAATTTCAGGGATAAATTTGCTACACCATTTGAGAGGCTGGTCTCACTTAAGTTGTCTGTTGGATTGGGCCGAATAATGGCTGTCCCGTGTTAAAAGGAAGGACAAATGCGGCTCCAGAATTAACATTCCTATTGCAATATACTTAAATATGTTTGTACAAAACGTCATTCTGATATTTACAGTAATAAGTGTATTTTAAAAAATTGTTTTATGAAATGAAGCACTAGATAGTCGGCCATCTTGCTGAAAGAAATGTAGGTGGTGACATCACGACTTACAAAATCTGTCCTAAAATTTATGAGGAATTTTCCACAGAATGTTACCATTTACATACGGGCATAATATGGGGGCAACTGGTCGATAATTAGCAAATTATAGCGATTATATCACAAGTTAATCCGGGGGGCCTCGGTGGCCCAGTGGTCTAGGTAGTTCGTCATGATTACTAATGATCACTAGCCTGTCAATACTGCGGTTATGAGGTCGAATCTCACCTGTGGTGGGGTGTGTTCGACTCCCACCTTAATTGACAAGGATTGCCAATTTTCCTACCAAAGGTCGTGGTTCTCTCCTGGTACTCCGGCTGCCTCCACCATTAAAAACTGGCCACCGCAAAATAGCTAAATGTGCTGAAAACGGCGTTAAACCCAACTAAACAAAAACAAACAAACAAGTTAATCCGTGCATGTTAATAATTCAAATTCGGTAAAAAATATTTACCGAACATAATATTGTAATTATAATTATGAAAAGAAATTAATTTGAAAAATTAAGAATTAAAACAATTATTATGTAATTCTGAATTTCATCACATCAGGAAAAACATTGAAAACGCTGAATATTTACCTTTTAATTAAATAATAGGAACAGCGTGCCCTTAAGGTGATAATTGCAGATAAATGACCCCCGCTATTGGTAGACTCTGTCTAGAAGTTTGAAAGAAATCAAACAGATGACAAGTGGCATACATCGGGAATTATATACATCATAGAAATCAGGTTCAAATACTGCAGATTTATCAAGTTTGTTCGACACTGTCAAAAGTTTTTCTCATATCAATATTGCCAAGATCAGTGATCTTGTCAAACAAATATTTCCAGGTGGACTTAACTGAAAAGCTATCATGAGAGTTGAACAAGACAATTCTGAACAAGTGGCTTAATTTTATTATTCACGTTGTATGATGTCCAGGTGCAACAACATCTGGAATTGTCTTTCCATATTTTTCCAAAAGATTGACTCCATCGTTCAATAAATGTAAAACTCCAAAACGTATCGAAAATACCGCGAAATTAATAAAAGAAATAATGACGTTTTCATTTTCCGGAAATGACATCGATAAAAAGAAAAAATTTTTTGAAAAGAGCAATAAAAGATTTTGAGTCGGCAGTTTTTTAATGGGTCGGTCACGTTAGTGCAAACATACATGATTATTTTTTTGTTCTAATTTCTCTCCACTCTCATTTTCAGGGGAAAAAAGTAGTGGAATTCATCAGTCATCCCTTGTTTTGATTTCGGAATCATTAAGTGTGAAAAAACAAATTGAAGCTAAGTTTGTCATGCAAGTGTATTATACAAATATCATTATACCCCCACTCGTAAGTGGAGGCTATACTGCATTCACCTTGTCCGTTCGTCCACAAATATTTTTTGTCACATTTTTAACCGGATTTTCATAGGAAAATATCGGTTATTAAATTGGTGATGTACGGCGGGCGGGAGTTATGGTTCTTGAAAGATTGAAAAATGGCTTTCCCAGTGGTGTCCGTGTGATAACTTATGAACTGTTCAACCAAAGCTTTTCAAATTTTAATATGTTGTTACTGATGACAAAATGGAGGTCAAGTTCGATATTGACGATTTTCACTTTCACTTTCACCGTTCAGGAGTTATGGTTCTTGAAAGATTGAAAAATGGCTTTCTTAGTGGTGTCCCTATGGTAACTTATGAACTGTTCAGCCAAAGCTTTTCAAATTTTAATATGTTGTTACTGATGACAAAATGGAGGTCAAGTTCGATATTGACGATTTCCACTTTCACCGTTCCGATATTGACGATTTTCACTTTCACCGTGTGTGTACTTATATACTCTCAAAAATTCCAATATTTATCACTTACTATAAATAGGAGGTCAAGATTGATTTTTGCCTTTCCATTTCTGAACCCTACAAAACCCTACAAAAATTCATTATATTTCTTTACTTCATCCTGTTTGGGAATCCAGATTTGCAAACATCATTTCCATGCAGGAAAATCCGGTTTGCTGTCATTCGACAGCCTCTTGTTCTCAGCTTCTACAGGTAAGAACGATTTCATATTTTGTATGTAGCTTTGACATGATGAGTTGTACTTTGTCTCCTATTTTCAGTTCTGCCAGAGCCCGACTTCCTGTTTGATAGGACTTTGACGTTGTAAAAATACAATGTTATACATAAAAATTTATGTTGCATTTTTCTCACCTTCTACAGGCCAGAATGATTTCATATTTTGTATGTAGCTTTGATAAGTTGTATGTTGTATTATATTTTCAGTTCTGCTGGACCCCATCTTTCTGTTTGACGGGACTTTGACGAGTGGGGGTAACCTTAGCCCGACATCGCGTGCAACTTCTTGTTTAGGTTATAGGTTAAGTTCGTAAATGGTGAATTTTTCAAATATTCTTGCCAGAGTTATGCTTTCTTTTATAATTTTAATTTTGATCAGAATTTTTTTGTTTCCAGATGATAACTCGTAAAGAAATCGGATATACAATTGTATCTTATTGATATATTTATCAAGTTTGATCATGCATGGCAATTATTTTTTCACTTGGTGCCAGAGTTATGCCCCCTTTTGTAAATTTGCACAATTTTTGGTCTCCAGATGATAACTTTTGAGCCAAAAGGTACATATTTAAACAAGTAATGACAAATAAAAAAATATTTTGAAGCAATCAGAAGAAGTTATATTTCTGTGTTTACCATAATTTCATTAAAATCAGAGACAATAAGGACAGTCTTTCAATTTTTTTTTATTTTAATGGAGCATTTTCTATGATGAACTCATTTATCGCTACAATACATACATATTGAACCATCAGTACACCAAAAATTATTTCAATGGTCTTGTAGAATTTTATAAATATTAATTTTAACAAAATTGTGAAAAGAAAGAAGTTTGAAGTGAATTTTTCCTTTTTTTTTATAGTCCTATGGTAATACCTGACACAGAAGCAGCGGATGGAGTTTATGTGTTCCAATCAGACACAATTCCTAGTCCATGTTCAACAGATGTTTCCATACATACTGATGTAGAGAGACAGTTTCATAGTTGTTTTATGTTATCAACACCAGCAGATCGAAGAATGACAAGTTATGGGTATACTTCATCAATGAAATATGATTAAGATATCATTAGAAAGTCTCTGCCTTCTTGTATAATTAATACATGTATATGCAAAAGACTTTCAGATGTTAACTCATATTACATGATTCTTAATGTTAGAGACATTTGATTCACATTATCTCAAAAACTGCTAATTCTTAAACACTGTAATTACTTTATTCATTGTTTTAAATTTTTTTACACAAAAACATAAGATCCTATTTTTGACACAAAATTGTTTAAGTGTAGATATTTTTACTTTTACTATAGTTTAGCTTTTAGATTACTGGAGATGACTTTAACACATGAAAATAAAATACTGCCGGTAAATAGCAAAATAAATAACAGGAAATTTCAATTACAGAACAATCATTTAATGTCAATTAATCTATAGACCTCTAGACACAACAACATAAAAGATCACAAAACATACAGAGAGTAACAATAGCCTGTCATGGTACAAATACTAGGTATGGTTGGGTTAAACCATTGGTGGATACCCAAACCTGTTGTACAATATTTATCCTGAGAAATTGATACTCAGTTGGATCAGGTGTCATAACCATATTGGTTGTGTTTTTTTTCTTCTTCTTTTTAGCTCACCTCGCCTATAGGCCATGTGAGCTTATGTCATCATTTCACGTCCATTTGGCCAATTTTAAAAAATATCTCCCGAAACTACATTATGAAATGTTTTGCAACTTTGCAGGATTGATGACAACAATAACCTCTACAAACGATCCACATTGGTTTAGATTCATTTGCTCACCCGACTTCTGGGGCTGTTCAAATTTGAGTTTTCCTTCGAAACCATATGGGAAAGGACTTTTTGACATTTACTCAGGAACTAATGGGCAGATTGTAACCAAAGTCGGCAGGAATGATATATTGAAGGACCTCTGCAGAATTACCACCTTTGCTTCTGGTTAAATGAACAGCATGGCTACCAGAGGTCAATTTTCAAAAATATTCTTCTCTGAAACTACATTATGAAATGTTTTGAAACTTTGCAGGATTTAGGACAACAATACCCTATACAAAGAATCAACTTTTGGTTGAGGTTTCCATTGAAACCATATTGGAAAGGACTTTTTTGTCATTTGCTCAGGAACTGATGGGCAGATTGTAACCAAAGTTGGCAGGAATAATGTATTGAAGAACCTCTACTAATTGTCCTCATTTGTTTCTGATTGGATGAACAACATGGGCACCACAGGCCATCTTTGATTTTTATTGGCCAATTTTCAAAAATCTCCTCTAAAACTACATTATGAAATGTTTGCAGGATTGATGACAACAATACCCTCTACAAAGGATCCACTTTTGGGTGAGATTCATATGCTCAACCAACAGCTGTGGCTTTTCAAAGTTTCCATTTAAACCATATGGGATAGGACTTTTTTGTCATTTACTCAGGAACTAATGGGCAGATTGTAACCATAGTTGGCAGGAATGATGCATGGAAGGACCTCTACAAATGTTGCGCCTTTGTTTCCAGTTGGATAAACAACATGGCCACTGGAGGTCCCTTGTTGATTGGCTGGTTTTTTAAAATATTCTCCTCTGAAACTACATTATGAAATGTTTTGAAACTTTGGAGAATTGATGACAGCAAAACCCTCTACACGCAACACACTTCTGCTCACCCGACACCTGCGGCTACACAAAGTTTCCATGGAAACTATATGGGAAATGACTTTATTCCTTGCTTACATGTAGGAAGTAATGTGCAGATTGTAACCGATGTTGACAGGAATCTCATATTGGAAGGACAAATGCAACTGTTCCACGTTTTTTAGGTCAAAGGTCAAATTTAAAGGTTACTTTCACATTTTGGGTTTCTTTAACAGCCTTTTGGATACAAAATTGCTAATAGAAGTCAGGTGAGGCCTTAATTTTTAGCTCACCTGGCCTAAAAGGCTATGTGAGCTATTGCCATCACTTGGTGTCTGTTGTCTTCATCCAGCGTAAACTTTTCCTTTAAAGTTCTTCTCCTCTGAAACCACTTTGCCAATTGGGACCAGACTTTGGTGGAATGGTCCTTGGGTGGCCCTCTTCCAAATGTATGTCTGGCATGCCTGATTTCCAACCGACATTGCTGCTGTGACTAAAAATAGAAAAAAGGGGGAATGAATTTAAAAAATCTTCTTCTGTGTAACTACATGGCTAATTGGAACCAGACTTGGCAGCAAAGGTCTTTAGATGGTCTTCTTTCAGAATTATGTCCAATGATCCGGATGATCAACCAAGATGACCGCCCAATTTAGTTAAACATAGGACCCTATAGGAAATTCGTTTAAAAATCTTCTTGTCTGAAAGTTAGCAGCAATGGTCCTTAGATTGTCCTCTTTCAGAATTATGTCTGATGACCCGGATGATCAACCAAAATGGCCGCCACTGTCAACCTTTGTTTAGTTGACTTTAGGACCCTATGGGAAATTCATTAAAAAATCTTCTTGTCTGAAACAGCTGAACCAATTGGAACAAGACTTGGCAGCAATGGTCCTTTGATGTTCCTCTTTCAGAATACTTGGCCTCGGTGGCCGAGTGCTCTAGGTAGTTTGTCTTGACTACTAATGATCACTAGCCTGTCAACACTGAGGTTGTGAGTTCGAATCTCACCTGTTGTTGGGTGTGTTAGACTCCGATCTAAATTGACAAGGATTGCCAATTTTCCTACCGAAGGTTCTCTCCAGGTTTTCCGGCTTCCTCCACCAATAAAAACTGGCTGCCACGAAATAGCCATATGTGCTGAAAACAGCCTAAAACCCCAACTAAACAAACAAACAAACTCTTTCAGAATTGTGTGTGATGACATGGACTGTCAACCAAGATGACCAACACAGCCCAATTTAGTTTAACATAGGACCCTATAGGAAATTCATTTAAAAATCTTCTTGTCTGAAAGTTAGCAGCAATGGTCCTTAGATTGTGCTCCTTCAGAATTGTGTCTGATGACCTGGATGATCAACTAAAATGGCCACCACCTTAGTTTAGCTGACCTTTCGACCCTATGGGAAATTCATTTAAAAATCTTCTTGTCTGAAACAACTGAACCAATTGTAACCAGACTTGGAACCAATGCTCCTTAGATGGTCCTCTTTCAGAAATATATCTGATTACCCGGATGATCAACCAGGTTGGCAACACAGCCCAACTTAGTTTAACATAGGACCATATGAGAAATTCATTTTAAACTCTTGTTTTCTGAAACAACTGAGCCATTTGGAACAAGAATTTGCAGCAATGGTCCTTAGATGGTCCTCTTTCAGAAATGTGTCTGATGACCCAGAATGTCAACCAAGACGGCCACCACAGCCGAACTTAATTTAACATAGGACACTCTGGGAAAATTCATTAAATAATCTTCTTGTCTGAAACTACTGAGCCAATTGCAACCAAACTTAGCACCAACGGTCCTTAGATTGTTCTTTTTCAGAATTATATCCTATGACCTGGAGTGTCAACCCAGATGGCCGCCACTCCTGAACTTAATTTAACTAAGGACCCTATTTGAAAATTCATTAAAAAATCTTCTTGTCTGAAACCACTGAGCCAATTGGGACCAGACTAGATGGTCCTCTTTCAGAATTAAATTCGAGGAAACAGACCACCCTATAGGATGGTTGCCACAGCCTAACTTAATGTAACATTGGAACCTATGGGAAAATACACATAAAGATCTTTTCTGAAACCAAGCAGCCAATATTGGAATCAAAGATAAGAGTTAATTTGCAGATCATCATACTTTAAACTTGGCCATTTGGAAACCAGACTAATGGCAGCAATGGTCCTCTTTCAGAATTGTGTTTGATAACCCTGAATGTCAACTAAGATGGCCACCACACCCTAACATTATACCTGTGGGAAAACCAGCCAAGCTAACTGCTACACTTAAATTTTCAGTCTTGCTGAAGTTGGACAAGTTAAATCTAGATGAGCGATACAGGCTCTTGAGAGCCTCTAGTTTTTTGGTTATGAATACTTTTGAATTTGACATTGTTTCATTTTATTTTGAATTTTATAGAGGAGACGGAGAAAAACGATGTTACAGTATAAAAATAACAAAGGATCCTTTACACGGTAATTGTTTAAGTACCTGTAACAGTTTATAATATTTTATTTTTTTATGAGAAATCAAGTATAAATTATGACCAGAATATAAATTCAACATTTAATGGCAGAATATAAATTCAACATCTAATGATAGCTTCATTTATTACATATTTATGTGGCTTAAAGTGATGAAAAATTACTCATCTGCCAAAATTTTAAATCATGCAACTGATTATTGTTAAGGATTATAAATGATTCAGGATATAGTTTTAAAACTGAACAGAGATTTTATATTTCTTTAATGTTAAGATTTAATAGTGAGTATCCATTGGAACAACAAAAATAAGGCCGAGTTAAATGGTAAGAGTTTAAAAAAATAACTTTTTAAGGTTCTGTTCAAGATACCCATGTTGTTTCCAATGAAAGCATCCAAAATTTAGCCTTATTTTACTGACTGGATTTTCAAGTAGAAAAATATGGGACATTAGTTTGGCAATGTAGGTAGGTGAGCAGTCTACAGCATTTCCTAATGAAAAATCTATAGTTAAGGGAATGGGATGAGGAATTAAACACTTCAAGGAACCTCTGATTCCATGTTTGTTAACTTTGGAGATATCTTGTTTTTCTAATTGTATATTTGGTCAGCAGGCAAATTTTAAACCAGATTGCAAAATTAGACCTGCATTTCAAACATTAACCACAAAATGAAGGTGCATTAAAAATCAATTTTACAATGAATATTTTAATTTGATATGTTTTTTGACGTGTTTTGTTTTATTCCTGTAGCCAGAGGACCATGTAGCCATTTGAGATGTTCTAATGAAGGGTTCTGTAATGGTAAAGGTACAACAGGCTTCTGTCAGTGTGTGTTGGGATACTCTGGACCTAAATGTGATCAAAGTAAGCTATGATAATTTAGTCAATGTCTTTATGGATTACCTTAGTGCATGGTTAATCCAAATGTATGTAATCTGTTCAGTAGAGGTGTAATGATATGCTTCAGAGACAAAGGATATGTATTGCGATAATTTAATAAGATGAATGATACATATTGCAATACTGATTGTAGAAAAAGTGTTTCCTCCGTTTCAACTTCCGTATTTTGTGAAGGCTCCATACTTACTTGAAAATTTGTTTATACAGATGAGTATGACGCTTTTACGAAGTATTTTGGCAGAGTAGAATGTGCTAGCACAATTTATCCATCAGATAACAGCATATAATGTAAGGAATTTTACATTAAAAATAATTTGTTATTTTGGATGGATGAATTATTGTTTAATCTCCAGTAGCATGCATATCAGGACGAGAACATGTTTGAACCCACGACCCATGCTACCATGAGAACACTGAGAGGGTGGTAATTATGAAATTATAATCACACACATTTTATTGGACTATATTGTTAGTATAGTAAACAGCCCCATGTTCAGTATACCAAACCATGATATAAAACACCCTGATTGGGTACTCTATGATTAATTGTTACACCCATACTATCCATGCCACTAGAAGTTGAATATTGTTATTCCATGCAAACATTACATCAAATCATTATCATCTACAAGTTGCACTTTTATTTTATAATAATATCACATCATATTATACATACATGGTTCTTTTAACATCACCAAATTTTGTATAATATCTTTATATACATATGTTACTTAAGTAAATATCTGTTATTTAGTAATATAAATAATGAAAATAACAGGAAAGTTCAAAAATGGCACACCAGACAATAAATAATATTATACCCTTCATCCAAATCTCATCTCAAAATGGGCAAAAAAAAAGTCAGGCACCAAAACCTCAAAGGATCTTATGTATCTTTATCCTCTATTTTTGTTGGGCACAAACATAATTGTGCTTTTACATTAAGTATGAACGATTGGTCTTGTCAACTATGTTCCCAGTCTCAAATAGTTGGTTTCAGAATATATCAGCCAATGATATTTAAGAAAGAACAGCTGCTACGATTGGTCCAAATGTTTATAAGGGCAGGCCTACAATTACCTGAATCTTGATGGGCACGTGGGTTGTTAACATAATTTTAGTAACAATGGAAGAGATTTGGCAAGGTAGACTTTAGAAAAGGGAAAATCAATACCATTGGAAACAAGGACTTTGATATAGGGATCCGGAAATTTCAACTCCCTCTGCTTGACATTTTATATCAGTTTGCTCTCTTTTTTATCAGCTGCTTTAACCTTCCATGCGTTGTTTTCTGTGTATCAGGTGTATTGTTAATAATTTCAGTGTTATAGGGGTTTTCATCAAGGTCCACATTTGCAGCATAATAGATAGATAGGAATATGTAATTACACAACACAATAGAAATGAAAAAAAATAAAATAAATGTAAAACATGAAATTCATTGTTTAATGTATAAATAGCAGAATCCCCCATCATTGAGAGGTGAAGGATATACATATGGCACGCTGTTTTTATACGACCGCAAAATTTTTGCGGTCGTATATTGGTATGACGTTGGCGTCGTCGTCCGGCGTCATCGTCCGGCGTCGTCCGAAGACATTTGGTTTTCGCACTATAACTTTAGTATAAGTGAATAGAAAACTATGAAATTTAAACACAAGGTTTATGACCACAAAAGGAAGGTTGGGATTGATTTTGGGAGTTTTGGTCCCAACAGTTTAAGAATAAGGGACCAAAAAAAGGCCCAATAAGCATTTTTCTTGGTTTTCGCACAATAAGTCTAGTATAAGTAAATAGAAATCTATGAAATTTTAACACAAGGTTTATGACCACAAAAGGAAGGTTGGGATTGTTTTTGGGAGTTTTGGTCCCAACAGTTTAGGAATTAGGGGCTAAAAAATGGCCCAAATAAGCATTTTTCTTGGTTTTTGCACAATAACTTTAGTATAAGTAAATAGAAATCTATGAAATTTAAACACAAGGTTTATGACCACAAAAGGAAGGTTGAGATTGATTTTGGGAGTTTTGGTCCCAACAGTTTAGGAATTAGGGGTTTAAAGGGTCCAAAATTGAACTTTATTTGATTTCATCGAAAATTGAACTATTGGGGTTCTTTGATATGCCGAATCTAACCGTGCATTTAGATTCTTAATTTTTGGTCCTGTTTTCAAATTGGTCTACATTAAGGTCCAAAGGGTCCATTAAACTTAGTTTGATTTTAACAAAAATTGAATTCTTGAGGTTCTTTGATATGCTGAATCTAAACATGTACTTAGTTTTTTTATTATGGGCCCAGTTTTCAATTTGGTCCAAATCGGGGTCCAAAATTTGTTTGATTTCAACAAAAATTGAATATATAGGGTTCTTCGATATGCTGAATCTAACCATGTATTTAGATTTTTGATATTTGGCCCGGTTATCAAATTGGTCCACATTGAGGTTTAGAGGGTCCAAAATTGAACTTTATTTGATTTGTATATTGGAAATTTGCCAAAAACTTTATTATTAAATTTCTAATTTATATATAAAAGCAAATAATAATGATAAGGCCAGAGATACTCACCAAACAGGATGTGTAAATTATAATAATTAGTATTGTGCAATAGCAAGAAATTTTCAATTGCACAGTATTGCACAATAGCAAGAAATCTTCAATTGCACAGTATTGTGCAAGAGCAAGAAATCTTCAATTGCACAGTATTGCACAATAGCAAGAAATCTTCAATTGCACAGTATTGCGCAATAGCAAGAAATTGATATTTGGGCCCGGTTATCAAATTGGTCCACATTGAGGTTTAAAGGGTCCAAAATTGAACTTTATTTGATTTCATCAAAAATTGAACTATTGGGGTTCTTTGATATGCCGAATCTAACCGTGTATTTAGATTCTTAATTTTTGGTCCCGTTTTCAAATTGGTCTACATTAAGGTCCAAAGGGTCCAAAATTAAACTTCTTTAAAATTTTCCATTTTAAATTGGTTATTTCTGATTTATATATAAAAGCAAATAATACTGATATGGTTTGAATAGTTAAATTAAAAAATTTTAAGTTCTTAGACCACATTAATTCTGTGTCAGAAACCTATGCTGTGTCAAATATTTATTCACAATCCAAATTCAGTGCTGTATCAAGCTTGAATGTTGTGTCCATATTTGCCCCAACTGTTCAGGGTTCGACCTCTGCGGTCGTATCAAGCTGCGCCCAGCGGAGCATTTTATTATATTTATTCAAATTCCAAGATATCTTATTTATTTAACAAGATATCTTATTAAGTATAAAGATATCTTTAATTTTTATAAGATATCTTATTTAATTTGAAAGTAAATAAGATATCTCTATAAGTTAATAAGATATCTCTATAAGTTAATAAGATATCTCTATTAGTTAATAAGATATCTTATAAAGTATATAAGATATCTTACTTCTTTATAAATATATCTTTTAAACACATACTTTATTAGATATCTTATAAACTAATAGAGATATCTTATTAACTTATAGAGATATCTTATATATTTAATAAGATATCTTTATAACCAGTTAAATAAGATATCTCTATAAGTTAATAAGTTAATAAGATATCTCTATAAGTTTATAAGATATCTCTATTAGTTGATAAGATATCTCATTTAGTTTATAACAGACCTGATTTTCTTCCGCTTTAAAGGGGAATTCCGCTTTTGGAAGTCCGGATTTTTCCATTACGATTCCTTTATTATACATAGTAAAATGGCTGCCAAAGTGTGATTTCCGCTCTGTTTTCCCTGTTGTCAAAATCAGGTCTGTTATAAGATTAAGTAAATAAGATATCTCTATTATTAACTATATAAAAGATATCTTATATAGTTAATAAGATATCTTTATAAACATTTTAATAAGATATCTTATTTAATATATAAGATATCTCAATTAGTTTATAAGATATCTTATTTAACTAAATAAGATATCTCGAAATTGAATAAATATAACAACGGCGTGCCATATATACATCACCAAGATATATTGGGCTTAATTTTATTGTAAAACTAAGTAAGGGAAATACAGCTGCATAATATCTAAATTATTATCTGTATACCCCCCGCAAACAAAGTTTTTTTTTTGGGGGGGGGGGGGGGGTATATATGAATCACTCTGTCCGTCCGTCTGTCCTTGTTCCTTGTAAGCGCAACGCCTCCTAAACCATTCCAAAAATTTTGATGAAACTTTATATGAAAGTTGGGCATCATATGTAGATGTGCATGAAGCAAAATAAGATTGCCGTATGCTTTCAAAGGGAGATAATCCAATTCAAGGGTTTTACATGTTTAAAAACTAGTATTGCAAGTGGGGGTCACTCACAGTTTTAGTTTTCTGTTGTGTAAGCCAGCAGAGCAGCTCTGGAAAACTAGTATCAAAAGGTACCCACCGTTTGGTGAATTTAAAAACTTGGATTTGACGTATGAACACATTAATTTGCAACAGTTATAAGCGTTGTCTTCTTGGTGTCATTTATGTGATTAATTTACAGTGCATATCAGCTTGACCAAAAGTTGTTTTTCAGATGAATAAATAATTTTTTAGTAATGTATATAAATATTTTAGATCAAGGGAATTCACTGACAGGACCTCATTCCCAGGTATGTTAAATAATAGAATTCTTTTACTATGAAATAGTCTTCTATAATGTTATAAGCAAGAACTACATGACTATTCACTTTTATTGGTTTTAAAGTTAATATTTATGTTTTTCAAGGCATTTTTTAAAATTATTTTGAACACAGGTAAAAATAAGTAATAATGGGATGTTAACAATTTGTAAATATTAATTCAGTTATAGAATGTTTTCTTGTGTTATGGGCACAGGGTATACCCATACAGCATATGGCTATGTTTATATAAATGTTGCTTGATTGCTAGCAATGAATTACTCGATGAAATTTATAAATTTTTCTGTGATTTCGTCATTGAATGTAAAGTTAATCTACATATTCAAAAATAGTACTAGGCATAGGACTTCGGTCTTAATTTTATTTATAGTTTTTTGATAGTTTCTTGAATATTTTACTGTATAAGATATACATGAAATGTTACATTTATACCCATATTTACATACATTTCACTATTTCATAGCCTGGTTCTAAATTTGGAGATTTGGTGATACCTAAAAAAGTTATGTGTGTACTTGGAGAAGAATGTTCTATCCCTTTTTCTGTAACTTCCCTAACAATGTGAGTATTTTTGTAGAGATAAACAAAAACAGGATTTTGTTATGTAGATACATCATTCATAACAGCAATATATACTAGAGCTCTGATGGCTTGAACAACCCAGCTTGTAGGTAGTACAAGTATTCACAGTTCTGAAGTATAAAAATCTCTGTTAAAAGTTATTCTAAATCGAGCAATCAAGATTAAATTTTGACAAAGAAAAAATAAAAAAGCAGAAACTGTTTAACTGAATTCAAGAATATCAAAGGTAACTTTTCATTTTGCAGTAAGACAATAGAGGTTTATTTTTTGTAAACTAAATTCTGTTTGTTATTTAAATGTTTTTTTTTACAAGTAATTACTATGGATTCATCATGAAAATTAGGCCACCTAAAATAAATTCTAGTTCTCAGACAATTGATTTTACAAAAAATGCAAGGTAATTAGGGAATATATATTCTTAGTTTATTTCCTGTTGAAAGAGGCAAGGGATGTTCCGTTTAGGTGTTTATTTTGATGACATACAAATCTAGTTTGAATAAATTCACGTCTGTGACGTTTTAATTATACAAAGGGGTTATCTGCTTTCAATGCCTCAAATTTCCTCCATTTCTCCTGCAAACACACTTCTTCAGAGCTATTCCACAATAATTGTAAACTGAACAGGTAGACTTATTTTTAGCCAATATTCAAGTCAAACTCACTGCAATAATCATTGTCACACAATGCTTGAAATTGAGTACGAGTTGGCAGATGCTTGAAAAATACTTTTGGTGCCAAATTTATAATTTTAATTTTACGGAAAAATACCGGAAGAGTGGCAATTTTTCTTCCAAAACATGCAAATTTTAAGTGGAGAACCAGAAATTTAATTTTAGATGGACTTACAAATGTGAATGTATGATAAAATTTATATTTCATATTGTTTTATTACTAGCAAGTTACAAGATCATGAATTTTATATCCTCAAAATTAAAAAAATATTAACTAAGCAACTACGATTGAGACGTTTGAAGAAAGAGGAATATGCAGCATATTGTCTATTTCCAGGCCAGACGTAAAACTTGGACATACTGACCAAGGACTGAGTACCAAAGAGACGACTTTGATTCCTGACCCCAATAATCCAGGAACATGTTTGTCCAGTGTGAAGCTAGTTGGTAATACTCAGGGTGTACATAAAGCATGTTTTCAAACTGTTGAGTTAACTGGGTTAGTAATTTATCAACCTCTGACCCCATAGCAAAATTCAGACATATGTCTTTCCATATGTTTATAGATATGAATTTTAATGTACTAAAAATTCTGTTGTAAATCAACTTGGTACACTGTATATATGTAGATCTTTGTAAAGTTTATTTGCAGTTACTCACAACTGTACATATTATTCAAAGACTGTAATGGAACTTTTGATTTGAAATTTATTTGGACAGAAGACTTTTACGTTATATAATATTTAATGCATTGGTAAATATAAATTATTTTTATAGGACTACCACAGATGAAGTTTGTTTTGAAGTAGAAATAAAAAGTTCAGGTATGCCAGCTCTTGCATTTCTATATATAGGGATTTCTTTTATTGGTAGGTTTTATCTACATTTTGAAAGGTTAGATATTTGTGTCATCATTCTAGAACTTCTGTTTGTCTGCTTAGGAACAGTTGATATCACAGGCAGATGATTCTAAGAATTTGTATTTAGTGGATTCCAAACAGCATACAAACAAATATTCTAGGGCAAGCAAAAGAGAAATTTTATTTAGAACTTGTAAAAAACTAACCTGAAGACAGACATTAATGATACTTTTAGAAAAAATAATTATATAAAAGTTGTGTGCATAAAATATGTTTTACATGACCAGTGTGAATATGATGTTGACATTATATACCTTAGGTCTATTACAAACTTATGTTAATTACAATGTTACAAATATATTTACTTTTATATACATTTCAGATTCCTCTCATGGCAATGTCAAAAGTCAGGTAAGGTTTTATTGAATTTAATGAAAGATTTTCTTTCTATATCTCAATGAATGGAGAGACATGCCTAGTCATTCTTCCAATTCAGTTTTGTTGATAAGATTTTCCTGTTGAAAAATCCTGTTAATAATTTGGAAATTTGTGGTTGGAGGGTGGGCAGGAGGGCAGCTTGTCTCTGGCAGCAATGAAGGAAAACTGGTTTAATTACTGTCAATTTGACAGCTCAATTTTTTGGTTTAACATGTTTTGATTATGCCATGTGATCTATTGCCATCACTTGGCGTCTGTCGTCCAGCATAAACTTTTCCTTTAAAGACCTTCTCCTCTGAAACCACTGGGCCAAATGGAATTAAACTTGGCAGGGAGCATTTAGGTAAGGTCCTTTATAAAGTTTGCTCATTTCTTCCCGATTGGACTACAAATATGGCTGCAATGGGCAGTTCTTGTTTCTGATTGGCTGATATAAAAAGTCTTCATCTGAAATCACTGGGCCAAGTGGGACGAAACTTGATAGGAAACATATATGGGCCATTCTAATTTCTCATTGGTTGATTTAAAAAAAAAAATTTTTCTCTTGAACTGCTTAGCCAAAACTGTCAGGCAAACTTGACAGGCAGCATCAATGGAAAGTCTTTTATGAAATGAAATTTTTTCATCCTGATTGGACAATAAACATTGCTGCCATGGGCAGTTCTTGTTTCTGATTGGCTTTATTTAAAGAAATCTTCTTCTCTGAAACCGTTTGGCCAAATGGAACGAAACTCGACAGGAAGCATCTGTGTGAAGGTTTTTTTTACAAAGTTTCCTAATTTTATCCAGATCATGTGACAAACATGGCCACCAAGGGCAATTCTTCGTTTTTGATTGGTTGATTTGAACAAAAATTTTCTCTGAAACTGCTGGGCCAAATAGAGCAAGACTTGACAGAAAGTGTCTATGCCATATGATAAAAATCTACAGAACGGCAGAATTGCTTGAAACCAAACATGGCCTGAATGTTCCTCATAAGGTGCTATCCAAGTGTTGTTACTTTGGTGCCAATTATCCATCATTCAAGATGGCCACCAGCAGAGGACTTAGGTTAACATAAGACCCTTTGGGAAATACATGCAAAAATCTTCTGGAGAACTGCCAAATTTTAGAATATATAGTAGAAGGAACTTGATGAAGAAATATTTGGTTCCTACAATGCATACCACACTTCATAGTGATAGGGATTTCTCTGAGGTACATCAATAAAAATGGCTTTCGTGGCAGGTGAGCAATACAGGCTCAGCGCTCTGAGCCTTTAGGTCATCTTCTTTTGTCTGTCCCCATGTCATATATATACAGTAATGCATTAGAGCATCTTTTTAGGAATTCAGTTCAGATTTGTTGTTGTGAAATAATACGATTTGGAATAGGAAATAATTTTAGACTTGGAGTTACTGCTTCTGTAATTTACCAAAAAAGACTTTCAATTAAGACACTAATTTTTTACTGTAGATTATAATTTTATATGGTTGTTTTAACATTGAAGGTTTAGGGACAAATTGTTTTTCTATCTTGAACTCATTTATAATTGATTCTATAGCCACATTTTACTGAGCCAACCTTACCACACGATGCTGTGACACAATGTGTTCCTGGGAAATCCTGCCATATTCTGATGTTTATGAGTGGTGGAAGTTATCCTGACTGGTAGGATTTCTTGCTCTCTAACAAATACATTTGGGAGACTATAGTTTCTGCTTTGTATACACAAAAATATTTTCAACAATGATGTATTCCAGATGATAAATCTATGATTTGATGTATGATCCTATACGTTTTAAGTATTTCTACCTACACAAGGAAGGCAGATTTGTTTGTATCAGTATGACATGTGCACATTAGAAGATATGCCTCTGAAAAATAGCAGAATCAGTAGTTTTCAGAATTTAACTTAACTTTACTAACTAATGTATAGCTTTATACTTACATCATATAACTAGGTGAAAAGACGTTTCATTTTCTATTTCGAATTCATTCAATTTCTTGCTGACATTTAACATAAAAATTTACTTGGTGGATCAAATGTAAGAAATGTGTACAATATTATTAATAGTGATAACTTGCAACTCAAAATTTTGAACTCAAAATTTATAAAAGAATCAATATTCTTTAATAAACATATCCTATGTGTACATACAGTATATATAACAGTTTGTCACATAATTGTATAGATCTTGTATGTTCATGTTTTCCTTCAGCCCATCAATAAAACAGACTGAAGGACCTACAGATGACCTTCACCTATTCACATCTCAACAAAACCATAAAGTAATTGGTAACTGTACAGCAGACATCACCTTGACCCCACCCTCAGATTCAGTTGGGAAAAACAGATTCTGTTTCAATGTATATTTGCCAAAGTATGTATATGATAAAATATTATGTAATAAAATACTATATGGAATTGGCATTTTGATATGTTAGGAGAAAATCAGGAAAAATGTTCCTTTAAAAAACAGCAAATTCTAGTAGTTTCAAACTCATTTGTTCATTTCAAATGTCTAAAATAGTGGGTTATTGTCTATTCAAAGCACAAGTTGGTAGCATGAGTAATTTTATTTTTCAAAATATGGTATTCTGTATTACTCCTTGAGAACACAGATTGCTTTTGCATCCCTTGACAAAGAAGTCATGTGACAACATCCATAATTCCAACACACAGTCAAGGTTCTAATTATAAACATGGAACACCTCAGTAATCTCCCAGTAGCATGCTCACCTTGAGTGTGGAAGGTCGCAGGTTCAATCTATTACAAAGCAGGTTTCTTATTAATAGCACATCAGTATGTTCTCGTCCTGATATACATGTAATAATTGCCATTAAACAATAATCCTTCCATTATAAACATGAAAGTTGCAAGAAATTTAGCCTCATTTGAAAAAAAATTGTTCTCTGCATTTCCAGTTTTATTTAGGTATAAAAAGATAATCCTATGGTTGTTTAGCCAACAAACTTGCAAGTCAGTGATTATTAGGCATTCTGTTTAATACTTTTTCTTTGTTCACAATCACCTGACATATCTATATTCTTCCATATTTTTCAGTGTTCCTGGAGAAACCAGATGTTTCTTTGTTGAGTATTTAGCATATAGTGGTAAGATATATATTGTTTATCACATGCCTATTTCCATATCGGCATATCTGCCCTGATATCTTGAGACTTCCATATCTGTCCCAAGGCACCAATCAGGGGAAGGTATGGGCTGAGGGATGATATCAGAACAATATGGAAATTGTCATATTATTATTTGTTTATCACATATTTCACTTTCACAGGGGTTGTAAAAAAATCAGAATACAACTAACAATTATTATAACAATAACTATTAATGAAACAGATAACAGAGATTTTATTGTAACATTTTTTCCTGTCGACAAATGTTAATGTTTCAGTTTCATATATGTGACGTGATTGAAACCTAGAGCCTTCCTGTTTTTGTCCCCCGCCGCAACTCATCAGAGTTGATCGGATTTTGTTCAAATTTTGTATGATTGTTAGTCACCATATGTACTTGATCCTATGCCGCCATTTCAGTAATATACATTTTGTATATCTTATGGGGCTTCAACTTTTTTCTGCAGTGGGGGACATATGGCTACTTGTAGCAATCTTGTTTTCATACATCTGATGGGGTATCATCATGCGTTATTGGTCATCTTGGACAGATATTAAGTGGACAACAATTTGCTTATTCAATATGCATTTAGATTATCTTATGAATTTGTGAAAAATTGTATAATTTATTGTTAATTTTGTTGTACATGTATATCTGTCCAAAGTGTGAACTCTATTTTTTAAGTCTTGTATATGGATTATATTGAATACTGTAATTGCTTGGGATTTGTGGCTACATCATTGACTTTTTGACATCATTAACTATTTCTTAAGGTTGTGCTGATACTCCTTGTTGAATACAAATTCTTAACACGACCTACAGATGTAATGTGTCTTTTTCTTATGTTCAGTCTAATGGCATGTTGTCTTATTGACACTTTCCCTTATATATAAATATATTTATGGCAAAAAATCTCCAAATAAAATTGATTGTTGGGGAATAGTGATTTGACAAGAATTACTTGATTTAAAATGTGACACTGATATCAGTCCTATTTAATGAATGCAGTGTTTACTAAACTATATAAGCTACCAGGACTTATGTTTTTTTTTAACTTTAAATTTACCTGTAGCCCCCAATTCTACCTGCAAAGGAACTACATGTAAATATGACAGTTCATGTGATACAATTGAAGGACAACCTAAATGTATTTGTGCTTTGTCACAAGCAGGACAACAGTGTGGACAAGGTAAGGTTATATCTTACTCAGATCATATTGAACATCAAGTAAAAAGCACTCCACAAATCAAATATTTTTAAAATGTAGATTTAAGGAATAACAGTGCTGTATTTGAAGAGGTTCTGCCTGTCAGTTGGCAATTTCTTGGTCATAAATGCAGTTTTACTGCTGACACAAAGTGGAGCCAGTAAAATGTATATTTTTGACTGTCAGATCCTTATTGTCGAGCCTTCGACTTTTGTCGAAAAAGCGAGACATAGCGATCCTACATTCCGTCGTCGTCGGCGGCGGCGTCCACAAATATTCACCCTGTGGTTAAAGTTTTTGAAATTTTAATAACTTTCTTAAACTATCCTGGATTTCTACCAAACTTGGACGGAGGCTTGTTTATGATCATAAGATAGTATCCAGAAGGAAATTTTGTAAAAAAAAAAATTCCAGTTTTTCCGTATTTTACTTATAAATGGACTTAGTTTTTCTGCCAGGAAACATTACATTCACTCTGCGGTTAAAGTTTTTAAAATTTTAATAACTTTCTTAAAATATCCTGGATTTGTACCAAACTTGGACAGAAGCGTGTTTATGATCATAAGATAGTATCCAGAAGTAAATTTTGTAAAATAAAAATTCCAGTTTTTCTGTATATTACTTATAAATGGACTTAGTTTTTCTGCCAGGAAACATTACATTCATTCTGTGGTTAAAGTTTTCAAAATTTTAATAACTTTCTTAAACTATCCTGGATTTGTACCAAACTTGGACAGAAGCTTGTTTATGATCATAATATAGTATCCAGAAGTAAATTTAGTAAAAAAAAAAAAAATTTTTCCGTATTTTACTTATAAATGGACTTAGTTTTTCTGCCAGGAAACATTACATTCACTCTGTGGTTAAAGTTTTTAAAATTTTAATAACTTTCTTAAACTATCCAGGAATTTTACCAAATTTGGACAGAAGCTTGTTTATGATATAAAGATTGTATCCAGGAGAAAATTTTGTAAAATATTTATTTCTGTTTTTCAGTTTTTTATGTATAAATGGACTTAACATTGCATTCACTATGTTGTGAAAGTTTTTAAAAATTTTAATAACTTTATTATTTTTATTAAGTTTGCAGAGAAGTTTCTTCATTATCAAAATAGAGTATCCAGACGATAATTTTGGAATTGATTTCATTATTTCATTGCAGGAATTTATTTACTGTGTTTCAGAGCCTATATGCCAGTAGGTAACACTTGTTTTTAGTTGTAGATGAACTTACTTATGATGGCACACAAGAATTACTGCTTATGAAAGTTTTCAGTTTATTAGTCCCCTAAGCTGAAGTGGACTTCACGTTTGCCTTATAGCTGTCAGTCCAAATCTATTATGTGCATTCACCTATCACACTGAAAATATAGACAACATCAAAAGTAGGCGAGACACTGGGTTCCGCGGAACCCTTACGAATTTGTTTATAGTGACAACTATTCAAATAAATGCTGTCATTTCTATTGTAACTCATTTCAAAAGAAGGTGTAAAAAAGAGCAAAAGCAAAATGAATATGTGAAATATATCGGTAGTTACTGCAATTGGCTCATCAATGTCATAGCTAAAAATGACATCAATATGAGCATATTCACAATACAAGATAATGCATAGATGCTGCTTTGGTTAAAGTTTGCCTCAAAGTTATGTAAAACATCTCATATAAACTCTGTTTCTGATTTGGGGGGGGGGGGTGTCATTTGTTGATATTATTGCCACTATATGCCATGTTTTGTTTGATGAATTCAATAATGCATCTCATTAGCTATGAGAACTTGATTACAGTATGTCAGTTGCTGAATTATGACAAAATAAATACTATCTGAAAGACAAAATGCATTAGAATATGTGTTTTATTATATTCTTTATTCTTACATAACTAGTAATGGTAGAAAATTCTTGCTTTGCATCACATTACAGAAGTAAAGGACAGCCATTTATTGCTGTTCTTTACAGTATAGCTCATGATATCATTTTGAGGAATTAATTTAGCTAGATGTTACATATGCAAGATAGCAACATCAAATTAATTTCATTTGCAGGCTTGAAATGGATTTGAAAGTTTATAGGGATAGGAAAAATTTGATAATCAGCATGTGATGGGTTTTTAAACTATATCATTTTCATCTCTTTATAGAGGGCTCAACAGGTATCCCACATAGGTCATCATCTCCTAAGATGACAGATTTTCCTTTACCAAAAGTTGTTCGTTGTGAAGTTGGAAAAATTTGTGAGGTACCAGTCATGATAAATGGAGAATCTGATAAAACACATCCGTAAGTTTTATTGTTAAAAGTGTAAATTGATATATAGTGTGATGATGTGTAACATGTTTGTTAAATATGGATTCTTACATCGTTACCAGTGGATTATTGAATTTATCTAATCTGGATGATTTAACTATTAAGATTTGATAAATCTGATAATCCTCGATCTACTTTGTAAGAACCTGTTTCTCTGAATGATTATTAAATAAATTTTCATATTTAATAAACCAAATTATCCTTCAATTGCATTCACATTCCTGATTTTTTTATCATGCCCTTTTGGAATCAATGTGCAATAAGTGTATATATTTGCTATGGTGTTATTAAAAAATTACAAGAAATCCAAACATAAAAGTACTTCTGACGGGTTATGACATTATGTCTTAACTGAGACTGAGATCATTGGCAGCTACACGTTGATTAAATTTTGATAAAATGCGTGTTCAGAAAGGCTTGGATTGACAAGGTATTAGAAAACATGTTACATATTGATTATCAGTGGTTGGCTTTTCACGATGAGACAGATTTGGGATATACATGTAGAGGTACAACAAGCATGTTTTTCTTGATTTTTTTATCCAGGTAATATCATGCTGCTTAGAACAATAGAATCAGTAATACGTTTTCAGTCTCGAACAAGTTGACTGAGAATGAAAAATACCAGACTGAGACATCCAATCACAATTTTACAATATAGCATTAGCAGTAGTAAAGCCTGTACGTGGGTAATATCACAGTCAACCTTGTTAAATCGTTTCCTCCTAGCAACAATGTTTCTTGCAAATGATTTTTTATAGACGGAACTTATTATGGTATACCAATGTCCGTCTGGCAAGACCTCATACCATAACTCAAATTTTCTTCAATTAATTCTCATGAAATTTTAACACAACATTAGGATGGACGGAAGAAAGCTCCCTTTTGATTTTGACGATATTCAATTTTGTCATTCAGGATTTATGGGACTTAGATTGTCCAAAAATAAGAAATTTTTGGCAAGTTTTGCTTTGACCGATTTTCTTCAAACTTTAACACATTATTACAAATGATGGTCTGAGGGTCTGTATAGTTTTTTGACGATTTTAATTTTTGTCTTTCCAGAGTTATTGGACTTAGATTGTCCAAATATAAGCAATTTTTCACATGTCACGCACGAACTCAAGTATGCCTTGACTGATTTTCTTGAAACTTTAACAAATGATGGTCTGGGGGTCTGTATACTTTTGACGATTTTCACTTTTGTTGTTCAAGGTTATGGGACTTAGATTGTCCAATAAAAAATAATTTTTCACATGTCTCGCACAAACTCGAGTATGCCTTGACTGATTTTCTTCAAACTTTTAACACATTTATTACATATTATACTTTTTGACAATTTTCACTTTTGTCGTTCCAGAATTATGGGACTTAGATTGTCCAAATATAAGCAATTTTTTATAAGTATAAAATTTCCTGCTTGCACAAAGATAATATTTAGTTTGTTGTTACAGTGTTATAATTTAGATATGTTAAGCCCATGAAAAAGTAACATGACACTTGATTTGCTAAAAAAAATCAATATTTTCCTACAAGCATATCATGCGCATTAAACACAGCAGTTTATTTTATCATAGATTCTTAAAAAAATCATTTTTTCAATTTATGTTTTGACAGACCAAACATGACAGCTACACCATTAGATTCATCAGTCACCATACCAAATCTTCCAAAAGTTACTTCCAAATCAAATTATCCAAATGGTACATATCACGTTAGCATACCAGTTAAAGCTACAGCAGAGGGTCAGAAGGAAATCTGCCTAAAGGCTCGCTCAAATGGGTATGTAATTTATCAAGCATTCAGGAAAACCAAAAATAAACAAAATTTAAAAAGAAAAGGCAATATTAGGTGCATTTCAGTGAGAGGATAAAAATTCAGAAACATATTCTTGAAATTTACAGAGGAGTTTTTTGTACAGACTAAAACACAGAGCCTACAATCTCTAAATAGCCTTGTTATTTCAAACACTTTTACATATATATTCTGAATGTATATGTATTATCAAAAGTGATGATTTTTAAAATTCTACCTGCTGTTAAACTTAGAAAATAAGATATTATTTGTACATCACATTCATCTTACAGTGATAGCATCCGAGCAGATAACTGGTTTATTGTTCTGCGTTTCTTTGTCTGGGTAATTACATTTTGTCTCATGTCAGTGATGTAAATTTCACAGTAGCTTAAGTATGTCATCATCTATTTTCCTGAAATTTTTACACAACATTAAGATTAACAAAATAATATTTCTTTTTGATGTTTATGATTTTCATAGTTATACCGCCTGCACACAAAGTTTTAGGGGGTATATAGGAATCACCATGTCTGTCTGTCCGTCTGTCCATATGTCCTGTAAGCGTAACTCCTCCTGAAGTGTTCAATGGATTTTGATGAAACTTTATATGAAGGCTAGGCATCATGTAGATGTGCATGAAGCAAGATAATTATTGCCAGGTGCTTGCAAATGGAGAAAATCCAGATTAAGGGTTTTACATGTTTAAAGCTTGCAGGCAGGAGTTAGGTCACTCACAGTTCTATTTTTGTTAAGTTACAACACGTTTTACTGTAAACATTTAGAAATTTTTTTAAAGTGTCATTTTGCCTTCATCAATATTATTGAAATTTTTATGCAACATCAGAATTAATTGAAGAATTCTTCCTTTGATTTTGATGATTTTTTTATAAAGATTTTTTCGTTGTGGGTTATTGGACTTTAAATTCAGTAATTTCTGATTAACTGGTAATTTTTTCACAATTTTACACTTTTTTCAGGAATTCTTCAAAAGTACATTGTTTTAAAGTGGAAGCCTTTGTAAGTCAATCATCTACAGTTAAACCAAGTGTGAGTATATAATGATAACAGATAAAATCTGACGAAGACTATAAATCTTTTAAATGAGTTTTCGATATAACATTACAGAAATAGTACTCTTGTTCCAAGGTTAATAAATCAAATGATGCAATAGTTTATTATCACCTCACTTGAACCAAAGGCCATGTGAGCTATTGACATCATAGTGTCCGTTTTCTGAGAATGGTCATTATGTAAACCCTTTAAGAACTAGCACGGATGTTTAGACTTTGGATCAATATGTTCAAATTCCTTAATTTCTTTTGAGATCATATGCGATTTCATCTGATTTACATAAAGATTTAAGGGGAAAAGTAGGCCTCCTTGGAGCCTCTGGCAGTGATTTTGTTAGCCTTATTTCACAGCGAATTTCAGCTGTTTCCCCTGGAGAGTTTTCCCAAAATGTTAACAAACATTTTTCCGGAACAGTGGAAATTTCCCAATTGTTAGACATAATTTATTGAAAACCAGATAAAAGAAAGCCGGTGTAATGTTCCAAAGTTGTATTTCTGGGTTTCAGGACTTTGTTAACTTCCGGGTTGTGTTTGTTTCAACAAATCGTACCTAGACTCATTCGTAAAAACCTGGCCAATTCCGTTCCTCCATGGAGAGAAGCGGAGTCACGCAAGGTTTGCCAATTGTACAGTCTGTCTGTCTTCTGTATATTCCTCCTTTAATAAGAGCACCACCATGATAATTCCCTAGTAGCCACATCTGCTTCGGTTTCGGTTCCGGATCTGCCACCGCTACGAGAACCCGTTTCTATCCCCGATACCGTTCATCCCCTCGTGAGCAAAATGTCTCACAATTCAAAATATTATACGAAAAAACTAACAAAAATTGGAGCAATGTTTAAGAATTCTGAACAGTGTCTGTGAAAGTTTTTTTTTGTTTGTTTACATTCTGTACAATGTTCAAGACAAACTGTAGCAGGAATCAACAATTACTCTCAATTATATTTTTTTTCGAAATAAAAAGTTTGTTGAATACAATTTTTGTCACGCCTGCGATGAATAGTCGAGAAGGCGGGATATATGTATTACTTCCAGGCGGTGACCGCAGTGTAAACTTTTTAAAAACTTTGCACACATAATGCCTACAATTGAGATTTTTGTCATCAGATACCTTATCGTATAAAGTTTGCTGCAATATACTTGTCTTGTAACCATGACCTTGTTTTCATGGTTCACTGACTTCATAAACATAAATGTAAAATCTGCATCTTAAGTTTCGTGGTTAAATCCATTTCTCAGCAACTGTAATATCTAGGCCTACCATATTTGGTCTATAGATAGTTCTTAATGGGTACATGTATGCCAGTCTGACATCTGGCTTGGGACTTTGACGTCAATTTCATGTTTTAGCGACTTCACACTTGCATGGTCTAAGCAACTATAATACCTAGACCCACCATATTTGGTAAATAGATAGTTCTTGGTCGGTACATGTCAGTCTGACACATGCCTGTGACCTTGACCGTAATTTCATGGTTGAATGACCTGTGTCACATTTTCCTGATTAAGTCCATTTCTTAGCTGCTATAGTACCTAAGCCCATCATGCCTGGTCAATAGATTTCTTAGTAGGCACATTGCAGTCTGACACCTGTCTCTGGACCTTGACTTCAATTTCATGCTTGAATGGCTTTGTCACATTTTTGAGATTAAGTCCATTTCTCACGAATGTAATACCTAGACCCACCATATTTGGCAATAGATAGTTCTTAGTGGCTACATAGCGGTATGGCAACTGCCTTTTGACCTTGACCTCAATTTCATGCTTGAGTGACTTGTTTCGTGTTTTGGGATAATGGCCATTTCTCAGCAATTGCAATACATAGACCAACTGTATTTGATCTATAGATAGTCCTTGGTGGGTACATGGCTGTCTGAGATCTTCACATGTTTTTCACACTTTTCACATTCGAACACCTCCACTAAGATTTCGAATATTGGCACTAAAACTTGACTGTTACTAAATGCTAAGCCTTAATACACATTGAACTCTTACTGAAAATGATATCCTGGTTTCCATACCATGGAATGTACGTCGATTTTGAAAAAAAAAAACTCAATATTTCAGGAAAGAAAGGAATACATTCACTGATCTCAAATAACAAAAAACAAATCTGTGATAAAATTCAGTTTGAAATTACATGTATACACAACTACAGTTGCAGTCTTTCCACCACGGCTTTCCAGCATTTTGTTTTTGTAAGACTGGATACAAACAAACCAGACTTCAGTTTAAGTAAATGCTGTAATTGTTATTTATTAAAAGCTAGAAGTTTGCCATTTTTTTCTTTTATAATAGCCAACAGGGCATTTTGTAAAGCCTACAATGCCAACTGATTCAACAGTAGTTTGTGAGCCTAATAAAACTTGCCATATTGTCCTGTATCAAAATCCAGATTCTCAGAGTAAATGGTATGTAGTAGTTTATACTTCACCATGGTAAATATCAGTGGTATTTTTTTTCTTGTAGTAGTTATTATGTCAATTTTTCAGGATAAATTGCATAAAGTATGAGCTGAAGTGTAAATTGTAGTTATGCCGTATCCCAGAATAAATTTTGTAAGCCCTGTAGGGTAAATGATATTAAGTAGTTAGGCTAAAAAAAAAAGGTACAATGTTCTCTGCCCTAAACAAATGGGAGGTTTGATCGCCCTTGGTGCCCTTAGAATCCCAAAAATGTGCTATTTCTTTTAGAACATGCTTTTATTGTCATTAATTGACGTAATTAAGTTCAAAGCTCAAGTATCTTTTGCTATTACAAAAAAGACCTACAGAGTTGTTCCCCTTTGAAAATAAATTTTCTTTTCAATTCAAATTTTTTCTGACAAGGAAAAAAAAAATTTATATTTAATTGTTGAATAACAAATAAAATAAATTTTGAGAAAAATTTATATTCTTCTTTTGCAAAAATGTGTTTCCCAAACTTTTTTGTACATATAATTTTATGTAAAACCTCTGTAATTCTTTTATGACTTGGGTTATAATTATGCAATCAGTAGCATGAGCAAGACAGTTTCCCAGTCATCAAAAGTGTTTAATTATTGTAAAAATTCTTGTAAACTGTGATGTTTGCTCAGACAAACATAAATTGTTTTCTTTGGATATCTGTGATGACATCCAGTAATGATATGAAACAGAATGAATCACTCATTTGATGTTGGTTTAATGTTTAGCTCAAACAAAAACGAAAAAAAAGCCTCCCTCCCACATCCATTTTTTTCAAAAGTGGCCTGAGAACCTAAGCATCTATTTTGCATGGCCTTATGTCAAAATTTTTGAACAATAAGGTTATTTAGTATATTATATGTAGTAACTAGTTGCCAGTGTAAGTATTTTGTAGATATATCATATTCCCTTGATAAATGTATTATGTCATATCACCACTGTAATATACAATACATTGTCATTGTTGGAAAATATAAAATTTATTTGGGCGATCTTTAGAAACATGAGAAAAGGCAAGCTTTAGTCAGCCTTTTTCTCATATTTTGCAGCGGACCCAAATAAATGTTACATTTTACGACAATGACTATGTATTCATTTTATCCTACAATCGTAAAATTCCCCCTTTAGATGCGTAAAATGTCTTAAAATTAAGTATGAAGTTGAAATCCAACTGCTGTGAAAATGTGGGAAACACCACAACGTAATCTGATTAGGAGGTAGTAATTTCATTCAGCTTATAAGTATCAATATTTTAATATAGTATAATGTATTTTTTCACAGCAAACCAGTAATTGGTGAATTATTACCAGGAGGTACGCATATTGTGACCCCTCCCCTTCCAAATGAAGATGGTCTTTGTGAAACAGATATCATTTACAAATCACCACATACAGCTCAGAGTCAAAAGATTTGTGTAAAAGCAAGGGAAGATATTCAAGGGTAAGACATTCCTGACAGGTTCGTATCCAAAGTGATTTAAGATATAAGATTAAGATTAATAGGAAGCAAAAAACATCTTGAAAACTTCCAAAATTTATATATTTATGTCTTTATAACTAGGAAGGATGGGATGGAAGAGGTATTACTGGTCATAGGCATGATATATATTGCTTTTCTAGTTAGCTCACCTGGCCTTAAAGGCCATATGAGCTATTGCCATCACTTGGCATCCGTCGTCCGGTATAAACTTTCCTTTAAAGATCTTTTCCTCTGAAACCACTGGGCCAATTCGGACCAAACTTTGGTGGAATGGTCCTCGGGTAGCCCCTTCCAAAGGTGTGTTTGGCATCCCCTTCACTTTTGGGGTTAAGATTAATTTATATATAGAATGGTTGCATACCACCTGTAGATTTGCAATAAGGTTTTAGAATTTTGATTTTCTAATCAAGGGGCCCACATGAGTTGAACTTCGAAAATTTGGAATTCAAGCTTGTGACCTAAAGTTGTCTTTCATTTTCAGCTTACCTGGCCCAAAGGGCTATGTGAGCGTATGCCATCACTTACTGTCCGTTGTCTGTCATCGGCATCGTTGTCGTCGTCATAAACTATTTCAAGAATCTCCTCTGAAACTACTGGGCAAAATACCTTCAAACTTTAACTGAATGTTCCTTTGGGTATCTAGTTTATAAATTATATCTGGAGTTTTGATCTATCAACAAACATGGCCACTATTGCTAAAATTAGAACATAGGGGTCAAATGCAGTTTTTGGCTTATATCTCAAAAACATAAGCATTCAGAGCAAAACTGACGGGGTAAAAATGTTCAACAGGTTTAGATCTACCAGCCATGAAATTTTCAGATTGGACAACCCTTAGTTGGGTTATTGCCCCTGAATTGTTAATTTTAAGGAAATTTTGCAGTTTTAGGTTGTTATTTTGAATATAATAATAGATAAAGACAAACTGTAAACAACAAAAATGTTCAGCAAAGTAAGATCTACAAATAAGTCAACATGACCAAAATCGTCAATTGAGTTTTTGCCCTTGAAAGATTATTTACATGTAAACAGAAAATAATGGTCTGACATTGTCACAGATGTTTAGGGCGTTACTTGAAAAAAATTAAATGGTAGCAGTACAAGTAAAATGGAGCGTCAAGGTCAATTCCATAGCAACCCATGAAAAAGTCCCTAGCAACCATATATATTTGGATTAAGGACTTTATAATTTACCTGTACAAGTCAAAAAGAAAGGTCAAGGATCAAGGTCATTGAAAAAGTCCATAGCAACCAATGAAAAAGTCCCTAGCAACCATATATATTTTGGTTCAGGACCTTACAATTTACCTGTTCAAGTCAAAATTGAAGGTCAAGAGTCAATGCCATTGAAAAAGTCCATAGTAACCGATGAAAAGGTCCCTAGCAACCATATCTTTTTGGGTTCAGGATTCTATATTTTAGCTGTACAGGTCAATATTAAGGAGAAAATTGTGATGGTATACATTAAATAGCAAAAATAATCATTGATGCAAGATCTACTGGTACACAAAAGATAACAGGTGAGCGATTCAGGCTCTTTGGAGCCTCTTGTTAGCTCAACTGGCCTAAAGGGTCATGTGAGCTATTGCCATCACTTGGTGTCCGTCGTCTGTCATCGTCATCATAAACTTTCCTTTAAAGATTTTCTCCTCTGAAACTGCTGGGCCAATTGGAACAAAACTCAGCAGCAATGGTCCTTAGGTGGTCCTCTTTCAGAATTATATCCGATGTCCTGCCAGTCATCCAAGATGGCTGCCAGAGCCAAACATAGTTTGACATAGGACTCTATGGGAAATTTACTTAAAGATCTTCTTGTCTGAAACCACTTGGCCAAATAGAACAAAATTTAGCAGCAATGGCCCCTAGGTGGTCCCCTTTCAGAATTATATCCGATGACCCAGCTCGTCATCCAAGATGGCTGCCAGAGCCAAACATAGTTTGACATAGGACTCTATGGGAAATTTACTTAAAGATCTTCTTGTCTGAAACCACTTGGCCAAATAGAACAAAATTTAGCAGCAATGGGCCCTTGGTGGTCCCCTTTCAGAATTATATCCGATGACCCAGCTCGACATCCAAGATGGCCCCCAGAGCCGAACATAGTTTAACATAGGACCCTTTTGGGAATTTAATTAAAGATCTTCTTGTCTGAAACCACTTGGCAGCAATGGTCCTTTGGTAGTCCCCTCTCAGATTTATATCTGATGACCGGGCCCATCATCCAAGATGGCCACCAGAGCTAAACATAGTATAACATAGGACCCTATGGGGAATTTAATTAAAGATCTTCTTGTCTGAAATCACTTGGTTAATTGGAACAAAAGTTAGCAGCAATGGTCCTTTGGTTGTCCTCTTTCATACTTTTTCAGATGACTCCGCCCACCATCCAAAATGGCTGCCAGAGCCAGTCCATAGTTGGTCCTCTTTCAGAATTATATCCTATGACCCCACCCGTCATCCAAGATTGCCGCCAAAGCCCAACAGTGTTTCACTTAGGACCGAAGTGGAAAATTCACTGAAAGATCTTGTTTGAAACCAGTGAGCCAGTTGGAACTTGACAGGCTGCCAGTCAAGAGGTGAGCGATACAGGATCCTGGGAGCCTCTAGTGCAATTTATGCATTTTATTTCCATACAGTATTGTCATGCACCATATGCAATAAGGTTTAAGAATTTTGATTTTCTAAAACTGGGGCCCAAAGGGGTTGGATTATGAATTTAAGCTTGTGACATAACCTCCTCTTTTGGGCCATTTGAGCTATTGCCATCACTATGCGTCCGTCGACTGTCGACTTTTTGTCCGTCCTTTAACTTTTCACATTTCAATCTTCTTCTCCAAAACCACATGGCCAATTGAAACCAAACTTGGTGGGGATGTTTATTGGATGGTCCTCTACAAAGTTTATGTTTATGGTGCTGATTCAAAATTCAACATGGCTGCAAGTGCCATTTAAGCACTCTGATTGGCTGAAATTTAAAAAATCTTCTTTTCTGAAACTACAAAAGCAATTGAATTGTTATATTGCAGGAATGATCCTTACATGGTCCTCTACAAAATCTATGTTTTTTGTGCCGATCTGAAATCCAAGATGGCTGCCACCACGGGATACATTTTACATAGGATCCTATGGTAAAAAACATACAAACAACTTCTTGTCGGAAACCGTTTGACAGATGGAAGTAATATTATGCCTGAATGATCAGATAATGGTCCCTAACAAAATGGATGTTTTTGGTGCCGATACGAAATTCAAAAACATGGCTGCCCTGGCCTTTTATGCACTCTGATTGGCTGAAATTTTAAAAATCTTCTCTGAAACTACAAAAGCGATTGATTTGTTATATTGCAGGAATGATCCTTACATTGTCCTCTATAAAGTTTATGTTTTTGTGCCGATCTGAAATCCAAGATGGCTGCCACCACGGGATACATTTAACATAGGATCCTATGGGAAAAACATACAAACAACTTCTTGTCAGAAACCGTTTGACAGATGGAAGTAATATTATGCCTGAATGATCAGATAATGGTCCCTAATAAAATAAATGTTTTTGGTGCCGATACAAAATTCAGCATGACCCAGAATGTCAAACCAGATGACCACCACAGCCGAATTTAGTTAAACAAAGGACCCTACGGGAAAATTCATTAAAAATCTTCTTGTTTGAAACCACTTAGCCAATTGGAACCAAACTTGGCAGAAGTGGTCCTTAGGTGGTCCTCTTTCAGAATTATGTCCTATGACCTGGAATGTCAACAAAGATGGCCATCACAGCTAATCTTAGTTAAACATAGCACCCTTTGGGAAAATTCATTAAAAATATTCTGATCTTAGACCAATCGGCCAATTGGGACCAGACATGGCAACAATGGTCATTAGAATTTGCCCTTTCATAATTGTGTCTGCTGACCTGGCCACCAAAGCTGAACTTACTTTAACATAGGACCCTATGGGAAAATTTAATTTGCAGTCACCATACCTTAAACTTGGCCATTTGGACACTAAACAAATACCAGCAATGGTCTCTTTCAGAAATGTGTTTGATAACCTTGAATGTCAACTAAGATTGCCACCACACCCTAACTTTGTTAAACATTGAACCTATGGGAAAACTAGCCGAGATAACTGCTACACTTAAACTATCAGTCCTGCTGAAGGTGGACAAGTTAAATACAGGTGAGCAATACAGGCTCTTGAGAGCCTCTTGTTCAATTTATGCATTTTATTTCTATACAGTATTGTCAAACACCATATGCAGAGGTTCAATAAGGTTTTAGAATTTTAATTTTCTAAAATTGGGGTCCACAAGGGTCAAAATTCGAAATTTTCAATTTAAGCTTGTGACCTTAAATTCTCTTTCATTTTGCAATTTATTTATTTTGCTTATATATAGTATTGTCCTACACAATATTTAGTTACACAATAATGATTTAAAATATTGATTTTTAAACCGGGGGCTCACTCAGGTCAAATTTAAAAAAAATTCAGTTTAAGCTTGTGAACTAAGGTTTTTTTTCATTTTTTAATTAGGTTTATTAATTTGATTTCTTTATAGAATGACTGCATACTATTTTTGGATGGGAATAAGGTTTTATATTCTTGACTATAGGTAAGTGGCCCAACTACTTACAGGGGGTGTGGGGATCACTGTTGATTCTGACAGATAGATTTCTAGTTTAACATAAGACCCTATGGGAAATTTACTTAAATATCTTCTTGTCTGAAACTACTAGGCCAATTGGAACAAAACTTGGCACCAATGGTCAGTAGTTGGTCCTATTTCAGACTTATATCAAATGACCTCGCCCGTCATCCAGGATTGCCACCATAGCCAAATATACTTTAACATAGGACCCAATGGGAAATTTATTTAAAGATCTTCTTGTCTGAAACCACGTGACTAACTTGGCAGCAATGGTCCTTAGGTGGTCCTCTTTCAGAAATATATATCCGATGACTCCACCCGTCATCCAAGATGGCCACCAGAGCCAACATAGTTTAACATAGGGCCCTATAGGAAATTTACTTAAAGATCTTCTTTTCTGAAATGACTTGGTAAAAATATTTGCAGTAATGGTCCTTAGGTGGTCCTCTTTGAGAATTATGTCCAATGACCCTGTCCACCATCCAAGAAGGCTGCCAGAGCTGAACATTGTTTAACATAGAACCCTATGATTAATTTACTGAATGATCTTCTTGTCTGAAACCGCTTGGCCATTTGGAAAAAAAACTGGAACTTAAGTGGTCCTTTTTAAGAATTAACTCCAATGACCCCCGCCCAGAGCCAAAAATAGTTTAGCAGTACCCTATGGAAAATTTACATAAAGATCTTGCCTGAAACCACTTGGCCATTTGGAACAAAAGTTGGCAGCAATGGTCCTTAGTTGGTCTTCTTTCAGGATTATATCCGATGACCCTGACCATCATCCAAGATGGCCGCCAAAGCTGAACATAGTTTAACAGTACCCTATTGGAAATTTACTAAAAGATATTCTTGTCTAAAACCACTGTCCTAATTGGAACAAAACAATGGTCGTTAGGTGGTACTCTGTCAGAATTGTATCCGATGACCCTGTCCGCCATTGAAGATAACTGCCAGAGCGCAACATAATTTAACATAGGTACTAATGGGGAAAATTACATTCAAGATTGAAATAGTCCATACAGGCTCTTAGTTTAACATAGGACATAATGGGGAAAATTACATTCTAGATTGAAATAGTCCAGATGAGCGATACAGGCTTCTAGGAGCCCTTAGTTTTTCTGAAGTTATGCGCCTTTGAAATTAGAATTTTGGCCATAATATACTACTGCAACTTTGATAGTGCAACTCTTCTGAAACCACACAGCAGAATTTCATGAAATTTTGTACATAATAAGGACATGCTATGTAAATATGCATATCAACAGGAGATATTGATTCAGTTTTTTTCTAGGAATAATGCCCCTTTGAACTTAGAATTTGGACCACAATATAATACTGCAACAGTTTGTCAGCGCAACTCCCCTGAAACCACACAACAGAATTTCATGAAACTTTGTAGATAATGAGGACATTACTATGTAGATGTGCTTATGCACAAGAATTTTTTATCAGTTGACTTTTGTAGGAGTTTTGAGTCTTTGAACTTAGGAATCTGGTGAGATTTTGTTTGCTCAGTGACAATGTGGGGATGTCGTGTATGTGAGCATGCTCACAAAGGTTCTTTCATTTCCACAGAAACTACGTAATAAAAATAAAATTTGACTTTAGGTAGAAATTGTGTTTTAAATAATTGGTTGTATTTTTTTATAGAAATAATGGTGAATCCAGATGTTATAAAGTAGATCCATCACTAACATATACAGATCTTTGTCATTCTGTGAATTGCCATAATGGACAATGTGTTGCCTCGGAATATACTACAGAATGTAAATGTCATATTGGATCTTCCGGAAAACTCTGTGATCAGGGTAAGATGTTTGTCAGAAGTTGGTTAGTAAACAATTTATGGATTCAGAGTAGTCCACAGAATGTAAAGGTCACATATGATCTGCTTGATTAGTGTAGATAAGGTCAATAGGCAATTGTTTTTTCAGAGTAACCCACTGAATGTACATGAAAACTCAGTGATCAGGGTCAGATTTTTAGTCCAGCACTGGTAGTTTTGATAAAAACTAGCCGTGCTGGAGTATTGTTGACACAACGATCTGTTGAGGCAAAGTACCACCAATCTGCAAATAGTTCCTATGAATTCAATACAATATTAAATCAAGGTACAATGCATAGGGTTGCATGCAGTTATTCACTGAAAAATAACATTTATAGAAAGATAACTCTATCGAATAACAAATGGGTGTTGGAGAAAACTGTTTTGAGTCAAGCAAACTTTAGCGTATGAATATGAAAAAATACAGAAGTGCGAAAGTGAGGGAAATTCAATTTAATTTACAACCAAGATTGTCCGTAATATTGTTACCGGCTGGTGACAGTCAGTAATTTTAATATTTTCAGTAATTTAATTACTTTCAGTCATCGAGTGTTCATTTCGTCATTCTTTAACCATTTCAACCATTTACTGTATTAAAAATAGTTGTAATGAGAACGATTTTAAAATATATTTTATTGATTTGTTTTCTACCTGGAAGTTATCTTTCGAAAAGAAATATGAAACAAGTTTAGAATGGACTTGTGTATTCACGTTTCTCAGAGGAATAAATTTGAAATATTTAGATGAGATGATTTTTGTCCCCCGCCGCAACGCGATGCGGGGGATATGGTAATGCCGGGCGTCCGTCCGTCCTTCCGTCCGTCCTTCCGTCCGTCGCGCCGTGCTTCCGTCCGTCCATCTGTCCACCTTGTAAGCGCTCTAGCAAATTTATTTCTTGATCGATTTGGATAATATTTATACAGTAGCTTTAACTCAATGATACCTCAAGGGAGTTCGAAGATGAGTCATGTCGAAATATTTTTGTAGGAGTTATGCCCCTTAATAACTTAGAAAATTGACAAAATTTTCATGTAAGCGGTCTAGCAAATTTATTTCTTGACCGATTTGGATAATATTTATACAGTAGCTTTAACTCAATGATACCTCAAGGGAGTTCGAAGATGAGTCATGTCGAAATATTTTTGTAGGAGTTATGCCCCTTAATAACATAGAAAATTGACAAAATTTTCATGTAAGCGCTCTAGCAAATTTATTTCTTGACCGATTTGGATAATATTTATACAGTAGCTTTAACTCAATGATACCTCAAGGGAGTTCGAAGATGAGTCATGTCGAAATATTTTTATAGGAGTTATGCCCCTTAATAACTTAGAAAATTGACAAAATTTTCATGTAAGCGCTCTAGCAAATTTATTTCTTGACCGATTTGGATAATATTTATACAGTAGCTTTAACTCAATGACACCTCAAGGGAGTTCGAAGATGAGTCATGTCGAAATATTTTTGTAGGAGTTATGCCCCTTTGAAAATTGACAAAATGTTCATCTAAGTGTTCTAGAAAATTTATATTCTCCTTGCATTGGAATAATATTTATACACTTGGACCTAAAGAGAGTTTTTATGCATAAACTCCTATCGACACTTATAAAATTGAAAAATACTGTCTTTAAGAGTTTGTTAGGCGGAATACTTTTGATCAAAGCATTTCTGTTTATTGAAAAGAAGTAAATGTACATTTGTATAAATTCTCAATACACATGGTAAAATAAGATTTCAGCACTATACCCATATTGTATAAATGTCTTCATACCACTCATTAACTTGTAAAAAACTTTAGCAATAACCACAAATTGTTTGTCCTTCTATTCTCTCTCTTTGAGAAAATTTTGTTATGTTTCACTTGTCCAAGGGTTTCTGATGCTCTAGCGGCGGGGGACTTCGGAACGCTGTTCGATTTTTTTTTTAGAAAACAAATCCTCTTGTTAGATATTAAAAGGTTATGGTTATATATATTCTAACAAGATGAATGTCGATAAACGTTGAACACGTGTAGTAAAAATGATTTGTGAGATGCTCCAAAACTTTTGGTCACGTGTTTCGAATTTGTCAACAGTATGGCGGGTTGATTAGAGTTTGCTGCGGTTCTCGACTTTGACATTAAAACAGCTATTTGAAGGAACAAGAAAGATAATTTTTTGAAAGCAAAATAAAATAACGATGCCAAAAGTATGACGTATTATTATGTTTTCCTATTCTTTAACATGCTTAGACCAGGTCGATCTTGTGCCAAAATTGTGGGGTAAAAAATGAGGACAGAATGAACAAATTCTATTTTTTGGACGATTTTCCAATTGTACTAAACATTGTGTTTTGATGTAAAAAAAAATTAAGATGACTATGGGTAAGTATTATTATAAAAGTCCAAATTGACGGTCAGCTGTCATATTTATCCACCCTCTCAAACCCCTTAACATTCAAATAACTATGAAATGGTTGAGATCTATAACAAGACGCACATTCATTGGTGTATGAGGGGTACTAGGGTTGGTCTTTATATATTTGAAAACACTGAGATTCCCACTCTATAATTATATCTGAATTTTGAGTATCCTTTAATTTGTGAATTTTAGTTTCAGTACTTTTAGTATCTTAAAGTTATGCAAAATGATAGAGAATTTTTTTTTATAAAGGACCCAGTGAACAATTGTACATCTGTTTTTAATAATTCAAAATCAATTGCTAATAAGTATGTCTGAAATAATTCATTTACATCCATTTTTTTTAATTCGAGAAAAGAAAATTGATTCGTCCTTTTAAAAATCCTTTTTACAAATCAACTAAATATTAATGCCTGTTACAGTGGCATGTTAGCATCAGTGCTGGACAAAAGCACTTCATGCTATGTTTATAACATTGTAGGGTATAATGTTTTTGACCCATCTGTGAGTCCTATTCTTGTGAGTGTATCTCCTCTGCAACCACACGACAGAATTTCATGAAACTTTGTAGTTAATAAGGACATACTATGTAGTTGTGCATGTCGACAGGAAATTTTGATTCAATTTTTAGCTCACCTGTCACCTTTTGCTATCACTTGGCTTCCGTCGTGCGGCGTTCGTCGTAAACTTTTTCAAAGATCTTCTCCTCTGAAACCACTGAACCAATTACAGCCATACTTAGACTGAATGATCCTTAGGGTATCTAGAATAAAGTTTATATTTTATTGTATTGTCCATTGAGAAACATGGCCGCCATTGCTGAAAATAGAACATAGGGGTAAACTGCAGTTTTTGGTTTATATCTGAATTTTTAATTTTAAGGAAATTTTGCAGTTTTATGTTATTATCTTGAATATTACTATAGATAAAGACAAACTGTAAACAGAAAAAATGTTCAACAAAGTAAGATCTACAAATAAGTCAATAAGTCCCTTATAGGAGTTTTTGCCCTTTAAAGACAATTTTTCAGTTTTTTTGGTAATCTTTGTAAACTTCAAAAAATCCTCAGAAACTACTGAATAAATTTCAGCTACACTTAGGCTCAAAGATCCTTAGAGTATCTAGTATAAAATTTACGTTTTATTTTTTTGTCCACCGAGAAACATGGCTGCCATGGCTAAAAATAGAACATACTTTTTGGTTCATATCTCAAAAACTAAAGCAGTTACAGCAAAACTGACAAGAAGCAAAAATGTTTACGAGGTCAAGATCTAGCTGCCATGAAATTTTCAGATGAATCGGTCTACCCATTTTTGGGTTATTGCCCCTGAATTGTTAATTTTAAGGAAATTTTGCAGTTTTAGGTTATTAACTTGAATATTATTATAGATGAGGACAAACTGTAAACAACAAAAATGTTCAGCAAAGTAAGATCTACAATTGACCCCTTATGGGAGTTTTTGCCCTTGAAAGATTATTTACATGTAAACAGTAATTCTAATACATAATAGCCCTCGGCTCTTTGAGGGTATTATATAGCATACCATTTGTTGAGTTCCGTGAGGCATAACAAGATAACTCGATTCAAAGAAGTTAAAATATGTCATGTGACTCATATGTACCATATATAAACACAGCACGCAACTGTGCAAATCATTGTCTTTTTCGAGTAGGTGAGGCATTGCTGCCTTTTTCACATTCTAGGACGTTGTCCAGAATAATCTTACTTCTCAAACTGAGGACGCTGTTCCAGTTTTATATATATTTATCATCAAAATATATAAAAACCAAAGACGTTGTCTTGTTGTATTTTCAATCGTATTTACGATTTATTATTTACACATATAGCCACACATTATCATGGCGGAAGACAATGAAGACGTTCTGTCTTTAAATTCTGACAATGACGATAGTTTTAATGATGATCATGTACAAACACAGTCTGAATCTTTAACAGAAGGGCAAAAGAAGCCCAGAACTATTAAAGGTAGTTTGACAATAAAAAGAAAACTATCATAGCAAAGTCAAGGTGATCCGAAACCGAAAGTACGTCGGATCTGTAAGGCAGGCTGGGCATATAGTTGTTCGGTCTGTGCATCCGTCCGTCAGTCAGTCCGTCCCTACAAGGTTAAGATTCAGGTTTAAGGTAGTTTTTCATGAAGACGTTATGGTATCATCCTGAAACTTTGTACATGGATAGCATGTGATATGAACAACAGCATTTTGATGCGAAACGGATACTGTGACCTTGATTTTATGGGTCATCGACTTGGATAGCTTATGACATGAATAGCAGCATTTTTGTGCAAAATGCATGCTGTATGTTGAGATCATGGTCATCGACTTGGAATTTCTTTATGGAATTTCAATATAAGAATCTAGGTTAAGGTTCAGGTTTTAAGGTAGTTTTTCATGAAGGAGTTATGGTATCATCCTGAAACTTTGCTTTTGGATAGCTTATGACATGAATTAAGCAGCATTTTTGTGCAGAATGGATGCTGTGACATTGAGGTCATGGGTCATCGACTTTGATTTTTTTTTGTCCCCCGCCGCAACGCGATGCGGGGGATATGGTAATGCCGGGCGTCCGTGGCTCCGTGCTTCCGTCCGTCCGTCCGTCCACCTTGTAAGCGCTCTAGCAAATTTATTTCTTGACCGATTTGGATAATATTTATACAGTAGCTTTAACTCAATGATACCTCAAGGGAGTTCGAAGATGAGTCATGTCAAAATATTTTTGTAGGAGTTATGCCCCTTAATAACTTAGAAATTTGACAAAATTTTCATGTAAGCGCTCTAGCAAATTTATTTCTTGACCGATTTGGATAATATTTATACAGTAGCTTTAACTCAATGATACCTCAAGGGAGTTTGAAGATGAAATATTTTTGTAGGAGTTATGCCCCTTAATAACTTAGAAATTTGACAAAATTTTCATGTAAGCGCTCTAGCAAATTTATTTCTTGACCGATTTGGATAATATTTATACAGTAGCTTTAACTCAATGATACCTCAAGGGAGTTCGAAGATGAGTCATGTCGAAATATTTTTGTAGGAGTTATGCCCCTTAATAACTTAGAAATTTGACAAAATTTTCATGTAAGCGCTCTAGCAAATTTATTTCTTGACCGATTTGGATAATATTTATACAGTAGCTTTAACTCAATGATACCTCAAGGGAGTTCGAAGATGAGTCATGTCGAAATATTTTTGTAGGAGTTATGCCCCTTAATAACTTAGAAAATTGACAAAATTTTCATGTAAGCGCTCTAGCAAATTTATTTCTTGACCGATTTGGATAATATTTATACAGTAGCTTTAACTCAATGATACCTCAAGGGAGTTTGAAGATGAGTAATGTCAAAATAGTTTTGTAGGAGTTATGCCCCTTAATAACATAGAAAATTGACAAAATTTTCATGTAAGCGCTCTAGCAAATTTCTTTCTTGACCGATTTGGATAATATTTATACAGTAGCTTTAACTCAATGATACCTCAAGGGAGTTCGAAGATGAGTAATGTCGAAATATTTTTGTAGGAGTTATGCCCCTTAATAACTTTGAAAATTGGATTTCAACACTATAGCCATATTGTATAAATATCTTCATACCACTCATTAACTTGTAAAAAACTTTAGCAATAACCACAAATTGTTTGTCCTTCTATTCTCTCTCTTTGAGAAAATTTTGTTATGTTTCACTTGTCCAAGGGTTTCTGATGCTCTAGCGGCGGGGGACTTCGGAACGCTGTTCGATTTTTTTATAGAATTTCAATATTAGAATCCAGTTTAAATTTCAGGTTTAAGGTAGTTTTTCGTGAAGGAGTTATGATATCATCCTGAAACTTTGTACATGGATAGCTTATGACATGAATAGCAGCATTTTTGTGCAAAATGGATGCTGTGACATTGAGGCCATGGATTATCGACTTTGAATTTATAGAATTTCAATGTAAGAATCCAGGTTAAGGTTCAGGTTGAAGGTAGTTTTTCATGAAGTACTTAGAGATAGTATTTCATCTACCCTATCGTTAGGGACTTCAGAGTCAACAATATGCACATGTAATTCTATTTACTAAACACTTACATCATTGATGGGGCATGTGGTGTCAATTGGACACATATATACTTGATTCTCGGAGTTATGTCCCTTTGAACTTAGAATTTTGGCCTAAATATACTACTGCAACAGTTTGTCAGCACAACTTCTCTGAAACCACACAACAGAATTTTATGAAAGTTTGTAGATAATGAGGACATACTATGTAGATGTGCATATTCACAAGAATTTTTTATCAGTTAAATATTTTGTGGAATAAAAAATTAAAAAAATAGGGTGGGGGGGGTTGAAAAAAAGTCAAATAATCGGCAAAAAATTTGAACAACATTTGTTTTTTTTTTTAAATTTACCGCCCCCCCCCCCCCCCCCCCCCCCCCCAAAAAAAAAACAAATAAGAAAAAAAAATACAAAAAAGTAGGAGTTAGGAGTCTTTGAATTTAGGAATCTGGTGAGATTTTTTTTGTCCAGTGACAATGTGGGGGCATGGGGGTATGTGAGCGTGCTCAAAAAGGTTCTTTCATGGTCAACAGTTTCTCAAAAGGCAGTTTATAGATTCAGAATAATCCACAGGATTTAAATGTTACATAGGACTTAAATGAAAACTCTGTCATCAGGGTAAGAATCGTGTCAGCAATTGGTTATAATGTAGTTTGTAGATTCAGAAAAATCAGCAGCAGCATTTATAGAAAACAGTCTGTGATCAGGATAGGATTTCTGTCAACAGTTGGTTCAAAAGACAGTTGATAGATTGTAAATATCACATAAGACCTTAAGAAAAACTGTGATTAAATGATAAAACACAAACATAACAGTGAAGTCTTTTAGGATTTCTGTCTGTCATATTTGTCAAAATAAATGAAAATAATCAGATTTGTTTATGTGTTTCAGATACAAAAAACTTGATATCAGGAAATGCAACATCTAAGGTATGGTAACAATTTTTTTTGAAAACTATCTTTCTCTCTCCTTTAATAACTTTATAAAGTGATAGAATACCAAGATAAATAACCTAGATGATGTATCAAAATATTAAAACTTAGATCAGAATTATATAATTTAAAATATTATCATTAAAAGACTGTTGATTCGTTATATTTATTTTGATGCTAAATTTTTGTTGTTACTTACATACTACAGATTTAACTATCTGGCAAATGATGAAGTGAAAATTCGACATAATGGTGGTGTTACTTTAAAACAAGATGAACAACTTAACATGGAGAATAATACATGGCCAAACCTATATCACATGCTATATCAGCTTGAATACCCAATATCATCCCGAGGGCCTTTGGCCTGAGGTGTGATATTTGTTGAGGGTTGATATAGCATGTGATATAGGTTTGACCATGTCTTATTCTTTATATCATATATTTATGATATATGGATGCACCTAAAGAACTCGGAACAGAATAAAAGTGTGTTGAGAGTAGGGGTGCGATATAGGTTTAGGGATGTGATATACTGTATGCGATGTAGGGTACGTGATACAGGTCTTGCCAAGTCATGTAAAATGCATATTAAAAATGTATGTATTTTACTCTTAATGTATGATATAAATTTTTATCATATGTTTAGTAGTAAATACATTAGTTTTGAATATTTGATAAATAGCCTGCTGTTTAATTCCTATCGCTCAACTTTGATGCACACCCTTTATCACACCCCTTTATCACATGGCTTACCCTTTATCACATAGCTTTTTTTCATTTTTTTTTCAATTTTACTTTTTTGTATTTTTTTTTCTCATTTGTTTTTTTTTTGGGGGGGGGGGGGGCGGTAAATTTTAAAAAAAAAAACAAATGTTGTTCAAATTTTTTGCCGATTATTTGACTTTTTTCAACCCCCCCCCCCCCCACCCTATTTTTTTTAATTTTTTATTCCACAAAATATTTTCCCCAATCAATTTCATTTGTAGACTTTAATTTGAAAAATTTGAAGTCTTCTGTTTAAATATATGATAAAGTGTATAATACATGTTAAAATCTGTATCACATGCTGTATCAACTTCGACCAATATCAGCCCTCGGGCCAAGGCCATCTGGCTGATGTTGGTTTCTCGGGTTGATACAGGATGTGATACAGATTTTACCATGTATTATTCTCTGTGTATTGAATGGTATCACATCATACAATGATCATCAAGTAAGCACATTTTTCATATCAATGAGTGCTATCATACTTTTCTCCATTTGATATAAAAAATATATGTCCCCGATATCAATAAAATAGCCCAATCTTAAGAGAAAATGTGTTATTACTTGTAATTATCAACACAATCATATATATTTTTTGAAATAGCATCTCAAATTAATTTTATCACTTACTAAAAAAAATATTTTGATATAGTTGATTTCATGCTGTAGTCTGAGAGTAATATTTATGTAATATATTGCAGCCTGGTTTTGTGGACACAGTATTACCAAAGAATATAATATGCTATACAGGACAACAATGTGGTGTTTTCCTTGCTGTACTTAACAATAGAAATCAAAGGTACTGGAACTGTATTCTCATGTTTCATTTAACTCTTCTGCATGCAATTATTTATGTAAATGACTTAAATATTTGGTATATTATGTAAGTACAATGTTGTATACTCCTTGGGCTATATTTTTATGTGTCAATTTTCTTTGGTGTTTGTTTCAAATGTAAGTGAAAAAATTTTGGGGTAGGACCCAAATATTTGGTAAAATATTTTTCTTTGTCGTGCATCATTTCAACTGTTAAGTGGAAACCCTGCATCTTAGGACTCAAATATTTGGTGCATTATGTAAGAGGTTTTCCAGTCTACTGTATATTAATAGAAACCAATGTTTATTATGGTAATTGAGCTTCTTAGTTTTTATTGCTTGATACATTAATATACCCCTCACAATGAAATTGCTAAGGATATGTTTTTAACCTGTCCATCTGTCAACATTTAGTTGTTGCCTGGATAGCACCTTCATTTTTGTTGGATCCCTCTTCAAATTTGAATGAAGGCTTAGCTCATCAAAACCTCAGATGAGTTCAGTTCCAAGGAAAATGTGAAATGGGGCACCATTTGTGGAGGGGCACTTGCAAAATAGCAAATATTAATTCTAGTCGTCTGGATAACACCTTCATATTATTAGCTCACCTGACCCAAAGGGTCATGTGAGCTATTGTCATCACTTGGCATCCGTCGTCGGTGGTCCATCGTCTGTCGTCCATCGTCTGTCGTCCACAATTTACATTTTAATCTTCCCAGAAACCACTGGGCCAATTGGGACCAAACTTTGGTGGAATGGTTCTTGGGTGGTCCCCTTCCAAAATGGTGTCCGGTGTCCCCGACCTTCAACCAAGATGGCAGCCAAGTTAAAAATAGAAAAAAGGGGGATCAAGATTTTAAAACTCTTCTCCTCTGAAGCTACTATGCCAATCTCAGCCAAACTTTGCTGAAATGATCCTAGGGTAGTCCCCTTCCAAAATTGTGTCTGATGGGGCGCCATAGCAGAACTTACTTTAACATAGGACCCTATGGGAAATTCACATAAAAATCTTCTTGCCTGAAAATACTTGCCCAACCAAACTATGATGGAATGGTCATAGGGTGACCTCCGAGCAAGATGGCTACCACAGCCGAACTTAGTTTAACAAAGGACCATGTGGGAAATTCATTTAAAAATCTTTTGTCTGAAGCTACTGAGCCAATTCAACCAAACTTAGCAGCAATGGTCTTTAGATGGTCCTCTTTCAGAAATTTGTCCGATCAACTGGACGATCAACCAAGATGGCTGCCACAGCCGAACTTAGTTTAACATAGGACCCCATGGGAAATTCATTTAAAAATCTTCTTGTCTGAAACTACTGAGCCAATAGCAACCAAAGTTAGCAGCAATGGTCGTTAGATGGTCCTATTTCAGAATTATGTCATATGAACCGGATCATCAATCAAGATGGCCGCCACAGCCGAACATAGTTTAACATTGGACCCTATGTGAAAATTCATTAAAAAAACTTCTTGTTTGAAACTACTGAGCCACTTGGAACTGGACATGACAGCTATGGTCCGTAGATGGTCCTCTGTCAGAAATATGTCCAATGATCTAGAATGTCAACCAAGATGGCCGCCACAGCCGAACTTAGTTTTACATGGGACCCTATGGGAAAATTCATTAAATAATCTTCTTGTCTGAAACAACTGAGCCAATTAGAACAAGACTTGGCAGCAATGGTCCTTAGATTGTCCTCTTTCAGAATTATGTCGGATGACCTGGACTGTCGCCCAAGATGGCCACCACAGAAGAACATAGTTTAACATTGCACCCTATGGAAAATTCATTAAAAAATATTCTTGTCTGAAACTAGCGAGAGATTGGAACCAAACTTAGCAGCAATGTCCTTAGATGGTCCTCTTTCAGAATTGTGTCTGTTGACCCAAACTATCAACCAAGATGGCTACCACAGCCGAACTTTTAACCCTGTGGGAACTATATGTAATAGGCAATGCACTTATCAGGTGAGCTATACAGGCTCCTGGGAGCCTCTGCTATTTGATTCCCTTGATATTTGATTGAAATTCCTTGGTTGAGTTTGATTATCAGAAAAAAATCTGAAATGGAAAACCGCTTTTTTTGGAGGCCATATCATGATATATTGACTGCCCTTGAGTCGTGGTATGGACCAGTTAAAAAGAAATTGCCTGAGCCAAAGGTGAGTACCATTTCACGTTGTCTGGTCCATACTATGGCCCAAGGGCAGTTGTGATGTTACCGTCAGCATCATTAACTATTTTGTTTATTGCATTGAAAAACAGTTGTCCAATGGTAGACCCATAAAAGGATTTATATTTTTAAATTTGGATGCAGTAGTTGTAGTCTCAATGACTGACAATATTCCACCTGAAGTTTTTCAACCTCAGAGAGGATAGGGAAATATTTACCACCTCTCTCTTCTGCAATTTTTTAAATTGCGTCAATTCTCAGTCGTCCAAGTCATCGGTGTGTTTATTCAAAGGGAAACAACCCTAAATGAACTAGTGGTCCAAAAATCTGGTATTGTCTTTTCAATACTAGATTTTTGGATTGGTAGCCTATATATCACAGATTTTAAAATATCCTGTGATCGTACGTACAAGAAAGAAAATAGAAATTTTTAGTGATATGCAATAACACATTTTAATTATTGTCTCCAGGATAGCACTTTTACTTTTTATTGGATCTTCTTTATATTTGAATGAAGATTTCCACTCATCAATACCTCAGATGGGTTCACTTATCAAATAAATCTGAAAAAGGAGATTCAATTTTTTTTGGGGAGAGTGACTTGTGAAAATGCCACATATTCTTGTTGCCTTGATGGGACCTTCATATTATGTATGATTCCCTAAATATTTGATTGAAGGTTTTCATTCATCAGTGCCTTGGGTGCCTTCAATTCTGAATTATTCTCTTTTTATTCCAGTATCAGAGTAGTGACACAACAAGGTTTTCCAAATCAACAACACATTTCTCAGAGTAACTCAACAGAAATCAAAGTGACTATCCCACAAAATCTTAGAAATCAATGTGTGTTAGTTCAGGAGAGAGGGAGTTAGTAAGTAAAGTTATACATTGAAAGAAATATATTGGTCTGATACTTTTCTTTACAGAAACATTATTAGTAACAGATGTAACCTAAGCTGTCAATTCACTCATAAACTGTAATATGAAATTTGTCTATATAATGATGTCGTAATGATACATGGTCTAGTCATATAGGACCAGGTTTCATACCGAAACTCACATATCTGACTGAGGGCTTGCCTGAGGTTCAATATTGGCGGAGGGATGAAACAAGTCGGTTATCATATATTACAAGAGTATATATGTCCAAATACACCATGTAAGCCTGACCCCATAACGCAATCGGTCTGATATGACATTCAAATAGTACTTGAATGATGGGTTATTAGCCTGGGACTTGCATGTTCACTTCCAGTCATTACACATATACAAAAATCATCATATTTAGAATTAAGTATATGATAAATAAGGAATAATACATGGCAAAAAGTTTACTGGATGTTATATCACCCAAAGGAATTTAATAAGGAATCACATGATCTCAATATACAACTTGCATATAATAAATTTGATATGGGGTTTTTTCTTAATCATACCCCAATATTAACCCTCTAGAGGTGATATTGGTATCTTGGGGTTGATATGGGATATGATATGAAAAAAATCTTGTGATATTCTTTATTTATTGCAATATGTAACCAAGGTGAGCTATACATGCTTTAGAAGAATTTAGTTTTTAGCTCACCTGGCCTAACAGGCCATGTAAGCTTTTGCCATCACTTGGCATCTGTCATCTGTCATCGTCCGTGGTTGTAAACTTTCCTTTAAAGATCTTCTCCTCTGAAACAACTGGGCCAATTACAACAAAAATTGGCAGCAATGGTCCTTAGGGATGAGATCAAAAGTTCAATGTAGGATAAAAAACTTAATTCACATAGTTTTTTCACTGACCCCCCTACCCCCCTCTAAACTTAATTTGGGAAAAATCGATTGACCTATATGGGCATATCCAAAAATCGATGTCGGATAACAAAACTTGCAGCGATTTCTTCCCCCCCCCCCCCCCCCCCCCACCCCCCCACCCCCAAACTATTTGAATTAAGTTTTTTATCCTACATTGAACTTTTGATCTCGTCCCTTAGTTGGTCCTCTTTCAGAATTTAATCCGATGACCCTGCCCATCATGCATGATGGCCGCCAGAGTTGAACATAGTTTAACATAGGACCCTATGGGAAATTTACTGAAAGATCTTCTTGTTTGAAACCACTTGGCCAATTGGACCAAAACTTGGCAGCAATGGTCCTTAGTCAGTCCTCTTTCAGAAGTATATCCGATGGCCCTACCCAACATCCATGATGGCCGCCAGAGTTGAACATAGTTTAACATAGGATCCTATGGGGGAATTTAATTAAAGATCTTCTTGTCTGAAACCACTTGGCCAATTGGAACAAAAGTTGGCAGCAATGGTCCTTAGGTAGTCCTCTGTCAGAATTATATCTGATGACCCAACCCGTCATCAAATATACCCACCAGAGCCGAACATAGTTTACATAGGACCCAATGGGAATATGACTGAAAAATCTTCTTGTTTGAAACCAGTGAGCCAGTTGGCTTGACAGCAATTTTCCAGGCTGCAAGTAAAGAGGGACATAGTCCAGGTGAGCGATACAGGCTCCTGGGAGACTCTAGTTTTATTTAGTTTATGTTTTATTGTTTCAGTCATAAACTTGATGAACTATGCTATAACATAACATATCAGTCAGGTAAGTATAAACTATATTTTTATTCATTTAACCTTCATTCAGCAGCCTATTTTTAGAATTGTCTCCATGATAGGTAGAAGTAAATAAATTACTTCTGTGCATGTTAGTTCCACAATAGCAATGCTTATTTATGTTTTTATCTTTTTTTTTCTATTGAAAAATGGACAGAAATGGCATTAGTTAATTTACTATGTGTACTAATTTAAGATTTCAAAGATATAAAATGAAAAATCACATATTAATTTTGAACTTACATACATTATGTTTTACCTCATCTGGCTAAAAGCCAGGGTGAGCTTTTGCCATCACTTTGCATCAGTCCGTCCGTCTGTCGTCCATCATCTATCTGTCCTTTAACTTTTCCATTTCAATCTTCTTCTAAAAAAACACTGAACCAAATAGAACCAAACTTGGCAGCAATGTTCCTGAGAAAGCCCTAACAGAATTTGTAATTTATGTTCCGATAGAATATTCAACATTGCTGCCAGGCCCAATAATGTGTTCTGATTGGCTGAAATTTAAAAAATTTCTTGTCAGAAACCACAAGACCAAATGAACTTCTACTTTGCTGGAATGATACTTAGATGGTGCTCTACCAAATTTGTAATTTTGGTGCTGATTGGAAATCCAAGATGGCCACCCCCATGGGACATAGTTAACATAGGGCCTTATGGGAAATACATACTAGCAACTTCTTCGAAACTGTTTGACAGATAGAATTAATAATATGCCTGAATGATTGTACGATGGTCCTATACCAAATTTATAATTTTGATGCCGATTCGAATCCAAGATGGCTACCACTGCAGGACATAGTTAACATAGGAACCAATGTTTCAAAAATCTTGTCAGAAACCACAAGACCAAATGAAATTTTACTTTGCAGGAATGTTCCTTAGATGGTCCTCTACCAAATTTATAATTTTAGTGCTGATTGGAAATCCAAGATGACCACTACCTTGGGACATAGTTAACATAGGACCTTATGGGAAATACATACAAACAACTTCTTCTTTGAAACCTTTTGACAGATTGAATTGATAATATAACTGAATGATTGTATGATGGTCCTGTATAAAATTTATAATTTTGCTGCCGATCTGTCATCCAAGATGGCTGCCAGCAGGGAACTTAGTTTAACATAGGACCCTATGGGAAATACATACAAAAATCTTCTAGAGAACCACTGATTGGATTGAAACCGAACATAGCATTAATGTTCCTTTTGATGTGCTAATCAAGTGTTGTTACTTTGATGCTGATCTGTCATCCAAGATGGTCATCAGTGGAGAACTTGGTTGAATATAAGACCCTATGTGAAAAAACATACAAACGGCTTCTTCTTGAAAATTACTGAATGGATTGAAACCAAACATGGCATGGATGTTAATCTCAAGGTCCTTTAGCGATGAACAAATGGAAATACTCAGGTGAGCGATAAAGGCTCCTGGGAGCCTCTGGTTTATATCTCCTTACTTGGCACCCGCTTAGTGAGGGGGATGGACATATAGTGATGGGGATTCCATTCATCCGCCTGTGTACTCATACACCGGTGAATGGATTTCTGGGAAACCTTCAGGCAATCTTCAGTCTATATTTCCATCACCACCTATTTTATTTTTGATTAGCAATTATTTTTAGGTTTTCTGCAGACAAACATGGACTTTGCCATTTCTTCATAATATGGTAATGTAAAAGGGTAGGCATGCCCCATCCTCAACTCCTCCTAAACCAGTAAATGGATTTCTATAAAAGTTTCAGGGAACCTTCATTGCACATTGCCATTTTGCACCAGCTATTTTATTTTTCATCGGAATGATTTTTGGGGTTTTCCACAGACAAACATGGACTTTGCTATTTCTTCATAATATGGAAATGTAAATGTGGTAGTCATGCCCTGTGCTCAACTCCCCCTAAACCAGTGAATGGATTTCTGTGATATTTTCAGCGAATCACTTTTTGATCATAATGATATTGGGGGGTTTCTCATAGACAAACATGGACTTTACATTTCTTTATATTATTGTAAAGCAGGGGATATATACATTTGTGAACTTTACTCACAGTACTTTTAGTAGTTTCAATTGATTTTCAAAATGCAAAATATAACTTTGAAGAAATATGTTTCTTTTCTTTTCAGGGCCACCACCACAAGTAAGTAGTGTTTATTAAACCATCCAGAACTTTTGTATGTTGTTAACGGTGTTTCAGGACATAAATAAAAAATTAAATTATCAAGACCAATCTATAAAGGAACAAAATAAGTACTGATATAAACTACTTAAAGTAAATTCAGAATACTTGTCACCACACATGGACACATAATTCTGACACCTGCTTTTGCTTTGTGCTTAGGCTAGAAGCAACAATTTCCAATTTTAAAATTTTAAAGTTTTTGGTTTGACCTGTTCCACACTGGAGACAGGCATACTACCATGAGACCTCCAAGTAGGTTTGTTTCATATTCACAAGCAAGTACAGAAATTCAATGGAAAATATTTATTTCTATATAATAAAATTCTTTGATAGCAATTTTGATGCACAAGATGTTCACATTTCGCCAATTTACAACTCATCAGTTGTGCTCATGGCCTAAAATGTTGAAAACCAAAACAACAATCCAAAAAGTTGAACAGGAAATTCAAAAATGCCAAAATGACCAAAATGGTTAAAGCCAAAACCATCTAAGGGTAGAGATATGCACGAGAGCAATACTTACATAATAATAGGGTCTTATGATGGTTATATGCGAAATATTTGCCAGGTCTGCGTGACATATTACCCGACCCTAATATTGTGATTATTATACTTCATACTAAGAATTCATCTAACTTTAATTCACTTTTCTCATGTAAAAAAGTGCATCGCTGACTGAGACATTTCTTACTGTAAATATTCATGAAAAGCGCTCTATTCTTGTAACCATAAATGTACACAAAAACTCACATGACACATAAAGCTGCCCATGGACATATTACTGTAGTTCATATGCAGTATTTGCTGGATAAATGTACACAGAAACTCACATGACATATAAAGCCACAAATGGACATATTACTGTAGTTTATATGCCGTATTTGCCAGATAGGTTGGAATTTATATGTGAATTATTAAAGTAACAAATATCACAGTAGTTTCTGGCATGAAGTATAATAATCCTTAATATAAGAATATATTGTTGTTACAAATCAGACTTTTGAATATTTAGACTGGGTCAAAGTTTACAGAGAATACATTAGGACATCATTCTGAAGTATCATGTCAGTCTGGTATGATCTGTCATATTGTTGTAGAAACAACTCAAGAAGGAGGAACGTGGTATGTTGTATAATGCAAAATGAAAACTGCTATAAGACATAATATTCTTTCATTAATTTATCTGCTTGTGTATAAAGCAAATAAGTCTTTTTTAAGATAACTGAAATTAATAAAACCAATTAGATGTAGCAACCATATTATGATAGATTTTGTATAAAGCATTTGCTTTTGTTAATCAATGAAATATTTGTGTAAATTGTATTGCATAGTTTCAGATTTGTTCATTTTTCAGTCCAAGAATAAAAAATACAGATTCAAGTATATCAAGAGATGAGATAGAAGATGTTTTTGTATTCGATCCAAAGACATTTAGTAATGATACATGTAAAACTGATGTCGCCATTAAACCAAGTGTGTCTGAAATTGGAGAAAAACAAGTCTGTATTCAAATTGATAAACGGTAAGAGTTTAACCTTATACATTTAAAAACATTTATGTTCATTCTTGTTGACTAGATGTGTAAATGAAGATTAGAGATGTAGCTATAAAGTAAGAAAGGATATGGAAGATTAAAATTTTTGTCGCTAAATGCACATATGCAAGAGACAAAAATTCATGCAAAGCAGCAGCACTACTGTTGTTGTTCTTCATATTATAACAAAAAATGGCCTTCAGCATCTCACCTCCATGTCGAGACCTTAAGACGATTTGAGTGGAAAACTTTGCCAACGGTTGATCATGTCACATATTTGCAATACATAGATGCCAGGTTGCATGGACATATTAAACATACAATAGCAGGCCAAGGTATCTTACAAATGCTGTCATGATACACCCAACAATAATGCCATACATGTGATATCCCACACATTGAGCTTGAGGGTCACACATTTTGGACCAATATCACGATCTCAAAATTATCATTTTATGGCTAACTTGTGTCCTTCAATAGCGATCGCCATCTTAGATTTTTGTAAACACTGTTTTGTTATCTCCTTTGTTTAAGTCAGAATTTCACAAAATTGTTAATAAATATTTTCTGTTATTCAAAATTGTTATAAAATGGGTTAAATTTGATATATTTCATCATTTGTTGCTTGTTTTAAAGACAATCATCCTATTTAGAAGAAGGAATACAAGATTTGAAAATTTTTTAAATAAGTTAGTAACAGAATTCAGACCATTGAGAATGTTTACATTATACACATGCTCATTGACTTTCTGGTTGAAACCCTGTCTGTTGATGAATAAATTATAACAATACAATAAAGATTAAAAAAAAATGAGAATGATTAAGTTTAAATTAATTATTTACTGTATAATAGTTAATGACAGGAAAATTTGAATGTGAAAGCTTATATTTTGATGTCAACAAAAATCTCACCCAAAACCTGTCCAATCTCACCCTTAAATGAGCAAAATTTCACCCATACCCATTCTGAATTTATTACATGTATGTAATGCAGCAAACACATACACAATAATATATTAACATAGATAACTTGGTAATCAAAAAATATAAATTTGCAATACATATGCTACATGCTGATCCTTTATTTTGTTTCTTTATACATTTAATTTAATATATACATTTGGAATCTTGCATTTTGAACGTTACCAAAGAAGTAGTTTAAAAGCTTTTATGTTAATGTGCAATGAAAATTTAAGCAATTTTTTTAAAAATTAAACACTGATTTATCTGAAAGTTAAAATTACAAAGCACAGGCAGAGTTTTCCTTTGTAAGTCTCCTTGACTTTGACACAACTGAGTTTCACAGTAATATAAAAGGTAACTCTTGTAATGTTGAAATAAATGGATGGACATAAGTGGAGGATTTAACCCTTGTTAAAATCACAATTGTTCAATTTTAATGTGAATGATTTATCTCTTTTTCTTATTATCTTTCAAGAACAAAACCTTTGTCTCAGCTAAATTAAATCTGACATTACATGAAATTTCAATATTTTATTCATTATATAGCAATAGTTTGACTTTGCTAGTGCTAGTTTACATCTGAAATTTCTAAATAAACTCCATCTTATGTATTTCTATCAAACTTGGCTCAAGCTTATCATATATTTTTCATATTCTGTTGAAGTTCAGAATAATTACATATTGATTCTTGCTGAATTCAGTGATATGTTATGAGTTTAAACAACCACATTACATCATATTTTTTTATTGTTCTGTTTTATTTGTTTATTAACAACTAGGTAAGATGACAATTTAAGCAATTGGGTCTATTATGTGGATTATCTTTTCATGTTTTAGTTCACCAAGCCAAGGTGATAAAAGATGTTACAATGTACAAGTAACTAAAGGTTAGTAAAGATTACAAATTATTTTGTGTTTCTTAACCCACGTAATTTTGAATGAAAGTTTGATGATATTGTCTTTGCCTCTCTCTGTAATATTTTTCATGTAATTTCTACAGTTTAGATTTTGTGGCCTAGATATCATTAAAGCATTGATGCATATAGTGTGAAGAAATGGAATCAGCTGCTAGAAGTTTAATTTTGGTACAAGGTATCCATAAATACCACTTCTTATTTATGGACATATAACTTTTATTATTTATATACTTAGTTATATATAGTGTAAATATGAAAGAATTCAGATAAATGAAATGCAGCTTAGGTGAAGTTGAAGGAAGACTTCAAATCTATTACCTTTTGAAAAGTTTATAGCCAAAATGTTTAACCATTTGCAAGGATGGTGTTGATAAAAGGTGGTAGTCTGCTGGATTGGGACAAAAAATGGCTGTCCCATGTCAAGGGAGAGCAATAACCCTTAGCACATTTAAGACTACCTAGTACATGTCGAAAAAGGGAAGGCTAAAATGCCACCGCAAGGGCAACTCTCGCACCTACCAAGTGGAGAGCGATTAGCATACGCTGGTATAACTTGTTTCCCAATCCACTGTAGATAAATAAGTATAAACTAAATAAGATTATAAAACCATTAACTTTCTAAATATTTCCTAGTTTCCTTATAACTGTACAGTAAGATAACTTGTGACCAACTGGGATGAAAAATCCATATAGAATTAAGTTCCATCTTTCGTACATTTGAGGGAAAACCATCAGATCTGTAATTTTTGGGGAAAGTATAAAAGCATTTTACTTCACCTGGACCTTTCTCAGAATTGTATCCAATGACCCTGTTTGTCATCCAAGATGGCCACCATGGCCAAACATAGTTTGGGGAAAGTATAAAAGCATTTTACTTCACCTGGACCTTTCTCAGAATTGTATCCAATGACCCTGTTTGTCATCCAAGATGGCCACCATGGCCAAACATAGTATAACAAAGAACCCTATGGGAAATTTACTTAAAGATCTTCTTATCTGAAATGACTTGGCAAACTAAAATTGACAACTAAAATCAGCAGCAATGGTCCTTAGGTGGTCCTTTTTCAGAATTATATCTGATGACCCTGCCTGTCATCCGAGATGGCTGCCAGAGACGTACAAAGTTTAACAAAGGACCGTATTGGAAATTTACTTAAAGATCTTTGTGTCTGAATCCACTTTGCAAATTGGAATAAAACTTGACAGCAATGGTCCTTAATTAGTCCTCTTTCAGAATTGATCTGATGACCCTATCTGCCATTGAAGATGGAACATACTTTTAACCTAGGACCTAATGCGAAAAATCACTGAAAGATCTTCTTGTTTGAAACCAGTGGGTCAGTTGGAACTTGATAGCAATGTTCCAGGGTGCCAGTCAAGATGGACATAGTCCAGGTGAGCTATACAGGCTCCTGGGATAATCTAGTTATTTATTAGACTCCAGAGAGAACAGCTTTTAATTGTGACAATTTACTTTTATAACAATGAATGTTTGAAGTGTGATAACATAGATTGTAAAAACATGTGAATGTGGGATAACTGTCACCTCTAGTATTCTGGTACTCTTTCCCGTATAAAAGCCAATTTAGCTCATCTGGTCACTGTTATTAAATATAAAAAGATATATCCACAAAAGTATTTAAGAATCGTCTCTGAAACAACTGAGCCAATGGGATGAAAGATTGATGGAATAATCAGTATACCTTTTATTGCAATAAATGTTTGATAAATTGTGAAAAAGATGATATGAATGTGGTAGTCTCCCACCAAATTATATCCAAAGGATTGTTGGGTAATTTTCTTTAGAAAATGGGGGAAATATTTAAAATATTCCTGGCTTCTTTGGATGAAAATTTGCAGGATCTTCTTGTTAAAAGGGTAAACAATAATACATTGTTCACTGCAGATTTTCTACTCAGATATCTTCTTGTTATAAATTCATATCAATTTCTGAATGATACGATAATTAGTAGAAGTATTTAAGGGAATTGATTTTATTGTAGGAGACCTCTGTAAACTTACCCAATGTTTAAATGGTGGTGTATGTAAAAGTTTAGATGAACAGACAGCATCTTGTGTTTGTCCTACAGGATTTTCTGGGAACAGATGTCAGAATAGTTTGTATCACTTTACCTTTAATTTCTATTCACAAAAATACAGTTTATGAAAGTTTAGCTACACAAACATGAAGATCATTTGCAAACATTTTAATTTTTTTCAATAAACCATCTAGATCAAGTGGCTTATTGCACAGCAGATTATCTACTGCAATAAAGAAAAAGGAGACAATAAATATTTGATAAATTTTAATTTTTATCTTTAGGAAAAGAGAATCCTTTAACACCATTTAAAGAAGAGGAAGTTCCTGTGAGTATTAGCTTGAAGAACAAATGATTTAAAATAGACAAAGTTATCATGTTAAAATAATAGATATTACAAGCAGAATTAGAATGTTAGATTATAGAAAAAGCTTGTAAGACAGCAATAATAATTATCTCATGATAATGAGAATATTTGTGCTGTGAAGGTGAGTGAAAGAAATAAAAAGTGAAAAAAAAAATATATATATATATATATATAAATGATGGTAACATGTAAAAGACCCAAAAATTGAAGCTGATTAGTTTGTTCATGGGCTGAATACACACATCAACTTAAAAATCTCCATCAAAGATTTAAATTAATTTCCAGTAATACGTTATTTAAATGTATTGGTATAGATCATATAAGTTTTTCAGAAAGTATAAATTTAATGTTACTGTAGGATCCAGAGAAACAAATGGGAACGCCAAAGTTTGTAGGAACATCTTTACCAGATACAGTTGTATGTGTTAGGAACAAACCATGTCATCTACCCATGAGAATTACAGATCCAACTGGAAAAATGTAAAATAATATATATATATTCCTAATATTGATATTAATCTGTAGTTGTTTGTTCTAAAAAAGAGACATAAAAAAGAAAGTGCATTGATTATATCTAATTTAAATTACCTGAAATTTTTTTCTGTAACTGAAACAACTGTGACAACACAATTTATTGTATGAAAATGCACACAAAATACCCAAATTTTGCATAATTTGTAACATAATGAGTTACCAAGAACCAAATATTTTGTCCGTACTCTTTGTGTATGTATACATAGAATTGTTTTGTTTCAGACCAACTGTAGGATTTGGACAAGTAGATCCTGGAATAATTACATCCCGTCCTGTAGTATCACCAGATGGTAATTACACGTACACCACTGACATTGCTGTAACACCAACAAAACTTGGAAAGAGAAAAGTTTGTGTACAAACAAAAAACTCTGAAAAGCAAGTATTGTTAGATCTGGAACTGTTTACTGTCTGTGCCATAGTTACAACCAAACGAGGAAAGAAAAAGTATGTAAGGCCGCATCAGATTGATTTTTATTCTTTGCATTTTTGCCACTTCGATCTTCGGACTTTGTAAATTTTATGAAGAAAATTTTTGCCGCCTCATTTTCCAAAAATGCTGAAAATTCCCCCTACATTCTTCATTTTTCAGTTAATTAAAAATAAAAAGTTTTGGCCGCAACTGAAAGTTAGTAAAAAATATGGTATTTTTCTATTTGAAATATTTTAGTTAAAAAAAATTGTGCCAAACATAAATTTGATATTTGCGTGAAGAAATTAGTCCTCAAGAAAGAAAATTGAAATTAAAATTTTGCTTGTTCACACCTATTTTTGCCATAAAATAATCCAAATAACTAAAAATCAATTTGGCATGGCCTGCACAGATCAACAATTCAAAAAGAAATTACTGATACATTTAGACCTGGAATGTTCGTGCTATAAACTTAGTGGTGCAAAAATTGTCCAGGGTGTTGAAATAAAATGTTTACTTATGTAAATAAGAATAATTCCTGGGTAATTTGGTACCTTATGAAGGTATGACCAAAATGATGGGTTTGATAACCTGAAGTTATTTATACAGTGTTAACATCCAGTAAATATGGAAAGAAAAGATAATAAAGAGAAACAGTATGAAACGATACTTAAAACAGACATATCATAAATGGTCTGGATATTTGTGAAAAATAGTAGTCTTGCGACTAATTATGCCTTGCCAGGAAATTCGGGATATTTAACATTCTTATGAGTAGTATCCCGATCATGATATATATAGAATAATACATGGCAAAATCCGTATCGCATGCTGTATCACCATGAGGAACCAATATCAGTCCCGAGGGCTGACATTGGTCGAGTGGTGATACAGCATGCGATGCGGATTTTGCCATGTATTATTCTGTTTATCATATATTTTAATAGATCCAGATTCATGATATATAACAGGTCTGTGATTTATCGTTGTTTACAACCGTCCGAAAATATAAGAATAAGGGTAGACAAGAATGTGATGATTTTCCTGTAGTTCTCCAGGTGACTTGGAATTGTTTTTGTTTTCATAGACTTCCTGATTTGATTATCCTGTTTCATGATAATCATATAAAAATTCGGAATCTTTCATACTAAATGATATATCCACATCGAAATGTCTTTCATAACCTTATGACATGCTCAATATAGAGCTATTCACAAATATACATGTATAAGAGCATTTTGAGACAATGTTTTTTTTCATGTAATTAAATGCATTCACTAATGATATTGTGAGCTGTTCACACCTTAGAATAAAACACACATTTCCCTAAATATGGGTTTATGCTGCCCTGCATTGATTCAAGGTGTCAGGCTCGTATTCTCCGTCATTAGCCTTTTAAACCTTGCAAGTAGCAAATGTAACTGGGGGGAGAAATGGTTTCCAAAGTTGGTTCATCAGTCTCTCCCCCATTTCAACTGAACGGGACAATGCAGTAATTGTCGTCTGCGACTGACAATAATATTCGAGGAGTACCCGTTAGTAACATATGAGAGGTTCCGAAAGGGGTGTGATACAGGGTATGCGATACAGGGTATGCGATACAGGGTAGATGATACAGACTAGAAGAAAGAACCTTTATCAAATATACAAAATTCCAGTATTTAGTATTAAATATATGATAAAGCTATTTAAAATATTCACTTTCTCAAGTAATATACAAACCGTGCCTTGTGGTAATGTAGAGGAGAACAGTATGTATATAAATTAGAAAATCGTACTTTTGATATAAAATTTGATATTCCTGTTGAAACTTATTTCATTCAAAGTACTCTACACTTTCTCAGTAGAAAATGCCTTCACAATAATTTATATGGCTGAAAAATCAGTGAGATTGTATCAATTCTTGGTCATTATACCATAGGGACTTAGTGGATATCCACTGAAAGACATGTCTTGAGGCTTACAGACTCATATATATTAATGAATTTCAATGGAAATTTAATCAGAGATACTTCTTTTAAAAATTTCATTCGTTAAAATTATACAATATGTGAATAATTGGTTTGTGTGATGAAATCCAGTGACATTTATATAAGGCTTTATATCAGAAATATCTAAACTGAGTTTAAAAATGAGTGCTATTTAAAATGTATTTAGGAAAATTTTGCCTCTGAAAAATTGTATAAAAAAATTTGGAAATACTCTTGTATAAAGCACTGTTATGGGGACATTTTATATGAAATTTTTAATTGAAAAATGATATTTATTGTCATTCAGACTTTGTAGAAAATAAATGTTCTGATATTTTCTAGTTTTTAGGTCACCTGACCCAAAGGGTCAAGTGAGCTATTCTCATCACTTGGCGTCCGTCGTATGTCGTTGTCCATTAACTTTTACAAAAATCTTCTCCTCTGAAACTACTGGGCCAAATGGAACCAAACTTGGCCACAAGCATCATAATGGGTATCTAGTTTAAAAAATATGTCTGATGACCCTGCCTGCCAACCAACATGGCCGACATGGCTAAAACTAGAACAATGGGGTACACCACAGTTTTTATCTTATATTTCAAAAACAAGCATTTAGAGCAAAACTGACATGAGGTAAAAATGTTTATCAGGTCAAGATCTACATGCCTTGAAATTTTGAGACGAATCGGTTAACCCTTCGTTGGGTTATTGCCCCTGAATTGTTAATTTTAAGGAAATTTTGCAGTTTTAGGTTATTATCTTGAATATTATTATAGATAAAGATCTACAAATAAGTCAACTAGACCAAAATCATTGTTTGATCCCTTATAAGAGTTTTTGCCCTTTAAAGATCTTCTCCTTTGAAACCACTGGGCTAATTGGGACCAAACTTTGGTGGAATGGTCCTTGGGTGGCCACCTTCCAAATTTATATGTGGCATCCCCGACTTCCAAGAACATGGCTGCTGTTACTAAAAATAGAAAAAAGGGGGGGATGAATTTAAAAAATCTTTCATGAAATTACAACACCAATTGAAACCAAACTTGGCAGTAATGGTCCTTAGGAGGTTCTCTTTCAGAAAAAGTCCGATGACCCGGACTGTTAACAAAGATGGCTGCCACAGCCAAACTTAGTTTAACATAGGGCCCTATGGGAAAATTCATTGAAAAATCTTCTTGTCTGAAACCACTTGACCAATTGGAACAAGACTTTGTAGCAATGGTTCTAAGGAGGTTCTCTTTCAGAAATTTGTCCGATTTCGTGGACTGTGAACCGAGATGGCTGCCACAGCCAAACTTAGTTTTACATAGGATCCTACGGGAAATTCACTCAAAAATCTTCTCGTCTGAAACTACTCAGCCAATTGGAACTAAACTTGGCAGCATGGGTCCTTAGATGGTCCTCTTTCAGAAATGTGTCCAATCATCTGGATTGTCAACCAAGATGGCCACCACAGCCGAACTTAGTTTAATATAGGACCCTATGGGAAAATGCATTTAAAAATCTTCTTGTCTGAGACCACTTAGCCAGTTGGAACAAGACCTAGCAATAACAGTCCTTAGATGGTTCTCTTTTAGAAATGTGTCCATTGACCTGGACTGTCAACCAAGATGGCTGCCACAGCCGAACTTTGTTTAACATAGAACCTCCATAGAAATACCAGCCAAATTGAATGCAACACTTAAGTGTTTAGTCCTGCTCAAGGTGAAACGTTAAATCCAGGTGAGCGATACAGGCTCTAGAGAGCCTCTAGTTTTTTAAATGTGTGCTATATTTATAAAAATTTATGATTAACAAATTAATTTATTTTTCATTCTTTATTTTAAATATTCTCTGTAAATTGTAGGATAAATATGGATGAAGTTTGTTACAATATACAGACCACAGGTAATGCTCTCATCACATATACATGTACATACTATATACAAACCACAGGTAAAGATGTTAAATTCACTGTTCAAATCATGTACATGTGCTTCTTGTAATAAGGATATAATTATTGTTAAAAAGTCACATAAACTGAAGAATGTAAAATATTATGTTTCATCAATTTTTTGGTATACTCTTTTGATTCTTGATATAGATGAGCCATCAGAATATTATTAATATTATTTTGAATACTTATGAAAGGTTTTCTAGTATTTTATAATGTGTCAAGTATAAAATACTTTGTTATTTTTTCTCTAGATCAAGATACCACAGCCCATGGAACAGTGAGTAGTATATATTTCTAACTTATAGTACAGTTAATGGAAATGAGGTTGTAGATGTGGAAAACATGAAAGGCCAAAATTAGAAGTAAAAGGTCTTTGCATGTTTCTAAGGCTCCTACTAATTAAACTGTATTTTCTGACAGTGTACATATATTGTATATTTATATCAGGTTATTACAATGATTTTAATCTAACTTATCTATTTAATTTGTAACAACAGCCCAAGTTTACAGAACCTACTATTGGTGAGAATTCTGTGGTAATTTGTAAACCAGGACAAACATGTCATATACCTCTGACTTTTGAAAAGAACAATAGCAAATGGTAAGTTACCTGAATATAATTTGTGTATTTCATTTTAAAAATAAAAAAAAGTAATATGTTAATGATGCAATAATGAATTTGGTCACAATTTTTTGGAAAAAAAATAAGTAAAGAATGACACTATAAGAAACCAGGGTCTACTTAACTGTAGTTAAATATTATACTGAGTAAATGCTATTGATTTATTATATATTTAATTGTACACAGATTTCTGTGGATGTAAATAGAATATTCAATTAACCGTTTTATATTATAGTGTTATTAACTGGCTGTTTCTGTATTGGCACTGGTATAGATTCAAGGTTTGCTGTATGGGCCTCAAGATCCATAGGGTCGAGGGCCAATACAGCTGACCGAGAATCTATACCAGTGCCAATACAGAAACAGCCAGTTCATAACACTTTTTATTAAATAATCCAACTTTTTCAATACAGGCTTGTTCTGAATGCTGTATTACATACATAAAATGTGAATATAGGGCCAATATTTCCAATACGGACTGGCAATGATGTGAATATAGGGCCAATATCCCAATACGGACTGGCAATGAAACGACCGGAAGTGAAAAGGCTGTATTAGCCCTAGGGCTCATACGGCCTTTTTCAGTATTGGACCGACCGAAAAGCAATATAGATCATGTGATTTATATGACCAGGACGACGTCACCAGTATAACACATGTCGTTTTGGTAGTATTAGGGCTGTTTTAATCGTATTATTTAATAATGTAGTGTTATGAAATGGGTATTTTCATATAATGCCAGTATTATGTCTGAGTCAGTCATATTGGGTTGATGTGACCTGTACAGTTAATCGAGGCCCAATACAACTGTATAAGTACATAATGAAAATACCCATTTTATGACACTTCTGTTAACCAATGACTTAAAATTACAATAATGTTATATATTATCATTCAGGTTATTATTTGTTCAACAACAACAAAACATAGATCTATTTTTCTATGGAGAACAGGAACCAGAAGTTTATACAGGGCCAATGCAATGTTAAAATTTTATACAGGGCATCGGCCCTGTACAAATGTCAGCTTTCAAGAACTTCCTGTTATATTAGGTGGTCCATTTATACTGTATTTTGAGTCATTGGTTAATAGTACAATGTACAAAATCATGAAATTTAGTATCATTAAAAAAAACACCAAAATTTCAAAGAATCATTAAAATCAACAAAAAATAAACATACCTCTAGTATACTATACTGTAGTGGCACATTTGATTGTTGATTTTAACTTCCAAAAATTTGTTTTATTTCTTAGTGCAACTGTAACAGAGACATCACAAAGACCAGGGGTACATGTTTTCCAAACTGGTACTCCTGTTAGTCAGAAATGTACAGTAGATGCAGGCTTCATTCCAAAGCCAGGCTACGAGGGAACTATTCAGATGTGTTTTCAGCCAGGGTTAGTAACAAATTTTTTGGCCTAAGGTTACATATCATTTCTTTTCATGGTCAAATTTCACAATAATAGCAGTATGTAGCATTGATTTATTTTTAAGTTAAATTTCCACTAAAGAGACGTAAAAAGTAAATAAAGCTGTCACTGGAACATCCAGAGAACCAATATGATCAGGTTGATTGATGTTTTATGCTGTATTGGCAGTATCACAGTGTACCAATATGATCAGATTGATTGGTGTTTTATGCTGTATTGGTAGTATCAGAGTGTACCAATATGATCAGATTGATTGGTGTTTTATGCTGTATTGGCAGTATCACAGTGTACCAATATGATCAGATTAATTGATGTTTAATGCTGTATTGGCAGTATCACAGTGTACCAATATGATCAGATTGATTGTTGATGTTTTATGTTGTATTGGCAGTATCATCAGTTTACCAATATGATCAGATTGATTGGTGTTTTATGTTGTATTGGCAGTATCATCAGTTTACCAATATGATCAGATTTATTGTTGGTGTTTTATGCTGTATTGGCAGTATCACAATTTACCAATATGATCAGATTGATTGTTGATGTTTTATGCTGTATTGGCAGCATAACAGTCTACCAATATGATCAGATTGATTGCTGGTGTTTTATGCTGTATTGGCAGTATCACAGTGTACCAATATGATCAGATTTATTGTGGGTGTTTTATGCTGTATTGGCAGTATCACAGTTTACCAATATGATCAGATTGATTGTTGGTGTTTTATGCTGTATTGGCAGTATCACAGTTTACCAATATGATCAGATTGATTGATGTTTAATGCTGTATTGGCAGTATCACAGTGTACCAATATGATCAGATTGATTGTTGGTGTTTTATGCTGTATTGGCAGTATCACAGTGTACCAATATGATCAGATTAATTGATGTTTAATGCTGTATTGGCAGTATCACAGTGTACCAATATGATCAGATTGATTGTTGATGTTTTATGCTGTATTGGCAGCATAACAGTCTACCAATATGATCAGATTGATTGTTGGTGTTTTATGCTGTATTGGCAGTATCACAATTTACCAATATGATCAGATTGATTGTTGGTGTTTTATGCTGTATTGGCAATATCACAGTTTACCAATATGATCAGATTGATTGTTGATGTTTTATGCTGTATTGGCAGCATAACAGTCTACCAATATGATCAGATTGATTGTTGGTGTTTTATGCTGTATTGGCAGTATCACAATTTACCAATATGATCAGATTGATTGTTGGTGTTTTATGCTGTATTGGCAGTATCACAGTGTACCAATATGATCAGATTAATTGATGTTTAATGCTGTATTGGCAGTATCACAGTGTACCAATATGATCAGATTGATTGTTGATGTTTTATGCTGTATTGGCAGCATAACAGTCTACCAATATGATCAGATTGATTGTTGGTGTTTTATGCTGTATTGGCAGTATCACAATTTACCAATATGATCAGATTGATTGTTGGTGTTTTATGCTGTATTGGCAATATCACAGTTTACCAATATGATCAGATTGATTGTTGATGTTTTATGCTGTATTGGCAGCATAACAGTCTACCAATATGATCAGATTGATTGTTGGTGTTTTATGCTGTATTGGCAGTATCACAATTTACCAATATGATCAGATTGATTGTTGGTGTTTTATGCTGTATTGGCAGTATCATCAGTTTACCAATATGATCAGATTTATTGTTGGTGTTTTATGCTGTATTGGCAGTATCACAATTTACCAATATGATCAGATTGATTGTTGATGTTTTATGCTGTATTGGCAGCATAACAGTCTACCAATATGATCAGATTGATTGCTGGTGTTTTATGCTGTATTGGCAGTATCACAGTGTACCAATATGATCAGATTTATTGTGGGTGTTTTATGCTGTATTGGCAGTATCACAGTTTACCAATATGATCAGATTGATTGTTGGTGTTTTATGCTGTATTGGCAGTATCACAGTTTACCAATATGATCAGATTGATTGATGTTTAATGCTGTATTGGCAGTATCACAGTGTACCAATATGATCAGATTGATTGTTGGTGTTTTATGCTGTATTGGCAGTATCACAGTGTACCAATATGATCAGATTAATTGATGTTTAATGCTGTATTGGCAGTATCACAGTGTACCAATATGATCAGATTGATTGTTGATGTTTTATGCTGTATTGGCAGCATAACAGTCTACCAATATGATCAGATTGATTGTTGGTGTTTTATGCTGTATTGGCAGTATCACAATTTACCAATATGATCAGATTGATTGTTGGTGTTTTATGCTGTATTGGCAATATCACAGTTTACCAATATGATCAGATTGATTGTTGATGTTTTATGCTGTATTGGCAGCATAACAGTCTACCAATATGATCAGATTGATTGTTGGTGTTTTATGCTGTATTGGCAGTATCACAATTTACCAATATGATCAGATTGATTGTTGGTGTTTTATGCTGTATTGGCAGTATCATCAGTTTACCAATAAGATCAGATTGATTGATGTTTTATGCTGTATTGGCAGTATCGTAGTTTACCAATATGCTCAGATTGATTGATGTTTTATGCTGTATTGGCAGTATCACAGTGTACCAATATGATCAGATTGATTGATGTTTAATGCTGTATTGGCAGTATCACAGTGTACCAATATGATCAGATTGATTGTTGATGTTTTATGCTGTATTGGCAGCATAACAGTCTACCAATATGATCAGATTTATTGTTGGTGTTTTATGCTGTATTGGCAGTATCACAATTTACCAATATGATCAGATTGATTGTTGGTGTTTTATGCTGTATTGGCAGTATCACAGTTTACCAATATGATCAGATTGATTGTTGGTGTTTTATGCTGTATTGGCAGTATCAAAGTTTACCAATATGATCAGATTGATTGGTGTTTTATGCTGTATTGGCAGTATTACAGTTTACCAATAAGATCAGATTGATTGATTTTTTATGCTGTATTGGCAGTATCACAGTGTACCAATATGATTAGATTGATTGTTGGTGTTTTATGCTATATTGGCAGTATCACAGTGTACCAATATGATCAGGTTGATTAATGTTTTATGGTGTATTGGCAGTATCATCAGTTTACCAATAAGATCAGATTGATTGGTGTTTTATGCTGTATTGGCAGTATCATCAGTTTACCAATAAGATCAGATTGATTGATGTTTTATGCTGTATGGGCAGTATCGCAGTTTACCAATATGCTCAGATTGATTGATGTTTTATGCTGTATTGGCAGTATCACAGTGTACCAATATGATCAGATTGATTGGTGTTTTATGCTGTATTGACAGTATTACAGTGAACCAATATGATCAGATTAATTGTTGTTTTATGGTGTATTGGCAGTATCACAGTGTACCAATATGATCAGGTTGATTGGTGTTTTATGGTGTATTGGCAGTATCACAGTTTACCAATATGCTCAGATTGATTGGTGTTTTATGGTGTATGGCAGAATCACAGTGTACCAATACGATCAGATTGATTGGTGTTTTATGCTGTATTGGTAGTATCACAGTGCACCAATATGATCAGATTGATTGATGTTTTATGCTGTATTGGCAGTATCAGAGTGTACCAATATGATCAGATTGATTGATGTTTTATGCTGTATTGGCAGTATTACAGTGTACCAATATGATCAGATTGATTGGTGTTTTATGCTGTATTATCATCAGTATACCAATATCATTGCTGGCAATTCAGAGTTACAATGTAGTTCTTATGATTGAATTATTCAGGAACAGATGAAAAATTCATCCAATGTAACAACAATGTCAGTCAGATTATTTCATATTTATCTTCTCTTACAGTTCTGGTGAAAAAAGATGTATAATGGTAAAAGTACAAGATACTTCTTCTGGTATGTTAAGATATATATATAAAAGTATTTATGATGAGATAAGAAATATTTCAGAACAGCCCACATACGATTTGATGTATACCATTTTATGCAAATAATGTTCATATAGGATCAACATATCTGGTTGTATTGAAAATGGAAAAAAGTTGACATGTTCCTATTTGGCCCAATTTGAACAAAACTTCAGTAATGAATCCTTCATTCTGTTTTAGGAGTGAGCAGTCTTAACTGTTACTGCTCATGGATATGATCAGTAGCATTGCATCTAAAGTTTGGATAAATTGTTTCTGGTTAATATCTGACAGCTAACACTGCTGGCAAGGAAATACCAGTTTCTTGTTTCTAATTGGTCAATTTTCAAAATCATCATTAAAAGTGCCTCTAAAGTTTTAATAAATTGTTCCCTCATCGTCCATTAACTTTTACAAAAATCTTCTCCTCTGAATCTACTGGGCCAAACGGAACCAAATTTGGCCACAAGCATCATTAGGGTTTCTAGTTTAAAAAATATGTCCAATGATCCCACCTGCCAACCAACATGACAGACATGGCTACAAATAGGGGTAAACTGCAGTTTGTGCTACCTGCCATGAAATTTTCAGACAAATCGGTCAACCCTTTGATGGATTATTGCCCCTAAATTGTTATTTTTAAGGAAATTTTGCAGTTTTATGTTATTATCTTGAATATTATTGTAGATAGACAAATTGTAAACAGCAAAAATGTTCAACAAAGTAAGATCTACAAATAAGTCAACATGACCAAAATCATTGATTGACCCCTTATAGGAGTTTTTGCCCTTTAAAGACAACATCCAGTGTAAAATTTACTTTAAAGATCTTCCTCCTCTGTAACCACTGGGCCAATTGAGACCTTGGTGGAAATGGTCGTTGGTTGGCCCTCTTCCAAAATTATGTCCAGCATCCCTGACTTCCAACCGACATGGCTGCTGTTACTAAAAAAAGAAAAAAAGGGGGGGAGAGATTTCAAAAAATTTTTTCTATGAAACCACATTGCGAATTATAACCAAAGTTGGCGGTAATAGTCCTTAGGAGGCTCTATTTAGATGACCCAGACTGTTAACGAAGATGGCCGCCACAGCCGAATATAGTTTAAAATAGGACCCTATAGGAAATTCACTCAAAAATCTGCTTATCTGAAACCACTAAGCCAATTAGAACTAGATTTGGTAGCAATGGTCTTCAGATGGTCTTCTTTCAGAACCCGTACTGTCAACCAAGATGGCCACCACAGCCAAACTTAGTTTAACATAGGGCCCTATTGGAAAATTCATTGAAAAATCTTCTTGTCTGAAACCACTTAACATATGGGAACCAGACTTGGCAGCAACTTTTCCTTAGGAGGTCCTCTTTCAGAAATGTTTCCGATTTTGTGGCCTGTGAACCAAGATGGCCACCACAGCCGAACTTAGTTTAACATAGGACCCTATGGGAAATTCACTCAAAAATCTTCTTATCTAAAACTACTGAGCCAATTGGAACTAAACTTTGCAGCATTGGTCCTTAGATGGTTCTCTTTCAGAAATGTGTCAGTTCACCCAGATTGTCAACCAAGATGGTCGCCATGGCCGAACTTAGTTAAATATAGGACCCTATGGGAAAATTCATTTAAAAATCTTCTTGTCTGAAACAACTTAGCCAGTTGGAACAAGACTTAGCAGAAATGGTCCATAGATGGTTCTCTTTTAGAAATGTGTCCATTGACCTGGACTGTCAACTAAGATGACTGCCACAGCTGAACTTAGTTTAACATAGTACCCTATAGAAAAACCAGCCAAATTGACTGTAACACTTAAATGTTTAGTCCTGCTCAAGGTGAAAAGTTAAATCCAGGAGAACGATACAGGCTCTTGAGAGCCTCTAGTTTTAATGATGTGATATTACAATTGCAACTTGATACCATGCATTATCACATATCTTTTTTTTTTATTGAAATAACTCCGATTTTGCATATGTAATAAAAGAATAATTTGCAGCATTGTATTTGGCTCTTGGGCAATAACATGTTATCTGCCCTCTTGTAAACCGACGTCACTTCTGCCCAACTAAATAATCTGATCATGGAGTAACAGCAAGACGCTGGTCAAACCACAGAATAATCTAATTCGGCAGTAAGATAATTTTTTGTTAGTGGCAAAATATGTGGTAAATAGATTAATACATAGGTGAAGTGAGCTATTTTCATCACTTGGCATCCGTCGTCCGTTAACTTTTACAAAAATCTTCTCCTCTGAAACTACTGGGCCAAATGGAACCAAACTTGGCCGCAAGCATCATTAGGGTATCTAGTTTAAAAATTATGTGAGATGACCCCGTGTGCCAACCAACATGGCCAGAGTGGCTAAAAATAGAACAATGTGGTAAACTGTAGTTTTTGACTTATATCTCAAAAACTAAAGCATTTAGAGCAAAACTGACAGGATAAAAATGTTCATCAGGTCAAGATCTACATGTCATGAAATTTTCACACAAATCGGTCCACCGTTTGTTGGGTTATTACCCCTGAATTGTTAATTTTAAGGAAATTTTCCAGTTTTAGGTTAATATTATTATAGATAAATACTAATTGTAAACAGTAAAAATGTTCAGCAAAGTAAGATCTACAAATAAGTCAACATGACCAAAATCATTGATTGACCCCTTATAGGAGTTTTTGCCCTTTAAATATGGTGTCCGGCATAAAATTTCTTTGAAAGATCTTCTCTGAAACCTCGGGGCCAATTGGGTCCTAACTATGGTGGAGTGATCCATGGGTGCTATTATTTCCAATTGATATGGCTGCTGTAACTAAAAATAGAAAAAAGGGGGATGAATTTTTTAAATCTTCTTTTATGAAACTACATGGCCAATTGGAACCAGACTTGGCAGCAATGGTCCTGAGGAGGTCCTCTTTCATACTTTTGTCTGATGACCCAAATTGCAACCAAGATGGCCACCACAGCCGAACTTAGTTTAACATAGGACCATGTGGGAAAATTCATTTAAAATTCTTGTCTGAAACCACTGAGCCAATTGGAACTTGGCAGCAATGGTCCTTACATGGTCCTCTTTCAGAATGTGTCATATGAACTGTAAACAAAGATGACTGCCACACCCAAACTTACTTTAACATAGGACCCTATGGGAAAATTCATTTAAAACCTTCTTGTCTGGAAATCCTGAGCCAATTGGAACTAAACTTGGCAGCAATGGTCCTTAGATGGCCTTCTTTCATATTTGTGTCTGATGACCCAGACTGTGAACCTAGATGGCTGCCACAGCTGAACTTAGTTTAACATAGGACTCAACTTGAAAATTCATTTAAAAATCTTCTTGTCTGAAACCATTGGGGCAATTGGAACCAGACTCGGCAGCAATGGTTCTTAATGTCTCTTTCAGAATTGGGTCCGATGACCCGAACTGTCAATTAAGATAACTGCCACAGCCAAACTTAGTTTAACACAGGACCCTATGAAAAACCAGCCATATTGACTGTTACACTTAGATTTTTAGTCATGCTTAAGGTGGACAAGTTAAATTCAGGTGAGCGATACATGCTCTTATGAGCTTCTTGTTCATATTATTCTTGTTTTCAGCCCTTGACTGATATCGTGCCTCAGGCTGATAACAAGGGCAATATGAAAAAGCCCATGTATTAATCTATAATTCTTTGGAGGGTCCCTTTCAAGTTAGCAGTTTTTAGCTCACCTGGCCCAAAGTGCCAAGTGAGCTTTTCTCATCACTTGGCGTCCGTCGTCCGGCGTCGTCGTTAACATTTTACATTTTGAACTTCTTCTAGAGAACCACTGAATGGAATGAAACCAAACATGGCATGAATGTTCTTTATGAGGTGCTGACCAAGTGTTGTTACTTTGTAGCCGATCCATCATCCAAGATGGCCGCCAGCGGGGAACTTAGTTTAACATAGGACCCTATGGGAAATGCATACAAATGACTTCTTTAAGAGAACCACTGAATAGAATGAAACTAAATCTGGCATGAATGAACCCTTATAAGGTGCTGACCAAGTGTTGTTACTTTGTAGCCGATCCATCATCCAAGATGGCCGCCAGAGGGGGACTTAGTTTAACATTGGACCCTATGGGAAATGCATACAAATGACTTCTTTTAGAGAACCGTTGAATGGAATGAAACCAAACATGGCATGAATGTTCCTTATGAGGTGCTGACCAAGTGTTGTTACTTTGTAGCCGATCCATAATCCAAGATGGCCACCAGCGGGAGATTTAGTTTAACATAGAACCCTATGGGAAATGCATACAAATGACTTCTTTTAAAGAACCGTTGAATGGAATGAAACCAAACATGGCATGAATGTTCCTTATGAGGTGCTGACCAAGTGTTGTTACTTTGTAGCCGATCCATAATTAGAGAACCACTGAATGGAATGAAACTAAATCTGGCTTGAATGTTCCTTATGAGGTGCTGACCAAGCGTTGTTACTTTGATCCATCATCCAAGATGTCCGCCAGCAGGGAACTAAGTTTAACATTGGACCCTATGGGAAATGCATACAAATGACTTCTTTTAGAGAACCACTGAATGGAATGAAACTAAATCTGGCATGAATGTTCCTTATGAGGTGCTGACCAAGCGTTGTTACTTTGTAGCCGATCCATCATCCAAGATGGCCGCCAGCGGGGGACTAAGTTTAACATTGGACCCTATAGGAAATGCATACAAATGACTTCTTTTAGAGAACCACTGAATGGAATGTAACAAAACATAGCATGAATGTTCCTTATGAGGTGCTGACCAAGTGTTGTTACTTTGTTGCCGATCCATTATCCAAGATGTTTAGAAGTCTATCAGAAAATTGTAAAAAAAATTCTGAATGGTCACAACTTGACCACATATTCAAAAATAATAATGATAAGATGTCTTCAGTTGCTATTGTAAGACTACACTAAGATGACCTGTTTTTAATTTTAAATACTGTGTCAAATTAAACCAATCTTGGTCTCAATCATTATATAATTTTACATAATTTCCAAAATCACAGGTGAGCGACACAGGCTCTTTAGAGCCTCTAGTTGTTCTATAGAAAACTTGTATTGTATTGATCTATTTTTCTAAAATATTTATAAATAAATATGTATAGATGGTAAGTGGGCAGTTTGTTGGGACCACCAGCTGAGCTGTGCAGGCTCAAACAAAGCCTTTCTATATGCCTGTCAACGACAGAAATATTATGGTATACCCTTGTCCCTATGTCTGTCTGTCCATCCGTCCGGTGTTAACATGTCGTGCACTAACTCAAGAATGCCTTGACTGATTTTCTACAAATTTTAACACATTATTACAAAGTGTGGTCAGAGGGTCTGTATATTTTTTGACGATTTTCACTTTTGTTTTTCCAGAGTTATGAAACTTAGATTGTCAAAAAAAATTATTTTTTCACATGCCATGCACTAACTTGAGAACCCTTTGACTGATTTTTTTAAACTTTTACACATTCTTATATATGGTGGTGTGAGGGTCTATATTCTTGACGATTTCACTTTTGTCATTCCAGAGTTATGGGACTTAGATTGTCTAAATATAAGCAATTTTTCTCATGTCGCACACTAACTCCAGTATGCCTTGACCAATTTTCTCTAAACGTTAACACATTCTTCAAATTGTGGTCTAGGGTCTGTATACTTTTTGATTCTAGGGACGGGCATATCATGTGCATAAGGTTCAGCAGTTTATTGAGTTTTATTTTGTTGTTTTCAGTTGCATCCACACCATGTCAATCCAAACACTGCCACAGAGATGGACTTTGTTTAGTGACAACTGGAACACATGCTGTTTGTATATGTCCTCTAGGATCCACAGGTCCAAAATGTCAAATTGGTAGGTTACTAATTTTTATGCAGAACTCCAGAACAATCAACATCAATAAAATATAGTGGTCAGCTAATACAAGAAATTACTAGTAAATCTCCAAAATATAGTCCTGCATATCTTCTTTTTCAATTTTTGGACTTTGACAAGGGTGAAGTGAGCTTGGTCTGGTAATATTGAGACATCAACCTATAACAAATTCAAAACAGGTCATGATAGTATATGATGGCATAGTAACATTACCACTGTTTGGGAGATTGACATTATTAAATAAAGCTTTATGGGCATAACCTTTATACAAACACATGAACTTGTTTCTTTTATCAAATAAATAAAATATTTGTATCCCAAATATCAAAGAGAAAATTGTTGTTCCAAGATTGGACTCTTTTTAATAATTCCACAGACTGTTTTTGGAAAATGATGAATTAAGTATAGATAAAGAGAATGGTATATGTATGTTTTATTTTAGACTCCAGCAAGTCTATAGTTCCTGTTACAGGAAGTAATGGACAAGAGGTGAGAACTATAATTAGCTATGAAAAATAAATAAAAGTATCATTTTTATACCCCCCGCAAACAAAGTTTTGGGGGGTATATAGGAATCACCTTGTCCGTCCATCTGTCTGTCCGTCTGTCTGTCTGTCCGTCCGTCCGTCCGTCCGTCTGTCCATATATCTTGTAAGCGCAACTCCTCCTAGACCACTCAATGGATTTCTACGAAACTACAGAAAGGAAGTACATCATCCAGAGATGTGCATGAAGAAAAATCTTTGCTTTCCGATATCACACAAGGGAGATAATTGGACTTCTATTTTTTTTTTGGCTTATACATTATATATGAACCTCGTAAGCGCAACTCCTCCTAGACCGCTCAATGGATTTCAACGAAACTTTACAGAAAGGAAGTACATCATCCAGAGATGTGCATGAAGAAAAATCTTTGCGTTCCGATATCACACAAGGGAGATAATTCGACTTCAAAGCAGGGGGTATCCTTTGTGAGCTATGCTCACAGTACATCTAGTTCACTTAAAAATAAATTAAGAAGTGAAATATTAACCTATATGTTTTTACTTGTATTACTGTAAATTCTCCTTTTAGAGTTTATTATTATTTAAGAAATCTTGCAATTTTCTCATACAAGTTAATATTTTCATTTATGTTTTTAAGTCATTCATTAAATTGAAAATTTCTTATTGTATTTAGCCTAACTTTGTGGACTCAGTTCTGCCAAGAGAAATCAAGTGCTACAAAAACGAAGAGTGTAATATTCCCTTCACTGTGAAAGGAAAGTAAGATATTTAATATTACCTGTTATTGCATATCAATAAAAAATTCTATAAATTAATTGGTGTAAGTACGATTACATGATATTTATAAATCTAAGATATGAATGCTACTGGTCCCAAAATCTGGTATTGCCTGTTCTAGAGTTCTATTAGAGTTGTTTTCCTTGATATATATGACTTGGACAATCCTCTCTGACAATGAAAATCTGTGTGTAAAATATTGTCATTGGGACAACAACCGCTCAGTCCAAATTTAAAAATATAAAAACTCAGCATATACTGATTTTGAAGGCAATATCCCGGTATATAGACTGCCCTTGGTCTGTGGTATGGATCAGGAAAAGTGATATTGCCCTCGCCTTCCGCTCGGGACATATTAGTTTACCTGATTTATACCGCAGTCCATATATCATGATATTGCCTTCAACATCAGTAACTATTGTGTAATAGTCAAACATTATATTCTTTAACTCTGGAAAACTGTGTCATCATGAAATTTTATTTGTTAAGAAATAACCTCAGATCTTACCTACTTTCAAATATGTGAACATGCTCTACTGAATCTCAGAATATCTTTAGATGACAAACAAATTTTTCAACATTAAATAATTCTACATTAGTTTTAGTACAATATTACAGAACTTCTCAGATTAAATATCAGCAGTGTTCAAATTCAGAAATGATTTTTGCTTCACAAAGGATTCAACAGACTGTTTTGTTGTTTTAGTCATTCAGTGACTGTAGGGGATTTTGATGGAGGTTTACAAGCAGTCATAAAACCAGATGGGAAGATTAATTCTACTGATGGAGTGTACCAACATACCATAGCTGTTACTCCACATACCTCTGGCAAAAAGTCCATGTGTGTTGATACAGGAACAAGGTATAAAATTTATTATTGTGCTTTAGGATGTTTTACCTTGATATCTTGACGAAGTAATAATGGAAAAGAATAGAATTTTCCATTAAAATTTATGCAAAGTAGTAAAAGAGAAGTCATATTTAAATAAAATTTCACCACATTTCCATTAACACCTTGGTAGCCTTTGCATGTATTCTTTGTGACAAATCATTATTAGAGAATATCATCCTGGCTTAATGATCAGGTGTTTTCTTTATTCATTAAATGTTGTTTTTTCCTGTTTTTGTGATCATACGTCATTAAGCTTATGAAACTTGTTTTAAAATTGAATTAACTTTTTTTCAGCACAGTGAAAGATAGGATGTGTTTTACTATAGATGTTATAGGTTTGTATAGCTATCTCATAAAATGACCAAACCTCTACAATAATTTAGTATACTTGTAAATTTTGGTTTTTTCAAGTCCAGATTTTCTGTGTAATATGTTAATAATTTGCAATGTCCCCAAAGTAAACACCTAAACTTAAAATCCTTTACCTCTTTTGACAGGAAAATAAATTTTAAAAAATAAATTTCCTACCTACCTTCCATTTTTTGTAAAATTAATTGTAAGAGAACAAAAGAATTTATTTTAGTTAAACTTATAGGACATGTGAACATATATTTGTTCCACAAAATACATGTTCCCTCTGGAACCAAACCATGGATAATAAAAGTTCTTGGGAACTAACATAATATAATATCACAGTGATTTTTTTAGATCCAATCTGGGTCCTTTAAAGGGACTTTTCTCAATGAAAATTATTTAAAAATCATGCAGGATTAAAAAAAAATGGTCCAAATTTCTTCCCAAAATTGGAGAAAAAGGCACTAACCCTTAAGATTTAGAAAAAACACTATTATTTCCACCTTTGTAAGATATTTTCCTAGAACTAAAACATCATATAATTTCATAATATTAGTTCCTTTAAAGAAAGAGTGTCATGTGATTTTTTACACCTTACTGCTCACCTCACCTCATGTAGTACATGCAAACAATGGAGTCTGAGGAATACAACCAAATTTTTACATATTTAAACAATACTCCATGCTCCACTTAACTTAATGGTCCAAGGACAAATTTTAGCTTATATACTTAAGTTAAGCATGAAGTTAGCCACAAACTTCAGATGAAAATGCCTGTACTTTATTATTGGAAATTTACTTGCATGCATTTGTAGCTTGAAATTATTTTGAATATTGTAATATAAATTACTAGAACTTTGATCATACAATAAATATTCCTGGAACATTTATAATATAACCAATATTCCTCGAACATTTATTATATAACAAATATTCCTGGGACATTTATAATATAACCAATATTCCTGGAACTTTAATAATATTACAAATATTCCTGGAACTTTTATTACATAACAAATATTCCTGGATAATATATGTCAAATTTTCTTTGGTCTAGGGATCTGGTCAGGGCTTTAACGCGTCATTGACACATGGACTCCTGATCAGTTTCCCTCTACATATATATTTAATAGTTTTTATGTTTAATTTGTGTCCTACAAGTGCTTTCATATCTAATTATTTTAATATTCTACAGTATATTTTTAGAACAATATTAAATTTATAAATATATTCCCTTATTACAAACTAGTGCTTGTGATATAAATTTTGTTTTTTTAGTTTGCTTTTTTTATTTTTAATTTCTGCTTCATTTGCGTTTGCCTGTTATTTGGATGTGTTGATAAAATTTTATTTTTGTTTTTCTTGCATGTCTGTCTCATGTTATTTGTTATGTTTATATTTGTTTGTATGTTGGTTTTAAAAGCTCTAACGAGCTTATGTTTTACTGTATGATGTATGCTATTTTACCGACTTTAATTAAATTTTATTTGATTTGATTTTAATTTGATATGTCACCCCTATTTGTTGTTAATTGCTACCATGATAGAAATCAGTATATTTGTTATAGGGAACTTTTGTTACATAACAAAAGTTCCGATTCGAAGTTTCATACTGGTGGAAAATGTCAAAACATTGTCCATAATATTTGTTCCAAAGAACTTTAAGCATGTAACTAAAGTTCCATTTTGAACTTTCTTTATGTAATATTTTATCCTTTGCGAAGGAAATTTACTTATAGCATTGGACAAAATATTATACAAGGAAAGTTCCAAATGGAAATTTTGTTATATGCTAAAAGTTCTTTGGAACAAATATATGGGGGAATTTATATTCTGTCACAGACAGACATAAATTGTGATTTTCATTAAAGTGTAAGGACTATTTTGAAATTGAAGATTGTCAGATAGTTATTTTAGTATTCAAGAAAGTCACTTTTTCATGCATTATTTAATAGTAACATTGAAAGTTTGAAATATTCTTAGTAATACAGAACTATACAGTTTGCTTCTATCTTTCAGATCCCCCAACAGATAGAGAGGTAAGAGGTATAATTAATCATATTGATACATTGGAGCTTTCATAATAAATACTAGTAAATAATTCACTACTTTCAGGATATTTTATTTTTCAATTTAGAAAGTTTAGTATGAAAAAAAAGAGTGGATGGATGTTCTTTTTCTCAGCTGAAAAGACATATGGCTTAGTTTTTTAATATAACATTAAAAAAAGAAAGGTTTGTGATATGTTAACTTGGACGTATACAGTACTGTTGTAATGGAGTCATTTTATTGGGTACTAATTTTTTTATTTCGTTTGCAAAATATAACCAGGAATTTCAATGTTTTGAATATACACCGTGGTACCACAAAATGCTTTTATGTTGTTCTACAAAATTACAAAACTGGAAAATAAAGTATCCTCTTAATAAATTTTTACTAAACTACAATAATTGATATATACAAATTTAAATAAATTCTCAAAAAAAAAAGTACACATACCATATCAGTTAACCAGAGTGATATCACACTCTGCCAATCGATAATTGATCTAGAAGGATATAATCGGATATGGGCATTATTCAAATTATATGAGGATTTTAAAGCTGGTGTAAGGCAGTATATGTTAAACAAAGTGCTTCTTACAAAATGAATTATTCAGACCAAGTTAAACTTGTATAATTTGTCTTTAAAAAAATAAAAACAATCCTCATTATATTCTGTGATCTCAACTTTAATTTCAGGAATCTCCAATGTTTATTGGAACTACACCAGGACCAGATTCTACCATGGATTGTCAGGCAGAAACACTTTGTCATATTCAAGTACAGACTGAGAAAAATAATGGAACTGATACATGGTCTCTAACAAAATTCTAAAATCTTTGTTGCTCAATATGAAGGAAAAAATTTTGTTCATGTAAAAGTTGGTTATATTTATATCATTTCAAAATAAATATAGGAGTATGAAATACTTTATAACATTTATGAATATTTGTTGAGAGACAACATTGTGGGATTATTAATGCAAATCAGACATGTATTTATTAAAGCAGAAGATTGTTGGTAAAAGCCAAAGTTTTAATTATTGTGATTTGCATTCAATTGCATTTTTTGTAAAATTTATACATTTGATTTATTCTTCAGTCCAGCAGTTTTAGAAAATACAAAAGGGACACAGATTTCCAGTGTTTATTTGTTTCCAACTGTCAGTAGCACAAACACCTGTACAACATATATAGCTTTACAACCACAGGCTACAGAAACTGGTGAGAAAAAGATCTGTATACAGATAAATTCAGGGTATGTTTGTATGGCTATGTAAAATGCCATTGAAAAAGAAGTTTTGCAACTTCTCTCATGCCATATATCTTAAAGGGGTTTATTGGTCTCGGTTTATAAAGTAAACAAGGCAATGTGAAATAAAGAATTTGTCATAGACAGAAAAAATGTGTTGAGACAAGTCTACCACTTGTTGCATTATAAGTATATCAATGAAAATGCTAATTTTCAAATTTAAATCCAGTTTTCAATTTTCAATGGGAGACAACTGTGGATAGAAAAATAACTTCTGGTTACCTCACAAGCATTATTTATTTAATACATGTTTATTTAAAAGACAGTTTAAAAACGTTTGTTACAGCTGAAAAAAAATATTTATAAATCATGGAAAATCACTTGAAGAAATAGCAGAGTTTCTTCTAGTATTGTTCAGAAAAAATGTAAATTCATAAGCTTGCCCTTTCAAATTGCTTTTTTTTAGTCATGGAAAACAGGAGTAGATAATTTCACATGGAACAAGCCACATTATAGCATAAACTGTACATACTCCTTATTGAATTTATTGGATAGGTTTTTATTGCGAATAAGATTCATATGACATTTTACAATATTTTTCTTAAAGTGTAAATAAATATTAATTCTTATTATTTAAAAATAGAAATAACAATTTAACAATTCTTATTGGATAATTCAGAAACAATAAATTACAATATCTTTCTGTTCTTTGCATTTACTGCTATTTTCTTTGATCAAATTAATTACATGTAATTACTTTTAATTGAAAAGAATTGAATTTTTGTCTTTAATCCATACTGCATTGCTGTGACATTTTCTGATGCTGAAAGTAAATAAATTTGTTATAACAGGTCAAAGACAAAGGGACAACGATGTTTCAATATTCATGTCTCCAATAAAAAAGGTATATGTTTGTTATTACTTTTAAATACATGAATTAACAATACAAATAAGTTTTTTTTTATAAATGAAATACATACAGTAGATAACTATGAGGTATGAAGTCTTGTGTACTATTGCAAGATATTCCCTGGCAATGCAAATCACCATTCTTCTCACTAAATTCAGTGAAAAATATTCAAAATCTTTTCAGAAATTTTTTGTGCAGTTTAGATATTATACAAGTAGTGTGTTCCTTGTATGGTCTGTTTTTACAATAGGTTCCGGTTTTATCACCTCAAACTATCATGGGTACTGTATTGAAAAATTATATTGAATGTATTTCCTTTAGAAATGTTTTTTTTTAAAACCAGTATCCTGAAAATATTTTGCAGACAAAACTTTTAAGAATTAAAAGAAATGATTCCTAAGATATATTGTTTTATCAACAAGGCCATATTAACTTAACAATAGGTTTTAAAATGTTAATCATGTTTAGATATATTACAGATATTGAAATGATCATAACTTATTGGGAGGCCTTGGTGGCCGAGTGGTCTAGGTAGTTCGTCATGACTGCTAATGATCGCTAGCCTGTCAACACCGAGGTTGTGAGTTCGAATCTCACCTGTGGGGGGGGGGGGAGGGGGGGTGTATTTGACTCCCACCTTAATTGACAAGGATTGCCAATTTTCCTACCGAAGGTCGTGGTTCTCTCCTGGTACTCTGGCTTCCTCCACCAATAAAAACTGGCCGCCCAATATAGCCAAATGTGCTGAAAACGGCGTTAAACCCCAACTCAAACAAACAAACATAACTTATTGGACACATTATTTTTTATGATAGACCCATGCGTTCCTGTTTACTGTAAAAATAATGGTGAATGTCAGTTGAACAATAATACAGGGAAATGTATTTGTCATGCTGGATATACAGGTGAAAAATGCCAGATTGGTGAGTAATGCTTATATGTGTTTTTTATAAATGATTGAGGATGACATTTTGAAAATATTATAGAATCTTAAAAGATTTCGTCAATTTTGAGGGTAAGATTAGATTTGAAAAATATATGCAAATGTAATATTATAAAGTAATTATATATATATAATAAAATAATTAAAGTTAAAACGGAGTTAATGTGAGATGCTTGATATTACTCAGGACCAGGATAATGATAATCATGGTGTTACCTAGGACCAGAATAACGATATTCATTTATTTATATAATTGTTTTATAAAAGGCTCTATCTTAATGTAACCATACAACAAACTCATGTAATGGATAGTGTAAATGGTATAGAAATAAGACAGTATTACACGAATGGACATAATCTGGTAAGTTCATTTGTAAGAAATTTATATTATGATTGGGGGTGCATAACAAAATTTTTCTTTGAAAAAAGGATATTATTTTCTGAGTAAAGAACAAGTCAAAACCTGGTATCTTTAAGGTGAGCATTTATCGTAATAACTTAATAAATGTATGTTTTACAGCAAAAACAGAGAAGATAACAGCCGTTAACCTGAATGTTTCAAAATTAACAGTAAGTACTGGTAGTATATATGGCACACCATATTTTTATTTATTCCACAATCAAGATATCTTATATAATTTATAGGATATCTTATATATTTTATGAGATATCTAATAAAGTTTAGCAGATAACGTTATGAGATATTTTATAAAATTATTTTTATAAGATATCTCATGAACTATATAAGATATCTTTAATAGACTTTTTATATAAGATATCTTATAAAATATATGATTTCTCATAAAGTGCATATGAGAAAGTATATATTATAAACGTTATACATGTAAGATATCTCATAAATTTTATAAGATATCTTGTTTAATTTTCTTTATGAGATATCTTGTAAAGTTTATAAGATATCTTGTTTAATTTTCTTTATGAGATATCTTGTAAAGTTTATAAGATATCTTGTTTGGTTAATAGATATAAATACGGCTTGCCATAAGTATAGGGTAAGTATATATACAGCTTGACTGAAAATTAGAAATATTTGTGGTTTGTCAGAACTTTTCCATACATAAAGGCAATAGGAATTATTTAAGAAATGTGAATGTATATTCCTTTGTACCCTATTCATGTAAAATGAAAATTTGAAATAGTTTCCAGAAATTGGTCAGATAGATTAACAGTATCATAATTGTTTTTTCATTACAGCCAGAAAAACCACACTTTACAGAGACAGCTTTACCTAAAGTAATAAATTGTGTTCAGGATATGCCATGTCATGTACCTTTAAGAGTAACGGAACCTAACGGACACGTGTATGTTACATTTTACAGCTTGATGTTATGGATGTATTTTGTTCTCTGGTTATATTTTGTGTTAGTGGAGATATACAATATATGTACATTGTCAGAAAATATAATGTACAAGCCTTGTAAACAGGTTTACCGAGCATTTCTTGCCCATTTCACAGCTATTATGTAGTATTCTAGTATTCTTTGATTTTTATCTACATCTACCCATCAAAAGTAATTTTTTTATACTACAGTCCAACCTTAAATAGTACAATATTGTAGATGTAATATATTTTAAATGATGCCGATTTTTATTGGTACAGTAGAACCATGGATTTCACAATGTAGTGTTACTAAATTACAAAACCATAAAATTATTCCAGACATAAGGATTGACAAAGAAGCTAGGCTGCATTTATTTATTTTAAGACTTTAACACACATTTTTTGTGTGTGTTCTCTAATGAAATGATAATACATTAATCAATTCAAATTCAAATTTGCTAGTATTTCCCTGCCAGTAAAGTTACTTCCATTTATCTTTCTAATTGTTGTTTAAGAGTTATGGAACTTGAAAATCATTTTATTTATTTTACATAATTTGAGAAGAATGTCAACTCAGATAAGCACATGTTTGGATAATTGAGGAAACTTTTCTTTGGAACAAAATCAATAATAATATAGCACACAAAATATGTAGATAAATTCTCTAATATGCAATTGGATGGCATACTATTACTTATAAATTGATATAAAGTAAGAACCTAATTATGGTACTCAGAACTTTTATTGTGACTGTAAGAGTGAAAAATGTTCCTATAATGTGCTCATTGTTATTTTGATTGCCAATATATTTTCAGACCATCTGTAAAATTTGGGCTTGTTGACCCTGGAATAGACACAGAGAAGCCCATACTGAAACATGTCAATGGAACTAAAGATTTTACAACAGACATAATTCTTACGCCTCAAGAACCAGGAAGTAAAAAAGTGTGTGTCCAGACTCAGACATCACATGGGTAAGAATTGGTATCTAGAACTTTGCGACCAAAGTATTTTCCTACCTTTTCAAGTGTCTATTATCCACTTAAGAATTAAAATTAAAATTTTGTTTCTGGTAATGGATTACAGCAAGTTCTTATTTTCAGAAATTATTTTAAACGATGCCATGATACTAAGGTGGTTTAAGTTTCTTTAATGTGAATCACAATAATTATTACTGATTATAATTTGTGTTAAATAATTGAAATATGTGTACTGCTTTATTATTATGTCTGCTGCTTAAAACAGAGCTAGGTCAATAGTGACTTTCTGAGTTCAAACCTAACTCAAAGTAGTCTGTATTGCATTCATAAGGATTGCCAGTTTTGTGCTAAGGTTCATGGTTCTCTTCAGGTAAACTTTCTTCATCTGTCAATAAAATTTGGCCATCATGGTAATCCAAATTGTGCTGAAAGAAGCATAGAATCCCAATACACCAAACCAAACCTACTTTAAAGGAAGACATTGTTTTTGTCCAGTTTAACTGTAAAAACAGAAATTGTGAGTATAACAAAACTTTCAAATTTAAGATCTTACTTGCCAAAATGCATATTTGGACATAACAACACATCTGTATGTATATCAGAAGTTTTTCAGGAGTTATATGTTTTTACAATTTAATGATTTTTAGAATGAATGTTGATGAAATTTGCTATGAGATTCAAATTACAGGTAGGTTGTTCTGTTTTGGCTATTCAAGTTCTAATAAATTGTAGTATAGATTAGTGTAGACTTTAAAATTTTATGATTTTATATTGAAGTTAAAGTTTTAATAGCTTAGTATATCAGAAACCCTATCAAATCCCCACTTGCACACAATATTTGTAGAATTATTAGCATAGTTGCACAGGATATACTGAAGATAGTTTCTCAATTTCTACATTTTTCTTTGAGAGTACATTCAGATATTGTAAGTATCAGAATCACATAAGACCACAAGCTGTGATACTGGAAATATCAGTATTTGTCAATGTTAATTTGACATCATATTATACAATTACAGTCTTTTGTAGAGGTAGAGGTAGGCGAAGGTCAATAATTTTTCAGGTCTACTAAAAAACATATCGACCGATACAAAAGACTGTAATCATTTTATTACATAATAATCCATTAACTCTGTAATTTTAAATCTAGACTGTTTGATATTTGTACTCCCCATCCCCCAAAAAACCATCTTCTTCATTAACTCCTTTTTTATGCCCCGCCATGAATGTGGCTGGGCATATAGATTTACCCTTGTCCCTCCGTCCGTCCGTCTGTGCGTACGTACATACTTCCTGATTCGGTTAAGTTTTGCGTTTAGCTCCATTTCTCAGAAACATATAGTAATATATCAATGATATTTCACCACTACAGTCCTCTTGTATAGTAAAACACAGTTCAGCAACACTTGGGTTGCTATGACCTACATATCATGCTTCAGTGACTTTGATCAAGTTTTGCATTTTGGTTCATTTCTCAGAAACCTATCATAATATATCAATGATATTTCACCACTACAGTCCCCCTGTATAGTACAATGAAGTTCAGCAACACTTGGGTCGCTTTGACCTACGTTTCATGCTTCAGTGACTTTGGCTAAGTTTTTCGTTTAGGTTCATCTCTCAGAAAACTATAGTAATATATCAATGATATTTCACTACTACCGTCCTCTTGTATTGTACAACACAGTTCAGCAACACCTATATTGTTTTTAGGGCGGGGCATCCATGTCTTATAGACAAATTTTGTAGTTTTTAATTCAAAAGTGGTTAATTGAATTGAATGTTTTATTTTGCATGGGTCAGTTTTTAACTATGGGTGAACGTAAAAAATTTCATACAGGATGAAGAAAAATGAAAAAGAAAATGACATGCACCTTGTATATATACCGCAATTTGCAGTTTAAATTATTTGCACTAAATATAAGAATATCTATCATTAAATTCGAAAACAAGTGAAATAAAACACTGCAAAAAATTGCACGAAAATAACCTTGTACCACCGCTCTAATTTTGCTCATTTTGGTTTAGGTGTGCGACCGTTCTTTCAGTCTGAAATTTTTTCTGTTATTCAAAGTGCTGATGATACAACAAATCTTGTTGGATGATGAATGAAATGAAATTGATTCTGATTGGATGGCTTGAAAAAAAACTATATGATTGAAATCAAAGTGAAATGAGTCAATATGGTTTTTAATCAATCAGTATTTAAACAAATGGAATATCATGTGACCGGATACAGACCAATTAGATAATCTCAATAAAATCATTATGTTATAATACAAAACAGAATGAACATCACTTTTTAAACCTCATTATTTCAAATATACTTTAGTTTTTACAAATATTCTTAGATTTTTAGTCATTGTAATCTTAACAGACATTTGCATTGATCTGACTATCCTGACAATGTTAATATTTCACTTTTTTGTCATTTCAGTAATTAAAAACATTTTTAGCTCACCTACCGTCTTCTGGTGTGTATTACATGCACTTTTTTACCCTCAAAGACGTTTTTGATAAGGGGGTGGGTACTATACATGCCAATATAAGTTCGTAGTCTCTTTTGAGGTTCGATTTCCGAAGGAAATGAGACAAGATGATGACTTTGGAATCAGAAACCCCATTTTGTACACTGTCTCATTAGCGTAGACGTTTCTTTCAGTCATTACTTACTTTATAATTGTGATCTTACAGGGAATAGAGATGATCTATTTGAAAGAAATTGAAGAAAACACATTTTGCACGAAATCAACCACTATTTTTTATTTCCAATGTATCAGGTGATCATGTGTCATGTGACTGTAATCCTTGTAACGTCTCTACCTTAACTGATACCAGAATAGTTTGTGAATAAGAACAAAATATGACACCAGGAACCAGAAAACAATGCAAACAAAAATGACAAAAAAATGTAAATCAAACGGGAATACCTTTTCATTGTCTTTAACGCTCTTTTCAAATAGTTTTTACAGGTATGAATTTTACTCTCAGTTGTTGGTTTCATCTTTTTATCAAATATGGGTATATAATGTCGACAATGACGACGATCGATCGTATGTAAAAAGTTGTTGTCTTGAAATAACATTGAAAAGTTGCCAGAAAAAAATCTTTTGGGCCTGTAATAATACATAATAGTACGCACACCTTTCTCAATTTTATTTCTAGAGGTAAAAAAGTGTTGATAATATCTGAACTAATATTTTTAAGTAACATAATCTTTATTATTTACACAGTGGATGAATTTATCAAAACTAATCTAGCAAGATACAGCTTCCCGTTACATTTTCACTGGGAGCATATACAGATATTGAAGGATTTACATTCATAGTTTTATTTTAGAGATTATCGATTAATAAAAAGTATCATGTTGCTTTTATAAATGTTAACTAATATTTATTCTTTTAGGATTAACTGTTTTAAATTATGCATGTTTTGAACTTTTTGAAATTTTATATGTTTACATTCTGGTCTGAGAAACGTGCTGTAGGCATTTAAGTTACTCATTTGAATTGTTTATTATAAAAAATCAATCTGCCAAATCTCTGCATAATTGATAATTATGTAGATGTATATCACAATTTCAAAATATTGATGGTGAAATAGACCAAGCATATATATAGTAGAACCCAAAAATAACTCCGGAAATCCCCATACATGCGCATTGGCAAGGACACAGGAAAACTTCCATGTGCGTGATTTACATAATCATTTATCTAGATAAACTTGTAAGTTTTTTTGGAAGTTAAATTGAAAAGCAAGAATGAATATTTAATCTTTTCTCTATGCATAAGATTCCGGCAATGAAGTCGCCTTGTACTAAGTGTTTCACTTCGCCCCAACTGTCATCAAAAGCGAAGTTGAAGTCACCCTGAGAATTGTCAAGTCGCCAGAACTTGTGTGAAAAGTTTGAGTTTACTATTAATTTAATTACTCACCTGATCCATTTCAATGGTCAAAATCGCTAATATGACAGCCGTTATTTAAGGAAACTCTGACTCGTGTAGTGAAAATAAAATCCATGCAGCCATTTTTTTCAATCAGTAAACTCGGCCTGCTGACAACTCAGACCACGGTAAATCAGACCGGAATAACAGTAATTTAAAAACAATGAGAAAGATACTGTGAATGAATTAATGATTCGATTTTATGAACTTCTTTATGTTGACTCTGTACACATTTTGTAGACTGGCTTAGAAGGCATGCAACTTTAATTTGCCTTAACCCAGTTGAACTGTAAATCAGAGAATGAATCTTAATTTCTTAAAAAAAAAAAAAAAACAATAGAATAAGACTAGTTCTTCAAATGAAAACATAATCAGTGCCAATTGGTGTTTTGGAACGTCACGTAATGACTTCTCCCCCATCTCCCTCCACTTCTCCTTGTTAGCTTCAGGGAGAAAAGTCACTTCTCCCTGTCATCCTGAAGTAGGCTGAGTCCTGGTCCCAAATACATTAAAACTAACATTTTTGACACATTTCCATCGATGTTTTGAAAATACAGCCATTTTGATTGTTTACCTTCTGTTCCATTCACATATAATAGGGTAGTGAGGTTATCATCCGTTCTTTGGAACTTTACTTTTGAATTAATTTATTGTCAAAACTAATTGTGCATTTACTAATCACAATGTGACGATTATTTATTTAATTTACCCATTATTTGAGAAAACCCTTATGGTTATCTGTTAACTCATCTAAATTTTTTAAGTCATGTCAAGTAAAATTACGATCCAATAACAATTATTTTAGTAAAATTAATCACTTAAACACACTGAACTCTTATTGAAAAGTCTCTTTGTAACCCGGAATGTACATCGATTTTGAATGAAAAAATACTCTAAATATTTCAGGAAAAAAGGAATCCATTTGAAATAAAACACAACAACAGTTGCAATCTTTCCAGTGGTGCTTTCCAGCACTTTGATTTTACCTGTTTTTACCTGGAATCCAATGTGCACAATTGTTATAAAAAGCTGTGTGCAAATGTAATGTTTTTTGCATGCAAATGTAGTGGTAATATCTTCAAATGTAATGCACCGGTCATAATATAGAGATCATTTTCAAAAATTTGTAAGGGGCCTCGGAGGCCGAGTGGTATAGGTAGTTCGTCACGACTGCTAATGATCACTAATCTGTCAACACTGAGGTTGTGAGTTCGAATTTCACCTGTGGCGGGGTGTTTTCTAATCCGATCTAAATTGACAAGGATTGCCAATTTTCCTACCGAAGGTCAGTGGTTCTCTCCGGGTACTCCGGCTTCCTCCACCAATAAAAACTGGCCTCCGCGAAATAACCAAGTGTCCTGAAAACGGCGTAAAACCCCAACTAAACAAACAAACAAAAATTTGTACCTTATCATCTACTAAAAGGCAGAAATTCATGCAGAAGGCTATCTAACCCTGCTTTAACCTTCTGTCATACAGCATTGCTTTTATATATAGTTAATAAAGAAAAGCTAATTTTACAGGCTCCAATACAACAATTGGTAAGTTAGAGAGTGGTTTGGTGTGATAATTCTAATCTTTTATTCATTTGGCCATTATACTTATTATGTGTCTCAGGTAAACTTTCTATTTCATACATCTTCCATACATGGAATAATATCAATTTCAACTTCGTATTCTTCTTTGAAAAAAATAATTTAATGCTGCTTTGGTAAATACAGAACAAGTATTGGATCGAATTCCAATGTTGAGTTATTTGCATCGTTAGAAGGAAATTATTATCATAACAAGATGAGAATGAGGCATTTGTCTGAATACTAAGCTTTTACTTTGGATACAAAGTTAAAAATGTTGATTTATTGAGGTTACTAAATATTTAAAATGCAATATCTAGTTAATGTCTTGTTTAGCATAAGTTGATATATATATATATATATATTGTTCGTTGAGAACCTGAGACACAAAAAAACAATGGTCTTTTCATGATATTGTGCAGTATATATTATATATCACAAATATATTTTCTTCAACTTGCATTGTTGCAGTGTTAATTTATATGCTGTGTTATCATACATGTGATCTTGTATTTTTCATGGGTAAGATTCATACTTTTTGTCCCAAAATAGCATTACTTTTTCATAAATTCTAAATGTTAATTTTCAAATCCTCACCCAAGATTGAGACAATTCTCAAACCTTAACATTCTAAATGATCACATGTATGTGAAAAAAAAGTTTTCTCATTATACTTCTAAGTATAGAATAAAGACAAATCTAATATCTTGTGTGCCAAAATGTTTGACTTTTTTTAACAAGAGTTTTAATAATGTCATCAATAAATTATGGAAAGTGAGCAAAACTGTTTTTAAAGAAAATTTTAACAATAGTATTTTAATTTTTTTAATTCTGAATTTGAGATAAGCTAAAGGTCACACAGTTTGATTTTTAATTGTTTAATACTCCTTGTATTATCATTTTATTGAAGACATATCAAAATCTTTCTTAATACAAAGTTACTTTTCTTAGTTCATGACCATTTAGGTTACTTGAATTGGCATCACTTGGTGTCCTGCATAATTTCACATTTTGGTCTTTTCTTAAAAGAATTGGAAAATTTGAACTGAACTTGGCAGAAGTCGTTAGATTGCCGTTTTTCAGTATTGTCTGATAACTTCAATGGCAAAATAAATATGACCATCATAGCCAGAATTAGTTTTGCAAAGGACACTTAAAGATCTTTTGTCTGAAAACCATTAGGCCAATTAGAACCAGATTTGATAGCAGCATCCTTATGAGGTCTTGCTTCTGATGACCTGGCACAACATCTTATGTAACATAGAACTCAATTGGAAAATTTAAGTAAAGAACCACTTATCAAAACCAAACATCCAATAATGGTATATCTGCACCCTCTTCATGAATTTTATCAGATGGCCCATTCAGTCAATCATTATGCCAACAAAGAAGATAGTTTTCTTTATGGAAAGTTCACTTAAAGATCGTCTTGTCAAGAACGGCAGAGTTAATTGGAATCAGACTCAGCCGACAAAGTCCTATTGTTGTTCTATGACTGATTTATAAATATCAGATGACTTTACCGGTCAATACCAATATAACAACCACAACAAAAACTTAAGTGTAACATATTATCCTGTGAAAAATTCTCTTATTCATCTTTTTATCAAGTACCGGTACCAATGAGCAAATTTTGATTGAAACTTTTGAGGCAGTAATCTTTAGGTGGTTTGACCTTTTAGAATCCTATTCACTGACAAGATGGCCATAACAGCCAAACATTTCTGTTTCATTGGGCTTAGGTTGGCAGAATTAATTGAGTGATGCGAGCTCCATAGAATCTCTAGTTTAAAGTGAAATGATGTTATGTAGTTTGATTGATAAACCAATTTGGCTATGATAAGTTATAAGTTTTGTATGAACTTAGCTAAATTTTTAATTTTGCATTAAGCAGGTATTTAATAAGATTTATCTTTTAATTCCAGCAACAAAACCATCACCAACAGGCAGTGTAAGTATTATACCATTCATTTGTAACAAATACTTTGTAGGATATAGTCATAGTATCTAGTCATAAGTGGTAATAGTGATTCAATTTTTTGCTCACCTGGCCCAATCCTGTTGTCCGTACATTGTAAGACAATTCATAATCTTCTCTGAAACCACTTGTCATATTTGAACCAAACTTAGCAGGAATAATGTTTAGAAGGTTGCCTTAAAAACTCCTTTTGCCATTCCGATCAGAAGCAAAAAAACGGCCACAAGAGGTTATTCTGGATTCTGATATGTCAGATTTTCAATTTTCTTCTCTAAAACTACCATGCCAAATCTTTTCAAACTTTATACGAATGATGACCCTCTATAACTCATCCTCATTTAGTGTTGATTGGGTGGCAGATAGGTTTGCATTGAGGCCTATGGGGAATCACAATTTCATCCTCTCCTCTGAAACTATAAGGCCAGTAATAACCAAACTTTGCAGGAATATTGTATGGATGGTCCTTTATAAAACTTGATCATATTTTGATTGTCAGATGGAAAACATGGCCACTAGATACAATTCTTGATTCTGATTTGTTAAATTTTCAAATTCTATTCTAAAACTGCAATGCCAATTCTTTTCAAACTTTTGTATTAGAATGATAATTTAGAAACCCTCTACAAAGATTCCTCATTTAGTATTGATCATGTGGCATACATGGCAGCCACAGTGGCACATAAGTTTTCTTTGAAGCCTACTGGAAATCACAGTTTCTCTGAAACTACCAACCCGGTATTAACCAAACATACTGGGAATAGTGTAGGGAAGGTTCTGACAAATAATATTAAACATGCAGTATGTTATCTGCTTCATTATCAAGGTGAGCGATTCAGGTTCACTTGAGCCTCTAGTTCATTAACACAGTTAGTAGGAAAATTACAAGTTGTAGATTAATAGTCATTTATGTAAAGTCAGGGTTTTGCAAGGGTTCTTGAAAGTACTAAAATTCTGAAAAAGGTCCTTTAAACACCTTAAAAAATAGAATTTTATTGAAAGGATTTATTTCCTTGCATGTGTTTTCTTTCACAGTACTAGATCTTTTCTTCTTATAGATAGTCTTGTTGTATCACTACGTGCTATTTTTCTGGAAATCTGCTATTTTAAGATATGGGAATTTCTATGACGGAACTTTATCACTCCCGATTTCTAACATGTACAAAGTACCGGTACAGCGCGCGATCTGATTGAAATATACACCTGCAAAATCTGTCTTTAAAGCAAGTTTGCCAATTTTATTTGTAGTTTTAAGTACAAATTTAGACGTGCAAAGGAATGTAAAGTTTATAAATCTATGATCCAGAATTTCAATGAAAATAGATCAAGTATGATGTAATGACGAAACTGCATGGTTTACATGGTCATGTAAAATGAGGTCCTTGAAAAATGTAAAATTTGCCTTAAAAGTACTTGAAAAGTCCTTGATATTTATGATGTAAAATGGTGTACATCTAATTTCTGTTGTTATTCATATATTATATACATTCCAGCCAAAGTATACAGCACCTACTGTAACAGATGCATCTACTTTACTTTGTGAGATAGGTAAACTTTGTCATATACCACTTACATACCAAGGATCAAAGGAAAAGTGGTAAGTTGCAGCCTTAATGTAAGTAATATTCTGTGTAGTTATTTGTGGAAGGTAATATTTCTCGGGACTTCAAGGAGTAACCCCCCCCCCAAAAGTATTCTTTTAAAAAGATATCCAAAACGTTTTTCTACTTTAAAATCCAACAAAAGTCCAGCATGGATTAACCTGTGCATACATGTGTACATCTCACATGATACATTTTTAGCTCACCTGGCTATTGCCAGGGTGAGCTTTTGCCATCACTTGCCATCCGTCTCCGTCCCTGTTAGCTTTTCATTCAAACATCTTCTCCTCAGAAACCATTTGGCCAATTCCAACCAAACTTTGCATGAGTGGTGTATGGAAGGTCCTCAACAAAGTTTCCTCATTTTGTTGTGATTGGTCAATTCTTGTTTCTGATTGGCTGATTTTCAAAAATCTTCTCCTCTGAAACCGCTGGGCCGATTGGTTTGAAACTTAATAGGAATGATCTATGACATGTCCTCTACAAACGATCCTCAATTTATTTTGATCTGACATAAAACATGGCTGTTGTAGCTAAAAATAGAATATAGGGGTGCATGTGTTGTTTTTGGCTTATAACTTAAAAACCGTTACAGATATAAAAAAAACTTGACGGGGTAAAATTGATCAGCATGACAAGATCTACCTAACCTGAAATTTTGAAGGAAATCCTAAAACCCATTTAGGAGTTATTGCCCTTTTTTCGTCAAATTTTCAAAATTTTAACATTTTTGCATTTCTCTCCAAAACTATTTGAGATAGAAGTGAAATGTAAATTGAAAAATATTTGCCATGTTGAGATCTACCTACCCTGAAATTTTGAAGGGAATCCCAAATTCTATTTAGGAGTTATTGGTTTGTGTAATTTGAGATCGGGTTCTGTTACATTTATTTAAGGTTCACCCTTATTCCTGGTCAATTTTATCAACTTCCTGCCAGGACTACCACCATCAGGGAACATATTTTAACATTAAACCGTATGAAAAATAAATCTTCAACAAATTTTCCCTGGACAATTGAACCAATTGCAACAAACTTGGTCAAATAGTTGATTAATTGTCCAATGAAAACCCAATCCAATGACTCCAGGTGAGCGATACAGGCTCTGGTGAGCCTCTTGTTTACACACAGTTAACATAATAGGAAATAACTATTTATCAAAAAAACTGTTTTTGCCATCACTTTGCGTCCGTCCCTCCACAATTACAAAACTAGAAATTGGTGCCATCAGAAACGATGTCCATCCCCTAACTGCACAAGTCAAAAAACAATTAACAGGGAAAAATTACCAATTTCACAATTTTAGTCTAAAAATTGGAACCCTGAATCAAATTTCAAAATTGAAAACCCACATGGTCAGAATTTTTCGAAGTGCAGGGATAACCACTGAAACAAAAAATGAATGAGTATTTCCAGAGACCAAGCAAAATTAGCAATTTCACCATTTTCGGTCCCAAAATTTGAACCCTTAATAGATTTTCAAAATTAAAAACCTTTTTGCACATCTACAGAAAATAAAGTACAATATTATATACCAATAAATTTGGTAAATCTAAATGAAAAATGAAAGAGGAGTTTAAATTCACTATTTCTGAAATACAACCCCTGTGGGCCTCATGTTGTCAAAATCAAAATTCTAAAACCTTTTTGCACATCTACATACAGTATGTGACAATATTGTATAGAACTTAAAAGCATAAAAAAGTGAAATTAATGAGGAGTTTACTTTAAATTTCCAGTTTTTTCGAAATTCGACCCCTGTGGGCTCCAATTTTTGAAAATCAAAATTCTAAAAACCTTATTGTGCATCTACATATGGTATGTGACACTATTGTATAGAAATTAAATGCATGACATGAAAAATGAATGAGGAGTTTAGGTCACAAGTTTAAATCCAAATTTTCAAAATTCAACCCCTGTGCGCCCCAATTTTGTAAATCAAAATTCTAAAACCTTATTGCACATCTACATACAGTATGTGATAATACTGTATAGAAAATTAAAGCATAAAATGAGAAATGAATGAGGAGTTTAGGTAACAAGTTTAAATTTCCAATTTTCGAAATTCGACCCCTGTGGGCCCCAATTTTTTTTAAATTTTAAAACCTTATTGCACATTTACATACAGTTTGTGACAATACTGTATAGAAATTAAATGCTTGAAGTTAAAAATGAACGAGGAGTTCTGGAGACAAGATTATCTAACAGACAAACACAGGGACAGACAGATGGACAGGCGGACAGACGGTCCTTCAGACAGACCGATTAGAAATATCCCCGAACTTCATTCAAAGTGTGGGGATAAAAATCTTCTCTCCTGAAACGGCTTCTATAGAAGCACTGGAACTTGTTCAGTCATTCAGTATTGGCGTTAAAGGAGAAGAGTATTTATACAAAAGTAATCGGTACAATGAACATTTCAAAAAGTGCTCTTCATTGATGCTTGAGGGCAAACATTTGGAATCCAAATAATTACAAAAAGTCTAAAAATTGCAGAAGTGGCATAACTTATGTTTGTGTTGAGTAAATTGCCTGTGATCATGAAATTTGTCTCTAGATTTAAAAATTTCAATTGTCAGTTTGCAACCATAAGAGAAATTGACAACCGTTTATAAAAAAAAATACACAAAAGGAAACCCAAACTAGCTTAAAAAAGTTAACAGAAGCTTAGCTTATAGAAGAAATCAATATTCATGATTAGAATTTTTGACTATCTAAAATTTGAATAATTGCATGAATTTTTTTTTATAAAATTGTATTAATCTTTATCAGTGAGGAAGTTCAAGAAGTTCCAAACAGTAAAGAAGGCATACATATATTTAAACCACCAGTACAGCCCACATTGACAGAAAAAACTTGTACAACAGATGTGGCATATAAACCAAGTACCAGCGGTACTACTGAACTGTGTTTTAAACCTGGGTGTGTATACATTATGTTAATTACCTCAAATTCTGTTATTCTGGAATTATCTGTGTTAAACCAGTTAAGCTGCGGATACCAAATATATTAGGAATCACAGATTTTAAGTTTTTAACCGGATTTTCATAGGAAAATATCGGTTATTAATTTGGTGATGTACGGCGGGCGGCCGGGCGGACGGGCGGGCGGGCGGGCGGACGGGCGGCTGCCAAACAGTGTCCGTGCAATAACTTATGAACTGTTCAACCAAAGCTTTTCAAATTTTAATATGTTGTTACTGATGACAAAATGGAGGTCAAGTTCGATATTGACGATTTTCACTTTCACCGTTCAAGAGTTATGGTTCTTGAAAGATTGAAAAATGGCTTTTCCAGTGGTGTCCGTGTGATAACTTATGAACTATTCAACCAAAGCTTTTCAAATTTTAATATGTTGTTACTGATGACAAAATGGAGGTCAAGTTCGATATTGACGATTTTCACTTTCACCGTTCAGGAGTTATGGTTCTTGAAAGATTGAAAAGTGGCTTTCCCAGTGGTGTCCGTGTGATAACTTATGAACTGTTCAACCAAAGCTTTTCAAATTTTAATATGTTGTTACTGATGACAAAATGGAGGTCAAGTTCGATATTGACGATTTTCACTTTCACCGTTCAAGAGTTATGGTTCTTGAAAGATTGAAAAATGGCTTTTCCAGTGGTGTCCGTGTGATAACTTATGAACTGTTCAACCAAAGCTTTTCAAATTTTAATATGTTGTTACTGATGACAAAATGGAGGTCAAGTTCGATATTGACGATTTTCACTTTCACCGTTCAGGAGTTATGGTTCTTGAAAGATTGAAAAGTGGCTTTCCCAGTGGTGTCCGTGTGATAACTTATGAACTGTTCAACCAAAGCTTTTCAAATTTTAATATGTTGTTACTGATGACAAAATGGAGGTCAAGTTCGATATTGATGATTTTCACTTTCACCGTTCAGGAGTTATGGTTCTAAAAAATTGAAAAAAGGCAGTTCAAATCGTCGTTTCCATGCAAAGGTCATTTGTTGCAGGAAAATCCGGTTTGCTGTCATTCGACAGCCTCTTGTTTCATTATATGCTTTCACATCCAAATTTTTTTTTCTCAAAATAAACCACTATTTGATTCCAGGTGATTTTCAGTCTTTTTCCCCACATTTTTTATCCTGTCTTTTTACCTGCGTCACCAACGGTTTTTACTATGAATTTTTGCATGTTGAACTTAGCTATTTTTCAGCAATAACATGCTATGAATGGTGCATACTTTGTGTAATCTGTAACTCTGACTGTATTGAACCAATGATTTTCAAACTTTGCATAGTGTTTATATACATATTGGAGATGTGCATCTCCTATTTGAGGGTAAATTTGACAAATTTTTACTATGAATTTTTGCATGTTGAACTTAGCCATTTTCTGCAATACATGTATGAACAGTGCATACTTTGTGTAATATGTAACTCTGACTGTATTGAACCAATAATTTTCAAACTTTGCATAGTGTTTATATACATATTGAAGATGTGCACCTCCTATTAGTGGCAAATTTGACAAATTTTTACTATGGAATTTTGCATGTTGAACTTAGCCTGACAAACATATGACGGTGATGCAGGTGCAGACATGTAATTGGTTTTATTTCACAAAAATATGGAACTTGTTTTGTTTACAAATTCTTTCCTTACCTTCGATCACCCCTTCCTAATCAATTTAAATGAAACATCAGAGTAATCCAATATTGCCAGTTATTTGTAAGAGTCGTATGATTTCTTTATTTGTAGATTGTATGGGGAGAAGAGATGTTTAAAGATTGAAGGTACAAATCCTGGAAAAAAGTGTAAGTTTTTGTCTCGCCTGCGACGAAAAGTCGCGGAGGCGAGATATAGGTATTACTTTCGGGCGGCGGGGGTGTAAACTTTTGTAAAACTTTAATAACTTTGCACATGTTATACCTACAGATAAGATTTATGGTCCACAAGATGGTAGCTTATCGTATAAGGTTTGCCGCATTATACTTGTCTTGTGACCCTGACCTCATTTTCATGGTTCACTGACTTCATAAACATGAATTTAAAATCTGCATCCAAGTATCGAATCTTTGTCTTTGTCAATTTTTCGTGGTTAAGTCCATTTCTCAGAAACTGTAATACTTAGACCCACCTTATTTGGTCAATAGATAGTTCTTGGTGGGTACATGTCAGTCTGACACCAGACCTGCCAACTTTTGAAAACCTCCATGGGGGATTTTCCTCGGGGAAAAATTTAAATGTATCGTTTCATCTTATGACTGTTTTTCTTTTTTTTTTATAATGTCCAGTAGAAAGTATTTCATGTATATTTAGGATCAATTTTGGTTTGTTTCTTGAACTCTTGAGATTGTTTTGATGCTGTGTGTATCATTCTGTGTAAAGATGTTTCTTTCATTTGGTTCATTTGTTTATGGTAAATGTTTCTTCTTGCTGGGTGGAGTAACAACTATTGTGATAGTTTGAACTGTTATGATTCAATTCCATTTTTCATATCCTTTTTATAACAATTGTCTCAATGTGCAAACACCATCCAAGCCTTTACGTTTAATTTGCAAAATTCTTTTGATCAGTTATTAAAATAATTATTAACTATGTTCACCTGATTAAAGAATTTTTTTAACTAGTTGACTTGATTAGAATATTAATCTCAATTAAATGATAAGTAAAAAAATTAAAACAGTTAATTATGTAACTCCCAAGCTGATCGGTATAAATAACAAAGATCAATAATTTTATTACCAATTAAGACCCATAAAACTTTGAAAAATCATTGATTTTATTGAGGCACGTGTATATGTTTACATAATACTTAGTGTCAAAACAGATCGATAATCCTCAGGTAAATCAACATGACCCGAATATCAGATACTACGATGAATTTGATTGGATAATATCCCCATGTTGTCCTCCATTACCGGAAATCGGTAATAATAACATTTTCTCGGGTAGAATTTATGAAAATCGGGTTATTTGCTTGTTTTAGGAACCCGATATCGGGATTCGGGTTGAGGCATGAAAATCGGGATAATACCGCCAATATCGGGATAGTTGGCAGGTCTGCTGACACCTGTATTTTCACCTTGACCTCAATTTCATGCTTGAGTGACCTATGTCATATTTTTATGGTTAAGTCCATTTCTCAGAAACTGTAATACCTAAGGCAACCATATTTGGTGTATAGATAGTTCTTGGTGGGTACATGCCTGTCTGACACCTGGCTTTGGACCTTGACCTCAATTTCATGCTTGAGTGACTTTTTCACTTTTTCATGGTTAAGTCCATTTTTCAGCAACTAGAATACCTAGACCCAACATATTTGGTACATGTCAGTCTGACACATGGTTTGGGACCCTGACCTCAATTTCATGCTTGAGTGACTGTAACTTTTTCGTGGTTTAGTCCATATCTCAGAAACTGTAATACCTAGACCCATTCTATTTGGTCTATTGATATTTCTTGATGGGTACATGCCAATCTGATACTTGTCTCTGGACCTGGACCTCAGTTTCATGGTTGAATGACTTTCATCCAAGTTTCTTGATTAAGTCCTTTTTAAACAACTGTAATACCTAGACCCATCCGTGTTTGGTCTATAGATAGTTCTTATTGGGTACATGCAAGTCTGACACCTGTCTCTTGACCTTGACCTCAATTGCATGCTTGAGTGACTTTTTCACATTTTCGAGATTTGGTCCATTTCTCAGCAACTTTAATACCTAGACCCACCATATTTGGTTAATAGATAGTTCTTAGTAGATACATGTGGGTATGACACCTGCCTTTTGACCTTGACCTCAATTTCTTTTAACACATATTCTTTTGACTTGCAAAATGTCGGGTATCAGATAATCATTATTCTGTGTCCATGTGCATACTCAGGCGAGACATGTAGTGTGTCCACTCTTGGTAAATTACTTTGTATATACAATGTAGTAAATTTTGTTTTTATTAATATATGATCAATGTCTGACAAAACCGCCTTGATGGTCTCGTGGTAGTGTGCCTTTCTCAACTACTGAAGGTTGCAGGTTCAATCCCTGGCTGAATCAAACCAAAGACATTAAAATTGTTATTTGCTGCTTCTCTGCCAAGCACATGGCATCTAGGAGTACGAGCAAAGCACTGGCCCACTTGGAGTCTGGGTGGGGTGTTATGTCTTCCTGCAGACTGATACCTCGTAAGTAATCTGGCTTAGCATGTTAGTTTAGTACAAAAGCAGGGTTCATGTTCATATCATATCAACATGTTCTCGTTCTGTTATGCATTTAATAATTGCCACTGGATGTTAAACAATAATTCATCCATCCAGCCGTCAAAGTCAGAGTTTCCTCGAGACTGATATTTTTTTTGGCATAGACCCCTCCTAACACTATATCCTTAATTACATGGATTATGTTGAAATTCATTCATCAATATTCATTTGTCACATATACTTCACATTGATTGGTGAGTAATGGAACATTCTGAATAACATCTTGTCGAGCTGAGTCTCATCAGAATAAAATTGTTTATATGAGGTAAGGAAAAGCAAATACCACAAAACTGATCAAAATGCAGAGAATACTCTGGCTATCAACTAGTCAGAATTCAGGAAACTTATATAAAGTGAAATTACAAATTTAAAAAATGGTTCATTTGGAGTAATCGCCATTTAACTCAATTTTCACTTTTTTGCAGTTATTTCCCTTTACAAATCATTATTTCATGGATGGATAGATGAATTATTGTTTAACGTTCTGTGGCAACCAGGTGCATATCAGGACGAGAACATGTTGATAAGATAATGAATATGATCCCTGCTTTGTACTAGACCGACACGCTAAGTCAGATTTTTAATGTGCCAGCTCACGAGGTAACTGTCCGCAGGAAGACATATCACCTCACTCGGACACATTATACTGACTCCGAGCCGACCAGTCTTTGCTCTTACTCCTAGATGCTGCATGCTTGGCGGAGAAGCAGCAAATTCCAATTTTAATGTCTTTGGTTTGACCCGGCCGGGGATCGAACCCGCGACCGTCCGCAATCGGGGCGAGCACGAGACTACCGAGGCGGTCTTCATTATTTCATAATTCATTAATAATTCAATAGTTTTGTTGTATTTCTTAAATATATACAAACACAAATGAAGTAAATCATTTAAAATTTGCTGAAAATCACAGAAAATAATATCAGTTTTGTTGGAGTATTTGCTAAAATGAAAAAAATTATTTTAACTAAATACATATTGGTTGATGTTCAGTTGAACACTCAGTTAAATAATTATATCCCTATGCAAACAAAGTTTTGGGCAGATATATAGGAATCATCCTGTCCGTCTGTCTGACTGTCTGTCTGTCTATATGTCTTATAATCGCAACTCCTAAACCGTTCAATTGATTTTTAGCTCACCTGGCTAAAAGCCAGGGTGAGCTTTTGCCATCACTTTGCGTCCGTCGTCCGTCGTCCGTCCGTCGTCTGTCGTCCGTCGTCCGTCCGTTAACTTTTCACATTTCAATCTTCTTCTAAAAAACCACTGAACCAAATGGAACCAAACTTGGCAGCAATGTTCCTGTGAAGGTCCTTTACAGAATTTGTAATTTTGGTGCTGATCGAATATTCAACATGGCTGCCAGGCCCAATAATGTGTTCTGATTGGCTGAAATTTCAAAAATCTTCTTGTTTAGAGAACCACTGAATGGAATGAAACTAAATCTGGCATGAATGTTCCTTATGAGGTGCTGACCAAGTATTGTTACTTTGTAGCCGATCCATCATCCATGATGGCCGCCAGCGGGGAACTTAGTTTAACATAGGACCCTATGGGAAATGCATACAAATGACTTCTTTTAGAGAACCACTGAATGGAATGAAACTAAATCTGGCATGAATGTTCCTTATGAGGTGCTGACCAAGTGTTGTTACTTTGTAGCCGATCCATCATCCAAGATGGCTGCCAGCGGGGAACTTAGTTTAACATAGGACCCTATGGGAAATGCATACAAATGACTTCTTTTAGAGAACCGTTGAATGGAATGAAACCAAACATGGCATGAATGTTCCTTATGAGGTGCTGGCCAAGTGTTGTTACTTTGTAGCCGATCCATAATCCAAGATGGCCGCCAGCAGGGGACTTAGTTTAACATAGAACCCTATGGGAAATGCATACAAATGACTTCTTTTAGTGACCCACTTAATGGAATGAAACCAAACATGGCATGAATATTCCTTATGAAGTGCTGACCAAGTGTTGTTACTTTGTAGCTGATCCATCATCCAAGATGGCCGCCAGCGGGAACTTAGTTTAACATAGGACCCTATGGGAAATGCATACAAATGACTTCTTTTAGAGAACCACTGAATGGAATGAAACTAAATCTGGCATGAATGAACCCTTATAAGGTGCTGACCAAGTGTTGTTACTTTGTAGCCGATCCATCATCCAAGATGGCCGCCAGAGGGGGACTTAGTTTAACATAGGACCCTATGGGAAATGCATACAAATGACTTCTTTTAGAGAACCGTTGAATGGAATGAAACCAAACATGGCATGAATGTTCCTTATGAGGTGCTGACCAAGTGTTGTTACTTTGTAGCCGATCCATCATCCAAGATGGCTGCCAGCGGGGGACCTAGTTTAACATAGAACCCTATGGGAAATGCATACAAATGACTTCTTTTAGTGACCCACTTAATGGAATGAAACCAAACATGGCATGAATATTCCTTATGAAGTGCTGACCAAGTGTTGTTACTTTGTAGCTGATCCATCATCCAAGATGGCCGCCAGCGGGGAACTTAGTTTAACATAGGACCCTATGGGAAATGCATACAAATGACTTCTTTTAGAGAACCACTGAATGGAATGAAACTAAATCTGGCATGAATGTTCCTTATGAGGTGCTGACCAAGTGTTGTTACTTTGTAGCCGATCCATCATCCAAGATGGCCGCCAGCAGGGGACTAAGTTTAACATTGGACCCTATGGGAAATGCATACAAATGACTTCTTTTAGAGAACCACTGAATGGAATGTAACAAAACATAGCATGAATGTTCCTTATGAGGTGCTGACCAAGTGTTGTTACTTTGTTGCCGATCCATCATCCAAGATGTTTAGAAGTCTATCAGAAAATTGTAAAAAAAATTCTGAATGGTCACAACTTGACCACATATTCAAAAATAATAATGATAAGATGTCTTCAGTAGCTATTGTAAGACTACACTAAGATGACCTGTTTTTAATTTTAAATACTGTGTCAAATTAAACCAATCTTGGTCTCAATCATTATATAATTTTACATAATTTCCAAAATCACATTAGATACAGGTGAGCGACACAGGCTCTTGAGAGCCTCTAGTTATGAAACTTTAAATGAAGGTTTGGCATCAAATGTAGATGTGCATGAAGCAAGATAATTATCGCCGGATGCTTGCATAGGGATATAATTCAACTTAAGGGTTTTACACGTTTAAAGCTTGTAAGCACAACTCCTGAAAGGTTCAATGGATTTTGATGAAACTGTTTAGGAAGGTTGGGCATCATATGTAGATGTGCATGAAGCAAGATGATTATTGCTGGATGCTTGCAAAGGGAGATAATCCAACTTAAGAGTTTTACATGTTTAAAGCTTGTAAGTGCAACTCCTCCTAAACCATTCAATGGATTTTAATGAAACTTTATATGAAGGTTGAACATCATATGTAGATGTGCATAAAGCAAGATATTTATGGCCAGATGCTTGCAAAGGGAGCAAATCCAACTTAAGGTTTTTACATGTTTAAAGCTTGTAAGCACAACTCCTCCTTAACCGTTTAATGAATTTTGATGAAACTTTTTATGAAGGTTAGGCATCATGTGTAGATATGCATGAAGCAAGATTATAATTGCCTGATGGTTTCAAAAGGAGATAATCCAACTCAAGGGCTTTACATGTTTAAAGCTTCTCAGTGCAACTTCTAAACCGCTCAATGGATTTTGATGAAACTTTATATAAAGGTTGGGCATCATATGTAGATCTGCATGAAGCAAGATGATTATGCCGGGTGCTTGCAAAGGGAGATAATCCAACTTAAAAAAAGGGGGGGGGATTCACTCTGTGAGGTCACTCACAGTTCTAGTTTTGATTTACTGTAAATTAAAATACAATATATGGAATAGGTTGTCATAATATTAACTTTCAGTATCAACACCATGTCAAGATCTGCACTGTGTCAATGGGGGAGATTGTGTCAAATATGACTTCAAGAAAGCTAGATGTGTGTGTCGTCTTGGTACAGCTGGATTTGATTGTGGTCAGGGTAAGTGCTAGGTGCACAACATGGGTGGATTGTGTTCACAACTTTACAATTTTTATGTTTTCTTGGACGACTCATTACAGTTAATTCACCAACAAAAGATTAACATATAATTCTAACATTTAGACTTTCACGATGTAAAAAATCTGTTTCACAAACTCAGGTGTCCAGACAGTAAAAATAAATGAACATAGAATAACAATGTTCTACTATGTAAAGTCCATTTTTCAACAACTGTAATACCTAGACCTACTGTATTTGGTCTATTAATAGCTCTTGGTGGGTACATGCCTGTCTGACACTTTTCTCTGGACCTTGACCTCAATTTCATGGTTAAGTTACTTTCATCCAAATTTCTTGATTAAGTCCTGTTTTCAGCAGCTGTAATACCTAGACCCATCCCCATGTTTGGTCTATGTATAGTTCTAAGTGAGTAAATGCAAGTCTGTCACCTGTCTCTGGACCTCAATTGCATGCTTGAGTGACTTTGTCACATTTTCGAGATTAGGTCCATTTCTCTCCAACTTTGTCGGGTATCATTATTCTGTGTCCATATGCATACTCAGGCGAGACATGTAGTGTGTCCACTCTTGTTACTTTTACCGCTCTGGAGTTACGGTCCTTGGTTAATTGTCCCCCACCGCAATGCGATGCGGGGGATATGGTAATGCCGGGCGTCCGTCCGTCCGTCCGTCCGTGCTTCGCGCCGTCCGTCCGTCCACCTTGTAAGTGCTCTAGCAAATTTATTTCTTGACCGATTTGGATAATATTTATACAGTAGCTTTAACTCAATGATACCTCAAGGGAGTTCGAAGATGAGTCATGTCGAAATATTTTTGTAGGAGTTATGCCCCTTAATAACTTAGAAAATTGACAAAATTTTCATGTAAGCGCTCTAGCAAATTTATTTCTTGACCGATTTGGATAATATTTATACAGTAGCTTCAACTCAATGATACCTCAAGGGAGTTTGAAGATGAGTCATGTCGAAATATTTTTGTAGGAGTTATGCCCCTTAATAACTTAGAAAATTGACAAAATTTTCATGTTAGCGCTCTAGCAAATTTATTTCTTGACCGATTTGGATAATATTTATACAGTAGCTTTAACTCAAGGATACCTCAAGGGAGTTGGAAGATGAGTCATGTCGAAATATTTTTGTAGGAGTTATGCCCCTTAATAACTTAGAAAATTGACAAAATTTTCATGTAAGCGCTCTAGCAAATTTAGTTCTTGACCGATTTGGATAATATTTATACAGTAGCTTTAACTCAATGATACCTCAAGGGAGTTTGAAGATGAGTCATGTCGAAATATTTTTATAGGAGGTATGCCCCTTAATAACTTTGAAAATTGACAAAATGTTCATCTAAGTGTTCTAGAAAATTTATATCCTCCTTGCATTGGAATAATATTTATACACTTGGACCTAAAGGGAGGTTTTATACATAAACTCCTATCGAAACTTATAAAATTGAAAAATACTGTCTTTAAGAGTTTGTTAGGCAGACAATCTAATTAAAAAACCGATCTCTCATCGCTCCCGTTTTCTGATATGTCGCATGGGAGATCTAACGAAATCCGCTTTGAGGTCACATGTGAGTGAACTGGAACGTATGAATTTATAATGACATGCAAATGAGTTGACTTCCTATCAGTAAGCCAATCAAAAAAGTTTATGAATTCTGGGGACTGACGATTTCTTCGTAATCAACTTACAAGATCGCGTAAGCCGCAATTTCATTGGTCGAACAGGACACACCTACGAGGTCACTCACATGTGACCTCAAAGCGGGTTTCGTTAGATCTCCCACGCGACATATCAGAAAACGGGAGCGATGAGAGATCGGTTTTTAATTAGATTGTTAGGCAGAATACTTTTGATCAAAGCATTTCTGTTTATTGAAAAGAAGTAAATGTACATTTGTATAAATTCTCAATACACATGGTAAAATAAGATTTCAACACTATACCCATATTGTATAAATGTCTTCATACCACTCATTAACTTGTAAAAAACTTTAGCAATAACCACAAATTGTTTGTCCTTCTATTCTCTCTCTTTGAGAAAATTTTGTTATGTTTCACTTGTCCAAGGGTTTCTGATGCTCTAGCGGCGGGGGACTTCGGAACGCTGTTCGATTTATTGAAAAAGGGAACTTTTTTGTCGTTTCCGTGCAATAACAGATGAACCGATAAAGCAATGCTTTTCAAATTATAATATGTTGTTCCCAATGATAAAATGGAGGTCAAGTTCAATATTGACCGTTTCCACTTATCGCTCTGGAGTTATGGTTCTTGATTGATTGGAAAATGGCACTTTTATATTGAATATTCAACATGGCTGCCAGGCCCAATAATGTGTTCTGATTGGCTGAAATTTAAAAAATCTTCTTGTCAGAAACCACAAGACCAAATGAACTTCTACTTTGCAGCAATGTTCCTTAGATGGTCCTCTACCAAATTTATAATTTTGGTGCTGATTGCAAATCCAGGATGGCTGCAATAGTTAACATAGGACCTTATGGAAAATACAAACAAACAACTTCTTCTTCGAAACCATTCGACAGATTGAATTAATAATATGCCTGAATGATTGTATGATGGTCCTGTACGAAATTTGTCATTTTGATGCCGATCAGAATCCAAGATGGCTACCACTGCAGGACATAGTTAACATAGGACTCAATGTTTCAAAAATCTTCTTGTCAGAAACCACAAGACCAAATGAACTTCTACTTTGCAGGAATGTTCCTTAGATGGTCTTCTACCAAATATTTGGTGCCAATTGGAAATCCAAGCTGGCTGCCACCTTGGGACATAGCTAACATAGGACCTTATGAGAAATACGTACAAACAACTTCTTCGAAACCGTTTGACAGATTGAATTGATAATATGCCTGAATGTGCCTGAATCATTGTATGATGGTCCTGTACCAAATTTATAATTTTGCTGCCGATCTGTCATCCAAGATGGCCAGCGGGAGACTCATGGGACCCTATGGGAAAAACATACAAATTAACAACTTGTGTCCTTATCAATTATTATATCCCCCTTCCTTGAAATCATGTGATTCGCTACATGCCCCAAAATTTTTTTATATCCCAACTTGACCTCCATTTTATCATCGGGAACAACATTATTAGTTATACAGTCAGTTACAGGGGGGATACGGGAATATATGGAGTGCCTGAAAAAAATTCGTATTGGGTCTCAGCTGATGCCTAGCCTGATACAAAATAATTATATTATGAACGTAATGTACAACAAATGTTTCTCAAAAAGTCCTAGATTCACAAGATATTTCAGAATAAGCAATTTTATCTGAACACAGAGAAATGGGACAAACATCTAGTGAATACAGAATTTTATCTGAACACAGAGAAGTGGGACAAACATCTAGTGAATACAGAATTTTATCTGAACACAGAGAAATGGGACAAACATCTAGTGAATACAGAATTTTATCTGAACACAGAGAAGTGGGACAAACATCTAGTGAATACAGAATTTTATCTGAACACAGAGAAGTGGGACAAACATCTAGTGAATACAGAATTTTATCTGAACACAGAGAAGTGGGACAAACATCTAGTGAATACAGAATTTTATCTGAACACAGAGAAGTGGGACAAACATCTAGTGAATACAGAATTTTATCTGAACACAGAGAAGTGGGACAAACATCTAGTGAATACAGAATTTTATCTGAACACAGAGAAGTGGGACAAACATCTAGTGAATACAGAATTTTATCTGAACACAGAGAAGTGGGACAAACATCTAGTGAATACAGAATTTTATCTGAACACAGAGAAGTGGGACAAACATCTAGTGAATACAGAATTTTATCTGAACACAGAGAAATGGGACAAACATCTAGTGAATACAGAATTTTATCTGAACACAGAGAAGTGGGACAAACATCTAGTGAATACAGAATTTTATCTGAACACAGAGAAGTGGGACAAACATCTAGTGAATACAGAATTTTATCTGAACACAGAGAAGTGGGACAAACATCTAGTGAATACAGAATTTTATCTGAACACAGAGAAATGGGACAAACATCTAGTGAATACAGAATTTTAGAACCTCTCCTTATCCAGACCTTCATGTAATGTTATGAAAAAATAATTATTGAAGATTTCAATTTTTCTATTTTAGAGACAAATTACATGATAACAGACAAAGTAAACCAATCCAAGGTAATTATGGCCCTTCTATAATTTTTAGACATACTGGTGTGGTTTATGAATTATGTTACTGTAAATCATGTCATACCGTAATTAGAAGTCAGTGAAAGAGTACTCTCAAAACTCATGTTCATGTGTTATTTTTCAAATCATTTATATACCACTATCTATCTTGTAATGAAGATGAATTTACATTTTTTATTATAATATATGAGAACTTGTTATAAATTTGTACATCAGTGTTTATATTTTTCAGCCTGCCTTTACAGATACTGTGTTACCCCAGCAGATTGTTTGTTATAAAAATGAGGATTGTACAGTACCATTTGTTGTAACTGGGAAAGGAGGGTAAGCTATGGATGGACGGTGCGACGGATGGACAGACGGACAGATTTATTCACCAAATCAAGGGGCATCTTTTACAATAGACATAAACAAATTGAAATATAAGATAGACAAGTACATAAACAAATTGATATATAAGATAGATATGAAGAGAAGTAAAAATCAGCAAAAGAATTCCAAAAGGAATTTTGAAGTTCAAAGGAAAGAACAAATTCATGAGAATGGAACATAAGAAACAAATACCACTAGGATATATAATAATAAACTTAAAAAATAGAACCAGACAGCACAGAAACTAAAGCACTAGCAATGTGGACTTAATAAGTAGTGTTTAAAGCAATTGTATATAGTGGGAATATAAACTTGTGTATACATGTATTTGGATGTCAGTGTGTCAGCTTCTCAAGCTTTTCTGAAAACAGTTTAGTTGATTCTTGTCTCAATTTGATAACTTATAACACACTTCAATAAAGTGATTTAAAGTACAATTTTACTTTTGATTTTCCAACATATTGCAGAGTTATAATACTGTAAATTCAGAAATTATTGCGATGTTTTTATTATTGTGCAAAATGCGACAGGGTTGTAATTGCAGTAATTTTAACTCGCATTTTGGAATTTTTTATAAATCAGGATTTTTCTCAATATCACAAAAACTTAAATCACATTTTGGTCTAAAATGACAAAATTGCAATAATTTCTGAATTTACAGTATAAAGTTGTCTTTAAAATAACTTCGGTAAATCAAATGAAATTTTGAAATGTTTTGATCTTCTTTTGAAACTTTTAATTATCTGAAGTAATAAAATAAAACTTATTGTACCAAAGAGATGTAACTCTGAAAATACAGAATGATTCTTGTAGGACACCAATAATACATCAGGGACATATAGATCCTAGTCTCTCTCCAAATGGAACATCTGTACCAAAACAGGGGAACAATAAAAACTCATACGTAACTGAAATGGTATTTAGACCTAGTGTTGATGGGGAAAAGACAGCCTGCATACAGACAATAGGTTCAAGGTAGATTTATATTCATATCTGATTTTACAGATTTCTCTACAGAATTGTATATCCAAAGTTGCATTTTGCTTAAAAGCATGTGGACCTCCAGTCTAGAGGTATATATCTGAAAATTTGAATCTCCTGACCAAATTCTGGAAATTAAATAATATAAAATGCCTTAATAAAAAGCATCAAAATACTGTAGTCTTCTGATATACAGCCAAAAGTCCTGATAAAAGATTAACAAATCTCATGTTCAGTTTATCACATTCATGTATATTCAACTTATATGTCAAAGTACTTTTGAATCATACAATATTGGAAAGTCTTATTCAGATAAAAACTAAAAAACTTAATTTTTTTATCAGTTTTCCTCAAAAATAGGTTTTCTCTCAGTGTTGAAAATTTCAGATAAATTACATTATGTGAGTGTGTATATTATTGTTAACAGAAATGGAGTTCTTTTGTCAAATTGACTTGGATTTAATCCATTATTTAACTATAATAGCTGCTATGGACAAAAAAAAAACAGATAAACTTTTTAGGTATATTTAAATTTATGATAAGGTTGATATGGAAAAATTGAAAAAATATAAAATCCAAATTCCCAAAAAATTTGTATTTTCAGTTCTCAACCTATTGATGAGATATGTCTACAAATTAATGTTACAGGTAAAATATAATAATTTAATTTGAATTGTAAAAGACAGTTTGATTGGTTGTTGATGATTGAGCAAGTTACATTATATTGTAAACTGTGACGTTACCAACATCTAAATTTGCAGTCCGTGATTTAAATATTAATGGGTTAAATAAGTTATTATGATTCTTCCTGTAATATTGGATCAGAATTTTTTTGAAAATTAAATTATATGGATTGTTATAAATTTTGGAGCAGGTTACACTTGTATATCCCACTTTGATCAGTTTATGCTTAAACATAAATTGCTTTGCGGTTTATGAAGTGTAAACTGTGTCAAAGTAGATTGTATCATATAACCTGTTCCAAAAGAGAAAACTATCCTTAAATAGATTTATAAACTTGTGTGGCTAGTAATACAATGAATTGAACTAGCTTTAGTAGTATGTCCAGAACTCAAGATACTTGTATCATGATTTGCAACAGACACACATTACAGAAAAAAACCCACATTCCTGAATTGCTGGGAAGTACATTTAATAATTGATATGGTCAGAAATGTGTACAAGAAATTAACCTTTTATATGAGTTACCATAGTAAGTCTGCTTTATTGTCTTCTTTAGTTGAAAAAGCTCAAAACTGTGTATTCCAGGTTGATTTAAAAATTTATATGAAAGTTGGTTTTTGCATAATTTGACATAGTAATCTTTATTTTAGATCGTCCAGTTACAGCTGCTGTAGTAAGTAATATCACATTTTTTCTAATGCTTAATATTCTTTTTTATAATTTTTGAATTAGAAATGAAAGAAAATTAGGATAAATTTTGATGAGATAAAAACCTATAAATAGAAAAGTACAAAAGAGGTCACTGTACATGCGGTCTTTATCATTTGTCCACACTGCATGAAGTGGTCCTGTATAAAAACTCAAATGAAATAAAAAAATATCTAATATGAAAAGTATACTCCAAAATAAATAATCAGTTCAAAGAAATATGCAAACACTGACAAGGCTGCTCACTTTGGACAGGCATATAAATGTCTGGCAAATTCCAATTAGTTTAATGAGTATTCAACCCTCCAACATTTTAGACAAACTTTTGTAGCTTAGAAAATTACTTACATATTTAATTTAGTTTGTTGTTTTGAATTCATTTATTTTGAGAAATGTGTAACATTTCAATTTAGACCACACCAAAGTTTACAAAGAAGACGTTAAATACTAACAGTATAGTAGGATGTAAGGTGGACCATGACTGTCACATGCTGATGGAAACGACTACAAACAAAGATAGTAAATGGTAAGATTTCAGTCTAATATTATAATTACAAATTCTGTTTTGCCTTGGACATTTCCTAAACATTCCTATCAAAACACTGTGATAATACATATATGTTACCAGTTGAGGTATTTTTTAATGGAAAAAAATAGAATATTAATAAACTGCAGTGGCATGCAAGCTTTGCTACATATCGGTCATGTTCGTATTGATTATGTAAATAGGATATATTAAGCCCAAGGTTATTGAATTCTACATTGACCAATGATGCTACTGCATCTGACTGCATCTCGTATTTAACTGTTTTCTTCGAGATTTAGGTACCACCCAATCAATGCAGTGTGCAGTCGAATTAGGTCAGCCAATCAAAGTCTACATATGTATTATCAGTAATTGAACTGATGCGCGCTTCGTTCAGGCATTCACGCTTTGGCAGCAGAACATATGTACTAGTATATATTTCAAAGTTTTTGAAACCCACCCTCATCCACCCTAAATATAATACTGTGGATTCATTAATATTCGTTGTATACCAATTTTCGTGGTTTTCGTGGGTCCCACTAAACCACGAATTTAAATATCCAACGAAAAATAATATTTTTATGCTTGTTTAAATGCACTGAAGTTTGAAACCACGGAGTTTTGAACAATTGCGTTCTTACAGCATGTACTTGAATTCTGACATATGATGAGTTAGCTATATCCACAGAGGATACAGTATTTCATGAAATTTTGTCTTTGGTAACATATAAATGCTCAAACAAGTTTCTTTAAAAAGATTTTGACTCTGTAAATTGTCGCAGAATTCACTTCCGGTTTTTTTTTATTCAAACATTCAAGAAAAATCTTAATCCTAAGTAGACCTAAACAATACAGACTTTCTCATAAATTACAGTAAAAACATCTTGTCAAAAGATAATAAATCAGAAATTATTGATTGCAATCGGATAAAAAATATGTATGTATATGCCCCGAGGTATTTGGTGACAAGTGATTGCAATTTTGTCAATATATATTTCACACTTGTTTAACCTAATAAGTAAATAATTACGAATTTTGTTAATCTTGTTAAATTCATGACAAGCTTTAATTGTTCAGTTACAAATTAGAATCTGTTTGTTAGACTTTGTTTAATAAGCGCTTTATATCAGTACTTTACTGTACAATATCAATGTCTGATCGGAACGTTTTGTCACAGTATTTTCATGATATCTGATGTGCCAAGCCATGAATTTAAGTATTTCAACAACTTTTTATATATTTTTTTCTAAGCCAGCAATCCACGAATTTAGGTATCCCACGAAATGCATTTTTTCCTCTATCCACGAAAATTGGTATCCACAAAAATAAATGAATCCACAGTAGGTTGTTATTTTACAAGACTTGTACATTCGTTTCATTATTTTGTGCATGTTAGTTTATTGTAGAGTAGAATTTTCTTTAAGAACACACAGTTTCATTGTAATAATCATGATAATATATATGGAACACCACATGTTTTCAATTATTTGTATGCTGTTGCAATTATATATTATCATATATGTATTAATATGAAATTTTAGATTTCATAAGTACACGCAGTATAATTCTGCAACTGCTTTTGATAAATTTGCTGTAACTGTGTGTCCCCCAATACCTTCCAAAGTGCCAGATGAAAGGTCCCTGATAGGGTCAGTGGATGGAATTGTCCTGTCAAAAATTTCAGAATCTGAGGAAAACTGTGTAGACAGATTGGGTCATCATTAAAAGCATGGGATACCATGGATGAGTTGCCAAATTGGTGTGATTAAAATAGTTGTTGCCTTTTCTTTTTGTATTTCTACCAAACTTCGCCCTATTATGCAAAATGGAGGGAAAGCGAAGCCTTTTAGATTTGTCCAAATTAGAGAGAAGGCGTATGTAGCCACAGCATTTGGATCTGGTCGCCAACCGACATACCTTTTTATTTGATAATTTAAACGATTTGCAAACAAGTCTGTTTCGCAATTGCCTAGTACTTTTATTACTTTGGAAAATACGTCTCTGTATAGCATCCAATCGGATGGGTCTGACGTATTTCTGGATTCCCAGTCTGCGGTGTGATTTAACTTGCCTGGGAGATGCTCTGCTGTTAGAGTAATCTCCCTTTCTTTGCACCACTTCCAAATTTCTTTCACCATTTGTATTAAGGTGCCTGATTTTTGGCCCCCCCCCTTTTTGTTTATATATGCTACAGCTGTAGTATTGGCTACTATCATATGAACAGCCAAACATTTTGTAAATTTGGTGAATATTTTCAGCCCTAATAATGGTGCTAAGAGTTCTTTTAAGTTTATGTGATACTCTTATTCTTGGAGACTCCATAGTCCCCCAGTACTTGTGGTTATAACCATGTTTGGGGTGGCCGATATGATAGCCCGACCATTTGATCTTGTTTATCCTCCATCCCAATTCTTCTTGGGCCCCTTTTGAAAGTTGTATTTTTGTTTCGTAAGATTTTCCTTCTACTAAAGATTTTATTTGTAACAATTGCAGGTATCTGCATTGTAGATTGGCTGGAATTATAGCCTGCATTATTGAAACTAGTTTGCCTGCTATTATTGCCAATTGTCTTACTGTTACCCACTGAAGATTTAGAATTTGACGGCATTCTTGTTTTATCTTGGAAACTTTCTCTTTGGGAAGTGTGAATAACATTTCTTGAGAGTCTATTTGAAAGCCTAAAAAATCTACTTGTTAGCTTGGATTTGGTTTTGATTTTTCCCAATTGATAACAAAACCTAGATTTATGAGAAAAAGAGTGCAATCTCTTGCCTCTATCAATTTTTCTTTTGAGTCTGCCATTAGTAGGATAGATAAATAATCAGACGAATCCCTATTTTTTGAAGTAACCCTATAACTGGTTTCATTAATTTTGTATAAAATCTTGGTGCACTGGCTAGACCAAATGGAAGATATGTGAATTGGTAAATTTTTTCGTCCCAAAGAAATTTTAGATATTTTCTGTCTTCCTCATGAATGTTTGTGGTCAAATAAGCGTCTCTCAGATCTATTTTGCACATCCATTCCCCCCTTTTCAGAAGGCCCTGAATCATGTATAAACCTTTCATCTTGGAGTGTTTGTATGTTATGACATTGTTCAGTTTTTTCAAGTTTATCACAGGACGGTTTCCTCTGTCCTTTTTCTTGGTGAACAGTTTGTATTGCTCTTTTTTCTAGCAATTTGTGTATTTCCTGATTTAGAGAATCTTTTTGTTCTCTGTTGAACCTTGGATATTGAGGAAGTTGCCTTTGTCATAGCAGGATATTGAACTCTAGTTTGTAACCTTGAACTATTTGGAGAATAAATTGATCTCCTGTTACTTTTTGCCATTTTTTTTAAAAACCATCTTAACCTCCCTGGTATGGGTAGGTTGCACTGAATTTGAGAAATTTGAAAGTTTTTGTCCAGAATTACTTTTGGTACATTTGTTTTGGTTATTGACAGTAACTGACATGAATCTTGATTGAGATTCAATGAATCTGGACAGTTTCTCGTCACACATGGATTTATTTTTAATGGATACTGACCTTCTATAGCCTCCTTCCTCTGTACAAACTACCATGTCCTCTTGCCATGCCTCTTCCCCCAGCTCCTCTCCCTCGTGCTGAGGGCCCATATCGAAAGGGCTATTCTCTTTCCCTCATTGGATTAGCATGTCTGTGTTTTGTACCATGACTTGATTTATGGTCGTAATTGTTATAGTTCGTATGGTAATATCCCCCTTGTTTATTTTTCTTGAAACCACCTTTCTTCTTTTTCAGCTTCTCCCAAGTCTTACTTGACTTTTTGAGCACTTTTTTTAAGCCTTCCCCAAATAGATAATTTACACTTTGAGAGATTACATCCTCGTTTTTGTCCAAAAGTTCTTTGGCTTTTTTGTAATCTTCAGTCATTTTTAGTAAAGTGTTAACGCGTCTGTGCCAATCTACAGCCAGACTTGCCTAACCGACACAACACACCGTTTTTTCAACTTATTGACACATATGTGCTATGTCCACATTGTCCACTGTTGAGTTTTCTTTAGAATGTTCTCTGATAGAATCATAGTTGGGAGAGTGGGCCCATTATTCTGAAAATACACTTTTGGACACCTTGAATGCCCTTTTCAGCTCCCCGATCTAAATCGGCATTCAATTTGTCCATAATAGGATAGACATACTCGTCTATTTGTTTACGCTGAAAATGTTGATCGTCGGGGATCGGAACATGTTCTAGAATATTCTTTTCAACAATTTAGTCTTTCACGAACGTTGAGAATTGTGTTTTGGCATATTCAAACGTTCTTTTGACAATATCGCCATATCCACTGAAATACTTGCAGTCGGGTTGAATCATTATATGTCGTAATGGCGGATATCGTCTCGGAACAAACACTTCTCTTTGTTCTCGAAGACAACTCCATATCACTTTCACTGTTTGATTCACTGCTACTTGAATTGGAGATACCAGACAAGCTTTCCGATGAACTGTCTGAGGAACTGATAACTCGTTTTCTTTTTCTACCCTTGGTCTTACTAGAACTTGTAGGGGACGCGGCCGATCGATTACTTGGATCGCCATCTTGGACGATGGTGTCCGATAAGTCTGCAAGATTTTCATCTACGTGTATATTAACACGATCAGCCATTTAGCAAAAGCTTATTTTGCAAATAAACAAATGAATTTATTCCACTGTGATTTAAAAAATTACCAAGAAAAGGATGATTTTCCAAAAGTTGATGATGCTGCAAGCGAGCCAAGTTGGAGAATGAAATCAAATCTTTTGACCAAAAGCTTTTAAAGGGCTACGGTGCTGCAATCTATCGACTGCCAAGGGGAGTAAACACTCTTGTCGGAGGTTATGAAATAAAATTATGCATTAAACTGTGGTTCTTTTCCCAAACCTGTTTTTGTTCATCTTCACATCCTGGCATATGGACACATGTACAATTGTAGTATGGCTTCTTTACAGAGTTCCAAAGGGATTAAGTTAGACATTGGTATGCATCCCATTGATACTTGGTTTAGATCACATCTATTGCATCCACAGGAACAGCAGAGGGATATTGGGGGGGGGGGGGGCACTCCACAAACAGTAGATTAATTGTCCATCATAATGCTTTATGTGGATTTATATTCAGTGGAGTAACAGCAGTTGTTTAATGTATCATGTTAAACAGAACAACACTTAAATGACAGTGAATTTATGTTGACAAATTATGAAAATAACACAGAGGACTCATGATACAGATGGAATGTTTGTTATTTGTGAGTTCCATAAAAGTAAACTTAAAAGACAGTTGACTCTTGTTATCTCAAACTCCTGTTATCTCAAACTATTTTTGTTGGTTCCTTTCACTTTGAGATAACGAGAGTCAACTGTATATACCATTTTGCTTTCAGTAGAAAAAACCTAGCAAAAATATTTTAAAATTTAGCATGTAAAAATGACAGCGCTTGTTAATTTTTAAAGAGACTTCTATAAATTCTGATGATTTCAGCCCAACTCTGTCCAAAGACACATCTAAAACTACAATATCAGATGTACATCCAATGGAAACTGTAGTTGTTAAAGGAACATTATGTAAGACAGATGTGGTTATACATCCTACACAAACAGGAAACAAGGTAGTGTGTATACAGATTAATGTCAGGTATGTTCTCATTTACATTGTAAAATGAAAAGATATGGATTATGCATCATTTAACACAACAGTCCACCAAGTAAAACATGGTACTTTAAATAGCTAAAAAAAAGGTTTTCTCAACCTATATTTTATCTGGAAAAAGTTTCAATTCTTCTAAAGTATTATATTACCAACAATAAGTAAAAATTAATCTTGAAGTTACAGAACTAACATCAGTAGGTTTTCATGTCCTTTGAATCATTGTGTATGTCATTGAATACAATTATCTTACAAAAACATCTTGCCTTAATTGACAAAATCAGTAAAATATTGATGATAATATTTGTATGTGAATATTTCAGTCCATCTGAGAGACCACGATGTTATCAAGTTAATGTCACAGAATCTGGTCAGTACAATTGTCATTTGATTTCTTACTCGATTGATAGAATTTCTTTGCATTTAAAAATGCATGGTGTTATTTTTGTACATTGTAAGTGAAAAAAAAACCAAAAAAACAGGATATTCATAGTAACAAGATATAGCGGTACTCTTCAAGTAATGTCATGCATGTTTCTGATTTATAACCAATATAAATACTGTCTAAGTGAGAATAGTTTGGTATTAATAACTTGGTTACATAGAGGTTTCTGATTTATAACCAATATAAATACTGTCTGAGTGAGAACAGTTTGGTATTTATAACTTGGCTACATAGAGGTTTGGTATTTTTAACTTGATTACATAGAGGTTTCTGATTTATAACCAATCTAAATACTGTCTGAGTGAGAACAGTTTGGTATTTATAACTTGGTTACATAGAGGTTTCTGATTTATAACCAGTATAAATACTGTCTGAGTGAGAGAAGTTTGGTATTTTTAACTTGGTTACATAGAGGTTTCTGATTTATAACCAATCGAAATACTGTCTGAGTGAGAACAGTTTGGTATTTATAACTTGGTTACATAGAGGTTTCTGATTTATAACCAGTATAAATACTGTCTGAGTGAGAACAGTTTGGTATTTATAACTTGGTTACATAGAGGTTTCTGATTTATAACCAATATAAATACTGTCTGAGTGAGAATAGTTTGGTATTTATAACTTGGTTACATAGAGGTTTCTGATTTATAACCAATATAAATACTGTCTGAGTGAGAACAGTTTGGTATTTATAACTTGGTTACATAGAGGTTTCTGATTTATAACCAATATAAATACTGTCTGAGTGAGAACAGTTTGGTATTTATAACTTGGTTACATAGAGGTTTCTGATTTATAACCAATATAAATACTGTCTGAGTGAGAGCAGTTTGGTATTTATAACTTGGTTACATAGAGGTTTCTGATTTATAACCAATATAAATACTGTCTGAGTGAGAACAGTTTGGTATTTATAACTTGGTTACATAGAGGTTTCTGATTTATAACCAATATAAATACTGTCTGAGTGACAACAGTTTGGTATTTATAACTTGGTTACATAGAGGTTTCTGATTTATAACCAATATAAATACTGTCTGAGTGAGAACAGTTTGGTATTTATAACATGGTTACATAGAGGTTTCTGATTTATAACCAATATAAATACTGTCTGAGTGAGAGCAGTTTGGTATTTATAACTTGGTTACATAGAGGTTTCTGATTTATAACCAATATAAATACTGTCTGAGTGAGAACAGTTTGGTATTTATAACTTGGTTACACAGAGGTTTCTGATTTATAACCAATATAAATACTGTCTGAGTGACAACAGTTTGGTATTTATAACTTGGTTACATAGAGGTTTCTGATTTATAACCAATATAAATACTGTCTGAGTGAGAGCAGTTTGGTATTTATAACTTGGTCACATAGAGGTTTCTGATTTATAACCAATATAAATACTGTCTGAGTGAGAGCAATTTGGTATTTATAACTTGGTTACATAGAGGTTTACTTTTTAGCCTCATGAAAAAAATACTGTGAATCTGGAGGTTAATTAATTGTAAATCAATAAAAAGTACATTGTAGTATACAAAGTGTGCCTATAAAATATGCAACTGATACACATTCTAATAGTCAAACGTTCTGTAAACGGCACCAGTTCATAAAAGAACCATTTTATATAGATATTTGACTGTAGATGAATATATTTTTAAATTGTTTAATGATCTTTACAACATTCTCTTTGTCTCTTAAAATCACCTGAGATGGTCATATGATAATTCAGTTTAGTCAGACGTCTTTAAGATTAAAAAAAGAAATGTGAGACCAAACAACCCCAAAAAATTTAAAGAATTTATAATCTCTGGAACTTGTTCCATATTTATTTTCTATAGACATTTTTGGTAGAGTTTTCTCATAACAAAATGAGCATAGTGTGAAAACATAATTTTCATCCTTGAATAGGTATTTCCCATTCAAAGTTTAGCTATATCAGTTTTATAAATAAATGATGGATATTTGTTTTGCAGCAATAACAACCACAACCACAGAAACTATTACTACTACTTCAACTCTTTCATCAACAACTACAACCACTACTGATAGTTCTACTACAGGCACAACTAATTCTATGCTGCCTTCTTCAACTGGGAATGTAACTGCTACTGATAGTTCTACTACAGGCACAACAAATTCAATGCTGCCTTTTTCTACAACTACTGATAGTTCTACTACAGGCACAACAAAATCTATGCTGCCTACTTCTACAACTGGGAATGTAACCGCTACTGACAGTTCTACTACAGGCACAAAAAATTCTATGCTGCCTTCTACAACTGGGAATGTAACCACTACTGATAGTTCTACTACAGGCACAACAAATTCTATGCTGCCTTCTTCTACGACTGGGAATATAACCGCTACTGATAGTTCTACTACAGGCACAACAAATTCAATGCTGCCTTCTTCTACAACTGGGAATGTAGCTGCTAAGGATAGTTCTACTACAGGCACAACAAATTCTATGCTGCCTTCTTCTACAACTGGGAATGTAGCTGCTAAGGATAGTTCTACTACAGGCACAACAAATTCAATGCTGCCTTCTTCTACAACAGGGAATGTAGCTGCTACTGATAGTTCTACTACAGATACAACAAATTCTATGCTGCCTTCTTCTATAACTGGGAATGTAGCTGCTACTGATAGTTCTACTACAGATACAACAAATTCTATGCTGCCTTCTTCTACAACTGGGAATGTAACTGCTACTGATAGTTCTACTACAGATACAACAAAGGGATCTTCTTCTGCCACATCAGAGATATCAGGTAAAACAGCAACTAACCATGGCATTTCCAACAACATCAGACATGTCAAGAATTTCACAAAACTTTGTAAAAACAAACTATTACATCTGATAAATCATTTACAAGCACAACAACAGGGGATCAAATAATAGAACAAACAATCTTTCAACAACAACATTTGAAACAGATAAAAACTTGTACAGCAGATATATATAATAAAAGACAAAATCAAATAATGATTTAGTCAGTGCAATGTTTAATCATCTGTAAAGTTAATTGAAATACATGTATTATCAACAATGACTACTACCTTAAAACAAATAAAACATTTTCAATTAAATTCCGGTTTTACAGGTAAAAGAAGGTCATAACACTCGTGGAGTTCAGGTAATCATGAACCTTGACAGAATTTTACTGAAAAATAAGGGTTCTGTTTATATTTACCTTGAATCACTTAATATAACGTCCTAACCAACAATTTGAAACACTGAAGAAACAATTATATTTTAGATAAAAAAGATTTGCACTTTTAACACTAAAAAGCTCTAAATGACTTTAATATATGATCTGAAAGTTAATGTCACATTGGAACATTTGTGGGGTTCCCACCATGAAGGTGAGATAATTTATACTTATTGACTGAGTAAGAGGGGAATAGTAAGTTTATTGTCCCGAGGAACAACTATTGCCCCGAGGCAACGCCGAGGGGCAATAGTTGTTCAGAGGGACAATAAACTTACTATTCCCCGACTACTCAGTCAGTAAGTGTTTTATTATACCGAAAGAAACACAAGAGATAATTAAGGTCGTCTTTTGGTATTCTTGGAGTCTTTCCCATCGAGAATGCCTTCCAAATCCGTGTCAGAAAGAGAAGCAAACCGGCCACCCTCAGCCATGATTTTTGCAAAACTGTCGTCTGATGAAATGTACCGGAACATCTCGGGATTCAGCATTGACGATAACCTATAACGCGGGAGCTTCCGAACGGGTCGGCTAAAACCTCCCAGCCAATCCCGTGCCCGGGATTAAAAATCCGCGAAACAACGTAACTTGAAGAGGGAAAATAGTTTTTTGAGGGAAAATAGTTTGGAAACTATTGACCGGTGACCGGGGAAAATAGTTAAATCACTGAAAATGTTAAAAATAGTGAAATTATTGTGCATGTATTTATTATAGAAAAATATATCTAAGGTATAATAATTAGATCTATATTCGGATTGTGTAAATTGGCAATACAGAATGATTATCTCCCCTGTATACTTTTAAAGATTTCATCAAGCTAACATCACCATCAAATAGCAAAAACCTATAGTATCAACCATCATGAAGATTAATTAAAATTTAATTTAAATGCAGAAATCATTAAAACAGCTGGTATCAATACAATATGAACACATTTTTAATAAGGCAGATAATTACTATCATTCATAGGGCAGATATAGTATTTTGATCTTTTATTACTGTATTATAATTTTTATTTATTTACTTTTTATTTTTTAGGCCAGTGTCACCAAATGAGTAAGTATTTGCTTGCTTTTTAAATTGATGGTAGAGAAAGTATTCATTGGTGAAGTGGATAAAACAAGATAACATATAGTCAGATAAATATGGTGAAAATAAATGAATTCCCAGTAATGGTAGCTTCCCTGGAAGATCCATAACAAAACATTATATTTCTCTTAACTCCCCCCTTCTGTACATCCAAAACACTGATAGGATATTTAGTTAAGGTAAGTTGAAACACCTAGACTTTTTCTCTACTTTATTTTAATTTTTAACATTTATTTGATACAAACTGGAGATGTGAATTACATATTTACCTTTTCATCAGGATTTTTAACATGTATGTCATTCTTGTCTTCCCGTACTATTTAGGGTACTTTCTGCAAATTCAGAAACTAATGCTTACATTTTTATAATTTTTCATAATGTAGACAGGATGAGCATAACAATAATTAAAACTTTAAATTTTATTTTTGATGCAAGCATTCAGTAAGCAGAGTCACACTTTGATTTTGTATTGGTTTAAGAACACCATATACACACTTGAAGTTCTGATTCTAATATCATGTTATTGTACTACTCTTGAAAATAGCTTATAAATAACTTAATAACAACTGGACATTTATCATTGAAACATTAAGCAGTTTAAAGTTCCTTTTTAGCTCACCTGGCCTAAAAGGCAATGTGAGTTTTTGTCATCACTTGGCATACGTGTCCGTCCGTCCAAAATTCACATTTTAATCTTCTGCTCTGGAACCACTGGGCTAATTGGTCTTTAGCAAACTTGGCAGCAATGGTCTTTGGGTGGATACAAACTCTTTCAGAATTTAGTTTAACATTAGACCCTATGGGAAATTTACTTAAAGCTCTTCTTGTCTGAAACAACTTTGCCAATTGCAACAAAATTTGGCAGCAATGGTCCTTAAGTGGTCCTCTTTCAGAAATGTATCCAATGACCGCACCCGTCATCCAAGATGGCCACCAGATCCGAACTTAGTTTAACATAGGACCCTGTGGGAAATTTACTTAAAGATCTTCTTTTCTGAAAACACTTGGCCAATTGGAACAAAATTAGGCAGCAATGGTCCCTCGGTGGTTCTCTTTCAGAATTATATAAATCGACCCCACCCGTCATCCAAGATGGCCGCCAGAGCCAAACTTAGTTTAACATAGGACCCTATGGGAAATTTACTTATAGATCTTCTTGTCTGAAACCACTTGGCCAATTGGAAGAATTGGCAGCAATGGTCCTTAGTTGGTCCTCTTTCAGAATTATATCCATTGACCCTATCCTCCATCCAAGATGGCTGCCAGAGCGGAACTTAGTTTTACATATAACCTAATGGGAAAGTTCACTGAATGATCTTCGTGTTGAAACCAGTGAGACAATTGGAACTTGACAGCAATGTTCCAGGCTGCCAGTCAAGATGACATAGTCCAGGGGAGCCTCTAGTTTATAGCATTCTCAAGAAAATAAAAGCATAGCAATTTGTTTAATTCGAAAGAAATAAAAGAGAATCATAATTTTTTTTTCTAATAATTATGTTCTGAAAACACAATCATTTTTTTTCCAGCTGCAGAACAGGCAGTAAGTATATGCTATACAAGTATAATTAGATAATTAGATTAAAGTTTTTTGGTTTTTTGTTATTTTTTTTGGGGGGGGGGATTTACCATATCCAGTTATATTTTGGAAATATCGTGGGAGGCACCTTTTATTGGTTTAAAAGGTGGAGATAACCAATAGGCCAACTAGAAAACTGGCCAGCCTTAAGTACTGAGGTGAAAAAATGAGACTGGTTACAACCCACAACAAGCTGTAATTTTCTAATTGTCTTATTGTATATGTTGATAAAAGTAAAGTATAGAACATCATTATTATCCATAAATCTATTTCTTTATCAAAGATTAATAAAAGAATTATATTAGTATAATAAAGTGTAGATATTTGATACGTATTGACATTAAAGGATATTTTCATTTCTATTAATGATATTAGTACAAATGTAATCGAATGTTTGTCAAATTATGGTATTATAAATACATTTTGATTTAAGACTCAAAAAGAAGGTAGTGCACTAGTACCATAAGGCTTCTTTGTTTTGCCCCCGCCACAGAGTCGGAGGGTGTATTCATTTACCCCTGTCAGTCCGCATATAGATATATGGTTTGTCTGGCTATCTCCTACAGTTTTGGAGCTACAGCTTTAATATTTTGTAGACTGTTTATACACACAATGGAGGTGTGCATGTCCACCAGGATTTTGATTTTTCAAATATTCTCAGAATGACAGATAGTTGGACTTAGTCATTTTTTCATACTAGCTGCGTAAAGGGAACATGGTTTGTTCGGCTGACTCCTCTTACAGTTTTGGGGCTACAGCTTTAATATTTTGTAGGATGTTTATACACATAATGGAGGTGTGGATGTCCACAGGATTTTGATTTTTTTCTAATATTCTCAAAATGACAGGTAGTTGAACATGATCATTTTTTGGCTCACCTGGCCCAAAGGTGGCTGCCAGAGCCGACATAGTTTTACATAGGACCAAATGGGGAATAAATTACTTCAAGATATTCTTGTCTGAAACCACTTGGCCAATTGGAACAAAATCTAGCAGCAGTGGTCCTCTTTCAGATTTATATCCTATGACCCCCACCCGTCATCCAAGATGGCCGCCAGCACCAAGCATAGTTTAACATACATATAAGACCTTATGGGAAATTTTCTTAAATCTTCTTATCTGAAACCACTTGGCAAATTGGAACAAAACTTAGCAGCAATGTTCCTTTCGTCGTCCTCTTTCAGAATTATATCCGATGACCCCGCCTACCATCCAAAATGGCCACCAGAGCCAGTCCTTAGTTGGTCCTCTTTCAGAATTATATCCTATGACCCAACCTGTCATCCAAGATGACACCAAAGCCGAATAGTGTTTAACATAGGACCTAAGTGGAAAAATCACTGAAAGAACCAGTGAGCCAGTTGGAACTTGACAGGCTGCTGGTCAAGATGGACATAGTCCAGGTGCTAGTTTCGTACTAGCTGCATTGTTTTTAATTTCTTACGGTAAGGCGGGGGCATCATTTGTGTCTTACAAACACACTTCATTTTAAAAAAATCACTCCTAACAAAAGAACTTCGTCCATAATTATCTAGTGTGGGCAGGGTTATACTTCTTTTCTAGTTTTTTTTTTTTCAAATGAGAATAATTGTGAAAAAGATACATATATTTTGACTAATGTATCAAGACATTTTAATTGAGATGGATGTTATTTTTACATGTATAGTGTATTTCAACCAAATAATATAAATTATAACTTTCTTTACCATTGTATATATGATTGTACGTTTGATAATTGTTTTTGAAATAAACTTAATGCAGTTAAGAAAAACTATCCAATTTCTTTTCATTGTATCCTTGTACTGTCATTAAAGGTCCTGCCAGATTCTTATACAGGGCTGCACGTAAATATAACTGGTGATTAAATTTTGGTTTCTGATTTCAGAGAGAAGCAGCCAGAATGGGTCGGGTGACATGTACTTGTATGGTTAATGGTCATCGGAAGGAGATAATTCGACAAAATCCTAAAGCAACCACACAACAGCTATTAAAGGCAGCAGGGATAGGGGCTGGTAGTGTTACTAGTGCCATGATTATAGCATTCTTAATTTATAAATTGGTGTCGAAGGTCAAAGGCAACTCTAGAAGTAAATTAACACCCACACCAAGACCCAGGAAGGTATTACCAGTTCACAAAAAATCTGGATTTTAATAAAAGACATGAAAAAATTTATCTCTGATAACAATGTGATAATTCTGTGATAATTTATTGGAATAAATTTTTATTCAGTATGTTATCTTTTCAATAATATCTATCTGAACCTTAATGCAGTCAAATGTTTGAAAATGATGAGAATCAGAGTCCTTTCTGCCTTTCAACTGCTTACCCTACCTAATAATCAAGATGAAGACAATGCTGATTATTTGCTCAAATAAACAAGTTCACCAGGTAGAACAAAAATTGTTCAAATAGTACATGGTGTGTACTCCTTTCAACAGTACATCTATCTGATGACCCCGTTACATGAACATGCCCTCTTATTCAAACATAGGACCTTGTTAAAAATTTGGTTTCATATGGATCTTGTATGAATCCACTTGGCCAATTTCTATTAAAATAACTTAGAATTAAGACCAAAACTGTAGACCGTCTGGTTTAAGAATTTCATCCAAATGCCTGACTTACTAACCATGAGGGCCACCATATTGGAATATAGTTTAACGGAAGACCATTTTTGAAGATAGCAAAAATATCTTGACTAAAATCCCTAACTCGGTTGGGTATCCATCAAGGGCTAGTATAAAAAAATTTCTCTGGAAGTCATAAATGTTTTAATGGTGATCAGATTATTCAAATATGCACAGCAAGTGGTTCAAGATGATTTATACAAGCTCTTGGGAGTCTCTGGTTTATCTGTTTCTTTGTCTACTATAATACCACTACTGAAACTGTTTAAAGTCGCTTTAAAAAATTCAGTTAAATTTACAAATCATGCATTGATTTAAAAATGTTATTTACACTTTAATGAATTGAATTACCTCGCTTTGTTCAAATGTATGATGTCATTATGTTTTTATTTATATGTTGTATGTTGCCTGGAAGCTTGTATCGAGAGGACTTATATAGGCATTAGCCTGCTGTCTAATCCTTTCAGATTCTTTTTTCTGAATAAAATATGTTTAAACTATACACCCACTCACAGACAACAAATTGTGAACCAAGTCTTCCAAAAGATAAATTACTAGTTGCATGATATCAGTGTAATATGTGGTTGCTTAGTTCATGCACAGCGGTGATAACAAATATATGAAAATATGCCCAAAAAGATGACTTGTGGAGTAAATTTAATATTAATATTTACAAAAGATATTCAGATAACAGACATGAAAAGGGCTATAACGGGCAAAAATCAACCAAACGTGAATAAAATAAGAAAAGATCAGGGTACACATGTTCAGCCCATTTTCAACCAATATACCAACAAGAGTGGACACACTACATGTCTCGCCTGAGTATTCACATGAACACAGAATAATGATTATCTGATACCCGACATTGCAAGTCAAAGGAAAATACGTTAAAAGAAATATTAATTGTCAGACGATAATTTGTCTGAAAAATCTCATGCATGTCATTCAAGCCTAAAACTGTGTCTAAGGCGAGCTGACAGGTCTCAGTACCCACCAAAAATGGTGAGTCTATATAATACATTTATAACATTTATTGAGAAATGGACTTTTTTTTTAAAAAATGGGACAAGTCACTCAAGCCTAAAATTGAGGTCAATTTGGATATAGCTACAGAAAAATGGACTTATTAATGAAAACGTGACTCAAGTCTGAAATTGAAGTCAACGTTTCAGACACCAAGCACTATCTATAGACCAAATATGGTTGGTCTATGTATTGCAGTTGCTGAGAAATGGGTATTATCCCAAAACATGAAACAAGTCAGCCCAGCATGAAATAGAGGTCAAAGGTAAGGTGTCGGATGTTCAAGTGGTATATACTAAGAACTTCTGTCAACCAAATGCTGTGGGTCTAGTTACAAATGTAGTACAGTTGCTGAGAAATAGACTAAATCATGAAAATGTATATTCAGTCAAGCATGAAATTCAAGTTCAGCTGACGTGTTATACTGACATGTCCCCACTAAAAAGTATCTATTGATCGAATATCGTGGGTCTAGGTATTGAAGTTGCTGAGAAATGGATCTAATCTCGAAAATGTGACAGTCACTCAATCATAAAATTGAGGTCAAAGTCCAGAGACATGTAATGTTCCAAATTGTATTATGAAAATCTGATGTGTAAATTTATGTGTGATTTACTAACAAATATTAACATTGATGTTTTTTTATTCATTTACTAATATTAACGAGACCGGGATAAGGTACCGGTATTCGATGTATCCAACTAACAAATGTACAGATTTCAATAAAATATGAAAAACTTAAAAAAAAAAAAAAAAAAAAAAAAGTCCAGAGACAGCTGTCAGACTTGCATGTACCCGCCAAGAACTATCAATAGACCAAATACAGTGGGTCTAGGTATTAGTTTCTGAGATATGGACTTAATCACGAAAATGTGTTGCAGGTCACTCAAGCATGAAACTGAGATCAATGGACTTAACCACAAAAAAAATATGAAGTCACTCAAGCATGAAATTGAGGTCAAGGTCCCAAGCCAGGTGTCAAACTGGCACTAGGAACTATCAATAGACCAAATATGGTTGGCCTAGCATTACAGTTGCTGAGAAATGGATTTAACCACGAAACTTTGATTCAGATTTTACATTTATGTTTATGAAGTCAGTGAACCATGAAAAGAGACCAGGGTCACAAGTTAAGTATACTGTGATAAGCTATCTGTGGACCATAAATCTTTAAATATGTTAACGAGTAAGCCATGTTATAAACTACTTGTGACAGAAATGAAACTGATTGACATGTTTGAACTTTCAACTAGCCAATGAGGCGACAGTTATTTTCAGTGTCTTGTAACTTTTGTATTTACATTGAATCAAAAAGAAGCAAATTCAAAATGCTGTAAGATTTGACTGGCTAAAGGAAGTAACATTCAGTTTGTTGGCTTTTCGGGAGGTGGAGCTTCAGCTATGGTATAACATGCATCTTGTCCGTATTATACCATAGCTTAATCTCCACACATTCTGTATATATAATACAATGGATTTCTGAGACTAAACCTGGAATTATGGTATAATATTAGGATCTATATATTATACCATATGCTTTTGTACATTCACCAGAAATAAATTATTTTCGAAAAAGATCAAAGAAAATTCAGTCATTTATGTTACAACTGAGGTTGGTATATCAGAATTATATATCAAAAGGGATATAACTCTTTGCCCAAATCAACCACCAGTGAAATCCAAGTTGAGGATAAGTGATTGCATTCACAAAATATTCAGGGGTCACATGAAAATGGTTATAACTTGCAAAAATCAAGAAATTGGTATAATATGCCCATATTCAGATGATGCCTAACCACAATCCCTAATATTAACCTAATATTATCACAATTACCTAACAGATGAATGAATAATTGTGAGCACAAGAAAAATGAACTACAGACAACTTCCAAAAATCAGCCAACCATGAAACCCGTATAAAATGCGCATAGTTAGCTAATACTCAACCACAAAAACCCAATATCAATGAAATCAACCAAAAGCTACAAAATATTTGAACAAGGACAGACATGAAAAAGGCTATAATCTATAATACTAAATTTACGAATTAGCCGAATAGGCGGCAAAACGCGTGGTTCAAAATAAACGATGTATGGTTCAGATTATAACGGTTATTATCGGATTTGACAATCTGCATTTATAAATTTAAACTACAGTTTTGTTTATGTGCAAATGGAATTTGTATGCACTTTCCGATATGAATTCTCCCAACACATACCTTAGAAGGTTCTCGAATGCATCATTTTAACAAATTGATTTAAATAAACAAGTATGCACTTATTTCAAATGTATTTCTGTTTGAAATTACGGAAAAAGAATAAAACAAATTAAAAACATTCCCCTTCAAGTGGGATGTTTCCGCTTCATGTATTCAGGATTGTTTTTCAACAATAACGCAATTTCTCCTAACTGTAAAGGTTATAAACTTTGAAGATTATGAAGAAATAAGGTAAAGTTCAAAGGAATTCCTAACTTAGTGTTTTTTGGATTGCTCGGATGTTTACCTTGCACAAAGTGATAACACCAACCATTATCTATTTTTACATCATTTGTAATGTGACCTGTCTAAATATATCTCTACCATACAATTCCCTGTAAGCCCTAGATAAAAATATGTTTAACAAATGGTCATCTTTATCATTAAGGACGAAATTTATCTCGGACATTTTTGATAAATATATAAACGTGGACATCACACGCAGCCACTCACTAAAAATGCTTTTATCGTCTGATTATTGGATATATTTGTGAAATTAAGCCTCGCTTGCCCTGCTCATAATGACAATGGAACAATTGAAACAATTATTTTCCAAAAATATGCTCTACGGAACTCACGGCATCGTTTGAAAAATTCATCCGTCACTAAGGAAATGTTTACATCTACAATTTCATTTTCATATTTATTCTGAAGGAGAAAGGTAATGCATTATGAAATGTGTATTTAATGAAAGCTTTTCATCAAATTCCAGTTCAGAATTAATTGTAACAATAAAAATATTGACAATCTATGTGGTTGTGTTTTCGTCATAGATTTTGACTTTGATGGAACCTTAATGTCCATTTTGGTAATTCTACGTGGCATATAGTCTACTTCATCAGTGTTTCCATCTTCGGTAGTAACGAACAGCCATGTGACAATTGGGTCACGTTGACCTACATTTCACGCTTCATTGACTTGGTTAAAGTTTGCATTCACATCCAATTCTGGAATACTACATCATATATAGACATGAAACTATCAGTTGAAACCACCTACTTGACAGGAAAGTTTATGGGAGGCCTGCCACAACATCCATATTGAGTTCCTGTTCCATCAATGACATGGCTGCAACAACTTTTTATAGTCAATATGGGCACCACAAAAAAAAAAAAAAATAAAAATAAAAAAAAAATGCTTATTTTCCCACGCTCGCACGGGTTCAATGTCTAGTTTTTTATTAAAATTAACTTCCCATAGAATCACTAAACCAAGTGCAATATAGCATAAATGTACAAAATCCAACAAAAGATGCAAGACCCAATATATATGAGCAAATTACGAGAATAGGGATATAACTCCTTCCAAAATCAATCAATCGTGAAATTGATTGAAAATGCACATGTCAGAGTCATGCCCAACAGTTACCAGATCATACCCAACCAACATACCAAATACAGTCAACTCTTGTTATGTCAAATCCATTAGGACCTGAAAATGTAGTTAGACTTCAGCAAAAATTCGATATATCAGGAGTTAATCTGTATAATTACTGCTGTTGAGGGTCCAAACAGATACCTTGAGTTACCCGGAATTTCGACTTAAACGAGAGAAAAACTGTATAATCAAAATCCATCAAAAGATAGACCAGATCTTGCTTTCACAAGAAATGTGGATTGACAGAAAAGGTAATTATACCAACCATTCTGAATAGGGTAATAATTATTCATATTTTGTTGTAAACTTTTCAAATCTAATCCAGATATAACAAGCATTCTGAAAGTATTGCTGGGCAGTGCAATGTCCCCTACCAGCTTGAGCTCTGAGAAAACGTGCAAAATCTCCTCGAGTATGTGAATCGGATGAAGAGGTATGGACAGAGTGACTCCTAAAAATCCTGAAACTATGTTTGCAAGGGGTGCACAATAATTACCCAATCAGCTTACTCTGTAGCTCATCATTTTAATCTCACATGCCAAAAACCACAGGCTCCCAGGAGCCTGAATTGCTCACCTGATATTTCCATTTGTTCATTGCTAAAGGAGTTTGAGATTAACATCCATGCCATGTTTGGTTAATTCCATTCATTAATTTTCAAGAAGAAGCCATTTGTATGTACATTATGTAATTCCCATAGGGTCCTATGTTAAACTTAAGTCTTCCGCTGACATCCATCATGGATGACAGATCCGCACCAAAGTAACAGCACTTTGTCAGAACACTCAAACTTGATCTGTATCTCATCAATTAAAAGCTCAAATACCAAAAATAAGATCACTTAGTAAAAGGACTTGCAAAAAAAGTATGGGAAAACTACTATTTAACAGTAATTCCCATTTCCAAGGGCAATAACTCTCACAATGATAATCCGATCAGCTTGAAACTCAAACTTGATCTGTAAGTCATCATTATATGCCAATCACTTTGATTAGATTTGTATTAAGGTTTCAGATGAGGCTCACTGAAGCCCAATGATTTAATGTACCTGTAATATGTTGTTTTAAGCCTTTCCAGATGATAATAAAATCACTTTAATATCACGTATACTAGATGAACTGTGTAGAAAAGAAATGTTCTGTTCATTGCTGTCCTTTCTAACTTACAATGATGTCTGGTACACATGCTTTTTAGAGGATAAAAAGATGTTTCTGTGTCAACCCTAATTTGAGACAAATCTTTTATCATACTTTAAATGAAGAAAAGCAACTTGTGAGTAGAAGTTTTTCATCATTACCTTTCATGAAACTATTTGTATATTGATAATACATCTCGAAAAAAAATAAACAAAAAAACACATTCTAATGTTTAATGATTTGTAGCACCATCTATGATCTAACAAGCCATGGAAAAATGACAATGTAAATTGTGAGTAAACATTCAATAGATCATCTAAAAAGAGATCACTAAATATTAGTAAATAAATACATGTAACAAATTAAATGCAATATATCTAACAATTTTACAGTGTTTTACAGCTACCAACATCAGATATTAATATGAAACATTTCAGCAACGTCATTAAAAATGGTGAGGATGTATTTTTTTATAATTTTTTATCAAAATTTATATAACAAAGGTATTATAAAAACCAAAGAAAAGTAAAAAATAGGTATTGATAAACAATATGGCTATCTATGATGAAAACTGACCAAAATCTGTTTGAAAAAAAAGGTGCAAATAAAACCATTCATAGCTATAATTCCTATTTATCTCATCTCGGAAAAAAATAAGATTACCTCCCCTTTTTTAACAACTTTGATTTTTTTTATAACCTGCATATTCTTAAGAGATGAAATAATTGAATTATGAGACTTGAGTAGTGATCAAGTCCAAGAATTGACTTGAAAGATTACTATACACATGTATAAGGAACAATATGAATTATATATACATAAAAATAGACTAACAAGTTATTATGTAAAACTAATAAATAAATGCATATGTACAAAACAAACTCTTTAGAAAGATCTGGTTAGTGGTAAACAAATCAAACCATTAAATCATTATAAGATCAATTACATGTCATAAACATGATAGATCACATTACAACTGAGGTTAGTTTTAGCTGTAGTTGAGTGGGGAAAATATAGGTGAAGAAAAACAAAAAGACTTAACCATTTATAAAAAGCATTAATTGGGAACAAAGGATGTTTCTGCACAGAAAAAGAATTTCAAATAAAATTATATATATATATATATATATATATATATATATATATATATATATATATATATATATATATATATATATATATGGCTGATTTTATATTAAAAAAAATATTCTTGATTGTTCTGATATCACCATGTAGGTTCAACTTAAAGAACAACAAATATTGATATGAGAAATTACACAATACATTTATCAAAAGTTTTATAATACTTCAACTTTTTAAAAAGATTCACAACAAATGACAATGGTACACAGTAATGGAGTACTTTTAGAGTTCCAGTAGTTATCAGCAACGTATTGCGTAGTTGTATCTTTGCATAGTTTAAGATATTAATATATAAGTGATGATATGATGTATATTACGTCTGAACAAAATCATTCAAAAATATGGGAAAAAAACATTAATAAGTAACATTGCACAAAGAAATACATATACTAAATACTTAACAATAAAATGATACTATTGGCAGTGTACACAAATTTTGCCCTATTTGGTCAGATGTTATATGAGAGAACATGAGATTGATCTGTGAAGAAAATGACTTTGATGACATAACATATATACATTAGCAGCAATATAGACTGGGTATTTGTTCTAAAGAATTTTTTTTCAAATACAGGTATAAATGTTTTTCTGTTTTTGATAAATGCACTTATAATGCTAAAACACTGCTTTTAAATATTTTAAATGCTTACATTAATTTGAAAATGCAACAAAGGACTTTGTCAAAAACAAAATAAAAAAGGACAAGAGATCTATTGGAAAAATGCAGTATTAACAATAAACTCACTATTAAGCACCTGACAGATATTGCATTACTGACACAAATTCACTTACAAAGTTTTTTAACTAGTACATATACACTCAATGATAAGATCCAAGAGTAGAATGACTTGGATGCGGATCCCTTCGATAATCTGGTGGTAGTCGTCTCCCTTGGTCCCATGATCTTGCAGTTTCTGCAGGATAATCCAGGTGTCTTTCTCTGCTACTTTCACGATGCATGGGATGAGTTCTCTGTTTAAAATTACTTTCCCACTGATTTCGATTACCTCTCGGGTCATTGTAATTTTGACCAAGTTCCCTTGGATCTATCTGTTTTCGACCTTCTGACACTGATGAAGTTGATACACGATCTGATCTTGATGGTCTGTCATGTTGATAATTTTGCTGTCCAAAAGTGCTTGGCTTCTGAGGCAATGGTGGAGGGATATTTTCATAATTTTGATGAGAAGGTGGCGGGGGTGGTGGACGTTCCTGATAGTGATAATTTGGGGGAGGTGGTGGTGGGCGGCTACTGTTGTGATTGACGGGTGGAGGAGGTGGAGACCTGTACTGATGATGTGGTGGCAGATTTTGAGAATGAACTGTCTGTGTAATTCCTGGTGCCATATCTGGAGTTACAAACTGGTCCTCTCTGTACTGATTACGATAACTGGCAGATGTTGGTACCTGAGGTTTGTTGTTATAAGACGCATTGTTGTGAAATTGGTGAGGTGACTGGTTATAGTATCTGTTCGACTGATGAGGTATAGGGGGTGAACGAACTTGTTGACGTGATTGTATAGGTTTTGAGACAGATTGTTGTGATGCAGGTTGTGGCTGAACTGGTTGCCGTGCAGGGATGTTTTCATAAAGTGGATTTGCTGCTGTGTTCTCTGGGTTGGCATCTCCAAGTTTTCTCCAAACCACCTAAAATAAATATACGCTGTCAATTTTGGTATAGTGAAATCATGACTCTATAAAACTTAGGCAAGTTTTGATACATTAATAATTTTATATCACTTTTAAATTATAATCTTTTTTTCTGCTTTCAGTTATGTTGTCAAACAGAACAAAAACACTTTTAAAAAAGGAGATATGTTATTTCTCATATACTTACATTACACATTTCTCTGACTATAGCTTTTTCCTTGTCATCTAAGTTCTCACAACCAACATCAACTTTTGGTCTTTCTAGATTTTCATGAACTTCCAACACCTGTACAAATTATTGAAAGTATTTAAAGTAATTAAAAGTATAACTAAGTTTCAATTATCTATCGTTTCTTTTAATTTTAAAAGTATTTTGTTGTAATTACATGTATGTCAAGGTAGATACAGTTGTAAATATGATTGAAAATATCCACTGGATGCAAACTATCCAGTAAAAAACATGTTATTCCCGTTTTTTTTTTTTTTTTTTTTTTTTTTTTGCATAAATGTCACTTAATCATATTATGGAACAATATACAACATATAATCAGTGATAGGAATAGAAATGAACCTATTGGTACGTAATAAATTACAAACTTATTCATAATATAAAAATTTATAGAGACAATTGCATATCTTTTAAGATATACATGTAGTTAATAATAGATACCATATACAAATTTATGCTAATTTTACCATTAAAAATTGAAAAGGGTAGATACACCAGGCCAGGAGCTCCTTTAAGTGCTCGAATCTTTAAATATTGTACAGATAGTTATGTTGAAGATGAAAAGGCCTTTTAATGTCTTATGATTTATACTTGGTTTTAAGATACAACTTATTTTTGAAAGTTAGTGAAATAAAAATGAGTTTTAAGTGATTTTAGTTTGCATGAAAAATGTTCAATGTCAAGTGATTCCATGCAAAAACTTTATATTGTATGTTTTATTGCAGGAAATATTGGGAAAATTAATTCTCAATGACACATGTTTCTTTCGTGTTTATTATTATGCATTAATCCAAATATGAAGTAGAATTTCTTAATGTGTAGATATAGTATCTAATAAGTGTCTCACATATCAAATTTGGCTGGATAAAAACATTTAGATACATGTTTTATTGTGACTAAATATTTTTAAAAATACTATTGTGTGAAAATGTGTTATATTGGTATGTGACAGTATAATAAACTATTCTGTCTTCTGTCTGATAATGTTCCATATGAGAAGAGTAACTTCATTGCAGAAAGCTCAAACAGCAAGTTTATAAAATAACAATAAATGTAATATACAGTATAACATTGATTATCACTAACCTTCATGGCATGAACAACTGCTTCTGGTTTAGATGGACTGGAGTTGTCTCCTCTTGGTGTGGGTGTGACTGATTTTCTTCCTTCTGTGTTGTCAAGGTTCCCAGCTGGAGCACCCCTCTGAAATAAAAGGAATATACATTTATATAGATTTTCATGACTTAAACCAGTGTTTTAGCTAGATTTTAACGGTGAACACATATAGTTAGACTAAACTAAAAAAACAACCAAGTTATTTAGAGGTATATCCCCACAACTTCCTATACTTCGTAATATCAATCTTACTTAATAAAATTGTTTCTTGAGAAGAGATTTATTTAAGATTAAAGTCTTCAAAGAATTCCAATTTTCTATGCATTGGAAGATCCAGAGGGAATCCTTTTTGTTGGGATTATTATTTTGTTGTTCCTAAATATTTTCACAACATAATAACAAATTTTACAGCTAGCATTCTTTTTATTAATGACATTGTTTAAAGTTAAAGTTTTTAACCAAAAGTCTGCAAACAGATTTCATTCATTTTGGGAAAAAACATGTTTCCAAAGATGAAAAACAAACAAACATTAACAAAACATTATCACATAAGTCAAATAAAACTTACTGTATCAATTTTTTTGGTAGATTTTCTTTCCCCTGGAGGTCTGTAGCCATCAGCAGCATTTCTTTCCGATTTCTTAAATATACAGTTTTTAATCAATAAATTGAAACTATTTTGCAAAGAATTCTGGAAAGACTTAACGTTTACTATGACATTGGCATTTTGTGCAATTAAAATTATTTTTTATCTTTTTCCTCCCTTCCTTTTAATGAACAATTTACTTGTATATATCAGGGCTCACCACACTTGAACATAACAGGGAGACTCAGAGTCTCCCTCAGGGTAGCAACAGGGAGACTTCAGGGCATGACAGGTCTACCAGAGAGACTGTGTTTTTTCCCCCATTCGTCGCCTGTCGAGTAAATACCTGTTATTTTGTGTCTTATAGTGTATACTTTACATTCCTTTATTGTGTTTTATCCTGTATTGTTTGAGATTTTATCTACATTTACTCCATATCCTTCCATTTTAGTCATAATCTGAGATTTTGTCTCATGTGCATTTAATCAATATCCTTTGTCAGAGATTGTGAGTTTGTCTTATGTACATTTGATAGAGATGTTTAATATTTTTTTACTATTTTTGCAGGTTTCCTCTACAGCCATGATGATATCTTGTAATAAACTGATTAATTTATATTTGAAATGAATAAAACTCAATTTCTGATTTTCATATTTTATTTATTTGATATTTGAATCCAGTATAAGAGACATAAGAAATATATGACTAAACAGGGTTCTCCCTAAGAATTTTTCAAGATGAGTCCCAGTCCCAGGACCCATCACCGCTTTTTTAACATACATTGCTGCATGATTTTGACCATGGTAGGCCTATTGTACTATTGTTAAAGTTTAATTAAAATCATGTGCTGCCTTAAAATACTGACGAATATAATTTGAAATAAAAAAAAAATTAAAAAATGAAATTATGCAGTGGTGCTCCGAACTTGGAAGAAAATTTCTGTTACAGATATGTGCAAAAATATTTGCACCTTTTGACACAACTTATTTATTATTGCCATTTTATTTTTTAATATTTATTTATCTATAATCTTTACTATATTTTCTCAAACATACTCTTAAAATCCTCCCATTCACCTTGCTTGAACACCTTAATAAACAATACATGTATTGACAAAATTTCCAATTGTGCATAGATATATCAAAATCCGCTAAATTTATTTTTAAATAAGGTCTACAGATTGTTACCGGTCGGTAAAAAACACCGTGACCAATGAAAAATCACCAAGATCTCCAAGAAAAAAATGACGGTTCGAGACTTTTAATGAAAATAACGGTCTTCAGACGCAACTGATTACGTACGTTGTTCGGAGGCGCCTTACTTAAAAACACAGGGTGACTCATTTGTCGCTCTGGAGCCGATGACAGGGCGACATTGGCGAGCATTAGGTGACTTAATCGCCCAGTTTGGTGACCCCTGATATATGTATGTATGATGGAAGCAAAATAAAAATATATATAATTGATTTATATTTTGGTGATTTTCTTTTTCATCTTTGTTTTGCTTGTGTAACTACAAACCTGAGCTAATTGTTTCTTTTCCTCTTCTAGATGTTTTACTTGTTCTTCCAATTGCTGAATATATTGTCTGGTATTTTCTGAAAATATAAATCATAAATTTTAAGACTCAATACACATGCAATAGGCCGGGTTGAATTTACTGTGTATAAAAGGATAACATGCATGTAAGATCTAACCCATACTACAGGTAAGTTTATGATGACCAGTAACAATGTGTCATGTGAGACCAAACATTGTACATTGTATGCACTAGTTTGGACTCTATGGATTTCAAAAATATGTGATTCCAATTTCGGTAAATTTCCTGAAAGTATCTAAGACTATTACATTGTATTTTTTTGGAATTTTACTTAGCAACTATAGATTTTTTTGCACCATATTAACCTTAAGACTAATCTATATCAGTTGAATTTCAAAATATGTGATTCCAATTTAGTAAATTTCCTAATAAACTACTTTATTTGTGATTTCTTCCTGGCAATCATATGTATTTGGAATAACTATAGCAACAGCACTAATTTGGATTGTATGGATTTCAAAAACCCAAGGGTAGCGCAGGGATATGCAGTGGGGCTGTTTTGAAAAGAAGTCCCCTGTAGTGTTTCACTTTGCCCATACTCGTGTCTTTAGCAAAGTTGAAGTCGTCCTGAAAATATTCAAGTTGCCTGAACTCGTGTCAAAAGCGAAGTTTTAATTACTCGCCTGATCCATTTCAATGGTCAAAATTGCGAATATGACCGCCGTTATTTTAAGGGAATTCCGACTCATGTAACGAAAATAAAGTCCATGTCCCCATTTTTTTCAACCAATAAACAAAGGGAAATAATCCAATAAGAAAAATATGGGTAAACTGGGCCTGCTGACAACTCGGACCACAGTAAGTCGGATTGGAATAACAATAATTTAGACGACCCGGACATTACGACAATGAGAAAAACCATGAGAAAGATACTGTGAACGAATGATTAGATTTTATGAACTTTATGTTGACTCTGTCATACACATTTTGTAGACTGGGTTAGAAGGCATGCAAGTTTAATTTGCCTTAACCCAGTTGAACTGTAAATCAGAGAATGAATCTGAATTTCTTTTAAAAAAAAAACATTAGAATAAGACTAGCTCTTTAAAAAAAACATATCATAGTGCTGATTGGTGCTTTGGAACGTCTTATTATGAATTCTCCCTCTGTCCACTTCTCCTTGTCAGCATAAGAAGAAGAAGTCACTTCTCCCTGTCAGTGCCTTCCAGACCAACCCATGAACACAGTTTGAAATTTTTATTAATATAAAATACCTTGATTTTGCCTAAGATCTGTAGAGTGTACCATGTCTAATGGTTGATCTTCCATTCCTGCTGTAGTACTGTTACTGCTACCATCTCCATCATCTCTCAAATTGGAATTATATCTAATTCTCTCCTGATCTAAGTATAAGCAAAGTTCCTTAAGTTCTGCATTTTCTGAAACAAGTTCTTCTTGCTTGGATTCTAGATCTGCAAGTTTTTCTTGATAAGCAGAAACTTCACTTCTCATAACACTAGATGTGTACCTTCCAAATCTTTGCCACTCACGGGCAAGTTTACGACTTCGTTGTCTATCATCATCAAGAAAACAGCACAAGTCTCGCAATTCTTGATTATCATCTTGCAGATTTTGGTTAATGTCCTTCAATCCTCTGATTTCTAATAAGTTGATCTGCATGCGGCGATTCACATCTTTAATTATACAGCTATGTTCTGCAGCTAGAGATCTGCTCTCTGATTCCATCCGACGAATTATTCTGACAAGTTCATCTGAGGTTTTCTTTCTTAATTCCTCATCTTCAACTTTAGCAAGGGCCACCAATGAAGCACTAGGTGATAAAGTCTTATAAGGAGCAATACCAGGTGACAGTGACATACTACTTGCACTACGCACACTTGATCCAGATACACTGTTACCGGATGGTAAAGATGAAACACTCATCATGAAAATCAAAATTTTATAAAAGAAAAAATCTTTTACTGCTGTAACAAAACTGCCAAAATAAATCTATAACAATTAAAAATTATCACATAATCCAGGAAAGTGTGCTTAAGTTGTAAATCAATAACAGTCAATCATGTATTTTTACACCTTTTTAATTGTTTAATTCCTGTAGGGGGTTTATTTAATGTTTTCGCCATGTGGTGTCATATCACATAATTATTTTTATTTGAACATTTCTTCTTCCAAACTGCCATAAGCATATTTAGACAGTTAAAACATGTCCACAGGAAATTTAAATACCACTCCTGAAAAGAGAAAAAATATTCACAGACAACTCTGTTTATTCATTCATTACTTTATTTACATATGTTCTAAAATATAACATTAAAAATTATTTTGAATTGAAAAAAATTCATAAAGCAAAACAAAAAGGCATTTTTGACATATAAACTAAAACTTCAATATATGAAGGCCCATAACAGTTGCAGAACAGAGATAAATCATGAAAACCTTTTTCCCTGTAAGATTATTTTACCTTTTTTCATGCCATATTAACAAATGATGCATCTATTTTGTTAGGGTTTTTTCCAAAATAGTGGACATTGTAAAAATTTGATAATTTAAAGTTAATTACAAAATTAACACTTGATCGAATTATGACAATAGTTTTTTTCATGTACTTTAGGAGTCCTTCTCTTTGTCACAATGGACTCCTTCATTTTTAGGTAAACTGAAGTTTGGAAGGTTCTTAAGTGTGTGGTAACAAAATTTTCAAAGAGCCTTGAATGTGGGGTATTTCTCTTCAAAACCTTCACGTTTTCAGAATACAGCTATCAAGACATGTAAAGATGTTGTTTATTGCTACAATAAATAAATTTATGTGTTTCATAAGATATTAATTACTTTAGTGAACATTTTAACTTTTAGAATACGTTTTATCTACATTTACAGGTAAAAATTGCAATAAACATAATCCTTTCCATTACCTGATATCAGTGGCACTGTCACAATTAGAAATCTGGGGAGTTTGTATTAAGTGGAAAGTTGTCAATTAAATGCATGGAATAGACGACATTTGCAGACATTGTTGTTAAGATCTGTTTACCTTCATAATTATTTTTGCACATAAAAAATAAATTTGCTGAGTTGTACATCATTTGAAAGGAAAACTTTAGTTTTTCAAAGTCACTCTTGTTTATATTATCCTAAATAAAGTGTTTTATTAATAATTTGCATAAAAGTACATTTCAAAAGGCAGTCTGCATTTGCACTTCCAAAGAACAATCTGATGTTCAAATGAGGAGTTATTTTAAAAGTTTTAATCAAAATGGTAAAAAATCTTACATTAATACATTTAACATCAACTTTCTATTACTTCTGAAAAGTTTTTTGCAAATTTTTAATGGACCAGTTCCAAAAAAAGAGTGACCATAGTATCAGGGAAGATAGTCCAAAATTACATGTAAGACTGATATGATTAGCTATGTGGCAGGTTTAACAGACCATGTTTATTTAAATCATTATGATCTGAATTGTGAAATTGAATGATTAATTCAGGAAAATGAATTTAAGAAATTTTTTGGCTAGATTGGAGGCCAGGAAAATATGTATTTCGTATGAAACGTGCCAACTTTGTAAAAAATTGATTGGAATGGACATCAATGATTAGATTTTTTTTCTTGAAATAATTTTTATCATCTATAATGACAAAATTGCATATTTAGAGTGATTTTAACCATATTTGAAGAATGTCAACATATCCAACCACAGAATTCACTGTTTGTAACCGACTCTTCACATTTTCATTCAAAAACTAAAAATATCACAAAGATAAGATATTTTATTGACATTTTTATTCAAATAGAGAGTAAATGACCCAAAATTAATGCTCTAAAGCATTAACAAAGAAGTAATCACTCAAGTCTACCATCTTGTCATGGAAGCCATCGTGCAAGGGTTAAGATATTCGAGGGCACTTTTACACAGAACTGTAAAGTTGGCTCTGTAATAAAAGTCAGCAAAGACCAGCTATACCTTACTTGCAATAATAAAAAAACACTGTGTAGGTGATATTATCTCAATGTTTTCTAGATGAAAAGTTGCTTATATATTAAGTTATGACAAAAATACTTGTTTTGCCATGTTTACGGTATCGTGTGTAAATAAACTCAATTTATTGTTAAGTAAAGTCTAGTAATTAGCTATTAAACAACAAAACGGGTTTGTAATACTCAAAAACTACAGCAATAAGTTATAATTGATCCGATTCTTTGTTGTCCTATTTACCTCAAAAATTAGGTTACTTTCAATGGCAGATATACCTGTTAATGCAATAACTTCCGGTAATACCTGAAGATACAACAAAAAACCGACAAACAATATTGACGACAACGGTCTACAGTAGTGAAAAAATATGTGAGAAAAATTAACTTGTAATCACTATCAATTAAAATAGGAGTTGAACACACCTCACCTCAAATCCTCAGTGATGAAGATGCTAGTGATCATTGTCTCAATAAACTACCTATAGACAACTCATCCAACAAGACCTCTGTATGGGCTGTGGATCATCACTAAATATATTATTTTTCTATCAGCACATATTACCTGATGGTATAATTCCCCAGTATGATTCACACCCATATACTGTCATTTTACAAATTTAACAAACTGTAAATGATACAACTCCGAATTAAAAAAAAACTCCAAGGGTCTATGCCGGAGCATTAAATCATAGTCAAAGCTATATCCATATGACAAATATGTAATTATCCCAGCGACCAAAGCTCCCAATAACATCGTTTTTGTCTGCAAGAACTATTTTTTTTTAGTGTCTTAGAAACGAGTTGGGAATAGATAACACTGCAGGTAACCCAACTTATACACCGACCACACTCACTAAGCAGGAAGTCCTTGATAACCATAAAACCGTTCTCCATTCCTTTGGCATTTCTACAAAGGGTGAAGAAATGGACCCATCTGCTCTTTATTGGATTTTACTTAGCAACTATAGATTTTTTGCATCATATTAACTTTAAGACTAATCTAGATCAGTTGAATTTCAAAATATGTGATTCCAATTTAGTAAATTTCCTGATAAACTACTTTATTTGTGATTTCTTCTTGGCAACCATATGTATGAAATAAAACTACATATAAGAATCCGTTTAAACAAATGTACATTGCTGGGTCAGCTTGTTTCTCTACAAAACCTCTTTCAAAGATTTTAACATTGATTATTAAAGAGGGCCTTCAGAATTACTGTGAAACATCTTATTCAACGAGTGGTGTCAATCAGATATGGATTCTTAAAAACTCCAAAAATTTACTACAATATCTAAAATCTAAATCTTTGGCTACATGCAACAGCATAAAAACATTCGACTTCTCTACACTCTACACTACCTTACCACATTCTAAATTAAAATAACTATTCATCAATGTTTTTTCGAGAAAAATTGCACGCGCAGGTATAAATGTCTAGTTCTAAGTAGAGAAAAGGCTTATTTCATGAAGAACCAATCTGATTCTGACAAAAATATTCTGAAGATGAAATTCTCATAGACAGCATATTTGTTGAATTTTACGGTCGTATTTTTCAACAAACAATCGGCATTGCAATGGGAACCAACTGTGCTCCTCTCCTCACCGATTTGTTTCTGTAATCCTATGAAGCGGACTTCATTCAAAGACTAGTACGTGAAAACAAAAAGAAACTAGCCAATCCTTTAATTTTACTTTTCGTTACGATATAGATGACGTGTTGTCGTTAAATAACTACAAATTCCAAGACTTTCTACATTTCATCTACCCCAGTGAGCTTGAAATTAAGGATTATACAGATACATCGAAGTCCGGTTCATATTTGGATTTGTTTCTTGAAATAGAAAATGAGGGACATTTAAAGACAAAACTTTTTGACAAACGTGATGTCTCCAACTTTCCTATTGCTAACTTCCCTTTCTTGAGTAGCAATATACCAGCATCGCTTGCATATGGCGTCTACGTTTCTCAGCTTATCCAATATTCAAGAGCATGCCGGAGTTATTCTGACTGTCGACAAAGAGGATTACTGCTATCACAAAAGCTCCAAATACATATGGTTGGTAAGTAGAAATCTCAAATAAACTAGTCTTTGAGTCTTTCAGGAAATTTACCAAAATTTGAATCACATATTTTTGAAATCCAAATGATTCTTATAAGTCTTAAAGCTAATATGATAAAAAAAAAATCGATAACTGCTAAGTAAAATTCCAAAAATAATAGTCTTAGACACTTTCAGGAAATTTACCAAAGTTGGAATCAAATATTTTTGAAATCTAGATGGTCCCAATATGTGCTAGTGCTGATGTGATCCAGAAAATAGGTTTCTTGTCAAATATAAAAAACTAATGATCTTTGAGACTTCCAATAAATTTACCAAAGTTGGAACTGCATCTTAAAATAATTACGAAACCTTTAGCACAAGCTACATTAGTGGTACAATTACTGAGCTAGCTTTCAGTTCAATATTTCAAATAACATGAGAGGAGTTGAGTGACAAAGGAGTAATTTATCCTAAGCTACATGCGTAGTTCGACCAAAATCTACCAATTTCAAATTGAAATGAATTACGGCGACGAGGCATATTTTAGGTGTTTGCTAATTTTTTTCATAAGTCTTCAGAGGAATTGTTATAATGAGAAGTAATATAATAGGAAGTATTATTAACATCATCCAGTTTTTGTAAAATAAAAAATGCATACAAAAACAAACAAAACTAGAAATTGGTGCCATCAGAAACGATGTCAATCCTCGCACTGCACAAGTCAAAAAAACAATTAACAGTGAAAAATTAGCAATTTAGCAATTTCAGTCTGAAAATTGGAACCCTGAATCAAATTTCAAAATTAAAAACCTTATTGCACATCTACACATAGTGAAGCAAATGAAACCACTGAAACAAAAAATGAATGAGTATTTCCAGAGACAAAGCAAAATTAGCAATTTCACATTTTCGGTCCCAAAATTTGATCCCTTAATAGATTTTCAAAATTACAAACATTTTCGCATATCTACAGAAAATAAAGAACAACATTATATATATATATATATACAAATAAATTTGTTAAATCTAAATGAAAAATGAAAGAGGAGTTTCAGGCACAAGCTTAAATTCACTATTTCCGAAATACAACCCCTGTAAAATAAAATTTCTAAAACCTTATTGTGCATCTACATACAGCATGTGACAATATTGTATAGAAATTAAAGGCATAAAATGAAAAATTAATAAGGAGTTTAGTTTAAATTTCCAGTTTTCGAAATTCGACCCCTGTGGGCCCCTATTTTTAAAAATCTAAATTATAAAACCTTATTGCGCATCTCGTAACGCATTATTATCACTAAGCCGTAATTGACTTGAACTTTTCAAAATTTTAAGTGCTCATCCATGCAGAAAAAGAAGGTCACAGCCAGCATCTGAACCATGCATCTTACAAAGCATCTCTGGATGCTTTGGTTGATGTGGTACTTGCCTGTTAGCAGGAATGCACTTTAACCATTCTTCTGTAAGTGGTCATCCATGCAAAAAATATAGGACACAGCCAGCATCCAAAGCATGCATTGTGCTAAGCATCACTAGGTGCACTTACCATACCAATATGGTTGATGTGGCACTTGTCAGTAAGCAGGAATGGACTTTAACCATTCTTAGGTCTGTAAGTGGTCATCCATCCAGAAAAAAAATATCTTACTTCAAAAACACTAAAAATGTTGATGTGGTCATCTATGCTGAAGCAGAAGGTCACAGCTATAGCAATATGATTGATGTGGCTTGTGTCAGTAAGCGGGAATGGACTTAAACCATTCTTCTGTAAGTGGTCATCCATCCGGAAAAAGTAGGTCACAGCCAGCATCCAAGCATGCATCGTGCATAGCATCTGTAGGTGCACCAACCATGGCAATATGATTGATGTGGCATGTGTCAGTAACCAGGAATGGACTTTAACCATTCTTCTGTAAGTGGTCATCCATTGGGAAAAAGTAGGTCACAGCCAGCATCCGAAGCATGCATTGTGCTTAGCATCTGTAGGTGCACCAACCACGGCAATATGATTGATGTGGCATCTGTCAGTAACCAGGAATGGACTTTAACCATTCTTCTGTAAGTGGTCATCCATTGGGAAAAAGTAGGTCACAGCCAGCATCCGAAGCATGCATTGTGCTTAGCATCCGAAGGTGCACCAACCATGGCAATATGATTGATGTGGCATGTGTCAGTAACCAGGAATGGACTTTAACCATTCTTCTGTAAGTGGTCATTCATGCGGAAAATATAGGTCAGAGCCAGCATCCGAAGCATGCATTGTGCTTAGCATCACTAGGTGCACCTACCACACCAATATGATTGATGTAGCACTTGTCAGTAAGTGTGTATGGATCTTAACCATTCTTCTGTAAGTGTTCATTCATGCGGAAAATATAGGTCAGAGCCAGCATCCGAAGCATGCATTGTGCTTAGCATCATTAGGTGCACCTACCATACCAATATGATTGATGTGGCATTTGTCAAGAAGCGTGTATGGGTCTTAACCATTCTTCTGTAAGTGGGTGAGGACACCGACACCGACGCCGACGCCGACGCCGACGCCGGGGGTATCACATAAGCCCCCCTCACTTTCGTGAGGTGAGCTAAAAATCAAAATAAAAAAACCTTATTGCGCATCTACATACAGTAATACGAGAAATCGGATGAAAAACAAACATTTTATGTTTCCACCAAAATTACTAACTTTTTACCCCTTGTATCTCAGAAACAATAAACGATAGTGAAATGTTGACATACTAATGAAAGCACTCATCAAGGTGAATTAAAAGAAAGAGGACAAATATACATAAGGAACAAATCATAAAAACGGGAAGACAAATAAACAACGACAAGCACAACAAATAAACACTGAAAACTAAAAAACAATGAACAACACGAACTCCTATATAATCCGGGAGTGAACCTAGGTGCTCCGGAAGCGTAAGTAGTTCATGCTTCGTATGCGGCACCCCTTGTGAAGTTTAACAAAGTCAATCCGAAGGAAGTCACAAATCGGCGAAGGTACATGAAATGTTTCGACAGTGTGAACAGGTCCAACTTCATCTTAGATATTGGAACACTGTTAAGGTCAATCAATTCTTGATGACGACCGTGAAATATATGCCCCAGTTACACTAGTGGCATATTCATGCCACTACAACTGCATAAGTCCCAGACATAAGGTTAAGTGGGATGTAATTATCATTGTCAGAGTGTCACTTAAAATGTTCGTACAAAATAACCCAGTAGATAAAATTAAAAAACAGTAGTACGTTTTCTTGTTGAATATTTCTAGTAGCAGGTGTTCTTCACGGAACATTCTCTCTTTAGTAACAGCAATCATGCTGATCATACGTCAGTATCTAAGGCACAATATTTACGGTGGCTTATTCCCAAGTAGGTAGAGTTTTGGTTGTAATTGTAAATGGTCAATAGACGGACAGACTTCAGATATGTTTGCTTTATGAATTACCCTGTTTGCTTGGGATATGTCGATTTATTTGAATTTCCGACGGCATTTCTGACGTTAGCTTTTGCTCCCTCGATCATTATCTTTCAAAGTGTAATCAATTCTGAAAGCTCACGGAATAGAAAACGAAGAAAATAAATGGAAAGGGTGAGCTGTGAAAAGGGGACATAAAACGACTTAATTGTACAAAATACATAATCCGAACAATACCAAATACAAAATCATACACTATTGTCTCACAGGAGCCTGTATCGCTCACCTGGACTATGTCCATCTTGACTGGCGACATGGAACTTTGCTGTCAAGTTCCATTTGTCCCACTGGTTACAAACAAGAAGATCTTTCAGTGAACTTTCCCATTAGGTCCTATTTTAAACTAAGTTCCGCTCTGGCAGCCATCTTGAATGGTGGACATCGGATATAATTCTGAAAGAGGACAACCTAAGGACCATTGCTGCCTAGTTTTGTTCCAATTGGCCAGGTGGTTTCAGACAAGGAGATCTTTAAGTAAATTTCCCATAGGGGCCTATGTTAAACTATGTTCGGCTCTGGCAGCCATCTTGGATGACGGGCGGGTCATCAGTTATAATTCTAAAAGAGGACCACCTAAGGACCGTTGCTGCCAAGATTTGTTCCAATTCGCCAAGCGGTTTCACACAAGATGATGTTTCAGTAAATTTCCCATAAGGTCCTATGTTAAACTATGTTCGGCTCTGGCGGCCATCTTGGACGACGGACGGGGACATCGGATACAATTCTGAAAGAGGACTACCTAAGGACCATTGCTGCCAAGTTTTGTTCCAAGCGGTTTCAGAGGAGAAGATTAAAATGTGAATTGTCGACAGACAGATATACTTAGTTGTAGTTTGGCAAGCAGGTTCGTTGTATAAATCTGTATTGGCTGAATAAATATAGTGTAAAGACACTTTTAGTTTTAATGTTAGTGTTTAGAACAATGAAATTCAAAATTTGTACTATCCTAAAATAGAAACTCCCAGTATCACGAATAGCTCACCTGGATTAAGAGAGTAGGATCATTTTCTGCTACATTTATTTCACTTCAAAACGTCGACTAACGAATCCCAAAATCTTTCGAGACAGTCTGGTATGTTTTCTCTAAGATTTGCTAATAATACCTAACAAATAGGTTACTAAATGTTTTCTTACTACTCAAATATCACTTTGGGAGAAGTCACACAAAATCCTTAACAATTGACCTATATCGCCACAATACACGACATTTGGAGGTAGAAGACTAACTTATTAATGATAAAGCATATAATTATCCCCGCACTTCGAAGAAGTTTGGGGATTTTTGTTATCGCCCTCGTCCGTCTGTCCGGTATGTCCGTCCGTTCGTCACACTTTCTTGTGACCTAAACGCCTCGCTCATTTTCAACCTCATGCATTGAATTTCTATATAGTATTGTCACATACTGTATGTAGATGGACAATAAGGTTTTAGAATTTTAATTTCCGAAAATTGAGGCCCACAGAGGTCGAATTTCGAAAATTGGGAATTTAAGCTTGTGACCTAAACTGCTCTTTTATTTTTGACGTCATGCATTTAATGTCTTTACAGTATTGTTACATCTGTATGAAGATGCGCAATAAGGTTTTAGAATTTTTAATTTTCAAAATTGGGGTCCACAGGGGTCGAATTTTGAAAATTAGGATTTAAGCTTGTGACGTAAACCCCTCTTTCATTAATTTTTGACTGCATGTACTTAATTTCTATACATTATTGTCACATCCTGTATTTTTATGCGCAGTAAGGTTTTAGAAATAAAGTCAAGAAATATAAGGGATATTCGAAAGGGGAAAATAGAAACAACTGACAAACTCCGGAGAAAAACGAAGACAAAACCGAAACAATACATGCGCTAACAATTAAAAACTAAAAACACATGAACATGGACCCCACAAAAAAATGGGAGTAGACTCAGATGCTCCGGAAGAGTAAGCAGTCTCTGTTTCCTGCAGGACACCTGTCATGCTGCCCACGTCAAATTTTGATTTTAAAAAATTGGGGCCCACAAGGGTCAGATTTAAAAAATTGTGAATTTAAGCTTGTGACCTAAACCCCTCTCATTTTTAAATTCATGCATTTATGTTAAATACATTATTGTCAGACACTGTATGTAGAGTCGCAATAAGATTTAAGTATTTTGATTTTTAAAAGTTCTAACAAGGGACGAATTTCGAAAATTTAGTATTTTAGCTTGTGACCTCAGCTCCTAACTTTTCCATTTTATGCATTTTATTTCTCTACAGTATTGTCATACACTGTATGCAGATTCGCAGTAAGGTTTTAGAATTTTGATTTTCCCAAAATTGGATCTGATTTCAAAGACACGATTGTGAGAAAGGTGCACAGAGATACGACATGTGGGGAGTTCGGGGATAGCTGTTGTTTCCGACTGCCTCAATGTAGTTCTTGATTGTTAAGATAAAAAGAATGGTAATGGAGCTAGTGAAAAAAAGGAAAGTGGTCCTATTCCAGTGCCAATCAACGACCATAACAGCAGTACCTGGTTGGTGATTAGGGAAAGGGCAATTTTTTTTTTATCATGGATCATCTCCATGTAACCGCGTCGGTGATCTCGTGCTCGGAATGTGGCGGGTCCGACTTCCGGACGGGGCAAACCAAATACATTACAGCTGGTATGTGCTGCTTCTCCGTCAAGCACGAGGCGTCTAGTAGTAGTATGAGCAAATGACTGTGTGGCTCGGAGTCAGCATGTGTAAGGATGGGGTGATAGGTCTTCATGCAGCCGACTGTTACCTCGTGAAATTATGCTTAGCATGTCGATCTAGTACAAAGCATCCATCCCCTGCATGTAAATACCCTTGCTGCCTGCATTTCTTTAAACTGGCTCAAGTTTCAAAGAAGTAAAATTTTCGGCGGTTCAACTATTAATGGCTGAATTATTTCTTACAGGTTCCTATAAGACATTATCGCTCACCGTTAACTGTTTAAGCAGCTCATTGTTACTATTTGCTATTTTTTTTTTCATTAAAACAGGCCATATTGGTGTGCAGTCTGGACAGGGTTCTTAGAACATAATTTTGATCACTTAAGGACTACTTCAAGAAAGTTTGGTCTAATTAATTGTAAACAAATTCAATTTTTTTCAGATAATTTGTTTTAAAAACAGTCATTCTGGTTGAATGCAAAGATACAATTTTGATAGGGACTACCTTAGGACCAGTAGTTTCAGATAGAATTTTAGATATTTTTGCCGATTTTACTATTTTTAGTATTGAAATCAATATTCAGACTCCAGGGTATATTTTTTAAAAGAAATGATCTCACAAAATTGTTATCTTAATTGCCATAGTACCTTTAGATGAGATTTTTAAATATTTTTTTGAGTTGATTTTTCTATTTTTCGAAACAGTTGCCATATTGATCCGTACACAATTTTGAAAGAGAAAAAAGGACTAATTTTAGATGAGAAGATTTTTCAATATTACTTTGTGGTTTTTCCTTTTAACAGCAGCCATATTCATTGAAAATGTCTTGAAATTATTTTACTGATTTTTCTAATTTTAGCAAAGGCGGACACATTACTAAATGTACCAGGTCTTAACCCCCTTAGTAAGGGCCTCACACAATTTTGAAATGGGACCAACAAAAGACCATTCCACTAAATTGTACTAGTAGTTTCAGAAGAGAAGATTTGTTTCAATATATTTTAACTGACTTTTCTTTTTATTTTAGGAATTGCAGCCACATTAGTATCAGGTCTGTTTCAGAGGATATTTTGTAATTTTATTTTCCCAAGGAAATGGAACTCCCCAAGACCATTTGAACAAAATTTCATCCTGACCCAGTTGTTTCAGATGAGATTTTTAAATTAAAGGATGCGGTCATAACTCATAAACTACTAAACTAAGGGTCTGTATTGCTCACCTGGACATTACCTGAACACCAAAAGAATAAAATGCTTCAATGGTTCAAACAAAAGGTCTTTTAAGTGAAATTCTCATAGGCTAAATTTGGCCGTGACGGTCATCTTGGTTTGGTGTTTGAATTATCGTATGGAACTCTACAAGAAGACCTGCTAAGGACTGTTGCTATCAGGTTTGGTTCCAATTTATGAGTAATTAAGATCATTCAGGGAATTTTGGTTAAACGAGGTCTGGCTGTTTGCTAGGTCATCGGCTAAAATTCTGTAAAAGGACCTTTTATGTATCATTGCTGCAAAGTTTGGTTCCAATATGCTCAGTGGTTTCAGAGAAGATGGTCATAATATTGCATAAAACTGTCATATTGATGAAGAGGGCAAATATACCTAAGGAGCAAATGAAAAAATGCAATCCATCTGACACATAAACCTGGTAAGACAAATGAACCATAAGCACAACAAATACTGAAATCTAACAATTAACAAATATAAAAACCAGGAGTAAACCAAGGTGCTTCACAAGGGTAAGTAGTTTCTGCTCTGTATACCACACCCATCAAGAGGTTCAACAAAGTCAATCCGGTGGTGGTCACAAATCGGTGGAGGCACATGAAATGTTACGGCAGTGGGAATAGGTACAACATCATCTTCGATATTCGAACACTGTACCTTTCAATCAATTCGTAACATCGACCGTAAAATCTCCTAAGTGATGACAAACTTATCCTTAACCTGGTTAAGCAGCTACTGCAACAGCAGTAATCCTCTTTGTCAAAAGTCATGGTAACTCATGAATGCCCTTGAATATCGGATAAGCTGAGAAACGTAGACGCCATATGCAGGCGATGCTGGTATATTGCTACTCAAGAAGGGAAAGTAAACAATAGGAAAGTTGAAGTCATCAGGTTTGTCATAAAGTTTTGTCTTCAAATGTCTCTCATTGTCTATTTCAAGAAACAAATCCAAATATATACAAGAGATTCATACGCAGTAGCGAAATGTCCCCTATCAATATGTATAGACTTATACAATTAGATTGTTGCAATATCCCCCAAAAATGGTCAGTCACACAACTCCCGTAAAAATTGTCAAATCGGAATGGCGATATAATATGATCAACTAACATATTATTGCAAACAATATTTTGAAGTTTAAAAGTTTTCTGTCAAACAGTTTCAGAGGACCTGCATTAACAAGAGGTCAATACTGCAATACTCCCCCCCCCCCCCCCCAAAAAAAAAAAAAAATTACTCCCGTATAAAATGGTGATATATGATCTACTACATATGATGGCAAACAATCATTCTGTCAAACAGTTTCAGAGGAGTTGCATTAACGGTCTTGGGGGTAGATGGATGGATGAATTATTGTTTAACGTCCAGTGGTAGCCAGGTGCATATCAGGACGAGAACATGTTGATATGATAATAAATATGATCCCTGCTTTGTACTAGACCGACACGCTAAGTCGGATTTTTAATGTGCTAGCTCACGAAGTAACTGTCCCCAGGAAGACATATCACCTCACTCGGACACATTATACTGACTCCGAGCCAACCAGTCTTTGCTCTTACTCCTAGATGCCGCACGCTTGGCGGAGAAGCAGCAAATACCAATTTTAATGTCTTTGGTTTGACCCGGCGGGGGATCGAACCCGCGACCTTCCGCACTCGGTCTTGGGGGTAGACGGACAGATACTATTACTATATCCCTTGAAATGCTCGCGTTTGTTGGGGACAATGACTGATTTTACAGCTTCTTTAACAAAAGGTCAAATAGACAAATTAAACCAAATAAGTTTACTTTAAGATTTTTTCTAATTCCTCCTTTCTGTAATTTTTGTCAAAGGCTGACAAGACTCAATATATTTTTTAAAGAGGAATCAACCAAGGGTGTGTAATAGTTTGCAAAATGGTTAAAGTAATTTTGTACAGTTGCTGTAGTATACTTTATAAATTAACAGATAATATTATTTATCATACGTTTGTTTCTTGATTAACCAAATATAACAATTTCAATACTTAAAAAACCATACAAGTTCTATTACAGTTTTTCTACTCAACAAAAAAAAACAGATAAACATCTTTATCAGCTGAATCCAAGTTCACAATGTGAAGATCCATTTGGTCCACACCCTCTGGCAAATTAACAACAGTATTGTAATCCTCACCCTTGCTATCTGGAACATCAATCCTGTTTCTGAAAGTTTTTGACAAATTTTCTGGTACATCAATAACATTGTGAATTGTTTTTTCATCATTCTTATTAACATTTTCTCTTTGATTTTCAGGTTTGGAAAGCCTGTAAACACATGTATTCTGTAATGTGTCTTTATTACATATCTTTCTAATAATGCACTCTGTTCTGGTCTTGGACCTGATTCTTTTGTTTGGTTCTCCAAACATATCTCTGTTTTTCCTTTTGCCTTTAGAATTTTCTTCAAGAAATGAAACGTTTGTGTCATCAGTTTGAACTGCCTTATCACATTTCCCTTCAATGATACTGTTCTCCATTAACTCATTTTCTATGTTTTCCTCATCATGTAAGGAAGGAACATGCAAACTTTGTGCTTTCTCACTCAGTATTGGTGATCTACATGTACCTATTGGCTTACATTTAATAGATGAATTATCTGTTTGCTTTTTGTTTACATATTTATATTTTGATTCTTTGTTTGCCAAAGATTTATGTGTTCTTTTTACTGGAGAAATATCTAATGGATCACACTGGATGGATGAATCTTGTACTGAACTGATCAATGTTTTGGTTTTTTTGTTTACATTTGATACTCTTGTTTTATTTTTCAATGGTGTTGTTTCTACTGATAAACACATCTTTGTTGATGAATCGGGAGTTTCTTTGTTCAATGCTGCTGTTTGTAATAATCCTTTGGTGATAAATCCAGGTTTACTTGTCACGTCTGGATTTTCTACTGGTACATACTGCTTGGGTAAGTTTTTTGCTTTACTCGTCACAGATGAAATATCTGCTGATGCATTCTGCTTGTATATGCTCTGTGCTTTACTCATCACTGTTGATTTGTCTAACTGTAAATGCTGCTTGGATATAGTATGCAGTTCACTTTTATATTTTTGCAATATTTTGTCATTGTTTGATACTGACACATTTGATGTAGACTTCTTTTTCAGTGTAAGTGTTTCTTCTTTATCCTTTTCTGTAAATGCATTGGTTTTTGATGTCTTATCTAATGCACTTATATCTTCAACTATGATTGATGGTTTCATAATGATTTCATTTTTCACCAAAGACTTTTTGTCTATTTGCATCTGATCTGTTGATGCTGCCATATTATCTATTTTCACTGGTGAAAAGTCTACTTTTGTTGCAGTATATATGAAACACTCTTTTGAGCAGTCCTCATCTTTTCTCTCTGTTTGTGCTAAATTTTCTTGATCTCGAATGGATTCTTGACATTCATCTAACATGTCTAAAGTCCTATATCCTTTATTTTCTAGGCCATTTTCTCCACTATCAACATCAACATCATCATCCTCATCTAAGTTCTGATCATAATTTGATGATGGCGTATGCAACTGTTGTAATTCAGTATGTTCAACATTTAAATTAGTTGAATTGGTTTCAAAATTCTTGTCCATTAAATATTCATCAACCCTTTCGTCACTGATCCTATTAAAATTACCAAGTCCAAGACTATCATCTCTATCAACATCTTGTTTATCAATTAAAATTTCACCCACAGTATTATCCAATATAGTTTCATCTTGTAAAGTCTGGTTTTGAGTATGACCTTCTGTTACATCTTTTTGGTTCACTAAAGGTACAGTAAAATGTTCTTTTCCTGAACTATTATTTTCTACAATAGCAATAGGAACATTTTTATCTTCACCTATGGTTAAGAAATCTGACTGACTTTCATGTTTCGCTGAATTGCTTAATGTATACGTATTTCTTTCCATGTTCATATGCAAACTTTCTTTCAAATATGAAGAATTACTCCCAGGTACTAACTTTTTGGGGCTTACAACCTCTGTGAAACACCAGGAATTGTATTTAATTTTTTTGTGATATTTTTGTCTATGACGACTAGCTTCATTTATATTATTTACAACAGTGCCACAGAAATTACAGTTAAATTTCTTTTTGTTATGATATGCACGTTTATGTGTGGCCAAAGCATTAGCATTAAAGCAAAAACGTCCACATTCATCACATACAAAAAATTCATCGGTGCTAACATCATTTTCATTCAGATTAGCTCCAAATACTGCAGAGGGGTCTTCCATATTACTGGTCATTTCTTTCGTTGGTTCTGATTTTTCTAATACAGTGTCATTGTCTGTAATGACTGTCTGATGAAAATTTTCACTAGAAGTAGCAGAAATTTCTAAAGGCACAAATAAATTACTAGATGAAGAGCCTGGCACTGTTCTACTTGGTGACAATGTAGTATCTAAACATGAACTTACAGACCTGTTCTTAGCACCTTGTATAGATTTGGTTCCTGACTTGGACACAGATGACTTCTCCGGAGTAACATATTTTAATTCAGACACCAATGATTTATTTTCTGATAAAAGTGTTACCTTATGACTTTGTAGCAAGCTTCTCTTTGGTGACAAAGAAACAAAAGTACTGGTTTTATTGTCAGACTTTACTTTCTGTTGTGCAACAGTATTATAATAAGAACTCAGTGGAATAGTAACTTTTGGTGATTGTTGTGAATTCACATTCTTATTTGGGGATTCTTTTAATATATGTTGTATAGAAGAGACTGCTTCCCAAGTTTCCACTTTTTGATTTTCTTCAAAACTTTTAGAAATAGATTTCATATGATGGTCTGTTTTATGAAGAATATTTTTCTGGGTGATTTTCTGATGAATTCTTTCTTTATGTTTCCTCAATCCACGGCTACTTGCTAAAAACTGTCCACAAATTTCACACTTGAATTTAGAATGATAAATTAGTCTGTGTTCTGCGAGATCCTTTAAGCTACTAAAGCATTCATTACAATGATAACATTGGATGTTTTTCTCTGGAACATATTCCATTTTATGTACTCTTTTTAAATGACGGTTCATACCTTTTCTTGATGTAAGAATTTTACCACAAAATTTACATTTAGTCTCTTGATGCTGATGGACAGTTCCTACATGAGATCTCAAAGCACGCTCAGTTCCAAAGCCTTTATTACATATTGAACAGATGTATTTTTTTTCTCCATGATGAATAAGAAGATGTAATTTCCAATGATATGGTCTTCGACTGTGAAGAATCTTTCCACAAAGCCTACAAATGTTTTTATTACCTTGTTTAATAATAAAATCTTTTGCCCTTTCAACATTGTTAAAATCAGGTGGTGTAATCTGAATAACTTTTGGTACATCTGTGTTGTTGGAATCTGACAATGTATTCAAAGTTTGATTGGAAGTGTTTGTATTGCTTTCGATAACAAAATCAGCTGATCTTATTTTAACCTGATGTCTTGATGAATCTCCATAATTTGATGTCGAGCTCAAGCCGAACGATGATATACCAAGATTACTTTTAATTAAAGATGGTACACTTGGGACGAAGCGCATTTCGTTTGTGATTATTGGAATTTCCATTTCTTTTTCCATGTATGTATGATCTTGAACTGTTTCATTGGTTTCAAAGTTCATGTGTTCATTTAAAGGTTTCCCATGAATTACTTTCAAGTGCTTTATATAGTCCACTTCCATTGCAAAAGAAGACCCACAAATTTTACAGTGAAGTGACTTTAAAGAATGTTTTCTTTTGGTATGCAATGATAAAGACTTCTTGTCACTAAATATCTTTCCACATGTTTGACAGATGTATGCATTTTTATAATAATCTGACTTGCTATGTTCACAGATTATACTTCCAAACTTAAGAAAACGTTTGCAAATTTGACAATTGATGCCCTTCTGAACAGATTGTTTTGTTAAAATATTCCTAGCTTTAGCAAATTTGTTGTTTAATAGATTGAATTTCTTCATTTTCTCATCTGTCCTCATCTTTCTTTCCTGTTTAATATTTTGACTGGTTTTCAGGCCACCGTTATGTTCTCCACTACAATGACTTCCTTTGTCACCATTCTTTCCAGTAGTTGCTTCATTTTCATTAGATGATAGACCATTTATACTGCTGATCTGATTTTCTCTTATACTATTTATTCTGGTTTGTTTTCTTAACTTTGGACAATGATTTTCTTTGATATGAGACCTGTAAAAACCTCCCACTGCGAAATCTTTACCACAATGTTCACAAAATAAAACTTGTCTCCCTTTATGTGTTTTAGAGTGAAGGTCCAGAAATTCTGAGTGTGCAAATTTCTCACTGCAGACTTGACAAGTATAAGACAATTTTTCACTCTGATGTTTCTGTAAATGATTCTTTTTCCAAATAGGACCTTTATGTGATGAAAGATTGTTACCAGCTCCACAGGCAAGACAAATCAATGGTATAAGGCCCCTATGGTCAGTCAAATGAAGGATTAATTTTTGGTATGAACTGAAACGATTCAAACAAATTTCACAAGAGAAAATTCCATTGTTCCTTACAGGACCGGGTTCAGCTATTTTTATTCCAAAATCTAACAAATCAGGAGGAGGAAACATTTTCTTTACTTCTTCCAATATAGCATTTGCCTTTGTCATGATAACCTCTACTTTATCATCTTCTAATGCTTTCTCTTCATTTAAAACAGCTTCCTTTTTATCTTGTGTTTTTTTACAATATGATGTTATGTTCTTTCCATTCTTCTTTGTTTTTCTACTTATTTTAGTTCCTGTCTCAATACATTTTTTGTCCTCTGCTGTTGATATCACACGCCTTGCCCACTTTGGTTTCATCTCCAGAAAGTCCACCATCTTTGAAGAGGCTTTACGTTTTCTTGTTGATTTACGTTCTGTTGTAGAAACAGGTTCCCTGACTGTAGTGTCTTCTTGGATTTTGGTATACATTTTCTTAGTGTATTCCATACTTGACTTATTTCGTGCTTTAATAGCAGGTGGCTGACAATTTTGAGTGTGAATCCCATCTGCTAACTTACTGTTTACTGCATAGTTTTTTTGTTTTTCCTGGGTAACATTTCTGATCACTGAATGACTATGTAGTTCAATATCGATAGTATGCAAGTTACGTAGTAACTGAGTATTATCAGTGCCTGCTGAATTATTTTCAACATCAAAATCAATTTGATTTTTCTGAGTATAATTCTTTTCATCTGTTTGTTGATTTTTTAAGTCAATATCTATGTGCACCTTAGTTGCATGTTGAGTATTATCATCACTTTGCATTTCATTTTTTCTTTTCACTTGATTATTTTCAGCAGAATTACTATCATCCTGTCTTTGGTTCTCAAATTGATTACTTTTTCTAACAGATGATGGCTTTTCCTTTATCGATCCCATTAGTTCTTTCACACAGATTTTATAGTGATTAAAATAAGGCTGAGTGAATTGGCCGTAATTTTGAAAATCTAAGTCACACAGATCACACCTCAAAAAGCTTTTATTCAAATGCTCCATATTGGTATGGAGATTTTTTAACTTCTTATTCTGAAATTGTTGACAACAGTTTTTTTCGCCACATTTATAAGGATAGTTTTCATTTTCATGCTTTTGCATATGATCTCTACTCTTTCTCTTGAAGTCTTTGCCATAGTTAAATAAATATCCAAATCCACAGGTTAAACAGATAAATGGTTTCACACCTTTATGAAAAGCAAATAAATGAATAATCAGATGATTATATTTACTGAATTTTACATCACATTGACTACATATAAATACTTCCTCATTATCTTCACTTTGATTAGAATCCAGAGTTAATGTAGAAGGATCCACATTAGCTTTTAAATTTTCCTCCCTTGACTTATTAGTCTGATCCTTGGCTTGACCAGCTTTGACATCTAATGGATCTGTAGAAAAAGGGTGATGCTCCTCCTCTTCTGACTTGTTCCTGATTTTAGATTTAAAACCCTTTTTGGATTTCGTAAATTTAACTTTCCAAGGTGGATGATTACTCTTCATAGGGGACGCTGTGGTTTTTTCCAGAATTTTTTTTTCATTTTCATTATCAAAACAATCAATACTGTGACTTGGTTTGCTGTCTAAACTATTTTCTTTGCTGTCAGGATATATAAAAGACTTGATATCTAAGCTTTCAACATCTCTTTCTCCATTTACTGTAATGATTACAGTCTCCATGCCTTCTTGATCTCCATGCAAATTTTGTTCTGATTCTAAAATTTTCGATGTTTCTTTCCCACATGGAAATTTCTTACTTATATCTGCATCCTGTTTACCAATCTTTGTTTGAGCTATACCTGAATTGATGTCAGAATTCATTGTTTCAGAAAAAAGATTTCCTGTATTAGCAGTGTCTGAATTTTTCATTTTCTTTGGAGATTCCTCAGTTTTTTCAGCATCTGGAATTTTCAAATGGCTGGTTTCACATAATGAGTGAGGCAAAAGACTAATTGATTGCTTACTTTTAGAGCAGATTGACATACTAGGTATTGATGTGCTTAAAGAAGATGTTTGGATTTGTTTTGGAAGGTTCATTAGATCTGGAAGTTTATACTGAAGAAGACATTGAATCTGTCCATCTTTAATAAGTGGTAGAATGAACGGTTTCTGACTGCTATCGTTACATCTAATGTCTGAAGGAATTTTTACAGACTCTATCCCCTTCTTTGGGGTATTGTCTGCTTCTTTCTTATCAATGACATTATGACTATATGAATTTTCTTTTCCAGAAAATAAGTCATTAACATGTGCCACAGGACTTTTTTGATAGTTTGTCTTATCAGTAATTGCACATTGATTTAACATTGAATGCTTAACCTCTGTTTCAACAGAATCATTATTTTCTTTCCTAGAATTTAAATTTATTTCATTCTGTTCTGCAAATGATTTATTTGCTTCTTCGTTGTCCAAAATAAATGCAACATTTTCTGACCTAGTTTCACGTGTTGCTGCATTGGATATCCCTTTGTTCTTTGTTTGAGCATGGAACTTTTCAGACAGATTATGCTCTGTATCTACATTGTCTAGTAATATGGATTTTTCTGTTGGTTCAATGGTATTTAAAGAACTAGGACTGTTGCTATCATAAGATGGTATATTATCTGAATCATTGACAAGTTCTAATGCTTGTTTCCTATTACGAATTTCAATAGTTTTCAGTTTATGATTTGAATAAATTTTTTCTAGAAATCCCTCTACATAGACAGTTTTCAGATTTGTTTTCTTTTGATGCTTTTTGTATTTCCTTTTTTTAGGAACTTCTTCCAATTCATTTTCACTGTTCTCTTCTAAATCTGCTTTACCAGTCTTGCATTTTTTTAAATGTTCTTGAAAATCTACATTTAATGACTGTTTACATCCACAGTTTCTACAAAACTTATAGTTGTGATCTTGTTTGTGTTCTTCCAACTTTTGTTTGTCCTTAAACTGACGAGAACATACGGTGCATACATGGAATTCTTTATCTTGTCTTTTGATATGAATATTTATGTGATGGATTAAAGAATTTTCGTCTCCATAAATATTCTCGCAGAACCGACATTTAAATGGATAGTCTTCAATATGCTCTTTCTTGTGACTCTTGAATTCTGTCAGAGTTTTAAACTTCATTTTGCATATGTGACATGTTAAGAAATGGTGTGAGGCAACATGGACAGCTACGTACTTCCTGCATTGAAATACCTGACTGCAGAAATTACAGTTATATTTCCTATGCTTATACTTAAGAGAAACATCCTTCTGCCTACGTTTTAAAGCAGTATGCATAGAACCACTAAAATGCTTGATGTATTCACCTTTCAAATCAAAGCCTTTGTCACATTTCTCACAATACAGAATTGATTTTCCTTTATGTGTGACATTAACATGCAATGTGAGAAGGTCTAAGTACAAGAATTCCATATCACAAATGTTACACTGATATAAAAATTCTTCATCTTGTGTGTTATGGTACAATTTATGTTTCATCAGCTTTAATTCTGTCTTCACACCAAGTCCACAAACTGAACAAATGTCAAAGTTCTTATAACCATGTGCTTTCAGATGGAAAAATAACCTTTCAAAAATAGTAAATTCTTCTTCGCAGTAATCACATTTAAATACATCTTTACGATGTCTCTGAATTAGTCCAGTGCTCATTGTACTTATATCTATACATGATAATGGAACTCCATAATCACCTCCATTGTCAAAACTGTCAGCATTTATGGTTGTGATATTCATTTCTTCTGAATTGTGATTTCCACTAGTAATTGCCTTGCATCTGACCTTTGGGTCATAAAGATGGAAATATAGATTATGTCCATTTTTGAAATCTTGGCGACATGCATAACATTCAAATAGATTTTTCTTAGAATGTACATACTCATGCAACAATAGTAAGTCTGAATTTAGAAACCCTTCCTTACATATTTTACACTGATAATCAGAATACTTTTCATCTTTTTGGTGATCATCTTTATGTTTTCTTCTTTCGTATGTGTCCAAGTTATCAAATCCCATGCCACACTGGAAGCAAATGTAAGTTCGAAATCCTGGATGGGACTTCAGATGAACAAACAATGCTGATGGTGTTTTATATTTTAAACAGCAGACAGAACAGGAAAATACTGCATCTTTACAAACAGGCACTCTTTGATGATGGGGTGATTTTTCTTTTGAGTTCGTATGAACCCGACAATGCTTAACATAAGCATGAGCATCACTGGAAAAGTTCTTTTCACATATATCACAACTTAAAAAATTGGCATTTTTGTGTCCTTCTTTGTGGAAATTTAAGAGATATTGTGTTGTAAATCCCATAGCACACTGGTCACATTCAAATGGCATTTCTTCATACTGGTTATTTTTCCTGGCCTTATGGATTTGCTTTTGAGAAGCATTGATAAAACCAGTGCCACAGTGGTTGCACATCATCGGATTAGATTTAGGATGCTCAAAAAGATGATTAATAAGACTAGAAAGGTTTTGAAAAACTTCTAAGCATTCAAAGCATTGAAATGAACCAGAGTTAACGGTATTGTCTGTCATTTTGTCAGAATCTTTAACTGCAGTTTTGATTTTAGATATATTATTGTCCTGTTCATGGGTATCATTACTGCTTAATTCTTCTAACATTTCCGTTGCAGTGCTTTCTGTCATTTTTGATGGGTTTTTCTTAAAATGAACACCTTCCTCAACAGGAATAATTGAAGCTCTTTGAATAATGCTTCCATAATTACTGGATGATTCATCTGATATTTCTAAATCCATTTTCTTTTTTTCGATTTAACTAATCCTTCAAATGATATTTGTGGTTTTCTTTAAATACCAGGAATCTGTCATTCATCTGTAAGACAATAATACAAATAGATGATAATATAGCTGATACAGAACGCTATGAAACAAATCCTTTCTCAGAAAAATGTGATATATTATTGTATTCAAAAATTAATGCTATGTTTTTATTCATAAAACCAGATATTGTGCAGAGACAGAGATGCTAAGTCTCCCTGCCCATACAATTCCCATTATCATACATGTGGTGTCCCACACATTGTGCGTGAGAGTCACACATTTTGAACCAATCTCACGACCTCATGTGCGGGCAACAATTTCTCAGGCTTACCTAGACTTGGTGGAATAATAAAATGTTTTAAAAAAGCCATGCAACTATAAATGGTAAATGGAAATTTTCCTCCTTTATTATCATCCTTGAAATGATAAATAAATCTCACCATAGCCAATCTGAATTTGTCACATATATGTATCATTTATGATGGGAAATTGTTGTGAGAATCATTTTAATATATGATAGTTTCACAGTTTATCCTGCAACTCTGCTAGATGTATATGAGCAAACAAAATGCATTGACTGTACATTTGTATACTAAACAAAAGGCTCACAGGAGCCTGTATCACTCAGCTGGACTATCTCAATCTTGACTGGAACATTAATATGCTGTCAACCCAACTGGCTGACTGGTTTCAAACAAGAAGATCTCTCAGTAGTTTTTCCAATTAGGTCCTATGTTAAATTATGTTTGGCTTTGGTGCCCATCTTGGATGATGGGTGGGATCATAGGATATAATTATGAAAGAGAACCAACTAAGGACCATTGCTGCTAACTTTTGTTCCAAATGGCCCATTGGTTTTATACAAGAAGATCTATAAGTTAATTTCCCCATTGGGTACTATTTTTAGCAATGTTTGGCTCTGGTGGCTATTTTGGATGGTGGGCGGGAATGTCAGAAACAATTCTGAAAGAGAGCCACATAAGGAACATTGCTATCAACTTTGTGACAAGAAGATCTAAGTAAATTTTCCATAGGGTTCTACGTTAAACTATGATTGGCTCTGGCGGCCATACTGGATAATGGGTCAGGTCATCAGATATATTTCTGAAAAAGGACCACCTTAGGACCATTGCTGCCAAGTTTTGTTCCAATTGGAAAACTGATTTCAAACAAGAAAATCTTTAAGTAAATTTTCCGTAGGGACCTAAGTTAAGCTATGTTCAAGGACAGGTGAGCTAAAAAGTGATATACAGTCAGTGACATCATAGTCCATAGGCAGCCACCACTCGAATCCATAAAAACTATTAGACGATTGATTTTCCATTCAACTCAAAATCCACCAAGTTTTAGTGCAAACCTGTGGAAAGGATTAACACACTGAACAATCTCATATGATTCTTATAAACATATGTCTGTTTTCATAATAAAATTGTATGAAATTATAGACTAGAAATTGTCTCTGTAATACATGGATGCCCCGCCCTAAAATCCATATTAACACAAAACTTAATCACATAGTTAAAATGTATGTATTGTTTGATGTACACACTGATGAAGTTTACTGATACATGTTGAGTTTAGTCCACTAATTTTGAGTGGGCATCATACATATTGAGTGGGCTACTGGGTATTCCAATTGTTTTCACAGGTTACCACTTCCCTGCAAAATGCAGGACATATCACATTTCCACACTGATTACTGTATCCTTGTTACTGGTTACTGGTGAATTCACTTTTACCCCAATAAAAATAATAAATCCACAGCACTAATTTCTGTTACTGAAAAAAGACCCAAATGGAGTCACTGAAGCACAAAAAGCAGGTAATATGGACTTGTATGTTGGTGATCAGTGTTGAACTAAGATGACTGTAGTTGTAAAAATATCATTGATATCATCACATGTTTTTTAAAAAACAGATTTAAATGCAAAAATTTTAATCCTCAAATTCACTCTACCATAAAATCTAGGTCATAGTGACTAAACTGTAGCTGAAGCAAGTTGTAATTGTGAAATATAATTAATTTATTACTATAGGTTCTTTAATAATACACCTAAATGTAAAAATTTAGTCTAAGTCACTCAAGCATAAAATGTAGGTCATGGTGATTCAAATGTTACTGAATTGTGTTGTACTATATAAGATGAATGTATACTGAACCGCAAAAGAAACGTCGCTTTTTCAAAATGTTAGCAAAATTCAAAATAAATATTAATTAATGATTTTTATATAATCAGTATTACGATTACATCACCAGGTAAGATTAAATTACCTGTGAATTAAATTTTCGGTTGAATAATTTTCAGTTGATATCGTAGAGCGACCGTACCTAAAACCGCTCGTGGGACACACTTGGCGGTAATTTTTCTTAAATCTTAAATGTTCGTGAAATTCATGCTCCTTTATGGGTATAAAAGGCCGGAGAAAATTAAAGAGTGTTAGTATCAGTGTTGACACAGAAGCTATGCCACGTCTGACTCCACAACAGAGAGAACAGGCCATTGGTCGATTGGATGCTGGGCAATCTGCCAGAGTTATTGCCAACGACTTCAACTGTGCTGTTCGAACAATTGAACGTCTACGGACACGGTACAATGCAACAAACAGCACAAATGACCGTCCACGGAGTGGTAGACCCCAAGTCACTACCCCTAGACAGAATAGAGGCATTGTTCGTCACCATTTGATGAATCGGTTCACCCCAGCTGCCGAAACTGCCAGAAACACTGTTTGAACACATGGACGACCCATAAGTGATGATACGGTTCGTCGGCGATTAGCTGCTAGAAACATGAGATGTCGCCGTCCAGCAAGAGGACCTATTCTTACTCCTCGACACCGTCAAGCTTGTCTTCAGTGAGCCACTCAGTGACAGAATTGGCGAAATCGACAATGGCGTAACATCATCTTCTCTGATGAAAGCCGTTACTGCATTTCAACAGCCGATGGCAGAACCAGAGTGTGGAGAAGACGCGGGGAACGTTACGAAGACAGCTGCATTCTGGAAACAGACGCGTGGGGAGGACCTACCATCATGGTATGGGGTGGAATCGGCCTTAACGTTAAACTTGGTCCAGTCATCTTTCAGAACCTTGGCCCAGGCAGAGGAAATGGCGTAACAGCTGCCCGTTACATCGACCAAGTCTTGACACCCCATGTTCAGCCCCATTTCGCACGTCATCAAAACAAGACTTTCCAACAGGACAATGCACGTGCGCATACCGCAAGAGCCACAAGAGACTTCCTACAGCAGAATAACATTAATGTTATGGATTGGCCGGCTTTGAGTCCAGATTTAAACCCTATTGAACATTTATGGGACGAAGTTCAAAGACGGTTGAATAATGAGCAGCCAAGTCCGACAACTGCAGCTGAACTTTCACAAGCGTTTCAGAGAGTATGGGCACGTATTCCGATGGCGTTTATTAATCGGCTCATCAACTCCATGTACCGAAGATGTGCCGCAGTAATTGGTGCCGGTGGAGGACATACACGTTATTAATGGACGTGGGAGCACAGCATTGAAAACATGTGACGTTGCGACAATTGTGACGTTTTTGTGAACATTGTAACCAAAAGACTGTAAATCATTCATTAAATTTTGAAAAATTAATTTAAAATACATAAATGTCACTTTGAAATAAATGTATGTGAACATGTCATTTTGTGCGACGTTTCTTTTGCGGTTCAGTGTAGTTGTGTAATATCATCAATATACTACCGTTCGTCTTTTAGAAATACATGTATACCTTAATAACAAAATTTATATTTTGACTTAAAGACCAAACTGCCTATTCAATTCAACAGGTGATTTTTGTGTCAAAGTATTTTTGATATGGAGAATCAAATAACTAAAAAAAATTATGAGGTCACCGCATTTGTTTTGTCTCCATAGCAACTTTAATTTTGTGTGTTTTCTTTATATTGCCTATTTGTGGTACTTATTTGAAATAAACATGTTTCGTAAAATATTTGGAACACAGACACAATTTTTTGACATGGTGAACACATTATTCCAGTCTTTTGTTGTATGTGCTTGTATGTTTAAAATTTAAGTTTTGATAATAAACAAGAGTAAACACACTAAATGTCTGGCCTGAGTATGCACATGGACACAGAATAATGATTACCTGATACCCAACATTGCAAGTCAAACGAAAATGCGATAAAAGAAATAGTAATGGTCTAGCGATAATTTGTCTGAAAAATCTCATGCATGTCATTCAAGCCTAAAACTGTGTCCAAGACGAGTTGACAGGTCTCAGACTGCTATGTACCCACCAAAAACTATCTATAGACCAAAAATGGTATATATATATATAATACATTTATAACCACTGTTGAGAAATGGACTTATAAATTTGTAAAAATGGTACAAGAGTCACTCAAACTTAAAATTGAGGTCAATCTGGATATACATGTAGGTATTACAGCTACAGAAATGGATATTAACCCAAAACGTGAAACAAGACAGTCAAGCATGAAATAGAGGTCACAGGTAAGCTGTCAGATGTTAAAGTGGTACAAACATATATACCCATTAAGAACTTCTATCTCACCAAGAGGCTTCCAAGAGCCTGAATCGCTCACCTGTTATCTTTTGTGTAGATCTTGCATCAATGGTTATTTTGGCTATTTAATGTATACCGTCGCAATTTTCTCCTTAATATTGATCTGTACAGCTAAAATATAGAATCCTGAACCCAAATAGATATGGTTGCTAGGAATTTTAAATCGGTTGCTATGGAATTTTACAATGGCATCGACTCTTGACCTACCATTTTGACAAGTAAATTGTAGGGTACTAAACTCAAATATATATGGTTGCTAGGGACTTTTTCAGCAGTTGCTATGGACTTTTTCAATGACCTTGACTCTTGACCTTTCTTTTTGACTTTTACAGGTAAATTATAAGGTCCTTAACCCAAATATATATGGTTGCTAGGGACTTTTTCAATGACCTTGACTCTTGATGCTTTTTACTTGAACAGCTACCATTTAATTTATTTCAAGTAACGCCCTAAAGCTCTGTGACAATGTCAGACCATTATTTTCTTTTTATATGTAAATAATCTTTCAAGGGCAAAAACTCCTATCACATGGTGGTAGATCTCCTTAGCTGAAATTTGGCTTCTTATTTCAGTATTTTTGGTTATGAGTACTTCTTGTTTAAAATTAGTTTGGTTTTTGGTCTTCCAATGTTTCGGTTTTAATGCTGCTGAGAGGTAACTCCTTGAAATGCATCGTAAACAGCACTGTATAAATTTACTATGTCTAATGTTAGTATCTTTGGATTTTTATTTTGATGTTTTTGGTCATGATGATTATTTGTAGATCTTACTTTGCTGAACATTTTTGCTGAATACAGTTTGTCTTTATCTATTATAATATTCAAGCTAATAACCTAAAACAGCAAAACTGCCTTAAAATTAACAATTCAGGGGCAATAACCCAAAAATTGGTTGATTGGTTCGTCTGAAAATTTTATGACAGGTATCTTGACCTCATAAACATTTTTACTACTTGTCAGTTTTGCCCTAACTGCTTTAGTTTTCGAGATATGAGCCAAAAAGGGTATTTTCACCTATGTTCTATTTTTACCCAGGGCAGCCATGTTTCTTGATGGACAAGAAAATAAAACATAAAATTTATACTAGATACCCTAAGGAACTATCAGCCTAAGTTTGGCTGAAATTGATTCTGTAATTTCAGAGGAGAAGATTTTTAAAAGTTTACAAAGATGACGAAAAAAATGTGAAAAATTGTCTTTAAGGGCAAAAACTCATATAAGGGGTCAATTGACGATTTTGGTCATGTTGACTTATTTGTAGATCTTACTTTGCTGAACATTTCTGTTGTTTACAGTTTGTCTTATCTATAATAATATTCAAGATAAGAACCTAAAACTGCAAAAATCCTTAAAATTAACAATTCAGGGGCAATAATCCAACAAAGGGCTGTCCGATTCATCTGAAAATTTCATGGCTAATAGATCTTGACATGTTTAACATTTTTACCTACGTCAGTTTTGCTCTAAATGCTTTGGTTTTTGAGATATAAGCCAAAAACTGCATTTGACCCCTATTTTCTAATTTTAACAACAGTGGCCATGTTTGTTGATAGATCAAAACTTCTGATATAATTTATAAACTAGATACCCTAAGGAACATCCAGTTTAAGGTTGAAGGTATTTTGCCCAGTAGTTTCAGAAGAAGATTCTTGAAATAGTTTATGACGACGATGACTGCCAAGTGATGGCATAAGCTCACTTGGCCAATGGGTATCTGCTACTGTATCTTATTCCCTTAAAGGCAAAACTTATCAGAGTTACTCTTGCATTAAATAATAATAATAATACTTTATTTCAAAAGGGTAACACAGTTAGTACAAACTAATCTTCCCTGAGGCCCTCATTTACAAAGCATATATAAAAACACTATAAAGTTATTTGGTTGAAACATATTTTTTAAAAGTAAATCTTGAGATTTTGTTTAAAAATACCAAAATTCTTAGTGTTTCACACTAAGCATGGTAGACTATTCTATTGAAAACGTCCAGTGAAGCTGAATGACTTTTTAAACAGTTCAGTTTTTGATTTTGGGACATCTAAATTACCATTTAGAATATTTCTTAAATTAAATTATAAAAAAAGAATCAATGTAGAATAAAAAACTTAATTCAAATATTTTCGAGATGGGGTAAAAATCGCTGCAAGTTTTGTTATCCGACATCAATTTATAGATTGAAAAATTCGGATTTTAGTTCGGCCCTAACATATGTTTGGACTTTTAAGGCAAATAAAAGACATCAAATCGTACCAGAAAGCAAATCTTTGGCCGAGACTATTGGGGCGAAATAAATCATAGTATCTAAGTCGTTCAAACGCTTTATCGATCGTGAATTTTGAATGATAGGCCTATGTATAAAATTATAATTTAACAGTGCCTTTTTTTGATGCATACTAAAAATACACATCACTTTTTTAAAAGTCATGTCCAAGTCAATATACAGAACAAACATACATTGTTGAGGAAAAAAAGGACCCATGATACAAAAAGTATACTATCAAAGCATATGCCCATATTGGTCAATTAATTTTTCCCAAATTAAGTTAAGAGGGGGGTGGGGGGAGTCAGTGAAAAAACTATGTGAATTAAGTTTTTGATGTCGTCCCTAATTCTATCAGTTAAACAACATTGGTTCGTCAGTGCAAATAACATCATCAAGCAATGTGAAATCAAAATTTTGTGAAAAAGTGGAAATTTATATATGCTATCAATCTTTAAACCAATTACATCTCAACACAAAATATAGAGACTCCTAATACAGTACTAGAAGTAATAAATTAAATGAATAAAAGTAAAAAAATGAATCACCTTTATCTCTGGCAAAGCTTTCTGTTTCTGTGTTTATGACAGCATGTAGCTTAAATCCCTTTTTACCGGTTAAAATACAAATACATTTTGTAAATATGTGTATTTGTCTTGTGATTTGTCTGAAAACAATTAAGAAAAAATTTGTAGCTTCATAAATTTATACCGAGTTTATTATGTTGTTGTGTTATTCCACATACAAACTTATTGATACCAACCAATTCCTCACATGGGGTAAAATCAGTATATTTCTATTCTAACAGGACAAATATAGTTAACAAACTATGAGGCTGATATCAGGATATGAAATTTTACCTCTTGTTTAGCCTCAAAGTGTTTGAGAGATACCATATTAGAATTATTAATTTGAAAGTGGAAAAGTTTACCTGCAATAGAATCCTTATGAAATCCCAAAAGTATGTTTTAAAACCAGTTACCAATTGGGCACTATATAATTTGTTTTCAAGTTGCCGTGTGTGTTAAAGATTCAAAACAGCATACCTGAACTTTTTAAGTTAAAGACAACTACCTTCATTAACTACAAATGTACTGTGGATTCCTTAAAATTCTTTGTATACCAATTTTTGTGGTTTTCATGGGTTCCAGTAAACCACGAATTTAAATATATCCAACAAAAATAATATTTGTACTTGAGATTAAATGCACTCAAGTTTGAAACCACAGAGTTTTGATGTATCTATACGAGACAACATTGAACAATTGCGATGATACAGCATGTACTTGGATACTGACATATGATGAGTCAGCTATATCCACAAAGGATACAGTGTTTCATGTAATTTTGTCTTTGGTAACAAAAAAATGCTCAAACAATTTTCTTTAAAGATATTTAGACTGTGTAAATTGTTGCGGAATTCACTTCCGTTTTTTTTTAATTCAAACATTCAAGAAAAATATTAACCCTAAGTAGGCCTAAACAATACAGACTTTCTCATAACTTACAGTAATAACATCTTGTAAAAAGATAATAAAGCAGAAATTATTGTAATTGGATTAAAAATATGTATGTATATGCCCTGAGGTATTTGGTGACAAGTGATTGCAATTTTGTCAATACATATTTCACACCTGATTAACCTAACAAGTAAATAATTACGGATTTTGTTAATCTTGTGAAATTCATGACAAGCTCTTTTCGGTTCAAAATTTGAAGAATCTGTTTGTTAGACTTTGTTTTATAAGCGCGTAAAATCGGTACTTTACTGTACAATACCAATGTCTGATCAGCATGTTTTGTCGTGGTATTTTCATGATATCTGATATGCCAAGCCACAAATTTCAGCATTTCAACAACTTTTTATATTTCTTTTCTAAGCCAGCAATCCACGAATTTACGTATCCCACGAAATACCTTTTTTTCTCTATCCACGAAAATAAATTAATCCACAGTATTAGTGAACACACTTACCTGGTTAAAGAAATAAGACCACTGTCTTTTGTTATATCAGTCTGCCAATCACAGTGTAAAAATCCATAATACAAGGGTACTTAAGTATAACCTGAAAGAAGATACATGGTACACATATATGTATAAACACTTAGTTGAACTTCGTAAGATGAGCTTAATTAAAATATAAAATACTATCTCAACAGACACATGTATGTGTAAAACAAACTAGAACTACATGTACTTGAAGAATCAAAATTGAAGATGACATATATTAGTCTATAAACCATTTCTCATCATTTTGGCTCATGAGGCCCAACTATAATATATTCAAGTGCAAATGTACCAAAGATTTACTAAAGCTAATAGCAAGTGCATACCAATTTCACTAAATTATTCCTTCTGACAGATCTAATAATTAAATTCATTATCATTCACTTGGATTTTAGCCAACTGAGACACCTCATACAAATGTCAAACAACAGTAAACTAAATAGTGCATTAAACATATGGGTCCTACACAATGTTTCATTCATAAAATTTCCCTGAAAGGACAAACTAGAGGCTCTAAAGAGCCTGTATCGCTCACCTGCATTGAACTTTTCATCTTGAGCAGGACTAAAGATTTGGCTGGTTTTTCTATAGGGTTCTACATGTATCTTCAACTAAGTTCGGCTGTGGCAACCAAGATGGTTGACAGCCTAGGTTAATGGACACATTTCTAAAAGAGAACCATCTAAGGACCATTGCTACCAAGTCTAGTTCTAATTGGCTTAGTGGTTTCAGACCAGAAGATTTTTGAGTGAATTTCCCATAGGGACTTATGTTAAACTAAGTTTGGCTGTGTCGGCCATTTTGGTTCACAGTCCATGAAATCAGACAACTCTGAAATAGGACCTCCTAAGGACCATTGCTGCAAAGTCTGGTTCCAATTGGTTAAGTGGTTTCAGATAAAAAGATTTTTCAATGAATTTTCCCATAGGGTCCTATGTTTAACTATGTTTGGCTGTGGCTACCATCTTGGTTATCAGTCCGGGTCATCAGACATCCTTCTTAAAGAGAACCTCCTAAGGACTATTACTGCCAAGTTTGGTTGCAACTGGCCTTGTATTTTCATAGAAGATTTTTGAAATTCATCCCCGCTTTTTCTATTTTTAGTAAAAGCAGTCATGTCGATTGTAAGTCGGGGACATAAGTTTGGAAAGGGGCCATCCAAGGACCATTCCACCAAAGTTTGGTTCAAATTGGCTCAATGGTTTCAGGGGAGTTGACGAAAAAGTAGAATTCCCATAGGCTCAATGTTAAACTAAGTCCAGCCATGGCAGCCATGTTGGATGGCGTTCAGGGAAACCGAACACAAATTTTAAAAGGGGCCACTAAAGGTGCATTCCACCAAAGCTTGGTTCAAATTGGCCTAATGGTCTCCAAGAAGATAATGAAAATGTTAAAATCCCATAGGGTCCAAGGTTAAACTATGTCCAACCATAGCAGCCATATTGGATGGCACCCCGGAAAACCAAACATAAATTTTAAAGGGGATCATCCAAGGACCATCCCACTTAAGTTTGGTTTAAACTGGTTCAGGGGTTTCAGAGGAGTTGACATAAAAAGTAAATTTCCTATAGACTCAATGTTAAACTAAGTCCAGCCATGGCGGCAATGTTGGATGGCATTTGGGGAAACCGAACATAAATTTTAAAAGGGGCTACCCAAGGACCATTGCACCAAAGTTTTGTTCAAATTGGCCTAATGGTCTCTGAGAAGATAACGAAAATGTTAAAATTCCCATAGAGGCCAAGGTTAACCTATGTCCGACCATGGCAGCCATATTGGATGGAGCCCCGAAAACAAAAACAAAATTTTTAAAGAAGGACCATCCAAGGACCATTCCACTTAAGTCTGGTTTAAATTGGTTCAGTGGTTTCAGATGAGTTGATAAAAACGTGAAAAGTTTAGGAGGACAACAACATACGACGGACGCAAAGTGATGAGAATAGCTCACATGGCCTTTTAGGCCAGGTGAGCTAAAAAGGGAAAATTCTGGAGACAAAACAAAAAAAACCAATTTATGTTTCTTACTTTGCATATTTTTTTTATTTGAAAGATGGAGATATATTTGGAGGTATATTAGAAATATTGATTTTAGATCATATGTTTGCTTATGTGAAGTGCTGAAATGTTTTTTTATTGGACAACATAGTGAAAAACAAGATCAGGCTTTGTACTTATACACACACAATTGTAGTTACATGTATTGCTTGTTTGTTTTAGTTACAAAGGCTGAACCAGGAGGTCGAGAATCTAGATAGTCTGATAGCAAAATAACATATAAAAATAATCAGATATACATGTAGAAGACCATGCTTAAAAAATAAAATTCTTTGTTTGCTATAACCCAACCCATACTCAGGAGGGTAGGGTAGGTAGGCAGATAATGTTTTTTTTAATAATCATATTGATTATTAAATTCATGTATTCATTTGAACAAAAATAATAATGTGACTTTGGAAGCAACAGCAAATTTTTCTTTTTTATAATATATCTGAATCTACATTTAAAACAGGGGCAAAATGTAGAAAACTCATCAAATAATGATCCTGATAAGACGTAAAAAAAACATTTCCAACTTCCTTCAATATTCAGGTTTTACTGGAGTTTTTTAAGGCTTCATTCCTAGTTAAAGTGACTACAATCAGAAGCCAAGATTAGAATATATGTGAAACCAGAGACTCACCTGAGCCTGTATCACTCACATGGCTCTACATGTATTACATGTAGGCCATTATAAAATGTAAACACTTTTGTAACCACATGGCTTTTAAAGAAACAAAAAAAACTTTAATTTGACATTTAACCTAAACTAGAGGCTCTCAAGAGCCTGTATCGCTCACCTGGATTTAACTTTTCACCTTGAGCAGACCTAAAAATTTAAGTGTTGCAGTCAATTTGGCTGGTTTTTCTATAGGATTCTGTGTTAAACTAATTTCAGCTGTGGCAGCCATCTTGGTTTAGTCCAGGTCAACGGATACATTTCTAAAAGAGAACCATTTAAGGACCATTTCTGCTAAGTCTTGTTCCAACTGGCTAAGCGGTTTCAGACAAGAAGATTTTTAACTGAATTTTTCTATAGGGTCCAATATTTAACAAAGTTCGGTGTGGCAGCCATCTTGGTTGACAATCCACGTGATCGGACATATTTCTGAAAGAGGATCTCCTAAGGACCAATGCTGCCAAGTCTGGCTCCAATATGTCAAGTGGTTTCAGACAAGAAGATTTTTCAATTAATTTTTCCATAGGGCCCTATGTTAAACTAAGTTCTGCTGTGGCGGCCATCTTGGTTGACAGTCTGGGTCGTCGCACAAAAATTCTGAAAGAGGACCATCTAAGGACCCATTGCTACCAAGTCTAATTCTAATTGACTTAGTGGTTTCAGACGAGAAGATTTTTGAGTGAATTTCCCATAGGGTCCTATGTTAAACTAAGTTCTGCTGTGGCGGCCATCTTGGTTTACAGTCCACGAAATTTGACACATTTCTGAATAAAATGCTCCGCTGGGCGCAGCTAGATACGACCACAGATGTCGAACCCTGAATAGTTGGGGCAATTATGAACACAACATTCAAGCTTGATACAATACTGAATTTGGATTGTGAATAACTATTTGACACAGCATAGGTTTCTGACACAGAATGAATGTTGTCTAAGAACTTAAAAATTTTTAATTTACCTATTCAAACCATACCAGTATTATTTGTTTTTATATATAAATCAGAAATAACCAATTTAAAATTTAAAATTAGGCACACATATCAATTTCTTGCTATTGCGCAATACTGTGTAATTGAAAATTTCTTCAAATATTTGACACATAATAGGTTTCTGACACAGAATAACTGAAATCAAAGAACTTAAAATTGGTCATATGATTTGAATTTATATTCAATTTTTTACTTTTGTGTAATACAATATGCTGTGGAGAATTGCCCCCCCCCCAAAAAAAATAATAATAATTTACCCCTTTTTTTAGCTTTTGTGCAATACACTATGAAGTTGCACATTGACCCCCCTCCCAAAAAAACAACAAAAAACAATAAAATTTATTGTAACCCCCCACCCCTTTTTTTTGCTAAAAAAAAATTGAAATTTTCTTTTTAATTTATGAAATATGAAATGAGAAAAAATTACCCCCTCCCCAATTTCTCATTTACCCCCCCCCCCCAAATTTTGTTTTCAACCCCCCCCCATTTCTTTATACTTTGCAACCATAACAGCCCATTTAAATACACCATAACATATTAAAATAGAAAATGACATCATAGTCATGGATGGCAAATTTTAAATATACATATTAAAAGCAGTTTAGATAAGATAAACAAATAAGCTTCATCAGCACATTTTATATTGGCAAATTTCCAATGGAATTTGTTAATAATAAAGTTTTGATAACAGGGCACACATATCAATTTCTTGCTATTGCGCAATACTGTGCAATTGAAAATTTCTTCAAATATTTGACACATAATAGGTTTCTGACACAGAATAACTGAAATAAAGAACTTAGAATTGGTCATATGATTTGAATTTATATTCAATTTTTTGCTTTTGTGTAATACAATATGCTGTGGAGAATTGCCCCCCCCCCCCCCAAAAAAAAAAAAAAAATTTACCCCCTTTTTAGCTTTAATTTTGGACCCCGATTTGGACCAACTTGAAAACTGGGCCCATAATAAAAAAACTAAGTACATGTTTAGATTCAGCATATCAAAGAACCCAAAGAATTCAATTTTTGTTAAAATCAAACTAAGTTTAATTTTGGACCCTTTGGACCTTAATGTAGACCAATTTGAAAACGGGACCAAAAATTAAGAATCTAAATGCATGGTTAGATTCGGCATATCAAAGAACCCCAATAGTTCAATTTTCGATGAAATCAAACAAAGTTTAATTTTGGACCCCGATTTGGACCAACTTGAAAACTGGGCCCATAATAAAAAAACTAAGTACATGTTTAGATTCAGCATATCAAAGAACCCAAAGAATTCAATTTTTGTTAAAATCAAACTAAGTTTAATTTTGGACCCTTTGGACCTTAATGTAGACCAATTTGAAAACGGGACCAAAAATTAAGATCCTAAATGCACGGTTAGATTCGGCATATCAAAGAACCCCAATAGTTCAATTTTCAATGAAATCAAACAAAGTTTAATTTTGGACCCTTTTGGCCCCTAATTCCTAAACTGTTGGGACCAAAACTCCAAAAATCAATCCCAACCTTCCTTTTGTGGTCATAAACCTTGTGTTTAAATTTCATAGATTTCTATTTACTTATACTAAAGTTATTGTGCAAAAACCAAGAAAAATGCTTATTTTGGCCCTTTTTTAGCCCCTAATTCCTAAACTGTTGAGACCAAAACTCCCAAAAACAATCCCAACCTTCCTTTTGTGGTCATAAACCTTGTGTTAAAATTTCATAGATTTCTATTTACTTATACTAGAGTTATTGTGCGAAAACCTAGAAAAATGCTTATTGGGCCCTTTTTTGGCCCCTGATTCTTAAACTGTTGGGACCAAAACTCCCAAAATCAATCCCAACCTTCCTTTTGTGGTCATAAACCTTGTGTTTAAATTTCATAGATTTCTATTAACTTATACTAAAGTTATAGTGCGAAAACCAAATGTCTTCGGACGACGCCACAGACGACGGACGACGACGACGACGACGCCAACGTCATACCAATATACGACCGCAAAAATTTTGCGGTCGTATAAAAAGGACCTCCTAAGGACCAATGCCGCCAAGTCCTGCTCCAATATGTCAAGTGGTTTCAGACAACACAATTTTTCAATGAATTTTCCTATAGGGCCTATGTTAAACTAAGTTCAGCTGTGGCGGCCATCTTGGTTCACAGTCCGGGTCATCAGACACACCTCTCTAAGAGGACCATCTAAGGACCATTGCTGACAAGTCTGGTTCCAATTGGTCAAGTGGTTTAAGGCAAGAATATTTTTCAATGAATTTTCCCATAGGGCCCTATGTTAAACTAAGTTCGGCTGTGGCGGCCATCTTGGTTAACAGTCCGGTTCATTGGACATATTTCTGAAAGAGAACTTCCTAAAAACCATTACTGCCAACTTTGGTTCCAACTGGCCTTGTAGTTTCATATAAGAAGGTTTTTGAAATTCACCCCCCCCTTTTTTTTCTATTTTTAGTAACAGCAGCCATGGAAGTCGGGGATGCCAGACATAAGTTTGGAAGGGGGCCAGCCAAGGACCATTCCACCAAAGTCTGGTCTCAATTGGCTCAGTGGTTTGAGAGGAAAAGATCTTAAAAGCAAAGTTTACGCTGAATGCCGTCTTTAAAGGGCAAAAACTCCTATAAGGGGTCAATCAACGATTTTGGTCATGTTGACTTATTTGTAGATCTTACTTTGTTGAACATTTTTGCTGTTTACAATTTGTCTTTATCTATAATAATATTCAAGATAATAACCTAAAACTGCAAAATTTCCTTAAAATTAAAAATTCAGGGGCAATAACCCAATAAAGGGTTGACCGATTCGTCTGAAAATTTCATGACAGGTAGATCTTGACCTCATGAACATTTTTACCCCATGTCAGTTTTGCTCTAATTGCTTTAGTTTTTGAGATATAAGACAAAAACTGCAGTTTACCCCTATGTTCTATTTTTAGCCATGTCGGCCATGTTGGTTGACAGGCGGGGTCATCGGACACATTTTTTAAACTAGATACCCTAATGATGCTTGTGGCCAAGTTTGGTTCAATTTGGCCCAGTAGTTTCAGAGGAGAAGATTTTTGTAAAAGTTAACAGACGACGACGACGGACGACGGACGACGGACGCCAAGTGATGAGAAAAGCTCACTTGACCCTTTGGGTCAGGTGAGCTAAAAAGGTGGATTATTTGCATTTGTCCTTTCATATGAGATACTTGCAAACTTTGATTAAAGTCTGCCTGTTAGTTCCTGAAGATATAACAAAAAAAGTCTTCACATATCATTATGGGTTCAATGGAAACTTTGAACAGCCACAGCCATCAGCTGATCTGATGAATCTCCATCAAAAGTGGAAATTTTGTAGAGGATACTGTCTTCATCTATGCTGCATAGTTTCAAAACATTTCATAATGTAGTTTCAGAGGAGAAGAATTTTGAAAATTGGCCAATCAAAACCAAAGATGGCCTCTGGCAGCCATGTTGTTCATCGAACCATAACCAGAGGTAGAGAGTTGTTAGAGGTCCTTGACCTTCCATAAATCATTCCTGCCATCTTTGGTTAAAACCTGCCCATTAGTTCCTGAGCAATTGACAAATAAAATGCTCCACTGGGCACAGCTTGATACGACCGCAGAGGTCGAACCCTGGACAGTTGGGGCAAGTATGGACACATCATTCAAGCTTGATACAGCACTGAATTTGGATTGTGAATAAATATTTGACACAGCATAGGTTTCTGACACAGAATTAATGTGGTCTAAGAACTTAAAAATTTTTAATTTACCTTTTCAAACCATATCAGTATTATTTGCTTTTATATATAAATCAGAAATAACCAATTTAAAATGGAAAATTTTAAAGAAGTTTAATTTTGGACCCTTTGGACTTTAATGTAGACCAATTTGAAAACGGGACCAAAAATTAAGAATCTAAATACACGGTTAGATTCGGCATATCAAAGAACCCCAATAGTTCAATTTTCGATGAAATCAAATAAAGTTCAATTTTGGACCCTTTAAACCTCAATGTGGACCAATTTGATAACCGGGCCCAAATATCAATTTCTTGCTATTGCGCAATACTGTTCAATTGAAGATTTCTTGCTATTGCGCAATACTGTGCAATTGAAAATTTCTTGCTATTGCACAATACTTATTATAATAATTTACACATCCTGTTTGGCGTGTATCTCTTGCCTTATCATTATTATTTGCTTTTATATATAAATCAGAAATTTAATAATAAAGTTTTTGGCAAATTTCCAATATATACATAATTTAAAAGCAGTTTAGGTGAGATATTCAAATGAGTTTCAATTACCAACCTTACACTGCCTTTTAAATTATGTTTTGTACTTAATTGTCCATTAACCTGGAAACCCTTTCCCCCCTTTTTTGCACCTTATTCCTTAACGGTTTGAGCCATAACTACCAAAGACAATTCTTACTATCCCTTTGTGGTATTCCAATATCCAAAATCTAAATACATGGTTAGATTCAGCATATCGAAGAACCACATATATTCAATTTTTGTTGAAATCAAACAAAGTTTAATTTTGGACCCCGATTTGGACCAACTTGAAAACTGGGCCCATAATAAAAAAACTAAGTACATGTTTAGATTCAGCATATCAAAGAACCCCAAGAATTCAATTTTTGTTAAAATCAAACTAAGTTTAATTTTGGACCCTGTGGACCTTAATGTAGACCAATTTGAAAACGGGACCAAAAATTAAGAATCTAAATACACGGTTAGAATCCGCATATATCAAAGAACCCCAATAATTCAATTTTTGATGAAATCAAACAAAGTTTAATTTTGGACCCTTTTGGCCCCTAATTCCTAAACTGTTGGGACCAAAACTCCCAAAATCAATCCCAACCTTCCTTTTGTAGTCATAAACCTTGTGTTTAAATTTCATAGATTTCTATTTACTTATACTAAAGTTATTGTGCAAAAACCAAGAAAAATGCTTATTTGGGCCCTTTTTTAGCCCCTAATTCCTAAACTGTTGGGACCAAAACTCCCAAAAACAATCCCAACCTTCCTTTTGTGGTCATAAACCTTGTGTTAAAATTTCATAGATTTCTATTTACTTATACTAGAGTTATTGTGCGAAAACCAAGAAAAATGCTTATTGGGCCCTTTTTTGGCCCCTTACTGTTGGGACCAAAACTCCCAAAATCAATCCCAACCTTCCTTTTGTGGTCATAAACCTTGTGTTTAAATTTCTTAGATTTCTATTAACTTATACTAAAGTTATAGTGCGAAAACCAAATGTCTTCGGACGACGACGACGCCAAGGTCATACCAATATACGACCGCAAAAATTTTGCGGTCGTATAAAAAGTCTCTTGCCATATGGTTTCAATGGAAACTTTGAACAGCCACAGCTGTCGGCTGAGTGGTGGAATCTCAACCAGAAGTGGGTCGTCTGTAGAGGGTATAGTTGTCATCAATCCTGCAACATTTCATACTGTAGTTTCAGAGGAGATTTTTGAAAATTGGCCTCTGGCGGCCACATTGTTCATCAAATACATAATTCCTACCAACTTTGGTTACAATCTGCCAATTATTTTCAGAGGGGGTAAAAATGTGAAAAGTTTATAGACGACGGACGACAGAAGAAAAGTGATGGCATAAGCGCACATGGCCTAGAGAGCTACACTAAGTGCAGCATGATACCACTGCAATATATTGAGAGGAAAAGAATTGAAGTAAATGGGCTTTACCCAATAAAGTGTTGGATAATGTAATGTACATTACACAGAAATACTGGAAAACCAGATGTAAAACCAAAAAAATTCCAGCCACCTTGCTTTTAGGTCCCTTTAACCCCCTATATCTAAAAGATAGAAACTTGAGGCTCTCAGGACCTGGATTATGTCCATCTTGACTGAGAGTCTGGAACACTGCTGTCAAGTTCCAATTGCCAGACTCACTTGTTTAAAACAAAACGAAAAATATATGAGGAGTTTAGATATCACAAGCTTAAACTTCCAATTTTGGAAATTAGACCCATGTGGACCCCAATTTTTATAAATAAAAATTTGAGAACCTTATTGCGCATCTAAATACAATATGTGATAATACTGTGTAGAAATTAAAAGCATAAAATGAGAAATGAATGAGGAGTTTAGGTCACAAGTTTAAATTTCCAATTTTCGAAATTTGATCCATGTGGGCCCCAATTTTGATAATCAAAATTCTAAAATCTTATTGCACATCTACATACAGTTTGTGACAATACTGTATAGAAATTAAATGCATGAAATTCAAAATGAAAGGGGAGTTCTGGAGACAAGATTATCTAACAGATGGACAGACAGACAGACCGATTACAAATATCCCTGAACTTCATTCGAATTGCAGGGATAACTAGACATTTCTACTGTCGGAATCGACAGTGATCCCCACCCCCCATACATGTAAGTAGTTGGGCCACTTACTATAGTCAAAAATATGAAACCTTATTCCCCATCCAAAAGTAGTATGCAGTCATTCTATAAAGAAATTAAATCAATAAACCTAATGAAAAATGAAAAAAAACCTTAGTTCACAAGCTTAAACTGACAATTTCTTAAATCTGACCTGTGTGAGCCCCCGGTTTAAAAATCGATATTCTAAATCCTTATTGTCCAACTAAACATAGTGTAGGACAATATTATATTATTAGCAAAATGAAAGAGAAGTTACATGTAAGGTCACAAGCTTAAATTTCAAATGTTAATCCCTATGGACCCAGGAAATTAAAATTTTAAAACCTTATTGCACATCTGCATATAGTTTATGACAATACTGTATAGAAATTAAAGAACCTTTGTGAGCACGCTCACATACCCCACGTCTTCATATTGTCACTGGAGAAAAAAAATCTCACTTCACAACTAAAATGAACACAATCAAATGCTTACCTTCACATATTTATCCTAATTTGAATGGCAGAATGTTGGGAAATTTAAATTCCAAGCGAGAGGAGTCAACAGTAATAGTATAGTGAGGCAAATAAGTTCAAAGGGGTCTAACTCCTAGAAAAAAAATTGAATCGTAATTTCCTGTCGATATGCACATCTACGTAGTATGTCCTTATTATCTGAAAAGGTTTCATGAATTTCTGTTGTGTGGTTTGAGATGAGTTGCGATGACAAACTGTTGCAGTAGTACATTAAAGTAAATTAGTTCAAAGGGGCGTAACTCCTAGAAAAAAAATTGAATCGTAATTTCCTGTCGATATGCACATCTACGTAGTATGTCCTTATTATCTGAAAAGGTTTCATGAAATTCTGTTGTGTGGTTTGAGAGGAGTTGCGATGACAAACTGTTGCAGTAGTACATTAAAGTAAATAAGTTCAAAGGGGCGTAACTCCTAGAAAAAAAATTGAATCGCAATTTCCTGTCGACATGCACATCTACGTAGTATGTCCTTATTATCTGAAAAGGTTTCATGAAATTCTGTGGTGTGGTTTGAGAGGAGTTGCGATGACAAACTGTTGCAGTAGTACATTAAAGTAAATAAGTTCAAAGGGGTGTAACTCCTAGAAAAAAAATTGAATCGCAATTTCCTGTCGATATGCACAACTACATAGTATGTCCTTATTATCTAAAAAGGTTTCGTGAAATTCTGTTGTGTGGTTTGAGAGGAGTTGCGATGACAAGAAACAGGACTGACGGACGGACAGACGGGTCAAAAACATTATACTCTCCGCAACTCGTTGCGTGGGGTATAATAAAATGCATAAATTGTAAAATGAAAGAGGAGTTAAGGTCACAGGCTTAAACTGAAATCTTTTTGATTTTCGACCCCTGAGGGCCCCAATTTTAGAAAATCAAAATTCTAAAACTTTATTGCACATCTGCATATGGTGCATGACTTTACTGTATAGAAATAAAATGCATAAATTGTAAAATTTAAAGAGTAGTTAAGGTTACAACCTTGAATTGACAGTTTTTTGAAATTCAACCCCCTGTGGGCACCAATTTTAGAAAATCAAAACTCTAAAACTTTATTGCACATCTGCATATGACTTTACAATTATAACATCAGGATACCCAATTCGCCCAGTTTGGAGGGTGGTTTACGACCACTGCGGAGAAACTGTTACAAAAACATTGTTGATTTTTATGTTTGAACAAGTAGACTACACAAGTGTTTTACACATATACATTTAGCATGTATAAACATTGATTTTCTGCCAGCAGCGGCTCAAAGGTCACGTGGTTCCATGATTTTGGAGGGGAACCCAAATCGCCCAGGTCGTGAATACATGCAACCAGACTTCAGTGCACAAAGTTTGTTCCTGTCTGTTAAAGCTTTTCACTCATCCACACAAGAAAATTTTCCATCAGTGTTTACAATGACAAAATAAAATGGGGTGGGCGATCTGGGTACACTCGGCAATTTGGTTACCTCAACGTTAAATCTGGTACCCAAATCATCTATAGATACATGTAGGTGATATTGTTTAACACAATTTGTAAATAACTTCTTGAAAAAACAGCTCCACCTGGCGATAGCTGAACATCCTAATCTACTTAGAATTTCATTCGTCACTTTCAAAATAAATTTGTGAATGACAAAAATGACGAGCCCTAGCTTTATCCCTGCCCCTGGAATACATATAATGTCTTGAAATGTTGTGGCAAATTATATGCGGATGTGCCCTTTTAAATTTGAATTCATGATTTCTAAAAATTACTGGAAATGTATACCTTATTAAAGAAATAACCCCTCTGATTGTGGTGTTATGCCTCATCTGGAGGGTTTATTCCCAACCTGATCATGAACAAATGACTGAAAAATTATGTGGATTTAATTAATGGCACGATGGGGAGTTAATGATTTGGTAACATCTGAATTCATGACGCGCATGTAACTGTAAAATTAAATGCACATGTTTCTCAGACATTACCTTAATTAAGCCTAGACGTTTTTTTTTCTAATTCTTGGCTCCAAACTCTACTTTCTCCCTATAAAAAGCAGTGAAAGGGTACGCTCAATCGGAACATACTCGGACCTTTCCGTCAATATTATCGACGTTGGTCGAAATGGTCGAGTACCATATTGACGGAAAGGTCCGAGTGTGCTTCGATTGGCTATTTTTAACACATAGATATCCTGGTACCATAATTATCTAGATTAGAAGGAGAGCATTCACAATTATTTTAGATACCAGTTTCTGTAGTGTATCCCACCTATGCCATTTTACACAGGCTGACGAAACACGCTGTATTAACCAGTTGTCTGTAACAAATCATTAACAGAATGAATTTTATCTTCACGACCTCGAAGGAAAAACCTGCAGTTGGTACGAACATAAAATGAATTTATTTTTCACGCCACACTCCACGATTTCATTCTCAATGAGAATGAAAAGAAACGGGTGAAAAACCCGGGGGGGGGGGGGGGCGGGGGGGTTACTGACTATCCTTTCGGGTATAACTGTGCCGACAGCATTTGCCAAATCATACCCTGTTCTGACGAGGAAACATTGAAGAACATACTCTGTTGTAAACAGAAATATTGAAAAACATACCCAGTTCTAGACACGCTCAGAATATGCAAAGGGAATGATCTTGTTCTAGACCGTATAAAATAGATGCTGTTCTACACCCGGGTTCTAGATTGTATCTTAAACAGTTAAATAAGCGATCCTGTTGTAGACAAATACTTTGTTTAAAAAAAGACCCTGTTCTCACCAGCAGGGCATGAAAAAGTGACCCTGTTCTAACCAGCAGGACATGAAAAACGGACCCTTTTCTAACCAGGAGGGCATGAAAAAGCGACCCTGTATTGCAGCACACTCGTACCACTAAAAATATAGGAAGTAACCTATAAGAAAAAGTGTTTTAGAAGCATTATCACTCATAGCTACATGCCTACAAAAATGATTAATGACAACTTTTGACTCGACAGAGCTACAAAGCGGTCCCTTTGCCGGGTCGTCCCATATTCACTAATTAACAATGCTATATTGGAATGGAACCGTAATTTTGGACATAAATTAAATATGAATAAAAATAAAACAATTTTTTTTTTTAAATTATTATTATTATCAGTGATTAATAATAATAATAATATTAATAATTCTTTATTTAAAGAGGGTTACACAGTTAGCTATAAAACTAATCTTTCCTGAGGCCCTCATGAAATACAATGAAATATAACAAACAATTATGAAATATCAAACAAACACACATATATGAAAAAATGAAATAAAAAATTATGAAATATACAATTTTCAGAACAGGTAAAAATTACAAATTCATTTTTTCAGGGATATTGGTAAGTTATTCCATAAAATAGATCCTGAATATATTAAAGATTTCTTATACAGCTCTGTTTTGGCTTTTGGAACTTGTAAATTTTTGCAGAAGATGTCAACATATAATTATTAATATACACAGCAATTAACACTGTTAAACATACAGAAATTAAGATGTTTTTACAGCAATTATGATTTTACCACCTATTGGTTCAATTAGCTCTAATAGCAGAAAATAAAAATACAATTTGAATACATAATATAAATTAATCAACTTTCATTTTTATTTGATCTGAACAAGTCTGGCTTCAGTAGTATATACATGTACTCTAACGCAAGCTTATATAGTCGAAGAACTTCAAACAATTCCTCAAACCATTGCTCCCTATACTACTAACTATGATCCAAGATTTGTAAATTTGTATGGATATCTGGTTGCAAATTTCTAAAATTACTTTTCAATTTAAAAAAAAGCTTTTAGACCTTGATTATAGATAATTTTTGGTTGTTTTTTTTTGGTCAAATTCATATCTAAGCACCATAATTTACAATATTTTTCGAATTTACCAATATATGACTACAAACCTGTCTTAGTTGAGGATAATCATACAACATCATTGGCATACCTTAAGCAGTTTATCAATACTATAAGCATCACATGTGTAATAAAAACAGACTGGAAGATCATTGATTAAAATTTTAAACAAATTTAGGCTTATGGAATCTCCTTGTTGTACACTAATATTTGATTCAAAGGATTTTATCAAATAATTACCAAAACTTACCTGCATGAAATTTTTATCATAACGCTATAAAATAGCCCTCCTATATTTAAAAACTGTATTGTGAATTGTGATTTGTGTATTATATTGTATGCTTATACCCTTAATTGGGGTGCATTGCATTAATAAAGATATACTACCAGTTTTAATAAGTTTTACAAATAGTGCTTTATGCACAACAAAATCGGAACCTGTCCATAAACAATGTTTCGTAGATCTGGGTGAAAAGCTGTAGAAGGACTAGATTACACAAAACATGTACCATATTTTTTTCCCCATAGTATGAGTATACATAAGTTTAAAGCAATTAAAATTGGAAAGTTGGTTTTGAAGTGTATGTTTTGCATGAACTATACAAATTTTGGCCAGAAATCACCGTGAAGTCATCAAGCAAGATGTATAATTTTCTTGAATTCACCTTTATTTTAAATTTTGGTCTTTTAGAATTTTTCCCACTCACTTATTGCTTTGGTAATTTGTTTCTGATATTCATCATCATTACTTGTAATAATGTGTAAGATTTGAGTTACAAAAAGCTCTTATAAATAAAAATATAAATATTTTAGTGTGAACCATTCAGAATGCCTCCAATGCTTCTGTATAATCAATTGATTATCAATTAAATTGCCCATTAAACAAAAAACGATTGGAGTAAATCATGAATTGTGAGCAGAATCAGCATTTGACACAAAATTGTCTTTTCGTTTCGTTTTATTAGCTCTCCTGACCCAAAGGGTCAAGTGAGCTATTCTCATCACTTGGCGTCTGTTATCACGTCCATCATCTGTCCTAGTCGTCTGTCACCTTTTACAAAAATCATGTCTTCTGAAACTACTTGGTCAAATGGAATCAAACTTGGCCAAAAGCATAATTAGGGTATCTAGTTTAAAAAATATGTCCGATGACACCACCTGCTAACCAACATGGCCCTCATGGCTAAAAATTGAACATAGGGGTAACATGTAGTTTTTGACTTATATCTCAAAAACTAAAGCATTTAGAGCAAAACTGACATGGGTAAAATGTTCATCTGGTCAAGATCTACTTGCCATGAAATTTTCAGACGAATCGGTCAACCCTTAGTTGGGTAATTGCCCCTGAATTGTTAATTTTAAGGACATTTTACAGTTTTAGGTTATCTTGAATATTATTATAGATAAAGACAAACTGAACATGGCAAAAATGTTTAACAAAGTAAGATCTACAAATAAGTCAACATGACCAAAATCATTGATGGACCCCTTATAGGAGTTTTTGCCCTTTAAAGACGGCATCTGGCGTAACTTTCCTTTAAAGATCATCTCCTCTGAAACCACTGGGCCAATTGAGACCAAACTTTGGTGGAATGATCCTTTGGTGGCTCCCTTCTAAAAGTATGTCAGGCATTCCAGACTTCCAACCGACATGGCTGCTGTTACTAAAAATAGAAAAAAGGGGGGATGAATTTAAAAAACCTTCTTCTATGAAACTACAAGGCCAATTGGAACCAAACCTGACAGTATTGGTCCTTAGTTAAATATAGGATCCTATGGGAAAATTCATTTAAAAATCTTATTGTCTGAAACCACTTACCCAGTTGAAACAAGATGGCTGCCACAGCTGAACTTAGTTTAACATAGTACCCTATAGAAAAACCAGCCAAATTGACTGCAACACTTAAATTTTCAGTCCTGCTTAAGGTGAAAAGTTAAATCCAAGTGAGCAATACAGGCTCTTGAGAGCCTCTAGTTTCATTTCTGTTTCATATTTTTTAGTATCCTACTCATCCGGAACTGACTGGATAAAACTACAATTTTCCTGACTTCTCTGATTTAACGAAACAGTAGAATGTAAATAACTGCATTAAACAGATTTCAAAAGAACTTTGTCTGCAAACAAAATGACTAGCCTGTCGGGTTATCATTATTTGATTTCAACTAGCTCCTACAAATTTTGACTGGTCTCGGAGTAGCGTGCTAGTGTTAGTGTGAAACCCTGGCTAAGTAAAGTTAATGATAAGGCATTTATATCCATGTGTATGAAGCCTTGCAGTGATGAAAACAATGCAGTAATTCTTATTTTTCTATTCACAGTTTTTCACATTTGGCTACAAGTTTGAAGTCATTTCTCTTCCCTAAATTCTGAAGTGTTGACTCCTGCAGGCCTGAGTGATTTGTTAAAAAAAGATATACAATAAGAAGTTAATTCCACACGTCTTTCAATTTTAATTTGTTTTTATCTTTACAGGTGCTTTGTTGACTGCAGAGTATTTGATACAAGCTGGAAAGAGTATAACTTCAGAAACAGGAAGTACAACATCACTTGTTTCCAATAAGTGAGTAGGAGTTGATTGATAATAATAGGAAATTATAGAACTTCAGAATAAGAAAAAAATGTCACTTGTTCTTCATAGATTGTCTTATTAACATTTAAATCACATTAGTATTGTTGAATTGGTTGCTATCAATCAACTGACTACCGATGGTAATCGGCAGCATATTAATATTTTTATCAAATTTTTAAGAGACCTGTACAAAGAACACTAATGTCATTCTCAGTGAGGTTTTAATAACATTATCAAAATGCAAACAAGGAGCAGGATCATATGATTGCAGGGATGTTTCAGAATATGCAAGCAGCATTCTCCCCAGGCCCATACATCTATGGCGCTGCGGTCCCGCAGCAACATCTCTTTGAAGTTGTCATTCACCGCAAAGACTTGATTAGTAACACCGCAGTGTCATCGTAATTAAAAGTCAATTTGCAATAAAGAAGTATTTGACAACATTCAAGCCCTTCTGTTTGCATTGTAATTAATAGATTGACAACTTTTCAAATAAATTTTGCAATACCAAACAACTGAAAACAGTTTTAAATAACTAAAATCACATTGGGGGGGGGGGGGAGAGGGGTGTTAAGAATTTTTTTTTCATTTTTGCATTCAAACAAGAGAGTTCCAAGCATTTGATAAAAGGAATTATTCAAGCATTTGACCAGGATACTATTCAAAATAACAAATGCCTTGATGTTCATTTCTATAATGGGAAAATTAAAAAGATATATATAGACATGAAGATTGCAGGCACATAAAAACAGGAGAATATATTCATGGCACCAATGAATTATTTCTTAATTCATGCGCTATGATTTTTGCACCTTCAGAATTTTCTGGGGAGAAAACTGGCAGTACTTACTTTTTTGCATATTTTGGTAATTTTTGTACTTATATTTTCTGGACAAAACGTAAACAATCATTAGATTTCAGGCTTTTTTGTACTCTGACAGGATAAATGTCGCAATGACAATAAATTAATGAACAATGATAGTTTAAGTCATGCAAAGCCATAACATTTAAATAAAAATTAAAAAAGCAGTCAAAACCCAGTATTATACAATTCTTGTAGGGGTTTGTGTCTTTAAGATCGATACCAGAAATTGATTAAACAGGGACCCAGGTGTAACATCAAAGCCCACAAAAAATGTTTTCTTCTATTTCAAATACATATTTTCAAACTTTAAAATTTATATTAAATGATGTAATCAGATATTTTTCCTTTGAGAAAATCGCATACAGTTTGGATATGGCCTAAATTAAAACATTGTTTGTTTGCCCTTTCCCTGACTTAGATTTTTGATACTGGGTAGGTACATTGTAGGTAGGTAAAATATTTTATTTTATTTGTCTCAGAAGACTATGAAATCAGTGTGCCAATTCTTGACCTTATAGCAGCCTTTATGTATTGGATGCATACATAGTAGCTTGCATTCCCTGTACTGTATACTCTCTCATGCACATGCTTCAATCATCTTCAGCTATTGTGCACTGCTTGTTCTTGAATTCATTTTCACTATTTAACTTATTATATTTACTTTTCTTCCTATTATGCTGTATAGCTTTCTTCTGTAGTATATGTACCCTTTGAATTTTTATACACAATTTTAAACTTCATACATGTAGGAGCTAAAACTAAAGTTTTTTGAAATTCCATACTCAGCAATAAGATTTGGCAACTTTAAGTTACAAAATGTAGGTACAAAAAAATGTTTATTAATGGATTTCGGTGGATGTAGGCTTATTAAAAAACTGAAATATATAGAATGTATTTGTGCAGAGGCTGGAGGTGTCTCTCTTAACTTTGTCACTCAGATTTTCCACAATTTGATGAAGATTTTGTATTTAAAATGCAAAAAGTATGACAGAAAATAATTTTTTTTTAAATTTAAATTTTTTTTTTAATTGTCCAGCTTTCTGTGACAAAATAGCAGAGGCAGTACCACTTGCTCCATTATCAGTTGAACAAATGCAAGAAATGCTGAGAAATAATGCACATTTCTTCATCAATGTCTGATATGCACAACCAAGTATCATGGGAAGGTGAAGGACATTCATGATCAAATACACCACTGAATCCGGAACACCCTGAAATCATCGTAGAGCATACATGAAACAGTCAATGGTTCTGAATGAATAAAAGAAATCTCTGGGATTAATTGGCAATAAAATAGTCTGATTCGGGCCGATTTTATTCGGTCGCCGGCAAACAAACAAAATTTTAATTTGGGCCAAAACCATGTATAAACAATAAATACCACAACAAAGTATGTCATTTGCTTATAAATAAGTTTTTATTCATATGATTTGCACTTTTTGCAGCAACACTTTTACCAACAGCTATTCCATTAGTCGTTGTTTGGCCAGAAGCTTTCCAGAGTTGGGGCTTCAGGGAAATTCACCTGTAGAAAAAACTGAGGTATCTTAACTGATAAGTGTTTGTAATAATAGTCCAAACATAAAAAAATAGCTTGGCACCTGAGAATAGTGATATTTTTTTCGATTGAATAAATATCTTATAACCTGTTAGATTATTAACTTTATACCCCTTGTCACACACATATTTTTCTTATGAGTCCTTATGGATCGCCAACTCGTAGTCAATCGCAAGCATCCGTAAATAACTCGTTGGTATCATTAATAACTCTTCACAACTCGCATACACTCGTGAGGATCCGTGAAAGTAGAGGAAAATTTTTTACATGTCAAATATTTTCTTGCGATTGTCCATGGATTGAATTTTCTGTAAATAACTCGCAAATTGCTTGTAACAATCCGTAAGTATCGTAAACTGGTCACAACAACACGTAACCCTCCATAAACTACTCGTAAGAATTCATAAATGTCTTGTAAACAATTTTTGTTTTACGATTTGTTTAAGGATCATTACGAGTGCTTAAGTGATGTTAACAATTTCATTCACATCGTGTTACAATGGCTTTACGGATTGTTAAGAGTTATTAAGAGCAATTTATGTGTAGTTACGAGTACTTTACGAATACATACGTGTACTTTACGAATTAAAATTGTCTCGCTGGATGTCAGTTGTCGAATGATGATACACAGAGAATTGCATATTATTTGCAAAAATCATAAGGACTTGTAAATACTCGTAACTAACACGTTAACAGGTCATAATTTACACTTAAAAGCTTAGATGAACATTCCATTATATATTCGTAACAATCCATAAAAAGCTCGTAAAATGGGTAACTTGCTCTTATTTATCTGCGGCAACTCGAAACAAATTGTAGATTTTTGCCGTAAATACTTGTAATAAACTGTAAATGTCTCGTAATTACTCGTAAAAGTAAAAAGTCGAAATAATGTGCATATTTTTACTAAGTTGTGCTATACGTAAGGATTCGTAAGAAAAATCTGTGTATGTGAAGGTAGCATTAGTCAGACTCAATTATCATGTTGCAACCAGAATTGAAGACATAGCAGGAGTAATCTAAATGGTTAAGAAATCAGAAATTTTATATCTCCCCTCTTTCACCCCTTCTCTCCCTAAAACATGATTTATAGTATATTGTACAGGCACCTGACAAATGGATTTAGTGTGTTGCAACCCCCTTTTTCTCTGGAACACCCCAAAGACTTACATTGTCATTTTCTTCACCGTTTATAGAATAAATCAAATATCAAAATTTCGTCGAATGACACAGTATATAGTGAATGGATTTAGATTGTTGCATCCCACCTTTTTCCTCTCCCTCCTTTTTTAGCTCACCTGTCCTAAAAGGCCATGTGAGCTATTGCCATCACTTGGCATCTGTTAGCCGTCCGTCGTCCGTCCACAATTCACATGTTAATCTTCTCCTCTGAAACTGCTTGGCCAGTTGGGACCCAATCTTTGGTGGAATGGTCCTTGTATGGTTCCCATTCATAATTTTATCCGGCATCTTGATTGGCCAACCAATATGGCTGCTGTTACTAAAAATAGAAAAAAGGGGGTGGTATTTTAAAAAACCTCCTCCGTTCGTCCGACCTCTGTATCCGCAACTCCTCCTAAACTACTGAATGGAATTTGATGAAACTTTCAGAGAATCTTCATCCCATGATGGCATTGTGCACCTCCTGTTTTAGAATTTGATTGGACCAATTTTTGGGGTTTCCCATATAAAAACATAAACTTTGACTTTCAATGTGAAAGGTGGGTACCATAATGCCATCCGCAACTCCTAAACCACTGTATGGAATTAGATGAAGCTATCAGAGGATCTTTATTACATGATGCCGTATTGCACCTCCTATTTTAGATATTGATCTTATGAATATTTGGGGTTACCCATACCAAAACATGGACTTTGACATTCATTGTCATAGGTATAACCATGATGCCATCCGCAACTCCTCCTAAACCACTGAATGGAATTTGATGAAACTTTCAGAGGATCTTTATTACATGATGCTGTAGTGCACCTCCTATTTTAGATTTTGATCTGACCAACATTTGGGGTTTCCCATACCAACACATGGACTTTGCCATTCATTGTGATAGGGGGTTCCAGTATTCCATCTGCAACTCCTCCTAAACCACGGAATTTGATGAAACTTTAAGAGAGCCGAGGGCCAATACAGCTGATCAAGATCCAATACAACTGTACGAGGACATAATACAGGCTTTATATAAAAATTCCCCTCTTATGACACCTTTATTAACGAATGACTTAAAATTACAGAACTTTTATTAACCAATGACTTAAAATATATTATAAATTGTCTATTTAATACAATCCAATGTGTGTCTGAAACGGGTCATTAATACAGGTCTAATACAGACAATCCTGTATTAATGACCAGTTCTGGTTTTGTATTAACTGGACATTTTTGTTTTTAATGTATTTCAACACATTAGTTAATAATGTATAATACTACATTTATATGATAATGTTTGGTTGTATCTTTGTAGTGTTAGCATTTTCATGAATTCTTGATGTCTTTTGATTGTGTTCTTATTGACTTTTCATTATATCTTATTGCCTTGGAATTGATTGGTTGCTATTTATTGTTGTCTATAATATTAATGGAAATATTCTGTTAATGTTTGTTGTAGGTAGATCATTGGCTGTTGTTTGCTCAGAGTAGATTGTCTTGTGCAAATGATGTCTCATCTGCAGTAGATTACCTGAACACTATACTTGGACCTATAACTTACCTTGTTGGTCATAGTTTGACAATAGCTGACTTTACTGTATGGGAATGTTTACATGGTATATATTATTTTTAGTCATAGCCTTACAGCAAATTACTTCTACGTGTACTTTATCAGTAATTGTAGAATAGCGTTTTTTTTTTAATAAATCACACATTTCAAAATAATATGACTAATATCCTTTGATGCCTTTATCTCTATAACAGATAACAATTTACTGTTGCAGGATAAACACAATATAAGATATAAAGAAAATACAAAGTTTATTTGTACTTGCCCCAAAAATTGTGACAAATGCTCAGTAAACCTGGCATTCCAACCTGTTTCTAGGTCTTAAATAAATAAATTATATACATGTATTTCTGACAATGTACATACATGTATATCGTATATTTACATCTTGCAATGACCTCTTTAGCTTGTCAGTATAGCCTGTCCAATATTGTTTGTGATATTGGGTCAATATTCTAGTTTGTATAGTCCTGGTTTATACTGTTTATTATGCCTTGTTTATCTAGATGACATACCAAAATGCAGAATTCTTCCAGTTGTATAGAAATGTCCTGTTTTCGTTCCTTTTCTCAACAACAGATACACATTTATTCTATTCCTATATTAATGACTGCTTGGTATTGGCAATTGCCATCAACTTTTGATTAGTGCAACTATTCAATAAGTATAAGATAAAAATATCTTAAACCAAATTATTCATAAGGCTGAAAAATGGATCTGATATGATAATATTTTTTTGTAAAGGAGCAGTCAATGACATTTTACAACAAGGTGAGAAAAAACAAATGTTTTAAATATTTATCATTACAGGTAACATTAATTTCCAGAAACAACTGAGTTCTGGTGCAGCCCCAGTAAATGTAAAAAGATACTACAAGTTTTTGTCAGAGTTAACTGTTTTTTCTTCTGTAATAAAGAAAATTCCAAAAGTAGATGGCAAAGTTGGAAAAGAAAAGAAAACTGAGTCTTCTGTAAGTAATTTGGAATACAGAGTCATTTTTCATGCTGTCACACACTATGAGACATCTTAGTATATGACTAAAGTATGTACATGTAAATTATATACTCAGTAAAAAATTTCAAGTTTTTGATAAATTATTATCAATAATATTACATGTATATTACATTAGAATAAGAAGTACACATAACATTAGATTCAAACAACTTAAACAATTTTTTAGGACTTAAATAATGACAAAAGATATGACAGCACCAAAATTCATTCATAAAATTCCAAGTCCTTCATGTTTTGTTGAGTACTGTTTATTCACATATTAGACGAGTTTTTGGTACCAAGTTTCAATTTTCTCAAAAAAAAGACAGGCCACTCGCCAATGAGAAGAAGTTTTAATGTATCTAAAAAGTTAGGTCGGTAAATTTAAAGATATGCCGTAATTTGTCTAAATGTTTGTCACTAAAAAACATATTTTAACTACATTGGAAAAACTGATGAAAAAAATAGGTTTTTTGTTGCTATGGGATCGTTGTTGACTTCCTGTAGATGGATTTGTTCAATGAAGGTAAGTATAACAAGACGATATTAAACCCCATACTTTATTTATAAAAATTGCCATTTTAATTCCAAAAGCAACAACGATGACAAACTTTAAACATGTTTTGACATGTGGGCAATCTGTGGTCGTAATCCAGATTCGGAATGGAACCTAATGAATAATTATTTGATTTGTTTCTTTCATCTTTGTATAAGATCAATGTCAATTCATTTTATAGATTAAATAAAAGGAATTGTGAGGTAAAATATGTTTAATTTTGTAATATTAATTTAAATTTAATCCTCCTTATCTAATGCAAAATCGTAGTTAAACCGAACTTTATTTTGTTGTTACTATCTTAACCTAACTTCCAGGTGCAAAAAAAAACGATTAAATTTGTTTAAAATTTTGTATTTATAACATTTATTTTCATGTTTATGATGAATAGACTTATTTGTTTTGAGGAATGTAAGACTCGATGCTGACAAGGTTTTCTGCGTTTTAGGATAAAACTTCACCACAGCCTTTGCCAGATCATTGATATGATTTGCCATTGTCTTAAACAAGGGTCAAGGCAAAAGTACTGCCCAAATTTCCCAAGAAAAGACCCTCACCTTATAGGACACATAACCTTAAGGGCAAGAATCAATGGTACATTTCAATACTTTTAACTGAAAACTAAATATAGTTAAAAAAATCTGTCATGTTATACAGTTTACTGCAGTGTCTGTTTTATATTCTTTCACTTTTCATATTATTTTTGATAGGTTAAAAAAGATGAAGGAAAATTTGTTGATCTACCAGGAGCAGAAATGGGTAAAATTGTTGTACGGTTTCCTCCAGAAGCTAGTGGGTATGTTATAGTGTTTTTTGCTCACTTGGCAAAAGGCCATGTGAGCTTTTGCAATCAGTTGGCATCAGTCGTCTGTCTGTCTGTCTGTCTGTTAACTTTTCACATTTTAATCTTCTCCTCTGAAACCACTAGCCCGAATGGAATTAAACTTGGCAGGAAGCATATATGTAAGGTAAATATAACTTTATAAAGTTTGCTCATTTTGTCTTGATCGGATAACAAACATGGCCACCATGGGCAATCCTTGTTTCTCATTGGTTGATTAAAAAAAAAATTTTCATTTTGTCCAGATCATGCAACAAACATAATGGCCATGGGAAATTCTTGTTTCTGCTAGGTGAGCGAAACAGGCTCAGCCCTCTGAACCTCTAGTTTATTGTAACATTGTGATAGATAATCTGTGGTAAAGTTAATCGTTATATCCAGTTAACATTTCAAAGTCAACAATTGATCCAAGGAATATTTACTAATATTCTTTTTGACAAACTGGTTCATATTTTAAGATAAATTATAATATTATTAATAATAAAAATAATAATAATAGAAGGATCTAATGATAAGTGTCCTTAAAATGTCTGATTATTAACCAACATGGCTGTTTTTAGTTCGCCTCACCGAAGTTGAGGGGGACTATTGGAGTACCCGGCGTCCACGTCACGTACAAGTGCGTCTTCACGTCTGCGTACGTGTGCGCGTCCACAGCCGGTTCTCAGTTACTACTTGACATAGGGTCATATATTTTTGTGTTCAGGTGCATGATGAAGATACTGACCATGTGACATAAGATGAAGGTCACATGATCCATATTACACGGTTAACTGGCTTTTAAGTTTTATGTCAAAAATCAGTTTTAACATACAAAGTGACCTACAATCATATTACTTGGTGTGAGGGTGCATCTTAGGGAGTAACACAGCCTCCAACCAAAATTAGGTCACTCTGACTTTCTTATCGTGCTTCATTGACTTAGGTTAAGTTGTACGTCTGAGTTCAGTTCTTCAATACCTAGAGACCTACAATTATATTACTTGGTGTGAAGGTGCATCTTAGGGAGTAACACAGCCTCCCACCAAAAGTAGGTCACTCTGACCTACTTATCACACTTCATTGACTTAGGTTAAGTTTTACGTCCCAAGTTCAGTTCTCAGTTACCAAGGGACCCACAATCATAGTACTTGGTGTAATGGTGCATCTCGGGGAGTAACACAGCCTCCCACCAAAATTAGGTCACTCTGACCTACTATTCACACTTATTGACTTTGGTTAAGTTTTACATCCTAGTTCAGTTCTCAGATACCAAGGGACCTTCAATCATAGAACTTGGTGTAAGGATGCAACTTTGGGAGTAACACAGCCTCCCGCCAAATTTATGTCACTCTGACCTACTTATAGTGCTTCATTGACTTAGGTTAAGTTTTATGTCCAAGTTCAATTCTCCGATACCAAGGGACCTACAATCATATTTCTTGGTGTGAGGGTGCATCTCGGGGAGAAAACAGTTTTCCACCAAAATTAGGTCACTCTGACCTACTTATAGCACTTCATTGACTTAGGTTAAGTTTAAAGACCGAGTTCAGTTCTCTGAAACCAAGCAACCTACAATCATATTATTTGCTGTGGGGTTGCATCTTGGGAAGCTACATAGCTACACACCAAAATTAATTCGGGTATGAGGCGAACTTTGTTATCGTAGATTTCTGGTTGTTCCTGAAATATTAGTTGAAAAAATTTGTGCCTCCAAAATAGCTTGGCCAATTAAACAGCAAGTGGAAAGGCTTGTATAAGGTTTACATTTTTATTATGTTGAGGCTATCAACATTGCAACCATAGGCAGTTCTAGTTTCTGAAAGGGTCTCTGATGTCATGCTAGGTAGCTCTTTAGATTCAGCCTCATGATTTATGTAAACTAGTCTATTTTTATGTTGCCTGCATTATGCAGGGGCAACATATAGGGATCACTTTCAGTCATCTTGCATCGTTGTTGTTGTGGGCATTGTTGTCAGCATCAGAAGATAATTTCTGTCACATTTTTCCCAGGAACTAAACTAGCCAGATTCCTGATATTTTGCATAGAGCATCAGTATGGAGAACTGTATTGTTTAAGGCAGTTTCGAATCTGTCACATGTCCACCTCTGTTTGACGGAACTTAGAATATTTTTGAGATAGAAAAATTTCTGTCACATTTTTCTCAGGAACCACACAGGTTAGCTTCAGTATGGAGAAGTATGCAGATGACACATGTCGTCCCTGGAAGACTTACCACTAAGTTAATTTGTAAAATTTCAAAAAGTTTTCTAAATCTGCATGGCCAAAAAACTGAATTTGATATGATGCAGTCATGGAGTATTTTCTATTGAAGGTTTTCTCAGCCTCAACGAGGTTTTGGTTAAAAAAATCTAGAAAATGAATACTTAATGGCGACATTAAAATTATTAACAATTTCAGATATCTTGACATAGGGCATGCTAAAGCTGCATTAGTTAACTTTTACTATCGAGAGATGTTTAATGGAAAATATATTCTGAGATTTGATGACACGAACCCAGAAAGATATTTTGCTGAATTTCAAAAGGTAAAAAAATGTTTCATTATTGTATGTCTATGAAGATTCCACTGAACATCTCTTGGTAGTTATTAAAGGGCTGCAGATGTTGTACAATGGTGTATAAAATTATCCATGTATAAAGACCATTACTATATAAGGTATATATTTTAACTGAAACTATCGTGCTTGGTAATATAAATCTTTTTGACATTATTTTCCATCATATATTTGTGATTTTATTTCAGTTACTTACATGTAGGACATGCTAAGGCAGCCCTGCTGAATTATTACTACAGAGAGATGTTCAAAGGAACATTAATTATGAGATTTGATGATACTAACCCAGCTAAAGAATCATCTGAGTTTGAGCAGGTAAAATCTTAGTGTGTGTTCAGTATTCTCCAATTGGTTAACATGTTATCAATGGTTATCAAGAATAATTGATATATCATCAATTTCATTTAATTGTTTGAGGCACTCTTTGAATTATGAAACAAAAGACTGTTAATTTCTGCATTTTAGTCAGACAAAAGTATGATTTTCATTTGATGACTATAAAAAATCATAATAGAATTATTTATATTGATACCAGTAACTTGGCATTGGCAATACATCTATTTGGCTCCAATGACTACTGGCTATCAATTTCTAAACACACACCAAATTTCTGTTTTTGCTCTTTCCTTTGTATAATGTAGAGATGAAAGTATAAACATTTACATGTTTATATCACAACATTAGTTAAATGTCATTATAATTTTAAGTGTCACTTATGTACGTTTAGTAATAAATTTTTGTTTATAATTTTATTTATCTTTATGGAGTTGTGTCCTGAAATATTTGATACTCCAGGCTTGGTTGTAGTGAAATGTGTACATGGTATGATAGAAAATTATGGCTTGAAAATAGTTAAATGTTCACTTTATCTCGTGTTACTAAGCCTCACATAATGTAATTTTTGGTCCACAGATAGCTTATCGTATAAGGTTCGCCGCAGTATACTTGTCTTGTGACCCTGACCTCATTTTTATGGTTCACTGACTTCATAAACATAAATGTAAAATCACGTCCAAGTTTCATGGTTAAATCCATTTCTCAGCAACTGTGATACTTGGGCCAACCATATTTGGTCTATAGATAGTTCTTAGTGGGTACATGCCAGTCTGACACTTTGCTTGGGACCTTGGCCTCATTTTCATGCTTGAGTGACTTTGTCACATTTTCATGGTTAAGTCCATTTCTCAGCAACTAGAATACCTAGACCCACCATGTTTGGTCAATAGATAGTTCTTGGTGGGTACATGTCAGTCTGACACTTGTCTCTGGACTTTGACCTCAATTTCATGTTCGAGTGACCTTCATCCAAGTTTCTTGATTAAGTTGATTTTTCAGCAACTGTAAAACCTAGACCCACCGTGTTTGTTCTATAGATAGTTCTTAGTGGGTACATGCAAGTCTGACACCTGTCTCTGGACTTTGACATCAATTGCATGCTTGAGTGACCTGTGTTACATTTTCTAGATTAAGTGCATTTCTCAGCAACTGTATCACCTAGGCTCGTCATATTTGGTCGGTAGGTAGTTCTTAGTGGATTCATGCCAGTCTAACACCAGTCAGCTGAACTTGACCTGAATTTCATGCTTGAGTGACTTAATATACATTTTTATGATTTAGTCTGAGACCTTGACTTGATTTTCAGACTTGAGTCACATTTTCATGATTAAGTCCATTTTTCTGTAGCTGTAATACCTATACCCAAATTGACCTCAATTTTGGGCTTGAGTGACTCTTGTCCCATTTTTACAAATAAGTCAATTTTTCAACAAATGTTGTAAATGTGTTATATAGACCCAACATTTTTGGTTTATAGATAGTTTTTGGTGGGTGCATTACAGTATGAGACCTGTCAGCTCTCCTTGGACACAGTTTTAGGCTTGAATGACATGCATGAGATTTTTCAGACATATTATCGCTTGACCATTACCATTTCTTTTATTACAGTTTCCTTTGACTTGCTTCGGGTATCATGCAGATAATCATTATTTTGTGTCCGTGTGCATACTCAGGCGAGACATGTAGTGTGTCCAGTCTTGTTTTTATTTTATACATTTATTTATATAACAAAGATAGTTTTTGCAGAATAGTTCCTTTTAGCACAATTCTTTGTTTCAGGTAATCTTAGAAGATGTAGCAATGTTGGGTATTAAGTATGACAAGTTCAGCCATACGTCAGATCACTTTGATCTATTACTAGATTTATGTACTAAGATGATCAAAGAGGGTAAGGCTTATGTGGATAATACAGAACCAGAACAAATGAAGAAGGAGAGGGAGGAAAGAACAGAATCAGTCAACAGGAATAATAGTAAGGATCATTTAATTTTTAACGACTATTTCATTCTACAAGATTTGTCCAGATTAAATCAGATAAATGTGTGTTATGTTCACAATAGGATTTAGTTTATCCATTTTATTGCTAGCTAACCTAACCCACAATAATAGGTTGGTTAACATACTAATATAACCCACAGTAGTGAGCATAATGTGAACACCTCATGTAATTTAGGTTTTGAGTGGCCGTATGTGAAACTTGTATTACAGTATTTAAAAGAGAACATACAAAAGTTTCCTATTCTGTTTGTAGAAGTAATATTTTGAATAGGTTGGATGGGAAAAAAGGCCACTCTTAAAAAATTTGATGTTGCCTGTCCAGAGGTTGGGTTGGTAGGTAGGAGATTTTTTTGTCAGGCAGGCGAATATAATTTAAAAAAATAGAGCAAATTTCAAGTGTGTCTGCTAGTCTATATTGATAGTTTTTAGAGTTGTACACAACAAGGCTGAACATTCAAATGCTCTTAAATTCACACATAATAAATTGACTTAAATATCCAAACTCATTAAAAGAAGAATAAAACCTTAACTTGAATATTCTTAACATCAATGAAAATTGGCATTTAAAAACAGAAGAATATTTTAAGTCATTTGTTTTAATGGACTAGAAAATCAAGTTGAAATATTTCGAACAGAAACACTGAAAATACAAAAAAAACCAGTTTGAATAAAACAGGGAAATATGAATCACTTGCCACACTTGACTAGAAATGTTCATCCAATTTAAGTAAACGATACCATCTTCTGTTATACGTTTGGCCATCTTCAAGGCCATTCTTAATCATTAATACGCTTAACACGTTCAACTGATTACGGAAGAGTATAAAAAAAATCCAATTTTAAAAGACCAATAAAAAAATTCCAGCAGGAGGTTTTCAGAAGGGTTGGCAGCCAACATCAAACAAACAAAATTATATTTTTGGCCTAACAGAACATTTCTAAGCAAACTTGTTCTTTTTCAAAATTTATCCAATTAGTATTATAAACCATGTTTTCTTTTACGGAATACTTTCTAAAACACTGTACAGCTTTTATGATGTACTTAACAAGGTGTTGAGAAAAACTTGAAGATATGGGAGGAGATGAAAAAAGGAAGTGACATTGGCTTGAAATACTGTGTCAGGGCCAAACTTAACATGCAGTCTGACAATGGTTGTATGAGGGACCCAACAATGTATAGATGTAAAAACGAAAAGCATGTCAAAACAGGAAACAAATACAAGTAAGAATTTAGATCGTAAAAAAATTTCAGACATCACAATTGTTATCTGCCTTTATATTATGTTTTTCTTTAATGAATGATTTCAACAAAAGTAAAAATGATGGATATAGAGTAACTGTCAATTAGACATTCCATAGGATTGAAAATGGAGAAAGATTGACGTGTACATGTAATCCTTAACTAGGATCAACAGTACATACTAAATGTCTCAGGAAACATGTTTCAAACATTCAACAAATGTAGCAACAAAACACAGTTATAGTACAGAGTAAAGTACAGTAAACATAGTTAGTACTTTAGTCATTTAAACTGGCACTTAAGACAAAAATACCACTTATTTAAACCCCAAAAAAAGAACATGGTGCAAATGCACAAGTCTCAATGCCCTCACATGCAGACAATGGTTTCTCAACTTCCCTGGAAAAATAAACTGTTCACAAAAGCCAACCAACTTTAAATGGTAAATGAATATTTTTTCTTTTTAAAATAGTCATTGATGTGAAAATACTGAACTGTTTGTTAACTCCTTCTTATATTATACTAAAATTATCATTATACCCCCTGCAAACAAGGTTTGGTTATATAGGTTTCAGTCTGTCTGTCTGTCCAAAATAACGTCCACAACTTCTCCTACATTACTTGCATGATTCTCATGAAACTTAATGGGGTGTTAGATCACTATATGGAGATGTGCATCTTGTCAGGAATTTCTGTTTGGACAAGAAATATTAAAGATATGGCTGTTTGGACTTTTTTTTAACAAAACTTCCTTCCATGTTTTGTCCGAAACTCCTTCTACATTACTGGCATGATTCTCATGAAACTTAACAAAGTGTTAGATCACTTTATGGAGATGTGCATATCATCGGGAATTTCTGTTTGGACAAGAAATGTTTAAGATATGGCTGTTTGGACTTAGGCAATTTTTAACAAAACTTCCTTCCATGTGTTGTCTGCAACTCCTTCTACATTACTGGTATGATTCTCATGAAACTTAATGGAGTGTTAAATTACTATAAGGAGATGTGCATATTGTCAGGAATTTCTGTTTGGACGAGAAATTTAAAAGATATGGTTGTTTGGACTCGGGCATTTTTTAACGAAACTTCATTCCATATGTTGTCCGCAACTCCTCCTACATTACTTGCATGATTCTCATGAAACTTTATGGAGTGTTAGATCACAGTATTGAGATGTGCATATTATCAGGATTTTCCATTTGGGCTAGTACTTATGATGATTTGAACTTTGTGTAGGCTTCAATACAGACATTTTGCTGCAGGGGGTATTAGTCCCTTTCAGGACAGTTCTAGTTTTTTTTGTTAACTTGTGTCTGTCAACAGGTCAATAAGGTCAATAAAGATCGCCGTCATAGTTAACTTCTTAGTATTTTTGTAAACAATGTTGTGTTGCCGCAGTTGTTTAAGCCAAAATTTCCCAAAATTGTTAATAAATATTCTGTTATGCAAAATTGTTAGAAGGTTGAATAAATTTAAATATATCTAAGCATTTTTTGTTTGTTTTAATGATAATTGTCCTATTTAGAAGTAAAAATAAAAGATTGGAAAAACATTTAGATAAGTTAATACCAAATTACAGAACATTCTCAAACTATCAAAGCTAAAATTCTAACTAATGATGAATAAAAACTAACAATTAAAAATTAAAAAAAAATAAATACAAACATTTCTAAATATATGTAGAACTGACCATGATTCTCTTTGATAAGTTTACATAATTACTTTATGATAGTTAAGAACAGGAAAATTTTAATGTGAAAGCTTATATTTCGTTGGGAACAAAAATCTCACCCAAAACCACCCCAATCTTAGCCTTAAATGAGCAAAATCTCACCCATACCCATTCTGAATTTTTCATATGTATGTATTGTGTATTTGTACTTACCTTTAGTCTCAAACAATCAAAACAATAAGTTTTTGTTGTAAATCTTCTGGGTTAAATACAATATTAAATTAGTGGTATGGATTATTTATTTCAAGGGGATATAAATCCTATTATTACTTTAAATTCTGTTATGAGTATAGGGCAAATCCATGATCAAAATTTAGAAAAAAAGTTACATCAAGAATCTTTTGGCAGTGTAGACAATGCAATAAAAACATACAGGGATTTAGCTAGCGCTCGTCAGTTTCGTCATTGACGAATGAAATTCTAGGTAGATTCGTTACTTTATCTTTGTAGCAATCATTAGAATTATTTAACAACATTTCTCAGAAACTGTAATACTTAAGGCAACAATATTTGGTCATAGATAGTTCTTGGTGGTTACATGCCAGTCTGACACCTGGCTTGGGACCTTGACCTCAATTTCATCTTTGGGTGACTGTCACTTTGTCATGGTTAAGTCCATTTCTCAGCAACTAGAATACCTAGACCAACCATATTTGGTCAATAGATAGTTCTTGGTGGGTACATGCAAGTCTGACACCTGTCTCTGGACTTTGACGTCAATTGCATGCTTGAGTGACTTTGTCACTTTTTCGAGGTACGATCCATTTCTCAGCAACTTTAATACCTAGACCCACCATATTTGGTCAATAGATAGTTCTTAGTGGATACATGTCGGTATGACACCTACATTTTGACCTTGACCTCAATTTCTTTTAACACATTTTCCTTTGACTTTCAAAATGTTGCGTATCAGATAATCATTATTCTATGTCCATGTGCATACACAGGTGAGACATGTAGTGTGTCTATTCTTGTTTTTTAGAAATATTAGCTCAAATCATGGCAATACTGAATGAAATATATTCTTTGATTTATTATTATTATTATTTAAAGAAGACAGTATAAAGTATAAAAGTTACCTTTATTGTGAACAATCACCCAAAAGTGACTAATGGTCTTAAAATCCTAGCTAAAACTCTCCTATATGGGTTTTTCCTGTTTCACCATAAGTATAGCCTTTCTGATTCTTAGAAATAGCAGCATATAATAGAATGTTATAAGTAACACAATAGTATCATTAACCAAAGAGATGCAAAAAGCTTACAATGATAAATATAGACATCAGATACTTGTTGAAATACTTGTTTTAAAGGTTTTTCCCCTAACTAAATATTCTATTTTACAATGAATTCTACCCAATATATTATTGTTATGTTGGTGTATTTGTACTTGTAAATACCACTGTTGTCTTTATTTTATTATAGAGCATATCCTTAAAATACCGCTAACTTTATTTAACATAAGAGTATACTTGTTTATCAGATTGAATATGCCCTTTTTCTACCTGAAAATATTTTCCTTGCAGAGTATATCCTACCTATGACTTTGCCTGCCCTGTAGTTGACAGTGTTGAAGGTGTTACTCATGCCTTGAGAACTACTGAGTACCACGATAGAGATGAGCAGTATTTCTGGTTCCTTGAAGCTCTGAGTAAGTACTGCAATGGTGAAATATTCCTAGTAGACAGAACATGTTGTAACCAATTGACAAAGCAGTTCATTGAAGGAATAGTACAAAATGCTCCATTTATTCTATCTTATAAAAAATATTATATATCATACCGAAAAAAGTAAATTTAAACAAATTTTTATCAAATTGTTTCTCACTTTAGATTGTATTCATTGGTTCTACATACTATATATCACTTGATAAAGACAGACTGTGTCCAAAGAGGTTGTTAACTGTCATTGTTTAGTTTGTGAAAAAGATTTATTCTTGGGTTCAACATAAATACAAACATACAATATATTGTTTAGTGATGAAATAGTAAATTGTAAGAAAAAGGAATATTAGAGATAGATTTTAAGATAAATTAAAATTTTTTTAGATTATATATTAGCAAAAAATATTTTTAAAAATGTTATGTTAATTGTTTTTTACTTCATAATGTAATTTTCTGAGGTAAAACATCATCACTTGAAGATGACATACAATGTATTCCAGTCCACTGTAAACAGTATATGATATGTAATTTAATTTTATTATTCAGATCTCAGAAAACCTCATATTTATGAGTACAGCAGGCTTAATTTACAAAATACAGTCTTGTCCAAGAGAAAATTGACTTGGTTTGTAAATGAAGGGATAGTCGATGGCTGGTAAGTCTATGGAACACTTTATTTGAATAAGAAGTGATAATATTGTATCTTAAATTAGTATTTATGACTGGATCTTTCTAAGTCTGATTTTGTAGTTTTTAGGCAGTGATTGTTAAAGAATTGCTTTATGTTACTCTTGTTACGTGTGAAAATTAGAATTCTATTTAAATATATTTGTAAAAGATATCTATACTTGAAGAAAATCCACAATTTGTAAGGAATTAGGAGTAATTGATTGAACATTGTAGAGATACATAATTTTATAAAGATTGAAGAGGTTTTCTTTTTATGTATATATTATGTTTTTCATCTTGAAAAATAATTTGTTGGTGTTTAAATTTAAAATTTAAGGAAAAATTTTCTCATCGTAGTCTGAATTTATAAGCTGAGTGACTTGTATTACATACATTGTTTACTATTAGGGATGATCCACGTTTTCCTACAGTTAGAGGTGTACTGAGAAGAGGTTTAACTGTTGAGGGCTTGAAGCAATTCATTGTCGCACAGGTACAGTTTTATAAATGTATAAAAATAGGTTAATACAGAGATGCCAACCACTCCAATTTTGGTTGAGTTTATCCAAATCTGCTCTTCAATTGCATTACCTTATTACTCCGGTCGGTATAAATTCCAATTTTTTTTTCATTCCCGATTCTGTTTTTGGTAAATTATTATAATTTCATCTGTATCACCAAGACATGTAAGCATTTATTTGGATAAGAAGGAACATCTAAGTGATACAGATACAAGCACATATCTCGCTCCCCTAATACTATAGACCTTAAAATTGCGGAATGGCCAAATAAGAAAAGGAAAGCTTTGTCCCTGGACCCTATTGTTGTTCTAGGTGGGCCCCAAACTCCCTTATATTTTTTCTCCTAATTTTCATCAAGTAGGGTTAGCATCTCTGTTAATAGATTATAAAATTCTTTTGACATTCTTGTAATTCATTTTAGCTATCTCTCAGTCAAGTATGAAATTGACCTAAAATGGAAGATAGAAATTTTTATAAGAGTTAGTTTGAATTGTGAAATTACAAAAATATTATTAGGATTTCTTAGCTGAGTAAAAAAAGAGACCTCTGGCAAAAAAAACCCCAAAAACCATATATTACTGTGAGAGAAATTAAAAAGGATTTATATCCCTCCTCAGTGTAAAATACCTTCTTTAAAGCACACTCATGTTTGATTCCAAAGACAGGTATGATAAACTGATAGTAATTTCAATATATCATCAAGTAAGTCTACTATGTCTTGTTTATGTGTCATTTTTGCTGACTCACATAACACCTAAACCACCAGAGTTCATGTTTGTGCGGTGCAGACAGCAAATCAATAAATTCTAGAAGAAATTTTTTTTTTCATACTTCAAACATATGAAAACTCTTGTAATTATTTGAATTAAGGTATCCGGACCATAATAGATAATAATCGAAAATTGTATCTCTTTTTGACCGTGAATGGCTGAACCAAACAGTTTAAAGCTGGAATTTTGTATATATATTTTTCTCAAGTTGAAACACACTTTGTTGCTTATATGCAGAGTCTGTAAAAATAAGTTAGTTATATTGGCATTTCCGAAGTTTGCCGATAATTACCGAAGTCATTTCAGTTGCATTGTATGGAACATCCGGGAACTTTTAAATAATCACGTGGTCATTTATGGTCCGGATACCTTAACTGATGTCGTTTTCTTGTTATATACACACAAAAATAAAAATTGTAGAAAGCAGGTTTATTTTTGACTTATTTCATCTATAAATTGTATGGCATTTGCAAAGTGTAATCTAACAGATATTTATTATTTATGTATTGTAGGGTTCTTCTAGATCTGTTGTGATGATGGAATGGGATAAAATCTGGTCAGTCAACAAAAAGGTATAGTAAGATAAACACATTTATACATCATGTCCTAATAGGAAGCAAGATTTAAGTAAAACAAAGAAGCAGCTTTACAGAATTAGAATAAGGTTTGGTGAATAAGAACTTTTTTGAGTTATCTCCCATTAACAAGATTTGAACAATAAATTATCCATCCTTTTGGAATACACACTGACTTGGTACAGGAAAAGGAAGATTAGCTTTGAATTCTGATATCACAAATGACAAAAATGCTATCGATCTAAACTTATACCTGTATATTAAATATATTAATAGGTGATAGATCCTATTATTCCACGGTACACAGCTCTGTTAAAGGATGATATTGTTCCTGTTACTGTTAAAGATGCTAAGGAAGATGTTAAAAAAGTTCCTAAACATCCAAAGGTTAGTCAATATGTTTTACATTTAACGAAAAAGACATTCTATCTCATTTTGAGTAGCTTACTGGTTAATTCTCTACTTGCAAATTGATAGAGTTTAATTTGTTAAAGGTTGAAATACATTAGTAGTATAATATCTCTTTGAAGAATATTTGATACAGATAGCTTATTAAAAATATTACAGCTTGTCTCCGAACGGTTACTAGGCCAATACAGAATTGTAATAATTTCTTGGTTTTTTGTTTTAGAATTCTGAAGTTGGTGAAAAGGATACCTGGTACAGTCCCCTGATATACATTGAGGCGGCAGATGCTGAATTGATATCAGAAGGAGAAATGGTGACATTTGTTAATTGGGGAAATATCAACATTACCAAAATTGTCAAGTAAGTATCTTAACATGTATCTTGTAGATGATTATATCATAAACTTTTTGTCAATTCATTTTTAAAAATGCATATATCTAAGTCTTTGAATTAAATTGAGTAAAGTTTAATTATTTTGTAAAATTAACATTAAAGATTACTTTCTTAGGTCTTTTAATTCTTTCTTATAAATGGTAAAAAAATGTTGAGATTTTGTTGTTATTTCATATGATTTTCTTTGATATTTTAGGGAAAATGGAAAAGTAAAGTCCATGGAAGCTGTGTTGAACTTAGATAACAAAGTATGTTTTTTTTTAAAATGACCCGGACCACCCTTCAATAGAACCGAGTTGGCCAAATGCATTTATCAGCCTCTTTTTTCCCAATAGGGTTCTAGAAGAACATTTAAGAAAATTTCAATAGTGAATGCATTTACCAACAGCATGAATTTGTCTAATACCAGCATATGCACATACCTTTTGACCAATCAGGTGTACCGTTATTTAACTTCGTTGACTGTGCTCAAGAAATTTACTTACATGTAGGTACGGCAAACTTTAAAGTCAAGTATTTATAGAAGAAATAGGTACTTATACTCGTTCAAAAGTGAAGAACTGGAAAATATTCAACTCTTTCTTAAAATTCAGCGACATGAATTTTAAAAATTCATTGAAAAATTTTCCAGTCTTCACTTTGAACTCGTGTAAAAACCTATTATTGTTTTGTTTCTCACTGAATTTTCATTTATTGCATTAAAAATTACTAATGTCTATAATATACAAACCGTACTAGTCTCTTTTTGGAAACAATACTCTATGAAAATGTTCATTGAACAAATGACTACAAAAAGACATAGAAGAAAGATTCCCTTTAGATGCATGACACAACTGAACTTTATCAGCAGCCTGACACTCAAGGAATCTAAAAACAATAGTTAGAGCTACAGGGCAGTTTGAATATAAACCAAAATTTCAGTGAAGAGACTTAAAAAGTTGTTTGAGAGAAATATAAGTTTGAGCATCCTGTATTCTGCTATATTGTTACATTAATTGAACAGGACTACAAGAAGACCCAGAAGATTACATGGCTAGCTGTTACAGACAAAGCACCATTTATACCCAGTGTCTGTGTACAGTATGACCACATTATATCTAAAGCTATTATTGGTAAAGATGAGGACTTTAAACAGTATGTTAACAAGAACTCAAAGGTAATTATTTTTTTATCCATAGCAAATTAAAAATAGTCATGATATCATTCTTAATTTTTGACAAGTCAATATCTAAATAAACAATATAAATTTTCGGAAGTTTGGCAAGAAAAGTCTTAAGTTGTTGAGAAATTTTTTTTTTTTTTACACAATCACCTTTCTGGTAATCACATGCAAAGAGTTTGACACAAAAACTTTCATTCTATTTAAATTTACAAATTTGTCAAAGTAGGTTAATGAGAACTTAAAGGGCATTTCAGTTCAAAATTGTTTGACAAAAATATATCATTTTAAAATGCTTGTGTTCAGAAATATCTGTAATAAAACTATTATTTTCTTCTGTGCTAAGTTGTTCAATTTGTTAATCTTCTTCATCAAAATCATTAATTTGAATTAGTTTTCATGGTTCTATCATTAGTTGATTATATAGTATTGGCTTTTTATATTTTTAGCAAGAACAAGTAATGTTAGGGGATCCATGTTTGAAAGATTTGAAGAAAGGGGACATAATCCAACTTCAGAGAAGGGGTTATTATATCTGTGATCAGCCGTATGAGCCACTGAGGTAATGCTATTACCTTTAGTACTGTTATATTTTTATAGCCAGTGTCTATCTAATACAATTTCGTTACTCAAATATAAGAAAATGAAAGAAAAAATGGTAAAAAAAGAAATAAATATAAAATAGAATGGATATGGCTTAATCGTCAAGGAGAAAACTTAAATGACAAGAAATAGGCATGTAGAGGTTACTACATGACCTTCAATACAGTGGCAAGCTGTAAAAGTAATTTTTTTTTGTTAATTGAAAGCCCTCTATCAGAATTTATTAAACAGTACCGGTATAAGCATTTATGAAAACCTTTTGTAACTTTATAAAATTATTCTGATTTTGAATTCGTATATATTACTTTTTTCATGCACATATTTTATTGGTATTTTTTTCAGTGTGTTTACAGGGAAGTGCAGTCCATGTGTTCTGTTGAATATACCTGATGGCCACCAGAAAGAAATGCCTACCGCTGGGTCTAAACACAAACAGGAAGGCAGTGCAAAAGAGGTTGGTTATTCAGTTGTCAATGCAGTACAAATTTTAAATCATCGTCATGTTGAAAAGACTTTTACACCTTTGGTTTTTGTGTAATGCAGAATATTTTTATTGCATCAGATAGACCTGTTGAGAATAAATTTTGCATATAAAATGTATCTTGTAACTTAAATATGTCTTTTGAATTGTCACCTGGACATCGTCCAGGAGACTAATTTATATATTGAGTAGTCCTTACATAATAGATCTTTGATTGTTGATCAACATGGACAATGTGTAGAATTTTCAATAAGTACAGTCGAACTTCAGTAGCGCAAACTCAGATCGCTTGAACACCACCAATGGCTCGAACCGTTTTGAAAGTCCCATCAATTTTCCCATTATTTTCATGTTGAAAAGTCGAACAAAAATGTTGGTCCCAACAATTACAATATAGTGTACTTTACCAATGAAAACTCGAACTCGATAATTAAATGGACAATCTTGTTGCCTGGTACTTACGCTAACAATTGCAAGTTAAATACAAATGGATGAATCTGACAGGTAAATATTTACTGTTCAACTTAATAAAGATATCATGATAACTATTGATTAGTGATTAACCAGTTAAATTTTAATTTAAAAATATTTCGTGTTATGATTAGCTATGCCAACTCGTATTCTGGCAATTTTTTTCGTAACTGAACAAATTTCGGTATCTCGAACTACTGATAACGAACTACCGATAACTCGAACAGAATTCTAGGATCCCTTGGAGTTTGAGCCATCAAAGTTCTACTGTACTAGAAATCAAAGAAAACTTTTCTGTTCTTTTTTAGTTGGCGTTCTGTAATATAACAGCATTAACAAATAATAAATTCTTTTACAGAAAGCACACAGTAAGAAGGGTAAAGCAGCTGAGAAATCTCCTCAGGATGAAACACCACCTGTTGATATAGTAGATTTGTACAACAGAATCAAAGCTCAGGGGGAGCGAGTTAGAAATTTGAAGACTGAGAAAGCTAAAAAAGTAAGCCAAACTAGAATTTTAATTGCGAGCAATAGCAGATGTCACCCATGTCTGCAATTTTGAAATTTTTAACCAGATTTTCATAGGAAAATATCGGTTATTAATTTGGTGATGTACGGCGGGCGGGCGGGCTGACGGGCGGCTGCCAAACAGTGTTCGTGCAATAACTTATGAACTGTTCAACCAAAGCTTTTCAAATTTTAATATGTTGTTACTGATGACAAAATGGAGGTCAAGTTTGATATTGACGATTTTCACTTTCACCGTTCAAGAGTTATGGTTCTTGAAAGATTGAAAAATGGCTTTTCCAGTGGTGTCCGTGTGATAACTTTTGAACTGTTCAACCAAAGCTTTTCAAATTTTAATATGTTGTTACTGATGACAAAATGGAGGTCAAGTTCGATATTGACGATTTTCACTTTCACCGTTCAGGAGTTATGGTTCTTGAAAGATTGAAAAATGGCTTTCCCAATGGTGTCCGTGTGATAACTTATGAACTGTTCAACCAAAGCTTTTCAAATTTTAATATGTTGTTACTGATGACAAAATGGAGGTCAAGTTCGATATTGACGATTTTCACTTTCACCGTTCAAGAGTTATGGTTCTTGAAAGGTTGAAAAATGGCTTTTCCAGTGGTGTCCGTGTGATAACTTATGAACTGTTCAACCAAAGCTTTTCAAAGTTTAATATGTTGTTACTGATGACAAAATGGAGGTCAAGTTTGATATTGACGATTTTCACTTTCACCGTTAGGAGTTATGGTTCTTGAAAGATTAAAAAATGGCTTTTCCAGTGGTGTCCGTGTGATAACTTATGAACTGTTCAACCAAAGCTTTTCAAATTTTAATATGTTGTTACTGATGACAAAATGGAGGTTAAGTTCGATATTGACGATTTTCACTTTCACCGTTCAGGAGTTATGGTTCTTGAAAGATTGAAAAATGGCTTTCCCAGTGGTGTCCATGTGATAACTTATGAACTGTTCAACCAAAGCTTTTCAAATTTTAATATGTTGTTGCTGATGACAAAATGGAGATCAAGTTCGATATTGACGATTTTCACTTTCACCGTTCCGATATTGACGATTTTCACTTTCACCGTTCAGGAGTTATGGTTCTAAAAAATTGAAAAAAGGCAGTTCAAGTCGTCCTTTCCATGCAAAGGTCATTTGTTGTTGTCAAGTTATTATTTTTCTTGTGGCATATTCGTGGCCCTTCATACAGCAGAAAATGAGATATTCAGCAGTTCCATTTCTGAACCCTACAAAAATTCATTTATATTTCTTTACTTCATCCTGTTTGGGAATCCAGATTTGCAAACATCATTTCCATGTAGGAAAATCCGGTTTGCTGTCAATCGACAGCCTCTTGTTTGTGTTTCTATGATTGCATCTTGTTCGATATCCCAAACTTAGCCTAGATATTAATTTTAGTTGAAATCAGACAATGTTGAGTTTTTCGTCCTTTTTACAACATTTTTCAAAATGGCTGCCAAACATCTTCAACCGATCACAATTTTTTTTCATGAACATGTTCTACTAATCATACTTTACAAAAGTACAAAGTTTCATGAAATTCTATGGTGCAATTTTTGAGATATGAAAGTTTCCAAAAATGTTCATACTTTTTTGTTTCCATGGCAACAGTGGCCATTTTGAAAATTTTTAATGTTACATGCACACCTAAACTTAGTGATCATCATTACTGTGAAGTTTCACAAAGATTGTTTCAGCCATCTCTGAGAACTCGTGCGCACAATATTAGGTGGGAGAAACGTTTAAAAATATTAAAAGCTATAACTATGGGCCCTGAATAAAGTTTGTAGATGTACTTTTAAACAAAACGTTTAAAAGAGGGGGAGCTAAACAACACTGGGTGCACCTGGTGTGGTGTTCATCACAGGTGCAATTGGCACCAAATTCAAAATCCTAAAACTTTATTCTAAATATTTAGTAAAAGATCTAAATAGGAAGGCAATATAGTACAGTTCCTATATTATTTCAACTAATTCTGTGTATGAGGTACACCGAAACGTCAATATATGGATCTAAGGCACAGGGTGCATAGGCTCAAAGAATAAAATAGAAAAAGAAGTGAACAGCGGTCCAAATCGGCAGCTAGATCCCTGTAAAAATCTATTAACTAAAAGAAGAAGAAATTACCATCGCGATCTGCAATTCCATTTGAGCCTGCAACATTCTTATCTTTTTGAAACAGCAATATGGAAAACGACTGCCAAGCTTGTAGTATGAAGTGCTATGAAGTGCTACAAGTGACGTCATTCACGCAGAAACGTCATTATTATTAACAATGAGAAAATTAATAGATCGACCTTCAGGCAACATCAGCTGGACAGAATGTATATGTCGGTGGACTACCAGCAAAAAGGCATAAATAATAACATTTACAGAAATCGTATAAGAATAACAATATTCTAAGATACATCAGGTGCATAAGAATGAACCGTGCAGGCCACAATAAATATATTTGAAGGTAAAAATAACAATAGAAGTGACGATGACTCTTGAAAAATGTTACATTCTCTAACATCGAAAGCCCTGTAAAATGAATTCTGCAGCGACAATCCTGGATATGGGCTTAATATATGGCATAAAGTATGAAATACCCTATATCATTTTACAAAGATAATAGCTTAATAGCGAAAATTAGCGTAATTACAAGTCATATGTAAACAAATGACGTTTAAGTAAAAATTAAAAAGACTAAGAGCGTGAACATTACGGAAAATGATCATAAAGTGAAATTATACATTAAACGGCACCTAATGAACGAGTTAAAATATACAATGATTTTATATAAAATAAGCTGGGGCTATTATAACTAGTTCCCAGAAATAAGTTAACAACAAACAACATCGTGAAAAATACACCTATAGGCAGGCCGGCATAACAGTATCCATGCTTGTAAAATGATATCTTTCACTAAATTTTGTAGGAGTTAATTGATACAGAGGTGAAAATTTTATTGGCTTTGAAATCTGAATACAAAGCAGCCAGTGGAAAAGAATGGAAGCCAGATAATCCACCTTCTGTAGCACCATCTGTATCAAAGTCTGCCTCTGATACCACTAAATTAAACAAGGATATAATAGACCAGGGAAATAAAGTGAGGGATCTGAAAAGTTCTAAAGCAGCTAAGGTTTGTATGAAATATTTTCTTAATAAAACTAGAATTAAATTCTAAAAAGATACATACAGATCAGGAATAGCATTTGATTTCAGTCATGGAGTGTCCAGTATAAAATGTACAGCCTAATTTACTGCAGTAAATTTTTGCATAAATTAACATTTGAGAAAGTGTTAGTTTTTATCCAGAATTCCAATTGCAATAAATGAGTTTGGCAATGTACACAGGCAGCAGGGTTCCTCCAAACAAATATGAACAAAAATGCAGTTTTGCTGTCATCCACACATCTTCTTGTTAACCAGATGTTTCAAATGGAACATATTAACAAAGTACTGCAGGCAGGTGGTCATATGGGATCCTGGGCAAACAGGCAGGTTCAGAAATTAGTGAAAGAAAATTTGGTGTCAATTTGCAAGATCATTTCTCCTTTTAAAGTTTTGATAAATTGCACTGCTTCGATATTTAAAAAAAAGATTTCAACATGATAAAAGAATATTGATTTGATTTTCTTTAATATTTGAAGGGTGATATTGATACAGCTGTAAAGAAATTACTTGCATTAAAAGCAGAGTATAAAACTGCTACAGGAACAGAGTGGAAACCAGGTTGTGTTCCTGCTCAGTCTTCTGGGACTGCTCCTTCTACACAGTCATCACCAGGCACTTCAGCTGTTGACATCAACAACAAACTTGTGGCTCAGGGAGATAAAGTCAGACAACTGAAATCAGATAAGGCTCCCAAGGTAAGAGTTTAAGGATTTCAGTTGTAGTTTTGAAAAAAAAATGGCTACCAGCTGAATTTATGTATCAAAAACTTCATTTAAAATAACAACCAAACCAATGAATTTTCTTGTGCACTTGATTTGAATTATATAAGATATTAATGTAATTAATCCTTTCATGTTGTATTTCAGACTGATATTGATGCAGCTGTAAAGATTTTGTTGTCTTTGAAAGCTGATTATAAATCAGCCACCGGTAAAGATTGGAAACCAGGTTGTGTACCTCTTCAGTCATCAGCTCCATCTGGTGGAGACTCAGAGCTTAATGACAAGATTGTGGCCCAGGGAAACAAAGTTAGAGATTTGAAATCTAAAAAGGCATCAAAAGTAAGTACTGAAGTGTTGTCTCGCCTGTGACGAAAGTTGCGGAAGGCCAGATGTAGGTGTTGCTTTTCTAGTGGCGGCAGCGGCGTCAACAATTGTTAAGTTTTTTGCTAATGTTAGTTTAATAGGAACTACTTGTGATAGATCAATGATATTTTCTATAAAGTTGCTTTACTATCAGTACATCTCAGTTTGTTGACCATTTTGAGGCCCTCACCCTAGGTAATGGTCCAGTGACTTTCAATTAATTAGCAGCAATTTTCAATATTAAGTTGTGTGCTTAAGTTAGTTTGATAGGAGCTACTTCTGAAAGATTAATGATATTTTATGTAAAGTTGCATTACTATCAGTTCATCTCAATTTGACGACCATTTCGATGCCCTGTCCGCTAGGTCATGGTCCAGTGACTTTCAATTAATTAGCAATTTTCAATGTTAAGTTTTCTGCTTAAGTTAGTTTGATAAGAACTACTTGTGATAGATCAAAGACATTTTCTATAAAGTTGCATTACTATCAATACATCATAGTTTGACGACCATTTCAAGGACCTGCCTAGGTCATGGTCCAGTGACTTTCAATTAAGACATGTTACTGTCCATCAGATTGTCTTTTTAGCTCACCTGGCCCGAAAGGCCAAGTGAGCTTTTCTCATCACTTGGCGTCCGTCGTCCGTCGTCCGTCGTCGTCGTTAACATTTTACATTTTGAACTTCTTCTAGAGAACCACTGAATGGAATGAAACCAAACATGGCATGAATGTTCCTTATGAGGTGCTGACCAAGTGTTGTTACTTTGTAGCCGATCCATCATCCAAGATGGCCGCCAGCGGGGAACTTAGTTTAACATAGGACCCTATGGGAAATGCATACAAATGACTTCTTTTAGAGAACCGTTGAATGGAATGAAACCAAACATGGCATGAATGTTCCTTATGAGGTGCTGACCAAGTGTTGTTACTTTGTAGCCGATCCATAATCCAAGATGGCCGCCAGCGGGGGACTTAGTTTAAGATAGAACCCTATGGGAAATGCATACAAATGACTTCTTTTAGTGACCCACTTAATGGAATGAAACCAAACATGGCATGAATATTCCTTATGAAGTGCTGACCAAGTGTTGTTACTTTGTAGCTGATCCATCATCCAAGATGGCCACCAGCGGGAAACTTAGTTTAACATAGGACCCTATGGGAAATGCATACAAATGACTTCTTTTAGAGAACCGTTGAATGGAATGAAACCAAACATGGCATGAATGTTCCTTATGAGGTGCTGACCAAGTGTTGTTACTTTGTAGCTGATCCATTATCCAAGATGGCCACCAGCGGGGAACTTAGTTTAACATCGGACCCTATGGGAAATGCATACAAATGACTTCTTTTAGAGAACCACTGAATGGATTGAAACTAAATCTGGCATGAATGTTCCTTATGAGGTGCTGACCAAGTGTTGTTACTTTGTAGCCGATCCATTATCCAAGATGGCCGCCAGCGGGGGACTAAGTTTAACATTGGACCCTATGGGAAATGCATACAAATGACTTCTTTTAGAGAACCACTGAATGGAATGTAACAAAACATAGCATGAATGTTCCTTATGAGGTGCTCACCAAGTGTTGTTACTTTGTTGCCGATCCATCATCCAAGATGTTTAGAAGTCTATCAGAAAATTGTAAAAAAAAATTCTGAATGGTCACAACTTGACCACATATTCAAAAATAATAATGATAAGATGTCTTCAGTAGCTATTGTAAGACTACACTAAGACTACACTAAGATGACCTGTTTTTAATTTTAAATATTGTGTCAAATTTAACCAATCTTGGTCTCAATCATTATATAATTTTACATAATTTCCAAAATCACATTAGATACAGGTGAGCGACACAGGCTCTTGAGAGCCTCTAGTTTAGAATTTTCTGCCAGTAGGTGAGACATATCTCTGTGTCAACAGTTTATTACATTATACATGTATGTCAAATAAATGAAACTATATTCACTAGCCAAATTGAGGTCACAATGATTACCTAATATTGCTGCACTTGTGTGTTGGTATTGCTGAAAAAAATTAAAGGCAGCTTAAAACCCACTGTAAGTGTTTTCGACATGCACAAAATTAATCATAGAGTTTGGTAGCTTGCAGCTGGCCCACAGGTATCCAGGCATACCTCGTAGTATTTGTCAAGTACAAGTTGCATGCCTGACTTGTTCAAGTAGTTCTGAGGCACATCACTCGTACAATGACTGTGAGTGTTTTGCATTTTACTGTCGTAGCAAAGCCCCTACTAGCCATGCTACTGATTGAAAAGAGTATGGGTCCTGTACTATACATTCAGGATTTTTTGCCAGGCCCATAGGATTTTGTGCAGGATCAGAAGTCTCCATGGCTAGCAGTGTTCTTCCCAGAAATTTTGGATAACGTACTTTCCTTAGATTGTTTTTGTAGATACCTCTTCAAACGGTCTGCCCATTATCTACATCTACCAATTAGTGACCACCTTCAACTTATTGAAGATTATGTCACTGGAGTAGCATATTTACTTACAACAAGACATACATTAATAAATTTACAATTTTAAGATTTAATAAAAAAGAGTTCTAAACAAAAATATGTACAGAAAAAAAGAAATGAAATGAAAATATATGATTTAATATTGATATTTAGATATCATCCAAGATGGTCACCAGCCGGAGACTTATTCTAATATAGAACCCTATGGGAAATACATATAAAAAATTGCTGAATGGATTGAAACCAAACATGGCATGAATATTACTTATGAGGTGCTGACCAGGTGCTCTTTGATGCTGATCGGTCATCCAAGATGGCAGTTGGCAGGGGACTTAGTTTAACATACATGTAGGACCCTATTAGAAATACATACAAAAATCTTCTTCTGGAGAACCACTGAATGGATTGAAACAAAACATAGCATGAATGTTCCTTACGAGGTGCTTACCAAGTGTTGTTACTTTGGTGCTGATCTGTCATCCAAGATGGCCGCCAGCCAGAAACTTAGTTTAACATAGAACCCTATGGGAAATACATACATTTTCGATGAACAAATGGAAATATCAGGTGAACGATACAGGCTCCTGGGAGCCTTTGGTTTCTTTCGATCATAATCGACTATTAGGTATTACACATGTTCCTTGAAATTTCAACATGTTAAAAAAAGTAAAGCATTTATGCTGAAACAGATGGGATCTCGGCCAGGTCTGATAGCATCTTGGCGACTTAGATTGGATCTTTCTGATTTCTGATACCATCTTGGCAATGTTACATAACATTGTTATATAAGTTCAACCAAACAATCTGTCACCCCCTAAACATGTTTATTATAAATGGTTGAGATGAGATATATATATTATTTATCTGTTTTATTAGCTCACCTGACCCAAAGGGTCAAGTGAGCTTTTCTCATCACTTGGCGTCCGTCGTCGTCCGTTAACTTTTACAAAAATCTTCTCCTCTGCAACTACTGGGCCAAATTGAACCAAACCTGGCCACATGCATCATTAGGGTATCTAGTTTAAAAAATATGTCCGATGACTCCGCATGCCAACCAACATAGCCGACATGGCTAAAAATAGAACATAGGGTTAAACTGCAGTTTTTGTCTTATATCTTAAAAACTAAAGCAATTAGAGCAAAACTGAGGGGGTAAAAATGTTCATCAGGTCAAGATCTACCTGTCATGAAATTTTCAGACGAATCGGTCAACCCTTTGTTGGGTCATTGCCCCTGAATTGTTAATTTTAAGGAAATTTTGCAGTTTTAGGTTATTATCTTGAATATTATTATAGATAAAGACAAATTATAAACAGCAAAAATGTTCAACAAAGTAAGATCTACAAATAAGCCAACATGACCAAAATCATTGATTGACCCCATATAGGAGTTTTTGCCCTTTAAAGACGGCATCCAGCGTAAACTTTCCTTTAAAGATCTTTTCCTCTCAAACCACTGTGCCAATTGAGACCAAACTTTGGTGGAATGGTCCTTGGGTGGCCCCCTTCCAAAATTATGTCTGGCATCCCCGACTTCCAACCGAGATGGCTGCTGTTACTAAAAATAGAAAAAAAAGGGGGTGACTTTCAAAAATCTTATATGAAACTACAAGTCCAGTTGGAACCAAAGTTGGCAGTAATAGTTCTTAGGACGTTCTCTTTCAGAAATATGTCCAATGACCCTGACTGTTAACCAAGATGGTCACCATAGCCGAACTTAGTTTAACATAGGGCCCTATGAGAAAATTCATTGAAAAATCTTCATGTCTTAAACCACTTCACCAGTTGGAACCAGACTTGGCAGCAATGGTCTTTATATGGTCCTCTTACAGAGGTGTGTCCGATGACCTGGACTGTCAACCAAGATGGCCGCCACAACCAAACTTAGTTTAATATAGGGCCCTATAGGAAACTTCATTGAAAAATCTTCTTGTCTGAAACCACTTGACATATTGGAGCGGGACTTGGCAGCATTGGTCCTTAGGAGGTCTTTTTTCAGAAATGTGTCTGATTTTGTGGACTGTGAACCAAGATGGCCACCACAGCAGAACTTAGTTTAACATAGGACCCTATGGGAAAATCACTCAAAAATCTTCTCTTCTGAAACCACTGGACCAATTGGAACCAGACTTGGCAGCAATGGTCCTTAGATGGTCCTCTTAAAGGGGTGTGTCCGATGACCTGGACTGTCAACCAAGATGGCCGCCACAACCAAACTTAGTTTAACATAGGGCCCTATAGGAAAATTCATTGAAAAATCTTCTTGTCTGAAACCACTTGACATATTGGATCCAGACTTGGCAGCATTGGTCCTTAGGAGGTCGTCTTTCAGAAATATATCCGATCACCTGGATTGTCAACCAAGATGGCTGCCACACCGAACTTTGTTCAATATTGTTGTAAAATTCATTTAAAAATCTTCTTGTGTGAAACTGCTTAGCCAGTTGGAACAAGACTTAGCAGAAATGGTCCTTAGATGGTTCTATTTTAGAAATGTATCCTTTGACCTGGACTAAACCAAGATGACTGCCACAGCTGAAATTAGTTTAACATAGAATCCTATAGAAAAACCAGCAAAATTGACTGCAACACTTAAATTTTTAGGTCTGCTCAAGGTGAAAAGTTAAATCCAGGTAAGCGATACAGGCTCTTGAGAGCCTCTAGTTAGTAATGGTTCCATTGAATGCTAGAAAGGTAGATTGCAGGTATTCTTTAAGGCAAGCATCAATTCTGCTCAATATTGATCATATGTATTGCACTCATACTTAATTGAATTTGTATAAAACCCCATTCCAATATCTACGTAATTCTATTTTATGGTATGAAAAGCATTGATATTTTGTCGGTTGTACAGGCCTCAGAAAAAAAAATTATGCAAATAAATGCTGTGTAGACAATGTCACCCTAATGATGTTTTTAAAGGATTTTCATAAAAATTATTCAAAAGGTTTATATTTATCAATGATATCTTGACCAAGTTTGAATATGAGTGCTGACAGAACATTTTGAGCTCATGCCATCATTTGGCATCCGTCATCATCCGTCGTCCGTAGGCGTCTGTCATCATAAACTTTTTAAAAATCTTCTTCTTTGAAACTACTGGGCCAAATACTTTCAAACTTTACCAGGATGGTTCTTAGGTTATCTAGTTTAAAAAGTATATCCGGGGATTTGATCCATCATTAAACATGGTTGCTGTTGCTATAAATAGAACATAGCAGTTTTTTAGTTGGGTTATTGCCCCTGAATTTTTTATTTTAAGGAAATTTTGCAGTTTTTGGCTTATGTCTCAAAAAATAAAGCACTTAGAGCAAAACTGACATGGGGTAAAATTGTTCGTCAGGTCAAGATCTACCTACCATGAAATTTTCAGATTAATTGGTCAACCTTTTGTAGGGTTATTGCACTGAATTGTTAATTTTATGGAAATTTTGCTGTTTTAGGTTATTTTATTTGTCCCCCGCCGCAACGCGATGCGGGGGATATGGTAATGCCGGGCGTCCGTCCGTCCGTCCGTGCTTCCGTCCGTCCGTGTTTCCGTCCGTCCGTCCGTCCACCTTGTAAGCGCTCTAGCAAATTTATTTCTTGACCGATTTGGATAATATTTATACAGTAGCTTTAACTCAATGATACCTCAAGGGAGTTCGAAGATGAGTCATGTCGAAATATTTTTGTAGGAGTTATGCCCCATAATAACTTAGAAAATTGACAAAATTTTCATGTAAGCGCTCTAGCAAATTTATTTCTTGACCGATTTGGATAATATTTATACAGTAGCTTTAACTCAATGATACCTCAAGGGAGTTCGAAGGTGAGTCATGTCGAAATATTTTTGTAGGAGTTATGCCCCTTAATAACTTAGAAAATTGACAAAATTTTCATGTAAGCGCTCTAGCAAATTTATTTCTTGACCGATTTGGATAATATTTATACAGTAGCTTTAACTCAATGATACCTCAAGGGAGTTCGAAGATGAGTCATGTCGAAATATTTTTGTAGGAGTTATGCCCCTTAATAACTTTGAAAATTGACAAAATGTTCATCTAAGTGTTCTAGAAAATTTATATTCTCCTTGCATTGGAATAATATTTATACACTTGAACCTAAAGGGAGGTTTTATACATAAACTCCTATCGAAACTTATAAAATTGAAAAATACTGTCTTTAAGAGTTTGTTAGGCAGAATACTTTTGATCAAAGCATTTCTGTTTATTGAAAAGAAGTAAATGTACATTTGTATAAATTCTCAATACACATGGTAAAATAAGATTTCAACACTATACCCATATTGTATAAATGTCTTCATACCACTCATTAACTTGTAAAAAACTTTAGCAATAACCACAAATTGTTTGTCCTTCTATTCTCTCTCTTTGAGAAAATTTTGTTATGTTTCACTTGTCCAAGGGTTTCTGATGCTCTAGTGGCGGGGGACTTCGGAACGCTGTTCGATTTTTGAATATTATTATAGATAAAGACAAACTGTAACAGCAAAAATGTTCAACAAAGTAAGATCTACAAATAAGTCATCATGACAAAAATTGTTATTTGGCCCTTTGTAGGAGTTTTTGACAATTTTTCACATTTTTTTCGTAATCTTTGTAAACTTTCAAACATTTTCTCCTCTGAAACTACTTAGCCAAATGCTTTCAAACTTTACCTGGATGTTTCTTAGGGTATCTAGTTTAAAAATTATATCCGGGATTTGATCCATCATTAACCATGGCTGCCGTTGCTAAAAATAGAACATAGGGGTGAAATGCAGTTTTTGGCTTATATCTCAAAAAGTAAAGCATTTAGAGCAAGAAAGATCAAGATTCAAGGACAAAGAAAAAGTCCAGAGCAACCAATGAAAAAGTCCTTAGCAACCATATATAATTATAGCTGTACAATTCAATATGGAGGGTCAAGGGTTAAGGTCATTGAAAAAGTCCATAGCAACCAATGGAAAAGTCCCAAGCAACTAGATATATTTGGGTTCAGGACCCTACAATTTACCTGTTCAAGTCAGAATGGAAAGTCAAGAGTCAAGGCCATGGAAACATTCCCTACCAACCATATATATTTGGGTTCAGGATTCTATATTTTAGCTCTTCGAGCCAATATTAAGTAAAGAAATGCAAGGTTATACATTAAACATAAAAAATAATCATTGATGCAAGATCTACACAAAAAATTACAGGTAAGCAATTCAGGCTTTTGGGAGCCTTTGTTGTCAAAGTTACATCCCTTCAAAATATTCAATTGCTTTGTAAGAACTTTCACGATTACACTTCTTAGTATATTTTTGAACAATCTATATGAAAGGTTTATATCAGTGATATTTCATATGAGTTAGAATGTCAGTATCTTTCATCTCTTTAAAATATGAAACATTTGAATGATTGATTAAAAGCACTCTCAGCCTTACAATTCTTAATGCAATTTGTAAAATTTATATGAAAGGTGTATATCAATGATATCTTAGACATGTTTGAATAAAAGTGCAAACCGAAGTAAAATATAGCAGTTACAGCCCTTGGAAATATAATACATGAAAATAATTACTCTTAACCTTATCTTTACAGTCATATAATTATATACTGCAGGACAGTTACTTCTTGTTTAATAGTGCCATCTTAAAGTTTGGACTTGTTTAAAATGTCTTTGAGTTGGGGTATTCGTAAGCTCTTGGATAACAGCTCTATTTCCCAGGCCCTCTAAGGTGTAAATCATAAGTATATGCCAATTTATTCATATCTGTAAATATTAAGTTTCTATAAAGGTCAATAGTAATAATTACTCAATAGATAAAATTTTAAGATGATATCCACTTTATATCCTTTATAAAATTTACTTTAAGAAGGTCTCAAAGTAAATATTTCCATATGGGCCCTTTTGAATAATGAATAACGAATTGTGGATGTAGTGCATTTGTATCTACACAATTTGAGTTATGTTCCTTTATTTTTGTGTAAATAAGCAAAATTATATCATCTATAGAGACTTATACAAAGTTACAACATAGAATAAAGTGCTGTAAAAATGATCGTGGTATTTGTGGAAAAATTACAAATAATGACAAAAAACTTAGATTATGAGAATTCAGAGAGAATTGTATTTGTGTAGAAAAGGATAAAAATGAGAAAAAAATCTTTTTGCAATTCTTTTTATCACTCAATTTGACCGTTTGTATTGAGCGTAAAATTAGGCCAGAATAAAAACATGTTTGTTTGCCCAAACTAGACCGATTCCAAAAAATCCCGGTGAGTCAAATTGGTTTTTTATACGACCGCAAAATTTTTGCGGTCGTATATTGGTATGACGTTGGCGTCATCATCGTTTGACCACAAAAGGAAGGTTGGGATTGATTTTTGGAGTTTTGGTCCCAACAGTTTAGGAATTAGGGGCCAAAAGGGTCCAAAATTAAACTTTGTTTGATTTCATTGAAAATTTAACTATTGGGGTTCTTTGATATGCCGAATCTAACCGTGCATTTAGATTCTTAATTTTTGGTCCCGTTTTCAAATTGGTCTACATTAAGGTCCAAAGGGTCCAAAATTAAACTTAGTTTGATTTTAACAAAAATTGAATTCTTTTGGTTCTTTGATATGCTGAATCTAAACATGTACTTAGTTTTTTTATTATGGGCCCAGTTTTCAAGTTGGTCCAAATCGGGGTCCAAAATTAAACTTTGTTTGATTTCATCGAAAATTGAACTATTGGGGTTCTTTGATATGCCGAATCTAACCGTGCATTTAGATTCTTAATTTTTGGTCCCGTTTTCAAATTGGTCTACATTAAGGTCCAAAGGGTCCAAAATTAAACTTAGTTTGATTTTAACAAAAATTGAATTCTTGGGGTTCTTTGATATGCTGAATCTAAACATGTACTTAGTTTTTTTATTATGGGCCCAGTTTTCAAGTTGGTCCAAATCGGGGTCCAAAATTAAAGCTAAAAAGGGGGTAAATTATTTTTTTTTTTGTGGGGGGGGGGGCAATTCTCCACAGCATATTGTATTACACAAAAGCAAAAAATTGAATATAAATTCAAATCATATGACCAATTCTAAGTTCTTTATTTCAGTTATTCTGTGTCAGAAACCTATTATGTGTCAAATATTTGAAGAAATTTTCAATTGCACAGTATTGCGCAATAGCAAGAAATTGATATGTGTGCCCTGTTATCAAAACTTTATTATTAACAAATTCCATTGGAAATTTGCCAATATAAAATGTGCTGATGAAGCTTTTTTGTTTATCTTATCTACACTGCTTTTAAATTATTTATATTTAAAATTTGCCATCCATGACTATGATGTCATTTTCTATTTTTATATGTTATGGTGTATTTAAATGGGCTGTTATGGTTGCAAAGTATAAAGAAATGGGGGGGGGGTTGAAAACAAAATTGGGGGGGGGGAATGAGAAATTGGGGAGGGGGTAATTTTTTCTCATTTCATATTTCATAAATTAAAAAGAAAATTTCAAATTTATTTTAGCAAAAAAAAGGGGGGGGTTTACAATAAATTTTATTGTTTTTTGTTTTTTTTTTGGGAGGGGGGGTCAATGTGCAACTTCATAGTGTATTGCACAAAAGCTAAAAAAGGGGTAAATTATTATTTTTTTTTGGGGGGGCAATTCTCCACAGCATATTGTATTGCACAAGAAGCAAAAAATTGAATATAAATTCAGATCATATGACCAATTTTAAGTTCTTTGATTTCAGTTATTCTGTGTCAGAAACCTATTATGTGTCAAATATTTGAAGAAATTTTCAATTACACAGTATTGCGCAATAGCAAGAAATTGATATGTGTGCCCAATTTTAAATTTTAAATTGGTTATTTCTGATTTATATATAAAAACAAATAATACTGATATGGTTTGAATAGGTAAATTAAAAATTTTTAAGTTCTTAGACAACATTCATTCTGTGTCAGAAACCTATGCTGTGTCAAATATTTATTCACAATCCAAATTCAGTATTGTATCAAGCTTGAATGTTGTGTTCATAATTGCCCCAACTATTCAGGGTTCGACATCTGCGGTCGTATCTAGCTGCGCCCAGCGGAGCATTTTATTTTTGTATCAAATCTCGATCTTTATTTTAGCTCACCAGGCCCAAAGGGCCATGTGAGCTTATGCCATCACTTGGCGTCCGTCGCCGTAAACTATTTCAAGGATCTTCTCCTCAGAAATTACTGGGCCAAATACTTCAATGGGTATCAAATATGGCTGCCATTGCTAAAAATAGAACATAGGGGTAAACTGCAGTTTTTGCCTTAAATCTCAAAAACTAAAGCATTTACAGCAAAACTGACATGGGGTAAAAATGTTCATCATTACCTGCCACGAAATTTCAGATGAATCGGTCAACCCTTTGTTGGATAATTGCCCCTGAATTGTTAATTTTAAGGAAAATTTGCAGTTTTAGGTTATTATCTTGAATATTATTATAGATAAAGACAGGCTGTAAACAAAATAAGATCTACAAATAAGTCAACATGAACAAAATCAATGATTGACCCCTTATAGGAGTTTTTGCCCTTTAAAAACAGCATCCGGCGTAAACTTTCCTTTAAAGATCTTTTCATCTGAAACCACTTGGCCAATTGTGACCAAACTTTGGTGGAATTGTCATTGGGTGGCCCCCTTCCAAAATTATGTCCGGCATCCCCGACTTCCAACCAACATGGCTGCTGTTACTAAAAATAGGAAAAAGGGGGGATGAATTTTAAAAATCTTCTTCTATGAAACTACAAGGCCAATTGGAACCAAACATGGCAGGAATGGTCTTTAGGAGGTTCTCTTTCAGAATTATGTCCGATAACCCGGAATGTTAACCAAGATGGTCTCCACAGCCAAACTTAGTTTAACATAGGGCCCTATGGGAAAATTCATTGAAAAATCTTCTTGTCTGAAACAACTTGACCAATTGGAACCAGACTTGGCAGCAATGGTCCTTAGGAGATCCTCTTTCAGAAATTTGTCTGGTTTTGTAGTTTGTGAACCAAGATGGCCACCACAGTCGAACTTAGTTGAACATAGGACCCTATGGGAAATTCACTCAAAAATCTTCTTGTCTGAAACCACTAAGCCAATTAGAACTAGACTTGGTAGCAATGGTCCTTAGATGGTCCTCTTTCAGAAAATTGTCCGATAACCCGGACTGTCAAGCAAGGTGGGCCGCCACAGCCGAACTTAGTTTAACATATATGCCCTATGGGAAAATTTGTTGAAAAATCTTCATGTCTGAAACCACCTAGCAAGTTGGAACAAAAGATAGCAGTAATGGTTCTTTGATGGTTCCCTTTTAGAAAATTTACTATCAACCAAGATGACTGCCATAGCTGAACTTAGTTTAACATAGAACCCTATAGAAAAACAGCCAAATTGACTGCAACACTTAAATTTTTAGTCCTGCTCAAGGTGAAAAGTTAAATCCAGGTGAGCGATACAGGCTCTTGAGAGCCTCTTGTTTATTTCCTGATTTTTAACGTGTCCTTTGGTTCCGTTCCGATGCTAGTTTTACAAAGGAAATCACTTCTGCGCTTTCTTCATATGTAAAGAATACTTGTTAAAAGGCGTTTTTGTGATTCTGATTAAATTGTTCGACAACATGGCAGATGATTTTTTTACAGTTTCTTTGGTTGTATTTAGTTATTCGGATTTGGAGTCGTCTCATTAATATATTTTACATTTGTCAATTTATAGAGATGATGGTTTCATAATATTTTCATATGGAAATAAAAACGAGCTGTGTACTTTCATCGACATAGCAAACAGCACACATCCACTTTTGAAATTTACATACGAAATATCCGTAGAGACTAGAGAGCTTACATTTCTTAGATGTAACTGTATTTTCAAACTCAGAATACATAAGATGTTCATATATATAGAAAACCATCAATATCTACCAAGAACATCAGCACACCTAAAATCAGTATTTAAAGGATTTATTATTGGGGAAATAATATGATTCATTCGTTACAATAACAATAAAGAAGATTTAGAATCCCAAATTCAACTATTTCGCTACAGCTTATTAAAGCGAGGCAACAAACACATAGAGTTAGATCAATTAATATCTACTGCTAGAAATTTAAAAAGAAACAGCACTTCAATACAAGGAGTTAAGGAAAAATAAGAAACCTCCTTTGTTATTTTGCAACCAAATATAACCCTTTGCTTCGAACAACTTGGTAAAATTCTCAGAAAACACTGGCATTATATTGAAAAAGATGAGACAGCAAAAAATTTATTTCCTCGACCACCAATTAAAACCGTAACTATACGAAAAACAACAACTTAATTAATTATACTAATTGTCATATTTCCAAAGACAACAAATAATTGCTAGACAACGGAGTGTACGACTGCTTTAATATCAGTATCGCAGTTCATTAAGGTATCCAGACCATAATAGATCATGAACGAAAAGTGTATCTCTTTTTGACCGTGAATGGCTGAACCAAAAAATTTAAAGCTGGAATTTTGTATATATATTTTTCTCAAGTTGAAACACACTCTGTTGCTTATATGCAGTCTGTAAAAATAAGTTAGTTATATTGACATTTCCGAAGTTAGCCGATAATTACCGAGGTCATTCCATTGCGTTGTATGGAACATCCGGGAACTTTCGAATAATCACGTGGTCATTTATGGTCCGGATACCTTAATGTAATTAAATATAGAATTTAAATAGTCACTCAAACTGCACCTTACACTTATTCCAATTTTAACTTCACAGGCTTGAGTGCTGGCGAGGGTACGGCCTTGATCAAAATAAAGAATGTTTATTCTTAATACTTATTCTTTGATCTAAATAGCTAAATAGGTACCTGAAACACTTTGGTTGGTCATATTTAGTTAGATGGATTGGGAGTGGTCTCAGTAATATATTTTACTAACACCCACACCTCTTCCAAAAGAAAAGATGCTTAAACAAGACAATATTAAAACATTGACAAACAACACATACCAGGTTCAGAAAATCCGACTTAATACATGCAAAAAGTGTGGTGGGTTTAAACCCTTTTTTTATGTGGACAAGCCTATCTCTTTCACACATCTATACTCTTAAGACGTAAAGAATAAAAACTCACAATGATAAACCTTACAGCTATAAATGCCCTTTTCCTTAAAAAATGATACTTTAGATTTATTAGATAGGCACTGTGACTGTCTGACACTATGATTTTGTTTTTGACATGTTAAGTATCTATTAATATCTGTTCCAAAAAACAAACAAAAAATAATTGGCCTACCTACCTACCCAGACCCAACAGCCAAGGGTTGGGTTTGGGCAAACTGAAATATTTTTAAGGCTGGCCTTAGAATTTCACAATTTCACAATTGCCAAGGCAAATTTCTTCTTGGAACTATATTTTCACTATAATATGAGCCTTTAGTTTGTAAACATTAGCATTAAAATTATCTTTTTTTAAAGAATAAAAGTTCATTATCATGGATTACCTTTTTGTCACTTGGTTAACAATGTAAATAAGATAAAAGCATGGTTTCAATTGGTCATTCTACACAACAATTAAACCAGTTAGTCAATTTCATCAATGAATATGTATATTGGGGTACATGTACGTGATCAAAAGAAATATTTGTCACAGATTGAAATATTTTTTTAGAATAGTAAAACTTAATTATTTTGAGAAAAAAATCACTAGTTTTTTAATTTTTTGAACATGTATATTTTTACAGCCCTCTGAAATAAAATTATGCTACTTGTATGAAATTAAAAAAGAAAGCAGTTTATTTTTAATGTTTCATATTCATGTTCATGATCACATCAGCTATATTAACACATGTTAAAGCTATTAATAGCCTTACACCTACAGCCTTAACTTTGACCTAAATACTTAGCCACGTGGACCACTTTTACTTTTCCTGCAGGTAAACTTTTTATTTTCTTCAATTTCTAATAGAATATTGATCACAATAAGGGAATTCATCATGTTCATTGACTCAATTAAATCATTTATAAAAAAAATAATTTATATAAAATTAATTCAAATTTATTTGCATAAGAAATTATTTTATGTTGTATTTATTCAATGTAAGAATACCAAGTGAGATGATGCAATCATTTATATGTCAAGTTATTCTGTACACACTATACTTGTTTATCAATGATGTAATTTTTGGTAATCCTGAAGTATTTAATTTGAACATAATAACTTCAAATGGCATTTTAAAATTAATTTCCATTGCTTGGAGGTAATGTTAGATACTTGTAATTATTGTCATGGTTATTATATAAATGGGTAATTTTGTTTTTTGGTGTATGATTTAGAATTGCTTTATTTTCATTGAATAAATTTTTAAGTTTTCATATTTTTCATACATCAATGTCGTTGTGATTTGAAAAATAATGTATTTACAGTCCTAGATGGAGATTTAGGTAGAAGTCTCAAGCATAGAAATCTCAGGTTAAATTTCTGCATTAGTTCATCTTTGTAATACTCCAGTTAATATCACATGTTATCTAGTATTTTTTTTAAATCTAATATCAGTTCTATTTGATACTGGGAGTTGTTAAGGTTTATTATGATAAAATTATGTTGATATTGATATTCCAATTCACAAAAGAAAGAGAAAGTTATATCACACTGTTTTTTGTGTGTTTAAACAATAATTTGAAAATAATTAGTAGAGAATGGGAAAGAATTTTAAAAGTTGTCAGATATGTCTATATAAACAATACTTCATTAATCTTCTGTCTTACATAGTAATTGATGGTACTGAAACATACTAGGTAATAAACAATCTATAATTGTATAATGTTGAATGAAATGTACAAATTGTCCTGGGCATATTATATTTACAAGAAAATATGTGGCCAAAAATTATTAAAAAAATTAAAAAAAACACTTGTTTCCACAATATATTGAAATACTGGATACTTATTTTCCATATTTGTCAGGATATTATGATAAAAAAAAATTTTTAATCATAATGTGAAAATTTTGTCCAAACATTTTGTTTTTTCTGAGCTAGCTGTATTGTCTTGAAATTATGGTAGAAATTCACTGACTGGGCAAATTTGGTAATTTAAATAAAAAATTATCCATAATACCCAGGAAAAAAAAACATCACATTTATTTTTGTATTTACTGTATATGACAAACCATTTATTTTCAGAATGAAATTGAAGAACATGTGAAGATATTATTGGATTTAAAGGTACAGTACAAATCTGCTACAGGTAAAGATTGGAAACCTTCTCCAACGAAAGAAATACAGACCAAACCTATAGACAGTGCACCAGAAGACATGCCAGCTGCTACTACAGAAGTATCTGATCTCAAATCTCAGATTGATGAACAGGGTGAAAAGGTCAGACAACTCAAATCATCTGGGGCATCAAAGGTATGCTTTAAATAATCTTTGGGAGGTATTCATTAACTGGCCATAAAATCATCATTACTACAAAAGTTTGTAACATACATTATTGACACATTTTAATGTGTCACCTTAGCAGTGTGTGAAATAAATATAATTTTGTTGTGTATTAAAAACTGAAATTTTCTTACATGTTCTTAGTTTTCATTAACATTTTTTCTTGAGTAGACAGCTATGAGAATCAACATTATGTATCAGTGTACACTAATTTAGCTAACAGATCTGCATAAAAATATAAATGATTAATTTGGGCAGAAGTGAAATTCATTGTAAAGTAACAAAATAAAAGAAAATATTATCATGACCCTAGATTAGCACATTAGTTGCCATAATTTGATCAGAAGAAAGTTGTGCATCAACTTAGTTACAATTTTCTACCATGGACATTTGATTTACTGGAAGATATCACTTGACTTCTCAGTTTACTAGTGTATTTTATATTAATTGTGTAGTATTTTAATACAGAAGATTGCCATATAGATTTAATGCTTTTTTCTTACATTGGTGTATTAATTGTTAAAATGTATTGATAATTTTTAAAAGGATGAAGTAGATAAAGAGGTGAAAACTTTATTAAGTTTAAAAGCTAAGTACAAAGATCTGACAGGAGAAGATCTACCTGGTGGAGGTGGAAAGAAAGATAAAAAGGATAAGAAAGCAAACAAAGAAAACAAACAGGAAAAAAATAAGGAAAGTAAGGAGAAAAATAAGCCAGAAAGTAAGGAAAAAGCTGCACCTGATGATGGGGCTAAAGATCATAAAAAGATTACAAGGTACTTTTAAAAATTATTTGTACCAGTATTTGTAGATTTAAAAAAAAAAAATAAATGTCTGATACGTTTAATGATAGAATAATTGGTACTTATTGTTTAGCAACATAATATTCCCTGTAGAAAGTAACAAAAACCTGGCGTGCAATATTCGCTGATATCGCACGGAGAGCAATATTTCATTGTAAGGACAATGTCTTTGATAGTTTTTTGGGGTTATTCTCGGGATCTGAGTGGTGTTGCAATACAATAAAAGGGTTATTGCTGGAAATTGGTAAATATTGTCCCTCATTGAACATCATATCGCACTCGCAAGCTTGTGCGATATTACATTCTACTCAGGACAATATTTCCCAATATTTGTGCAATAACCTATATTATTGCACTGAGAGTAATAAATACCATGAGTTCTGAGTGAAATAAAATCTAACAATTCACTCAGTGAAAAGAAATATTGAATTTTATTACATTTTATACTTTTAGATTTAGTGTGATTCAAACTGGTCCATATTTTGTGTTATCATACCTTAGTATGTTTTTTCTATATAAAAATCGAGACACTAATTTTACTATTTGTTTACCGGTGAGTAGTTTCCAAAACTTAGTCACAGGTAAATACTGATCGGTGAATAGTACTGGAAAGTATTGACCAGTAAAGTGTTTCGGTATAATAAAACACTTATTGACTGCTTATTTGGGGAATAGTAAGTTTATTGTCCCCTTGATATCAGCTATTGACTTGACCCTTGGCTATGCCTCGGGGCAATAGTTGGTACCTCGGGGACAATAAACTTATTATTGCCCTCATACCCAGTCAATAAGTATATAATATTGCACAGGAAAAGTGATATTGCATGGTGAACTTTTTATAGAAACAGCCGATTTCCAATTCATGCTCTTTAAAGTGAAATGTAATAAAACAATTATAGCACTTCACTGTCCAGCAATATCATGTTTTATAAACCTCTTAAAGCAATATTGCCCATGGCCATTGGCCTTGTACAATATTGCTGTAAGGTGGTCCACAAAACATATTGCACTCAGAAAATATATATATCAGCAAAGTGCCATAATTGTATATTATTCAAGGAATAGTCATAACAATAGTTGTCATCCTTATTGTTGCTATTCAGATACAGAAGCTTTGTTGTATAAAAAAATATTCACTATACATTTATATCATTAAATCTATTTCATAAGTTTGTGAAATAACTACTGGGTGTATCTTAATATTCAAACAAAAATTTGACTGATTGGTGCTACTAAGCAGTGATGTGATAGATGTATTCTGAATTCATTTTTAGCTCACCTGGCCAAAGGCCATGTGAGCTATTGCCATCACTTGGCGTCCGTCGTCGTCGCCGTCGTCCGTCGTCGTCGCCGTCGTCCGTCGTCGTCGTCGTCCGTCGTCGTTAACAATTATTCAAAACTCTTCTCCTCTGAAACTACTTGACTAATTAGAACCAAACTTGGTATGAATGTTCCTTGGGGTACCCTGCATAGAACTGATGTGGGGATTTTTGATCCGTCGAAAAACATGGCCGCTGTTACTAAAAATAGAACATAGGGGTCAAACAACAGTTTTTCGCAAATATCTCAAAAATCATTAGGTTACGGAATATTCTGGCAGGTTGAAAGTGTTCAGCATGATGAGAGCTACATATTTGCTGATTTTCGTGAAAATCTGTCAACTGATGTTAGAGTTATTGCCCTTTTTTGACATTTTTGTCTTTTTTTTATGTCATTATTTCAAAAATCTTCTTCTCTGAAACTACTATTCAAATTCAAATGAAACTTGGTAAGATTCTTCCTTGGGGTACCCTGCATAGAACTGATGTGGGGATTTTTGATTCGTCTAAAAACATGGCCGCTGTTACTAAAAATAGAACATAGGGGTAAATTGCTGTTTTTTGCTAATAACTCAAAAACCGTTACAGATATCGAAAATCTGACAGAAGTAAAATTGATCAGCATGACAAGATCTACCTAACCTAAAATTTTGAAGGAAATCCTAAAACCCATTTAAGAGTTATTGCCCTTTTTTCGTCAAATTTTCATAATTTAACATTTTTCGTCATTTATCTCCAAAACTATTTGAGATAGAAGTGAAATCTAAATTTGAAAAATGTTTGCCATGTTGAGATCTACATACCCTGAAATTTCAAAGGAAATCCCAAAACCCATTTAGGAGTTATTGCCCTTTTTTCGTCAGATTTTCAAAATTTAACATTTTTTGTCATTTATCTCCAAAACTATTTGAGATAGAAGTGAAATGTAAATTTGAAAAATGTTTGCCATGTTGAGATCTACATACCCTGAAATTTTAAAGGAAATCCCAAAACTCATTTAGGAGTTATTGCCCTTTTTTCGTCAAATTTTCAAAATTTTAACATTTTTGCATTTATCTCCAAAACTATTTGAGATAGAAGTGAAAAATAAATTGAAAAATGTTTGCCATGTTGAGATCTACCTATCCTGAAATTTTGAAGGGAATCCCAAATTCTATTTAGGAGTTATTGGTTTGTGTAATTTGAGGTCGGGTTCTGTTACATTTATTTAAGGTTCACCCTTATTCCTGGTCAATTTTGTCAACTTCCTGCCAGGACTACCACCATCAGTGAACATATTTTAACATTAAACCTTATGAAAAATAAATCTTCAACAAATTTTCCCTGAACAATTGAACCAATTGCAACAAACTTGGTCAAATAGTTGATTAATTGTCCAATGAAAACCAGACTCCAGGTGAGCGATACAGGCTCTGCTGAGCCTCTTGTTTGTTTTGACACTTCACTGTAATTATGAACATATGATATTGTTTTTAGGTTAGGTTTAGAGGCGAGAAAAGAAGAACATTTATCAGATTGGTATTCCCAGGTACATATACTATGACATAATTTCATATATACATTTGGCAAAATACTATATTTATCACAAACATTTTTATTGCCCAGTGACTATATTTTTATAATGTTATTACATAAGAGTAATACTAGAATTTACAGAAAATCACACACCATTTAGATGGAAGGAAGAAAATTTTATTATGTGTATTATCGGTGTCTTCTTGGAATGCCAACATTTATAAATATATACTCTTGGAATGCCAACAAAATATTTTCAATAGGTGTTGTTTTTTAACAGATTTACACATTTCCTAATAAATACATATACAATCTTTAAGATCATAAGAGTCGCGGTCACATATACCTGTATAGCATATTTACATGTACAATTTTATTGGATCAACTATAGTAATTGCTACCTGGAGAGACTTAATTAGTATTTTTGTGTTGATAACAATAAATTAGGCTGTCTTCCTATTCCTTGAATGCCAACAAAATTTTACCTAAATTTGATTATAAGATCAAAGGATGATGGCATTCCAGGAATAAACTATATTATCCTCACATATAACTACCCAAAGGGTATGAGTATGTCACATAAAACTGAACATGGATAGCTTCTCGGAGTTGTCGTATGTTCTTCAACAAGCAATCATCCCCGCAAAAAAACATCCCCGCAAAAAAACACTAAGTCATAATTGGTGAAATAGTGGTGTAAACAAATTAACAAAAGTCACAATTTCATTATAATTATCCAGTATTACATATAAATATAATGTAAAATAGTAAGGAAATACATTTTTACTACAATGTGCTGTATGTAAGAGCAAAATAATTCTTGACATAATGTTATTTTTTACAGGTTATCCAGAAAGCCGAATTGATAGAATATTATGATGTTAGTGGTTGTTACATTCTCCGTCCATGGTCCTATTCTATATGGGAAACTATCAAGGATTTTTTTGATACTGAAATCAAGAAACTGGGTGTAGAGAACACATACTTTCCAATGTTTGTATCACATGCTGCTTTGGAAAGAGAAAAAACACATATAGAAGACTTTGCTCCAGAGGTAATTATATTCAAATGTATTCAGTTTTAAAAAAAAGATAAAGGTAGTGTATTAATGATCCATTAATTTCTTACCTGTAAAATATGAAGACAAGATATGTCAGTTGAACCTTTTGGTCATGTTTTAAGATTTTGATGTATTTGTTTAAACAAGATCTCTTATTACCTTCAACTGGAAATGCTAAAGAACAAACAAATGTGTACTTTAATATTCACAAACTGGCATCTGTTATACATAAAGTTTAGTTTTGACAGGGGACATTTGGAGAGTATATTATTTTTATCAAACTTAAATACATCATAATAGATAAATGGTAACAATAATGATTCTGTTACAACAGGTATTAATCTTGCATTATTATTAGACATCAGATATGCTCAATAATAAATCCAATTATTAATTTACCAAAAATTATTTAATATAATGTATGTTTCTGCTTAAGGTTGCCTGGGTAACAAAGTCTGGAAAATCAGATCTAGCAGAGCCGATAGCCATTAGACCAACAAGTGAAACTGTCATGTATCCTTCGTATGCAAAATGGATCAAATCTCATCGTGATCTACCACTCAAACTGAATCAATGGTGTAATGTTGTAGTAAGTACATATATAACAGCTAATTGTCATTATCCAAATCCTCTATTGAAAATTAATCAGTGATAAAATGTTTTACTATTATATATAAATTGTTGCAGGTACTGTTGTAGATTAGATGTCTTTAATATCTTCCCCGAAAAAGAATGACCTGTAATAATTTAGTAATTATTACCTGTTATCTGATTGACTAGAACAACTCATTTCTAACATTTCTTTCCTGCTGTAATATATGGATCCTACAGTTGGTTCAATGGTGTGATGTGTAAAAAGTTAAACATTAAATTTGGGCATCATTATGGTATCCCACTGAAACGGAATCAGTTCTGCAACATACTGCAAAATCTGGCACATATGGACCCATGTTTTTGATGAGTGGGTTTGTCATTATGCATTATGCATTTTTAGGATTACTTAGGTCCATTGGTTAAAGTAATAAAAAATATGTTATTAACAAATGAGTATTTCCAAGTATACATGCTTCTCAAGTTTACACTCTAGGATGAAACAGAGCCACAGATAATTTTTTGAAATCAAGGGGTAAATACCTTCAGGTTTTCAAGAGAGATGAGCATTTAACCTCCAAACAGGAGGATCAAAGGGATGAAATGAAAAATAAAAGAGTAAAATGTATCTTTAGTGTTACCAGATTGAATCATTAGCATGTAGTCACAATGATTGCTACTCTATTACATTTCCTAATGATCATTCTTCATGTATGTCCTGCCAATGCTGACATTTATTATATGTAGTAATTTGGATACTGTTCAGGACAGTTCTAAGCAAGCAGTTTTTATGAAGCCTTATAATACATTGTTATGTCAATAATGTACCTTACAGGTAAATACAATCTATGTAAGCAATTACACTTTGATTTCTGAAATGTGTGTAGTTGATTTGGACTGAGCTTAAATTTGACTGCCACAAAATATTTCTCAAGCATATATGCCATTTTTGTGTCGCCTGCGGAACGCGTGGTCGACACATAGGGATCACTATCTGTCATCTTGCGTCGTCTTGCGTCTTGCGTCGTCACACTTTTCTTCTATCCTTAACTACTCGTAAACCGCTCAAAGGATTTTGATGAAACTTTCTCTGTGCATTAACCTTAATGCACAGGTGTGCATATATATTTCATTTTTAGAAAATTTAAATTTTTTTTTGGTAAAAATTGACATTTTTGCAAAAAAGGGGGGCAAAACTTCTATCCTCAACTACTCCATAACTGCTCAAAGGAATTTGATGAAACTTTCTCTGTGCATTAACGTTAATGCACAGGTGTGCATATATATTTCATTTTTAGAAAATTTTTAATTTTTCTCTATAAAAAATGACATTTTCGAAAAAAAAGGGGGGGGTCAAAACTTCTATCCTCAACTACTCCATAACCACTCAAAGGAATTAGATGAAACTTTCACTGTGAATTAATCTTAATGCACAGGTGTGCATATATATTTCATTTTTAGAAAATTTTTAATTTTTTTTTGTAAAAAATGACATTTTTGCAAAAAAAAAGGGGGGGCAAAACTTCTATCCTCAACTACTCAATAACCGCTCAAAGGAATTTGATTAAACTTTCTCTGTGCACTACCCTAAATGCACAGGTGTGAATATTTATTTCATTTTTAGAAAAATTAAAATTTTTTTTGTAAAAATTGACATTTTTTGAACGCAAAAAGGGGGGGGGTCAAAACTGCTATCCTTAACTACCCCATAACCGCTCAAAGGAATTTGATGAAACTTTCTGTGCATTAACCTTAATGCACAGATGTGCATATATATTTCATTGTTAGAAAATTTTAATTCTATTTTTGGTAAAAATTGACATTTTTGAAAAAAAAAGGGGGGGGGTTCAAAACTTCTATCCTCAACTACTCCATAACCACTCAAAGCAATTTGATGAAACTTTCTCTGTGCATTAACCTTAATGCAAAGGTGTGCATATATATTTCAGTTTTAGAACATTTTAATATCTTTTGTAAAAATTGACGTCCGCAGGCGACACATGTCTTCCTTGGAAGACTCACACATTTTTTAATGCGTAAATGACACTGATACGCATATTATCTGGCACTCTGATGAAACCCTATCACAAAAAGATTTGTTGGTTACAAAATGCTTTTGACAACTTATTCTAGATTTTCTGATAAATCAAAAAGTCATATGGCAATCTGAATAAATTTCAACAGGTCTTATTGCGTACTTTCAAATCATAATAAGCTATTCCACTGCTTTTAAATATTTACTCTTTAATATGTCAAAATTTTTTATATTTCCATTTTTATCCGCTCTCATGTAAAAGAGAAGTGTCTTACAGCATTATTGCAATGAAAAATTTATTTTTAGAGATGGGAGTTCAAACATCCACAGCCTTTCTTACGTACCCGAGAATTTCTGTGGCAGGAAGGACACACAGCATGGTCAAACCAAAAAGATGCTGAGGAAGAGGTAACTATTAAAAGCTTTGGGAAATGTTTTCATAATTTATTGCATTGCTAAATTTTGGTAAATTCTGCTTATTTTGCATTTCTGAAGAAAACAAAAAAATTATAATTTATTACTTGATCTCCAGGTTTTGACAGCTTCATTACTTTTACCCAGCTAAACATATAAATCAGTATCTTGTATTAGCTATTATAAATGAAAGTTAAAATACTTATTAGAATTTTATACAGTTTAACTCATCTAATTATATTAATCAGGAGTAATTCTTTAAAGGATCATAGTTATCTAGGTTAACAACAAAAAATTTGCTGTGTGTAAATATAACCAACACAAATGTACATGTAGTATGAATATATTTTTGGTTATATATTTTTGAAATATTAATTTTATTATATTTTTTTTAAATAAAAATAAAAATATTTATCCAGCAAATAGGTTAAATTAATTGATATATAACCATAAAATCTAATTATCTTATTATTATATACTAGGTGTACACAATTCTGGAATTATATGCCAGGGTATATGAAGAATTATTAGCTATACCAGTGGTCAGAGGTAGAAAAACTGAAAAAGAGAAATTTGCTGGTGGTGATTTTACAACAACTGTCGAATCATACATTTCTGCAAGTGGCAGGGCTATTCAGGTCAGTTTTTTTCATGGTGACATATTTATTTGCAACAAATTACCAGAAGTGTATGAAAGTAAACTCTTTGTGCATGTTAAGTGTCAGTCAGTTGGTCATGTTGCAGTACACACTATTGGGTCTACATTTTCTTTTAAAACTATGCTGCTTACTAGGCAGATTTTTAATGGAACTTGATGTTTTTATATTTTAGGGTGCAACATCACATCATCTTGGACAGAATTTCTCTAAGATGTTTGAGATAGTATTTGAGAATCCAGATACACAAGAAAAACAATATGTTTATCAGAACTCATGGGGACTGACAACACGTACCATTGGTGTGATGTGTATGGTACATGGTGATAATACTGGTTTAGTGCTGCCACCAAAAGTTGCCTGCGTACAGGTATTTGAATTAATTCATTTGGAACAGCTAGGGTTTTCTTTGGTCAGAAGCAAAATTGACAACAAGAGTACTTTCAGAGTATTGAAGTTTATGATATTTAAAATCATATACTATGAGCCTTGCTGTTTTGTATTTTGTATTGCATTGTACTTATGGAACCGTCTATAAAATTTTTAGACTTGAAATCTTTACGGTCTGTTTATTTATTAAATCTCAAAACAATCTCTGCTTCAAACTGCACATATTCTGAATAAGTGACCAAATCTTTGTATTGTTTACATTTACTTCATTGTTATAAAAAAATGTCAGTTTTACTGCAGTGTTTCAAACATAGTATTTATATTAATATATGTTTCTGAACAGGTTGTGATAGTTCCATGTGGAATTACAGCAAATCTTAAAGAGGAAGATATTAATTCCTTGATGAATAAATGTACAGAGTTTATGAATATGTTGTCAGACAGTGGAATCAGAAGTAAGGCAGATCTCAGAGATAACTACTCTCCAGGCTGGAAGTTCAATCACTGGGAATTAAAGGTAAGTAATACAGTTGTATTGTTATACCTTTTGATTTTTTTAAGTCTCCCAAACGAAGTTTGGAGACTTATTGTTTTTGTTGCGTTTCTTATTATGTCGCCCCAACGAAAGTCGGCGACATATTGTTATTGTTCCGTTTCTCTGTTATTATTCTTTCTTTCTTTCTTTCTTCCAATGATTTTTGTCTGGCTTAGTTCTCGAAGATGCCTGGATAGAATTGAATGAAACTTGGCAGAAAGTAAGATCACTATGTGAAGGTGTGCAATCAATACTTTTTTTTTCGAAATGGCCGCCATTCAAAGATCGGTACCCTCCGAAAATTTAAAACGTTTATATCTCAAAAACTGTACGATAGAATTTCATTAAACTTCGTAGGTTTGTAAAGTACAATTAGAAGAACAAACTGATGAAAAAAAATCACGATCGGTTGGAGACGTTTGGCGGCCATTTTGAAAAAATCTTCTTCTTCTTTCTCGCGCCTCCAACTTTGTCCGGAGCACTTTTGTACTTTATACTTCACCGATTTCAATCAAATTTTGCACAATGATAGTACCCCATGAGATGTTGGTCCTAATCATTTTTCAAGTGTAGGGGGCCCCAGGGGCAGTGCCACGCCCCTTCAAATACCTCAAAAGTTGATATTTTTTGAAAAGGTCAAAAATAATTTACATTCCTACCCTATAACCATATATATTATTACTGCTTATGATAAGACGAAGGATTTGGTACCTAAGGGGGGTCTGAGGGGGCCCCAGGGGCAGTGCCATGCCCCTTCAAATACCTGAAAAATTGATATTTTTTTAATAGGTCAAAAATAGTTTACATTCCTACCCTATAACCATATATATTATTACTGCTTATGATAAGACGAAGGATTTGGTACGTAAGGGGGGGGTCTAAGGGGGTCATGCCCCGCCCCCCTCAAATGACAAAATACTTTATATCTTGAAAACCATTGAGATCCCCACCCTACAACCATGTATATTATTACTCCTGATGATTAGACGAAGACTTCGGTACTATAGGGGGGTCTGAGGGGAGTCATGCCACACCCCCTCAAATGACAAAAGACTTAATATCTTGAAAACCATTGAGATCCCCACCCTATAACCATATATATTATTACTCCTTATGACAAGACGAAGCATTTGGTATCACATGGGGGTCTGAGGGGGTCATGCCCCGCCCTCCTCAATTGACAAAAGACTTAATATCTTGAAAACCATTGAGATCCCCACCCTATAACCATATATATTATTACTCCTTATGACAAGACGAAGCATTTGGTACCATTGGGAGGTCTGATGGGGAACTTCGTTTGGGAGACTTAGTAACAGTTCACTGTTACAATTATTACTTGTTCCTATATAAATTTAATAGAAACATTTTGTCTGTTGAAAAACAAGATTCAAATCTTTCAAATTCCTGATCTGTAGAAAAGTCAACAGTTTTGAACTGTTGGACCGGGATCGAACTGTTGACTGCTTGCCTTATTTCGATTGGTTACTATAAACAGCAGCTCCACGTGCAGAAATTTATCATCAGTTTACACATAAAAATTATAAAAATGGCAACAACCTGCTAATTATAAAAATGGCAACTACCAGCAGGTTCAATGTCAATTCAGTTTTAAGGTAAAAGAAAAGGAATTAAGAAGTAATTTTTTTTTATTATTTTGTAATATAAAAAATTTATGCCTTGTTAGCTAAACGCAAAATCAGAAGCGTAACTTGATCTTGTGGTACCTTTCTTGTAAACAAACTTCCAGGTGCAAAAAATCGATTAAATTTGTTTAAAATTTTATTTTTATAACATTTATTTTTATATGGATGAATAAACTTATTTGTTGAAAGGAATCAAAGTCCTGATGATGACTAGAATTAATTCAGTTCTGGAATAATTTTGAAAATTCCTGACTTCATAATGATTGCGATTTGAAAATTTTCCAAGTGACGAAAAATTACAGATTTTAACAAGTCCATTTTTACACGAAATTCAAATACACTTGTTAAAATAGTCTAAAAAATGTGCACGATAAAGAGATAAAACAATAACAGAATAAAAATCTAGAGGTTTAAGGCATTGGAAGTTATCATGTATAACAAAACAGTTATTGATAGGTTCATCAGACAAGATCTGTTTTGTCTGACCATCTGACTGAACTGTTGCAATCAGCCTACAGCTTTGGGCAACAGTTCAGTCCTCGGGTCAAACAAAACAGCTGTTGTCCGATGAACCAGTCAATAACTGTTTTTTATTCTTTGTTTATTTGGTGTTATACATGGTGTACAAAGTCATTTTCCAATACCAAGTTTGACATACTGCATTTTGGTACAATGTATATTATATTTTGTCATTTTTTGCCTAAGGGTAGATAACCCAATTCATTTTAATGCTGATTCAAATACTTCCACTATACATGCATTCAGGCTGAATTTTTTGGTTACAGATTTTTGATATTGTATGGAATTGTTCACCAAAAATTGTCATTCAAAATGCAACCATACTATTAAAAAGTCAGAAAAAATATGATCTAAAACTTCAAGGTAGCAAAGACGGCCGTATGAGCTAAAAATTGAACAAAACTATATGATCAAATCGAATTTTTCATAAAATAATCCTTTTATTATCCTCTAAAAAAATGATTGTCTCCACAGACATAATAAATAAAAATAGTACTACTTTTATGAAATTTTTGACAATATTTTTACTCTGTTTTCAGAATTACATCTTACTATAGGTACTCCACCATTATCCCATATGGCACCAGTAGTTCAGAATTTAAAAGAAACAAAAGGTTGAAAATTACACCCATCTGAAATTTTTTCTCCATATTATTTTATTATAATAACAGTTACATAAAATTAATGCACAAGATACACAAATTTCTGGCATTGTAAATGATCATTGTGGCTAACTCAAATGCTTTTTTCACACAATCACAGATAATACACCTATCTTTTATTTACAGGGAGTCCCTATTCGTATTGAACTTGGTCCACGTGATATAAAGAACAACCAGTTTGTAGCTGTAAGACGTGATACTGGAGAAAAGGTCACCATGAAGAGACAAAATGCAGCAGATCAGTTGAAATCCTTACTGGAAAAGATACAGTGCAACCTTTATGACAAGTAAAGTATTGTTTCTGTAGTACAATGTATTAGGAAATGCTAAATTATTTTTTTCATAAAAATCTGAATTTTATTTTTATAAAACCTTCCCCAAAATGAGTAACAGTATTAGGCGATTTTGTAGTCAAATTGAATTTTATGATTACAAACTCTCAATTTTATTTTAAAGCATATTTCATCGCATTATGATTTGTTAAGATATGTACGACTCAAATCTGATAATGTTCAAAGTAATAATAGTAATATAGGTTGCAGTAAAAAAAATTGAACAAATGAATGAAAGGTAAATGTCCTAGGTGAGATGTTACAAAAGTCGCATCGTAGAAGGGTAGATAAATTGTTTTCTCAAATAAACGAACTGTCAAAGCTTTTGAGATGAGAGGAATTATGATATTTAAATATTTAAATAAAACAATGTGCAAATCATTGTCATTAAAAGTAAATCATCATAAAAAGAGGGCAAAAATGACACATATATGTCTTTCTTTTAGAGCCAAAGCTGACTTGGATCAATATTTAACTGTCTCTCATGACTGGACTGAATTCTGTGATAATTTGGATAAGAAGAAGATAATTCAGGCTCCATTTTGTGGTGGAATTGATTGTGAGGACAAGATAAAAAAAGATAGTGCAAGGTAAATTTCAATCAATAACTCTATGAAAACATGTTTTATAGTTGTCCTAATTTTTTAAACCAAGGGAAATTCTAAGAGTTCAGAATGGCTTTGTTTAGTGAAATTTAGGATAAGGTTATGATAACTTCCAAAAAATTGATTTGCCAACTTTCTTGAGTAGTAGCAGTGTGAATGACAATATGTGACATCAGAAAGGAAAGATTTGATAAACTTTGTTGAAAAAATCCATTTAAATTTAGTAAAGAGTAAAATCTGTGTTACCAAATCTATTATTTCAAAAGTGAGTAGAAAATACTTCAATATTATAAAGTGTCTTTTAAAAAAGTATGCATTAGTCATAATAATGAAGACTCAGTTTAATCGAATTCCTGGAGTGATTTTTTTTTTTCATTTCAAACATTTTGAAAAGTAAAAATCATGTGATATTGAAAAATTTGACATTTTAAAGTCAATGAAATACATCTTGCTAGGACCATACATCAAAGCCCTATTAGTTTTTCATTTAGCATGTCCACATATCTTTTTTAGCTCACAGGTCAATGTCAGATATTGCCGTCACGTTGCATCTGTCGTCCATCTCCTGTTAGACAATTCATTGTCTCTGCTGAAATCACTGGGAACAAAACTGTAGAGAAATAATTTATGCTAAGGAAGTGTTTCTAAAAAAATTCTCATTTCATTCCAATCACATGAAAAACATGACTACCAGAGGCAAAACTTGATTCTGATTTCTTGATTCAAAGTTTTCAAATTTCTTGTCCTCTACAACTACAATGCCAAATCTTTTCATCTTGACTGGACCATCTACAAAGATTCCCCATTTGGTGTTAATCAGATAACATACATGGCAGCTGTGGTGACATACAGGCTGCATATAGAAGCCAGTTTCTCTGAAACTACAAAGCCAATATTAACCAAAGTTACCAGGAAAAGTAAATGGAAGGTTTTGATCAGCAAAGCTATAATATACAACATTATCCAGGTGAACAATTCAGGCTTACTTCAGTCTCTAGTTTTGTAAGCATAAATTCTCCATGTTTTCTTTAGAATGAAATGAAAACAGGGGCCTGCAATCATGTCATTATGAACATAATTTTATATAATTTATGTTGATTGTGAGCACAAATTCTCCAAAAGTTTAAACTAGGCAAACTTGCCAACAGTTACATTTAATAATATGCACGTATCGCCAAGAAAGCTGTCCTATAATGTAACAGTAGTGTTTTAAGATTATTACATGTAGCAACTGATTTACATGTAGTGTATGCATGTACAGTCAAACCTGTCTATAAAAGGCACCCAAGGGACGAGAAAAAAGTGCCCATTATGACCAGGTGCCCTTTATACAGAGGTTTATTTTACATGTTTTGTTCATGAATGGGACTTTTTCACTGTGCCCTTTATAGACAGTGATTTCCTATATAGAGGTGCCCTTTAAAGCAGGTTTGATATTTAACAACATTTACTAGTGCTTCATGGTTTACATACAGATGTTCAGGTACAGTATATATATTTGGGGAGGGCATAATAGTTACAGTTGCAATGTTAACATCATTATTTTACCTTTTATAGAGATGTTGTAGTGGAGGAAGGGGCACCTGCCATGGGAGCTAAAGGATTATGTATACCATTCAAACAGCCACAACAATTAAAACCAGATGCCAAGTGTATACATCCAGACTGTACAGATAAACCACAGTTTTATACCCTGTTTGGCAGAAGTTATTGAGAAAAAACTTAGTTTAGTATTATTGAAATGAATTTAGACAGAAATCTCAAACTTTTTTGTTTATTTATGTTAAAGTATAAATATGTGCAATTAATTTTAAATGAAGCCATTTTTTCCCTCTTTCATTATTTGTTAGTTCAATTTTTAAAAAAATTTGTAAAAACAGTATTATATAATCAGGGATATGATTTCCTGTCCTGTCAACATTGTAATAAACATGTACTTAAATTATTATCTTGTGTACATTAAGTACAAAGAAAAATTGTTACTTAATCCAATAAAAATTGAAATTATGATATTTTATCATTATGGTACAATTCTGTATTTACTTAATATGAGGGTATCACAATATTTTAGAATCACTTAAATTAAAGTCAAAAATGTTTTGGAAAATGAAGTATACCTGGTGGTATGATTTTTGCCCATCACCAGAGGGATAGTTGAAATTTGTGGTTAGTAATTTAATTCAGTCTTCATATCAATGTATCAAATATACACTGTATTTCAATTCTAATATGATGTCCTTATAGATTGATATATTACCCGATATATCCACTTTTAGCACATGCATAAAGAGGCTTTTATATAAATGCAAATTGTGTGAACTTTAACAAGAATATTTTTTTCCACACGATATTGTTTATCTTTACAAAGAAATCATGCAATACAACCACAATAGTATGACAATGAGCAAAATCAGCCTATTTGTCCCATTAGAACAGAAATAATCCATGGGTTATAGAGTTGTAGTCATTTACACATGGGCTGGCCCTTCATATTTGTATTTTATACCTTGCAAAATTTTGTCATAAAGGGCCTACCCATAGTAAATCAGGATATTTTGAAGCCATGTGAATTATTTCTCAAACAATCAATCAATAATTGCTTTTCTAGAAGCTCGATATTTTGCTAAAAGAGATGTAGATAGCTATTATTAAACTTTTTAAAAGCACTGCAGCTTGTGAAATCTGCAACCCTGAAGTCATCTAGTAAGCTGGATTGCAATTGGCTTGGTGGTATCAGACAAGATCTTCAAGTGAATTTTCCAATAGGGTCCCATGTTGAACATGATTGCTGTTCAGGTTATCAAATACAATTCAGAAAGAGGAACCCCTAGGACCATTGCAGTTTTGTTACAACTTGCTCAGTGATTTCAGACAAGATCTTCAAGTGAATTTTCCTATGTTAAACACGTTCCCCTGTAGCAGCATGTCAAAAGATATATTTCTGAAAGATAAGCACCTAAATATAAGGTTTGTACTGTCAACTTTGGTTCCAAATAGCTCATTGGTTTCAGAGAAGATTTGTTCCTAGAATCCAATGTTCAACTTAGTTCGTCTGTGGTGGCGATCTTGGAAGGCAGACCAAGGTCATTGGATACACTTCTGAAAGAGGACCAACTAAAGACCATTGATGCCAAGTTTGGTTCCAAATGACACAGCTGTTTCAGAGAAGAGTGAAATATGAAAGTCTACAGATGGGTGATAAATGGCAACTGATGGCAGTCCGTTGAGAACATTGGTCAACTAACATATGGTCCATTGAGATGAGTTACAATGGACCCATTTACAAAACCATAGACTTTGAAGTAATGAATACTAACTCTGGTAATGAACCAGAGATGCTGCAAAGCTCACAAATAATTTATCTTACTACTGTAATTATTAATGCAGCTGAAATGTGCATTACTGTGACAGTGTCAAACCTTTCAGACGACCACACAATGAAAGCCATAGAAGATTTTGCATACTTTTTTTAACTTCAATGGCCACACCAACAACCCAAAATTTAACTGAATTTGATACTACACTTCAATCTACATACTATATTGGACATTTTTATGAAACAGTCTTTAGCCTGATGTTACCCTGGGTTTTTGTGAGAGTTCATTAGTGCTAGTGGTTCTCATTGATATGTTCGTTGTGCATTTTTGTCTGCGAGTTTACCTTGCCTTTGGATTTCCAGTCTTTTTAGCTCACCTGGCCCAAAGGGTCATGTGAGCTATTGCCATCCGTTGTTGTGAAAGATCTTCTGAAACCACTTGTCCAATTGCAACAAACTCGGCAGCAATGGTCCTTTTTAAAATGTATCCGATAACCCTGCCCGCCATCAAAGATTGCCACCAGAGCTGAACATAGTTTAACAAAGGACCCTATGGGAAATTTACTTGAAAGATCTGGTCTGAAACTACAAAGCCAATCGGAACAAAACTTGGCAGCAATGGTACGTTAATTGTCCCCTTTCCAAATTGTATTGGAGATGGCTGCCAGAAGAATTCTAGGTGAGCGATATGGGCTCCAAGAGCCTCTAGTTTTTCTCCATTAATATTTTGCTAATACTTGAAAAGCAACAAGAATTGTCATATCCTGTCATTTCTCTTTGGTCTTTTGAGTGAACAGATTCAAGGTCCGAATATCATTCTGGGTTCTGGGTCAATAACCATTGCTCATTTGCAGACAACACATACTAGATCCCATTTAAAGAATTCAAAATGACAGTCCAAAACATTGAAATAAGTTTTCATTTTTCAAATTGGTACTATCCATGTTATATTTTTTACAAAGAAATGACTTAAGTTCCACAACATGGAAAATCTCGAAAATATTCTTCAAATGACATCATACTCCTTCATGCACATCCTCAATATGTCCATTACTATCCTGCAGTTTCAAAGAAATGGTCTGAAACATAAAGGTCAGAACAAAGGTACCGTACTCCAAAGTGTATTCTATAGTGTATTCAAGTTTTGTCTACAAACACCAACAAAATCGAAAAGAAGCTCAACCAGAGCAACTGGAAAACAAATGTCATATTCCTGACTTGGTACAGGCATTTTCAGAAGAAAATGGCAGATTAAACCAGGTTTTACTGCTAGCCAAATCTGCCACTTATACTGTAGAATTATTTGAATTTACCCTATATTCAAGATGGCTTTGTACTATGTTCATCCCAGCTAAAAAGCAGATTCAAATGACAGAAAGGGTAGAGAAAAAAACTATTGACAACTGCAAATTGGAGAATTTAATATTGATTTGTATTAGTTTGTGAATAGTCAAATGAACAATCTGAGTTTAAGATCATACCGTACAACAAAATTGTTATGATACGTTCAAAAACGATCAGACATGGTCACAAACCATTGTTTTACCAAATATAGTAAATATCAACATCCTGTCGATCAAATTTTCTTCAATAAACTATGCTTTCCACATGTTCCAGGTAAAGACCTTTTATCAATTATTCAAAAAGATCAGTAGTTTTGAATACTAACGCTTGGAAAGTTGCAAAAAGCAAACATGTAAAACTAGAGGCTCTCAAGAGCCTGTGTCGCTCACTTGTATTTACTGTGGTTTTTGAAATCATGTAAAATAAGGTTAATATCATAATGAAAAGCATTAATAAATTGCTTCGCTGAGCGCAGCTGGATACGACCGCAGAGGTCCAACCCTGAACCGTTGGGGCAAAAATGGACACGATCTTCACGCTTGATACAGGCCTTGAATTAGGATTGTAATTAAATATTTGGTTTCTGACACAGAATAACTGTAGTCAAAGAACTTAGAATTGGTCATATGATTTGAATTTATATTCAATTTTTTGCTTTTTGTGCAATACAATATGCTGTTGCAAATTGAACCTCCTCCCCCAAAAAATAAATTAAATTTTACCGCTTTTTTTGCTTTTGTGCAATACACTATGCTATTGCGTATTGACCCCCCCCCAAAAAAAAAAACTTATTGGAGTTTGCTAACATAATTAAAGAACCTTTGTGAGCACGCTCACATACCCCACGTCTTCATATTGTCACTGGAGAAACAAAATCTCACTTCACAAGTAAAATGAACACAATCAAATGCTTACCTTCACATATTTATCCAAATTTGAATGGCAGCATATTGGGAAATTTAAATTCCAAGCGAGAGTAGTCAACAGTAATAGTATAGTGAGGCAAATAAGTTCAAAGGGGTGTAACTCCTAGAAAAAAAATTGAATCGTAATTTCCTGTCGATATGCACATCTACGTAGTATGTCCTTATTATCTGAAAAGGTTTCATAAAATTCTGTTGTGTGGTTTGAGAGGAGTTGCGATGACAAACTGTTGCAGTAGTACATTAAAGTAAATTAGTTCAAAGGGGCGTAACTCCTAGAAAAAAAATTGAATCGTAATTTCCTGTCGATATGCACATCTACGTAGTATGTCCTTATTATCTAAAAAGGTTTCATGAAATTCTGTTGTGTGGTTTGAGAGGAGTTGCGATGACAAACTGTTGCAGTAGTACATTAAAGTATATAAGTTCAAAGGGGTGTAACTCCTAGAAAAAAAATTGAATCGCAATTTCCTGTCGATATGCACATCTACGTAGTATGCCCTTATTATCTGAAAAGGTTTCATGAAATTCTGTTGTGTGGTTTGAGAGGAGTTGCGATGACAAACTGTTGTAGTAGTACATTAAAGTATATAAGTTCAAAGGGGTGTAACTCCTAGAAAAAAAATTGAAACGCAATTTCCTGTCGATATGCACAACTACATAGTATGTCCTTATTATCTAAAAAGGTTTCGTGAAATTCTGTTGTGCGGTTTGAGAGGAGTTGCGATGACAAGAAACAGGACTGATGGGTGGGGTATAATTACCCATTTAAATACATCATTGAAGACTTAAAATAGAAAATGACATATGGCTAAAATTAATATTAATTAATAGTAACTTCTAAAAATAAATTGACAGCTATAAATCACCCCAAGACAATCTACATTTCTTTATACATAATTGAATCATACACAATATTTTACTTTAAATGTGTTTGGATTACCTCCCTTACAGCAAGATAATATCATATATTTCTATTTACTTATATTAAAGTTATTGTGCAAAAACCAAGAAAAATGCTTATTTGGGTCCTTTTTTAGCCCCTAATTCCTAAACTGTTGGGATCAAAACTCCCAAAAATGGTCATAAACCTTGTGTTAAAATTTCATAGATTTCTATTTACTTATACTAGAGTTATTGTGCGAAAACCAAGAGAAATGCTTATTGGGCCCCTAATTCTTAAACTGTTGGGACCAAAACTCCCAAAATCAATCCCAACCTTCCTTTTGTGGTCATAAACCTTGTGTTTAAATTTCATAGATTTCTATTAACTTATACTAAAGTTATAGTGCAAAAACCAAATGTCTTCGGACGACGACGACGACGCCGTCATACCAATATACGGCCGCAAAAATTTTGCGGTCGTATAAAAACTGCAAAATTTACTAAAATTTAACAAATTCAGGAACAGCAACCAAACAACGGGTTGTCTGATTTGCCTGAAGTTTTCAGGGCATAGATCTTAACCTGATGAACATTTTTACCCCCGTCAAATTTACTCTACTCTTAATTTCAGAGATACAAGCCAAAAACTGCATTTACCCCCTATGTTCTATTTTAAGCCATGGCGGCCATGTTGATTGGCAGGTGGGGTGGTCGGACACATTTTTAAAACTAGATACCCCAATGATGTTTGTGGCCATGTTTGGTTACATTTGGCCCAGTAGTTTCAGAGGAGATTTTTGTAAAAGTTAACTGACGACGACGGACGCCAAGAAATGAGAAAAGCTCACTTGACCTTTCAGGTCAGGTGGGCTAAAAAATTAGAGGCTCCCAGGAGCTTGATCGCTCACCTGGGCTATGTCCATCTTGACTGGCATCCTGGATCATTGCTGTCCAATTCCAATTGGTTCACAGGTTTTTAACCAGGATCTTTCAGTGAACTTCCCCATTAGGTCCCATGTTAAACTAAGTTTGGCTCTGGTGCCATCTTTGATGATGGGCGGGATCATGGGATACATTCTGAATGAGGACCATTGCTGCCAAGTTTTGTTCCATTTAGCCCAGCGGTTTCAGAGCAGAAGATCTAAATTAAAGTTTACGACGGACGCCAAGTGATCACAATAGCTCACATTGCCCTTTGGGCCAGATGAGCAAAATATGTCATGATAAATCACATACCTTACGTATTTCAGACAGTATATGATGTATCACAATTTTTTAATTATGTTATTTTTCACCAGTAAAAGCATTCAACATCAAAACAATTTAATGTGTGTTTGTTGATAAAAATGTTGCTTCTGGAAGGATAGTTTTTTAAAGAAAGTTTAATACACTTGAAATATACACATTACTAATTTGTACCATATTTGGCAAAACGTTGGTTTGTGACCATGTTCGGTAGTTTTTTATTGTATTACATGTATAATAAAATGCTCCGCTGGGCGCAGCTAGATACGACCGCAGATGTCGAACCCTGAATAGTTGGGGCAATTATGAACACAACATTCAAGCTTGATACAATACTGAATTTGGATTGTGAATAAATATTTGACACAGCATAGGTTTCTGACACAGAATGAATGTTGTCTAAGAACTTAAAAATTTTTAATTTACCTATTCAAACCATATCAGTATTATTTGTTTTTATATATAAATCAGAAATAACCAATTTAAAATTTAAAATTGGGCACACATATCAATTTCTTGCTATTGCGCAATACTGTGTAATTGAAAATTTCTTCAAATATTTGACACATAATAGGTTTCTGACACAGAATAACTGAAATCAAAGAACTTAAAATTGGTCATATGATTTGAATTTATATTCAATTTTTTGCTTTTGTGTAATACAATATGCTGTGGAGAATTGCCCCCCCCCCCAAAAAAAAAAAATAATAATTTACCCCTTTTTTTAGCTTTTGTGCAATACACTATGAAGTTGCACATTGACCCCCCTCCCAAAAAAAAAAAACAAAAAACAATAAAATTTATTGTAACCCCCCCCCCTTTTTTTTGCTAAAAAAAATTTGAAATTTTCTTTTTAATTTATGAAATATGAAATGAGAAAAAATTACCCCCTCCCCAATTTCTCATTTACCCCCCCCCCCCCATAAATTTTGTTTTCAACCCCCCCCCCCCCCCCCCCCCCCCCATTTCTTTATACTTTGCAACCATAACAGCCCATTTAAATACACCATAACATATTAAAATAGAAAATGACATCATAGTCATGGATGGCAAATTTTAAATATACATATTAAAAGCAGTTTAGATAAGATAAACAAAAAAGCTTCATCAGCACATTTTATATTGGCAAATTTCCAATGGAATTTGTTAATAATAAAGTTTTGATAACAGGGCACACATATCAATTTCTTGCTATTGCGCAATACTGTGCAATTGAAAATTTCTTCAAATATTTGACACATAATAGGTTTCTGACACAGAATAACTGAAATAAAGAACTTAGAATTGGTCATATGATTTGAATTTATATTCAATTTTTTGCTTTTGTGCAATACAATATGCTGTGGAGAATTGCCCCCCCCCCCCCCAAAAAAAAAAAAATAATTTACCCCCTTTTTAGCTTTAATTTTGGACCCCGATTTGGACCAACTTGAAAACTCGGCCCATAATAAAAAAAGTAAGTACATGTTTAGATTCAGCATATCAAAGAACCCCAAGAATTCAATTTTTGTTAAAATCGAACTAAGTTTAATTTTGGACCCTTTGGACCTTAATGTAGACCAATTTGAAAACAGGACCAAAAATTAAGAATCTAAATGCACGGTTAGATTCGGCATATCAAAGAACCCCAATAGTTCAATTTTCGATGAAATCAAACAAAGTTTAATTTTGGAGCCCAATTTGGACCAACTTGAAAACTGGGCCCATAATAAAAAAACTAAGTACATGTTTAGATTCAGCATATCAAAGAACCCAAAGAATTCAATTTTTGTTAAAATCAAACTAAGTTTAATTTTGGACCCTTTGGACCTTAATGTAGACCAATTTGAAAACGGGACCAAAAATTAAGATCCTAAATGCACGGTTAGATTCGGCATATCAAAGAACCCCAATAGTTAAATTTTCAATGAAATCAAACAAAGTTTAATTTTGGACCCTTTTGGCCCCTAATTCCTAAACTGTTGGGACCAAAACTCCAAAAATCAATCCCAACCTTCCTTTTGTGGTCATAAACCTTGTGTTTAAATTTCATAGATTTCTATTTACTTATACTAAAGTTATTGTGCAAAAACCAAGAAAAATGCTTATTTGGGCCCTTTTTTAGCCCCTAATTCCTAAACTGTTGGGACCAAAACTCCCAAAAACAATCCCAACCTTCCTTTTGTGGTCATAAACCTTGTGTTAAAATTTCATAGATTTCTATTTACTTATACTAGAGTTATTGTGCGAAAACCTATAAAAATGCTTATTGGGCCCTTTTTTGGCCCCTGATTCTTAAACTGTTGGGACCAAAACTCCCAAAATCAATCCCAACCTTCCTTTTGTGGTCATAAACCTTGTGTTTAAATTTCATAGATTTCTATTAACTTATACTAAAGTTATAGTGCGAAAACCAAATGTCTTCGGACGACGCCGCAGACGACGACGACGTCATACCTATATACGACCGCAAAAATTTTGCGGTCGTATAAAAACTCGGTTTTATGGTGTGAAGATTGTACAAACTAGGTATCCTCAAATTGTATAAGCAGGCTAGACAGCTGGATACTGCCCATGACTAAAAGCATGTTTTTACATTCCCTTCTTGGACTCGTAAGACTTTTGGTTTGACAATTTAATATTTTGTTGTCTTTATTTACTGATCTGCAGTTTACTTGAAAGGTCCTCTAAATTTGATCTTTCAATTCTGAATGTACTGGAACAATTTTACTATTATTATTGTCAGATTTTGTTTTTCAGTTTTAGGTGCAGGGTATTAAAGTGCTTGTACCATGCCAGAACCCTGTATTTTTTTTCATTTCTTTTTAAATGGTTAAATTTTTCTTTGTAGAATACCAATTCTATCCAGTTTAATTTTTGATACCAGTATTTTTATCATTTATTGCCCGTCTTTCGGTGCAGATGTCAAACAATCCCCTGCCACCTATGTTTTTTAGCATATATTCAAATAAGATGTTGTCTTATCAAAGTATCCACATATAAAATACATGTACAAATGTACAATGAACCACTACTACATAAAATGGACATTTTATTGACAAGTTTTAATGTTTATCCATCATGGTTTTTCTGGTCAGTAATATGTCCATCTTCTTAGAACCAATGACATTCAATCCAACTGAAAAACAGAAAAACACACGAATCATAATTAAAATGTTTTTAGTCAAGCCAAAGCTTACTTCAAGAAATAATGTTTCTTTTAAAATTCAAGGCTCAGTATAGCGTATATATAACAGACATGTTTATTTCCTGAAACGCATTTCTCCTCATTGCCTTGATATAACATCAAAAAGACACTTCATATTTTACATAAGCAGTGTTATTCAGTTTACAGACCGGGAATATAACGTAGTATATCCCTGGCTTGGAAAAGTTTATCTGATTTAATTGTTATTACATAAAAAGCATAAAATAAAAGCATGTTCTTTTTTCAATTCTAGTTTACAATATCAGTATACCATTTCCAAATTGATTGCAATTCCATAAAAATATTTTATTAGTAAATCTCATTTTCGTATACAAGGGCATAACAAAATATTATTAATGTAGAGCTTTCAAGAATGATTTCGTATAGAGGAAATACACTGAAAATGCTACAATCATGATTGCAAAAAAGCAGAATTTTGCAAATAAAACATGGAATAAAATCATCACTGAAAAATTTTTCTTCAACATCTACATGTTACCCCCCACCCCAGGAAGGGGATTGTAACTAAGTGTTTAGCATAATAAAAGATCTAGCCAACATGTAGTGAATTTAAATCATGCTGGTTTACAGGCTAGCCTCAAGGACTGGTAAATGACATAAAGGTTGTGTTAGTGTAGTTTTTACCACAGACAGATATGATCTTGAAAATGATGCATTGTAGATGATTCCACAACTTCACCTCAAGTCACAGGTTGAGATAATCTTTGTTCAGTTGAAACCCTTATGGAATTTGGGGAAGGTACTATAAAATCATTTTAAAAACCGCTATGCCTCAGTGGGTACATTTAAAAGAAAACTATTATTTATACAGGCCTGACAAGAATGTGGTTCAGATTCTTATGAAGATTTTTTAGCTCCAATATTGGATATAATAATTCCAAAGTGGCAATGTTATAACTTTTCCAGTACATCAAAGCTCAGTATAGCGTATACTGCACAGACATTATTTTAATTTCCTGTACAAACAAGGCTCATCACTGCTTTTGATATCAAATTTTCCAGATTTGTTATGCAAGCCAAATACCACCTCATCATTCAGTTTTCTCAACAACAAAAAAGGTCTTTATACTTAAAAATAAATCTTTTTATTCTTGTTAATCACAAAGTACTATTTATGACAAGATATTCACACCCTATGAAAAGAAAATAATCTAGTTTAAAGCAGGGCTTTGTATTATTTAAATACAAAAAGACCAACCTTTTTAAATCCAATATCATCAGCATATTCTCTAAAGCATCTTCTGCACATATTTAATCCATATTTTCTTATCAAACCATGTGTATTTTTGCAAACTCTACTGCAAAGAATAATAAAAATATATACAATTGTGAGGCACTTACAGTTACAGGTATGACAATCTTGATGTTCAATCTTTTAATCTTACAGGTATGAGCTAATAGTGTTAACTTTGATTTCTGTTCTAGTTTATACATGTGTAAATTCTATTCATGATATCATGCATATAGATTACCTACACTGGTGAAAAGACTTCTGGATTCAAAGTCTTCCTTTTTGGAGTCCATTTATGTTTTTAAACTTGGCCTTTGGGCACCATTCAGTTTGTACATGTAAGTATATCGGCCAAGTTTGGACTGCAGTAAATCTAAGATTCATCTTGCATTAGAGTCGACATGGAAATCATTGGATCTACAGAACCCAGATACAAAACATACTCTGGATATAAAACTGGGAAATTTGCGTATTCTGCCAAGTAATTATTTTTTTACCACAAAAAAATAAGTGCTTTGCTTCTGTAGTTAATTTCTATAATTTTATACATTTTATTATCTTAAAGTGGAATGGACCAACAAAAATTTCAGATATTAGTTTTGAGATAACGAGTGTCAATTGTAGTTTCAAGTACATTGTAATATGAATTAATAACAATCTGTTCAAATATAGCTATCTCTCTCTTTGACAAAAACTATATTGGAGATAACTGTTTAAAATACATGCCCAGTGCCAATTCTAAAACAGACCGTTTGACATCAGAGGAATCTCAGACTACACTTCAAAATAACCTTCAATATCATTACTTTACCAAAATATTTTCAATCACTCTGTGGAATAAAAAAGCACTAAGGAGACAACAATTTAAAAAAATTTTGTCCTTGAGTGGAGGGTGTGGTTTCTGCTCAATAATACATGGAAAGTCAACATAAATGGATTGGAAGAGGTATAATGGTTAGTGATGATGGTCGTTTACTCCAAATCTAAAATAAAGTCATTTACAACTAAAACCTGTCACATGGGTAGATGTTTTATTTGTACTTGACAGCTGAACGACCTTGCTCTATTTACGCCAGATATATGGCCGACATGTTTTCGATCATCCCCAATATTTTTAGACATATTTCAATTGGTTATAAGATCCTGTGGTCAAATTATCATCATCTACTGTGCAGACGACTTACATTTGTGGATATTTTGAGCCTCTAATAATCTATTTTATTTGACTTTTAAACAAAGATGAGAAATGATTTTAAGAAAATGGCACCTTGTATATCATATAAGAATGATCAATAAAGGACTTCCCAGTCTTGGGATCATATTCAACCGACAGTAAACAAACATGTACATAATAACTCGCATGTGCAGAGATATTTACACTTGAATGCTCAATTGATTGACCACCCTCTGATACACTAAGGTAATATTTATATTATTAAAATTTTTATTAGGTAATTTTATTAGTCATGAAAAGAAATATGCATGCTTTTTAACACCTTTAACAGGTGTTTAAAATCATATCATAAAATTTCCAATCAGCAAAGTTTGTGTTGTCACTTCCGGTTTAACATCAATAATATCTAATATCAAGATCATGTTGGTTGCATTATTTGGTGCGAGATTTAAATTTTGCATTTACCAATGCAAGATTAAGAACTTTTGATGTTATTTGAATGAGAAATATATAAATTTTCCCTCCATATTGGAATTGCAAAACTTTTACTGAATGTGTCGGAACGACAGGAATGCCCCCACCCGGAAAAGTCCAAAGCCCGTAATTTTGGCAAAAATCAGCAGAGCAGAACAAATCCTCAACTCAATCTGTAACTCATGTCTGACTTGCATAGAAAAAAAATTAGCGCAATATCTGAAGGCGTTTAGAAAAAATGTCCTGAAAGGTGTTACTTTCATGAAATTTACAAAGACAGTCGAAGTCCAAAGCCCTTAAATTCTCAATCTGTAACTCATCATGGTAGGCTCACATACCAAAAATTAGCTCAAGATCTGAAGGCATATAGAAAAAAGTCCGTGTAGAATGCTAGACAACTCGCCCCACTGCAAACTCGCCCCATACCAACTCGCACCGACTTTTCTCCAACTCGCCCCAACTCGGAAAATATTTGTTACAAACTCGCTCCAACATTGAAAATCATCATCACCAACTCGCTCCAACTGGTGAATATATTTGTTACAAACTCGCCCCAACTCTGAAAGTAATGATTTTAAACTAGCTCCAATGGTGAATATCGTATTTACCAACTCGCCCCAACTAGTGACTACAGTAGTTACAAAGTCGCCCCAACTTTGAATGTAATGATTTTAAACTAGCTCCAACGGTGAATATCATATTTACGAACTCGCCCCAACTGGTAAACATATTCGTTACAACTGATGGAAATAGTATAGTGTCATTATCCTAAATAAAAATCAGAATGTACTTTATAATCTTTTATTTATCATCATCATTACTATCAACATAAACAACAAATGCAACAATCAAAAACAAATCGACCCATGAGCACTAAAACCAAGGACGTATATATGTTAGTTATACGTCCTTGACTAAAACATATCATAATTACAAGAGAAACATAAAAAATATTAACAGGTCAACGTCTAAGATGGGACCATTCACACGAGCACACTGGTTCAGCAGGGTCGTTGTCCACCACGCTGACAAAAAATTCGGAAAAATGTCTCATTTCTTTGTCGGTATTCTGGCCATGATATTTACGTATGGAATAATAATTTCATGAGTTGGGGCGAGTTGGTAACCAGGATATTTACGTATGGAATTATTATTTTCATGAGTTGGGGCGAGTTGGTGACTATGATATTTACGTATGGAATTATTATTTTCATGAGTTGGGGCGAGTTTGTGACTATGATTTTCACAGTTGGAGCGAGTTTGTAACAAATATTTTCCGAGTTGGGGCGAGTAGGAGAAAAGTTGGTGCGATTTGGTATGGGGCGAGTTTGAAGTGGGGCTATTTGTCCTGCACCCTCCGTGTAACTGTTCGTTGCGAAATGAAAGACGAGGGTAAAACTATATGGCCCCGACGGCACTACTATTACTAAGTTTTCGTTTACAATTTGTGAATTATGGATTTATTCAGAATTTTCGTGTTATAATCTTCTTATATTTACGTCAATGAAATATTTAAAATTAAAAGTACCAATATCTAGAGCCTGCGCCGAACTTTTTAGGATGAGCATTCCAAATGTTGGCGAACCCCATGATGGCTAATAGGAAAAGACTGCATGTGCGAGCCTCGTTTCAGAGCCCATTTCCGACAAAAGTTAGTTCCCTTACGTTACTTTCCGACTGAGTCAACATTCGCAATCGTTTTGATTATTTCTAGGTTTTACGTTTAAATTTATACTTAAAGTCAGAGTGGCCAAAATAAGTATACATTGGTTACAAAATATGGCTGAAGTTTAAAATAATGGGATTGCAGAAAGCAGGTTAAAATGATTCGTATAACTAATGACTAGCGTAGAAACTTTCTAACGACATTGTGTACGTTTGATAATTCTTTTTTGTTTATTAGCATATTTAAGAACACAGTATTGTCAATAATGTAGCACTGTTGTGCATGTTGCAACATGAAAAAGTTACTATCAGATATTTTCAGAGTACTCAAAAATACTATGTTGTCGGGTAATTCGGCGTTTAATTAGACACATACAAATCATTGTCATGTTAATGAGCCGAATAGGACGATGCACAGAATTACCCGAAAGGGCTGTATATATAGATTAAGATGTAGAATTTTAATTAAGGTATCGGATCCGTACCATAATAGATCATGATTGAAAATTGTACCTCTTTTTGACTGTGAATGGCTGAACCAATAAAAATAAAGCAGGAATTTTGTATATAAATTTACTCAAGTTTAGACACTTTGTTGCTTATATGCAGAGTCTGTAAAAATAAGTTTTATAGGCATTTCCGAAGTTTGCCGATAATTTCCGAGGTCATTTTAATTGCGTTGTATGGAACATCCGGGAACTTTTGAATAATCATGTGGTCATTTATGGTCCGGATACCTTAAAACTCATTTTTTAGATTATTAGCATTGTTTCATGTTTTTATGTCAAGAAATATTAAAACAGATGGCACTGTGTTTAGATGACGCTTTTAGTTTAGGGAATAGCTGATTTGACAGCTGGTCCAAAATTTGAAACTAATCCTTATAATTTAATGGTGTGGAGAACATTACTAAACATGACCCATTTAACAGGTCCTGAATATAAATCTAATTCTGCAACGTTAAATGTATATTACATTTGTACAACATTATGTTATTAATAATAATAACTTTTCAGTCTTCATTTACTTCAGCGGTCTCACTCCTTTAGGGTACTAAGGGTTAGTATAGGATATGCCCATTTGGAGTGAGACCCCTAAAGTAGACCAAGTTTTCAATGGCAAAATGCACTACATCAATTATTATTCTCTGGACCAAAGATTTTGTTCAACTTTTTAAGAAATCTGTGTTCAAAAAACAAGAAATTTTTACCATGAATATAAAGGAACATTGACGGGACTTTCAAAATGGTTCAAGCCATTGGTTGTGTTTGAAGTTCGACTGTATATCTTTTAATCCAAGTTGCCATGGAAACTGGACCATCCGGACTTACCTTCAAACATTATGATCGCTAAAGCAAGGACTGAAAACACAGAAGATTAAGTCGTGAACCACATTAACTAAAAAAATATTCAGAAATTATTGAAGACCAAGTGAACAGAGGGTTCATAGCAGTACTCTTACAACATAACGATTCAAATCAATTTTGTTTGGTGCAACAAGTTCACCGTTCATTCTATAAAACGCAACACTACTTAAACACTTGGTTGCATGCAACACAGATATATCAGCTTTAATGAAGAAAGACCTTTACGTAGACAACATTTTGTCAAGTGTGGAAAATGAATATTACGCCGTGAACTATTTTCTACAAGACCGTTCCTTGTTGTCGGAAGCTGGATTTAACCTTCATTCTTGGAGTTCAAATTGCCCAACACTAATACATTTGTAGATTATGCCAAACAGCATAAAGTATTTGAGAAAGAAAGTTTAATGAAAATACTTGGACTGAAATGGGATACAAACAAAGATGCGATCACCTTTCAAAAAGTAGCACAACTGCATACGGATCAACTGTATACATATGTAATCAACATGAGTCATCTTTAGTTATTCCAAAAAATCAAGTAGCACCACTGAAACAACTTACACTACCACAGCTGGAATTAATGGACGCATCGATTGGAGCATGACTCACTAATCACATTAAATCAGCTTTGGAGATAGAAGAAATAACGTTTTGGTCAGACAGTCAGATAGTGCTACAGTGGTTATCAAAGATAGATAAGGAATAGAGTAAGGGAAATACATAAATTTATCGAAACACATAAGTGGAGATTTTGCACAACGAAAGATAATCCAGCTGACCTTCACAGATTATCACAGTTTGAAAAAAACACACTTTGGTTCAACGGACCCGAATGGGTCACCAATAAATCAAAATGGCCGTCATGAAAGTCAAATGACCCAACAGTATTACTTACCGGCACAGATTTATAGGAATCAATTTTAATGGAAAATGGAATAGATTATCAATCAGGAGTACATCAGATTGTGCAAATTACTAGATACACAGTACATTACCAAAAATACTACGAATAACAGCTTATGTATGTTGATTTATACAAAATTGCCGTTTGCCGATATTACAGAGAAATAAGACGAAATAAATAAGTTTCAAAATAGGAATTACAGGATGCAACAGAGTGTTGAATAATTAATTGCCAACGGACTTCATTTAGGGAAGACATGTTAAACTTGAATTAAAGTATACCAAACACACTGTTTTAGCGAGACAATTTAGACTGTTCCTGAATATCAAAGACGCAATTTGCTGTGGTGGCAGAATTCATATCGCACCTGTATGTAAAAGCACGAAATTTCTATATTTACTACCAAGAAATCGTCCTTTTACTAAATTAATTGCCCTTGATATACCCAAAAACATGAAACATGCAGGAGTATTGTCAACAGTGACGCAAATACGACAAACTTACTGGATACCTCGAATTTGTCAATACGTAAGAGGAATTTTGCGAAATTGCGTAATTTGTCGAAAAATCAATAGTAAACCCTATACAGCACCTGATCCACTGCCACTGACTATTAGAAGCGTTGCCTTTTACAATTACCGGTGTCGACTTTACTTGAGCGCTATACGTTAGAGATAAACATGAAACTGAAAACAAGTGTTTATATTTCTTTTTACATGTGCATCGACGAGAGCCGTATACCTGGAAATTGTACCTGACCTATCAGAAAAATCATTTTTACAATTAGAAGATTCATTGGTCTTAAATCTAGACCACAAACCATGATTTCAGACAACGCTTTTTAGCCGCCTCAGAAACATTGAAGAAATTAACCCAGTCACCATCGCTTAACGATACATTGTCTACATATAGAACGAATTGGAGATTTATACTGAAATGAGCACCATGATATGGAGGATGATAGGATCGCTTCATCAGAATTACAAAATCTTCTTTGAGGAAAACATTTGGTAGGTCTTACGTTACCATAGATACACTTCAAACAATTGTGACAGAAATAGAAACCATCATTAATGACAGACCATTGACCTACGTATCATCGGATATTGAGGACGAGGAGCCGTTAACTCCGTCACACCTACTGTACTGAAGAAGGATAACTTTAACACCATACCCACAACAAAAAATTGAATACATTGCCGTGAATAGTGGAAAACAAGAGTTGTATAAATGTTTAAATAAACAGTTGAGTTTAATAGAACATTTTTTGAACCGATGGAAATCCGAATATGTAACAACACTCAGGGAATTCGATCGCCAAACAGGAAACAATACACAAACAATTCAAGTTGGGGATGTAGTGCTAGTCCAAGATGACAAATTACTGAAAAACCGAAGGAAAATTGCTGTTGTTGAAGAAAAGATCACCGGAAACGATGGTTACACAAGAGCAGCTATTATTCGAACTTGCACAGGACGTACATCACGCCCCATAGTAAAACTTTACAAGCTCGAAATCCATACAAACATCAAAAGCTTAACATCAATAAAATGAACTATACATAAACGTGAACTACTAGCGGACAACTATATGTGTATTTGAATAGACTTCGTTAAAAATAAAAGTCGATATAAAGTGAATTGTTTGAATTTGTTTTAGAAAGACAAATATTTCATTTTTAGTAATATTTATTTGATAGACATTTTAAAGTGATTGATATTTATATTTTATCTTTTGCCGGCCCCGAGAATGTCGGAAATCTAACGCGATTTCATACCTGTAGAAGTCGTAACTGACACTTATGTTTTATGACGTTACTTTGAGAGCAATGGCTAGACATTAAATAAACACGATCTATACACAATGCATTTATCTATTTTAACCTACATCTGGTACACAAAAGATAATAGGTGAACGATCCAGGCTCATGGGAGCCTCTTGTTTATACATACATTGTATGATCTCTGTTTTGTTATTTCAAATAATTATTAAAAGTTACTGTTTAAAAGAAATTCTTTAAATAATTGATTAACCAACTATCTAATGGGGTAATTTATTTTTTCATGTCATGCGACATGTTGCATGTGGATTGTTACAGATAATTACTGGAGAGATGAAAAGATAAATATTTCATCTAAAGGACTTTTCTTTATGATTATTTGGTATTAGTGTTAACTGTAATAAAAAAAAATAGTATAGAAAGGTAGAGTAAAATATTTTTGTTGAATTCAGACTTTAATTTCTATAAGACTTTTAATGCTCTTGAATTACTGAATTATTAGATTTATAAAACCCTGATTTATATTACAGAAACTGGAAATATGCAGACCATGAAAGGACAGCTTGGATTACGGAGCAGTGGTAAGTGATGAAATGTATTTCAAAAGGCTGAAAATGTAAATATTATTCTTTGTAAAACTTTTAAAACACTTTTAGAACCTATAGTTTTAAAACATGTTACCGAAATACTGTTCTTAAGTTTGAAACATTTTTTGTCTGTCCTACACATGTAGAGGAATCTTAAGTTCAACGGGTGTTTTTGCAGACTTAACATGGAAATATACCAATAGTAAGGACCAAATGACTCCTCCCTGTTCATAATAATGTTTTCTATATATAACATAGAAGTATTTAGTAATTCACTTAATTTTGGGTTCTTTTTAATATTTTTCCAACTAAATGATTTTCAATGTTTTCAAGTTTTTCCAACATGCAAAATCTATTGTTGCCAATCTCGTGGTATAACAGATAAACTGCTATTATGATACATGTGTGTATATGAAATTTATTTGAAAATTGTACCGGTTTTTCAGATCTTCAAGAGTATAAAAACTACCATCATGACCATTCTGAGAACAGAGATCTATTATAAAAAATATATGCAGAGACATATTTCCATCTACTTTTATTTTAGGATTAAGCCATATGGGTTGGCTCAAAACTTCAAAAGTCTACACATTCCTCTTTTGTATCCTTCAGTTTTTCAAATTTTTTAGTAAAATATCTCTCCAAAAAGGGTTAAATTTTTTAAATAAAACTTTCAAACCTTCTTCATAGAACAATATTTTGTCCCCATCTCAATTTTGTACTTTACTCAAGGAGAGTTTATGCAGTGGATCTAGAAATTTATATAGCCAAGTTGTCTTTAAAGCATAACTGAAAGACTGTAAATGTGGCGTTTTTAACATTGGGTTATTTTTTTTTAGCAGCACTTAAGGGCATATGATACAGTTTTGAAATTACTTATGGACCCCCTTTCCAAATTAAAAAATTTTGTCACACATGCCCATTGTAAGAAATTGCACTACTAATATCTCTGTAAAAGGTTTTTATCCATTTTTTCAATGTTAAACCAAAGCCATAGAATTCTAATTTTAAAGATTTTTTAGCTCACCTTGCCAAAGGCAATGTGAGCTTTTGTTATCACTTGGCATCCATCGTCCATCGTCCGTCCGTCTGTAAACTTTTACATTTTCGTCTTCTCCTCTGAAACCCCTGGACCTATTAAACTGAAACTTGGCCTGTTGCTTCTATGGAAGGTCCATTACAAAGTCTATATAAATCTACCCGGTCCATGAAACAAAATGGCCGCTATTAGCATGTTCTTATTGCTCGAAATTTAAAACTTCTTCTCCTCTGAAACCGTAAGCCAATTGAACTGATTTTTGGTATGGAGCATCTATGGAAGGTCCTTTACAAAGTTTGCATAACTCATCCTGGTCCCTGAAACAAATGGCCGCCATGAGCATTTACATGTTCTGATTGGTCGTAATGTAAAACTTCTTCTCCTCTGAAACCGTAAAACCAAATGAACAGATTTTTTATATGGAACGTCTATGGAAGGTCCTTTACCAAATTTGCATAAATCATCCCAGTCCGTGAAACAAACTGGCTGCCATGAGCATTTACATGTTCTGATTGGTCGAAACTTAAAACTTCTTCTCCTCTGAAACCATAAAGCCAAATGAACTGATTTTTGGTATGGAGCATCTGTGGAAGGTCCTTTACAAACTTTGCATGAATATTTCTAGTCCCTGAAACAAAATGGCCACCAGAAACCTTCATATGTTCTGATTGTTCGAAATTTAAAACTTCTCCTCTGAAACCGTTTGGCCAATGAACTTATACTTGGTATGAAGCATTTATAGAAGATCAATCTAGTCTGTCAAATCAAATCAAAAGTTTGTGACTGCAAGGTAAGCAATACAGGCTCAGCCCACTGAGCCTCTTGTCAATAAAGGGCCAAACAACAGTAACAGATGCTTTTTCAAAATCAATCAACACCTAAATTCCTAAGATGTCATCTTCCTCTACTTTATCTAATAAATCTAGTATTAATAGGTACACTTTCCAATGTATCTTCCCATCAAAAATCTATTCTGAGTTGCACTAATAATATTTACTAAAATGGGTTTTATTCTCTTGGCAATGCAAGGAGATGCAATTTTTAAATCTACACAAAACAGTGTAATAGGATGCCAATTTTTAGGTCACCTGGCCATGTGAGCTTTTTTCATCACTTAGTGTCATCGTCCATCTGTAAACATTTTGATCTTCTCCTCTGAAACACCTAGGCCAAATGAACTGAAACTTTGTGTGAAGCATTTATAAAGTTTGCATATTTGGTTCCGGTCAGAAAAAAAATTTGCCTGACATGATGAATTCTTATTTCTAATTGGTCAAAATTTCAAAAATCTTCTCCCGTTAAACTGCAAAGCCAACTGAACTGTAACTTGGTATGAAGCATCTATGGAAGGACCTTTATAAAATTTGCATATTTCATTCCGGTTGGACAACTAATATGGTCGCCATGATGATTTCTTATTTCTGATTGGACAGATTTTAAAAATCTTCTCATCTAAGCCAAATCTCTTAGCCAAATCAGCTTAAACTTGGTATGGAGCATGCATGGAAGGACCTTTATACATTTTGCATATTTTGTTCCGGTCAAAGAACTAATATGGCCGCCATGATGAATTCTTATTTCTCATTGGTCAAAATTTCAACAACAAAAAATTCTGAAACCACAAAGCCAAATGAGCTGTAACTTGATATGAAGCATCTGTGGAAGGACTTTTATAATATGTGCATATTTCGTCCCAGTCGGACAGCTAATATTGCAGCTATGATGAATTATTATTTTTGATTGGTCTGAAACAATTTAGCCAAATTAACTCATACTTGGTATGAAACATCTATGAAGGTCCATTACAATTTTCACTTCAAATAAAATAGGGAATTTAATATCATTCCAAAATAATTGTAAAATTTAACAGCAAAACCATCAATACATGGTTCATAATTTATGATTTTGATTACTGTCTACAAACCTCAGTTCATAGAAAGTATTTTTGGCATTTTGAAAATCTGAATGTTAGACTTAGTTACAAAAATGTACAAGACAATGTTTTAATTAACCTTGTTGGGTCATACAAGAAAACATAGAAATTTTACAATTCTTTAAATAAGTTATAAATTTGTATGCATCAAAAGTGATTCCAAATGGGAAATTTCCAGTAGAAAAATTCAGGCACTTGGGAATTTGAAAAAATAAAAATTCTGAATTGACTAACTCAGACCTAATCTGAAATTTGTAAAACCATTATTTCGAAATAATTTTCATTCATTTTTTTTCAAATTTCATGCAACAAAGGAATGTAATACTTCATTTAATGAAATCTCAAAGGAAGAGTTATCTCCCTTTTACATTGAAAATTCCATAGTTGAAAAGTTTTTGTTTCTCTAGAATACACCTTTGAATAAAATCAGACAAGTTAATTTGTTTTAGTTACGACTTACAAATGTAGCTAATTCCATCTGCAAGCCAAGTTATATGACAATTTACATTTGTTTTGAAAGGTTTACAGACAGTAGACTTCAGCCTTTGTTGGTATTTTGATATCCACAAGATGGATGACTTTATGGTATAGAACTGGGAAACCATCCATCTTTGTGGGATAACAAACATATTCAGAAAGGGTTTTATGTTTCAGTGTGAACTGACCAAAGTAATTTATATGAGTAGAACCTGTTCCAAAATTTGAAATGGTCCTTATAGTTTCAAGAATTTTCTTATACAAAAATGCAGGTAGAATCGTTTGAGTAACTAATTAAGGTTAGGAATACTTAAATTGTTGACTGCAGAGTGGTGATGTCACATTACCCAAAGTAGATTAAGCAGTTAATATTGTAACTTTGTCTACCAATCAAATTGCTTAGTTCAGTTTGGAGTAAATTATTTTGATTTATTCATAGTGTCTGCAGTGTCACTTTTGTGATTACATAAATGATTTATTTTTTGTGCAGCTCTGTCTCCTACCTCCAGTAAAATAACAACACAGTATCTAGTACTAGACCATATGAATAATCATTATAAGAAAATAGTCAGTGCTAAATGTAAGTAAAATATAGTTAGAACAAAGTGTCAAAGATAAAGATTAAATAGCCAGAGTTCAAAACATATTCTTTGATATAATGCATGTATATTGAATAACTTTCATAATGAATTTCTGAACACTTTATAAATCTTGTATAACTCCTAATATTATCAAATTCTTAATGTCCATTTATTATTACAATGAAATTCATATATAGTAAATCTGATGCTAAAGAACTGCTTATGTTAAAAGGCAGAAACTTTCATTTATTACCGGTATTAAGGAAAGGAGTCAAAGATATTTATTCCTTTGATGTCATGACATTTAATAAAAGTGTCTTGTATTTTACAGCTGCTATTGACAACAAACCACCCAAGGCACTAAAGTCTAGTCAGAAAGGTAAGAAACAGTGTATTTCTTATGTTATAGCAAATGGATCAGTTAAGTTGCATATTTGGAAACAAATATTATTGCATTATTAAGTATTGTTATCCTGGTTTGGGGTGGTGAAATTCTTGCATACATTAGTTTTCTAAATAAATTTTACAAATGCACATGCAATAGATATTTTTGATCCACAAAAATAACATAATTCAAGAATGCTACTATCTGAATGCCAGACCTGAACTACATTGTGAATTAAAACACGGTTCATGTGAAAGAGTTAAAGAACATCTCCCTTCATTATTAGCTCACCTGGCCTAAAAGGCCATGTGAGCTTTTGCCATCACTTTTCGTCCGTCGTCCGTCGTCCGTCCGTCCGTCCGTCGTAAACTTTTCATTCAAACATCTTCTCCTCAGAAACCATTTGGCCAATTCCAACCAAACTTTGCATGAGTGGTGTATGGAAGGTCCCCAACAAAGATTCGTCATTTAGTTCTGATTGGTCAAGAAACATGGCCACCAGAGGCAATTCTTGTTTCTGATTGGCTGATTTTCAAAAATCTTCTCCTCTGAAACGGCTGGGCAGATTGGATCGAGGCTTCATAGGAATGATATATGACATGTCCTCCACAAACGATCCTCATTTTATATTGATCCGATGAAAAACATGGCCACTGTTGCTAAAAATAGAACATAGGCGTAAATTGCTGTTTTTTGCTAATAACTCAAAAACCGTTACAGATATCGAAAATCTGACATGGGGTAAAATTGATCAGCATGACAAGATCTACCTACCCTGAAATTTTGAAGGAAATTCCAAAACCCATTTAGGAGTTATTGCCCTTTTTTCGTCAAATTTTCAAAATTTTAACATTTTTTGTCATTTATCTCCAAAACTATTTGAGATAGAAGTGAAATGTAAATTTGAAAAATGTTTGCCATGTTGAGATCCACCTACCCTGAAATTTTTAAGGAAATCCCAAAACCCATTTAGAAGTTGTTGCCCTTTTTTTGTCAAATTTTCAAAATTTTTTCATTCAAAAATCTTCTCCTCTGAAACCGCTGGGCCGATTGGTTTGAAACTTAATAGGAATGATCTATGACATGTCCTCTACAAACGATCCTCAATTTATTTTGATCTGACGTAAAACATGGCTGTCGTAGCTAAAAATAGAATATAGGGGTGCATGTGTTGTTTTTGGCTTATAACTTAAAAACCGTTACAGATATCAAAAATCTGACAGCGGGTAAAATTGATCAGCATGACAAGATCTACCTAACCTGAAATTTTGAAAGAAATGCTAAAACCCATTTATGAGTTATTGCCCTTTTTTCATCAAATTTTGAAAATTTAACATTTTTCGTCATTTATCCCATAAACTATTTGAGATAGAAGTGATATGTAAATTTGAAAAATGTTTGCCATGTTGAGATCTACATACCCTGAAATTTTAAAGGAAATCCCAAAGCCCATTTAGGAGTTATTGCCCTTTTTTTGTCAAATTTTCAAAATTTTAACATTTTTGCATTTATCTCCAAAAGTATTTGAGATAGAAGTGAAATGTAAATTGAAAAATGTTTGCCATGTTGAGATCTACCTACCCTGAAATTTTGAAGGGAATCCCAAATTCTATTTTGGAGTTATTGGTTTGTGTAATTTGAGGTCGGGTTCTGTTACATTTATTTAAGGTTCACCCGTATTCCTGGTCAATTTTATCAACTTCCTGCCAGGACTACCACCATCAGGGAACATATTTTAACATTAAACCTTATGAAAAATAAATCTTCAACAAATTTTCCCTGAACAATTGAACCAATTGCAAAAAACTTGGTCAAATAGTTGATTAATTGTCCAATGAAAACCAGACTCCAGGTGAGCGATACAGGCTCTGGTGAGCCTCTTGTTGTTTTTACTCATTGCTTGTAGTTAAAAAAAATTATAAAAAATAATCTTTAGCAGAAGGTAAAATACAGTACTTCCTTACATGTATGTAGACTCTTGTATCGGTTGTTTGAATTCAGTTATTGGAGAAATTGGTTAAAATTTCAAAACTAATATCAAAATTAATCTTATTATTCGTGATGAAAAAAAAAGCAAACTAATGACGATTCAGCTAAGGAGGGGTTGAAAAACATTTTGTGTTTAAAAGGATCTACAAATTACCAGTAAATAAGAGACGTCTCTTTCGAAAGATGGGGTTCTTACACATGTATATTTCACTTTCACAAACATACCAAAGTCTAGTCTTCTGTTACAAAAAATGTAGTAAAATAAAATTATTTGAAATTAGAAAACTTGTACTACATGTACTATGGCACCTTTTAAAGCATGTATACAAGTTGGACTATTTTTGTGGTGTTAAAGAAGAAAAAGTTTATATCATATAAGAACTGAGAACACATGCAAATGTTGCAGGAAATCTCCCACATGTATCTGAGCTACTGAGCAAGCTACACATGAATGGACTAGTGTTGTGGTATATGGCAGTCTGCAAAATATTTTAAGAGTAAAGATGTTTTCATCATTTTTACTTTGATATGTGTTTCTTTCAATAACAGTTCGTGATAGAAAGACAAGAGACTATGTTAAGAAAACAGGATCCCGACCACAGTCAAGGGTAACACTATCAAGACCCCATTCTCAGATGCAGTATTATGATGAGAATGAAGATTATGCTGATGAGAATGAGTGGGTAAGGCTATGTTTTTCAGTTCATAAAATTTTATTCACTTTACACAAGAGATTTCAAGATTACATTAATTTAAATACTGTATCAAAGTGAAGAAGAAATGGTGATAAATAACTAGAAAATTGTCTTCCTGTGACACTCTATTCAGTTAATTTCAGCTATGCAGTATTAAGGGAGAATGAATTAATAATTTGGTAAAAATGCAGTAGAACTTCTATCATGTGAACATAAAAAACAGTTGTAGTAATAGTGAAAAATCAATATTCAATAAAGCAGAAATTACAGTGAAAAGATTTTAAATTCAGTGGCAGATTATGCTATTGTTTGAGTTACTAGTATCAAAGATAAATAATTATATATAACAAAGGTTTTATTTTGGTTTTAATTTTATGATCATTTTTTTTTATTTCATTATTTACTTCATTTTCTCACTGTCTACAGGGAGAGTATGATCCAGATGATGAAGAAGAACAACTTGTACAGAATATAATGAGAACCACATTGCGCCCAAAAAGTTCAAGTGTAAATGCCACTCATGGATCAGAAACACAACCAACTGATAGACAGTATGAATACCATGCTAATACAACAGTGCAACAACACAGACCCATGTCATCCAAATGGACAAAAACAAGAAATCTCATGTCAGCTGTCAGAGCTGTATCAGCTCCTATATCTGCAAGAGGCGATAAAACTTATGATGGTGATATAATACAGAAACGAGCACATGCATTTACTGAGGAAAAACCTTTCACACCAAGAACATTAAAAACTAAAAATAGAACCTCAAGGTTAAGTGAATATAAATATTACACTCCTCCACCCCAGAAAAGGTCTGGTAAGAAATTGGAGGAAGACACTCAAGTTCAGGAAACCAAGAAAAATGAAGCACCTGCACCTAAACCCAGGCCTAGACAAAGCGCTAAATCTCCGCAGAGGGTAGATGCCTCTATGACAGATACATTAATGTTTGAGAGTCTGCAGAGCAGAGATTTCTCTAGGTTTGAAGACAAGGAAGGTCTGGTTCCTAAGTTAGACATTTCACTGGACAAGGATCATATGAATTGGTTACAAGAGCAAGCTTCCAAAGCTCAACTTAGAGCTAAAAGTGGAACATTAAGATCTTCAATGAGTCGAATTAGGGAGGATGAAATGATGGATACTACTGATTTCGATCAGACTAAGGAAAAATCTACCCTGGGCAAAACAAATACCAGGTAACTTTTAATTTATATGCTGGATATAGGTATACATCAATATTAAAGTCAAAACCCCAGAAGATTACATTGCAGGAATTTAGAATGGCAGTTAATTAATAAATTATGAAGTTATCTGATGGAAAAATATTGTGCTAGCACATTCTACTCTCCAAAAATATTTTGTAAAAGCCTTAATTGTCTCTACATAACAAATTTCAAGTAAATATGGAGCCTTCACAAAGCATGGTTGAACTAGAGGGACATAACCTTTTTCTACAATATGTATCATTTACATTTGTATCTTACCAAATATTGCAATACATATTGTTTGTATCTGAAATGTATCATTACACCTCTATTAACATCAACAAAGCTTTTAAAACTAAACCATCATACTAAAACTGTTGATGGTTGTATGCATCATCAGTTTATTGCATAAGTAAACGACAACGTTTAGTAATTTTAATGTTACATTGTTCAATAAACTGTAATACACATAAGTTCAACACTTTGTAAATAATTATAATATGTGCACGTGTGAAAAATCTCTTCCTAAATTTAAAAATTGATATAACAATGATTTTTTTATTCAGTGCACAGGGGCTCGTTACAATTGACACAGTATGTCATCTGTGACTGATCAGACCTCGATCTGTAATACCACAACATAGATTGCTGGTGGATCAGTCACAGATGACATACTGTGTTCAGTGTAAAGTTAGCTTCTAATTTTATTTCAGGAGTTTTGGAAATACAGCACAACTAAACAACAGTCAAAGACTTCATAAAGAGTAAGGACATTGTGTTGTCAATTATTCTTGTTCTCTTACTAATTATGTAAACTGCTGTAAACAGGGGGCTTTAAGGGGAGATAATAATGCTTTGCTTCAACTTATATGCATTGTCATTCTTCTTTGCACAGAATCTAAGGTGATATAAAATGTGTTTAATCTTATTAATAAGTTTTTTGTGCAGTGGTAATTTGTACATCTGATTAAGTAAAAGACAGAAGTCAAGCAACATCTTCACAGACTTAAACCTTTGTCAAGAATTTATAGGGACTTTTTGTCAAGATCCTGTCTTCCATATTCAAAACATCTATACATTAACATGTTTCCTTAAAAAAAGAGAAATGTATGTAATATTTCTGTTGTAAAAGTTATATTTTACTTGTTATAATGATGACGAAATGTTATAAACTGTTTACAGCAGGTGATATTCATTTGTCTGCACACATTTTCTACTTAAAATTTCTATCATCTGGTGGAAGATACTTCACATATCTGTATTTCTCTCTGTTTTAGTTTCATTTTTGATAATTTTATTTCAGTCAATATTTACACATAGATTAGACATGTAGAGCTTAGCTTTGAAAACCAATGTTTAATATATATATAATAATTGAATACTTATTAAGGTTATTTTAAGCCATGGTACCATAATGTTAAACAACCATAACATTCCATGTTGAAGCAACTTACAATACAATTAGATATTTATTTAACTAGTTGTCTTTATTTTGTTCTTTCATTTTGATTTTAGTTGTAACTGTATTCTGTTTGTTGTGAGAAGAAATATCTAAATTTTCTTCATTAGTGCATGAAATACAGAAAGTGTTGTGCAAGAATTTTTGAACATTTCATTTAAACAGGCATTACAAAGACACAAAATTAAAATAGTGAACATTAAAAATGCATCCAAATTTGATTGACAGAAGATTCTTTACTAGAAGTATCCGATGCATCAGCTTTTTGTTGTGCAAGAATTTTAGAACATTTTATTTAGACTGAAAGTGATATTGCTTATGCACTTTTTACCAAAGAATTATAAGAAATTTAAGTAAAAAACAAACATATTCGATAGGCATTCCATAGTTTTAAGAAATTACATGTATCTGCTTGAGTTGTTTCCCATTTGCAAACAAATTAATTGTTTACATGACCAGCTTTTATTCACTCTTCTTTGTTTGTTTTCATCAAAATGGAAAAAAAGTGAAATACATTATACCACAATAAAATATTTCAAATTATCTTCATTTGTATTTTTTGTATAAGTACTAACTTCAACCTAAAATTGTCATTTTATTTCTTGATATCATGATATATACTATTCTAATGATGACTTAAACTTCCACTAAATATTTAAAAATTTAATTCACCACTATAATTGTAAAATATTTTCCCAAAATTTACCAATTTTGATTTTAAAAATTGTTGTACTACCAAAGTTATGGATAAAGTAAGATATTTTACAGAGATATATAGACATGATACTATAAAATTTTTACATGTGTCTTTACTGAATTGTAATACAATTTGTCTGTACAAGGGAGACAACTTACGCAAAAATGCTTTAATTTTAATTCTTGAAACTTTGAAATATTTGATCACCAGTAAATAAAATCATGTTTACATTAATATAGAGATAAATAGAGTTAGTTCTATTATTAGCTCACCTGACCCGAAGGGTCAAGTAAGCTTTTCTCATCACTTGGCGTCCGTCGACCGTCGTCGTCCGTTAACTTTTACAAAAATCTTCTCCTCTGAAACTACTGGGCCAAATTGAACCAAACTTGGCCACAAACATCATTAGGGTATTTAGTTTAAAAAATGTGTCAATGACCCCGCCTGCCAACCAACATGGCCGACATGGCTAAAAATAGAACATAGGGGTAAACTGCAGTTTTTGTCTTATATCTCAAAAACTAAAGCAATAAGAGCAAAACTGGCAGGGGGTAAAAATGTTCAACAGGTCAAGATCTACCTGTCATGAAATTTTCAGACGAATCGGTCAACCCTTTGTTGGGTTATTGCCCCTGAATTGTTAATTTAAAGAAAATTTTGCAGTTTTAGGTTATTATCTTGAATATTATTATAGATAAAGACAAATTGTAAACAGCAAAAATGTTCAACAAAGTAAGATCTACAAATAAGTCAACATGACCAAAATCATTGATTGACCCCTTATAAGAGTTTTTGCCCTTTAAAGACCGTATCCAGTATAAACTTTCCTTTAAAGATCTTTTCCTCTCAAACCACTGGGCCAATTGAGACCAAACTTTGGTAGAATGGTCCATGGGTGGCCCCCTTCCAAATTTATGTCTGTCATCCCCGACTTCCAACCGAGATGGCTGCTGTTACTAAAAGTAGAAAAAAAGGGGGTGACTTTCAAAAATCTTATATGAAATATGTCCAATGACCCGGACTGTTAACCAAGATGGCCACCACAGCCGAACTTAGTTTAACATAGGGCCCTATGGGAAAATTCATTGAAAAATCTTGTCTTAAACCACTTGACCAATAAAACCAGACTTGGCAGCAATGGTCCTTAGATGGTCCTCTTACAGAGGTGTGTCCGATGACCCGGACTGTCAACCAAGATGGACGCCACAACCGAACTTAGTTTAACATGGGGCCCTATAGGAAAATTCATTGAAAAATCTTCTTATCTGAAACCACTTGACATATTGGAGCAGGACTTGGCGGCATTGGTCCTTAGGAGGTCCTTTTTTAGAAATGTGTCTGATTTCGTGGACTGTGAACCAAGATGGCCGCCACAGCTGAACTTAGTTTAACATAGGACCCTATGGGAAAATCACTTAAAAATCTTCTCATCTGAAACCACTCGACCAATTGGAACCAGACTTGGCAGCAATGGTCCTTAGATGGTCCTCTTTCAGAATTTTGTGTGATGACCCAGACTGTAAACCAAGATGGCCGCCACACCCGAACTTAGTTTAATATAGGGCCCTACGGAAAAATTCATTGAGAAATCTTCTTGTCTGAAACCACTTGACATATTGGAGCCAGACTTGGCAGCATTGGTCCTTAGGAGGTCCTCTTTCAGAAATATGTCCGATCACCCGGATTGTCAACCAAGATGGCTGCCACACCGAACTTTGTTAAATATTGGACCCTATAGGAAAATTCATTTAAAAATCTTCTTGTCCGAAACCGCTTAGCCAGTTGGAACAAGACTTAGCAGAAATGGTCCTTAGATGGTTCTCTTTTAGAAATATATCCGTTGACCTGGACTAAACCAAGATGACTGCCACAGCTGAAATTAGTTTAACATAGAATCCAATAGAAAAACCAGCCAAATTGACTGCAACACTTAAATTTTTAGGTCTGCTCAAGGTGAAAAGTTAAATCCAGGTGAGCGATACAGGCTCTTTAGAGCCTCTAGTTTCATTAAGAAGCAATTTCATGTAAACGTCAAATATTTCAAATAGTAAATAACAGTTTGGTTCAAATAATGAAAATGGTAGTGAATACAGTAATCTTTAAAAATTTTAAACAAAGAATCCAAATATTACATGTTTGTATTGCATGCCAAATGTAATAGATAAAAAACTTTTTGCTTCAATAAAAGTTTTATATCATAGAATTAAGCATTGCTAAATATATTATAGGCGATTTATAATTCCGAGAAGTCTTCGTCTTTTGCAAGTGTAAGTGACAGCATGAAATTCAAAGTTTTTTATTTATTGTTAATTTGTTTTTAAATTGTTATTTGTTGGATTGTGGAATGTGTTACATCCTATTTTAGGTTTCATTACATTTTATTTTTATTTTTTGTTTGTTTGTTATTGGTATTGAATAAGGTTACTTTAACAAATTATTTGTCCCCCTTGTCTTCCTTCTGGAGTTGTGTTAATTACACAAATAGAACTGGAAAGTGAGGGTGTGGATAGGGCTTAAAGAATAGTGAGTAAAGGCCTGAAAATAAATGAATAGAGAAAAACTACTTCAAGAAACATGAATAATCCAAGGAAAAAATAAAGATTCCAGAAAACTGTCAACTTTTACAGAATATGCATTTTTTTAACAAAATACAGAAATATGGTCAAAAATTAACTGAATACTGAATTTGAGAGTCCCATCCAGACCCTCATCCATGTATCAGATTGTACTCATTATTTTATTTCATTTTATTTCTGTAAGTATTTTGTGAAATATTTTTTATTTACTACAGATATTTATTTAGTATATTTTCTGTTTTTTATGCATGTATTAATAAAATAATTTAACTGTCTTCAGCTGTTTAATTTATCTGGAGAGATTCAAAATTTTATCAGTGATACAGTTTAGCATGGAATGTTTTGGTTATAATTTACAAATGCTACAAAGTTGAAGATCTTTTCTATTACCTTACTTACAGTTTATTTTCTCATTTTGTTTCCATTTTATATATGTTATCATACATGTCTAATTTCATATTTTCTTAAATTGACTAACTTGTATATTTAGATTGTCTATAGGTAAAGGTACAAAACTTATATCATAAATTCAGAAATAAATTTTTATCTTTTCTTATGCAGAAAGGGAGTTATATAGGGCCACTCGAGCTTATGTCATCACTTTGCCTCCGTCGTCCGTCGTTTGTTGTCCGTAAACTTTTCACATCTGAAACTGCTTGGCTTATTGTAACCAAACTTGTTAGGAATGATGTATAGAAGGATCTCTACAAAAATCTCCCATTAGTTTCGGTTGGATGAACAACATGGCTGCCAGAGGCCATCTTTGATTTTTATTGGCTGCAGCTGTTGAAGTTTCCATTCAAACTATATGGGAAATGACTTTTATGTATTTCTCAGGAACTAATGGTCAGATTATAACTAAAGTTGACATGAATGATGTATAGAATGACCTCTACCAAATTTAGACCTTTGGTTTCAGTTGAATGAACCACATGGCCACCTGAGGCCATCTTTATTGGCCAATTTTCAAAAATCTTCTTCTCTGAAACTACATTATGAAATGTTTTGAAACTTTGCAGGATTGATGATGACAGTAACCTCTACAAACAATCCACTTTTGGTTGATATTCATCCAACTAACCGATGGATGAGGCTGTTCAAAGTTTCAATTGAATCCACATTAGAAAAGACTTTTTTGTCATTTGCTCAGGAATAAAAAATGGGCAGACTTTAACCAAACTTGGCAAGTATCTCATATAGAAGGACAGATGCAAATGATGCACCTTTTTTAGGTCAAAAGTCAAATATCGAGGTTACTTTGGCATTTTATGTTTCTCTAAAAGCCTTGTGTATACAAAATAACTTACATTTTATAATGGCCTAATAAAAGCAAGGTGAGCCTCTAGTTATGTCAGTGAAGCCCCTTTTAGGATGTCTAAACCATGTTTTGTGGCCAGGAAGTTGGTGAAAAAAGTAATTTTTGAATGCGTTGTTTCTACAAGATTTGTTGGCACATGGTTGTCCTTTGGATTTGGATACCATTCTTACAAGAGTCTGATTTTCAGGCACAAAATTATCAGTTTAGACCTTAGTTCTCTGGCATGTAAGCCACAAACTGGTACGACAAATCATATTTAGATGATTTTTAGTGAAAAAAAGTTTAAAATTCTCCTGCTACTTTGACCTCTTGATACATATCAGCCTGTTCTCTGTACCCTTACAATCTCTATCCTCCAATCTTAACTATCCACTTACACAATGTTTATTATACCTGTATACCCCCCACTCTATGGAGTGGGTGGTATACTGGATTCACCTTGTCCGTCTGTCCATCCGTTCAAACTGAAATTTTTTGTCACACTTATCTCTGCTTCTGTGGAACGGAATGTTTTGATATTTGGCCTGCAGCTTTATGAATATGAGTTGTATTGTCTCTCATATTTTCAGGTCTGTCAATAACAATACCTTATGTTTACATGAAATTTTTCGTCAAACTTTTATTGGCTTCAGTGCAACAGAATGTTTTGATATTTGACCTGTAGCTTTGTGACCATGAGTTGTATTGTGTCTCCTATTTTCAGGTTATTGGTTTGTCAAGGAACCACTTCCTGTTTGCAGATACTTACAAATTTTACAATACCTTATGTTTACATGGAAATTTTACTCAAACTTTTCTTCACTTCTGTGAAAGTGAATGTTTTGATATTATACCCCCACTCTACGGAGTGGGTGGTATACTGGATTCACCTTGTCCGTCTGTCCATTCAACTGAAATTTTTCGTCACACTTATCTCGGCTTCTGTGCAACTGCATGTTTTGATATCTGAGTTTGCATGCCAGTTTTTCCTTTCTGTTTGGCTATATAAGAAAATCACTTTTTGGGTTGGAAAATATAATTTGATCTTCACATATATACTGATAGATCACTTTTTTAGTTCACCTGGCCCAAATGCCATGTGAGCTATTACCATCACTTGGCTTCCATTGTCCTCATCCAGTATAAACTTTCCTTTAAAGATCTTCTCCTCAGAAACCACTGGGCAAGTTGGGACCAAACTTTGAAGGAAAGGTCTTTGGGTGATCCTTTTGCAAATTTATGTCCGGCATCCCCAACTTCCAACCAACATGGCTGCTGTTACTAAAAATAGAAAAAAAGGGAATGCTCTTTTGTGGAACAACAGGGCCAGATGGAACCAAAGCTGGCAGAAATAGTCCTAAAAGGGTTCTCTTTCAGAATTTTGTCCATTGTCCCAGAATGTCAACAAAGATGGCCGCCACAGCCGATCTTAGATTAAAATAGGACACAACTGGAAAAGTCATTAAAAAATCTTCTTATCTGAAACTACAGAGCCAGTTGGACCACCAAACTAGGCAGAAATGGTCCTTTAGTGGGTATCTTTCAGAATTGTATCCAATGATTCGGACTGTCAACAAAGATGGTCGCCAGAGCCAAACTTAGTTTAACATAGGACCCTTTGGGAAAATATCATTAAAAGGTCTTCTTGTCTGAAACCACAAAGCCAATTGGAACCAAACTTTGCAGAAATGGTCCGTAGGTTGTCCTCTGTCAGAATTGTGTCCGAAGACTCAAACTGTCAACAAAGATGGCCACCACAGCCAAAGTAAGAACATAGAACCCCATCTGGATCTTCTTGTCTGAAACCACTAGGCCAATTGAAACAAAACTTGGCAGGAATGGTCCTTAGGTGATCCTTTTCAGATTTGTTTCTGATGACCCGCCCATCATTGAAGATGGCCACCAAAGCTGAAAGTAGTTTTAACATATGACCTTATGGGAAATTTACTTAAAGGTCTTCTTTTCTGAAACCAGTGACTTGGCCAATTGGAACAAAACTTGGTAGCAATGGTCTTCAGGTGGTCCTCTTTCAGAATTGTTTCTGCTGACCCCACCTGCCATCCAAGATGGCCACCAGAGCAGAACAAAGTTTAACATAGTACCCTATGTGAAATTTACAAGTCTGAAATCACTAAGCCAAATGGAACAAAACTTTCAGTATTGTATCTAATGACCCTGTGAGCCATTGGAGATGGCTGCCAGAGCAGAACATAGTTTAACAAAGGACATGGGAAAAATCACTCAAAGATATTCTTGTTTGAAACCACTGAGCCAGTTGGAACTTGACAGCAATGTTCCAGGATGCCAGTCAAGATGGACATAGTCCAGGTGAGTTATACAGGCTCCTTCGAGCCTCTAGTTTGTGCTTGCCAGTCACTATCATTACCTGCCAGTGTGTTTTGATGTTGGTAAGCCATATTGGTCTTGTTTTCATGATCTGCTGATAAATGGTCTGGTTTTCACATTTAGGGTTGTTTATCAGTAAATTAAATTGTCTATATACTAGTTTTCATCCTTCATTCTATTTTTCAGTAAGTTAGCAGGATGATAAATGAGTATGGTCTGTTGATCAGAAATTATTCATGCTTACCATAGTTAAAATTTGTTTTATTTGTTAGGTGAATATCCCAATAAGTCATCAGTCATTTTGATGTCTCACTTGTGTACTTAGTTGCAGTTGTGATTATATTGATAAGTGGTTTCAATATTATACTCATAGTCTAATGGAACAACTAGTAAAGGTCAAAAGGAAGAAGGACATGATAGGAACATTTCTAATAGTTTCAGTTTTACATGTACAACTATTTCAAGTACTATTAGGGATGAGATCAAAAGTTCAATGTCGGATAAAAAATATTAATATTTATAACAGATCATTTCTCTTCTGTTTGAATATTCTGCGAGAATATAAACTTTGTTCCAAAAATCAAATATTATAAAAATGAAAGAAAAAAGACGGATTGAGGTAAAAAATCTGGCATATTTATTAAAAATATTACTAATAGCAATAATTAAAATGTATACAATTGCATGGTAGGGAGTCCTATATTGACCAACGAAAGGCAGAAAGGTAAGATAATGATGGAGTGTTTGAAAATTGTTACTGCATACTCATAGTTGCTGTGTAATTGATTGCACATGGTAGTAAGTTTGTGTGTTTTTTCTTCTTGTCCTGATTCACTTTTTGGTGTAAATTACTATTTGAAGTACTGTGGATTTTAGTTTGTGTGTAATCACATCATGAATCAGTTGTTAACATAAAGTAGGTCATAAAAATTTGTATAAATCGGATTTCACAAAAAGCATTTTTATAACTTTCTGTTTTCTGATCTTAAGAAAGACTCATAAATTAAATATGAACAAAAACTTTGATTTGTGTATTTTGTACATTTTAATTGTCTTATGCCCTATTTGACAGCTCACCATTTATGACAATGCATTGGTCAGTTTGATGATTTTAAATGTTATTCAGTTACATTGAATAGCGCACTTCTTAATTTTTTTCCTTGTTGAAGACTTTTAAACAGGGATATTTTACTTGGCATAAAGAAATTTTTATCAGGTTTTGTGGTTTTGAAATTGTGAATAAACAGCTGCGCCATGAGCACATGATACGCCTGTCATCCAGAAAATTCAATTTCACCAATTAACATATAGACCCTTTGATTTTGTTTGTTATTTTTTATGAATAAGTCGCATCCCACTCTGGAACAGAAAAAAGTGTAAAGACCTTTAGACTATCACAACAAACAACTGTGTAAAGTTTGAAGTTAATTGGACAATGTGTTCGAAATATACTGCGTGAAATGTGAAAAATTCCCCCCCTTTTTAATGAACAAAGTTCCATAACTCTGAAATTTGAATGAATAGAATTCCATAACCATCCAAAGTGTGAAAAATTGACAGTTTTTGATGATTTTTCAACAAATAAAGTTCCATAACTCTGCAATGTCATATCGGAAATTTATATTAAAAAAACAAAAGGGAGCTTACATTAATAGATATAAACAAGTCACAAAAGTTTCATGAAAATTGCTCAAAGCATTTTTGATTTGTAGTTCAAAAACTGGAAAATCCAGTGACACAGACAACCAACAATAATCAAACTGTTTAAGATAGGAATCTATGGGAAAAGTCTTTAAAAACTTAACTGAACATCTGAGCCATTTAGAACCAAACATGGCAACAATAATTGTAGGTGGGCTTAAGACAGCCAACCATGAAGACCCCTACAGATGAACATAAGACGTAAACTACTGGAATATTCACTTAAGAACTTCTTGTCTGAAACAATTGAGCAAGTTTAAATCGAACTTGTCAGCAATGATGTTTATAGTTGGTGTATAAGTAAACACCGTAAACCAACTAATATGTATGTCACAATCAAACACTTAGTTTTGCTTATGTGGACAAATGAAATCCAGGCATTCTAAGTGTCAGAGAGACACTAGTTGATGAAACCCGTAAAACAATAGTTTAATCAGAGGAAATAGTGAAGTTTAAAAGCATTTACAAAAATACATTATACATATATATTCAATTTAGAACAATAAATTCCTGATTTTCCTGATTGTCATAGATTAAGTTATTTGCTCTGCTTTATGACTGACAACACCAAATGTGCCAGTTTTGCTTGTAGTGGTATGTAGAAGTGCTTTTTTGGTAACAAAATACACAAGTTTGTACATTACTAAAATTTGGTTAACTTCCAGTAGTATCTGTTCCTTTTAATTATGTGGTTCTTTTTTTAAAACTTTACTTCATACCAAAGTGAATCATGATTGCTTTTAATGACAAAAGTAAACTAATGTGTACTGGTATGTAGATTTTCTAATAGTATGTAGTTTTTAACAGAAAACCAGGACAATATGCATTGAAACAGATCCTGATAAATATAGCAGTTACAAGATAAATAATTAAAAGAGTTATTTTGTAACTTCAGAAAAATATTTATATAAAAAAAAAACATGTTTTCTATAGGCTCTTTATTTATTCAAACTTATTTTTTCCTGATTATGTCATTGATTTAGTGGTATTCCTTGCATATTTTTTAATTATCTCAATGAAAGTTAAAATTATTACTGGAATAAATTTTATTGAATACAAATATTATAATTTTCATTTAATTAATTTCATTTCCTTAGAACCTCCAAAATATTTTTCAATTTTGTAAATTCATAGATTTATTTATTCTGTTTCTGAGGATAATAAAGTATATAAGTTTGGTGTATTTTTTTTTATATATATATATAGTTATATGTTGTAGGTGAGATCTAAAATGTTAGCATTTTTAAATACAAAAGTTTAGATATAGTTATTAAATTTAAAACAAAAAAAAAATATGATTTATATCAATTGTGAATTATTTGTAAATGTATCATATAGAAACCATCATAGTATATATGTTTTATTCATCCAAGGGTAGTATACCAAAACATTCTTACTTTAAGTTACAATCCGGAAATCTGAAGCAATCGAATGACTCCAGTCAAAAATCTGCAAGTGCCAGAGGAACAGTGATATCTGGAATGCAGAAAAATACCTTAATTAATATTTGATAAAATGCAGAGTTGATTAAGTTTCATACATGTATGAAAGTGAATACATGGGAGTTTTATGAGTACATTTTTACATACTGATATTTTTCATTTTTGAGTAATAAGAGGAATGCTTTATTTTTCAGGGAGGAAGAACTGAAGTACATGGAATTTATGAAAGAGGTTACAGATGATGTACTAAATCGAGGTGTTTTCACAAACAGGTAAGTAAATAACTTTTTATACCCCTGTTTTGTAAAGCGGAGGTATATAGTGATGGGAGAGTCTGTCCGTCCGTCCAGTAACAATATGTTCCACTTTTGATTCCACAACTCCTCCTAAACCACTTATTATAATTTAATGAAACTTTCTCAGATTATCATATAATGCCATTGTGCACCTCCTATTTTTTGTCAAGACTGCGACTTTAGTCGCAGAAAGCTCGACATAGGGATAGTGATCCGTCTGTCATATGTACATTGTCCTTGACCTCATTTTCATGGTTCAGTGACTACTTGAAAAAAAGTTAACATTTTTTGTAATGTTAATTTCTCTCTTATTATGAGTAATAGGATAACTACATTTGGTATGTGCGTAGCTTACAAGGTCCTCATCCCCCTCAGACAGTTTTCAATTGAACTCAACCCCATTTCAAGGATCAGTGAACAAGGTTAAGTTTTGGTGGTCAAGTCCATATCTCAGTGCTATAAGCAATAGGTCTAGTATATTTGGTGTATGGAAGGATTGTCAGGTGTACATGTCCAACTGGCAGGTGTCATCTGACCTTGACCTCATTTTCATGGTTCAGTGGTTATAGTTAAGTTTTTGTGTTTTGGCCTGTTTTTATACGACCGCAAAATTTTTGCGGTCGTATATTGGTATGACGTTGGCGGCGTCGTCGTCGTCGTCGTCGTCGTCTGCGTCGTCGTCCGTCGTCTGTGGCGTCGTCCGAAGACATTTGGTTTTCGCACTATAACTTTAGTATAAGTTAATAGAAATCTATGAAATTTAAACACAAGGTTTATGACCACAAAAGGAAGGTTGGGATTGATTTTGGGAGTTTTGGTCCCAACAGTTTAAGAATCAGGGACCAAAAAAGGGCCCAATAAGCATTTTTCTAGGTTTTCGCACAATAACTCTAGTATAAGTAAATAGAAATCTATGAAATTTTAACACAAGGTTTATGACCACAAAAGGAAGGTTGGGATTGTTTTTGGGAGTTTTGGTCCCAACAGTTTAGGAATTAGGGGCTAAAAAAGGGCCAAAATAAGCATTTTTCTTGGTTTTTGCACAATAACTTTAGTATAAGTAAATAGAAATCTATGAAATTTAAACACAAGGTTTATGACCACAAAAGGAAGGTTGGGATTGATTTTTGGAGTTTTGGTCCCAACAGTTTAGGAATTAGGGGCCAAAAGGGTCCAAAATTAAACTTTGTTTGATTTCATTGAAAATTGAACTATTAGGGTTCTTTGATATGCCGAATCTAACCGTGCATTTAGGATCTTAATTTTTGGTCCCGTTTTCAAATTGGTCTACATTAAGGTCCAAAGGGTCCAAAATTAGACTTAGTTTGATTTTAACAAAAATTGAATTCTTTGGGTTCTTTGATATGCTGAATCTAAACATGTACTTAGTTTTTTTATTATGGGCCCAGTTTTCAAGTTGGTCCAAATCGGGGTCCAAAATTAAACTTTGTTTGATTTCATCGAAAATTGAACTATTGGGGTTCTTTGATATGCCGAATCTAACCGTGCATTTAGATTCTTAATTTTTGGTCCCGTTTTCAAATTGGTCTACATTAAGGTCCAAAGGGTCCAAAATTAAACTTAGTTTGATTTTAACAAAAATTGAATTCTTTGGGTTCTTTGATATGCTGAATCTAAACATGTACTTAGTTTTTTTATTATGGGCCCAGTTTTCAAGTTGGTCCAAATCGGGGTCCAAAATTAAACTTTGTTTGATTTCATCGAAAATTGAACTATTGGGGTTCTTTGATATGCCGAATCTAACCGTGCATTTAGATTCTTAATTTTTGGTCCCGTTTTCAAATTGGTCTACATTAAGGTCCAAAGGGTCCAAAATTAAACTTAGTTTGATTTTAACAAAAATTGAATTCTTTGGGTTCTTTGATATGCTGAATCTAAACATGTACTTAGTTTTTTTATTATGGGCCCAGTTTTCAAGTTGGTCCAAATCGGGGTCCAAAATTAAACTTTGTTTGATTTCATCGAAAATTGAACTATTGGGGTTCTTTGATATGCCGAATCTAACCGTGCATTTAGATTCTTAATTTTTGGTCCCATTTTCAAATTGGTCTACATTAAGGTCCAAAGGGTCCAAAATTAAACTTAGTTTGATTTTAACAAAAATTGAATTCTTTGGGTTCTTTGATATGCTGAATCTAAACATGTACTTAGTTTTTTTATTATGGGCCCAGTTTTCAAGTTGGTCCAAATCGGGGTCCAAAATTAAACTTTGTTTGATTTCATCGAAAATTGAACTATTGGGGTTCTTTGATATGCCGAATCTAACCGTGCATTTAGATTCTTAATTTTTGGTCCCGTTTTCAAATTGGTCTACATTAAGGTCCAAAGGGTCCAAAATTAAACTTAGTTCGATTTTAACAAAAATTGAATTCTTGGGGTTCTTTGATATGCTGAATCTAAACATGTACTTAGTTTTTTTATTATGGGCCGAGTTTTCAAGTTGGTCCAAATCGGGGTCCAAAATTAAAGCTAAAAAGGGGGTAAATTTTTTTTTTTTGGGGGGGGGGGGGGGGGCAATTCTCCACAGCATATTGTATTACACAAAAGCAAAAAATTGAATATAAATTCAAATCATATGACCAATTCTAAGTTCTTTATTTCAGTTATTCTGTGTCAGAAACCTATTATGTGTCAAATATTTGAAGAAATTTTCAATTGCACAGTATTGCGCAATAGCAAGAAATTGATATGTGTGCCCTGTTATCAAAACTTTATTATTAACAAATTCCATTGGAAATTTGCCAATATAAAATGTGCTGATGAAGCTTTTTTGTTTATCTTATCTAAACTGCTTTTAATATGTATATTTAAAATTTGCCATCCATGACTATGATGTCATTTTCTATTTTAATATGTTATGGTGTATTTAAATGGGCTGTTATGGTTGCAAAGTATAAAGAAATGGGGGGGGGGGGGGGGGGTTGAAAACAAAATTTGGGGGGGGGGGGTAAATGAGAAATTGGGGAGGGGGTAATTTTTTCTCATTTCATATTTCATAAATTAAAAAGAAAATTTCAAATTTTTTTTAGCAAAAAAAAGGGGGGGGGGTTACAATAAATTTTATTGTTTTTTGTTTTTTTTTTGGGAGGGGGGTCAATGTGCAACTTCATAGTGTATTGCACAAAAGCTAAAAAAAGGGGTAAATTATTATTTTTTTTGGGGGGGGGGGGCAATTCTCCACAGCATATTGTATTACACAAAAGCAAAAAATTGAATATAAATTCAAATCATATGACCAATTTTAAGTTCTTTGATTTCAGTTATTCTGTGTCAGAAACCTATTATGTGTCAAATATTTGAAGAAATTTTCAATTACACAGCATTGCGCAATAGCAAGAAATTGATATGTGTGCCCAATTTTAAATTTTAAATTGGTTATTTCTGATTTATATATAAAAACAAATAATACTGATATGGTTTGAATAGGTAAATTAAAAATTTTTAAGTTCTTAGACAACATTCATTCTGTGTCAGAAACCTATGCTGTGTCAAATATTTATTCACAATCCAAATTCAGTATTGTATCAAGCTTGAATGTTGTGTTCATAATTGCCCCAACTATTCAGGGTTCGACATCTGCGGTCGTATCTAGCTGCGCCCAGCGGAGCATTTTATTCGAATACTGTATGCAATAGGTCTACTATATTTGGTGTATGGAAGGATTTTAAGGTGTACATGTCCAACTAGCAGGTGTCATCTGACCTTGACCTCATTTTCATGGTTCAGTGGTTATAGTTAAGTTTTTGTGTTTTGGCCTGTTTTTTGAATACTGTATGCAATAGGTCTACTATATTTGGTGTATGGAAGGATTGTAAGGTGTACATGTCCAACTGGCAGGTGTCATCTGACCTTGACCTCATTTTCATGGTTCAGTGGTTATAGTTAAGTTTGTGTTTTGGCCTGTTTTTCGAATACTGCATGCAATAGGTCTACTATATTTGGTGTATGGAAGGATTTTAAAGTATACATGTCCAACTGGCAGGTGTCATCTGACCTTGACCTCATTTTCATGGTTCAGTGGTTATAGTTTAGTTTTTGTGTTTTGGCCTGTTTTTCGAATACTGTATGCAATAGGTCTACTATATTTGGTGTATGGAAGGATTGTAAGGTGTACATGTCCAACTAGCAGGTGTCATCTGACCTTGACCTCCTTTTCATGGTTCAGTGGTTATAGTTAAGTTTTTGTGTTTTGGCCTGTTTTTCGAATACTGTATGCAATAGGTCTACTATATTTGGTGTATGGAAGGATTGTAAGGTGTACATGTCCAACTAGCAGGTGTCATCTGACCTTGACCTCCTTTTCATGGTTCAGTGGTTATAGTTAAGTTTTTGTATTTTGGCCTGTTTTTCGAATACTGTATGCAATGTCTGATAGCATTTACTTTCATTAGAAATACACGACAGGTGAGACATTTTTGTGTGTCCACTCTTGTTATTTGGTAAAAATCATTTTTTTGGTTTCTTTTCCCAAAATATGGAATTTGCCATTGACTTATATGGGGGGTATCCATTTTGTAACCGCAACTCCTCCTAAACCACATGTTATAATTTTTTTAATGAAACTATCTCAGATTATCATATAATGCCATTGTGCACCTATTTTGTTTGTGGCCAAATCATCAAAATCATTTTTTGGAACTGTTTTACTTTTGGAAAGGAGGGGGGTGGGGGGTGGGGTCTCCATTTTCTTCTAGAGAAAGGCTGAATGTATTGAAACAAAACATTGCACAAATATTTCCTACAAGGTGCTGACCAAGTGTAGTTACTTTGTTGACGATCCATCATCCAACATGGCTGCCAGCAGGGGGACTTAGTTTAACATTGGACCTTATGGGAAATACACACAAAAATCTTCTAGAGAACTGCTGAATGGATTGAAACCAAACATGGCATGAATGTTTTTATGAGGTGCTGGACAAGTGTTGTTACTTTGGTGCCAAACAATCATCCAACACGGCTGCCAGTGGGGGACTTAGTTTAACATAGGAATTCCTATGGGAAACACATATAAAAAACTTCTTCTAGAGGACCACTAAATGGATTGAAACCAAACATGGCATGAACGTTCCTTTTGAGGTGCTGACCAAGTGTTGTTACTTTGTCCATCATCCAAGATGGCTGCCAGCAGGGTACTTTGAAACCAAACATGGCATGGATGTTAATCTCAAGGTCATTTAGCAAATGGAAATATCAGGTGAGCCATTACAGACTCCTGGGATCCTCTGGTTTCTACATTTGACATTATAGGAACACTTTGTGGATGCAACTCCTCTGAGACCGCTGATCGGTTTTCGTTAAAATTTTGTAGGATTGTCAGTCAACACAGTACTTGATCCTTTCGCACCACAATTTTGATTCGTCAGATTTTACAGGAGTTATGGGACTTTCATGTTTTTGTGCATGTGACACTACAGGAACGCTTTGTGGATGCAAATTTTTATTTGTATTGTACTGCAATTTTTTTTAATTATGTGTTGACATCCATACTGCGCAGCCATTTCAACAATACACATTTTGTTTATCTTGTGGGGCTTCAACTTTTCTCTATGGTGGGGGACATTTGGCTACGTGTAGCAATCTTGTGTTTATTGGTCTAAATCATTTTTGGGGTTTTTCTTTACCAAAACATGGATTTCTTCCGTCAGGTACCTATTTTGTATCCGCAACTCCTCCTAAACCACTTATCATAAATTAATGAAACTATCTCAGATTCTTAACCATATAATGCAATTGTGCACCTCCTATATTGTTTATTGGTAAAAAAACAAGGACTTACCAAAACATGGATTAGGACATTGCAAGCGGCGGGGGTATCATTTTGTGAGCTTTGATCACAGTACCTCTAGTTTTATCCTGCAACTGGTCTATTTACTAACCAAATAAAGGGTGTAGAATATTTTTTTTGATATTCGTTTAGTACCATATCATCTCCTGGTACACTTGTCTTCACTTGCAATGAAAGTTTATACATGTATTGTGTTCTGGTTCACAGTGTTTATGGCGTCATTTTGTCCTGAGATTACGTGCCAAAAATCGCTTCTTGAAATGAGCTAGAAATGTGCCTTTTTCCTGATAAAAGATAACAATTTATTGTTGCAGGATAAAAACATTGTATGTACATTGTTGGAAAATTTACATTTTATTTTTACTCGCATTCCTACCTGTTTCTAAGGTCGTATGAATAAAATGTATATACTCCGACAGTACACATACATTTTATATATCTTAACAGGACTTTAAAACAAATATCTTAAATTTTTACCTGTAATTTTCTCGGTTTGATAATTTTGTTAGCAAAAAACTTATCTTTTTCATAGCCCTATGGGGTTAGAGATAGGATCAATTAATCTTGTAGGCCAATATATCTGATAGAGGAGTCAAACACCGAGCAAGAATTACATTCATTTGTTCATGATGTGCTTAACCAAGAATTAGGTTTCTATGACCTAGATATCATACTGCACTGGCTTTTGTTAAAGTCGATGTCCCAGTTCATATCTTAGGTACTGTAAATGATAGACTCGTGTCATTTTATAGAGATGTGTCTGGGAAGGAGGCAAGCAACCAATGAAAAATTATGCCCTGCAATCTAAATTTCATGCTTCACTTAACAGTTGCAGTTTTTATCAAAGCTCACATCACAGATACTGTGAGGATTATGGTCATGTGATCTTGCATGCAACCATACCTGGGGAGGACTGGCAAGCTTCAAACTAAAATAAGGGTATTATGACGTACATTTAATGCTGGATTATGGTTACCGGGTGTTTAAGTTTATATCATATTTGCGTGAACATACAGTTTTAGTTCTTCAGCCATTTTGGAGAATTAGAAATAGTAAAATGTTATCCCTGCTGATTTTCTTTTTTTTTCTGAGTGCAGCTTGTGTATTATAAGGTTTTCTTTTTTTACAATGTCCCTTCTTAATTCCATAAATATTTATTTAGTCAAGTATCAGTAGATTTACAAAAAAACATTTATTTGTTTTAACTAGAAATTCCAACAGAAAGAATCCCCTGATTAGTTAAAAATAGGTGATCTACATCAATTCTACAGTTCATTTCTTTTTATTTCATTGATTGGTTATAATGTATACAGCATGATTTCATTTGAATTCCATTCATAAAAGTCTGTATAAAATTATTTGAGTACAAAATGTATTATAAATCATCATATTTAATTAAAAATTGACAAAATACAATGCTCCACACATATAATAAATATAAAAAAGTTTATAAACCATTCCTCTTTAAAAATTAATGAACACAGTAAATCATTGAAAAACATGTCAAACATGCATTGATACTATAAAATAATCGTTTTTTGTAGGGTACTAAAGCAAGTGTTTGAAAGTCATATCAGGAAAAGGAAGGGTGAATTGGATGAGGTATTGTTAGTTAAAAAATATCAAAATAGTAAAAAGAAAATGTTTTTTGTCTTTGTAAAAATGCAAGGAATTTGAAAGTATATAAAATGTTATTTAATTAAACTGCAAATTACACCAACAAATTATGAAGCAACAATTGTTCATAAGTTATTCAAAATCTTTCATATCATAATTATTTCATCTTTTTACAGAGAAGGATGAGGTCTATGATAGGCAAAGTAAGAGGTGATCTTGGAATTTTGGATGATGATACTGATCTAGGAGAAACAAATCAGATGGGAGAAACTGTATCAACTTCATCATTTAATCTTCGACCAACATTGGCAAAGTTTGAGCAAAGTAAAGTTTCTGATGTCACATTTGGATCTACAGTAGATTCCCAGAACACATACAAATTTAAAAGCACATCATCAGCTGATATGTATAGTACCATCCATTCAGAAAATGAAGACTTGTCAGGTACACAAGCTTTGAAAGATTACCAACTGAATATAACAAGGAAGGAGGAATTAAGTGAAGGGGAAGTAACCCCAGAAGAATCAGAAAATTCACAAGTTGGCAAAATGTCCCAAGATGGACAAAGGCAGATTATCCAAGTCTCATCAAAAGAGGACGATGATGCTTCTGTGCATTCTAGATTGTCAAAGGCTCGTTCAACTGGGAATGCATCTGTTCGTTCACATGTCTCAAAAACAAAAATGTCTGATAAAGAATCAGACAAAGTTCCTTCATCAAAACCAAGATCTAGGACAGGAAGTCAGAGGGATGATGATACACTTACTGAGAGATCTCAGAATCGTACAGAAAATGATCATACAGATGATGGAGAATATGGAGGGGATGAATTTGAAACAGAAAGTGATGGAGACTTCTAATCAAATTGTTTGATGTAAATTGCTCAATATATTATTTAGGGATATGTTCATGATTTTACAGTTAGAAGGATTAAACCAATCAATTGATACATCACAAATACAAGCTTGAACTACTTTTAGTTGCAATATATCACAGAATTATTACCAAAAAAAGAAGGTTGTAATAAAGAAAAGGATATATATCATTATATATGTTTCGCACATTTAACACTACAATCAAGATTTTTCAGAAAAACATACATTTTTTCAAGTGGATGATATTATGTATTCATTATCATACCATTTTTCCATGCTGTTGCATTTTATCATTTTATGTAGTAAATGTTTTAATTGGGCAAGTAAGGCACAGTTTTGTGTGGTTCCTCATATCAGGGATGATTTTTGCAGACCGAAAAAAAAAACCAGAAATGCTGAACTGAAAACACTGGAGATTTACAAGGGACTTTTTTTGTGATTATTTAATGACTGTTGTTATCCCTTAAAACCTTGACTGTTTTATTCATTTTCATACCATTTTACATTAGATAACAATAACCATTTTTATTCTCCCTATTTTATACGTAAATTGGTCCAATATGAAGGTTTTACTTCTCTTAAAGCGAAACATCCTTGCACCCCTGCCTATGTTGAACAAAGAGTATAGAGTTCATTGTTTTTTGGGCCTACTATTGTAAATATTGGTATGATATAATTCTATCAACCATTGATAAATAATAATTACCAATATGTGTAAAGGTTTACAATTCCTTAGGAATGACTTAACAATTGATTTTACTTTACCATACTTCTGCATAGACATGACACAAGCCAGTTTCAAAGGGTGTTAATGCCTATAAAAAATGACTAAAATTAGAATCAATTTCTGGATATGAAATTTTCTTATTGCTATAAATGACACACTTTAATTACCTTTTGTGAAGCCATAAATTTTTAACATTCACAAAGATAAGCAATTGTTGAATGGCAATATCTTTCTGTTACACAGGGTTTTAGTTTATGCAAGCTCATTAAGAGGAAGCATTGCTAGGTAGATTGTAAGAAATGTCATTTGTTATATATATTTAAAACATATTTTATCAAATAAGAAATTCTTCAGTTATTACTACAATAAGGGATTTGTATTAAACTGTGATATTGTAATATATTAGTTATCATGCGTGGATTTCTACAAGCAAAAAGGTAACATTTTGCCGTCCAGTATACATGTACAAAAACAATTTTCAGTGATAAACATTTTTACATATCTTTTTTCTGTTACTTGTTTTGTTTTAAATATTTTGCAATATTCCATTTTATTTTGCACTTATCAAATGCTACTCATTTATTTGTTTATGTTGTAATTCCATCCATGAAGAGTTGCTGTCTCATAATGCCTATCAATTTATATACAAGAAAGGATATATTTTCAAAAAAGATCTAATTAAAAGATTTTAAATGTCAGACTTGTGTGTTTATTTAGCAAGGTATGAGGGAATTACATACTTATGTAAGAACAGCTGTAATCAGATTTTGGCAACAAAATTAAAAAAGGTTAAAAGACCTCTCTAATATATACCTGAAAAGGAGTTGTTTGTCATTCAGTTCATTGGAATATACTCAAACACCTATTCATTACTACAGATTAATCTGAACTTAAACTTTGGCAGCAACACAAGTTGACATTTCAACACTCTTCCAACAAATCATTTTGGGATTTTGGATTTACCGAATGCAAAGTGATAATGAAGTAAGATAAAAGGTTTTAAATATTTAGTTCCTTTTATTTATTATCTCACAGGTGATGAATGTCCCAGAATGATAGACATGGGTACTTTTGATCAAGGTGACATCAAATATTGGATAAATTATATTTGGTCAAAATATCAAATGTCCTTGACCTAACTTTCATGGTTAACTGACTACGGAAGTTTTTTAGTCCCCTACCATCCATGCTGAAGGGGACTAGGTTTGCACTCTGTCCATCAGTCACACTAGTTTTCCAGACTTTTCGCAAACCCCTTTTTCCAACTGATCTTACTTTTGGTATGTGAGCTTATAATGATAAGCTACAGATCAAATTTGAGTTTTATGCTAATTGGATAATTTTTGTGAGAGTTATTACCCTTGGAAATCAAAATTATTGCCAAAATATTAGTTTCCATGAGTCACACTACAGTTTTCCGGACTTTTTTTGCAAACCCTTTTACCAACTGATCTTGTTTTGGTATGTGAGCTTAAGATCAAGTTACTTTTAATCTGATGATGTTTACATTATTAGAATGACATTTAGATATATATCAATTTTGTTATACCAATTTAAAAATTAAAATGTTAAAGGTCAGAATTTTTGTACAATGGAAAGGCCTCAGATTTGTTGTGAAAAACAAAAAATGACATCGAATTTTGAGATATTGGAATACCGATGCAAAAGAACATTTGGCAAATCCACAAGACAAAGTCCAAGGACAAGGTGAATTCATGAGAACAATGACAATGCAAACAAATACTAAAAAGTCACAACCAAAGGAGTAGAAAACACGTAACTAACCAAGACACAAAACTAAAGCTCATGCAATGAACTCCCATAATAAAACACCAGAAGAGACATCAAGTGCTAGGGAAGGGTAAGCATCTCCTGCTCCACTAATGGTACCCATCACATTTTTCTCATTCAAGGAGTCCAATGGCACAGATTGTTTACCTTGATGTGGCAACTATATATTAAAGTAATCATCTGTGAAATATCAATTGCTTATATTTCAAATTTCAAATATTTCAACTCCATCATTGGTTAATATCTCAGATCTTAAATTTTTGGGAAAAATACATATCAACTGTATTTTAAAGAAATGATCTGTGAAATAGCAATTGTTTGGAAAAACTGAATTTTGAACATTACAATTCCATCTTTGGTAAACATTCTGAAAGACACTGAGACCTTTAATTTTTTGGGAAAGATAAAGTATCAAATGTGAAATAGAAATCGCCTAGAACAATTGATTTTCAGACACTGAAATTCAATCTTTGGTATATTTCCTGAATCGCTTTAAGATCTTTAATTTATGGAAAAGGTACTTAATAGACACTAATTATCATGGTTATCATCATTGAAATAGCAACTGACTTTAACAGTTATATTTCAAACATTGCAATTCTAACATTAGAATATTTCTTGAAAGACTCTCAGACATTCACTGTTTGGAAAATTTCTTAGCAACATTTTAAAAAATATATCAACAATTGAATAGGAGGTGTTTGGGGCAATTGGTTTATTTCAATTTCAGTTAATTTACTGGAAGGCTTTCAGACTTTTAACTTTGGATAAACGTATCTGGCAACAATAAGATGGAAATCAACAACAGAATTTACTATTGTCGTAGTTATATGCCTTAATAATTTATCAAAGTTATGTCGCAACTCAGATTTTGCATCCTTGATGCCTAGTACAATTTTTTCATAGAAACCGTGTACATCAGAAGAAAGGCATATGTAAGGATGATGAGGATTATACTGAGGACCCTAGATTAATTAAAGTTTGTGGTAAATGGCTGAATAAAGAGAAAGAGGATTAAATCAAATGTATATGTCAAATTTAAGATAAGTCATTCACAATATTTTGAAGAATATCTGTCCAATGACTGCAATATTTCTAATGATTTTTTACTATTCTCTGACTTCTCTGTCATACATATGGATAGATTGTGTCAAATCAATAATCGCTTGAAATAAGACAAATGATTTTCCATGTAAATTTTATTTAGGAAAAATTTCATCTCCAGTGAAAAGTTCTAATTTTGTACAATTCTCGAACTGTTTATTTATAGAGTTTGCTAATGTATTACTTGTCTGTTTTTGTTCAAATGCATCAGTGGAATTTGATTGAGAATTCCTTATTGTATTGTGCTTTGGTGTTGATGGAACAGTTTGTTCAAGGTCTGGTGTTTTACAGCTCCCTTTAACAGTTGACAGAGTGCAGTCATTGGCACAAACTGGATGTTTTTGTGCTGAAAAAGAAAATAATAAACTCTGTAAGGATGTTCAATACATGTAATGCATACTTTACACCATTAAGACTGCTTGTACTGTGATGATACATGTTCTTTGGAATATCTCAATGGCAATCCCTCTATTATAAAATCTCTGAAATATTTGAATGATATGAATAAACAGTAACCTAAATTAGAACAATTCAGATTTAAGCTGCAGTCATATTGTGCAAGATTTGTGGAAGGAAAATGCATACAAGGTAACATTAAATAGTGTTTGGATTGTCAAGCTATAAAATGAAAAAAAATGGTTCCAAACAAATAGTAGGCTCAAATATGTTCAAAAGAACATTTGAATTGCCTGTACACGTATTAAAATATCAAGGGAGGACTGGGGCAATTAGCATTGTTACTTCAACATACATGCATGATATTGATGATATTGAATAAACAGAAATATGTTTACCATATTATTTTGGCAATTCACTGAGGCATACCTCATATTCTCTAGTAAAACAAAATACCATACAGACCTGATTTTAACAAAACAATTTCTAATAAAGGTGTTCCATATCGAGATTGAGGCTTCCTACTATTTGTGTGCAGTGGTAAAGTGGACATTTCAAAACTCTGGACATTAGGATAGCTTTTGGGTGTACATGGAACATTTGCCTCTTCTGAAAGAAATGAAAAATCTGTTTCTTACTCTAGATTTCTATAAACTTATATTTCAAAAACTGAACATCCAGGGTACAATGAAAATTTAACTATGTCTGCATTTTTATTTATATGTGCATAATAATATTTCTTGTGACTGCATAGGATGTCATTAACTGAGAATTTAACTACTTTAGTTTTTAATCTTGTTTCTATATGGCATGGGGAAATTAATTAAAGGTCATAATACAATTCTGACCACACTTTGAAGTAAAGAGAAGTCAATATAATTTTGGTTATTACAAAAATAGTTACAATATATAGATGGAAAGGGACTTAAATTTAACAATACTGCAAAAATATAACTGGATAAATTTAAAGAAGTTATTATGAAACTGCTATAATGAACAAGATCTTCAAAAATAGTTACCATGGTGGCAAACTCGCCTAATTATTTCAATGCAAGTCTTGTTGGTTCATGTCAATTGATTAAATGTTGAAAGTTTTAATTAAAACATCAAATATTTAAGTATTGCTTACCTTGGCTTTGTTGACTCAATGTTATACACTCCTGTTCAGGAACTGTAGCACATGGGGAATGTGTGCTTTTGTTGCATTTATCTTTAAAAACAGGTGGTGTCTGTGGAACAGATTGTTCTGGTGATCCTTCTACACAATACATGAGGTTTGTTACATTTCAGGCTGGCTTTATGCCTTTGGAATTAAACCCTAGAATTTCAATGCACAATATAAGTTTCATTGATGATTGAGTGAATGAATTCAGTCTGGAGATGGGATCTTGTCTCCTTGACTTCTCTATGTCTGTTCTATTTCTGCATATATATATATATATGAAAATTTAGTATGAACTCTAGAAGAAACACTAAAATAGTGTAATTAGTTTTCATTTCAGACAAGTGTGTTTTTATCTAAATATTTTATAGTCTAGTCAATCTAGCAAAAATGGACCCCAACCTCAAACTAATTGCACAAGAAGAAATTAATGTTTTTTTTGTGTCAGAAAATGTACAAGGATTAACCAAGAAAAAATCCCTATGGAATGAATGCAAGAAGATAAAATTACAGCTGAAAGAAATTTCCTATGGGAATTTGCATTGAATAAGGGAGATAACTCTGTAAAAACTGCTTGAAATTTGGCCAAAACCACAACAAAATAATAATGACTGTTTTCTTGTACAAATTATTTTGCCAAAGTACATGTTCAGCATTCAAAAACCAATTATTCTAACAGAGTTTTGATATTTTAATTCCAGTTTTGAATTAGATTTTCTCTTCCTAAGATCCCTCTTTTCCAAAAATAAATTAGGATATCAAGTTTATGAAGTTAAATTTTGATGGAAATATAAGTAGTACTCACACTTTTTGTGGTTTTGAAAATTCTTTTAACAAAGTAGAAATTCTTGATATATAATAAAAACGGATAATCATCGACAATTGTTTTTAATTATTTTTTTCAAAAATGCCACACAGTTCAAAGTAATCATTTTCTGCGATATTTAACATGTCAATAAAATCAAACTACAAATAAAATTATGAATATTGACTTGTATCATAAAAAGCAGAATATATAATAAGTTAAATTAAGGATGTTTGCTGGTCATGTTTTTGAATTTTTGTCAGATGTTCAGAATCATCTGGTTTTATCCATTTGAATGCCATAAATTATTTTTCCTGCTAACACCCATTTTTCTTTTCATAAATCTTTTGCATGCAGAATAATAAGCCATTTGTAAAAATCTTATAAAATCTTTGTTATTATTTAATGGTTTTTGAGAAATAAAACTTGTCAACAATAAAGCTATGTAAAATCAAGAGGGCATATTTTCCCCGCCAAATTTTCAATGGCTTATATCTCGAAAAACAAGCAAACGGACCTATATTTTTTTTTGGCTCTTTAAGTTCCTTTATTAATCCGGGGGCCTCGGTGGCCGAGTGGTCCAGGTAGTTCTTTGTGACTACTTATTATCACTAGCATGTCAACACTGAGGTTGTGAGTTCGAATTTCACCTGTGGCGGGGTGTGTTCGACTCCGATCTAAATTGACAAGGATTGCCAATTTTCCTACAGACGGTCGATGGTTCTCCCTGGGTACTCTGGCTTATTCCACCAATAAAAACTGGCCGCCGCGAAATAGCCAAATGTGCAGAAAACCCCAACTAAACAAACAAACTTTATTAACACCCCCTATCAATATTTACCAGTGTTATGAAAAGCTTGTTATTTTGAAAATGAGCAGCGAACATCCTTGACAATTTAGTTCATGGAAGTATCTTTCTTAACAAACAGAGGAAGAAAATTGTTAAAAAAAAAAAGACAAAAACCTAGTTTTAGCAAGAGTTACTTCCCTTGTTCCATTGAAAATTCGACAGAAAATTTGAAAATCTAATTTTTAAGTTTCCTGTGGTCTGATTTTCATGGATTTCTGTGTATATTTAGGATATACTTAAGCAATTTAGATTCAAAATATCTTCTGTTGCAATTAATTTGAGATCAAATTTTATTTTGACTGTCAGACTGGACTATGAGGACACAAGACCTAAATTGTCATGCAATGTGGGAATACAGCTGTGCTGTACACTTTTTATGGGCATATTCTCTTACAGTTTAATTATTTATCAGCAGGTAAAAAGCTGCATACCAAAGGTGTTGACTGTTAGGTCATTATTTTATATTCTGTTTTACAAAATTAAAAACAAATAAAATGTTAATCGCTCACCTTGCCAAACAATCATAATTCATATTACTTTATTAGTCCCAGTTCCTTAGGAAAATAAACTTCTGGTTTTTATACAGTAGGGACGGCACATGGTCATGGAAGGAATTTAAAAATGGTCGGCTCATATATATGGTAAAATAGAGCAGGATTCAATACAACCTGGAATCTGGGACTATTATACTACTGTTAATTGTCCCAGCTGAAATCCCCGGCTTGAATCAAACTGGGATCATATAATACTTCATATACAGTATAGTTCCTGAATCAAATGAAAAAAAGTTTGGCGCTTTTGCGGATGCTGCAAAAAAGTATCCAAGACCACTTCGTTACTTTTTTTTTTAAATCTTTTTAAGCGTTTACATTTTATGGAGTGCCCCGGGGAAGTGCCTACCATGACAGCTGTTAACAGCAGAATAATGAACATAGGTCCATAAAACAAAATCAAGAAAGGTGTGTAAAACAGAATAATTTCTTCAGACGAACAGCTTGAAAAGGAACTGACGAAGAGTCCAAACAGGGATAACGCCAGAACTAGTATAAACATATTCGAGTTGATGTTACCTGAGACTGAGCACGTGTTAAAAAATCGTCTGCAAACTAATAACATCCAATCAAAACAAACTTTATCTTATCGGGGAAGAAACAATCCAATCAACATGTTCGGTACATATTAATCAGGTTTATTCTTCAGCAGTTCCAAAGAGTTTTAATTGAACGGTTGAATTACAGAAATTCTACACATCCAGTTATTCCAAATCACAGAAGAACAAAATGGTCACAAACGGCGAAAAAGAATATAACTATGACAAAGTAAATCAAGGTGAATACTTGTATACAGAGGTGCACTCTATCAGTTTTATTATAGGATACATTTATTACACAGTCTAAGTCTAAGACTTATAGTTACAGAAGAAGACAGCACAAAATCTATAGTGCCTAAGCATTGTATCGAACTATGATCAACTATATCAGATCTTGATCACATTTAATTTTGATGGATGCGTGTATTACACCCTAATACGGGTAGAGCAGGGGTGCTTTCCATTATGCGGTATGTACCGGTATGTACCGACTTTCACTAATTCTTCTTCCAGTTCGTCTGGTACGTCATTTCTAAAGAACCAAACTTTAGCACGGACCAATAATGGAACACAATCTTTGGTTCAATTGGAACCCACCGCATAATGGAAAGCACCCCTGGTAGTTATCCTTTTTAGGATTCTGTGTCCAGGGGTGCTTTCTATTATGCGGTACGTTCCAATTGAACCAAAGATTCGTGTTCCATTATTGGCCTGTGCCACAGTGGTTCTTTAGAAATGACGTACCAGACGAACTGGAAGAAGAATTAGTGAAAATCGGTACATACCGGTACAGACCAGCTGTATAGACTGGCTTGTCATAAGGACTGGCTATACGAACCAGCTGTACGACCTGTTTGAATAATTTAATAAAAGTGTTACGAACCTGCTGATTCTGTATTGATTCATGGTCAGCTATATTGGCCCTCAACCCTACATGCCTCGGGACCAATACAGCTAACCATGAATCAATACAAGGGCCAATACAGAATCAGCAAATTCGTAACACATTTTAATAACATATTTTATTTATCGATTGAAGTTCATTTTATACAAAATACATATATTTTGTAAGTAATAAAATGAAAATTAAAGTATTTTAGGCTTTGAGTTCCGAAAAAACACGCAGGTTTTTACTTTCCAGTTCTTAGATTGGGATGATCAGTATTACTTGAATCTATATTACTAGCAATGATAACAATGACCTTTAAAAACTGGTTTCCAATATTACACATACACTATTTTCAAAGGCAATAGTTAATCGAAGAAATGGAAACTCAAAATCAACCATCATGACGGTTAAAAGAAAATGCGCGTCACGGGCATCGAGTGAACATTTACATGCACCTTTCTTTTTTAGCTCACCGTGTCTAAAGGCCATGTGAGCTTTTGCCATCACTTTGCTTCCGTCATCCATCCACATTTCACCTTCTTCTCTAAAACCACCTATCCAAATGGAACCAAACTCGGCAGGAATGTTAATGGGATGGTTCTTTAGACAAATATGTTTTTTGTGCCGATCAGATATTCAACATGGCTACCAGGGCCAGATAATTCATTCTGATTGGACTTATCTTTAAAGCTCTTCTTGTCAGAAACTACTGAGCCAATTGAATTGATTTGTTGCATGAATGATCTTTGGATGAACCTCTACAAAATTTATGTTTTTTGTGCCGATCCGAAATTCAAGATGGCCGCCACAACCAGACTTAGTTTAACATTGGACCCTATGGGAAATTTGTACAAAGGTCTTTTTGTCAGAAACTACCAAGCCAATTGAAATATTTTTATGTATGAACAAGCATTAGATGAACCTCTACAAAAAATGTGTTTTTTTTTGATGATCGGAAATTCAAGATGGTCGCCACACCACAGCCGGACTTAGTTTAAGATTGGACCGTATGGGGAATTTTGTACAAAGGTCTTTTTGTCAGAAACTACCAAGCCAATTGAAATGTTTTTATGTACGAACAAGCATTAGATGAAACTATACAAAATGTATGTTTTTTGTGCCGATCGGAAATTCAAGATGGTCGCCACAGCCGGACTTAGTTTAACATTGGACCATATGGGGAATTTTGTAAAATGTCTTTTTGTCAGAAACTACCAAGCCAATTGAAATGTTTTTTATGTATGAACAAGCATTAGATGAAATTCTACAAAATGTATTTTTTTTGTGCTGATCGGAAATTCAAGTTGGCCGCCACAACCAGACTTAGTTTAAAATTGAACCCAGAAAATACTAAGCCAATTGATATGTTTTTGTTGTATGAAGATTCTTCGATAAATGTCTGCTACAAAAGTTTTTTTTCATGCTGATCAGAATCCAAGCTAGCTGCCACAGCTGGAATTTAACATTTTTAACATTGGACACTGGAAGAATTCTTTACATATCTTATCTAGAAGCGCTGGACACAGTAGAACAATTTCTTACAGATATTATCTAGAAGTGCTTTGTCATTTGTGGTCACTTAAAATCCAGGTGAGCGATTCAGGCTCCATGGAGCCTCTGGTTTTTAAATGCGAAAATTGCTCAGGGTGCATGCCTTTCACAATCACCGCATTATTAGAAACAAAGGAATTTTTTTAGGCTCAATATAGATTGTAGGTTAAAAAATTTTGGTGGTCCAATTTGTTGTTTTGCTTTTCTTTTATGTTAATACATGTACACATATTTCACAGAGTTAAAAGAAGTTTGATATACAAAAGTCATAACCAATGAAGATTGCATATATTTTTTTTTTTATGTTTATCATTTCAAATAAGGCATTATCACTTTCTGAAAAAATTGGCTAGTAGTATGCTTTAAAATTTTCCTAGTTGTAGAAGTAGAAAATTAAATCATAGACTGTCTCTAAATATGATAAATAAATCATTTCACACATATTGACATAATCTAATAACATAATTATTTTTGTGTATTGCAATTCCTTTGCTTATTTTGAAGCAATTTTTACTTGTATTTTATGTGTATTTGATGATAATCCTATGTGGATTTTATATCAATAAAACTTTGAACTTTGTTCAGAAATAATAATCGAAACCGTAACGGAATGGAACCCAACTCGGAACACGGATCACAGATATTTTGGGTTTTTTAAATTAAGCTGCGTTAATTAAAGCAATTACTATATAAAATTAGAAAGTATATGACATGCACTAACTGCCGTATTTTCCTGCCTATAGGTCAAGACTTTTTACTTTAAAATGACCAATTTACCGTTAAAAGTCTATGGAGAAAGTATCAATTAGACCTATAGTCCAGAAATTACAGTATTTATTATTATATAATATTTCTGTCGGTCGTCAGCTTGGAGGTAAAATGGCTAGAAAATTTCAGTCCGCAAATTTAATAGATACTTATGATGGAAGATTTTTGGTATAACTTTTCATAGACAGCAACTAAGGGAATCTGGAAAATGACCTTTTGTGACTAATGAGACAATTCTCTAAAAAATATCAGTTGTCATGAAAAAATGTTTGGAATCCTGGTCAAGACAAGTTTACTATAGGAAAATATAAATTTTACAACAATAAAGATGTCAATGAAAGTATGTATGCTCTTTGTGGGCCCTAAAATTGGTCAATAAAATTTGCTTTACTTTACTTATTGATAACCCTTTTCAGATTTTTAAATACATGTACATTGATTATTTTATATTCTAGCTAAAGAATGATAAATGAGTATGAGCCAGATAAGAACATATTCCAAAAGTAGACCTAAAACTGTTATTTTGAATGAAATAGATGATACCATTTTTGATCATGAACAGGGGAATAAACTCAGCAATGATGGTATGTATATTAGTTACTATTATTTTGTTCAGAACTTAGCTGTAACAGTGTATAAAGAAAAGTTCTGTAGAAACACTTTACCATTACCAGTGATTATTTATTGACCTACTCTTGCCATTAGTAAATGCAACTAATACTGCATACATGTACATCCACACTAGGGGGATCAAGGTATGGATGGGGTTTATAGAATGGAGAATAATGGCCTTAAAGTATATAGAATAGGGAGTATTAAAAATGGATAAAGAATGTCAGGAAAAAATATTGATGACTGAAAATAATAACTGTAAAGAATAAAGAAAATCGCTCTAAAAAATCTATTTTTTCATGTCTATTGTGTTAATATGCTTTAGATTATGTTTCCAAAAGACAAACATGTCCCTTGCATCTTCTACCATAATGAACCTACTTTTTAACTCACTTTACCTTTACAGTTCTGAATTTCTGATCTTAAAAATTTCAAACTCGTAAGAATTTACAGAATAGAATTCTTTAACTGAATGAGAAAAATTGGACAAAAATTAACTGAACACAGAATTTGAGACCCCCACACCAAGACCTTTTTGGTATTGCTGTAATAATGAGCTTTTTCGTATTGTTGAAGACCTTCCTTTAACTTTCTGGATTAATAACAGCATTAGAGGTGCTGTTTATTTCCTTTTTGTGTTGTTTTCCAATATATCATGAGAAAGTTTCTCATGTGGGTTTACCCAGTAAATCATTCTATCAGCAAATAGTTTGTAATAATATTTCATATGAAAGTAGTATAAAATTGCATTATATTTTTTACTTGAAACTGGAATGATGTATAGGAGAATACACTAATTGTTTTACCTTTATTACAGACACAGACTTATCTGAAGAAAAGAAATTGAAAAAAGGAAAAAAAGGGTAAGCTTGAAGTTTCGTTGACAAAAATTTAAAAACAGAAAAAAAATCATCATTATGAAATTACTGCACAGTAAATAATTTAATAAATATGAAAACAATATATCCATTGAAGTAAACCAAGAAATAGAAGGTAGGTTAGATGGGCTCAATAGACTGAATTTCTACTTTGCATGTGACCTACAATCCTTTCCCTTATGTTTTGCAAAACATTTATCTCTAAAACCACTCTTAACTTTGGTAGAACAGTCCTTGTGTTGTCACCTTTTAACATTTTATATCAGGCAGTATTACTGTCATATTAAAAACAGCAAATTCAGCAGAAAAATATATAAAAATCATCTCTAAAACCAATAGGCTAATTTGAAGCAAAGTTGGTGAACTGATCTATGGGAGGATTTTGTTTCAGATTTGAAAATTTTGTCTGTGGTCCCAACCTTGAATAGAAATGGTTAATATAACTAAAATAAAAATTCAACAAAAAATGTAAAAACATCTTATCCTTTGGTCAGTTGCAGTCAAACTTTGATTGTATGGTTCTTCGGTGGTACCTATCAAAACTATTTTCAGAAGATAACCAATTGCACAGTCAAAGTATGTAATTCATCATTTACAGAAGAGAAACTGATGAAACATGTTTCACAGACTTACCACGGTAACCGTTTCATCTTTCAAAAATCAAAATTGTGCAGCCTACAGATATGTGTATTGCATTATACAACATTGTCATAATTGTTGTTCTACACAACTATTATGGTTGTATCGCATGATATTTCGGGTCATATATTGTTTGAGATGTATAGGACGTAATATTAGAATTTGTAGCAATGATCCTTAGGTGATTTATTTATCAGATTGTATCAGATGACCCGGACAGCAATCCAAGATGACTGCCTCAGGCAAACTAAGTTTAACATAGGATCCTATGGGAAATTCCTTTCAAGATCTTCTTTTCTGAAACCATTAAGCCATTGTTACCAAACTTTGCATCAATGGTCCTCGGGTGGTCTTCTTTCAGAATTGTGTCTGATGGCCTGCATTGCCATTCAAGATGGTCATCACAGGCAAACTTAGTTTAACGTAAGACCCTTTGGGAAAATTCAATTAAAGATCTACTTGTATGTAACCTCATAGCCAATTGGAACCAAACTTGGCATGAGTGGTCCTTATATGGTCTCTTTCAGAATAGTATTTGATGACCAGGACTGTCATCCGAGATGGCCACCACAAGGGACCTTAATTTAACATTGGTCAGTATGTCACTTTTGTCTGAAATTTGGCAGCAGTGGTCCTCTCTCAGAGTTTTATCTGAAAACCCAGATGCCATCGGAGATTGCCGCTACAGGCAAACTTAATGTAACAGAAATTCACTTAAAGATCTTCTTGTTTAAACCACAGCCAATTGAAACCAAACTTTGCAGCAATGGTCCCTTGACTTTCCTCTTTTAGAATTATATCGGATGACCAGTGAGCAATTTGGTACCCAATTGGCCAAAACCAGTGAGCTAATCAGAACCCAACTTGACAGCAATGTTAAAGACAGACAACCGAGATTGAAATATATTTATTCTGCAATTGATATCCAGATGAGTGATACAGGCATCTGGGAGCCTCTAGTTTTATTTGCAATTTACATTCTGATTTTCAGATTTAAAAACTTTGTGAGTAGAAAAAGAATGAGACCAGTAAAAGCAAAAAGAAATGTGCCAAAGAAGCTGGTAATTTGCTTTATATTTTTTTTAAATGATGATGCTTGTAATTTCAAGTTAAGGAAGTTGTGTAAAAGCTAATGACAAAGGAAAAAATTCGATGGATTTTTAAGTATTATATAACATTAAAAGCTTGTATAATACATGTCTCAAAAGACATTGTTTCATTGTATATTTTACCTTATAAATAAATGAAAGATTTAGTCTGGTTTATATGAGTTTTATGCCACTTTCAGCACACAGTTGGCTTTACAGAAATACCCAATAAAAGTTTGTTTGCCACTGGTCCAATAGTCATAGACAGAAATTGCACCATGGTAATGGATCTTCTCTTTGATAATTGTATTGGAAAGCTCTCATGTTGACAAAATAAGTGGAAATTGGATTATATGTGTGTTCTAAGTGGGCAGATCAGGTTCATGAAAACCTTTTGTTTGATTCCTATGATTTTATTGTTAAAATGAGTGATACTTTAAAAAATTTGCAGATGCAATTTTATATTATTATGTTGGCACACATTTTTGTAATTAAGGTATCCGGACCATAATAGATCATGATCAAAAATTGTATCTCTTTTTGACCGTGAATGGCTGAACCAAACAATTTAAAGCTGAAATGTTATATATATATATATCTTTCTCAAGTTGAAACACACTTTGGTGTTAATATGCAGTCTCTAAAAATAAGTTAGTTATATTGGCATTTCCAAAGTTTGCCGATAATTACCAAGGTCATTTTAATTGATTTGTATGGAACATCAGGGAACTTTTGAATAATCGCATGGTTATTTATGGTCCGCATACCTTAAATACATTATATTTCCTTTATGTACTTCAGTTATGTTTTAATTTAAGTATGGATGTATATACATGAAGTTGGAAGAATGATGAATGCTATATATTTTTTAGAAATCCACAAGAAATCCAAGAAATCAACACACTAAAACACTGGAAAAAAAACCATTAGAGATGTTAAATTCACCTTTTAAAGGGTCACCAAGATGCAAGAAAACGAAACAGCTAAAGGAAAGGTCACAAAAAAAGAGTTGTTTGGATATCAGCAACTCACAGAAAGACAAGAAGAGTGCTAAATTTTCATGGTCTGGTAGTGAAAACAGCAAGGCAGAAACAAGTATTGAGATTCTTCGAAAAGATGAAGGAATGACATGTAAGTACATGAATGATGGTGTACCATTTAGAATGTTAAACACATAGACTTTAACGAAACCATAGATACAATATTTCCTATTACTTTTTTAAAAATATAAATGGCAAGCACATTCTGTAGCTTAAATAAAGGGACGATTCAGTGGATGAAAACAAAGCCGCATGACAAATTTAATCAATTTTCCCCTCTATTCAATCCTAGGCCTAAATTAAAATATTGTTTGTTTGCTGTCAGCCGACCGACCCAAAAAAATCGCAGCGACCCAAATAATTTTATTGCCGTTTTTGAAAACATTTTTTTTGATTCCGGAATTTTGCCGGTTGCGGTTATCGAGTGCTGATTTCCGGGTTACATGCGGTTTTGATTTCCGGTAGTACATTGAAATGTTTCGAAGGTATACAAGTTTACTCACCATGCAGTTGTATTACTAAGCCAGAAAGCACACTACAGAGGGTGATTAAGGATTAAAAGGTGCATATATAATAGCAGTAAATATATCTAGCAGAACACAATAAAGAAAAAAAAGAGCAGATATACACATATAAAAGAATATATAAGAGGTGAAGGTTATAGCAAGTGACACATAAATGCATGCATATGCAGAGATAAAAGATGTACGAGGCTCCCTACATTCATACTATTATATAAACATCCAAAATATTTTTCCAGAAAAAAAATAAAATAATTTACCTACCTACCTACCCACATAAAAAATTCTGGGTAGGAGAATGGCAAACAAACAATATTTTAATTTAGGCCCTATGGGATTTTGTCACATTGATGCTTAACTGATATCCTTTGGCTTTCACATTTAACAAAGGAAATGGCAGACACAGTACATTTTTTGTCAGCATTTCTAATATACCTCCTTACATTCTTCTGAAATTAATGTGATCTCTTTATTAATGCAAAAATTTTAATGATATAAATAAGATAATGATTGAAAGTCTAATTTTAATTTTTCATACAGCACTAGAATTCCATTTATAATCAATCTAGAGTTATTGTTGGTCATAATTTATTTACAAATATGTGTAGATCCAGGAATTAATTTCAAAATCATAGTATAATTTTTAAAGTGTATTTTATAGGGCAGCAGAAAATATCTTTTCTCTTGCCAAAAATGCATCAAGAATATCCAAATGAATTGCAGGCTGGAAAAAGACTTCAGCAAGGTAAGTATCTAGTTTCATAAGAATTGTAAACCAATAATAACAAACTGTTTCTATCCAGTAACAAAAGTATGCTTTGAAAATTTGCCATTGGCCATCAAAGTAACATTATTTTTTTCGAAATTTACTGAGTTATATCCCTTGTTCTTTTTGCAAATATTATTTGAAATAGTTTCTTTTCCATTATATAAGAAGTTGTGATTTTATACTCTGCAGAATTGTATTTTTCATTACATTCCCATTTTATTCTCAACTTTTCCTAAAGGTAAGACTAGCAATGCTGTGTTGAACATAAGTGCAGAAGAAATTCTGGAAAACATGAGTGAAAGTAACAGTGATGATGATTATACATACACATGGGTGACTGAATCAGCAACTAACACCAAAAGCAATACAGGACAGCATACTGTACCAAGTACAAATATTGCCATTCATGATTCAACTAATCGTTCTAATGCTACCTTGGTACCAGTAGACAGTTCTAAATCATCTGGTCTGAAAAAGTCGTCAGATCATGTATCATCTTCAAGGACAGGAAAATTAAAATTACCAGTGGGTAAGTTTTGTAGGTAATATATCTTGGTCCAGTAATATAATTGTTTTACATTTTAGCTCATCTAGACGAAAGTCCATGTGAGCTATTGTTGTCACTTGACATCTGTCTGTAAATGTTAATATTTTAATCTTCTCCTCTGAAACTGGGCCAATTGGTAATAAAATTTGTTGGAATTGTCTTTTGGTAGTCCCCTTTCACAAGTATGCCAGGGGTCCAGACCTCTAACAATATGGCCACCATTGCAAAAAATAGAAAAAGAAGCAAAAAAATATTTAAAAGTCGTTTTCTATTAAATTATTATGGCAGTTGAGGACAAACTTTGATGCAATTGTCCTTAGGTGGTCCCCAGTCAGAAATGTGTAGGGGGTCCAGACTTTCGATCAGTATCTGTAAGTAAGTCCATTTCTCAGAAATTCATTGGAGGACCTCGTTGGCCGAGTGGTGTAGGTAGTTTGTCATGACTACTACTGATCACTAGCCTGTCAACACTGAGGTTGTGAGTTAGAATCTCACCTGTGGCGGTGTGTGTTCGACTGTGATCTTAATTGACAAGGATTGCCAATTTTTCCTACTGAAGATCGGTACATGGTTCTCTCCGGGTACTCCGGCTTCCTCCACCAATATAAACTGGCCGTCTTGAAATAGCCAAATGTGCTGTAAATGGCATAAAACCCCAACTAAACAAACAGAAGTTCATTGAGATACAGCTGTGATATTAAACTATATTTGTACTGCAATCAATTTATACCACAGAATGCGGTTCAACAATATATGGGTAACTTTGACCTACATTAAGCACATGAGCAAGTCAGATATTGTTCCTTACTTAATATTATATACTCATATAGAAATCTTTAATCTGATTTGTTAAAACAGTGTCACGTGATATTTGCCCATTCGTTGGGTCAACCGAAAATCGTTGGGTCGCATAGTAAGGTCAACCGCTCGCGAGAAAACCCCATGGAAATCCCCTCGTGAGACTCACGTGTTTCCATTTATAGTTACTTCCCTTGATTCAGTAAACAAAAAACATGGTGTCCAACAACAGGTTGCTGGCGGTGGATGAGGCAGAAATGGAACGCCTGCTGTCTGATAAGGACTCCAAGAATACTAAACGGAAAATTTCGAGTGCTGTTTAGTTGAATATTCGATATAATATAACAGTTATCACCCTTGTTGGTGTGTGACCCGACGGTTTGTCTCCCCTCGGAAAGTAAGGTCACCCTCGGGCAAGCCCTCGTGTGACCTTACTTTCCTCTGGGAGACAAACCGTTGGGTCACACACCAACAAGGGTGATAATTGTATAATGTCATATCTCAGTAACCCATGGTGTTAGGTGAATGATAGGTCATCAACTGTAATGCTCTTACATTATATAATGGGATTGGGTCAATTATATAATATGATTGGGTCACTAGAGTGACTCAGTTAAGTTTTTACATTTATGTCCGTTTCTAAGAAACTACTGGTATCCCGATGATCGATTATTATCAAATTCATCTAAGCATGCTGTGACAACTCCTATTCTGACAAATGGCAGATAAATGAGTTGACCCATTTGTTTTTATTCTGATTATAATCGATCATTAGTTATTTATAGGTATCCAGTGATTGATTATGATATATTTTTTCCAATTCCCATCACTATCAGAAACCATGTTTTCAATGATATTACACAACTTCAATCATGTTATATAGTAAAGCCCAAGTCAGCAACATTTGAGTTACCATGATTTATGCCTAATTTTATGCTCAAGTGACATTGATATATATTTTTTTTACATTTACTTTATTTGGAAATAAAATTCATCAATAATATTTCCGAACTATAATCATCTATATAGTATAACACAGCTTTTGAGTCTTTATGACCCAAATTTTATGCTACAGTGTTTTTGGTAAATTTTTTACTTTTTGGTGTATGTCTCAAAAATTTGCGATGATAAATTAATGATATCTCACAATTACAATCATCTTGTACAGTTCAACACAGATAAACAACATTTGAATCATCATGACCTACATTTAATTCTTGAGTAACTCAGTTTCAGCATATAGGTGTATATGTCAGAAACTGGATTAAGTACCACATGGGTTAAATATTTTTCATGCCATGGGATACCAATTTTCATGGATCTTGTGAGTAGTTGGAAACCACAAATTCTACTATGAAATCCTATATATCGTCAAACAATATATTACTTGATATATCCATTTTCAGTACATGCGTATAGAGGCTTTTATATACCAGTAAACGTGAATTGTTTAACAAGAAAAATTACTTTTTTCCACCCGAAATTGTTTATCTTTACAAGATACAACCACAATACATTGTAGTTGTGTACAACAACAATTATGACAGTTTTTTACACTGCAGTACACATTTATGTTGACCGTACCATCTTGATTATTGAACGATGTGAGGGTTAGCTTGGTTAGTCTGTGAAACATGTTTTATTAGCTCACCTGGCCTATACGCCATGTGAGCTTATGTCATCACTTTGCGTCCATCGTCCGTCGTCTGTAAACTTTTCACATTTTGATCTTCTCCTCTGAAACTACTTGGCAGATTGTAACCAAACATTGTAGGAATGATGTATGGAAGGACCTCTACAAACGATCCATCATTGGTTTCTGGTTGGATGAACAACATGGCTGCCAGAGGCCATCTTTGTTTTTTATTGGCCAATTTTCAAAAATCTTCTCCTGAAACTACATGATGAAATGTTTTGAAACTTTGCGGGATTGATGACAACAATACCCTCTACCAACGATGTACTTTTGGTTGAGATTCATCCGCTCAACTGACGGCTGCAACTGTTCAAAGTTTATATTGAAACCATATGGGAAAACACTTTTTTGTCAATTGCTCAGGAACTAGTAGGCAGATTGTAACCAAAGTTGGCAGAAATGATTTATGGAAAGACCTCTATTAAAGTTCATCTTTGGTTCAGGATCAATTAACAACATGGCCACCAGAGGCAATCTTTGATTTTTATTAGCCAATTTTCAAAAATCTTCTTCTCTGAAACTACATGATGAAATAATTTGAAACTTTGCAGGATTGATGACAACAATACCCTCTACAAATGATCCACTTTTGGTCGAGATTCATTTGCTCAACCGACGGCTGCAGCTGTTCAAAGTTTAATTTGAAACCATATTGGAAAAGACTTTTTTGTCAATTGCTTAGGTAGTAATAGGCAGATTGTAACCAAAGTTAGCAGGATTGATGTATGGAAGGATCTCTATTTAATCCCACCTTCGGTTCCGGATGGATGAACAACATGGATGCCAGGGGCCATCTTTGATTTTTAATGGCCAATTTTCAAAATCTTCTCCTCTGAAAATACATTATGAAATTTTTTAGAACTTTGCAGGATTGATGTCAACAGTACCCCCTGAAAACAGTCTTAAAAATTAGTCTTTTTTTGCTTTGTGGATAAATAATGTTCAACTGCTTTTGGTATTAACAGAGATATTATAAATATAACATTGCTGTTTTCTTATAATCTAACAGCAAAAACAGTTGAACTAACTGAACCATCATCATTTGAATTCATTGTAAAAGACAAAGGTATTTCCTTCAATCAGAAATGGAATTCTACAATTCAGAAAGATGCAAAAAATATCAAGGATTATGGATTCCCTACAGATATATCTTCGATTGTGCTGTCCAATGATACCAGAGGCATGGGTTAGACAAACTTAAAGTTAAATAATCTCTTATGTTACTTAAACCAAAGTGGAGAATAAGAAAAAAAATGTTAGAAATTAATTTATCATAGGATAGACAACTTGACTTTTATATCATATGAAGTAGTTTTTGTAATATTGCAATTAAAATGCATTTTGCTTTTTAAAGAAAATTTTTTAATGGGTGTAAATTGATATTTTATTCTTTTATACAAATAAGATATTATGTTTACTGAACTTGATATAAAAACTATGCATATTTTTGTCTTTGTTAAAAATATTAAACTATTATAATGATACTATAACAGTATCTTGTGAGGTTTTATATCTTTAAAATTACCTCAGTTTTAAAGAACCATGAAATTTTCCAGTAAAAACTGTCTCTGGTGTTTTTAAACATGTTTTTCTTGTTATCATTATTTTGTTTTAAAGTTAAATATTCATTCATTTGACCAATTAACAGGAGACTGATTTATGTTGTATAAACAAAAAAAACATTAGTAGAAGAGGAAATAAGTCTTACTATACCCAAGCTGAGTATTAAGCTCAATGTACTTAATTGTACATCTAAAAATACTTCTTTGAGTAAATCATTATAATCTCTTAAGTATTATATAAATTTTATACAGATTAATTTTGTATTACTATTGATCTTATACCTTATTGTAGACAAGACTGAAATTCAAAGACAACAAGAAACTACACCAAATAAAAACAAAACTTTACTGTAAGTTCTCTTCCATTTTTATCACAAAATTGTATTTTTACATGAATTAGAAATGCAAAATACTTTCACACATCAGTTTTTAATTAACTGTGAAGTTAGGTAATACATAGTAAACCTTCAAATGCTCAAAGGCAGTGCAGGGTAATATATAGGTATTTAAAAACTATGTGAAATTTAAATGCTTAAACTCTTTTGAATTGTGGTGTCTATGTTAATTGTTTTATATCCAAAGTTTATTTCTAAACAGTTTTTAAAATGCATTTTAAATTGAAATCTAAAAAATGGAAAAAGCATTAAAATATATAAAATAAATGAACAGTAACAGTACTTTAGATATTTTGATTGTTATAAAAACAGGTATAGACAAGAGAGTAATAAAATAGAGTCCAGACCAAAGAAAAAATCTATTAAACAGTTGACTTCTACAAAAATGTTTTTATCAGACATGGAAGTATTTGAGGATATAGTACCAGAGATGTCCACAATAAAGAAAGGTAAGTGTTAAGGTATATTTCAAATATTTTTTTGTCATAATGGTTCCTGTGTTATTTCATTTATGCCCAATTACAAATCCAGTAGTATAAAATTGGAAGAAAACATCTATGAAATTTAATTTATCTTTCTAGTGAAGTCAACTGGTTGTGTATTTTGTTTGCAGAATATTATTTTCAAATGGAAAATAGAGTTTTTTGTTTGGTTATATAGCATAAAGGATGGCTTCTGTGATGCAGAAAAATTGGGTTCCCTGTCAGTTTGACAGCTCATTTTTTGTCAGATGCATTTTATTTGTACTGATTTTGGGATTAACAACAATTATATTTGTTTTGAGAATGTGCATTAACATTTGCATGGAAAATTGACCTGTACTTTTGTTACAATTACACAGATTATATGTGTTTTTAGATATATTAAATACATTTTTTCAGCATATAAAATAATACTTGTATTCATACGTAATTTAAATTCAATATTTTAATGTGCTTCTAATTAGAAATCAATAAAGAAATTTTATTGTTTCAGGAAAATTAGAAGAAAGTATTGAATTAACAAGAGAGAAATCTCCATTTATAATGCAACACAAGACAGCTTCTCCTATTACACCTTTTCTGTCACCAAAGGTAATTTTTAGATTTTTTTGTTATATGATGAAATTAAACTAGAAATAAAATCACTGTTGTTGAGGACTGTTTTTGTCAAATTTATATTCTTTTCATGAAACTTTGCCACTAATTTTTCCATCAGAAAATAGTATTTTTATTTAATTAAGTTATTTTATTTTTTCTTATATCATGGTTTATTCTATCAAAATTAAATGTATGGTATATGCAATTTCAAAAATGAATAAAGGAGTTGTAAGATTTTTGGTTGTACATGTATTTGAATTTGAAGATTAGATATTCGGAATATTACATTATCAAAATAAATAGATTTAATCAGAAATACGAGGGATTATGTTTTTGTTTTTTATATACAAGTGAAGTTGTCATGATGTAATGATATGTATTTTTCAAAATTTTTTACAGAAGGACAATGAACAAGTATTCACAAGTACTCCAACCAAAGATAAGAATAACAAAGATAAAGAATTTCCTGAGGTATGAAAAAACTATAACTTCACAGAAGTGTCACCAAAGGTGTTTGCTGTTAACCATTTTTCTCCAGGGTGCTGTATAAGGGTGTTAAATTTCACTAGAACTTTAGTTTAATAAGATCTATAGATAAGTATTTGTCAACAAAAATTTAATTAGGAATCATTATATTGGTAATATCCACAATTATTTTTTATTGGAGGAGGAATTATTTTTTCCAAAAAAATATGTAATTTAACTTTTCATAACAATGATTTCAATATATACATAAAGGTTGTATGTAAAAAATACATTACCATTGACTTTTTTCAAAATCGAGAGGTAAAAAATAACAACAAAAAATTTAGTATAACCAATCCCAAATTTCCATATTCTTATAAAACATATATTTTTTCCCCTTTTTTTATTCATTTTTTTATTTTAAACAAAAGCATAATGTTATTCTGATATGGGAAATTACTCTAAGAGTGATAATTTGTGAAAGAATTAATATACAAGGCATGAAATTCAAATGGCTATTAAATCCTATACTACGGTAAGTCATCAGCTCTCTGAAACAAGAATTGCAGTAAAATGGTGTCAGGTTTTCATTTTGGTTATAATAATTTCTTGTAAGTTTTAATGACATTATTGTCTTTTATATTTGACAGTTTGATCTATCATCAGTGCAGATACCAGAGTTTGATGAAGATGAATTAGCAATTCACGAATCTAGAGAAGTTAATTCACAAGAAATTGTATGTGAATGTACAGAAGATGAAATAGATATCCCTGAACCAGTTATTGTATTAGAAAATGCAGCTGATATAAAAAAGGTTTATGTCATTCATAATCACTTGTTATTTGAAGAACACAGTTTAAATACTCATATATAATAGTTTTCAAGAGAATAGAAGGTATTTATCTATATATTAACTTTTCATTGCAAGGAGATATACACTAGCAAAAAATTATGTCATTTTACACCTGAAATTCATAGAGAGTAAAAGTCAGAATTTTAAATGAAATTATTCATGCTACAATGAATGGTGATTCTTTATAAATTTTAATAATAATTTTGTTTGGCACATTTACAGTAAGGGAATTCAATAATTTGCAGTTAGTACTATTGACTATTTTCTTGCCTCTCTTAACAGAAACTAAAACAAAGATTAGTTGTCTAGTTCCATAGTATAATCTCGTATTCCATTTACAGGTGGTATCAAAAGAAGAAGTGAGCATTAAAGATTTTCATGTTATTGAATCAACAAAATCTTCACAGAATTCTAACCAAGAGATATTAACCAAATACAATAGAAATAAATCAGCAGATATTGTTACAAACAACAGAAAGTCTGTTGTGAATACACTGAACAAATCTTTAGAACATCCAAGAAATCTCATTGCCAAAAAACATAAACTGGGATCAAGAAGACCAAGTATAGAAGAATGTTGTATAGCAACTTTCAGTGTGCCAGTAAAACCTCTCAAAAAAGCAAATTCACAATCAGATTATAAACATATTTTAAGAAATACTCCCATAGGTAAGTGTTGATTTTTTTGTGTTTTTTTATATTTTCATATCAGATGTTCATATATAGCATTTCAAATATCTGATTTCAGCAATTGTGAAATTGACAAATATTAATAACACCTGAGTATTTATATTTCTTTAAACATTTTAAAATATGTACAATCTTTAAAGCTACAAATAGTTTGTACTATGTATTTTTTTTTATAAATTTTATATTTTAAAATCTATTATGAAATTGTTATAATAACATAAATACTATAGAATATTTTAGAAAGTGTAATTTTAAAAATTTTGTATCATTTTAATTTATTTGTCTTTTCAGATTGTATACAACAGATATACCAATAATGTGTATCTTTTATGGAGAAAACAGTGCTTTGTAAAGGGAGATAATACAGTCTTTTGGTCTTGTGAACTTTGTTGATTCATATGAAAATATGTAATAATAGACAATTTATTTTAATTGTTTTAGATTTGATATGTGTAATATATCACACAAAAGTGCTAAATTATAATGTTGTGTACATATGTGTAATATTATATTCTTTTGTATTTTAAATAGAAATACAATAATTTACAAGTTGACATGCAAATTGCAAAATTGAGGTTAATTTGCTACTTGAATAAGGTTAATTGAAAATTTTAGGAGTTTTTATGCAAAATTTTGCTTTAGTTAAGGAATACCTATAATATTTCACTACTACAGGAGTATGTCATGCAATATAAAAATGTTATAATGTAATTTGTATTTTAATATGTTAGTGAGTTTTTGAGGTGCAATTTATTAACTGTGATAAGAATAAAAAAGCTGTGATTATTAACAGATTTATGGATAAACCTACTGTGATTTCATTTCGATGTAGACCATACGGATAAGCTGTGATGTAATTTAAAAACGATTTTTGTATCTTAATTAAATTTTGTTAGATAATTGCTTTGTGTATTTTCTCTTTAATAACATTTACATCTCAGGTTTCACTTTTTGACAAATCTGTATTAAATTTAATCATTAAAGTTATTTAATTCAAATTTTTTTCTTGTTTTCTAATTTTCCAAGTATGCTAAGATTATAAGGATAGTTGGTGAGGAATTATTACTGAAAGAATGATTAGTATTCACATGTTATAATTGATGGAAACTGCAGACGTGCGTGTTTTGGTATTTTTTATATTTATCATTTGGGTTTGTTAAGCAGTTTGATGCAATATTTAACTGTTATAACCAGAATAGAATGTAGAAAACATGGAGGGTTGGTTAGATTTTACTTTTCGTTTTGTCCGAGATTGTTCTAACATCACTTTAAGATATTACTTGTAATGGAGAAGAAAGGTTTCCTTTAATCACTGTTTATGGTAATGTACTTGTAAGACCTGGTTGTAGAAAACCTTCCTTATCAATTACAAACCCTTTCTTTAAGTAATGTTTTAACAGGTTATGTTAGATCTGTATTAATAAAACTTTTGTTATTCCTGAACTAATATACATAGTACTTGTGCTAATTGTGAAAGTATACATTACTTTACTGACTGAGATGACACCTGCATTAAACTACATCTTTGAAACTATTCCATACATAATCAGAATTAAGTTTTATGAAATTCATTCAAAAGTCTTATGAACCAGCAGCACCTGCGACATCATTAACAAGGAATATCTTTGCAATTATTTCACCTGGGTAACCCAAATTTTTTGTGGCTCAGCCTGCCATTGTTACTTGACCTTGACACCAGTTACATGCTCGAGTAATCAAGTTCAAGATTTTGGATTAGGTCTGTTCTGAGTGACAATACATGCTAGGTGAACATTATTATTTGATTTGTTGCTAGGAGTCTTGTCTGTCTGACTGGTGTCTCATTTCCTTGACCTCATTTTTATGCCCCAATAGTCAGGTAAAGGTTTTGGATCAGATCTGTTACACAGTTACTATATATAAGTCAGCCATATTTGGTATGCATATATATGAATACCCGGTATGCGTTATAGTGTAAAATGAACATTTAATTATCTCCCTTTAACTTTAATGATAACATTGATCAGTATATAGATCTACTTTAAGATCAGCAGTAGCAGTGAAAGTGCTAGTAGTAAAATAGTCAAAAGTCACTATAGCATAAAATGTAAATTGGGCTAAATTGTACTACAATGTAAACTGTAGATTTTGAATTTACAAACTTCAAAGAAAACTCCCAAGTCAATGTTCAACAATGGAAAAACCAAAAATCTATCAATCAGAAACCCTTTATGTCTTGCACAACTACACATGGCATGCACCAATTCTGTCTAGTTTTGTTTCATTCAAATGTAAGATATTGCCTGAACACCTCAGTTCATAAAATAGATTTTTTCATTTTGAAAATCTAAACTTTAGAATTATTAGACAATCTTTTGTTGGTTAATTAACCTTATTGAGTTGTCCAAGAAAACATAAGAAATTTAAATTTATTTTAAAGGTTGTTTGTATACCTCTAAAATGATTTTAAATGGAGAATTTCAAATAGAAAAATTAATGCACTTGAAAATTTCAAAATTCAATAATTTGAATTTATTAACTCAGATGTATCTTAATATTTGTAAAACTTATTTTAAATATTTTTAATGCACTTTGTGCATATTTCATGCATCACAGGATTGTAATACTTAATTTCATAAAATCGCACAGGGAGAGTTGCCTCTTATTTTACATTGAAAATTCCATAGGTGGATTTTTTTTTCCTCTGGAAGACATGATTGAACAAAAAGTAAGTTCAATTGTTTCAGTTACGACTTAGCTCATTGTCTCTTTCGCCCAAGTGACCAGACAATTCACATTGATAAAGGTATTCAAATTCAGAAAAATCCATTTTAGGAACTGAGGTATTCAGACAATAGATATTTTGCGTTAACAGATTTCCACATATATAGTAATGGCAAAGATGTTTTGCAAAGAAAAGGCAAAAATCAATCTGATCAAGAAAACCTTTTTAGCTTACCTGGCAAAGCCATGTGAGCTATTGCCATCATTTTGCGTCCGTCTGTCCTTCTGTTGTATTCGTCGTTAACATTTCAGATTTTGATCATCTCTGAAACTACTGGGCCAATTGGAACCAAACTTTGCAGGAATGATGTACTAAAGGTCCTCTATGAAATTCCTCATTTCATTTTGATTGGACAAAAAACATGGCCGCCATGGTCATTTTTCATTTCTGATTGGCTGAAACTTAAAAAATCATCTGCTCTGAAACTACAAGTACAAATGATTTGTAAGTTAATACAAATGATGTTTGTGAGGTCCTGTACAAAGATACAGAGATATAGTGTCCTGGGTGCCTCTAGTTGTGTGGAGGGTGTAAGGATGCTGTGCAAATTTTTGTGGTGATTTGTATTATTACTGAAAGACCCAATGATGACAACTTATGAAAAGGCTCAGTGGTTTACACAGGATCTCTTGAATGATTTTCCATATATACTTCCAGTTAAATGTAAAATGACTTGTGGTGGCAATCTTTGTTGTATTTGGTGCAGTGGTTTTTTAGAAGATTTAAATGGAAAGACACTATATGATGACAAAATCATATGGTTCAGGTCAGCCAAGAAAAGTGCAAGATTCCTCTCCAGTTTTCATTCTTCAATATGAAATAATCACTTTTATATGTATTCATTTATTTTAAACATTTAAAATCTACAATCATTTGGGATATAATATGTACAATTGAGTTTCTACATAAAGAAATCAACAGACAACAAATGTAAATCTGTCTATTAGTAATTATATATAAGTTTAATCCAACACCATACAAAATAGAGCATCAACACTCATAAAATGTGAGCAAAAGGGCTCATCATATAAATAGTGTAGAACTTTGTATAATATGTAACATTTGTATAATATAAACATAATAACAAATAAAAACATTTTAATCTACTTGTACAATTGTTAAATTTTATGTATTTTTTCTTATTTTGCAATTTTTGTATTTCTTCTTAATTTCACACTTGTACAACTCTTTCATTTTACTATTTTTTCATCTTTTTTTTCTTTTTTACTTCTCATCCTATCTCTCACTTCCTTACATACACCTTTCACTCCCTATAAGCAGCTTAAAAAAGTATTTCTGCACAAACTAGCACCAATTATCAGTTTTTACAAAGCATATCACAGCTAAACACATCACAGACACATAAAACAATAAAATTTATTGTGTCAATTTCACATAATCAAGGTTTCTTCCCCTGCTTCTTCCTTCAGTAGATCTTTGTTCTGGAGGGCAGAATGGTGGCTAACACCACCAAAATTACTCATGCTGCTGTACTTATTTTTTGCACCCTGCAATTGTATTAATTAGTTCCTATAACATCATTTATTACATGACAATACAAACAGTGCATTTATATGAGAATTGGTACCAGTATCAATATTACTACTAGCTAGTCCAAAGGGCTTTGGTGGTTTCAGAGGAAATAAAAATGCAAGTTGTCAGACAGAAGCCAAGTGATGGCCATAATTCGCTTGCACCTTTGTGTTTGGTTAAATAAATGATACAGCATTCCATTGAATATTAGATATATTCAATTATTTTAATCCAAAATTTAAAAGTTATACTGTCTGTATAATTAGATTAAATTCATTATATATTCCTCATAAGTGTGTTTGGCTGTACTGACAGTTATCCTACCAAAGGTCAATGGTTCTCTAAAGGCCTTTTAGCTTTCCTGCATTAATAAAACTGGTCAATTGCACTAAAGTGGTATAAGAACAAAATCCACCTCTTTATATTGGAGCTTATTGAATAGTACACAATTCTTCAAGCTTTTATTACCAATCAAGATAATTTCAGTTCATGTGGTTTAACAATTTTTCAATATATTTTCTTATTAGTGAAATGTTTACCTGGAACTTGCTGTTTGTCACTTTGAGCAGTGCTTTAGCATATGCCTTTGTACATGCCAAAAGATCTTTTTCAGAGTATCTACTGTAATAAGCTAGTGTTGGGTTCCATGGATCATCTGAACCTGTTATTTTTCTAGACAAGTACATTGCACTTGCTGCCATGAGGGAAGGTTGATACACCGTGAAGTTTGCACCAGTCAAAGACAAGTCTAACAGGTACTGTGACATGTGTGCTATCTAAAATACAAAATATGTATTTAATTTATAAAGTGTACATAGAATACTAAAAACAAATATGAGCAGGGAAAGACTAAAAATATTTAATTCATTGTTTTTATAAATTTATTTTCAAGGTAAGCTGCAATCTGCTAGTCTAAATTTGGAAAGTAATCTGATTGTGGAATCCTGTCTGATATACCAACTGAAATGCAAATGTAAAAATTTTCAGTCAAACTTTCTTATTTAAGTAGCAGAAACTGTTTTTACTCATCAACAGCTAAATTCCTTACATTATTTTTTTTTAAATACAATGCAATTGGGACTGCTTCATTGTTTGATCCATTTGAACACAGCCTTTTCTATGATATCCATAATACTGACAATGTATCTCTCTCCAAATCACCACCCACCAAACATCCACAAAAAATAAATATTAATTTGTAGCCTGGTAGCATTATGAGAAAACAAACCTACTGTTGATCAATAATATTTGGATGCAATCAGATGAGGAAAGCTCAAAAAGTCCTATGAAAAGTTACGGTGGACTAGCTAGGGGTTTTATATGAAATACTATCAAAATTTTACCAACTAACCTCTTTATTTTGACTTGCTTCAATTTCAAGAAAGCGATCAAGAAAAACTGTAGGATCAGCAATGTTGAGGTCAAAGTTCAATGCTTTCAAAACATGAATCTCTAGTTTCAAAACCTGGACTGGCTGAAAACTGTTGTCTGTTAAATTACACAATGTCATAACCTATTTTAACAACAGAATACAAAAAAATATATAATAGTAGACTAGTTCATGAATATTGTCATATTACAAATATTGCAAGCATATTTTTTAAAAACTAGATATTGAACCCGCGCGAGCACGGAAAAATAAGAATTTTTTTTTGTGGTGGCCATATTGACTAAAAAGTTGTTGCGGTCATGTCATTCATGGTACAGAAACTCAATATGGATGTTGTGGAAGGCTTCCCATAAACTTTCCTGTCAAGTAGGTGGTATCAACTGATAGTTTCATGTCTATATATGCTGTAGTATTCCATAAATGGATGTTAATGCAAACTTTAATTAAAGTCAATGAAGCGTGAAATGTAGGTCAACGTGACCCAATTGTCATATGGCTGTTCGTTACTACTGAAGATGTATCCACTGATGAAGTAGACTGTGTGCCACGTAGAATTACAAAAATGGACCTTAAGGTTCCATCAAAGTCATGTCGAAAACACAACCACATAAACTGTCAATATTTTTATTGTTACAATTAATTTCTAAACTGGAACATGATGAAAAGCTTTCATTAAATACACATTTCATAATGCATAACCTTTTTCCTTCAGAATAAATATGAAAATGAAATTGTAGATGTAAACATTTCCTTAGTGACGTATGAATTTTTCAAAAGATGCCGCGAGTTAGGTAGAGCATGTTATAATCAGACGATAAAAGCATTTTTAGTGTGTGGTTGTTTGTGCTTTCCACGTTTATAAAGATGTCCGAGATAAATTTCGTTATTAATGATAAAGTGACCATTTGTTAAAAATATTTTTATCTAGGGTGTATGGTAGAGATATATTTAGACAGGTGACATGACAAATAAAGTAAAAATAGATAACGGTTAGTTTTATCACTTTGTGCAGGTAAACATCCAGGCAATCCAAAAAAAAACAACTAAGTTAGGAATTCCTCTGAATTTACCTTACTTCTTCATAAACTTCAAAGTTCATAACCTTTACAGTTAGGAGAAATTGTGTTATTGTAGAAAAAAAATCTTAAATACATGAAGCGGAAACATCCCACTCGAAGGAGAATGTTTTTAATTTGTTTTATTCTTCTTCCATAATTTCAAACAAAAATACATTTAAAATATGTGCATACTTGTTTATTTAAATCAATGTGTTAAAATGATGCATTCGAGAACTTTCTAAGGGATATGTTGGGAGAATTCATATCGGAAAAGTGCATACAAATTCCATTTGCACATAAACAAAACTGCAGTTTAAATTTATAAATGCAGATTGTCAAATCCGATAACCTTTATAATCTGAGCAATACATCGTTTATTTTGAACCACGCGTTTTGCCGCCTATTCGGCTAATTCGTAAATTTAGTATTATAGATGACTAGTAGGAACTGTTTTAGTTGAACTAAAACATAGGAGTCTTCTTTGTAAATATGAATAATCCACTTTTTTCAAATTTCCTGGTTACTGACAGGATGTAAAGCAAAGTGTGTATATAGTTTATTTAGTCCCCATCATACCAAATATCACGAGTCTATCATTAAAGAAAAAAAATTATGACCCAGACAACCAAACTGTCAAAAAAAACAAATTATTTTCACCTTGGGGTCAAGGTGAAATGTTGATCAAGATGATATGACAGTGTCTCATCAATATACATCTACATACCAAAAAATCAAGAGTCTAATTAATTTCATATTTGCTATACTTTAAATGGCAATGCTGCCAATAAGGGAGGTAACTACATGTATTTTTATCAATGAAAATTATTAAATAGTCTAAAAAAATTCCTTCCTTGAACCAGCCCCCCTCCCTCCTATTTTTAAAGATCAAATGGTTGTTCCCTTATATTCAATCATAATCACATGTAACAGCATTCAGGCCACAATTAAAAAAAGTCTTTGTTTCCCCATCCAGGTCAGGATTTTAAGGAAGACCAGGCAGGCAGTACTTTTTTTGTCGTATGTATTTTGTGGTTTTTGGTTTAAATAATGTAATGTAGGTATAAAAGATAAATTAAAAGTGCAGGTTTCATTAGGACTGGTTGTCCATCAAAAACAGACCAATACGCATGGCCTGTATGGCAAGCCGTTTTTATATTTATTCAATTTCAAGATATCTTATAAAGTTCTTTGAAACTAAATTAGATATCTTATATAGTTTATAAGATATCATATCTTTTTAAAGATATGTTTTAAACAAATATTTTGTATCTTGTATAATTTATAAGGTATCTTTAAAAGTGTATAAGATATCTTATTTACTTTTCAAGATATCTTATTAACTATATGAGATATCTTATTAGCTATACAAGATATATGATTGATTTATCAGATATTGTATTTAGTAAATAAGATATCTTAATTAGTTTATAAGATTATTAAGATCTCAATTAGTTTATAAGATATCTCTTAGTTTATAAAGTATATAAGATATCTCATTTAGTTTATAAAGTATATAAGATATCTTGTAATTTTTATATCATATTTAATTTAAAGTTAAGATATCTTATTAAATGTTTAAAAGAAACTATATAAAAGATATCTTATTTAATATATAAGATATCACAATTAGTTTACAAGATATCTTATTAAACTTCACATCTTGAAAGTGTAATAAATATAAAAACGGTTTGCCATAGGCATGAGGTACATTCCTGCCACTGTTCCAATCACCATGCTTCATTTCAGTAAATCTGACTCCATATGTATCACTCTGACCCACATTGCAAATCAAGTTACTGCAAAGCCTTTTAATGATGTCTGGTGAAATGTTGGACCAATATCAGACATCAAAGGATTTTATGGACAATAGAGGAGAAACAATACTGAATGCTTTAAACTAAAGGCTCCAAGGAGCCTGTATTGCTCACCTGGACTATGTCAATCTTGACTGGCAGCCTGGAACATTGCTGTTAAGTTCCAATTGTCTCACTGGTTTCAGTGAACTTCCCATTACTTCATATGTAAAACTAAGTTCCGCTCTGGCAGCCATCTTGGATGGTGGACAGGGTCAACGGATATAATTCTGAAAGAGGACCAACTAAGGATCATTGCTGCCGATTCTTCCAATTGGCCAAGTGGTTTCAGACAAGATCTTTAAATTCCACATAGGGTCCTATGTTAAACTATGTTCGGCTCAGGCGGCCATCTTGGATGATGGATGGTGTCATCGGATAAAATTCTGAAAGAGGACCACCTAAGGACCATTGGTGCTTTGTTCCAATTGGCTGAGTGGTCTCAGTCAAGAAGATCTTTAATAAGTAAATTCCCCCAAGGGTCCCATGTTAAACTATGTTCGGCTCTGGTGGCCATCATGGATGAAGGGCTGGGTCATTGGATATAATTCTGAAAGAGGACCATCTAAGGACCATTGCTGCCAAGGTTTGTTCCAATTGGCCTAGTGGTTTCAGAGGAGATGTTTAAAGGAAAGTTTAGGATGACGACAGACGTTGGATGCCAAGTGATGGCAATAGCTCACATGGCCTTTTATGAGAAAGAATGGGATTGAGGGGAAAAAGTCAATTTTTATTAAGGTGCAAGTAAGCATAGAGTAAACACTTTCCCAACTTGGTACCATAATTATCACATAAAAGAGTCAAAACCCTTTACTTGACCTATTTAAATCGGTCATGAATACCCAATGTTTTCAGGTATGTGGACCATACTTCAATTATGTATAGGGTTACTGAGAAGTAGAGCTCGCCACTAGTTCTGACACAGACAAAACTTCAATCATGTTTAGCTCTGCAACATTTCCATTCAAGACAAATAATGACATTTACCCCAGTAAATGAATATGAAGTGAACTTGATAAATATTAGTTAAAAGTGATGAAATTGATTACCTCTGGAGGAAATCTTTCTACATACTTGGCTGCTATGAAAAGACAGGTTATCCCAAGGAGTTGTAATAACTGAAGTTTTACTCCTTTTAAGTACAGAAATCTGTCTATCAATGCTACAGTGAGATGTATTGTTTGTTGACAGAGTTCCTGATGTACCTGAAAGAAAACATTCGATGTAAATATGAATTTACTCAAAGCCAAGTCTGTCCTTTATAACAGATTATTCTGTAGTTTACTTCTAAATTTTTAACAAATACTTAAAGAGTTCAATATTCCATAATACTGTACTCAGTTCAATGTAATGCTTTGAAAAGTGACATTACTGACTTTGAAAAGAGTTTTTTGTCAATTATAAAGTTTTGCCACACAAAAGTGCTACTGCATGAATATTGCCCTTAATTTGCAGATAATCAAATACATTTGTGAGCTCATGCAATATATCTTTCTGCACAAGACCATATTTTTTACCAACTTTCTCAGGCTTCATCATTTTGAATAGGTTATAATATAACCTACTTTGAGGTAGCTTACGCTTCATAAAGCGTGAAGCGAAAACTGACCAGAGTATGTTATACAAATATAAACAGTTCCAAAATTTATAACAATCCTTAGATTATTAAATTTTCAAAAAATTATGATCCAAAATTACAGATAGAATCATTTGAATAACTATTTAACAAGTGGATTTTTAAAAATAATTACACCTTATGTAAGAATCCTGGGTTTTGATTGGTTGATAGCCAGTGTATTTTTCACCAATTTACTTTTATCAAATGAATATCGTTCATTTTTAAACAGCGCCGGGGTATATGCAAAAAGAATATGTCTTTTTTACCCTCTTTGCCGTGGTATTTGCCAAAAAATACTCTATCCGACTGGACGCTTGTAATGTCATGATCATTAATGCGTTTTGTACGTTAACATTCGGTGTAATTAAACAGATATAGCATGTTCTTGAGGGGTATTTGCGAAAAATACCAGTCTTGAGAATGAATTTCCTTCGCCTTACGGCTTGCGAAATTTAACATTCTCTCGACTGGTATTTTTCGCAAATACCCCTCCTTAACATGATATATCTGTTCAAAATTATTATAAAAATTGTCTCTTACAATTCAAATTTAATTATATTCACACAATGTTGATATTTAATGTAAGATAAAATGACCTTGACCATATCAGCCAGTGTATATAACCACAATTGGTATTTGGCCATGTGTCTGTTTGAAAACAATTCAGATGAGGATATATACAACAACCAAGTCCAAAGCAGTTATGTTTTCATGAACGATTTTTCTGTCTTCTCTTGTCAGTAATTCAATACCTTAGAAACAGTCAATTATATATTTTAAAGGCACCATTTACCTGGACTTGTATAAGCCAGTCTGTTAGTATTGCTCTCATCTGTGGAGTAACTTCTGGATCTGATGACAAATAATCATCTGTAAATGTGAAACGTCTCTCCACAGACTGAAAAACCATACACAATTTACTGAGATAATAGTAAAGTTTACTATATCATATAGTTATATTTTGCAGTAATGTCCTTATTGCTGAATTTATTGACATTATTGAACTATTTTACAAAAACTAAGATATTTTCTATATTAAAACCAGAGGCTGCCAGGAGCCTGTATTGCTCACCTGATATTTCCATTTGTTCATTGCTAAAGGACCTTGAGATTAACATCCATGCCATGTTTGGTTTCAATCCATTCAATGATTTGCAAGACAAAGCCATTGTATGTAATTCCATAGGGTCCTATGTTAAACTAAGTCTTCTGCTGACAGCCATCATGATGACAGATTGGCAGCAAAGCAACAACACTTGGTCAGAACATCGTGAAGGAACATTCATGCTATGTTTGGTTTCAATCCATTCAGTGGTTCTCTAGAAGATTTTTGTATGTATTTCCCATAGGTACGTACTATTTATGTTAAACTAAGTCCCCTTCTGGCAGCCATCTTAGATGACGGATCAGCATCAAATTAACAACACTTGGTCGGCACTGCATAAGCAACATGCATGCCATGTTTGGTTTTAATCCATTTAATGGTTCTCTAGAAGAAGATTTTGTATTTATTTCCCATAGGGTCCTATGTTAAACTAAGTTCCACGCTGGCAGCCATCATAGATGACGGATCAGTAACAAAGTAACAACTCTTGGTCAGCAACTTATAAGGATCATTCATGCCATGCTTGATTTCAATCCATTCAGCGGTTCTCTAGAAGAAGTTCAAAATGTAAAATGTTGACGGGACAGACAGACAACAGATGAAAAGTGATGGCAATAGCTCACATGACACTTTGGGTCAGGTTAGCTAAAAAGGCATATTTTGAAAGGGAAATACCCAAGGACCATTCCACCAAAGTTTGGTTCAAATTGTACCAGCAGTTAGATTTTTAAATTTTTTTTTTTTTCATCTATTTTTGTCAACAATGGTCATATTCAGCTCCAAAGTTCAGACACCAGGCAACATTTTGAACAAAAGGCTACCAAAAGCCTGAAACGCTCAACTGTTATTTTTTTTGTGTAGATCTTGCACCAATTTTTATTTTTGCTATTTTATGTATACCGTAGCAATTTTCGCCTTCATATTGACTTGTACAGCTAAAATATAGAACCCTGCACCCAAATATATATGGTTGCTAGGGACTTTTCCATTGGTTGCTATGGATTTTTTCAATGACCTTGACCCTTGAGCTTCCATATTGACTTCTGAAGCTATATTATAGCATCCTGAATCTAAATATATATGGTTGCTAGGGACTTTTTCAATGACCTTGACTCTTGACCTTTCTTTTTGACATGTACAGGTAAATTATAGGGCCCTTTACCAAAATATATATGGTTGCTAGGGATGTTTTCATCAGTTGCCATGAACTTTTTCAATGACCTTGACCCTTTACCCTCCATTGCTTGTAAAGCTACCATTTAAATTATTTCAAGTTATGCTCTAAACATCTGTGACAATATGTCAGACCATAATTTTTACTGATAATTACTGCATTTCCATGTTCATATTAATTGGATATCTCACTTTGCTGAAAATTTTGAAATTAACAAACCAGGGGCAATAACCCATACAGGGTTCCCACAAAAAAAATCATCTCAAATTCAAGGACTTTTCAAGGTGTTTTCCAGTGCTTTCTCATGATTTTCAAGGTCCCTTTTGTGAACAAATCTAGCGCCATTTCGTCGGTTTTAAACATAAAAGAAAACATGCTTAGAAGATACTGTTACTTAAAACGCTCAAAAGATTACATACAGGAGACATAGCTGGATTCAATGCGAAATTGCCTTTTGTGTTACCCTTTATACAGCAACAGTAAGGCAATCAAATAATGATTTTTGCATAGTGACGCTAACAATGCGAAACGGATCGAAATAACAATTAACGAGAAAAAGACAAATCCGGTAAAATCCTGCTTTTTTCCCAGATTTTCACGATTTTTCCGAATTTCAAGGACTTTTCAAGGCCTGGAAAATTCAAAATGAAATTCCAGGTCTTTTCCTGTTTTCCAGGTTGTGTGGGAACCCTGCCCATAAACGGGTTAACCGATTTGGTCAAAAATTTCATGGCAGGTAGATATTGACCTCAAACATTTTTACTTCTGGTCAGTTTTGCTCTAACTGCTTTAGTTTTTGAGATATGAGCCAAAAAGTGCATTTTTCACCTAAGTTCTATTTTTAGCCATGGCAGACATGTTTCCAAATGTACAAAAAAATAAAAAACTTTATACTAGATACCCTAAGGATAGACAGAGTGAAAAGTTTCATCCTAAGTTTGGCTGAAATTGAACGTGTAGTTTCAGAGAAGATTTTGGAAAATTTAAAAAAGACGAAAAAAATGTGAAAATTGTCTTTAAAGGGCAAAAACACCTATAAGGGGTCAATTTAAAATTTTGTACATGTTGGCTTGTGTGTAGATCTAATAGTGTGTTGAACATTTTTTTATGTTTACAGTTTGTCTATCTATAATGATATTCAAGATAATAACCTAAAACTGCAAAATTTCCTTGAAATTGACAATTCAGGGGCAATAACCCAAAAAAGGATTGACCGATTTGTCTGAAAATTTCATTAACTTGGCCTGATGAAGATTTTTACCAAATGTCAGTTTTGCTCTAAATGCTTTAGTTTTTGAGATATAAGCTTAAAACTGTTGTTTACCCCTATGTTCTATTTTTAGCCATGGCGGCTATGTTTCTCAACAGAGAAGAAAATAAAACAGTTTATTCTAGATACCCTAAGGTAATCATTCAGACTAAGTATGGCTGTAATTGGTTCAGTGGTTTCCGAACAGAAGATCTTTGAAAGTTTACAACGGACGGACGCCGGACACCAAGTGATGGGAAAAGCTCACGTCCTTTTAGGACAGGTGAGCTACAAAGGGACAACAAAAGTTTTGTCACAATTGACCTAGGGGTTAAGAAGATTTACTCAGTTCTGCTGTGGCAGCCATCTTGGTTAACAGTCGGGGTCATCGGACATTTTAAAGTAAAGTCTGAAGACCCAACAGACATATAGAGAAGTCAGGAATATTTCAATTGGCTCTTTGAGTCAACTGTGAGAAAAATTGATTTTTACCTGTAAATAACAATATACATCCTGGGCATATTCTGGACAATTGAAGTGGTCATTTAAATGAGCATATATGTCAACAACATCATATGGACGTTTTACAAACATCTCTCTGATCTTGGCTGTAGGATCTAACATGTCCATGTCCATATCCATTGGTAGCAAATCTACAGATTCAAAAAATCAAATGGTTCATAAAAATGTTATAGAAAGATTGAATTTTCAAAATGAACATTTTCTCTACATTATTCTTATTTTACAGTATTAGAAAGAATATGTTGCTTTATTTGATTTAAATTTCTATAATCTTGTTCAATTGGAATTAAAGATTACATCTTTGACATTTCTAAGGTTTTTAATTTTGTTGCATTTGTAATAAATTTCTCATACTACTCACCATCGTCCAAGATGGCTGATGGTTCTGGGTTGACAACATTGAAGGAATTGGACTTCTTAGACTTATTTTTACACTTCTTTCCTAAAATAAGAGTTACATATTGAACAGCATGATATAAGAAAAAACTGTTTATATCCCTTATATAAATCAAATGTCAATATAAACACACATTACCAGTATTATTTCCCCTTCCTTTGCACTGAAAAGGGAGGGGGGATCTCTCCAATAATGCCATTATGTGCATTTCAAAATACATTTTTTTCTTTGTGGCCAATGCATCCTATTCAGCTTTTATTTCTACAACCCACATATTACAAAGCATTAAAAAACCAAAAGCTCTGTTAGTTGAGAGTATAATGAAGCTTCTTAATGTGTTCACTTTACAAAAGGCAATAATTTAGTTGAATATTACAGACCCATTATTTGCTGAGCCAGTTTGTTCTTTGCAAAACTGTAGAAATTTTTCTCCTTGGTCTTTTCCTTTTTTGCCTTTGTAACAAGCTCTGCCACTCCATTAACATTAGCATGAATGTTCTGACAGTCTTTTAACACTCTTCTCTCCTGAAGATGTTAAATTCATTTCTATATGTATATGGTTGTATCTTTATTCAAGTTCAATCTCTAAGCACAGTTTTCTAGGAGTCTGTATCACTCAAACAGATTTCACATGCCCATATATAGCAAATTTTATTTTTGGCTTTGGCATACATCATAGTTGGTGGATGGCGTTTGCAGAAACGTTTGTAAGAATGCTATCTAAAACCCATTCTTGCCAAGTTTGATTCCAACTAGATCAGGGATTTCAGACAAAACCTGTAAGTGAATTTTCTGTCAGGTCTAGGAACAGATTTGTAGACATCTTGGTTGGCAGTCTCGGTCAAATGTATATGTATTTGAACAAGCATTCTGAGAGTATTGCTGAGCAATACAATATCCCACTGGCTTGAGCTGTGAGAAAACACACTAAATCTCTTTCAATATGTGAATTGGACACAGATGTATGGACAGAGTGATATCTAAAAATCCTAAAACTGTTTGCAAGGGGCACACAATAATTACCAGATCAGCCTGAAACTCAAACTTGATCTGTACCTCAACATGTTTTAAGCCCATATACCAAAAATAAGATCACTTAGTAAAAAGATTTGCAAAAAAGTCCAGAAAACTAATATTTTGACAATAATTCCTATTTCCAAGGGTGATAACGCTCATATTAATTATCTGATCAGCCAGAAGGTCAGATTTATCTATAGCTTATCATTATAAGCTCACATACCAAAAATAAGATTATCTGGTAGAATGGTTTCCGTAAAAAGTCTGGAAAACTATTTTTTGGAAAAACTTTCTATTTCCAAGGGCAATAACTCTTATTATAATCCAATCAGCATGAAACTCAAATTTGATCTGTAACTCATCATTACAAGGTCACATACCAAAAATAAGATCAGTTGAACAACCTAACGGCCACTACTGCCAAGTTTGGTTCCAACTGACTCGAAGGTTTCAGACAAAGACCATTCCAAAGTCTAGTTTCAATTTGCTCAATGGTTTCAGAAGAATTTTGAAGGTGTTTAAATTAATGATGATGGACACAAGTGATGGCAAGGTGAACTATGAAAAGCTATATGGAAAAAAGTATGCAATGCGTCAAAATAAAAATTAATGTCATTCTCTTTTACAAGGTTTTAAGAGTAATCAAATATTTTCATCCGGGTACTAAAACTTGCACCTTCTGTCAAAATCATCTAATACTGATTCTCAAGATGTTTATCAGAAATCTAATTCTTCATTTGAACTTTGACCAAATTTATAATAGGTTTACTTCTGTTTGGTACAAATAATAACAAGAGTGGACACAAAAATGTCTCGCCTGTCGTGTATTTCTAATGAAAGTAAATGCTATCAGACATACATTATAAATTTTAAGCTGTAAATAATGAGATAAATGTCAATGCTGCTGATGCCTGTATGAACGCTAAAGCTGCTGCCAGGCCTGCTGAAGACAACTACAATAGTGTCTTCATAGTACTAATTGTATAGGTTATTATTCGATATATGAAGATATGCTGGATAACTGTGGTTAAGAGTGAAATAACTTTAATAGTGATATACCATTGATATAGAATATTGTAACTAAAGATGGCAGTGAACAATGATAGTATGATTGTTATATTTTAATACAAGAAGAATATTTAAACACAAGCTTTTGAAGGTGCTGAAAAGTGATAAAGTTACATCTGTAGTGAGTTATAAAAACATTAAAAATACTGAAAAAGAAAGTTATTATTATCAACCAAATATAGTAGACCTATTGCATACAATATTAAAAAAACAGGCCAAAACACAAAAAATAAACTATAACCACTGAACCATGAAAATGAGGTCAAGGTCAGATGACACCTGCCAGTTGGACATGCACACCTTACAGTCCTTGCATACACCAAATATAGTAGACCTATTCCATACAGTATTTGAAAAACAGGCCAAAACACAAAAAATAAACTATAACCACTGAACCATGAAAATGAGGTCAAGGTCAGATGACACCTGCCAGCTGGACATGTACACCTTACAATCCTTCCATACAACAAATACACTAGACCTATTGCTTATAGTATCTGAGATATGGACTTGACCACCAAAACTTAACCTTGTTCACTGATCCTTGAAATGGGGTCGAGGTCAATTGAAAACTGTCTGACGGGGACGAGGACCTTGTAAGGTACGCACATACCAAATATAGTTATCCTATTACTCATAAGAGAGAAATTAACATTACAAAAAATATTAACTTTTTTTTCAAGTAGTCACTGAACCATGAAAATGAGGTCAAGGACAATGACATATGACAGACGGAAACTTCGTAACATAAGGCATCTATATACAAAGTATAAAGCATCTAGGTCTTCCACCTTCTAAAATATAAAGCTTTTAAGAAGTTACTTGTTAACGCCGCCGCCGGATCACTATCTCTATGTCGAGCTTTCTGCGACTTAAGTCGCAGGCTCAACATAAATTAGTTCCAGCAAATGTTTTGTTTGTAATTAACTTCCCATAATTTATACCATTTGTGCAGGAGGGCCTGTCATTTTTTCATGATGAATATTTTCTTTCATTTTATCTGGACTTATCTCCATGTGTTCATATCCAGCATTTTCTCCATTTGGTCTTGGTTTCAGGCCCTGATTAGATCCTGTTATACCTTTATTCTTCCTTGGTATCAAATTGTTATTGGTCGTAAAGGCAGTAGCCATTTCTGAAATTATACTAAAGAGATCCATTATGAAAATGACTCACATCAAGAATCATAAATATAGAATATCATATGGTTTTTTCGTACCATATCCCATATCAACACCAAGAAACCGATGTCACCCCAAGAGCTAGCTCCATATTATATTCTCTTAATCATATATTGTTTATAATTTTGATGCCAGTTGTACATTGCGATCATGTCATTCTTTATAGGGCTACTTTATGTGTTTCAGGCAGTATCATATGGGCAAAACTACTTATATCAATGTTAAACATATGATAAGTTGCAAGACTATATCTGAGTAACAAACTGAATGCTAAAATTGCTTTGGTCAATGTGATGGATTGAAGCTGTCTAACTACTACTAACTATCCCTAATTTAGCACCAGAGTTATATTATATAAAGTTTGTGTGTTACTAAGTGTCTAGTCTTATTTTTATCCATGTATTTTTGCAGACCTAAGATCAACTGTTCAAAACTTTACAAATTGAGTTATCCGTTGGACATAGTAATGGTAACATAATTGTGTATAGAGCATGGAGATGGAAAGTGCATGTCAGAGGTTTCAATTTTTTCTGTGTATTAAGGTTTTTATCCTTTTGAATAGGAATTTTAAAAGAACTTTATATTTTAATGACAATCTTAATTTCCTTTGCAAAAAGTATACAACTGTCAAAATGAAATTTGGTACAATTATTGTTAAGTCATTTAAGCCACCATGAGTCAGACTACTAAAGGTTTTGATTTTTCTTATAAAACTTCTCTCCTTAAAAGGTTAAGCTTGTTGTCAACACTCATCAGAAACCATATGAAGAATTGCACTAACAAGGTCACAACATATGAAAATCAGATAAAATTTATCTCCCTTTTAAGACAGAAGAGCTAGAATCATTTTGCTTTATTTACATCTTATGGTGTACGTGTTACCTAAGAGTAAAGTTTCATTGGATTTCATTATACTGTTTAGGAGTTGTGTTTACAAAGTCAATACAAAATTTGGAATCAAATATTTAAGCTGAATTATCTCTTTTCAAGGCAAATTCTAAGGATTTCAAATCCAACAAACAGTAAAACATTCAAAACTGTACACACAAAAATATTCATGAAAATATTGAAATATCCATAACTGCTATATCATGGCTAACAAATTATAAAGTTCAAGATGCAATTAGTAAACGAGTATTTGTATTCATTTTAAATTTAAATCTCTCAATCTAAATCTGTAAACATATGAAAATTTGTAATAATATTGAGAACTTGAGATTGGAATTACTTTGCTTTGTATGTGTGAAGTTTCGCAAATTCCATCCAAAGGTTTATGAGCAGTTTAGCCCATACAAGATGGACTGTGTGACTCCTTTATACCCCCCAGACTTTGTTTTTGTTTGGGGAGACTATATAGACAAGCAGTTTGCTAAACTTCAGTTTGTCTAGAACTTTTTAATCATTTCTGGAAATTAAGGGATCTGATAACATTTTATAGTAAGATACTTCCATACTAATGTCAAGTTGGATTTGACAGGTTGGATGAGGGTTTATCCTTAAATATGGCGTCTTCTTATTTTTTGAGAGGTAAATTTAAGTGATAAAATTTTTCGAATTTTTACTCATTCATTCAAAAGGGAAAATATTCATATAAATAATGCATCATGTTTTAGCAAAGAATATTTTTACCTTACACTAACAATGACATTACATATGTCCATAAGTTACAAGATTTCCTGGACATCTATTTCACCAGACAAGATATGATGTTTTTTATGAAAAGTTGTAGAAAATTAGATGAAAATACTTTTGAAGCACTTGAAATTTACCCCTAAAAAAGGAATTATTCCCCAGTTTAGGGGTTACTCATTAAAATGCTTGTCCCAACCTGTTTGGTATAAATCTATTGGTACCTTCAATGTCTATCACTTTTTCTTTACCTTTTCTTCTTTTTTCTCTACAAGTTGATAGGTTGCTAGGGTAAAAAAAAATGTGCACAAATTTTTGGACATTTTAGTTGCAATTTTGTTGCATTTTGGTCAAAGTCATGTCAAGTTTTTTGGGGGGCTAGAAGGATGAAAAATGAAAATTTTATATAAGTCTGTCAATAACTTGGTACTTCTTATTCCTACAACTTTGGAAGTGGTTCAAATTCATTTAGAAAGGTCAAACTATCATGAGAAATACCCTAAAATATCTACATAAAAGCAAGAAGTAAAATGTAATTTTTACCGATCTTTACTGAAAATGCAATTCTGCAAGATAAAGGAAGAAATCATGGATGATATCGGAGGGTCATGAAAGAGATGAAAGGGAAGAAAAGAGAGATAACTTGTAAGCAACTTTTTTCTTTATTTTAAAGAAAATCATTTTCCTGATATTCAATTTGGCAACACAAAAGATGAGAAAACCTTTCACCAGCTTCTGGAAGTTATAACAATTTTGCCCAAAAGAAAGGAAATTTGGGATTTTCCCCCATTTGGTGTGGAATTTCTACCCGACACCAGTGCCAAACACTTTAAGAATCAAATTTTACTTTAGTATAGTAGAAACATGTCTATTGCATAAAAAATTAAATGCGCAATTTTTTAAATTTAAGATGCTGAAAGTTTTTGTCTTATGTCGGAGAGAGAACATTTGTATTTTAAGACTGAACACAAGTTTTAAAAGGTTTCCTTCCTTCAAAATAGAAAAAATGAGCCTTATGTCGTATTTTGGGGGTTTAACCTCAAGAAGTCCCTTAAATACAAACCAAAAATGGGATTTTGGTCCCACTGCTTTTGGTTTTTTGAGAGCTGGTGCTATAAAAATCAATACACTTTAACACTAAAATAAATTCTTTATTTAAAACCATCAACGAAAATTGAAACAGTGAAACGACGCCTTTTTTAATGACAAAAGGGTTAAATCACATATATATATCTGTCTACCTGATGTGTTCTTCTCTTCTCGGTTCTTTGAATTAACTCTAACGATTTTGCGCACTGTATTTTAAACCCGTCATAGCTAATTTGCATCACAAAGAGTTCCCGCCAATATTCTACGGATTGTGGGTCCACTCGTTTTGAATTTCCAAAAAGCCAATAACATTTTTATTCAGAAGTTTAAGTGAATCTAGGTTCTTTTATGAACCTGAATTTGATGGCCTTGTCAAAGGTATTCTGATAATTTTTTATCGCCAAACGGATGTCTGATTTTTATGAACACTAAAAATCAATCGTAGCCAATAGTTAATTATGAAAAATGTATGATGCGTATCAAATATTTATTTTTTGTATTTTCATATATATTAAAACACAGTTTAACTAGACTGAGACAGTCAGAAACGACAGCTATCCCCGCATTCCACATAATTGTATCCCTGTGCACCTTTTTCACAGTTATACCTTTGAATACAGGCCCAAATTTTGGAAAATTAAAATTATAAAACCTTATTGCACATCTGCATACAGCGTATGATAATACTGTATAGAAATAAAATGTATAAAATGAAAAACGAAAGAAAACTTTCAGTCACCCACTTATAATTCCCAATTTTTTAAATCTGACCCCTAAAGGCCCCAATTGTTGAAAATCACAATTCTAAAACCTAATTGCACATCTATATACAGTATGTGACCATACCGTTAAGAAATTAAATATATAAAATGAAAAATGAAAGAGGAGTTTAGGTCACAAGCTTAAATTCCCGATTTTCAAAATTCAACACCGAGTTCTGAAAATCAAAATTCTAAAACCTTATTGCACATCTACATATAGTATGTGAGAATACTGTATAGAAAACAAATGCATAAAATGAAAAATGAACGATCTCGAGGAGTTTAGGTCAGAAGCTTAAATTGCAAATTTAAGAAATTCGACCCATGTGGGCCCCAATTTTTGAAAATCAAAATTCTAAAACCTTACTGCGCATCTAAATACGATATTTGACAATCCTTTATATAAATTAAATACATAAAATGAAAAATAAAAGAGGAGTTAAGGTCACAAGCTTAAATTCACAATTTTCAAAATTTTGCGCCTGTGGACCCCACTTTTTGAAAATCAAAATTCTAAAACCTTGTTGCGCATCTACATACAGTATGTGACAATACTGTATATAAATCAAATGCATGAAATCAAAAATGAAAGAGGAATTTAGGTCAAAAGCTTAAATTCTGCTTTTTGCGAAACTCGACCCCTCTGGGCCCCAATTTTTGAAAATCAAAATTCTAAAACGTTATTGCATATCTACATACAGTTTTTGATAATACTGTATAGAAATTAAATGCATAAAATGAAAAATAAAAGAGTAGTTTAGGTCACAAGTTTCAATTCCTAATTTTCGAAATTCGATCCCTGCGGGCCTCGATTTTTCAAAATGAAAAAATTCTAAAAACTTAATGCGCATCTACATACAGTTTGTGACAATACTGTATAGAAATTAAATGCATGAAGTTAAAAATGAACGAGGAGTTTATGTCACAAGAAAATGTGACGGACGGACGGGGGCGATAACAATATCTTTTTCGAAGTGCGGGGGTAATTATTGATCAAATTGAGTTTTCATATTTTTTAAGGGAGAGAAGGGTATATGATGTACTTACTGACAATGAAAATAATAGGATAATGTCACAATCGCAGATTTTTCCCAGTTTTATCCGTATTGAAGACTTGCTTTTGACTTTAAGATGAATACCAGCAATCCTCGGATTTGACTATTGTCACCCGCATGTCAAAAGTTTATTTACCGTATCCATTCTTTCATATTATATGTAGGTGCTTATTTTTTTAAATTTGTTTGTTAAGTTATAAATATAAATACTTATTCTTTGGAATAAAACAGTCATTCTTGGCTTCCAATTAACTATAGCCACTAAAACAGTATTTCTTGGCTTCCAATTAACTATAGTCACTAAAACAGTCGACATATCATTCTTGGCTTCCAATTAACTATAGCCACTAAAACAGTCATTCCTGGCTTCCAATTAATTATAACCTCTAAAAGGTACATTGTTTTGGTCACCTATATTGAATAAAGGGCTTAGTTTAAGCGCAGCATGATACTACCGCTTACTGGCAGGAAAACATTTAAACCAAGTGTGGGTATACTATTATGCTTGACCCAATAAAGTGTTGGATATTATTATATACATTAAATAGAAATATTGGACATACTTTAAAAAGCAATGAAAACAAAATTAAAAAATCCAGCTACGTTGATTTTTTGGCCTTTAACCCTCTATATCTCGAAAACTGTAACAGACAGGAACAATCTGTTGGTATACTACCAAAAGCACTCATCAAGATAAATTAAAAGAAAGTAGAGGCTCCCATAAGCCTCTATCGGTTACTTGGACTTTGTCGATTAAGACTGACAGCCTGGAAAATTACTGTCAAGTTCCATCTGGCTCTGTCACTGGTTTCAAACAGAAAGATCTTTCGGTGATTTTTCCTATTAGGTCCTATGCTAAACTGTGTTCCGCTTTTGCAGTCCCCTTCAATGGCGAACAGTGTCACCAGATACAATTCTCAAGGAATACTAACAAAAGACCATTGCTGCCAAGTTTTGTTTCATTTAACAAATTGGTTTCAGATCAGTAAATTTCCCATTCTGTACCATGTTTAACTATGTTCAACTCTTGATGACAGGGTCATCGGAAACAGTTCTGAAAGAGGACCACTTAAGGACTATTGGTTGCAAGTTTTGTTCTAATTGGCCCAGTGGTTTCAGAGGAGAAGATCTTTAAACGAATTACGACGACGACAGACGCTAAATGATGGCAATGGCTCACGTGGCCTTTTGGGCCAAGTGAGCTAAAAATCTCAATTGAAATCGGATGAAAAATAAAGATTTATTTTTCTTCCCAAAATTGCTAACTTTGATCCCTTGTATCTCGGAAACAATAAAAGACAGAACAAATTTATTGACATACTAATGAAAGCACTCATCATGATGAATTAAAAGAAAAAGTCCCGTAAGACTTAAATCAATTCCGATTTAAAAGAAATTTACACATAAACAACGTACAAACCCAAAGGCATAATTTGGGTTATTATATTTATAATCTTAAATAATAAATGGGACTACAAAGACATCAATCAGGCAGTGTCAATGTTGAGCCTCAGGGTGTAAGACGTTGTAAATATGGCTTCCTGACATCTACCGGTTTGATTTCTACTGTGTTGTAAAAGGTTTCATCACCATACTGGTAAGTTATCCACATTTTAAAGAGAAATTCTTTTTTCACTTAAACAGTAAGTGGGTTTTAGTCTAGTTTTTCACAAAGCGGTCTACTTCTTACCAGTTAAAAAATAATTTGCACCCCAAGTATGTTTAGGGCAATCATATGGTTACACGTGGAATAACTTTCACAACGAAACTAATGTGAAAACATGTATTAACTATCTAACGCGTTGTTTTCTGTTTTCTAGTTTCCATTTATATTCGACTCCATATACAATAGTTAAACAAGATTACCTGCCCTCGTTTCAGTAATGAATCCAGTCAGCATCTTGTGTATGGTCCTGATTGGGGTAGGACAAGTGCTGGGGCATGCAGGACACGGGCACCCTCCCCCAGCTACCGATGGTAAAATTCCGCCTCCAGAGACAATGGGATTCCACGACACATCATTAACCCAGGACGAGGCGTAAGTAGACTTTTTATACATTTTGTACAGAAAATATTGACATATTCCCACTTTTTTTCTAATTTGTAGAAATCTCCATTATTATATTTATTTGCTTTTTCACTTGCGAGGAAAAAATGACCTATTCTAGTAGTTGTATAAAGGATTTTATTAACATGAACAATTAAAGCGTGAAAATTCAAACTCATCTGTTCTACGTATTTGGAAATAAACAGCTGCGCCACGAGCGCATGATACGCCCGTCGTCTTGTGAAAAAATTTTTTGAAATCCTCCTTTATTTAGTGGAGCTGCTGGTGGGATGTATATGGAAATCCGGCAAACCATAAGCGTGTAAATTTTTAAGCAATAGAGATACGGCGCGAAATGTGACCAAAAAAGACTACCTTTTTTTACCAAAAAGCTCAATAAAAATTCAATAACTCAAAAATAAAATAAAGAATAATCACGAAAAAGTATACAGATCTTCATATTAATATAACTAAGAAGTGTGTAAAGTTTTAAGCAATAATCATAAATCGTTTTTGAGATACGGTGCGACATGTGAAAACCCCCCCTTTTTTACAAAAAACTCAAAAACTCTAAAATAAAATTTGGAATCATCACCAAAAAGTATACAGATCTTTAGATTAATATAACTAAGAAGTGTGTAAAGTTTTAAGCAATAACCATAAATCGTTTTTGAGATACGGCGCGACATGTGAACCCCCCCCCCCCCCTTTTTTTAACAAAAAACTCAAAAACTCTAAAATAAAATTTGAATCATCACCAAAAAGTATACAGATCTTTAGATTAATATATTTAAGAAGTGTGTAAAGTTTTAAGCAATAATCATAAATCGTTTTTGAGATACGGCGCGACATGTGAAAAAAAAACACACTTCTGTTTACAAAGTCCCTTTACTAAAAAAGTTTTAATCTTATTTTCACCAAAAAGTATACAGATCGTTTGACCATCATAAGAAACAACTATGTTAAGTTTCGTGAAATTTGGATGAGTCGTTCTCAAGTTACGGCGCGACATGTTTACGATGGACAGACGGACGGAAGAACAGACGGACGCCGGACATTTGTATACCATAATACGTCCCTTCAAAATTTTGACGGGCGTATAAAAAAATCAAACGTCACTGGCCCACCGATTGGAACACAGGAAATGAAGAAATTTTATTATTTGAAACAAATAAGAGCGCGCAGACATATACTTTACACAAAAAACAAAAAGAGGAAAGTTTTGCAATGCATTTGATATGTATTTATCAACGAAATATTTTTGAATTGAAAGTGGTTCTTTCGGTAATATATTGAGGTATGCCATATCGACTTGGAAGAACTCTAATAATCTTTTATACGTCTTAATACCTACCTTTGTCTTTACAGACATATAAAGGAACATCTGAAAGATGAAATTGATATAACTAAGAAAATGTCCCCAGAAGAGCTGGAATTCCATTACTTCAGGTATGTTGCGCAAGCGGTAGTTAGTGTAATGAAATTTTATGTGCTCTCATATTTCGTTTGTTGACTAACATTGAAAAATTTCTCTCCCATTGTTTAATTTTTTAACCAGAAAGTCAAATACATGTATTGTGACACTTTATAAAGCTTCAATTCTCTGTTTGTTAACGTTTCAGACCGGGAAAATCTCTAGTATTCTTTCGTGATGAAAATGTCAGAATAGGAGATATTTTGGCACCACAGGGGTTAGATACATCTAAGTGAAAGCAATACAATATCCCATTGACTTCCATTATGAAAGTTAGTGTTACATTCCAATTTAATCAAAACTATTTATATATTTATATTAATCTCAAAATTTAAATTTCTTGAATATATAAACGATTTCGTTAGGACGAAGTTTAATCACTTGGTTGGAAGATTACCTTTGTTGTTATGTACCATTGCATTTCCTTTCATTTAAATTTCTACTTTGGTCTAGTTGAGACATTTTTACCAACTCCTGACGAAGATACGTATTGTCGAAATACTGGTTTTTCATTTTCCTTTTACCAACTCATGACGAAGAACACGTATTGTCGAAATATTGTGTTTTCATTTTCCATCTTTTATATTTATATATATATTTTTTTTATAACTTTTTATTGTTTTGTCCCTCATTTTTACCTTTCTTGGTTATATCACTGTATTATTCCTTAAATTGGATCTTCTCATTATACCGATCTCGGATAACAAAGATACAAATCCAGGCCTTAAAACAGCGGCGTGTTTTACAACCTTTGTTTCTTAATGACAGTGAAGTTAAATTTAAAGCTATCTAACTTGAGGCGGTTCTTTAAGCTTCTCCATTATCCACAGATTTGTCAACAGTTTTTTGTTAAAGAATTTGCCAACTTGTGAGGTAAATTCAACTGACATGGATTCTTGTCAATCTCAGTTTAAAATCTATTTTATCTTACAGTAAAATTTAAAACAGTTTTATTTAGATTAGTGACAAATACAGTATCACTCCGCAAGTACTTTTTTCGCAAACAGCCATCTAAATAAAATTCACATCAGTATCATATGAAGGCTAATGTGTCACTTTACAATAACAAAATGAGCTTTTTTTAAGGAAATAATGGTACCTTGTATTTTTGTGAAATAAGCAGAATTTTGTATCTTTTCAAAAGTCCTGCACTATCAAATGAAAGAACAGAAGATTACCAGTAGATACCTGTATGAAAAATTACTGATAGTTCAGATATTCGCTTGTCTTACTAATCATTTTAGTACTCATGGTCCTACAAAATAAATTAAGGTTTCAAACTTCATTCTGATATTTGCTTTTTAGGCTTCATGATACCAATAATGACACAAAACTTGATGGTTTAGAAATTATGGCAGCATTAAGTCATATTGAACATATGTTTGAAATAAAACCTCACGAAAAACAGGGCAAAACTGAGGCTGAAATCGAAAAACTGACAGAGGAAAGAAAGAAAGGTGCTCTTCAGTACTTTGCAGGTATGTTAATGTATTTACATATCTATAATACTAAATTTACGAATTAGCCGAATAGGCGGCAAAACGCGTGGTTCAAAATAAACGATGTATGGTTCAGATTATAAAGGTTATTATCGGATTTGACAATCTGCATTTATAAATTTAAACTGCAGTTTTGTTTATGTTCAAATGGAATTTGTATCCACTTATCCGATATGAATTCTCCCAACATATCCCTAAGAAGGTTCTCGAATGCATACTTTTAACACGTTGATTTAAATAAACAAGTATGCACATATTTTAAATGTAATATTATTTTTGTTTGAAATTACGGAAGAAGAATAAAACAAATTAAAAAAATTCTCCTTCGAGTGGGATGTTTCCGCTTCATGTATTCAGGATTGTTTTTCTACAATAACGGAATTTCTCCTAACTGTAAAGGTTATGAACTTTGAAGATTATGAAGAAGTAAGGTAAAGTTCGGAGAAATTCCTAACTTAGTTGTTTTTTGGATTGCTCGGATGTTTACCTTGCACAAAGTGATAATACCAACCATTATCTATTTTTACATTATTTGTCATGTGACCTGTCTAAATATATCTCTATCATACAATTTCCTAGATAAAAATATTTTTAACAAATGGTAATCTTTAGCATTAATGACGAAATTTATCTCGGACATCTTTATAAACGTGGACAGCACACGCAGCCACACACTAAAAATGCTTTTATCGTCTGATTATTGGATATATTTGTGAAATTAATCCTCGCTTGCCCTGTCCATGACGACAATGAAACAATTGGAACAATTATTTTCCAAAAATATGCTCTACCTTACTCACGGCATCTTTTGAAAAATTCATCCGTCTCTAAGGAAATGTTTACATCTACAATTTAATTTTCATATCTATTCTGAAGGAAAAAGGTAATGCATTATGAAATGTGTATTTAATGAAAGCTTTTCATCAAGTTCCAGTTCAGAATTAATTGTAACAATAAAAATATTGACAATTTATGTGGTTGTGTTTTCATCATAGATTTTGACTTTGAGGGAACCTTAAGATTCATTTTGGTAATTCTACGTGGCACACAGTCTACTTCATCAGTGGATACATCTTCGGTAGTAACGAACAGCCATATGACAATTGGGTCACGTTGACCTAAATTTCACGCTTCATTGACTTTGGTTAAAGTTTGCATGACCATCCATTGCTGGAATACTACATTATATATAGACATGAAACTATCAGTTGATACTACCTACTTGACAGGAAAGTTTATAGGAAGCCTGCCACAACATCCATATTGAGTTCCATGAATGACAAGGCCGTAATAACTTTTTAGTCAATAAGGCAACCAAAAAAAAAATGCTTATTTTCCCGTGCTCGCGCGGGTTCAATGTCTAGTGTAGTAATAAATTTAAAACAAAGGTATTTTATAGAAGATAAAAAAGTTGCCAAGAAGTTGTTTTGTGTTATCTAGCAACTGACAACTTCCAAGCAATACATGTATAAAGATAATATTTGGAAACAGAAATTCTTGAGTATTATTCATTTTGTTTTTAATTTAACAAGAAGCTGTCTTAAGTGACAGCAGACCAGATTTTCCTTCATTACAGATTGGAGTGTCTCGCCCAGCTGGCCACTGTACATTGTCAAACTAATAACCCTATTTTTTCCGCAGTTTTGGGAAATTGATATTCTTTTTTAAAAATATTGACTTTATTAAGATGAATTTTTCAATGGTTTTGTACTGACATTTACAATACATGCAATTCTCACCATTTCAAACATTGTGGAGCAAATAAAATAATTCCTGTTGAATATGTTTTTCTTTTCTTTTCAGATGTAATTGATAATGTACTTAGAGATGATGACTTTAACCATGATGGTTATATCTCATATCCAGAATACATGTCTGCCAGAAAAAGAGATTATATAAAACATCAACAACAACTGCATCAACAAAATATCCACCATATGCAACAACAGGCTGAACTACAACAACAACAATATCAACAGTATATGCAATGGCAACAACAACATGCAGCAGCAAATCCAAATATACAACAATTTCAACAAATACCGCAGCAACATTATCAACCTCCACCACAGCAACAATATCAACCTCCCCCACAGCAACAATATCAACCTCCCCCACAGCAACAATATCAACCTCCACCACAACAACATCAGCCTCCATCACAAACTGGAAATTCAATGAAAATATAATTTAAATTATTTAATTTAGAGTTTATATGAAAATAAAGTGGGTTGGATATATATGCTTCCTGCGTATTGGTAGAAAAAAAAAAACTGATCTCCATTGTGATCTATTTATATTTGTTATAGCTTAATTTGGTTATACTGTAATTTAAAAGAAGTAAAAGATTTTATTGCCAAAAAATAAAAAATTAAAAAAGAATTCTTTCTCATTCTTCTTATATATGTTTGTTGAACATGAAACTTCCAATTTTCATAATTTGTATTATTTCTTAAAATACCAAAACTAATAGAACCCCTTAATAACAAAATATACCTGTTTAAAACATTTAACAATAGATTACCATTCAGAACACTCTAAACGAGTTTCCAACACAATACTGTATTTTATCACAAACTTTTGACATCACTTTTTCTCAAATCACATCCCAATGAATTTACCAACTTGTACATATTTATCCAAATTACAACAGTGGTGACATTGTTTATGTAAATTAATATACAGGGGAGGAAACAACTGTTTTATATATTGTATTTAAGAACTCCTATGGGTTTAAAATCAGGACTTTCTGGGAAAAAAAGTAACCAACTTGATCCTTTTGAAGTTTTCTTCCAGTCTTTATTATCACACAAACCAGAAATAGTATTATAATTACATTGCATCAAATCATGTTCATTATGACATTTCAAAAGTAAAAATAGCTTAAGATAACATTCTGTTACAAACAATAATAATATCTTAATCATATCAAGATTTTTGAGACAGATAGAAGGTGAAAAAAAACTAGAGACTCAAGGAGCCTGTATTGCTCACCAGAATTTCATTAGCATATCTAAAGAACAAAAACTAGATTAAAGGAGCCTGTATTGCTGACCTGAATTTCATTTGCTTATTTAAAAAAGAATGATCTGAATTTCTATTTCATTGAACGACAATTAGGAAATCAAAGTCTAACAGAAGGATGGCCTAAAGATCACTGTATATCACTTAATCTCAAACATCTTCAGTATAAAATTTCAATGCAAATGTTTAATGATGAGATTTGTGGGAACTTCTCTCAAGTTTTTTAAGCAACTCACTATTTTCTCATCTGCAAATCATTTTTTTTTTTAACTGAATGACCATAACTCTGACAGACATGAGAAATATGTTAAATTCTTACAAACATGTTCATTTAATAAAAAAACAGGGAATAAAAAAAAACATAGCAATCTGGGAGAAAAAAGAGTAGTGTGGATTCATTTATTTTCGTGGATACCAATTTTCGTGGATAGAGGAAAAAAGGTATTTTGTTGGATACCTAAATTCGTGGATTGCTGACTTAGAAAAAAATGTAAAAAGTTGTTGAAATACTTAAATTTGTGGCTTGGCACATCAGATATCATGAAAATACTGCGACAAAACGTGCCGATCAGACTTGATATTGTACAGTAAAGTACTGATTTAAAGCACTCATTTAACAAAAGTCTAACAAACAGATTCTTTAAATTTGTAATGGAACAATTAAAGCTTGTCATGAATTTAACAAGATTAATAAAATCCGTAATTATTTACTCATTAGATTAAACAGGTGTGAAATATATATTGACAAAATTGCAATCACTTGTCACCAAATACCTCTGGGCATATACATATTTTTAATCCGATTACAATCAATAATTTCTGCTTTATTATCTTTTGACAAGATGTTTTTACTGTAATTTAAAAGAAAGTCTGTATTGTTTGGGTCTACTTAGGATTAAGATTTTTCTTGAATGTTTGAATAAAAAAAAAAAACGGAAGTGAATTCCGCGACAATTTACACAGTCAAAATCTTTTTAAAGAAAATTGTTTGAGCGTTTATATGTTACCAAAGACAAAATTACATGAAACACTGTATCCTCTGTGGATATAGCTAACTCATCATATGTCAGAATTCAAGTACATGCTGTAAAAACGCAATTGTTCAAAACTTCGTGGTTTCAAACTTCAGTGCATTTAAACAAGAGTAAAAATATTATTTTTCGTTGGATATTTAAATTCGTGGTTTACTGGGACCCACGAAAACCACGAAAATTGGTATACAACGAATATTAATGAATCCACAGTATTCTTTTATATATTCTTATATTTTAGATCCTTCACACCTAACAGTAAACAAAATAATGCCATAGTTAACTAATAACAACCTGAAAATGATTGCAACATTGCAACAAGTTCAAGTGAACACATAACTATGCCAGCTGAATTTTAACTATGTAAATATTGAATGTTGCAAAAACTCGGGGCTAACCTTGAATTAAAATAAATAATATAATTGTGTTGTTCTGTTAAATAAAAAAAAAAACATTGTATTTTATCGTGTTAAAAAATATCCACTGCTGCTAAGAAAATAAAACCAGTTGACATGAAAAATATAAACCAAAAAAAATATATCAACACATTTAATGTATACCATAAACCTTTATGATACTGTGTACAATTTTTTCCATTACTGTATAATTTTCTATGAATTTTCCATGACTTTTATCATATAATCCTATACAACTTTTTTAGTTTTAAAAATTTGTCTTTTGAATTATTTACCTGTTTACAAACTATCTAATGAATACAGATACATTCGAACTTTAGAGTTTGGTAGCTCGTACACAGATTTCTCAAACATCACCCATGGCTCGAAACATTTTGAAAGTCCCATCAACTTTCCCTTATTTTCATGTTAAAAAAAACTTGCTTTCTCGAACACCGATTCATTGAAAAGTAAAAAAAAAGTTTGGTCCCAACAATGATAGAATTGTGTATTTTATAATTGAAAACTAGAACTCAATAATTAAATACTAACAAGTGTAAAAAATATAAAGTAGTAGTATGACAAGTAAATGTTTACAGTGAGATATCTGTAACTCATTGTGGTAGCACATGTAACAATCAACTCAATACCTGAAGGCATTTAGAAACTGTTCGTTGGTGGACAAGGGGAAAACTATATGGCCCCGTCCACTGAGTATAACTGTGCGTGACGGAATGACGGACAAGGGTAAAACTATATGGCCCTGACCACTTCACTAGTAGCAGGGCTATAAAAAATTAGTTGATTTCATATCTCAAAATCACATTAGCTTTTCGATGTATTCCAACATCAACACAAATTAAATTAGAATCATATATTAAATTAAACTATAACATAAACAATACTGTGTTTTCCTACATCACAAGACATTTTATTTCTTGTCTTCAGTCATAAGTAATTAGAAATAGAAGTATCTCTTTGAACTACAAATCATTTTATTTATACTATGCCCCCAAAAAAAACAGAGTACTTCATTAATCAGTCCTTGATTATACTTAAAACTGAATAAAAATGTGTAACTCTGGAAACTCATTTCCATTTTATAAAAATTTAAAGGAAATAATTTTCCTTTATATCAGTGAATACTCGTTCTGGGCAGTGCAGAGTAATAAAAGAAGTAAAAATTACTTTTAACTGTATAGTCAATTTTGAAAACAAGTAAAGGTTGAAAGCAAAAATATTGTAAATATTCAAAACATTTATGCTGGCGTTAACTGGATTTAAAACAACTTTTCTTTGATTCTCAATTTTGGCAAACCAACAGAATGTGCCTTCAGTAGGAAAATTGGCAATGCTTGTCAATTAAGATCACACCCATCAGAGGTGAGATTCGAACTCACAACCTCAGTGTTGACAGCTAGTGATCATTAGTAGTCATGACAAACTACCTAGACCACTCAGCCACTGAGGCTTCCCAAAAAATTTCACAATGTACTTAAACCAAATCATATGCAAGATCAAATAATTTCATCGCTGTAGATTTAGTAAGCTCATAAAATGTCAAAATTTTACTTGCTTTACTCTATAACATCAAAATGTTTTCTTTGCTGTACTGTAAAAGTTAATATATTAATTAAAGCTAAAAATGTTTATTACAACTGTATTATGTATCTGTATTATTTGCAACATGACATTTGACTGAAAACTTAACTGTAATAAAACTGACTAAAATAAATGCGTTAACGTATTGTAAAAATGTAAATAAAATTACCACATGTATTATCAAATTCTGACAAATATAATTAAAGTATGTGCTGAATAACTTTCCACCACAAAAACTGTGTATGCACATGACAACAGTTCAAGCAAAGGAAATGTAACTGTTTAATGTCATTCTTCATCTCTGTATGAGAGCTATCCAAGATAATATTTTGTCTATGGTACCAGTTTATGGTAATATATGTATTACAATAACAGTATTTAAACCTTCTTGGATTTTCTTGTTTATTTTAATATAGTTTACACAAGCACATGTAACAAGCATAAACAAATTGCATAAGCTCTGTTTCCTTATTAATGGTCATCTTAGTACAAAGTCTATCTCAATTGTAAATATCTGTAACTGTCAATTCTACCACTTGGACCTACTTCAGTCTTAATAGGTCATTGACCTCTATTTGCTATCACCATCATATTTTTAGAAGTCTAGTTTTAACAATTATCAGCATCACCTGAACTTTCACTATCATCTATTGGATCTAAAGGCTCACTGGTAAGAATCAATCCATGATCATAAAGTGATGATGCTATGGCAATCTATAACACAAAATTTCTCAATATTAATCCTCTTTCAGGTTTGAGGTTTAGCCCTAGTACAAGTACTTTTTTGTCAGTTTTTTTAGTTCCTGATATACCCTTCATCTTTCATTCTGCCCACAGGAAATCATTTATATTTCACCAGTTTTGTAAATGCCAATTTCTCTTAAATTCCTTTGTTTTGGCAGTGCCTAAATGTTTGCCTCGTGTCATATATTTGTTAGGAAATGGATGAAGGAAATTCATTTTGCTGTCAAGCAGAAAGCTTCTTGTGTTTTTTTTTAAATATTCTGTATAAGTGATACATAAAATAAATAATAAATCAAGGTCAAAGAATATAAAAATCAAACTTGTTCAAATATAATTCAAATTACCTGCCTACTAAATGAGAAATTCCACAATATAAGCACAACCACACCTGTATATTGCACAATACAATATCACAAATTTTCACCAGTGAAACTTTCATAAAACAGAGTATATCAAATAACCCTAGCAAGACAGAGTACAATGGTTCGAACTTTATAATCCTTGCTAATTGTCCTATGTTTTCACATCAATCTAACAACTTTGGAAGAAGAACAACATACCTTTTCATCTAATGTAGCTAAAGGAAGGCTATCTATAGTAACATATTCTGGATACGAATGTATCAGATATTCTACTGCAGGACCAGCCTATAAATATAAACTCTATTGATCATGGAAGTATATCACTAAAACACCAAAGAGATACACAAAATACAAATAAACAATGCACTTGTAATCAATTTTTTAAACTAGAAATTGTGTCTGTAATAGATGGATGCCCCGCCTAAAATATAGATCATTATGTATGAATGATCAGTACTATCCAAGGCACATCCACTGATGAAGTTTCATTGATACACTATGCTTAGTTCCAAAGAAATGAACCTAAATGCAAAACTTAACCACATATTTCGGACGTACGGACGGACAAGGGTAACTCTATAGGCCCCATTCACATTCGTTGGTGGGGCATGATAAAAGTAATTTCTATAAAAGGACTTATGAAATGGCTCAAGAAAGCTATGGTGTTCAAGTTTTTCCAGTTTGAGTTTTCACTCTAAATAATATTGAAAAGAGTCAAGTTAGATAATAGAAAAGTACCAACATAGTAAAATATTTGGGAGCAATTTCATTGTTTAAAAACTGCTATCATTTGCACCATTCTGGATTTTTTTATTGGCCAGAAGGGCCTTCAATATAAATCACTTTTTCAGCTGCAAATATCTGGTTCAAAGAATTCTATAATGTTCATATATTAGACAGCATGATGGGTACTGTATACAGAGGCTGAATTATTTAACTTTTTGAAGCACCTGAGTTCACTTCTAATTTTTATGGGATTTAGTGATGTCCATAGTTATTAGTTGTCAGTGTCATCTTTTGTATTTTTTCACTTGTATTCCCTAGCCTTGTTTGTCCATGTGGTTTTTCCTAAGGCCATGTTGCCTATTTTATAAAAACATTAATTTCAACAGAATCTAACAATGCTATAAACTACATGAAATAAACCTACCTCAGCAGATATATCAATAAACTGAGGATCAGCACCATGATATATCCTGCCATTATCTAATGAATGATAAATCCGCACATCATTATCCTCTGTCAATAATCTATAAATATATGTCTTTATTAGATTTCAAAGATTTAACAAATTTAATAGAATAGAGAATGGAAATGGGGAGTGTGTCAAAGAGCAACAACAACCAGACCAAAAAGCAAAAAAAAAAACAGCCCGAGGCCACCAATGGGTCTTCAATTTGAACACAGAAACATACATCTTTGCCTCTTTCATTTTGGAGTAATTCTTTATCAAATAAAATTATGATGCATACCGTGGAATGCATTAAAGTGTAATCAGTAAGTAAACCTGAACATTTTAATGAAAGAAATTTGTCAAGTTTCATTTCATTTGAATGTAAACTGTATGAGATTTGTTATATTTTAAAGCAAAATTGAAAATAGCAGAAGCCATGTTTTGCTATGGGAAACCACAAAAATAAATCAGATAAAAAAACCCTTTATGTCTTTCATAACTACACAAGCTGTGCATCAATTCTGTGAATTTTTGTTTCATTCCAATATGAATTGTAAGAAATTTTGTATTCATAAACTTCCCCTTATACAGTCATGTCAATCTCCATGTTTTTCTATGGGAAATCCAAAAAAAATCTTATTTTTAAGTCTTGTACAACAACACATGATAAGCAGTAAATTTTCATTTCATACCAATGTAAATTGTATGATATTTTGTATTCACAAACTTTTGTGACAAATATACAGACAAATTTTTTTTTTTTAACCAAATATACATATTACTTTCCTCACCATCTTTAAAAAGCTGAACATCATATAAATCAGGAAGTTTATGTACAGTATACAAAAGTATGACCAAAAGTTTTGGATGCCATATTTTAAAATAGATATACCAGGGAAAAACGACTGTATTGAACACCTAGCAGTCCTAACAACCTACCAATTTAAACGGTTCATTTGACCAAATGGTTTAAGAGAGATAAATGAAATCTGGCTACAAAATATGCAAACTTTATATATGTAACAAGTTACCTATGATAAACCTAAATTACCAAATGTGGAAAACAACAGTATCAATAACAACATCATTATCATACTGTAAAATATCCTTAAGTTAGATGTCTTATGAAAATCAACATTACCAATTTATAGTACCTGAGAACACCTTTCCTAATTATCTTTATTTGTGTGTCTGGTTCCATTTCAGCAGCACCAACTACACAGTTCTTATTTTTATCCCATCTCTCACCATCACAATGGACACTACATGCTTTCTCAGCTTCAAAATAATAAAATAATATATTTCACTCAAGATATTAATCAAATTGATTAAATTTTTCTTTCAAAGTTATTTATGGCGGGTGTCCTGCAGGAGCTGAGACTGCTTACTCTTCTGGAGCACCTGAGTCTACCCCCGGTTTTTTGGTGGTGTCCATGTTGTTCATATGTTTTTAGTTTTTAATTGTAGTGCATGTATTGTTTTGGTTTTGTCCGAAGTTTGTCAGTTGTTTCAATGTTTCCCTCCTTCAAATATCCCTTTGGTATTTCTTGACTTTACTTATATTGCTTTGATAAAAGAAAATGGTTTAAGGGAATACGATACAGTAGCAGGGGGAGATAATGACATCGCCAAGAGATACACATTGTGACGTCATTGTATTCCTTGCAGAAAAACCATTATACCATCCTAAAACTTGGGGTTTTTCTCAAATATCTCTGCAATAAGCACATGGACCTCAACTTTTTTCTTTTCCTTATTTGGCTTAAATTTGCGTAATTTCCTAATTAGTTTATCAATTTCTTTCATCAATTTACTTTCATAAAACAATATCTATGTAGTTTGGACTATTTTACAAAAGACCCATTGAAGCTATCTTTTTTCGTTGAATAGTTAGAGTTTTTTGTGACAGTCTTGAAAAATGAGAAATTTGGGTTTTTTGGCTGAAATATACCAAAATCAGTGTCAAATATCTTATAAACTAAGTCATGAAGGTATGTTTTTCTGTGTATTTGAAAAGTATGTATAAAAATTGACCATATGGTAAATTTTCAGCAAAATCAGTGGAGGAACCTTATTGTATCATATTCCCCTAAAGGCTCAATAGGCCGGGTTGCATTTAATGTGCATAAAATAATTACATGTAATATCCAAACATTCCATGGATAATTAAAATTTTTTTTTTGGAGGGGGGGGGGGGGATGGAATGACTAAGTTCAACAACATAAAATATCTGGAATAATTTCTTCAAATGTCATCATACTCCTTCATGCACATCTCAAATGTGTCCATAAACATTCTGCAAAGTTTCACTAGTCTAGGTTAAAAGCTGTAGGAGGAGTTTATTACAAAAAATTGGTACCCTCCATATACAGTTGTCACAAAAAATTACTATGTTCCACAACATTGATTATTTGGATAAAATTCTTCCATTGACATCATACTTGTTCATGCACATCTTCAATATGTCCATAAACATTCTGCAAAGGTTCAAAGATCTAGGTTAAAAGATGTAGGAGGAATTGATTACACAAAATAGGTACCCTATCCCCCCTCCCCGTCTGACATTCACCATACTGTAAGCCAGATTGCATTACATTAGTCCGTTATTTTGTTATCATATTATGAATCAGCTTTTGGTAAAAAAAAAGGCTGGATGCTTCAACTAAACATTCTCTGCTCATCTCATCAATGAAACAATTCCAAGATTTCCAAGCAACAAAAATGAAAATTGATGCTTTAAGCCCAATTAGAATTCAACATCTCTCTGTAAAGAATCATATTTACTGTTAAATATTCACATGACCCTTTTAAATAGATGAATATTATTGATTTGCATACAATTTATGTTTAGGAGATAACCTTCCGAAACATATCACATATTTGGTTAAATACTTTCTAAAATACCTATTTACCTTCAGATAAAACTGGTGGTAAACTGTCATGTATAAACTGTTTTGCCATCTGATCACATGCTGCATCCACTGGAGCATAACTGATTAATTTGGTCATTAAATGCTGGATTTTACGCAAAAATGCTTTTCTTGCGGGAGTGTCCTGCAAGAAATAAAAAAAACTGAAAAACCCAAAATGGACTGAAAAATTTGAATCTTAGGATCCTAGAGGGCTGGTATCTTACATTTAAGTCCATTATTTCTATTTTCATCGATTTTCTGTTGAAAAAATACTACCCTAGTGATTTCCAAAAGACTTTTTTAAATTTGGGCTTAATAGTGAATTCCAAGAAATTTCTTTTTGATTTTCTCTGCTTTGGAACTGGTGCCACGTCAAACAGAAATGAATTGAAAGAATGCCACTTATTGAAAATGGACAAATGGAATGGAGAATGGAAACGTAAATGGTTTCCTACTTTTTAGTCTTTTGAATGAATTGGTTCTCCCGACCTCAGGTTAATTATCTACAGGCCTCAAACTACTGTGATGTAGAAGATCTATTATAATGTAAATCATTTGTTAATTGGGCTTATATGCTACTTTCAGTACAACTGGCTTTATTGCTGCAGCCACATTTTATTGGTATACAAAGCTAGTGCACCCTATGAAGTCAATGACCTTCTGCAAGAAAATCGACAATCTTTATCAAAGTTCAGAGTTAAAATACACATAGCTACAAGCAGGGATCATGAACTTAACAAATCACCATTGACAGGTTAGTGAATAAGTAGCAGAGGCATTCAGCTATCAAGGTGTGTTATTTAAAGTAAATTCTGTTCATCAGTCAAAAAAGGGCACAAAGGTAGAAAATCAAGAGAGAGTGTTGTTATACAATAATAAGGAATCAATTATACAAATACATGTTATATATAATTGTAGTATAAAACCAAATACATAATTATTTCATAATCAGGTGGCAATAATAATAATAATACAAACATATAGTATGTATACGATAAATATTCACAGAAGAAAAAAAGATCGACAAAATACGACAAAACATAATACATTGTAAATATACAATTTGAATATGCTATATTATCTCAAGACCAGAACCACAGAGAGTTGCAATCAAATGTTATGTTACTGTAGAGAAATACATAAACTGAAATAAGTCTATTCCACAAAGATTTGTTTTACTCTTTTAAAGGTATCTAAATAGTTGAGACATCTAAGGCAGTTTGTTCTAACTACTACTGGTTATCAGCTTGTCAACACTGAGGTTGAGAGTTTATACACGCACTTCAGTCTTACTTTTATTTTGCTTAAGCAATTACCAATAAAACTCATAATCTTTAATGTGTCACAACAGAATTAACAATTACCGTCAGCTCATTAACTTCCTGAAATATGGTATTTAAAACAATAAAATTACCATACATCTCATTAACTTCTTGACACACGTAGTTACTTACCACATCAGAATTTGCAATTCCCATTACATTAAGGTAATCCCTGGGTAAACCTTTTCTGAACTCTACATCCTCTTCAATGGCCACTTGCAATGCCCTTGGCATTAGCTGTTAAGTATATCAAATTAATTATAAAGCATACACAGAATAAAATTTTCATTGTGTTTCTTATGTTTAATGTATTTCATTGATTTGCTTTTTTGTGACTGGTCTAATCTTCGTGCACAACTTTGAAATATTAATTAAATGGTATGTTATAGATGTACATATTCTTACTTGTTAATTTACCAAAATATAATGTCATACAAGCCTAAGGTCATTGTTGTTTCCCTGTATGATAATAAATAAATAATTTAAAGGAATTCTATTTTCTTGTAAGATTATGCTTTACACATGTCAGAAACAGACAAAAAGAGGTAGAGAATTAGATTGATTGATTTTTTAATTGTTGCAAATATTTGATGCTTCTTCAGGATGAGAAACAGCTCAGTTTATCAAACAATTCAAATAGGGGTGGGATGGGGCACAAAGGGGAACCAATTTCGACTGACACTATAAAAGGAGGATGGTTGAGTAGGGTTGGATAATGTAGCCTTCTGCAGGGTTTTAGCTAGGATTTTGAGACCATTAGTCACTTTTGCGGACAAGCAAAATGGGGACAAATTCTTCATGTTCTATCGATGTAACTTATTCCAGTTTTTTTTTGTACATATGATGGAGAAAAAATATAACATTGAATATTAATACATATTTTTATCATTTATTTTTCAGCACTGGTACATATATAACATGATAATCATAATAAAAATGTTTTATTATCAATAAAGTTTTTAACAAAACATTGTAATTCATACAATAGCAAATATTACTGAATAAATAAATGAAATGTACATGTAGCTACTATTTGATAGATATCACCTCAATAATGCATGATCTTCCTATCCTTAGACATACACCACAACTGAAAAGCCCTCCTAAAGTTGAAAGTTTTAAGATCAGAAGGATCCAAAAAAGAAAAAGAAAAAATGAACATACACATGTATGCAGTGGTGCTCCAAACTTGGAAGAAAATTTCTGTTACAGATATGAGCAAAAATCTTTTTGACAACTCATTTAATATTGCCATTTTATTTTTTAATATTTATTTATCTATAATCTTTACTATTATTTTTTCTCAAACATACTCTTAAAATCCTCCCATTGACCTTGTTTTAACACCTTATTAATCAATATTGACAAAATTTCCAATTGTAATGTAAGTCAAAGTCCGCTAAATTCATTTTTAAATGAGGTCTACACATATCGTTACCGGTCGGTAAAAAACGCTGTGGCCAATGAAATATCACGAGAATTCCGATTGCCACCGTTTTCAATCTTAATTTTTTGTCGTTTCTTTCCCCGTTCTTTTTGATCTTCAAGAAAACAAAAAAATGGCGGTTCGAGATCTTTTATGAAAATTATGGTCTTCGGACGCAGCTGATTAGATTTAAATGCGTCCCAGGGATGCATGAGATTGAAGGATGACACGTCCAGTCCAATTTTAGCGCGTCCAGGATGCGTGTACACGCCTTAGCAAAATTTGTTCAAGTGACGAATTGCATACGGAAAACATTCGCCACTTTCAAGACTCATTCGTCAATGGCGAAAGTGACGAGCACTAGCTAAATCTCTGCCTTCTGTAGTAGCAATCACCCTACTCTTTATCGAAAACTACAGAAGGGGTCTTTAGTGTGCAGGGAGTGTGGCATTTTGCAAACATGTTACCCACTGGTTATGGTCCGTGGTCAGGGTTTCGTATTTTGACCTGACATCCCTCCAACCAGATGCTCTTCCCTATCCGCCACCTGGGATGCACTAGGCAGCTCTATGGGTTGATCTGTTATCCCTGTGGCCTATACTTGCTGAGAATGTAAGGCTGCATAACTTTAGAACAGGAACTAGCAGTTCCATAGGGAAGAAATTGGTAACAACCTACAACTAATTAAAGTTATGCATCACACCAACTGTGAATTTGCTGTATCTTATAGTTGCTGAGAAAGGAGAGACAAAAACAAATTTTTAACAGAAGGATGGAGGGACAAAAAGACTAAAAGTAGTGAAGCAATTAGCTGCAGTAAATCATTCAAATTGTTGCTGAGAAATCTGAGACAAAAACATGTTGCGATGAAAGGCCCTATTGACAAAAAGATGGATGACAGGGGAAAACCAGTGTATCTCTTACTCCTCCAGAGAGGTGTAAAATTTAAATACATGTAGTACCTTTTCCAACAGATCTCCCCATGTATTTTTCTGGTAACATGAAACAGTTATATGTAGAGAATGGGTATCTTCCAGTGCTTTTCCCTGTCCAAACAGAAAAATAATATTAATCCACTTATTTTAAGATTGAAGATTGTAGTTATAAATGCATGGAAGCTATCAAAATATATGTATATAGCTTAAAAAATTACTAATCTTTGCCATATTGCATAAAACTGCCACTAATGTATATAGTTATATATGTTTACCAGGGCTTTCTGCTCATATAAAGTCCACAAAGATATTGCTAAATCCAAGTTTTTTTTATAATTTTGTTGTGACTGTAGTAGTCATTCACATGAACAGCCATTCCTAGTACAGTGGATTCTGCTTATTTGCAAAGCGTATTTGTCAGAGAAAATTTTGCATTTAAGCAGCCTTTGCGATAGAACGAAAAGCACATCAGACCGGAACTTTTTGAATCAGCTGACAGCAGTATACAGATCGTCAGATGTTAGCCAAAGATTACCAGAGTTATATTAAAGAATTTTGTTGAATGAAAGTTATTGCATTTTAACAAATAAAAATGAAATTGAAGTCTTTGTTATTTTTTTTCCTCTAGATGTCATAAACTTCTTTGTTGTAATGCATAACATATTACATGTATTTTGATAACCCAGATGACCTACATTTTAAATATAGAAAATTTACCTTGTACATATTTTAATACAATTATAATCCAACAATCCGTTATTCTATCACAGTGTTATATTCCAGTAAAACATTTTAAATGCTAAAGAAATGATATAAAAAATTTAAAAAGAAGTTTATGACATCTAGAAGAAAAAAAAATAACAAAGTCTTCATTTCATTTTTATTTATTAAAAGGCAATAACTTAAGTTTAATTTTAAATATCAAGGTGAATATTACAGAAACTTCACCAGTTTTACACTCTATAAATAGATAACTACACTTTAATAATAGATTACTAGTACCAGAGGTACAAAGAGATATCCAACACATATCAACATATATTCACATTATCTTGTGCCATAGTGGATAGTTAGAAAATTATACCTGATGAATTGTTCCCCTAGGGAAGTATAGCAAATCTCCTGGTTCTAATACTACATCTAATATAGGTTCTCCAATATCATCTTCTGAGAAATTACCTGTAATATGATCAGTTGATGGTTTTAATAGTTTTTAAATGTATTTAGTAGTTATAAAAGGTAGAAAACAATGCTGTTACAAATCTTCATACGTAACTTCTAAGGGAAATTCTGGCTTTTCTTTATCAGGGTAACAAAATAATGTATGTTATTACATTTATATCACAACAATTTTTTTTATTCATCTTCATTTTTTTAAATTTGGAAAGTTGACCCAATTCAATTTTTTCATCTTTTACTTTTAATGTGAAAGTCAGCCATTTTTATCATGTAAGAATTTTTAAGAAAACATGATAACCAGTGTGGGTATATACAGATGGCAGAGATTCCAGGAATTTATCTAAAACATGGTTCATAGACCAAAGTGAAATTTAAAGACATGTCTATGCTGCTAATTTGTTTGTTGAAATATACTTACCACTAGAATATCTAGGAAGTGTTTCAACATCATTTCTGAAAGAAAACAGCAGATCTTATGAGCAAAGTATTGTATTTGTTCACGACATCAGACAAAACATTTTGAAATCTTGTTAGATGTATCAATTGAAGAATAATTCTGAAAAAAAATGAACAAAACAAAACTATTTTCACTACAAACAAAATATATGTACTTTAAAATAATTTTCTGAGTCACTTGGATATTTTTTAATCATAAGCATTTCCCAACTTGTTACTCCCTCAACATAGACTTGGGAGTATACTTGATTTCTGACATAGTCCGGAATTACCGCATCCAGGGCAGAAATTATTATTCCAATCAAGTGACTTTAGTGTTTTGTTAGGCATGAGAATGGCACTTTCCAGGTTATGAGAGTGAAGAGAAATTTGAAGGATAATGCAAGTCGGGCGAGTTTTAGCTTTCTGTATTCATGGCATGATATTCCCATCTGGGACAGAAATTGTCGCTACTCTGGTACAGTTTTTGTCGCAAAATTTACTGGGGCTGCTATATTGTTATTGTTTCTATGCCTAACAAACGTCACGTGATACGTCATTCTTTACCTCCGTCAAAATGACCGATCTATCTCGAAATAGTCGTATTGTTATCGTGTTATTGTTATTTTCTCCATGCCTTAACACCATCATGTGGATATAATATACATTAAATTACTGCACAGTTATTTCTCTGCATTGTTGTATCATATATTTAATTAGGTTTTGTGCATATGCAAATATACTTCTAATATGAAATAGTGAACATACAACAAGATTTTGACAACAAACCTTGGGTTATACAATCTCCAATATTTTTTGCCTTCCAACTGTAAAATAAAAGCCTCTATATCATCAAAATGTGGAGCAAAACCTTGTGTTCCTGGAGGAGTCAAATACCTAAAAATAAAAATTGTGAACCTGAGACAATAAATAAATATTTTAATCAAGTTATAACTGAAGTTGAAAATGATTTGATTTTTAAAAAATTTTTGATACCTTTGGGAAATACAGTATAGTTTGTTTATAATGTACAACCTTACATGGCATACAATGATATAAGTGTAATTCCAAGAGCCCATTGATGTTTTAACAGTATAATTTTGGAATCTTGTTTCAGATTTTTTATAACAAAATCAAACTCATAGAAAAAAGATTTTTAATATCTAAAGAAGTTTTATGACTCTAAAATGACTTGATATAATCAATTATGGAAATGGGTAAACAAATTTATTACTGACAGGCAATCACAAAGTTTGTCACTTGTCACTTCTGTAAGAACACTATTGTTTCAAACTAGTCATTATACTTTGTCAGGGTAAGCAAATTAGCAAACAAATTAGCAGCACAAATTTTATCATTTTACAAGGTTCATAGACATGGAAAGTCTTTAAATTTCACGTTGGTCTATGAACCATGTTTTAGATAAATTCCTGGAATCTCATTCCTATCTGCCATCTGTATGTACCCACATCTCAGTTTTCTCTTGTATTGAAAGGTGCCTATAAGAATCAGATCGGTATTCCCCTGGACTTGATTTTAATTAACTTTTTTGTAGGAAGACTGAGCAACAAAGAAAATTTCTCCTTGTGTTCCAACGGACCACTTAATGTTCAACAGATAATTTTATTTGAGTAATCTTGACACATTGATTGTGCATATGTGCTTGTCTCCATAATGAATAATTATTGTTACAATTTATCAGATATAGAAAGCAATCAGACCTTTAAAAAGAAAAGAAAAAATCCAAAAGACTTACACATTTGCTCCAGCACAACAACCAAAAAACTCTTGTAAAACAGATAACAGTTTCCATACGTTCCTGGAGTATGTCTGTGGGTTTAACATTCTAACTGAACAACCATTCTGGAAAATTAAAGTTAAGTGTTTTCTTATTGTCAAATCAACACAAACTCAATTGAAACAGACCTACATGATGGGATTTCAAAAAAAAATTCTATGTTGTACAATAAGTTCCTGATGTTCATTTAAAAAATTTAAAAACTGTCAAGTTTAATTCTAACAACAAATAACTTGAAATATTTCAGTCTGCCAGCTTATACAGAGTGTGATATGATGTATTCACTTAATTCTGGTTGTCTAGAGTTTGACACAGTTATTTTTAAATAACAAAACTCCTGCATCTGATGGTCCAAATTTTATTTCATAAAAAAAATATTTGCATTTCTATTACTTCTACACATTTTAACAAATCTTGATTTATCTAAATTGCTGAACTTAAATATTACCTGATAAAAATCCCAAACCACTGGAGCATGAGCCCGGCCTGCGGGATTATGGGTTTCTCGTTTACCATCTGTAAATGTGGTAACATCTAAATTTACACCAAAATGTATGTTTTCCTGAAAAGAAAAACATGTACCTGTCTGTTTGTGTATCATTTACATCTAATGACACAGCTGTTCTTTTTTAAATTTAATATACTTGGGGTATTTTATAATAAAACATAAAACATGAATAGTCAAGGACATTTACTGGAAGATGAAAAAAAAAAAAATTTAATTTTAAAGATTTTAAAAATATAGACATATTTAACTCGAAATACAAGAAGGTAATTGCAAGATAATATGACAATTTTGAATATTTATTTATTTATTTCAGGAAATATGGGAACAATAGACTTTTAACTACTCAAAATTTACTACAATGAATATTGGATAATTACTGTTCTCAATATCTTATCTAATTCGGCAGTGCTAAACCATCCATCATTGTAATTCTCTAAATGTCTTCTTACTAACAATGGTTTCCTTTCCCATAATTCCCTACAATATGGCAGAAAAATGATAACTCTTATAAAATCAACAAGATTTGACTCAAGACAGAATAGAACAAAATATATTTTATCAATACATTGGATCTCTAATTTTTCAGGTTATTGATATAATTAAAGACTGTTTTTAGCAATTTCTTGAAAACATATTCAGGGCTCAAGCTAAGAGATTTTAGGCATATAAATACATTGGACCTGGCCTTACCTCTTGTCATAAGCAAACTTTTGAGTTGGCCTGCAATTTGGTCAATCACCGTACCTCATTTCAAAAGGGAAGTTTGCATTGCCTATAAATTTAACCCATCACTTGATAAACTTTCATGGCCAAAATGGCAAATATGACAACAGTTTTGAAGGAATCAAGTGATAAGATAAACAAGAGTGGACACACTACATGTCTTGCCTGAGTATGCACATGGACACAGAATAATGATTATCTGATACCTGACATTTTGCAAGTCAAAGGAAAATGCATTAAAATAAATTGAGGTCAAGGTCAAAATCAGATCGGTATTCATACCGACATGTATCCACTAAGAACTATCTACTGACCAAATATTGTAGGTTTATGTATTAAAGTTGCTGAGAAATGTACCTAATCTCTAAAATGTGACAAAGTCACTCGAGCATGCAATTGAGGTCAAAGTCCAGAGACAGGTATCAGACTTGCATGTACCCCTAAGAAATATCTACAGACCAAACACGGATGGGTCTAGGTATTACAGTTGCTGAAAAAAGGACATAAGAAATTTGGATGAAAGTCACTCAACCCTGAAATTGAGGTCAAGGTCCAGAGACAAGTTTCAGACTGGCATGTACCACCAATAGACCAAATGCAGTAGGTCTATGTATGACAGTTGTTGAAAAATGGACCTAATCTAGAAACTTGGATGAAAGTCACTCAACCATGAAAATGAGGTCAAAGTACAGAGACAGGTGTCAGACTTGCATGTACCCACTAAGAACAGTCTATAGACCAAACACGGATGGGTCTAGATATTACCGTTGCTGAAAAAAGGACTTAAACACCAAAAAGTGACAAAGTCACTCAAGCATGAAATTGAGGTCAAGGTCCCAAATCAGGTGTCAGACTGACATGTACCCACCGAGAACTATCTATTGACCAAATATGGCGGGTCTAGATATTACAGTTTCTGAGAAATGGACTTAACCACAAAAAAGTGACAGTCACTCAAGCATGAAATTGAGGTCAATGTCCCAAGCCAGGTGTCAGACTGGCATGTACCCACTAAGAACTATCTATAGACCAAATATGGTTGACCTAGGTATAACAGTTGCTGAGAAATTGATTTAACCACGTAACTTGGATGCAGATTTTAAATTCATGTGTATGAAGTAAGTAAACCATGAAAATGAGGCCAGGGTCACAAGATATGTATACTGCAGCAAACCTTATATGATAAGCTACCTTGTGGACCATCTTAATTGTAGGTATTACATGTGCAAAGCTAATAAAGTTTTAAAAAAGTTTATGCCGCCACTGCGGGAGCTGGAAAGTAATACCTATATCTCACCTCCGCGACTATTCGTCGCAGGCGAGACATAAAAAACCAAGCTAACTTTTCAAACAATAAAAAAGGGAAATAATTTGATCAGTAACAATACAGATCAAATTGGACCACGATAACTCAGACCCATTTATGGTGTTACACACACAAGGCGAACCGTAGTGATAATCAGAGATGAGAATAAAAATGTGAATGAAGTAATGCTTAATTTATATGAACTACATAAGTCTATGTTAGAATATATTGATTGCTGGGATCACCATGACCTATTGTAGCGTGGTGGTTCGCCACGCTTGGATTTTTCTCCGCCACCTTTGATTTGCATGTGCCACGCTTCAAAAATCAATAGATTGTGGTTAAATACCGGAAATCTCTAACCCAATTATCATGTCAGAGGCAATTAGACAATCTAATTAACATTTAATAGTGTGAACAGTACCTCTGGATATGTACAACAGCTGATTGTTACGCATGGTTGAACATACGATTTATACAACATACATGGAAAAATAATGTTGGCAATTTAGATGAAAAATAAATAAAACAGGCTTTAGATGTAATTGAAATGAATAAATATCATTTTAGATAATTAAAAGTAATTTTTAAACAGAATTCAATTTCTGATAAAAATTTGGTATGTTGAACATTGCGGTAAAACTAGGAAGTAAACAAAATGCGAAAAATCCAAAAAGTTGAACTGTTTTTTTTTCCTTCATCCAGGGAAAGAAAAGTTATCAATCTACAATCTATGTGATTAAGTGATGATTACACATTGTTATCCTAATGATTTCCATATCAGCTGATTGAAAAATTAACAACTGTTCACAAAATCTGAACTCACCAAGCTGACGTTGAATCATCCAAGCAAACATTCCTAAACATTAATTTCATAAATATCAAAGACAGTTAATTATTTTAATCAAAATTATGATTTGGTATAAATACTGGACAGTTACTACCCGGATCGAATCTACTAGACAATTCAGTAATCATGCAGAGATCTGCAAAGCAAGACATTACCACTTTCTTCAGTGCGAAAGTATGGAGGGTAGAAACAGACCACAAATGTACCACTGTAATAGACTTTAACTACTGGAACAGCATTACAAACAGCAGAATAGACCTGGGTAAACTGAATGAAGACACAGACAGCAGAGACAACTGAACAATGTTTGTTATTGCTCAAAATGACCATTGTGCTTACTGTGCTGTTATGTTTTATCCTTGATATATATATATCATAAAGATATATGTATAGTATTTTTTTTTTCTTTCTAAGGACACATTTATGCCGAAGGAAGGATGCGAACGAACACAACACATCCTGTGAAAATCTCTCCCCCACCCTTGATTTTCATTCTGTGGTGATTCCTGGATTTTGTTGTTAACATTCGGAAGATAGGTTGCTGAGGGTGACTTAGTAGATATTCAAGTTTGGTTTGCTTGCATTCAGGTATATTATCAATCCAGAGAGAGATTGAAACAGAATCTCTTCACAAATAATTATAACTATGCGATTGAGACAAGCTATCAAAAAACATTAGGGGTCGCGCTGGCATTCAAAAACTCATCGCCAAAGCATCATTTTTGTCGCCAGTTTCAAAATTTGTTCGCCAAGTCACCCTCCCTCTTTTGGAAGCCTTCTGCCATACATGATTATTTTTTTTATTCATTACTATTGAATTAACATGGCATGAAAAGTATTTTTGATGAAATATTTTAATGACAGTTAACTTTCATTTGAAATGATCTTTATTTTTATGGCAAGCCTAATAAAACATTGATTGTTCCATTTGTTTTTGTTGATTTTAAACCAGAAGTGACATCAAAATCTTTGCAGATTGGAAATTTTATGATATAATGCTTTTAAACACCTTTTAAATGTGTTAAAAAGCATGCTTATTTAATTTCATGACTAATAAAATTACCTAATAAAAATTTTGATAATATAAATACTATCTTAGTGTATAAAATGAATTGTCCTCAAAGTGGTCAATCAATTCGCAGTCAAGTGAAAACGATCTCAGCATGTGCAAGTTATTGTGTTTGTTTACTGTTGCAACACCTGCTGTGTGTTTATTGGCCTGATGTAAAACAGTTCAATTATCATAGATTATTATATAAAACTTACAAATAATGTTTCTTAGTTGCCACTTAAAATTTTTTCACATAAGTGTCAGATTTAAAAAAAAAAAAAAGATTGAAAAATCCTGTCACCAGAAATATCACCAACTATAAAATTTTGTTACTAGACTGAATAAAACATCGCATTTGGCGACATTGGCGAATCCCAGCGCGGCCCCTGAACATGATCATTTAAATACATATTTAATGCATCTTTGCAATGACATGTAATGACTTCTCCCTGTTGTCTCTACACTTCTTGTGAACCTCGAGTAGGTTGAGTTCTGCCATTTTTTTCAGAATCCCTCCAAAATGATGTAAGGTAGAGTATTTCTTAACAGTATGGCATCTTACAACAAATATTCTGATATTTTCAATATATAAATCATAAATCTTACTTGAAAAATTTATCTGGCTTGACTGGGTGAATTAGACATTCAAATATTTTCTTTGCTTCATCAGTACTGTTAAACATGTATGGTGCAGTGTGATCCCAATTTCCTGTGTTATTCTCATCATCAAAACTTATTACCTGTTCTATGTCCTTGTATAAAAGTCACAAAATAAATGCATTTATTACACAGAGCAAAACATAAAAAACACAAGTCTGTAGTCAAAGTTATATTTATTGAGAATAAATTTTTGTGGGAACAGTGTTAAATGATAGCTTTATAGGCAATCAGTTAAAACAGGGTGTCACAATATAAGATAATCCAGGTCTCAAACTAGAATTTGAAGGTAGAATGATGCAAAGCAACAGTTGTAAAACAAATGGACATCTCAATCTGTTGACATGATGATTTCTCAATCCGCCTTCTATATCAACTGACTGCAGCTTTTTAATTTTCCTTACCTTAATTTTACATGAGTTTTTATGTTTAAAAAGGTACTTAAAAACAAGTTGAAATTATCTTATTATTAAACAACCAAGACAGTTTTTTCAGTATCAGCTGAAATATTTATTTTACTAATTGGTAAAATAAAATTAATCTAAAATTTTCCTTAAGACAGATAATTTGTTTAAGAGAACAAAATAAATCAGAACTAATTCAACGAGTATGTATCATAAATGCTTTATAGATCAATAAATTTTTTTGATTAAATTTACATGGAATTTTGCAGTTAATGGTTTCAATTTCTGACAAGTTAATTTTTAACTAATTTATCAGCATGCTTACTCGGTTCTTTAAAAATATATACTTCAAAAATGAGTAGCCACAATTGTAAAACAAAAATTTGACAACTGTTCAAGGAGAGTTAACATACTAAAAAATTATAAACAAACAATACTTGAGCTAACTGACAGTGAAATTTTTTTTACCTCCATACTTCTATCATCTTTTCCTATTTTCTTTTTTTTATTTGGTAAACTATCTCCCTCCTCTCTCTGACGTTTTCCTGAAATCTCTGACAATGGTTTAGCTAATTGTAGAATAGCTCCAAGGTTTGGTGATGATTTAGAGATAGGTGAGGTATTAATAGCATTAAGCTGTCCACCTTTAATGCTTTTCTGACTTTTAGGTGGCAGTCCTTTTTTCACTGGTTTCTTAAATGCTTCTTTTGGTAATGATGGTGTGTTATCTGCTGTCCCACTTAAAACTGACAAAAAATGTTCAGACAAATTGCTAGTCCAATTACTGAAGTTTTATTCATTTTTGTTCTTTCTGTTCTTATAATTATACTGTAGATTTTTGTTTAACACCAAATTTGGTGGATAAGTGGGAAAAAAATATTCAAGTTTTGAAATTTGTGGATTTACAATTTCCCCAAAAAAAAAACATTAAAAAGAAATTGTGTCAGGAATATATAGGCCACTTTCTCATTGCCAAATTTAAAAAATAAAAAGATGAAAAAAGATTCTGTCTGATAAATTATTCATGCAGAGTTTTGCATATTTGCTAACTGATGATTTTTGACTCACGTTATGGGGATATAGTTTGCTCACCATTTCTAAATTAATTCTGAACCTGACAGTTTTTTCATAACCAACAAGGAACAATAAAGCATACAACATGCAACATGTCTGTTTATATGTTTGTTTTCATTTCTAAATTAAACATTAGTGTGCTGACATCATTAAGGTAAGACTGAGTTTTTCATTAGAACATAAATATCCCTGATTTCTTATTCAGACTGGTATGTAAGAAAGCACCAACAATTCTCTCTTAAAATACAATGCTAAGAATACCCAAAGGGGAATCCAAAACTCTGAACAAATTTATAGCACCAAAAGTACAAAAGAAACCACACAATAACACAGAAAACAAAACATAACAACACTTAAAACTACAGCAAGGACAAAGAAATCTTAAAAAAAAAACTGGATATCAGGCGCTGTACATGAATAAACACATCCTGCTATGCATTTGGTTTCCAAGACAAAAAGATTGGTCTACATACACCTATATAAATCCTTGTTTTAAATTTGACATAATGACATCCCTGTCTAACCAAGGAGACCTTTGGGTTGGTGTAATTGTACAATTTTGAAGCTTAAGTAATGTATCAGTATTTAACTTAAGGTAACTTACCAGCAGATTTAGGAGATTTCTTTCTTGTTACCATACTTGTAGTAGATGTAACTGTTAGTAGATCTGGGTTAGATTTTACACTAGTTAGTGTAACAGATTCAGAGTCACCAGCAACCAACTGGTCATCTACCAATTTTAGAATAGAAGGTCTGGATTTTGGAGTACCTCTCATACTTTGTCGTAAACTTCCACCTTTAAGTACTTTCTGGAAATAAAATTTTTTTTTGCAATACCATATATTTAAAAAAAAACTTTAAATAAAGATTTATCTTAGGACAGATAAAGTCTTGTTTCATCAATACCAGTAAAATTACCATGTTTGTACATGTTCACCTGATTTCTACTAAAGATATGACTCAGACCTGCAACAACCTATGGCACTAAAACATCACAAATTATCCTTATCTTTGATTTGTGATTGGCATATTTCTCTCTCTCATACTCTTAAAAGAAAATTTTAGATATGTTACCAATACATGCAAAATTACAAATATTTCTAAAAAAATGTTTGAGTCTTCCAAGGAAGACATGTGTCGCCTGCGGACGTCAATTTTTACAAAAAATATAAAATTTTCTAAAAATGAAAAATATGCACACCTTTGCATTAAAGTTAATGCACAGAGAAAGTTTCATCAAATTGCTGTGAGCCGTTATTGAGTAGTTGAGGATAGACGTTTTGAACCCCCTCTTTTTTTTTCAAAAATGTCGATTTTTACAAAAAAAAAATTTTAATTTTTAAAAATAAAATATATATGCACACCTGTACATTAAGGTTAATGCACAGAGAAAGTTTAATCAAATTCCTTTGAGCGGTTACAGAGTAGTTGAGGTTAGAAGTCCCCCCCCCTTTTTTTTTGCAAAAATGTCAATTTTTACACAAAAAAATTAAAATTTTCTAAAAATGAAATATATATGCAGTCCTGTGCATTAAGGTTAATGCACAGAGAAAGTGTCATCAAATTCCTTTGAGCGGTTATAGAGAAGTTGAGGATAGAAGTTTTGCCCCCCCTTCTTTTTTTTGCAAAAATGTCAATTTTTACAAAAAAAATTTAAAGTTTTCTAAAAATGTAATATATATGCACACCTTTACATTAAGGTTAATGCATAGAGAAAGTTTCATCAAATTCCTTTGAGCGGTTATGGAGTAGTTGAGGATAGAAGTTTTGAACCCCCCGTTTTTTTTCAAAAATGTCAATTTTTACCAAAAAAAATAAAATAATATATATGCACACCTGTGCATTAAGGTTAATGCACAGAGAAGGTTTCATCAAATTCCTTTGAGCAGTTTACGAGCAGTTGAGGATAGAAGAAAAGTGTGACGACGCAAGACGACAGATAGTGATCCCTGTGTGTCGACCATGCGTTCCGCAGGCGACACAATAAACTTTTTCACTTACATGTCAGAGATGGAGATACCTGTCAGCCCTGTCGAACATAAGGGGCAGAAATTCGTTAAGAACGACAAATTTACGATTTGTGCCAGTCCTGATGCCGACAACTTTGTCATCCATAAGGGTCTGCCAAATGATAGTATTGGCCCCATCCTAATTGCTTTTATAAAAGTTAACTATCTAATTAGTTCACGTTCATTTTTTGTCATATTCATCATTTGGTTCACGGTAAACAATTCTGATCCCTCCAAAGAATTTCTATCCATGAGAACCAGTCAGTAATATCAAACTACAATTATAATGCTCCTGTTTCGGGAGCACCATTATGTGACCATAGTTTTTGTATTCGAATCCTCACCGACAAATTTTGTAATTTCTATGTACTCTCCAAAAAGAAGGTGGAAAGGTAACTGACCTTGAATGACAGGCTAGTTTACTTAGGTCTGTCAAAAAATTGCAGGGTCCAGCAAAGTACTCCATCTTGCTGTTCCCAATCTCCAGCAATAAAAACTAGAGCTTACAAGAGCCTGTATCGCTCACCTGGATTTAACTTTCTCCTATTCCTGACGTGTTTAATCGGTGGGATAAAAATACATAATATCTTTAACCACTTCCCGGTGATTAAATTTCTACGTGGGAATTACCGCCCTTTTTTCTACAGTTATTAGAACTATGTAAACAAACTACATAGCAACGACATTTTCTTGAGGTTTTTCTCGAAAATCATAGGAGAAACAGATTCTCCTTCAATTTTCTCGTGAGTTATGGAATTTCTCCACCCTCAATAGTTAAATTTTAGATTTTAACACGCTCGCTAAAGGCTCGCGTGTTGAAAATCGAAAATTTAACTATCTCGGGTGGAGAAATTCCATAACTCACTCGTACCTGAAGGAGAATCTATATTTTCACCTTGAGCAGGACTAAAAATTTAAGTGTTTCAGCGAATTTGGCTGGTTTTTCTTTGGGTTCTATGTTAAACTAAGTTCGGCTGTGGCAGCCATCTTGGTTGACAGTCCAGGTCAATGGACCCATTTCTAAAAGAGAACCATCTAAGAACCATAACTGCTACATGTTGTTCCAACTGGCTAAGTGGTTTCAGACAAGAAGATTTTTAAATGAATTTTCCCATAGGCTACTATTTCAGTGTTCCAGCTAGGATTTCAAAAGGGCAGGGAGCCAATAATGAAAAGGGCACTTTTTGATAATTAAAAAATTTTCTTTTTATTATGTAAACAGTAATATACATTGCATCTATATATATATATATACATGGGCAATAATGTCAGTTGTTAAACTATCTACCAAGATGGAATTGAATTTTTCTATCTTTCATGCTAAAAAACTTCTTAACAACATTACCTGACAGCTGTTCAAAACATTGTTACAATTAAGTTTAATGATTCAGGGGCAATAACCCAACAAAGGGTTGACCGATTCGTCTGAAAATTTCATGGCAGGTAGATCTGGACATGATAAACATTTTACCCCCGTCAGTTTTGATCTAAATGCTTAAGTTTTTGAGATATAATACAATAAATTGCTTCGCTGAGCGCAGCTGGATACGACCGCAGAGGTCCAACCCTGAACAGTTGGGGCAAAAATGGACACAATATTCGCGCTTGATACAGATCTGAATTTGGATTGTAATTAAATATTTGACACAGAATAACTGTAGTCAAAGAACTTAGAGTTGGTCATATGATTTGAATTTATATTCAATTTTTTGCTTTTTGTGCAATACACTATGCTGTTGCGAATTAAACCCCCCCCCAAAAAAAATATTTGAAGAAATTTTCTGAAATCTGAAATGAGAAAAAATTGTCCTCCCACCACAATTTCTTATTACCCCCCCCAAATTTTTTTCACCCCCCCCTTTACCCTTTTTCCAAAAAAATTCTTTCCCTCAAAATATGGTCATAATCCCTATTCAAATTTCTCATGGAGTTTGCAAACATAATTACCCATTTAAATACATCATAAAAGTCTTAAAATAGAAAATGACATATGGCTAAAATTAATATTAATTAAAAGTAACTTCTAAAAATAAATTGACAGCTATAAATCACCCCAAGACAATCTACATTTCTTTATATATAATTTACAGGCAGTTTAAGGGAGGTAATCGAATCATACACAACATTTTACTTTAAATGTGATTGGATTACCTCCCTTACACCAAGATAATAACCAACAAGAAAAATGCTTATTGTGCCCTTTTTTGGCCCCTAATCCTTAAACTTTTGGGACCAAAACTCCCAAAATCAATCCCAACCTTCCTTTTGTGGTCATAAACCTTGTGTTTAAATTTCATAGATTTCTATTAACTTATACTAAAGTTATAGTGCAAAAACCAAAAATGCTTATTGGGCCCTTTTTTGGCCCCTAATTCTTAAACTGTTGGGACCAAAACTCCCAAAATCAATCCCAACCTTCCTTTTGTGGTCATAAACCTTGTGTTTAAATTTCATAGATTTCTATTAACTTATACTAAAGTTATAGTGCGAAAACCAAATGTCTTCGGACGATGACGCCAACATCATACCAATATACGACCGCAAAAATTTTGCGGTCGTATAAAAAATGCAGTTTACCCTATGTTCTATTTTAACCATGTCAGCCATTTTGGCTGGCAGGCGGGTCATTGGACATATTTTTTAAACTAGATACCCTAATGATGCTTGTGGGCAAGTTTGGTTCCATTTGGCCAAGTAGTTTCAGAGGATAAGTTTTGTAAAAGTTAACGGAAGAAGACGGATGCCAAGTGATGAGAATAGCTCACTTGACCCTCAGGTGAGCTGAAAATGTGTCAAAGAATCAATGGCAAGGTTACATTACTTAACAATGACTAAGGAGTGGAAATTTGTAAATGTTATTGTAATAGATGAAATGAAGACTATAAGATTATGTAATGTTATAGCAACTGGGAATTCTGCAAAAGTGTTCCTTAGCTGATAGGAGATATGTCCAATATATATATACAAACAATCTACCAAGTTTGAAGACTCTGGATTGAAAACTGTATGAGGAGTTGATTTAATACACAAAATAGGTACCCTCCTTAAAGAATGTTATTGAAACAATTCACAATCTGGAAATTCCACAAAAATGTTCAAAATGTATCCATAATATAAGGGACCACATGTCAAATATATATACAAACGTTCTACCAAGTTTGAAGATTCTGGACTGAAAACTGTAGGAGGACTTGATTATACAAAATAGGTACCCTCCTTAAAGAATCTTGCTAAAAATTGACTAATTTCACCATTCGGAAATTCAAAAAAAATGTTCCAAATGTATCTATAATAGGAGGTGCACATGTCCATTATATATACGAACACTCAACCAAGTTTGAAGGGTCTCAATTGAAAACTGTAGCAGGAGTTGATTACACAAAATAGGTACCCTACTTTCCCCACCTTCCCACCAATCCGCCCAACATTCACCATACTATAACCTGGATTTCACTATGTGTAAGCCGGTCAAAAGTTATCTGAATCTCTGACATGTTCCATTACTTTGCTTTATTACCCATAATTTCATTAGAGTATATTTGTGTACTTTTTTATAGAATAGAGAATAGAGAATGGAAATATATATATATATATATGGAAACTGTCTGCTATTTGAAGAAAACAAACCCTAATGATTTTTAAAATATTTTCTATATATTTTTTTAAAGACAATAACATATACCAAGAGTTTTCTTCCTTTAACATTCTTGGTATCAGCCTCCTTAATAACTGGAGTACTAGAAGCTCTCCTGATATTTCCCTTCTCCTCTTCATCTGGCTGTGGCGTATCAACTTTTTCCTACAAATATAAAAACAGACAAAAATCTTAAATATATCATCTCTCAAAACTTGTAGCAGCAGGTTTCTCTTACCTGGTATCTTATGACAATCAGACATAATTTATTAACATAACAATACTCATTTTTTTAATCAGTAGTTTTAGTCATGTTTGATGAATGAGGTGTCCTTATATTCAGCTTTATTTCTTTTCCACTTGGCCCAGTGCATTTTATTGTAGTAAAAATGTGTGAGTCTTCCAAGGAAGACATGTGTCGCCTGCGGACATAAATTTTTACAAAAAAAATAAAATTTTCTAAAAATGAAATATATATGCACACCTTTGCATTAAGTTAATGCACAGAGAAAGTTTCATTAAATTCCTTTGAGCGGTTATGGAGTAGTTGAGGATAGAAGTTTTGAACCCCCCCTTTTTTTTTAAAAAAATGTCAATTTTTACAACAAAAAAAAATTTAAAATTTTTAAAGGCCGAGGATCGAACCCGCGACCTTCCGCACTCGGGGCGGTCGGAGTAGTTGAGGATAGATGTTTTTACCCCCCCTCTTTTTTTCAAAAATGTTAATTTTTAGGAAAAAAAATTAGAATTTTCTAAAAATGAAATATATATGCACTCCTGTGCATTAAGGTTAATGCACAGAGAACGTTTAATCAAATTCCTTTGAGCGGTTATAGAGTAGTTGAGGATAGAAGTTTTGCCCCCCCTTTTTTTTTTGCAAAAATGTAAATTTTTACAAAAAAAAATTAAAATTATCTAAAAATGAAATATACATGCACACCTTTGCATTAAGGTTAATGTACAGAGAAAGTTTCATCAAATTCCTTTGAGCGGTTATAGAGTAGTTGAGGATAGAAGTTTCCCCCCCCCCCCCCTTTTTTTGCAAAAATGTCAATTTTTACAAAAAAAATTAAAAGTTTTCTAAAAATGAAATATATATGCACACCTTTGCATTAAGTTAATGCACAGAGAAAGTTTCATTAAATTCCTTTGAGCGGTTATGGAGTAGTTGAGGATAGAAGTTTTGAACCCCCCCTTTTTTTTAAAAAATGTCAATTTTTACAACAAAAAAAAATTTAAAATTTTTAAAAATAAAATATATATGCAACCTGTGCATTAAGGTTAATGCACAGAGAAAGTTTTATCAAATTCCTTTGAGCGGTTTACGAGCAGTTGAGGATAAAAGAAAAGTGTGACGACGCAAGACGACAGATAGTGATCCCTATGTGTCGACCATGCGTTCCGCAGGCGACACAAAAATGTTTTGGGTATTCCTCATCAAGTATTTTCTTTATAGTAATAGAATGGCACAGATAATTTTGAACACTGGCTTACTATGGACCATTCTACCAAAACTGGCAAAGTATATTTGAAGAACAAGATTTTATTCACTAAATTTTCTCCTCTTTTTTTGCAAAGTCTACCCTTGATTCTATTTATATCCTTTGGAAGACAGCATTTTTAAACAATTTTTTAATTAACCATATTTAAATGATAGTTTAACATAACAAATGATCAGTTCAATGGAAATATGGATATATTTGTGATATATTTGTGATAATATTTTTCCCACAACAAGGTAAGGCCATTTATTTTTAATTAGTTTGCGAATCTGCCGACCTCATTTTGCCGATTTGAAGAAAAAAATAAAATTGAAAATTTTGGTTTTTTATTACCGCCAACCCTCATAAATCAGCCATCCCAAAAATAAAAATAAATTAATATCCTTTTTGCATCAAAATTTCATAAAAGATTAATTTATATTCCAATTCATCTAAAAATAGATTATCCATCAATAAAATACTTGTAAACAGGATCCAAAAATAAATCTATTTATAGCCGTCAGTTAATGTCAATTTCGAAAATAATTTTATGAAACGAATTTCCTAATAGAATCCATTAGGCATTTAATTTCGTTTTGTATAAATATCTTGACTCTGCAAGATATGGAATCCACTCATTTTCTAAGTGAAAATGTATGTTGTCCTAGTTTACGAGTCTTATCCCTTAAAAAGGGAATGACAGATGATTAAGGTATTAACAATACAGAGTGAAACAGCAATTGTTGCAAATTGATTAGCCCAAACAAATGGTAGACAAGTTTGCTACGCATAGCCATTTGTCCCTTGCCGCAGAGAAAAGTCCAAGCCCCACAAGATATACAAAATGTGTATTATTGAAATGGCGCCATAGGATCAAGTACATGTGGTGACTAACAATCCTACAAAATTTGAACAAAATCTGATCAGCGGTATCAGAGTTGCATCCACAAAATGTTCCTATAGTGTCACATGCAAAAAAATCGTTAAAGTCCCATAACTCCTGTAAAATTTGTCGAATCAAAATTGTGGTAAGATAGGATCAAGTACATGTGGTGACTAACAATCCTACATAATTTGAACAAAATCTGATCAGCAGTCTCAGAGGAGTGTTCCTATAGTGTTGAATTCAGAAAAAAAGTCCCATAACTCGCGTCAAATTTGTTGAATCATAATCTCAGTGCGACAAGATCAAGAACAAAAGGTGATGAACAATCCTACAAAATTTGAACGAGATCCGATCAGCGGTCTCAGAGGATTGCGTCCATGAAGTGTTTGTACAGTGTCACATGCACAAAAACGTTAAAGTCTCATAGCCAAGGCTCACCAAACTGGGCGAAAAAGTTGCCTTTTAAAGGACGAAATCGCCCTAAGGATACCCCAAATGCGATCCTGAAATCGTCTTATAATTTCTGAATTGTCTCAGTTCTGGTTTTAGATTTTTGTCAAATTGTCATAGGGTAAAGAAAAATCTTGTGATGAAATGATCAGAAACATTGTTTTTGTAACAACATCGGTAATTCTACAAAGCTGGAAGTGAAAATAAGTCATCAATCTGTCATTTTATTAGCAAGACGTTGCAAAATCAGAAACTTTTTCTACTATCAGCGACATTTATTGCAAAGGGAGATAATTCTCCTTTTAAATTTGACTTGCCTCCGTTTGTCTAATTACTTCACAGTTAGGTTTAAACTGACAACATGCAATATTTTAACAATAAAGAATTGATTTGAAAGAGATAAATGTAAACTAAACAAAATAGAACAGATAAAGGAATGAAAGGATTCACCATATGGGCATAAAAATTTCTTTAGAATTTTGAAGAGGGTAATTGGATGGGGTGAAAAGAAGTAAACAAAGAATAATTTTTAAAGAAGATAAAAGAAAAAATGGAAAGAAGTAAAGATTGAAAAAAATAATTCTTCAGAAATTTTTAGCTAAACATCTCAGATATTTTTAGCTACTTGTACCTTTCAATTGACAAACAAATCCATGTCATGTTCATCTTGCACCTAACCAAAACTCATTTTCTAACATTTTTAATAATTCTATCATAAGATAAAAATCATTGATATAAAATTATTAAATTCTGATTAATTGACACTGATGTACAGGGTTTTAGCTAGGATTTTGAAATTTACAATTGTAATGTAAGTCAAAGTCCGCTAAATTCATTTTTGTCAAGCCTGTGGCTTTAGTCGCAGAAAGCTCGACATAGGGATGGTGATCCGGTGGCGGCGTCGTTAACTCACTTCTTAAAAGCTTTATATTTTAGAAGGGGGAAGACCTGGATGCTTTATACTTTGTATATAGATGCCTTATAATACGAAGTTTCCGTCTGTCATATGTACATTGTCCTTGACCTCATTTTTAGGGTTCAGTGACTATTTTAAAAAAAAGTTAAGATTTTTTGTAATGTTAATTTCTCTCTTATTATGAGTAATAGGATAACTATATTTGGTATGTGCGTACCTTACAAGGTCCTCATCCCCGTCAGACAGTTTTCAATTGACCTCGACCCAATTTCAAGGATCAGTGTACAAGGTTAAGTTTTGGTGGTCAAGTCCATATCTCAGATACTATAAGCAATAGGTCTAGTATATTTGGTGTATGGAAGGATTGTAAGGTGTACATGTCCAACTGGCAGGTGTCATCTGACCTTGACCTAATTTTCATGGTTCAGTGGTTATAGTTAAGTTTTTGTGTTTTGGCCTGTTTTTCGAATACTGTATGCAATAGGTCTATTATATTTGGTGTATGGAAGGATTGTAAGGTGTACATGTCCAACTGGCAGGTGTCATCTGACCTTGACCTCATTTTCATGGTTCAGTGGTTATAGTTAAGTTTTTGTGTTTTGGCCTGTTTTTCGAATACTGTATGCAATAGGTCTATTATATTTGGTGTATGGAAGGATTGTAAGGTGTACATGTCCAACTGGCAGGTGTCATCTGACCTTGACCTCATTTTCATGGTTCAGTGGTTATAGTTAAGTTTTTGTGTTTTGGCCTGTTTTTCGAATACTGTATGCAATAGGTCTACTATATTTAGTGTATGGAAGGATTGTAAGGTGTACATGTCCAACTGGCAGGTGTCATCTGACCTTGACCTAATTTTCATGGTTCAGTGGTTATAGTTAAGTTTTTGTGTTTTGGCCTGTTTTTCGAATACTGTATGCAATATGTCTGACAGCATTTACTTTCATTAGAAATACACGACAGGCGAGACATTTTTGTGTGTCAACTCTTGTTAAATCATGAATGAGGTTCATATTGTTACCGGTCGGTAAAAAACGCTGTGGCCAATGAAATATCACGAGAATTCCGATTGCCGCCGTTTTCTATCTTAATTTTTTGTCGTCTCTTTCCCCGTTCCCTTTGATCTCCAAGAAAACAAAAATGGCGGTTCGAGATCATTTATGAAAATTATGGTTTTCGGACGCAGCTGATTAGATTTAAATGCGTCCCAGGGACGCATGAGATAGAAGGATGACACGTCCAGTCCAATTTTAGCGTGCTTAGCGAAATATTTTTTGGCGATTTTGAAATTTCAAGTGACGAATTGCATACGGCACAGGAATCGGAACTTCTATCAATAAAATTCTGTAAATAATAAAGTCGACTATCAATAGAGCTTCTCGTAGAGAAGCGACAGGAATGCAACGCATTTTTCAAGGATTGTCCTAAATCTATATTTAAACGCTTATCAGCATGGATTAAAGTATTGAATTCTACTCTTGGGTGTTTACAATTAATAAATAGCATGTTTTTATGTACTTACCCCGGCTTTTGAAGCAGTTTTCATGAGTTTTTCCCTTTAGAGCCCTGTCACGGAATCCATGATGTGTAAACAGGAAGTGTAGTACTTTTTGAGGTCAGTATAATGCACAAAGCATTCCCGGACCCATTTCCGCACACTTTTTTCATGGAAAAATGTCCGGAAATGGGTCCGGGAATACTTTGTGCATTATACTGACCTCAAAAAGTACCACACTTCCTGTTTACACATCATGGATTCCGTGACAGGGCTCTAAAGGGAAAAACTCATGAAAACTGCCTCAACAGCCGGGGTAAGTACATAAAAACATGACATTTATTAATTGTAAACACCCAAGAGTAGAATTCAATACTTTAATCCATGCTGATAAGCGTTTGAATATAGATTTAGGACAATCCTTGAAAAATGTGCTGCATTCCTGTCGCTTCTCTACGAGAAGCTCTATTGATAGTCGACTTTATTATTTACAGAATTTTATTGATAGAACTTCAGATTCCTGTGCATACGGAAAACATTCGCCACTTTCAAGAATCATTCGTCAATGGCGAAAGTGACGAGCGCTAGCTAAATCTCTGGATGTAGTAAAATTAAACCAAAGTCACTGAAACATGAAATGCAGGTCACAGCAACCAAGTGTTGCTGAACTGCGTTGTACTATACAAGAGAACTGTAGTGGTGAAATATCATTAATATTAACCGAATCGGGACGTACGGACAGACAAGGGTAAATCAACATGCCCTGGCCACATTCATGGTGGGGCAAAAAATGTTGAATATTAACTAAAAAATGTGCCCGTCTTTGATAGTATACTTGGGTCCCACTGTATCACGGTACTTATTTTTTCCAGATGGCGTCAAAATAAAGTTGGTAGCCTGATACAGTGGAGCTGTATCGGGGGAATACATGGTATATCGGCCCCAACATCGGACAAGTGGGCCCCCAAAAATAGACAAGTCGGCCCTGGTTTGAAGATAACAAAATATGCAAGTGAATATGTTTAGAAGACAACTTGGCCCCAATGCAAACGGAACGTATTGTTTTGGTAAAGAAATCAAGAAAGTAATGACAACTTCTGCTCTGTTAGAGGCACATAATGTTGAAATGTTGAAGGACATTTATTTGGTCTATGAAATAAAAAACAAAATTGAAGTAGTGATTCTTTATTACATCATCAATTAACATTGCTTAACAAGAAATTCATAAACATCCGAGCACTATAGATATAGTAATAATACAGTTCTTGAACTCATCTGTAAATATTAAATGATGTGAAGCAAAGCACTAGCGTAGACATTGTGAATACATGGCTAAAGTTTTGCTGTGTTTTATAATTTTGGTACCAGGCTAAAAAAATTACTCAAGCCATATTGGCTTACATCGTGGTTTATACACCATTCAGCTAATCCAATTAATCACTTTCGCACTTTCTTTTATCTCTGTAATTACTTTATTAATTGCCGCTGATTAACACCTTACAATATGTAGTTGTAAGACACAAATAATAATTAATAATCGAAACTGATTATGTATTCGTAAAAAATGGACTGTACACAAACTTTCGGTTGATCAAACAACTAATAATTAATAATTAGTAATTAAAATCGAAACATCTCTATTTTTACAGGTGGTATATTTTTTATTCATCGTATTTATAATATATCCAAAGACAAGCTGGTCCCTTGAAAAAATAGTAATATATATTGAATATTTTGGGGCTGACTTGTCTTCGGATCAGGATTTTATTATATTGTACTTATTTAGTACGGGGCAGACTTGTCTCGAATGAGTGGCCGACTTGTCTTGGGGTCGACATTGAATAAGGCCGAGTTGTCTTGGGGCCGTCTTAGCAAGGGGCCGATTTGTCCCGAAACCTATCGGGGACTGTATACTCATTGACTGATCAAATATATTATGGAAATCAATGAAAATTGTTTGTAATGATAAAGCTGTAGTGATAAATCTATAAACATCTAACTGAGAAATAGCTCAACCTGGCATTAGCTGCAGTGACCAGTATGATCTTGAAATACTCAGTGACAGTGTATATTTGTAATGTTACAACTTACACTTACACTCAGTTACAGGCATCATATAATTTAATATTTTATATAAAATGCAAATAACTACATAAAAATGCAAAAGACTTGTACCAATTTACGGCCTCGAAAAACTGAAAATGCTGATACTTTCTTCATTTCTAAATACACTCAATATTTCTAGGTTTTAAAACTGCACGTCAACCCGCCATCCACATGGCTCTTCAACCGGAAATAGAGTGGACGATTTTATTATTTTACTATGTTAGTAATTATTTGTACCAAAAATGATTAAAACTAAACAATGTAAACTCTTTTTTGAAAGAACTGATTACATTTATTATTCTTTAATGGGTGTACGATACGAAAATCATTAATGTCGGTATAAAACCATTTTAAGACTTTTAAATAATTACAGATACCCCCACGCTTAATGGAATATTCTTACACCGGAAGTTTTGGTTTTTGCATTCCAAAATGGATGTCAAAAGCGAGTTGTTGATAAGAATTAATAGTTCCTTCAATTGGAAGATATAAAAGTTTTTATGTATTTCATTGGTGGCATAATTATAATTTACCTTTAACATCATACTCAGAAGTTATTGGAAGGAAAACATAACGTAAAACATATTTACAACGAATACCAATGTGCGAGAACATCACCATGGAAATTGTGTCAACTACTTTATAATTTGAGATATTTTGTTTGAAAACATAACTGAAAGGGTTAGAAGGTATTAAAATTTTTACAGATAACTTAAAATAATTGAAAAATTTGCAGAAAAATTCATGCATTTAGAATGAATATATTGAAAATGGTGACAATTATGTAGCCAGTTGACTATTTTCCAATTTGTTATTACCTCCCTTGACTTCCAACAGTTAATGTTGGATCAGGTAATATATATGTAGAATTTTACCTTTAATTTTTGTAAATTCTAGGCAGGCAATTACTCTTAATTTTTCAACACACCTATTTTTTAGGAAAATTGGAATATGGTTGAAAAATTATAATTTTCACCTTTATGTCCTTATTTTTTGACTCAATAAGCAGGTCTAGTCGAACTCGCAGAACCGAGTATACTCTCAAAAGCGAGTTTTCTTTCCCAGCATTCAATGCAGGGTTCTCGCTAAGGCGCGTACATGCGTCCTGCACACGCTAAAATTTGACTGGACGCATCATCCTTCAAACTCATGCGTCCCTGGGACGCATATAGATCTAATCGGCTGCGTCTGTAGACCGTTATTTTCATTAAAAATCTCGAGCCGCCATTTTTTGTTTTCTTGGAGATCAAAGGGGGGAAGGGAAAGAGGGAAAGAAACGACAAAAAGTAAGCTAAAAAAATGTCGGCAATTGGAATTCTCATGATTTTTCATTGGCCACAGTGTTTATTACCAACCGGTAACAATATGTAGACCTCATTTAAAAATAAATATAGCGGATTTTGACTTATCTATGCACAAATGGAAATTTTGTCAATATTGATTATTAAATTGTTCAAACAATGTCAACTGGAGGATTTTAAGAGTATGTTTGAGAAAAAATAATAGTAAAGATCATAGATTAATAAATATTACAAAATAAAATGGCAATAATAAATAAGTTGTGTCAAAAGGTGCAAAGATTTTTGCTCATATCTGTAACAGAAATTTTCTTCCAAGTTCGGAGCACCACTGCATAAGTCCAATTTTTGTTGTTTTTTTTTTTGAAATTTCAAATTATATTCGCCAGTATTTTAAGGCAGCACATGATTTTAATTAAACTTTAACAATAGTAGAATAGGCCTACCATGGTCAAAATCATGCAGGAGTGTACGTTAAAAAAGTGGCGATGAGTCCTGGGACTCATCAAAATCAGCTGAGACTCACCATTCTGAAAAATGATGAGTCCCAGGACTCATCATGAAAAATTCTTAGCGAGAACCTTGCAATGTTTTTGATGAAATATCCAGTGCTGAGGCTGGAATAGTATCTCACCAGAGTTTCGTATATTTTGTAAATATACAAAAATCAAAATAGAAATGCAAAATATTTTTAAATACATCTTCAATAATTGTTATGAAATAAAAATAATAGATAAAAACCAACTGGAGAACTACTGAAACATTTTGAACATCTTTTGTTTTGAATGCAGAAGTGACTTCCGGTTATGTATTTTATAAAAATAAACGTTAAAAAGTCATAAAAAATTCAATTTGAATAAAAAAAAATTCTTTCCCACCTTGTTCCACAGAAATAATGTCCTTTAATGTTAGATTAAATCACAAAAATAGATGAAATGTGTCTATCTATGCAAAAAACGTCCAAAAGATCGCTCAACTTTCAGTCAGCTTTGACCTTTAATTTCTCAATTGCATGATGGATTTTAAATTTGCTGGGTAGAAATATTCAAAAAGGTATAAAAGAATATATATCCTCATTTACAGGTATGACATATTATGCGTTTGCAATACAAGTTAAAGAATATACATCCAGGTGAAGAAACTTGCATTTGCGAGTTAATTGACGTCAAACTCGCAAAAGCAAGTTTCAGTTCACCGTTCAGATGTACTTGCATTTGCGAGTTCGACCAGACCTGATAAGAGCAACCTGGTCAATGCACTTTTGAACATGTTCCTTAAAATAGTTGTTTTGATGTTAAAGACGAAAACAGTAGCAAACTTCAAAGGTTGACAAAGATGCAACACATCATCTGAATTCGGAGCACAAATGATTTTTACAATACATGTTCAAAGTTTGTTGACTTCGACATCTTGTTGGATACCTATAACAATAACTTTTAAATGTCTAAAAAGAGAATTTGTTTCTAAAAAATTGTTCATTTCATTAAATATTTCAAATTCATTTCCCTGAGTAATGCGAATACAGAATTCTGTTCCAAACTTGTTTTGGATTTGGTTTCAAAAGTAAACTTTCATGTAGGACCCTATGTGAAATTTACTCAAAAATCTTCTAGTCTGAAACCACTAAGCAAATTTGAACTAGACTTGGTAGGAATGGTCCTATTTCAGAACTCTGTCCGATGACCAGGACTATCGACCAGATAGCTGCCACTGCCAAACTTAGTTTGACATACATGTAGGGCCTTATGGAAAAATTCATTGAAAAATCTTCTTGTCTGAAACCACTTAGCCAGTTGGAACAAGACTTGGCTGTAATGGTCCTTAGATGGTAGAAATGTGTCCATTGACCTGGACTGTCAACCAAGATGGCTGCCAGAGCCGAACTTAGTTTAACATAGAACCCTATAGAAAAACCAGCCAAATTGACTATAACACTTACATTTTTAGTCCTGCTCAAGGTAAAAAGTTAAATCCAGGTGAGCGATACAGGCTCTTTAGAGTCTCTAGTTATTATCCCCTGGGAAACAAAGTTGCGAAGGGTTATAGTAACTCTACCGTCTGTCTGTAACACTTTTTTGAACACTATAGACTCAACATCCTTCAAGGGATTTTGACCAAACTTGGCATATACTTAATCCTTATGAATATCTAGAACCCTATTGATTTTCAAGGTCATAGGTCACAGTGGAAATTGTAAATTCCATAACACCCTTGTGAACACTCAAGACTCAACATCCTTCAAGGGATTTTGACCAAACTTGGTACATAGGTACTACTTATGAATATCTAAAACCTTATTGATTTTCAAGGTCATAGGTCAAGGTGGACGTAAATTCTGTAACACCCTTGTAAACACTTATACATGTACAAATTTTTTCATGGCGAGGAGATGCCACACTTAGGGTTGTGCTTGTTACTTTTGTGATTTAAAAAAATCTTAGAATGGCAAGGATTGTGATATGGTAAGGGTTTATTTTAGAGATATGGAAGAAGAAACCTCAAATTTTAGGATATAATAAGGGTTTTTGTTGAGAAATACTATGTAACAATGTGTTGCTTCCCCAATGTGACCAATGGCAGCAAAACCTTAGCAAATACATGTAATTTAATTCATGATGAAAATTTCTCAAAGGTAGTAGAGTACCTTCCTATGATCATGTCGTGATCATGTTTTTGAACAAATATAGATGGTTAACAACCTTTAAAATCAAGTGTTTACTTTCGATATTGCTGGTATCAAGTTTAGTCCCACCTACTAATTGATCACCATAATCTAACACTGCATGATTTATTCATTAACAAATTAGTTAATCAATTTTGTGAACAAAAATAAACCTCGCACATTTAACTTCAGTTCTATAATTGTTTCTTTGCAAAAATCTATATTGTGTTTGTAAGCATGCAACAATAGCATAGAAATCACATTGAATTGTAAGATTTTATATACCATATCTATATGATGTATCATTTATTTGTAACAGTATAATAAATCTTATTTATATTGCATGTATTTTGATTATAAAAAAACAAACTCCCTGTTCATTAATCATGTTAATCATTATTATTTTTCTAAGAAAAAAATTTCATTCATATTTTATTTTTATTACTTTTATAAATATAGGCTGCAAATTGATTTATAAGTGCTTCTTGAATCGTGCTATTAATTTCTTCATTAATATAGGCATGTCAGTTATTAGGGACAAAAATATAGTTAAAATGTTTCCATATGTATGTTAGCTGGTAATGATTGTCATTTTTTTTCAGCTTTTAAAAACACAAGTCTTAGAATAGAACAAGATTTTAAAGGAAAATGAATGGAACTGGTGACACTTCTGTTTTAGAAGTATGTTGTGATATGCATGTAATATAACTGATAAATGTTTAATTTGTTTTACAAATTCTTGTAAAATTCTGTGTATAGTATGTAGTACATTTGTAACTTGGAGAAAATTTGTAACACGGTAAAAAATGAATTGATTTTGCACAATTTATAATAATAATAATAATAGATATATTCATGTGAAAATCCTGTTATTTTTAAATCCATGAGCAAATTAAGTTGGATAGATATCACAATCCCAAACAACATTAGAAACATTTAACGGTCTCAAAACATACTAGTCTAAAAGAATTTCAAAAACAATATTAAAGATCTTATAATAAGCTTCCAAATCTAAAAAAAATTAATGTAATTAGACAAGGAAAAACCTTTAAAAAGAACTGGGCCTGGGTTAAAATACATATAGTTATATAAAAGGATGAACACATTTTTGGTTTTGTAATTCCTTTTTGTTTGAGAAATTAGACAATTGTGAAATACTGTAATTTTCAGGACATGGATCTTCATCTTAATTTGGAATCTCTAGAAACCATGACTGCCAAATCAAACTCAAACTCAGAAATGACAGATGAATCATCAGAGTGGGAGGATGATGCATTATTGATGAATCTAGCCACCAAAAAAGAGAAGTTACCTGATGAATTATCCCTGAATTTAGATGGTATAAATGGTACAGAGGGTAGTGATACAGAAAAAGAACAAGGTGGACTCCTCCCCTATGGTAATAAATCCAAATGTAATCTCTACATTTTTTTACATTGAACTTCCAGTAGATTTTTGGAAAGCACATTCTTTTTTTAGAAATAAGATAAGTTATGTTGAAAGTAAACATCAATAAAACATTTTATTATAAGCCAAAGATGCTTAAAAAATATGAATCTGAGTAATTTTGCACATTAAATATTATTCCACTCACTGAGAAGAAAGTTTAATTGAGGATAGGCAAGCTGTAAATGTGTTTTTCATCATCATTTTTGGGGTTCCAAAATTTTTGTTTGTTTTTGTCATAAGCAATTCACTTAAATTTCCTTTACCCCATTTGACAATAAACAAGATCATGTAGAAATAGGGTTGGTACAGTTTGTAGGTAGGGATGTTTTTTGATTAACAAATTCTTTTTACATGTAGTGGAGAGACATTCTGACTTTAACTGTGCTTATTGAAAAATGTAAAAAAATTTATAGGGTAACTGGGACCACATTTATTTTTTCATTTGGCGTTATCAAAGCCAAGATAGAAATAAAATGAAATAGTTGTATTTAAGCCAATCACAGAAAAGAAAACTGAGACTGGGGCAGTAATTTCCTATGGATTGTGAACCTTTATTATTTATTTAATAGGTTCATTTCAGATTTTTACTTCACACTCCTTATAGTTACATGTAAGTTGTTTACACAAATTTATTTTTCAAATTCTGTGATGAATACATACATTGTATGATTTACAGGACAATTATTTGAACAGAAATGATAAGAAAAGTAAATTAGAACAAGATAAAAATGGATTTGCAGATGGTATTTGATGATAGCTGGTTAAAAAGGTAGAACACACTGAAAATACCGGTACCCTTAACAGGTTTCATTAATAATTAGGATGGAAACAAAGCATACTGCTCCCGGAGAACAGAATATTACATTTTTTTAAATGTTATAACTGTCGTATAATTCTTTTTGATAGATGATGGTATTGATGTGGATAGTGAAGAAGAGAAGGAAATAATGAAAGAAATTAAAGATGAAATTCAGAAACAAATCAGAGGGGAGATGAAATCTGAAATGGAAATGTATAAGGCTAAAATGGCAGCTCTAGAGAATGGTAGTGCTAGAGGAGAAGAATCCACACATGATAATGAACTGGAGGATATTGAACCAAAAATGAAGGAAGCCATATTGAAAATGAGGAAGTTAGATAGAATTTTGTCCAATAAATTAAAAAGAGAAAAAGAAGTAAAGAAAGACAGAATTATGTTAGAGAGAAGGTAAATTTGTTCAAATTACAACAAGTATACAGATACTCTTTCCACACTCCCTTTTTTCTCGCCTGCGACGAAAAGTCACGAAGGCGAGATATATGTATTACTTTCTGCTGGCGGCAGCGTAAATTTTTTTAAACCATAATTTTGCACACATAATACCTACAATTGAGATTTTTGGTCCACAGATAACTTATGGTAAAAATTTTGCCGCAGTATACTTGTCTTGAGACCTTGACTTAGTTTTCATGGTTCACATAAACATGAATGTAAAATCTGTAATACCTATAGATAGTTCTTAGTAGGTACATGTCAGTCTGACACATGGCTTGGGGCCTTGTCATCAATTTCATTTTCGAGTGGCTTTGTCATATTTTCATGGTAGAGACAGTTTCTCAGCACTTAAAATACCTAAACATATCATATTGGTCAATAGATAGTTCTTGGTGTGTACATGCCAGTCTGATACTTGTCTCTGGACCTTGACCTCAATTTCATGGTTGAGTGACTTGCAACAAAGTTTTGTGATTAAGTCCATTTTTCAGCAACCGTAATACCTAGACCCACCGTATTTGGTCAATAGATAGTTCTTAGTGGGTACATATGAGTATGACACCTGCCTTTTGCCCTTGACCTCAATATCATGGTTGAGCGACCTGTGTTATATTTTTGTGATAAAGCCCATTTCTTAGCAACTGTTATACCTAAGACCACCATATCTGGTCAATAGATAGTTCTTAGTGGATACATGCCAGTCTGTCACCTTTCTCTGGACCTTGGCCTCAATTTCATGCTTGACTTGTGTTACAATTTTGTGATAGTCTTTTTCTCTGCAACTGTTAGTGTTGGATAATGGGTTGAAATTACCCACTGATTATCTATTACTGTCGGTTGACACCAACCAACCGAATATCGGTTATAATCTCATTATTATAACTTGCTCTTTTTTATATGAAATCAAGCATTCAGCCTCATTGTACATGGCTTATGTATATATACTATGAAATTAGATTGCAGGTGTTAGATTTATTTAACATTCGATTTTAAACACTCTTCATTAATTTTAACTGGCCTCATTTGATTTTCGTTTTTTTTTAAATTTTAAATCCACGAAATTAAGAACCCACGAATTTGTCTTTTTGCCCCAATCCACGAAAATTGATGTCAAGGAAAATATCTGAATTCACAGTATATCCCATATCATTGCAGAGCTTTATTTGTTCCTGTTTGATCTTTTGTTTACTTTTCATAATTTAGTTGCCATTTTCTAATTTGGTACGACTGCACATGTAAATGCAAACTGGAAACGGACTGGAAGTACATATGCTAAATGTACCGAAATGTTAACGACAATCGATTTAACAATATTCCAATCGATTATCAACATTGCTGAGCTGAACCAAAAGATTTCGGACTTATTCCGATCATCGGAACACCACTATCAACTGTAATACCTAGACCATGTAGATAGTTCTTAGTGGATACATGCCAGTCTAACACCTGTCGGCTGAACTTGACCTGAAATTCATGCTTGAGTGACTTAATCTACATTTTCATGATTCTGTAGTCTATTTCTCAGCAACAGTACTAACAAGACCCACAGTATTTGGTTGATAGAAGTTCTTAGTGGATATATACCACTTTAACATGTGACACCTTACCATTGACATATATTTCTATATTTCACATTTTTGGGATAACTCCATTTCTCAGCAACTGCAATACATAGACCGCTTATATTTGGTCTACTGTTGGTCCTTGGTCGGTACATGGCTGTCTGAGACCTTGACCTGAATTTCACACTTGAGTCACATTTTCATGATTACGTCCATTTCTCTGTAGCTTTAATACCTATATCCACGATATATGGGCTGTAGATACTTCTTGGCAAGTAGGTGTCAGTCAATCATGAACCACCCCTGTTTGAAATGTTTGATATATTGAAATAGTTCTCATCCTGAAGAAGCATGAATTATTTGCTACTAGAAGTTAAGCAACAATCAGTCAATCAATCATTTATATTTCGTTGGGTTTTGAAATTTGTGGATTGAATTGTCCACAAAGTCCACAAAAATATCACGAATAATAAGTGTTTAATAAGTTTGCTACTTTAAACTTTATGCAGCTGTATTTTTATGTTTTTAATCTTTCAGGATGGACATCTTTTGTAGCTTATTTATCTATGATTAGTATTTTTGGTTTTATTGACAGAATAAAGTCAGAGTTAGAAGCTATTAATCAACAGAATACTGATGCAAAATTGAACACACAGAAATTCTTGGCTCTTACATTGCCTCCTAGTCATAATGAAGGTATGTTCTCATTGTATTTTATAATACATATAAATGTAAGTACCAGTACATTTGAAACATGAATTATTGTTATGTCACTTCCTAGAGTGAAATATGACTTTCTGTTCACTAGTGAATTATAAAATTTTCTTTCCTGACATGCTTGCAGACCTTCAGTTTTTGGCACACTGGGATACAAACTTTTGACATCCATTCAAAATTCTGGTATCTCACCACACTCAGTGTATTTTTACTTTATTTCTAGAGTAAATATGAGTTTGATTCTCAGAAATATCTGAAATGGGGAACTTTTTAAAAATTATATGTAAACTCTTGTATCTTGAAAAGTGTCTTTTTTTTCTTTTTGGTTGGATCTTCTTTAAATTTTATTACAGTAAATCTTTCTGCTTAATAAGTCGTTAGATTAGTTTTATTTTCAGAAAAATCTGAAATAGGGAACCAATAGGAACTTTTTTAAGGTGGGGGTGGCATTGGGTATATTTGCTTGCTGACTATAGATTGTTTTATTTCATTGCTTGATTTTTTAGGCATTAATATGTCAGAGATACCTGATGAACCAGTGTTTGCTACACAACTAAATGAACATGATTATCCAGATTTTAAATCAGAAGGTGCTAAATCTAAAGGTTGGTATATATTATACACTATCAATCACAAATTTATTTGGAAGGGGTGTAGCTGAAGGGAGTTCTGAAAAGGTGACTTTAAACACAGTTTCATTTTCATAAGATGAAGATATGTAAACCATTGTACCAACAGATTTATATGTAAATTTATCAAATAACATTTTAAAAGGATTAATGAAATATTATTGTATTATCTTGAATTATATATGAATACCTAATATCTATGAGTGACCAAACAACACTAATTACAAATATGTGTAGCACATGAATGATTAGTGTTGCACTGTCTTTAGTTTTAGATTTTTGGTATTCAAATTTCAAGATTAGATTCTGTTTCTTAAATTGACTAACACAGAAGATTAAATGAGAAAATACAACGTATTTTGTTTTGTTTTTTGTGCCTATACATCAATGTTTGTATTGTAATATCATTAGTGATGGCTGTTATTATATGTCACTTCCTAGAGTGAAATCTAACTTTTCTGTTCACCAGTGAATTATCAGATTTTCTTTCACTTGGAATTTCCAGTATTTCATGACAATAAATGTTATATATTATTTTACAGTAAAATCCAGTACAAGTGAGGCAACAGAGTCAACTACAAGTACAGACAGAGATACAATGTCAGCTAGTGGTTCAACAAGTATAAATGGTAGTCATAAAGGTTCCAAGAAACACAAAAAGAAAAAAGACTTCATCAAAAGGAATAAGGAGGTATTTTTCCAAAGATATAATTATGTATTCCTTCGTTATTCTGATTATTAAAATCTTAATGTTAAATGGAGTCCCAATGTACAAATATTTGCAGTAAATTACATTTTGAAAGGCCACATTTTTGTGATATCTGATTCTGTCTTTACCTTATCAGCAAATTTATAGTATTATTGCGTAAGGTTTTCCATATTGGGTTAGTTATTGGTTCGAGTCAAGCCATATTGGACTGATGCGAAGCCGAGGTCCAGTATGGGTAGCCAAGGACCAATAACTAAGCCAATATGGTAAACCTTGCGCAATTATACCTGTATTGACTAACCAGTCCAATATGACATATCAACCAGTCAATATGGCATATTGGACGGGTATGTGTCATATTGGACTACTTTGACATTTTTTATTGTATTGACAGGTTTTATCATATTTAGGCTGATAATCTATAATCGTTAGTCAATATTTTAACAATAAAATTGTTTCTTCATGGAGAATATTTAATATTTTAAAGCACAAAGTTCGCATATATATTCGACGATACAACCGTCTTCTTCAGATGCTGAACGAAAAATGTCTGGAGACACAAGTTGTTTATCACGACGTCATAGTTACGGCTGGCAACTAGACGGGATTCGTGATGCGAATTGACCAAAAAATCTTGAACTTCATACAATGAAATCAAGGGATCAATTCATTTTATACTTGTTAGAAAAATCAAATTCGGACATTAATCCCTTCTTGCTGAGTATTACACAGCTTTATAAAAAGGGACTCGCGCGTTCTCCGATATTCAATATCACTTTTTCTCGGGATTTCTATGCCGGCAAATTTAAAATTTTCAATTGAATGGCCTTTTGAATTAAAATGAATGGAGACGGGTTTATCTTTTTTAGTCTTGTTTGTTCGTATATCTGAAAGATGGTTTTGGATCCGGTCTTTCAATTTAGTATCAGTTTCTCCAACATACACGATGTGTTTGCATTTTGTACAGTACACGGCATACACTACATTATGCGACCGACAATGAATATTATCATTCATTCGAATTATTCTTCCGGATTTTGTGTTACATTGGCCTCTGTAAATTTTGTCACATGTGACACAATTTCTACCGCACCCGTTCTGTTTTTTATCTTCCTTTTTACCGACTTCTTTATTTTTTAACACCTTCGATGTTTTCTGATGTACAATCCTGTCTGATAAATTTGTATCCCGACGATACGCGCACATTGGCTGAGTTTTAAAAATTTTCTTCAAACGCGTTGATCTGCCTAGAAGATGGTGGTGTTTCTTTAGGATTTTCCCAACATCAGGTAGAGCCCGACTGTATGTAAGAACTATCGGGACTCTTTCTGGCATTTTGTTTTTGGATTTTTTACGGTATTTTAACGTATCTTCTCTATTCTTCTCATCAACTTTTAAAAGCTGTTGCTCAACTAATCCCCCTGTATACCCCCTGTTCCTCAGCCTTTGTTTGATTTTCTTCCGCTCTTTTTGATAATCTTCTTCCTTTTCACAAATCCGTTTCACGCGGACGCCGAGCCCATAGGGAATAGATTTCTTTACCGTTTTCGGATGGTCCGATGTTTTATGTAGGTACATGTGCTTGTCCGTTGATTTTTCGAACAAACTAGTAACTATAAACCCATTCTCCAGAGTGGTAATTGTATCTAGAAATTCTATTTTGTTTTTGTCGTACCTTAGCTCAATCTTTATTCTCGGGTGTATGCTATTTGCTAGTGTATGGAACTCTTTCAGTTTCTCTTCACCATGTTGCCATACTCCCCATACATCATCAACATACCTAAAGTAGACTAAGGGCTCAAAGGGGGATTGTTCTAGCAGTTTCTGTTCCCAACTTCCCAAATACGTACTAGCGTAATTCATTCCTAGCCGAGACCCTATAGCAGTTCCATCTACCTGGAGATAACTTTTCCCATTAAAAGAGAAATTATTATTTTCAAGAACTAGTTTAATCATAGAGAGTACCTCACTCGAAGGAATGGACTGGTTCGGCCTTTTGTCAAGAGCTTCCTGACATGCTTGCAGACCTTCAGTTTTTGGCACACTGGGATACAAACTTTTGACATCCATACAAAAAAGTATGGTGTCGGAAGGGAGGGGTTGGGAAATTTCTTTAACTTTGTTCAAAAAATCAGTTGTATCTTGAATATAAGAAGGCAATGATTGGACATGTTTTTGTAGTTCCTTTTCAGCACACTCTGCAATTTTTTCTGTAGGATGATTGATTCCGCTTATGATAATTCTGTAAGGGATATTTTCTTTATGCATCTTGGGGTTCCCTTTCACCTTTCCTGGAATAACATTACGGGGTAGCATATATCGCTTCGTTTCTTCGGAAATGTATCCTTTCCGACAGAGACGGTTGACTAATTTCTCAACTTTCTTGGTAACATCGTCTGTTAGATCTTCAGGTGTTTCCGTATATGTACTTGTATCTTTCAGCTCCTCTTCTATTTTCCGGATGTAATCATCTGCGTCCACGACACAAACTCCTGAGCCTTTATCACACGGTCGGATTATTATAGAGTTGTCATTCATCAAATCTGCCAACCCAGCTTCTTCTGGTTTAGACAAATTGGTGTAGTAATTTGTTTTTACTCCCTTTAAAATATCATCTTTCACCAGCTTTAAATATAAGTCTAACCACTGGTTTCTACCTTCATTCGGTGTCCAATGGGAGTTTTTCTTTTTCTTTGAAGTGACTTGATCTTGAACTTCATCGCCACCAGCATCACTGTCTTTCTCCATATTCTCTTCGTAAAAAAATTCACGAAGTCTCATACGTCTATCCCATTCTTTCACATCTGTGATGAGTTCAGTCATATCAATCTTCTTGTTTGTGGGAATGAATTTCAGTCCTAGACCTAAAACTTTTTCGTGCATTTCCGTAAGTTTCTTCTTCGACAAATTAAAGACGAGACTACCATTTTTTCGTTTTTCTTTTAAATTAGCTGTAGAAAAACTTATATTTTGACCAGGTTCATAAAACGACCGATTTTCTTCTGCAATTTCTGTCTGTTTGTTGTATATCAGGTTAAAATGATTTCCATTTACATATTGCAGATTTATTTCATAATTGTTGGGGCCCTCTTCTGTTTCTGTATTTGGTTTAAAAGTCTGCCATTGTAATCCTGAATTTTCTTCTTGCATTAAAACATTAATTGTACAACCAAATAAATTTGATGTTGCAACTATTTCAGCTTCGGTCGCCCATGACTGTGAACACCCATCTTTTCTAACCATATTTTCTAAATGTTTTTCTATGTCTCCCGTAATAAACTGTTGATAATGATCTTTATTCATGTTTATTTCATTACATACAATCTCCCTAACATATTGGAAATTATCTTCACATCCCGTAAATTCTAGACTTATGGATCTAAAATAACAGTGACCATCACCAGCTACCGACCTGATTGAGAACCCCCTATATGAATACATATAAATTACTTGTTCTTTGTTGATTTTCATATATATTGATACAAAATTTAAACCCTAAACTGTATAAATGATTTTAGGAATATTTTTATTAATGATAAAAAACATAAATCCATTTCATTATCCTTTTATAAGATATGCTGCACGACTGCATATTGAAAATTATACCAGGTATACATTTATATTTCTATAACAACAATTTGAGTCTTGCATAAAAAAAATTCTAACATCAAACGTATTTTGTCATTATGGGTTTTTATCTTGAAATGTCAGGTTGACAAATCTTTTGACCATGACCTAATCTTCATTGTTCATAGTATAGAGGCTAGGCAATACATATCTGTGTGAAGACCTTTGTGAAAACCATTTCATTTTAGTTGTATTATTTTTTATATAATAGAACTTCATATTAGAAGAATTCTTGGCAGGAAAATCTAATACATTTTCATGTTAGAATTATTATAGTAATAAGACTTGTTTTGAAGGTATTTATTGGTGTATAAAGTAGACCAGAAAGAAATGAGTGGTTTAAAATGGCACTTTTTTACCAGCTGACATGTTAATACGCTGTCGACCAATCAAAATAAAAAATATACACAGTATTGGAATTTTTGTTCCTTAATCTGACTAAATAATTTAATTTACATGTAATTGTTAATATAATAAGATTATTGCATTAGTTGTTGATGATATAATAAAGACCTACTTCCATTATGTGTAAAACTCTATCTTTTTTCTTCATTTTGATACTTTATACCCATTTTCAGCTTGCTGCAGATGCAGAGAACCCAATTCCAATGACACAAGAGGAAAAAGACCGGGTTGAATCAATATTAGCTGACCTTGATCAACTCCCAGAAATACCAGATGATGAAGTTGATGTACGTTATAAACATGCTTATATTGCATGGAAACCTTGAGATCTTTTACTCAAATTTTTTTTCTCATTTTTGTTGTTGCTTGTTTTTTGAAAGATTGTGGTTTTTTACTAATAAATATTTATGTCATTATGGTCTTTTTGTTAGCTATTTAGCTAGGCACACATTACAAAAAAAATATATAGATTTTCAAGACATTGGCACAGCTGATACAGTTTCAGTTAAATTATTTGGGATTTGAATTCGCACCTCTTAATTTACATAGCTATTGCATATGAAAATGTAGATTTATAAAACATGTCATGGAGACAACATCCTATCAAAACATTTGTAAATTCAATATAATTTGGATAATAGTTTGAAATTTTGCCTCATTATCTTTTAGTATCAGTTTAATGAAGGTATAGAAGTAACTAAAAAACAGTATAAATTATGAAGGATTAGGAAAATGTTTTATATGATTCACAGGAGGTAAGAATTCCAAGATTTCAAATAGCTGTACATTCTGGTGAAGGGTTTGTTCCTGATGACAATGATCAGAAATCGTTAAGAAGTATAGAAAGTAGATTAAAGGAGATTATGCCCCCAGAAGACTATGAATCTGTCATGCTCTCACCATCAACACCTCAGGTTGGTACATCTGTCTGATGCATGTAGTAATAGTTCAAGCCGTTCTGTTCCTTTTTGTTTCAAGAAAGTTTGCTATACCACCAATTTGTTATGAGATATTAATAGTCACTTTTAAGTTGTTAATGTATTAAAATATTGAGTTGTATTATTATGAATTGGAGGATATTGAAAAAGACAATAATATTTATTGTTTTATTTCAATGACGAATACACTTTATTCAGTCACAGATTGGTAATTTTTTATGATTTGATGCCATAGTAGTTTATTTGTTATTATACTTATAACTTCTGTAAGGGGGCCTTGGTGGCCGAGTGGTCTAGGAGTTCGTCATGACTACTAATGATCACTAGCCTGTCAACACTGGGGTTGCGAGTTCAAATCTCACCTGTGGCGGGGTGTGTTTGACTCCGATCTTAATTGACAAGGATTGCCAATTTTCCTACTGAAGGTCGGTGGTTCTTTCCGGGTACTCCGGCTTCCTCCACCAATAAAAACTGGCCGCCGCAAAATAGCCAAATGTGCTGAAAACGGCGTTAAACCCCAACTAAACTAAACAAACTTCTGTAAGTGTTGAATATTGGAAATGTTAAGACACATGCAAATAAAAATACACCACCACAAGAATAATACCATTAATAAATAATTAACAAGATCAATTATGTTGTGATGGTTTTATCTTTAACTTTTGTTACAAATGTGGTTTTTTAAGAGAATAAAGAATTTTTTGTTAATTATGAACAATTATGAATTGAAAGATTTTTCAACATACACAAACTTTTCTTTGAAGAAGAAAGAATGTAGGGTGTGCATCACCAAGGCAGCATCTCACTAGAACAAACTTGGCTGTAGGTTGATACAAATAGGCATAAATCAACAGAAACTCACAGCACATGAAGTGCACATTATTTAAAGCATGGATAATTTATTCACATTTAATGTCTTGACTTTTTTACTGCACAGTCTTATAAGTTGTTCACACCAGTATCAATAAAAACCAACCTGGATATAGAACATTTTGGTGAAAAGGCATTAATAGAATATAAAGATCAGAGAGAATTAAGAGAAAGACTTCATCAAGTGGATGAACAGTTAGCCAATTTACATAATCGTGATGAAGATGAGGTGAGGTGTATTCAAGAATTAGGCCATTTCTTGTCTAATCACTTATATATTGGAAATGCAGTATAATTGTTGAACTTTAAAATAATATCCATGTAAAATTTCAGCTATTGACTGTTGTTCATTATTCAGATATGTTCATCTGTATTTGCTTTGCGAAAAAAGCAAATTCTGATTTCAACAATTATGGTTTTCACATGAATGATGCCAACTTAAAAGAGTACATCATGTTAAATTTTTTGGGATTCGAATTTTGTCACCTTTACTTATTTATACAGTAGCATCTCGGTGGCTTGAAGTCAGGTCGCTCGAAAACACCATGGATTTCTTCACCCTTTTCGAAAGTCTGGTTATTTTGTCCATTATGTCTATGTAATCAACTCTATTTTTAGAACACCGATTTCTCACATTCTCGAACTAATTTTCTGGTCCGTACAATAGTAATACAATGTACTTTACTCTCAATAACTCAAACATAATTTTTAATTTTCGTACGTGATAAATAAGTGTGAAAAACCAGAGGTGAGACCATTCATGACAAGAAGGCGATTAATTGTCAATTACAGGTCATTGATAATCCACTTGATTTTTTTCGGTAATTTATTCTTAAATTATTATTTCCAGATAAAGATTTGATGAGTGGATGTTGTCAAGACTCTACTGTAGTTTGTTAAAATGGATCTTAAAACAACTTGAATTTCTCACAAAAATCTTACGTCTATATTAATTTTTGTATTAAAAGATCCTGCATTGTTGTGAAAGTCATTGCCTTGTCGAAATCTGACTGAATTTTAGATGCATATGCTTTAAAGGGTTTGCCTTTGCCACAAAAATTATTGTATTGTACTGTCAGAATAGAAATAATTGATTAATGTGCTCATTTTAACATGGATAGGCATTGTATTTAATATTTCCACTTTGTTATTGCTTGATGAAAAATACAAGCAAATATAGTTGTTACTACTGTTAAAATGAGCTTAGAACATGTCATCATTGTTTTTCATTGGTAAGACAAAAATATCTGCAAAATGGAAGATGACCAATGTATCTGATGTTTAAAGAGGCCAGTGAAAATTATAACCACAAAAGGCTTAGTTATGATGATATTTCTTATTAGTTTTGGCAATTTTTTTCAAAACATAGAGTTATGTCCCATTTATAAACTGGCATTTATTTTGTTATTATTACACAGTAACCTATTGTAGTTAATGAGTTTGCATACTCCTTCCAAAGGGAATTTTGAATGGATGGCATAAGTTAAAGACATTGTTCTACATGTAATTTATGAAAGAAATGACTGCCATTCAGGCATTGCAATTACATTAATCGACTTCTTTTAATAGCTTTCAGAAAGCGATGGCACTAGCAGATTACCAAAGGAACAACTGGATTCTTTGTTGGATCAGTGTGCAAGGTCATTATCTAGGACATCAATTGGTGACATATCATCTAGAATTTCTGAAGCTGAATCCGAGTCCACATTATGTAACTCTACAGAAACTACTCCTAGGTAAATAAAATTACGTAATAAAAATTCTGATGCTCTTGATACAGAGAATTATGACTCCTCAGCAGTGCTCAGGGCAGAAAAATGTGGAAATATTAAGCAGTGCAGAGTCAAATAAAAAAAAGCATCATTGAAATAAACTTGAAAAAACAATGGCTATTTAGCCTATAATGTGTTTTTATCCATGGAGAATGTCGAAATTGTCATTACTTGCGTTAAAAAGATTCATGTACTGTATTTTAATCTTTATGACCTACATTTTATGCTTGAGCGACTCTGGTTAAGTTTTGCGTTTAGGTTCATTTCTTCAGAACTAAGCCTAGTGTATCAATGAAACTTCATCAGTGGATGTGCCTTGGGTAGTACTGAGCAGTCATTCAATAATTGGGTCATTATGACCTACATTTTATGCTTTACCGACTCTGGTTAAGTTTTGCATTTCGGCTCATTTCTTTGGAACTAAGCATAGTGTATCAATGAAACTTCCATAATTGGATGTGCCTTGGGTAGTACTGAACAGTCATACAATAATTGGGTCATTATGGCCTACATTTTACACTTGAGCTACTCTGGTTAAGGTTTGCGTTTAGGTTCATTTCTTTAGAACTAAGCATAGTGTATCAACGAAACTTCATCAGTGGATGTGCCTTGGATAGTTCTGAGCATTCATACATGATGACCTAAATTTGAGGCGGGGCATCCGTGTCTTACAGACACAATTTTTGTTCCATTCTTGGTTAACAGTTATATTAAGTTTTTGTTGAATAATGAAATATTTTGAACATTGTCACCAATAAAAAAATATATAACAATTGGTTGTGAATAATAAATATTTTATTTTTTGTATAGAACACCAAAGTCTTCCAGAGATATATTAATGGAAAATCCACCCAAATTATCTGGTGAAGTTTTACAACAGCTACTTGCTGAAGCTCACACAGTACTGCCATCCAGATTATCTACACTACGGGAGGAAGATGAAGAAGGTACAGAATTTATAATATAAGTTTTCTAGTAAAGTTTAATTTATAAAGATGAAAGAAAATTTAACCGTTTCGCCGACAAGTCCTGGTTGACCGGAATTGTCACATAGTTTTTATATGTCCCGCTCTTGGAGGGAACATCAAGCGTTATCATTCTTATATTCAAACCCGGTTAAAGATAAAACAATAGTGGATCTTTTACAAAAAAAACGTGTGAAAAAAGACCAAAATTTGAGGATTTTAATGTTAGGAAAATGAATTTTAGAAATTTTTTGGCAAGATTGGATGCCAGGAAAGTATATATTTCGTATCAAACATGCCAAATTTGTCCAAAATAGATTGTAATGGACATCGATGATTGGAAGTTTATTTCTTTAAATAATTTTTATAATTGTTAATGACAAAATTGCATATTTGGAGCGATATTTGAAGAATTTCAACATATCCAGCCGCAGAAACCCGTTTGCTATTGAATCTTTGTATTTTCATTCAAAAACTAAAAAATCGTGAAAAGAACATATTGTATTAACATTTTTGTTCAAATAAAGAATAAATGAACAAAAATTAATGCTCTAAAGCATTAAGAAAGAAGTAGCCGCTCAAGTCTGCCATCTTGTTAGGGAAGCCATCGTGCAAGGGTTACTTCCTGTGGGGACTCCATCGGTGAAAGGGTTAATACTGTTTCTTAGTATTAATATAAATAGTATGCCCATAAGTCTTGACAGTAATTGTCACATGATGGCACTGTGATGTTATATTGTTTAAATGCAAATCTGACCAAGATTTTCATGAAAGTCACAAAGTTTGAACTGACATGAATTTTTCAAAGACAATAGTAATCAAGCCAAATACACACAGAAAGAAAAATATTTTAAAGCATGAAAAAATTGTACCTTGGGTATACATAACCTGGATTCTGTTTATAATAATGTCTGATATCAGATTATTTACATAGAATACAGCTTTTGTGACTACCGGTAGCAGATAGATTTATCATTATTTCTTTTCCAGATGATGATATTGAGAAAACATATGTTGAGGATGTGTCAGCAAGAGAAGATCGCTGGAGAAGGATCAAGGAAGAGCACAACAATGACAATGAACTTACTACAGAAATATCCAGTGTATTGTCAGAGGATGCTGAAAGTGCTAGGTATGAAAGATGGAAGAAAATTCAAGAGTTATTAGACAATATTGGACCAGATGAAAATGAAACTGACCTTCCTTACACAGAGCGTCCAAATAATGAACCTAGTCAACACAATGATGCATCTCAAACTTTTACTGCTACCCCTGATTTTGATGACAATGATGACATTGAACAGCACTGGGAACAAAATGAAAATTATTCGGAAAATTTGAATCCTTTGCATTCACTTAATGGACCATATATATCAAAAACAAATCATCAGATTACAAAAAGTAATAGTTTTATTTCAGATCGAAGTGATTCTGTAAATAGTGATGGGCGTGATTCTAAATCTTCATTTCTACCAGAAATCAACAGATCTGGGAGCCTTATCTCCCAAGATTTAAATTATAATAGAATATCTAGTGCTCACAGTGGGAGAAGTTCTGCATCTTCTATTAGAAATAATGTTTATAATGGCAAAAAACAAGACTCTATAGAAATTCTATCTATTGATGGAGAATGTTTGACACCAAAACCTCCATGTTCAGAGAGACCAAGTAGTAGTAAATCACGTACAGTTACACCTTTAAATAGGTGATAATAGTATTTATTTCAGTTTAAGTCTGTGATATAATTTATACACTTACAGTATTTATGTGTTATATTTAATGTCTTTCATTATGTTAGGTTACAATGTAAATGTTAACTATAATTAAGTCAGTTAATTCAGAAAAATATCTAAAATAACTTAAAACTTATAAACTCAAGAATTCTTTATGAATTGTGTAATAAAAATTTACATTATAATTAATAAAAAGTTAAAAATTTTTTTGCAATATTCCAATTAGTTTTATTGAATTTTCAGTGACTCTTTCAATTATTTTTTTTTTAAATGTATGACTTTGTATTAGAAATTTGCTGTTTTCAAATTTTGTTTGAAAATAAATTCTGTCTGAATTTTTTAACATTTTCAATATGCAGCTCTTCTGGGTATATTATTGTAGAATTTGAGGATAAAATAAAATGAAATGGTGCTAGTAATTCAGTAAATAATTATATTCCATTTATTTCTACATTGTTTAGTATGGAGAGCATTCAACTAAATAACTGTGAAGAAATTTCCCCGTTGTCTAAATGCTCCTACTTGTAAAAATAAAAATTATGAATTTCACAAACTATAATATAAGAGATGCAGTATGATTATTTTTACTTGTTCATTATTGATGCTTTGTGGTTTGTCTGGCTTTGAAAGAGCTTTATATGTACATTTTGTACATGTACTGTAATCTGAAATATTACACAGTTCACCTTTGTTTCGCAATTTTGAAGCCATTATTTATTTTATAAATAATTGTAAATTATAATGTTGGTTTTATGGAAACCAATTAAAATATGAAAAATCTGCATTTGTTAATCATTTATGCCGAAGAGCCTGAAATCTGTTTGGACATTTATATTGCCATACAAATAAGGAAAATATATTTTAATCATCATAGCAGATCAGATTATTTCTACTGCAAATGGATCCTTGTTCTGGACTTCACAGTTTTGGATGATGAAAGGATTAACATGGGATTTTTTTAATCTGTGATGTTGTGGTTTTACATAGGCTTTGTAATCCAGACAGCAATCGTATATTTACCAAAAAATTTAACCTGACAGTAAATATGTTGATATTCAAATGGTTTCTCTGTTAATGGCCTGTAACAACAATGGTTGTGAAACTAAACAAAGGTTGTCAATAATCCCAAATAAATACATTATTCCATATAAAAAACAAGTAGGAATAAATAGTCTAAGAGCAAACCTCAAAAAACGAAATTTCCAGTCAAAATCAGGAACAGAACCATTTGGTATTTACAGTCAATAATAAGACGATTTTATCATTACAAATTCTCATTAACTGACAAGATTAATTAATTGGATTGGTGAACTTCTTATAATAGAAAAAATTAGACAAAATATTATATTTTATTGCATTCTTCATCCTATGAATTTTCCCTACAATAAAAGCAAGGCATTTTATAAAATGATGGAAATCTTGGAGACAAAAAAAATTAAGACCTGCACAACACAGAAACTGAAATAAGGTACACATTAAATTTAGCCAAAGACAGAGAAAATTGTACGGATGAATAGAATGGGAATATCGATCTATAATTTTCCGTTTTCCCCTCCTTCGAATATCCCTTTTGTATTTCTTGACTTTACCTATAAACTAAAAAAACTGACCATCAAATACTCTATCTACAAGTCGAGGCCAGAGAAGGGTCCCCCACTTTACCACCCTTTTGAAATTAAAAATATTTGGTGATCTGTATCTCAACATTAAAAGAATATAAAACATGACCTTTCCTTTGAAACATCCTTTAATCTATTTAATTAAGATCTGAAGCAGACAACAAACAAAATAACGCCTAACAGTTGAAAAATACACCTCCTGCGGACAAGCGACGTCATGTTGTTAGGATGACTTTCAACATGAAAGACTTTAAGGATATTTCGTGGGATTTCTTATTTTTGTCGAGCCTGCGACTATAGTCGCAGAACGCTCGACATAGGGATGGTGATCCGGCGGCGGCGGCCTTAACTCACTTCTTAAAAGCTTTATATTTTAGAAGATGGAAGACCTGGATGCTTTATACTTTTTATATAGATGCCTTATGTTACGAAGTTTCCGTCTGTCATATGTACATTATCCTTGACCTCATTTTCATGGTTCAGTGACTACTTGAAAAGATTTTTTGTAATGTTAATTTCTCTCTTATTATTAGTAATAGGATAACTATATTTGGTATGTGCGTACCTTGCCAGGTCCTCATTCCCATCAAACAGTTTTCAATTGACCTCGACCCCATTTCACGGATCAGTGAACAAGGTTAAGTTTTGGTGGTCAAGTCCATATCTCAGATACTATAAGCAATAGGTCTAGTATATTTGGTGTATGGAAGGATTGTAAGGTGTACATGTCCAACTGGCAGGTGTCATCTGACCTTGACCTCATTTTCATGGTTCAGTGGTTATAGTTAAGTTTTTGTGTTTTGGCCTGTTTTTCGAATACTGTATGCAATAGGTCTACTATATTTGGTGTATGGAAGGATTGTAAGGTGTACATGTCCAACTGGCAGGTGTCATCTGACCTTGACCTCATTTTCATGGTTCAGTGGTTATAGTTAAGTTTTTGTGTTTTGGCCTGTTTTTCAAATACTGTATGCAATAGGTCTACTATATTTGGTGTATGGAAGGATTGTAAGTTGTGCATGTCCAACTGACACGAGTCATCTGACCTTGACCTCATTTTCATGGTTCAGTGGTTATAGTTAAGTTTTTGTGTTTTGCTCTGTTTTTTGAATACTGATAGCATTTACTTTCATTAGAAATACACGACAGGCGAGACATTTTTGTGTGTCCACTCTTATTTTACTCTTTCCAGCAAAAGTAGAATTTAAAATTCCTGATTGTATTAGAATCGCAATTTGATGATGTAAAAGACTGAAATATATTATAATATTAGATTTTTATCAAAAAATATTATAAAAATGTGTAGTTTTTACACCTTTCTAAGAAGAAAAACTTGGAGTCAGGAAAGATATTTAAATAGCAGTGGCGTTAGTGGCATGTATAAGTAGCGAGTAGTATAAAATATCACCATGCGAGATAAAGCGAGAAAGTACGAGATTTGTATCCTACTATTTTAGGAGCAGACGAACATTTTTTATTTTTTATTCTTAAAAAAAGGAGAATTTGTGGCGAACTTGTAACTTGTGGCAAAAATTTTTTCCCTTAAAATTTATTAAGTCTGAAGATTGAAGCAGCGAAATCCAAATAACTAAAAATCAAAAATGTATCTGTCTCATGCACATTTTAGGCTACATGTGAGTACAATTTTCTTATTGCAGTAGAATACACCATAAAGTGAATATATTTTTTAAATTACAGATTTTTTTAGTCCCCTACCAGCGACGCCGAAGGTGACTATAGGTTTGCACTCTGTCAGTCAGTCAGTCACACTTCAATTTTCCAGATTTTTTTTGCAGAAACCCTTTAACTGACTGATCTTATTTTTTGTATGTGAACTTATAATGATGAGATACAGATCAAGTTTGAGTTTCATGCTGAACGGATAATTATTGTGAGAGTTATGACCCTTGGAAATAGGAATTATTGCCAAAATTATAGTTTTCTGGACTTTTTCAAGCTGACCGGGTAATTATTGTGTACCCCTTGCAAACATATTTTCAGGATTTTTAGGATCTGATTCACATACTCAAGGAGATTTTGAGTGTTTTTTCACAGCTCAAGCTGGTAGGGGACATTGAATTGAATTGCCCAGCAATACTTTCAAAATGCTTGTTTAAATAAAGATTTATTTGTGATTTGCAGATAGGAGGTAGATTTTATATTAAAAATGTCAAATTTTGTCTAGTATTCAGAAAATGAAAAGAGAGGGTACTGTGACTCCTATTTTTTCCATTTTATTTTCTTTAGGTATTATCTAAAATTTATTCCAAAATTTATCTTCTGGGATATATATATTGCAACCAATTTTTTTTATCTTTATTCAGATAGTGAAAATGAATTAATTTTTTAATAAAAATTTTTATAATATGATAAAAAAAATCTTTAACTATACATATTCACAGCTCTACGAGAGAAGCTCTTGTCTGTGAGTGTACAGACATTTTGTTTAACTATTTACAGACATTTATTGATAAGATTTCAAACTCCTGTGACATATTAAAAGTAAACATAAGTCCACATGTTGAAAGCGTATCATCTACTTTTATCAATTTTCCGGAAAATATTCCGTATTTTCGAAAACGGTTCAACATTTAGAAAAACTAACATGTCAGCCTCCATGCATCACACAAACCACGAACTAGAAAAAGCACATATTTATCCATTTATAGAACCTATATTTCTCTCATAATTGGGATATGAAAAAAAGAAATATGTATTTTAACATTGAGAAAGAAATTTTGTCAAATATCGAAAGTACTGCTCATGAGAAATTGATAGAAACGGAAGGTAAGCGTTTCCTTAGGTTATGGTTAGTGGTGACATAAATCAATCTTTAATGAAGACACAGTCTAAGTACTTGCTGTAGGTACTGCTTTTTTCCTTTTAATCATATTTTTTATTCAACATTTAAATCATACCATGGGCCTTTTCCTAATTATTTTGGAGTTTCGGATGAGCTAGAGTTATCCTGTTCAACAATATATTACAAATGTATAAGGGAGAATGTTTGCAGCTGACTTCTTGTTTTTACCACTTCTCTTAGAATTCACTGTAAAAATCAATAATGTACTTACTGGCTGCATACAGCAGTTGCAGTATTATTGTAAATCAATTGGACAGTTGTATGAACCATTTAAGGCTTTCAGTGGAAGATTTGGCCATCTTTGTTTACTTAGATTACCAAGTTTAACATCAAAAGTTTCCTTGCCATATTAAGGGTAAAAATTACCCGTTGCTACATTTTTACACCTGTAATTTAATAGGTTTTCTGATCACATTGGATGTCAAAATTCACATTTTAAAACATTGTCAAACATATCTACCAAGCAAGATCGAAATGTACTTTGCAATTAGGGGAATATTGAAGTTCAAAGTTGAGACATCTCAAAATTCTCAAACTTTCATAAGTGAGAACAGTATTTTCTAACCTTTGACTTCGTTTTATCATATCTATTTTATTACTTTATAGAATTATTCTATCAATTGTTTGAACAAGTACGTGTAAACTGTATTCAGGTACAATTCTTCACACAGAAAAGTCCCAATGAGGTATTGTATGGTAGGATCATTTCTTCGGAAACCATGGTCGACCCTACCTGTTAATGACATTATTTAATGCAGTGTTCCAGCTAGGATTAAGGGCAGAGAGGCACTTTAACATGTTTCCAGATCTGAAAAGGGCAAACAATTTCAATGTTCTTTTGGGAGTTCTATTAGTTTCTTTGTACTCTTTTATGCAATTTCAATTAATTCAATATTGTTTATGTGTATTAAAAGAGTGTTTTACTGTATTTTGTATTATGCTTATTGCTGTTGGCAAAGGGGTGCAATGGAAAAGTGGCAGGGTGCTGTGTCCCTCTATTTTAAGCTAGCTGGAACACCGGAATGTATTTTAAGTGAGGAGAGCAGGACAAGGAATATATGCTAAAGAATTAAATTTTTCTAGAACTGAAGAATACCCATTCATACAGAAATATACTTTTCTAAGGTTTCAGTAATGATATATTCTGTCCTTGTATCCAGACTTAAATTCTGTATTACTTCTATCCAGATGGTTTTTCCCATTTGTAGGTATAGCAGAATCTGACAGGAACTTTATATGCTGCCTGTTACAGTCTAAATTTGACAGTGTGTTAAACAGTTCTGTGACTGAGAATATTTTAAAACATAATACAAAGAACAGAGACAGATTGGATCTGTTATTACAGGATAATATTCCACAGTTTATAGATGATGGTGGAAGAGAACTTAGGTAGTATTTAAGATGATAGTAAGATTAATAAGCTATAAATGGATAAAACTTTATATAACAATAGTATACAATACATACCAAGTCTCCTTTTAATTCATGAGTTGAACTTTAGAATGACAAAAATTACTAATAAGAAAATAACAGAATATCATTATCTATAAACAAACAACAAAATGGGTAACAGGAAAGGTCAACAATGACATACCAATCAATCAAAGCAACCCAACTGACAGAACTCTGGACAAAAAAACATAAAAGAGCACAAAACAAATACTAGTACCAGATCTGTCACTTTTATCAAAGCAAAGGTCAATTTTTAAATTGTAAAATTTCAGTATGTAATTAGTGCAGTCTTAGCTGTTATCAGCTTACATGGCAATAGCTTTACAAAGATGTTTTAATTTAGATATTTACTGCTTAGACAGTAAAGAAAAATGGCATATTTTTCATTTAGCAAATATTGAAATAAATGAGGTGCGAAATCTAAACTGTTATGCTTCATTCACATTCACAAATAAAAATTAGTTTAACCACAAATCACAATAACATACATGTGTCATTTTCTGGAACAGACCAGACTTTTTTTGGAAGCATTTCACTTTCACAAGAAAATCTGGAGTTTAAAAACAAACACACTATTTTACAAGTGTTAATAAAGTCATTTTAGACATAAGTTTTTTATGTGAGATATTTTCATTGTTTTATTTATGCACAGTTTGTTTACTATTGCCAATAAAAAAAAAATTTAAATGTAAAAAAAAACGTGACCATTTTAGAAACTGACTGCTATTCATAATGATTGTACTTATTATTAGGTAATCTGTTGTTGTTAGAACTGTTGTTTCTTCTGTTAGTGGTAGTACATGTAATACCGTTAAAAACGTCACAAATGTTAATCTTATAATAAATAAAAGGATATTTGGTATATGTAAGTGATACTTTGATATTTGCAAGTGATACAGCATCACATCAATTCATTTCAAACTTGAATACAAATAGCATTGCAGGATTAATACCAATATATTAACTCAGAGGTTGGAGTATAATGTGAAATATGTAAAATAAAAATTATTCCAGAGAATTAGAATTATTAGGAGTAGCAGTAGCGTGTCTGCAGACATTTATTCAGAATAACTGGTTAGGTCAAGTTAACAGTAATGACACTTATGATTGGCTGTCACCAAATATCAAAGAAAGGAGAAAGGTAGGATCAATATAGTAAGATAAGTCTCACAATGTTTAAAGGTGCTTCACATTTTTTACTCTCGTTAATCATTTTAACACGTATGAAACAAGCTCTGGTGAGTTTTTTAAATTTTAAAAATAAACTAGATTAGAAAAAATAATTCAAACCATTCTGAACCGTTGTTAAAGCTTATTTTAATCAAATCAGTGAAAATGTCATATGGTAATAATCAATATCATTAAGAAAATTGTGTTGTAACTAAATTGTAGAAGACAGTAAAATTTTTTTATAGCATTTAACCAATGATCACTGAAAATACTGATAGCTAATTATGCAACTACATATGGATTGTCAACATTTAGCCAAAAAACATGCTATAGCAATAGAATATGAATCTGGAATAACCAAAGACTACAAGAGTGTACATAAAGTTATGATGTTTAATGTGATACATATTTATTTGATACTCTTTTATGATAAAATAACAATTTTCCATTACAATATGAATTTTGTATTGTAGGATCCTAGTTTTAAAGCAAGTGTTGAAGCTGATTTATTTGTAGATGGTGAGGAAATTTACAGTAAAAGTATAGGAATAGAATATCTATATATCGCTAGGATAATACTTTTGGAATATAGGGAATATATAACACATCTGAAGGTAAATAACAAGGGAGGTAACAATAATAATGAAATTGTAAACCCATGACTATTGTTGTAAAAACAGTATATACAGCAAATACAGATAAACATTATGTGATAATTTATAAGTTATGTGTTTTAGTGGATGATATTAAAATTTAGTGATATGTTGTAAGTGGTAGACAACACGGCATAGAATTGAACACAAAGAAAATAATCACATCTAGGATTCACCATATATCTTAACAATTTTATACTATTAATTAATGAATTGATTTATACTTTTTTTCTTTTTATCCTTAAACTGCACTCATGAAGTCAAAATGAAAGAATGATAAATTTGGCAATATGCTGAAAAAGGAAGAGTAAACATGTAAATTTTAATCAATGCAAATATTTCCTAAACTGATTTCATTTATAACAAGTACTATCTTTTAAAAAAAAGATATCCAATTTTTTTATTGTCTTGTCTTCGACGAAAAGGTTGCGGAGGCGAGATATAGGTATTACTTTCCGCCGCCAACATAAACTTGGCTGTTTCTAAAAACGGAAGATAAAATGATTCGTAATTTTTTATTAAGATAATTCGGAGGTTTTTTTAAAATGTTTTATTTAAACTTTCATTAAATATATCATAAAAGTATCGTTTCTTATTTGTTTGAGTCCAAAAGTATTTTATTAGTTTCCGGTTTAATATGATAAAATAAATCTTTATTTAAAATCTACAAATTGAGGCAAAATTAATTAATGGTATATAATTACGAAGATACACTTTTTAATGCCTAAATATAATTTTAAATAACAAAATAATATTTTGTTATTCATTTACTATAGGGCTCCCACTCCTTTAGGGCAAGGGTGTGGTTAGGGTAAGGATTTATTGTTAGGATTAGAGTTTAGGGTTTGGGTTATGTTATGGAAGGATTAGGTATAGGATACCCGATATGGAGTGTGACGAAGGCCATAATTATACCCCACGCAACGAAGTTGCGGAGGGTATAATGTTTTTGACCCGTCCGTCCGTCCGTCCGTCAGTCCGTCCGTCCGTCAGTCCGTCCGTCAGTCCTCTTCTTGTCACTGCAACTCCTCTGTAACCGCTTGACGGATTGCTTTCATATTTAGTAGGATTGTTGGTTATGATGTGTATATGTGCATACTATACCACCATATTGATTGGATAATTTTTGTGGGAGTTGTGGGACTTAGACTATTTTCAGTTAAAATACCAAAGTATCATCTTGTCACTGCAACTCCTCTAAAACCGCTTAATGGATTGCTTTCATATTTGGTAGGATTGTTGGTCATGATGTGTAGATGTGCATACTTTACTGCCTTATTGATCCGATTAATTTTATTTCAGTTATTGGACTTAGACTATTTTCAGCTAAAAAAGCAAGTATCATCTTGTCACTGCAACTCCTCTGAAATCCCTTAATGGATTGCTTTCATATTTGGTAGGATGGTTGGTCATGATGTTTAGATGTGCATACTTTACTGCCTTATTGATCCAATTAATTATACCCCACGCAATGAGTTGCGGAGGGTATAATGTTTTTGACCCGTCCGTCCGTCCGTCCGTCCGTCCGTCAGTCCTGTTTCTTGTCATCGCAACTCCTCTCAAACCACACAACAGAATTTCACGAAACGTTTTTAGATAATAAGGACATACTATGTAGTTGTGCATATTGACAGGAAATTTTTATTCAATTTTTTTCCTAGGAGTTACACCCCTTTGAACTTATTTACTTTAATGTACTACTGCAACAGCTTGTCATCGCAACTCTTCTCAAACCACACAACAGAATTTCATGAAACCTTTTCAGATAATAAGGACATACTACGTAGATGTGCATATCGACAGGAAATTGCGATTCAATTTTTTTTCTAGGAGTTATGATCCTTTGAACTTATTTACTTTAATGTACTACTGCAACAGTTTGTCATCGCAACTCCTCTCAAACCATACAACAGAATTTCATGAAACCTTTTCAGATAATAAGGACATACTACGTAGATGTGCATATCGACAGGAAATTACGATTCAATTTTTTTTCCAGAAGTTACCCCCCTTTAAACTTATTTGCCTCACTAAACTATTACTGTTGACTCCTCTCGCTTGGAATTTAAATTTCCCAGCATGCTGCCATTCAAATTAGGATAAATATGTGAAGATAAGCATTTGATTGAGTTCATTTTACTTGTGAAGTGAGATTTTGTTTCTCCAGTGACAATATGAAGACGTGGGGTATGTGAGCGTGCTCACAAAGGTTCTTTAATTTTTTATAATGAAATAAAATTTTATATAATAAAATATAATAAGATCCTACATTAAACATAATAATGACTGATTGTCGTAACAAGAAATTTGATTTAATCATGAATTAATTATTTATTGTTATCAGAATAAATGATGGACAGTTTATTAAGTTAATGGAATTCAGAAATTTTCTTAATGTTCATATAAATTTATATCTTTGAAATTGAGCAGTAATAATTAATCTTGATAAAAACTTCATGCATCTCAGCATTTGGCAAATAAACATTCTGTGAACAGGTATGAAACAGCGACCAAGTCCCTCAATCATGTAGAAATTATTCTCAACTACAATACGAGAAATCGATCCATTGTACTTCCCATCATAGCTATAGCTTCACAGTTTCAAAGGAAACTGGAATAAAATATTTGTAGACCCAAAGTTACAAGACGTTAAACAATAATAGTTTATTTAAAGAATTTACAATAAACCAGTTAAAGGTAACTCTAAATAAATAAATTATATTTATTGATATACATTTAATTAAATTAAATTATTTTAGTAATCTCAATTCTCCAAAATGTTGGAACAGCTCTAGATTACCTCAGGCAAAGATTGTGTCAGATTGTATAAATTTGGTACAACACAACAAAAAATCGTTCTAACAGTAAAATATTGTCTGACATATGAAATGCTAAAGAATATTTCAAGAAAACAACTGATTTTCTTCGTACCGGTCTGGACAAGGTAGGGTTAAAATGACAAACATAATTTTTTCGCCTAATTATGGTGTTATCAAATTACGAATTTCTTCAACATGTTCAAATTGATTGTAATTAATTTAAATTGAAAAGACAAAATACCGGGGAAGCCAAGTATATAAATCAAACAACATACAAATAACGTCCAATGATCTCTGATGAACTATTCACATGTTATTCCCAAAATAACAGTAATTTATGCTTTACTACTTAAAATGGCATGTTCCATATCTTAACACTTTTTTAGTGTGTACGTTACCACATTTCTGCCTTTACTGCGATTTACGAGAAATGCCGCGACTAGAACCACATTAGTAACAATAGATGCATAAAATGTTATTTTTTGTCAATAGAAACACTCAATCAGCTCCTATGTATTTTAAAATGACTCAAGCAACTCTGACTGCAGGCTTTAGCGTGTACCATATCTCCCAAAATTGACGATATGGAAGTGTTTGCGAAAACGAGAAGGCAGTTATTGAAATGGCTTATACACAAAACAGCCACTTTCCCGGCAGGGGTCGTGCGCTATATGGCATGACACAAACATTGGTAATATACCTAGAGTACCATCATAATTGGGATCAAAGCGGACATTTTCCTTAACATATTGGGTTCCTTATCCGTCAAAACCACGTCACAAACCACGTGAATACTCACTGTGGTTGATGTTAAAAATTATAATTATCCACATACTGTAAGAATTTTAGTTGTAGGAAATAGCTATTTATCGAAAACTGTTGTTAATAGTTGTATTGTTATACGATTAGATTTTATTTATCTGTGAATCTTAATTTTTCACCCACTTATCATAGCAACATATTACTTTAAGTGATTTTTATGAACATCAAAAATAACATTTTAAAAACCACAATCTTAAAGCAGAATCTTTATGTGGAGAAAAAGATTGACAGAACCATTCAATATGGAGATGTGTTGTTTGGCATAATGTGGAGAAAAAGATTGACAGAACCATTCAATATGGAGATGTGCTGTATGGCATAATGTGGAGAAAAGGATTGACAGAACCATTCAATATGGAGATGTGTTGTTTGGCATAATGTGGAGAAAAAGGTTGACAGAACCATTCAATATGGAGATGTGCTGTTTGGCATAATGTGGAGAAAAAGATTGACAGAACCATTCAATATGGAGATGTGCTGTTTGGCATAATGTGGAGAAAAAGATTGACAGAACCATTCAATATGGAGATGTGCTGTTTGGCATAATGTGGAGAAAAAGATTGACAGAACCATTCAATATGGAGATGTGCTGTTTGGCATAATGTGGAGAAAAAGGTTGACAGAACCATTCAATATGGAGATGTGCTGTATGGCATAATGTGGAGAAAAAGGTTGACAGAGCCATTCAATATGGAGATGTGCTGTTTGGCATAATGTTGAGAAAAAGGTTGACAGAACCATTCAATATGGAGATGTGCTGTTTGGCATAATAAGCTCTTAATTAATGGCCCTATTAAAAGCATTTTGCAGAGATTCCAATGAAGCTATAGAATTTCTTCAATAATACTAGTTTTTCCTTTTTAGACATGGTCCTGGTGGTTACTAAGATGTTTAACTGTTCACCAATATATCCTGGATGATAAATCCCCAACATTAAAGACAGCAGCCCTACAGTTAATAGATGAGTGTTAGTTGTTTTATACATTTATAAACTGTGTAAATATAAATCTGTAGTTTTGAATTAACTAAAAATTAAGAAATTTTTGGGTTGATTTATTATTACAAATCTTCTTAAACAACCAATATTGTAAGATTAATAAATGTGGTTGATGTATAAAATACAACTACCAAAAATCAGAACGTGAGGGTAAATTATTGTAGTCTTCATCCTTCTACATTTTTCACAAGCAATCGCAGAGAACCTATCCAATCGCCAAGATTCTATTCGACTCTGCCGAGATCCTATCTGTTTCAGCCAAGATACTATATTTTTTAACATGTGGAAACGAGTAATGATATGTAGAAAAACCAACAGATTCATTAATAATTTCCAAACTAGCTCAGCCAAAACTTATTACACAGTTTCACGTATGATATGATTTACTCAAAGCAATTTTAATAAGTTGTTGTAGAACAAAATCTGACTTTTAATCCAAATTCTGCCCATCAGATGAGGGATGAGGTGGAAACACAAGATCATAAGTGTCTTATGATTAATTACGAATGATACAAATGTCTTCTTAGACAATGCTCTAGGATAGTATGGTACCATTACAGTGCATAATGTGGATTAGTTGCTTGAAACATGAATATCATCATGAATATTTTAATGGGCAGAAATATACATTTTAAAAAATGATGAACAATAAAAATTTCTTTATTTGGTAAAAAAAAGATAAGCTTGAACAAATTATTGCATTTAATATATTATACTATAAATACAATACATTATACACATAAAGTAAACACACATGAGAGTTTCTGTGATGCCGTCCGAAGTGGTATCTCAGGAAAATATTTACGTTAAATTTGATGCTATCCAAAATTCCAAGGGAGAACACTGATTAATTTGCGAATTTACAGTAATTATATTTTTGATTTGCTTAAAGCACCTGTTGTTTGTAATATTATTGAATACAAATTACCGGGTACAAACAAAGTATAACAACTGTCTGTCTCCTTTGTATTTATGTTCAACATTTCACTGACAGCAGGCATATTATATTATAAAACTATTGTCTATTAATGAGGTCATTACTTTGGAAATATTTATTTTCATAATGTGACAGATTCTTCCATTACTGGTATGATTTAATGATATTTTACTCTTTGCCTATTAAAATGATATGGGAAGGTTCGATTTAATTGATTTATGATCAGAAGATTTGACAATAAATTTGTTGTTAACAGGAACCAAAAATTCATTTGGAGATAACAGGACATGATGGAGCATTCAGAAAAGTTATAGGTGGTAGAAGGTTCAACCATGTTCACTCCCTCACTAAAACAGTTATGATTTCATTCTGTTTTTAAGTGGGATTCCAATTTTTTGTAATCAAGGATTTGTCCAATGTGGTTTCTATTACACATAGCAATATGGCCTCCGGCATAGCATTTCCATTTTTTCTCTTGGCTGGGAAAAATCATCTCTGCTACACACATAAACAAACACTCCCCAACAGTATGCAAACTTATTTTATGTATAAAAATCATTATATAATTATATTGTTCTGCAGTTTATAGATTTTTCTAAGTCAAATATATGTGTGACTTTTTTTTATTTAATATATAGTGTCAAAACTTGAACCTCTACTCACAGATGAAGCTAACAGGTATTAAAAGATAGGAAAATTATTGGTACCTTTTAGTTTGTTGAATATTTGAATATGGGTAACATTTTAAGTTATCCAGGATTTAAGCAAATTATTTTTATCATGTTAAAAGATGAAAAAGAATTATAGCTGTCATGAATGATCTCAATTCTTGTAACACAAAGATAATTTTGCAAAGCATGCATTTTATAGACAACATATGACAAGTCAAGTGTGTTTTATATGCATTTGAAATGATTTGAATCGATAAATATTGGGTTTTTAGCTAACCTGGCATGTGAGCTATTGCCATCACTTGGCATCCGTCATCATCATAAACTTTCCTTTAAAGATGTTTCTCTCTGAAACAATTGGGCCAATTAAAACAAAACTTGGCAGCAATGGTCCATATTTTGTCCTCTTTCAGACGGGTATCCTGGCAGCCAGAGTGGAACATAGTTTAACAAAGGCCCCATAGGGAAAATTTACTTTAAAATCTTCTTGTCTGAAACCATTGCTAATTGGAACAAAACTGGGCATTGCAATGGTCTTTAGGTGGTCCTCTTTCAGAATTATATATCCGATGACCTAGCCTGCCATCCAAGATGGCCACCAGAGCCAAACATAGTTTAACATTGGACCCTATGGAAAATTTAAAGATCTTGTCTGTAACCACTAAGCCAATTGGAACAAAATTTGACAGCAATGGTCCTTAGGTGGTCCTCTTCCAGAAGTATATCCGATGACTCTGCCCGCCATCCATAATGGCTGCCAGAGCGGAACTTAGTTTAACAAAGGACCTTATGGGAAATTTACTAAAATATCTTCTTGTCTGAAACCGTTTGGCCAATTGGAACAAAAGTTTGCAAAAATGGTCCTTAGGTGGTTCTCTTTCAAAAATTTATCCTATGATTCCACCTGCCATTCAAGATGACCGTTAGAGCCAAACATAGTGAAACATAGGACCCGAAGTCAAATTTACTTAAAGATCTTCTTGTCTGAAACTACTAGGCCAATTGGAACAAAATTTGGCAGCATTGGTCTGAAGGTTGTCCTCTTTTAGAATAATATCTGATGACCCCGCTCTCTGTCCAAGATTACCACCAGAGCCAAACATAATTTAACATAGGACCCAATGGGAAATTTACTACAAGATCCACAAGGCCAATTGGAACAAAACATGGCAGCAATGGTCCTCATGTGGTCCTCTTGCAGAATTATATCTGATGACCCCGTCCGCCATCCAAGATGGCTTCCAGAGTCAAACACAGTTTAACATAGGACCCTATTGGTAGATTTTTTTGTGTGAAACGCCAATGCCAATCGGAAAAAAATTGGCTGCAATGGTCCATAGTTGGTCCTCTTCAGAATTGTATCTGTTGACCCTGCCCGCCATCCAAAATGTTCCCCAAAACCAAACATATTTTAACATAGGACCTTCTTGGAAAATTCACTGAAAGATCTTCTCGTTTGAAACTTGTGAAAAATTTGACTGTCAGTGAAGATGGACGTAATCAAACATTTCATTCTGCAAAAGATTTCCAGGTGAGCGATACAGGCTCCTGGGAGCCTCTAGTTTCGCATAACATAATTACTAGTTCATATGAAATGTTCACCGGTTTCTTCAACTATTTTAACAAAGAGCCTCATACTTATGAAGAAAAAAGATATTTTCAATTATTTCTATTTCAGAGACCTTATTATTCAGTTTAATTTGGAGGCTGGTTACTTATGTCATACATTCTATGAGTACAAAAGAGCAAAGGAACACTTTAACACAGCACTTAAAGTATCAGGACTTTCACTAGAGTTAACAGGTAACATCAATACAGCACCCAAAGTATCAGGACTTTCACTAGAGTTATCAGGTAACTTCATCACAGCACTTAAAGTGTCAGGACTTTCACTAGAATACAGGTAACTCCACACAGCACTCAAAGTAATGGGACTTTCACTAGAGAACAGGTAACTTCAACACAGCACTCAAAGTAATGGGACTTTCACCAGAGTTAACAGGTAACTTCAAACAGCCTTCAAAGTAATGGGACTGTCATAGTTAGAGTTAACAGGTAACTTCAACACAGCACTCAAAGTAATGGGACTTTCACTAGAGAACAGGTAACTTCAAACAGCCTTCAAAGTAATGGGACTTTCACTAGAGTTAACAGGTAACATCAAAGCAACACTCAAAGTAATGGGACTTTCACTAGAGAACAGGTAAGTTCAATACAGCCTTCAAAGTAATGGGACTTTCACTAGAGTAAACAGGTAACTTCAATACAGCATTCAGAGTATCAGGACTTTCAATAGAGTTAACAGGTAATTTCAATACAGCACTCAAAGTAATTGGACTTTCACTAGAGTTATCAGGTAACTTCAACACAGCTTCAAAAGTATCACGATTTTCACTAGAGTTAACAGGTAACTTCAACACAACGGTCAAAGTATAGGTACTTTCGCTAGACGTAACTCGTAACTTCAATACAGCACTCAAAGTATAGGGGCTTTCACTAGAGTTAACAGGTAAATTCATTACAGCAATTGAATTATAGGGACTTCCACTAGAGTTAATATGTAATTTTTTTAATACACCATTCATAGTGTTTGGATTTTCACTGACATTATCCAGTAATTTCAGCATAGCATTAAAGTATCAGGACTTTCAAAATAATGAGGTAATTTGATGCAAACACAAAATAGAAGCACTAAGATTGGAATTAAAAATTTCTTCAACACAGCTCTCAAAGTATTGGGACTTTCTGCAGACTAAACAGTTCAGTTTCATACAGCTCTCTGTGGTAACAGGACTTACAGGTACTGGTTTTGAAAAAAAAGCAACATAAGAAAAGATGGAAGCCAGGGGTGTTTACAGTCATGTTCAATGGCTACAAATGAATCAAACCTAGGAATTAAACAATAAACCTACTGAGACTAAAAAAACTTAATTCCTACGTGCAGGCATATATTGTGAATATAACATTGATGATAATTTGGTATTTTAAGGTTTAATGGGCAAAAGAACAAGATTTCAACAGGAAAGTAAATCACAGCTTTTACTTAAGGTCAGTCGAGAAACTGAGATTGTTGAAGAAACTTGGTCTCCCTCCTGTTTGCCTAAGGTACATATTTTATGATTACATCTTGTATAAGTTTAAGGACGTGCAAAAAATGCTTAGGTTATCAGGTTCTCAGGCCAATTTTGATAAAAATGGGTGAGGGAGCAAGCCTTTTTTTTTAAATCAACATTTTTGTTTGAACAAAAAACGTCAGATTTGTGCAAATGGATGAAAAATCACAATGATGCTCAGTGGCGTCACAATTTTGTCTGAGTGAGAGATTTGACATGAAATGAATGACATGTCGCCATGCCCTGTCTAAGCATCATTTGTCACTATCATTCACAATTCAATTTATTGATTTCTATAAGCGCATATATGATTCCGCGGATGAAATAATATGTATTGACCGTTTCTAGAAAAATTCCAGATTTTACTAAAAATAAAAAACACAGATGCTGGAGGTTTTCTCGGATGCGGCTGGACCTGAGAACCCGATATTTTTTTTTAGACTAGATACTGGTATGTAAATGTGCAAATCAAGAGATGTTCAGCCTGTAAAACCAGCATTCTTGTTAAGAATTTTTCCTCTTAAAAACTTGGTATAAAAATTCCCCACTGTTCTTATTTTATGGGTGTAAGTAAATAAAATATTTTATACTGTTTTATATGAAAAAAAAAGAAAATAAAACTGAATAAATCAGTGTGTAAATAACATTTTATACTTCAGATTACTCCTCTGGATGATGATACAGTATTAAATGATATAACATTTGATGAGGGTGATGTTCCCAGAGTTAAACTATCTTCTGTTGAACAAGCTTTGGTCATTGGAATGATGTAAGTTTAATAAATTTGGTATGGTAGGCAATATATAAAGTTATACAGAAATTTTAATACCACTTGAGTGTGTTGTAGTTTCAGTCATAAATGGAGAATTTTAGATCATCATTCAAAGATTGTAAACTTTAACACTAGCCTTTCAAAACAATACAGAAGAATACACTGAATCACATTATAATAGATCAATTTAGATAATTATGCTACTTGATACTAGAGCTTGTATTTTAACCTTAGAATTTGTTAATTCACTTGCAAGGAACAATTTCATTACTTTAATTAAATACATCTGTCATATGTAATGAGTGAAATTCATTCTATCTTGTATTGTGAAACAATTGAGCTGGTTCCAATTTAACTTTTATTACCTCCGCTGATTGCTAACATCTATTTTTGTATAAAATGACATAAAATTTTCACCTTTGTATATGTGTATAACCTATAAGTGATATGATGTTAAAATATCCCAAGGCAGTTAGTAATCTCATAATACAGGTAAAATTTCTTCTGAATAATTTTTGAATTGATATTGTTTTTGAGATTTTTTACTGTTGACCACAGATATTCATAATTTTGTCTGAATTTACAGGGAGAACCATAGGAGAAGCCAAGCCCACATGGACAGAATTACAGAGGAGGAAGTTATGGCCTATATAGATGTAAGGATATTTATTTATTGAATTCTATGCTATCATGCTTATTTGTGCAGGAATTCATTTAGTGCTCATCAGATAATTGTTACAAAAGTTGCTGTAGTTCATATGCTAGAAACTTAAGTTGAAAATTTGTTACTGGATCACTTACTAGGGAATAACTAGAACAGTTTGAGCAAGTTATTCGGGTTTGATTGACCAAATTCTACAGCAATACATTTACAGTATATCGTTCATAAACATCAAAACCTCTGCAGTGTAAATCAGGAAAGAATTCTAATGATGAATATTAAATGTTTCAGTATATTTTATCCCAAGTAAGTTGCTGGTCTGTGTGTGTTAGTGCTGTGTTCAGAAGATCTATAGTACAAAGAGAAAGAAGGAGAACTGTAGAAAGATCTATGATGCAACTTGAGGTATATTTTTTATATAAGAAATAAAATTAAAAAATGTATCAACTTTATTAGCTCACCTAGCCTAAAAGGCCATGTGAGCTATTGCCATCGTCCGTCCGTCTGTTTACTTTTCACATTTCAATCTTCTTCAAAACCCCATGGCCAATTGAAACCAAACTTGGTGGGAATGTTCATTGGATGGTCCTCTACAAATTTTATATTTTTGGTGCCGATCCAAAATTCATCATTGCCGTCCGGACCATTTATGCACTCTGATTGGCTGAAATTCAAAAAATTTTCTTCTCTGAAACTACAAAAGCAATTGAATTGTTATATTGCAGGAATGATCCTTACATGGTCCTCTATAAAGTTTATATTTTGTGTGCCAATCTGAAATCCAAGATGGCTGCCATCACGGGTACATTTAACACAGGATCCTATGGGAAAAACATACAAACATCTTGTCAGAAACCATTTGACAGATGGAAGTAATATTATGCCTGAATGATCAGATAATGGTCCCTGATAAAATTGATGTTTTTGGTGCCGATCCGAAATTCAACATGACCAAGAAGCTCAACCCAGATGGCCGCCACAGCCGAACTTAATTAAACAAAGGACCCTATGGGGAAAATTCATTAAAAAATCTTCTTGTTTGAAATCACTTACCCAGTTGGAACCAAACTTGGCAGAAATGGTCCTTAGGTGCTCCTCTTTCAGAACTATGTCCTATGACCCAGAATTGTCAACAAAGATGGCCGTCACAGCTGAACTTAGTTAAACATAGGACCCTTTGGGAAAATTCATTTAAAAATATTCTGATCTGAGACCAATTGGCCAATTGGGACCAGACTTGGCAACAATGGTAATTAGATGTTCCCCTTTCATAACTTTTTTTCCGCTGACCTGGCTGTTAATCAAGATGGCCACCAAAGCTGAACTTAGTTTAACATAGGACCCTATGGGAAAATTTAATTTGCAGTCACCATACCTTAAACTTGGCCATTTTGACACCAAACTAATACCAGCAATGGTCTCTTTCAGAAATATGTTTGATAACCTTGAATGTCAACTAAGATGGCCACCACACACTAACTTTGTTTAACATTGAACCTATGGGAAAACTAGCCAAGATAACTGCTACACTTAAACATCAGTCGTGCTGACGGTGGACAAGTTAAATCCAGGTGAGCGATACATGCTCTAGTTTGTTTTATTTTTAAAATATCCATAATCTGTAGTTACTATTTGATTGCAATTGCTTGCCAGGATATAATTGATGACCTTGGAAAAAAATCAAGGAAGCGTCCTCCCGACTTATGTGTTTATTTTTTGGGTATAGCTATATTTATAGTCTTCACAGATTTTTTGTACTGATAAGTAACTTGTGGAAAATTTAATGGTTGGTAGTATGCCTAGATTAACTGTTGGTTTTTAAGTTGAGAATGATGAAAAAAAAATTGATTGGCATCATAAATGTCTCATTACTTCCCTATTGTATTTAGTAAAGCTGAAGAAAACTTACCTGTTTCATGGTTTTATTTTAAAATATATTGTTTATTTTTCATGATAATTGCATTGGACATATTTTATTGAATTCATGATTGGAATCAGTTTACATACATGTATATAAGTTAGTAGAGATGTATTTGCATCTATTTAGTCACGAAATAAAAGTCACATGTTAACTTTCTTTTTGACAGGAACTTGTAAACCAGACCAGAAGACAAGATCCACCTTTTAGTGAAAGGTTATATTTGTTTTATAGTACAGGTATTCCACCTATATGGATAATTCAGGTAATTTGAAGTTGCATTAATTTTTCGCCATAAATACAGTAGACTCTGGCAAAATGGATACCCAAAATTTCAGTAAAAATTATTCGATTACCCAGGATATTCAAATAGCCATTTGCTTCATTTTAGTTGAAGGAAGGCTAATGATATCATAGTTATGTGTAATTATATTTTAATCTGTTTGTAATACATATACTAATATTCTGTGTTTTCAGGTAATCCTGGTCAGTCACCCACTTTTGTGTATTTGCAGGAAAAGAAATTTATTTATACACTTTGTTAATTAAAAGTTTACCTCATGATGAATTTCATTGAAAATAAATGTTTTGGTATTCTGGGATTAATCCATTCATTGCTAAGTGTGTTAATACCCTTGACCTTCTGTTATAGATATCTTTAGTTATCTACAGTGAAGCCAATATTGTCCAAAGGAAAATAAATAACGATAGTATCTTTCATATTTTTATTAGGGTTAGGTTGCTAAGCAACCAAAACCCTTATGCCGTCGGTCGTTTGGTTAGACAATGAAGGAAACTTTGGAAATCTGGTGTTTTGTGGAAAAAGTTGGACCAGAAGTTTTTGAAACTATGTTTTTATGAGTAAATATGCAAGCTTATCTAGGATTGAAGCTTAAGCAAGGCTAGTTAAGCAGCTTTTTATCTTGATTTTGAGATGACACATGCGCAAAGAAACCTCCATATTTTTCGAATTACGACTATGTTTATATTGGAATATCATATAAGAAAATAAACATTCCGCGGTAAAATAGTCCTAATATTTGTTGTTGCTGGTGCAGTTGTTTTTTAATAGAAATGTAACTGAAACACACCGAGAAGTGTAATTGTCCAGTTATTTAATAAAAGATGTGTGTTTTATTGACGATTTCCTTTTTGTTTTGAAAGCCGTGTAAAGTATTCGCACCTTTTAAAGTGTACAATGCTATCGGCGTAAGGATTTTGAATGTTTACATTTGCACGGATATTTTGGGAAGGATTACAATCAGGTTTATTTTCAAAAGATTTCAAAGGTAAGTTCCATTTTTGTTGTGAACGTGATTGTTAACTTATACAGAACATATTTTGCACATTATTTGCTTATTCTTCTTGTAATTCTGATGGTATTTTGTGTATTTGATTAACCTTTTGACCTGATCATCGTGACTTCATTTTGTCAAACCTGTTGGTCAGTGATAGAATTGCATACAGGTTATTTGAAATGCCGACAACTTGCACATTAAGATTGAAAAACACTGTGTTTATCATTAATTTAGAAAACGGTATTATCGAAGGTATAATGGGTTTATTTTAATTGAAAGCTTGAATGTTTACGTTCTGATCTACCTGCACATGCGCAATGTCCCAGACGGAAGTAACAGAATTGTAGCAATACGTCTGAACTTTAATGTACCTCTTGTTATCTTATCCGTATATTTACCGTCACGTAGTAATAACTACAGCCGTGATGACTATCTGGCAATATTAGACGAACTTATTGAAATTGTTACGAAATACAGAGACTCCGCTGATATTATAATTGGAGGTGACATGAATGCCTCAATTTTTAGGAATCATCCTAGAGATATTGACTTTAAAAACTTTCTACGTAATAGCAACCTGAGCGTACCGGACATCTGTGTTGAATGTAGTACATTTTTCCATTTTAACAATCGTGATGAGTCACAAATCGATTATTTTATTCAGAATATTGATATTATTAACACATACTGTACATACAGTCGTGAAATAGCAAACACTTCAACGCATGATCCGATAATGGTATCAGTTTTTATCAAAACTGCAGACCAGCCGAGTGTGACCCCAATAAGCAAGCATTTGCCGCGCATAAACTGGAATAAAATTGATAAATGTGAATATCAGAGATTATTGGAATTAAATCTGCAATCAAAAGTAACCGAAATAGATAATCTAACTGTCGAAAATTTTGATGAATTTGTGACCTCTGTCTGTAAGGTAATTACTCACACTGCCGATACACTTCAACCGCCCAAAAGTAGAAAACGTGGGAAGAATAGACATTGGACTCCAATTATGACTGAAATTCTGAATCGGAGTAAATTTCATTACTGGATGTGGAGACAAGAGGGAACATTGGATAAATCCAGTTTTCATTATTTGCAAATGAGAATATTTAAAAAGAAACTTAGATCAGAACAGAGGAAAATAGAAGCTGCTAAGAGACAGTCTAAATTCACTGAAATTATGTCGCTATCAGACAGAAATAATAAGTCATTTTACACGTTAATTAACAATCAGCGTAACATGCGCTCTTCCGTGACGTCTATTCTTAAATATAATAATGATATAATTAATACTGAAGAAGGAATCTTAGATACCTGGGCCTCATATTATGAAAATTTAGCCACTCCTGTTGATAACCCTGACTTTGATAATACGTATAAGCTTATTGTGGAACAGGACATATCAGCCTTGACTGATATTTATACTGACACTAGAGATACTCTGGCTCCAGTCTCAGAAAGGGAGGTTGTACAACTTGTTAATTCACTTAAGAACGGTAAAGCACCTGATGCCTCTCGAGTCACTTGTGAACATTTAAAATTTGGTGGAAAAACTCTCTATCACATCTGTCATAAAATTTTCATTTTCTAATTATCATATACCAACAACGTTTAAAAATGGAGTTGCTTGTCCTGTATATAAGAAAAAAGGGAAACCAATAGCGGATCCTGGTTCATATAGGAAAATTACAATTACTAATCCCATTGGGAAATTAACAGAGAAATTACATCTTGTTAGGAATAAGGATAATATTAGTAATATACAAAGTCCGTTACAAAAAGGCTTTACACAAGGTGAAATACCTCTGGTGGCTGCTCTCATTCTTACTGAACTGCATATAGAAGCTAAGGAGAAAGGGGATCCACTCATCATCGCATTAACGGATGCTAAGAGCGCTTTTGATGTGGTTTGGCATGATGGTCTTCTTCGAGAAATGAATAAAGCAGGTCTAAGTGGTGATAACTGGCTTCTCTTTAAAGACTGGTACAAAGATCTTAATTCAAATATTAAATGGCAAGGACTACTATCCAGAACTTTCATGGAATCTCAGGGTGTAAGACAAGGTGGTGTCTGGTCCCCAACAGCTTATAAAATCTTTATTAATTCTCTTCTCACTACTCTCGAAACCTACCGTATAGGCTCACATATTGGTTCTATCTACGTAGGTGTGCCAACTGTAGCAGATGATGTTACCCTAGTATCAAACTGCCCATACGAATTACAGACAATGCTTGATTTACAAACTTTTCACGCAAACAAATTCCGTTATCTGATAAGTAGTCAAAAATCATGCATACTTAATTACAGATGTACCGACTCTCATGACTGGTCCATCAATGGTGAACTCTTAGACACCCCTGATAACGCCGTTCATCTGGGTATCCAACGTGATAAACTCTCTCGTTTTGGAACTAAAGAGGTAGTCCCTGGTCGTATACAACTAGCCCGCCAGACTGTTTACTCACTTATGGGTGCTGGACTGTATGGTCATAATGGAGTGAACCCAAAGGTCTCGCTCCATTTAATCCGTTGTTTTGTGATGCCCAGACTTCTATATGGACTTGAGGTCATACCTCTTTCGAAAATTGACATTAGTAACATTACAACATATTTTATGAAACTATTAAAACGTATTCAACATCTTCCAGACCGTACAGCCAATGCTGCAGCATTACTGCTTATAGGACAAATTCCAATCGAAGCGGAGATTCATAAAAGAATTCTAGGTATTTTTAGAAACATTATTGATAATGACAACTCTATAGAACGTGATTTAGCCTTCCGTCAACTAGCAATGAAAACCGAGTCATCAAACAGCTGGTTTCGTAAACTAGTTACTATTACAGAACTGTATGATCTACCGTCACCTCATGATCTACTTGATAATCCACCTTCAAAAGCAAAATGGAAAAACCTGGTTAACATTTCTGTCAACTACTACTGGATAACTAAACTTAAATCTGAGGCATCAGAAAAATCATCTCTTAAACTACTCAACTTTGAAGATGCAGAATTTGGGAGCATTCATCCTATCTGGAATACTTGTGGATCAGAACCTTACTCTACGTTGCGTGCTTGCATCAAATCCAAACTAGCGTGTAATACAGTGTGATAAGGCTAAATTCAGTAAACATTTAGTCAGTGCTGTCTGTCCGTTATGTGGAATTGAAGAAGAGAACCGGTTACATTTTGTTTTGAGATGTCATAAACTAGAAATTGCTAGATACCACTTTATACATAGTTTAAAAACTTTCATAAAAGATGTTGTATCAACTAAACTATATGACGAAATATTCTGTTCTGAAGCCAACACTTTACAGTTAATTATCGACTGTAGTGGATTTCATTTTTTGTCAAGCAACGAAATATCTACAGTGGAATGTATCACAAGAGGATTATGTTTCAAATTACATCAGGTGCGTTCAACTCTTCTGAGGTAGTACTAACTAAATCTAATAACAACCTGTTTAAGTAATATTAGTGTTTATCAGTGACAGTAACGCAGCTCAGTACAAAGTGCTAATCAGGGACAGTGTTAATTTGAAGTGGCGCTATGAACTTTATGAGGTCAATTGTCGTGCGCTCCAGTTTCATTTGTGTATATATTTCTGGATGTACATAGTTTCATGTGTAAACAGAGGTGGTGGTAATATGTTAAACCGTGTTAGTGTATTGAACCATTTAATAGAATTCACACTGAAAAGTGGGTCGTCTGATATAGGCGGAACAGTACAGACTAAAAGTAAAAGTAAAAGTAAAGTAAATAGAAATGACCCCCTTCTACAATTGTCCAAACTTTGTCTTTTTATATAACCTTAATAACTTGAAGACCTTTGATTTCTGTTTATTTTAATTCATCAAATCATTATTATGCGTTTGACTTTTTAAAAAAATTCAATTTAGAGTGATAATTCAAGAAGCGTTAGCCGACTCGTGCTTTCTTTGATTGATTAGTGCATATTTATGTACAGACATGCGCAGTAAAGTTGAGTAGTAGAACCTTCAGCTCAGATACACTGTGTTGCGAAAATATACGTTTTAAAAAATCACTGTATATTTTGAAACCAAAGCAATACATATGCTGTCAATTTAAAAAAAAATCAGTCACCTACCCACAGGAACATTATTATATAATAGACACTTTTTCCGCAGAGCTCGTTAACTTTCATAATTGATATATTTCCTTGTAAATAATACTGTTAATAAAAAGAATTCAATACCAAAACCTATTTTGCAATACATTGTACAAACAAAAAGCATTGAAATAATCATCAGCAATGTTTGTACAAATAAAAGTCAAATGCTAGCAACCTAACCCTACCAGTGCTATGCACTTTGATTTCTCATACACTTTATAACAATAACATTACACATCATTCTGAGAAACAATCCACTACACAAATGTGAAAAAAATTAAAGCACTAAAAACATGTTTATAAAATTGTCTTTTCATCAGCGGAATAAGTTTGTTGACCACATCTTCTACTAAATAGAAACCTGTGAGGTCTTTTACACCACCAAATTTGAACCTCTGCCGTAATGTACTTAGAGCATTCAACAGTTCATCTGATGTTGGTGGTACAGCAGTGGGTACTTCTTCATAATCATTATTGGCTGGATTCTCAGTGTTCTGCTCTCTCTATTTTAAAATGGAATTGCATCTATAGATGGACTGTTGGTGTCAATGTCAACAAACTGGTCAAACTCTTCATTGGACATTATCTAGTGGTTGCAGTGTAGAAACATCATGGTCGTCATCAGTTGTTTCTACATTGGTGTCAGGAAGAATAAAACCTCCCTTCTTAAAGCAGCTGATGAATGTAGTCCTTCTAACAGCTCTCCATGCTTTCTTCAGCAGGTGTAGTGAGTCTGAAAAACTAAGCTTGCTTAAAGGCTGTGTTGCATTCAGTCTGGTCATAGGACTGAATGACTTAAATTGTATTGGGTGGCAAAAACTTCAACACACTGTTGGTGAATCCATGACCAGCTGACTCTGGGTGAGCCCTACAGTTGTCTACAAGTAGGACCACTTTTTTCCTTGCATGTCTCTGTTGAAAATCTTTAAATCTTTAAATATCTCAGCTGTCATCCAAGTGTTGGAGTTTGCATGGTAGGTCACGGGTATTTGTTGTACACCACAGAAATAATGGGGTCTTAACTTTTCCCAATTATTAGAATTGGTATGTTATTTGTGCCTGTCATGTTGACTTGTATGCTGTGGTACAGCCTTTTGACTTTTTCTTGTTTGTATGCTAGTGTGCCATCTGGTATAAAAAAAATCCGATATAAAAAAATAAATATATATGCAAATAAAACTTGCTTCATGGATTAATATCTGGTCAACTTCCGGTGTCATTTCCTATAAACAAAAATATTCGATTGTAATGAGATTGATACATTTGGTGAATATTCTATCCAAGTGAACGATATATTCTTTTATCCAGTATGCAAATATCCAATAAATTTAATATTAAATTATATGGGAATGTATATTCAATTTGAGGATATATTATTTTGTCCGATATGCGATTTCATTGAGTCTACTGTAATTCTTATTTTATAGATTATATTTGTCAGTATATTTGATTTTTTTTAAATGTAAGAACAACATATTGAATTTTTCCCTTCAGGATTTTTTAGGTAGATTATATGAATTGTGTAGTCGTTTATTGTTAAAGGCCAAATGTTAACTTTCTTTATATATTGGTTATAATTATCATCAAATGTTATGTGTTAATTTAATATTTTTTTTCATTTATGAAAAATGAAATTGTTAGCCACAAATTGTTGTTTTTTTTATAATTTGGGTATTTTCAAGTGACATTCACATCTTAACAAATATGAGCTGAATTCAAATTTATGTTAGTGATAAATGCTTTTATAGTCAGTATCATTCACAAAACTATTTACTCCTGTGTGTGTTTTTTTTTTTTTAGAATATTTGAATTGCTTCCTGACATTTTACATTATTTTACAGAAACATTTGGCTGACTTATTATTAAGTCTTGGTGCTATTGGCTCTGCCTTGGATATATTTGAACGATTACATCTATGGGAAGATGCAATAAAATGTTATCAAAGATTAGGAAAAATGGAAAAGGTAAGATTTATGCCAGAAAGATTATTTTTATTCTTCCTTTTTAGTCCCCTACCGGCAAAGCCGAAGTGGACTATAGGTTTGCATCCAGTCCGTCCGTCCCTTTGTCTATCGATCAGTCTAACAAATTGGTTTTGCACACTTTTTTTGTCATGCTTGCAGATATTGATTTGATATTTGGTTTATAGTTTAACCATGATAATTTACAGATCAAGTTTGAATTTCAGTCCGTTTGGATTATTTTTTTGCAAAGTTATGGTTTGCGGACAATAATCACAAATAATCAGCTTTCTGCACTTTGTCACTACGTCTTCATCCAATTCACATTAGGAGATTTTACACGTTTTCTGATAGCTCAAGCCGGTAGGGGACATTGTATTGCCCAGCAATACTGTGAGAATGCTTATTTCCTTCATCTTTTGGAAAAACGAAACCGAAGAAGGCCAAACGCCGAAACGCCCTAAAGACTGTTCTTTTACTACAATGATAAAAATGAAATCCACAAAAAAAGTAGAGAATTATATGTATAGCACTTTTATGTATCCATATCTCAGATTGTGGAATGGCATTAATAACGAAGTTTTTAATTTGCCAGTACCTAATAAACCTGAGCACAGTATCATGATGTTTCATTGGTTAACCGTCATGTTGTCATTGGAGACTTCTCAATTTAGTCTTTGAGAAATAGTTATAGATCTCATAAAACTGATTTCACATAAGAAGTTGATATGTAAAATGAAACAACTTCAGTAGAAAATAAAAACTATTTTGCAAATATCTTAAAGTTTTTGAATATTCGAAATTGTAAACATGTATTGTAATTTTATAACATTGTTTTCAAATTTTATTTTCTTTTTTAAATTTTCAGGCTGAGACTGTGATAAGAGAACAACTACAGATAAAAGAGACACCTAATTTATGGTGTTTCCTTGGTGATGTAACCAGAGATAAACAGTTTTATGAAAAGGCATGGGAAATGTCAAACCACCATAATGCCAGGTCACAGAGATGTCTGGGTTATATTTACTTTGCAGAGGAAAATGTAAGATCTTCCATGATTTTTAAGTAGTTTATTTTAAGCTGACAGTGGAGGAATTGATAAAATATAACAAACAGATGCAGTTAATATGTGATAACAAAAGAAACATGAAAATTATTGAAAAGGTTGTTTAGAAAAAGGAAGGTTAAATAATTTTGAAATACTTTGTGGTCCGTATAGTGTATGAAATTATGACATAATAAATTTTCAAGGCATATTTTCAGTATCTTCATGATAAGTTTTTAAGTTTTCAGAACAATTAGCTTTATTATGATTGGGAGGAAGCTGTAATTAGTTGACAACCTTTGGTTTGAAAACTTAAAATCCTATTTTGTGCTTTCTTAGATTTGGCAAATTAGAGTCAGGAGTTGATATTTTCTTGACAATCTTACTTTCTTGGAGCTTTTCAGCACTACAAAATTTACTAACCGAATAGGTCGAAGTACTATCTGTATGTAAACTAACTAGATGTACCATTAACCCTGGGATAATTATAAGCCTATAAAAAATATCATTCTCCATTCTGAAATCATAAGTTATATACATGAAATGAAAATTCAGTAGCATTTTACTAATACAAATATGATAGTCCTCCAGCAAATAACATGGGCGTCAGGCTAGTGATATTTTTAACCCCTGAGAGTTTTGATGACCGGTATAACTTGGAATGAGTTATTTATAATCTAGTTTATTTTAAAATGATTATTTTATCCTTATTTCTTTCAGTTTTCTAAAAGTTTAGAGTGCTTTGAAAAGTCATTAAAAGTTAACTCACTTCAGGTTTGTATGAATTAGGTTTAATTTGTCAAAACCATAATATTTCTCTTATGGATTTACTCTTATTAACTTAAATGGGGAATCAGTATACTTCACGTATTATGGTTTTATCATAAAGCACTGAAAATAGTACTTTAATTTTGTGCATCACATTTCAAATTTTCTTTATGATTAAAAATATTATCCTGACCACTGATTTTACATAATTTACCAAAATATATTAAATTATTGTAGACTCCAGTGTGGTTTACCTATGGTTGTTGTGCATCTGCTAACCAAGATTTTGCTTTAGCAGCCAAAGCTTTTAAACGCTGTGTCATGATTGATACTGATGTAAGTGTCATACAGATATAATGAATTTGTTTATTTTATCAGTTTTCATGGTTAGATCGTAACTGTTGTTTTCAAGTTTTAATTGTTGTGACTTTCATCCATTTGCATTTTTGGAGATATAAAAAACATCACAGTTATTCTAGAATTTTCAGTAACTGGTTGGAAATTTCCTTCTTATAAATATTGGTGATTGTACCTAAGGCTAATTTTAATGTTCAAATCTCATATGAAGATTATTATTATACAGGTTGGAAGAAGGATAATTTCAACTGAAGTACTAAAATATTTTTCCCCAATTTCTATTTTTCTTCAGAATTTTGAAGCTTGGAATAATTTAGCATCTGCATATATAAAGTTAAAGCAAAAGTAAGTAGTGAATTCTTCTTATAACAAACTCCTAGTAATACTGTGTGTATACAATCATATTTTGTTCTCATGTACATAGGGAAATGTATTTCCAGTATACCAGAATGGCTCAAATTAATCAGGATGAAGTTTTAAACATTATATTTGTTTATTTCATATCAGATAAAATTTCTATATCCCAACTGGATAAAAGTAAAATCACAAGTATATAACTAAGCAATATGCAGAGTTTACATTGACGGAACATGGTCTTGAATAAAAGAAAGTCTGAAAATTCTTTTTAATAATCCATGGTTGCTTCAATGAAATAAACATAATATTTATTTATACAGAGGGCATATCAGTGTTTCAGTCAATACTACTGTCCCATGGGCAATCTATATTTCAAGATAATGCCCTCTGCATAAGTAACTATTAGTAAAAATTGTATTTATTTTTAAAATCATAATTATATATATGATCATGTTGTCATATTAACTTTTTACATCAAACACATGCTCACCTCTTCTTCATTTGTCATATGTTATCCAGAAAGAATTAACCCAGTAATAATATGAGGTAACCAGATCAGACAGCAAAATTTGTTTAATCTAGTGTTAGTTTATTCCTGTTATTGAAAACCTATTACTTTTAATAAAAAATTATCATGTAATCAGTATGATAAATTCAGTTTTTTTGGTTTGGAGATTGAAAGTAACATTTAGTAAAACCAAAGCTTTCACATTAGATACAATGGCACTATACCATCCCCACAAAACACTATAGGAAAACAATTCCTGAGGGAGAAATACATAATAATTCTGGTATATATCAGTTACTCAGATTGGAGGTTAGTGGAAAAGACCTTATGTTGGGCAAGGAAAAGGGTTAATTTCTGATGTATATTTGGCAATACGCCTATAAAGAAAGAAACTTGTACATTGTGAAGTTATCTCCCATCAGAGTAACTGATCAGTCAAAATTAACCATGTGCATTTTTAAGTTATCTCCTATCACAGTAACTGGTCAGCCAAAATTAACCATGTACATTGTGAAGTTATTTCCCATCAGAGTAACTGGTCAGTCAAAATTAACCATGTACATTGTGAAGTTATCTCCCATCAGAGTAACTGGTCAGTCAAAATTAACCATGTACATTGTGAAGTTATCTTCCATCAGAGTAACTGATCAGTCAAAATTAACCATGTACATTGGGAAGTTATCTCCCATCAGAGTAACTGATAAGTCAAAATTAACCATGTACATTGTGAAGTTATCTTCCATCAGAGTAACTGGTCAGTCAAAATTAACCATGTACATTGGGAAGTTATCTCCCATCAGAGTAACTGATAAGTCAAAATTAACCATGTACATTGGGAAGTTATCTCCCATCAGAGTAACTGATAAGTCAAAATTAACCATATTTATATTTTATACTTCTGTTATTATACAAGTTCTTTGTTTTTTATAGAGATAAAGCATGTGCTGCACTTAAAGAATCTCTTAAATGTAATTACGAAGATTGGAGAATCTGGGAAAATTATCTTCTGGTATGTATGCCATATGTGGCAAAACATTTTATAAATTACACATGCTAACATATAGAATTATTAAAAAGATTTCATATTTTGATCCAATTAAATTTTCTTCCCTTAAAATGTAAGATTAATTCATAATGATTGCTTGAAGATTATCACATGGCAGATAAAAAATATATAAATATTTTGTATACAGGTATGTACAGACTGTGGGGAATTTGGGGAAGCCATACATGCATATCACCGATTGATGGACATAAAAGACAAATGGATAGATAATGAGGTTTGTTACATTACTTAGATTGTTTATTTAATATTCTGTTGTCGTGGCCAAGAATGCGAGCACAGCAATATTAGCTCTTTCCAGAAACTCGTTTCTGGTATCACGATTCTGACTCTAAAATTATAATTTGAAACAAGTTATTTCCCTTACTTTACTTACTTCCGGCGAAAGAAACTTTTTCAGGACAACAATAAAATACACCATCCACTGATTTATACACTTGGTTATCTTGTCACAGCCTTTGGGGCTTACCATATGTTACGACTTTCCCACTTATTGAAGATCATGTGATGACTACTAGATGTTGTAGATGGGATATTGTCTTTTTTTACCTTTTTACTCCGTATCTGATAGTGAATGTTTATAAAAATTAATTTTTTGGAAAATGGTCTTTTTTTTTAAACATGAATGTATATATTTTTTTTTATACAATTGTATAATTTAGAAAGAAAAAACTGAGATTGTGTACTTATAGGTTTTAAGAATCCTTGTTAGAGTGGTAACAGAAAATATTACAGATTGCTATGGTACACAAGGATCAAGTTTTCAACAAAAATTACAGGAATTATTTGGTAGAATTACATCAAAGGTATTGTAATATTTATTTATCAATGAATAGCTAAAGAATATATAATCAATCACTGGTTGTTTTATACTATATTAAGAAATATTATGATATATTATATTCATACATAGATTTAGAGCAAGAGATGATATACAATTATGTCTGAATTTTTAAATGATTCCACAATTCTGCATCTTTATCTTCACTTCAAAAATTAATTGTGTATGGTCTATTCTGTCAGATAAATCAGTATTAGAAAAATTATACACATGCACAAACATACACTTACAGTTCAATACATCTGATGATATTTTACAAGTTTTAATTTTCAGGTTACCAATGAAACTAAGATTTGGAAGTATTATGGAGAGCTGACAAACCATGGCAATGACAATGACCCTGAGAAACTACAGAAAGTAGGTATTTTATTTGATGTTTAAAGTTGTCATTATGGAACTGTATTTGTTATTGTGAATCAGAGAAAATCAACAATTTTGGGATCATTAATGCAATTTATGTGAAAGCTGTAATAGAACGTAATAAGAAAATGTAATAATGTTTGTATTTGAATTGTTACACTGCTCATTTGTGTTGCATTTTTACATTAAGAAGAATGTCGTCCATTGTGCATAGCTCAGTCCTTGGACTACTTTTTTTCGGGGGTCATTTTGGCACAATTTTGGAATTTGAATTTGATATTCAACATTTTGGGTTATGTTTCAATTTTTAAAATTTTAGGCACAACTAATGAGTCATAAATTAACAAAATGTGCACAACTTCTGCATTACAATTAATACCATGGAATATTTAATTAGGAAAGATACCTTGTTTTCTGTTTCTGTATGAATTGTAGCTGCAGATCAAACCTTACACTGATATGGATACATAGATGTTATTATTAACAGGTTTTACAGTATCTACAGAAATCACACAGGTGTGTAATACATGATTCTAATTGGCCGGTAGATCTGGACAGATGTAAAGATGTTGCTACACAATCCTTAGAATTGGCAGACAGTAAGTACATTGTACAAAATATACATTTTAAGATTATAACTACCCCATTTCATCACATTTTTTGGTCAAAGATGGCAATCAGCAGGGAAACATTACTTGAATGAAGTCCATTGTTGTCAGATTGTCTTTAAACAAAGTTTTTTGTCAGCAGTTATACAATGCAAAAAGTATAGGTTAATATTTCTGTTAGGATCAAGTTGTCAAAATCAGATTTCACACAACATCTTGAGATGTCAGATAAAGTTGCTGATTTTCATATATTGGTTCATAGTACACCACCCATTTCTAGATTTTGATATTAAGAGTAAAATAGTGCATATAATACACAATCAATTACATTATTAGTCATGTTTATTTTAATTGTTTTTTTGTGGTTTAACCATCACCATAAAGACATTTTGTCAGCATTTGCCAGTGTTTTTTGTTAGTACTAGTAGAAATATGTTTGGGTATCTCTGGAACAAACTTCAGCAGTATCCACTACATCAGAGTGATTTTCTTGAAGCTAGTTTTGTTTGATCTAAAAGTTATGACAACAAATTAGCTACTAAAGATGATTTTTCCAAAGAGATAGAGTTCTTGCACTTTATATCTTTTAGAAAAAATGACATACAGGATATCAAACTTAATTTATCTCCCTATGGAAGATTAAAACAATCTATTGTATATTTTGACATGATGTTTCGATGTGCAGGAATAAGTGTAGGGAGGTGACATTTTATAAGAGTTACTGCCCTTTATAAGTAAATGTGTATGCAAAATATGTACTGGCATGTCATTAGTAATCCTGCATAGATTCTCCATATGACAATAAAAATTAACATAATAGCATTCTGGGTTTTTTTTTAATGTTTTCAGTGTATATGAAATGTAGTGAGAAATCATCTACTTCAGTGCAGGGAATACAAATGTTGTCCTCAGCAAAACTTATGTTAAAAGGAGTTCTTACCAAAATTAAGGTAACAAATTAGGACAATTTTTTCTTCAACAGAGCTTTACATTGCATCACATAGACATGTTAACTGTAAACACCAATTCAGTACACTTCCTGTGATGCTAGATTCACTGTCAGCTATAATTTCTATTATTTCTAGAAAATCTTTGGTATATCAGACAATTATTTAAGTGTGAGCCCTATAATATTTAAATTTTTCATCTTTAATTCACAAATAGGGCAAAGTAGTAACATATAAAATTGTTACTCTATCTTGTTTTTCCTTCATCTTTAATAAAATACTGCATTATATTTATTATATTATTCATTTAGCCGTGAAAGATAGTTATTTGTTAAATTTATGTCTGTTATTTACTAATATGCTCATTATAGATAAAATTTTATCTATAATGAGCATATTAGTAAATAACGGACATATATTAATTTAAATAACTATCTTTCATGGCTAAATGAATATTGAATTAAATTATTTCTTCACACAAATATAACAATGGAAAATTCAATATTATGACATTCTAACCATAAATATCCTTTGTTTCTGTGCTTGTTTAATGACTAGTATATGCATATGTTATAAATATATGTACATTCTCCATTAGCATAGCAAAAAACTTGTGATCAATAATGTTATTTAGGAATTTTGTCATACTGTTTCTTGAGCGATTCTTTTTTAGGATTTATCAATTTAGCCTGCACAGTAAAAAAAATATTACCACTGTTATTTTATACCAAAAAATATTAAACATTATATAAAATCTATTATAATATAAAAAATTTATAGTATTTTTACTTCCCAGATAAGATAAATAGTAAAAATAACGGATATGGTAGATTAATAATTCTTGAGACAAAATCTCCCTACATATATGCAACATAAGTCCAAGCAAATGAGCAGCGTGATCATTTGTCCTACACAAGGAATAATGGGAAAAAAAGGATATGGGGGTCAAAGTACATAAAAACTAAACCAGGGATAATTCCCTTGGGAGATAACACATTTTAAAATTGGTCCCATACACACCAAATTGGGAATTTTGAACCTGGCTGTAAATTTTTCCGGTAGATTTTTTCCACAACAAATCAACGTTTATACAAGTTATGACCTTGCTAACTTGGTTATCTTGTATGACACAAAAAAGAAAGACTGTTTGCTTGTACGAGATGACTTTCAGATGCAAGTATGCATAGGCTTGCAGTGTGAATTCGGCCAAGAAAAAGGACAGAATCTGTTCAAAAATTGATTGAGTCACTTTCAGGAGTTTTAGATGAAATATATATTTCGCAGTCAATGTTGGTGTAAAAAAAAACAACAGTCTGAGAAAATCGTTATTAATAAACGTTTTACTGCTTTATAAATATCAAAAGTTAAAAGATATCCATCCCATCTGTGTCAGATAATTGTTAAGAAACGTATGTGCTTATTCAGATTATTTTAATTTTTGTAGCAACAACATACAGATCCTGTAACAGAGGAAATGAAGCCTGAGGCAAGAGATATCTGTGATTCACTTGACCGAAAACTGACTGATATCATTAACAAAATAGCTCATATGAAAGGAAGTTGACTTGTTAAATAAATATTGCAATATACATGTATTTTGTTTGTTTTGATTTTTCAGCTTTTAATTTGGTTGTGATACATCTTCTATCTATCTTGGCCTATATACCCAGTATGATGTGAGCTTCAGCCATCAAAGACTATTTGTTGTCCATGTTTCCTCTTCAAATCAAGAGGCTGAGTTTAACCTGTAGATATTAATTCTTATTGGATCATCAAATAGAATAATTCTGGTGATATTCTCTAGGATTCAATATGGTATCGGTGACTTAAAAAGCAAAAATATCAAAATATCAAAAAAAAAACATTGATATTGGGAAATAAAATTCTTTGATTCCAATTTTGATGTACAAGATTGCACATTTCGTCGATTTATGACTCATCAGTTGTGCTCAAGGCCTAAAATGTTGAAAACCAAAACAACGATCCAAAATGTTGAAGAGCAAATTCAACAAGAGGCTCCCAAGAGCCTGAATCGCTCACCTGTTATATTTTGTGCAGATCTTGCATGAATGATAATTTTTGCTATTTAATGTATACCGTCACAATTTTCTCCTTACTATTGACCTGTACAGCTAAAATATAGAATCCTGAACCCAAACAGATATGGTTGCTAGGGACTTTATCATCGGTTGCTATGGACTTTTTTAATGACCTTGATCCTTGACCCTCCATTTTACTTGTACAGCTACCATTTAATTTATTTCAAGTTATGCTCTAAACATCTGTGACGATATGTCAGACCATTATTTTCTGTTTACATGTAAATAATCTTTCAAGGGCAAAAACTATTGGGTTCAATTGACGATTTTGGTCATGTTGACTTATTTGTAGATCTTCCTTTGCTGAACATTTTTGCTGGTTACAGTTTGTCTTTATCTATAATAATATTCAAATTAATAACCTAAAACTGCAGAATATCCTTAAATTAACAATTCAGGGGCAATAACCTGAAAATTGGTTGACCGATTCGTCTGAAAATTTCATGGCAGGTAGATCTTGACCTCAAACATTTTTACTACTTGTCAGGTTTGCTCTAACTGCTTTTGTTTTTGAGATATGAGCCAAAAAGTGCATTTTCACCAATGTTCTATTTTTAGCTCACCTGTCCTAAAAGGACGTGAGCTTTTGACATCACTTGGCGTCGGGCGTCCGTCCGTCGTAAACTTCTTCCGTTCTGAAACCACAAGTATCATCTTCAGGTACTTGGCCTGCCGCTACACTAGTTTCAACATCGTCACTCACAGGGGTTGGTTCCTCAGCATTCATCTGTACTGAAGGAAAAGCGTCCTCCTCTAAACCAGAGCCCTGTCTTCTCTCAACGCCAGCATGGTCGTCACCAGTAACGATGAGAGTTCCTTCTTCCTGACTATCATTTACTTTAGTAGCATCATTGTCGGTGTTGCTCTGTGGGTTCTCAGGCACTATAACATAAAACTCCTGCTCCGACTCCTCATATGATCCTATTTCATCGGTCTGTGTGATGCTATCAGACTTCGTCGTTTCTTCCCTTGCAGGTTCTATTTTCCTACGTCGGCGGGGTGCAGGTAGTTGTTTCCTTTTAATGTCTCCTTCCCACTTGTCAGCAATCTTATGCTTCCCTTCAAAGGATACTATCTTGACGAGTACTCTGTCTCCGGGTTGCAAAAATGGCTTCTCTGACTCGTTTGTCATATCCAGTCTTCTGTTTTTCTTGAGCTGTTCTTGCTGTTCTCGAAGCTAACTCGTAGACCTTTAGTCGTTACTTCATGGCGTCAGCATACTTTGTTGATGGTTCCTTCTGAGTATCATCTGCTAAACCAATGGCCATCAAGAAGTATGGGGAGAATCCAGTGGTAGTCTGTCGAGTGCAGTTGTAAGCATGGACGAGTCCAGCGATGTGCGACTTCCAGTCCTTTTTCTGTGTAGCCTCTAGGGTACCAAGCGTATTAAGGTGCGTTCTGTTGAAACGTTCTATCATGCCGTTCCCCATAGGATGGTAAGGTGTTGTCCTCGATTTCTCCATTCCTGTAATCTTGCAGAGTTCCTTGATTATCTTCGACTCAAAGTTGGCGCCTTGATCAGAATGAATTCTCCTGGGTAGGCCGTAATGCACAACAAAGTTGTTGAAGAAGGCATCTGCTGTTGTCTTTGCAGTCTGGTTCTTTGTTGGAACAGCTAAAGCATATCTGGTGAAATGGTCAGTACTTACTTAAGATATTCTCGTAGCCGCCTTTTGATCTTTCAACTGACAGGACTGGTAATCCATGCATACAAGCTCCAACGGTTGAGATGACTCGATGTTAATGAGTGGTGCTTTCTCGTTGGCTGGTGTCTTGCGTCGTATGCATCTATTACACTGTACTATCCAGTCTTCAACATCTCGGGTCATACCATACCATACCATACAAAGCGATCCCGGACTTTTTTACTTTTCAATGCTTGGAATGTTTTCTCTTGCTGATCACCCCAAATCCAGTTGGTAGTGGAAGATGTCTTGGACTTGCGTCTCTTCGACTTCTGTGGTGCTGGCATCAGATCTTTCACTGGCCTAGCAATCTTGGAGAAGTCCTTCACAAACTTACGGTAATATCCAACAAATCCAAGAAATGTCGTGGCCAATTCTTCACTTTCTCTATCTTGGCTGGATCGGGTCCAATACCATTCTTCGAAACGATATGTCCAATTTAGTCCCATGATTAATTTTCCTAGGAAAACGAGCTCATAATTAGTAATATATGCCCTAAGGTGTTTTGTGCGGCGTCGGAAGCCAGTACATAGTTGGAACTTTCATGTTATTCGCTTCTGCTTGTAAAGAGGTAGCAATAAGTTTATGTGTGTTAACAATGTCATTTTCCGAAAATTGAGTCAGTTGGGATGTAGGTGAATTTGTTATTTTCTTTTACAGAACCTCAATATAAAGTATATAAACTACATAAAAATAACCTTATGTACTGTATAAACCAATAAAAACAACGCGATTTCCTAGAAAACTATAGGCAGAGATAGTACAAAATATATTATTCGGCTATGTGTAGTGATTGGTAGCTTTGTACGTATTTTATTGGTTGAGACTCTCCCACGTTATATTGAACAAAACATCGTGTTTCCCTCTCAGATTCGTGTTTCACCATCATATCCCAGTTATTCGAAATGCTCAGGATTTAACTCGAGTTAGTGGAATAAATCATTAATTTCCCTTGCATTAGTGAAATATGAAGATTTGTTCACCCTCGAAAAGTCATGTTTCCCTCGAGCAAGGCCTCGGGGAATATGACTTTCATCGGGTGAACAAATCTTCATATTTCACCAATACAAGGGAAATAAATGTATAAACTTCAGCAGTAACTTTAGTACATTATATCCACAAACCAGTCCACTGTAACTACAACATATTCAACATGAGAAAAGGGGGAAAGTAGTAATTTGGGTTAATTACACTACATTCAACAATTCTAAAAATTAGAACTAACAGATATGAATTTGTACATGAGAATATAACCTATGTTTACTATAAAACTGTAGGTAAATCGCCGAGGCGAATCGCGTTATGCTTCCTGTTACGTTTATCTCGATTTGATTCGAAATGTCCTGCCAGTAAGATTTTGTTATCTATATCCCCTTTTCATGTGAGAAATTTGGAATTGGCATTTGATTTTTGAAAATGAGGTTTTTTCTTAAATTTAGAAAATTATCAATACATGTTTGCATATTAATCGATAAACAATCGAAAATATAAATACATTGATGCAACAGAAGGTCGAAATGATCTGTGAGAAAACATGTTATAACTACATCGGCGTTCGTTCATCGATTTTACTCGTTATGAATGAAAAAATAAACTGTTTTAATACAACGAACCTTTCTGGTACGATGTGTCATACTACTTTACGTCAATATACCTACGTCATTCAAACTTTGTCGAATACTGTTTAACACTGCGTCAACTTTTTATGGGGATCGAGGTTAATTTCGTATGGAGCAGCGGACTGAAGATGATGTTCAAAACTTTATTCAGTGAACATCAATATTTTTACTCAAATAATGAATTCAATGCGAAGAATATAAATGATTTGCCAGAGGAACTTTTGGCGCGAATATTTAGATATCTTCATCCACTTAGAGACGAATTACCGTTGTTGTCAATGGTATGCACAAAATGGCGACAAACACTGCAGTCTCATGGCATTCTCTGGAGAAATATCCATGTTGATCCTAATTATTTTTCTGTCTGGCATTTTACTATGCTCTGCTCCATTTTTCGTAACTATGGATACCATGTTCATAGGCTGAGCTGGCGTGAAAGTTCACCTGTGTTTCGAAGTATATTTTCGTCAATACCAACTTTAACAAACTTAAGAAGTCTTCGTCTTCCAATCCTATGGACTCCTGAAATACTACACAAGTTATCTGTGTTAACAAACCTCGAACTGATTCAGATAAATGGCGGCTACGAATTAACCGACATAGAACTTGAACAGATTGTTAATTATTTTCCAAATCTGAAGGAAGTTTCACTCAATGCTTGTTGGAGAATAACCTCAAATGGAGTTCAGAAGTTCATGTCTCGACTAGTCTTCCTAGAAACCGTGAAGCTGAAGATTAATTCGGGACTTAGATTAATTGATCCAAGAAGCGACGATGCCGTTGCAAGAGGTTTTGGAATTGCAAAAAACATTGTTCATAGTAACCGGATACACTTAATAAAAGTTCTTTGTATTCATTTCATTCCTATTGAAGTAGATGAGCTATGGGATATTGTAAAACGGCTGCCTTGTTTGAAGAAGCTCAGCGTTAGTGATTGCGAGGTAAGCTATTTAATATGAAAGAAGGGATATGGTGAACTAATTCTTGAAACAGAATCCATTCGTGACAAAAAGAAAGGAACATATATTTTATATTTTGTTTTAGTTTTTTATATGCTTTTAATTTGCTTTTTTATTAAGCGTTTTGTGTCTGAAGAAGATTCATTCAAAATCAAAGATTTATTTACATGTTTCATAACTATATGTGGAAGTAATCAAGGCCATTTAGGTTTGAAAAATCATAGTATTTACAACATCTTTATTGTGCGTATTTTACTATCATTGACGTAAATAGAAAGCAACAGCTGGTAAATCAACATCTTAACTTTTTCCCACGCATAGATTATTGTGATTTATTTTTTCCATTCAGTATGTTAAATAATATCACGCTTTCAAAGGACAAAAATCTGTTGTTTCTTCCTGAATTGCTCTTCTAACTTAAACCACGAAAAAGAATGTCTTCATCTTTTAATGACATGGGTTTAAGATAATGCATATACATTGCAGAGTGCTATCTTGAATCATGTTTGTTGGTCATTGTCTGCATAGTGCTAGATCAGCATAAATAGGTTTTAATTTCCTGTGCAATACAATATTGATTTGACTGAGACCAAATAAATCTGGGTCGTACTTTGTATCGTTTCATGTAGGCTTGTATAATTTATGATAGATTTTTTTTCTTCAGAATGTGCCTTCGTGATATTGTTGGCGCTGATTTCTTTCCTTACGAATATATTTTGTCAGCTTCTGACAAAGGCACATGGTCGTTGTTACGGGGTTGCAAAAGCATTACCATCAATTACCATCATAACCTCATATGACAATGAACTTTGATCCTTATATTAAAGATATTTTTGCTAAGCATTTAGACTAGAATATTTTAAGGTGTTCACACTGAATGGTGGTAATGGGATTTTCGTACAAAAGCATAAAAAGAATAGCCGTGTAGATTTTTGGTCCAGTTGTCAATTAATGTTAATTTAGCGCCTAAGCCATAACATTTCATCTTGCTCATTGAAAATGTTGTATTGCATTTTAACTCAAACACCCGCAGGGGAGGGGGTACTTAGTTATATAACTGGTATATGTGTGCAGATTAGTTTTCAAACCGGAACCTTTTCATGACTGAAAAGTGTGAAAATTATACCCTATCACTGACACTATGAACTCAAATGTTACCCTGTTCATGCGACATCAAAGCGATGCCAGTAACACACCCAGGAACACACTATGTAATGTGATGAACGACGAAATCGAATTTTTCTACTCGTTTTGATTCTTAACGCCGTGTCTTAACGACGATCCTAGGGCGACGATAAAGTAATCTTGTTCATGACACACTATTTGATACTTTCAAGATTATAATCGGTCTATAAAGTAAGCCTGTTCGTGACTTGGGTCTAAATCATGACCCTGATCATGATAGGGAACAAAAACTAGAGGCTCACAGCAGCCGGTATTGCTCACCTGGATTATGTCCATCTTGAATGGCAGCCTGGAACATTGCTGTCAATTGGCTCACTGGTTTCAAACAAGAAGATCATTCAGTGAACTTTCCCATTAGGTCCTATGTTAAACTAAATTCTGCTCTGGCAGCCATCTTGCATGGTGGACAGGGTCTACGGATATAATTCTGAAAGAGGACCAACTAAGGACCACTGCTACCAAGTTTTGTTCCAATTCGCCAAGCGGTTTCAGACAAGAAGATCTTTAAGTAAATTTTCCATAGGGTCCTATGTTAAACTATGTCCGACTCTGGCGGCTATCCTGGATGACGGATCGACTCATAGGATACAAGTCTGAAAGAGAACCAACTAAGGACCATTGCTGCCAAGTTTTTTTCCAACTGGCCAAGTGGTTTCAGACAAGAAGATCTTTAAGTAAATTTCCCATAGGGTCCTATGTTAAACTAAGTTCGGCCCTGGCGGCCATCTTGGATGACGGGCGGGGTCATCGGAGATAATTTTGAAAGAGGACCACCTAACAATCATTCCTGTTATGTTTTGTTCCAATTGGCCAAGTGGTTTCAGACAAGAAGATCTTTAAGTAAATTTCGCTTAGGGTCCTATGTTAAACTATGTTCGGCTCTGAAAGAGAACCAACTAAGGACCATTGCTGCCAAGTTTTTTTCCAACTGGCCAAGTGGTTTCAGACAAGAAGATCTTTAAGTAAATTTCCCATAGGGTCCTATGTTAAACTAAGTTCGGCCCTGGCGGCCATCTTGGATGACGGGCGGGGTCATCGGAGATAATTTTGAAAGAGGACCACCTAACAATCATTCCTGTTATGTTTTGTTCCAATTGGCCAAGTGGTTTCAGACAAGAAGATCTTTAAGTAAATTTCGCTTAGGGTCCTATGTTAAACTATGTTCGGCTCTGGTGGCCATCTTGGATGACGTTCGGGGTCATCCCATATAATTCTGAAAGAGGACCCCCTAAGGGCAATTACTGCCAAGTTTTGTTCAAATTGGCCCAGTGGTTTCAGAGGAGATCTTTAAAGGAAATTTTACGACGACGACGGACGCCAAGTGATGACAATAGCTAACATGGCCCTTTGGGTCAGTGAGCTTATAAAGGGCCCCTTAAATGCGGCACACTCGTAGTACCAATTATATCGCGAGCACACCCCCCCCCCACCCCCACCCCCACCCCACTAATTCTCGGGGGCTCAAACATGATCAAATAGTAGTAATTAATTTTTGACGTGTAGGCCAGAACACTTTCCACCTTTCTAAATATAATTATAGTATTTAACCTGTTTTAATTAGAAATGTCACATATCGTCCTGATCCACAAAGTAACGTGACCTTTGACTTTTTGTGAAAATATACAAATATTGATATAGAAGTAGATGAAACCATGACATATGTTTAAGTCGAATTTTTCCATTTCAGTTTCTGCATGGGGTTAGATTGTTGTCAGATTCATTGGTAAAGGTTTGCCTCTACAGCCTGTGGAATGTTACATTTGTTAGTCTAGAAATCCCATCTCTTCGATTCTTAACTGTTGACGATGGACTGGAGTCGATCGAACATTTAGAGGTTACATCAGATCATCTCAGGAAGATCATTGTCAATGGCAGCAACGTCCTGAGAACTCTGAAGGTCAAAAGCCAGCGATTGACATTCCTAGAACTAAATCAGTGTGAAGAGATTGACATGCGTTCCTTCAGAGAAACACTAAGAAGTAATGATAAATTGATGTGTCTTAGAATAGGGTGTATATCCCATGATAGCCTGACACTTGATGAGTACACAATTCCAAATCTACAGGAACTTTGTCTCCTTAGCGATTTTGCGTGTGAAACTTTGCACGTGAGAAGTCCAACGTTGAGGTTTATCCATGTAGAATCTGAAACTGACATCGTCACTCTAAATCATATGTATGTCACAGCAAATCATTTATGTAGGATAGCCCTAGTCGGTATGCCAGCTTTGAAAACGCTAACCATTCAATGTGTAAGTATAGATTCTATAGAAATGAATCTTTGTAGCGACGATCAGCTAAATCTTGATTCCTGTGTCATCCATGCAATGAATGCCATCGGATTTCTTCGTTTATTCGACTGTAATGTGAACCTTCTGTGTATTTCCACACCTCTTGCCAAAACCGTTGTTTTATATCGATGTCAGATGACCGACTATACATTAAAAATGGTGTTGGCTGGATGTACAAATATTGCTCACCTGAATCTTGAGAAATGCAGGCGGATCAGTAACGTCGCGATACAAGCACCGCCAATGAAGTTCTTAAACATGTATGGATGTTACGATGTCCAGCGATTACATCTGAACAACTGTCCACAGCTGATTGCCGTCAACTTAGGACAGTGTCCAAATGTAAAGTTGTTTATTAGAGGAATTGAGCAAGATATGACAGCATTATGTACATCCTTACAGATTGTACATCCAAAGGAATTTGTTCGATGGAGTCATGATTTTCCACCCAAACCTTACATCTGTCCAATTGAAGACTGACATAGAGCACTATAACGTTTCGGGTGTAAATGTCCGTCCAATCTGTTATCAAATGCAAATATGTATTGGAATGGAACATACAATTATATATTTATACCTGTGTTTTACATGCTTGTATGCTTATTTTATTTTCTATGATTGTACTTTTTTATATATTTGATATTGTCTTCATACATTTATGAATATATGTATATATATCCATATGAAAGAAAGATCTCAGCGATTTCATTTCGATTCCATGTTTCGTGAATTGTATTAATTCATATGTTCAAATAAAGTCAATTAGACTGTATTATTTATTTCCATTTAAGAAGGAATGCAAAAAGTTTGGCTTTGGCTGCGTATAGTGTAGAAAAACTGGGTTTGTTTTTCAATTTAAAATATTTTTCTTTTTTTTTATTTCGATAATATCGAAAAAGAGTCTGAACCATTATTTCGGTGCATTGCATTTCCGCTCGAAAAAAAACTTTTCCGCATTTTTTTTTATATTACCAGAGTGTTTCCTGCACACAAAGCTATTGTGCCTCGACCTTTCGTTCACTGCCATCGTGACTATGCAAAGTTTTACTTTTGACGATAACCTTCTCTTCTGTATGAGTCTAGTTTTACACTGGCTTTACATGGTTTTTCCCAGCTACATCAATAAACATCACATTACTTCAAAATATGAGACTTTCAATATTAAAATACATCCAAAATTAAACAAGGTTTCCCCTATTTGTCTCTGAGAAAAAAATTCCATTTTGCAGAATGACAAAAATTCCAATTCAAAATATAGTGAACACATTTAGTGAGTAAAAACTCGTTGAAGTCAAAGGGTTAATCAACTTGTAGAAATCCTATATTGATTTGAATTAATCAATGCCTGACCTGAGAAAATGGACAGGATAATTAGTGCGGAAATGAAAAAAAAAAACTTTCTTAAAAAAAATTCCGGAAATGCAATGCGCCCGAATATTTTATTTATTTAAATTAAGTATGAAAGAATGCCTCTCATACTGACGTATTTTAAGTATTTATACAAGTTGCAACATACTGTTGGAATTTCATATGTCATAAAACTGTTACATGTGATGTATAATGACGTACGATTGAGGTTATTTAGCAGATATTTTATACTTGTGTGGTGTTATGGGTTGATTGTTAATTACATTTTCAATTAAAAGTTTTTATTTCTTTTTTCTCTTACTGGAAACAATCCTTTGAACAGTCAAACATTTCCGATAGATGCATATAATTGAAGATTTTTTAAGTCGTTTTAAACTGAGACATCAACAAAAAATAAGAAAAAGGATGCCATGATTGTTTTTTTTTTAATTAAATAAAGAAACAAGAGGTTCAGTGGGCTGAGTCTGTATCGCTCACCTTGCAGTCACAAACCTTTGACTTGATTTGATAGACTAGATTGATTTCTGGAAACTTTGTAAATGATCTTCTATAAATGCTTCATACCAAGTATAAGTTCATTGGCCAAACGCTTTCAGAGAAGAAGTTTTAAATTTCGATCAATCAGAACATATAAAGGTTTTTGGCGGCCATTTTGTTTCACGGACCGGGATGATTTATGCAAATTATGTAAAGGACCTTCCATAGATGTTCCATATCAAAAATCAGTTCATTTGGCTTTACGGTTTCAGAGGAGAAGAAGTTTTTACATTTCGACCAATCAGAACATGTAAATGCTCATGGCGGCCATTTTGTTTCACGGTCCGTGATGATTTATGCAAACTTTGTAAAGGACCTTCCATAGATGCTCCATACCAAAAATCAGTCCATTTGGCTTTACGGTTTCAGAGAAGAAGAAGTTTTAAATTTTAACCAATCAGAACATGTAAATGCTCATGGCGGCCATTTTGTTTCACGGACCTGGATGAGTTATGCAAACTTTGTAAAGGACTTTCCATAGATGCTCCATACCAAAAATCAGTTGATTTGGTTTTACGGTTTCAGAGAAGAAGTTTTAAATTTCGACCATTCAGAACATGTAAATGCTGATAGCGGCTATTTTGTTTCACGGACCGGGATGATTTATGCAAACTTTGTGAAGGACCTTCCATAGAAGCTACAGGCCAAGTTTCAGTTTAATAGGTCCAGGGGTTTCAGAAGAGAAGATGAAAATGTAAATGTTTACAGATGGACGGACGACGGACGGACGACGGACGGTCAAGTGATGTCAAAAGCTCACATTGCCTTTGGCAAGGTGAGCTAAAATGTTATAACTTAAGAGAAAAAACTTTCGACATAACAAAATGCATGTTTTTGTGATAAGAACTCTTAATATATGTAGTTTAGTATAACATTAGTTTCTCACGCACATCACTCAGTCTTTTACCTTATCAAATAGTAACATTCTGCATAGTAAAGTACTATTAAAATGCTAAACGAACCTTATTTGAAAACAAAACGTCCAGGTGAGGTCGACTTTGCGCAAGGGAACTGAATCACCAGAACTCTGATTAAAATACCCGGTATTCATTGTTCCTCCAAACTACACCCTGAATCTAATTCAGCCACCTGTATAATGAACATGTTTGTGCTAAGAAAATTAGAAAACCGTTATCAGAGAATTTGATGCGTCTACCTATAAAATAAAGGAAAACAAGACTTGGAGAATCAGCAGTTCAACGGTTCGATGTAGTCATTACTACGAACTGATTGGTTTCGGCCTGTTGATGAATCTTAGGACTTGAGGTTCAAATAAATATGTATTGCAAAACAGTTCAGACGACAATATAATCCAAGGAATATATAAGGTATGGTGAACCGATAAAAGGGCATCGTCGGAAACCCATGGCCGGTCGCGCTTGCGCTTTGCTACATAAGCGTAAGCGCGGCCAATCGTGGGTTTCCGACGATGTTAAAGGGTCTAAAACGTATAAAAAATAAACGTTTGATAAAACTAAATATAAATGATAACAAATAAAAAAAAATTAAAGTTAAAATGGCTCATATGACCTTGCTCACGAGCAGATAGAAAAAACAGATGTTGATTCTTTGAAATCCATGCAAAACTGAATCCGTGCATGAAAAAGTTAATAAAAAGAAATTGGAACCGTTCGAAACCGTTCGGTAAAAATGAGCCGAACTGGATCTTTAAGAAGTTTACATTAAACATTCTAAGATTGAAATTTTAATGAATTAATTCTTCCTCGGTTTATGACACGCTAGTATAGATCAAACCTTATCTGTAGCTCAATGGTGAAGACTTGTTAGTATAGATCAAACCTTATCTGTAGCTCAATGGTGAAGACTTGTTAGTATAGATCAAACCTTATCTGTAGCTCAATGGTGAATACTTGTTAGTATAGATCAAACCGTATCTGTGGCTCAATGGTGAAGACTTGTTAGTATAGATCAAACCTTATCTGTGGCTCAATGGTGAATACTTGTTAGTATAGATCAAACCGTATCTGTGGCTCAATGGTGAATACTTGTTAGTATAGATCAAACCGTATCTGTGGCTCAATGGTGAAGACTTGTTAGTATAGGTCAAACCTTATCTGTGGCTCAATGGTGAAGACTTGTTAGTATAGATCAAACCTTATCTGTGGCTCAATGGTGAAGACTTGTTAGTATAGATCAAACCGTATCTGTGGCTCAATAGTGAAGACTTGTTAGTATAGGTCAAACCTTATCTGTGGCTCAATGGTGAAGACTTGTTAGTATAGATCAAACCTTATGTGTAGCTCAATGGTGAAGACTTGTTAGTATAGGTCAAACCTTATCTCTGGCTCAATGGTGAAGACTTGTTTGTATAGGTCAAACCTTATCTGTAGCTCAATGGTGAAGACTTGTTAGTATAGATCAAACCTTATCTGTGGCTCAATGGTGAAGGCTTGTTAGTATAGGTCAAACCTAATCTGTAGCTCAATGGTAAAGACTTGTTAGTATAGATCAAACCGTATCTGTGGCTCAATGGTGAAGACTTGTTAGTATAGGTCAAACCTTATCTGTGGCTCAATGGTGAAGACTTGTTAGTCTAGATCAAACCTTATGTGTGGCTCAATGGTGAAGACTTGTTAGTATAGGTCAAACCTTATCTCTGGCTCAATGGTGAAGACTTGTTAGTATAGATCAAACCTTATCTGTAGCTCAATGGTGAAGACTTGTTAGTATAGGTCAAACCTTATCTGTGGCTCAATGGTGAAGACTTGTTAGTATAGATCAAACCTTATGTGTGGCTCAATGGTGAAGACTTGTTAGTATAGGTCAAACCTTATCTGTGGCTCAATGGTGAAGACTTGTTAGTATAGATCAAACCTTATCTGTGGCTCAATGGTGAAGGCTTGTTAGTATAGGTCAAACCTTCTCTGTAGCTCAATGGTAAAGACTTGTTAGTATAGATCAAACCGTATCTGTGGTTCAATGGTGAAGACTTGTTAGTATAGGTCAAACCTTATCTGTGGCTCAATAGTGAAGACTTGTTAGTATAGGTCAAACATTATCTGTAGCTCAATGGTGAAGACTTGTTAGTATAGAAGATCAAACCTTATCTGTGGCTCAATGGTGAATACTTGTTAGTATAGATCAAACCTTATCTGTGGCTCAATGGTGAAGACTTGTTAGTATAGGTCAAACCTTATCTGTGGCTCAATGGTGAAGACTTGTTAGTATAGATCAAACCGTATCTGTGGCTCAATGGTGAATACTTGTTAGTATAGGTCAAACCTTATCTGTGGCTCAATGGTGAAGACTTGTTAGTATAGATCAAACCTTATCTGTAGCTCAATAGTGAATACTTGTTAGTATAGGTCAAACCTTATCTGTAGCTCAATGGTGAAGACTTGTGAGTATGTCAAACCTTATCTGTAGCTCAATCGTCCTTTTGATTCATCTTACATGGTGGTAATGGTTATTTCTAATTTTTTATTTCATCAAATATCAAAACTCTAGAATTGGAAATTAATACATGCATCTATGGGAGGGTGTTTATATATAGTCTGCATACTAGTAGTTCGTTCTGGTGGGGAAGCAAACATGCCAACCATGGGCATTTTTTGTTTCTGACTGGTCAACTTCCAGTTTTGTCTGATAAAAAGAACTGACATATATCATGTTGTGTTTTCTTAACTTTACTTGCTTTTGAAAAATAAAAATTGAAAGATATTTTGATTGCCAGGCGAGCGACATGGCCTCTAGTTTAAGAGAAATCACAGATTTTTCTTATGTCGCATTATTGGTATTTTGTTGCCACATATTCTACTACTTCAAAAAAATAATAATGATACATTGTAAAATGAATAACTCACAGAATATTCCTTGCTTACTAGCAATGGCTGTTTGCAATTCTTATTTCGTGTTATGTCGGGATTTCTATATTAAAACATTCTTTTCATGCCCAGAAACGCATGAGCATGATTGGAGGCGTATAGACTTCCTCCAATTCGGATTTATTATTTTGGACATGATTTCAGCCAGGATCGATTTATCAACAATTTTTTTATTAGACCCCTAGCTCAAACTACCGGAAACTTTAGCTGCGACAGGACAGCGTTAACCATTTTGGTTGGTGAGGAGACCTAGCTTTGCCACAATGAAAGTCGGTCTATTGGTTTCCGAGAGGGAAAATATTTTTTTTTACATTTTGAAAGGAAGTCGAACACAAAATAATGATATTAAATTGATACTGTTTGAAAATATTCAGATGATAAAATTGTTTACCACTTACAACAGTTTACTGAACCAGATCTTTTTAAATTTTGCTATAAAGACTCCACGTCTTTTGCAGTCTGCAATACATCTTACAACAATGTGTGATCCCTTATTCTTCTCATCAAACTATTTATTTTCGTCTGAAAAAGAACAGTGAACCTTTAAATTGATTGAATATCATTTACAAAACCTTTTCTGTCCAAAGTTAAATATTTAGAATCTGCAGCAGATCACAATTAAATGGATTTCCTTAGGACGTAACTTGAACACAACCCATCTTTCAATGGTTGATTATTTTCTTTCTAAATTGAATTAAGTTTTTGACAAAGTAATTATGTGTTAATGTAACATGCTAATGATTTTAATCCTATGTATACGTAGAATATAAACATTGCTCTTTTTCCGTGTTGTTAATTCTGACTTTGTTTCCGTTTGTTTATTTCAACAAGCCTGTATTTTCAAACTGTTACAAGTAATCCTAGTCAAGCACTTTAATTGTTTTCCCACAGCTGAAGCATCTGGACGACCACCGCGTTGATTTATATTAGGGAATCAATTACATTGAACGGTAATCCTAATAAGATGTGGTGGCAAATTACTACAAAATTTATGCTAAAATTATCAATTTGTATACATTTTACGAAAGACAACTTTTATGTTGCCGTTGGTTAGATCTTGAACCTGCTTTCTTCTTGCAGAGGCACATTCCGGGTACACTAGGGTCTATAACATCTTTAAATGTTTACATTTATCTGATAAAATGTTTCATTAAATTACGCATAAGCGACAGTTCATTTCAAATTGAGAGGGGTAGATATTTTAAGATTCCAAGAGAAGATAGGTTATGTAAATTTTGTAATGTAATTGAAAATGAAGAACACTTTTTATTGGATTGTAAATTAAATAGTAACTTGATAGAGAATTTATTTAACTCTCTTAGTTCTGAATCTGAACACGTCGTATTGCTTAATAAAGGAAGAAAAATTAATAAAAACTATTGAACCATACGACTATTGAGCATATTAATATCATTGGATACTTTTTAAAGCGGTCATTACTTAATAATGCTTTTGTAATTATTATTTGTTTGTTTCTGATTGTTTTTCGTATTTACGTCACAAACATTTCAATGTTTAATGACAAATAAAAGTTAATTAATATTTTATTTATTTTGAGGTATGTTTCATGATTAGGGACTCACCATGTTGACTGTACATCAAAATCGTTACGTATAAAATTGAAATGGTCAGAGAGACGGCTGAAATATATATACTCATCTTATGAAATAGTGTTTTAGTTAACCCCTCATCAATCATGTTCAAGACCAAAACTCTTGAAAGCCAAAATTTATCAATATCTTGTGTTTCAAAACGGCTTTAATCAAATTTCAGTCACATGATACATGTATATCTGAAATTAATGTTAATGCGAGACGACTTCTGCAGATGTTACCCTTATGGTCGGCAGTGTCGCCATATTTGTTTTCAACATTTTAGGCTTGGAGAAAACTGATGAGTCGTAAATCGATGACATATGTACATCTTTTTCATCAAAACTGGTATCGTACAATTATTATTACCACTGAGTCTATGCCTCTTCTGATGGACTCAAAGGGTATCGTACAATTATTATTACCACTGAGTCTATGCCTCTTCTGATGGACTCAAAGGGTATCGTACAATTATTATTACCACTGAGTCTATGCCTCTTCTGATGGACTCAAAGGGTATCGTACAATTATTATTACCACGGAGTCTATGCCTCTTCTGGTGGACTCAAAGGGTATTGTACAATTATTATTACCACTGAGTCTATGCCTCTTCTGATGGACTCAAAGGCTATCGTACAATTATTATTACCACTGAGTCTATGCCTCTTCTGATGGACTCAAAGGGTATCGTACAATTATTATTACCACTGAGTCTATGCCTCTTCTGATGGACTCCAAGTGTATCGTACAATTATTATTACCACTGAGTCTATGCCTCTTCTGATGGACTCAAAGGGTATCGTACAATTATTATTACCACTGAGTCTATGCCTCTTCTGATGGACTCAAAGGGTATCGTACAATTATTATTACCACTGAGTCTATGCCTCTTCTGATGGACTCAAAGGGTATCGTACAATTATTATTACCACTGAGTCTATGCCTCTTCTGATGGACTCAAAGGGTATCGTACAATTACTATTACCACTGAGTCTATGCCTCTTCTGATGGACTCAAAGGGTATCGTACAATTATTATTACCACTGAGTCTATGCCTCTTCTGATGGACTCAAAGGGTATCGTACAATTATTATTACCACTGAGTCTATGCCTCTTCTGATGGACTCAAAGGGTATCGTACAATTATTATTACCACTGAGTCTATGCCTCTTCTGATGGACTCAAAGGGTATCGTACAATTACTATTACCACTGAGTCTATGCCTCTTCTGATGGACTCAAAGTCTATCGTACAATTATTATTACCACTGAGTCTATGCCTCTTCTGATGGACTCAAAGGCTATCGTACAATTATTATTACCACTGAGTCTATGCCTCTTCTGATGGACTCAAAGGCTATCGTACAATTATTATTACCACTGAGTCTATGCCTCTTCTGATGGACTCAAAGGGTATCGTACAATTACTATTACCACTGAGTCTATGCCTCTTCTGATGGACTCAAAGGGTATCGTACAATTATTATTACCACTGAGTCTATGCCTCTTCTGATGGACTCAAAGGGTATCGTACAATTATTATTACCACTGAGTCTATGCCTCTTCTGATGGACTCAAAGGGTATCGTACAATTATTATTACCACTGAGTCTATGCCTCTTCTGATGGACTCAAAGGGTATTGTACAATTATTATTACCACCGAGTCTATACCTCTTCTGATGGATTCCAAGTGTATCCCCGGCTCAGTTACTAGTATGTCGATACTAGCCCGAAATTGATACCTTAGATTTACTGTAACAAAAATGTTATTTTTTTTCAAAACTAAGGGGTGTCTCCTCCATGCATATCTCTGTCTTTTGCATTATTTGAATTTGCCCTTCTATGGTTTTGATTTTTGTTTTGGTTTTCAACATTTTAGTTTTGTTTTGGTTTTTATAGAAGTTCGTATTGTTCATTGCTTTTTAGTTTTCAGTGTTTATTTGTTGTGCTTGTGCTTGTTCATTTGTCTTTCCGGGTTTGTCTGTCTAATGGATTGCGTTTTTTTATTTGCTCCTTAGGTATATTTGTTCTCTTTAGGCATGGAGCACAACTCCAAGAAATATGCACACCTTGTGCAACAAAATGTGTATGATAGAATTATCAGAAGCCTTATTATTTATCGTTTTATTAACTTTCATTTAGTACTCTAATGATGATAACCTCTAAAAACAGAAAAGCATCTATTTCAAAACTCAAACACTGAAAATCCAGGAAAGATCAACTTTGCCTGTTACTTGAGAAATAATTCACGGTGGATTCAGAATATTCTAATTTTACCACGGGTAGGCCATTTATGACAAATATTTTACCACGAGCGATAATGGTTACTTTTAATTAAACTATAAGATTTTAGCATATAAGTTATGTTGCAGTCATCTAAAATTCACACAGAATTAGTAGAAATTGTAGAAAATTATGCGGTAGTCTTTTTGTAGAATTTGCGATACAAGCGAGGCAATCCATTAGTCCATATTTTGCTAAACATATATTATCTATGACTAGGTTAGTTAATAAAAGATGAATTTAAAATAAAAGCAAAAATTATCAAAACACTGTCTTTAATAAAATTAAAAGGGCTTCCACCGGAGGAGCTAAAATCCAGGTAACTATAGATTTTTTTTAATCGAATCGCAAAATTTAAAAACTGAAAAATGTACTTTTTATACATTGTATTTCCTAATTTTCTATAGGTGTAATTATTCTTACAGAAACTTACCATTATTCTAAGAGAGTGCAGTCTTTTTCAAACTGCCTTGAATTATTATTGAGCGAGACGTTTATGTTTTTATAATTAATTCCTGTTCAAAATATTAATTTAAACAAGATCTAATTCGTAAAAATATTTAATCACTCAATATATAATACGATATAAGACAATAAATTTATTAAAATTGTATAAAAATATTTGGCTAGAGCGCTAACAAGACCATTTTGCAAATTTTCAAAGTCATTAAGGGGCATATATCCAACAAAGATAATTTAACCAGACTCATCTTCAAAATGTCTTGAAATATCCATCAGACAAAGCTTGTGTATAAATATCATCAATCGGATGAATAATAAAACTCCTACGGAAATATTTGAACATTACTCATCTTCGAACTGGCTTGTACTATTGAGATAAAGCGTGTGTATAAATAATATTAAACTCAAATGAAAAATAAATTCGATATACTTTAGTATATAGAGTGCTAACAACACGGATGGATGCCCGGCATTACTATATGTCCTGCACACGTGTTCTAAATAAAAGAAACTTTAAAATTAAAAACAAATTAAAATAAAATAATTAAAACATTAAAACGTTATCATGAAACATTTTGAGTGGTAGAATAAAGGGGCATAGACATGGTATCTCGGTAATGTCAACTGACGCCCGCCCAAAATCTTTACAATTTATATAGTCAGAGAAGACAAAATCCATGCAAATAGAAATATGCTCCACAGTAATAAATTGTGTAAATAGTATTATATAAGAATTCAGACCGAAAAGTGAAAAATGATTGATTTACATATATGAGAAGTTTTCTCACTGAGAAATAAGACATCCATAAAACATTAACCATATATTAGGAAACTTTCTAAGAGTTCCTTACAGAAAGTTGTCTTGATTCTTATTGGCTTTCCCAAGTTTATGTCATGAGGGTAACTGTTGATCCAGAAAACAGGTAACTAGGCACAATAATTTGGTACAACTGCCAAGGCGGCACCGGAACTATCGAGATTATAATCTCCCCAATAGTAATTGCTTCAAACATGAGTTTTAGATTTTCAGTAACAGAATTTTAAATTTTTTTATCAAAAGTAAGGTTTTAACCGGCTCATGTAAAGTTGACCCAAAGTTTACTTATGCTGTCCTGTTAAGGCTACTTTGAAATTTTGTACTCATACTCGCAACACTTTGTTCATTGTTGGCTTTCTCAAGTTTTTGTCATGAGAGTAGCTGCTAATACAGGAAACCGGTATCTATGCAGAATAATTTGGTACCACTACAAAGGCGACAAACCGGCACCAGATTATAATTTTCTCGTAGTACTTCAGATACTAGGCTGTGCTGTTAAGGCAACCTTGAAATTTTGTGCTCACAATACGTTGCTCATTTTTGGCTTTCTCAAGTTTGGTTATAGGCATAGATAATCAAGACTCAAATTTACTCAGTTTCCTATACTCAAAATTTATACAGCTCCTATACTCAAAATTTACCCAGCTTCCTATACTCAAAATTTACTCACCTTCCTATACTCAAAATTTACTCACCTTCCTATACTCAAAATTTTATACCCGAGTTTAGGAAATTTCTTGCAACCGACATTAAGGCTTTATCAAACTTAATTTTCAAGACATCATAATGTCTTACCATAAACTTTTCAGTGTATTTTTACGTCTTGTTTGTTGTATAGGGAGAGTACAACTCCATGATCGACAGCAAACAAATTACATCCTTAATTTTATTTACACCATACATCTGACAGATCCTAATTGAAAATTTTCAACCAAATCATTAATGAGTTTGAGGAATAACTTGAACGATATTAAACACGCCATCTTCACATAAACTATATATACAATGCTTTCTTTTAACATCATCAAAACTATTACAAAATAAGAGGGCATTTTTTATGTAAGCTTATAGACAGCTTTACTTATAAATAAATTGAGAAATACAGTTTTGCGGCTTTATTACAGTACATTCCTAAGTTTACAAGAAGAAGATGCAATTCAGGTAACAAAGAAAACTTGAATGAAATATTTAAATATAAAAAAAACATATTTCAAGTATATGTATGCATGCCCATTCTGAAATATATTTTCATTAAGAAACAAGACATGGTATACTGATGGGCATACATACACATATGTGGAATATGTTTTTTTTATGTTTAAACCACGTATTCTTCTTGTAAAATCAGGAAGATACAAGTATTGTAATGAAGCAACGAAAATTATATTTTTCTGGAAAGCCAACGGTCAATAGAACAATTGCAATCTGTAAACCTATAATTGTGCTCCATGCACGGTCTAAGATGCCGTCTGTGTACTGAGTTTCTAATCTTTTATGACATTTGTAGAATTATAGAAGCAAAAACAATTTTCATATAAGGAATCTGATTACTTTTTATTTTAATGTTAGATGACTCAACAACGTAAAATAAAAAAAGATAGTCGTGATATGAAGAAATAAAGATATATCTTATCAATAGTCATATTACACAGAATTTAAAAGGAAATAAAAACTAAAGTGTATTTACAACGAATATATAAACTGAATAGTGAAATAATGAGACTTTTGATCTATAATTATTTTTTATTTGATCGAAGATACATTGTTATATATGTAATATTTGTGCTCCAAATTTTGAACTGTTGGTATGCATATAAAGTTTCCTGTGGTTTTGACTGTATTGTCTCATACATTTAGGTCGACATCGAGGGATAATTCTAGATGGCCAATACAATAAGACAGTGGGATAATTCTAGATGGCCAATACAATAAGACAGTGGGATAATTCTAAATGACCAATACGATAAGACAGTGTGATAATTCTAGATGACCAATACGAAAAGATAGTGGGGTATTTCTAAATGACCAATACGATAAGACAGTGGGGTAATTCTAGATGACCAATACGATAAGACAGTGGGATAATTCTAGATGACCAATACGATAAGACAGTGTGATAATTCTAGATGACCAATACAATAAGACAGTGGGGTAATTCTAGATCTCCAATACGATAAGACAGTGGGGTAATTCTAGATGACCAATACGATAAGACAGTGGGGTAATTCTAGATGACCAATACGATAAGACAGTGTGATAATTCTAGATGACCAATACGATAAGACAGTGGGGTAATTCTAGATGACCAATACGATAAGACAGTGGGGTAATTCTAGATGACCAATACGATAAGACAGTGTGATAATTCTAGACGACCAATACGATAAGACAGTGTGATAATTCTAGATGACCAATTCGATAAGACAGTGGGGTAATTCTAGATGACCAATACGATAAGACAGTGGGGTAATTCTAGATGACCAATACGATAAGACAGTGTGATAATTCTAGATGACCAATACGATAAGACAGTGGGGTAATTCTAGATGACCAATACGATAAGACAGTGGGGTAATTCTAGATGACCAATACGATAAGACAGTGTGATAATTCTAGATGACCAATACGATAAGACATTAGGATAAATCTAGATGACCAATATCCAAAGACAAGGCGGATTCGTGCGAACACTAACATGGCAAATAAATATTACACAAACCCAACCGAAAGAGTAAAAAATACATACTGTATATACACGTATATGGAAAAATTACTTCTGTCGTGTTCCCCATTGTATCGTATGTTATATTTGTCTGCCTTTTGTTACAGTATCACATGGTAAGAGAGCTAATATAAATCTTGAATCATAACAAACAAATACTACACAAACACAACCGAAAGAGTAAAAAGTACATAGTTAACTAATCAGAATCAGAACAAAACAGCACAAAAACTAAAACACTTCTACAAACCGGTAGTGAATACCAACACTCGCCAAAAAGCTTCATATTGTGGCTCGCGGCTGATATTTTACGACGTCAATGTGCAGAAAACCCGATAATCTATACGTATAATACGTGTATATGAAGGGTATGGGCTCCAATAAGACAACATCTCATAGGACTAATTATATCAAATGGTTGTCATGGAACATTTTTTTGCTGATGTTTCTTTTTTATAACAGCTTCCATATAAGTTTAAGTTGTAAAACCACGACACAATTTTAATATGAGATATCGAAAAACCATTCCCAACAATTTTAATATGTGATATCGAAAAACCATTCCCAACGTGGCTGTTGTATAAAGGAGTTTTGTTGATTTTGAATTTGTAGTAATGTGGTCACTAATCTTCAGACATAATTTTCAAGGGGGACTACCAAACTGTGGACCTAACTGACAAAGTGTTTCCAGCTGTCCGATGAATATTCGGAACTGCAACTTATTAATATAATTTGAATTGTAACAGACGATTTGATTGGTTGTTAATGGTTGAGCAAGTTATATCATATTGTAAAACTACCAGGTACTTTGGCTACTGTGACGTCAACAACATATTACTTCGCAGTCCGCGTTTAATTATATATTCTTGATTTAGATAAGTTATTTAAATGATTCTACCTGCAATTTGGATAAGAATTTTTTTTAAATTGTTATAAATTTTCTGGTCAGTTTATACTTAAACATAAAGCGTAAACTGCCTCAAAGTAGGTTTTATCGTACAACCTGCTCTAAAACTGAAAACAATCCTTAAATATATCTTTCTTTTTTATTTCTTCAGTGAGTATAAAAATGAAGGTTGTTTACTGTATATTTCATGTAAAAATGTGAGTCTTCCAAGGAAGACATGTGTCGCCTGCGGACGTCAATTTTTACAAAAGATAGTAAAATTTTCTAAAAATGAAATATATATGCACACCTTTGCATTAATGTTAATGCACAGAGAGAGTTTCCTCAATTGCTTTGAGCGGTTATGGAGTAGTTGAGGATAGAAGTTTTGACACCCCCCACCCCCTTTTTTCAAAAATGTCAATTGTTACCAAAAAAAATTAAAATTTTCTAAAAATGAAATATATATGCACACCTGTGCATTAAGGTTAATGCACAAAAACAGCCAAAAACAGTGAAATCGTCATTTCTCGAAAATGCATTTCTACAATTTTCTATAAAAATAATATCGTATTGCTGTCAACATTTCTGTTTTATTGATTCTATATAAATATAGGATCACCAGCTTCGTTTTCTTTGTGGAAATCATTCAACTATATGTCATGTTTGTAAAAAAGCACTGAGAATCTAAAATCGCGAGGTCGTCACGACGTTACGGTTATTTTGGATTTTAAAAAAAAAATCAATCTAAAGATCCGTAAAGAAATCTTTATCAGTAAAAGAAAATTTCAATAGCATTAATGCATCCTTTAAAAAAATGTAGGGACAAAATATATATTTACTGAATCTCAGATATTGAGAAGTCTAAAGATTTGACTTTTTGAGCGATATCGACGTGCTTTCTATATGATTACACATGCATCTGCATGTTTGTTAAATTTGAATAAACGATATTTCGGGAAGTATTAAAGTGACATAAATCTTTTTGGGGGTATTTAGATACAGTTCAATATGTTCTAGTTATGCTCCAGGCCTAGATTCTTGAAACCCAAAACAATAATCTAAAAAGTTGAAGAGTAAATTCAAAAATGTCAAAAGGAATAAGAATGGTAAAGCCAAAACCATCTAAGGACAGAGCTATGCATGCAGGAGATGCTCCTTTTCACAAGTTTTTTTTATTTTTGTACCAGTAAATTTAAAATATCAATTTTGGGCTATTATAATACTACTTACAAAACATGACTAATGGATGCTTGATGGAGCTTACCAAAAAGCATGTTTACAGACACAAAATACAATTATTAACACACATCGAATAAAGTTTTTCTCGCAGTGTTCACACCAAAGCTTCATTAAAGTGCAAGATAAACGTAATAAGTACAATTCACTAAATCAACAATTTGATAAGTGTAAAGATCAAATTTTTAAAAACTGAATACCAAATAATAAATTTATGAGAATTTAGAAGGCAATCAATAATTTATCCCAACAATATGTTCAAAGATTTATAAATTTAGTCAAATCTGTATTCTTTTCCCTAAGTTTAGTAAATGGAGTTGTAAAAATTCAATCGATTATTTAGAAGCTTAAATTACAACACTACAATACAAATCGGGGAGTGAAGTATCGTTTAAAATTAATCTTCTGCAGGTATTATTATACTTATATAAAAAAAAATCTGTATACATCTCTTTCTTTTGGATTATTTGTCCTGCATGTCCCTTTTTGGTTATTTGCCTATCACCGTCGCAGTTGCAAAGTCGAAGTGTATGAATTCGTTAAGCTAGTTTTGTATGTCTTTCTGAAGTCAAGAGCCTTTTTAGGTGTTAATTTTGTACGGTTCTTTCTGTTGTTAATGTATATTGAAGAATAGATGTTTTTCAGACATTTTGTGGGTTTTTGATGATTTTTTTAACAATATTTTATATACGGGCCATTAAAGTTTGTTTTATAGTATGATGTTTTTCAGACATTTTGTGGGTTTTTGATGATTTTTGTAACAATATTTTATATACGGTCCATTAAAGTTTGTTTTACAGTATGGGTATATACCCTACCGTTTTCAAGGCTGTATATATGCAATTGACCTTTCTTAGCATTTTACGAATTCATTTTTAGGATTGTTGTCTTAGTGATATTTACGGGGCCGATCTCCTTTCTATAACTCCGGCGTATCTTCGCAGCTTTGGGTATAGTTATGTTTATGTCAAATGAGATTCTATAATAAAGAAACATACTGATTGGTGAATAAAAATGTGTTTTGTTGAAGATGCATGTTGTCTGTCTCATTTAAATCATGCTGGTTCCAGACAGAAACTGCAAAAGGCTCTGACAATGCATGAATAATGTTGACAATAAAATTATAATACTTCCATCCAATAATAAAATATGATAACTGTCTTTAAACTCATGTGTTGTTTTATACCATTCCTGTTTAATTAGACACTGTGCCTATAGAAAACAGATGTTCATTTGTTATATTTTGTCATTTTGGAAGCGTATCCTATTTTCCTATTTTATATCAATTCATTAAAAACGGGTAACGGGCTATGTCCTTCATTGTTTATTTATGGTTAATAAAATCAATTTTCAATTATCTGAAGCAATTTGTGCTTAGGTTGTGAAACAGACAAGGATATAATACTTTGTTTTTATCATCAATAACTTCCTCTATTGAAAATGTAATCAGAATACAGTATTTAATTTATTGTTAAAGTGTAATTAATCCGGATATGAGGGCCGATGCCTTCATTAATCCAAACGGCATGTTTTAACCATTTGTCGGCGATAATAGACCATAATAATTCAACGCCTTATTAATTTCGGTCCTTTTATGGAGTTTTACAAATTATATTTTGGCAGGAATATATAATAGGATGATTTGTTTTGTCCTTATTGACATCAAAGAAATATTGTAAATGTCAACATCCTATATGCAAGCTTACAGATAAACATCTTTTTTCTTTGGAAACATATATATATATACAAATCATCGAACTTATTCTGGTTTATTTCTCAGCGAGATTTCAGTAAAGCAGCTACCGATTCGTCCGTAACACAGCTAACACGTTCCGATTCATCCATAAAATACGGCTAACTCGGTCCGATTCGCCCGTAAAACATGGTTGACTCTGCTTCATCCGTCCTGGATATCATCTGTGAAAATCGGCTAACTCAGTCAGATTTGTCTGTAAAACACGGCTAACTCGGTCCGATTCGTCCGTAAAACACTGCTAACTCAGTCCAATTAGTCCGTAAAACTATTCTTCATCCGTCATGGAGATTGTCCGTCAATTCAGTCCAATTGGTGCTTAAAACACGGTTAACTCAGTACGATTCGTATGTAAAACTTCGCTAACTCAGTCCGATTTAGTGTGATTTGTCCGTAAAATACGACTGATTCTGGTTTGTCCTTAAGTCGCGTTACCGACAAAGTCAACCGACCTATTTGGTGTTTCCATTCTCAACTACATCATTATTTTATTATGTTTTATGCATGAACAAATCACATTTATAACTTTTGTTTTCAATTTCGACTTACTCATAATCAAACAAAGCAAAAAAAATGATAAGAATCAGAGATCAATCCATAACGACACAAAAATTGAAAACAAATTACCCTTGCATCATATTTACACGGCTTACATCATTACAAACCTATAAAAATGTTATTAGAATTTAATACTAAATAAACTATCACAAATAGTGTCATATTTAACATAAAGGGTATTTAACCACAATTAAAACTTGGAATTTCTACATAAATTGATGAACACACACCTGCTTTATACAGTACAAACACGAACTCCTAATAGCGGGCACGTGTCTTAGCGGTCGGTCAACTCGATTCTCAAATGACACGAAAATCTCCGATTAATGTTCTGATTAGGAAAATTTTCAATTCAGATCTGTCAACCCTCCAGGATCAGGGGTTTTATTTCTTTTTGATAAGGATACGGGTGGGATCATAGGTCATTTACAATATCTGCTACTGTAAAGTAATTATAGGTTTATAACGGTAAAAAGCACACTATGAAACATGAAATTGTCAGAATATCTTAGCAGATATAGGCAAGAATGTTATAAAATTTACGTTGGCATGTATATGTTGATTGAACAATCATATGAAGACAAGTCAAGAGTCTTTAGTTGTGTCAATTGTTGCTAATTGCCACGATTTAACAGTGAATCTAATGGTTTTCGCTATAAATTATTGTTGATTTTATAACAAAAAGATTGTGATAGCTGAAATTTCACTTTAAAACGAACACAATCCTGGCACATTTATGCCGGCGTTTCTGAATAACCTTAAGCCCTATTCCATAAAATCGTTTTAATTTGTACATGAAATTATCTGACTTTTACCATCAATTGAATCAATGATTAAAAAAGATATTAAAATTGATTCTGTAAAATATCCAACATGTACATGTAAAACAATACCGCGTTCATTTTAGTATTCACCAAACATACGGGTAGTTTATTAATTTCTCAGTGTAATTAATAAATAAAAAAATATAATAAATAATTTATAATTTATAATTCAAATTAATTTTATTATAAAGTTTTGTTAAAGTTACGCAAACATGCGGGATGCCAATCGTTACAAAATGGTGCCGCACGTGCAATTTTGGGCGAAATTGAATGTAAAATACTAAAGGTAAGGTATTTGCTCCCACTGACACAGTTTTGTGATGTTAACTTAATAGTTTTTGTAATGAGCATAATATAAATAGACCTTCTCTTATACTATACATGCAAATAAAGAAAAACACCCTTTTAAAGAACTATTTTACTGCTATGATTAAGAATCATTGTTACTAAGTGCCGTTCCTTAATAAGTTTAAAAACAGATTATTTATCTAAACATATTTAATCAGACAAATAAATCTGAACGTATAGCAGATTAATTGCTATAAATATCCCGTCCATTAAATATAGTCTATATATTACATTTAAGAAAAACCGTTGCGAGAAAGTTGGTAATAATTTTAAAACAAATGACAATGGGAGAGTGCCATTAATCGGCTAAAGCTGAATAAAGGAAAGGTAAAATGAAACTTTTTTTATCTAGCTAGCCATAAGCATCAGATCGAGCTCATTTTCGGTACGCAAGCAATTTTTTATTTGAGTTAATTTGCAGTATACGTTTTTTTTTTTATTGGAAAACCGATTTAGGTTGATAAATAAGTGAGAAATATAATAATTATTTTTCATGTAATGATTTGAGAACGAAGAATAGGGAAAAAAAGAGTAACAGACGCTTGCCAAAGTTGAAGGTTTAGTAGAAAATTATATTGTTAATAAAATAACAAAGGACTAAATAACAATCGCACAGCACAGAAGATTTGACTCTAAAAAACTGACAAGAAACCAAACAACAAAAAAGATGCCAATGTCTGAATCAATGCATCAGGTACAGGAATACAGCTGTTTTTGACCACATCTGTGTTCAGTAATAGATCCATGCAAAGTGTTTTTAAAAAAAAATATACTTTGGATTGCAATACATCATAACACAATGTTTAATATAGTGCAGTAATTCCAGTGCAGATGGTTACATATGTAATACACCTGCTTGTAATTCTTGGCGACCTGTATGTACAGGTGTAAGATACTTGGAAACTAGTCTATAGGATGACAGACGGGTTGCATAAGCCATTTCTTCGATGTAGACTTTTTTATCCTGTACAAAGCCAGTATATATATATTGCATTTTCCAAAATCTGTATTGAATATGTCAGAATTTTACCCTAATTTTTTAAAGACATTAAACGTATATGTCATCTGTAAGATTTTGAAAGAAAACAAGCAAAACCAAAAATGAAAAAAAAGTAATATTGTGTATTTTTATCAGATGTGTAGGATCAAGTTAATGGAAAGAAAAGAAAAATGAATATATTTAGTTGAAACTAAAGAAACTATGATAAATCGTTTTATTTAATTGTGAAATATTGAATATGTTCAGTTTTATATAGCTGGAACTAAATAAACTATGATATACAATTGTATTTAATTGTAATGATAGTATAATGAATAAATGAAACGGGGAAAAAGATATAGACCCCAATAACAGACGTCGGATTTTGGCCCGAGCTGATGTAGTTGTCTTTAAGTTTGTACTTATTTGAACACATTCACTTTCACCAAGGACAGCTATTCATATGTTCATAAATGTCAGCGATAATCTGTAGTGTCTGATTGTCCATCCAACGTTTCAAATTTGATATTTGCACACGTTTGACAACATACTTCAACATTATTAGTCACAAAATACGAGTTTTATGAAATGATTATTCTCGCCGAGGACACATTTGCTGCAAATGAGCTGACCTCACCACGGGTACAAAGGACAGGTCACAGTGAACGTGAATTGTCATCCAGTTGATTTTAGCGTTTAAATCTTTATCTGTGTTGTTCTGATCAAGTCTTTGTGTATGAAATGTGCAACGGATTACATTTCCTGACATGTTAGTGCTGTCAGCATTGTTTGTAAAAATTTCTATCAGCGGGTTTTGATTTAAGAAAGATATTCTGGCAAAAGAATCTTGGGTGTATCAATTCCTTAATTGATCAAATAAGGAAGGTCGCTTTTTTTGTCGATTAAATTTCGAATAAATTTCAATATCGAGCGTCTTCGGGTTTTATAATTATTGTTAATAATTGTAAGAAGTTATTTGCAGTATGAGCAATTGGCCCTATTTTGAGCGATAAAATTCTTTGCTTAAAGGTCAAAAACTTTCATTTAACCTTATCTAATACGACTAAAATGTCCATGTCATTATTGTCTCTTTGTGTCATCAAACTTATCATAGAACAACCAGAAAATTACAGGCATTTCATTCTATTATACCGCAATTTTCTATGACTACATTTGCCAAACTTTGGGGATTTGTTGTTAAATACGCTGTCTGACATTTGCATACAAAATATTCTTGTGATTAGCTATGAAGTCGTTCTCAAATTTTCCCACAGCAGAAATAATTTTCTGTTTACCAAATAGTTAAACCATGCATAAGTAAAATGGATAATTGTTCAAATAAACGAGCACTACCGATATGTTCCAAATGTCACAGGAAACACCGCGGGCAAAGTAATCAAATGACAATTACGATAATAGAAGCGTCACATTGAGATGTAACAAAATACAAAACAACATATATTAGTACAATATAGAATGTAATGACACATAATTAAACATCACCACTTTAAAAGAGTATAAATTTATAGGACCACTTGGTATCTCTTCAAATGATTTGTACCAATTACAATAAACAGCAAAAAATTACTTTTGACAGTTACTAGGGCAGTACTTGCAAATTATATTTTAGCTCAGCTAGCCAAGGTGTCTGTACATATTTGTTATTTTCATGAGGCTCTATTGAACTTGTTTCGTAGTTAAAATTTGGAATTCTTGTACGTTGATCATCTTTCCCTCTTTTTAGACCAAAATAAAAATAAAACGATAACTGTGGATTTCAGCAGCAAAATAGTCAAAATTCTTAAAATTTACACTTGACACAATTTTCTTGACGAACCTTTCTCAAATACAGGCCAATCTGGACTAGGTACCAGTTTTAGAAAGCCATATATATATATATAAGCCATATATATATATTTATCATATATTTAGTAGTAAATACAGTAGTTTTGAATATTTGATAAATAGCCTGATGTTTAATCCGTATCGCTCAACTTTGATGCGCACCCTTTATCACACCCCTTTATCGCATGTCTACCCTTTATCACACCCCTTTATCACATGGCTTACCCTTTATCACATAGCTTTTTTTCATTTTTTTTTTTCAATTTTACTTTTTTGTTTTTTGTTTTTTTATTTGTTTTTTTTTGGGGGGGGGCGAAATTTTTTTTTGGGGGGGGGGGGGGAAATTAAAAAAAAAAACAAATGTTGTTCAAATTTTTTCCCGATTATTTGACTTTTTTTCAACCCCCCACCTATTTTTTTTATTTTTTATTTCACAAAATATTTTCCCCAATCAATTTCATTTGTAGCAGTAGACTTTAATTTGGAAAATTTGAAGTCCTCTCTTTAAATATATGATAAAGTGTATAATACATGTTAAAATCTGTATCACATGCTGTATCAATCTCGACCAATATCAGCCCTCTGGCTGATATTGGTTTCTCGGGTTGATACAGCATGTGATACAGATTTTACCATGTATTATTCTCTATGTATATCATAGTATACCCTTTAAATTGCAATAATTAAATGTATTACTACCCCGCGCCGTTATCACTTATATCACTGTATAAAAAAAGAAATATCTTTATTAGAAGTCTTATAATAATTTTATGGAAGTTCGATAATTTGTGTCAGGGATTTTCTGTATGTAAACTAAACCAATCATTAAATACTCATGCGAATAAACAAGAAATATTTTATGTATACTTATCATAAATACGTTTTGGAATCAAAGATTATTTTTTCCTTATATTATACAAACGTGAAACTTAAATGATCATGTCTGGTCCAGTATTGTGTAAACAATCGGGTTTCAGACATCAATTGCAACACTTTCAACGAATCTGTTTCAAGAAATAAGAAGTTTTTTCCTGTAAACAGGGGCAAAATTGTTTATTTGAAATCTGTTTTATGGGATATAAAATCTGGGATTACAGTAAAACAATAATACAGCAATACAAACAACAGAGAAAATGGCCAAGTTTTCAAATAACAGAAGTTACAAAAGAAAACAGTGAAGAGTATAATGTCAATAGTAAATTGGCATTTATTATATTGTACTAAATAGCATGATACGTACCAAATAACTCCGACCACACATCCATTTTAGCCTTATAGAAGATTGAAATACTATCACCAAGAGACAGAAAATAAGTCAACTAGGTTTTCTCTTGCGTGTGTATCTTGTTCGGAGAGACAAACAGTTCTTACTTTTTTGTAAGAATGGATATATGTCAAAAAGGGGGCATACTCTATCATATTAGTTAAACTAGTGGCTCCCAGGAACCTGCATCGCTCACCTAAAGCTTTATTTGCCATAGAAAAAAATTTTAAACGGAGATTTAATAACATCAGTAAAAATAAAGTCCGACATCCGCCTTTTTTTTCTTTTTTTTGTTGTTGTTGCAATAAAAGTAACCATTATTTCTAGAGTCCCTTGACAAAATTTTGAAAGAGACCTAGAGACGATATTTGGTCTAAATTGCCCCAGTAGTTTGAAAAAAAGAATTAAAACATAAATTTGCGAATTTGTCTATTTTTAGTAACAATGGTAGCGGTGGGCATATTGGATAGAGGTCCGGACCCACATACAATTTTGAAAGGGGACCATCTAAGTCCTATTCAATCAAAGTTTGGTTGCATTTGCCCTATTAGTTTCATAGGAGAAGATTTTCTAATATTTTTTGCTGATTTTTCTTCTTTTTTAATAAACAGCGACCATATTGATCAGAGTGCCAAGCCCTCGGACAAAATTTTTAAAGGGGACCACCAAGGTTTGGTTTCAATTGCCCTTCTAGTTGTATTTAAACAGAACATGTTTAAATATTTTTTCTGATATTTCTATTTTTAGTTACGGTGACCATATTTGTCAGAGGTCCGAACCTCTGGAGACAATGGTAAAAGGGGACCAACTAACGACCAATTTCATCAAAGTGTGGTCTTAATTGCCTTATTAGTTTTAGAGAATTGAAATTTTAAGATTTTTTAATATTTTTTTGTAGCCGTGACCATATTGGTGACAGGTCTGAACCTTCTGAACACAATTTTGAATGGTGACCGGTCACCTGAGAACACATCAAGTTTAAAGAAATGCATCTGATACACAAAATGTTTTTGAGGATTGAAATTTTAAGATTTTTTAATATTTTTTGCTGATTTTTTCATTGTCTGTAACGGTGACCGAAACTGACAGTGGTTTCAGACAAGATAATCTTTAAGTGAATTTCCCATAGGGTTCTATGTTAAACTATGTTCGGCTCTGTCGGCCATCTTGGATGACGGGCGGGGTCATCGGATATAATTCTGAAAGAGGTCCACCTAAGGACCGTTGCACCCCTGTCAAGTTTCGTTCCATTTGGCCAAGCGGTTTCAGAGAAAAGATGTCTTTAAATCAGCCAATCAGAAACAAGAATTGTCCATGGCAGCCATGCTTGTCGTCCAATCAGGATAAAAAAAAGATTTAATAAAAAACTTTCCATAGATGCTTCCTGTCAAGTTTGGCTAACAGTTTTGGCAAACAATTCCAGAAAAACTTTTTAACCAACCAATGAGAAACATGTTTGTTGCCCGATCGTGACGAAATGAGGAAACTTTGTAAAGAACCTCCCACAAATGTTTCCTGTAAAATTTCGTTCCATTTGGCCAAGCGACTTCAGAGAAGAAGATTGTTTTATATCAGCCAATCAGAAAAAAAGAATTGTCCATGGCGGCCATGATTTTTTCTCGATCGGGACGAAATGAGGAATGTTTGTAAAGGACTTCATAAACATCATTTGAACCATGTAACAATTAATTTCAATATAATTACAAAAGCGGCTGTAGTTAGATCTCCCATGCGCGACATATAAACAACCGAACGAAAATAAAGAGCAAGTGCGAAGAACTAAGTTTAATTAGATTGAAATTATTTGCATGTGTAGTTTCAGACGAATTTTAAAGTTTCAACCAATCAGAATCAGGAACTGCCAATGGCGGCCATGTTTTTGCGAGGACATCACAAACATCATTCCTGCAAAGTTTGGTCCCAATTAGCCCAGTGGTTTCAGAGGACAAGATCTCTAAATGAAAAGTTTACGCCGGACGACGGACGACGGACGCCAAGTGATGACAAAGGCTCACATGGCCTTTTAGACAAGGTGAGCTAAAAATACACATGACAAAAACAATCACAATTCCTGCCTTTGAAGGATTTGTTCGATTAAAAGAAAGGTGTAATATATACATGCGAATTAAACCAATAGTAACAGAAAAGTTTAGAATAACGCAAAAAGTCATTGAAAGGCCACTGATGATGAGCAAAGAACTCACAACCATGATCCTATATACTAGAATATTTTAAGGATAAATAGAATAGAGAATGGAAACGGGGAATGTGTCAAAGAGACAACAACCCGACCAAAGAGCAGAAAACAGCTCAAGCTACCAATGGGTCTTCAACGCAGCGAGAAAATCCCGCACCCGGAGGCGGGCTTCAGCTGGCCACTAAACAATAATGTATACTAGTTCAGCAAAATGGACGGCATACTAAACTCCGAAACTTAAAAATGAACCAAAATTTAAAAAAACACACAAGACTAACAAAGGCTAGAGGTTCCTGACTCGGGACAGGCGCAAAAATGCGGCGGGGTTAAACATATTTTGTTAGATCTTAACCCTCCCCCTATTCCCCTAGCCAATGTGGAATAAACAAACACACAGCGATACACACTGTAAAACTCAGTTCGAAAGATGTCCGAGTTCGAGTTAAAAAAACGGGTAACAGAAGAAACTAAGCAAAATGACAATGATCAACATATATTAACAAAGAACTACTAGCAGTTACTCGCATGCCTGCTCCAGACCTCAATTAAACTGATCTAAAGATTATGTCTATATCATATAGAAAATCAGCCACAATCCCTCCCGTTAGGGGTTTAGTATCTTGCCATCATAAATTATACGAGAAGAACATAACCCGTATCATGCCAACAACTGGTTTTAGAATAAATGTGTTTATTTCCGACGCAAAGACCCTATGAGTGAATCAATATTAGTTCCAAAAATGCCACCTTTAATGACTTCACAACAGTATCGTAACTATATCCCTGGTTGATAAGTCTGTTTAAAGTTTTGATTAGCTTTTCAGGTGAATGACGACACTTTTGTGCTTTGTATAGAATAATACCATAAAAGATGAGATGTGAAATACCTGAACACATAAGATATTTTCACGTTGAATTATATTTACGAATGAGGTCCTTGTACCGATGATTAAATTCAATAAAAGTTTTGACAAGTTTGTGATATCGAAATCTCTGGCATAATAATTTTTCAGTAATACAGATTTCTTTCGTTAAAATCAAATACGTTGTTACATACACGAGAGATATATAAACACCATACGATGGTGCCAAGGGAACGTCGCCATCTAAAAACGGATAATTAACGATAGGAAATGAAAAATCATCTCTTATATCGTAAATTTTAGTATTAAGTTTCCCGTTAGTGATATAGATATCAAGATCCAGGAAAGGGCAGTGTTCGTTGTTAGTATTAGCTTTATTTAAAGGTCAACAGGATAAATCTGTTACAGTGTACACACTGAAGTCGTCATTATTGACGGCCAAAATATCATCCAAATATCTAAAAGTGTTATTAAATGTTTGTATCAATGTTGTTTCGTTGGTTCTTTGCTGATTTTAGATATAAATTGTGATTCGTAATAATACAGAAACAGGTCCGCAATAAGTGGTTCACAGTTAGTCCCCATTGGAATTCCGATAACTTGGCGATATACGGAATCTCCACAGAGAACAAAAATGGTATCTAGTAAAAATTCAAGTGCAGTTATCATATCAAAGCAGGTCCAATTGACATAGTTCTTTCGTTTGTCGTTACTAAAAAATGACCTAAAAGAGTTTGAACATAAATATTCACATTCTGACTTTTTAAATGTCCATTTAATTAGGTATGTGATTTTTTTCTTAATGAGATTATGAGGCAAAGAAAACACTATATATAATTTTTGTGAGTATGGTAAGTGAACTTAATTTTTACTAACCTCTAGGAATCCGGGAAATTTGCAAGCTCCGTGTAACTGCTTCAGTTACAGACATTTTCATGTCTTCACCTATTATCTGTTGTTCTGAAAATGTACTGAATATATACTAAAATATAAACTGTATCTTATTATTTTTTACTAAAGCTAAGTTCACACTGCCAATTAGATCAACTGGATCAAGCCCGATCAAGACAGATTAAACGATCGGGAAACTGTTCTGACTCGCTCGACAAGAATGTTCGGGTGGTCTACCTTATTTGACATCGCTCCGACTTTCTATCGACAATGTTTGACATGTCAAAAAATCTCGAGTATGGATCGAGAAGATAAGCACTCGAGAAGAGATCGGGTATTCGTGGAGTAACGGTCGAATTGATCGTGTAGAGATCGAGCTTGGTAGGAATACAAATATTTGACCGATCAGTCCTCGATCATCTCGACCTTTACAGACCCAATCAAGAATTTGGTTGCGCTTGGTCGGGAAAATTTTGGCAATCGGGATCATCGAGTTGATCCGATCGACAGTGTGAACCTAGCTTTAACGTTACCAGCATGATATCCTGCTTTAATATACTTTATTATAGAATAAGATCACAATCAGGTAAATATTAGGGTAGTAGGGATAACACCACCGGAAGTATAAGTATAAGCAATATTGTCCTATTCTGAGGTTTTTTAAATTTTATTTATTTATTTATTTATTTAGAACGAAAAGTACTGTTAGTGACAATTTTAGTTTTCCTATCAAGACAAAATATGAGAACGTTTATATAAAGATATATATGGTTGTTCAACCTAGCTAAGTACAGGGCTCTGAGAAGAATTTTTACGACGGACGATCGATCATAGGAGTGAAGATAAAAGCTGATTGAGATGACCGTTAGGTATACTTGACTCAGTCGCTGTTATTTCATCACTGTCATGAAATTGATACCTAGATGCTTTTTGGGGGGAGGGGGATATTTTTATGGTTTTTTATGGTCATTTTGGATCTGATTCTACAAGACATTGGATTCAAAGAGAAAATTGTCGGAATTTAGTTAAAATATATATACTCAACGTACATTGAAACTTGTATCGACCAAGAAAACATAAACAATTTTTTATACAAAATCAGTGGTACTTGAAATATTTAAAATATTAAAATAAATAACTCAGAACCATCCTAAAATCTGATAAACTTTTTTCATTCACTTTGTACATATCGGTGCAACCAAGGGATATCATACATAATTTAAGAAAATCTCACGTCTTACATTAAAAATTCAATAGGCCAATTAGTTTTATTTCTATGGATGACAACATCGAGCAAATTAGTTCAAATGTTTTAGTTAGGATCTATAAACCAAGTACATTTAATAAGACAGTCCAAACGACTTAAGACAGTTGGATTTAAAAAAAAACACCATTCCATGAACCGATTTAGTATCTGGAGAAGAATCCAGTTTCTTGATTTCAAAAAGGAATAAAATAAAATTGACAGAAATGTTTTGATCTTAATCTTAACAAAAAGATGTTTTCTTTCTCTTTTGGGGTTCTTAATAAACCATTAATTACTGCCGGTGTACTATAGTACTATAGTCATTTCCAACTATACCCATTTTACCGGGGGAAAAACTGGACCTATCTAGTTTTTTATCCCAGAAAAAATGGTCATGATCCAGTTTTTCTTCCTTCGACACTACAGGAGAAAAACTTAATCAATCCAGTTTTTCCCCTTAACACATCATATCGGCCAGTTCTCCACGGTAAGGCCAGCGACGTTATTCTCATCGCCCGAATATGATTGACTTCTCCATATCCAATTAATAGGATTGAAATTAGTTTAGTTTAGTAGGGTTAATTTTTTACTGTTTTTCGTCACTTTTTTATTTTTTTAACAAACAATATAGAAAAATATTTCAAAATATAGAAATATAGAATAAAAATACCAAAATGATCAATGGATCAGATTTATCTACCTTTTGAATTTCATTGATTTTCAATAACGTATAGGCATGGGATTAAAGTAATTATCAAATTCCTTAGCGACCTTGCTTATTTTGCAAATAATTTCTTTGCAGATTCAGGTTCAGATTCAATATTTCATTAAAGTCTCACCACTTGATATATACAGTTAAAATTTTGCATTTCTATAAAGTAAATATACAAGTGCCATTCTTAAGTTAGAATTGTCAGAGACTATAAAAAAAATTATATTCATATACATCTAAAATTTTCTTACTCTAAGTATATAAAAAAGTATTTCTTCTGCTTAAAATATAAGAGCAAGTTTGCAAACAGACCTTTCAAATTAGATAAAGTATGTATGTTTCGAAACATCTCATACGACAATAGAATATGAGGACGAACAAAACCAAATTCCCATTTATTTTCCTCGTATTCTACTTTCAATTATATAGGGTAAGGTATTTATGTTTAATAATAAGCTGCAAATGATGCACAAATAACAAACTGCAAAATACTAATTGCCTAAAACCAAGTAGGCTGTCCTGACAGGTAGAGTGTGCAATTTCATGCATATTTTAGATTCATATAAGGGGGATATTTTGTTATGGGGAAAAACTTCAATATATATACGTATTGTAGTTTTACCGAGGGGGAAAATGGCTCTGATCCAAAATTTCCTACGGGGAAAAATAGGATCAAGCCAGTTTCCCCCGCTGGGGAAAAACTTCTATATAACACCGGGTCCAATTAATTGTCTCCGTATATGACACAATTATTACCGACTGTATAATATGTTTGTTTCGTTATTTTCGTCTTACTGTAACCAAAAGATTGTGTGTTTTTTTTCTTAAAGAACAATTCTGAATCTATTGTTCATTTCAAAAACTTCTTGTAACAATGTAATTTTTGTTTTTCCACATTGTGACACCACATAATTAATTCGTCATATTAGTTTGTCGACACTGCTGAATCTGTCCAGGCAAAACAACCAAATTACACCTTTTTCCACATTTCTCACACATTTTCTGTCGTAATTGAAACAAATTATCGGTTTCTTCCTTTATCAAAATCTGTCCTGCTTATTTTCTCACTATATAATTCGGATTACTCAATCAGAGCATTCAAGTAAAAACATGTTTTGATGAATCTTACATTTTTAATCTCTTAATTATTTCCTTTTTCATCTTCAACAAATATTTTTTTCTTTTATTGAAATTTTTAATACTGTTTGGTAATAACCAAGATGAAAATACTCATCAATGTGTTATAAAGAAGTTTGCCAATACTTAATTATATATATTGGCAGTTTATCTTTAGATTCCGTATTTGTCCTCTTCATTAGCTGTGTTTGTATCCTTTGACATACAATTTGTAAACATTTACTGTGGAGATATAAATATTGACCGCTGCCATAATATCCTCTATCATCAGTTCTCATATGTTTAATATTTGCAGGTGTCTATTAGATTTTTTTCCTCGTCGGTGGTTGTCTATAATCATACCTACAGTGTACTTAGTGAACATAATCAAATTCTTTTTATCTCAAATTCCTGATATATCAAAATATTGATGTTTCAATTATCTCTTAGGAAACGATAACTGATATAAACTTTTACAATAAAACCTTTTCCACCATAATTTATTGTATCAAAGATTACAATTATCTTCCCACATTATTTTATTTCCATCAATTTGATATTTTCATCATTCTAAAAATCCCACCATATTTTAAAAAAATTAGGATGAAATTAGACCAATTCCATAATGACGTACTCCAAAGCAAAATATAAAATCTACATAGCTGTGATGTGGTCCGCTTTATTTATGGTTGTATGAGTGGCAATTCTTCATTTTTTTTCTGAAACCCCCTTTTGCATTTCTATGATTTTAACGATAACACACTGTTCGTTCATCACAATCATGATTTTTGTCAGTACCTTTTCGTATTTTAGTTAGTTGTTGTAAAAACAATTACCCGCGTGTCATTAAATAAGAAGAAAAAAACCTGTGTATTATGAAGTGGTCGAATCAGTAATGCCATTACAAAATATTTTGCAATCAATTCGAATATAATTTCACTTTGACTTGGTATATTTGCAAACAAGCTTTATAGGAAAACCGAAGACGTTATTTATCCGACAGATAATGACGGCTGGTGCTTGATGGATACGATGTTGACGTACAAGTTAAAAGAGATAGTCTTTTATGTATTCAATTAAATGAAAAACACAAACGGGAAACGTCAACTAAAATTGTGTTTGGATGCCGAGGGGTACTAATTAAACGACAACAATCCCTAATAACCAGCTGATACACACGACAAATTACTTCAAACCACTCAAAAATAGGCTCTAGTCATCTTTCCGTGTCAGGAGATATTCTATAGCATGTATTCTTTAATGTCAATGATTTCCGATTGTGGTGATACAAGTTCCTGTCAAGAGTTTCCATTTCTCTCATTATATGTTTTATTACTTTATGTTCTATGGTGTCTTGGGATTTCTCAAATAGTTCCAATAGATCGAAATGTCTCTATCTATATATTCGGTATATGCCACACACTATATTTCCGTTTTGGAGCATTGAAGTGAGAGAAATTCGAATAATCAAGAAATAAACCGTCCGACATGTGAAAAAGTAAACAAAACTATTATAAAATGGGGAAAAAATAATATATATACATGTGCTTAAAACATCACAATAGGCGATTGTGAGCAACCTACAATTTTTGGATATGGTATATTTAGTTAAAAACCTACCAATGTCCAAGTAAATAAATCAGCTTATATAGTTGTTTTTCATCTGAGTATTTTTGTATAGTAAATAGTTACTGCCGAAAAAGTTTCTTGTTAACATGTAGATTACAAAGAAATACTCTTACCGAAAACCATTTTAATTTGAAATAATAAATTTTCGTGATTTAAAAAAAATCTAAATATATAAAACTGAAGCAAGGTCAAACGATAAACAAAAATTTATCTTAAACATCGGTAGCTCAAAATATTCAAAGTTAATATATTTCCAGCGCGTCCAGATTTTCTGTTGCAATACATAGTATAAACATAGAAAATTTCTTGGGTAACAAAACATTAATTATTTGGCAACTAAATTCTTTGTTCTGACATAATCTTTGATTGTTTGTTTTATGAAGAATCTGAAAGAAATTACATACAAACATATGTAGTTGATAATTTGTCTTATCGATCATTATTTTAGCATTACGTTTCCGTAGACTCGTTAGCGGAGGGGTTTGTTTATTATGACAGTTAATCGTCTACAACATGTGATAGAACAAACATGTAACAATACTACCATGTCAAAAATAATTACCATTGGTCATCACAGATTTCTACTACACTGAATTTGTCTTTTCTTCACTCTAGAATTTTCTCAGAAAGAGAAAAAACTGCTTACACAATTTTTTAAATAAAAAATTGTACTTATATTTCAATGGTTCAGAGAAAATTGAGGAAACTTAAACAAATTATAATATTAGTATGTGTCCCACAGAAATAATCTCTTGTCCCATGTCCATTTAATTTTACTTGGTGTAAAATTGTTCCATCTTACCAGAGAATATTTTGACAAATGCGCGCATTTTATTAACCAAATAGGTAATTTTTAATAGATATGATGCATTTTTATGAGCAATTCTTACTTTATTTATTATTTATTTTTATGTTCTCTAATCTACTAACAAACTATTGCTGCTCGTGGAGATGGTTCAAAAATTAAAAATATCTCTAAAAACTCGACGATTTCATTATGTATGCATTGGATAAATTCAATTCCAAATTGATTTTGAGCAAAATTTATATTCGAAATAAAATTAACCCATATAAACCCACTAAAAATTAAAACAATGTTCCGGAGTATCCATCAAAATAAAAATAAAACCGAATAATATTTAAGTAACCTTGGTGCACAAAATGCTTTTACTAAAACGTTTTCTTGGTGTGTTACTTAGCATTTGACTAGCAACGTGACATTTTATGGGCAAATTTTTTTTTTAAGAATATGCGTTTGTTTTAGGGGTTAAAAAATATTTCCAGCTAATTTGAACTAATGAAATGGTATTTTTCATTGATTTACAAATTTTGTTGTCAGATTCTCTAGTATGACATTCCCAAACAAGACACGTCGTTAAAGTATAATTATAACGCATCACCAGTTAAGTCTGTAAAATAGAGTTATAAGAATTTGAGTCTCTTTTTTTATAAGAAAAATCACGAAAAAACAGTAGAGTTTGGCAATGTCCTACAGAGTAAATCATACCCGATCTCATTGACACTACCCCTCCTGTGGTCAAAATCAACCGTTATACTCCCTGTAACAAGTAAATCGATTTAGAACCTCATCTATGGTAATTTAAGTCTTATTTGTTTCTTCCCGTAAGCATTTGTATACAGATGAATTGTTGATTTGTTATTATTTTAAACCGTATGACAATTTGAAGAGTGCTAGAACTATTGAGCCGTGCTACTCTGACATGATATTTTCTTAAGATAATGAACTTACTATTATCCAATATCTTGTTTTTATTCCCAGCATGCTTAAGGACCAGACCATGTTTAATCAAGAGAGAAAACATAACGACGACAAAAAATGTTGTAATTGACTTAATTTACAAAACTACACGTTCATTTAGCAGCATGTTCACAGTTTCTTAAGAGTTTTATTTTTACAGTTACTCCTTATATGTATCGATAATGTTGTTCAACAGCATGTTATTGTGTGAGAACAGAGAACAACAAACTTTAATAAATTAGTTGAGAATAATCAGCATGATTTGTGTCTACATCCAGGTTTTATTGAATAATAAGGTATTCTAATACACAGATAAAAAACAAAATAAATACATGTAAAATTATATTTCTACAAATTTGTTATTTCATATCGGTATTGTGTTTAATTGATATTATTTCAAACCATATGACAATTTGATCTAGAACTTTTTTCATACAACGGGTTTTATGTTGTAAATCACAGTGCTTATTAAAATTAACAAATGATAAAACATAAAAATAATATAAGTAAAAAAATGAATTTATAATTATTTAGTTAGTAATTAGTGTCATATTTAGTTATTGTTTACCGGCAAAGAAGCACATCCTATCGTAGATAGTAAATGAAGAAATCTTGCAAAAATATGACAAGGAAATGGAACATGAAAACTTTTTACATCAAGCCGAGGTATAAAAAAATCACTGAAGACAATTTTAGATGGCATATTTAATATATATGTGATAACTTGTAATTTTGTTTTGAACAGAAAATACACATAAAATGTCAGAATCCACTAACGTTGTCATTAAAGCTCTTATTTTTACATTATCTTTATTATTTGTATATATTTTCTTTTGATTTCCCTCATAGACTTGTCAACTGGCACTATTCAGGATTGTTTGAACTTGGTGTTTGTTAGACTTTACGGGCTTGTTATTTGAAACTTGTTTCCGTTCGTGAACAGTAATATTAAAGATATATGATTTTGTGATGACTGAATGTTTATATCTTGGATTTACAGGTTGGAAACTTCAAATAAAAAAAATCGTATTTGTTTATAAATAAATATAACGATGCTACATGATAGAAATTGGGGGTTTTATTAACGGATATGTTACTCTTTATTCAAACGCTTCAATCTCGACAAAATTAACAGTGTAAATTTAGATAACATAGAGCTGATTTCTTGTTCAGTAAAGCTGTAAAAATATTTTACACAAAAATTGTTGCGTTTGTATCCAATGAAATTCAATGTTACCATTTATCTCGCGTTTATAAAAATTCTCCTCAAAACATTACATCTATAAACAGTTTCTGAGATTTTAAATTATACAAATTTATGACACGAGACACGATATGCAACTTCGGTTCAAAATTACATATACAATGTATTCAAACAAGAATAAATTGGAATGGGATTGTGGAGGAAATTCTCATTACTGCAAGTAAATAAGTTTCACATTGAGAGAAATCATCTGTTATGACAAAATGGGTGGTCATTATAAAGATATAGATGAAATAAACAATCAAAGTACATTTTAGCAGTTTTAATGATTAAAAATTACCATTAAAATAATTATTATTAAAGTAATATTTTCACATAGTTAATTATAAATTTTACTTATTGGTTTACAACCGAAAAAGATAGCTAAATATTTGTTGTATCAGAATCAATACTGTTGAAAAGAGGAGGAGCATCGCAGCATGTGTAACACTGAGTATTGGTTTATTTGATCGTAGGGCGGAGTTACATGAGTTGGTGAAAATCATTGAATATTTGCTGATATTATGATTGTAGGTTATACAAAATGTCATTAATAAAGATTGTTAAAAGTTGACGAAACCTTCATATCTTCAGATTAATTCAAATAATTCAGATAATATGGTTCAGTTTGGAACAAGTCCTGGTTTTCCGGTGCAGAAGTCAAGACCATCTTTCAGCATCAGCCGTGTACTCGGTGAAGATATTGATGAGTCTCCAAGAGATTATTCTTTAAGTTTTAAAGGTGATAATCTCACACAAGATTCTTGTATAGAAGTGGACGAGGACAATGGTAATGTTGACGTTGAAACTTTTGAATCTGATGCAGAGGACAATAATTTCACTGATAAAATATTTGGAGAGAAATCTCCAAGTGATTCCGATAGCGAATCTTGTACAGATGTGATGGAACCAAACGAAAGAAAAAACAGTGACAAAAAATGTGAAGATGAAAAACAGAGTGATGTGAAAAAACCTGAAAAACCGCCATTTAGTTATAATGCTCTCATAATGATGGCAATAAGAAGCAGCCCTGAAAAGAGACTGACATTAAATGGAATTTACGAATTCATAATGAAAAGTTTTCCATATTACAAAGACAACAAACAAGGATGGCAAAATTCTATTAGACATAACCTGAGTTTGAATAAATGTTTCGTGAAAGTACCAAGGCATTACGATGACCCAGGAAAGGGGAATTATTGGATGCTTGACCCGTCATGTGATGATGTCTTTATTGGTGGAACTACAGGAAAGCTAAGACGTAGATCGACCACAGCATCTCGAAGTAGACTAGCCGCCCTTAAACGAGCTGGATTTCCTGGTTTTCCATTCAAGCCCAATTCGCCATATATGTGGCCAATGTCACCATTCTACAATTTAAGTGCTAATGTTGGAACAGCAGCATTGCGGTATCCTGGACTTTCACTCTATCCGTACACAAACCTATTGTCTTCAGCTGCAGCAATGCCACCCAACGCCAGAACTACAAACTTTTCTGTTGATCGACTTCTTGGTTTAGATATTGGTGCTTCCAACCCTCCAAATATGCAATCGGTAAAAAATGGACCGCAGAGTTTCCAGTGGTACCCAACTGCGTCTGGATTAAGGTTACCGTTACTCGACCCCGAAACTAGTCCTCGTGGAGTAGATTTGAGTTTCCTGAAAGGGTTACATGGACTCCCCGTCTCGCCCAGTTCAGCATTTACATCTCCAGTCTCTCTTCATCAAACTACTACTATGAACAGAAACATTTTGTCACAAACATCTTTGTATAATTCAAGACAAACTGTGAATGATGGAAGAACAAGCTGACTTTATATAAACAGTATTTCTTAAGTTATAGTGCAATAAAGGATGAACCTGAAAGACAAGGTAAATCATCGAGGATTTCTTTTTTAAGTGCTGGTTAATTAATGCATGTAAAGACACTATCAATTGTTATATACTTTCTTGTGAATATGATCGAAGTTTTAATATATTATTAAATTTAACGTATATAAATATATAATATCGTGTTTCTTATTTTATATTTATCTCGTTCGTATGAAATGATACAGCTGGTGTTTACATAAAGAATTGAAGGAAACTATTTCAAGTTAACGATGAAATATGCTTTCTTTATTACATAAAAACAGATTTAAAAAGAATTTTAATTTTCATGTAAAAAATATCTTATATTTTAGTAAATATGATTGAAGAATAATCAAAATATAACAAAACTGTAAATGATAAAATATTTAAATCTGAAGTATAATGATATTAAGTAAATGAAGGACCACCGGCGTTAACCTAAGCTAATTTGAAAGGATGAAACGTCATGAGTATTAACTACCGGTGAAGATTTTACACTTAATTATGTTATAGAAACGAGAGATTGAATGGTAATTTATTTGATCAAATTCAATGTAACAGTTAATAATATTATTTGAATGTGTAACATAAACATACTACCTTATTTGCAACAGTTGGTATTTTTGAAGGGTTTTCGTTTCAATGCATATGATGTATGACAACAAACACGACTTCTTTGTCGAAAATACAACATCAAAAATTCAATAAACAAGGGATTATAACTTTAACAATGAAAATCTTCCTATAAATATGTTTAATACAACAAGTATTAAAAGTAAACTTTTGTCCTAAATACTTATTTTAGCTATTATTGCATTTTTGCTGTACAGAAAATTAAATTAGTAATATTAAATTTAGTTGCTTTCATCTTTTATACAACGGTCTTATTAGTTTTTTTTAGCAATTGAACACAAATATATCAACCAAATGCAACGTGAGAAAATTTAATGGTAAAAATATAGAATATTTCCTAATTTATTGGGTTGTTTAATTTTGTGCCAATATCGAGGCATATTCCACATCATTACAACTTCATTTCTATTGATGAAACTCCTCAAGAATTATGCTTTACATTTTTTTTAATATTGATTTTATTAAAAGAGAAACATGCGATACATTAGGATGTCATACCAAATTTGTGTGATATTATTTTGGACCAATCGCTTCCATTTGGAAAGAAAAGAAACTGGATTCCTGCAGGGATGCTCTCGGCAAATGTTCAGAAATCAATGTGACACGCGGATATTTTTCCTGAATCAGGTGATGCAGATAAAAATGATAAATTCAGTTTGTCATTTACGACATTTTTGATTAAAACTTTGTTTATAATGAAAACAAAGCTTAACCATGCACGATTTAGTAACGGAATAGAATATATTCAAGACTTTTTTTCAATAAAGAAATATTTTTATCAAACTTAATTAAAATATATTTTTATTGGAAAATAAAAGGTAATGATGTTTGTTAAAATTAAAACAAAATACCTCGGTACAATATGCCAAAACATTATAATTCAACACGTGTATGAATTTTCTAAAACAGTGATATTCTAAGCGTTTTAACCCCCCCCCCCCTTTCCCCTCTAAAATGACAGCAAAATAAACAAATAAAATATACCCCATATAACAGAGTTTCCCTCTTAAATTGTGACAAATTTATAAAACAATTTAATAAACTATTATTTTCCACTTTTAGTATCATCGGAGAAAAAAGACACCATACACATTTTAAAAAGTATTATTAGAAGTTGTAAAAATAGACCTTTTCAGTAACTTTTTCATATTTTCTTGACTGCAAATTAAATGGCATCTCAATAAAGATAGTGTATATCCTCTAAATACACATAGTTGTAATTAAAATAAAGGACGATAAGCTAGCATAAAAAATGTAGAGGAACCATGATAAATACACAAATGAATATAATTGATACTTAATAGACAAAACAAAAAATATAAATTTTTATTTGTTGGAGTTATATGCTTAAATTAAGTTATCTGTCAATACAACTTGCATACAGAGTCAGTAATTATTTTCATTATGAATATCTTTTTTTTACAGTTATGATCATACACCACGTAGTTATTTGTTTGGTTGTTTTTATTTGGATTTTTTCTTGTATTCTTGGTGGTTTTTGTTTGTTTGAAGACTTAGTCTCAGTTAATTCATTCAACATTAGTATTATAGAGGGATTTTTAGGTTCTTGTGGTTTCGGTTTTGAAGGCCTTAAAAAAAACGACCAATATATTGATGTTAATGATCTATGGTTATAGTAAATATATTTTGATGGCGATTTATCTCATTGACAATCGTCTTCATGTTTCACATATTTATCAGATATTTGAGGGATTACTATAAGGTCCTGTATTTATTTTTCCTGACGATATTTGGTATTGCATGTACTCCTCATCTTCCCAAATGTAAAACATTCAGAAGGATGCATTATTCACATCTTGCACTCGGTTTTACAAATATTTAAAACTGGGATTTTTTTCAAACTTGAATATTTTTCCTCAAATCTTAAATTCCCCCCTCCCCCAGAATATTATTGGTCAATATTTGAATTAAAACTAGGTTGACAAAATTCTCAAGTCTGAGGTGTTTTTATAAAACCGCGGGCCTGGTTTGGCGAAATGACCATCTATAGTATACCAGAAAAAAATCCTTCGAGGTATCCTAACCTCGGATTGAGCAGAGGTCTTTGCTGAATGTCGGTCACTTCAAATCCTAAATTATTGATGTGATAATTGCCCGACAATTCACAACGCAATTCTAACACAACAAACGTAAAAACAAGATTTATGTTAGATATATTGGTAGTAAAGAACTATGGTTGGAGAAAATAATACTGATGGCCTATCATGAGAAAGTTTTAGATAAACAACCAGGTCCGAAACAAGGATACTGATGTACATACGTTGTCTCAAGAATAAATATGTCGTAACTATAATACTATAAAACCATAAACCTGAATCACAGGAACTCGTCTAAACAGAATCCAGCAAAAACGAAAAAGCATTAATATAACAATACAGAAACCCATCTAACTTCATTGTGATTGTCACCTCCTTATAGTTTACCATTTTGTTACAATTTTTCCTGTTTGACATATCCTTTAATCTTCTGCAATATTTAGTAAGCAAACAGATAAGACCTTACAGATGATATCCCCCACACTGTTCAGTGTTGACCAACAATCTTTTTAATGATAATCCCTTTCGTTTATGACATGTCATTTGAAAGATTATCAACTTGACTTGTCTCGCCTAACCCTCTAAACATCACAAGACGATTGCAAAAGAAGCACAATAAAAATTCAATAAAGATATTTATATGCAAAAAGGTTACGACTTCTTATAGAGGGAGCCACTCTCAGGGGATACATAGTTATCATTTTAGTTTTTGAAGAAATGAATAATCGACAAGGTCCCGATGTATCGAAACATGGGTACAATTGACATATTTGACAGTTTAATCCCTATTTGCATAACAACTTAGAGTTATATAATTATTTTTAGGGAAAATCAAGAAGAAAATTCATTTAAGTTTATAAACACATTCTTACATTCCTACCCTCAAACAAAATATTTATTGATGATTTCAGTTTTTGAAAGAAGCACGTCCCAGCATGAAGACTATTTATAGTATATTCACAGTTATAGAAGCAGAGTTTACATGTACTTTTTCTTAACACAGAAATAAGATCGTTTTTACGCATGCTTAATACTTTTATGGGTACCTTTACGTATACACTTTCACAGGTATACATACATAAAGCTCAACATATTACATACAAAACACTTTTTTCTCTGCTTTAAGTTTCATCAGGAACGCTTGGAACAGAAAATTACCAAATCACTGCGAGTCCTAATTTCAACACAAACTTTATTTAACCGTGCAACTAAAAACAATGTTAGCTCATCTTTGTTTTGGGAAATTGAAACCTTAATAATTTCAATATAAACATGAGTTTCTATCATCATTGTTTGGAGTCGCCCATCCATCGTACATTTCTTAAATTAATAAACAACATTTTATAAAGACTTATTAATTGGAGGGATTTTGTTATTGTTTTGCACTTTTGTGTACAACCAGACCCGGATATCGTGGTAGGCCATGGCAGTATTTATCGAAGGGGGAAGCTGGAGTGCAAAGAGAGAACCAGCTCGGAAGAACCCATGACAGGAAAACTGGCAATCCTTGTCATTTTAGATTGGAGTCGAATACACCTCGTTACAAGTTGGATTCATTTTAATGTATCTAGGTAATTACCAATGCAAGCACGGGTATAATAGAAAGATTGAATAGCTTTCTTACCCCTTTGACAGAGCACCTCCGCCAAAAAAAAAAAAACAAAAAAAAACACAACATTTACTCACTGGTTGTTCAGGTTTTCTTATAAACAAAAGAAAAGTTTTGATTTCGAGCAGCACTGAAGGGAAATATATTTGGAAAATGTGCATTTAGAACATTCAAATTTTAATATTTTATTTTACAAATATTTGGTCGATGCCAATGTCAGTGGGCTGCTAATCCCTGCAGATTGGTCCCATTCACCTGGCGAGTAGTAAGAAACATGATTTCAACATGACGGGTGCGTTCAAATTTTCAGAATTTGGAAAATAACAAATGTTGGTTTGATTAAGTAACAACATTAAAATGTTTTCCTTGACTCCTTAATTGGCTTGGACTTTCCGATTGGCATTCATTAGGATACTTTATTGTTTTCTGTTATTGGGAATAATTAATTGTAACTCTTTATCCCCCCCCCCACTTATTCCACAGTCTATTTCATGCAAATATAAGGCAACATAAATATATATTCAGACTTTCCTGCTGCTAAATTTTCATACTGAATTTCCGCAGATTTACATTTAAAAACAAAGCAGCTTTGCACGATTGCAAATTACGGGGGTACTAGTATTTAAAAAAAAAAAACGAACGAATAATTTTTTAACTCTTTTTTACATTTTCTAGAACGTTAATTAAATTTAATCAGTATCTTTTTTACATCAAATAAATCAAGGTAATTATTTTTATAAATTTTATTTTATATCATGTTATTTTATTTTATTTTATTTTATTTTGGATGTACATTATTTTTGCAGAGAACCGGTATTTTTCTTCAGTTTACTAAATGACAGCTAATGTCCTACACAGAATATCAGATAATAAGATATCTTAAGGAGGATGTTCCCGAGATAATTGTCTATATATTTATATAAGATAAGAGTAAGAAAATGTTTATATTTAGTTATTGATACATCGTCAAAATTGTTTATAAACTTTATTTATTTATTATTGGACCAGATACCTTCAGTTAGTATTGGTTTTGTATCACTCTAATTATTTTCTACCGTTCATATCGTTACGGTGTAGTATATTTATTTTCCATTTCAAATTTGTTTATCCATCGCCAACAGGCACAAAAACTATGTTTTGACATGAAAGATACTTTTCTTTATAAATTGACCGTACCTTTCTCCAAGCATCGGTCACCTGAAGATTATTATTTTTATAAAGTTAGGATGGCACGTATTTTTGTATTTTTACATGTGTATTGTAAACATGTCTGCATAAACATTGGGAGAATGTTGACATAATGATATATTTTCGTTTTTCAAGAGGTTTTTTTTTTTAAATGGCTAACGATGCAAAACAGGAAGAAATATAAAAAAGACCAACCAACAACAGATTTCAAACATGACCACAACAAAAAATATATATGACAAAAGACAAACAACTGACTTCAAACATATGCAACACATAATTAAGATCTCATGGCATTTTATCGTTAAGTATTTCGCCCTTATTTTTAAAATAATTTTTACCTCTTTTAGTTGTGAACTACATTTTTTATGTTAAAATTAATATCACACACTATATAAACGTTAATTCAAAATTAATATATTTTGTGTTAATAAAATGAAAGATATTTAAGGTAAATATTAAGTAAGGGGCGATTTATAAATACTTATATTTTTTTAACTAGCTGTAAAATAACAGAAATTTAAGTTTAGAATGTAAAACATAACTTACATTTTTAAAGATAAAATACATGTAGTTATCATGTTGATATACTATAGTATAGACAATTATATACATAAAATACAAAAGTTGTGACACGCTTATAAGTTGAAAATAATTACAAATTCATATATTTACAACAATTTGCTGCAACTGAAGCCTCGTAATACATATAATAAGAGTCTTGACACAAGCGAAAACAGATTTATCATGAAGACAATAGTTTTAAGTATATAATAATACAAAAAAACGTTATCTTAATGACACCTGACACAATATGCTGCAAAAGTATGACTAGAACAAAATTTATTATCCTTGAACTACAAAATCTATAGAACTGTAAACATACTTTTTTAAATCCATTTTATAACAGAACATGCTCAATGATTCAACACTTCAGTTACTTTCATGAGATTCGAGAGAATATTTATTTCATACCGCATTTTTTTTTTTAAAATTTCCACCTGTTCAAAATTACAAAATTTGAAATTCTTTCTTTTGTACAATATATACTTACTTTCTGCAATACTACCAAAATTTTAAACGATCAAAAGTTCTAAATCCTAGATAGTAGAATTCAGCCGACCTAAATATTTATCTAACCAAATCACCCTTTTACTTTTTAAAGCATATATTTTGAGTATTCTACTTGAAAATTAAAACAAAAATACAAAAAAATGCATACATTAAGGGCAAATAAAAATGTAAGAAAATTCTTATAAAGGGGATTTTATTAAAATCGCGCATTAATCGCGCTCGAGACAAAACTGCAATAAACTTCAACTATATTGAAAAGTGATTCAATAGGAAAACAACTCTGAAAAAAAATCTCAACAAAACATTGACATTCTAAATCCATCGATGGTTTTATATTTATTCTCATATTTTTAAGTTAAAATTGTGTATCTCTGTCTGTATTCAGAGATGTTTGTACATTAAAAAAATCCCACACAGTTCTACTGTCCGATTTGGCCTTCAGTAATACATAGGTATTAACAACATCGAAGAAAATTTGCAAATAATTTTTTTCTGGAGCTATTAAATAAATATTGATGTTTATTCCGGTAACAGGCTGTGTCCTGAGTATTTAGTTGCATTTATAAATGACAGTGTTATGGAACAGTATAAGAATTGATCATGCCGATGGCTTCAACTTGTTATCTCTACAAATAATGCCTACTAGTTATAATATGATACGTTTTCTTCAAGAACTATAAACAAATGATAGAAAATTGATAGTTATTTCAACCAAGTAATTGATTTAAAACAAGAAATTGATATGTACTATGCTATTATTAATTCTGTAAAGGGATGTCAAATTAAGAAAATACAAAGCTTTTATTAATGAAAACCATTTAAATCCGTTAAGATATATATTTGATCGACAGCTAAATTCGAGATCTGCTAATATCAGTAGTGCTTTAAAATATTCAAAAAATGTTAGGAATCATTCCTTTTAACAGGAAATAAAAAAAATATGAGAAAAGGTCTGATTCACCAGACTATACACACATTTCCTTTTTTTTCCTTGGCTTTGCGGGATCATCCAATGGAGATCACTGGTGTTAAGTGCTGATATACAACGAATACAAAATAATGAAAAGGGAAGGAAATAACCAAATACAAATATGTATGCAAAATCTGTACTCTAAGAAGGTAAACTCACAATTAAAAACATTTATAAATAAGATGACAATTTCCATATAGTATCAACGATTGATTTACAGTAAGTCATACTACGAGTGGCTACTAGACTGAAGTATACACTCAATGATCTATAGTTCACAAGCTGTGGCTACTGGACTAGGGGCATCAACTCAATGATATATAGTCCACCAACAGTGGTAAAAAGGGGTAACAATACCAACAGTGAATACTGGGTTGAAGGATACCGTCAAGGATCTATATATAGTTAACCAAAAGTGGCCACTTGACAGAAGTATACACTCAAAGATCTAGCCTACAAACAGTGGCTACGAGACTGAAGAATACAGTCCACCAACAATGTATTGGCTGAAGGATACACTTAAGGACCTTCAATCCACCAACAGTGGTTACGGGGCTGAAGGATGCAGTCTTCCAACAGCGGCTACTGGGCTAAATATATACACTCAAGGATCTACAGTCCAACAGTAGCCACTGGGCTAAAGTATAACAACAAGGGCTACTGTGATCTGTTGACCACCAACAGTTGCTACTGGCAGAAGTACACACTCAAAGGTCTATAGGCCACCAACATTGGCTACTGGAAATACACCCAATGGTCTTTAGTCCAGCAACATTGGCTACTGGGCTGAATGATACACCTAAGAACCTAGTCCATCAACCGTGTCTACGGGACTGAAGGCTGATATTCCACCCACTAGCAGTGTTTACTTTGTTGAAGGGTATCAACTAACAAACCTTCAACGATACTATCTTTGACGTAATAAATATGCATATTTCGATGAATTATGTGTCGTCATTATTGTTCACTTAGCACAAAATATGGAAAGCCAAAAATACTGTGCAAAAGATTAAAATGCAAAAAGGACCAAAATTTTAAAACCCAAAAACATTCTTGGGACAGCTTTGTATTTGAAACTCCACCTGTATCGGTAAACTATCCATGTAGATACATATGTATAATGCATTTTTTACTATATATATTGTGACATCAGAGACGGATTGCGCAATTATACGTCAGTTCTATATATATGTACTTAAAATGTTCAATTTAATGTCATTATGCTAATTATACAATTATGGAAATTGACTATTTCGGACATAATTTACCACGACATCAACTGAAGCTTACTCATTTTTCCTATTAAATCATGGAAAACCCAAACCTACACCATCAATTAAATTCTAAAATGATTGTAAAAACTGCGTGATATTTAACCGTAAATTTCAATTATGATAGGCACAAGATTAAACCAAACACCGAACCATCAGATTTACTCCTGCTGCGAAATACTCGTACTCATGAGAAAAGTATCCACACCTTGGCTTTGTACATAGTTCAATGGTTTGATACTTTGTATATAGTGGGATGAACTTTAGCTGACCATGTTTGCATACTAGTTAATGAATCTCCCGCCTTTCAAGTAGACATGATAACAAAACATGTCACAGATCTCATTTTATTGTCTGTTTGTACAACAACAGTCTTGTTGGACACTTACAATCCGTCAATAAATAGATTTTATTTGTATACAATGAAAAATTAATGAAAACATATCTTTAATGAAAAAAACGAACCCAAACAAAATTGGAGTATTTTTAATTTGTTGTAAATTTTCAAGTCTCCTGGACCTGAAATGTGACTTAACAGCAGTCATTTTTAGGAATACATAGATGTCTTCTATAGTAAAAAGTCACATGTTTATGAATACGAATATTTTGTCCAATGATCGCCCCTTATTAAAGGCATATTACATAGGTTGATTAAAATTTGTAAATGAATAATATGCTGTTGGCGTGGCCAATGATGCGAGCACAGCAATAGCCCTTTCCAAAAACTCATTTCCGGTATCACGATTCTGACTCTAAAATTATATTTTGAAGCAAAGCTATTTCCCTTACTTTACTTATTCCGTGTCCGGCGAACGAAACTTTTTCTAGCATTAGTTTGTAGCACAAATAAATTCACCTCGGATTGCATAATGGTTGCCCCCATTAAACAAAGACTTTTCTAAATGACCCATATGTAGAAAATGGACATGCTCCTAGTGTTCGCTACGCTCGCTATAAATACAACGAATATGCTCTGGAATATGTAAAGTGAAAAGGCATAAGTCTACATTTTATTTACATTAGTCGTAATTACTTGTTGGCTTTTTCAATACTCAAATGATTTAAATATTTTTCCACTTTCTGTTTTTCTGTATAATTTATTGATATTTGGGTCAAATATGACGTCATCTCAGAGTGTAATATGGGCAAATCTTGTTTCCAATAGTTTGAACTATTAGGACTTACCTAAATATTAATTGAAATGTACATATTTATCGTAAAGCTACACGATATGCTGTACAAGTATATACGACACTCAGTATACTTATTCTGAACAGGGGTAATGGGTCAGCTGAAATCAACTTATATTGCAAAACCAGATAGCATCGACTTACTATTGTTTATGAATGGTAACAAGGAGTATTCATTTTACACTTATTCGCTATTCTGTAGAATGTGTTAACTACTTAGACTCTCTGGGTATCCAAGCTATCTTAGACCAAAAATTTGTAACAGTCTAATTGTGCTAGGGTTGTAATTATACCTGTGGTTATAAATTAGTCTCATCCTGCCTTTCTCTAACTAATAAAGACTGGTATCATGCAGGAGCAGGATATCCTTATCCATATCATTTCTGGTTTTTATGGAATTGTCCTATAGTTTTAGTTTGATTTTTATTAGTGTTGATCTGTTTTGTATTTAGTATGGTTTTTGGTCATGTCAAGGAATCTGGGTTTGGAATTTCAGTATTCTACCATCAGTTCAATCAGATTGTTCATTTACAGAAAATGTCATGCCTTTTTGCTGATTTTATTTTCAGATAAACAAAAAAAAAGTAATAATTTTTATTTTTTTTCAATACACTTCATGCGTGAATCAAGATTTCACAATTAACATCAGCGGGGTATTTCACAAACGTTATTAAAAATGTTTTCTTCCCGTACAATATGTTACCATGGAAAGTAATATAGCGACAAATATCATATAATTACTACCAACATTAATATAGATCTGTCAACCATGGACGTGTTTTGACGTTTCGTAGAAAATATTTACTTGGAAAGTATATAGTTATATAATGAAGAACAGCATGCCTCGAAATCATTTATAGCATCCTATTTAGAAACACAAAGAAAAAGTGAAATAGTTCGGCAACATCTGCTTAACTATTATAGGCTGATAAACAGAAAAGCATAGAATATTTGAACATTTAAATGTAATAAAAAGCATGTAAATGACCTAAATGGGAAAATTACTTGTATTATGTGAGATCAAAACATATTGGATTCCTTATCTGTATAATAAAACGGTCTTTTACGTAACATTAAAGTACAGTCACAATACCGTTTATATATATTTTCAGTTTGTATAAACTTTTGAAATGTTCTGTATTCCGTAAATTTTCTAGGTTACTTCCCTGTTAAAATTCAATGTGAAAATGTTCTAATTCCACGCGATTGGTAAAATCACCGTTGGGAGTGACCGGCAAAAGTGTAAAGTTGGATGTAAAAACCGTTCTAAATGAATGAAAAAATTGTTTTGATACATTATTAAATTGTAATAATCAAACCATTAATATAAATGTTAACTCAGATATACCTGGTGATTTTTTGATAGGGAACATTTGTTTGAAAAACTTAAAAAAAAAATAAAAAATGAGTAAATGGTAAATCACCAGGTTTTGATCAAATACCGACATAATTCATTGATAGTTGTCCTGCAAAAATCATTTAAAATATGTTTTAAATATAAAAAATCTCTTCTACTTGGGGTAAAGGTATTATCACCCAAATTCCTAAGTCATCAACATCGTACTCAAGGGATCCATTGTTTTATCGGGGAATAACGCTCCTTGTGCATATATTTGCAAACTTTATTATAATACTAAATAATAGACTAACGTATTGGTTACAACAAAGAGAAACTATTCATGATAAACAAAGTACAATAGATCATTTAAATGTTAACTTCCATAATCGAAACAAGAAAACCTAGAAAATTGTCAACATAACATTCATTTATAATTTTAAAAACGCGTCAATAGAAAAATATTATTCACAAATTAGAAAATTTAGGAATAAGTGCAAAATTTTGTATATACGTATAAATCCATATATTCTTATATAGAACGTTGTATTAAAGTTAATGGTAATATGGTTTAGTGTCAATTCAGGCTTAAAACCAAATTGTGTTTAACAACCAGTTATCAGTGCTTACATTTAATACTTATAATTGATGATAATTGATGATATTAAAACACTTAATATTGGTGTAGACATAGATGGCGAAAAAAAGGCATACTTGTATATGCTGATGAAATTGTACTTGTTGCTGAAAATGAAAACAATTTACAAATTCTGTTACATCTGCGTCACTAAGTGTAAGAATGTTATATAGAAAAGTCTAAAGGTGTACATTTTAGAAACTCTTCGATTCAACAAACATCAAGTTCTTTAATGTATAAAAAAAACTTATTGGAAATAGTATAATGTTATCAATATTAAGGTTTACTGCATCGTCGGAAACCCAGAATAGGGCTATCAGATTTTATATGGGTGTTGGGGAGTACACACCGAATGATGCTAGCAATGATGCTAATTTTGAAAATGTACTTTAGAAGAGTGTTATTTTGAAATTTGAAGATGTATTTATAATGAATATACTGTAGAATGGAAAAATTAAAAAAATCATAAAGTTACGGCAAGAAGATCCGTATTTACACTATATAAATCAGTATCCTGTAGGGAATCTTATCTAAAACAAAATATTTCAACTAAATATAGAAAAGCATATGCGAAATTTAGATGTGGGGTAGCCCCTCTTAAAATAGAAACTTGTTGGTATGAAAATAAACCATTCAATGAACGAATTTGTTTATTTGTAAAACTGAGGTTGAAGATGAAAAACACGTTTTTACTTCATGCCCTATATATGCAGATCTGCGAGAATTAATATAGTTATCTTTCATAGTTCCTTAATATTTCATGTAAAAGAACAAGCATTTTAAATGCTAGTAATTAACAATGTCCTAATATTTAGTTGTAAATATTTTATGTATAAAGTATTTATTGTGATAGTCTCTCCTAATTCTTAATAGAATGGCACTTGTATATGTTTTATTTAAAGTAATTGTTTTAACGTAAAAGGATAAGGGATAAGCTGCTATTTTTTTTAAAACTAAGAACGAAACGAACGCCTTCAAAAACACAGAACTAAAACCAGAGAGTGAGGAAGGACAAGCTGTTCCTGCTCTGTATTCAACACCCGCATTGTTGTCAAACGCAGTAAATCGGGTGTTGTAGCAAATAATTATGTAGGATTTGTTACTTCAGCGATAACATGTCCAAAAAACTACATATACTCCGATGCACTGTTTACACTATTTCATGTAATCAAGTCTCATCAGAGTTGCTTGTATTTGATTACGACCAATCAATCGTAATAGTACCATAAAATTTCAATCTGCAAAGAATATCGTCGAGCTGAATTAGGCTCTTCAAATCTATGTTAAATTTTTCAGTTTTTTGTAAAAGCGATCGTATTTGACCTTTATATGAAAGTACTCAGTTTATATGAGTATTTAGCATGTATGATACAGTTTTGAATCATCCCTGTTAGTTTCTTTTGTGTCGTGTCAACAGTTTAATGTGAATTGTTATCATGTTAAATGAAAACGACGTGTTAAGTCAACGGAAAATGAAATGATTCCGTGACGACCAAATTATATGTCGTTCGAATTTCTTTTGATGAAATTAATTTTCTGATTCGACCTACCCAAACGTAACATTGGTGGTCCTATCACAGTGTTTAGACTCAATTACTTTATATTCCTAATAAGATTCATGTCTCTTTGACAGAAATATTCAAATTTCAAGTGATGGTGTCATGAATTCTATTGTAGTAGCGTTAAATTTTGTTACTTACTATGTAAATTCTCATTTTTCTTTTCACACATCCTTTAATATTTACATGTCTTTTTAAAGATTGTTTTTGATTTTAAAGATCAGGCTGAAAATTGTTCTGACATTTTAGTGGGACAGTCTCCATTTACTTGGTAATTACTCTGTTCCTTGGGGTGTCAGATGTACAGTACGGGACAAATCCCGTCGTGTGCGTTCATAGGTTATAATTTTGTTTTCGTTTTGATTTTCATACAGATCGTATCGTTCCGATATGTATCTTAAACTGTCATATCGAAATACGTTAACATTAAGGTGACAATAGTTTTATATTTAAACATTTTGTGTGACACGACCATTCGAACGTTGATACTGCAGTATTCATACTGATACCAACAGATATTTCCAGACTTACAAAGTTTAAAGGTTGAGTTGACTTCCCCTTTAGTCTATTTACCAATGCTTGCTGTCTTTGTAAATGAACATAGTCATACATATCTCTTTTTATTATTGGATTGAAAAAAAAATGAAAATATGTTTTCTTACTACAAGTGTAACACTTAGTGTTTTCCTTGACTCCAAATCGATCAGGACATTTGGGAACGTTAAACTTGATTCTGTAATAATGCATTTAACATATATACGGCCAAAATATTGACGAAGAACATTACCAGCAACAAATCTTATTTGTTACACAAAAACAAATTCTGCCCAAACAGGGTATGCGACACGGCCGATCATCGAATTTTGCCATAAAATTTTAATTTAGGGTGAAATTAGCCGATTGTAATGTATTGTAAAAAGAAATACTTCCGGTTATCATTCACATTATTCATTAAACGAATTAAAATTTTAATACCCTGAAATAATTGTCAAAGGTATATCCTTATTATAGATTGGAGAAAACAAACAAAACCAAATCATTATTCAAGACTCTCAAAATATAATTTCTACAAAAAATATTGTATTGTATTACATGCAAGTGAATATAAGTTGTTAAACAGTATAACACTTCTCTGATACAAATACCAGTTTCATTGTAAATGTGTATTCCAATAACTAGTGTTTCATCAGCACTGCTCAAGTCCAAAGTGTAGAAACAATAAGCAAAATGTCGAAGAACGGACGACCAAAACATCGAATCCAAAGGTGCGAGATACACCTCTCATAATTCAAAACAAAACAATTCACATTTTTATAACCGTTAATTTCTCTGTATATGTAATCCTGTATTTCATCTCTCTCTCTCTGGTCCCTGTAGCGTACAGGCGCATAGGGCAAGGACTAGATCTTTCCACTCTTCCCGGTAGTGTGTTGGTGGGTAATACCACAGGGTAGTGTTATGCGTCTAGTGTGATCCGGAGTCAAAGACTTTACTGTCACCACTGGATAGCCTAATTATTAGGTGAAAAGAGAGCCGAGTGCGTAAGTCTCTCCTGCCACTACAAAGCCTCTACACTATCAAGACTTCTACAGTGCCTCCACGCGGTAACTAAGGCTATACTGTAGAGGATCTGGGAGCAGCAAGGGCCCCTTTGATGTAGTGTGTAGGCCCATCGGTGTGTGGACATGCCCTAACAGTCATCAATCTAGCTCCAGTTATGAGTAAAATAACCGGCCAGACAAAGGTCGTTAGTCAGGGATGACAATTGGTCAATTGAGAAGATAAACTTTGATATAAAAATCAAAGGGAAGATAGATCTCTGTAGCTGTTGGAGGCAGTCTATCTAGTGGAAGGAAACGAAACACAAATTACCCTTGTCCGCCAGGTTGGAGGTTGAGCAAGAGGGTTATCTCCTCTTTTCGTAAAAAGAAACTTGATTACGGAAACAAGGACTAGAAATTCAACCTGTATTTCATACTAAATGAATAATCTATCTAAAAAATTAATATTCAGTCTAACATCTATAGTTAAAAAAATTTAGTATTGAAATAATAAATTACTCTAACTCAATTGCCTTGTTCGAACTTTAAAATCTAAATTAAATCTTATATTACACGCATGTATCTTTTTTAAATCCAAAATGTCAAAAAGGTAAATTTTTACTCCAAAATGAGATGATTCAGGATTGTGTATTGTTTAACTACACTAATGTTCTTATACGGAAAGCCTGGTAAATAATTTTGGCCTATATAGGAGGTCCGCAAATAATATAAAACAAATAAATATTTTATATCAATATCGCTGTCTAATCAAAATTGCGAAGACAAAAGATCTGAACCGGTATCGCTTATTTGGCGTATCTGCATGGCCAAAATTCAACCAGATCGCGCTCCATATATAAACCTAAGAAAAACTGCAAACAACATTTGTCAATGTTTTTCGTGAACTTGAGATTTCGATTTTTTGAATATGCTAAATAAAGACGACACAAAATCGTCATTTATACAAATTATTGCTTACATTCTTAATAATTGAGAAACATTACTTAAAACTACATATAAAATTTTTAAAGAGAAAAATAGTTATAGAAGTGAAGCACACACGCTTTTTGTTTTAGAAAATAATTGTATGAGACGCTGCTAATTTTCCAGTTTTATAAATGAATTTGCTCTCTGACGTCCTACGGTCCCAGCCATAGCTGTCTGACGTCCTACGGCCCCAGCCAGAGGAATCTCGGACTTCCTTCGTATGAAGCTTAGAGTTTTAAAGGAAAAAATAAATCTGAAAGCTTACAGATGTACGACTGACAAATGGCTGGCAAACAAAGAAAACATAATGGCAAAGGCTAACCCTTTTAGTAAGTTGAGCTTATTACGAAACAAATGAACCAACAATATTTTGGTAGGGTAATCCGTTCAAGTTAAGCTAGACAATTGCCTCTTAAAAATCTATTTCTCCGAAAAAATCATTTTCTCAAATTATTTTCGGAGCATACTATGTACTCAATAAATCAATGAAAGTTTTTTTTCTACTATTTTTAGTTATTTCGACTTTTAGTATCAATTAAATTCAACAACATGTTACCAGCTTGTAAAAAATGATAATTAGAATAAAACATGATAATACTTTTGGTAACAAAATGGAGACTGTGTTGTATAAAGGTGTTACTAAATAAGTATTAATTTCATCTCTAGTTTGAGTACATTTATTGCACTTATTGCAGTTTAATTATTAGATTTATGCATGATTAGAGGTATAATTAACATGCGACTTGTGGCCGATTTTTGACAAATATATTTAATAATTAACATGTGTAGGACGTAGGCACATATCTTATGTTGTATTATGTTGTAATTCGTCTCGCACTCAATCGAACATAAATTATTTAATTAATCTAAAACTCAACACATGTATCAGAAAATGAGCTCTCCATGCGAGAGTAGCATATATTTTATTCAATAAACACCAACAGCTCTGACAGCTCTAACAGATCAACATTTAGCTCAATATTCACAACGAAAACTAATGTCCATCTAAATCTCTATCAAATCTCAAAAACTTTAAATTAAATAACAGTCTTTTAAAAACAACGGAATGACCATATTTCAAAATGGTCTATTGAACTAGTGATATCCACACATTCTACAAAATAGAAAAAACAATACTAGTTTCATTCAAACATACATTCAACAATCAGTATTTACATATATGTACATTCCATTACTAATGGGTTGGGGGGGTTTAAAGACTAAGAAACGGGTCGTATATGCTAGTCGGAAGAACTTCGAATGTCGGATATAAAAATTGCCTAATTATTTATATCAGTAATAAAATGATTTGCACGAGCTTCCCATCGTATGATGGGTACAATACCCGAAATGTGAAACAAAACCCAACCAATCAGAAAACCAAAACACATTCAACCACGTGTTGTTTATAAACAACAGCACGTGTTCCTAGTAGACATAAACATGTGATTCCGTACCATTAATAAATATATTTTCTAGCTATGTTATATTAAAGTACAATACCAAGACCCTATTCAAAAGAGTGAAACAACATATCAAACAAGGGACGCCATACTTTTGGAAATCTTTCAAAGTATGAGACCATCTAATGTTCCTGCTGTTAGAACTTGTAAAAAAACAACATTTTGTGTCTCCTTCGTATCATTGTCGACACATACAAGGAGCTGTCGTCTTACATTGTCAGTATCGTCGGCATCGAAAACTTCCTCTTATCAACTCCGCCTAAACCAGTGAAACCTTCGGAGAATTACTGCTTATTTATCAGTCTGATGTTTTGGATTCTTAGTTTAAACATATTTTATTGTTATATAAAACAGCAAAAAGATCAGACACAAGTAAATCATACTTATGGAGTCTTCTCCTTATATATTAAAATTCATAACAATAGTAGAGCATGCGTTACATATACGTACATACACTTTTATATAAATATAGTTACTATAATCTGCTTATCATATATTATAAAATATCATTATCACAACAAAATTGCAATGGTTTACAATGGTTGGAGGGAATGAGGAGGAGAGGTATACAGAAAGAGAGGACAGAGGAGAGGGAGAGAAAGAGAGAGATGAGTGTGGAATCAGATGTTAATTAGACAAACAGGAATCTGTTTGATTTTCTAATATAATCATATATACACATTTTTAAAAGTGTAATAGTTGAATGTACATAATTTTTCTCCACATGTTATTTATTGATCGTGAAGAAGCTTCTGTCAAAGTTTGGTAAAAATCCAGGATGTTTTAAAAACTTTAAATGCAGACTGTATGTAATGATAACTTAGAGAAAAACTGAGTCCATTTATAAGTAAAATACGGAAAAATGGGGAAAACTATTACAAAAGTTTTTGATTTACCACATACAAAAGGGGATAACCCCCCATCCTTATTTGCAAATGAACCTAATCCAGTGTATGGGTTTCTATGAAACGTCAATGACTAAAAACCCCACTTGTATTCCGAATAACATATTTTTCCTTAGAAACCACTATAGCTTGCGACATAACATTTACGTCATTATTAAAATGATCCCGTATAACTGTGGCATCAATACGTTCTTTTTCATTTTTCTACCATTGAATGTCTTTTTCATTTTTCTACCATTGAATGTCTATATATATACGGAATTTTAAATATCAAGAAGGTTTAGATTATGAGGCAAAGTCAGGTTAAAATCTAAATTTAAGTTTTAGTGATAAAGAAGAAAGAGTGTGACGGAGTGTAATCCTCAGATGTAACTGTAAATCACTACTGACGGGAAATTGACACTAGAAACTTACTGTTATAATAAAATCGGGAATTGTTTTGGAAACTAAAGACTGTTATTTCGGTTCTTTGGTGGTTTTGGCTTTTTGAATACTTTTTGATCATTTTAAGTCGAATCTGCATGTTCTACAAGATTAGCGTATTATTCGGGATTTCCACATTTTTACATAGTCTAAAGACAAGTTTCTGTTAATGATCATCACTCCAGATATTTTAAGGTCTGCGTCACGACATGATTGACCGATACCAAGTTTCTATCTCACAAACCAGAATAAATATCCTCAGTTATATTTCAAGTCTTACTAGAATTGACACTCCACCGGACTCGACACTCTACCGGTGGACTTTTACTCACTTGCTATGTGATGGGTTACTTAATCGAGCATGATATGCTTATCCGTACCATGGTGTTACTCATTTTTTTGTGGACTTTACACTGGCTTCGTAGTCCGCGAACCACTATACAACGGGCATTGGTGATTTTGACAAGGTACTGGTATATCTTGTCAGCAGGTGTATTTCAGAATATGAAGATCTACATCATGAAGTGAAGTATAACATTATAAGAATTATGTAAGTTTTGAATGTTTGGGAAAATATATTCACTGAAAATACAAGTTCACAATACATAGTGTGTAAAATGCAAAACAAGGCTTCCAGAAACACCGCCGGGGGGAGGGGGGGGGGGGGTTGTTGTTGATTGGATGCCGTTTGGATTGGAATATGATTGTTGGCCTCTTCTTTCTTTCTTTTTTTAATTTTTTTTCTTGTCATATTATAGTCAATGCTCTGAAATATTAAATGGCCAACATAACTCGTAACATCCATTTATAGAAATTACGTACGTTGTTCTTTAAAGTACTTCATACGTGGGGAAAGATTGACATTGTTGGTGAAATTTGAAGATTTTAGTATATAGAAAATATAGACATATTAATAAACACTATTAAGATTTCTCGTATTTTGTCTGTTCTGAGGTTTTTCATAGGTACACAGAAATACTTACATAATGGAAAACGTGACTTTGTGTAGGCAGCCATGAGAAAATTGGATCAAAATTTGAAACAAAATGACCAATTATAAATAATTTCTGTTATTTAAGCATAATATTTAATATATTTATAAACAAAACAGACTAAAATATGTATGTATAAATATAAGAATTACTCCCACAGACTTTGTAATCCACAATTCAATGCACATCGTGATTGTTTTGATCACCAGTTATTTTTTATCTAATATGATAAAATAAGTTGTTAATTTGTCCCAATTTTTGTTTGAAAATGCAAATTTCATTATTTGCTGAATAAGTTGTATTCCCTCCCACAGTAAGAACTTTTTACATTTCTGACGCTACATAAAATTAATATAAAGCACGTCCACTAAATGCACTATATGTACAACAAACTATTTTGCTGCAAGAAAAGACGATTTATATTAAAAGTGCTGATATAAATCTATATAACTTCTTATTCTAATTTTTTGTCTGATCAAAATTTGCTAGTGAAGAGAATTTATCTTACAGAAAGGATATGATTTGCACATTCTGATTATTTCAAAAATACCTGCAAAACTGATCTTGATATGGATGAAGAATTACAGTAATACAAACGGTTTTGGTCAATTATCAAGCATTTTGCACCATTTTTGGAATTTCGCCATCAATGATACTCAGATCTAAAACCAATTTACAGCCATATGCAAGTACCCACTAACAACAAAAGGTTGGTGTCGCCGTGATATTGGCTGCAATATCGCAAGCACGACGTAAAACAACAAACAATCAATCAAAGGGTTGGTGTTGATTTTGAATGTCCTTCATGTAAAATATTGTCTCAAAGACCCAAAATTGTATTTTTTGTTGAAACTGTCTCCCAAAACGATATAGTTTTTGAGCGAAACATATACCGAAGAAAGTTACCCTTATACCCTTACAGAAATAATTCTAAACGGTCTGCAATCTATTAGTTGTTTGAGTATATAGTCTCTGTATAATTGATGCGTATAATTTTGAGTTAGAATATAATGGGTATTATTGGGGAGTTTTAACAAGCTCTAAAGTCACCCAATTTGTAAGAAGTGACCCCCTCTCATTTTCCAAAAAGGTACTGTTCTTCGAAGTTCTGTTTCTGTAAAGCGTGTTTCATTCAAGGGCAACTGTTAAAACAAAAGGAGTCCAGTCTCTTAAATAACAGCACTATTACTGGATTTACAATAAACGTAAATCTACTGATATAAACATCCAAGTCAGATCCACCGAAGTCAGATCCATACTTTTCTTTCTATTATTATTATTTTTATTTATGTTAAATGTTGTTATTGTTAAAGTATTTCAATAAAGTTTCTGAGTTATTTCTTAAAATTGGAGACAATTAATTGAAAGACAACAAATGCGATGACTTCGACTTTATTTTTGTGAATGGGGTCAATATACCAGCATCACTTCGAAATTAACCATAAACTATCAAAGATTATACTACAGATATCATTATTTTGTCCATTGTAAATTCTTCCTGCAAATTCTTATTTCAAACGTGCGTTTTGAGGTTTCAGTCGAGAATTTTTTTTATATACTATCAAGAATTATATTCAAATTCAAATAATGAAAAAAAATTCATGTAATCCACATTAGCAAGACCTTGAATGTAATTAGGTGGGTTTGACAATTTAACAGTTTCGCACAATAGCTAATAGTAGTAAAGTGTCCAATTTTAACATAATAATAATATTTGTAAATTCCCGCTGTTGACAAATAATCGCCTCCAGTTCTCACTTCAAACACCGATTACCCACCCATTAGGGGTGGCTGTTTTAATGAAAAGTCTGTATTAGTGTATTGTTACCATGCGGTGAGCCACTAAAAAGTACGTGTCACATTGATTTTACCTGACCTCTGTACAATGGAAAGGCTAGATTTTCAGAGCGATTTTTTGCTTGGTGGAATAGAAACCAAATGGATAGCTATAAACACGACTGGTAGCAGCAGACGTTCTCTCCATTGAAAATTTTAACAAAAACGCCTCGATTTAAACATGCCTATTACAAACGGAAAATTATCAGTTAAATACGAAACGGCAGAAAAATACTGAAAAGGTAGCTAAGTGTTCCATGTGTGTCACGATCTGAGCATTTTGACATGTTACTTTTTGCGGATTGTGATCTAATTGATCTGTAATTATAATGTAAAAGACAACCAAAACAAGAGGCTGTCGAATGACAGCAAACCGGATTTTCCTGCATGGAAATGATGTTTGCAAATCTGGATTCCCAAACAGGATGAAGTAAAGAAATATAAATGAATTTTTGTAGGAATTTTTGATATTTTCCTATGAAAATCCGGTTAATAATTCTGACCTTACAAGTTGTTATTTTCAACATTATTTTATGACTTGTATATTAACAACAAACTTAATTTAAGTTTATGATTACAGAACTATTTATTCTTTCCAACATAAACTTGGCATGTATATATTTTGCATACTAACCAAAAGATGATGAAAATACGAATAAAATCTATATTAATTAGTCCGATCATATTTGTATTTGTTTGAAGATATTTTACTTGTTCCTTTCTCCGAGAGAAATACAAAAGATTATTTATAATCAGAAATGTGTTAATGCGCTTTAGACGTTATAACTCGATAACAGAATCTGATAACTGATTTGAAGGGCGCACGGGTCGACATGGATCTTACAAAATCAGGTTATGATAGGAGTGAAAAGGAAAATATACGTGGTTTAGGGGGGTCTCAAGAGTTATTATTATGGGATTGAGATTGAGAAGGTATATGGTTTGGTAAATATTACCTCTACAATTTTAATTCTATATTTTAGATGTTCTTACTTCAATATTAAAAAAAATCAGTTTCATTACAGACATCCTATCAACTGTTCTGAAAAATCAGATGTCTTACTATATATATATATATATATATATACTAGACATTGAACCCGCGCGGGCGCGGGAATATAAACATTTTTTTTATGGTGGCCATATTGACTATAAAAAGTTGTTGCGGCCACGTTATTCATGGAACAGGAACTCAATATGGATGTTGTGGTTGGCTTCCCATAAACTTTCTTGTCAAGTAGGTGGTATCAACTGATAGTTTCATGTCTATATATGATGTAGTATTCCATAAATGGATGTTAATGCAAACTTTAACCAAAGTCATTGAAGCGTGAAATGTAGGTCAACGCGACCCAATTGTCATATGCGGCTGTTCGTTACTACCGAAGATGTATCCACTGATGAAGTAGACTGTACGCCACGTAGAATTACCAAAATGGACCTTAAGGTTCCATCAAAGTCAAAATCTATGACGAAAACACAACCACATAAATTGTCAATATTTTTATTGTTAAAATTAATTCTGAACTGGAACTTGATGAAAAGTTCATTTAATACACATTTCATAGTGCATTACCTTTTTCCTTCAGAATAAATATGAAAGTAAACATTTCCTTAGTGGCGGATGAATTTTTCAAAAGATGCCGTGAGTTTGGTAGAGCAAATTTTTGGAAAATAATTGTTCCAATTGTTCCATTGCCATCATGGGCAGGGCAAGTGAGGCTTAACTCACAAATATATCCAATAATCAGACGATAAAAGCATTTTTAGTGTGTGTCTGCGTGGGCTGTCCACGTTTATATTTATCAAAGATGTCCGAGATAAATTTCGCCGTTAATGATAAAGATGACCATTTGTTAAAAATATTTTTATCTAGGGCTTACAGAGAATTGTATGGTAGAGATACATTTAGACAGGTCAAATGACAAATAATGTGAAAATAGTTAATGGTTGGTTTTATCACTTTTTGAAAGGTAAACATCCGAGCAATCCAAAAAACAGTTAGGAATTCCTCTGAACTTTACCTTACTTCTTCATAATCTTCAAAGTTCATAACCTTTACAGTTAGGAGAAATTGGTTATTGTAGAAAAACAATCCATGAAGCGGAAACATCCCACTCGAAGGAGAATATTTTTAATTTGTTTTATTCTTTTTCCGTAATTTCAAACAGAAAGACATTTAAAATATGTGCATACTTATTTATTTAAATCAATGTGTTAAAATGGTGCATTCGAGAACCTTCTAAAGGATATGTTGGGAGAATTCTTATCGGAAATGTGCATAAAAATTCCATTTGCACATAAATAAAACTGCAGTTTAAATTTATAAATGCAGATTGTCAAATCCGATAATAACCTTTATAATCTGAACCATACATCGTTTATTTTAAACCACGCATTTTGCCGCCTATTCGGCTAATTCGTAAATTTAGTATTATAGATATTAACTTAAGAACAGCTTAGAAAAAAATCAATCATTTAAAGAAAGACAACTCCAACTGTTGTAACAAAAGTTGTGTGTGGAGAGATCAATGAGCCAAACAATGAAAGAATATATAATAATGATATTTTACAATATAAAGAATGATGTAAAATGGATAAAGAGAAAAAATACCGACTACAGGAAAATAACAAGTTGAAAAATAAAATTGCTCTAAAAATCAAGAAAATGATGGTAGAAAAATAAAATTGCTCTAAAAATCCATTATTTCAAATATATTTAATTAAATTGCTTTGAACAAACTTTACAAAAGACACGTATGTTACTTGCACTTTATAACCTTAACAAAAAAGAGTTTTCTCTTTGCTGTTTTGAATATCTGACCTTAAAAATATCAGCCTCGCAAGGTATTAAAGAATAAATGCTTTTACCTGAACAGAAAAATGGGACAATTAACTGAATACAGAATTTAAGCCCCAATCCTGACTCTCATCAATACATGTAAATATGAAAAAAGCATTATGATGAAACAAAATACTTGGTTTTAGTATATTTATTCTTGAAAGAAAGCGTTTCCTGATGGGTAATTTTCTCTCTTCATTAAAGAAGATGCGCCACATTATGTAATGGAACTATTCCCCGATTGTCATGACAGAATTGGCATACATGTATATAAGCAGGGAAATAATCTATGTGAACAACATAAAATTGTGTATGCATGTAGGTGGTGAAGAGTTTTCCCTATTACGTGCAATAATTTCTTGTGTAACAAATATATACATTGTTCGGCTTGAGGATCTAAACAGTTACTCAGATATTTAAAGTCGGAGGAGCTTGACCCCTGGGAACAATAACCAAAAGTAAATTTAGTATATAAGTTTCTATGACTTAACAAGATTGCTACACGTAGCCATATGTCCCCCGCCGCAGAGAAAATTCGAGCCCCACAAGATATACAAAATGTGTATTACTAGTATTGAAATGGTGACACACTATGGATGTCAACAAATAATAAAAAAAAATGCAGTACAATACAAATAAAATTTTGCGTTCACAAAGTATTCCTGTAGTGTCACATGCACAAAACATTAAAGTCCCCTAACTCCCATAAGTACATATGGTGACTAATAGTCCTACAAAATTTTAACGAAATTCCTACCAGAAATCTCAGAGGAATTGCGCTGACAAAGTGTTCCTATAGTGTTGAATGTATAAAAAAGTTAAAGTCCCATAACTCCCGTTAAATTTGTCAAATCAAAAGGGCGGTGTAATAGGATCAAGTACAAAAGGTGACTAACAATCCTACAAAATTGGAACGAAAGCGGTCTCAGGGGAGATGCGCTGACAAAGACGGACGGACACACGGACCCAAACCATTACTATGTCCCTCCGTCGCGATGCGGCGGGGGACAAAAAATCGAGTTATTTTGCTGAATTTTTCTTTGTGTACTTTTACAATAAATAACTCGTCGACATGATTTTTTACAACCACACACTTCTATACTACAATAACGACTTTGTAAATTGTTCTGTTTCTGTTATTCCTATGCTTACGTCTCCTGTAATCCAATATCTATAATTTGTTTGACATTTCTTCAATTTTCTAATAAAGCATAAGAATTTAGTTGACCATAAACATCTTTACCAGTTCTCCCGTGAACAAAGCTACATGACAAACGGGTTATGACAAAATCTAAAACAAACGTACCAATTAGTAATTCATTATCAGTCATCAGCGACAATATTGTGAGATTATTGACAAATCTTCCCAGAAAGCTCATCATTAGGAGTCGTGTTTTCCAACTAATTTACACACTACCTTGTTATTTGTGTCATTTCAAAGATTTGTTATTTGCAGTTCTTATTTCACTTTCTTCTTAAGTTAATAAACTGAAACCAATTTCAATTAGTATATTGAAATAAGACTGGATAAACGAACAGTTCAAACAAGAAATTATTACAACTGGAAGCAATCGTATCTATATAATTGAAAAGTCTCATTGCGATTGATTGGCTTTTCAGCAGATTTAAGAAGTTTTCATCAAAACGTATGTCAGCTCATTTTATATCCAACTTCAATGTCATCTGCAAAAATGTAGTTTTATTGGAAGTCTTTTATTATACCAATATTGAAATAAAAAATAAATTAATAAAGGAAATTTTATACTCATTGGTAGCCTGTGAGCTGGATAATAATCCAAATTCGTGTGTTTTATTCAATACAAGATACAATTTCATTGCGAATTGTGTTCCATACCAAGATATTCTTTCGAAACTGCAGCGTGGAAAAACGACAGGATAATTATAAATAAATGAGCAAACGAATATCTCAATAGAAGCAATCAATTTCAGTCTAATAGATTTATATTAATTAATGCATCCGTTCGCGCTAAAAACAACTCATAGTTATGGTGCCACACACACGACCGTGCCTGAGAACACGTGCATTCAAATAAATACTTCGGGCTTTTGTAAAACAAAATCAATTCTTAATAATATTTTTATGAAGTTTATGTGGGCACAGCTATTTTAAAAGAATAAAAAATAAGCAATAAATATTTATTCAAATTTACCCCCATGTTAGTCAAATGAACTATTAAATATTTGTCAGTAAATAAATACGGCAATTTGTGTCACCTGCCAACAAATAAAATAATAGTAACATTGTAAGATCACATGTACCCAACACAATAGAACGTTTGGTTGATATAAAAAATTACTCTTTCATACAAACGGATCATTACCAGCATGGACAATTTTTGAAGCTTTTTACAGTATATATAATATATATATTTAGTGATTTTTTTTAATTTGCGTAATTTTCATTTTGTTGAGAGTCACATTTGGATGAAGCACTGTTGACAATGCCGATAGGCTTTGAAATATAAAATATAAGAATTTGTTTTAGTGAAACTTGTAGCATATTATATCTTTTGTCTAACTTTCAAAAATTCTGTACTATGGTTGATAGGGCCAAATACTTTTCTTTTGCCCAAAATTACTCAAAGACTCAATAATATAGCAAGGTTGCATTTATGTGTAAAAGGATTACATGTAATATACATCCCATACCACAGATAGGTTTATGACCGCCAGTAACAAAATCAATGTCACATACAACACCAATCATTGTATGTATAAATAAATAAATAAATAAATAAATATACACAAAGTATTACAATTTCTTTAAATGGCACAAGTCTCCTTAATGCACATCTTCATAAACATTTTGCCAAGTTCCCAGGATCTAGTTTTAAGTGTAAAAAGAGTTTATTACACTTTATAAATAACATTTTTGTGAAAAATGACAGTAAGTTTAACAACATGTGAAATCTTGACAAAATTCTTCAAATGACATTATACCCCTTTATGCATCTTTTCAATATGTCCACATACATTCTTCAAAGTTTTGAAGATCTGGGTTAAAACCTATATGTGTTAATCACAAAATAAGTATCCTATTATCCCCGACTGCCCATCCAACATTAAACACTATAAGCCAGATTTTCACTACCTTCAACCCTACCAAAAATTGCCCATCTTCCACAGGCATTTGTTTTACACAAATAACAGCCCAATACATTACAAGGCCTGTGCCATATACCTAAACATTCTTATTTAATATACAAGATTCTTCACATTTTCTTTTGGATGGGAGGGGGGTTTGGGGTTTGGTAGGGGTGGGGGTGCTCATGTCAGACACTTGGTACATGCTGCAACATTCAGACCATGAGGCATTTATGTACATTTAGTATGATTTGTATTGGTCTTATATCTTCTGAAATATAAAGCTTTTACACACCTGCTGTGAGATAGCAAAGACGTTAACTCCTTGGTAGAACTATTGGAGTTGTCTCCTATATTATATTTATTGATATTTTCAAAGGCAATTACAAATTTACATAATAAGGATTAATTTCTCTTAATATGATGTGTTTTAACTAAATATGTGAACACCATGGTATCAGTCTGTTTCTGCCAGATAATCCATTACAGTGCTATCTATGTCACACACGTGTGAAAAAAATCTAAGCAGTGAAAATATGTTAGTTTAGTTTTATTACTTACTTAAATTCCTAATCCTTTGCCATTGTGATTTAAATGAAAGAAAAAAAAAACTACAAAATTCAATGCTCATAGCACCATTTAAATTCTATTAAATGTTTGATTTTTTCTGGGCCATTTTTATTATCAATAATATTAGTTTTGTTTAAGAAGGCAACTTAGTGAGTGGCCCATTTCAAAATTTCATTCTGATTGTCCAGCGTTTGATCAGAAATACAATTTTCTGAAAATGGACCCTCCAGAGCAGTAAGTCGCTCCTTTTACTGGAGGATACAGTATTCATTTTGAGACACTCCAAGACTTACTTAGTGTCTATGTTTTAGAGCTATAATTTTTTTTGGAAAATAATGAAAATAGTAAAAGTTATTAATTTTAACCAAAACCAACTAGATCAGTAGATTTCTTGTATTTTTAGTTAATTATTTGATGATGACAGAATTTCTTGATAATCAATATATTTTGTTGTTAATTGCTGTCTTCTGAAGTTATGCATATGGAGAACTTTAGAGCCACACTAAGTCTTCCTTATATGAGATGCATTGTACTTAATCAAGATAATCAAAAAAAATTACTGAAGTAATTATCTTTGTCGAAAGTTGGAGGAGGCACCATCCTCCTCCGACATAATGAAATTTACGGGCATGCAACCAAATATTCAAACTTTAGAATCATGTAAGTGTGGTACAAATTTGGCATGGTACTTTCAAAGATTCAAAACATTTTTTTACTTGAATTTCCCATTTCCATGATTTCCATATTCTCTTAGGTAATGAACCCTAGACATGATTTTGAAATGAGACCACCCCTGTCAAAGTCGTAAAAGTTTCATCACAATTTGCCAAGTTGTTTCAGCAGAGAAAAATTTATTCATGTTTAACTAAATTTAAAATTTTTAGTAACAACATGCAATTGGTCCAAGTTCAGGATGAGTACACTTTGGTAACAAAAGCATCAAAAAGGCTTGTGACAAAATATCAAGCCGTTGTGATGAGTAGTTACAGAGAAAAGTATGACAAAAATTTTTGTTACAGACAGATGCACGCAAGGATGGAACCACAAGTTAAAACAGTATAACCCCCTCTGGGGTATAAAAATAGCATGTAATTGTTTTAAAATCTACTACAGATAATTAAGTTTAAACTAACTAGAAAATGTGTCTATAACACACGGATGCCCAACCCTAAAAACAATATAGTTTTTGTAATATTGACCTAAATAGGAAAGAAATGACCAGTTATGAAAGTAAAAAATGAAGTTTATAATGGAGCAAAACTGTGTTGTACTATACAAGAGGACTGTAGTGGCGAAATATCATTGATATATTACTATAGGTTTCTGAGAAATGTACTATATAAGAGGACTGTGGAGGTGAAACATCATTGATATATTACCATAGGTTTCTGAGGAAATGGACCTAAACATAACCTTAAGCAAAGTCATTGTATTATGAAATCCAGAGCAATGTGACCCAAATATTGCTGAATATCGTAGTACTATACAAGAGGACTGTAGCGATGAAAAATCATTGATATATTACCATAAGATTCTAATTGACCATAATGTAGTAAAATATCATTTAAAACTAGGTTTCTGAGAAATGAACCTACATGCAAAATTAACCAAAGTCACGGAACTATGAAATGTAGGTCATAGCCACCCAAGTGTTGCTGAACTGCGTTGTACTATACAAGAGGACTGTATTGGTAAAATATCTTCGATATATTACTATAGGTTTCTGAGAAATGTACCTAAACACAAAACTTAACCAAAGTCACTAAATCATGAAATGTAGGTTATAGCGACCCAGTTGGGTCCTATCTTAAATTAAAATTTGTTTTTGCACATAAAAACGTATATGTCTCCCCCTGATTGCATGTTATCAAGAGGGAACATAAACAAGTTCTGATATCAAATATGCAATTAATTGGATTTCATAATGAGTCAGAAAGAAAGAGGTGTCAATATTCCTCTCTAAGCATGAATATTAATTTCTTCCATCCTGTCCTAAGGCAAAATGGCTATGTCCATATTTTATGCTGGTCAACCCTTAGAAATTGATTTTTCCCAAAGAACAGAAGACATGCATATCTGCATACCCTTACAAGCACTCCTGCCAAGTTTCATCCAAATCTGAAGTAGGATGCATGAGTTAGAGTTCTGACAAAATGTCTTCCATCTAGTCCTAAGGCAAAATGGCTAAGTCCATTATTTACCCCGGTCAACCCTAAAAAGTTGATTTATCGGTAAGTCAAGAACACATGCACATGCAGAAACCAGTATTTCTGCCAAGTTTCATCCAAATTGGAAGTACGATGCATACGATAGAGTGATGACAAAATTTCCTCCATGTACTCCTCAGGCAAAATGGCTAAGTCCATAATATACCCCAGTAAGCCATTAAAAATTGATTTATTGCAAAGTCAAGCAAGAACATATGCACATGTTCTTACCCTTATTAGTAATCCTGCCATGTTTCATTCAAATTGGAAGTACGATGCATGAGATAGAGTGATGACAAAATTTCTTCCATCTGGTATTAAGGCAAAATGCCTAAGTCCATATTTTACCCTTGTAAACCGTCAAAAATTGATTTATCCTAAAATCAAGAAAGTATCCACATCTACATATCCTAACAAGTATTCCTTCCATGTTTCATCCAAATCCGAAGTATGATGCATGAGATAGAGCAATGACTAAATTTTGAGATGGACAGACAGACAGAGACTGTAAATCAGAGGCTCCTAGGAGCCTGTACCACTCACCTGGTTTACAAATAGCCCAAAAAATCTCGTTTAAAGACTAGACTGTCTATTTTGCCCTTTGAAGATGAAATGATAAATCTTTGTAGAAGACCTCAAACACATCATTTGTACAGATTAACAAAGCTTTGGATTTGTTCAAATTGGAAACAAAAATTGCCAATGGCAATGTTTTAGCCATATCAAGAAGATTTGAGGACACTTTGTGGAGGACTTCACAACAATCATTTGTACCAAGTTGCAGTTTGGTTAGTTGGTTAGGTACAAGTTGAAAGTGACAGGTTTATGTCTATTGAAAAGTTTTCTGAAAGTTTTAGTGTAAGAGTTTTAGTTCAAAATTCTTTTTTGTAGAGGTATTATTTTTTAAATCTGACAATTATTATGTATAATTGTAACCCCATTCAAACCCTCATAAAAACCTAAGAAATATTCAAACCCAGATGGTGTCAATCTCTTTGATTCCTTTATCCATTTTAATTTGTTTACTTTACAATCAATCCTTTATTGTATGCTATCAGTTAATTGACATTTGTTAAGTAATTAGACAAAGGGAGGCAAGACAAATTTATAATGCAGATTATCTTCCTTTGCGACAAATTGCACAGATAATGAAAATATTTCCGATTTTGCTTAAAAAAACACAACAGATTGATGAGTTATTTTCACTTCCAACTTTGTTGAATTGTTGCTGCTGTTACAACAGTGAAGTTTTTTATCATTTCATCACAAGATTTTCCTTTTCCCAATGACAATTTTACAACAATCTGAAACCAGAACCGAGACCAGTCAGAAATGATAGGGTGACTTCAACTTCGCTCTTGGGGTATCCTCACGGCGATTTTTTCTTGTGCAAGGTGACTATTACAGCCACTTCGCCCAGATTGGTGAGCCTTGTAAGAAGTACCTTTGTGCATAGCTCTGTCCTTTGATGGTTTTGGTTTTTTTTTTTTCAATTTCCTCTTTTTCTATTTTTGTTTCAGATTTCAATATTTTAGGTGTCGGGCAACACTGATGAATTGTAAATCCAAATGTGCAAAACTTCTAGATTAAAAGTCGAATAATAGAATTTATTGTTTCTCTGGAAGACATGATTGAACAAAATCAGGTTAATTTGATTGTATAAGTTACAAATTAACTACTGTAAATTTAGAAAATATTGCGAAAATATTTTATTATTGCGAATCTTCGACTGCTCAGGAAAATGCGACTTTTAATTATTACAATTCTTATCCTGTCGCATTTTTGCAATAATTTCTGAATTTACAGTAATTGCATCTATCAGCCAAGTAATTAGATAATTCAAATTGATTAGGCCATTTATTTTTAATTAGTTGGTTTACGGATCAGCCGACCCAATTTTGCCGATTTGAAGAAAAAAAATAAAATCAAAAGTTTGGTTTTTTATTACCGCCGATCCTCTGAAATCAGCCATCCCAAAAATAAAAATAAATTAAAATCCTTTTTGCATCAAAATTTCATAAAAGATTATAATCCAGTTCATCAAAAAAATAGATTATCCATCAATAAAATACTTGTAAACATGATCAAAAAATAAAATCTATTTATAGCCATTAGTTGATGTCAATTTCCAAAATAAGTTTTATGAAATGAATTTCCTAATAGAATCAATGCAGCTTTTATGTTCGTTTTGTATGAATATCTTGATTCTGTAAGATATTGAATCCCCACATTTTCTAAATGAAAACGTATGTTGTCGTAGTTGACGAGTCGGATCCCTTAAAAAGGGAACGGCAGATGATTAAGGTAAAAACAGCAAAAGTCTTAAACTGACCATTTGCAACCTTTGTATATTTGGCAAAATAACCAAGATTGTTCAAAATCAGTATTCATTGAACATGATTGTCTCTCTTTTTTTTCTCAACCGACCGACTCTATTTTTTTTTTTTTAAAAAGCCATAAACCAATTAAATGAAAACAAATGGCCTTGTGGAATCCAAATTCTGAATAAAGGGCTTCGCTAGACTGCAACATGTTTCTTTTGGCACCTTTAACCTCTTGTATCTCAAAAACTACAAATGTATAAAAGATAGAAAAAAGATGTTGAGATACTAATGAAAGCATTCACCAAGATGAAATAAAAGTAAAAAATCCCCATTAAAATTGGATGAAAAACAAAAAAATTTACATATAAAGGCTCATTGCTTGATGTATCCTTTTCACCCGTTCTATCTCAAAAACTGTAAAAGAAAGAAGAAATATGAGGGGTATAACACTGGAAACACCCATCAAGATGAATTAAAAGAAAAAATCCCCATTAAAATTGGATGAAAAATAATTTTTTTTTTACACATCCTGCAAAATAGCCAATTTTACCCCCTTTAATCCCTTTTATCTCTGCAATGACAAAAGTAATACAAAACGCTTGAGTAACTTTCATTGTATTTCTTATAGAGAACCATTAAAAAACTAGAGGCTCAGTGGGCTGAAACTGTATCACTCATCTGACAAAATGCTTCTACAAACTTCCATTAATTCTTTGGTTGAATTTGCTTCAAAAGTTTCAGAGCAGATGATCAAAAAATATTTTTCTCATAGGGTCCAAAGTTAAAAGTATTTCCCCCCTGGCGGCCATGTTTTTCTCAGATTTGAACATAATGAGCCAACTTTGTAAAGGACCTTCCATACATCATTCCAGCACAGTTTTATTCAATTTGCTATTATAGTTTTAGAGGAGATGATCAAAATAAGTATTTTTCCATAGGCATGTATGTTAAACTATGTTCCTGCTGTCAGCCATGATGTTTGTCGCATTCGAATGAAATGAGCAATACCATACATCATTCCAGAACAGTTTGGTTAAATATGCTTCGATAGATTCAGAGGAGATGATCAAAATATGTTTGTCCGATAGTGTCCAATGTTAAACTATGTCCTGTGCTGGCGGCCATGTTTTTAAACAGATCGCAAAAAATTTTTATTAATCTTTGTGAGGAACATTCTATGCATCATTCCTGTAAAGTTTGGTTTAATTTTATTTAGTAGGTTCAGAGAAGATGATCCTTAACATATTTTCCAATAGGGTCCAATGTTAAACTATGTCCTGCGCTTGCAGCCATGTATTTTGGCGGATCGGAAAAATTTCTGCAATATTAGTAAAGGTTCTTCCATACATCATTCCTGTAAAGTTTGTTTAAATTTGCTCAAGTAGTTTCAGAGAAGATGAACTTTAACATGTTTTCCCATAGGGTCCAAGTTAAACTATGTCCTGCGCTGGCAGCCATGTTTTACCGCAGATCGGACAAATTTCGGCAAACTTAGTAAAGGACCTTCCATACATCATTCCTGTAAAGTTTGGTTAAATTTGCTCAAGTAGTTTCAGAGGAGATGAACTTTAACATGTTTTCCCATAGGGTCCAATGTTAAACTATGTCCTGCGCTGGCAGAAATGTTTTACAGCGGATTGGAAAAATTTCAACAATCTCAGTATAGGACCTTCCATACATCATTCCTGTAAAGTTTGGTTAAATTTGCTAAAGTAGTTTCAGAGGAGATGAACTTAAACATGTTTTCCCATAGGGTCCAACGTTAAACTATGTCCTGCGCTGGTAGCCATGTTTTACCGCAGATCGGAAAAATTTTGGCAATCTTAGTAAAGGACCTTCCATACATCATTCCTGTAAAGTTTTGTTAAATTTGCTCAAGTAGTTTCAGGGAAGATGAACTTTAACATGTTTTCCCATAGGGTCCAAGTTAAACTATGTCCTGCGCTGGCAGCCATGTTTTACCGCAGATCGGACAAATTTCGGCAAACTTAGTAAAGGACCTTCCATACATCATTCCTGTAAAGTTTGGTTCTAGAGGAGATGATCAATATGTGAAAGTTTACGGACGACGGATGCCATGTGATGGCAAAAGCTCACATGGCCTTTGGCCAGGTGAGCTAAAAAGGTTCAAAAATTAAGGTGTGTCTGTTTTAGGCCCCTTACAAATGTATATCTCTAAAATGGTGAGAGATAGTGAAAAACAGATCCAGCACAAGTTTTTCCATTTTTATCAAGGAACATTATACACCAAAAATAATAAAAATCGGATGAAAATTTTAAAAGTTACACCAAAATTATCAAAAAACTCTTAATGACACCCAGCCTGAATCGCTCACCTGGATTTTAGGTGACCACAACTAACAAAACGCTTCTAGATTAGATCTGTTAGGAATTGTTCTACAATGCCCAGCACTTATAGAAAAGATATGGAAAGAATTCTTTCAAGGTCCAATGTTAAACTAAGTCCAGGTGTGGCAGCTACAAATGTAGCTTGGATTCTAATGGGCATGAAAACATAACTTTTGTAGCAGAAATCTTCATGCAACAAAAACATTTCATTTGGCTTAGTATTTTCTGACAAGAAGACCTTTCTACAAATTTCACCGTAGTGTCCAATGTAAAACTAATCCGGCTGTGGCGGCCATCTTGAATTTCCGATCGGTACAAATAAAAAAAATTTTGTAGAGGTTCATCCATTGCTTCTTCATACATAAAAATAATTCAATTGGCTTGATAGTTTCTGACGGGAGAACCTTTGTACAAATTTCCCATAGCGTTTGATGTTAAACCAAGTCTGGCTGTGGCGGCCATATTGAATTTCCGATTGGCACATAAAACATATATTTTGTAGTTGTCTATCAAATGATCATTCACACATCAAAACATTTCAATTGCCTTGGTTGTTTCTGACAAGAAGACCTTTGTACAAAATTTCCCATAGAGTCTAATGTTAAACTGCAGCAGCCATCTTGAATTTCTGATCGGCACAAAAAACATATATTTTGTAGAGGTTCATCCAATGCTTGTTCATACATAAAATCATTCCAATTGGCTTGGTAGTTTCTGACAAGAAGAGCTTTGAAGATAAGTCCAACAGACTGAATTATCTGCCCCTGGTAGCCATGTTGAATATCCAATCGGCACAAAAAACATAGCTTTTCTGCAGAACCTACAAATTAACATTCCTGCCAACTTTGGTTCAATTTGAACTAGTGGTTCCAGGCGAGCTAAAAATGGGAGGGGCCAGATTTCCCAAAATCAATCCAACCTGTATTTCATTTGGGGACCAATGTGGTAAAATATTATAAGGAAATGTTTCCCAAAATCAATCCCAACCTGTATTTCATTTGGGGACCAATGTGGTAAAATATTATAAGGAAACGTTCAATAGAACAAAAGTAAACTAGACATCAATGAGATGGAATCCATCTCTGTGGGCCCTGCTGTAAATAACTTGTGGTCAAAGGGGTTCCCACATTTGACCTCAGTTATTGACCTTGACCTTTGCCCTAGAGATTTACACAATAATCGCGACACCCCTTTTGACAGTGATGAATAACCATGTCAAGTATCTTCACTTTACTTCAAACCATTCTCAAGTTATAGAGCAGACACGATCTTTAATGTAAGACATGGGGTTCTCAACTTTGACCTAAGTTTTTGACCTTGACCTTTGACCTACAGAGTTGTACATACATTGTGACACACCCTCTGGTGCTAGTGAATATCCATGCCAAGTATAAACTTTGAAATCATAAAGGTTCTCAAGATGTAGAGCAGACACAATTTATAACGGATAGAGGGATGAACAGATGGATAGACAGATTGATCACTATAGGGCGACTGCAAACAAGCGGTGGGGTCCTAATGAACTATCTATGGATGCCGACGACAGCCTCATACCATAATACGACCACAAATATGCTGTCGTATAAATATGTTACAGGGACCAAGGTTTGCAGACAATATAGTTCGTGTTGATTTCATGCTTGAGAAATGATGATAAAAACAATAATCTATAAAAAATATTATTATTTCTTTTTCTTAGCAGGTATTCTAGTTGTCACTGTGTCTATAATGTCATCTAGATTTTCTAGTAATTCTTCTTTAGTTTTGGTAAACATACTGAACTTCCATAATTGTTTTAACTCATTCAATGTTCCCTGATATATAGGTCCTTTAGGAATATCTTTCCCTATTAAATCATACCCTGTGATTGGAAACACGGGTGGCTCCCATTTCATAAATTTGCTAAGAAGTTCTTTTTCACCTCTATATTTTAAAAGTTCAGATATTCTCTCAAATATTTTCTTTTTCTCACCAGGACTGTCTATAAATAGAAACTGACAATATCTCCATGGATCACCATCATATGAATCGTTTCTATGATTAACAATAAAGGATCCCAACTGTAACTCATCCCTTGACATCTTCAATCTTGCATTCAATATATAAACCTGAAATATAAAATCACATGTAGGTAAGCCTGTATTGCTCACTTTGCATTTCCATCAAACTATCAATTTATTATTAAATTTTTGACAATGAGATAAATAAATATTGAAGTATGTACAAATTTCAGGGTCCATGGAATTGATATATATATATATACCAATGGTAATGCAAGAGTATTCTTTATATCATTGATTTATCATTAATGGTTGAATTTGCTATGTTTGCAGAGGCATGGACAAGTATAGCTAATTTATACAAGCAGTTTTTTGGAGAAGAATATTTTTAATTTACTTTTTAATATTTAGCTATGTTTAATATCATACCAGACATGCCAGATAGGATTACTGAATATGAATTATTTGATAGAAAAGCTGGCAAGCTGGTGTTCCACTTGGCCAGATATAGACTTTTTTATATTCAAGCTAATTGGGAAGTTTAATTAATGCACAGATCATCATGCAGCATTTTATGCTTTGAAAAAACATCACATTAACTCTTATAGTCACCTGAAAATTTTATAATATTTAAATTTGACCATTTTTAAGCAGAGCTCACTATTGTGAATTTAAAATTAATTTTTGGTTTTCAATTATGACGGTATGGCTTAAATAAATGGGGATGTCTAAAGCAATTGCCTTTCTTATTGTTTTAAACAGTGTAAAATTTCATACTCGGAAGGTACAAAGTTTCATCTTCTTACTATTTCAGAAGTTTGTAATTTGGACATTCAACAAAATAAGGAATAATTTTTATTGTAACATTCAGCACTATTTTAGGGTTTCAACAGCAAAATTTCTTTTTCATTTTTTGTTTTAAGTAAAATTTTAACCTGTTCTTCGTCAGCTAAAAGAGCTGCTAATCTTGTCATTGGTAAAGGTTGAAGTCCTTCAGTTAAGGTACACACCCGATGATACTCCTCCTTCATTGTATTCTGTGGTAGTCCTAAAATTTACAACTTTAAAATATCTATGCTGCTAAAACTTTATATATCACAAAAAACCTTTACAAAATCAAATTTTGTGTTTACATGACATTATGTCACTAGTAAATTTGATCTATGACACAGTTTTTTTATACATGTATTGAATTATTTTGGGTAAAATGCAGTTTTGTATATCAGTAGAATTAAACATAGAATCCAACAGAAACTAGATGTACTGTGAGCAAAGCTCACAAAGGATATCCCCCGCTTTGAAGTCCAATTATCTCCCTTGTGGGATATCTGAAAGCAAAGATTTTTTTTCATGCACATCTTTGGATGATGTACTTCCTTTCTGTAAAGTTTAGTTGAAATCCATAGAGCTGTCTAGGAGTTGCGCTTACGAGGTTCATACAGAACAAGTATAAAGGATCGCGCAATGCCCACGTTTTTTGACGGAAGCCCACCAACTATCCGATCCACGTTGGCTGGTTATTGTCCACGTTGAACGTGGGCATCCGTTATCAGGTGAAAGTTCGTTTTGACTGTGGAAAAACACGGTGGACGGTCAGCAGATCGATATAATAAAACGGGTTAAAAATTGACGTTATGTGTTCTTTAATACCAGAATTATTAATTTAATTCCAATCCTTTTCATAATTATATAATTTTATATGCAGTCGGGAGTTGTTTTATGTTCATAATAACAGATTTGTCCAATATCAGTGTCAGCATAAATAAATGGGTCATCCTGTAGACTAGATAATGATTGACAATAATCTTGACCGCGGTATATTGTTTGAAGTAACAGGTCAAGGTATTATGGATTACAAGGAAGGCGTGGTATATCGATGATTTGTAACATGTATTGACAAGTGTCAAATTATGTACCTGTGACAAGACCACACAATTCTCGTGCAAAAACTGGGGGGAAAGTATATGACAGTATGATAAAATCTTCAATCAATACAATTTGGAAAAATAACTTGTATGGTATATTGATTTTTTACTGTGTACTTCTTAAATAAAAAACAAATTAAGATACATGTAGTTTTATCAAATATTGCGGCAGACGAAATTTTTTGTTTTTGCTTAGGACTATTTTATAAATGGAGCAACAAACCGCATAACATCGTTAGAAGATAAAATAAGTTTTAGTTTTTCAAAAGTTGAATAATTATTTATACTTGGCTGTATTTCAATGATGCTATTGAAGTATTAAAATAAAAAATAATACATTTGTTCTATTACTAATCCTTGTGCTCTCTCCTTAACCCATTGTCGGAAACTCACGGCCAGTCGCCGAAAGTGGAAGGTAAGCGTAAGCGGGACCGGCCGTGGCTTTCAAACGATGTTCTTAACCTCATTTTTTCTTTTTTCATACCGTATAAAATATTTTACCTTTAAAATATTAGAATGAACTGCAATCTTTGCATGTTTTTTTTAATGAGAATTAATGTTTAGAGATTCTCCTTTCCCTCTCTGTAGATTTTTATGTTATATTTTTCTATAAACTTTATGTTTCAATCGTCTGGCAGATAAAGGTAGGTATACACATCTATAACAAAAACCTTGGTCTCGTAAATGTATAATAAACACAGGTGTCAAAAATCAATCTGTCCATTACCTTACAACAATTCAAGCGAATCTCCTATATATTACGTTTGAAACAACAACTTGTTGATTAACATGTGAATAATTAAATGTACACGTGTATAAAACATTTTAATCCAAAGGATATTGAGTTTTTTGTAATAAATATCTGTATTTAAAAATCACAATGTTTTTTTTTTATAATACAATGCATTGAAGAATTACGCAATTAAGGAAAAACTAGTGTTGACAAAGTATTGTGTATTAATTTATAATTTCGAAATTATAGTTTTGAAGGGTAGGCAATGTTTTAATATTTAAAGTTCTGAAAATCCACTTCAGACCTTCAGCATCTATTCCATACTACATGTAGATTTATATAATTACCGGTAACACAATCATACTCTGAAATCACGCTTAAATCGTAAGCTAACAATTAACACCTTCAGTTTGAGTAACAGGTGTGTTGTAAGGAAGAAATACATGTTAATCAAAATTATTTTTTCTTTTATTTCATACCGTATAAAATAGTGTACCTTTCAAAAATTAGAATGAACTGCACACTTTGCATATTTTTTTTTAATGAGAATTAATATTTAGGGATTCTCCTTTCCCTCTTTGTAGATTTTTATTTCGAGGTATATTTTTCTCTAAACTTTATGTTTCAATCTTCCACAATACCAAACAGCTTGACGTCTGGCAGATGAAGGTAGGTATACATGTCTACATGTATAACAAAACCTTGAACACAGGTGTCAAAAATTAATCTGCCATTACCTTATAACAATGCAGTGAATCTACTATATATTACATTTGAAACAACAACTAGTTGATTAACATGTGAATAATTAAATGTACACATGTATAAAACATTTTTATTAAAAGGATAATGAGCCTTTTCTAATAATTATCTGTATTTAAAAATCGCAATGTTTTTATATATTAATACAAAAATGCATGCGTTGAAGAATTGCGCAATTAAGGAAAAACTAGCGTTGACAAAGTATTTTTCGTGTGTTTTTATAATATCAAAATTATAGTTCTGAAGGGTAGGCAATGTTTTAATATTTAAAATTCACTATAGATCTTCTATGACTATTTATTCCATACTATATATATATATATATAATTACTGGTAACACAATGTTACTCTGAAACCACGTTTTAATCGTAAGCTGATAATTAACACCTTCAATTTGGAATAACAGGTGTGTTGTCAGGAAGAAATACTTTTAATAAACAAAATTATATAAAAACTCACTGCAACTACGCAGTATTTGGACATTCCAAATGAGAAAGTATACCTAGTTGTATTTACGATTGACACTGACATTCTCAGAAACGTTTTTTTTTTTTTTCTTCTTCTCAGAAACGTAACTCACCTGAACAAGAAAAATAATTAGTATGTAGCTAATCAGTGCACTTTATTAAAAATAAATAGTTGATCATAATTACATTGAAAACAATTGAAGCAATGGACTCTGTTGTTACTGGCGTTAAAGGTAACAATGGATAAATTACTAATACCGCAGACGCCAGAATAAACAATGACACATTTTTATGACACACCTGAACACCTGTTGTGTTTACCCTCATAAAATATACGATTTTAAACATAAAAAACTTGGGATTGTTAACACAATAATCTCTTTAAAAATACGTTCAAATTGATCAAATTCGTCCAGTTAACCCATATATTTTTGCGTCCGCGATCGTACCAATCTGCCCACCGTGGTTTTCCTCGTTCAATGAGAAGTGCCCTTGAAGGGAAACGGGATTTAGAGGAAGAAACACTGACTGTACTGTATATAATGATTAAGCCAAAAAAAAATAGAAGTCCAATTATCTCCCTTGTGTGATATCGGAAAGCAAAGATTTTTCTTCATGCACATCTTTGGATGATGTACTTCCTTTCTGTAAAGTTTCGTTGAAATCCATTGAGCGGTCTAGGAGGAGTTGCGTTTACGAGGTTCATATATAATGTATAAGCCAAAAAAAATAGAAGTCCAATTATCTCCCTTGTGTGATATCGGAAAGCAAAGATTTTTCTTCATGCACATCTTTGGATGATGTACTTCCTTTCTGTAAAGTTTCGTTGAAATCCATTGAGCGGTCTGGGAGGAGTTGCGCTTACAAGATATATGGACAGACGTACAGACAGACAGACAAACAGACAGACGGTCAAGGTGATTCCTATATACCCCCCCCAAACTTTGTTTGCGGGGGGTATAAATATCTGTGGACAGACAGACAGATACTAAATCATACAATAAGAGTTAATGCATAAATACATATGGCACTTTTAGGCAAATAAAGTGAAGAAAATAGAAACATAAACTGCAACCATTCAAGGAAAGGCATATGAAAGTTTTCTGATAAATACTAAATAATTGTTTAGTTACATAAACAAATTTTACATATTAAGAAATGTGTTATATGGTTAATCTTACCCATATATGGTCCCAAATCTAAATCTAACATAGTTGGTATAAGTTCCTTTGCATGGTTCCCAAATAAAATCTTTTTCAATTCCATCCATATTCTTTCTCCTGATATTCCTATATTTAAAGAAGTTGGGATAAAAATTGAAATCCTGTTACAGGTATTTATCTCAATACTTATCTATGATCAATTGTAATCAGCAAAATTTTAAAAGTTTATGTTACTATAAACAGCTTCCTTATCTAGATATACTAGAAAAAAAAACAAGTTTAAGTTAAAAAAAAATTAAAAACTTCCCTGACTCATAATTTTTTGGAATGGTAAGTCCCATGTGATTTTGACATTTATGTCTACTATAATTGTATTAAAATTTTTCAAAACTTACGTAAAACCTGTGCTACATCCAAATATAAATAAATTGCTTCGCTGAGCGCAGCTGGATACGACCGCAGAGCTACAACACTGAACAATTGGGGCAAAAATGGACACAATATTCGCACTTGATACAGGTCTGAATTTGGATTGTAATTAAATATTTGACACATAATAGGTTTCTGACACAGAATAACTGTAATCAAAGAACTTAGAATTGGTCATATGATTTGAATTTATATTCAATTTTTTGCTCTTTGTGCCATACAATATGCTGTGGCGAATTGACCCCCCCCAAAAAAAAAAATAATTTACCCCTTTTTTTGCTTTTGTGCAATACACTATGAAGTTGCACATTGACCCCCCCCCCCCAAAAAAAAAGAAACAAAAAACAATAAAAATTATTGTAATCCCCTCCCCCATTTTTTGCCAAAAAAAATATGAAATCGTCTTTTTAATTTCTGAAATCTGCACTGAGAAAATAATTGCCCCCCCCCCCCAATTTCTCATCCCCCCCTAAATTTTGTTTTCAGCCCCCTCCCCCCCCCATTTCTTTAAACATAATTTACGACTTGTAAGGGAGGTAATCGAATCATACACAACATTTTACTTTAAATGTGTTTGGATTACCTCCCTTACACCAAGATAATAACCAAAAATGCTTATTGGACCCTTTTTTGGCCCCTAATTCTTAAACTGTTGGGACCAAAACTCCCAAAATCAATCCCAACCTTCCTTTTGTGGTCATAAATCTTGTGTTTAAATTTCATAGATTTCTATTAACTTATACTAAAGTTATAGTGCGAAAACCAAATGTCTTCGGACGACGACGACGCCAACGTCCTACATATATACGACTGCAAAAATTTTGCGGTCGTATAAAAATATAATTAATAACATAATTATAAACATACATATCATGGTTTTCCAAAATCAAGAAAAATATGACAAAATAATTGACCCAATTATGAGAAATTAACAACAAGTACAAATAATCCTAATCTTACTCTGTAAACCAGAAGAATTTTCTTTGATAGCAGCTAATGTTTCATTCTCATGATTGTTTGGTTTGTCTGCTATTCGACCATAAAATCTGTAAATAAAAAGGAAGTTAGCATGTTAATATATACAAATTTTAATGACACTTCAAGCTTTAGTTTTACTACATATTTATCCTAATTTGAATGGCAACATGTTGGGAATATGGAACAGGGATTACTCTAGCATTGTATACTTTGTCTTTTAGTATATACATATGGTCAATACAGGAGCCAGAAATATGAGTAGGTGAATGCACAACTTGACAGAAATCTTTTGTAGCCATCTGCTGAACAACACACACTTCAAAGTCTTGATCTCCTGATTTTGTTTCAAAGGAGCTGCGATGACAAACTACTGTTCAGTATATTTTGGGGAATTTAAATTCCAAGCGAGAGGAGTCAACAGTAATAGTATAGTGAGGCAAATAAGTTCAAAGGGGTGCAACTCCTAGAAAAAAAATTTAATCGCAATTTCCTGTCGATATGCACATCTACGTAGTATGTCCTTATTATCTGAAAAGGTTTCATAAAATTCTGTTGTGTGGTTTGAGAGGAGTTGCGATGACAAACTGTTGCAGTAGTACATTAAAGTAAATAAGTTCAAAGGGGCATAACTCCTAGAAAAAAAATTGAATCGCAATTTCCTGTCGATATGCACAACTACATATAGTATGTTCTTATTATCTAAAAAGGTTTCGTGAAATTCTGTTGTGTGGTTTGAGAGGAGTTGCGATGACAAACTGTTGCAGTAGTACATTAAAGTAAATAAGTTCAAAGGGGCATAACTCCTAGAAAAAAAATTGAATCGCAATTTTCTGTCGATATGCACAACTACATAGTATGTCCTTATTATCTAAAAAGGTTTCGTGAAATTCTGTTGTATGGTTTGAGAGGAGTTGCGATGACAAGAAACAGGACTGACGGACTGACGGATGGACGGACGGGTCAAAAACATTATACCCTTCACAACCCATTGCATGGGGTATAACCAGGAAACTAAGAATCAATTCTTTTGTTATATTATTCCACTAACTCACATAAAAAGCTTAAAGAAATTTTTAAACCCATAGGGGGTCAATGCCTTTCATTCCATTACCCATTTTATTTTGATTAGTTTACAATTGTCCCTTTCAAATCAATTCTTTATTCTTAAATTATTGCTGTTGTAGTTAACTGAAAATGTATAACACCTACCAGTTAAATAATTAAATAAGGTGGGGGGGGGGGAGTCAAATTTAAAGTCAGTATTATATCCCTTTGCAGCAAATGGCACCAATAATGAAATCGATTTGCAACTTTTTGTTAATAAAATAACAGTTTGTTTTTACATTCAGCTTTGCAATATTGTTGATGTTACAAAAAAACAAAGAATAAGATTTCTCTCTTTCCTATGAAAATGTGACAAAAATGGGTCAAAAACTCAACAGGCTGCATTGCGTTTAATTACATGCGATATCAAACCCATACTCCGGTTAGTTTGACGATGACCAGTAACAAAATCAATGTAATAAGGTTGGGGAAAACACAATTTTTGTGAAAAATTACGATCTTGCACATCATGAAAAATCTGGAAAATTTTCTTGATGTGGCTTACTACTTCATCATGCTTATCTTCAATATGTCTGTAAACATTTTGCAAAGTTTCACAGATCTATATTAAAACCGTAGGGGAGTTGGTTACACAAAATTGGTACTCTCCATACAGAAGGTTGCAAAAAACAACTAAGTTCTACAACATGAAAAATCTGGAAATTTTTCTTCCATAAACATTCTGCAAAGTTTCAAATATCTTGGTGAAAAGCTGCAGGAGAGTTGATTACACAAAATAAATACCCTATTTTCCTTGCCTGACATCCTACATTTTCCATATGTTATAAGCTAGATATGCACTATGTGCAACCAGGCCAAAAATTGGAAACCAGAACAAGCCAAAATTTATAGCCTTCAACTTTCTTTTAAGGTGTCCTAAGAGTCAATTTAATCTTTTGGAAGTGACTATTTTGCCCACTTTGCCCAGTTTGGTGAGCCTTGGGCAAGGTTAACAAAAAACAGTTGTATTAGCTCAGTGTGAAAAAAATATTTTGTATCAACACTTGGAAATGACCATAGGTGTCAAGAGTTGTTGTGAAAAAGAATCCCTTCAAAGGGTCATATTTCTTGATTTGATTTGTTCCAATGAACATCAGTATGAATTTACCAAAAAGTTGAGTTTCTCTCCCATAAATTCTGTTAATTCCATCTCCAGAAATAAACAATTTTCTATTTTTTCCAGGGCTTAACATCTAATTCTTAAACAACCATGATGAAAAAAGAACTCAATTCCTCTTATATGTATACCCACATTCTGACTCCAACAATTGCAGTTACCTAAAATATCTGAGGATACGTAAATAATCTTCTTGTATTCTTGACACTGGATCACCAACAAATCTAACTTTTCTATTTTTCAGGTCCTCAATACCATTGAAATAATCATAAACTGTTCCATCAAATCCTACAAAAAAATATTTTATTGTTAAATCTATGCCCTTTATCACAAACCTGGTAAAGGATCATTCAATTAACATGTATAACACCCAAGGTAATTCTGTAGTATTCTACCATTTTGAATTCAAATTTTGTATTGTTACATGTAGATATAAAGCCAGCAAGTATTGTTTATTCTAATCGATAATTATTTTCAATAATATGCTATACATGTATTGAATATCTTATTTCATCAAAACAAAGCCAATTTTATCTACAACTCAAAATTAAAAAAAATAACTGTGATCAACTAGAATTTTTATATACCGGGGTATCACTATGAAATTGTACATTTTGTTTACAAACTAGTGAATTCCAGTATACCAGAATTTATCATCAGCTGTTTGGTGTGAATCCAGTATACCAGGATTAATCATCAGATATCTAATTGTCAGTGAAAGGGTTAGAGTTTTATTTGCAGAAATTAGATCAATCTTTGTTTCAGTTTATAGTCTTATAATTAAATCAGCAAAGTAGTTTACGACCAAATAATCTTTTAAGTTCGGAACGTACAATCATGACCATTTCTCTGCAATGAAGTTTAATTTTAAGCTGAATGACAAACACAATAAATTGCTTCGCTGAGCGCAGCTGGATACGACCGCAGAGGTCCAACCCTGAACAGTTGGGGCAAAAATGGACACAATATTCACGCTTGATACAGGTCTAAATTTGGATTGTAATTAAATATTTGACACATAATAGGTTTCTGACACAGAATAACTGTAGTCAAAGAACTTAGAATTGGACATATGATTTGAATTTATATTCAATTTTTTGCTTTTTGTGCAATACAATATGCTGTTGCGTACTGACCCCCCCTCCCAAAAAAATCATTGTACCCCCCCCCCCCCCCCCTCCCCACCCTTTGTTTTGCAAAATTAAAAATTTGAAGACATTTTCTTTTTAATTTCTGAAATCTGAAATAAGAAAAAATTGCCCCCCCCCCCCACAATTTCTGATTTACCCCCCCTTTCCCTTTTTCCAAAAAAAAAATTCTTTCCCTCAAGATATGGTCATAATCCCTATTCAAATTTCTCATGGAGTTTGCAAACATAATTACCCATTTAAATATACCATAAAAGTCTTAAAATAGAAAATGACATATGGAAAAAATTAATATTATAAAATTAATAGTAACTTCTAAAAATAAACTGACAGCTATAAATCACCCCAAGACAATCTACATTTCTTTATACATAATTTACAAGCAGTGTGAGGGAGGTAATTGATCATACACAACATTTTACTTTAAATGTGTTTGGATTACCTCCCTTACACCAAGATAATAACCAACAAGAATAAAATGCTCCGCTGGGCGCAGCTAGATACGACCGCAGATGTCGAACCCTGAATAGTTGGGGCAATTATGAACACAACATTCAAGCTTGATACAATACTGAATTTGGATTGTGAATAAATATTTGACACAGCATAGGTTTCTGACACAGAATGAATGTTGTCTAAGAACTTAAAAATTTTTAATTTACCTATTCAAACCATATCAGTATTCTTTGTTTTTATATATAAATCAGAAATAACCAATTTAAAATTTAAAATTGGGCACACATATCAATTTCTTGCTATTGCGCAATACTGTGCAATTGAAAATTTCGTGAAATATTTGACACATAATAGGTTTCTGACACAGAATAACTGAAATCAAAGAACTCAGAATTGGTCATATGATTTCAATTTATATTCAATTTTTTGCTTCTTGTGCAGTATAATATGCTGTGGATAATTGCCCCCCCCCCAAAAATAATAATTTACCCCTTTTTTTAGCTTTTGTGCAATACACTATGAAGTTGCACATTGACCCCCCCTCCCAAAAAAAAAACAAAAAACAATAAAATTTATTGTACCCCCCCCCCCCTTTTTTTGCTAAAAAAAATGAAATATGAAATGAGAAAAAAATTGCCCCCTCCCCAATTTTTCATTTACCCCCCCCCCCATTTCTTTATACTTTGCAACCATAACAGCCCATTTAAATACACCATAACATATTAAAATAGAAAATGACATCATAGTCATGGATGGCAAATTTTAAATATACATAATTTAAAAGCAGTTTAGATGAGATAAACAAAAAAGCTTAATCAGCACATTTTATATTGACAAGTTTCCAATGAAGTTCATTAAACTAGAGTTATTGGCAAATTTCCAATGGAATTTGTTAATAATAAAATTTTGATAACAGGGCACACATATCAATTTCTTGCTATTGCGCAATACTGTGCAATTGAAGATTTCTTGCTATTGCACAATACTGTGCAATTGAAAATTTCTTCAAATATTTGACACATAATAGGTTTCTGACACAGAATAACTGATATCAAAGAACTAAGAATTGGTCATATGATTTGAATTTATATTCAATTTTTTGCTTCTTGTGCAATACAATATGCTGTGGAGAATTGCCCCCCCCCAAAAAAAAAATAATAATTTACCCCCCTTTTTTAGCTTTTGTGCAATACACTATGAAGTTGCACATTGACCCCCCCCCCTCCCAAAAAAAAACAAAAAACAATAAAATTTATTGTACCCCCCCTTTTTTTGCTAAAAAAAATGAAATATGAAATGAGAAAAAAATTGCCCCCTCCCCAATTTCTCATTTACCCCCCCCTAATTTTGTTTTCAACCCCCCCCCCCCCCATTTCTTTATACTTTGCAACCATAACAGCCCATTTAAATACACCATAACATATTAAAATAGAAAATGACATCATAGTCATGGATGGCAAATTTTAAATATACATAATTTAAAAGCAATTTAGATGAGATAAACAAAAAAGCTTAATCAGCACATTTTATATTGACAAGTTTCCAATGAAGTTCATTAAACTAGAGTTATTGGCAAATTTCCAATGGAATTTGTTAATAATAAAATTTTGATAACAGGGCACACATATCAATTTCTTGCTATTGCGCAATACTGTGCAATTGAAGATTTCTTGCTATTGCACAATACTGTGCAATTGAAAATTTCTTCAAATATTTGACACATAATAGGTTTCTGACACAGAATAACTGATATCAAAGAACTAAGAATTGGTCATATGATTTGAATTTATATTCAATTTTTTGCTTCTTGTGCAATACAATATGCTGTGGAGAATTGCCCCCCCCCCCAAAAAAAAAATAATAATTTACCCCCTTTTTTAGCTTTTGTGCAATACACTATGAAGTTGCACATTGACCTCCCCCCTCCCAAAAAAAAACAAAAAACAATAAAATTTATTGTAGCTCCCCCCCCCCCCCCTTTTTTGCAAAAAAAAAATTTGAAATTTTCTTTTTAATTTATGAAATATGAAATGAGAAAAAAATTACCCCATCCCCAATTTCTCATTTACCCCCCCCCCCCCCCCCTAAATTTTGTTTTCAACCCCCCCCCCCCCCCATTTCTTTATACTTTGCAACCATAACAGCCCATTTAAATACACCATAACATATAAAAATAGAAAATGACATCATAGTCATGGATGGCAAATTTTAAATATACATAATTTAAAAGCAGTTTAGATGAGATAAACAAACAAGAGGCTCTCAAGAGCCTGAATCGCTCACCTGGTAAACAACGCACTATAAACTAAATTAATATATTAATGTTTGTAGTAAATTAAATTGAGTATTAAAGGTCACGTAAAATGCTGAAAATACCTTTAAAAGCCTTTCAAGAACCTCTGGAAAGAAATGGGCATGAGTTCTCCCTACGCTTGATTAAGATACAGTCATGGTCAATCTGATGATTCATAATACAAAATACAAGCTTTAATGAATCTTCAAATACAAGTATAAATCTTTTGGTCTATATGTTGTCTTCGTTTTTAAAATGTTTGAAAGAAGTTATGTAAAAATTGTGGGTTAAGGCTTTTTATTGTACTTGAAAAGGAAATATTGCAGGAACAATCATGCTAAGTTTCATCCAAATCCCCCTAGTAGTTTCAGAGGAGAAGATGTTTGAAAATTTGTTAACAACGATTATGACAGACACCAAGTGATGGCAATTAAAAGCTCACATATTATGAAGTTTAATCATTGTTATACAATATTCTCATCATCACCATTCACTAAGGATACCATGTTTACTTTAAAAACCAAATATTGTTGAAATCCGAGCAAGTGTAAATAAAATGCTCCGCTGGGCGCAGCTAGATACGACCGCAGATGTCGAACCCTGAATAGTTGGGGCAATTATGAACACAACATTCAAGCTTGATACAATACTGAATTTGGATTGTGAATAAATATTTGACACAGCATAGGTTTCTGACACAGAATGAATGTTGTCTAAGAACTTAAAAATTTTTAATTTACCTATTCAAACCATATCAGTATTATTTGTTTTTATATATAAATCAGAAATAACCAATTTAAAATTTAAAATTGGGCACACATATCAATTTCTTGCTATTGCGCAATACTGTGTAATTGAAAATTTCTTCAACTTCCCTCCCAAAAAAAAATTTAAAAAAAAAAAAATTATTGTAACCCCCCCTTTTTTTCCTAAAAGAAATCTGAAATTTCCTTTTTAATTTATGAAATATGAAATGATAAAAAAATTGCCCCCTCCATAATTTCTCATTTACCCACCCCCCTAAATTTTTTTTCAAACCCCACCCCCCCTTTCGTTTGATACTTTGCAACCATAACAGCCCATTTAAATACACCATAATTTATTAAAATAGAAAATGACATCATAGTCATGGATGGTAAATTTTAAATATACATAATTTAAAAGCATTTTAGATGAGATAAACAAAAAAACTTCATCAGCAAATTTTATATTTCCAAATTTCCAACGAACTTCATTAAACTAAAGATATTGGCAAATTTCCAATGGAATTTGTTAATAATAAAGTTTTGATAACAGGTCACACATATCAATTTCTTGCTATTACACAATACTGTGCAATTGAAAATTTATTGAAATATTTGATACATAATAGGTTTATGACACAGAATAAGTGAAATCAAAAAACTTAGAATTGGTCATATGATTTGAATTTATATTCAACTTTTTTCTTCTTGTGCAATACAATATGCTGTGGATAAATGCCCCCCCCCCCCCCCAAAAAAAAAAAAATTACCCCTTTTTTATCTTTAATTTTGGACCCCAATTTGAACCAACTTGAAAACTGGGCCCATAATAACAAAACTAAGTACAAATCTGAAATGAGAAAAAAATTTTCCCCACCCCCCGCCAATTTAATATTTACCCCATAAATTTTGACACCCCCCCCCCCCCCCCCTACTTTCCCTTTTTCAAAAAAAAAAATCTTTCCCTCAAGATAATGTCATAATCCCTATTCAAAATTATCATGAAGTTTGCAAACATAATTAAACATTTAAATACATCATTGAAGTCTTAAAATAAAAAATGACATATGGCTAAAATTAATATTAATTCATAGTAAGTTCTAAAAATAAATTGACAGCTATAAATCACCCCAAAAACAATCAACATTTCTTTATACATAATTGAATCATACACAATATTTTACTTTAAATGTGTTTGGAATTGTTTGGATTACCTTCCTTAGCCCACCAAGCTAATATCATAGATTTCTATTTATTTATACTACAGTTATTGTGCAAAAACCAAGAAAAATGCTTATTTGGGCCCTTTTTTAGCCCCTAATTCCTAAACTGTTGGGATCAAAACTCCAAAAAATGATCATAAACCTTGTGTTAAAATTTCATAGATTTCTATTTACTTATACTAGACTTATTGTGCGAAAACCAAGAAAAATGCTTATTGGACCCTTTTTTGGCCCCTAATTCTTAAACTTTTGGGACCAAAACTCCCAAAAACAATCCCAACCTTCCTTTTGTGGTCATAAACCTTGTGTTTAAATTTCGTAGATTTCTATTAACTTATACTACATTTATAGTGCAAAAACCAAATGTCTACAGACTCCGACGGACGACGACGACGCCAACGTCATACCAATATACGATCGCAAAAATTTTGCAGTCGTATAATAAAAATGGCGGGAAAATGGCAGCCATTTTAAAAATGGCCATCCAAAACAAACTTTCATCATCACCATTCAACTCGGGATACCATGTTTCCCTTGAAAGTAGCTTTCATCTTCATTTTATTTCTATAATTCAGGAAAGAATAGCAAAAAACAGCATTTTGACCCCTATGTTCTATTTTTAGTAAGGGCGGACATGTTTTTCAACCAATCAAAAATCCAAGAATTAACTTTTTGCAGGATACCTTAAGGAACAATCTTACCAAGTTTCATTTGATTTTGAATAGTAGTTTTAGAGAAGAAGATTTTTGAAATAATAACATAAAAAAAGCCAAAAATGTCAAAAAAGGGCAATAACTCTAACATCAGTTGACAGATTTTCACGAAAATCAGCACGCAGGTAGCTCTCATCATGCTGAACACTTTCAACCTGCAGAATTTTGCGTTACCTAATGATTTTTGAGATATTTGCGAAAAACTGTTGTTTGGCCCCTATGTTCTATTTTTAGTAACAGTGGCCATGTTTTTCGACGGATCAAAAATCGAAGCATAAACTTTGTGCAGGATACCCTAAGGAACAATCATGCTAAGTTTTATCCAATTCCATTCAGTAGTTTCAGAGGAGATTTTTGAAATAATAACATTAAAAAAAGCCAAAAATGTCAAAAAAGGGCAATAACTCTAACATCAGTTGAGAGATTTTCACGAAAATAAGCACACAGGTGGCTCTCATCATGCTGAACACTTTCAACCTGCCAGAATTTGCCATAACGTAATGATTTTTGAAACATTTGCGAATAAAATGCTCCGCTGGGCGCAGCTAGATACGACCGCAGATGTCGAACCCTGAATAGTTGGGGCAATTATGAACACAACATTCAAGCTTGATACAATACTGAATTTGGATTGTGAATAAATATTTGACACAGCATAGGTTTCTGACACAGAATGAATGTTGTCTAAGAACTTAAAAATTTTTAATTTACCTATTCAAACCATATCAGTATTATTTGTTTTTATATATAAATCAGAAATAACCAATTTAAAATTTAAAATTGGGCACACATATCAATTTCTTGCTATTGCGCAATACTGTGTAATTGAAAATTTCTTGAAATATTTGACACATAATAGGTTTCTGACACAGAATAACTGAAATCAAAGAACTTAAAATTGGTCATATGATTTGAATTTATATTCAATTTTTTGCTTCTTGTGCAATACAATATGCTGTGGAGAATTGCCCCCCCCCAAAAAAAATAATAATTTACCCCTTTTTTTAGCTTTTCTGCAATACACTATGAAGTTGCACATTGACCCCCCCTCCCAAAAAAAAAAACAAAAAACAATAAAATTTATTGTAACCCCCCCTTTTTTTTCCTAAAAAAAATTTGAAATTTTCTTTTTAATTTATGAAATATGAAATGAGAAAAAATTACCCCCTCCCCAATTTCTCATTACCCCCCCCCAATTTTGTTTTCAACCCCCCCCCCATTTCTTTATACTTTGCAACCATAACAGCCCATTTAAATACACCATAACATATTAAAATAGAAAATGACATCATAGTCATGGATGACAAATTTTAAATATACATAATTTAAAAGCAGCTTAGATAAGATAAACAATAAAGCTTCATCAGCACATTTTATATTGGCAAATTTCCAATGGAATTTGTTAATAATAAAGTTTTGATAACAGGGCACACATATCAATTTCTTGCTATTGCACAATACTGTGCAATTGAAAATTTCTTCAAATATTTGACACATAATAGGTTTCTGACACAGAATAACTGAAATAAAGAACTTAGAATTGGTCATATGATTTGAATTTATATTCAATTTTTTGCTTCTTGTGTAATACAATATGCTGTGGAGAATTGCCCCCCCCCAAAAAAAAAATAATTTACCCCCTTTTTAGCTTTTATTTTGGACCCCGATTTGGACCAACTTGAAAACTGGGCCCATAATAAAAAAACTAAGTACATGTTTAGATTCAGCATATCAAAGAACCCCAAGAATTCAATTTTTGTTAAAATCAAACTAAGTTTAATTTTGGACCCTTTGGACCTTAATGTAGACCAATTTGAAAACAGGACCAATAAAATGCTGCGCTGGGCGCAGCTAGATACGACCGCAGATGTCGAACCCTGAATAGTTGGGGCAATTATGAACACAACATTCAAGCTTGATACAATACTGAATTTGGATTGTGAATAAATATTTGACACAGCATAGGTTTCTGACACAGAATGAATGTTGTCTAAGAACTTAAAAATTTTTAATTTACCTATTCAAACCATATCAGTATTATTTGTTTTTATATATAAATCAGAAATAACTAATTTAAAATTGGGTACACATATCAATTTCTTGCTATTGCGCAATACTGTGCAATTGAAGATTTCTTGCTATTGCGCAATACTGTACAATTGAAAATTTCTTGAAATATTTGACACATAATAGGTTTCTGACACAGAATAACTGAAATCAAAGAACTTAGAATTGGTCATATGATTTCAATTTATATTCAATTTTTTGCTTCTTGTGCAATACAATATGCTTTGGAGAATTGACCCACCCCCCCCCCCCCCCCAAAAAAAAAAAAAATAATAATTTACTCCTTTTTTTAGCTTTTGTGCAATACACTATGAAGTTGCACAATGACCCCCCCCTCCCAAAAAAAAAAAAAAAAAACAAAATTTATTGTAACACCCCCCCCCCCCCCCCTTTTTTTGCTAAAAAAAATTTGAAATTTTCTTTTTAATTTATGAAATATGAAATGAGAAAAAAATTGCCCCCTCCCCAATTTCTCATTTACCCCCCCTAAATTTTGTTTTCAACCCCCCCCCCCCCCAATTTCTTTATACTTTGCAACCATAACAGCCCATTTAAATACACCATAACATATTAAAATAGAAAATGACATCATAGTCATGGATGGCAAATTTTAAATATACATAATTTAAAAGCAGTTCAGATGAGATAAACAAAAAAGCTTCATCAGCACATTTTATATTGGCAAATTTCCAATGGAATTTGTTAATAATAAAGTTTTGATAACAGGGCACACATATCAATTTCTTGCTATTGCGCAATACTGTGCAATTGAAAATTTCTTCAAATATTTGACACATAATAGGTTTCTGACACAGAATAACTGAAATCAACGAACTTAGAATTGGTCATATGATTTGAATTTATATTCTTTTTTGCTTCTTGTGCAATACAATATGCTGTAGAGAATTGCCCCCCCCCCCCCAAAAAAAAAAAAAAAATAATTTACCCCTTTTTTAGCTTTAATTTTGGACCCCGATTTGGACCAACTTGAAAACTGGGCCCATAATAAAAAAAACTAAGTACATGTTTAGATTCAGCATATCAAAGAACCCCAAGAATTCAATTTTTGTTAAAATCAAACAAAGTTTAATTTTGGACCCTTTGGACCTTAATGTAGACCAATTTGAAAACGGGACCAAAAATTAAGAATCTAAATGCATGGTTAAATTCGGCATAACAAAGAACCCCAATAGTTCAATTTTCGATGAAATCAAACAAAGTTTAATTTTGGACCCCGATTTGGACCAACTTGAAAACTGGGCCCATAATAAAAAAACTAAGTACATGTTTAGATTCAGCATATAAAAGAACCCAAAGAATTCAATTTTTGTTAAAATCAAACTAAGTTTATTTTTGGACCCTTTGGACCTTAATGTAGACCAATTTGAAAACGGGACCAAAAATTAAGAAACTAAATGCACGGTTAGATTCGGCATATCAAAGAACCCCAATAGGTCAATTTTCGATGAAATCAAACAAAGTTTAATTTTGGACCCTTTTGGCCCCTAATTCCTAAACTGTTGGGACCAAAACTCCAAAAATCAATCCCAACCTTCCTTTTGTGGTCATAAACCTTGTGTTTAAATTTCATAGATTTCTATTTACTTATACTAAAGTTATTGTGCAAAAACCAAGAAAAATGCTTATTTGGGCCTTTTTTTAGCCCCTAATTCCTAAACTGTTGGGACCAAAACTCCCAAAAACAATCCCAACCTTCCTTTTGTGGTCATAAACCTTGTGTTAAAATTTCATAGATTTCTATTTACTTATACTAGAGTTATTGTGCGAAAACCAAGAAAAATGCTTATTGGGCCCTTTTTTGGCCCCCAATTCTTAAACTGTTGGGACCAAAACTCCCAAAATCAATCCCAACCTTCCTTTTGTGGTCATAAACCTTGTGTTTAAATTTCATAGATTTCTATTAACTTCTACTAAAGTTATAGTGCGAAAACCAAATGTCTTCGGACGACGACGCAGACGACGACGACGACGACGACGACAACGACGCCAACGTCATACCAATATACGACCGCAAAAATTTTTAGTTCAATTTTCGATGAAATCAAACAAAGTTTAATTTTGGACCCCGATTTGGACCAACTTGAAAACTGGGCCCATAATAAAAAAACTAAGTACATGTTTAGATTCAGCATATCAAAGAACCCCAAGAATTCAATTTTTGTTAAAATCAAACTAAGTTTAATTTTGGACCCTTTGGACCTTAATGTAGACCAATTTGAAAACGGGACCAAAAATTAAAAATCTAAATGCACGGTTAGATTCGGCATATCAAAGAACCCCAATAGTTCAATTTTCAATGAAATCAAACAAAGTTTAATTTTGGACCCTTTTGGCCCCTAATTCCTAAACTGTTGGGACCAAAACTCCAAAAATCAATCCCAACCTTCCTTTTGTGGTCATAAACCTTGTGTTAATTTTCATAGATTTCTATTTACTTATACTAGAGTTATTGTGCAAAAACCAAGAAAAATGCTTATTTGGGCCCTTTTTTAGCCCCTAATTCCTAAACTGTTGGGACCAAAACTCCCAAAAACAATCCCAACCTTCCTTTTGTGGTCATAAACCTTACGTTAAAATTTCATAGATTTCTATTTACTTATACTAGAGTTATTGTGCGAAAACCAAGAAAAATGCTTATTGGGCCCTTTTTTGGCCCCTGATTCTTAAACTGTTGGGACCAAAACTCCCAAAATCAATCCTAACCTTCCTTTTGTGGTCATAAACCTTGTGTTTAAATTTCATAGATTTTTATTAAACTTATACTAAAGTTATAGTGCGAAAACCAAATGTCTTCGGACGACGACGCTGACGACGACGACGCCAACGTCATACCAATATACGACCGCAAAAATTTTGCGGTCGTATAAAAATGCTTATTGGGCCCTTTTTTGGAACCTAATTCTTAAACTGTTGGGACCAAAACTCCCAAAATCAATCCCAACCTTCCTTTTGTGGTCATAAACCTTGTGTTTAAATTTCATAGATTTCTATTAACTTATACTAAAATATCCAAATGTCTTCGGACGACGACAACGACGCCAACGTCATACCAATATACGACCGCAAAAATTTTGCGGTTGTATAAAAATGAAAACAAGCCATTGATTGTAATAGGCAATTGAGTGATTTCACCTGAAAATTTGATTTGATGTATACAGCCAAAAAACATAAAGTCTTAAAGAGATTGCATTATGTTTATGTAACTCTGCATGGGCCTTGTGAAAAAGATTTCATAAAGTGTAGATAACTGGTAATTGCTTTACTTTTAGAATTTACCAAAAAACATGGCATTAACAGTCAGGTCTCTCCTGTTAGCATCTAACTTCCAGTCTTTGGTAAATTCTACCTGGGCACGGCGACCATCTGTTACCACATCAATTCTTAATGTTGTTACTTCAAAATTTTCCTTTAAGGAAAAAAAAAACATTCTAAAGAATTATAACAATGATTTTCAATTTGTGTTTAATATTTTTATATTTGTATAATAGAGTGTATGAGGCCTCTGTGGCACAGCCGTGTATATGGTTTTATTATTACTACTGGTACTATTGGTAACTGGTCAGTTCACACTGAAATTGTAGGTTAAGTTCCCGTCAAAGTATGGTCAACTTTGATGTTGAATGATAAGGATTTCCAATTTTCCAAGTCAGTGGTTTTCTGAGGGTATTTTGTAAAACCCCACGAAACAATAAATACGCTTTTTATAGATTACATTTGAGTTGTGTTTCATTGAATCCAGGAAATCTTATTGGCTGAAAAGAATCACAGGGTTTAAATAAAGAATCTTTCATTCCTAGATGAAAGACATTAATTACAGTGCCAAGACAACACTTATGACATAGCAACCCTATAAAATAATTTCAATACAAGAAAAGATTAATGTAAAATTGCTGCCAGATGTAATTATAAATTCTTGTTTTCATAGTTTCATAGAGCATTGCCTTTTCATAATATTCCATGATATTACTAGGGATGAATAATCAATATTTGATATTTTATGCTGATATACCTTGTCATTTATCCTAGCAGTTATAGTGCCATGTTTTTCTCCCGACAAATTTATCATTCTTATTTCCTCTTTTTCAAACATTTCCTTCATTTGTGTTGGTGTAGCAGTGGTAGCAAAATCAATGTCATCTGGAACCTTATCTAACAATAAATCCCTTACTGCTCCTCCAGCTATCCTAAGTTCATAGTTATATGTTTCAAATATCTTTGTAAGTGTGTTTAGTTCTGGAGTCAATATAGCTTGAAATGCCGGAGAATCCAACTTCATGGTTTTAAGTTGTCCTCCACCGTAGTGATGGGATCTGGATATTCTTGTAAATGTAGTTTTTAATAAAAGTTTTATTGTTCTTACCACAAACTTTGAACAATAAATAGATGCAATGTTCATCTGAAACATGAATTTCATTAAAGAAAGTACATTTAGGATACACTACAAGTAACTATGCATTGTGATACATGTAAAAGTTGATGTAGTATTATTTTTAGAGCCAAACAAGAAAGTACAGCATATGCTTCCAAAATTTAGGATTGTAAGTAGGGATATTTTTCTTACATGTCCAGAAATATCAATTAAAACTTTATGGTAGGTATAGAACTAGAGGCTCCCAGGTGCTGCATCGATTACCAGGATTTTATTTGTGATTTAAGTTCTATTTGTATTAGTATTTCAGTGATATACCTTAACTTTTTCCACCTAGTAGCCAACTGGGCCCAGAGAATTTAAAATTCAGTACACCAGTGTGAATATAATAGGAATTAATTTAATGACAATGAAAACTGATACATGAAAGATTAAATAAATAACTTTTTGTGGTATACCAATTTAGTCTCTATTGTGGTAAATTTATTTGGCTCTGGGAAAAACTTTGGTGTATATCTTGCATCACATACCTAGATAGTAAAACACATTAATCAGAATTTTTTCACAAAAAATGGTTTAGAACAGATAATGCTTTATGACTTAACAATTTAATAATATAACAACTTGGACAGATACAGAAAAATTTAGGTTAATCAGTTGGCATAAAAGTAACTACTGTAGGAGAGTGCTTCACTTCACATCATCAAATATATTGAAAAAATACAGTAAATTTGTAGAGGAGATTATGTTTGTTTTTTGCATTGTTCAATGTTAATCTGTTAATTGTGGTCTTGGACCATTTCAAACTTTCGGAAGTAAATAACATTAATCAGAAATGTTGAATCTTTAGAAGGTTTTGTTGGTCTATATTTGCATCAAACTTGAGCTCCAGACAGTGGTCACTTTCGCTACAGAATACCTAAAGAACCAAATCTTAATTGCTGTTCGGAGTTTGGATTTGCATGTGTTTCTATATATTCATAAAAAAATCACTTCATTAATGTTAGAGCATAATTCTGATGATCTAGGGTAACATTTCACATAAAATTACTAACGTTTGTTTAATCTTACCAATTCCGAAATATGCTATGACCATACTGGTTACCGGTACGAAACTGCCGATTCCATGTCAACTTGTATCTTTTCCAACTCGTTCCCTAATTTTTACCAACTCGTACCCTAATATTTACCAACTCGTACCATTTTTCAATTACACTACTAGCTTCTACCAATAACAAAGTCTAATTTTATTTAAATTTTTATTTGGCACCATATAAAATTTTACAATTAAAAACAATAATGACAAAGCACAAAGCACAAACAATTATAGAGGGAGGGATGGGATCTCACAAAACATGTTTAACCCCACCGCATTTTTGCACCTGTCCTAAGTCTGGAACCTCTAGCCTTTGTTAGTCTTGTGTGTTTTTTAAATTTTGGTTCATTTTTATGTTTCGGAGTTTAGTGTGCCATCCATTTTGCTGAACTAGTATACATTATTGTTTAGGGGCCAGATGAAGCTTGCCTCCTGGTACAACATTTTCTCACTGCTTTGAAGACCCATTGGTAGCCTTGAACTGTTTTCTGATCTTTGGTCAGGTTGTTGTGAGAATAACACATCAATACTATTTGATGCCTTCAATTTATCTAAACAAATGTCACTTTTGCCATGACTCTTGGCATGGATGCATTAGAGAAATTTTTGAGTATCTGAACTTAAAACAATTAGGAAAAATTTTAACCTTATTATATCATACAAAAAGTTAAATCGAAACTTAAATCAAAATTTATTAAGCTTTGGAAAACAAATTTATTTAACGATGAACGAAAAGGTAGTGGTGGTAATAAGTTAAGAACATACAGAAAATTTAAACCTAACTTTGAATTTGAACCATACTTAAATCTTGGTAAAAAAGAACAAACACAATATTTATCCAAATTTAGAATTAGTGATCATACCCTAGAGATCGAAACTGGTACATACATTGGAATAGATCCAAAGGATCGAATTTGTAAAATTTGTCAGAGATCAGTGGAAGATGAATTACACTTTTTACTAGAGTGTCCATCTTACATGTATTAAGAACAAAGACTATACATTGAAAAAAAGTAGAAAGTAAATATATAAATTATAGATAATTAAATAATTAAAATAAATTCATATGGTGAATGCTAAGTGAAGATAATTATGTCATTGAGATCCTACAGAAACTTACAGTTGAATTATTTAAAAAGAGGAAAGAATTATTAGAGGCAATGGGGAAGTAATCTATATATAAAAAGCTAAGTATGTTGCGAAACAGCTCATGCAACAATAGATAACAAGAAAAATAAATGGAAATGGTGAGCTGTCAAAAGGGGCATAAAACGACTAAAATTTATGAAATACACAAGTCGAACAAAACCAAATATAAAATCGTAAAAAAAAGGTCCAGATGTGTGAAATGCCCCTACACCATGGATACTAAAGAGATCTTGGGCCCTGACAACAAATACATAATTCAAAATGGGTAGATATGGATTGATATAACTTTGGTTTAAGCAATCATCTGTATGAATTGTGATAAGGTATATATTGGAGAGAAATGTTGTGACCTTGGTGACCGCTTTGCGGAACACTTGCATTCTATAAAGAATGGAACTGATTGTCCAGTTGGCAATCACTTTCGATTGCCTGGTCACAGCTCGTCAGATGTCCGCGTAACAATTTTAAGGACAGTTAATGGAGGAAAACAATACAGACAATGCCTTGAGCAGAAAATAATTTTTAGCGTGGGGACACTCCGACCCCATGGAATTAATATAAAAAATTCTTAAATTCAATTCATTTACTCAGTATGCACATTAACCTTTTGCAGTACAGTTATCTTATATATAGTACGTTTTCTATACATCATCAAGTCAAATATATTATTTTACTTATTTTTACTATATAGTTTTACTATCTACCTTGCCATTTATGAAGTACGTTTACTGATTGACACCCACGTCAAAAAATTTTTTGTTTTTGTTTACATTTTATGTACGGACTCAGTCTTGCTCTGGGTTTCAAAGAGTAAACAACTTTTATTTCTATTTTTTACATGCTTGTGTCGAAACGTTGGGTATTTTTAACTTTTTAGTTTGTTGTTGGTTTTTTTTTTACGAATTTATATTTGGTTTTGTCTGACTTGTGTATTTCATAAATTTTAGTCGTTTTATGCCCCTTTTGACAGCTCACCATTTCCATTTATTTTTCTTGTAATCTATATATAGTTATGTTTGTGAATATGAAATAACTTTAAATGGTAAAACCTGTCTGGATCATGGTGTGTCATATTTATATATAACATTTTGATGACATTGCATTTTATATGCTATTTGTGGATTTAATTTGCTCTGATTTTATTAATTTATTATTTTTTTATGGTATTCGTTACAAATCAACTTAATCATTAACAATCAGACTTTTACTATGTTTATTGTTTTGTTGATTATAATGTTATTATTCTGCTCAGCAATGGGCGCCTTGATTTGCAAATAAAGTATCTTGTATCTTGTCTCTTTGTAAAGCAAAATAATTTCCGTCCGAAGAAAGTTGATGCTTTTACAAGGGTAACTCATCAGCTTTTGATGTTCTTGGTACCGCCTTCAATATTAACTTGTTGTTTTAGTTAACAATATTAAATGTTGTAGGAACATTTTATTGTTGTTTTAATTGACAGTTCCAATCAAAAAATATTTATTGTGTAATCATGTAAACCATATACGTTTTCTCTGTGTAATGAAATTTAAAATTGCTTTTCATACAACTTTCAAAACATTCTGTTATTTTCCTTCCAAATAACTAAGAAGTGTACAACTGTGTTTACAACAATTTTATTAGAAGATAAGGTACGACTTGGTAGGGTACGAGTTGGTTGGGTAAGAGTTGACCTGTACCCAAAACTGCCATTTTGCCTACCTAGTGTGATATCAGGAGACCAGATTCTAAACAAAAACTTGTCTATTGTTTTTCAGTTTATGCATTTTGTTTCTATACAGTATTTTCTACAAGAGGCTGTCGAATGACAGCAAACCGGATTTTCCTGCATGGAAATGATGTTTGCAAATATGGATTCCCAAACAGGATGAAGTAAAGAAATATAAATGAATTTTTGTAGGGTTTTGTAGGGTTCAGAAATGGAAAGGCAAAAATCAATCTTGACCTCCTATTTATAGTAAGTGACAAATATTCTATTTTTGAGAGTATATAAGTACACACACATTTGTTAAGCAGGGGTTGGTAGGCAGAAATCATGAAGTCAATAATGAAAGAAATACGCCAATGAGATTATAACCTTATTTTATAAACGACGACTTGAACTGCCTTTTTTCAATTTTTTAGAACCATAACTTCTGAACGGTGAAAGTGAAAATCGTCAATATCGGAACGGTGAAAGTGGAAATCGTCAATATCGAACTTGACCTCCATTTTGTCATCAGTAACAACATATTAAAATTTAAAAAGCTTTGGTTGAACAGTTCATAAGTTATCACACGGACACCACTGGAAAAGCCATTTTTCAATCTTTCAAGAACCATAACTCTTGAACGGTGAAAGTGAAAATCGTCAATATCGAACTTGACCTCCATTTTGTCATCAGTAACAACATATTAAAATTTGAAAAGCTTTGGTTGAACAGTTCATAAGTTATCACACGGACACCACTGGGAAAGCCATTTTTCAATCTTTCAAGAACCATAACTCCTGAACGGTGAAAGTGAAAATCATCAATATCGAACTTGACCTCCATTTTGTCATCAGTAACAACATATTAAAATTTGAAAAGCTTTGGTTGAACAGTTCATAAGTTATCACATGGACACCACGGGAAAAGCCATTTTTCAATCTTTCAAGAACCATAACTCTTGAACGGTGAAAGTGAAAATCGTCAATATCGAACTTGACCTCCATTTTGTCATCAGTAACAACATATTAAAATTTGAAAAGCTTTGGTTGAACAGTTCATAAGTTATCACACGGACACCACTGGGAAAGCCATTTTTCAATCTTTCAAGAACCATAACTCCTGAACGGTGAAAGTGAAAATCGTCAATATCGAACTTGACCTCCATTTTGTCATCAGTAACAACATATTAAAATTTGAAAAGCTTTGGTTGAACAGTTCATAAGTTATCACACGGACACCACTGGAAAAGCCATTTTTCAATCTTTCAAGAACCATAACTCTTGAACGGTGAAAGTGAAAATCGTCAATATTGAACTTGACCTCCATTTTGTCATCAGTAACAACATATTAAAATTTGAAAAGCTTTGGTTGAACAGTTCATAAGTTATTGCACGGACACTGTTTGGCAGCCGCCCGTCCGCCCGCCCGCCCGGCCGCCCGCCCGCCGTACATCACCAATTTAATAACCGATATTTTCCTATGAAAGTCCGGTTAAAAATTGGGGCCCACAGAGGTCGAAATTTGAATTTTCCAATTTAAGCTTGTGACCTAAACTTCTCTTTCATTTTGCAATTTATGCATTTTGATAATATATAGTATTGTCCTACTCTATATGTAATTTAACCATTAGGATTTAGAATATCAATTTTTAAACTGGGGGTCCACTCAGGCAATTTCCAAAATTGTAAGTTTAAGCATGTAAACTGAGGTTTTTCATTTTTCATTAGGTTAACTGATTTAATTTCTTTATGTTTGTATTGGAATAAGGTTTTACATTTTTTACTTATAGGTAAGTGGTTCCACTACTTACAGGGGGTGTGGCAGCACTGTAGATTCTGACCATAGTTTTCACTTTAAAGATAACATTTTTTTTACCTCACCGAGTTTTTTCAACTGTTCATCAGGTAAGAAAATGAAAATTCCAAATAAGAAGCTCATGCACATTTAAAGATTGTTTGGTAGAGACAGTTTATTATGTGACAAAAACATCATCAACATATTTAAATCTAAAGTTAAACTAAACCTTAAGCTTTATGGTTCGCATAAAAAACTAGGGTCTGTTCTGTAAGGAAACCCTAACACGTGCATGACATGTACGATTTAATTTTATTATACATGACTGACCTGAACCTAACAACAACTGATGAACGTCCAGCATAGGTTCTATAACTATACAAGGTATATATCAACTTCTTATTTCTTTCTTACCTGCATTGATCAAATAATTGTATGGTGCAATATCGAGAAATATTTCAACCTTAATTTTCTTCAAAGTCAAAATAAAACTTATCAGTCTCGATACTGTATTCTTTCTTTAAAACATTCATCTGACAATAAAAGTTTCTAAAATGAAAAAAACCTTTCCGGAAATTGTTAGCAATAATTCCGCACACTTCGGGAAAATTTTCACTATGAAGTTATTTCTCAAAATTTGAGACTATTTATTTATTTATTCATTATCTCCAGACAACAGAATAACATATGTTAAGAAATTTTATTAACCACAAGGAGCCATCGGTGGCATGAATTTACAAGACATATAATAATAATAATAATTATAATAATAATAATAATAATAATAATCATAATAATAATAATAATAATAATAATAATAATCATCATCATCATCATCATCATCATCATTTGTTTCAGACATAAATAGTCCATAGTTACATCTAAATATGATGAAAGTTTTAAATATACAAGATTAAAATATGAAGAATTAAAATACCGATAAATATAATTAGAAATTCTAATTTGATAACATGCCAGTCAAAGTTCATATAAATCTCGGTATACCATTTTCTGAGTAAAGACGAACTATACCATAAATCACTACCAAGAATAGTAAGAACAGAGGGGGTGGAAAGGGTATTGGGAGACAGGGAGAAAGGGAGAAAGGGGGCGGGAGAAAGGAGAAAGGGGGTGGGAGAAAGGAGAGAGGGGGTGAGAGAAAGGAGAGAAAGGGCGGGAGAAAGGAGGGAGAACTATCAAAGGGAGACGAACTTTAATGTTGAAAAAAAATAAAGAGGTAAAAAAACGAAAAAACTGGATACTAAATGTTCTAATAAATGGACAAATCTTTGAAAAAAGGCAACATTTATATTTCCCAAACCATTTTTGCCATTTCCGATCATTTCATTAAAGAATTTGATGTTCAATCTGACTTAAACTAACATGATACTATAGAAAAATTATTTTATCGACATTTCAAACCATTGTTAACATGCTTAAGTCTTTACGCATGAAAAATCTAAATTCTCCACGTTTACGCGTGGGTTTGATGTGGGATACTTAGGTTTAGGAATAGTACATCTTCGTCCCAGAAACCATACTTCTGAGGGCTTAATACTTGTAAAGATAAAAATATAACTTTGGCATTTAAGTAGGTAATGTGTGTAGACTCTGTATAGGCCAATTTCGACCTACTGCACCTAAATGAACAACAAATGGATAATAGGACAGATCAACAATGACATCATATGCAGCTATATCGGTCATAATTATGTTAGGTAACTCTGTTTAGACTTATTAACTGGTTACCCAATATCGGGAATCTACTGGTCCCGTTCATGCCAGGCATTATTCATACTTCGATAACTCTGTATTGATTATAGCACGTTCTCCACGTCTTCACTTTTTATTTGAAAATGTAGTAACATTTCACATGGATTATAATTTCAATATATGAAATTGTGACAATAATTAATAATATGAAATTTATCACCAATTTATACAAACTTTCAAAAGTACATAATTACACGTGATAAAGGGTAATGGTGCAAGTTTTTTTTTAATTTTTCAAGCCGCGAGAAAAGCGATTTTTTTTTTGGTAAAATTTATTTGAGTTTTATCTGAAGAAATTTATTATGCGCAATTAACATGCTGTGTGTTTCAGGTAATTATAACTAATTAACGATTTGACATGTATATTGTACCTTGACTGTCCGGATGTTTATTGTTCCAACCGTTAATTAAGGTACACAGGTACCTTGTATGTATACAGGTAAACCGTTTGATGACCAAAAACACCGTGATTTCATTTTTAACGCCACATTTTTTGATAATTAATGCAACATTTTAATAAAGAGGTGTGTGTGTGTGTGTGTTTAAGGAGGGTCACAAAGAATGCAGTGATGAAATATAATTTCAAATGCAGATAAGTAACATTTTAATTTATTTTAAATTAATAATTTATCTTTTTGGTATTTATATATTTAACATTTGACATATTATATGAGTAATTCTATTTACTCGTATATATATTTAGTTTGTTATGGCAAGGTAGAAGCTGATTAGGATGGGCGCCATTTGAAAAATAATAGTAAAAAATAGCACATTTCAAAATAGCTAATTTTCAAATCAATTTGCAAGGGACATAATCAAAATTTAAACTATTGCAATTACGATATTTCGAAAAGTTATGAAGGTTTTACTCAAACATATGATATATGAAGACCAAAGGATATACTTTATTAGTAACATCCGAGACATAAAACAATATGTCTCTAGTAATATATCAGCTGGGACTATTATACTAAGTAACTTCATCACACAAACATTATATAATAAAATCCTCGATTGAAAAGAAATGATGTCTGTATGAAATGATCCATCATCTGTGTTGGTTTTCATTAATACTGGAAAGGTCCGATTTTTTTCATAATCTATATCGACCTTGGCGAAGATAAGTTAATATGCAGTGCAATTGGAAACTATACACTTATTAATAAGTTATGTCAGCTATATATATATATATATATATATATATATATATATATATATATATATATATATATATACTTTATATTTCAAACATAAGCGTTTGTTTCGATGCAAATATGAAATTGAAAATCATTAAATGTTTGTATTTTCGCGCCTAGTGCCATTTCCAGTCATCATCGCCATCTTGAAAAATAATAACAGATTTTCCGAAAATAGCTAATTTTCAAATCAATTTGGAAGGGATATAATAAAAAATTAAACTATTGCATTTACGATAATTCAAAAATTTATAAATGTATTAATTAGCACATAGCACCAAAAGTTTTCTATCAGTTTTGGTTAAATCGCAATTTTATGTTAAAAACGACAAAAAAGCCTATTTATCGGAGTTAGATGATTTAACAATATGGACTTAACGGGAAAATAAGACAAAATTTTCAAAAGCATTTGGAAGGGATAAGACAAAAATTTAAACGTTTCCAAATAGCATAAATATATTTCTAAATATATGAGGAAGTACTACATAGCACCAAAATTTTTTGAGCACGAACTAAAAGTAGTTTATTTTATCGATTCCTGATCGCCCAAGTGCATTTCTATATAATTTACTTGGACATGGGACGTCACCAAAGTCACGTGATGACTTCTATAGTTGGATATGATATTCCAACCAATCAACATCACCCAAACAGACAGAACCCCAAACAAAAATAACATAAAAGAGCACAGAAGACATCACAGAGTCAGGATAGTCCATGCATATTTCAACAATTTTCCAGGTCACCTTAAAATATTTACGTTATCCACTTGACCATACAAAGTAAGGTGTTCTCGAGGACAGGGAAAAATAAAAAACTATGTCTAATTTCATGATCCTCATACATGACCATACATATCAAAAATGAGTTTCTTGAGATTGGGGCATGCACAATGCACCATTGACAACATTCCAACATTGTGTATTAATTTGCGTACGAGTCGGAGGCAGGCCTTTTTTCGTAAAATCAGTATATGCTTTAATAAAGACCTATGCCACCTATATATGGTCATATATTAATTCAAATTTGTATTAAAATCGATTGATCTGAACAAAAGACGGTTGTTAAGGTGGGAGATGTCAGCAGAGGGGCGGGAGAAAGGAGAAAGGTACCCCCCTTTCCACCCCCTCAGAACAAGCTGATTATCAGACTGTTGCAAACGTTTATACAAACTGTAGATAGTTTTACGTCTCATTTCATGAAAACATCTTACATCATTTCTGACAAACAAGGACGTATATGTTAGTTATACGTCCTTGTGACAAACATACCACTAGCACTACATGGTGAATTGAAATATAACGTGACTTGAGCATATAAATGACATATCTACTCTCCACTGATGCACATAACATAACATACTGACATTGATATTTCATATCCGTGTTCATATTTTGTCTTTAAACTGAACAGATAGTACAAACGCGCTCTACATCATGACTTAATTTTGTTTGAGAACTGAGACTAAGTATGATATACATGTAGTGCTTTTGTTACACTTTGTGAACATTTGGCGTACAATCCCGGGAGGGGGGGGGGGGGGGGAGGGGGTAACTCTATGGATTGTTGACGGGGGTGTGCGGAAGTGGCCTAAGAAAGGGTACCCGTGCATTTACTAGAAAACATGTCAATAATATACCGGAAAAAATAATTTTTATGAAAATACCTACCCGCAAAACAACAATATCGAAAAAGCACACCCGAACTAATACTGATAATTTAAATCATTTTACCTTGATTATATATGCCTTTATGGGCCCATGATTTGGAATAAAAAGATATTCTATTCTATTCTATACAAATATCTGAGGAATTGAATAGCACTCAATTTACAACCCGAATGAATATGTTTTTAAAACATACCCCGAATTAATACCAATTTATATAGGGAATTACCCCCCCTCCCCCCACCACATGGACTTAAAGATAAAAGTCGATATTTAAACAAACTTAATAGTAAAACTTTTATTGGAATTGTAAATAAGTTAGATGTTTTGGGGCTTGTTGAAACTTGGCCGAACGTTGATACAAAACGTTTTATTTATTTCATAAAACTAAATCATCCTCTCAAGTCAGGGTTTTGTATCTACGTTCGTTCCTACAAACCCCTGACATCACACATTCATATTACGGGTCGGAAGTGAATGATTTTCATTGCTAAGGTCAAAAGATAATCCATTTGCATTTTCTAGGTCACACACCATGTGGCGATTTGTTCGACCGCAAAATATGAATGTGTGATGTCAGGGGTTTGTAGGAACGTGGATACAAAACCCTGAATTGGCAGGATGGTAAAAATTAAACCAGGGGTGGTATTTTGTGTTATGTTCAACAAAATCTTTCACATGCAGTTGTACAAATGTCTAGTTCTTGTAGTGTGGCTCAATTTTAATGCTAAGTACTTTGGGCTTGATAAACATCTCTATGTCGGTGTCATTTACATTCCACTCATTGACTCGACACTTACAACAAAACGACAACCTTCTAGAAAATTACATTACAAAATTTCAAATGGATGGCTATATTCAGATAATTGGTGATTTTAATAGCCCCACTGCTACTCTGATGATTTTATTCCAGATGATAATCCGAAACATTTACCCTTACCAAAAAGCTATGACTGCGACCAATTCATAGGCGAAAGAAATAGCATGCATATAACATATAATGTTTGTATGATAAGAATTTTATATCCTTGTCTACTTCAGTTGGTCTTAGAATTTTAACTGGAAGGTACCTGGGTGATTTGAAAGGATACTATACTAGTTTCCATTGCAATTGCTCTTGTCGATTATTGCCTTATAAGCAAGGAGCTTTTAAAAACTGTTAATCACTTTCAAGTTCATGAATTCATGCACTGTTTTAAATATCTGACCATTGTTTAATATCATCTCAATTAAAACTTTCACACACAAAAACTGTTAACACGCGTGATGAAAATAGTACTTTATCTAACCATCCTGTTAAATACAAATGGTCTAGTGAATCTAAAACCAAGGTCTGTGAAATTATTGAGAAATCTATGAATCTTTGTAATGTCAATACCTTGTTAACATGTAATGAAATTATTTATTCTATTACAAATCAGTTAATGCTGTAAATGGGTTTTGCTTAAAGTTCGAACGAAAAGAAAACGGTCGCACAACAAGAGATCCGGGTTTGATCTAAATTATTCAAATTGTAAACGACGATGAAATGAATACCCATTTACCCGTGGTAAATTTTTTAAACTGAAAAAGAAATTAAAACAACTTAGCAAACGTTTGAAGATAAAATACAAAGAATACTTATTCCAACAAATAAGGCAAAGTAAAGAAAGTAACCCAAACGATTTTTGAAAATTAGTTGGGAAACTTGATTTCAACAAAAAAGATAATAATACCACACACTGCATATCCCCCATCATCATTGTTTGCCCATTTCAGTAATCTTCTCGGATATTATTGAGTGGGTAACTATGATGATACTTTTTGCTACATAGTTATGGCCAGCCTGTAAAGCAGGAATGGCATATAGTTGTTCGGTCTGTGCATCCGTCCGTCCGTCCGTACGAAGTTAAGGTTCAGGTTTAAGGTAGTTTTTCATGAAGGAGTTATGGTATCATCCTGAAACTTTATACATGGATAGCTTGTGATATGAACAGCAGCATTTTGATGCGAAACGGATGCTGTGACCTTGACGTCATGAGTCATCGACTTTGAATTTCTGTATGGAATTTGAATATTAGAATCCAGGTAAAGGTTCAGGTTTAAGGTAGTTTTTCATGAAGGATTTATGGTATCATCCTGAAACTTTTTACATGGATAGCTTGTGATATGAACAGCAGCCTTTTGATGTAAACCGGATGATGTGACCTTGAGGTGATGGATCATCGACTTAGAATTTCTTTATAGAATTTCAATATAGAATCCAGGTTAAGGTTCAGGTTTAAGGTAGTTTTTTCTTGAAGGAGTTACGATATCATCATGAAACTTTGTACATGGATAGCTTGTGATATGAACAGCAATATTTTGATGCAAAACGGATGCTGTGACCTAGACGTCATGGGTCGTCGACTTTGAATTTCTTTACAGAATTCCAATATAGAATCCAGGTTAAGGTTCAGGTTTAAGGTAGTTTTTCTTGAAGGAGTTATGGTATCATCCTGAAACTTTGAACATGGATAGCTTGTGATATGAACATCAGCATTTCGAAAAGGATGCTTTGACCATGAGGTCTGGGTCATTGACTTTGAATTTCTTTATAGAATTTCAATATTAGAATCCCGGTTAATGTTCAGGTTGAAGGTAGTTTTTCATGAAGCACTGAGAGATAGTATTTCATCTACCCTATCGTTAGGCACTTCAAAGTCAACAATATACACATGTATTTGTATTTACTAAATACTTACATCATTGGCGGGGCATGTAGTGTCCATTGGACACATATATACTTGTTAAATCTAATTTACAAGAATTTTATGATAAGCCAGCAACCAAAAATGATTTTTTAGATAATCCTATCACACGGGAAGAGATAGAAAATGCCATTAAAAAATTGAAAAACCGCAAAGCATCAGGCTCTGATTCTATTTCAAATGAAATGATCAAATCTCCATTTCCTTATCTTAAAAACATCATATTAAAAACTGTTTAATAAAGTATTAGACAGTGGTGATTTTCCAGAAAGCTAGTCTCATTCCTTGATGACTCCTAAACACAAAAAGAAAAGTACATCCTAATAACTACCGAGGTATTTCAGTTACAATTTGTCTGGGTAAAGTCTTCTTCTCCGTTATAACAGAGCGACTTTTGAAATATTGTGATGCCAATAATTGTATTGATGATGTGCAGGGTAGATTTAGGACAAACTGTAGAACTACTGATAACATGTTTATTCTAAACAGCTTAATTCAGAAATTTAAATATAATAAGAAAACTCTGTACACTTGTTTTGTAGACTTTTCTAAGGCTTTCGACAGTATATGGCAAACTGGGTTGTGGTACAAACATGTTAATATATGTAGCACCGGTAATATGTTAAAATGTATTCGTATTATGTATGTAAATATAAATCAACGTGCAAACATCTTATATGTTCAGGTATTTCACATCCCATATTTTATGGTAATATTCTATACAAAACACAAAAATGTCGTCATTCACCTGAAAAGCTAATCAAACTAATCAAACCTTTAAACAGACTTATCCACAAGGGATATAGTTTTGATACAGTTGTCAAGCCATTAAAGTTTGCATTTTTTGGAATTAATATTGATTCACTCAAAGGGTCTTTGCATCGGAAATAAACACTTCTACTCTAACACCAGTTGTTGACATGATTCGGGTTATGTTCTTCTCGTTTACCAATTTGTCAAAGTTGGAACCGCATCTTAATACAATTCCAAAACCTTTAGCACAATCTAAATTAGTGGTCAAATTACTGAGTCAACTTTCAGTTCCGTATTCCAATTAACACGAGAGGAGTTTCGTGACAAAGGAATAATGTATCCTAGGCTACCTGTGTAGTCGGCCCACATGGGCGCTATTCAAATTCAGTAACATTTTGCACAATCTACATTGGCAGGGCAATTACCGAGCTAACATTCAGTTCCATATTCCAAATAACGCGAGAGCAGTTGTGCGACAAAGGAATAATGTACCCTTAGACCACCTGAGTAGCTCTGCTCCCAGGGGCGCCATTCAAATTCCGAAACCTTTGTCACTATCTACATTGGGAGGACAATTACTGAGCCAGCTTACAGTTCCGTATTCCAAATAACATGAGAGGAGAATAATGTACCATTAGGCTTCCTTTGATTTTATCGAAAGAAATCTCTGTATTACTGAAAAATTATTACACCAGAGATTTCGATATTACAAACTTGTCAAAACTTTTACTAAATTTTATCATCGGTACAAGGACATCATTCGTAAATATAAATCAACGTGCAAACGTCTTATATGTTCAGGTATTTCTCACCTTTTATGGGAATATTCTATACAAAGCGTAACATGTCGTCATTCACCTGAAAATCTAACCAAACCTTTAAACAGACTTATTCACAAGGGATATAGTTGCGACACTGCCTTTGTTAGTCCTATGTATTTTTTTTAAATTTTGGTTCATTTGTATGTTTCGGAGTTTAGTGTGCCGTCCATTTCGCTGAACTACTATGTATTATTGTTTAGGGGCCAGCTGAAGCCCGCCTTCAGGTGCGGGATTTTTTCGCTGCGTTGAAGACCCATTGGTAGTCTTGAGCTGTTTTCTGCTCTTTGGTCGGATTGTTGTCTCTTTGACACATTCCCCGTTTCCATTCTTTTCTTGTTGCATTAGTGTTATTATACCATTATTTCATCAATTTAATAAAAAATTGTTATAATTTATGGTTTGTTGCTCGTATTTACGAAGATCGGCAAACCATAAATTATAAACAAATTTTATTTTTAAGTTGATGAAATAATATTTCCTGATATTTTGTCACCAGACTCTTCCAGACTTTACCACTCTCTGTTTTGTCGTTTAGCGATATTTCGAATAAAATAGCTTCAAATTCAAGAAAAAAATCTTTTAAGAATGGGAAATCAGTAGTAAGGTTTTCCAGTCTGTGCCGGTATTTCAATAGGATTTTAAAATATCAGATATCAAAACTAGTAGGTTATATGTTAAAACCAAGAAGAAGTTTACAAAATTTAACATGTAAGTTTTTCAGCCATGGGTTTATAAATATTTGAACAACTGAAAAATCTTCTGTTTCGGTTTGTTTTAAAATGTCTCCAAATCTCAGAAGCATTAATGCCCCCCTTTAATGGTATGGTCAGATACATGTAAAATGGTTTTTTATGCGCCCGTCAACGACGGACGTAATATAGTATACCGTCGTCCGTCCGCGCTGCGTAAACATGTCGCGCACTAACTCGAGTACGCCTTGACTGGTTTTCTTCAAACTTTTACACATTTTTACAGATGAAGGTCTGAGGGTCTTTATGATTTTCACTTTTGCCGTTACAAAAAGTTATGGGACTTAGATTGTCCAAATACAAGCAATTTTTTACATATCGCGCACTAACCCCACTGATTACGCCTTGGCCATTTCCCCCCAAACTTTTGCACATTCTTACAAATGGTGATCTGAGGGTCTGTATACTTTAGACGATTTTCACTTTTGTCGTTCCTGGATTATGGAGTAATCGTCACTGACATCAATAACCTTTATTTAAATTCTTGAAAGTTTTAAGCAGCTTGTGAAATAACCCTGTAATAAACGATTTATCCCGCAAAACCTACAACCATACAATGACGCCAAGGGCACATATCTGTCAAAAAATAAATAGATAATATAAAGCATCAAAATTTAATTTGGGGCTGGCCAACATGTTCTTTCTGTAAATGGAAAACATTTTTAGTGGAGAAGTGCATTACAACATTGTGGGACTATCAACAACAATAGCGTGAGACTAGTAGCACTTTGCTCAGCCTATAATTTAGGTATCGGAAGAACACTATTTCTGCATCGTTTGATGCAAAAGCTGACATGAAACTCTCCAAACGGACGAGACAAGAATCAGATTGACCATCTACTGATTAACGGAATATGGCGAAGGTCCCTACTGGATGTAAGAGTTCGAAAAGGTGCAGACGTCAGGAGTGACCAACACTTAGTCACAGCAAACATAAAGATAAAACTTAGAGGCAATAATAACAAGGGTTGTTATACAGACTAACGAAGCAAATTAGTGGAAAATTCAACAACAATAACAACATCCCAATTAAAGACAAAAACGGCAAATTACTTACTACAGAAAAAGAACAAGAAGCAAGATGGGCATAACACATTCTAGAAGTCCTCAACATACCCAGTGCAAGAAGACCTCCCTATCCCTGGCAAATTCACATACCTGGACTGTATAGTACGAAACGATGGTGGTGCTTGTGATGACATACAAAACAAGATATGCAAAGCTAGAGATGCATTCATGTCACTGAATAACATCTGGAAATCTAGCCAATACACTAAAAACACCAAACTGAAATTATACCGTGATCTTTCAACACTTTTATATTGCTCAGAATGCTGGAGAATGACAGAAACCGATCTCCAGAAACTTTCAACATTCCATACTAAAGGTTTAAGACAAATTGTTAGAATCTTTTGGCCAAAAAAATATCAAATGAAGACCTACTACATAAATGAAGTAAAGAACAATATTACTAAGAATGAGATGGAAATGGATTTGGCATGTCATCAGAAAGGAGAACATTGCAATCACTAAAGTCGCCCTGCACTGGACACCAAATGGCAAAAGGAAACGTGGAAGATCAAAAATCACTTGGAGACGCACGGTCGAAGGCATCCTCCCAAGTCATGGTTTTGTATTCATGTTCGTTCCTAAAAACCCTTGACATCACACATTCATATTTTGCGGGTCGAAGATATTGCCGCCTGGTGTGTGACCTAGAAAATTCTACCTACGACGCAAATGGATTCTCTTTTGACCTTCAGAAGTAACCAATGAAAATCGTTCATTTTCGACCCTCAAAGTATGAATGTGTGATGTCAGGGGTTTGTAGGAACGAACGTGGATACAAAACCGAGACTTGGGAGGATGGGTCAGAGGGGAAATGATGAGCATGAAGCTTACCTGGAGAACTGCAGAAAAGCGGGAGAAAGACCGAATGAGTGGAAGACCCTTGTTGCCGCGCTACATGCCAGAGGCAGTAAGTATGCATTACAACAGTCAAATGTAGGGATATTTTACCAGGCACATTTCATTGAATTTATTTCTTTACAATATCATGTGAAATGATGTATATATATGTAACTGATAAAATCATGTTCACAGATCACACATAAACATATCCCCCAGGACCAAAAAGCTTAACAGTTAAAAGTCAAATGGATCACACTCATCTGCTGAACATTCCATTTCCAGCCCCCTCCCAGTTAAGTCCCTTATTAATATAATTAGAGAAGATTTGTTAGAAGGATAATTTAGTTGGGGTTCATTTACATGAGGCAGAAATAGAATGGTCTTGTATAGATATTTGTGTGAATAAGGCTGATAAGTTCAAATTAACCCAAATCCAACATGACGATATTGAAGGGGAATTTCTTAAGGATCCGATGTCAACCTAAGTACGAGTGTGGGGATCATCTAGGTTGGTAATTTCAACGAAAATAATTCTAAACGGACCACCTCAAATTAACTCAAATTGTTTCAGATGAAAAGACTGTTCATGCAAATTTTAAGGAGGAACTGTTTTAAAGTGGCAAGTTATATATGAAAAAGTAGCATAAACCCAAGGAATTGGGATGTTATCTTGATCTCTGTGTTAACTATGGCTCAATTTGTGCATTTCGGTGTCATCATGATTCTCCCACTTTTAATCCCTTATATAACTTTATTGGTATACTAATTAGGGAATGTTATAATAGTACTTATATTTCATTTCTGATAAATATTACATTTAATTTCCCTGCAATAATAGATAATATAAGTCTTCAATAGGTTAAATGAAAATTTTGCTATTTTAGAGATGATTTTGACAATATGCATTTTATTTTATAAATTTGTTTGAAAGAGGTGTAAAATTTCTTAATGAAATAAATTATTTACTTAAAATTCTCATTATAAACAAATTATATTTGACTTTGACATCTACATGTAATTAAAGAGCTACTTTATGGCACACAAGCTCATATATACCTGTAACTTTCATGGATTTAATTATAACATAACGGAATTGTCTCTTAGACTTTTGAATATTAATATTAATATGGATACAAGCTCTGGATCTATGAATCTTAAGAATTCATTCAAGGAAGTAAGTGTTTTTTGTGCATGTACCATTTTTTGCTTGCTCAATCCGAAATTACTGAGTTTGAATTCTTTTCACTCTTTCCCTACAATATAAATAGGCATTTTTGAAAAAAAGGGGGGGGGTCAAAACCTCTATCCTGAACTACTCCATAACGGCTCACAGCAATTTGATGAAACTTTCTCTGTGCATTAACTTTAATGCAAAGGTGTGCATATATTTCATTTTTAGAAAATTGTATTATTTTTTGTAAAAATTGACGTCCGCAGGCGACACATGTCTTCCTTTGAAGACTCACACATTTTTTTATCTACATTTTAATATGCTTGGGTGGAAATATTGTATTGTATTTCAGTGTAGATTTGTGATCATTAATACTATCGACCTAATCAAGCTTTGTACCTTTTTTCAGATAATTGAAGTTCTGGCTTGAAAGTTACAGAAACAGAAAGAAAAACACTTAATGAACATTTTAATGTCAATTATATATAATGGTTGTGTGATAAATATAGAACAAACTAAGGGACCCAGGATTTTTTAAAAGGGTGGGGGGAATAAAATTAAAAACTGAAAAATCTAAAGGCCAGCGGAGGGAGTCGAAATTTTTTGTTTGATGATCTAATGCTAAAAAATCATGTATATGGATAAAAACATCTCTGGCTATCGGGGAGGGGGGGGGGCGTACAACCTCTACGCCCTCTGGATGGCCCACTGTTAATGTGAAGTGACATCTTATCTCAAAAAATCCCTTATGTAATTTTAATATTTTGATTTTTTCCTCAGTTATTTTTACAATTTCCAGTGTTCTATATGTTCACATTAATTTTTGCACAAATATTTATAATAATATAAATTCCTGTTTTCTAAATCTACACAAGATAGTTTAGTTTATTCCATTTTTTGGTAGATGCATATATCAAATCATACTTTTTTTAAAGTCAAGCTCTTATGATTAAATACCTAACTTGATTTTGTTTTTTGGTTTTTGTCTCGCCAGCGACGAGTAGTCGCGGAGGCGAGATATAGGTACTACATTCAGGCGGAGGCGTAAATTTTTTAAAAACTTTAATAACTTTGCGCATGTAATACATACAATTAAGATTTATGGTCCACAAGGTAGCTTATCATATAAGGTTTGCCGCAGTATATTTGTATGGTGTCCTTGACGTCATTTTCATGGTTCACTGACTTCATAAACATGAATTTAAAATCTGCGTCCAAGTTTCCTGGTCAAATCCATTTCTCAGCAACTGTAATACCTAGGCCAACCATATTTGGTCTTTAGATTTTTCTTGGTGGACACATGTCAGTCTGACACCTGCCTTTTGACCTTGACCTCAATTTCATGCTTGAGTGACCTGCGTCACATTTTCGTGGTTAAGTACAATACTCAGAAACTAGAATACCTAGACCCATCACATTTGGTCAATAGATAGTTCTTGGGGGGTACATGTCACTGACATCTGGCTTGGTATCTTGACCTCAATTTCATGCTTGTGTGACTTTGTCACATTTTCGAGATTAGGTCCATTTCTCAGCAACGTTAATACCAAGACCCAGCATATTTTGTCAATAGATAGTTCTTAGTGGATACATGTCGGTATGACACTTGCCTTTTGACATTGACATCAATTTACTTTAACACATTTTCCTTTTACTTGCAAAATGTCGGGTATCAGATAATAATTATACTATGCCATGTGCATACTCAGACGAGACATGTAGTGTGCCCACTCTTGTTTATTATCATTTTGCCTCTGACGTGATAAATAAGGGGAAAAAAACTTGAACATGTAACATTTTTTAAGGCTACATATCTGTCTGATTTTTTTTTTCACTTTTTTATTCGTCATATTATCTTGTAAGCCTAAACCTATGAAATGGAACTTCAAACAGTGGTAGCCCACCATATGAAAATGAATATGAAGAAAAATTTACCCAATCTGACACTAAAGGGAGATAATTAAACTTAAAGCAGAAAAAAGGAGGTATTTCTTAGGGAGGTCCCTCATAGTTCTTGTTTATTCAGTTCCCGAATAATAAGAATTTTTTTTTTTTAATCCAACATTTTAATACATGACAGATTGAGAAGAATTACTTGGCTTAAAGATGTTATTTGCTTTAATGTTCAGAAAAAAAAATTAAAAAGTAGTTGTTGATGTTTGAAAAAATGTGATTTTGCAATTGCATAATAAATTAAAGAAGGTTAATCTGTTGTATATACTAACAAGAGTGGACACACTAAATATCTCTCCTGATACGCACATTGACACAGAATAGATTATCTGATGCCCGACATTGCAAGTCAAAGGAAAATAAAAAGAAATATCAGGCAACATTTGTCTGAAAAATCTCACGCATACCATTCAAGCCTACAACTGTGTCCAAGGTCAGCAGACCGGTCTCATACAGGTATGGATCTACCAAAAACTATCTATAGACCAAAAATGTCGGGTCTACATACATTTATAACATTTGTTGAGAAACGGACTTATTTGTAAAAATGGGAAGAAAGTCACTAAAGCCTAAAATTGTAGTCAAGGTAAGGTGTCAGGAAGTTGCCAAGAAATTATTACAGACCATATACAGTGGATATAGGCCTTATAGCTACAAAGAAATTGACTTTATCATAAAAATGTGTGAAGAGGACAAATATACCTAAGGGGCAAACCAAAAAACACAATCCATTAGTAGACAAACCTGGGAAGACATATGAACAACCAGAAGCACTGAAAACTAAGACAATGAACAGTACGAACTCCTATAAAAACCAGGAGTGAACTCAGGGGCTCCGGATGGGTAAGCAGTTCCTGCTCCATATATGGCAGCCGTCGTGAAGTTCAACAAAGTAAATCCGGTGATAGTCACAAATCGGTGGAGCTACATGAAATGTAACGACAGTGGGAACAGGTCCAACATCATCTTAGATATTTGAAAACTGTAACGGGCAATCAATTCGTGATGATGACTAAAATTTTCTAAGTAATGACATCAACTTATCCCTGATAAAACCCTATTAAACCCTGTGAAATTCATGCATAGGTCTCAGACAGCCATGTACCCACCAAGGACTATCTATAGACCAAATATGGTGTGCTTATGTATTACAGTTGCTAAGAAATGGACTTAACCCCGAAAATGTGACGTAGGTCATTCGACCATGAAATTGAGGTCAAGTATGAAAAGGTAGGTGTCAGACTTGACATTTACCAATCAAGAACTATCTACTGACAAATATAGTGGGTCACGGTATTATAGTTGCTGAGAAATAGACTTAACCACGAAAATGTGACAAAGGCATGAAAGTGAGGTCAAGGTCCCAAGCCAGCTGTCAGACTGGCATGTATCCACTAAGAACTATCTATAGACCAAATATGGTTGGCCTGGGTATTACGGTTGCTGAGATATGGATTTAACCAAAAAAATTGGGATGCAGATTTTACATTTATGTTTATTAAGTCAGTGAACAGTGAAAACAAGATCAGGGTCACAAGACAAGTATATACTGCACCAAATGTTATACGATAAGGTATCTGAGGACTAAAAATCTTTATTGTAGGTATTATTTGTGCAAAGTATTAAAGTTTTTAAAAAGTTTATGCCGCCTGATAGTAATACATATGTTATGCTGTCTTTGGCATCAGTGGGGGTTTCGTTTTGTTATAGTTGTGCAATCCTTTTGAAAGGCAAGGTATAAATGGGGTTTAAAATGTGGCTGGTGGATTGTGAACCTAATTTATTTTTTATTCTGCCTGAGTATTATTAACGGATTTCATATAGGTTTTAAGGTTTCTGAGATAGTAATAAATGTTTCTGAGATTGAAGTGATGAAAAGGGATGAACCCCATAATTATGAGTCTTTTAAGTATAATTTTTTATTGGGTTTTGCATTAGATTCATGTTTGGTAATCCAGTATCAGTGTAAACAAATACAAATTTCAATTAAAAATATTTTCCATTTTTCAGTGATTTATCAAAAAAAATGCAATCTCACCTCCCCCCCTCCCCAAAAAGCCATCATTATTTATGATAAATTATATTTTTCAATCATATACTTTGAAACAGTTGATTTCCAACATATCTTGTAATCTATATAAATGTCATCATCCAAATATAGAAATGAGAGCAATTTTCCAGTTTTCAGCAATTTTATCTGAAAAAACTATGATTTTCCCCCAAAAATAACCATATTACATATGTTTTTTAACTTTATTTTTTAAAACCACTTATTTTCAACATATTTGGTAATCTAGTAATGGTGTCATCCAATACAGATTGCAGCTAAAACTATTTTCCAGTTTTCAGTGATTTTTCAATAAAAATAGAAATTTTCCTCAAAAAAAGCAATCATAATTTATGAAAAATTATATTTTTCAATAAAATAATTTGAAACAGTTTATTTCCAACATATCTTGTAATCTAGTTTATATGTCATCATCCAAATAGTGAAAATAGGGCAATTTTCCAGTTTCCAGCAATTTTCTTTCAAAAACCAAGATTTTAACCCAAAATTACCACCCTTTTACATGCGCAGTCTTGGTAGACTTTCAGAATTCATTTTATATGTTTATCTATGCCAAATACAGGTGAAAAAACATTCTGTTGCAAATTTTGCAGTCTTTTTCATAGATTTACTAGACTATTTGTAAAAACAGTGTTTATTCATTATTGTTGCCATTTTTACAATTATCTGACTTTATCAGCTTATTTTACAGATAGACGGGTAGAGATACCAGCAATTTTATTTTTGTTATTTGAAGTTTCAATATTGATCTTAACTTCCATTTAGATAGATGGGTCCAAACTGTTGTTCTCTGTTTGCTGTGGATAATTGAAAATTACTGAAAAACATGTTTTTCCCCTATCATTTCATTGAAAATCCACCGACTGAGCCCATATATTGAATTTCATCATTAAAAAAGTGGTAATGATAAAAAATTACATAAAAACTATATTTTCTCTGTCAGTATGTTAGTCTGGGCTGGAAAAAAATAAATTGCACAAATTTTATTTTTTTTCGTTGAACACTTCTGCCTGGTGCTTACTGGCATTGCCTCTTAAATCAAAAGACTATACTCTGTAACTTAGTCATTAATATAGCTGGTAAAATAAATGAATCTAAAAACATAATCCTCCGATTGCAACTGCTTAAATTTTTTATTCCTATCTTGAAGAATGAGACATTCATGTTTCTGAAAAATGTCTTCTGTATTATTATCTATCACTTAAAGTAATAATTGTAATTGTCATCTGTGAGAAGTAATTAAATTTCAAGTTTTATGTTTCAAATTTATCAAAACTTTTAATGGTGAAATTAATTTTGCTTCAAGGAAGTAGTCGTTTCTGACAGTTTATACAGGAAACTGTTCGACATGAAGTTTTTGTTGTATGAATACTGAAGGCCACACGACACATAGATGTAATTTTTTTTTCATTCGTTCTATTGTCTCAATGACGCTTACCCCATATCCTTATATAATGTCATAGTTACCAATTATTTTTATTATAATATATTGATATATGTCAAAATGACAAGAAATAAAAAATATGTAGCTGTATTCCAAACCTGACATCGTTTTCATCTTGTATAGTGTAAGGACCGTTTGGATCGACTGTGAAATTACAAATACACTGTGTATATATTATTTTTCAATTATGGAGTCCTGGACGGTTGGCGAGGTAACTGTCCTATTTGGACACGCACGTATGGTATCTTCCAAGTTCTATGCTGTACTCCACAAGGTTTATATGAAATGTATTGGTCCAGTAAAAGGTTCCTTATTGTGATTCTATATGTACATAAATCAATTTTGAAGATTGTCTTTCATTTTGCGGAGATTTGCTTTGTTGTTTTTCATTTTATTTCTAAAAATTTCAATTTGTATTCATTGAAGAAAGATCTGAACTTGGAATATCAATTAAACTATTATACCAACGTAAAATCAAATCACAAAAGTCAGTCTCATCTAAAATTGTAAATCATATTGTATCTGCTAAAGGGGAAATCTGAATTTAATCTTAACTCTTATGACTATAGAGTATTGTCCGTTTTCCTGATGAAGATCATTGAACCAATCCGTGTACTCAATACTCAATCTGATACATATTAATTGTTTCCAAAAGTGACAGCAATAAACACTGGCATACGGCTCTGTAACATTTGACTTAGTATTGTCACGGACTTCTCCACGTCTTTGACTTTGAATACTGTCAAATATTTCATTGTGAATCAAAACAGTTACTGTTTAAAACTATTTTGATTTGTATTCAAATTCCTATAGACGAGAGTTCAACTACGCGAGCAAAATGGCAGAAATCCATATATATACATTGTTGTCAATTTACATAGCATGTTCATTATTACACGGTTTTTATGATTATTACAATCCTAATAGTCCTTTGTGTCAGATTACACGAATTGAACGTTTGTATCAAACTGAATGTTAGAATTAATTTTGTCAGTAGATTTTAGTCTTAGACCGTTCAAGTTGGTATTTATATCATCTGATCCGCCATCTTTACTATTATTAACGGTTTTGTCATCCTCAATTTCCCTGATTATGGCCTTCAACTGATGACGCTCCTCCTGTAATACCTCTATTTCAGAACGGAGCTCTTCATTTTCTCTCCGTATAGAAGAATCACTCCGTAGTCTTCTAAGTGAATGTACCTCTGTGACTAAGTCATCCTTTTCATATCTAAGTTCTACAAGGAACACAAAATTAATATTAAAGAAAAGATCTGCAAAGAACATCTTCCAGGAACAAAACCAATTGGGCTCATATATATATCCTTTTTCTCGTGTAAGCATGTGCATATCAAACAAGAAACTAAATAAAACTGCTAGGATTTAAAGAACACCAATAAATGCGTTTTTTAACTTGTTTATTTTTTTATTTCAGTGTTGAATGAGTTTAATAGTTTGCGTATAAACATATATCTTTAATACTTATTGCAATTTTCTTTTAACATTTCATTCATTTCACCAGAGAAAAACCTTGTTGTAGTTTGGTGTCTCGAGTTTCCACATGCTTTTTACTATTCTAGCTGTCGTCTATATGTAGTTATTTCACTACTAAAAGTTGTATGAGAGAGAAAAAGCATTCATTTTTTGGTAGTCACCACTGTTCATCACTTAAATTTCATCTACAATGTACGTTACAGTCAAGTAGACTTGCCCTGCTAACAATAAAACATTGCTTACTTTAGATGAACTTGAATTTCACATCAATCAAACTTGTACCGTTTTTAAAGTATTAATTTTCATGTTTTAATGTGAAAATCGCGTTGAATTCAAATGAGCTTCGTATTTTGTATTTTACATTAACAAACTGACGGTAAAAACGCATTATTATCCACGGGATTCAGGTGATAAGTTTATTTGATAATAATGCTGATACCTCCACAAGATTTATCATTCTATTAACATTTTTTTAAATACAACCATGAATGTTGCCATACGAAAATCCTTTTATTAAAGCAAACTCTAGCAGATCATTTGAAAGCATTCATTGTACTTACTATCGGTGACTTTTTTTAATTACTCAGTTCTTCCTCTATTTCAACTTTACTACATCATGAGAGCATGTACAGTTGGGCTCAGATCTAACCTCTCTTTAGAACTGTCCTAAACTCTCAGAAGAACTGTTCTAGAACCGTCCCAGAACTTTCATCCTGACACTTTTAGAACCGTTTATGACAGGGCGTGTCCTGACCTAGAACCATTTTGGACAGTTCTAACCTAGAACAATTTATGACAGTTCTACCCTAGAACCATTCTGAACGGCTGTAGCCTAGAACCATTTATGACTGTTCTACCCTAGAACCATTTCAATTTTACAAAAACTAGAAATTGCATCTATTCAAAGCAGAGATTTTGGACGTTATGAATTTTGAACATCATAACTATACGAAATAAAATAATTAACTTGCTTATTTGCGAATCAACTTTTAACATGCCGTAATAGTCACTCACAATAAAGTGAAAATTAAATATTTTGACTTATTTAAAACATCAAAATCTGAAGAATTTAAATATCTCAATTGTTGTGATATATTAAAAACTAACTTTTTGAGCTTTACTACATTCTGAGAACATGTATTGTACTTACTCTCAATGACTTTTTTTTGAATTACTCAGTTTTTCCTCTAGTTCACCTTTACTACATTCTGAGAGCATGTATTGTACTTACTCTCGATGACATTTTTGAATTACTCAGTTCTTCCTGTAGTTCAGCTTTACTACATTCTGAGAGCATGTATTGTACTTACTCTCGATGACATTTTTGAATTACTCAGTTCTTCCTCTAGTTCAGCTTTAGTACATTCTGAGAGCATGTATTGTACTTGCTCTCAATGCCCTTTTTGGAATACTAAGTTCAATGCCCTTTTTGGAATACTAAGTTCTTCAGCTTTACTACATTCTGAGAGCTTGTATTGTACTTACTCTCGATGATTTTTTTGAATTACTCAGTTCTTCCTCTAGTTCAGCTTTACTACATTCTGACAGCATGTATTGTACTTACTCTCGATGACCTTTTTTGAATTACTCAGTTCTTCCTCTAGTTTAGCTTTACTACATTCTATTTCTTCTAAAGTTTCCTGCATGTCACAGTTGTCATTTTCTGACTGAATCAAACGTTGTGCCAAATCATCTACTGTCATATTCAGAGAAGTCTACACAATACAGATTATCCGTAAAATTCAACATCAAATGTTCAATGAAGAATAAAAAAAGTTATTTCACATGTTTTTTTTTTTTTATTGAATCTGTCCTTTTCTTAACTTAATATGGAAAATAATTATGGGCGGAAAGAGACTATGCATCGAAACCAAGTAGACCAAAGTACGTTTTAACAATGCGTATACTATCTGTTGCCTCCGATAGGATTTGAAACTAGGTTTTTTTTTCAGTAAAGGTCATAACATGTTTGGGCCGATTTTTTTTAAAATCGATGTTGGATGACATAAACTTGCAGGTGATTTGACATCCGCTCAACCACACCCACAAACTACGTGAATTAAGTTTTTTTTTAACGAAATCAATTTTTTGATTTCATCCTTTAAGAACGTGAATTAAGTTTTCTTTTTATCCGAATCGAAAGAAACCATTCATATATCTAAAGCGTCGTAATTAGTTTCACCGAATGTTTCACCGTTTAATGGTACCACTGAGTTTTCGGTCTGGAAACTGACGAGTTACAAACTGTATATATAGTATATAAGGTAAAAGTTTTTGTATCTCCTGATGAGCATTACAACATTTGTTTTTTTTCAGTAATGCTCAGGATAAATTAAAACGAAAAGATAAAAATAATAAACAGTATATTCAAAGTATCTGAGATTGGGAGAGAAACTTGGTTCTACGCTTTATCATGTCAAAAGTGTAAAGGTTAAATTTTGGGAAATGGTTGATTCAATAACTGTTAGTGATAACTATTGTTCATCGTTTAATATTAAATGAATTGAGTGTAAATTGCTTCTAAACTCGCGCTTATAACACTAAGTTATACATAAAAACAGACTAAAAAGGGGGTATATCATACAGCAACACAGTTTTTAATACTTTAACTGAAAGGGAAAAAATTAATATTACAAACCATGTCTTGGTTTCATCTTCGCTTCCGAAGGGGTTACAATTCGTTTCTCTCCTCTTCACGTAATGAGGAGAGAAGCGAATCATAACCATTGGCTAGTGAAGATGGTCTTGCTTGGGAAAAGTTTAATATTACAAACCATGTCTTGCTTTGGAAAAATTTAATATTTATACAAACCATGTCTTGCTTGGGAAAAATTTAAAAATACAAACCATGTCTTGCTTAAGGTGCATCTTGTAGTCTTCTAATTCTCCCATTCTCATATCCACACTCATTTTTCTGCTATTAATTCGCCATTTTTCACGCTTTAAACAAGCAATTAGGGACCTAGCTGAGTCTAAACCATCTTTCAATCGCCTGAATATGTTAGGTCTTCTGGGTTCCTTGTTATCATCTCCATCATCCTACACAAACGACAGAGGAAGATTTACAATTATTATTTTCAGTAAGTTTTCATGTACCAAGTCCCTAAAACAAATGGCCTTTTAATCAAAATGATTCATTTATTGAATATAAATTTCTTACCTTTTGGTAGTTATCCTCAATTTCTGCCAGAATATCTGTTAAATCGTCAAGTCTATCCACCAAATCATCTGCTGTGTCCAGTAAATTGTCACTACTCTTTCTACGAGGTACCCCAGCATTTAGCAAATCGTCGCTGCTTGTTCTGCGGGGTATTGCCATCTATTTACTGCAAATAAATATATAAATAAAACTAGAAATACTGTGAGCATAGCTCACTACTTGATACCCCCGCCTTACATAAGATACATGAAAGGAAATGTCAATATTTTGGATAAGAAAACTCCAACAGCAGTGAGATGAGTTTCATCAAATTCCATTCAGTAGTTTAGGAGGAGTTGCGGACCCCCTATTACAATGATTGGCAAAACCCATGTGTTGGTATGGGAAACCCCAAATATTCATCATATCAAAATCTAAAATAAAAGTGCACTATGGCATTCTGTAATAAAGATCCTCTGAAAGTTTCATCAACTTCCATTCAATGGTTTAGGAGGAGTTGCGGATGGCATACTGGAACCGCCTATCACAATGAATGGCAAAGTCCATGTGTTGGAATGGGAAACCCTAAATATTCATCAGATCAAAATCTAAAATAGGAGGTGCACTATGGCATCATGTAATAATGATCCTCTGAAAGTTTCATCAAATTCCATTCAGTGGTTTAGGAGGAGTTGCGGATGGCATACTGGTACCCCTATCACAATGAATGTCAAAGTCCATGTTTTTGGTATGGGTAACCCCAAATTCATCATATCAAAATCTAAAATAAGAGGTGCACTATCGCATTATGTAATAAAGATCCTCTGAAAGTTTCATCAAATTCCATTCAGTGGTTTAGGAGGAGTTGCGGATGGCATACTGGAACCCCCTATCACAATGAATGGCAAAGTCCATGTGTTGGTATGGGTAACCCCAAATATTCATCAGATCAAAATCTAAAATAGGAGGTACACTATGGCATCATGTAATAAAGATCTTCTGAAAGTTTCATCAAATTCCATTCAGAGGTTTAGGAGGAGTTGCGGATGGCATCATGGTACCCCCTATCACATTGAAAGTCAAAGTCCATATTTTTCTATGGGAAACCCCAAATATTCATCACATCAAAATCTAAAATAGGAGGTGCACTATGGCATCATCTAATAAAGATATTCTGAAAGTTTCATCATATTCCATACATTGGTTTAGGAGGAGTTGCGAATGGCATCATGGTACCCCCTATCACATTGAAAGTCAAAGTCCATGTTTTTCTATGGGAAACCGCAAATATTGATCAGATCAAAATCTAAAATAGGAGGTGCACTACAGCATTATGTAATAAAGATCCTCTGAAAGTTTCATCAAATTCCATTCTGTGGTTTAGGAGGAGTTGCGGATGGCATACTGGAACCCCCTATCACAATGAATGGCAAAGTCCATGTGTTGGTATGGGTAACCCCAAATATTCATCAGAACAAAATCTAAAATAGGAGGTGCACTATGGCTTCATGTAATAAAGATCCTCTGAAAGTTTCATCAAATTCCATACAGTGGTTTAGGAGGAGTTGCGGATGACATCATGGTCCCCCCTATCACATTGAAAGTCAAAGTCCATGTGTTGGTATGGGAAACCCTAAATGTTGGTCAGATCAAAATTTAAAATAGGAAGTGCACAATGCCATCATGGGATGAAGATTCTCTGAAAGTTTCATCAAATTCAATTCAGTAGTTTAGGAGGAGTTGCGGATACAAAGGTCGGACGGTTGGTCAGATCAAAATCTAAAATAGGAGGTGCACTACAGCATCATGTAATAAAGATCCTCTGAAAGTTTCATCAAATTCCATAGAGTGGTTTAGGAGGAATTGCGGATGGCATCATGGTACAAATATCACATTGAAAGTCAAAGTCCATGTTTTTCTATTGGAAACCCCAAAAATTGGTCCGATCAAATTCTAAAATAGGAGGTGCACAATGCCATCATGGGATGAAGATTCTCTGAAAGTTTCATCAAATTCCATTCAGTAGTTTAGGAGGAGTTGCGGATACAAAGGTCGGACGAACGGACGGACGGGCGGACACAACGAATACAATATACCCCCGCTTTTTTTTCAAAAGCGGGGGTATAATAACCCTAACTTCTCACATCAAATATTTCCATTTGAAAAATTAATAGTAGTTCTTAATCCTCAACTTGAACTGTTGCCTTGTGTTTGCGACCATTAGAATTGCGAAAATGAGGTCCACATCGGTTACATGTTCTCAGTTTTATGTTTATATTATATATTTGTACCTTAATGTCATATCCATGTTCGCATATTGATTTTACGTTAGAATGATTGTCTTTTATTCCTATTGGTAAAATATGCTATTAATAAAGATTTAATATAAGAACATGTTAAGCGTTTAAATTCAGTTGTATAAAACAGAAACGCCTTTTCAAAATTAGTCAGTACTTATAAAGTAATGTTCTAAGTTCAAAATGATATTTTATAAAAAAGGTCAAGTATAAAATAGAAATTAGTATTCTAGACATGTATCGGCATAAATGTCATTCATCTGAATTATTAAAAAAGATAATTAATTTCACTAAAATTTATACATTGTACTTATTGCTATGAATCAAATTAATTAATGCAAAACATGGTAACACCAGAAAATCAAAACTAAAAACAACAGGTAAAAAAATTCGTCAACACGAAAGGCCCAAGGCGCATGTACTGTATGATATCTACATTTTTAATTAAAAAAACAGACGAAAGAGTTCCATTATATTTAAAAACAATTTTGAAAATACATGTAGTAAATACAAATTAACAAACTTTACACTGTCCCTTTACTACATTCTTCTTTATCGCTTTCACATTTTTCGAACTTTTCTTTTAACTTAGATTTTTTGGCAAAATCGAATGTTCAACAAGCTACAGAATTTACTAATGGTTTCAGGGGCATCGGTGGACAAATGGACTTGTTAGTCCGTGGTCAGTGTCCTGTCAACTGAGGTTGTGAATGTGCAGAGGTGTGTTCAATTCCTATTTTAACTGGCAAAGATTGCCAGTATTTCTACTGAAAATCCGTTGATTCTCTCTGTGTACTCCGGTTCTTCCACAAATAAATGTATAGCCAGTCGCGCTGAAAATGTGGTCAACCCCTAAAAATCAGAGAATCCCTTCATTCAAATTTCTTAGATTCGCACTTGTTACATTTTTATATAACAATTTGATATACAACTCTATACATTGTACTAAAAAGAAGTGATTTATTTTCCTCAAGGCCAAATATTCCATCAATTATTTTTAAGTAGAACACACCTTACCTGTTTTTTTTTGGTGGTTTGTTGTGTTTTTGATGAATTCAAACCAATATATCACAATAAAACTACATAAGACGTGTTTTAGTTTCTTCAAACATTAACCAGGTTTATTGTTTTAGCGTTTTTGGAAAAAAATGTCTCAACCGTTTGGTTATTTGATTTAACCAGAACGATTAGATTCAGAGGGATAAAAACATGTACATATATTCTTCCAGGATGAATTAGGAATACATGGGGGTTTAAGAAACTTTTAACCGGGAACGCACAGCATGATTTTAATTTAATAGTGAAGATAATATTCATAATATTTTATTTTAAAAGATCCAACTGAATTGCATTTCTAGGCGCGTTTTTTTTTATACTTATATCTAGCACCTGTAATTTCGACCCCAGATCAATACACAATGATATGATATTATTACATGGTTGTTTCTGTATTGGCCTTGTTATTGGTCCGAGGCTTTCTGTATTGGCCGGAGGCGGAGCCAATACAGCTGGCCGAGGACCAATAACAAACCCAATCATAATCAGAAATAATCATGTAATGATATCTTTATTAATTGACAAGTTTTCACAATTCATATTCTTTGTTTTTTTCTGAATCAACTCTTTAAAAATTCTTAAAGGATTGGAAAGAGGGCTGTGAAAGATATATTTTCAGTCAGAGCTTTACTGAAAAATTTTGAAGCACCTTTAATCACCAACCATGTATACATTTAGATATAATGTAAACATTTCGGGGTTTTCGTATGTATTCAACTAAAATCTAGAGAAAATCGACTCACCCTATATTGGCCGGATACAAGTCGGCCAATACAGCAAAAAATATGTATCGGGCGAGTTAATGATCCTGTATTGAAAGGTACAGTTTTAGTCAAATTGAAGCCAATAATACACTAGTTAATTAATAATTATTCATTTAGACTTCTTGTTAAGCCAATCCATAGAATAATTTCTACAAAAAGTATTTGAATATGATATTTTTGCTTTAATTCTATGGAAACTTATTCATGTATACTTCTGTTTATTTATTTATTATTATTTTGTTTTCTTTTTTATTATTTACTAAAAATAAATAACGAAAAGAAATATGATATGCGCACTGCTAAAATTAAACGCAAATTCAAATTTTAATATACATGGCAATTTATATACAGAATTACAGGAATATATAAACACACTTACCCGAAGATATCGTATGAAGGAAGTGAGTAATATGTTTTTACCTGTCAGTAATTCACATGTCACACTGGTGATGTCGTACATTTACGTAAAAATATAACAAACTTAACATTATATCAATCATAAGTAACAAATTATATCAATAAAGGTCACAATGTTAATAATTGTATATAAACACGATCAAACACTAGTCATCTTATAACTTTACGAGAAAAACCTCTCTTGCGGAAAAAAAAATATAATATGACAAAGAGACTACATTGCTCCCAGGAGCCTGTAAGCCGCCATAAAAGAAATAATTGGGGGGCTACCTGTTGGTGGTTAGGATCAGTGGTCATTTTTGTTTATATTAAATCATCTACATGTAAATACCATTGCTGCCAAGATTTGTTCAAACTGGATCATTTTTCACAGAAGAAGACTTTGTGAAGTGATTTTTTTTCCATCCAATCCAATATTGGGCATTGGTGGCCATTTTAAGATGACATCTTGGTCATAGGATAAATACCATTGCTCCTTGTGCTTAGTAGTTTCAGAGTTGGCATTTAATGTTATCATAAAGAATTCTGAAAGAGGACCATCTTAGGATCATCAGACAAAACTCTAAAGGAGGAGTATCGAAGAACTATTACTGCCAAGTCGGTTTCCAATTGGCCAAGTGGTTTCAGACAAGAAGATTTTTAAATGAATTTTCCCATAGGGTCCTATGTTAAACTGAGTTCGGTTGAAACTCGAGGTCATCAGACACAATTGTGAAAGAGGACCATCTACGGACCATTGTTACCAAGTTAGGTTCTAACTGGCCATGTCGTTTCAGACAAATGCATTTTACCGTACGGTCCTATGTTAAAGTAAGTTCGGCTGTGACCGCCATCATGGTAAGCAGTCGGGGTCGTCTGACACACTTCTTAAAGAGGACTATTTAAGGACCATTGCTGATAAGTCTGGTTCCAATTGGCCAAGTGGTTTTAGACAAGATTTTTAAATCAATTTTCCTATAGGGTCGGATGTCAAACTAAGTTCGGCTGTGGAGTCCTTCTTAGTTGACAGTCCGGGTCATCGCACATCATTCTGAAAGATGACGATCTCAGGACCATTATTCCAATTATGTTTCCAATTGTTCAAGTCGTTTCATACAAGAAGATTTTTAAATAAAGAATCCCCTAGGGTTGTATGGCTGTGGCGGCCATCTTGGTTGTCAGTCCGAGTCATCGGACACAATTCTGAAAGAGGGCCATCTTAATACCAGTGTTGCAAAGTTTGGTTAGAATTGGACAAGTTGTTTAACAGCACCAAAATCCGCTAAATTACGGATTTTTCTGAAATTTTACATGCAGCTAAAATGTTCGGAACTGCATTTAAGTATCGAAAAAAGTTGTATATTAAGATCTTATAATTTTTTAATAAGGTTGATTTAAAATCCTTAAAATAAAGTTCGTTTACTGTAGATGTCATATAAAAACTGCCAAAAAAGTTAATATTTTCACTATATCAAAAACTAATCCCTAGAATTTTCTATAAAAATTCGTATTCGCTGTTGTCTATGTTTTAAGTGTAATCGTGGAATGTACATAATTTTTTGAGGGATTGTGTTAAGGGTTACATTTACAGTTAATGGGGAAAAAGCTCTGCAATGTATGAAAAAGTGATGCTCGTAAAAAATGAATGAAGTATGTAATTATATTGATTGGTCGAAACTATTTAAGTTTTTTAACCTTTATATCTGCAGAGTGTACCTAAATGCTGACTTGAATTTATCAGTGAAATATGGAAAAGGAAGAATTTGTTTTTTCAAAAATCTTTTTAAAATGCTATCTCTTGATTAAAAGTTATACATAAATTGCATATATGTTTGATAAATTTTTAAATCTTTTAAAAACTTTCAGCTCAGACTGTATGTAAACTTTAACTCCTAAAAAATAAGTCAATTTATCAGTAAAATAAAGAAATATGGAAATAATTATTTTCAAAATGCTATTTATTGGTCATAAAGAAGCTTCTGTCCAAGTTTGGTAAATATACAGGATGGATTAAGACATAAATTAATGTTTTAAAAACTTTAACTGTCATTTTTTCTGTTTCATTGATACTAAATACATATAGGGTCACCAGCTAGGTTTTGCTGTGGAAATAATTCAACCTTATGTCCCGTCTGTGAAAACACTAAAACTCTACATTTTTTCGTCGTGACGACGTTACGCTTATTTTGGCTTTTTGACGCTTTTTTTCGCGCTACATAGTACTCAATTTAATATACTGAAAAAACGAAAACGGCGACCCCTAAAACATTTATATCAATTAAAAGAGACTTTCAATGGCAACAATATACCGAAAAATCCTAGGGACAGGATTTTGAGAAATAATAATTTAAAGTCTTAAGATATGAATTTTTGCAGCGACATCGACGTGCATGTATTTACATTTTATTTGCCAAAGCTTGCGAAAGTATTTTTTCGGGAAGTTTTTTAAGTGATAAACATTACTTTTTTATATTCAGATACAGTTCAACATGCTTTAGTTGCATACAAAATTTTATAAAATCTGAAATATAGCCCAATTGGGTACCTCCTATCTTAAATGAATGTTCCAACAGGCAAAGCAAAAGTGTCGCTATGTTTTACGCAGGCACCACAACAAATAGAACACCGTTATTCCATAATTATACTGTCAGCTAAGGTGGCAACCAGTGCATAACATAGGATCGGATGGGAAAATTCACTTCTTAAAGTCTTCTTCTCTGAAACGTGATCCAGTTTAAACAAATCTTGGCGGCAATGGTATTTACATATAGGTGATCCAATATAAAAAAATGTTCATTAATCCCAAGCAGACTTTCAGTTATACTGTTCTGATGGCCGTTGATTGGCAAATCGAATCCAGGTGAGCGATACTGGCTCTTGGGATCCTCTAGTTTAAGTACTTATGGCCTAAGACGGACACCCAAGATTAAAGGCAGGTCGACTTTGCCTTGTATTTTTTGGTACGTGTATGACTACCAGCGACTTTGAAGGGGACAGTTAGTATTGCTCGAAACTTTCCTATTGCTAATTTTCCCTTCTTGAGTAGCAATATACCAGCATCGCCTGCACATGGCGTCTACGTTTCTCAGCTTATCCGATTTTCAAGGGCATGCGTGGGTTACCCTGACTTTCGACAAAGAGGATTACTGCTGTCACAAGAGCTTCTTAACCAGGGTTTTATCAGGGATAAGTTGATGTCATCACTTAGAAAATTTTACGGTCATCACGAATTGATTGACCATTACAATGTTCCAATATCTAAGATGATGTTGGACCTGTTCCCACGGTCGTAACCTTTCATGTGCCTCCACCGATTTGTGACTCCCCCCGGATTGACTTTGTTGAACTTCACGACGGGTGCCGTATACGGAGCAGGAACTGCTTACCCTTCCGGAGCACCTGGGTTCACTCCTGGTTTTTATAGGAGTTCGTGTTGTTCATTGTTTTTTAGTTTTGTGTGTTTATTTGTAGTGCTTGTGGTTGTTCATTTGTCTTCCCGGGTTTGTCTGTCCAATGGATTACGTTTTTTTTATTGCTCCTTAGGTATATTTGTCCTTTTTTTGTCGAGTGAAATGGGCCTTCGACTTCCTCTGAGGCTATATATCCCTCTTTAGTGGCTATACGAGTTGATATCTCTTTAATAACGGGAAAAAATGTTAAAGTCTTAAAAGCAGTGATCAAGCAGATTATATTTTTGTCCGCCGCCGCGCAACGCGATGGAGGTACCTAGTAATGGTCTGCGTCCACCTGTCCGTCTATCCGTCCATCACAGTTATTTGTCAGCGCAATTCCTCCGAGAACGCTGATCAGATTTCGTTGAAATTGTGTAGGATTGTTAGTCACCTTTTGTTCTTGATCCTAATGCACCGCCATTTTGATTCGACAAATTTTACGGGAGTTATGGGACTTTAACTTTTCTCTGCATTCGACACTATAGGAACACTTTGTCATCTCAACTCCACTGAGACCGACAGGTGGACGCAGACCATTACTAGGTACTTCCATCGCGTTGCGCGGCGGCGGAAGTCGAAGGTCCATTTCGTTAAAATTTTGTAGGATTGTTAGTCACCACATGTACTTGATCCTATCGCACCGCAATTTTGATTCGATAAATTTTACAGGCGTTATGGGACTTTAATGTTTTTGTGCACGTGACACTACCGGAATACTTTGTGGACGCAAATTTTTATTTGTTTTGTACTGCAATTTTTTTTATTATGTGTTGACATCCATACTGTGCCACCATTTCAATAATACACATTTTGTATATATCTTGTGGGGTTTTTCTCTGCGGCGGTGGGGGGGGGGGGGGGGGGGGGGCATATGGCTACGTGCAGCAATTTTGTTTAATAACAATTTAGCAAATTCGTGTCTAGATTTGTTCGATCATCCGACACTAGTTTTCAGGGGGTTTTGTCCATTTTCCTCCCCAAGATGCAGATATTATTATTATTTCTAAATTCAGAAGGTAAGCCACACAGCAGTTTTATCCAAGTCGTGGATGTGCGGTAATCGCAATACTTGATCCTATCAGATACGAACTAAAGGCTGAATTATTTCAATTAAAATGTGCGCGTCTAGGCAAAAATACAATTGTGAGAATAATGTGGTACACAGAGATAGCAAAAAAAGAAAGAGAGCTTAAAAATATGCTAAAATAAGACATTTTAGGCAGTTTCAAATTTTTGGACTTGGCGCAAGAGCGAATTGGTACCCACGTTGCAACTCTTCAGGATCATACATAAAGTTACACAAAATATGAATTAAGTTAAGGATTTTCGTTGAATTGAACTTTACAACGAAAGATTTCTAGAAAATGTTGTCTCACAAGTAAGAAATCTATTCTCTCCTTACAACTCATCTTGGTCATGCTTCAAACCAGCTATGAATTAGTTGTGGTCTATAACTGCTGAAAATTTTGCAAAAATTATTACCTCAGTCCATATAGTGAAAAATGTGACATTGTTAAACAGAGAGAAGCCGTGGCATACGTAAAAAAAATCACGATCGTCTTACAACTCAGCATGACCTCCCTCTTCTGCAGGAAAATCCTGTTAAAAATTCAAATCATCGGAGAAGATTCACAAGGAAAGATGCAACAAGAGGAGAACTTTACACAATTGAACTAAATGGTCTTGATGACCATGACCATAAGAACAGAAACAGATAAAAAAAATTAATAAAATAAACTACATAAACAAAATATTTTATAAATGCAATGGATATAGTTCAAGATTACACTTAACTAACCGTATCAATGGTCAATTGACCATTTCTATTTTTTAAAACCTTTGCATGAATTGCAAAAAATGGTGATAGAGAGAAAACACGTCATGAAACAAGAGGCTCTCAAGAGCCTGAATCGCTCACCTGGCAAACAATGCACTATAAACTAAATTAATATATTAATTTTGTTGTAAATTAAACGGAGTATTAAAGGTCACGTAAAATTCTGAAAATACCTTTAAAAGCCTTTCAAGAACCTCTGGAAAGAAATGGGCATGAGTTCTCCCTACGCTTGATTAAGATACAGTCATGGTCAATCTGATGACTCACAATACAAAATACAAGCTTTAATTCATCTTCAAATACAAGTATAAATCTTTTGGTCTATATGTTGTCTTCGTTTTTAAAATGTTTGAAAGAAGTTATATAAAAATTGTGGGTTAAGGCTTTTTATTGTACTTGAAAAGGAAATATTGCAGGAACAATCATGCTAAGTTTCATCCAAATCCCCCTAGTAGTTTCAGAGGAGAAGATGTTTGAAAATTTGTTAACAACGATGATGACAGACACCAAGTGATAGCATATTAAAAGCTCACATATTATGAAGTTTAATCATTGTTATACAACATTCTCATCATCACCATTCACTAAGGATACCATGTTTACTTTAAAAACCAAATATTGTTGAAATCCGAGCAAGTGTAAAAAATGGCGGGAAAATGGCCGTCCAAAACAAACTTTCATCATCACCATTCAACTCGGGATACCATGTTTGCCTTGAAAGTAGCTTTCATCTTCATTTTATTTCTATAATTCAGGAAAAAATAGCAAAAAACAGCATTTTGACCCCTATGTTCTATTTTTAGTAAGGGTAGACATGTTTTTCGACCAATCAAAAATACAAGCATTCACTTTTTGCAGGATACCCTAAGGAACAATCTTACCAAGTTTCATTTGATTTTGAATAGTAGTTTCAGAGAAGAAGATTTTTGAAATAATAACATAAAAAAAAGCCAAAAATGTCAAAAAGGGCAATAACTCTAACATCAGTTGACATATTTTCACGAAAATAAGCACACAGGTAGCTCTCGTCATGCTGAACACTTTCAACCTGCCAGAATTTGGCGTAACCTAATGATTTTTGAGATATTTGCGAAAAACTGTTGTTTGACTCCTATGTTCTATTTTTAGTAACAGTGGCCATGTTTTTCGACGGATCAAAAATCGAAGCATAAACTTTGTGCAGGATACCCTAAGGAACAATCATGCTAAGTTTTATCCAAATCCATTCAGTAGTTTCAGAGGAGAAGATTTTTGAAATAATAACATAAAAAAAAAGCCAAAAATGTCAAAAAAGGGCAATAACTCTAACATCAGTTGACAGATTTTCACGAAAATAAGCACACAGGTAGCTCTCATCATGCTGAACACTTTCAACCTGCCAGAATTTGCCATAACCTAATGATTTTTGAGATACTTGCGAAAAACTGTTGTTTGACCCATATGTTCTATTTTTAGTAACAGTGGCCATGTTTTTCAACGGATCAAAAATCGAAGCATAAACTTTGTGCAGGATACCCTAAGGAACAATCATGCTAAGTTTTATCCAAATCCATTCAGCAGTTTCAGAGGAGAAGATTTTTGAAATAATAACATAAAAAAAAGCCAAAAATGTCCAAAAAAAATCAAGAAAAAGGGCAATAACTCCTACATGGGTGGTTACATCTTCTTCAAAATTTCAAAGCAGGTTGATCTTGAGGCGTTGAACACTTTAGCTTCCCATCAGAATTTTGATATCTGTCACCATTTTTGAGTTATTTGCAAAAAACTGCAATTTACCCCTATGTTCTATTTTTAGCCATGGCAGCCATGTTTTTTTACAAATCAAAAATCCAAACGACAGTTTAGTAGCACTCATGCCAAGGAACAACTACACTAAGTTTGGTTGCGATTAAACTTATGGTGTAAGAGGAGTTAACGATTTTATTACAATGAATAAAGACTGCAAAAATGGTCAATTTTGACGATCTAAGGGGAATAACTCCTAAAAGGAACGAACCTACAACTTCGATCCTGTTACAAATTTTGTAGATCTTTGTGTGCCTAACAATATGAAATTTAAATTTTTCAAATTTCCTTTATAGTATCCAAGATATTGAGCTTAATAAGTGCAAAATTTGGAAAAAATGCAGAAAAAGGGCAATAACTCCTACATGGGTCGTTGGATCTTCTTCAAAATTTCAGGGCAGGTAGATCTTGAGGTGCTGATCACTTTTACCCTATGCCAGAATTTTGATATCTGTGACCGTTTCTGACTTATTTGCAAAAAACTGCGATTTACCCCTATGTTCTATTTTTAGCCATGACGGCCATGTTTTTATACGAATCAAAAATCCAAACGATAGATTTGTAGCACCCATACCAATTAATAACTGTACTAAGTTTGGTTGCAGTTGGACTTATGGTGTTGGAGGAGTTAACGTTTGAAAAAGTTAACTGACGACGGACGGACGGACGACGGACGACGGACGCCAAGTGATAGCAATAGCTCACATGACCCTTCGGGTCAGGTGAGCTAAAAACCAATACCAAATATCTGTTCAAAGCTAAATATTCAGATATTTTTTATTCTCATCATACTCACATTGAAAATTCCCATTTGTTTAATTACCGAACCTACAATTTTTTATTTAAAATGTTAACTACATGAACAATTTAGGGAATTTTAAATCTTCATTTAATCTGGTGGCATACTATGAACAAATTTAAATGACTCTCAAAATGAAACTTAATTTAAAATGAAATGTATAAATGTCATAAAAAGGTAAATCATATTATAAAAGTGTACAGGTGAATTAATCGAAAACGACTCCAGTTGCAGCCTTTCTCTTTTTACTAGTTGGATTTACAACACTCATTCCAGTCTTCTTTGGTTTAACCTTTGCAGGGTTGGCTCCTTTCTTGGGACCAAGATCCATCAACCCTCCTCCAGGCTGATTCTTTTGTGCCTTTAATGTCTCGATTGTTTTACTCGCTTTTTCTAAGTCACATTCTAAATTTGTTGCAGTTTTTGCCAGTTTAAATAGAATGGTTTGTAGTTCAATCTTTTTCTCCGCAGCTTTGGGTTCATACAAGTCGAAAGTCATACTACCCGAATTTCCAACATTTAATGTAGCACGTGTTCCAACCATTGACACCGAGAGGTCGCCGTCTAAAAAGCATTTCCTGAAAAATTAAGTAAAATACTAGTATTTCGAATTCATAAGTAATAAGTTTGACAAACTGTACACGATAAGGGAGAAGCATAAATATAAAAATGTAAGGCAATAAACTCAATATTCTGATGTAATCTGGGACAGTCAAAATCAAACCCTTATCGATAAATTGAAAATGTTCAGCTTGATGCAGCTGGAATAGTAAATGGGGGTTCTAAATTAACTAATATCAATCGATTGTGTGAGGACACAGAATGGCAAAAACTTCAAACCAGAAGGAAAAACCACAAACTTGTACTCTTTTTACAAGATGAACCACGATAAAACTCCCGAGTATCTTACTAGCTTAATACCAAATCCTGTTTACACTCGCCAGTCATAATACCAGACAAAGTCAAAATCTATTAGAAATAAACACGCTACCCAATTTATATTAGCAATATTTCATCCCTTCTACTCAAAACAATGGAATAGTTTACCTTTAAATATAAGAAACTGCAATTCTTTGTCGTTATTTTAAAAAATAAATTCAAACCCCCAAAAATCGCCGTTCTATTATTACTTAGGCAATCGTATAGGTCATATTCGTCATGGTCGTTTACGCATGAATAGCAGTTCCTTAAATTCTCATCTTTCCACAGGAATTCAGTTGCAAGTCCAAATTGCACCTGTGGAAACTTAGAAACTACTTCGCATTTTTTTAATTTACTGCCCTTTATATACTGCTATTAGACGTGAACTGTTTACATCGCTTGACGATTTATCTGTCGAAATTACTTGTGAAATCTTGTTGTTCGGTTCCAACACTATGACTGGCGAAGAAAACTGTAATAATGAATTTGGTACAGAAATGCATTATTAAAAGCAAAAGATTTACACCATAAAATTAATCATTTCCCCCAGAAAAATAGAGGGTCCCAGGAGCCTGTATCGCTCACCAGGATTATGTCCATCTTGACTGGCAGCATGGAACATTGCTGTCAAATTCCGACTGGCACACTGGTTTCAAATAAGAAGATCTTTCAGTGATTTTCCCCATTAGGTCCTATGTTAAACTATGTTGCACTCTGGTAGCCATCTTCAATGGCGGACAGGGTCATCTGATATAATTCTGACAGAGGACCACCTAACAACCATTGCTGCCAAGTTTTGTTCCAGCTGGCATGTTCGTTCTCTGTATTTTTCTCTATTGTCAATACTCTTTTATTTTTTTTCCATTTACAATTGTTACAGAGAACTAAATTCCATTTATACAATGAACGTAGAAAAACTAGGTTCAGTGAGCAACAGGCCAGGATAAATTTGTGGCCACTGAAATACTTGTGTTAAAAATCCACCATGACTTATTTAAGCGTGGAGGTCCGCCACTCTTAAATTTTCAGCGCCACCATTCATTCTGGGTAACAAAGATTTTTGTTTCAGGACGGGACGGGGAAAGGAGCACAAAGAGTTAACTTTGTAAGCTCTTAAATTCGGTAATACATGTATACCCTAACGAGGTTACAAATTCCAAATATAGTTTTCCATTTAATGCAAATATATTAATAATCAAACAAGTGAAGAGACAAATTGCATGGACAATGTGGTAAGATTACAGCAACCGATGAATTAATGCAGTTACAAGTCTTTGGAAATTGACAGTTAACTTTAATTATGGGATAATGAGACCCCTTCTGGAATGGGGTATTAGCTAACTGGTTTTTCAAGATTAGTTTCATACAATAGCGACTTAAAAGACATTAGGCTTATAATTGTAGAACAGCAAATGATTTAGGCACAAAACAAATTAGCGTGGCGTGCTTCTTCTTGGGATAACTTCTCGTGTATGTACACCATGATTTTCAATTGTTTATCCTGAATGTTTACCATATCTCAAATCTTTCATCCATATTGTTTGCTCAGTTCATAAGTTTTTACTGCCAAGTTATCTGATAAATAACTTGATGTGTCATTGGCGATGTGACGGTTATGTCTTGAGCAAAGGACAGTATTTGTTGCCTGTTATGCTGATATTAATTGCACTTCCATACCACATTCTCAATTAAAAGATCGCTTAAAACAACTAGATCATCAATGTTTTTTTCAAGAAAAATGGCACACGCAGATATAAATTTATAGTTTTAGGTAGAGAAAAGGCTTATTTCGTGAAGAACCACTCTGATTCTGACAAAAAGTATTCTGAAGATGAAATTACAGACAAGTTAGATTTTCTCACAGACAACATATTTGTTGAATTTGACGGTCTAAATTTTCAACAAACAATCGGCATTCCAATGGGAACCAACTGTACTCCTCTCCTCGCCGATATGTTTCTGTACTCATATGAAGCGGGCTTCATTCAAGGGCTCCTACGTGAAAACATAAAGAAACTAGCCCAATCCTTTAATTTCACTTTTCGTTATATAGATGACGTGTTGTCGTTAAATAACGACAAATTCCACGACTTTCTACATCTCATCTACCCCAGTGAGCTTGAAATTAAGGATACTACATATACACCAAAGTCCGCTTCATATTTGGATTTGTTTCTTGAAATAGACAATGAGGGTCATTTGAAGACAAAACTTAATGACAAACGTGATGATCTCAACTTTCCTATTGCAAACTTTCCCTTCTCGAGTAGCAATATGCCAGCATCGCCTGCATATGGTGTCTACGTTTCTCAGCTTATCCGATTTTCAAGGACATGCGTGAGTTACCCTGACTTTCGACAAAGAGGATTACTGCTATCACGAAAGCTTCCTAACCAGGGTTTTATAAGGGATAAGTTGATGTCATCACTTAGGAAATTTTACGGTCGTCATCACGAATTGATTGACCGTTACGGTGTTTGAATATCTAAGATGATGTTGGATCTGTTCCCACTGTCGTAACATTTCATCTGCCTCCACCGGATTGGCTTTGTTGAACTTCACGATGGGTGCCATATACGGAGCAGGAACTGCTTACCCTTCCGGAGCACCTGGGTTCACTCATGGTTTTTATAGGAGTTCGTGTTGTTCATTGTTTTTGTTTAAGTGTTTATCTGTTGTGCTTGTGGTTGTTTATTTGTCTTCCTGGGTTTGTCTGTCCAATGGATTACGTTTTCTGATTTGCTCCTTAGGTATATTTGCCCTCTTCACAGGCGTGACATGATTGACATACGCAAAATATTCGCGTCAAACAACGGGCTCAAAGTTAATTTTTTTTTATATTTAAGAAAATTAACTTCGAGCCCCTCTGCTTCAAACCGGATATAGGGGCCATCTTTATTGAGCTTTCTTTGAGATGCAAGATTTTTCTCTCTGCTGAAAGTCTCGCTTCAATGTAACAGTAAGTAAAGATGCGTCCAGAATTTCTCCACCATATCCTTTCTTAAAGAAATATCTCTCTTCTTGTGAACTATTGTAACAGCAAAAACTGTTGATTTTTCTACACTGTATTTACGACCCTTCCACGTGATAAACTAAAATATATTTGTCGCGAACTAATTCATCAATGTGTCTGGACTAATGGGTAAGGATGAGCCTCATTTTGTCGAAAAACACACTGATTCTAACAAAAAATACTCTGAGACTGGTGTTAACCTGCTTGAATTTCTCATCGGCAACATCTTTGTTGAGTTTGGAGGACAGATTTTCAACAGACGATCGGCATTCCAATGGGGACAAACTGTGTGCCGCTTTTGGCCGACCTGTTCTTGTTTTCATATGAGGCTAAATTTTTATAGAGGCTACAGCGTCGGAAAGAAAATAAACTAGCCAAGTCCTTTAATTTCAGTTTCCGCTATATATTTCATCTATCCCTGTGACCGCAGACACACCCACTATTGCTTAATTTCTAGATTTGTACTAGTACATAGATAATAATGACAGATTGAAAACATATCTTTATGACAAACGTGATGATTTTAATTTTCCGACTGTGAACGTCCCGTTTCTTAGCAGTTACATACCAAGGTATCCAGCCTATGGGGTGTACATTTCAAAGTTGATTCGTTACTGCCGTTCATGTGATTTATACGGCGACTTTCTCACCACGGAGAGATTGATGTCACATAAACTTCTAAGACAGGTTTATGTTCAGTTTCTGTTAATTTCATCATTCCAAAATATTTTCGGTCGTCTTCGCGAATGATTGGCCGATACGAAGATTCTATTTCATGTATGAGACTAGATATCTTCAGTTAGATTTTACTTCCTTCTGGAATTGACACTTCACTGGCTTTTCCTCAGTGCCAATGTGACGGATGCCGTTCACAGAGCAGGCCATGCTGATGTCACTCCAAGTTTTTAGTGGGAGTTCACATTGCTACTTCTTCTGTGCTATCTTGTTCTTCTTTCGTTTCGTTTATTCATTTTTTTATTCCGTCAGTTATACATGTATCATTGTGGCGTTTGTTTTGATCCATTCAAGTGACTTGTCTTTTCCTTGGATTTCGAATTTATAGACTTTTCCCACTGTTTTGTCGCTTCGGCTTATTTTGCCGATATTTCTTACCCATCATAGTGTGGTAACCCAATTTTACTCCCCTTTTTCATACTAAGGTAAAAATTGGTTTGTGTCATAACGAATATTAGATATGGCAAGAAATTAGCCCAAGAAAATATAAATATACTTTTTTGTAACCGGTTACAAAATGGTGACAATATATTAACAAATTAGAGTATGCACAAGTTAGGCATGTCAATATCTAAAAGGTATGCAATCTTTTTGTCGAGCCTTCGACTTTTGTCGAAAAAGCGAGACATAGCGATCCTACATTCCGTCGTCGTCGTCGTCGTCGTCGTCGGCGGCGTCCACAAATATTCACCCTGTGGTTAAAGTTTTTGAAATTTTAATAACTTTCTTAAACTATCCTGGATTTCTACCAAACTTGGACAGAGGCTTATTTATGATCATAAGATAGTATCCAGAAGGAAATTTTGTAAAAAAAAAATTCCAGTTTTTCCGTATTTTACTTATAAATGGACTTAGTTTTTCTGCCAGGAAACATTACATTCACTCTGTGGTTAAAGTTTTTAAAATTTTAATAACTTTCTTAAAATATCCTGGATTTGTACCAAACTTGGACAGAAGCTTGTTTATGATCATAAGATAGTATCCAGAAGTAAATTTTGTAAAATAAAAATTCCAGTTTTTCTGTATATTACTTATAAATGGACTTAGTTTTTCTGCCAGGAAACATTAATTACATTCATTCTGTGGTTAAAGTTTTCAAAATTTTAATAACTTTCTTAAACTATCCTGGATTTGTACCAAACTTGGACAGAAGCTTGTTTATGATCATAATATAGTATCCAGAAGTAAATTTAGTAAAAAAAAAAAAAAAATTTTCCGTATTTTACTTATAAATGGACTTAGTTTTTCTGCCAGGAAACATTACATTCACTCTGTGGTTAAAGTTTTTAAAATTTTAATAACTTTCTTAAACTATCCAGGAATTTTACCAAATTTGGACAGAAGCTTGTTTATGATATAAAGATTGTATCCAGGAGAAAATTTTGTAAAATATTTATTTCTGTTTTTCAGTTTTTTACGTATAAATGGACTTAACATTGCATTCTATTATGTGCATTCACCTATCACACTGAAAATATAGACAACATCAAAAGTAGGCGAGACACTGGGTTCCGCGGAACCCTTACGAATTTTTTTAATCTATCTACTGTAATCTTTTTGGATCCTTATTATAAACTGGTTACATTCCAGTTACAAAAATGTTTTTTGTCTATATTTATAAACTGTTTACATACCAGTTACAAATCTTTCTGATGCGTTCTTAAATGGTTACATATCCGGCATATGAAAAATATTCAGTCTCTTAGAAACAGGGGCGGATCCAGAGGGGCGACGAGTGGGGGGCACAATTTTGAATATTTATCTGCCCTTTTGGGGGGGGGGGTAATGAAGATTTTACGACCTTTATTGTTGAAGGGGGGGGGGGGGGGGGTACAGCATCACATCTTTTTGGTTAACGTCACAGAAGCTTATGTATCTGCCGAAAAATTGAAACAATTATTATATTTTTACAGCTGTCTCAGGTTGTAGAAATAAATATCATGATCTGGTCCTCCGTGGTCTCTGTGCACGATTAGTGACTGTAAGAAAGAAGATAAATAAGGAGCAAACCAAAAAACGCAATCCATCATAGCTAGACCGACAAGCCCGGGAAGGAAAATGAACAACCACAAGCACAACAAATAAACACTGAAAACTAGAAAACAACGAACAACACAAACTCCTATAAAAAACTCAGGTGCTCCGCAAGGGTAAGCAGGTTCCTGCTCCGTATACGACACCCGTCATGAAGTCCAACAAAGTCAATCCGCCATCCGGTGATAGTCACAAATCGGTGGAGGTGCGTGAAATGTTATCACAGTGGGAACAGGTCCAACATCATCTTCGATATTCGTGATGAAGACCGTAACATGAGCGAATTGAAAAGGGGACCCAAATTAAGTAATAAGACTTTCAATAATTAATAATTTTGTTTCGTCAAAAATTTCATGCAAAATCACTGAATGATGGCAGTTTGAAATATAATGATTGAAGTGGCTGCATTTTCGGTAGCCAGTGCAGTTTGGATTCTCTGACGTTACATGTATCAAATTTCAAAATGGATCTCAAACTTTTGTTCTTTTACACGACCACCGAGGAGCTAAAAAACAATCAACTGAGAGAAGAAATTTTTTGACAATTATTAACATCTTCAAGTTTTAAATAAAATAAATGACAATTTATAAAATTAAAGATTTTAAATTTATATTTCAGAAGTCTCACCGATATAAATATTATAAAAAAATGTTGATGTACCTCTCATATGTCGGAACAGTTTAAACAAATCATGGTAGTAAAGATTTATCAGATATTGTAAATGCCCATTTGTACTAACAACACACTTAAATTAAAAAAGTCCAGATATTTTTAATTACCAATGAATTTCAAATATATTAATCTAAAAAACAGATAGACATCTTTTAATAATCTTTTGTTTGTATTTAAAACAATACACGTCAGCAAACAATGAATCAATAAGTAAGCCATTGTATAAGAAGGGTACATGTTCAATTAAACACTTGCAAATCTTCAAGGGGCACTGGTGGAAAATTAATTTTACTTTCATCACTGTGATACATTTCCATCTCATTAACTCTTATCTTTATTATCAGATTTGTAAAAAGATACATACATGTTAATTTTCACAACTAGGTGGCAAACAACCATTACTGTAGATAACGTGTTATGGTCACGTTCTTAAAATTTGCCTTTCGTAATTATGACCATGTTCAACGATGTGAAGCTTTGTATCTAGTAATTTTACGTATAAATTTTTTGGTGACCTCGACTGGGGGGGGGGGGGGGGGCATGTGCCCCCTGTGCCCCCCGCTAAATCCGCCACTGTAGAAACATCTTCAGATACTTACCGACTTTTCATGTTACAGCATCTTTAATCCCAAAAGTTCCCCTTAAAAATCATGGCATGTTATTTCGTAAAGAGTACATACAGTTATACTCGGGCATAATGGTGTGAAACGATTTGGTCACTGGTGACTGGTAACTTTGCCAACACATACTACAAATGTATTTAGCATCGTTGGCGTCTTAGAATCAATAATTCCTACCTTATTTTTCCCAAATATGCATCCATGGAACCGGATTCCGCGAGCTCTCGGCAAGAGTCAAGCTCTTCGGTGTCAAGTTCAAGTCGCCAGAGGTCCACTCCATCCGTTACACAAATTATCCAATTTGCACCTAGTCTAGTATAACAAAGAAATTCTTGGTTTCCGTTTTTAACAACCGAATGGAGACATTCCACTTTAGATTCTGTTATAAGATTCTTCAAACTGGACATTGTCAAACGGTAAACAGATTTTGTTTACTTTTTAATGGGCGCTGACATATTGGTTATGCATTTTTACTATTTTTTTATGAAAACGAAACTGACAAGGCCCAGAAAGATCATAAAATAATAATGAATAATATGCACTTAATTAACATTTGTAAATTAGTGATACGATGGAATTAATGTTTATCGTTAAGTGGATTCCGAAAAGTATAAACTGGGATTATGTCGTATATAATGGGAAAATCAACGAATAGAACAGAGAATGGAAATGGGGAATGTGTCAAAGAGACAACAACCCGACAAAAGAACAGAAAACAGCTCAAGGCTACCAATCGGTCTTCAACGCAGCGAGAAAATCCCGCACCCGGAGGCGGGCCTCAGCTGGCATATTTTTAAAATGTCATCTAAAAAATTATGCTGGAACTTTGATTGTGGCGTTTTTTTTTTTTTTTTTGGCAAACTGAGAATGTGTCCGTAAGTCACGGATAATATGTGACGGGGATAAATTATTTTTTATTTTTTTTTAGATACAAACCCTCCCCATTTTTTTTTTTTGCCAAAGACAAATACTAAAAATCAATCAGAAATTCTCCAATCCTTTAAAAACAAACATCCCAAGACTTTCAAGTACAGCTAGAAGAAAGTATAAGTATGCTCGCTGGTCATGATTTGGTCTTTTTGTCAGATTTTCAGAATCCTCGGGTTTTATCCATTTCTTAAACATGAAATCTTTTGCCCATGAACCCACAGTTTTTCTTTTATAATTCAATCATATATACCTTCAAATGGTATTTGACAAAATTTTATGAAATCCTTTTTATTTTTTCATACATTTTTGAGAGACTGAAGTTGTCAATTCAAAGACAATGAAAAATCCAGAGAAAACCCATTTCCTGCAAATTTTCAAGGCCTTATAGCTCTAAAATGAGCACATGAACCTATAGTTTTTTCTTGCTTATTTTTTACTATTCATATATTCTCTCAAACTAAAACAACTATTTCAAATCTTATTTATTTCCCATTAGACCAGCGATCATCCTTAACAAAAGAGGTATAAACAATAAATGCTCGCGGTTTATAAAAGCAAGCCCCAACCGGGCTTTATGCCACGATAAATGTGACAGTCTAAAACTTCAGAGTGAATTTCATACTGCAACATCATACACTGTATTGGTCAAAATGATTCCAAAATAACGTTCTACATGAGAATATTTTAGTGGTACAGTATCATTGATATCCTACGATTCATTAATGTCATCGGTATTTGAAGACACTTAATATCAAGGCTTCAATTATTATTTCATATTAAAACAACTAAATAATTGTATATCACTGAGTGTTTAGATTTTCGGTTCTTACTATCCCCAAAATCCACAAAAAAAATGGCATCATAGGAACTAAGCTTCTGAGATTTTTTACGTAAATAGTATATTCATGGAACCTTTTTCACAACAAATCTGAAGAGTATAAGTTACTTGTAAGTTATACTAGAATCTGTATGACTTTAAGAGTAATTTTACTCTCAAGATTGTTTGTGAAAATTACTTGTTGAAATGCAAACGCGTGTCATATATTTTGGAAAAAAATGTCGATTTATATCGATTTTGAGGTTTTTTTAATCGGGTTTTCCTTTGGTGAAGTCGGGTGGGCGGGCGGGCGGCTGCCAAACGTGTCCGGCCTATAACTTTCTTGTCTTAAGACCTAGACCTGAGATCTATGGTATGTGGATATGTCACCTCAAGACGATGTGTCATTTTTCAAAAATGTTGACCTATGACCTTGACCTTAGGGTGAATATAGGTCATTTTAGATCATCTTCGTGTCCGGCCTGTAACTTTTTTGTCTAAAGACCTAGGCTTTGGATTTTTGGTGTGTAGGTAGGTTATCGCAAGATGATGTGTCGCATACCAAGAATATTGACCTTGACCGTTGACCTCAAGGTCAATAAATGGGTCATTTTTGTAACTTTTTTGTCTAAGACCTAGGCCTTGGATCTTTGGTGTGTAGGTAGGTTACCTCGAGACGATGTTTCACATTCCAAGGATATTGACCTTGACCCTTAACCTCAAGGTCAATAAATTTGTCATTTTTGTAACTTTTTTGCCTTAAGACCTAGGCCTTGGATATTTGTTGTGTACGTAGGTTTCCTCAAGATGATGTGTCGCATCTTTTTTTTTACTTTCAAAATAAATATATTCTAATATTTAGGTACTATGTTCATATAGATATTGCTATAAGCAGTTTGTTGGAGAAAAGTTACTCAGTAGAAATGAAACAGAACGAAAACTCGGTTTGCTGTCACTCAGACAGCTCTCTTGTTTTTAATTTAGGGCGGTTTATGTTTAAGCCTAAACTGTTCGGTGTATGTTTTACAATTATAACCTGTTCTAACATTTAAAACAATCCTTATAATTTATGTTTTTTAAGAATCTTCTTAATACAAATTGTTCGTTTCAACACAAATTAATTTTCTGTAGGATATTGTTGTTGCTGCCATTCGTTCGTCCGTTTCATTTTTTAAATTTTACCCGTATTTTTTTAGGGATTTATATCGTGGTTCTGAAGGGGATATAAAGGACCACTTAAATCCTGCATATCCGTTTTTTATGCTTTGGTTTATCATGGTTGCTTATACAATCATAAAATGTAAAAGATTCAAATTTTGAATCAAAATTGCGGGGCGATAGGATCAAGCACATGTGGTGACTATCAATCGTACTAAATTTGAATGAAATCCCGTCTGTGGTCTCAGAGGAGTTGCGTCCACAAAGTGTTCCTATAGTGTCAAATGCACAAAAACTTTAAAGTCCCATAACTCCCGTAATATTTGTCGAATCAAAATCTTGATGCGATATGATCAAGTATATGTGGTGACTAACAATCCTACAAAATTTGAGTTGCGTCCACAAATAACTCTGACGGATGGACGAAAGGACAGACGGACGCAGACCATTACTAAGTCCCTCCGTCGCGTTGGGGCGGGAGACAAAAAGTAGAGCCTTAGAAATTTCTGGTACATTTTGTCAAGTTTTGAACTTAAAGTTTAAAGGCATTTAAGTAATGAATCATGCCAGACAAATTCTGGCTACTGGGCTGATAATGCCCTTGGGGACTAAGTCCAACAGCAGTGACATAGACCAGTCGTAGTAATAAAATAAATCATAAAATACCGAAATAAATTTGATGCACTGTATAGCCATTTCGTTGCCTGACAACTCATCAGCAGTGCTCGAGATATAAATATTTGTGGATCAAACTAAAACAAGTTTAGTAGCAAGTACTATACTCTTCCCTTTGCGTCATGATTTGACCAGATTCATGTTACTAAACAAGAAACATCAAAATTTACCTCATTTAGCAAAGATCAGGCAAGGAATATGAGGTGTTACAGGAGGAAAAAATATATTTTGTTTAAGGTGAAATTTTCATTTATCTACCTCCCTGAGGCACTTTACTGCAGCCTGATGCTTGGGTGGTGCAATCTCAATACCTTCTGGTATGAAAATAGATTCATCCCCAATTTTGTCATTTCTATGGTAAAATACATTATCTTTGGTTAAAAGGCAAAAAAAAAAAAAAAAAATGCAACATCATTTCATAACCATTTCAACAGAAACTAGAATACTGACAATGTCAGAAAGGGCCCCGCTGGCTTGTGTGATTGAACTCATGGGAATTAAAAAAGCTTTAAAATCTAGTTGTGATTTCATACATTCATTTTATCTATCAAAAAGCATGAAGCTAAATTCTCAAAATTTGCCTTTTTCCATATAAAAACAAAGTTTTTCCCCAAAAAGTGTTTTCCAATTTTTCTTAAAATCAAAAGGGACCTTCCTTTGATCATGTCCAACAATGTATAAAGTTTATGAAAATCTGTGAAGCAAGTCTTAAGTTATCATACAACATAGTGGTAATTGTCAAAATATGGATTTTTTCATATAAAAACTAAGTTTTCCCCAAAAAAGTGTTTTCCAATTTTCCTTCAATTCAAAAGGGACCTTTCTTTGATCATGTCCAACACTGTGTATAAAATTTATGAAAATTGTGAAGGCAATCTTAAGTTATCATACAACATAGTGTTAATTCTCAAAATATGGATTTTTTCATATAAAAACTAAGTTTTTCCCCAAACACTGCTTTCCGCTTTTCCTAAAAATCAAAAGGGACCTTCCTCTGATCATGTTCACACACTGTGTATAAAATGTATGAAAATCTGTGAAGGCAATCTGAAGTTATCATAAAACATAAAGTTAATTCTCTAAATATGCATTTTTTCATATAAAAACTAGGTTTTTCCCAAAAATTGTTGTTCGATTTTCCTCAAAACCGAAAGGGACCTTCCTTTGCTCAAGTCCAATATTGTGTATAAAAATCATAAAAATCTGTGAAGGCAATCTTAAGTTATCAGACGGACGGACAGACTGATTACTATAAGCCACCATGGTGGGGCCCTAATAATTACATTTATGGGGAAAATGTCCTTTTCCCCATGTCTAGGATGGTACCTCAATTACTGATCTCAAAGTTTTGTGTTTTTGTATAATTTTTTTAATAACAAATAAGGTCATATCGTTTTTATATTACAATAAATTTGGTTTCACTGCAAAGCAAATCTTCTTGGTCTTGTGCAATAAAATTTTCAAATTTATAAAACTGTTTTAACTAAAGCATAGAGAACACAAATAAAACATTATAATATGGTAAACACGATACTTAACAGTGAGATGGGGACATGGGCACAATAGCCAATCAACATCCAACATTTATTCCAAACCGGAAAAAGTGTAACTGTTAATGAATGATGACCTTAATGTATTTTTTAAAATCTTGCCACAACATATGATGATCCATTGTGAATTCTTAGAGTAATAAAAGCTTAGCCAAATGATGTTAATACTACCAATCATCTCGATAACATGATTTTGAAGAATCTTCATTACAGTTGGTAATTATATGCTTCAAGTTGAAAATATAAGTGCCATGATTACTAATTACAAAAAAAACATAAAATTTATTACAAAACAATGACAATAAATTATAATAATAAATATCACAGTTCATCAATAGTCATTTGTGAGGCATAGTCTTTATAGAGTACTGTCCCTTTGTCAGGATCTACTGCAGCTGATAACATTTCATCCATTTCTTCAGTTGTAAATGGTTCACCTGAAAGAAAATAAAAAATTAAAAAACATTCAAACTTTTATATAGGTAAAAACATTTTCTTCTAAATACAACATAAATGGAAAAAGACTCTAAAACATTTGATTGAATACTATAAAAATTGGCAATGTACCACTTTTTCATAAATATCAACAATAATGTGTATTTAAAAATACTTCTAGGAATCTTTATTCACTTATGATTGTTTTAATTGTATTTCATGCCACAATGAAATAAAAGTTGGAAGGGCCCCTTTCCCCCAAATTTGTTTCACTTACAACAGTTAATTCTAAAAATGAAAATATTTACCAATTTCATTAGAAAACAACAGTATTTAATAAATATGAAATTTAATGCTTAATATTCGATTAGTTCAAGGTTTCTATCTGTAAAAGTAGGGAAAAAAGTGGTATTGGACAATTGCCAAACATTATGTATCATTTTTTGGAATATTGGCATGAAGGACATTCACAATCTAAATCATTTTACTGTCAAAATGATAGCAGATATAAACACTCACTTACAGCATAAAATTGGTTTTGATTCTGAGTATCCTTCCTGTTGAACTATTGTCTTAAAGACTTAAAAATATCAATTTTGTATTAAAACTGTCTTCAAAGGATATTTTTAGATATGTACAAATGTAGTTTGTTTTTTTTTTTTGGTTACTTATTTATTTGGTAGATTTTATATTAGGCCTAAAAAAAAGATATATGTGTGTTTAAGGTTACCTACCTACCCTATTTGTTGTGCCTACCCAAACCCATTTTAGGACAAATATGTCGCTGATATAATTATTTCCCTAATAAAACACCGCTTGCCATTTTTTCTCCCGTAGGGGTCTATGTAAAGTAATTTTCCAAAGCAAAATGATTTTGCCTACCCACCTACCCTATTTTTTGTCACAATGTAACCTTAAACAGTCATATATTTTGCTTTGGCCTTAGAAGATCCTAAAAGAGCACATAACAGGTTATGCACACAGAAAGGCATTGGAGAACTTTTTGAAAATGTCCTAAGAAGTGAACAAAATCCAGGGGAAAATGACGATACTTCTATGAAGGTAAAATATCCTAATATGGATTTATCATAATGCAAACTGTGTATATCATCTTCAGTTCTGGTCATATCTAAAATTTTCCTAATAGAATGTAATGCGATTTTTTATCAATCATATTAAAGAACGTCTATAATATGGAAAATTTAACAAATGTTACAACAAGCATAATAAATGTACTAAGATATACCTTCTTCTATCATATATTTTGTGAGTTCCTCTTGCAACAGGTAACCTTTACTTTCTTGGTCTAGTACTTGAAAAGCTTTTAATATCATATCTTCTGGTTGTGGTTTATATCTGGAGAACAAATACACATAAAAACTCTTTTAGTTCATTTTTATTTATCTTTTGTTTCATTACACAGAAATAGGCAAACATAGAAACCACACAATTCTTGTGATTCAGTTTCAGATTTTATATAAATTTACCTGACATGCAGATCAAGGATTTTGTTTGAAGGGCATAGAGAGAGAAAATTTTAGCATTATTTTGCAAGGCTTAAAAAATCATTTATTCCATGGTTTTATGAGGGAGTGTGTCCTGTCTTAGTATGGAAAATAAAGTACCAGTATCAACATTTCAAATCATAATACACATTGCTTACTTTCTTTCCATTAATGTTTTTGTCATCATAGGTAAAAACTTTTCAAATCTAATATATCCTGTGGGTTCCTCTTCTTCTATCTAAAATTAAAACACTTCTTAAGATGTAGTCTATAAATAGAACAGTATGAGTTCATAAGTAATATTAATCTCTGTATCCCATCTTTAAATTAATTGATAAAATTGTAATAGTCAAGTGTTTTATGCTTTTCTAGATTAATGAACAAAATATTGTGATGATAAGACAATAACCAGAGGCTCCATGGAGCCTGAATCACTCACCTGGATTTTAGTTGACCACAACTCATGAACTGACAAAGCACTACTAGATAAGATCTGTAAGGAATTGTTCTACAGTGTCCAGCACTTCTAGATAAGATATGTAAAGAATTCTTCCAGTGTCCAATATTAAAAATGTTAAACTAAGTCCAGCTATGGCAGCTAGCTTGGATTCCGATCAGCACGAAAACATAACATAATCCAAGGATCTTCATGCAACAAAAACATTTCAATTAGCTTAGTATTTTCTGACAAGAAGGCCTTTAATGTACAAAATTCCCTATAGGGTCCAATGCAAAACTAATCTGACTGAGGGGCCATCTTGAATTTCAGATCGGCATAAAAAAAAACATAACTATTGTAGAGGTTCATCCAATGCTTGTTCATACATAAAAATATTTCAATTGGCTTGGTAGTTTCTGACAAGAAGACCTTTGTACAAATTTACCCATAGGAGCCAATGTTAAACTATGTCCCGCTGTGGCAACCATCTTGAATTTCCAATCGGCACAAAAACCATAATTTTGTTCATGTTCACCCAAGGATCATTCATGCAACAAATCAATTCAATTGGCTCAGTAGTTTCTGACAAGAAGAGCTTTAAAGATAAGTCCAATAAGAATGAATTATCTGCCCATGTTGAATATCCAATCAGCACAAAGAATATATATTTTGTAATGGTCTATCAAATGATCACTCACACACCAAAAACATTTCAATTGGCTTGGTACATGTGTAGCTTCTGACAAGAATACCTTTGTACACAATTCCCCATAGGGTCCAATGTTAAACTAAGTCTGGCTGTGGGCGGCAATCCTGAATTTCTGATCTGGACAAAAAAACATAAATTTGTAGAGGTTCATTCAATGCTTGTTCATACATGAAAACATTTCAATTGGCTTGGTAGTTTCTGACAAGTAGACCTTTAAAAGAATTTCCCCATAGGATCCAATGTTAAACTAAGTCCGGCTGTGGCGACCAACTTGAATTTCCGAGTGGCACAAAAAACATATATTTTGTAGAGATTCATCCAAGGATCATTCATGCAACAAATCAATTCAATTGGCTCAGTTGTTTCTAACAATAAGAGCTTTGAAGATAAGTCCAATCAGAATGAATTATCTGCCCCTGGTACCCATGTTGAATATCCAATCGGCACAAAAAACATAATTTAGTACAAAACTCCTGCCAAGTCTGGGTCAATTTGGACTGGTGGTTTCAGAGAAGAAAATGAAAATGTAAAATGTGCACAGACGATGGATGCAAAGTGATGGCAAAAGCTCACATGGCATTTTTAGGCCAGGTGGGATAAAAATGTAAAGAAGGTCACTATTTAATAAATATTTCTCTAAGTTCATCAATTATCCCACTATATTTGTAGACTGTGTCAAAGGTTACAGAATTTAAGTTGCTTGCACCTGGGTGGTGCAACACATATTATTCATTATGTAAAAATATCACTACTCGTGACATATACCGGAGTACATTCAAAGGGTTTTCCATATTCCTACAATTTTGAAGAATCAACTAATTTCTTGGAAACAGTAGAGATTCCCATCCCAATCCATTTATTTTCCCATTCCTTATGCCAGAACAAGTAAATTAATGATATATTTTCAAATTAGTAATTTTAAGGAGCACACGTCTTTAATGAAACTTTAACAATAGTACTATAGGCCTACCATGGTCGAAATCATGCAGAAAGATACGTTAAAAAGGTGGCGATTAGTCCTGGGACTCGTCAAAATAAGCTGGGACTCACCATTCTGAAAAATGATGAGTCCCAGGACTCATCATGAAAAATTCTTAGTGAGAATCCTGATTACTCTATGCACAATATAGTGCAAGGTTAATTGGGTTATCACATTGCATAAATTGAAATAATAATAACCCATTATATGGGTACAGTTGAGAACATTTAGCTGGAAGTTCTGGTTGAGTGGTAAGCTGGTGTGTTTCCATTTCATTTTCTTATTGCTTACTTGACTGAATTTACTTTAAACTCTGTTGGCATTACTGAAGGATCTGACTTTATATAAAAATATTGATTTAATCAATATCCTCTCTCTTACCTCTGCTAAAATGTCTTGTAATTCGGCTTCACTTGGAACACATCCTAAAGATCTAATAATTGTACTTATTTCTCTGAAAATATGGACACTGACAATTACATAGATGTACATTTTACGTGTTTATCAAATTAAAAACAATAAGACATTTGCAGCCAATGATGAAAAAATGTATAACACTTTCATAAAACCTAACCATATATATACAAGTAATTTAGGTAAATATTTTGGCTTTTAAATTCAAGATAATTACATTGCTGACATCACAGTTTCAATGACATTACATACAAACTGACAAACTCCTAAAGACCTTTTCTAAATTTTATGTGTTTTCTGTAGCTCCAAAATATTTACTTTTATAGTATCCAAATGTAAACTGTACTAAATTTTCATTACCTTGAAGGGAAGATATTAATTATACATGTAAATAAAATTTGAGGCATATTTGTTATTTTTTCAGTAACATCTATGAAGAATAATTTCAGTGTCAACTTTAAGAAATACAATGTACTTGTGCGCTTAATGCTTATTGTTTGAAAAGCCTTTAAAAAAGTCTACCACTCTTGGTTAAAAAATTCAGGAATTTATAGGAAATACATGTATACTACTGCCTGACCTTATTTTACTTTGTTTTGTTGCTCATTTTGTCAAGACACATTCCTCCACTGTTTTAAGAAAGTTTTCAATTGGAAGAACATACTCTGTTAGTTTAGGTTGTGCTTGCAAAATTTCATGACCCTATATTTACTGAATAGCCTATTCAGATGCAACAAAGTACATATAAGTAGTCTGGAAAACTAAATAGTTCAATGTTTTTTCATTCAGTTTCATTATCATTAACATATTCTGTAATAATATAATATCGACTAAACTCACCTAACATCTACAGTTTGATTGCTCTCATTGTCAAATATTTCAAATGCGTCTGTGATTCTTTTCTGTATATCAGCAATTAGAGAGTCTATCAAATAAAAAGAATTAATAAGAACCAGCCCGTACCAAAAAACATACACTTGTATATACATTGTGAAAAGGGAGACAATTCCTATTTTCTATTTGAATTGGTATAAAGACATTGATACTGTGCATGTGTATTCATTGATACAAACACAGTGGCAAATTCGTTCTTTGGTGGGACTTTAACATAATATTTTATATATAATGGATATCGTGGATAATTACTATCCTTTCTGTAAAAGCTTTTATCTGGGGTACCAGTGGAAATGAGACTTTAGAACTTTAATACATTTCTTTTGACTGCATAGGCACGATTGTAATTTTTTGTATTCTGTCTAACATATTAATTTTACAAAAACAAAGATTTGCTTACAAAGATGTCATTAATGAGTGGGACAATCTAAACATGCCAAAGTCAGGATATTTTTTTTCGCAAAATAACATTTCTTTTTCACTTAGGACAAGAATATAAACTTTAAAAATATATGATTTTCTTGATTTTTTTTTATTCTCATTACAAAAAATTTATAAATCTAAACCACTAGAATAGATTGAAATTGAATTATTGTGCATATCCTCTATTGTATACCCTTTTCTGGTCTATTCTATTGCACTATGTAATGAATTTGACACCAATGAATACAGTTCAATAATAATATGCTGTTGGCGTGGCCTATGATGCGAGCACAGCAATAGCCCTTTCCAGAAACTCATTTCCGGAATCACAATTCTTACTCTAAAATGATATTTGAAGTTATTTCCCTTTCTTTACTTACTTCCATTTCTGGCGAACGAAACTTTTTCTAGCCTTAGTATGAGGCACAATATGGCTACCCCCATTAAACAAAGACTTTTCTAAATGACCCATATGTAGATTGGTTTTACCTTCCTAAATTGTGAATTTTTATTTATCCATTTTCTAAGTATCTTATCTAAATAAACATCATTTTCTTGCAACTTTCTCAGAGAAGGGTAACAGTATGGTTCCAACATGTGTCATGTATATCATCAAGTCATATATATCAAAATCAAGTTATGTTTGGATAACACCAGGTCAGGATTAAGATAAGGAACATTGGCATATTTTAATACACATTTATTTCATGTAGTGACATCTTTATATTTGTCTTCATCTTTGATTTATAAATTTGTAAGAAAGATTATGATTGGATGAGAGAGTGAAAAAGAGAAAATATGATGGGAGGAGTTTGTGAGTTAGGAATTGTGTATTAGGAGAAGTAAGAAAGTGGAAATGAGAGAATTAGAGAGAGACATAAACAAGTTAAGATCAGAGAATAAGTTAAACATCAGAGAGTTAGTGAATAAGGTTAGAACATCAGAGAGAGATTAAGTTTACCATCAGAGCAATAACATCATTTAATTTATATATTGACATCATCATTTTGGATATAATAAATAGTGAACCTTAACAGACTTTATATGTAGAAAAGCCTCTCGCAAGGGAAGAACAACCGTCCCAATACCCACACCCATGGTATACAACATTACAACATTACATGGGGTATTATTTACAACATTACATGGTGGAGAATCTCAAACTTACAAATGTGATAGTGAATGGATGAATTTTACAGTCAGCATTTTGATGATGGATATTTTTACAATGAGACTGACCATTTATTGAATGATGATCCGATTTTAACTAGTGTTGCTGATTATTCTTTGGACACATCTTTTAGATACTGTTTCGATTCAGTCGACAATAATAGCTCTGATGATGGCAATTCCGATAATTTAATTAGTGATTCATCTGACTCCGAAATGGATTCATCAGCAAAACTAACAGTATATAAGTTTAGTGGATATTCTACTGAGAACGCTGATCAGTTCTTATCAAACTTCCATGCTTATACAGTTTGCAATAAACTTGATACCAACAGCAGAAAATGTGCAGCATTTCAATTACATTTATGTGGACCAGCTCAAGTGTGGTTTGCCAGTCTTGATGACATAATTAAACAAGATTGGGAATTATTAGTCAAGGAATTTAAAGATAAATATGTTTCTGTTCATAAACCTGTTCTGCTAGTTGAGACTGAAATTTTCCAGAACCTGAGACTTTTACCAGGTCAACAACTGGAGGATTATTTAAGCCAGATCCTCGAAAAGGGACGTAAAATTAACAAAAATTCCCAGGAAATTTTGTTGAAATTTATTGAAGGACTACCATCACAATTAGCCTTCTTTGTTCGTGCTGGAAATCCTGACGATGTGCATCAGGCTTTCAATTCAGCTAAATTAGGAGACGCCTATGGATATAGACATTCTGGTATGATTTCAACTCAAATGGAAACTCCTGCACCCGTTGTTGCAGCAGCAGCCAGCCAGGACAGACTTTCCAAATTGGAGGAACAAATGAATGAAATTCTTAAACGTTTGGATACTACCAGCATGGATTCAAGGCCTTCCCAAACTGCCAACAGAAGGACTACAGTGAAATGTTTTCCCTGTGGAAAAACAGGACATACCAAACGAGATTGTACGGTGACAATTTGTCAAATTTGTAACAAAGCTGGACATTCCGCCGTACACTGCTTCAAAAGGAATTCAAACTCGGGAAACATCCAACGCCCAAGGGAACAAGGTCGCGGTCGCTTGGGGGAGAGGCAGTGAACAAATGCGACAGAACTTTAATTCAGAGAAGATCTTCTGTGCGAACTGTAAATAGTGATAATTTTGTAAGTGGAATAGATCATTTTCCAAAAGCATCTGTAAGTAATTTTAGAAATTTTTTATATCTACCTGTTCAGTTCAATCTTAACGTTTCAGCACTTTTAGATACTGGTAGTTCAATTAATTTAATGTCTAGATTTTTATATGATTTATTGTCAACAAAACATAAGAGTGATTTATTTGAAATAACTGATAATACAATAATTTTGGCAAATAATGATGAGGTAAAAATAGATGGAGTTGCAACAGTTAATGGTATTATTGATTGTAAAGAAACAAGTTTTGATGTTTATGTGTTAAAGGATACTTCACATCCACTCATTTTAGGTACACAGTATTTAAAGTCAAATGGTGTAACTTTAAATTTTGAATCTTTAACTGTAAATTTTCCTAAATCTAAAGTTTTGTCCTCCAAAAGATTAAATTTTCCTGCTAATTCTGAATCAGTTGTTTGGGGAAGGGTTCCAAGTCAAGTTTCCACAGGATACCAAGGTGTATGTTCTGCAAGTGATTTTGTGTCAAAAAGGGGATTACTTGTTGCTAGATCTCTGGCTACTGTTTCCGCAAATAATATGGTACCCATTAAAATCATGAACCCAACTACTGAGACTATTAGCATTCCTAAGAATAAACAGCTTGGAGAATTTAATGTACTAGCAGGTGATTATGAGGCAATTCCAATTAAGACATCAAGCTGTGCAAATGTTACTGTTGATAGAGGTCAAGAACATTTTAAGTCATCTCAGGACAAATTTATATCACATTTTGACATGAGGGATAATGAACTAACACCAGATCAGCAAACCAAACTTAAGTCCCTTCTGATTCAGAACCAAACAATATTTGTAACTGATGAAAATCCATCATTAGGATTATCAGACATAGTGGAGCATCACATTCATTTGAAACCAGATGCTATCTCAAAACATCAAAGACCATACAAACTTCCGCCACACAAGCGTGAAATTTTAAGACATCAATTAGATGAATTATTGAGACAAAATATTATTACCCCAGTTGATGAAAAGGATGACATACCCATATCCAGCCCAATAGTTTTAGTAGCAAAACGGAAAACACCAAATCCAAAAATAAAATCAGGCTCAAAAGAAGAAAGTTTATCAATGTACAGGTTTTGTGTAGATTTTCGCTTTCTGAACACTCAGACACAAGATTTTCGCTACACTATACCAGATGTACAGGAACTAACAGAATCCTTTAGTCATAGAACTCCAAATTTTATTTCTTCTATCGATCTGAGTTCAGGATTTTTCCAAATGAAAATTTCTTCAGAATCTACCCAGTACACTGCATTTAATACTGCGTTTGGCACATTTAAGTTCAACAGATTACCAATGGGTTTGAAAACATCTCCAAACAGTTTTCAGTTACTGATGGACAAAGTTTTGAAGGGCCTATCTTTTCGAAATGCGCTGTGCTATTTGGATGACGTTTTAATATTTTCGGACACTTTTGAGCAACATCTTGATGACCTACAAGAGGTTTTTAGTAGGTTTAAGTCAGCAAATCTGAAACTGTCACCACAAAAGTGCAAATTTGCCTTATCCAGATGCAATTTCTTAGGCCATGAAATATCAAAAGAAGGAATCAAACCTCCCAGTGATCGTTTAAAAGCAATAACTGAATATCCAAGACCTAAAAATGTCAAAGAGCTTAAAAGGTATCTTGGACTAATGAACTGGTTCCGCAAATTCATCAGAAATTACAGTGCTATAGCTAACTCTTTGTATAAGCTTTTGCGTAAGAATGCCAAATTTATCTGGACAGATGAACATACAACTGCATTTCAAGAACTTAAAGATACATTACTGAATTCTCAGGCTTTAGCTTTTCCACAGTATGATAAACCATTTTACCTAGCTGTTGACACATCCAGCAAGGGCATAGGGTATATGCTTTACCAAAAGAACACAGAATCTTCTGATGATATTCAGGTAATAAGGTTTGGATCGAAAACACTTGCAAAATGGCAGCAAACATATGGGCCAACTAAACTGGAACTTTTAGGTATGGTAACCAGCATATTAGACTGTTCATCTTATTTACGAGGCAGAAAGTTTATTGTGGAGCGTGACCACCAAGCATTGAAACCTTTATTTCAGAAAAATTTGAAGGGAGCAATTTATGACAGGTGGCTTGCAATACTTCAAGAATTTAATTTTGAAATCCGATACAAACCAGGTGTACAAATGGTTGTCCCTGATGCTTTGTCAAGATGTAAATCTCTAAACAAATTCGACGATGCTGTTGTTAGCCCAGATGAAAACGATCCTTATTTTCCATATGTATCAGAAAACACAGGTGAAATCAACTTCCCAGATGGAGTCACACTTCAAGATTTAATGAAACCTCATGACAGGACAAAAATCTTTAATCATGTATCTGTAAAACCTCCAATCTCAATAAGCCAGCAGGAATCAGATTATGATGGAGATACAGAAGTCTCTTACAAGAAGCATAAATCTAAACATGCCAAGAGATATTTGACCAAACGGAAAGCTTTCAAGGAAACTGATAATGAAAATAGGGAGATAGGACCAGAAGACAAACGTAATAAAATAGAAAGTACAGAAATTTTGGAAAATATCGGTTTAAGTTCTGAAAAAATGTCCCATTTGCAAAGAGAAGACCAAAATTTAAGATCTTTGATTAATTATCTAGAAAGAGAGGAACTGCCCATCAGTCAAAAGGCAGCCAGAAGATTACTAATTGAATCCAATGATTATGTGTTGATAGATGGCTTATTACTACACACCAGAGTAAAGAAATCCCAGAGGGCCAAACACCTAAATAATTACCAATTAGTTCTACCAGATGTTATGATCAAAGATGTCCTCCAGCTGTATCATGATTCACCTTTGTCGGGTCATGCAGGGATACAGGAGACATTGGATCGAATAAAGGAATATTACTTTTTCAAAAGAATGGGACCTATTATTACTGATTATGTACGTTCTTGTCCAGATTGTCAAAAACGTAAAACTATAAACAGGCATACAAAATCTCCAGTAACTGCATATGCAATCCCCCGTGCACCATTTGAGGTATGGCAAGTTGATTTGGTAGGGCCATTACCAATTACTTCACAGGGTTATACTTATGTATTGACTACTGTAGACATGTTTAGCAAGTATCTCATTTCCATTCCATTAGCCAACAAAGATACTCTGACGGTCGCATCAGGCCTTATGCAAATTTTTACCAAATATGGAGTGTGTAATACTCTTATTAGCGACAAGGGTTCTGAATTTGTCTCTTCAGTCATGGCTTCAGTATGTAAACAATTATGCATACCACAGGAATTCACCCCAAGTTATACCCACCATTGCTTATGTGCATGCAAACGAGTACATAGGACACTCGAAGAAAGATTAACACCTTATGCAAACAGTTCCAGAAATAACTGGATCGACTATCTTTCCAGCACTACATTTTCCATCAATCAGTCAGTAAATTCCACAACTGGATACACACCACATGAAGTATTATTTGGACAGCGACCAAAGTTCCCCATGATTGCACCTATCATTCCTGATTTTGAAAGTGTTCCAGTCAGTACACGGTCATATGTACAGAAACAGGCTGAAAAACTTAACTTAATCCGGACCGAATTGAAAAACAATGTATACATTAGACAAAAGGCCATGATAGACCGTGGAAAATGTCAACCATTGTCTGTTTCTATTGGAGACTATGTTTACCTGTTACAAGAATTAAGTGGAAAGGGACAAAAGCTTCAAAATAAATACAAAGGGCCATATGTTATACATAAATTTTACAGTCCCCATCTTGTTATACTAAGGGATCCACAAACAACAACATGTCTTAAGAATCCAGTACACTTAAACAGGTTGAAAATGGCATATGTTAGAGAGCCTACACCACAGCAGTACTTCCTTGGCAGAGCTGCAATATCTGAAGGCAATCAACAAAACATATTAATGCTTGATTCTGAAGAATCTCAACCTGTGACTTTGAAAGAAAGTAGCAATGACCTGGAAGAGGAAGCTGTGATACCAGAACCAGAGTTACGACGTTCAACTCGGAACAGGAAACCACCAGAACGTTATAGAAACTTCGTAGATTTAGATGCTGCTTTGACTTCAGAGGATGGGATTATGGATAACATGGGTTATCATAAAATAAAGCGGATCTTAGGTCAGAAGTGTCTAGACAACAAGAAGTTTTATTTGGTTCATTTAGTGGGAGAACCTGCAGAACATGCAATTTGGGTTCCTTTTTCAAATTTAAATAAAAAGGCCAAACAGTCTGTTCAGTTAAAACCTCCCCCGGTTATTGTTGAAATAGATTAAGCTTAATATAGATAATTAAACCAAATAAATTATATTGTTCATGTAGATAAATAAATACCTACAAAGTTAGAAATATATTAGTAAATAAATGAATTTAATTAATACATAATATGCATTGATCAGGGTAATTAATGGATTATGTTAAGTATGTGTAATACTGCAGTACATTCAATGTGTTCAGGATAATAAATCTTATCTTTATTGCCAATTAAATAATTAACCAGAAAATTTTCTTATTAATCTTAACAAGATTAAGGGTTTTATTATTCCCACTAGTTAAGAGATGATCTATTCAAGATGTCAATAGGCATTCAATTGGGTTGCATAAATAGGATTATAAATAGTTTTAAGGAAAGATGATGTGTAAAACAGTGTATATAATTATGTAAATAAACAAAGAATTTCTTTATCTGAAGTGTTCTAAGATAAACAAGTCAGAAAAGTGATGTTGATTTTGGTTTCTTTTATATTTTCATTTGTATATTTTTTGTGTTCTCTTTCTTTGCTACATGTATATGTTTGGGTTAAGAAAAAAAACAAATACTAATTTCTTTACCTGATTATAATTTGTTTTGTGCTTTTATCAATTCCAATGAAATGCATTATTGGGCCATATAATATTTTTTTTATAATTTTTTGTGTTTTCATTGTCAGTGATGAAAAAAAAAAATTAATGATATATAAAGTTAAAATGATTTTTTTTATTCATGCTCACTAGTTACTATAATTACCATTTTATTAACTGTATTATTCTATGCATCTTGTTTTTTTTTGTGATTGTATGTGTGGGGGAGTGAGTGAGTGAGTGAGTGAGTATTTTATTGAGAGATTTATAAATGTCAGTGTTCTGATTGGTTGTTCATATTAAGTAAAGGCGTGGTTTGTCTGATATGTATGTTTAATTTCATTATCTTTGTTTCATTATTTTCATGTTTGTATTATAATATATTGTGATGTATTTTTCATGATATAATTGCTTTTCATATATGCTTTATTGCTATGTTGAAAAAAATAATTATAATATTGATAATAACTTTTTCTTGTTAAAGAACTTTTTAAATGCCATTTTTGATAAAAAAATTTAAACATTTTATTTAATGAATTTTTAAATTTTTTTTTAATTTGTTTCTCGCTTTTTCTTTTTGTGGGGGGGATGTTATGTATTGGTTTTACCTTCCTAAATTGTGAATTTTTATTTATCCATTTTCTAAGTATCTTATCTAAATAAACATCATTTTCTTGCAACTTTCTCAGAGAAGGGTAACAGTATGGTTCCAACATGTGTCATGTATATCATCAAGTCATATATATCAAAATCAAGTTATGTTTGGATAACACCAGGTCAGGATTAAGATAAGGAACATTGGCATATTTTAATACACATTTATTTCATGTAGTGACATCTTTATATTTGTCTTCATCTTTGATTTATAAATTTGTAAGAAAGATTATGATTGGATGAGAGAGTGAAAAAGAGAAAATATGATGGGAGGAGTTTGTGAGTTAGGAATTGTGTATTAGGAGAAGTAAGAAAGTGGAAATGAGAGAATTAGAGAGAGACATAAACAAGTTAAGATCAGAGAATAAGTTAAACATCAGAGAGTTAGTGAATAAGGTTAGAACATCAGAGAGAGATTAAGTTTACCATCAGAGCAATAACATCATTTAATTTATATATTGACATCATCATTTTGGATATAATAAATAGTGAACCTTAACAGACTTTATATGTAGAAAAGCCTCTCGCAAGGGAAGAACAACCGTCCCAATACCCACACCCATGGTATACAACATTACAACATTACATGGGGTATTATTTACAACATTACAAATGCATATGCTCCTATAGCGCTCACTATTATAATAGGATTCATCCTGAACACAGACTAGTGATGCATACAACATTAAGTGGCCTTATGCAGATTAAAAGATCAAGACTTGCTGAATCATTAAAATAAAATAGAGTGATAACTCTTTTAATTTACGTGTAAAAAAATACATTACCCAAATTCTTAAATACTATACATATAATAGTATATAACAAATTATATGATTCTTTAAAGTATACATGTAAGACATATTCTATTTGAGTAAAAAATTTTCCATACATTTGTAGTTCAAGTTAAATATTTCATGGCATACTGAAATATAACATGGTAAAATGAATGTGCACAAATCCACACATACAAACACAAGCATAAATGAAAATCATTAACAAAGGGGTTAATTTTGCTGAAATTAAAGTCCAGCTAAAAAATATGGTGGAACCAGTAAGCTATTTGTGGAAATAGCACTAAATATGTTCTACCATATTTTCAAGCTTGATATTAATTTCAGTAAAATTTTATGTCATTGTTTTTGCAAATTCCTTCATTCAACATTTCAGATTTTTAATTTTTATTAGCATAAAATGCTTTTGAGTATCTACAATTTAAAATCATCATATTACTCAGATTGACAATGTACATCTACATGTACCTTCCTATTCTAAAATCATTTATAAAAATACAGCAGCTTATGGAAGTATTCTATTTTGTGACTTGTATTATTCACAGATTTTCCAACAGAAAAAATAATATTATTTGTCTGACAACATACAATGCCAAATCGATGTTAATTTCATAGTTTGTTTCTTTATTTACTTGTTTTTGGTTGTGTATAAAAAACAGAACTAAGTAAAGATATTTGACAGCAATTTGCTATTGTTTCAACGCTTTCATTCTACATATATTAGCTGAAATCTGATGGAATGTTTTTTCAGTTCAAGCACATATTGAGTCATCAATGATTTTAAATTTTTATGCACACAATACCTTTCACACATATTCTTATACAGCTGTAGTTGTATAATTAAGTATAAGTATCAAATACCAAAATATATGTAAAGTTAGTCTCAATCCACTTCAGTTTCAGTATTATATTATTTTATAATATATTCCCAAAAATACAAAAATTAAAATTAGAAAGATAAACCAAATTTCTGTTGAAACTAAATGTAATCACAAATTAAGTTCTCACTAGCCATATAGACTTACCTGTTGTACTTTGTGCTTTTTTTTCCAAAAGAAATCAGAAATTTATTTTTGTTGTACTACATGTAAACTATTTTCATAAACAATAAATCTTCAAGATGCACTGATATTTCTATTTTGTGATTGAAAGGTTTTGGTATTTAAAAAGACAGAACTCTACTCACCACTATCAAGGGACGGTTCTTACTATCACATCTTTTATGCCAAAAAACAATATGAGCTGATAAACATGTTTTATTTCAAATGGAACCACCTTTAACAGTGATTGGGAAAGAATTTTTTTTGTTATGGGCCTATGGCCCCTTCCTGAAAAATTTAATGGGCCATATTTTAAGTACTATTGTGGAAATGTCTGAACTCAATATTTGTCTTATTGTTTTCCACTTTCATAATATTTTGAACCCTGAGCACTGCTGTTGGTTCACTATTTGATGAAATGTGCATGTTTACAACATGTAAGTTAAGTGCATTCAAATTGATATCAGAGATAAAACTAAGATTATTTGGGTGTTTCATGGCAATGATAAATACAATTTGATACGATTATTGTTATTTGTGTCACTGCTTAATTTGTTGGCGAAAGAGTACAAAGTTCTTTGAGTTTCAAGCACGACAAATCGTTTTTTTTTGTGGCACGATAATAATATATCACATTGATAAAACTAAAGAAAAAAAAACAAGATATTATCAACATGTGCAAAAATGAGGGTATTTTCTTGTAAATTATCAAATTTATTTCCAAATAATGTGAGTTTAAGATCAAAATGATTTAAAAAATTATTAAAAATCAATAAATTCTCATGAGCAAACAACAGAAATCCTTTCTAATTGTGCATTTAAACATCCATACCATGATGGCTTGTTTGATTCCCATAATGATTTTGAACAGTTATAGGCAGCTTTCAGTAATGGAAATGCTGTGTCCAAATTTTCAAGCCGATACCAAAATTTAAACATGGATTTTACTATTTCATAGTAGAGAGGGAAACGACCCAATTCTGACAGTACTGCAAAGTTGGTACTTTTTTTGTGAACACCCAAAACAAATTTACAAAATTTGGAGTGTAATTTTTCACATAATAATTTAGAAAAGATTAATGTAATGTAAGTATGTTTGAAAGTTAGATTTGCTACGTTTTTTTACTATTCCAATCGGACCTCAGTCAGCACACTGATAATAAAAACAGATGATAGAAAACAAAAAATAATACAAAGCAAAACAAGTAAAAAGAAAATATCAGAAAACAAATGAGAAGATAAATATCACCCCCAGGTCCAATGTTATAGGAAGAGTTTCATGCACATAGTCCCCTTTTCTCTTATGCCACAAAGGAGGGCCGAATATATGGATGAAAATTGCCATTATATAGTATCCCATCCGGTAACGACAGGGATGCAGTACTCAGTACAGCAGTCAGTACACTACAGTAGTCTGAGTAGAGCCACTGGCACTGATAACCTGCAATTTTATTACTCTCTCTGTAAAATTGTATAAACAACAATGCGGTATACTTTTAACTATGCACTCTTATTCTTTCGTACTTAATTTCAGGCAATCCGAGGTAAAGGGTATACAAAGGTTGTTAAATGAAATTACCAGCATTTTCTTTCTGCTCTGCGTCAGCCATCTTTGTTTATCGGTTGCTATTTGGTGTCCTTGACCTCAAATTATCTCCCTTAGTAGATTTAGTTTGTGTGAAACGAATTTTATGCGGAAAATGTATTAATTTGCCTGAGCGCACTGAGACGAAATCTTAGTACATATTGAATGATTTCGTTGGAATGATACAATGATATACACCATAGTAGCAGTTGGTGTACGATGATATATGATGCAACAAAGTTTTATTAATTTTTTATGTCAATTATGAACTGATGAAATTCTGAAAGTTCATGCATCAGTTTAGGCCTAGTTATAAAATGCTGTAATATGTACCCCTAAAATACAATGTAGTTTAAGTGCAGCATATGAAAATATACAGGTATGGATTTAAAGAAATGAATGTTTGTCAATGAAATGCCATGGCATCAATTAAAATTATTAATATTATTTTTCAGAAATATAAGACACTAGTCTTGCACTTTCAACTTGCAGAAATGTAGTTTGTACTAAATACCTAGGTTCTCATAATAAAAAAAATTGTGGAAATATCTTGTTCATTGCATTACATTTAAATTTAATTAGAACATAGTATTATTTTATAATCACAGTTGAGAGGAATCAATCTTTTATAAGTGGTTCAATTACAAATGAGAGTATTACAGCATTATGAATTTTTTTTATACATGTATATTATTTGCCTTAAAGTATGAAGATTTTTTTCGGAATAATAAATTTGTCAATGATTGATGTGTACATATATTTCTGTATATTATTTGGTTTCACTTGGAGTTTCCAAAGCTTATGTTTTATCTAGCATATTCTGTTAAAAATATATCTGCATGGATATTTGATATCAGTTATTTTGAGAAAAGCATCACGATTCTCTATTTTCACAGTATTCAATAATATACAAAACAAAGTTTAATTGCACAAAAGAATTAATTAGATTTGATGAAAATTTGACCATGTACATGTAGACGTTCAAATCTATGGGATTTTCCAATGGAACAAGGGAGGCAACTCTTCCTAAAACTAGATTTTTGTTGTTTTTTTTCAACAATTTTCTTCCTCTGATTATTAAGAAAGATTCTTCCATGGACTAAACTGGCTTAATTTGACTTAGTTATATATTATGCTATTTATGATACAAGAATATTCGTAAGTTTATTTGTAGTTTGATTTTATTGACATGAAAATGCTAACTTTGAACCATGTGGTTATTTTGAAAAAAATAATTAAAATAATTGTTAATGATTATCCCTTTTTATTATGCCCCGCCACTAATGTGGCCGAGGCATATAGATTTACCCTTGTCCGTCCGTACGTCCCGATTCTGGTTAAGTTTTGCGTTTAGCTCCATTTCTCAAAAACCTAAAGTAATATATCAATGCATTTCACCACTACAGTCTTCTAGTATAGTACAACGCAGTTCAGCAACACTTGGGTTGCTATGACATACATTTCATGCTTCAGTGACTTTGATTAAGTTTTGCATTTAGGTTCATTTCTTTGGAACTAAGTTTAGTGTATCAATAAAACTTCATCAGTGGATGTGCCTTGGGTAGTACTAAGCAGTCATACAATAATTGGGTCATTATGACCTACATTTTATGCTTGAGCGAATCTGATTAAGTTTTATGTTTAGGTTCATTTCTTTAGAACTAGGCATAGTGTATCAATGAAACTTCATCAGTGGATGTGCCTTTGGTAGTACTGAGCAGTCATACAATAATTGGGTCATTATGACCTACATTTTATGCTTGAGCGACTCTGATTAAGTTTTGCATTTAGGTTCATTTCTTTGGAACTAAGCATTATCAGTTCATCAGTGGATGTGCCTTGGATAGTACTGAGCATTCATACATGATGACCTACATTTTAGGCGGGGCATCCATGTCTTACAGACACAATTTCTAGTTATATATCAATTATTTCTACTTGGTTAAAAGAATTTTTAAAACAACAAAAAAGTGTAATTACTACTTATATTTTCATTAAATTTGACTTCATGAACTTGATATCCTATTTTTTTTTGGAAATGAGGGATCCTAGAAAGAGAAAATTTTAAATTGAAAACTGAATTAAAATATCAAAACTCTGTTACAATAATTGGTTTTACCCTTTTTTAATATTGAACATGTACTTTGGCAAAACATTTTGTACAGAAAAAACAATAATTATTATTTTGTTGTGATTTTTGCCAATTTCTAGCAGTTTTTACAGAGTTTGCTCCCTTATTCAATACAAATTCCCATAGGAAATATCTTTCAGCTGTAATTTTATCTGCTTGCATTCATTTGATGGGGGTTTTTTCTTGGTTAATCCTTGTACATTTCCTGACACAAAAACATTAATTTCTTCTGTTGCAATTAGTTTGAGGTTGGGGTACATTTTTGCTAGATTGACTACATGTAGTTTTATTCTGATGATAATATCATCACAAGCTATATTACGTGATGGTCTTGACCAACAATCATGGCCGAGTTGTTTATTCTGTTTAATCCAAAGTTAAATTTAACTGAAAGTTAAACTACGTGTTTTTCGAAAATCAGTACATTTAACCTGTGGTTAAATTTCACCCTCAGTTAAATGAGTTTCAACAACTTTGCCACGAAATCTAACTAGGATACCATTTCTACAGTTTATTTAAGAAATTCAACATTTTAATCTTAGTCATTCCAACAAAATGCTCATTTTAACATGGGTAAGCATAAGAAATTTGTTAATATGTTACAACTCCTAATTGTGAGTGGAAAGTACTCTCTATGAAATCAAAATGGTGAAATGATGCATGTACAGTGGGCTGACCCACAATACATCTATTATTAATTGTCAATTTCATTGGCTAATTGCAATACAATAAAACTGACACATTGACTCCATCAATCTCTGCATTTCATTGGTGTAATAAGATATAATTCCATTTTAATTTTGCATATGATAAAATACAAGAATTTCATTGGTTGGAAGTGCAAAATCATAAAAGTTTATACATAGATAAACCCGTATTTGGCAAGTATATTCATGTGCTTTCTTGATTTTTTAAAGTTTCAAATGAGACATTAAATGTGAAGAATGCTGTAAAAGAATAAATTTCAAGGATGATACTGACAATAATAGTTAAAATTTAAGGTGAAATGGTTTAAAAATTCATGAAAATTGCATTTTCAAAAATTCCGCAAAAATTTGCTGCGTGGATGTCACAGTCAAGATTGCAACATCATATATATATTAAACAATGCAAGTTGGATTCTTCAAACGGAAAAAAATCAGACATTGCGTGGATTTTCTATGCTTCAGATTATGTTTAAATCTATCAAAATGTAAGTTTTCTTGTTTTTTCAATTTGTAAATGACTTTGTTGACTTTTTTATTCAATTGCACAGCTGCTAAAAATAGTACCAGATTCAAGATGGATGTCGCCTGAAAAGGGCAAATTTTTTTTTTTATTTCAGTTAGGAAAAACTTTTCGATGTTTGAAATTGATGTTGACCTCATGGAATTTAATTATTATAGGATTAAATACAATTTTGTATGAGTTTATCGATGTGTAAACTCGTCTTTTTCACTCACAAACTCAACATAAAGTCCTTTGGACTTTATTTAGTTTGTGAGTGAGTCGGCCGAGTTTACACATCGATAAATTCATACAAAATCGTATTTAATCCTATAAAAATTAAATTCCATGAGGTCAACATGGTGAAACTAGATCCATTGAGCTAACCCATTAAGTCAGGTCAGATCACCTTGTCAGACTTTTATATACATGTAATTATATAGCATTTGTTTGAAGAACCATACATTTTTCCTCAGACAGAAGTAATGATTGAAACTGACAATAGCATTATTTGTTAACAGTATTTAGAAATGGCCGACTTCTGGGTGTATCTTGCTGGTGCATTAGTATCCATTGCTGCTTGTGGTTCTGCCTCAGCTTTTATCTACCTCATGTTATTGGACAGGAAGTACAGTCACATACCAGGGCCACCTAATGATAGGTAACTAGGATTTAACTGTAAAGTGTGGAAGTATTTGTAACCAATGACAGACAAGATTTCTACAGTGCATTTAAGTCTTATGGTTCAAGATTGTTTTCTTACTGTGTTGTCAATGTTTTAGGATAATTTTCTCTTCAGAACAATAGAGTAACATCATATTAGATAGTGTGCAGTAGAAATCTTCTGATTTTGATTATTATGTTGCCCCTCATCTAATTTTGTCTGCATGAGTTCTCAAAGATGGCTTGAACAATCTTTATGAAACTTCACAGTAATGATGATCACCAAGTCCAGTTGTGCATGTAACATTATAAATTTTCAAAATGGCCACTGTTGCCATGGAAATGGAAAAAGTATGAAAATTTTTGGAAACTTTCATATCTCAAAAACTGCACAATAGAATTTCGTGAAACTTTTTACTTTTCTAATAATAACAATCCAAAGATACTTATATTAGATATAGTTAATTTATACTATGCTGTATACGACGCATTTCAAGGAGTTACCTCTCATCAGCAGCATTAAAGCCAAAACATTTGGAAGACTAAAAACCAAACTTATATTAAACAAGAAGTACTCAACCAATTATACTGAAAAAGGAAGCCAAATTTCAGCTAAGGAGATCTACCATGTGCAATACAAGGAATGAACCCTTAGTATTTCTATTATTTTTGAATTTTGCTAAATACTGGTAATTTCTGTAACATATCAATGAATAATCATGTCAGACAAGTCTGACGACTGGGTTGGCGAATACCCTCGGGGACCTAGGGTCCACCAAAAGAGGCATCATCCCAGGAGTTTCAAAATAACAATCCAAAGATACTTATATTAGATATAGTTAATTTATACTATGCTGTATACGACACATTTCAAGGAGTTACCTCTCATCTACAGCATTAAAACCGAAACATTTATAAGACCAAAAACCAAACTTATATTAAACAAGAAGTACTCAACCAAAAATACAGAAATAGGAAGCCAAATTTCAGCTAAGGAGATCTACCATGTGCAATACAAGGAATGAACCCTTAGTATTTCTATTATTTTCGAAATTTGCTAAATACTAGTAATTTCTATAACAAATCAATGAATAATCATGTCAGACAAGTCTGACGACTGTGTTGGCGAATACCCTCGGGGACCTAGGGTCCACCAGCAGAGGCATCATCCCAGGAGTTTCAAAATAACAATCCAAAGATACTTGTATAAGATATAGTTAATTTATACTATGCTGTATACGACGCATTTCAAAGTATAATTAGTAGAACATGTTCATGAAAAAAAAATGCAATTGGTTGTAGAAGTTTGACAACCATTTTGAAAAATGTTGTAAAAATGACATAAAACTGAACATTGTCCCATTTCAACAAAAATTGATATCTAGGCTAAGTTTGGGATGGCGAACAATGTGCAATTATCAATTTTATTTTATCAAGATGGACATGATTGATAAGCCAACTTCAAAAGCTTTACATTGTAGTTCTTTAAAATTTCTATTTATACATTTTTTTTAATTAACAGTTTGCTGTTTGGACATTTGTCAACGGCCATGAGGAAGAAGAAAGAAGGAAAATTCTTGGGTGAAATGGTTCTTGATTGGTAAAGAAATGTTTTACTGTAAAATAATTAACAGAATTTCTGAAGTTACTTTTTATTTATTACATGTGTCACGAATGTTTATTTATTATTTAAATAAAGTAACCAGTAAATAACCACCTTTCAAAATGAAATTATCAAATATAAATTGCAAAGTCTGTTGCACAAACCTAAAGGGCCATGTGAGCTATTGCCATCACTTGGTGTCCGTCATCTGGCGTAAACTTTCCTTTAAAGATCCTCTCCTCTGATACCACTGGGCCAGTTTTTGATGGAATGGTCCTTGGTTGGCCCCCTTCAAAGAGTGTGTTTGGCATCCCAGACTTCCAACCGACATGGCTGCTATTACTAAAAAAAGAAAAAAGGGGGGGATGAATTTTAAAAATCTTATTTTGTGGAACGACGTGTTCCTTAGGTGGTCCTCTCCGATGACCAGAACTGTCAACAAAGATGGTCGTCACAGCCAAACTAATTTTAACATAGGACCCTATGGGAAAATTCATTAAAAAATCTTCTTGTCTGAAACTACAGAGCCATTTGCAACGAAACTTGCAGAAATGGTCCTTAACTGGTCCTCTTTCAGAATTTTGTCCAATGTCCTAGAATGTCAACCAAGATCATACTCTGTCAGAATTATGTCCTATCACCCTAATGGCCGCAACAGCCGAACTTAGTTTAACATAGAACCCTAAGGGAAAATTCATTAAAAAACCTTGTTGTCTGGAACAACTCAGCCAATTGGAATCGAACCTGGCAAAAATGGTCATCTTTCGGAATTGTGTCAGATGACCCAGAATATCAACTAAGAAAGCTGCCATAGTCTATCTTACTTTAACATAGGACCCAATGGGAAAATTAATTTAAAAAATATTTTGTCTGAAACCATTGAGCCAATTGGAACCAAACATGGCAGAAATGATCCTTTGGTGGTCCTCTTTCAGAATTGTGTCAGATGACATAGGGGCCTCGGTGGCCGAGTGGTCTAGGTAGTTCGTCATGACTACTACTGATCACTAGCCTGTCAACGCTGGGGTTGTGAGTTCGAATCTCACCTGTGGCGGGGTGTGTTCGACTCCGATCTTAATTGACAAGGATTGCCAATTTTCCTACCGAAGGTCGGTGGTTCTCTCCGGGTACTCCGGCTTCCTCCACCAATAAAAACTGGCCGTCGCGAAATGGCCAAAATATGCTGAAAACGGCATTAAACCCCAACTAAACAAATAAACTAAACAGATGACATAGGACAATATGGGAAAATTCATTTAAAAAATCTTCTTGTCTGAAAGCACTTGGATAATTGGAACCAGACTTGGCCGCCATGGTTATTAGATTGTCCTCTTTTAGAAATATTTCCAATAATCCACACGTTTGTTTCTTAGGTGCTTTTATGGCTGTAGATTGGTAAATTTAATCCAGGTGAGCGATACAACCCCCTGGGAGTCTCTAGTTAATTATCCTCATAAGAATGCAAACAACAGTTGCGTATAAAATTCCATTGATTTTTCCCTAAATATATGATGTCATAGGTATGGAATTCCCTCTATTTATAAGTTCTAGATATTGATTTCTGATTGTTTTTTGGTTTCATTATTTAAATTAGAGTCTTGGCTTTATTTTAAGTTTAAAAAAATGCATGAAATGTAAAAAAGTAATTATTTTCAGAAAAGTTTTATTAATGGGAGACTACTCTGAAAACATCCAAAAATAGTGTAGGTGAAAACACAACATTTTTATACCACTTCATGTAGCAATTTTAAAAGCCGGCGAATGTACCCTGAAACTATATGTGCTGAAACCAGTTGAATGTGTACTTTGGAAAACACATATACTCAGTTCTCTAAATTACGCAGGAATCTTTGCTAGGATGCTCTGAGGTTGGTCTGTTTTTGAAATATTTGAAGGGGGGAGGCCTATTTTTTGTCAGTTATCTTTCTGTAATGGTAAGAATTTGGAAAGGAATTCCTTAAAAATACTTATATACAGTGAAAGCTTGAAGAAATATGTTTTATTTGATATATGGTTGTCTATGGGTATATGATACAGCCAATTGTCCAGCTATCAATCTTTTGAGTATGTTCCTTCAATTCATGACGTCATGAAAAGTTCTAAGAAAAACTGTTGTGTGCACTCTAAATCTTGGCATTCAAGTGGAAAAAATTATGTTTTTTTTTTAATATATTTTACAGGACAAAGATTTATGGGAAAACAGTAAAGATGAGATTTGTTGACCAAGTATTTGTTGCCACTGCTGAGCCAGAAGCAATCAGGGTTTGCTTCATTATTGTTTTTGTTATCAATAATTTTATTTTGAATCCTTCCTGGAAACTGCTCCCATAAGTTACTAAAACATTTCTCATAAAACAGGCTTACTAATTTGGTGGTTAAAATTAAGTAATATATTTGTGATTTTACAACAGTTGATAGACAGGATTATCAAGTTATTGTCCATTTAAGTAGCATTTAATGTCAGCTGAATTAGGGGGGTTTCCAAAATATGCTGGACAAAGAGGCTTGCTGTTAGTAATAATAATTCTATTGTCAACATGAAAATGTTACTTTTAAACCTGACATAACATAAAATTTAAATTTTATATCAGAATTAAGGATGTTTTTTTTATTGCTTTTTACCTGTAGTATTATTAGTTATCAGTGTAATACATTTTTTGCCCTGCCTGCGATAGAAGGAGGGCTTAGAGTGTTTCAGTCTGTGTGTCCATACATCTGTCCATACATCCCACTTTGGGTTTAAGTTTAGATTGAAGGTAGCTTAATGAAAAGTAGATGTCATATCAACATGAAAATCTGTCCCAAAATACCTTAAGATGGGATCTATTCAAAATTTAGGTCAAAGGTATGTGACCTCAATGTCATGGTTGGCTGATCATGATCAAGGTGTATGGATGGAAGTGGGTCACAGTGTCCATTGGATACATACATTTATATGCTTTTTTCTGTTTTCTTATAGGAGTTACTGATTACTGGAAATCACCCAAAGCCAGATATGGCTTATGCCATATTACATCATTTGTTTTGGGAGAGGTTAAGTATAATGCTTTCAATATTTATAAGAATACTTATACAGCTTTTCTTGTTTGAATTCTTTTTAAATACAATGGAATATTATGATGTCCATTTCAGATTACCTAAAAGCTTAGTGCATAGTTCATACTGAAAGTAGAAAAATTCACACACCAGATAAAAGACTGGAAAAGCAATGTCAGATTTGTTTTCCTACACATGGGTCTGTCATGTAAGAATGCATTCTTCCCCTTAAATAGGCAACTGTAGATGCTTTGTACGGAAACTGGGATGTATCATTCTTTGTATATAGAATAGGGGAATAACTTCGTAATCTAATTAGTCCCCAACGGCAATGCCAGGTTTGCACTCTGTCCGTCCATCAGTCACACTACAGTTTTCGGGACATTTTTCAGAAACCATTGAACGAACTGATCTTATTTTTGGTGTGTGAGCTTATAATAATGAGTTAGAGATCTTATTTGAGTTCCATGCTGAACAGATAATTATTGTGAGAGTTATGGCCCTTGGAAAAAAGAATTATTGCAAAAATAATAGTTTTCCGGACTTTTTTTGCAAACCCTCAGACTAAGTGATCTTATTATTGGTGTGTGAGCTTATAATGATGAGTAACAGAGCAAATTTTATGAGTTTCTGGCTGATCGGGTAATTATTGTGTACCCCTTGCAAACACAGTTTCAGGATTTTTAGGAGTCACTCTGTCCATATCACGTAGTCAAGGATTTTTTGTTGTGTTTTCTCACAGCTCAAGCTAGTAGGGGATATTGTATTGCCCAGCAATACTTTAAGAATGCTTGTTAATTTTGGATTATCATTCGAACTGTAAAAAGACAACAACATGCTTGTTACTGCAAGGAATGCTTTATTCTGATCTATATGTTTCGCCACTTAGAGTGGCATCTTCAGGACAATTTAATGAATGGAAACAAACATTGAAGTTCATAAAATGAGGTTCATGCAGGGTTAAAAAAAAGGTTAACAGGATGTGACGTCACAATTATTGGTTTTACGACATTAAAATGAAAGTGAAAATAAAAGTTAATAATAAATTGTCAGTATCTTTTCCAAAATGGACAACACCTCATTGGACATTCTGTACCATTTCAACTGGCTTCACTCTAAATGGGTTCTGCTTCCAATATTTTGAGATGTCATTGTCTCACATATTGGGAATACATGAATCTATGTTTCAAGTTCATTTTGATAAAAATGTTGTGTGGTCGTGTGGTAATGCAGTTCATACCGCTTGTACTTCCAGAAGGTGTTGGGTCACTTGATGTACAATTTAGATTATCATTATTAAATCAATGGTTAAATTATGTATTTTCAGATTTTTAGGGAAAGGTCTGTTAATAGAGACAAATCAAAAACAATGGGTTTGGAAGAGGAGTCTTATCAATCCTTGTTTTCAAAAGAGGTAATAGGAGTAGTATGATAAGAGCCGTTTATCTTCCTTAACTAAATTACCTAGGGGAGATAATTCTGATTTCTTCTTTTAATTCTCTGGCAAAAATGAGACTAATTAGCTGCCCTTGAGAAGGGCAGATAACTGAATGATAAATTTTTTGTGATAAGGTCTTGTTATACCAGGTCAAGTGGCCACTGACCACCATAGTTATTTAAAATGTTAAACTTTGAAGTAAATTTGAGTAAATTAATACAATACCATTATGGTAAAAGTAACATTTAAGGGCTTAAATGAAAGCTGAGAATATTTGTTTTAAAGAAATAACTGCCACTTTCCACACATGAGTAGGAATTTATGGTACAGGAAGTAATAACATGACTAATGTCCATCCCTTTTCCCAGTTTGTCTCCAAAATTAATCACATGGTGATTAGAGAAACTTTGCCTTCAGACTCATTTTGCTAAAAAAGTAAATGATGATTGTACCATATTTGTAGCAGTTTTAAAATCTGCTATTCTTTTGCTTTGCATTGAGGTATATCTCATTCAGAACTTTACACCTGAACGTTCAGGCTGAAAGTTTGAAAATTTGGTCAAAACTTGCCGGAATATGTTCATGACATCATAGGGTATACAAGACCTTAAGGACATGTTGATGTCTTCATTTATAAGAGTTTTGCTGATCTACTATGGATTCATTCTATTTTAATATTTTCTTCTCTGAAACTACAAAAGTAATTGAATTGTTATATTGCAGGAATATTATCCTTACTTTTAATATTTCTCAGAACTTTACACATATACATTCAGACTGACAGTTTGAAATTTGGCCAAAACTGGCAGGAATATGTTAATGACATCATATGGTATACGAGACCTAACAATTTTGATATAAAAGATTTGCATATTTGTCAAAATATGAGTCATCAGTTTTGCCAAAAATGTTTAAAACCAGACCAACAATCCAAAATAGTAAAAGAACAGATTCTTATTCTTAAAAGGTAAATCTAAACCAATGCAATGACAGAACAATGAATGAGTGAGATGTATTTCAAAACAGTTAAATTATCATCTCAATGTCTATTTGAAATTTAATATGGACATTGATTGTTTGTTTAGTTATATGTCCTATGGTGTGTCATATAATTTCAACTTGTAGATTTATCTTGCATGCAATGTCATTTTCTGTATGTACTAGTCTCGTTAGCAGACACATTTCCATTTGGTAATAGCCTCTGCATTCAGCAATGTTTACATACATGGAAATTGTATCTATATTCTATACTGCTGACACCCAAGGCACAGTTTTAAAAGTAACAAATTATTAGTTTTTGTAATTACTTAAAGTCTATAAATTGGACAAGTGTTAGAGTAAAACTGAAATATGAATGATGTTCTGTCTATATAAAAAGTCCTTGTCTTGCAGATTGGAGAAATTAACACATAACAAGGCAAATTTTTATTTATTATTTTCAGATTTACAGTGTAGGTTAGGCATTTTTAATGTTTGCATGGAAGTTTAATGATAATTTTTTGGTTAAATTATCATATATTGCTATGCCAGGTAAATTCTGCTTAGGTCTCTAGTGAGGGCTATGTAGGTATAAAAATTAACTAAATTATCTTTATTGTTAAACAATAATGAAAATTAAATGGAAAAAAAGATATTTGAATAATCATTCATGTTTATCTGACAAAATCTTGTAATAATGTGATATTACTTAATCCATTTGTTTTTTTTTTTATCAGTTACCTAAAAGGTTTGGAGACATCATTTAATACACAGGCAGATATATTGATGAATCGACTAGATGAGGTTGCTGATGGGAAAACTAAAGTTATTATGTTGAATGAATTTCTTCATCTTACTCTTGACACAATATGCCAGGTAAAGATCGGCGCATCTAAATAGAGTCTGAAATAGTCTGGTGGCAAAATATCAAAATATATACATGTTTGATAATATTTTCTTAATGTATTAGTTTTATTGTTGCACCTGCGATTTAAGTAGCAGAAAGCTCGACATAGGGATAGTGATCCGGCGGTGGCGGCAGCTTTAACTAACTAACTTCTTAAAAGCTTTATATTTTAGAAGGTGGAAGACCTGAATGCTTTATACTTTGTATACAGATGCCTTATGTTACGAAGTTTCCATCTGTCATATGTACATTGTCCTTGACCTCATTTTCATGGTTCAGTGACTACTTGAAAAAAAAGTTAAGATTTTTTGTAATGTTAATTTCTCTCTTATTATGAGTAATAGGATAACTATATTTGGTATGTGCGTACCTTACAAGGTCCTCATCCCTGTCAGACAGTTTTCAATTGACCTCCACCCCATTTCAAGGATCAGTGAACAAGGTTAAGTTTTGGTTGTCAAGTCCATATCTCAGATACTATAAGCAATAGGTCTAGTATATTTGGTGTATGGAAGGATTGTAAGGTGTACATGTCAAACTGGCAGGTGTCATCTGACCTTGACCTCATTTTCATGGTTCAGTTGTTATAGTTAAGGTTTTGTGTTTTGGCCTGTTTTTCGAATATTGTATGCAATAGGTCTACTATACAGTATTTGGTGTATGGAAGGATTGTAAGGTGTACATGTCCAACTGGCAGGTGTCATCTGACCTTGACCTGATTTTCATGGTTCAGTGGTTATAGTTAAGTTTTTGTGTTTTGTCCAGTTTTTCTGGCTATGAACAATGTAAAAATCACTCTCATCTTTTTTTGGGGTTTTAATGAAAAATGGCCTGAGAACCAAAAAATGAACTTTTAATGGCCTAATTAATGGTGTTTTATTTGTATTTACGAAGATCCGCAAACATTTTTGTTTACTGCGATGGCGGAAAGAGAGTCTGGTCGAAAAATATCTGATTATATACAAGTATGACAATATTTTCTTGTAGTTTTTTGTTTTATGCCATCAATATTGGTTTTTATTCGTATTTTAGAAGATTGACACACATTGTGAGGAAAAACTATATTCAACATGAAAACCAGGGGAATATAACAATTTCAATTCATTGTCTTAAAGGTTTAAATATAAATCAAAACTATTTTAATATTTATTAAATTGATTTCATATTTATTTAGTAAAATATAGGTTGACGTTGATGTAAACAAATATCGCCATCAATATATACGTAAGGACTAATTTCAGAACAAATACGGAATAGCAGACATTCTGATTTTGTAGTCAGAATTTTCTTTTCTTGGTAGCATCCATTTGCAGTTAAATTTCTGTTTATACCCCCCGCAAACAAAGTTTTGGGGGGTATATAGGAATCACCTTGTCCGTCCGTCTGTCTGTCCGTCCGTCCGTCCGTCCGTCTGTCTGTCTGTCTGTCTGTCTGTCTGTCCATATATCTTGTAAGCGCAACTCCTCCTAGACCGCTCAATGGATTTCAACGAAACTTTACAGAAAGGAAGTACATCATCCAAAGATGTGCATGAAGAAAAATCTTTGCTTTCCGATATCACACAAGGGAAATAATTAGACTTCTATTTTTTTGGCTTATACATTATATATGAATCTCGTAAGCGCAACTCCTCCTAGACCGCTCAATGGATTTCAACGAAACTTTACAGAAAGGAAGTACATCATCCAAAGATGTGCATGAAGAAAAATCTTTGCTTTCCGATATCACACAAGGGAGATAATTGGACTTCTATTTTTTTTGGATTATACATTATATATGAACCTCGTAAGCGCAACTCTTCCTAGACTGCTCAATGGATTTCAACGAAACTTTACAGAAAGGAAGTACATCGTCCAAAGATGTGCATGAAGAAAAATCTTTGCTTTCTGATATCATACAAGGGAGATAATTGCACTTCAAAGCAGGGGGTATCCTTTGTGAGCTTTGCTCACAGTACATCTAGTTTAAGTAACAATCCTTAGTTGCAAATTTTCTGTTTTCATTGGCATGGTTTGTTTTAAAATTTATGGTTTTAGTATACATGTATCCCCAGTTACAATTTTCTATTTTAGTAGCAAAGATTGGCATAAAGTTAGGTTTTTAGTAAGATCCCTTAATCATAATTGCAATCTTTTTTGTATATAATTATATAACTGCACAACTTGTCTTATCTTCCTTTTGCATGATGGATGCTACAGACTAAACAAGAGTATTTTATGCCCTGCCACGAATTTGGCTGGGGCATATAGATTTACCCTTGTCCGTACGTCTCGATTCGGTTAAGTTTTGTGTTTAGCTCAATTTCTCAGAAACCTATAGTAATATATCAATGATATTTCACCACTAAAGTCCTCTTGTATAGTACAACACAGTTCACCAACACTTGGATCGTTATGACCTACATTTCATGTGTCAGTGACTTTGGTTAAGTTTTGTGTTTAGGTTCATTTCTCAGAAACCTATAGTAATATATCAATGATATTTCGCCACTACAGTCCTCTTGTATAGTACAACTCAGTTCAGCAACACCTATATTGTTTTTAGGGCGGGGCATCCGTGTCTTATAGACACATTTTCTAGTTCAAAAATGTATTGGTCACTTCCTTTTCCTCTGCCTGACCACTTTATATAAATTATTTATTTCAATTATCTGTTCTATATTATAGTTTTATTTCAATACTTTTTTTTTTCTCTTTCTTTACTTTTTTTATTTATCAATATACAGCGTTCTTTTCGTATTCTAGAAATAATTGTTTTAAAATATTTTAATTCTTACTGTTTTTCTAGAGTCTGCAATTAAAAAAAATTTATCCAGTTATGAATATGGCGGAGAGTTTTATATTGTACTGGATTTGTTCTGAAATTAGTCTTTACGTATCGATGGCAATATAGTTTACACCGACTTCAAACTTTCAACATTTTACTAAATAAAGACTGAAAACAATTAAATAGACATTAAAACAGTTGTCATTTATCTTTAAATCTTTAAGATAATGAATTGAATTCCTCAGGTTTTCATGTTTTATATTTCCTCAGCAGACCACCATCATGGTGAGCGACAATGTTTGTCAATCTTCCAAATTAAAAACCAATATTTAATGTATAAATTTTATTAAACTGGTGAAATAATGATTGCATAAACCAAAAACTACAAAAAATATAGTCATACTTGTATATAATCTGATATTTTTTAACCAGATCTTCTTTCCACCATGACAGTTAATGAAATGTTTGCTGCCGATTTTCATAAATACAACTAATAAACCACTAATTATGACAATTTTTGATTAAATTGATGAAATAATATTATAAAAACACCAATACAACAAATTATCAAACGTGATTTTTTGCCATCAGACTTCCAGACTCTACCCGACCGCACCAGACTTTGTTAGTTGTTCCCTGTAATTATGGGTTCAGTTGCTAGTTTTCCTATCATTTAAGGTTTTTAGCAAAAGTATGACCTCTGTGTTTCTGTTTTCAGGCTGGGATGAAAATCTATCATTTAATTGGCCTTATATTCCTTGGTTTTCTTCAAAATTCGCACCATAAGTTTTAACCAAACTTTTATAAAAATGAGTTTTTATAATAAATGGTTGTCATTGTCAAGGAAAATCTAAAATATTCTACTGCAAAACCAATGGGTATTGATGTACAAAGTCTAAGGAGATGAAAAATAAGGTTTAACATAAATATGTGATCAGCATAAATAAGTTTTCCAACTTTTGGAATACTTGGTAATAGGCAGTAACTTGCCCCTGAGAAAGGTGAGGAAAATAAAGATTGTTTAGGATTTTGCCTCCAGTCATATTATATAATGTCCCTTTATGACCCTCTAAATGATCCTGTGATTGGTATAATTCTGAAGACATTTATAATAATTCTATTAAGATGATAATCACATTATCTAATATTGCATTTTTGACGTGATTAATTTGATTCTGATTTATGGAAATTTTAGATAATTTATCTTACACTAACAATAAACAGAGAAATATAGTGAAAAAAATTGTTTTAATCTGTTTTTTTTTAGAATGTAAAATAATGCACATCATTCAGTCATAAAAACCTCTGCCTCTTGTTCTTAAATGGGACAAGTGTAGCTTGAATAATTTTAACATTTTCAGCAGTTTTAGGTGATGTAACTTCCTTATTGTAACATAATAGGTATATTATACAGACTGTTATAATGTAGATAGTTTAATAGTTTCGTCTTTGAATTATGGTCAGTGAGAATACATTTATAGTCTCCCATGTTATTTTTTCAGCCAGACATCTTTTCCTAAATATGGATATACCAGCAAATTTGATGTATTTGAGACCCACTGATTTGAGTGAAATGTTTACATAAAGAAATCTTAAACAGATTAATAAATTATAATAAAAAAAAATGGAAATAGTTGGTTTTTCAAGGAATCAATTACTTTTCAGCTTGCATTTGGAATAGAAGTTAATGCTGTTGAGAACAGAGCCAAAGCTACTGAAATAACCAAAATAATGAACACATTATTGAAGGGATTAACAGAATTTGTCAGAAATCCATTGTTCAAGGTATGTTTACTAGATTACCTAAATATGTAAGGTATTAAATACAGATATATCAACCATTGACACATATTTTCCTTAATCTATTAGTGTCTTAGGTTGTTTTAGAGTGTAATATGAAAAATGAAATATAATAGCCTATTGTTATGATAGAATGATTATATTGTGTCGCCTGCAGAACGCATGGTCGACACATAGGGATCACTATCTGTTGATTTGCGTCTTTCGTCTTGCGTCTTGCGTCATCATACTTTTCTTCTGTCCTCAACTGCTCGTAAACCGCTGAAAGGAATTTGATGAAAATTTTTCTGTGCATTAACCTTAATGCACAGGTGTGCATATATATTTTATTTTTAAAAATTTTTAATTTTTTTGTGTAAAAATTGACATTTTTGAAAAAAAAAGGGGGGGGGGGTTCAAAACTTCTATCCTCAACTACTCCATAACCGCTCAAAGGAATTTGATGAAACTTTCTCTTTGCATTAACCTTAAGGTAACAGGTACGTTAATGGGCTATCTCACGGATTTTTATGAAATTTTGCAAGCAATTAGAGCATGTGGAACTAATATGAATATCGAAAAAATATTTAAGTAACCTTTATACTTTCGGATATATAGCAAATTGAATATATAGGATGCACGTAAATATCGCAAAAAATATTGAAAAATTTTACTTTAAATTGCCTTTTCTCAAAAACGTGTCCTACGAATTTTCTTTAAAATTGATATGTTATTGCCACTAAAATTTCCGTTTTATTGATATGAAAGCTATAGGGGATCACCGAATTCGTTTTTGCAGTATAAATCATCCAAGTGTCTCTGCAATACATAAAAATGTCGAAAAATAAGATTTAGAGCCACGACGTCACCATTATTTTTGCCTTTTCGGCGCCTTTTCCACGCTGTACAGCAGATTCAACTTTCGATACCCAAAAAACGAATTCGGTGACCCCCTATAAATTTTATATCAATAAAACGGAAATTCCAGTAGCAAAAACATATCATTTTTAAAGAAAATTCGTAGGACAGGATTTCGAGAAATGTTAATTTGTAGTCAAAATTGCTGAACTTTTTTACGATATTTACGTGTATTCTATATATTTGTACTACTATTTTCCGGATATTTAATTTGCTATATCTCAGAAATAGTAAAAGTTATAAATATCATTCTTTCGATGTTCGTGTGCAGTTCCTCATGCTCTAGTTGTATGCAAAATTTCATAAAATTACGTGAGATTATCCATTTACATACCTGTCACCTTAATGCAAAGGTGTGCATATATACTTCATTTTTAGAAAACGTTAAATTTTTTTTGTAAAAATTGACATTTTTGCAAAAAAAAAGGGGGGGGGGGGGGGCAAAACTTCTATCCTCAACTACTCTATAACTGCTCAAAGGAATTTGATTAAACTTTCTCTGTGCATTAACCTTAATGCACAGGAGTGCATATATATTTCATTTTTAGAAAATTTTAATTTTTTTTCCTAAAAATTAACATTTTTGAAAAAAGGGAGGGGGTAAAAACTTCTATCCTCAACTACTCCATCACCGCTCAAAGGAATTTGATGAAACTTTCTCTGTGCATTAACCTTAATGTACAGGTGTGCACATATATTTTATTTTTAAAAATTTAAAAGGCCATGTGAGCTTTTGTCATCACTTGGCATCCGTCGTCCGTCTGTCTGTTAACTTTTCGCCATTTAATCTTCTCCTCTGAAACAACTGGGCCAAATGGAATTAAACTTGGCATGAAGCCAGGATTTCGTTCTGATCGGACTACAAATATGGCCGCAATAGGCAGTTCTTGTTTCTGATTGGCTGATATAAAAAAATCTTCTACTCTGAAATCACATGGCCAATTGGAACGAACCTTGACAGGAAGTATCTATGGGAGGCTTTTTACAAATTTTCCTCATTTTGTCCCGATCAGGCAACAAACATGGCCGCCAAAAGAAATTCTTGTTTCTCATTGGTTGATTAAACAAAAATGTTTTTCTCTGGAACTACTTGGCCAAAAAATGGAACAAAACTTGACAGGAAGCATCTATGAAAGGTTCTTTACAAGATTTATGAATTTTGTTCCGATCGGATTACAAATATGGCCACAATGGGCAGTTCTTGTTTCTGATTGGCTAATATAAAAAAAATCTTCTACTCTGAAATCGTTTGGCCAAATGGAACTAAAGTTGATAGGAAGCATCTGTTGGAGGTCCTTTATAAAATTTCCCAATTTCGTCCCGATCAGACTACAAATATGGCCGCCATGGGGCAGTTCTTGTTTCTGAATGGCTGAAATAAAAAAATCTTCTTCTCTGAAATAGCTTGGCCAAAAGGAACGAAACTTGACAGGAAGCATCTATGGAAGGTTCTTTACAAAGTTTCCTCATTTCGTCCTGATCAGGCAACAAACATGGCCGTCATGGGCAACTTTTGTTTCTCAATGGTTGATTAAAAGATTTTTTTCTCCAAAACTGCTTGGCCAAAACTGTCAGCCAATCTAGACAGGAAGCATCTATGGAAGTTCTTTTATGAAATTAATTTTTGTCATCCTGATTGGATGACAAGCATGGCTGCCATGGGCCATTCTTGTTTCTGATTGGCTGATTTAAAGAAATCTTCTTCTCTAAAACCACTTGGCCAAAGGGAACGAAACTTGACAGGAAGCTAATGTGGGAGGTTTTTTACAAAGGTTCCTCATTTTGTCCAGGCAGGCGACAAACATGGCCACCATGGGCAATTCATGTTTCTGATTGGTTGATTTAAAACAATTTTCTCTGTAACTGCTCTGCCAAATAGAGCCAAACTGACAGAAAGTGTCTATGGCATATAACAAAAATCTACAGAACTGCAGTATTGCTTGAAACCAAACATGGCCTGAATGTTACTCATAAGGGGCTGACCAAGTGTTGGTACTTTGGTGCCAATTCCTCATTCAAACCTCATTCACACCAGCAGAGGCCCTAGGTTAACATAAGACCCTATTGAAAATACATGCAAACAACTGCCAAATTTTAGAATATGCTGACCTGTAAGTAAAAAGACCTTGATGAAGAAAAATTTGGTTCCTACAGTGCTTACCACACTTCATAATGATAGGGAGAAGTGAATTCTCTCTTTGAGGTACATCAATAAAAATGTCTTTCATGCCCGGTTAGCGATACAGGCTCAGCCCTCAGCCTCTAGTTTTAGACATTGATTCTCCAAGTAGTAATAAAAATTAGCTGCCATGTTGCAGGTGTGCTGGAAATGATGTAAAAGTCAAAGGAACTAAATGAAACCTCATCATAGTAAGATGCTTCTTAAGCTCCACATTAATATTAACTATTGTAGAACTGTTCCTTTTCCTTGGTTTGAAGGGATTTTGTGATTGGTACAAATGTATATCATGTCCTTTTAATTTCAGTACAACATCATACAATGGAGATTTATCAGAGATGTGAGAAAGGCTGCTAGATATTTGAGAACTTTCTCAAGGAAATGTTTTAAAGATAGAATGCTGGCTATACAAAATGGACATTATACACCTGATGATATCCTAAATCATTTGGTAAAAATTAAATGTAAGTTGATTAGGCCACCTAAAATAAATTCTCTGATTCTCGGGCAATATATAATACCCAGTAATATTTTATTCTTGCTGGAGAGTTTTAAAGAGGAACATTTTACTTTGTGCAAGGAAAATTTTCATCGTTCCTCGTGATGTGTGGAATAGCAAAAAAAAATAATCTGACATGATACCCTAAAAATGAAACTCCACATGTACAAGTGTACTACAATCATTTTGAGCCATCTGTCATACCTCAACAAAAATTATAGACAGAGTAACAGCCTGTTGTTTCATGACTTCTATAACTTGATTTCAATTGCACATCCTGTGCCATTTGTATGAAGGATGTTTTATATTCCAAATTCAACATCTCTTCTTATTAAAACCTAAATAAAACTACAAAAAAATTAAATTTTTATGTATTTCTTGTTTATTATAGTAGAGAATCCAGAATTGGATGAGGAGGTTATAATTGATGACATTACAACATTTTTTATAGCAGGTATGTATTATACAAGACAATCACAAGTATTACAACAAATGAAAAAATTGTGAAAGATGACATTTCATAATAATTTAAGACGAAATAAAATTAAACTTCTGTATTCTCAATTTTCAATTTTATATTCTGTTCATAATGTCATTAAATCAGGCTCAAAATCCCAAACTGGACCTTATAGCCAATTTCATAATTGAAAATCATATTGCACATCTATAACAGCAAACTACTGTGTGTGTTACATACAGTTGTATTTTGGGAAAATCACAAACCTTTGTCATGAAGTATCAACAAAACATCATAATTGACTATTGCTATCCCAAACAAATGTATCCAAATTTCTGCAAGAGTGTAAGTTGTTCTTTTTCACATGAGATATAACATAATCCTAAACATTTGTGACTAGTTTGTATTATGGAAAATTTTGTTTTCAAAAGTTTGAACCATTTTGACTTATAGGACATATCTTGCTACAATTGGAAATACACAGAATTTTAGGAAATATTTTTATCAAGGAAATAATTTCTGGAATACGTACAGTAAGGAACAATATTATACAGAAATAAATTGGCTAGAATAAAATATGATCTTTGGAGACAAAGCCAAATAAGCAGGTCAACCATTTTCAGTTCCACACTGGATATCAGAATTAAATCCTCATTACAGATCTAAACATACTAAGAAATAGCGTTATATTTTAAATTTTATCAAACAAACAAAAATGGACAGGGTTTATCTTACATATGAATAGACTGCTTACATATACCCCTATGCAGGGATAAAAAAGGGTCCTATTATTTATAAGAACTATAGTGTACCCATTTGAAGAAATTGTAACTTTCTACATTCCAGGTTCAGAAACATCAGCTAATGTGCTTAGCTTTACATTGATCAATTTATGGAAAAACAAAGAGGTACAAGAAAGGTAATAAGTGGCTTCACACTTAACAATAAACTTTAGCATTTAGGATATTTTTATGTTCAGGCTGTGTTTTATAATCTACAATATAATTGATTTTAAAGTCTAGTATGGTGTAGACCATACAACTGTAACATAAAAAGTCAAAGTCTATATTTAATATCTTGTCAGTAATAGTAAAATTTTAAAAAGGACATCAAAATCAACCATTGAATACATGCACATTCTACAAATGTAAAATTGATACAGTGTTAGATTTTTTTAACTGCATAATTTTTCCAAAAGTTTTTTTTTAAAGTTGTAACCAATAGTACAATAGTCCTCTATTTTTAAATGTAAATATTTTCAGATTAAGAAGAGAAGTGAATGATGTTGTTGGAGTAAAACCATTTATCAGTAGTGATGATCTCAGACAGATGACTTACCTAGATATGGTTATAAAAGAAACCCTGCGTCTTTACCCTCCAGCTCAACAAACATTCAGAGAAGCCAAGCATGATATAGAAATAGGAGGCTACAAAATTCCTGCAGGAACAAATGTTTTGGTACATTTGAAAATTCCTAAAGTTGATATTTGATCATAACTAACTTAGTGATCTCATTGCAGAATGCTCGCCATTGAATGTGGGAGGTTTTGGTTATTTTAACCTGACTGTGTTCAATTACACACATTGGTATTTGCTTTTTCTCTTCTTAGAACATGAGATTTAGGAATGAGAAGTAGAGACATATTGGCTCAAAATAATGTGTTCTGGTGTAATGACAAGTTTTCCTTCAAACTGTTACCTTGTGAGCTAGCACAAAGTGTTTTAATCTACTACAGACTATTATGTATACAGTGGAACTACCCTAAACTGGCCCCTCTGAAAACCAGATTCCTCCATAAACCGAACGGTTTCATTTGGTTGATTTATGCCTATAATTTCAAGTAAAAAAATCCTCCAAAAACTGGCCCCTCTGAATTCTGAATACCAGAGATAATTTCTGTTCAAGACATATATTCCTGTCAAAAGCACCTCTAAAAGCCGGTCCAACTTTCATGTTCTTCATTGAGCAACGTATTTTAAACCAAGCGTCATTGATTATTTACAGGAAAAAAGTTTTTAAATTTCCTTTCTATCAAAAAATAGTAAAATAATAAGATATAGTAACAGTTAAAGAACAAACAATGTAAATGTAGTAAATATGTAAAATTCATGCTGCTTGAATGCCTTTTGATATTTCAATTTATTAACTTCTGGTCGGATTTCGGTACAGACCGGGAACTATGAAAACTGGCTAATTTCTACGGTCCCATAGTCGTTCGGTTTACAGAGGTTACATTGTATTTATATCACATCAACATGTCTTGAATATGCATGTAAAAATTGCCATTGGACACTAAACAATGGTTAATCAATGAATGAGTCAAATTTGAGCAGTTTACAGATGATTTGTTTTTTTATTTATGTGGTGGATTTGACACAAAAATCTGTACGTATATGCTACTAAAGTTTAAGCAAAGAAACAAGATCAAAAATACATATATACGGCTTATTATATTGAAAGTTTTGATAATTTTTCAGATGTTGACCTACGTCAGTTCAAGATTGGAAGAATTTCATCCAGATCCTCTTAAGTTTGATCCAGAAAGATTTAATCCAGAGTCAGAAAATAAGTAAGGAGTTGCAAAATGTTTTTTAAAGAGCTAAATTTATATTAAAGAAATTTTAAATCCATCTAAGCCTTTCAAAAGTTCATTTTTTTGGAGGAATTGTTAGTAATCAGTTATATAACATTTTAAACTGTTTTTTATGCTAATGTTTATTTTCTTGAACATTCCAGAATTCCACCATATAGTTATTTTCCCTTCACATTAGGACCAAGGACTTGTATTGGGAAGAACTTTGCCAAAGTAAGTCTAAATATCAAGAGAACATAATGTGAAGACATTAATTTTTTTGTGGATATTAATTTTCAACGTTTAATTTAGATCCATTGTTTCAAGGATACCAAAACAAAGCTTTTACAACCCTATAATATGAAGTATTCAGTTCTTATAATTACATCTGACATCAATTTTATGTTCAACTTTATTTAAATCATTGTGAATGGATTCTTCATTTAAATTCCTATGTCATTTTGTAAAAGACATGAGTGTTGTTATGGCGTTATAGATGATTTAGGATGTAAGATTTTTTATTTAAACTATGCGAGTCTTTTAAGCCAGTCATATTTCTTGGATCGAGTGAAATGCAACTCAAATGTAACAAATGTTCTCCCAATGTTCCGATTGCCGTAGGGGCTCCTGATATAATTTCTATGGCTCCCTGGCCGTCTTGGATTTTTTCAATATGGCCGATCGAAAGCACTTGTGGTGACCTATTTTTAAATCAAGTATCAAGTCTCTACGATTTTTTTTTCGACTTTGACAGCTGCCATTTTGAAAATAGCAGACAACCAGAAGTTCTTAATATGATGAGGCACAGCCTTAGGTGAGCCTTAATTTTTGTGCCAATTTTGGTGGCAAACCCTTCAGCCGTTTTGAGAACACTTGCAGACAAAAGGAGAATAATAAGAAAAACGGAGGAAAACGATATGTTCCCCTCCAAACTTTGTTTGGGGGAACATAATTATTACAAAATGATACAATATTTGGAGCAAAATATCTCGTGTTTGATATAAAAAGCTATTTGATACCAATCTTTTAAGAAATTCAGTCTTTGGTTGTTGTAGACTGTACAGTCTAAATTACATGTTGCCATTTTGTTTTTGTTATAAAAAGGTTTTATGAATTTTACATACAATATATTTTAGACTGAGGTGAAGATTATATTGACAAAAATCCTGCAAAGATTTAACTTTGAGATGGATCCTGATCAGTCGTTTGAAATAGAAGAAACTACAACTCTTAGACCAAAAGGAAAGGCTGTGTGTACATTTACTTTGTGTCAAAATGCTGAATAATATGTTATATCAATTGGTTTTACTAAGCAGGGTGAATTAGCATAATAATTCTACCTCAAATGTTAATTTTGAATAATTTTAAGTCTCAATTTTTGAGATATATCAGATTATCTACAATTTTTCAAATGAAACTTGTATTAAAAAAGGTGATAAAATTCCTTACTAGTGCATCATATTTTTTTGAAGGTGAAAATCTGTATATTAAATTGATGCAAACAAGATATCTTTCCTTCATTTCTTTGCAAGTTTATAAATTTATTGCTTATATAGTTAATAGGCACTTCACTTTTTATATCCCCTGCTTGCAAAGCTGGGGGTATATAGTGATGGGGTGTTTTTGTCCGTTCGTCCGTCTGCATCTATTTGCTGAAAGTACTTTTACACCAGTGAATGAATTTTATTGAAAATTTCAATAATTAATCTTCAGTACAAAGTGGCATTCTGCATCACCTATTTTATTTTTGATCCGAATGATTTTTGGGGTTTCTTACAGACAGACTTCTCTCTTTGAAGTACATCAATAAAAATGGCTTTCATGTTAGGTGAGTGATACAGGACTTTGCCATTTTTTCATAGTATGGTAATGTAAGGGGGGTAGGAATGCCCCGTCCTCAACTACTCCTAAACCAGTGAATGGATTTCTGTGAAACTTTTGGGGAATCTTCAGTTTGCATTGCCATTGTGCACTACCTATATTATTTTTTTATCAAAATTATTTTTGGGGTTTTCCACAGACAAACATGGTATTTGCCATTTCTCCAAGTAATGTAAGGTGGATAGGCATGTCCTGTACTCATCTCCTCTTAAACCAGTGAGTTGATTTCTGTCAAAATTTCAGGGAATCTTTAGTATACATTGCCATTGTGCACTACCTATATTATTTTTTATCAGAATTATTTTTGGGGTTTTTCACAGAATAACATGGTCTTTGTCATTTCTTCATGTAATGTAAGTGGGGTAGGCATGCCCCATCCTCAACTCCTCCTTTACCAGTGAATGGATTTTCATGATTTTCAGGGAATCTACAGTATATATTGCCATTGTGCACTACCTACATATTATTTTTGATCAGAATGATATTTGGGATTTCCAGCAGACAAACATGGACTTTTCCATTTCTTCATAGTATGGTAATGTAAGGTGTGCAGGCATTCACCATCCTCAACTCCTCCTAAACCATAGAGTTGATTTCTGTCAAACTTACAGGGAATCTTCAGTATACATTGGTATTGTGCACCTTCTATTTTGTTTTTTGATCAGAGTGATTTTGGGTTCGCATAGACAAACATGGTAATACATTTCTTTATATTATTATAGCCATAGCCGGGGATATAAATTTGTGAGCTCTGCTCGCAGTATTTCTAGTTATGTTAGGGCTTAGCCATTTAGATTGTCTTTGTCTTCAAGGAAATAGGTTTACTTCAGTTGCGTCTTGAATCAAAAATACTGCTGCATAGTGATCAAATATCTGTGCCTTAGATCTTACAGTGAAATAGATTTCTAATACATGTATTACTCAGGTAATTTTATGAAGTTGACAATCAAAATTGAATAATTTTTTTAGCTGAAAAAAAAACCAAATAAATCATTTCAGGCTTAGCATGACATTTGTACTTTGTATTTTAAAATTACAATATATGTTTATCTATTTTGTTGTTATTATCTGTATAAAGTTCAATTTCAATAATTAATAATGACCAAAGCTCTAGGTTTGAAGGCGTCCCTATGACCAAAGAATGCAGCTCTGTGTTTGAAGGCATCCATATGATTTGGATACAGTTGTAAAAGCACCAATCTTTAACTTAATCTTGGATCACTTTTTTGTCATGAAATAATCCACCATATCCATCCTTTTTTCTAATAATTGAATTAAAATGTATAAAATGAAAAACAATTTGTCAATATTGATTATTTAGCCATTTAACTAATTATTAAGCAGGTTTACTGACATTTGATTGATGACCTCAGACCACAATAAATGAGCACAGCTGGTTTTCCAAAATTTTAGTTCCTCGGTTGTACAGTATGTGTTATTTTCCTTTATTTCAATTTATCCCACTTTCTGTTTGCCTTGGTAGACAAAAGATAAAAATATGAGCTATTTATTCACCCTTTTTAGCTCACCTGGCCACAGGCCATGTGAGCTTTTGTCATTACATGGCTTCCGTCATCAGTTTTTCTGTTACTTTTCACATTTTAATCTTCTCCTCTGAAACGAATGGGCCGAATGGAATTAAACTTGGCAGGAAGCATCTATGTAAGGTCCTTTATAAAGTTTGCTCATTTTGTCCCAATTGGATGACAAACATTTCCACCATGGGCAATTGTTATTTCTGATTGGCTGAGTTTTCAAAAATCTTCTCTGAAATTTCTTGGCCATGGAACAAAATTTGACACGAAGTATATACTTGAGGTCCTTTATAAAGATTCCTCATTTTGTCCCGATCGGACTACAAATATGGCCATTATGGGCAGTTTCTTGTTTCTGATTGGCTGATATAAAAAAATATTCTCCTCTTTAATCGCTTGGCCAAGTGGAATGAAACTTGATAGGAAGCATCTATGGGAGATTTTTTACAAATTTTCCTCATTTTGTCCAGATCAGGCGACAAACATGGCCACCATGGGCAATTCTTTTTTCTGATTGGTTTATTTAAAAAAAAAATTCTCTGAAACTGCTAGGCCAAATAGAGCCAAACTGGACAGAAAGTCTCTATGGAAGGTCCTTAATCCCTCATTTTGTTCCAGTTGAATAACAAACATGGCTGCCACAAACAATTTTTGTTTTCTACTTGCCAGATTTACAAAAAAAATCTTTTCCTCTGAAACCACTGGGCCAAATGAACTGAAACTGCACAAGGTGTAAGGTCCTTAAACTCTATGCTCACATGGAGTAAGGTAGCAATTATGTTACCTTATAACAAAAATCTACAGTAGCGAAAATTGCTTGAACCAAACATTGCCTGAATCTTCCTCATAATGTGCTGACCAAGTGTTGTTACTTTGGTGCCAATCCCTTATTCAAGATGGCCACCAGCAGAAGACTTAGGTTAACATAAGACCCTATGGAAATACATGCAACAATCTTCTGGAGAACCGCTGAATTTTAGAATATGCTGACCTGTAAGTAGAAGGACCTTGATGCAGAAAAATTTGGTCTCTACAAGGCTTACCACACTTCATAATAAGGAGAAGAGACTTCTCTCTTTGAAGTACATCAATAAAAATGGCTTTCATGTTAGGTGAGTGATACAGGCTCAGCCCTCTAAGCCTCTAGTTTTCGATACAACACAAGTAAAGATAAGAACAATTTCTGTACAGTAACTGTTTTGTTGAGGCCGATAAGATTTAATATATCAAAGTATATTGCATGAGCTTAACTATGCATATAAATTATGCACAAATGCAGTATTGTTATAAAAAGCTTGCTTTTTTTTTAAATAATATAGATTTATACATTTTTATATTTTTTATTTAAAGTGTTTAATATATATTTTAATATCAGAGTGGAGTTTTTGTTATTTTATATACAAGTAATAAATGTTAATCATTTTTATTGTTGTTTTTCATTTAGACCAAAGACTTTGTTAGTTCCCTTTATGAACTGTTGTAATGTTTTTTTTCTCTGCAATGATCCTTATATGGTGTTGCAAGATGTTTTCATGTGTACAAAGACTTAGTTTCAATGAGAATTACTATTTCAGTAAGGGGCCTCGGTGGCCGAGTGGTCTAGGTAGTTTGTCATGACTACTAATGATCACTTGCCTGTCAACGCTGGGGTTGTGAGTTCGAATCTCACCTGTGGCGGGGTGTGTTCGACTCTGATCTTAATTGACAAGGATTGCCAATTTTCCTACTGAAGGTCGGTGGTTCTCTCCGGGTACTCCAGCTTCCTCCACCAATAAAAACTGGCCGCCGCGAAATGGCCAAAATGTGCTGAAAACGGCGTTAAACCCCAACTAAACAAACAAACTATTTCAGTTTCTGATTACATAAACTGGGTTTCATCCAAATTTCACTCTTCAAAATATTCAAATAAATCTTGCTAATTTTTGGGAAACCATAATTTGACTACATATACTCTTGTTGCCCAACTTTACCTTTTAATGAACGGTAAGTCAAGCATTAGTAAATAGTAGAACTTTGACAGAACTCCCCACTTCAGGCAAATATGGGACATCTCTATGTAAGAATCAATATCATAGAATATTACAAGACCATACATTCTAAGAGTACTTTCCATTTATTCCTAAGATTTGGCTGAGAGTAAAGAAATGTGGAAAAATTCTGTATTTGTAATTATATATAAGCTTTATTAACCTAATTGCATAGATTAAAACACATACACATACACAAGTTTTCATAAAACTTCATCATTTATTACATTCATGCTCAGATTTGTCAACAAAACAGATTTATTTTACATCAACATGATGAGGGACTGTTTATGTATTTGTAGAAAACATAGTAAGAAGCAACAATCTTTAACAAACACTTGCTGTTTAATACACCTTTGTTTTTTTCTTTCTTTTTAAAAATATCCTTGCCATTTATGGTTCAATTTTCATGAAAGTTTTAGTATTAAACTCAGAGTTATGTAACCTCTGTTCTCACACTGTTTTTGGTCAGGAATATCTATAAGTCCACCTGTATAAAGGATTATGTTGAATAATGTATAGTATTTACTTAAAGCTGTAAATACTAAAGCCAAGAATACTGTTGCCTTGTATTACATAAACATTCAATCTGTTATGAATACAATGATTCATACAAGAGATTTCTATAATTACCCATAATGCTCTTAAATGAAATTTACAGTGAATGACATGTTATAATACTTATTTGTAATAGATTGTCATATAAAAACATACTGGCTCAAGTTGATCTTATTTTTAAAAATAATTCTTGGATTCTTATGACACCAGTTTGATTAAAAAATGAAGTTAAATAGTGTATTTTTTAATTTATTTTTTATTAATCTGAGCACTTTTCTGTTGTGAAAATAAACAATCTGTTATACAACAAAAATATGGAATGAAAAAAAAAAAGAATTTGTTTTTTATTGACTTAAATCTAATAAAATGATGTAAGCTAATGGTGACCAACAAATTTAATTACATTGTAACCTACTACTGTAGACCTTTATACTTGCTCTCTAACTAAAATCTTTTTTTTTCCAAACTCACTCCTAGAGAAATCAGTTTCAAAACATTCTACTAATATCTTTAGTTGGGATAAAATTTCATCATTAATAGTTACTATTACACGTAATTGTTTTATCATTTGATTCCTAGCTATTTCAAAAAGGTAACTACTACAAATGATCAATAACTAACAGTGTATGTGAACTAATCACATCTACAGCATTAAAATGGCATACATTCTAACTAGACTGATCGTTGACCAGTGTACAGGAACTAGACATATTATTTGCAGAGGTGACGTAATGAAAAGAATGAATGGAATGCTATAAAAATATTCTGAAATATGCTAGTCTTAATATATGAAGTTTGTCAGACTAATTCAAGTATGAAGATTTAAAGTACTATAAAGACAGAAAACATCAAGTCACTACAATACAAAATCATGTCAACTTTCTTCTCATCTTTCAATTTTATTTCCAAAGAATCCATATATTTTTTTCCTTTTGAGGCTCATATGGCTGTATTACTGTATTCTATGGGGATATTCAATACCTCCCTAGCAATAAAATAGAATAAGGAGGATAAAAAAATTAATTGTAAGATTATATATAAATAAGATAATCCTTTGTAAACATATTATAAATGCAAAAATGTGAGATTCATCAGAGAAATTGTGAGATGTTAGAAATTGATACAAATGTAATAGGATTTTATACATATTTGTAGTGAGATTCAATATTTTAGTCAAATATTGGACAACTTTAATACACAAAAGTGTGTCTCTCTCTGAGAGTTTGATATCACAGGTATTTCATTGTAAAATTTATATAAAGATCCAAACACATGATTATCATACAACATAATGCATGAGATGCACACTGCCCACACCCATACGTCAACTCCAAACTAATATCACATTTATACATCTATGCCAACTACACACTAATGAGTCGCACACTTTCTATTTAAACATTCTTATATTTCTGAATTAAGTACACACCAATGAGATGCACACTGTCCACATTTATACATCAACTTGTACTACACACTCTATCCATGAACACACATTTATACATCTAAGTCAACTACAGACATAAACTACAAAATAACATTCTATAGACAACTTTGTTGTCATTTAAATAAAATATACCTTTGTTTCCAATTTTGCTTTCCCCTTTCTCTTTTAATGTATGTGTTAAGTTTTGGAAAAAAAATTCATGTAAACAACAATGTTTTCTGGTTTAAAGTTCAATTGCTTTTATGTTAAGATGAAATGATTTACTAAGCTTTATTCTAAACATAAATTCTTCCAAGTTTTAGACCTGACATTTGATAGATTTCCAGTGACTCATATCTAAATATGTTTGATAAAATATTGGAAAATTCTGCTACTTTGTAGCCTAAGTTATATTATTCTCATCCTTTCTTCAAATGAAAACAAAACAGAAACAAATTGGTGATTTCTCGTTTTTTCAAAAATAAACAAATGATCTATAATATTTGGAAAACAATAACAACACAGTTAAATGACATAATACAGCAATATACAGCATCAACTGTAAATACATATTTTGGGTATTTTCTTCTTTATAAAGCATAACAATATTTCATCTTAAATATAATCTTTGGTGATAGGTAATATTACTGAATCATTTATTTATGGTGTCAATTTAAGGTTTCCAGATACATGTATTGTGGTTCTGTTTTATATTTTAATCATTATGAAATTTACATTTTGTTGACTATTTTATTTTGTGCAGTCGAACAGAGAAAATTTGCATTCAACAAAATATAACAAATCAACGGTAAACAATGATTTTCCCAAAAATCTGTCTGTTATTTAAGGGAAATTCAGTTACCTTTGATACTCTGATGAATCCAATCCATTTGAAAAATTACTATTTTCAAAACATACCTACTGACTTGATTTTTTAAACAGACAAATGAAGTTTAAGATTATCAATCAATGATATGGTCACTGCTTTTAGTTTTACAAATATTGCACAAATATTACAGATGTCAGTGTAATAAACATCAGGATGAAACACCTATAAATACATGGGAAAATATTACATTTTGATTCTGTAGGTATGTACAAAGAAACAGTGTTCAGACCTTTCATTAGAAATTATTACATATAAAAAATATATACTAAATAAATAATCTTTATAATACAGAATTTAGTCAAACAGGAGCTGTTGATTGTAGCTTTAAAGAATATTCTCCAAAGAATGAACATATGTCACTAAATAATGGTCTTTCTTTGGGATTTATTGCAGTACATTTTTTTATTAAGTCAATAATTTCTGATGGACACATGTCAACCATTGTCAGCTTTAAATCTTCTATTTTTAAATGCTTAAATACTTCGTCATCAGTAAATGAAGAATATGGTAGCTCTCCAAGATGGAAAACTTCCCACACAAATATACCAAAAGCCCAAATGTCACTTTTGACTGAAAAATCTCCTTCAAATACTGCTTCAGGAGGCATCCATCGCAGTGGAATAAGGTTCTGAGCATAGGGATAATATTCCCCTGAATATGCATCACGACACAATGACAAACTGGTTATTTTAAGTTCCAGTCGAGATGTCAGCAAGATATTTCTACAAGCAATGTCTCTATGAATATAACGATTGTTTGATAAATGCTCCAGTCCTGATGCCACCTGGTGGCACATATTCGTCTTTTGAACTGCAGTAAGGGGTGGGACACGTGGAAATCGTCCATTTAGATCACCTCTTGTTGCAAACAGGAACTGCTTTAAATCACCCTGTAATAAAAGATTATTGGAAATTTAATATCTTATCATTTTTTAAAATAAAACAATATACATTTACGGAATTCATTATACCACAAGTTTTGAGAAAACACTCACAATGTAAATTAATCAAAATGAAATGTTGTCCCTATCTACCCACCCTAATTCTTACTTTGAAGAAACTGTTTACACACAATTTATTCATTTGAGCTATAGTAAAACAATATATATATAAATGTGAAATTAACTTAATGTTTGTTCCAAGTATCTATCAAAAAATCTTCTTTTATAATATTTCTTCTAGACATGTACTTTTAACTTTATAATACAGGTACTTCCAAACAATCACTAGACTGAAATCTTTTATTGTTACAATTAGCACAATTAGTCTATGTTCACAAAATGGTCAATGTTCTATATTAAAATGAAATATATTCTTAATACCACGATTTAGATTTATATATACATTACTAGTCACTTGAGACTTTTGAAGACAAAATTATTAATATTAATCTTTGCTGTGACAATTAGGAAAAAAACCATCACATCACACAAACCATAAGGATCAAATAAAATCCTAATTTATCTTTAAAATTCTGATTCATGAACCTTTTTGTATTTATTTTAGTATATTTTATTTTCATAAGACATACAGAGAGACATCTTGATAATTTGATATCCGTTGCTTTTTCCAAAAAGGTCAAACATATTTTTTTTTTAAATAATTATTTCTTATTGTGTTCTCATTTCGTCTAGTTGGCGAGTGCATTAATATGCAATCAACATTTTTTTATACAAATTCAAAATATCAAGAATATGTGGATATCAATGTATCTTTTGATTACAACAACAGTACACCTGTTAAAACAGATGCTTTTTGAGAACACATTATAGAACAAAAGGTATATATAGAACAAAAAGAAGATTTGAAGAATGCACCTGAAATTATCACTGTAAGCCACATATCATATATATAAAGATACAAGCAATAGCTTTTTAAGCAGAATATCAAACAATATAACATCATATTACCATTGAAAAATGATATTTTAAATATCACAATGTGATATGTGGGCTCATGCGAGCAAGATACTGAAAATATCAAACTGAAGGACGGAAGGAAAAATGCTGATAAATATAGTTGGTGCTTTCATTTCTAACGATTAACCTACCCAGTCACAATATTCAGTAATAACAAACTGTGGCTCCATCTCCTTACAAACTCCTAAAACTTTAGCTATACAAGGATGATCCAGTTTGGAGTACATGTCCAATTCTTGCCTGAACTCAAAGTATAAATGGTCGTCTTTTACCATTAATGACTTGACCACAACCAAAGTCTCTGGTTCGTAGTCTTTGATTCCTCGGGCCTTAGCAAGGAATACATCACCAAACAATCCTTTTCCTGATAAAAAAATATTAAGTATAAAATCTGATAACTGATGGTTTATGTAAAAGAAAGCAGTAATAAAAAATAATAAACCATTTTATCCCCAAGCCTAAGTTATAGAGGCTATCCTGTAAAAAACAGTGATAAGTCTTATTTCCAAGTAATGAGTTTGCAACTTTTATTTTTTCAAATATGTTTCTCTGCCCATTTGTATTCCCCAACTATGGACAGTAATATTGTCTAGATTTTTGTTCATAAACTTAACAGTATATTTGCATACTTCCTTTAGAATTATAATCATTAAAGCTAAACTAGTATATAAGATTTTGAAAAATATTCACCTTTAAATTTCTATTACGATACAAATTGAATAAAAACTACTCAGCAAATACTTTTTGTTGGATTTTTTTCTCTGACTAACAACCTGGATTATGTTTGTTCAAATTAAATTCAAATGTACAGAAGAAAACTGTAGCATGAGTTGTGTATTTTTTCACATGATCATAGTCTTAACCTATACATTTTTTGTATTTTGTTTACCATACTGTCGACATACCTAGCATGCCAATAGTGGTCAAATCATGTCGAGGAAATATTAATCGATCATAACTTCCTCTGCGACTTCTCTGTGATTGTGATTGTGAAGTTGTGGATTGTGACTGTGATGAGTGAGATGGATGGGAGCTCATTCCCGAGACATGTGATCTGTTATCACTGTCGCTACGTAACTGTGTACGAGATTCACTATCACGGTCTTTGACCAGTAGCTCATGTTGTTCCCTGTTAACATCCCCGTTCTCCGATTTAACTGAAAAAACCAATACACAAATTTAAATATTTTGTCAAATGTATTTAGGTCCTGAGCTTGCTTTCGATTAATGTGAGCCTTCATTGTTTACACCTCTTTTGTTTGACCTTCTTTTGGGCTGTACCTTAATGTTGAGGCATTTTTCTAATGGATTAGATATATTTCTAGTCGATTCTCACTGTGTATCTATTTATGTTTTCATTTTTGCCCATATGAAGGTTTTTTTTAATAAACTAGTTTAAGCCAACCATATATTATTTGCAAGTGTCCCATTTCGGGAATAATATAGCCACTGCATTTAAATTCTTTAGTTTCCCAACCTTATTTAATGATTGGATCTGGAGTTGTTTCCACTGATTACCATTATGAGTGTCCAACTCAATGTTTCAGAAATCTATAATTAAACATTAAGTCTACAACTAACAGTTTCACTTCTTTTTATTCTCCTTTTTTTCTGTAAATTTTAACTTTTTACTTAAAATATTTCTCAGAATGCTTCCAAATTGAACAAAGTACTTTAATCTTACCCATAGATTTAGCAAATCTTTTCCTCCTCATAAATAGTCTGTAACTGAAATAAGCTGTCAAAGCAATTACAAGTGCAAAGTATGCTCCGGCACTACATACAGCGATGATAATTGTCTTAACCATGTCTATTCCTTCTTCCTCTACAACTCCATCTTTACCTAACTCAGAAACGCCTGAAATAAAACAAGTAATAAATATATCCTATCATAATTACATGTATTTTCCAGTGTGTTCAATAGAGGAGTTAATACTGATCAAAGGGTAGATAATGACCTAGCAATATTGACTCCAAACAAAAATTGACTTGTATTATTCCTTATATTACAATAAGTCTTTTTAAGGTTCCAACTCTCATGGTTTTATTGGCAGTAATATAAAACTTCAATTAATGCAAAGGATTCCTGCACATTTTCTCTTACCTTTGTTTTTATGTACTTCAATTTACATGAAAGTTCACTATTAAACTGAGCATGATGAAATAATGTGATTTCTGAGAGAAAGAAAATCAGATAATTCACCAGTTATTAGAAAAATTTTATTTCATGTAGTAATTGATGCACGATAGCTGTATTTATTTCACTGTACGAACTGATGTAACAACAACTGCTGCTATTTGTTAATGTGCAAGTCAAATAAAAACCACTATGTTTTATATGTTTTTTCATTTAATATTCTCAATTTTACATTGATGATTTTATGTATTCAAATTTCAAGATTATTTATACTGTAATTATTGTTTGTGAGAGATAAATATGTTCTGAATTCACTTCAATGCACAAAATTTTCACTAACTTTCATTGTTTATTGCTTATTATATCACTAATTTAATATGCATTTTGGCTATATCATGGAGGCCTTATTGTATTGGTGGAGGGCGCCAGAGTTACCCAAAAAGAAAAATTTCTTCAGCCCAAAAAAAATTAAAATGTCTTTTGTTTGTTGCTAGTGATCACTTGTAGTTAAAAAGAACTAATACTCAACTTATATACTCATATATGATGCTAATGTTGTTTATGCAAATTTTAACAAGTGAGGTTAGGATTGCCTGAGGAAATGGCAACCTTGCTGTGAGCAAAGCTCACAATCAATACTCCCTGCTCCCGTCATATAAGAAACCTCCAATTTTATTATAGAAAGAAAAAAATTAAATGGGTACAGGTACATTATAATGCAGTTCAACTGGGTATAACTGAACAGAATAATCTCATGTGCACATCTACGTACTAGGATCTAACAGTATGCAAAGTTTCATTAACCTCTGATAAGGCATGTTTGAGAAACTGCAGGTACAAAAAAATTAGGGGATAGACAGAAGGGTATAAAATTATGGGAAAAAGTATTGGACATACTTCGCATGCGCACATCTAGGTACTAGGATCTAACAGTATGCAAACCTCTGATAAGGCATGTTTGAGAAACTGCGGGTACAAAACAATTCTGGACAGATAGACACACAGACAGACAGGCTGATTCCTATATACCCCCCAAACTATGTTTGCGGGGGGTATAATAATTAAATCATGTAAAACCACTGAAGCAGTTCTCAAGGTCAAAACTTGTGAAAATGCCAAAAATATCCTAAAGTAACTAAGGTATTGCAGGGTAGGTTCAAACCAAAACAGTAAACATAACACCATCAAAGGATAGAGCTATGTCTGATGATAATACTCCTTCATTTCAAAATATTTAACAATTTTATGACAATAAATTTTAAGAATCGATTTCACACTAGTAGGGATGAAAATATGTGACCCAGACAAATAGTAGACAGTAAGAAGGATTTACAATACAAACAATAATACTGGATTAATCATAATTATTTTGTAATCAATGACTTTTACCTGGCTCACACCTTAACACAAATTAGTTTACCAATCAATACGTCAGTTAATGACTTGTGTAATTGGTAAATAATTACTCTTTTGACAAACTTATGCTGTAAGTGGGATCTTGTTACATAACATCATTATGTTACTTGTTTCTGTGCCAGTCATATATGTTTTATATAATTAACCTCGGTTTTAAGGTTGATGGACTTTTACAATACCAAGGCGACTTCATAACTTCAATGTCTATGAATGTGATACAATTAGAACCAGTAATTGGTGAACTGATGAAGTCCATACTTTGACAATCCAAACAATTTATCCCTTAAATATGAAAATGAAATTGTAAAGGCAGGTATGTACAAAGAGGGAAAATCCCATCAAATTACCCCTAAGAGATCAAACTATATAATGGTCATTGCCATTTATTTATATCCTTTATTCATGGAATAAAACCAACACCATTATATAATTCTTGCCATGTTTAGGTTCAGGAAGAAAAAATATGGTACAAACTGATAAAAAGACTATTTCCATGACAAATTTATGACTATTTACAAATACTTATAAAGAAGGATTTCTGACAGTATCCATGCCTATCTTCACATGCAAAACCATCAAATATGCAAAACATTCCTATTGCAAGCACGAACACATCCGAAAGCTGAATGTTAAAAAACAAAACTTTTTACAAAATGAATTTTATTACTTTAAACATTAAAATATCATATTAACAGAAAATTACAAGAGCGAATAAAATATATGAATGCTTAAATGTTGTCAGAATATGTTTTTAATTAACAAATTTTACAAATAGAAACATTATAGATGCTTGATTGCATATATGATGGATTTGCATTAGTAAAAGCATAACAAACAATCCAGTTTTATCAAATATAAAAATCTTTATTTTAAAAATAGCCACAGATAACATTTAGATTTAGCCATGCATCTGATGTGCATTAACTTATCCTTGGAATGATGTGGAAGGTCAAAAACTGGTCCACATGTGATAAAACACGACAATCGTCCAATAATATCTCGATATTATACAAGAGCCTCCATTTTTATTTCTGTTCCAATAGTCATAAGAGGCTACAAAACGACATGGATTTTCAATAAACAATGGTCTACTACTGAATCTAAGTAATGATTTCTGATTAGTTCCTGTTAGACAATAAATGAGAGAAGATTTAACAACTTTATACCTTATTTATAGCCTAGATTACTTATTCCACTCACAAAATACATTAATTTGATTTATATGACATATGTTGAATAAGGGTAAAAACCATTCTCAACTGTTACAAATTTAAAATTTATCTCTAAAGCAAGTTGTTTGCAACTTGTGTCCAGATATCAGATAGTTGCTGTGCAATGGTTACAATATAATGTCAGATTGTCGCTATAAATTCTACCCCACGACCATTTCTTTACAATAAATCCTTTACATATGAAACCTTGCCTTAAAATGGATCACTTATACTGTACATGAAACTACTAATAATGCAATTTGTAACTTTGTCATTTTTATTTTTTTCACACAGAGAGAAAAATCTGATCTTGTCAAAATATTGTGTTATGCGATAATTTATTCCAGATAATGTATTATACTGTTTAATTCATACCATCCGTTACATTTTTATGTTATATAGTAACACTGTGACAGGGTTAAACAGGTAAAAATTTTAATTTTGCAAATAAAGACCTCACTTAACAATTTACACACCAAAAAAAAATCATTTCAATAAAACGTATGTCCAAAATTATATATCATTAAATATTACACTAAAAAGCTTATTTATTTTACAATTTATCTCAATTGATTTCTGATATTGTTTGTACTAGCTATTTTGAATTCTTTTTACAGTGTTACCAAAAATAAGACCAGGTCATTTAAATCAATACCTACTCCAGCATTATATTATAGGGTTTTTGCCTAAATATAAAGGAATATTATTTTGCAATGGACAATCAATATTCCTCAAAATTAATGCAATAATCAATTTATTGTATAGCTAGACCTTTTAAATTATTATGTTTTACAAAGTGGTTTAGGAATTAATATTCCATGTATAACGTAACCAAAATTTCCTAGATAAAGGAGAAATGTTTTGTTTCAATTAATTCATGATTCCCCTTTAAGTGGCTCTCATGCCATTTTAACCCAAATCTAAAGTTGGCAACAGCAAACTGTATTCATTGCAAGTAACATGAAATCATAAAATGACTCTAGACAGGGAATTATGATATTTTTTCTGTTTGCAAGAATTACCAATTACCTACAGTGGTATAAATTAGTAATAAAACTTGAGCCTATGACTATTACCAACAAAGAGATTACAGCTAATGAATTTCTTGTTGCTTTTCAGACTTAAGATCTTATGACACCCCAATGAAAGTTATAATCACAAACAATATAAGGTTCCCCAATGAATGATCTTGTTTAGAATAACAGTATTTGGTCTGTTGTTAATATTGTCCTTTATTTGAATCGTGATCTAAAAACAAGAAATTTTTCAGTTCTAAACATATATTGTTTTGTTCACTTATACTTTCCGTAAAAAAATAAATGAATAAAACATTTCCACATTAACTTGGTTCTTTATATTAGCGAACTTTAAAGAGTAAAAACATATCAATAAAAATACAGACTCTAAACTACATAAATGTTTGTTAAGATTTAAGGGCTGAGGGGTATATGATAAGGGGTACTTTAGAATGGCTTCAAGCCAGAAAAGGGTAAACATAATTATGTCAACTTATTAGAAATATCCAAAATACAATTTATTAATGCCTTTCATATGATTTTATAGTTTCTTTTTCTTAATCTTATATATTATCCAACCATTTGGTCTTGTTTATTTTCATCATATTTTCCTACTGCTTTTCATATTATACTTTTTTCATATAAGAAGCTATAACGATCAAGGACACATACCCCACGCCTCCACATAAATTGGACCAGTGACGTGTAGAGATTTTTCTGATTTTTTGTATTTTCATTTTCTTTGTGTGTGGGATATAAAAATTTGGTTCTGAATTTCGGATTGTTCTGTAAACTGAACCCATCCAAGGTTCTGATAAGTGGAAACCTACAGTCAATTGTGAAGAGTATAAATAAAAATGCATTACAACTCCATCTACTTTGATGCGTGTGGTGCATTCCTACCTATTCTGACGCAGCTGGAACACCGGATGCAATATTCATCAAGAAACTAGTGTAACAAATGAACTATCACAAAAGACCACAATGTTTGCCATTTGATGGTGTTATCTAAATACAATGACAACCACAACCTTTTTTTCTCTTTGATTTCCACAGTTAATTTAATAAAAGTTAGTTGATTCCTAAAGCATCTGATTTGAATATAAAGTCATGTGATTACTGAAAATATACTGGCCATATTGTACAATCATTACACAGATTTCTTTTAGCAAGTTTCTCTCCAAAAATATTACATAAAGTCTATAATCTAACTTGTCATATGTACATTCTTATAAGAAGAAGCTGTCACACAATAAAATTGTATAGCTCTCACAAATTCAACAAGAGCTGTAAAACCAAAGTAGTTTTATAATTGTATGTTGTGTAAATATTTATGTGACCCATTACCCTCCACCAAATATAAATACATTACTTTCCATATCTTTATTTATTATAAAGGGACATAACTTACTAGCTACGTTGAGATTTGCTTCCATTCGTACATTTCCTGCAGTATTATTTGCCGTACAGCCATACCGTCCCTTGTCTTCCATATATACTTTTGTAAAATGCAATGTTCCATTACTTAAAATCTGAAAACAACAATTATCTAAAATTATAATACAATATAAAAGTACTTCACTTTCCAATATGCAGAACATTTTTTCAGAAAATAAATCATCAATGCTGTCTGCATAAATCAAATTTTCATGACAAGTTAACTACATTAAAGTGTGAACTATGTAATAACTAAATGTTTAATGTGTTATTTTTTTATTGATATGAAAGTAATTTTGTATACCATTAAATTACTAAATAGATTGCCAAAATAGACCAACTAGTGTTTTATAGGAATATTCAATATACCTAAATTACATGATTTTTTGGTTATATCATTAAGAATTCTTTACCTCCAAACATCTTAGCCTTCCTTTACGTACAAAAACACACGTAAAAAGGTTTTGCCAACCAAGAAAAAAGATATAAATTCTGTACAGAAGCCAAATTACTAAATATAATACAGACGCTGAAAATGACAAATCCACATTGCAAAATGTGGACCTTATACAACATTAGAATAAATAGGAATGATTTTTTTTGGTAAGGTACATAACAAGTCTTGTTTATAATGTCACAATGTAATGTCCAAGTGAAGATCTTTGATACTGTATCATATCAAACAATACTGTGACATAGAGTGGTTCTAATTAATACCATTAAACGGCTCTTTTACAGTATTTTTTTACCGGTAAACCTTTTGTTTTTTTTAAATTTTGTATTCAGAAACGATATATGTATTTTGAATATTTCATCTACTTTTACCCCTGATTCAGTAAAACAACACATTGTATTTCAACAAAGCTATTCTGATAATGTCATCTGTCATATGAAACAAACCTGTATTCTACTTGAATCAAAGCTATTCCTATAATGTCATCCATCAATAAAACATACCTGTATTCTACTTGAATCAAAGCTATTCTGATAATGTCATCTGTCAATGAAACATACCTGTATTCTACTTGGATCAAAGCTATTCTAACAATGTCATCTGTCAATGAAACATACCTATATTCTACTTGAATCAAAGCTATTCTGATAATGTCATCTGTCAATGAAACATACCTATATTCTACTTGAATCAAAGCTATTCCTATAATGTCATCCGTCAATGAGACATACCTATATTCTACTTGAATCAAAGCTATTCTGATAATGTTATATGAAACATACATGTATTCTACTTGAACCAAAGCTATTCTGATCATGTCATCTGTCTATGAAATTTACCTGTATTCTACTTGAATCAAAGCTATTCTGATAATGTGTCATCTGTCAATGAAACATACCTATATTCTACTTGAATCAAAGCTATTCTGATAATGTCATCTGTCAATGAAACATACCTATATTCTACTTGAATGAAAGCTATTCTGATAATGTGTCATCTGTCAATGAAACATACCTATATTCTACTTGAATCAAAGCTATTCTGATAATGTCATCTGTCAATGAAACATACCTATATTCTACTTGAATCAAAGCTATTCTGATAATGTCATCTGTCAATGAAACACACCTATATTCTACTTGAATCAAAGCTATTCTGATAATGTCATATGAAACATACATGTATTCTACTTGAATCAAAGCTATTCTGATAATGTCATCTGTCAATGAAACATACCTGTATTCTACTTGAATCAAAGCTATTCTGATAATGTGTCATCTGTCAATGAAACATACCGATATTCTACTTGAATCAAAGCTATTCTGATAATGTCATCTGTCAATGAAACATACCTATATTCTACTTGGATCAAAGCTATTCCTATAATGTCATCCATCAATGAGACATACCTATATTCTACTTGAATCAAAGCTATTCTGATAATGTTATATGAAACATACATGTATTCTACTTGAACCAAAGCTATTCTGATCATGTCATCTGTCTATGAAATTTACCTGTATTCTACTTGAATCAAAGCTATTCTGATAATGTGTCATCTGTCAATGAAACATACCTATATTCTACTTGAATCAAAGCTATTCTGATAATGTCATCTGTCAATGAAACATACCTATATTCTACTTGAATGAAAGCTATTCTGATAATGTGTCATCTGTCAATGAAACATACCTATATTCTACTTGAATCAAAGCTATTCTGATAATGTCATCTGTCAATGAAACATACCTATATTCTACTTGAATCAAAGCTATTCCGATAATGTCATCTGTCAATGAAACACACCTATATTCTACTTGAATCAAAGCTATTCTGATAATGTCATATGAAACATACATGTATTCTACTTGAATCAAAGCTATTCTGATCATGTCATCTGTCTATGAAATTTACCTGTATTCTACTTGGATCAAAGCTATTCTGATAGTAGTTTTTATCCCAGAATATTTTCGGTTTTGGTTCACCAATGGCAACACAATGTATCATGGCTGATTGTCCTTCAACGGCAGTTGTATTGGTAGGAACTACCCGAAATTTTGGTCTCACTGTAATAAAAAAAATGAAAAAATTCAGGAAAAGCAGGATTAAATTACATTTACTTTCATCATCAAATCATAACAAATATAATTTTATTTTTAATATTTGAAAAAAACCAAAGGGAATCAATTTTTTAACAATTTCTCACTGCTATTGGAAATATAGAGATGAAGGAATAGCCTTTTGCAGCAGCTACAAAGACAGTGTTATTCTGACATCTACTATATTTGACAAACAATAAACTTTGCATCTTCTGAACAATTCATCATTAACTGTCCACGATTCTGCTTTACCGGCTACTTAAAACTTACTTCAGTTTTTTATATACATTCAATGTTCTTGTGAAATATGACTGCACCAATAAACCCAAAGTACTTCTATTATTAATTTAGACTTTTGTCAATCAAGTCAATGATAACTCTAATATCACAATTCATCTTTACTCTCAAGTATTTCAAGATGGTAAGACAATATGTAACCATGAAATACTATTGCTTATCTTCAAGCCTCCATCTATTTTATCATGAACACTTGCAGATGAATCTTTTTGTAAAATGAATTTGAGGCATTGCAAAAATTCAATTATGCAGCAACTTCATCTAGTTGAAAGACAATTTACCAATTAATGTTTTTTTGATGGATAATATGACAGTGTAATTACAAGTTTTTGAAAGAAAGATATACTTAGTATTGTGCATAAAAAGATCCATGATTTTTTTCTCTTAATTTTTTCAGACAAAGCTCTTACATTTGACTCAATAACACAGTTTTTATCGAACTAGGTTATAGCTATCTGTCTATGTAATTTACAACCATACAACCAATGACAGTACTGCTGCCATCAATGGAATTAAAGAGTATCTGTTTATCTGCTTATGGTACAATACCTTTTTTGTGAAGTTTATTGAGCTCTGTTTATCTGTTTATGTCCCATATACCTAATAACAACACCATAGTTCTTAGTCAAGCTCTGTTTATCTTACTTACCAACGACATCTATGTTTATGGTTGAGTTGATTGATCCCTGTGTATCTGTATATGCCATACAAGTATATCTGCCAGCATCTGATCTCTGAACATCCAGAAATGTCAAAGTACCATCTATATTTGTAATGTGTTCTGCTATATTTATGCTCCTATCTTTAAACCAACGAATTTTAACTTGGCCATCACCTTCGGCTCTACATGGTATGGAAGCATTTTTATGTAGTTCTATGTTGGAATCTTGTGGTATTGGACTAAACTTTAACTTTTCTGCAAATATGTGATAAGAATATCAATGTGTATACCACAATACAATTCTAAGGTACATGTACAAACAAAAGGAGAGCTATGTACTTTTGGATTTTCACAATGTGTGGTTAAATTCCAGTACACATAAAATGGAATATGCTGCTAGGTTTCAGCCATATCAATAATGCTGACACAAAGCTTCATCTTTTTACTTTCAATCCACAAGGGAAGAAAACTGTTCAGCTTGAAACTTGCATAATTGGAGGAATTCCTAAGATAAGAATAGTGTCAATTAAGTGAACAATGAAACCAAGTAAGTTAAAAAAAATCACTGACTGTAGCTTTGCTTCAATTATAGGTTGTGCCTAGTTCCACTTTAATCTGAATATTAAGAAAAGTACATACAAAACCTACGGTACCATCTATTTAAATCTTAATAATTATCACATGTTTAATGGTATAATTCTGTAGCATACTATAATGCCTTGGAGTACTTCAGGTCAATACAATGGGAAAATATCACTTGAAAGAAAAGACTTTCTCCTCAGCTTAATGTTACTGTCTTACAAATGAATAGTTTTATTGCAAAAAAAAACTTTTATCACTGGAAGATTTTTATCTTCAGGATGAAACTGGCAAACATATATTTTGTTGTACATTATACACTTTAATATACTGAAGAGCATAAACTTCAGAAAATATTTTAAAAATAGTAAGGTCCTGGGTACTATTACGACTGATTGTAACTGTTACGACCTTTAGTGAAACAGTACCAATTCTTTTATTTCAGGCTATTAACCTACAAATCTAAGTGTGAAGACAGCTAGAGGAGAATGTTTTAAGTATTAACTCTGTCCATTCTCATTATAAAACATTGTCAGAGTGCATGCACTAAATGTTTTGCCCGAGTACATACATGGACACAGAATAAAGATTATCCAATATTGTAACTTAAAGGGAATGCATAAAAATATAGTTATAGTCATGTCACATTTGTTTGAAAAAGCTGATGTAAGTCACTCAAGCCTAAAATTGTGTTCAAGGTCAGCTGACAGGTCTCAGACTGGATTGTACCTACAGAGGGTCTAAAATATTACAGTTGCTAAAAACTGAACTTAATAGCAAAAATGTGATGCAAGTCACTAAAGCATGAAATTGAGGTCAAGGTAGGGTGACAGTTGTCCACAACAAGAACTATGTATAGACAAATATTGTGGTCTAAGTATCAGAGTTGCTGAGAAATGGACTAAATCATGAAAATGTGATGTACGTCACTCAAGCATGAAATTTAGGCCAAAGTCAGCTAACAGGTGCCAAACTGGCATGGAACCACCAAGAACTATCTATAGACAAATATGGTGGGTCTAGCTATTACAGTTGCAAAGAAATGGATTTAATCACGAAAATGTGAAACAAGTCACTCAAGAATGAAATTGAGGTCAAATTCGGGTGACAGATGTCCTCACTATCTATAGACAAAATATTGTTGGTGTAGGTATTACAGTTGATAAGAAATTGATTTACTGAAATGAGCTTGATTATCTTAATGAAAATCCTTTTATTTACCGATGTCTACGCAAGCTTTTTTTAACAGTCAAACAATTCTTCTTTGATGATAACATTTTATTTTGCCGACGTTAATAGCAGACGATTTTCGGTGTCATTGAATTTAAAGATTAGTTCGTTTTTTACCCTTTAAAAGAAGAATTTGAATAAATAGTTACATTTTATGTCGAGATGATTGAAAAACTTCATTTTCAGACTTATTTTTAAATATAAAAATACCGATCTATTGAAAAAGAAAACTATCTTGATCTAAGATTTTGTCAATGATATTACTTTTTGTCAATTTCTAAGTAATTTCACACATCCGTTGCTCCAGGAAAAAGTCTAAAAGTGGGCTGTATTATAAACCCGAACTATCTTTTTTCTCAGACCTTACGGGCCAAAATATGGGTGCGGATTTTACACAACTGCGGACTATACATAGCCTTTTACTGTAATCAAAAAAACAAGACAAAAATTTTACAAATGTTTATAAAGTCAATGAACCATGAAATCAAGGTCAAGGTTTCAAGATACATACTGCTGCAAATTTTATATCATGGTACACGGTATCTGAGGACCAAAGACTGTATGTGTATTATGTGTGCAAAGCTATTTAGGTTTTTAAAAAGTTTACCCTGCCATCGTCAGAAAGTAATCCCTATGTCTCGCCTTCAGGGCAAAACAAAAATCTACAATGCATATAGCAATTGGTAAAAAATTGATTTTATTTGATAGACTTTTCAATTCCCATATTATAATAACAATTTATTAATTTAAAATCTTCCTTTTAATAATAATTTCTAGTTTTATCAATGAATCTATGTGAATACCACATGAGTTAAGATAATAACAATATTGTGGGCTTCAGTAATAATTCAATACTGCTGCTCTGAATATGCCACCATCAGAGAAATATTACATAATCAATGTCATAAATATATGACAGAATAATTTACTTCATATCACTGATCAAAATAAAAGTTAAATAAGCATGCTATTCAATTAGTTATTTTGGAATTACTTGGTATACACATAAAAGAAAGAACACAATTTTTTTAAGGTTTCTAATTTTTATCTCTGCATGCTGAAATTAAACATTCAACATCTGCCACACGGCAATAATTAGTACAAAATTACCCATATAATATAACGATTAAATTTGAATTTCCTTGACTGGTGTTTCACATGATATTAATACAAGGATTTTATGTTAAATTTCTACTGTAATTAACAAATACTGAAAACCATATGAAAGTGTCATGATTATATGAATTATGTATATTGTTATTGTAAAAATTCATTCTTTTTTGTCAAGTGTCTCTCACGTTAATTGTAATTTTATCATCTAAAGATTACTTGCTGAGATCTTATTATAAGTTCTATACAAATTTAATATAATAATGCATTTAAAATGAGCCCATTATAAACTTGTGTAACAGTACCTGCTATAATATGTATTGTGTTCTCTTATTTTTCTACCTTTAATTTTTAAGAGTCCTTATGAAGTACTGATATCAGAATGAAATGAAAAATAAGAATCAGAATGGTGAATCTATTCTTTACCTGGCTTTTGTGAACTCATATTATCAGCAGTCCTGTTCAATTTTACAAAAATGTCAGAAATAACACTCCCATAAAGAGTTAAATGCTATTTTATCATTGAGTTCAACAGAAATCGACAGTAATAATGACAGGGCAGTATACATTTAGAGTCTTCAAGTCGTTGGGAGAAAGCAACAACAGATGCATTACCATACCAAAGTTACATATGTCTTGTATTACCTAAGAGCTATACTCAGACATCAAAATAAACCCAAAGGTTTAAGTACGATATTTAATTAATTCAAAGCAACTAATTTGTATTTGGATGGGACCCAGTCAATCTCCCCCAAATGCATCTCCATGCCATGACTAGTTTTCATAGTACCTGAGAAGTATGCCTGACGACTTCAAATTTAACAAAAGCTAATGAACATTTGTATGTGATGTCCTTTTTTTAGCAGGAAGTTGGACTCTCAAGATCTGCATAACAAGTTACATGGTTGTAGATCAATTTGGTTTCTTGGATCTGGCTGCAGACATGAATGCACACAACTCGGGTTACTATAATATTTCTTCCCAAACTTTATTTTTATCACATTAATATATAACTATTATTTCATCATTTTGAATGATAAGCTTAGTAGAAGTGTAGTACAATATTCACTTACTGGTTACTCTAAGATAGGCTGGAGAAGATATAACAAGATCTTGTCCTGTTGTATTAGCTACACATGCGTAAGTTCCCGCATCACCGATTGATACTCTCGGTATAGTTAAAATTCCACGTTCAAGGTCCATATGATGTCTTGATGATCCCTGTAAATATGACAATCATTTAGGAGATATCATTATTATTTAATGTTAGTGAAATTTTGGGGGCTAATTGTTTTTTTAAATTTTAACCAAGTTTCCCTCTCAAATTACTAAAATCATTATATAAAGATTTACGACTTTCTCATAAAATAAAATATATGATGAAAGAAGGGTCTTGACATCTTCCAAAAACAGTTATTGTGAATGTTACTCAATATGTAATACATGCAGCTATAGACAGAAAATATCTGAACAATTAATGTTTTTAATTAAACAGATTTGATATACAGTTGCCAAAAAACATTCTGCAAGTTATTCCAATATCCTTACTAAACTAATAAGATGATCATTTTTCATCCAAATGACTTTAGTAACAGGATAAGCTGTGTCAGCTTCTACTCCACATTTCAAATCTACACGCCCATCTTCTTCTACCTCTCTGTCCTGAGGTGGTTTGGTTATAACAGGAGGAACTGTAAAACATTATTTACAATTAAATATATTCTGAAAAGACAAACTTAAAAAGATAAAAAAGGGCAATTGGAGCAATTCTTAAGAATGATCGCTGGTCTAATAGGGAATAAATAGGATTTAAAATAGGTGTTTTAGTTTGAGAGAACATATGAATAGTAAACAAATAAGCAAGAAAAAAATATAGGTTCATGTGCTCATTTTGGTGCTATAAGGCCTTGAAAATTTGCAGGAAATGTGTTTTCTCTGGATTTTTAATTGTCTTTGCATTGACAACTTCAATCTCTCAAAGATGTATGAAAAAATAAAAAGGATTTCATAAAATTTTGTCAAATACCATTTTAAGGTATATATGATTGAATTATAAAAGAAAAAGTGGGGGTTCATGGGTAAAAGAGTTCATGTTTAAGAAATGGAAAAAACCTGAGGATTCCGAAAATCTGACAAAAAGACCAAAACATGACCAGCGAGCATCCTTAAGAGTGCTTTCATCAAGTACAGCAAAATATACCGGTACTGTATTCAACTTTCTGAAGTCATGATAGTTGAAAATTTGTTACTCCAGATTTTTCTGTTGCTCAAGCAAAACAAAATGCTATTTCTAAAAGGTCAACCTATTTGTCCAACAGATGTAACTGTTTCTGATGGTCATTTGTTTACTTATTGACTGACTGCAAACCCACTATATTTGAATGAATGGAGAATGATTATAATTGAAATGAACTTTTTTTACATTATAGTATAAAAGTATCAAAAATATGTCTGGAAATTAATAAAAACCTAAAAAAATTAGGATATGAATGTGAACATCTGCTTTGATCGTTCTTCAGTGTAATGATCTAGAGTTTGTCCATACTTTACACTTAGTCTGTTATATGGCATGTTATAATTGGTTATTAATTAGTTTTTACCATCACTTTATACCAATTATCTTGTGATCTTAAGCAAGAAAAGCTAACAACTAAGCAGGGAGCATTTCCTTCATTTCTAAGGTCAAAAAGATCTAAATGACTTAAGAACCAATTATCCATCTATTTCTATAGTATAAAATCCCTATAATACATAAACCATACATTAGTTATTATATGCTGACAGAGGAGCCTAAAATACTTCCTCTGACCTCACATCACACAATGTTTTGTTATTTTCCAATAAAAATCACTATTTGTTTGGAATCACTTGGTTAGAACATCTGGAAAATATCATATTTTTATTCTATTAATTTGCAATTCCATAAGTACTTAGAAGTGATGAGAGACTTTCCTCTATTATTACTTGAAAGGTAACTGAGATCATATCAACAGAATTATGAAAAGATATGATGGTATGTAAACATAATTTGCCTCAGCTGAAAGATATGTACACAGCTTTTCTTCATTCTTAAACTTATCATTTTATTTTTTTATATACAGATAGTAAGTATACAGATTGTAATGAAAATGATAAAAGATTTGATTAAATGCATTCTTTGTCCTTGTTTTCTTCTCTGTTTTAATTCTGTTATAAATTTTAAGGGTTATTTTTTTTTAAAGTTAAAACAAGGAAAATAGACATCAAGATAAACCTTTGCCAACAAAACCATTCTTAAGCCTTTTTTTAGAATGTATTAATTTACGTGTTTTGGAAACAGATTGGTTTATATGTCTTAAAAGAACAGTCATTTATTTCAGTATTAAAGCCATAGTAAAATGTTTAATTTCTTTTCATTGCTACTAAGGAAACAATGAAATAAAAACAGATAAATCATCAACATTTTATTGGTATCTTGATGTAACAAAACTCAATCTAAATCTCATAAAATCTCCAACATATTCTCCGAACTTCATCTCATCCAAAGGAACACAGTCAAGCCAATAGCCAACTAGATCTCAAATCACAATAAAACAATAATGACCATAACTTTTCTTGTACCAGTCATGTATGTCATTCCAACAAATATCATCCATCATATAAAATTTGATTGATAACAAATATTCCATATAATTCTGATTCCCAAGATTACTTCTATAAACACACACAATTATGTAATAACTATCCTTATCAGTCATAACATCAAAACATGACATAAAGGGTAAGACTTTTACTAAACAATCGCTCTTTTTCTGCTTTTTAGACATTAAATTAACTGTAAAAGATGTATTTAATTCTTGAATTGTTCTACAGCATGTCACATGACCATAGAACAAGACAATTATGCTATAACTGATGGCTGCCAGACATTTATAGAGTATCTGATATCCTAACATGAAAAAATACAATTACTAATTTATTTATTTTGATTGTTTTATAAACATACATGTATTCTGGTTAAGTATAATAAGTAGCAATGATAAAACAAGTTGCTTTCTTTAAAAAAAAGAAAAGCAATACGTGAACCCACGACTGCTGACTGGTCACCAACATTTGTTGATTTTATTTGCTTTTGATTTGAAATAATTAGCTGTGAATTAGATATTGATAAATATTGATGAGTTTTGTTGTCACATCATCATTGAAAATGTGTAATAGTGTGTAGATTATTGCACAAGTGAATAGGAATGTAGATAATTTTTACTTTGTGTTTAATGTAAAAATTCCTGATCCTATTGCAATTCCCAATTTCTGCAAACTCTAAAGTGACTAAGGCAAATTGCATTGACTTTGCCTCAGGTTGCTATATTTTCCGGCTCAATTCATTTTAACTTTCAAAATTCATATCGACTTAATTTGTTTCCTGGATGTTTTTAATTATCCTGCATAATTATTTGAGACTGTCTGTAACAATCATACATACTTTATTTGTAATGTAAGCAATGAGGACATATATACTTAAGTGTAAATGATAAAGTTTTTGACCTCACATTTGAATATGGTTTTGGCTTTACCTATCAAAATACCTTTATATATGACTAATAATTGCTCTTATATAAGAGGTGTGCTGTGATATACCTTCAAGACTAAAGGAAACCAAATAAATATAAACTAGAGGCTCTCAAGAGCCTGTATCGCTCACCTGGATTTAACTTTTCACCTTGAGCAGACTTAAAATTTAAGTGTTGCAGTCAATTTGGCTGGTTTTTCTATATGATTCTATGTTAAACTAATTTCAGCTGTGGCAGTCATCTTGGTTGACAGTCCAGTTGCTAAAAGAGAACCATCTAAGGACCATTTCTGCTAAGTCTTGTTCCAACTGGCTAAGCGGTTTCAGACTAGAAGATTTTTAAATGAATTTTCCTATAGGGTCCAATATTTAACAAAGGTCGGTGTGGCAGCAATCTTGGTTGACAATCCAGGTGATCGAACATATTTCTGAAAGAGGACCTCCTAAGGACCAATGCTGCCAAGTCTGGCTCCAATATATCAAGTGGTTTCAGACAAAAAGATTTTTCAATGAATTTTTCCATAGGGCCCTATGTTAAACTAAGTTCAGGTGTGGCGGCCATCTTGGTTGTCAGTCTGGGTCATCGCACAAAATTCTGAAAGAGGACCATCTAAGGACCATTGCTACCAAGTCTAATTCTAATTGGCTTAGTTGTTTCAAACGATTTTTGAGTGATTTTCCCATAGGGTCCTACATGTATGTTAAACTAAGTTCTGCTGTGGCGGCCATCTTGGTTCATATTCCATGAAATCAGACACATTTCTGAAAAAAGACCTCCTAAGGACCAATGCCACCAAGTCTGGCTCCAATATGTCAAGTGGTTTCAGATAAGAAGATTTTTCAATGAATTTTCCTATAGGGCCCTATGTTAAACTAAGTTCGGTTGTGGTGGCTATCCTGGTTGACAGTCCGGGTCATCGGACACACCTCTGTAAGAGGACCATCTAAGGACCATTGCTGCCAAGTCTGGTTCCAATTGGTCAAGAGGTTTAAGACAAGAAGATTTTTCAATGAATTTTCCCATAGGGCCCTATGTTAAACTAAGTTCGGCTGTGGCGGCCATCTTGGTTATAAGTCCGGGTCATTGGACATATTTCTGAAAGAGAACCTCCTAAGAACTATTACTGCCAACTTTGGTTGCAACTGGACTTGTAGTTTCCATATAAGAAGAATTTTTAAAGTCACCCCCCTTTTTTTTCTATTTTTAGTAACAGCAGCCATCTCAGTTGGAAGTCGGGGATGCCAGACATAATGTTCGAAAGGGGCCACCCAAGGACCATTCCACCAAAGTTTGGTCTCATTTGGCCCAGTGGTTTGAGAGGAAAAGATCTTTAAAGGATAGTTTACGCTGGATGCCGTCTTTAAAGGGCAAAAACTCCTATAAGGGGTCAATCAACGATTTTGGTCATATTGACTTATTTGTAGATCTTACTTTGTTGAACATTTTTGCTGTTTACAATTTGTCTTTATCTATAATAATATTCAAGATAATAACCTAAAACTGCAAAATTTCCTTAAAATTAACAATTCAGGGGCAATAACCCAACAAAGGGTTGACCGATTCGTCTGAAAATTTCATGACGGGTAGATCTTGACCTGATGAACATTTTTACCCCATGTCAGTTTTGCTCTAATTGCTTTAGTTTTTGAGATATAAGACAAAAACTGCAGTTTACCCCTATGTTCTATTTTTAGCCATGTCGGCCATGTTGGTTGGCAGGCGGGGTCATCGGACACATTTTTTAAACTAGATACCCTAATGATGCTTGTGGCCAAGTTTGGTTCAATTTGGCCCAGTAGTTTCAGAGGAGAAGATTTTTGTAAAAGTTAACGGACGACGACGGACGACGACGGACGACGGACGACGACGGACGACGGACGCCAAGTGATGAGAAAAGCTCACTTGACCCTTTGGGTCAGGTGAGCTAAAAAGAAGTTTGGTATGAATTTCGATGAGATTGTTTCACAGGAGACCTTATAACACCGAAATTAACAGCTAGAGGTCACCAAACAGCCTTCAACAAATAACGCAAAGCCCATACCACATAGTCAGCTATAAAAGGCCTTGAAATCACAACTATAAACAATTCAAACGAGAAAAGGAACGACCTGATTAATGTACCCAAAAAGGAACGAAAAATCAAACATGCAACACAGCAACAAACAACAACCATTGAATTACAGGCAGATGCATACAGAATGTGGCAGGGATATGTTTGATAAATATTGGTAACTCTATACAATTTAAATATGTCGCCAATGAAACAACTATCCACCAAACCAAATGAATAACCTCATGCAAAAAATAAAGACCACTTTTTTCAAATAAGATTTATAATACTGTAAATTCAGAAATTATTACGATGCTTTTATTATTGCAAAAAATGCGATAGGCTTATAATCGCAATTATTTATACTCACATTTTGAATTTTTTTATAAGAATTAAACAGGCTTTTTCACAATATCGCAAAAATAATATTGCATTTTATTCTAAAATGATAAAATCGCAATAATAAATGCAGGCAATAATTTCTGAAATAACATCTTATGTTGGCAATGAGTTGCCTATCCACCAAATCCAAATGTATGTATGCTTGGGAGGAAACAAAAAATTATTTCATGTTACATAAGTGACCAAAGTATCTGGGATGTTCATGTCCGTAATTATCAACTAATTTAATTTTAAAACAATAAACAAAGGCGATGTCTTCAAAGGATTATTTATTTATATACAATATTGACACATCATGCTTTCATGATCACACTTACGCAATTTACACATAAACAATGCAAACTATTCTCATAATTGCAACATATGTTAAAGATTGTTGAAGATTAGACTTTAACTGTTATTTAAAAACAAAAATAAAAAAATAATTGAATTTTAATGAACATAAATTCATATTTAAAAATCTTTTAAGAAATTTCCAAAAACTACCATCAATAAACCAAAACTAAAATTCAAGTTTTTGATATATTCGTATATTTTATCAACATCATCTTGAAATCTTCCTTTCCCGTTTTATGGATATATTACAAAACAAAAAATTAAATAATAATTACTTATAAAACCTTACTAAAACTGTATGAATTAATTAACGCAGAAAAATAAATACTTTTAATAAAAATAATAATAATATTATCTTTCTGTTTTCCGATTTAATATAAATATTTAAACCAGAATGTTCTCTCCCAAGTTTATGATGAAAAATACACAATATCACGTGGTTAAACCTTCAGACATAATTTAGTTTACATAATTGACCTAGATACATACACAGTGGACAGGGGTCGCATCAAAACAAATATAATAGCGTTGTTGTTTAGAAACTTTCACAGCGCTTATAAACATTCACATTATTAAAAAAACATATATTTTGTGAAAAGGCAAATAGGTTTAAATATTTAAACTAAGTCTTTATTGTTTAAGTTTGATTGTTGAAATATAGCCGTATCAAAGACGTAGATTACTACCTGTATAAATGATTGAAAACATTCGAGACATTCCGAGAATATCATTCCTACTTCCGGCCGAGAGATATCGAGTGGCCCATAGACACATCCAAAACTCGCCAATATATAAGCGTGAACCCCTCAGGGGGTTCACGCAAAAAAAATCAACAAAAGTATGATCACTTTGTTGATTGTTCAATTAACCAGATCAAATTTTAAATGTTCTCAGCTTCAACAAAGGCAAATCCAGACAGCAACAGAAACTGTATATGCCAGCTATGGAACCAGATTTGAAAATGAAGTCTACCATTTAATAAAATAAGACAAAATCCCTTTAGATGTTTATGTGTATGATTCCATTAGGGAAAAGCACAGCAGAAAAAACTTCCTGCCTACTCTCTCTTTTGCCCCACCCTTTTAGGTATGGGCATTTTATTTGCTGATGGTACTTTCTAACACGTAAGATTGGAATTTTAAACACAACATGTTTTATTTACTAAAGAATGTAATATTTTGCATTACAAGGAATATTAAAAATGTTTCAGTCAAACACTTTATTTATTTTTCAGAAACTTAGTAAAATTTGGATTTAACCTACAATATCAAATACAAGATAAATTTTCAGAAGCACAGACAGATTGGATTGAATATTTTAGTGTGCATTCAAAAGCTAATCTGTTTTACATGAACAAGATAGTGTTACTGATACCAGCAACAAAGAAAATAAATTATATGGCTCTGTACTTCTATGATTCAATTAAAGACAAATAAAATAATTATCATTTGAAGTATATTAGTCATATCTTTTTAAAATTATATCTTTAAAATAACAAAAAATGCAATTCAAAGATAAAACTAAGGCACCACAGCTATTTTTTATGGTGATCTTGTATATGAAAATGTTATTAAATCAACAATCATATTTCAGGGTTATACAACTGTGTTTTATCTTTCAGAAAAGCTACTTCTTGCATTCTTTATAGGATTACCTACATATCAAAGAAAACAAGCAGTGATTGGGACAGGCAGGGGCCACTGGCTCTTTGATACATAGCTTGAAAGCAATGGCCCATTGAAAACTTGTCTTCTCCAAGTTGAGTTACTGAACAAGATCATGCTTTTCTAATATTGTTTTCTCAAAACCAAGTGATTGATTAATTAGTTTTAAGGCATCATAGAGCATCATTGTCACATGAGAATAAAGTATATGGAAAATTTTGATGCAAAATTAACATAAATAACTTAATAATTAATCAAAAACTTTCAAATTTCTGCAAACAGTCAATGATCCTCTGGTAGAACCACAGTCAGAAAATAGTACTGAAAGTGATTCTTGCCCATAACTAAAAAAACCAAGTTAGCAAACCAAACTTTACCTCATCACTCACTGGAGCCACTCACACCCCCACCTGCCCAGCCATCCCCCCATCCACCTGCCTGCCTGCCCACTTGCCTGCATTGCCTACCTGCCAACCAACCCACCATACATCCCCAAACAAATAACCAGATTTTTTTCCATTGGAAAATCCAGTCCACTAATATCGTATATGTAACAACTCAATATCTACCAGAACTAATACAACCAGAGAGCTACCCCACTTCTTTTTCTGACACGGTGGGTATATTTTGATTTTTGCACTTTGACCTTAAAGACGCCTGACTATGGTAACAGTTTGGCATTGTAAATTATCTGGTATTCCTTTTGATGTTCAGACAAAATGTTAAATTCCATACAACTATTAAAACTAGAGTTTATAAATAACTTACTGCAAGTGGACAATATTAAATATCATGTGAGAAGTACACACAAATGCACTGGGTAAGCCATGAGGGACTTTTGCAATGTTTTAAAATAAGCAAATGAACTAGAAGATGTACATCAGAAATTGTGCCGGATATCTTTTTTAAAAATGGTACTTGATTATACCTTACAGGAAACTATAATTCCCTCCTGTTCTGTGACAGATTCCTTGTTTTACCATCACGAAAAATATTGTATGATAAAGTAGGATTTTTTTGTATCAATCAAAGAGCCATGATTCCATGATGTATATTTTCTATACATTAGATTGGGAACTATTCAGTACCTACCAGAAACTATAATCCATACAGTCTGATTCTTTATACCAGCTAAGTTAGATGCCCGACATGTATAATTTCCTGTATCTATCTGTTGTGGATTTTTAAACACCAGACTGCTCTCATGTACATATATATTCCCTGTAGTTCCTATCTGGTCACCATTTCTATCAAACCAACTAGAAAAAAATGTTGATTGTTAATAAATCTATACAGAGCTCATTATTACATGTACCATGCATGAATATGATATAAGCTCCAAATGTCCCTCTATAATTTATGAATAAAACTATACATATATAATTATGTTTTTTTTTTATCGCATTTAAATAAAAAAAATTCTGATACCTAATTCTGTACATACAATGCATATTATACATAGAGAAACCTATATAACCATTAGCTATACTTGTGGTGTTCTTATTCAGAGGGTAGAACTGTGTACTGTCATGCAACAAATCCCCATGCTTGGTCGAAGCAGGGACCATATCCAACTGATACTCAAGCCAATGTCCAATATAAGAGCAAGTTCAGAGAAGTCAAGGTCTCTAAAAGTACCAGATGTATGTACATGTAATTAGAATGGTCTAATCAGAGAAAGGCACGAGTGTAATGTCATGTGAAATATTTCCACAACAAACATAAACAGTTCTATGACAAAGACGTGTGGAATAGTATACAAACTAAATCTTTATTTAACATGCACTGCACATCTGGACTGTATTTTATCATGCAGAAATATGCAAGTTTTATTACAAAAAGATTAATCAAGTGGCTTTCACAGTTAGAACTTATTTTTTCTTATGTGTTATATAAACAAAGAAAGATAATTTATCAAAGGGATGCATTACACAATTGATAATTAATGTTTTGTCTATCTTGCTTGCTTTCTATTTATTCTCATGAACAAACATGACTTACTGTACCTTTCCATAAATAACAATCATGACAGACCCTAATCATAGCAACTACTATTAGTGACTAAAATTGGTTGTGCCATCGGCTTTTTTTTTTATCCTTATTCAATCTGAAAAACTCTACATTTCCGCCCATTTAATCAGCGTTTTTATAATAGCATCAGTGTTTATTGGTATGGATGTTAACTAATTCTAAATTAACATCCCCGTAAATGTGTTTTACCAGGATTTCTCATTAGTCCATGATAAATGTTGATTCAACTGATCAGTTAAATAGTAAAGCAGCCAGCCAACGTAAAATCTAATGGTTCATTTTATTGGAAATAAATAAGATAATCCAACAGCTTGGATCTCTCTCTCAAAATCTACAGCATTGAAATATTGGCTAAATATTTTATAATGAAAAGTGATGTATTTATCATTACTTATAAATATCTAAATGGAAATCATACATATTCTTTGATCCTATTTTGTTTAATTACTTTATCAAACCTGTTTATTATCAGTTTATACTTTACAAAATCATATTCAAAGATTCTGCATACTATAAAAGTTTTACAGGAAATGTGCTGTAATAAAATTTGCTTCAAGCATAAGACCAATTTTCAAAAAACCTCCAGAAAGTTATATTAGACAATTTCAAAAGACTTAAAACAATCATATATCTATTAACTCAATCAAAATTGACACCCTTCAGTCTATAGATGAAGATGGTGATATTGACTATATACAACAGGTTAGTACTCTGCTCCACACAACTATTTTGATAAATTTTATGATAAAATTAAAAGAGTTATGTAATGAGGTTGTATTCTATACTAAAGAGTTCTAATTTTGTAAAGTTTCATCTTCTTTTCGTCACAACTTGACCATAAAACATCCATTATCTCTATAACTTTTGATCTTTATCTAAATATTTTTTTTTAATATTTTTCCATTTATGATAGTCAAATGAACATAAAACATGACATTTATGGATAATAAAGTATTATAGAAAATTTTTTAGTAAATATTAGCTACCTCTAAAGTCTAAATTTGTTTGACAACTTTTTAAATGCTTGATGCTACAGGTATTTACTTTTGTCTTCAACACTTTCTTGCAGAATAAAACAGAAATATTGAAAAGCTGTGACAAACACATTTTACTGCACACAGTATACTACGCCTTTGTACTTAGAATGAAAATAGAAAAGGTAGCAATATTTGTAAGCAGTGACAAACACAATTGTTACTGCCGTATTGTTGTCTTGAAGCAACAACTGTCAAAAAACACAAAAACAATACCATAAAGCCATAGGAGACTGTGTAGAGTTAAAAGTTTGTTTGTACAAATATTGTTACTGTTTCTTTTCTAATTCTACACTTCTCTTGTGTTGATGATCTTTAAGAATTAAGCCTGTACTTAAATAGCGTAAACTAAACATCAAAATTTTTAGTGCTTTGTAACAAGGTTTTCACGCAAAACATCACAACATTAAATGGTATTGTACCACATTTTACTCTAATTAATTTCCCAGCATTTATACCAATTTCGATTAGAACCATCGTTTGATATAAGAAACCATCAAAGACAGGAATCATGTTGTTAAGTCCATTTCACATGTAAAACATGAGAAGAGTTTCCTATGACGGAGCTAGTTAATTATTTATCTGTATACTACAATTGTTGGTAATGCCAATAATCAAATATTAATAGCAAAATAAAATGTTCTATTATGAATTTATGCATGTTTACAAGTTTTTAAGTTCCTAATTTTCTTCTGAAAGCTGCTACAAAATTTTTTACTTATATATTTTTTTCTCAGCGTCTGATTACTTATTCTCAAGGGTGCAATATCTATAAACTAAAAGAGTCTTCTTTAAACATCTATGTAAACTGAATTACTTCAATAGGTAATATAAATGTTACAAATGACTATTTCTTATAACCCACAAATTTCTATTTTTTTTTTTAATGCTACTACGACATCTCAACTCACTGATGAGATTTTCACATATTTATTTACATTGTAATGGAGGAAATTGTGTTGCTGAAACTTTATTACAAGAATTAACCACTTAATTTTAATATAATAGATAGCAATCTTAACTACTGTTTATCACACTATACAGATTTTAATTCTTAATATCCTTAAACAAATATATTGGAATAATAAATAAGGAAAAATGTCAATCTAAGTATCATTGGTCTTGCTCATAAATTTCTATATTGAGCAATATTAAATGTTATTGTATAGCAACGTAATATTCACTGTAGAATGTAACAAAAAATTAGTGTGTAATATTCGCCGATATTGCACGTAGAGCAATATTGCATTGTAAGGACGTTCATTGATAGTTTTTCTGGTTATTTCTGGGATCTGGGTGGTGTTGCCATACAATAAAAGGGTTATTGCACAAAACTGGGAAATATTGTCCATCGTAGAATATTATATTGCACTCGCAATATTACATTCTACTCGGTACAATATTTCCCAGTATTTGTGCAATAACCCTATATTACAACTTTTGTATATTTCTAAAATTTCAAATGCTTAATCTAACATGACATTTAAATCCTTCCAGAATAATGAGATAGACTGTCTGGTGTTTCTACAGACTCAGTATAATCCACAAGGCCATCTGTTCTTACCTTATTTTAGGTTCTGGTTGTCCATATGGCGGAAAGACTTTTACTTGGAATGGATTATGTATCGGTACAACTATTGGATAGTTTGGTATTAATCTAGGCTCAAAGGAATCCATTCTGAAATCCTCTAATACTACAAAATCAAAATAATATCATGTAAATATAAGTCTGTTAGATTATTTATTATAGGAATAAACCTAATAAACACTGCCAGTATTCATTTTTTTACCAGGTTCTGATAATATCATTTGGATTGATCTCTAGTAAAATTCTCAGTATTATAGAAGAGGCATGCATTATAATACTACTTGATAAAATATGTGAGATTCTATTTTCAAATTATTTCTTGAGTAAATATTACAATTTTATATAATTTTAGAATGTTGCAAGATTTGCCAATTTTAAGGGACTCTCTGAAATATCTTATACATTGTACTGTGTTATTATTTTATAATTTCTAACATCTGAGCTTCAGGATACTTTACATATGTTATTACCTGGTAAAAACTGCATATAGGATGAAAAGGAATATCAAAAATAACAATGAAATTTAAAAACAATTCTAGCTAGTTTAAATATTTATTCCTTTTTCATTGTTTTTTCAATTAATTCACTTAAATCTGTCCAGTTACTTGAAATAAAATATAGATATTGTTATTGAGTCAATGGTCAAATAACAAAGTTTAAGAAATTATCATTGAGAATTATATTATGGAGGATAAAATGACCACAGATTGTATGACTAACTATATGTTGCATGAGAACTCTGAACAGATAATTATTTCTTTTTGACACATCATTATCCCTTCATTACTAGTAAACAATGTACAGTTACAAAGATAATCATGATCTATGACCACTGAAACTGACCACTATTGACCAGATCATGAGGCTCACCATGTCAACAATTTTCATATTTGTAGAAAAGTAGCTAATGTATCAGAACATTTCTGTCAGTGTAACCACATGACATCAAATGACTAGGATCTTTAATATTATTATAATTAGACCAGTTATGAGTAGTGAAATATCCAAAATTTCAGTTTTACATAAACTTTATAGTGCAATTGGCAAAATCACTGTGGCCAAACTTTATTTGTACCCAGAGAGAATTACAGACAGAAAAGCTGGCAATTCTTGTCAATTAATATTGGAGATTAATATACCTTGCCACCAGACGAGTTCAAAACCACACCCACAATGTTCATTATAAACATGTACTTAATTTGCTATAGTTACATTTACGGGCAGGTTTGAAAAATTTGATTTGACTTTTCTGTATATCTTTCTGTGTGAACCTTGATTTGACCTTTCTGCATATCGTTTCACTTTCTGTGTTAACCTAACACTAGAATTAATGTAAGCCCATTAACATCCCCTTTTTATATAGCATGAATCAGTCATCATGGATTAAGTACTACTTTATCCCCACCATATTAATGTCAGGCTAAGACAAATGATAACAAATAGTTATTATGGAGGCTTATTTGTCACACAAATGAGCTTGTTTTATCCCAATCAAAGACTGTCACTCACATACTAATATCAGTCAGGGCCTTACAAACCGATAATATTGTGTAGAATTACTATGAACACGAACAAGAGTAGCACTGTAAACTGGTTATTAGAGACGCAGTAATTAGATCCTGATTACAGAGTTCGTGATTCAACAGTTTTTCCAACACTGTTGATAAATCTGGACGAATTGTCTTGTTTTGTCTTACTAATGGAAAGTTTTCTATTAACCAGAGTAACATTAGCAATTATATGGATACAATAAGATTACATGTAATTCCCTAAGTTATTAAACTTCTTCTTTATCTTCAGTTATTGTCCAATTTTATAGAATCAGATACTTATTACAAAATAATAGACAATGTATGTTGGATTCACACAACTTCTCATCAAATAATACATTCAATTTCCTTTAAGTCTGCTGCAAAATGCTCACTTTTTAAATAACAAATTTCCCTGAAGGCAAAGAATCCTAATAATAAAATTGGAATTCCACAATGAAATGAATATCTTTCTCTGTAACAGATTTATCAATTTAAAACCTATCGGAAATTTATTTCTCAGCGGTGCCATCTCGTTCTATTCCATTAGATCTTGCCTTGCAATGAGATATACATTTTGTCTAAATTGTCTTTTAATCATTTTTGTTTTGGTATCTTTATATTAAAATTAATCTTGGTTCCCAATCTCACTAAATCATAAACAATCATTAATAGAAATATCTGGACAGAGAGACCATTCATGTCTTTGAGACAATGTGTATGTAAGCTTGTTTACTTCAGACAGTAGTACATGTATTCAACCAACCCTTTCTAAGTGCCCTTCATATAGCCTTTTCTTTATTTAAGCATTGATAGCCAGAAAACTGATACTAAAATGAATGAAATGTTATACTGTTTGGCTTTTTAAGTTTGATGCTGAAAAGAATTTCAGGTGAAGTTAATTTACAAAACTGTTGACTAAAATTTCATGTTCCAAAAACTATACCACTTAATGTGAATTTCAGCAGTCATTTTACCTTAATTTTTTTTTCTCTCAAATGACATGTAGATACCTTAATGATACACTATACAAATAAATTAATATGTTTTCCAATGCAACATGAAAACCAGAAACAACTTCACATTAACTAATAAACAGATAAGTCTCTACTGTATACCGAAGTGTCAAAACCATGGTATCTGGTGGAAATTTTCACGATAAAAATCCTGTTTTGTTAACAATAAGATTACTAAGCCAGAAAATATATCAAACCCTGGCATAAAATATATATCTAAGTATTCACAAGAGGGATAATGTCTAAATACTAACTTCTGGTTCGTTCATCTATCAAAACCTGAGCTATAGGACCCAAAGGGGCACTCTATAGTCATTTAGTTACCAGTTAAATTGATAGTAAAGTAAATTGTGCAATCAGGAGTGATTTCTTAGCAGATATAATTCCCATTTAGTATTCTCTTATGGTGTAAAATATAAGTCAAACAACAGTCATCTGTAAATATTTATCACTTAATATATTCTTTCAATGGTTTTAAGTGACTGATTGAAGTAAGACCCATACAGCTGAGGTCAATAGGTATCAACCCTGTTTGGAGAGGTCAGTAGCCAACAACCTTTATTATTCAGCCTAATATATTTTTTTCTAATTACTAATGATGAACAAGTTACAAAGTTAAGCAATAAGCCTATGCACTATAAGTTTATGATAAGGAACAGCAATAAAAGCCCTGTTCCATTGCTTGGACTTTCGTAAGATTCAAGAATGGATCCATCATATCCCTTCCTTTATATTAGAAGTTACAAAAAAAATTGTTTTTTTGAAGAAAAGAAAATTGCAAGACCGCATGTGTATGGAAGGCAAAGATGTGCAGATTAAAAATTATCTGTCCTTTTGTCAAATACAAGTATTGTAACTTCACTACACGTTTCTTGTTGTGGACAAATTAACAACTCGTCACAGAAAAATTCAATAGAATTTATCCAAATATCCTGCTTTGCTACTTATACCAAAATTCATCTTCACATAAGGCTCTGCTAAGATATAGTAACTTTCCTTCAAAGTCTCAATAATGGAAAAATGTTTAATATGAGAGTCCACACCAGCCATATTAATGACTCTCCAGAGATTAAAAATATCACTTTCAAATGTTAATAATAAGAGAAAAACTAGAATTCTTATGATGTAATTAGTTCATTAAAACCAGATGACAATTTTAAGAAAGCTCTTAATTTTGTCACTGTCACCAGGCCATGTCTGTATTGTAACCAGACACATTTTATACAAATTACAATTTATCTTATAAATCCAGATGTTGACACACCAGAACTCTGGAAAACCAGTTAAGAAATGCAGTTGCTCAAGATTTTCATAAAATACAAAATTTTGTAAGAAGTTTTTTTTCAAAAAATTGTTTTGTGATTAAGAAAACCTTTAGAAAATGTAGCCACTGAAAAGCCACACTCCAAATAAAATGATACTGAAATTTTGTAATTATTGTCACAGCATGTACTTTGTCAAATATGTGTGTGTTTAAATTAGACAAGGTTTGAATTCTTTTAAAAACTTTACTATTACCGAGGTCTTTTCAGAAATTTTTTTGTCAAACAGAACATGCACATGTATTTGTTGGTAATGACAGTCCATAGAATTACAACATCCTGTGCTGACATTTTGTCATTTATCAACTTAAAAGGTTCAATAGTTCAGCTTTTATTAGTGGTTTCATTTGAGGATTAATTCATAAATTTAAACCCTCAAATTATGATTTATAATAGAAAAATCCTCCTTCTGCAGTTAATGGAAACGAATTATTTGAAATTTGAATAGAAGGTCTGCAGGTGTCTGACAGGACTAAAAAGACTGATTTGTGACCTTTGACTCTATGCCTTTTGGGTTTGAGTCTTCAGGGACATAAGTATAATACATGAGTATCAACTAAAGAAAAAAGCTTATCCATTTTCAACCTAATCAGACACTCACAATTACTTCATCATAGAGAAGGGTCCCATTTCTAAATCAAATGAAATCTATCTAGTGTATATTAAATTTCCAATTAATATTTTTCTGTCTTGTCTTAACACCTGAGTCCCTTATATGTCAATGATAAATTATGACAAACATAGTTCAAATGCTTTCAAAATAAATTCATGTAACGCTGGATGTAGATTTTTTTCTATATGGAGCATGGGTTGACTGGTTACAATACTGGTCTACATACAATGGCTAATATTTCAGATAAATGACAATGAGGATAAAACAATAACACAATGGATCATATATAAGACAAAGGACCAAGACAGGAAATGTTTTCAATAGCATCTGGAATTTAAGTATGATAAATGGTATTCAAGGATTGTAATTACAAATGGTCCTGTAATTCCCAGTTGAGGTTTATTTTATGCCCTATGCATCCAAGGGGTCCTTTTCGAATTGGTCTCCTAATTATTGAAAGCATATTTTTGATAACTCATTGACAGTTGAAAATTCCTTTGTTTAATTCTTATTTACATATAAAATTACTTATAATGTGGGTGGGGCAATTGCTTCCCCCTTCCCCTTTACCAAGTCTCTGCATCTCTAAAAATTGTTTTTATCTACACACTGATTTCCTGAATATTACATTTTGACAAATAAAATTTTGGTGTTAAATGAAAAAGAGGTTAAATATGATACAACAATAAACCTATGATAGAAATTCTACATAGAACATTTTATTATCTTTACAATCAAGTAAAAATTTTTTTTTACTTAATAAAAAAAGTGAAGTATAAAGTTCATACATAACACAAAAACCAATCATATTTTGTCCAAAAAAAAATCTTAATATTTCCTCAATACTTTAGTATAGAATTACTGATTTATTATATCCTATCTGATAAAGAAAGTCATCATTGAGTCAAAAGATGAAATGTAACCAGCAAGACGCCAGAGTATCAAAACTGCTAATTTGTCTTTTCCTATTCTCAAACCAGATGCACTGCTACAAATCATTTTAAAATCTGTAATATTTTTTTTCTTGGGTTTAAAATCAATGAAGGTTACAAAAAGGCTTACAAATTATAACATTCAGTGTCTGTTTTTTTTTTTTACAAAATATGCTTATCCAAAGACCTTCCAAGTTTATGGCATAAAAAGATTTCTGCACAAATGAGTAAGTACAGTGAAACTGGAATTTCAGTATTTCAGATTACATTTTATATCCCTTCCCCAAAAAAAACTTCTGTAGGATTGTTATAAGCTAGAAATACCCTGTATCTCAAGTTTTGTTTTTTTTTGTTTTTTTGCTTTTTTCTTTGTTGTTTATTTTTCATTTTTTGTGTTTGTTGTCAATTCCTTGTTTTTTTTTGGTAACAAAATCCACTGAAGAGAAAATGGTGATTGGAATCAACAAGCACTAAATGGCCAGAGAAAATACCATTGTAAAAAATTCCAAAAAAGTTACCACAAATCATATACAGTATTCCATATTAAAAACATTCAACACTGAATCATAACAAACACTGAAAATACTGGGTTGTTGGGACAGGCACACACAGCAGTGTTAAACCTTTTTTTCATAGTATCATCAAACAGATAAAACAATACAAAGAGTTACTTTAGTACATACTTGTTAACATTAATTCAGATGTGAACGTCTGTGCAGGTATGTCTCTACTACTTCCTAAGCCTTCACACCTGTAACTACCCTCGTCAGCAGGTCTTACACGAGGAAAATACAGAGTTCCATTGGGATAAACTGTGTGTCTGTAATATAAATTATATGATTTTAATGTTTTATTGTAAAGCTTATTCTTACACTATTGAAATGTTGTAAATAAAACAGTCAAAGTTAATTTGGAAAGAAAAAATGTCAAATTTTGAAGAATTTAAGTAAGTTTTACGGAAAATAAATGCATGCTATTCCTGAAGAACTGCAGATAAGCATGGAATGCACCTTGATAACTAAATTATTCAATTGAATATGCTTTGTTAATTTGCCAAAGCTTTTTCTAAATACGATACCAGTAATATGTTTAATTAAATACCGAAACTGTATTACAATTACACAATCAGTAATTTATGTAATAACCTGATGTCCATTTCTTATAAACATAACCTGTCCAAAGATATTGAACAATCACTCTGATATGGCCAAAATAATGCTGACAAAAGGTAAAACATCAATCAATCAGATATTGAATAACATTTGGTTATCTTATCAAACAGGGGAAATATTTTACTAAAGGAATATGGCCAATGAAATTTAGGACATAAATTTATAGCAGTCACAGTTGGGCTAAATGTATGTCTAGCATATCCAACATCTCAAATCAAATTTTACAACAAACACATTGTTAATTTGTGAATGATAAATGGCAAGTGGATTTACCTTCACTTTTACTTTCAAATTCCAAAATAAAAGGTTTACTGAATACCTATTTTAATCGCAATACTTAGGTCAATAAATTTTAGAGAAAGTTACTTTACCAAAGGTTACTGTATAATTAGAGAAGGTGGTATTCTTTCATTGAACTTGGAAATTATTATGGCAATACTACAAGTTATTTTCAGGATATCAGATTAAGCCTTTTATTTTACAGGAATTGGGGAGTTGGAAGAGATTGATCTGCTCAGAAAATCAGGATGAAAACATCCTACATCCCCTATATTTGTAATGAACATATATATGTTATACCTGGAATTATTTGTAATTTTTTCATGTGTAGAAAACCAATCTATTCTGTAAGCATCTACAAAGGGACAATCTAACCAAGCTGGATCATACTTCATCACTAACAATGACCTTGTAAATTTGTCCTCTATCAAATGGGGAGTACCAGGTGCTACAAAAAAACAACAATAAAATCACTGTAAACAAGCAATAAAAAGACATGCAACTTTGATTTTATTTATTCTTTGATGTCTTTAGATGTTATATATATCAGAATGATTTTATTTCTGCTATTTCTGTATTGCCGAGACCATACAGTTATTTTTGCATGTTGGTCCATGTGGCTACCACTTTTAATGATTGCAGCATCACAGGATGAATTATAAAATTAACTTTAAACAAAGACATTGTTCACACAATACTGATATAAATTCCTTTGAGACCTTCAGATTCATTCACAAACACTTCATCTGTAATGTATTTTATTCCTAAATTATGTGCCCATTAAAAAATGTGTGATGTCAATTACAGCTTGTTTGTAACCACCACAAAGAACAAATTACATAATTCTTAGCTTTTCACTAAGACTAAATGACAATATAGTGGATACTTAATTTCAGGTTAAAACCTACAACATAGGATGTAAAACTTTGCAGATAGGATGTAAATTTTTTACATTCTGAACACATTAAAAGGACAGAAGCTTTGTTGATTTTCTGTTTATGAGAAAATAGCTTTTATCAATTCAGAACTTGAAAATTTTCAAGAATTACAGACCTTTTATACATCCTGCATAAACTATTCACTAAGTAGGTATTAATTTTTTCTTGTTAAATGAAAAGGAGGCACAAGTTTACAACACATGTGATCTGAAGTTACTTCAAAGGCATAAACTTAATCAAACACACCTCAGTTAACTCCCATGAATGTATAAAACTCTAACAGAGGGTGAACTGTACAGAGCAATATTATTTTATGACTGTATTGGTATAATAACCAAGAAAAAACCCATCTTATTGTGGCAGTTAAATCTTGTATTTTACCTGACTTTAATTACACATGCAAAGAACCAATTACATACTGTCTACATGTTTTGGTACTTTATGGTAATGCATTTGCATGGTAACTACTTCAAAATGTCCTTGATTAAAAATAACAATAAATATCTGATCTGGGCTTGTATAGCCAAATGTCATCAATTAATGGGACACCTGAACTTTGTTTGCAATAAAATATAAAACACCAGAATAATATATAATTTTCTGCTAAATTTAGATAAAATATGTATGATTATACAGCAAAAAATATAAATGGGATAAAATATTACACACTTGTGGCAAGTCTAGCAACTGAAGGTCAGCTGTAATAAACAAGTTTTCCCCCTAATTACAGCAATTAGTGGGAACTAAAATCCAATATTACTAGGACAAGAGGTAACAGATTAGTTCTATTCAATATACAAGTAGTTCTGAAGTCACGGAAAATCAGTGCCATCAATGCATCAGATCCCTAACCATCATGTTTTCATTATTACAATAAACACATAATAAAATGCACTTGAAACAATCAACTGTACTTTTTTTCAAAAAATGACACTGATTACTTATTGTTGGCATGTATTAAACACAGGAAATTATTCTCATTATTACAAAGCTTCAAACTTTTAAAATAACATTTTTGGTAGCCTTGTAAACCCTATACATATCTGAGCTGTGATTGTTTCAATGTTAGTATACTCATCTTAACTGTCAGAGATCCTTAGTTCTTGATGTGCCTTAGGAATAAGTCTATAGTTTGTTTTGTAGAAACAATTTTGCCATTAATGTCTAAGACATATACTGGCTTTATTCACCACAAAATAAAAATTGATGTCAATGTGGTTGAAACCCATTGTTTTTTATATAAAAAATATTTTTTTCTGTTAACGTATTTGCCACATACTGCTTTTATCAGTACAAACACCAACTTTACTCTCAAAGTATTTTCCATCCGTAGAAAATCCATTTTTTTTCTGTCATTGTGTTTCCTACCTACCTGGTTTATCAATAAAAATTCAATGTTTGCTGTCAATACTGCTACTTCCCTGGTTTCTTCATTAGAAAGTCCACTGTTTACGTCTTATCTAAGTAAGCTTGGACACAGAACACTTTAATGTTAATAATCTGATACATTTAGAGTTTATTCAAATTAAAATGAACTTTGATGTCAAATGTCTTACCTACAACTTATTCAGATTGCTGTCAATAATCTCTACTACATACCTGGTTTATTCAGCAGAAAGTCTACTTTGCTGTCAATAGCCCCTGCCACATTCTCAGCTCTACATGAGTATATGCCATTATCTTCAGCATTTATACTACTGATTCTTACTTTGCTGCCACCATCTACTATTTTTATTCTGTCTGTATTGAACAATCTGTTAATAAAAAATAATTCTAAAATCAAATGTTATTACAGGCTACCTAAACCAAATTATATGTCTAGGTGTTACATTGTGTATGTATTGTGATTTATTAACAGAAAGAAAAAAATTTCTTTCAGATACTCAGTACTGAAGTTTAATCCTTAGTCAAAAAGCATATTCAAACACACCAAAAACTGTTTTGTAAGAGTGAGATTCATCCTATATATCGATCCATATCTGCTAAATATAACCCCTAATATTCCTCACAATTTTTAACATTTAGTGTTAATTTTCAAAAGCTCACCCATAAACTAAAACAAGAATAATTTCACCCTTAAACATACGTGTATGATTTTTGCATGAAAGGTCCTCTCTATATACAATGAATTGCTTTTCATACGTTTGCACAAGAACATTTTTTTTCATTTACTTGAACTTAAATAAATTTGAAGCTATTAACAAATCCATTAAAGCTGCTTTCATATGAATTTAAAGAGTTGCTATAACAGAGATTACATAAGCTGGTGTACTAATGATAATGATTTTGTTATTCTCATTAAAATGGCTGACTTTTTGACATTAGAAAACATCATAAATATAGCAATTCCAATACACCTGAAAATAATTATTACTAGAAAATGATATATAAACAGCCAAACTAAAAAATAACATGTTGTGACTGCAAATAATCAATTATATTTTTTTCTTATCAGGGTAAAATAAACTTTAATTGCAGCCCAGATCTGTTATGACAGAAAGAGAAATTAAACGCTAGACTGTAATTATTCCTAATTACTTCTTTGCATTACTGAAACCCAATTTTACTCTAAACATTTCCTGCTCATTAATTAAATTTGTCTGCAACATTTTAGTTGCCAATATGAGAAGCCAAGTACATACGTCAACAAATTCTGTTTTTATACATTATCATATGAAATAGTAAGATTAATCATGTGAGGTTTTTTTTATTGATGATTTTCCTTTAAAAATGAACAAAAAATTATCTTGAAATATATACTATTGGTAATACATGTTGGTGTTACGTTACCTACTAGTTATAATGTTATAACATCAGAAGTCAAAATTACATTTAATTTCACTGTCTAAAAAACTATCAATAAATCAAAAAACTTAAAAGCATAACTGAACATTTTTCATGAACTATTTTGAAGCTGATTTTTTCCTTTAATCATTGGTATTAATTTCAAAGGTAAATAGGTATAATTCAATAAAGCTGACTGATGTTAAAAAAATCTTTTAAATCAAATAGCAGAAAATATATTTAAGAACCTAATCTGATTTAAAATATCTTTTAGGTAACAACTTAGATCATTTTCTTGTGTTTGAACACAGTAATAGTGAAGTGTAGACACACCAATATGTCTTGACACCTATAAAGGAAATTGTTTGAAAAACATGTATTTCAAGTACAATGCATTATTGAACAAGGCTTTGTAGCAGAGCATATTCCATGACAATTACTTCTGAATACCCCAGGGTGTCCGAGTTAATTAAGGTATCCAGACCATAAATGACCACGTGATTATTCAAAAGTTCCCGGATGTTCTATACAACGCAATTGAAATAACCTCGGTAATTACCGGCAAACTTCGGAAATGCCAATATAACTAACTTATTTTACAGACTCTGCATATAAGCCACAAAGTGTGTTTCAACTTGAGAAAAATATATATACAAAATTCCAGCTTTAAATTGTTTGGTTCAGCCATTCATGGTCAAAAAGAGATACCAGTTTTCGATCATGATCTATTATGGTCCGGATACCTTAAAAGTTTTATTGTCCAATATTATACCTAATATATAGTTATATATATATGAACTCAAGAAATATTACAATGTAACACGTTATTGCTACTATAGAGGAAGTGTATATATATATATCATGCCTTAAATGTAGCAAATTTGCGAAAATGAAATATGGCCCAAAAAATGAACCCTTTAATGACAGCAACCATGCTAGCATGAAAAAGATTTAGAAGAACTATTTGTTGCCACAACACCTTCTTCTTCTATCTCCTAAACTTTATTGCTTGATACAATTTCATTTACAAGATAACAAAAAATTCTGACTTTTCCTACCTCCCCACACAAAGAAAACACTGGTTCAGCTACTGGTGATGTAACTATACCATTGCTAAATGCAAAGGCTGGTGTATATTAACACAAAAACATAATCCTTCCTATTAAATTATCAATTTAATAACTGATCACACAAAATCTTTTGAAAAAATAACTCTTATAATTCTTTTATGCACTATTTGTAGTTATACCTAATTAATATGAATCAGGTATGCAACTAATTTGTTACCTGTATGTAATTAATTTGATACTATTATAGTGTTATTAAATGGGTATTTTTATATAAAGTCTGTATTATGTCCGAGTCAGTCGTATTGGGTCGAGGTCATCTGTACAGGCCCGAGCCAATACCGAGGGCCTACATAGCTGATCAAGACCCAATACAACTGTATGAGGACTTAATACAGGCTTTATATAAAAATACCCATTTTATGACACCTTTATTAACTAATGACTTAAAATTACAGTACTTTAATTAACCAATGGCTTAAAATACATTATAAATTGTCTATTTAATACAATCCCATGTGTCTGAAACAGGTCATTAATACAGGTTTTATACAGAAAACCGAACTGGTCATTGATACAGGTCAAATACAGAAAATTCTGTATTAGACCTGTATTAATGACCAGTTCCAGTTTTGTATTAACTGGACAGTTTTTACTGTATTTCAACACATTAGTTAATAAAAGTACATAATAACGTCTTGATACTGGTATGAAATTATTTTTACACAGTTATGCCATTTATCTGATACAGGCATTGATTAAACTGATACAGGCGTATGATTAACTCCCTACAATTGTATGAAATTAATTTGATACAGGTCTGTAATTAATCTAATACACGTCTTAATTACTACTTAATTAATGCAATATAATTACTGTCTTACATTTATGCAATTCATTTGAGATTTATTTTTCAAAATTAATTTCAATCCATCACTTTTAATTAAAATTAAAATTTTGTAAATTGGTACTTAATTAACAGAATAATTAACTACTAACAAATGTAAATGGACATTATAGATTAATGTGTATGAGAGGTTCTGGACAATATCAATATCCTGACTTGACATAAGATACATACAGTATGTTTAGAATTGTCTACATATTTAGACTCTGGTTCATGTTGTATTACAGTTTTACTTTTTCTCTCTCATCAACTTCCAATAATAATATAGAATCTGATAGGAAATGTATCCCGTGGAGTGATTATATAGCTCCAATTATATAATAAACACTGTATACATATGGCTATCGACCAGTACTGTTTCTATAAATTCTCTATAAATGAAGTTATAGAAATGTCTGATCAGACACTATCAGGACTTAACATGTTTTTAAAGGGCTTATTATTTCCTTTCTGTTCCAAACTGGTGTTTTAAATCAAGGCAAAATGAAGATAAAAAATAATAGCTTTCCTGTTTAAACCTTTATATTTAGCACAAATCATACTTGATGCTTTTTAGGGAAATTTCTATTGATCTTATATATTACTCAAAAGAAAGTATCAAATTAAGCCAGTTGTGACAATTATACAAAATGCCAAGAATCTTAATCTATTTCTGTTACCATAGAAAGATTCCTATGAAAACATATGAAAAAATATTGAATTATCAGCAATATTATGATAAATACATGGATAAAAAATAACAAGCAGACAGAAAAATGTTTATGTGTTGATGACTTATTGTGACATTCCATATTCCACCTCTGTGAAAAATGTCTTCTTTACTAAAATAATTTGTCATAAGATAATGGCTTGATGAGTTATAGGAATACGTAGGTGACAAGTCTATGACAATTTTCATCTGTCTGTTGTATTAGCCGTGTTTTCTGTATAGTAAGAAATGAAATATAAATTGCAGAGTGTGTATATAGCTAAAGGAGTCAGCTTCCAGATTAGAAAATATTGTGATGACATTTTAAAATCATCTCACAAAACGAAATTTGCCTGAATTTTTCTGCAAAGGAACAATTTTCAGTACACTTATTTTTACTAATATTTGACCACAGATAATTCCAATTACTGTACATGCCTTTAATTTATAAAATAATTAATCAAGTAAACATTAAAATTAAAATTTTATTTTATTGCTGCCATGTTTTGTGTTTTGGAATGTTGTATTTAATATATAGGACTAATCCTAGATAAAGTTGACGACTTACTGAAAAAGTTAAGACAGCCAACAAAGAATGGCACTGACAACCAAAACTTATTCAACTCATTAATAAGTAATTTAGAGTATATGTAATTAAAGAATCATCCAGAATGGTTTGAAGCCAATAAAAATAATTTCATGCTTGATGAGGTGACAGTAGGAAGGATGGCACCAATCCATGTGAAATGACTCTACCATACCAGGTCTATAGAGTGTAAAGTTTGTTTTATCTGTTATATCTACTTCAAAGTAAATATATAAACTTTATCTTCACATCAATTAAACATATCTTTTACATTTATTTAAACAGATTAGTTTTATGCTTACCTCATGACAAGGTTAGAAAAACATTTCATTTAACTTAGAAATCATTACTGAACAAGTTTTACAAATATAAGTTGCATTTGTTTCACTGTGGACAAGGTCAGATAAGTAGTTCATATAATAAGGAAATCATTACTTTTTTTTGAAGAACAACAGTTTTAAAAATAGAAGGTGCACTTGATTCCATTAATTCTTTTTAACATACATGTTTGGGATCACAGTGACAGATAACTTTCAAATGTAACATCTTTTTAATGAACCTATTTTATACAACCAGAAACCTTTACATCAAAGTTTAGTGAAATTTGGAGAGTTTAAGTTCAATGAAATGTGCACATGTTGTCCCGCCAATATTGTGTGATAGCATTATTATTATGATCAAAGCCAATTCTTCCAACTAGCCATACTGGTGTATTATATTTACAATAACATTTGTCACTTATAAAGACCAACAAAAACATGAAAAGAAAACACAAAGAGAAACAAAGGATGAGAAATGATCTATCATTAATTACATTTATAATGACTATAATTAGGACAAATAGAGCCAGAATCAACATTCATTTAGGATGTCCTAACAGAAAGACATGTGTTGTATAGAACTGTCAGAGCCAACATTCATTTAGGATGTCCTAACAGAAAGACATGTGTTGTATAGAACTGTCAGAGCCAACATTCATTTAGGATGTCCTAACAGAAAGGCATGTGTTGTATAGAACTGTCAGAGCCAAAATTCATTTAGGATGTCCTAACAGAAAGGCATGTGTTGTACAGAACTGTCAGAGCCAACATTCATTTAGGATGTCCTAACAGAAAGACATGTGTTGTATAGAACTGTCAGAGCCAACATTCATTTAGGATGTCCTAACAGAAAGGCATGTGTTGTATAGAACTGTCAGAGCCAACATTCATTTAGGATGTCCTAACAGAAAGACATGTGTTGTATAGAACTGTCAGAGCCAACATTCATTTAGGATGTCCTAACAGAAAGGCATGTGTTGTATAGAACTGTCAGAGCCAACATTCATTTAGGATGTCCTAACAGAAAGACATGTGTTGTACAGAACTGTCAGAGCCAACATTCATTTAGGATGTCCTAACAGAAAGACATGTGTTGTACAGAACTGTCAGAGCCAACATTCATTTAGGATGTCCTAACAGAAAGACATGTGTTGTATAGAACTGTCAGAGCCAACATTCATTTAGGATGTCCTAACAGAAAGGCATGTGTTGTATAGAACTGTCAGAGCCAACATTCATTTAGGATGTCCTAACAGAAAGGCATGTGTTGTATAGAACTGTCAGAGCCAACATTCATTTAGGATGTCCTAACAGAAAGGCATGTGTTGTATAGAACTGTCAGAGCCAACATTCATTTAGGATGTCCTAACAGAAAGACATGTGTTGTATAGAACTGTCAGAGCCAACATTCATTTAGGATGTCCTAACAGAAAGACATGTGTTGTATAGAACTGTCAGAGCCAAAATTCATTTAGGATGTCCTAACAGAAAGGCATGTGTTGTATAGAACTGTCAGAGCCAACATTCATTTAGGATGTCCTAACAGAAAGACATGTGTTGTATAGAACTGTCAGAGCCAACATTCATTTAGGATGTCCTAACAGAAAGACATGTGTTGTATAGAACTGTCAGAGCCAACATTCATTTAGGATGTCCTAACAGAAAGGCATGTGTTGTATAGAACTGTCAGAGCCAACATTCATTTAGGATGTCCTAACAGAAAGGCATGTGTTGTATAGAACTGTCAGAGCCAACATTCATTTAGGATGTCCTAACAGAAAGGCATGTGTTGTATAGAACTGTCAGAGCCAACATTCATTTAGGATGTCCTAACAGAAAGACATGTGTTGTACAGAACTGTCAGAGCCAACATTCATTTAGGATGTCCTAACAGAAAGGCATGTGTTGTATAGAACTGTCAGAGCCAACATTCATTTAGGATGTCCTAACAGAAAGGCATGTGTTGTATAGAACTGTCAGAGCCAACATTCATTTAGGATGTCCTAACAGAAAGGCATGTGTTGTATAGAACTGTCAGAGCCAACATTCATTTAGGATGTCCTAACAGAAAGACATGTGTTGTATAGAACTGTCAGAGCCAACATTCATTTAGGATGTCCTAACAGAAAGACATGTGTTGTATAGAACTGTCAGAGCCAACATTCATTTAGGATGTCCTAACAGAAAGACATGTGTTGTATAGAACTGTCAGAGCCAACATTCATTTAGGATGTCCTAACAGAAAGGCATGTGTTGTATAGAACTGTCAGAGCCAACATTCATTTAGGATGTCCTAACAGAAAGGCATGTGTTGTATAGAACTGTCAGAGCCAACATTCATTTAGGATGTCCTAACAGAAAGGCATGTGTTGTATAGAACTGTCAGAGCCAACATTCATTTAGGATGTCCTAACAGAAAGACATGTGTTGTACAGAACTGTCAGAGCCAACATTCATTTAGGATGTCCTAACAGAAAGGCATGTGTTGTATAGAACTGTCAGAGCCAACATTCATTTAGGATGTCCTAACAGAAAGACATGTGTTGTATAGAACTGTCAGAGCCAACATTCATTTAGGATGTCCTAACAGAAAGGCATGTGTTGTATAGAACTGTCAGAGCCAACATTCATTTAGGATGTCCTAACAGAAAGGCATGTGTTGTACAGAACTGTCAGAGCCAACATTCATTTAGGATGTCCTAACAGAAAGGCATGTGTTGTATAGAACTGTCAGAGCCAACATTCATTTAGGATGTCCTAACAGAAAGGCATGTGTTGTATAGAACTGTCAGAGCCAACATTCATTTAGGATGTCCTAACAGAAAGGCATGTGTTGTATAGAACTGTCAGAGCCAACATTCATTTAGGATGTCCTAACAGAAAGGCATGTGTTGTATAGAACTGTCAGAGCCAACATTCATTTAGGATGTCCTAACAGAAAGACATGTGTTGTACAGAACTGTCAGAGCCAACATTCATTTAGGATGTCCTAACAGAAAGGCATGTGTTGTATAGAACTGTCAGAGCCAACATTCATTTAGGATGTCCTAACAGAAAGACATGTGTTGTATAGAACTGTCAGAGCCAACATTCATTTAGGATGTCCTAACAGAAAGACATGTGTTGTATAGAACTGTCAGAGCCAACATTCATTTAGGATGTCCTAACAGAAAGACATGTGTTGTATAGAACTGTCAGAGCCAACATTCATTTAGGATGTCCTAACAGAAAGGCATGTGTTGTATAGAACTGTCAGAGCCAACATTCATTTAGGATGTCCTAACAGAAAGGCATGTGTTGTATAGAACTGTCAGAGCCAACATTCATTTAGGATGTCCTAACAGAAAGGCATGTGTTGTATAGAACTGTCAGAGCCAACATTCATTTAGGATGTCCTAACAGAAAGACATGTGTTGTACAGAACTGTCAGAGCCAACATTCATTTAGGATGTCCTAACAGAAAGGCATGTGTTGTATAGAACTGTCAGAGCCAACATTCATTTAGGATGTCCTAACAGAAAGACATGTGTTGTATAGAACTGTCAGAGCCAACATTCATTTAGGATGTCCTAACAGAAAGACATGTGTTGTATAGAACTGTCAGAGCCAACATTCATTTAGGATGTCCTAACAGAAAGACATGTGTTGTATAGAACTGTCAGAGCCAACATTCATTTAGGATGTCCTAACAGAAAGGCATGTGTTGTATAGAACTGTCAGAGCCAACATTCATTTAGGATGTCCTAACAGAAAGACATGTGTTGTACAGAACTGTCAGAGCCAACATTCATTTAGGATGTCCTAACAGAAAGGCATGTGTTGTATAGAACTGTCAGAGCCAACATTCATTTAGGATGTCCTAACAGAAAGGCATGTGTTGTATAGAACTGTCAGAGCCAACATTCATTTAGGATGTCCTAACAGAAAGGCATGTGTTGTATAGAACTGTCAGAGCCAAAATTCATTTAGGATGTCCTAACAGAAAGGCATGTGTTGTACAGAACTGTCATTTACAGCTGAATGAAAAAAGTCAAATCAATGTCACAGGAACATAACAAGAGATCAGATTAGTATTTATGTACATAAATACATGTATATATCTTATGGGTGTCTCTTGACTCTATACCAAATAATCCACAAGCTCTTTTCTTGTTGACAGAATTATTTATCAATATATTGGCATAGATGATTTTTAAGGTGCCATATTTTGCTTATACATAAACCAATCCAACTTTCCTCCCTTTATATTATTTACTGGTAGTCAACTTTTATTAGACTCTTTTTTATGCAGTGTTTGCTTTTGGTAATTGCCAATGTTTTGTTTGCAGTATGTCAACTTTATTGCCATATAAATCAAAAATAATTTGTGACCAGGTGTGTAAAAAAGGACTTTATAACAAAGAACGTGTACTTCTACTTGGTCAAAGCAACTGATGAAATTCCATCTAGAAAGATATTCATTCCTGATATTAAAATTCGGTATTTATGTTTTCATTGCTTTAAATATTTGGGATTTAAGACATATACCTTGTATCCATTTATTTTTACAATGCTAGTAATAATACCTTATTATCTGAACATATGTAAATCCACATGCATCAATATGAAAGATGTGCACATGTGACCTCGGACATGTATCAGGTACAGAATATTACAAGCACATGCTTTTAATCTTGAAATATCTAAATTTGTCAAAAACAAATCCCTTACAATCTTAGTATTGTACTTAGAAACATGCATGTGCCAACCTTTATTTTCATAGCTTTATAATAATTACAGAAGAAAGCCAATATTTCTTAATAGAACATATTGTAATCTTGATAGCACACATTTCTGGAACATGTTGGTATGCCTTTACTGCAAGTGTGTACTAACAATATGTAAGATGATTTAACTCAGTCAGACTTGAATTCTAGCAATTTTGATGTGATGTATAGTTACTGTCAGGTTAAGGAAAAAGACATTTATAAAACAGACATACAATCATATAGAAGCAGTGATAATGGCTGAATACATTTCTAGAAACACATATTTTATACCTTTACCAAACAGCTGGAGTCAAAAAATATCCGTAAGTAAATCTTTATTAATGTGCTCTAATCCATATTTATTTAAACATATTTCAAACCCCATATTTTGAAATTTTGGAAGATGAAGATTTTCGTAAGAGCAAATTGTCTAGACATTCACAAATATTATAAATACAACAAAAAGTACATGGTATTGAGCTATACTTCTAATTCCTTTCTACATTAGATACCATAAAACTAGAAAATCAAATTTAAAAATTTGGACAGAATTTACATTTTAGGAAGTCAAAGATAAGTTAACCAATTTTTGCTTTGTTAATTACTTTGAGGGGTCAAAGAGAATCAAACCACTTGTACTGCAGTAATTTCTTAGGTGCCTACATTTCTGTCAACTGGAGATAGGGCAGGGAAAATGGTGAGGCGTATTTTGGAGTGGGTAAAAATAAATTTACTGAAAGATATCTCAAAATGACCTAATGTTCACACTTAAACTCACAGCTATGATCCTATTTAAACTCCTCCAGATTCCACAGTTCTCATAGCTTATCATAACCATAATCTACATGTAAGTGCTAAACTCTGTACATCATTATAACAGTTAAAGATGGCAGCCTGACAAATTAGCTCCATTATGGTGATTTAGCCAACATCCATACAGCTGTGTACCCAATGTCACTGTTTACATATATGTTTAAATGTTAAACAGGGTTTATCAATAAAATGTCAGTTTTCGATGGATTCCATACTTAATACCTTTTAAAAAATATTCTGGCAACTAATTTATAAAAAGTTCTTTCATTCCAGAAGTATAATATACAGATTATTGAAACATCATGCATCACCATAAAACTATTTTTTCACAAGATCAGAAATCATGTATTGGTTATACAGTATGGTCACAGTGACACCATGATTTTCCAGTCAACAAGTGGACACCACTGAAAATCCTTAAGTTTCCTTGACGACTCAAAATTGGTGGTACCAACTCAAATCCATGGAAACCATTAATGTTTGATTTTCTTTTCATTCAAAACCCAACAATTTTTACTGGAAACCAGTGGAAAGGATTTATTAACCTATTGAATTATATTTATACGATTCTAATAAACATATATCTGTTTTCTTATTAACCAGTGTATTTTATTATGTATTCTGTATGAAATTATACGAAAATATTTTATTTCTAATTTGTTTTTTTCCCCCGAAATACTGACTGTCAAAAAAATGTCCACTCAAATTTTGAATGGGCATTCTGTCATTTGAGTGAAGTCCATTAATTTTGAGTGAGCATCATACATTTTGAGTGGAGTATTCTAATTGTCGTCCACAGGTTTCCACTTCCATGCAGAAAGCAGTAAAGATCACAGTTCCATCCTGACTGTACTGTATAAAAATAACAGAATTTGAATAAAATCTTCAGCCACATTATTATAGCCAGTCTTACTGAATAAATGTAAAAAGCACTGACACATTTGTATAATATTATTTAGAATTCTTTAGATTATATTGCTGTTATGAATTTTATTAAATTTAAACAAAGGAATGTGAGTTATGTTTAATATTAACAACGTATAAATTTCCCATGATGCCTTAGACCAATACCAGGCAGAATCATGGGAATTCGCGTTGTTTGGAATTCAGTTCCATAAAGTGAAAGCAAACAAGAGATAATCTATCTGATGCTGATTGTGTTTGACTATAGAACATGTACTATAATGTACAAGATTAGACTAGTTAACAATCAATACATTGTTCTCACTAGTGACCACTAAACCTTTCACCATACTCAGGTTTGGGGTATAATTCAATTATCAACAATAGATTGTACTGGCTTGGGAATGTCAGAAGTCATACATTTTGCGATGAAGTTTACATTAAGTATATAATTTTCTCAGGTTATAGATATTTTCTGTCAAACTTTCCCATAAATCATGATAAATAACAAAATTGGCAATGACCTGTGTGGTCAGGCAGTTGAAATCCCATCAGGTAGGTACCAGGAAATGTATTTTTTGATTAAAAACTACTTGAGAACAAGCCATTTCTGGTACCAATTTCTTTAGGCATACCCTGGTGACATACCAACATATGCATAAATATACCAATGTTTCTTATTTTTAACTGTAATCAAAGCAGGATTTTAGCCCAGGAATTTGAAATATTTATAGGAGAGGCTGTTTGGGCAAATAGATTTATTGGTAGCTGAGAAAATGTATATAATTGTAGAGAACTACATTCATATTAAAATATTGTTCTTCATTCAATAAAGCTGGTCCAATTTAAATTGAACAAGCATTCCCCTACCAGTATGAGCTGTGAGAGACTCTTACACACCAAATGCTCAGTGGCTATGTGAATTGGACACAGACGTGTGTACAGAGCCTAAAACTATTTTTGCAAGGAGTATACAATAATTACACGATCAGCCTGAAACTCAAACTTGATCTGTAGTTCATCATTATAAGCTTACATGCCAAAAATAAGATCAACTGGTAAAACGGTTTGCAAAAAATCATTGAAAACTAATAATTTGGCAATAATTACCATTTCCAAGGGCAATAACTCTAACAATCATTATCCGATCACTATGAAACTCAAAATTGACCTGTAACTCATCATTATAAACTCACATACCAAAAACAAGATCAGTTAGTAAAAGGGTTTGTGAAAAATGTCTGGAAAAACTATTATTTTGGCAATAATTCCTATTTCCAATGGCAGTAACTCTCACAATAATTATCCGATCAGCGTGAAACTCAAAATTGATCTGAAACTCATCATTACAAAGTGACGTACCAAAAATAAGATCACTTGGTTAAACGGTTCCAAAAAAAGTCTGGAAAACTGTAGTGTTACATGACGGATTGACTGACACACAGACTGACAGACGGAGGGAGTGCAAACCTGTAATCCGCTTTAGCGTTGCTGGTAGGCGACTAAAAAGAACTTCTGATATTAAATGATTGTCTTTGGTTTTCTTTACATTTTGAATTCTTCTCATACATGTTGCAGGCCAATCAGATACTCCAAATTTTGATATTAAGAAATTTGTGCCTATATATATTTATTAATGATCGTAAATAACGAGAATTTTATTATATTTGAATATATGAATATTTGTTAAGGCCTTAAAATACAGATATATCTGCATTAATTAAAAAAAAGCATGAATTTCACTTTGGAAAAGAAACATTTTTTTTTTATTTTTACTATTTCAAATGATATAAGTATTGGATATACCCCTAAAAAGTGCAAACAATATTTAATTCATGAAAATATAATGGCTGTAGCATTCTCCTTGTTACATGAAATTTATTGCTAATCAAGTATGAAAACTGTTGATAGACTTGTGTTGGATAGGGAGGGGGTTATCATTTTAACTGGCAGTTCACAGTGCAATAGTCAATATTAGTGCAGTTTTATCAGCCATCAATCATATGATGACTAGCCATTGGAATATACTCATTCATATAAACAACCCACTTTATCATAAAAATTGATATAATGGCCTTAAATATGTGTGGTCAAGTGCTTCAAACTGACCCTTATAACATCTGACTAAGCAATCTTATTTAGTACTTAATATATATATTTGGTTTTGTTGTTTTCCTGCTTATTGTTTAATATTTTACTGTATGAAATTTTAGGTGACTATAATGTATATTTTACACCCCACACAAAAAAACTTTGCAGGAGGGGGTTAAATACTATATAGGAATCCATCTGTACATAAAATCTGTGACCAAAACTTCTATACAATCAGGTGGAACTCAATTAAACTTGTAACAGAGTTAATTTCTGTCTGAGGGAGAGATAATATAACTTCTACATTTATTCAATTCATCATATGACTGAAACTTTTTTTAAACCATCAGATATTTCAGAATAGGGGTATAACTTTTTGAGCTTACTCACTACAGTACCTCAAATTTGACACAGTATTTTAAGGATATATAGATTTTATATAGTGATGGTGGTGTAAATTATTAACCTTTTCCATATATTTTAATCTTTAATTGAGATGCTGTCTGATTGACACATACCCAAAATCCTTTCATTCCCTTTTCATTACAAAACTACAGGCATCAACAAAGATATCAACATGTAAAATTTGACAGCAATTGATAAAATCAAAAAGCCTCTCAGAACCCATGTTCATTATCTTATTGAAGAAAGAATTTAATATCAAATGTAAGGAATGGTAGCTTTCAAATCAACAAGAAACATTTCCAACTTTCCATTTTCTCTGATTAAATACAACATGTACACACCAATCCATTACTCCAACAAAAATTAACCCTATTTTACCAATCAATATTCAATATTGCCCTGTCTAATCTTGATGTGTTTATGAGTTTCACCAATTCCGTTTTAGTTTTGCGCCATTTAGTCAACCATTAGTTTCCTTGTTGATCACTTTTATACTCTAATCTTACTACAGAGTGCAAAAATCTCACAGACATAAAACACAAACAGCCCTATCATTGATTTTAAATAGGTAACTAGAAAATTATCACAATATTTCATGCAAATTTGATATAAATTCATCTTTCTCTGCTCATAAAGAAAACATTTTATAACCTAGAACACATTAAAACACCATATTATAGCAGTCTTTTTATAGTATATCTAAGTGTAGCAGAAATCTGATCTACCTTAATCATTACCTGAAGTTCTCACATAAAAATTTATACACATTTAAAATGTGTCTATAGGTTAGAAAGTGTTTCATGTAAAATTTATATTTGTTTCTTACTTTGTGTGTGATCTCATGCCAAACACACTTCTTACTGCTATTTATTGTCAAACAAAAAATTATTGTTTGTGTTCAAACACTGAAAGGGTCCAAAAAAGCAGTTTCGGTTTCAGGTCAGTTTCAATAATGGAAATTCTTACATATTAAAAATAAACCCAAAACAACCATTGAATAAAATACTGATTGATTTTTTTAACATTGTGATTATAAAACTGAATGTATAAAGGATATGTATCATTGTTGTATTAAGAAACATTGAAAATGAGGGGCAGTGGGACAACTGGAGGGATAACCTGTATTATTGTCATAAACTGTAAAAAGGGACTTCATCCCATCAAATCAGTGTATTAAATAGATTTACAAATGTAGTGTATATCATGTGTCTTTCAATTCAATGTTCTAAGCAATATCTTTAATTTGGCACAGAAAATTTGATATAAGGTTTTTTTTTTACAAAACTACAAAAATTGATGATTTTGCCAATGCTTAAAATTATGATGAGCAATGACATCTAAAAACTTCTCATTTGTAATTAGTCTATCATAAAATTAGTATTGACAATATAAATACTACACATATGTATATATATATATACATAGTATGAAATCACAGTATATAACATTATAAATTTTAGGTAAGTTTAAATATTGTGCTGCGAGTAATAGTATAGCTAGGACTACGGCCAGCAGATTGAAGGATGACAGCAGCTCCAATTTCTCTACTCTCTGGAGAGAAAACCCTTTTGTTCCTGTCTCAATTACTCCATTATCTTGTCCTGACATAATAATTTCACAATCACACTATTTTAAGACTATGTTAAAATACATATGACCTTTTGAATGTAATCAATAAAACAAAAATTCCAACTCTGCTATTTAATCAGATCAGTGTTCTGATACCATACTGGTACATGGACTAGGCTATAATCTGACGAATACACTTTAATATTCAGAAAAGATGACATTTATTTTCCATGATTTATAAAGTTTGTCTCAAGGGACTAATTAATATCAAATTCTGTTAATTCTCCAGTAAAGTGCATTCAATTCAATTCCTACCTGAATTTGTTGTGGTACCACAAATAGGTTGGCTCAGGGTTTCCCGTGATTTGACATTTCAGAAGTATCTCTGACCCTAAGGTAATTTCATCTGCTTTGGGTCTCTTCAACTCTACAGCTGCAGTTTCATCAATCCCTGTAAAAAGGAAAAAACTTGATTTTTTTTCTTGTTAAATAAACAAATTCAAACTCCAGCTCCTGATTATCATTGTGCTTTACAAGCAGGTGCTCTTAATATATAGCCAATTATTTTTATAACAGATAAACATGGATAAGCAAAAAAATCTAAAATACAATTTAATGATTGGGTAAATTTTCCAGACAATTACAATATTTATTTGTCTTGGATAAAAAACAGGAATAGAAAGTGTATTACACCTGCTGGTGATGCTGCAATCTGTCAAAAACCCATTTCACTCTATCTCAATGTACTGATAACTTTAAAGTAAAAATAAACTAAAACAGCAAAAATTCTTTCTTCTCAAACTGAAAACAAGCATTGGAGTTTTTAATTCGATACAGATTTGTCTTTTGGATTCAAAACAGTCTAGAGAAAACTATTTATAAAACTTTCCTGTTTTGTGGATAATTTGTACTGTCGAACATCCAAAAGACCAACAAAAACATTTGAAGTAATTAGGTTCTGAATAGTACGAGGTTCGACACTGGTAATTAAAATTTTGAGATATACACTGGTAATTAAAATTTTGAGATATACACTGGTAATTAAAATTTTGAGATATACACTGGTAATTAAAATTTTGAGATATCGAGGTTGTTATTCAAGTTCATAGTTATATTGTAGATAAATTTACTGCTTTAAAATTTATATCTTAAAAAACTACACCAAGGTTAATTTACAGTGAAACACTACCCCAATGGTTAATTTACACAAAAAAACACTACCCCAAAGATTAATTTACACAAAAAAAAACTACCCCAAAGGTTAATTTACAGTGAAACACTACTCAAAGGTTAATTTACAGTAAAATGCTAACCCAAAGGTTAATTTACAGTAAAACACCACCAAATTTTTCAGTTATCCATTTTTTTGCATCAGGGAAAACGAAATTTAAATTTAAACACACAAATAAATTTTCCACAGTGTTAACAAATTCTGAAGTCCTGCTTGATATAGATTTTTTATTTTGCCTATAGCTTGTAGGAATAACATGACAAATAATTATTAGCAAAACTTGAAGAATTAACTGTCTGAAGCTTGACTTTTGAAAAAGGAAGCTTTGGGCTATGCTTCATGGAGCCAACATCCCTTCAGACTGAACATGCCAAAAGAATAATAGGATCTAGGAGTTGGGGGTGGTCTTCACAACAGAGCCACAACCCTAGATTATTTTTATTACATTTTATAGAGTACACAAAATATTTGTGTAATCTGCTGATTTTAGTTGTAAACACAGATCAATACCAAGACAAATGGTTAACAATGCACTTTCAATAAGTGAAAGAAATATACAACATTTACTTTAATCTCTCATCTATCAACAGAAGTAATGCATAACAAAGAATTTTACTACAAACTCCTGGATCTTGTATCCTGTCAGACAACTGCAATACTGGTACATCTTTTACTTGCTAATTGACCATACAACACTTGCTGAACCAGAAGATAGGAAAATTACCACTAAACTAACAGCAAACTGATAGATTTTATACATAATATCCTTTATGTCTACAAATGTTCTAACTTCAAAAAACAAACAAACAAATAACAAATAATATTGTAAATTCTGAAATGAATGCAACCTTTATGAAAAATATTGACAGATGTGAAATATATTTTACATTTAGTAAAGAGATATAAAATTTGGTAAATGATACATTTACAAGCAATTTTTAAAATAGGATGTTTGGATTTAAATTATTAAATTGTAAAACAAAGCTGGTTTTTTATTTACCTCTAAAACCATTAAGTTTGCCTTATATAACAAAAATGTTGAAAAAATGGTCTCAATCCCAAGTATCCTGCCCCTCTTCCCCACCTCCGGGTTTGCCAAACAAATTTGTATTGAAATTTCTACCTTGTATGAAGTAATTTTAACCCTTGACAATCTGACTTCAAAGAGGAGAAAATTTTATGTCATTATTTAAAAAAAAATTTAAACATATAAAAACAATGATCTAAACTTTGACTTCAGGAGATATTTCAATTTTCTTGTTTCTTTCATCTGCAAAAAGGTAGCAGACAAAAGTAAAGAAACACCAGATGCAACTCACATATTTTCAAGTATAATTGCATAAGTTACAAAAAATAATCAGGTGAATATATTATCAGTAGTCTATGAAATACAAATGTCATATATATTCTAATTACAATATTTGATATGCAGGAATATAACCTAAAAGTACATCTGTAGTTTCTTAATCAGTTTCAAATTTATGATCCCTGAGACTTTTGTTTAAATACATCTAAATGATATCTAGTTTTTTTACCATTATAAAAAGACCACAAAAGGTATAATTTACATCTCAAACAATTGGTAGGTCGGAATGAATTAATCTTCTGTGAAATCTTGTAACAGTGGTATTATAATACTGGGTTATAATATCACTGACATGTGTATTATATACAATTTATCTCCAAATGGCCATCTAACAAGATAGCTTGTCATGCAACCCTATCATTATCTTCTGCTGGCCTTTCATACCACAAGGACTTCTACATAACTATATGTAAACGCTGCACTTCTAATTTCCTGTTCGTTAAGATTTACCTTACTAATTACAGGTATTGATTTTCATAGAAAATGAAATTAGAGAAGTGACAGAACTATTTTCTTCTATCTCGGATTCAGCTTAATATTGTACAATTTCTTCAAAATATAGCAGCTGGCATGGAGAAAAAAACACTTTTTTAATTAGATATCAATATATTGGAATAAATGTGACACGACTTAAATTACTTGGGATAAAATATTTAAACATCTAAAATATGAAAAAGGTTCAATGTTTTTATTTCAATCTGCACAAGCTGTATGTAAACAATGTATTTGAGTGTAACAATGAGAGGCTTGTTTTCTTGTGTTCAGAAAGGGTAGTTTTCTTTTACTTTAGAACTAACAGAAAATGCAGAGACCTTAGTAACTAAATTTCTACACTTAAGAGAAATTGCCTTACAATCATGGAAATAATGGAAAAACACCATTATCTTGTACAATAAAGCTAGCCACATCAAAGACATATCCTAATGAATACCTGTCAAATATAATATATTGCTAGTCCAGTGAACTACAAAGTACAATACAGTCTAGGACATCTTCATGTTATAAATCTCTCTTAACTAAACAGCACTGCTGGACTACAAAAAATAACTATACCTCAGCAATAATTATCTCCCTTGGTGGTAAATGTTCGTCCTACATATATGTTGATTTATGAATCCCAATGTAAAACTGTACAATTTAAAGATAGTGAAAAGGTATATAAAATAATTTCATTCATAGGGAATGAGTTTGTATTGTATAAAACCTTATTAAAATGTTGGGAAACTTTTTTTTTTATCTTTTGTCTTTTTCAATTTTTTTACTTTTTTTGGCCTAACATGATATAAATTGAAATATATTTTGAAAGTGAATAACAATTAGCTGGATGATTTACCACTTGCTAACTTAATGAGATTTTTCTTACATTTTGGTATTAAACCTTGAACATCCATATTATGATAGGCTATACCAATCAATCCTAAGAGATTAGGTATCTAATGCTAATGGCCATTTTATCTCACATTTCCCTTCACTCTGAAATAATCAGGTATCTTCAATATAATTAAAATATTTTAAGCTATTCATGACTTCAGTGTGTTGCTAATAAAGGATGGTACATTACATCTTCCCTTTAATGAAAATGTTTTATTCATCTATTCAATCGCACCTTAATGAAATTTAACATAAATATCATGTACATGTACCAGACAAATCTTTTTACTTACATGTATTTGATTTTCGTGTAACGAAGTGAAAGACAACACTGACAAGCTTTCTTTTTTTTCAGCAGCTTTGTAACATGAATATTATTAAAGGGAATCCTAATTCCTATTTATTTTATTGTTAAACAAAATAATATCAGTTGGTGTAAAGATTCCTCCTCTTTCTACTCGGACATAGTTAAAGATTATATTTACCCCTTTTACAATTACAGAGTTAAACACTAACTACCAATCAAATACAGTAAAAAAATCTCTACGAAATGTGATGATCAACATAGAATATAGTATGACGTAAATAGGAAATTTCTGATGTAAGAAAAAGTTTTCCATAGTCTTAAAGATAGACCAAGTTCTGAAACAATATGAAATACCGTATGTTCAATATCTAACAAGTTCTCCCGCCCTACTAGAACATCCATTATGAAATGATTTATGGTCAAACTTAAGACTATTTGAATGAAAGTATTTACTTTTTTTATTTTTTTATAGTGTAGTAAAAATGTTCAAATTATAGAGTAATAAAAGTGGAATACTCAGCCAGCACCATTTCAATAAAATAGCAGTAAAAATCATATTAAGATGTTAGCATCTGTTTTATGTCCATGTTTTTATCTCCCCCTGGATCAAGATACTTCCTGCAGATAATATCTAAATACTATCAGTCATAACAAGCACTGTGTCAAGCAATTACAACTTCATCAAAAAAAGGTTATTTGACAAATTTTCCATCATATTAGAATTAACCATTCCATCTGATCATATTTCTCCTACCATCTTGCATACAGTAATGTATCTAAAACAGCAGTAGAGGAAATTCCGAGGTCAATCTCGAGTAAGACCTTCAAGTTTCTCAGATATAGTTCTCTATAGAAACTACTAGTAAAAGTAAAGGGAATTAGTATGATAAAATTTACACATTTCTTTTAACATCTTTAGGGAATAATTTTTGTCCAAATTTGCATATCATTTAAGCATTATCGATAGGGCAGGTATAGATAGATAGATAGATAGATATACTTTATTTCCAAATAAGGGCCCCAGGAGGGCATATTACAGAACACATATAATTTTATACATTCACAATCATTGACAAATGGGAGACAACTCCCTCCTACAACACAGCACTCATATAATTTTCAACACAATTAAATATGTACCAGTATGCATGAACATCACTTATAAAAGCAAATAAAATGATTTACAGAACCTGCTCATTACCAGTAAACACATAAATTTTGCAGTATACATATATAAATATATATATAATTTGCCAATGGCATAACAGTGACAAAACTGCATGAAGCACCAAGAGTCAATGCTATAATGACCAGGTCATACTTGAACTTCATGCAGGAATGGCATATGTCATATCAATGGAGAAAGTTTCTTATGTACTACAATTTTAGGGTGTAGTAAATGATTACAAGGTTTTAATCTGCACACATATTGAAACATTCCAACATTGCAAAAAACACCAAGAGACTATGCTTAAAGGATAAAATCCTACCTGTATTTTATGCAAAATTGGAAAGCCACCTTAGACATGCATACAGATACAATCCAAACCAAGTATGACTACCACCCAGTATCATGTATAAATGTACAAATATATTTGAGTAATGAGGGATCTTCAGTATTAATCATCCAAATAAACTTATCTTTATTATTCAATGTGTGAAAATTTTTATAGGACTTTGAAATATGGTTTACTAACTTTTCCCTCTCAAGTAAGTGTTTACTACATTTCAACATATAATGAATTTCATCCTCAACCTCACCTAATGTGCACCGAGAACAAATTCTGTCTTGTCTGAGCATACCCTGGTACCTACCACATTCAATTCCCAGCTTATGTGCAGATATACATAGCTGGGTGAGATTTCTCCTCTGATCAAAATTGTGTATTTTTGTAAATAGTATATAGTTATCTGAATTTTCTGGTGACAATGAGTACTTAATGCAGTCTCGGTTAACTCAAACATCTGAAGGCTGGGGCGGTTCATTCCAAATGCTCCAGCTTACTCAACCAATAAAAGAATGGCCACAAATATATAGACATAGAGTCTTAAAACTGACATAAAACCCCAATAAAAAACAAACTTAAACCAATATTTACATTCAATATTTATTCAAATTGCTTGAATATTTCCTGAGTACACTGTCTTACCTATCCACAAGTTTCTGATATATAATAGTTTTATCTAACCCATTTTGACTGGATGAAAATGGCTAAAAAACACTTAAACAATAGTTTGAATCAAGATAAATGTGTCTATACACTATCAATAAACATCACTGAGCAAAAACCAAGAAATTAATAGCCATTGATAAATGCAATGATACAATCCAATACAAAAAAGATGCGAAATTTAATTTTAACAAGGAAAAGCGATGGTCCATGAAATACACGAACTGCTTTGCTTTATAAAACAATTTAGCCATGCATTTTTATATTTGATGAGTGCTTTGGAAGTGATGTGTTATAAAATTGCCATTAATTTCTCCAATCCAATGCCTCATTTTAACTAGCAAGATTACATTCTCTTTGACAATAACAATAACCATTTATCATTTCAAAGTTTAATGTTCAAAAGTAAATTACTTGTTTAAAATAAAAGCATTCTGAAGTTTTACACATTTTCTTTGGAAGTAAATGACTAAAGTATTGGAATTTATTCCATAAAAGCTGTGATTGATTATATTTGTGATTTAAATCACTCCTACATATAGGAACACATTTACTTTCTGCTCTTTGATAAATTTTGTTGATAATGTATTGAATATTGAATAATTTGATTGTAAAAGTACAGTTATGTAATCAGACAGCAAATATAGAGATTGATAACAATCTATGATACCATGCAATTATCAATCTACAATAACCTATATGGAAAACAAGTTAAAAAAAACACCTAATTTTCTCTTGCTGTGGTCAGTAGCTTTTGATGTTATCTAAAATAACTAGTTGTCAATGTTCAATGATTTTTTTAATAAGGAAAGGCAAACTTGATCTTGATGTGGTCAGAAAGTCATTAAATCACAATAATAATCAGTCAATCATAGTCGGTAACATTATCAGCCATGTTATATCCAACCAACGGTCAAAAGAACACTCTGTAAATCTTCATACAAACAATGATCATTCACAAATCCCTGGAGTTAGTTGTAACAATCAAATTAATATCCATTACCCAGCATCTATAACACTACAAAACAACATCTGCCGCACAAGGGTGTCAACCAATGTTTTACTTTTGAAGTAAATTAATCGGAGATGATTTTTATCGGTCCTATATCAAAACATGATCAAATAACTGTGGATTACCAAACCATTAAACACGATGTCATTAATGGAGTTAAACTCTTAAAAAAGAAGAGGGTTATCGGACATTAGTTTGTCACTCAAATAACTGGATTTATTCAATTATTGTAATATTCTACCAATTATTAAAAAAACTATTGCATCATAAAATATCTGCAGAAAAATAAACTTTTGGAAGACTGGTATTGGAATTTTAAATATTCTATGAATAAGATACTTAGTCCAGGTAAATATATAAAAACTAACAATCAACATTAGGGATTTCGTAATTTTTGTATTTTCATCCTCTCATGATTCAACCATCTGAATTAACAAGCATACTTTATTGAAATAAGCTATAATGGCCAATTAGACATTGTACAATTTTACTCAAAACTTCATTCATCAAATGAAATTCTGAAATCGAAGATGATCAGATATTTTAGATATGGATTGACACTGATGAGAAGCACGTGTTTCAAAAATTAGTTCACCCACATCTTCAATATAATCTACTGGCGTGATTATATATATACCATGATATAATATGATTTTATGTTTATACTATCATGCTAGAATTTAAGTCGACAGTCAATGGTGTTTTCTACATATACAACTTTTGCTTATACACTCTACAGAGTATATATGCTTGTATCTGCTTGGAATAATGGTTTTAACTTTCAAATATAATAGGTCATTGCAGAACTTGGAAGCTTAAACCTTCATCCGCTATATAGCCATTCTCCTGACATCAGTTATTCCCAATCCACAATCTATATAAACTATCAAATTATCCACACAGGAACAAACAAGTGTTTAGCAATAGAAGACAGATGCCCACAGTATTATCAAGACATTCTTCACAAAGAGGGTAAAATTACTAAGTATTGGTCAGAGATAAAGGCATGTCCAACATTATTAATTTCACACTGTTTATTCAGTATAAAGTACTTGATTTCTCTCTCAGTGGTATACAATGTATCATTAATCTTTGGGCAGCATGACCTTGTATATTGATGGAACACACATGTTCTAAACAGGTAAAATTCCAGTGGAAAATATTTTTGGGAAAAACTAAATAAATATAATCCATGTTGCAATTCAATCTTGCAACAATTGCTAGAAATTCCATTGCCAGATATTAAATACACTTACAACCTCAATGATTTCATGTGTGACTAACGATATATTTGTAGTACCACTATGTAGGGAAGTTTCTAGGTCTGTGCATGTGAAGCAGATGATTTTCAAAGAGAAGGATTTCTTTTTTTTTTCAACCAAACTACATAACCCAAGAAAATTTAATTAATGGCTGTATATATACCTAACCAGAAGAAAACTTTTTATTCAAAACATTATACCCGGTACTATTACACAACCGAAAGCCTGTTTTACATCTGCATAAAAATCTTAATCTTTTAAAAAGTCTGCCATTAAAGAGACCAAAACATTTCAGACAAGTTTCTGATAAGGCCAATTAAGCTGTAAACACAACCAAATAAACTCTCAACCTATTAAAAACATCATAAATCAATCTTAACACATTATAAATTCACAAAATCCATTAAAAGAAATTCTCTATTGAATAGTAACATATTTCCCCTGCTAAGGCAGATAATTTTTTTCATAAATTTTGAAGTGCTTTAAAGATGTTAATCAATGTGTTTTCAAAGCTAAATAGTTTGGTGAATATGTTGTGGAGTTTTATCTAACACCAAATTGATTAAGCGGGAGATACTCTCATAAAAATCTCACAGGTCCAGGTGTAAACTCCGCCTACTTCTATACAACAGTCCAAACAAGTCCATCAATTCTTCAAGTGTCAGTTTAGATACAAAAAAAAACTTTTCTCAAATACTGAGACATGTTCATAAAATAAACTGCTTCTCAACTGACTTACAGGGATAATCAATAAATACTGTATTGGAATGCATCCTCTCCCAAAATCTAAGTACTAGACATTTTACGTTGAGACATGACTGTCATATCCTGAATTGTATATATCTTTTGAGAAGATGGTGTAAAGTTTATCTTGAAATATAAAATTAATTTATTTGGCTGATAAAATAAAATTACAAGACACAATAATTGTAGTGCTGAGAACTACACGTTGGTCAGTGCCCCAAATCAATACTATAAATTTGTCTCACTTCAAACCTAAACACATTAGGATTCAATATTTCAATTGTGACATTTTACATTTATTTATTTTTATTAACGTTTATAGATTATTCTGCACTTCCGCTCATCAACACTTTGGCATCTAATAATTCTGCCTAAAGTACCCATTTTTCTCCTCTTATTTAGAATTATTGTTAAAATTAAATCTATAGCAGTTATATTTTTCAACATTTTATTCAATAAAATGCATTTACTTAACTTTTCATGAACTATTATATGATGAGTACTAGACTTGTCAAAATGGAATGATGGAATAATCTCCTTCATAACATATTGATAATATGTCATAAGATTACCTAACAATTACTTGTATTATTCAACTGGAAAGTGCTCAATAAATCAATTACTTTTTGTTGATACTTTCAAATTGCATATAACTAATATAAGAAATGTTTCAAATCCTGAGAACAATGAATTATATTGTTGAGTACAATAACATTGTAAACAGCTATCCATATATATACCAGTACATGCAAAAGTTTCGCCAAGTTCGTGTCTGGAAGTATTGGATATACCCTTGAGGACATTAGCCCTATAGGAGTATATCTGATTTATACCAAACTTAGTGCAAATAATAGCTTTTAATCATTTAGAAGAGGGATAAGTTAGAAACAATATATTCAAAAGTACAACTAGTATAAACATATTTTATTTGCACAACTAATATAAACATATTTTATTTGCCATTTTTATTTTACAGGCCTAACTATGGCCAATTAATTTAAATATAAGATATAAATATAAGTTAAAGACTACACAACAACCCCAAGGTGTAAACAATCTTTCCAATATTCAGTTCTATAAGATGTTGTCTCCTTGATGTATACCCAATATCCTTGTATTTTCATGTCAGGATATATAAAACATACAAAAAATAAATTAATTTCATCTTCTTTGCATGTTTTTTTACTGCTGATGTTCATATATCAATATTTCCATTAAGTCTTTGGTTACTCATGATTTTTTTTTTATATTTTCTTTGATCGATTAATATTTTCTATTCTAAAAGAAATTATACAAAAAAAAAAACATTTTTGAATTACATAAATGCAAAACAGAAAATTTCTTTATGTAAAACAAGCAACAAATTGTCAAACAAAATGTAAATCTCTAAGAGATAAATGGCCTAATCACACAATATCGTACAAATCAGAACCTTACATCATATGCACATATGTACCCCATAAAGTTGAGTTGTTGGACAACAGGTAAATCACAAATTTTTCAACACATCCGGCATGGCATCACCTGAGGTTTGATTTTAACCGATAATCATGCTATATCTATGACTCTCATTTCAGAGAAAAGCAGATGTACAGGAAAAACAGAACATCAGAACAAAACTCTCTCCATTAAATCATCCCCTAGACATTACTTTTGTATTATAAATCATGTGATGGCATCATTTATATATTGTCTTCATAATACTACTGATTCTTATCAACAAACTGCAATTCTGTGGAAATTCAATAAGAAAGTCAAATTCTCAGACAGGGTCCAAAATTAGGATACATTGTATCAGAGGGTTTTAAAAGAGAAACAATTATAAATCAATTACATTGTTCCAAACATACACCAAGGATGTCTGATGTCATGAAAGGGTATTTTCTCAATCAATGGTAACATCTGGTTTGTTACTCTCATTGACACATACCCAATATCATTCTGATTTATATTACATAATTGTCCTTGAGTAGTCATAGATACCCCTGATCATAACAAAATAAGTCAGAAATCACTGAAGATAAATAAAGCAATTCTATCTTAATTTTATGATACTGTATACAAATTTCAATTCATTTAATTACCAGCCAGAAAAGTTCAACAAACAAATCAACCATTCAAATTTCAATGTATTTGGTTAGATATTTTTTGTGTTTATCATCTAAAGACCATAAAAATTCTAAATTTTTCTGAAAACCTAAGACTTTTGAAAATTTTTTCGGCAGTTTTATATTCATCAAATGGTGACCAAAATAATGACAAATGAACAGAATAGACACCCATGCTTATCCCAGTTCATTCGATGCTGGAACTTTTATTGTGAAGATAGGAATGTAAGACGTACAATAATACAAAGCACTCATTTCACCTGTACAAGATAGAATTATGCACTTGTATCTAGTATCACATATGAGCCATTCCAAATTAATTATGATAAAGTGTAAAGGCCTCAACTCATTCAATACATCTTTATTAAAAGTATAAAAGGTAAGTCAAGAAGTCTTGAAATTTTCCACCATTTATAGAACTTAAATGTCAAACTGGTGTAATTCAATTCAAAGATTTTAAATCTTAAAATTTTTCATAACTATTTAATATCTCAATAAGTCTCCATTATGAATTATGACACTACAGATATTGCATGTTAATTTGTCTGGCTGTAAAAATGATGTTTTTATGTTAATTTAATAATACCTCATTTAAGTTAAATAGTGTCAGAGATCACTTTTGAGCTATATCATTTGTAATCCAAAGATTTTCTTGTTAATTCATGCAGTTCATGGTTTAAATTAATGTATGTAATCAATTGAACAGCTAGGTCTTTCATTTCAAATTTCCAACATCAGAAAAATGTTTTTATATAAGAAAAGTGTGAAAAATGTAATTGGTAATTTTTTCCATAGGAATCCAGCATTTTTCTTGGAACCACAGTTACCGTAACCAATAATGTAAGGTTTACAGCAAATGACATTTACACAGTTTATGTGAGAATAGTAAATTTACAATTTGGGAAATCTAGGTTCACATAGTGACAGAATGCCATCAAACATGTTAAAGATGTGCTTAAATAGTGACATCAGAAAGCCATTACTTGTTTTGTTAAATTCTATTAACCAAACTGACAATCTTTCTTCTTTTGGGAATTTTAAAGAAAATATAATTAAACTGAACAAATAAAATCAATCTAGCTGTGACAGAATGTTGATTGCACCTGGGAGTTACATCAAAGTGAAATGACACAGGTATAATTATAGGTGTGCATACCTCATTGTAAGAGTCCAAAAGTCATTAGTATAACCTATAAATATTTGCTTCTTTGGTTTTCAAGGTCTTCCTGATACTATACCTATAATACTATAACTGACTCTATATATATGATAATGTTTGTGTTAATTCTATGGCTTCATGGCCTGCAATGTATCCATTCATAGACGAAGTTTTACCTATCAATATCTTTGAGACTGCAGCACATGTTGTTAGATGTAGATGAAATTTTTGAACTAATTTTAGCTTGTCAGCAATCTTATTCAATGATTTTTGTGTATATTGAAAGACATTTACTCTTTCTATTAAATACATTGAATCAGTGTTGCTTCACAACAAAGAGCAATCATATAATCATCCTTGAGGGTGCTGTATTTTTATCATAAAATTATTCAAAGTTTACCAAAGGCTAAAGTATCATGATTGCAGGTGATGCATGTATAAGAGAGAAAACATTCTGGTAGTTATTTAGAGGGTAAAAATGAAAGCCAATATGGATTGCCAAGATAGCATAAGGAAATATCTTTCATCTACTGGTTTAATGTTTATTAGGGTTACAAACATAAAACATACATGTATATGTACTAATTAAATAAACTATTTGCTACATTAATAAATTTAAAATCAACTGCACTTTTTTAGGCCACACACGGACATGAATTGCCCCAATTTGCACAAAATCTGAGAAAAATGAGAAGAAAAATATTTCAAAAAGCATTTAAATTGTGACAGAAAACATAATCTTTTTATAATCACATTACAAATTCTCCATACAACTAAGTCTTATGGGTGCTTTATTAAGCATTATGTCCCACACTCTACAGACAAATAAAATAAATTATATTTAACTGTAGTAATTTGAACTTTATCATCACTATTTACAGACTCTTTGTTACAATAAAACCTAAGTAAAATGATATTTTAGGAGCAGAGATTCTTTAATCCACCTGGGTATTGTCTACAACCCCAAAAGTAATTACTTACTAAGCAATTATAAGACTAAACATTAATTAGTAATGCTAACAGTACATTGTAATATAATATACTGTCAGAGGTGATCATTTCTATACAGTGTTATACATTCAAATGTCCATTTTATGACCATTTTATGGCCAAGTCTTTCACAAATCCCATAAAACATTATGCTCAGTACTTCGCCTGGTATAACATGTGAAGGTCTTATAAGGTCAAACTTGGGAACATACTAATTCTGTTGGATTAAACTTGGTGACACTGAGGTTTTAAACAATTTACCAGAGATATCTGGTAGACCTTTGATGATTGAATATTTAGATAAGTTATAGATAATCTTGGTCTCTGTAAATGTATTAAGCATGCCCTACCCACTTCCCTTGATGCATTATTAACAATTTTACCCTTTGATTTCTTTCTGCCAGTACAGATCTAAGATTTAGTAATATTTCCGTCATATTTTCACCCTAGTTACATCATGCCCTAAAATTCCTATTCTCTTCCTCTCACAATCCTACATAAAACCTTTTAATCTACCATAAGGTAAGAGTCATGTTTATTTTACCTGACAAGATCAAAGCACAGTGCCAATCAAAACTAAACTAAAATACTTCATTTAATCTGCAATACAAAACAACCACCAGTGTATACAGAATGATAGAAATAACACAGCTCCATAGTGATGTTAGGAACAAACAGAAAATAACATTGTACCTCAAACAGTATTACACATGTACTATACACAAAAATCGTTATCTCAGCATTAAAGTACACCTACAGACAAGGATGGACTATACACTGAACACAGAATGTCTAGATTTTACAGGTCCGAAAATCTATGTTTGCAAGAAGATTTAAGCCGACTGTATATTCATTTATAAAAATCTGAGTAATACAAAATTTCAATTGTGAATAAAAGTATATGTGAGGAAACTTAATAATTTGTAAATAAATACATCCAACATCCAAACTGAATGTAATTTGCCCTGTCTGACTAATAAGACATTATACGACCTATCAGAACATTCTCATCTTTAAGGTAGAAATATCAAATAAATTTGTTAAATAAAAGGTATTCTGTTTCTCACATTACTACACTAAAATGTAAACAAATAAACCATTTCCAATTACCGATTCTTTTGAACATCCAATGAAACCAAGGGTCCCTTAGGAATACCAACATAATAGAAGGGCCATTGATATTAGTGTGAGAGGAAAAACAGCTGGTGATTTTTGGTACAAAACAATTTAATTAATGCATGTCCATGGTCTAATCATTCTAACACCATAGGGCTGTATAATCATTCTTTTGTCATCATAGAATGCAATGACAGAAAATTTGCCAATTAGAGTAATAAAAAGTCAATGTTCCAATATTGAAATCCCCATAAAATTATATTTTTCTGATTGATTTTTGTTTTGTCACATTGGTTGCTGTAATTCAGGCTATAAAAAGATTGAATCAGTCATGTGGAACTGTGTAAAATCTTCCCTGAGGTTCAGTGAAAATCTGCCATTTGCATATGTTTTGCCATCTGCTTTTGCAGCACAATAGTTATATAATTTTTTACCCTCAATTTTACCATAATTACATAAAAATGATTAATAACAGAATAAAAAATTAAATTCTGAGCCAAGTCAACCTTTTTTTTTCATCTGAAATTGTTATTTGGTTAATTACATGATTTTGTTTAGAATAAAACAACTCCATCTTTTTCTTGTTTCATGGTTGAATGAAATATAAATGAATTCTATGAGAATACTGTCAGTATAATGAGTTATGATAACTGTTATACATTATTCTGGCATCCTTAGGACTAGGATCCATCTTATTAAAACCAGTAAGAACAGTCTTGTCAAAGACAAGTGCACTCCTCGTTTTTCAATCCTGACTTTAAACAGTTCCTTATCTTTTTCAATGGCATAAACAATTTATCTCCAGGTATTATATAAATCATGCTTCATGTTCACAAGTTTGTTCAAAACTTACAACACAAATGTAAACATTTCATTCCTGTTGTTCAAAAGTAGGCAATAAATCTTTAAATTTTACAACTAATTATGTCTGCCTCATTGACAAATTAGTAAATACGGCCTAAAGCCTCACAGTTTTATGTGCTGTTTCTTTATTTCAATGTAATTAAATTGAAGTTTTTTATGATATATTTCCAGAAACACACCATGAGAGCTTAGACTGGCTTATCCCAAGCACTGTAAACTGAAGGTAGTAAGCCCTTGATTCTAATCATATTATTCTCATTTTATTGAAGCTCAATTTCTACAGTGAAATTTTTCTGAAAATTTAGATCACTTCACCTTTGTAACATACGTCCTTTAAGTGAGAAAAACCTATTTCTCTAATCCTCAGAAGGTAATTTACCTACCAAGTTTTAGATCCTTTAAATCCAATGCAGATCACCATTAAACACCCCTTTCTTTGTTGTCACTAATTTTAAATTTTAACCTATTTTGTGGTTTCACTGGTTTTTAGACAGATCAAAGTAAAGGTAATACATGTCTCAGAATAATAATTTTATTTATCTGTGGTTGCTCAGTTACCAAATTTTAATTTTATCTTGTTGGTTGGAATCTGTCTGACTATCATTCAACAAACATGGATAGTCTTTATACTCAATTGAAATTCAAAGATAAAGAGAGATCTGGAAAAAAAACTTCAAACATCTATATAATAAAATCTTACAAAGAATTTACATCTTTAGTTCTCTCAGATCCAAAGCAGAACACATAAAAAAGTCCCTGAAGCATGTTTCCCAAACTTTATCAATCTTATGATCATTTTATGGTTTTCCATCCAAAGATACATTTCAAAACTGCTAAAAATACATTATTCTGTGAATCAATGGCAGTATTCTTACTGAATGTGTCAAGGTCTATACTTGAATATTGAATAAGAAAGCAGATTTAGCTGGGAATGGCATACATGTACAAATCAATTAATGACATCCAAATGACAGACTTACAGTAATGGTAACAAACAAGCCATGAATAGAGTCAGGATAGACACTAAGAAAGGTTTAACTGGTTTAAAGGGTACCCATTCAGTTTCCTTTCATTTAAAAAAGAAGATCACAGTATAGTAAAAAAGGAAGTCTTAACCAAATGGACTGTATTGGTTTTCATAGTGTGTTGTCAGGATAGATAAGGGGGAGTGGGGGGGGGGGGGGTGGGTATCCATAAACTAGTTTAACCCCATCACTAATCAGTGTCTGTACCAAGTCAGAAATTAAGTTTCAAATTAAATGAAAATACCCCATGCCCATGTTTAAATTTATGCATTTTTCAAACCAAAAATAGTTTATTCAAATTTAAATAATTACTTAAAGCCAATCCAGCCGATGGACCAATATAAAAAAATAGCATAACAATTCCATTTAATACAAACTATATATGTGTATATACAATATTTACAAGACAAAAATATGTGAATTATTACAGAGTTTCTTTGTTCAATCTATCTCTAGGTTATATATATCATTAAAATTATATAACAGTAACTTGACAAAAATACTAATTTCATTATACAATGTAAATGTACAAACCAGAAACTATTTTTTAATATCTTCTATTGAAATTCAATGAAAGAATGTACGTAAATCTTAAAAAATATACACAGTGAAACATTTTCAGAAAAGAAGACTTTTATACCAGACCATCTATATCTACATCAAAGAAAGCAAATCAACTCAGTAAGAAATATAATAACTAACTGCTTATCAATTTGAAATCCTCAAATTTTCTACTGAGACAAGAGTTATCCCTTTTTTGTCAAGTTATTTACAGATTTCATGCATCTACTTACATCCCTCACCAACTTTATAGTAACCCTTCTGTGAAACTTTTCATATCTGAACCTGTCTTTGTTAGGTTAAATATATATATTTGTAAAAACTCAGTGCAAAAATGTGTTGTCCTTAAAAAATGAAGCAAATGATAAAAAATCTGACCATATTTATTTTTGGATATATCTAAAATAAGGTATTTGCAGTAATGATCCTACAGAAATCGGTATGATTTATTGTGGTTTTATGTCAGGTTAATGTCATGGGAGTCGATTTTTATTGGAGGAAGAAGCTGTAGTTACCCAGATAGAACCACCTACATGGTGTCATCCTGATTCTCCTACTTTTAATCCCTTATATAAATATACTAATTACGGAATGTTGTGATAGTACTTAAAGTTCATTTCTGATAAAGATTACCTGTAATTACCTGTAATACTAGATAATTTTAAGTCTTCAAGTGTTTAATCTCTTTAAATCAAATGAAAATATTGCTATTTTAGAGATGGATTTTGATCTTTTGTATTCTATTTTTAACTATTATTACACCTACATGTACATATTGGAGGAAAATTGGAAACCCTTGTCATTTAAGGTCGAGTTGATCACACAGCACTACAAAAATTAGACTTTTTTCCTTGATTTGTTTGCATCAGCAGGACTTTAAATGTTGAAACATTGAAGAATAGCTTATCCTATATTAAAAAGTTTTCTTCATATCTTGTTTACATAAAAATGTCTGCCCCTAAAACTGAATGAGCTGCTTGATTAATGATGTAAACAAAAGTTTCTCTAAAGGGCAATATACTTTAAACTCTTTTGTTGTAGTAAAATTAAATACTCCTCAAAGATTTTTTCAATCAGACATATGTTTTTGAAGTGACAAGTTCAGAATATTTATTGTTTTAATAAAGTAAAAGTCACACTTAACAGCAATTAAATCAGGTATTGACATTACATAAATGTAGTGTAACAAGACATTCTGACATGTATGGTGCTTCAGTAATTATTAACACTTGTCAAAATAATACTGTATGATTTTATCCTGAAAAATTTAAAAGGGGTTGACACCAAGTACATGAAAATAAGGTTAATCTCCACAACTTTTATTCCCTTTGTTCATAAAATAAAGAGTTGTTCAATAATCACATGTATACCACATTATGAAATCAAACCCAGAGTCCCAACTCCTTCTAAATTATTGCAATGAACATGACATCATGTTATACATTAGTTATATCCCTATTAGACTCCCTCAAGGGTATATCTAATACTAAATCCCTAGAAGATAAACCATATACAATTTCAGAATTTTTCAGTCAAACAGATTATAAGTAAAACTACAATATCCTCTGGGTATTATCAGATAAGGAATTATCATGTTAATATTTCCAAAAACTGGATTTATTCTTTCTTTTTGCTGCAAGATTAGTCATATTCTGTCTAATGTAACTGGAAATTTATTCTATAAATATATTTTCACCCCCAAAATGTATTGCAGATATCAATTTCTAAAGTATTCTGCAAATGTAAAATCACATAAACTGCTGAATTTTGTTCATTCTTCATTTACATTGTATCTTGTTTGTACACACAAATTTAAATAAAATACTTGCTCATAATACCAGGTCACTTTTTTGTCCCCCACCTTGTGCAGTCTATGAAATAAGCTGGTAAAACCTGATCATTTTGATCAGGCGTCATATCCCATTCTTTATCAGAGAAAACAGTTATGTTTCTTCAACATGTCATTTACATTGTGGACAAATCTCCTCTGAAACTGCTTGGCGGATTGCTTTCATATTTGGTAGGATTTATTGTTATGAAGTGTACAATTTGATGTGCATAATATACCACCATTTTGATTAAATAAATTTTGTAGGAGTTATGGGACTTAGACTATTTTCAACATATCTCAACAATAAAAAATTTTTAAGACTTTGTGGATGCATCTCCTTACCACTTGGCAGATAGCTTCCATATTTGGTAGGATTTAATCCATTGAAGTGTAGATGTGCATAATATACCGCCATTCTGATTCAACAAATTTTGTAGGAGTTATGGGACTTCTTATGCAAACTGATTCTGCTATCATGTTTAAACTAGAGGCAACTCCATAAAAAAGATGAAAACAGCCAGTCGTTTCCGTAAAGTCTTTTCCGTAACTGCATTTTAATCATATTTTAACTATCATTTTAAACTACTATTCATAATATCTGTGCATGGTTTCAGAATTTCACAAATGAAAATAATTGATTATGTACTTCTTTAGCAAGATAGCAATCTGAGGAAACGATTTTAAATCTTTTTAAAATGTACATTATTTTATATACATATACATTGTAACATAATAGTATAAGACCAACAAAGTACAAACACTAGTACAAGTTTCTCTGTCTTCTGTTAAGTGAAGTCAGGTGACATGTCAGACTACCAAGGACAACTTGAAAGGAATATAGACCAAATATAGTCGAGCAGCATCATTTGCATTTACTGAGAAATTGATCTAATGTGCATCCCTGGAGCATGAAAATGAGGTCAGAGACTGTGCAACATCTGTTGGACAAATACACTCATCCAAGAGAATTTACATATAAAATTTAGTTGACCTATAATATCCAGCACAGGCACTTGTTTCAAAAAAATATGCCCCCCTCCTCTTCCTATACAGTTACTGACAAAAAGACCTACTGTCTGGAAACCTCAGTAAATGTAGAATGGAGTTTTGGAACATTTTGTAATTTGAAAGTCTTAATGCTACAATTATAAAATAATTCTTTATAAGTTAATTAAAATCAATGGGTCTCCAAGAAAACATACAAAATTTACCACTGTTTATAAAAGTTATGCTTTTAGCAGTAAATACATGTATTATTTTGGATGGGGAATTTACAATGGAAAAAAGAATGCAATCAAAAACCTGAAATTTTTTTGAATTTGAAATGTCTAACCCAGATCTGTCTTAAAATCTGCAAAACCGTTACGTAACCACTACACCAAATTTGGTTAGCCTAGGTGAACTAGTTGCTTAGATATTCCTTGTTTAGGCCACTATGTACATCTACATGTACTGTTTAATATTCTAGTACATGTATAACCAGTGTTGGTTTACTTTTATTTGTAATTATATGTATAATACAATGTAAATCTGCCTACTTAAAACGTAAATCCATTACACATTTACACAATACATGTATAATAAACAGTAACACTATTTTAAACTACATTTATAAATTTTTACGAGATCTAAATAACAATACATATCCCATAATCTATTGTAACATGATGACAAAGCTTGCGTTCTTCTAGAAGCTGATATTAACACCATGGAAACACTACAGTTAGGAGATATTTTAGTGAGCATGATTTCATGCAATTGGAACATTAAATTCACATAAATACCAATCAAAGATTTATATTATTGGGTAATAATCAAACTTTTATGTCTATCAAACAGATTGTAAAATCTGGCACCTGCCAGAATGCCTTATATATTTCTATCTTCTTTTCATTTAAATTTATTTTTCATTATCTATTTATTTTGTTCCTTTTGTCTTATATCCTGGGCACTCAACAGCAGGTATAAAGTGCAGTTATTTTAATGGCCAATAAGCAAAAAGTCAGAGTTCCTCAGTAATATTCGATTTGTGTGTTTGATATGTGTTTTTTCCACTATTGTAACTTTAGACACAGGTAAAAGAATGAATTAAAAGTTTTTATGCATAAAGTGATCCTAACCACACATATTATCAAGGCAATGGCATGATGAAGGGTGAAAGTAATACTGCCTTGTGGTATGTAATGCTGAATTTATACAGAATATACTTTCTATAAGGTATGGCACTCAAAGGTTACACCACACAGGAAGGTATCTTTAAGCTAGGTTGGCATTAAGGACTCAACATTCTGCTGTTACATATACATGTATACTGGTCACTGCTATAATCCTTCTCTTGTCTCGATATAACGTTAGATCATATATAACTTTCTACTGTGTGATCCACACTAAGGTATTTAACCAGGTTGGCATTTTAGTAACTAACATTCTGCTGCTACATCAATCCCTTTTGGGATTCAGTGTGTCCAGAGCTATTTTTCTGACTTGGCCTAAATGGACAACCAAATCAGAAAAATAGCTACGGACACAGAATCTCAAATGGGATTATTGCTACACATACACTGCAATATATACTAATAACTGCTGTAATCCTTGTCTTGTCTCTGTCAGACCATAAATAACTTTCTAATTTAGTGTGTAACGCTTTGGATTTTAATTCTCCATTTTTGAATCTGATGCTCAGATATTGTAAATTGGAGGAAAGCGGGCAAAATATCTTATGGTGTGTGAACAATTTTGGACAATCATTATGCTATGAATTTAACTGGTTTTTTTTATGAGCAGGATTATCGGTTTATGGCATGGCTCCTTTATAACTCTTTGATAATCTATTTTAGCTTCGTCGACCATGAAAAATGAAAAGCAACTTTAATAAAGTTGCTGTCCTTTCTCCCTTATAGGAAATAATATGTTTATAACAATATGACCAATGTTTACACATTGTAATTGCTCATAAAACTTTTCCTGTCATAAATCAGCTGCTACTTTAACCAGGTATCCTACAGGTGAATCACTCCATGAACCCTTAAATTAACCATAAAATACCTCACCTGCCCTTGTCACTTTTTTACATCTTACAATTTGTCTAAGTATCAAATTATGGGTATGAATTTAAAATCTTAATCATGTGTAAGACCACATCATGGGTGATATCCATTTTGGAAATATGAACTGTTTCCTTTTACATTTCAATAATAATTCATCAGTTTAAATTAAGACCCACTATGGACAGAAATGTATCCTTATGAAAAGAAAATAAGAAATAAACAAGTTATTTTGCTTATGTATTGAACAACAAAACATCCCACTGGTTTTAATATATTAAAGATGTCATATGAATAAAACTTTATCAGAAATATGCAAATGATGCAACAGATATAAATCTTAACTAAAACAAAATTTGAGAAATTTGATCATAAGATATGATATGACAAGGCAGACTTGGGTATTCTATTGTAAGGGACATGATAAGTTTTAACATCACCCTTATCTAATACGAATTCATATTTACTGGGAAATGAAAACCAAATGAAATCACAAAATCAGTTTAATACATGTAGGGTATTGCAGAACTATCATTACACGGTGTACCTGAGGTATTGTTCATGTCCATGTATGTATGTGACAAGATATTTTTTTAAAATATTAAAACTGAAGGGATATTTCAACCGTAAAATAGTCACAAGATAGCTATATAGAATTTATATTCCAAACCATCCTGCTGCTCACACCTGATTTTTTTTTTCTTTTGTAACAGAAGATATTCACTTCATTTAAGAAAAAGCATCAATAAGTAAGAAATTATCTGAAACCTAGATGAAACCTTATTTCTCAATATATACTTTATAGCTACATAATAATATGAAAGGGTAGCTCTAGGAACAGCTTGTACATATGTATATTTCATTTCAAAAATTTCACCATCAAAAATAAGAAATATTCAAAGAATAAATTTTGTATGATTATTAAATAAATTAGGTGTACATTATTTAAACATCCAAGATGAACTGGATAGAAACAACAAAAGCCCACCCAAACACAGCTGATTATAAATCTGTCATTTTAACCAAGACAATATTATCAAGTTTACAGATTTAATTATAACAATCAATTAACTGCATTGTAAACCAGATTTTTCAATTAGTGGTTGTATACAGCTTTTCAACCTGATCATGTTGAGTTGAGCCATCAGACTGACTAAGCATAACAAAATATTCAGTTTTACTATCAAGTTTAATTTTTTGAAACTATTTTAATGTTACCAAGCAATCCCCATCTTATATAAACAAAGAGAATTTTGAAATTCCATCTATCAAATTTGTCTGATTAACCCTTCCCCTGGCCGATGACAGAAGAGTGCTACAACCAATTTAGAATTTATTTATAAAACTACCACCATGATTCAAACTTGAAATGAAGCACCTGCCAAATTCTTTAATTTACATTAAATAATGAATTCTTGGTCTATTGTTGAAAACCAGTGGTTAAATTAGGCACATCAATCATTGTCTGACCTTCTGGTCATAGGTCAAAATGACCATCAGTACTATCTCCTATAAAATTGTGAGGAGCTGATGTGAGAAAATGATCTATTTCTCCAATGTAGATAACTGTTAATATTAAGTCAGATAAGAACTTTATAAATATTTTGGTAGACATTTGCCTTCTTTTAAATGTTACTTTGATGAATAAAAATTTGTACAATTATAAAATATCTTCTCATCAAATCCCTTAAAATTACAAACAGACAGTGAACATTAATTTTATGACTATCCTTTCAAAAAATTCAAATGCTTTAAATTGAACATGGAGCTTATTTTCCAAAAAATATAGGAAAATTTGTGTAAAAACAAAAAACTAAAAGAATCAACAAACACAACTGTACATGTAAATTCATATTTAAGTCATTCAATTATTATAACAAATTCATTATAAATTTAATGAAAGCAGCCACTAGATTCTGAATTATCTATACTTTATGTAACACATCTCTGAAGCTGGGATACTCAAAAATTTGATTAATGTCCATACAATTATCTGTTAAGAAGATCAGACATGTATGTTTTGGGTTGTACTCTCTTGTGTGTAATCCCAAGGCCCCAGTAAATTAACAGATTATCTTTTGTTTATAGTAACACAAAGGAAATGTTACATCAGTAAAAACAAATAGAAAAATCTACTTTCATTATATCAATCATACACTTTGTCTTCAAATGTAAACAATGAAGATGTTTATTTGTACAGTATAAATAGCTAGAGGTTTTCTATGTAACGATAAGTAAGACCTTCCAGGTCTATATGTAATAACAACAAGAATTAACACCTATAGCTAGATTTCTCCCGGATTACATGATTGTACATGTACTTGTTTAATGAACCTGCAAATTCTTAATTATTTGAGTATTGTACCATGTTAAAAATTAATCCTTAACTTTCTATCTTTCTACATTTATTCCTTTACAACCCCCCCCCCCCCCCAAAAAAAAAACAAAAACAAAAACAAAAACAAAAACAAAAAACAAAAAACAAAAAAACTACCCAATAGTGTAAACCAATACATAAATAACAGGTCTTATAAGAGATTATAAAAGATCTCGAAAAATCAAACTGCAACTGACAAATATTGGAAATCAAAAAGGCATATAATCATAGCTAGATGTAACCTGACCATCTGTTATGAAACAATCCTAAAATAGCTACTCTGCCTTCAGTCAAAATTACAATAAATTGTCAGTTATTTGTTTTCTGGGTTAAAAAGAGTCAAATAAAAGAAGAAAATAACAAAAATATAGGAGAAATATAAAACTAAAATAGCTAAGCCAACAAAAACATTCTAATAAACTGATTGAAATTCAACTCATAACAATGAACTGTAATTTAAAAAAAGATGTTTTTGTACATTATAATGTTTCTATGATATCAGTACAAACAGGCAAGTATTTTTCAGGTATTTGAGAGATATACTCATTATTTATTCTCTACTGAAGACAAGAACTGATACCCCTGGATTTAACAGAACAAATTCTTTGAAACAACAGACAAGATCTTATTTCTTTATTATTAGGTTCACATATTGAACTTATATGTAATACCAACTAAATTAGTGTCTGAACATTAATCGGTTTAAAATTTATGAAATTAAAAGGAAAATTCTTGTGAATTTGTTTCATACTTGTTTTAAATCATCATCATTACAGCATATAACTAAAAACAGGTATCAAAATGTAGACTTGTATCAATGACTGTAAAGGTGCAATGAAATGAAAGGTACTTACACTGTATATTCAATGTGGCTTCTCCACTCTGAAGAGAGAATCCTGAAGTTATATTTGTTGCAATACACTGGAATGGTCCTGCATCATCTTCCCTTGTCACACGTAATATACGAAGGTAACTTCCTTCCTGGAAACGTCTTGTTGTATTAGTAACTGGTTTACCATTCTGAATCCAGTCAAACACGATATGTCTACGACTGTTCACATCACAGAGAAGTATGGTTTCTGTTCCATCTACAACAGACTTGTCTTGTGGTTTCTGACTGAAGTAAAATGTATCTTGTGCACATATTAATCCTGCAATATAATAATGTTCCTGTTTTATATTTATTGACATCTACATGTTTTTAATCAAGAACTCACAAATTAAATAGTTTTTTTACACAACCTATTTTTAGTATGGTGATTTTAAGCTTGGGATATTAACCATAACTTCCCGATATTCAAAATATTTACTTGAAAATGGTCAAAGGGGAACTAAAAATTTATAAAAATGTCTGTTTCAATAAGCATCTGAAATGGACACTTATTGCTAATAATTAAATTATATCATATATCTTTGTTATGTGTCTTAAGATGATAGATACTGGAATGTCTATCTTTATATATGCCACCTGATGGCTCATAATCAGTTTAATAAAATCCAGTATTATGTATATCCAATAATATTATAATGGAATTTTGTCTATTTGATGCATACCCCACATTCTTTAATTTTAATCCTTATCTCTTTGAAAACTTAATATTTTGGTTTTACAGCCATACTGAATATGACTTTTAAAGCTTTGGTAATATTATCTGTATACACAGAGGACCTATAATTGTCTATCTAAACAACTTGTAAACAGCAGGTACATCTTATAACAGCAGGTACATCTTATAACAGCAGTAATGGCCATTAGAAAGAGTGATAAAATATGAATCAAATCATACTCTCATTACTGTAATTACAAATTTTCACATTATCTTCATAAAAATACATCAGATATTACTGTAAAGTATGTGGTTTTACACTTTGATTGCATTTTCAGAAATAGTGACAACAAGGATTTTTTAATAAAATAAAAATAATGTAAATAAATAAAACATTTAGAGCTCTGACAAATTCTTGAATGATCGTTTTTAGAATTCCATGTTGTTTCTTTGCTTCTACAAAATCTCTTCGGATTAAAAGTGTCACCAAGAATACCTAAAGTCTGATGATAATTCTATCATTACCTGGTATTAGTATTATCTATAGTGTGATAGAGAAGTTTACTAAACCCAGAGATTTATAGTTCTATCACTGTGTGACATTTTTGTTTACAAAGTTTATCAGTCTGTCAGTATAAGCAGCTCTCACACCTCTCTATATGAGTATCATTTGTCCATCATATTAATACTTGACAGATACAGTGTTGTTTTATTTGATTTTCTGTGTTACTCTGACATTCTGATGTATAGATATATCAGTTTGTATTATAAATAACAACACTCCTTAACATCATCTCTCATTTTCTTTGCCTCTTACTTAACTGGGACTTTTTTGCAAACATTTTATGAGAAGGATGCAGGACACGGTTTACTTGAATATACAAATCTGTGGGGAAAAAATTGGTTTCAGATCTCAATTCACTCTGATAAGTAACAGAAATAAATTGCACAAATGTTTATGTCACTGACCAACAAACCTCCAGATGCAGTCTTTAGATGAGTCACATGAGTTTATTTCTTTAAATAGAGATTAAGTGACAATAAATACCAAATATTTTTATTACAAGCAATGTCAACAAAGCAACTCTGTTAGAGACTAAATCTATTGTACTCCAGTGTTTAACCTCTTCAACCTATTCACCTAATGTTATACAAAATAATGGTAGATTTGACAGATATTTATTTAAAATCAATTTTATTCTCCTAATTTGAATTACAAAACACCAAAACTCTAGTAGCGGCATTAAATAATATTAACACATTTTGCAAATGATAACGGGTGAATTTTAATTTTTTTGTATGGTAATTAGTTTTGTTAACTAACTTGGTGAATAATCTTATTTGTTTTACAAAAGAGTGATGGAAAATAATTTTATCTTGTTTGTAAAACTTTACTCAATTTTTAATTTGACATGTGCAACTATATGGTCTGTTTTCAACCCCTTTAACTGCAAATTATGAAGAAATGAAGTAGGGAATATTTATTTTATTTGAAATCTGTAAGAAAAATTTTGAAACCTTGATTTTACCAATAAATAAACTATAGAAACTATTTAGATATATGGTAAATGAGTAGACATGCAAAACAAAACTACAGTAATTTGTTCATCACCAATGTATAATTTTCTACAACATATGACAAAATAAAAGACAGATTAGAATTATTTGGTACTATGATGTTTTTTATTGTAATTTTTAATGTATGAAAAAATGTACATTTGTAATATTCTTCATTACTGTACAGTTTAAAAACATCTATAATTGCAATTAGACCAACAAATTATATCAAGCAGTGTTGACATGGGTATTGAAAAACTGGATTAGGAAGTGCAAAAAAACTCCTGCAGTTAGGCCTAGCTAATTAGACTGACAGCACTGGCCTGGAGGCAAGGGAGATAACAACTATGAAAGGTTATTACGTTTTTCAAGATTGCACATAGCGTGAAATAATCTGATTTAATTGTAACATATGAAAATGACATTATCTTGGTGTTAATTTTGGCACTTTGGAAAATTAGCTACATGTAGGCAAAGCTTGTGACATTGGTGTTCATTAATTGATTAAAGCAAAGTTTGCAAAACTTACCAACAAAACAAAAAACTGCAATAGATGTCTTCGTATAAAATTTATATTCCATAATTAACAAAGAGTCCTACTCTGTGATACACATCCCAAATTTAATGTTCTGTTTACACCTTAAACACAAAACTGATAACTGTCAAAATGTTATCTCAGCCTCAGATCGACCAAATTACCACACACCCGCTGCGCATACGCAAGAAAGTAATCCAATATAAGGGGCGTTGACTTTCCAGCTATTAACATTAAAATGACACGAATGGCAGAATCGGTTTCTACAATTATTATTGTTTGTTTGAAGTCCAAGAAAGTATCTGTTTCCACAACATATATCAATATATTCTTTCCCTTTTTCGCGTAATATTATATTCTTTCTCTCCACCACCACAAAAGGATTCAAAATTACACAATAAAACACTATAATCGTCTGGCTGAGAAAAAAACAAGATACATCAAAATGTTGAATTCACAATTTTTCTGCGTCTGATATATCGCACTTTGTGCTCAAAACGTCTTTTTACATCCGAATAAAGAATGTAATCGCTATGCCATGTGCTTTTGTTTACATTATTTTTTTATAAACTTGGCCAATCAAACCTTTCATTATAATCAGACCACGCCTACTTATCGAATCCCAACAAAGTACTGAACTACTGGCTTACCTGCGCTAAACTTGGTATAAAAGACAGATAATTGCAAATTTATATTTTATGTAGGCGTTTATATTTCTTTGTTGTGCAGCTTCATATTTTTCCGAGTTACTGTATCCGTTAGACACAACTGTTAAGAATACAACACATTCTTTGATACAAATTTTAATGCACAAGATGTGCACATTTCGTCGATTTACGACTCATCAGTTGTGCTCAAGGCCTAAAATCAAAAAGGACGTTTTATGTTATGTTGCATTAGAATTAAAATTATGACGTCTTGAAGACACTTGGAAAATTTAGGTAAAATAAGACACACAGAAGTATTTCTAAGTATTTTGTTTTGGCTTTACCCTTGTCATTTTGGCATTAATTTGCTCTTCAGTTTGTTTGGATTGTTGTTTTGGTTTTCAGTTGCCGACATAAACCGGTGGTTTTACCATCGCAAATATCCGTTTACCTGGCTCCGCTACGCGTCGCCAGGTAAACTCAATTTGCGACGGTAAAACCAGCGGTTTACGTCGGCAACTGATAAAATACAATACAGTTATCCCCTAAATGGTTATCGACGAACTTGTTAAACTTATTTGTCAATTAATTATTATTGCCACTTTAGGGTATTCTTCTTCTGATTTATACAGAGGTAAGTTTATCTTTGATTGCAATTTTTTTTAAAGCGATTGCTAATTTGAATAATAAAAACATAATTGTGACTGCACAAGTGGTCAAGGAAATTCTTAAACACCCTAATACTATATGTAAAGGGCCGTCAAAATCAGAAAGTGTATGGTCTTCTGCAGTTACTTTTTACGTATACTAGTAGCATTTTGTTCGTGTCTCCGTCGATATGGTATCTCTCTAACAGGAATATTACGGACTCACATACATCACCGCTGCGAAATATGCCAATTCTCTTTTTTGGACCAAATATGATACACTTTACTTACATATTTAGGCCAAAACAAAACAACAAAAACAAAAACAGAACACAAAACCAAGCTAACAAAAGTTATATTGTCGCCTGGTGGACTCTAGTCTTCACATCAAGTTTCACGAAGACCGACTGAAACAAAATACATGCGTGCATATCCAGATTTGTGACCCTCGGTAAGTGGAAACAAAGCGCGACCGGCTCTGGATTTTTTAATGGGATGTGCGGAAATGGCTTAAGAAAAGGTACCCGAGCAAATACTAGAATACCTGTCAATAATATACTGGAAAAATAATTTTGATAAAAATACCTACCCGAAAAATACTGATGTTTCTATACAAATATCTGAGGAATAGACTAGCACTCAAACTTTATGTAAATACAACTCGAATAAATATTAGTTTTTTAAAACATACCTCGAATTAATACCAAAAATCATGAAAAACCCACCCAAATTTTCCGTACATCCCCGCATATAGGGAGTTACCCCCCGGGCTCCAGTTATTGAACGGAAACCTACATTTTTGCTATTAACAGATACCATATTCAAAGGGACATAACTCAGAAACGACAAAAAGGAAAAATGTCAAATTCGAACTCTATCTGTATGAGTGATCTCTATAATTCCGAATTTTAAATGATATGGTGTAATAATACTCTATTTTTCATGGCTAATTCCCATATCAACAGCCAAATTCGGAAACGACAAAGTTTGCTATTTTTCCATTCATAAAGGGGTATAATTCTGGAATCGTAAAAGGTGCCATATTGTAATAAGTATTGTGTTTAATTTGTTTAACATCTGACCAGGTATCAGTGCCTAAAGTACAACACTCACATTTTTTACTATTTATAAGGGGTCATAACTCGGGAACGACAAAAGGTAAAATACAGGTTTCAAAATATTTGGCTGTGGAAAGTAAAATATTTGCAATTTCCCTCTTTTAAAATGCTTAACTATGGAACGGTAAAATATACAATACTCAAATTCGAACTTGATCTGAACATTGTGGAAATAAGCATAGTATATAATTTCGAAGCATTTTGCCAAGGCTAATGTACGTTAGGGTGCGAAAACTAAAGAGTGACAGACGGACGGATGGACACGGATAAAACTGAATGGGGTTTTGTATATGCTTCAGTGTAGAAATAAACTGCATCGGTGGGCTCGTGGTAGCATGCTGGGCTCGAGTGCGGAAGGTCGTGGACAAGTTCGATCCCCGACCGGGTCACACCAAAGACATTAAAATTGGTTGCTGCTTCTCCGCCAAGCACGCGGCATCTAGGAGTAAGAGCAAAGGACTGGTCGGCTCCGAGTCAGTATAATGTGTCCGAGTGGGGTGTTACGTCATCCTGCGGACAGTTACCCCTTGAGCTAGCACGTTAAAAATCCGGCTCAGCATATCGGTCTAGTACAAAGCAGGAACAATATTCATATCATATCAACATGTTCTCGTCCTGATATGCAGATAGATATACTAGCGGTCTATTAGAAAAAGGTTAACGTAGTCTACTTTTACAATTGCAAGTCAAAAGTCCGGAAAAATGCAGAGTGGCCTTCTGTACCAGAAAGTAAATGTAGCCTATATATGTTGTTTATAACCAGTCAGACGTTTGGAAAAGAGAGCAAGAAACGTTTTCTTCTCCACAGCAAAAACAGAATGACTAAGGTAGTCCTCGTGCAGAACGAGCGACGAGCGTAGTTCTGAGCTGTAATGAGAAAGGACCTTCTCCTCCTCAGCAGCAGTACCCGGTTAACTCTCCTTCGTCCAAGACTGAGACGAATCCTTTTCCCTTTAGTCTAATCTTCATTAACAGAAATGACTTCTTCAGTAGCATGCATAACAATGGCAACCATAACAATGACCATCGATATGGAGAACCCAAAACAAGGACAAGAAGAGTAAAAGAATAGCTTAAACATTTGTTGCTAAGGATGCATCCAAGGTAAACATCCCCCTCCCCCAATAAATCCCCAAACACGGAAGGCAAGGACAGACAAACCATAGAGCACAGACTTCTGACATTCTGACGATAGTATCAACCTCTGCATGGTGACTATAGGGAGAGGGATCGACAGAACCAAAAGAAAGTATACCAGAACCCAGGCAATAAGAGACTCGACTGCTCCTCCTCACTATCAGCTGTCATCTGCCCCCCCCCTTCCCCTTAAAGACCAGGAAAAGAACTCTTGAGTATATTTTCCGTTGAAATAAATGTATTTTACATTCTCATTAATCGACTTGACTGGATTGTTTGTTTGATGATGACTTCCGAAAATAAAAAAAATATATTGGCTATGGTTGTCCTGATCTATATATCCACTTTAGTTTGTCTACTGTAATGTGAGATTTGACTACTAGAACACGAAAACTAATGTTACCGATAGATTGTCTTTGTTATTGCAATTTCGTGCAGTTGACAATACAGCAAACCAAACTCATTTACAAAGTAAACATCATTGACACCGGGTAACTATAGGTCTCCACTGGAAACTGGATATTTATCTCTTAATAAAATGAATTGAACACGATCCCCAAATTCAGTAAATTAATTTGAGAGGTAGAAAAATTAAGAAATAACGGATTAAAATATCACATTACCTGTAAATCGTTTACCTGAAATGATTATGTTATGGATACCAAAACAGTAATGATTATAATGGTGTAAATATCTAACGGCCTGCCACGAAAACACGAAGAGGTGTTTAAAAAGTTTGTATTTTCGTAGGCTCGTTTCTTTTAATATCACCAAAGCAGGGTTACGATCGATTCTCTTTCTCAGAGCTCTCATCCAAGTGTGCATAACTTGCAAAATAAACGAGTAAGCTGGATAGCCTGTATCGCTTATCTATTTTGCGGATCATTAAGACCATGAAACAAGAATTTAAAGTTTTGCCATCTTGGTTGTCGAGGGGCCACATAAGGACATTTTCTATCAAGTTTCAAAATGAATGGCTTCAGACAACAAGTTATTAAAACAAGTTATTAAAATGAATAATTTTATAAGTAGGTTCGGCTAAGTCTGCCATTTTGTTGGTGATGTTGGTCATAGTATATTATGCAATTTGGCACAATCATGGGTTTATACTCCTCGTGAAGTTTTTTTTCTGCTTAACCCAGGCACATTGAACATATGACAGGATTACCCTTGCTTTACGGATATATTTCAGATATTAATTCTTTTAAAGTAAGTAAAAGATGCAACAATAAACTCAAAATAGCAATTTAAACCGAAATATTTAAAGGTTTCTAATTCGACTATTTTTTTGCACTACTAAGAGGAGCAATTGTGGAATTAAATGTGAGTCTATTTCAAAGGTGTAGGACCATTTGTCCCTGTATTTAAATCTTAAATATTTATCTACTATTTACCATAACCGATTGTATGCAATGCATGTTAATGTTAACAAAACACAAATTTATGCTGAATTATTAATAAGTTCCAAGTTTTCTACCCGCAAAGGTCTATATAGGGTTGATTGTCTTTTTGGAATGTTGCCAAGAAGGACACTCAGAACCAAAACCATTCTACTGAAAGGAGATATATAAACTCACAGCAAAATATTAATTTTAATTCTGTGTGTCCTTCATATTGAAAAATGTCTTTAGGATTTCAATTTGGTAAATTTGTGTTAAAACGGTCTCCAAAAGCGATATTCAGGTGTGTGGTTATTATTAGTAAATTTTAAGAGAACACATACCAGGCTATGCCCTTAGAGATTTTTAAAGGTGTTAATTGACTCTTTTAAATTGTAAATTAATTGTAATTTTAAATTTTAAACATAAACTACATTTAAAAATTAACATTAACATTTTTGAATGTTACCCCACTCGGACTTGGTGTGTCTGTATAACATACCGCGTCCTCGTGGGATAACTATTACTGACAGTCGGGGTCATCGGACAAGAAAACCATATAAGGACTACTGCTGCCAAGTCATGTTCGAATTAGTCACGTGAGAAGTATGACATTTGCGCCAAAACAAAGTTTTAATTTGTGCCAATTAAATTTTAACAGGTAAGATCTGATACAAAGCAGCAGGGAAATATCAGTTTGCGCCAGTTTGACGTCCTTTTGCGCCACAACTTAATTACGCCAGTATATCAATTGCGCCAACATATTAGATATTATGTAAAGCTAGAATTACAACTGACAGTGAAGGAATGGCTATAGATGTACAAGTAAGTTATGTAAAGCTAGGAATACAACTGACAGTGAAGGAATGACAATTGTGAAAACTTAACATGAACATAACCACATTACGGATGACCACAAGACTGAGGTAAAACAGCTCCGTGTCAGATGCAGGAAGCACTCTGGTGATACCTCAAGTAGACCATCCAAAATTGTAAGAACCGAGTTACAGGGAATGCAAAAAAATCACGTTCAACCAAGTGATTTAAAGAATGCTCGATATGCCAGCAGTCGTAAGAAACTATGAAATGGAAAAAAATGACTTTGTTACTGAAAACTATCGGATGTATTGTAGAGAAGAAATCAGAAGGTCGCAGTTCATCAGAATTGTTGCATACAAATACTCAACTTGTTAATTTAAATGTGCTTTTGACGTCAAACCCTTATTATTTTATTTAAAAAGTGCTATTTTACTTGTGATGTATATAGTTTTACAAACTTTTACAATAAACTTAGGGGCCTCGGTGGCCGAGTGGTCTAGGTAGTTCGTCATGACTATTACTGATCACTAGCCTGTCAACGCTGGGGTTGTGAGTTCGAATCTCACCTGTGGCGGGGTGTGTTCGACTCCGATCTTAATTGACAAGGATTGCCAATTTTCCTACCGAAGGTCGGTGGTTCTCTCCGGGTACTCCGGCTTCCTCCACCTTTAAAAACTGGCCGCCGCGAAATGGCCAAAATGTGCTGAAAACGGCGTTAAACCCCAACTAAACAAACAAACAAACAATAAACTTATCCTGCTCGAAATCCAACATCCACCTCCCCGTGGTGAGCAGGGGGCAGACTGCAGACGGAAGTGGTATTTTTTGTTAGCATATAAATAAATTATGTTTCTTGCGTTTACCCGTAAATTAGCCCAAATGAAAAAAAAAACAAAATTGGCGCAAATGCAAAACGCCGGGTCAAGTGGTTTCAGAAAAGAAGAATTGTAAATGAATTTTGACATAGGGTCCTATGTTAAACTAAGTTGGGGTGTGACAGCCATCTTGGTTCCCTGTCCGGATCATCGGACACAATTCCGAAAGAGGGCCATCTAAGGACCATTGCTGCGCAGTCTGGTTCCAATTGTTCAAGTGGGTAAGACAAGATTTTTAAATGAATTCTCCCATAGGGTCCTATGTTAAACCAAGTTCGGCTGTGGCGGCCATCGTGGCTGATAGTCTGGGTCATCGGACACAATTTTGAAAAAGGACCATCTAAGGACTATTGCTGCCAACAGTCCAATTGCAATTGGCTCAGTGGTTTCCGACAAGAGGATGTTTTTAAATGAATTTGCAAATAGGGTCCTATGTTAAACTAAGGTAGGCTGTGGCAGCCATCTTGGTTCACAGTCCTGGTCATTGGACACAACTCTGAAAGACCATCTAGGGTCCACTGCTGCCAAGTCTAGTTCCAATTGGCTCAGTGAAAATGTGTAAATGAATTTTCCCAAAGGTCCTATGTTAAACTCAGGTCGGCTGTGGTGGCCATCTTGGTTAACAATCCGGGTCATCATACATGATTCTGAAAAAGGACCTCCTAAGGACCATTGCTGCCAAGTGTGGTTTCAAGTGGCCATGCAGTTTCATGGAAGATTCTTGAAATTCATCCCACCTTTTTTCTAATTAGTAACAGCAGCCATGTCGGTAGGCCGAATTCGGATATACACAATGTTGGAAGGGGACCATTCCACCAAACTTTTGTCCCAATGGACCCAGTGGTTTAAGAGGAGAAAATCTTTACAGGAAAGTTTACGACGGACGACGGACGCAAAGCCATGGCAAGAGCTCGCATGGCCTTGCAGGTCAGGTGAGCTAAAAATGCTAAGATTTTCAAAATTCCAAATTGTCCAAATAGTTAAGCCGAAAAGGATAAAAAAAAGAAACAGAACCTGTTTATATAGAACTGTGTATATGAAGTTACGATCCCTAAACATCTGATAAGCATACTGACATTGAATAGTAGCTGAAAACTGTTCACCTACAGTTTAACAGCCTTACTGGTAATATCTGTAGCCGACATTTAGTGAGAAACACACCTTTAGTAATAATAATAATAATAGTAATAAAATAGAATTTGGCCAAGTTCTTCGTGCCCCTTAAACAAAGTAGTTGCCTAGAATCGGATAGTTTTAAACGCGAGTTGTTACAATTAAGGACAGGGACTCAACCATGTTGTATACAAATTTGACTAGGCTGAGGCTCCTCTGACATCAAAGGACTTTTTTTAGAATTTGCTGGGGCCATGGAATGTCAATCGTCAGAGCGCACCCCCTGTATAAAACTGTAAATTTTACCGGTACATGTCAGTGGTTTTCGACTAAAAGGTATATTTTCTACCAAGAAAACAACATGTACTTCTCTTATTTAGCATTTTAGCTCTTCTAAAATACGTCAGAGGGATCTCGGACTAAATTCTGACATGCTTCCCCCAAAGGCCCCTATTTTCCAGAAAAGTTTTCGTTATCCTTTTCATTTAAATCCACAATTGAAAAATAGTTTACTGTTAACTTTTAAATTGTCACTTGAACGAATTATCGAAATTTGCTCACTAATCCTGAAACTGGGGTAAGAATTGTCAAAGACTCACCAAGGTCAGTTACTCCCCCCTGAACAATATAACTGACTAAATCAATGGATGAAATTTTAAAGGGGATCAGACATGGAACGAACGAAATCTTTTTTTAAAGAAAAAGATACCATGAACCACGCATAAGCCAAAGAAAACATTTTGGTAATGACATAAGCAGAATTTGTATAATAAACAAGGTATGTAATTGTTAGATATATCAACGCCTCGTATAATCGGTCTCATTTCTGCAAGTATCATCTCTGTAGGTTTAAAGTAATTGATGCACTAAAATGCAAGAACTCAACGGTTTAATGTATTATTTACTTTTAGAGAGGCATTTTTATTTTACTTGAACGAAAACCGAGACGAAAAGACTATCAAGTGAACGTTAACTTGTTTGTAATAATCTCCATATTAATTAGCGATAAAGGTGAGTTAGTAATTTACATCCATGCATCCTTTTACATTTTCTGTCAGTATTGCAGTGATTCGATTTTTTTGGTTTTAATATAGGTAAAATTGTTTGGCAAAATTATATCCCGAGCGGAAGCGAGGGGTAAAATTTAAGCAAATAACGTTACCCATGTTTAAAATCTTATACAAACGTATGGCTGCCATGAATTATACACATTCTAATATGGCCACAAATGAGAATTATGTAAACGAAGCGATCATATAAAGCTTTTTTGCAATAATGAAATCGAAAACGATAGAAAAGTACACTAAATACCTGTGAAAAACAATAAAACTTACTTTCCATTAGATTTTATTTCTTTTTATAGCACAAAAGCCCAAAGTTAGAGTTTTAAAAACTTTAATAACTTTGCACATATAATACCTACAATTAAGATTTATGGTCCATAGATAGCTTATCGTATAAAGTTTGCCGCAATATCCTTGTCTTGTGACCCTGACCTCATTTTCATGGTTCACTGACTTTATAAATATAAATGTTAAATCTGCATCCAAGTTTCGTAATTAAATCCCTTTCTCAGAAACTAGGCCAATTTCATGGACGAGTGACTTTCATCCAAGTTATCTTGATTAAGTCTATTTTTCAGCAACTGTAATACGTAGACCCACCGTATTTGGTTTATTGATAGTTCTTGGTGGGTAAATGCCGTTCTAACACTTGTCTCTAGACTTTAACCCCAGTTTCATGCTTGGGTGACTTTGTCACATTTTCGAGATTAGGTTCATTTCTCAACAACTTTAATACCTAGACCCACCATATTTGGTCAAAAGATAGTTCTTACTGGGTACATGTCGGTATGACACCTGCCTTTTGACATTGACCTCAATTTCATGGGTGAGTGACCTGTCACATTTTCGCGATTAAGTCCATTTCTTAGCAACTGTAATACCTAAGCCAACCATATCTGGTCAATATAGTTCTTTGTGGGTACATGCCAGTCTGACACCTGTCTCTGGACCTTGACTCATTTTCATACTGGAGTGGCTTGTGTAACATTTTTTAGATTAAGTCCATTTCTCAGCAACTGTATTACCTAGGCCCATCATATTTGGTCTGTAGATAGTTCCTAGAGGATGCATGCCAATCTAATACCTGTCAGCTGAACTTGACCTGAATTTCTTGCTTGGGTGACTTAATATACATTTTCTTGATTAAGTATATTTCTCAGCAACCGTACTACATTTGTAACAAAACCCACAGTAATTTGGATGATAGAAGTTTTTAGTAGGTATACCAATTAACATCTGAAACATTACCTTTGACCTCTATTTCATGCTTGACTGACTTTTTTCACGTTTTGGGACAATATCCATTTCTCAGCAATTGCAATACATAGACCAACCATATTTGGTCTATAGATAGTGCTTGGTGGGTACATAGCTGTCTGAGACCTTGACTTAAATTTCAGACTTGAGTCACATTTTCATGATTAAGTCCATTTTTTGTAACTGTATAATACTTATATCCAAATTGACCAATTTTAGGCTTGAGTGACTCTTGTCCCATTTTTACAAATAAGTCCATTTCTCAACAAATGTTATAAATGTATTATATAGACCCACCATTTTTGGTCTAAAGATAGTTTGTGGTGGGTACATACCAGTCTAAGACCTGTCAGCTCGTCTTGGACAGTTTTAGGCTTGAATGACATGTATGAGATTTGTCTGATAAATTATCGCCTGACCATTACTATTTCTTTTAATACATATTCCTTTGATTTGCAATGTCGGATATCAGGTAATTATTTTTATGTCTCCATGTGCATACTCAGGCGAGACATTTGGTGTGTCCACTCTTGTGGTATCATAAGACTCGTGTCTTTCACTGCGTAACTGGCAGAAACAGGTTGTTCAGAGTGGTCTTTTGAAATGAGACAAGCATTTCCCAAGAAAATCACAGATTCCACCAGAGATAGTCGTCAATTAGTCATGGTTTTGTTTGCCTATTCTGATAGACCAGTTAAAACAACTTGTAAAATTTCTCTAAAAAAACGAAATCGCAAAACAGCCAAACGTGAGGAATGAGCCATGTCATTACTTATAAAAGTAACTAAAACAATCTTGAATTTTTATCCAGGAATTCATCTAAGAGGTAATTATCAGGGGTAATCATTCATCAGACAGCAAGAGATTTAACCTGTCTTGTATATATGGAATATGAATGATGACTGATGGATCACTGCCTTACATATTTTCTAAAGCAGATTATCTTTTAAAATTCTCTACCTTCTAAATATATGATCTTCTAAGATTATGTGTAAAATCAACATATTATTCCTGAAGGCGAGATATAGGTATTCCGTATGAATTGTTCGAACAAATCGGGTAAAATATCGAAAAAATATATAGAAGTCTTATGTACAATATCATTGTGACCGTTTCCTCTAAAGAAATCATTCTATTTTGTCCGAACACGAACAAGTAGAAGCTGCAAATATTTTTTATATTTATATTTTTAGTAGCGGTGGTCCAAAATCTGGACCTGGACACAACTTTGAAAGGGGACCATCCAAGAGCCATTCCCCCAACGTTTTGGCCCTGAATGGGCCAGTGGTATCAGAATATTTTTAATATATTTTAATTGATTTATCTATTTTTAATAACAGCGGTCATACTGGTCCAACGTTTGACTCCCATAATACAGATGTCATTTTGAAAGAGGAGCACTCCACCAAATATTACAGTCACGAGTAACTGGTCCAGAGGTTTCATGACAGAGTAAAATGTATCGACGAATGATGGCAATAGCTCACCTATTAAAAGGATTGTTCCTTAGCTTGTGTAAAGAATTTCTACCGACCAATAAGTAGCGTCATCTTGATCTTATCATTGTATACCAGTGAAGTTAGATGTAGGACAATTGCAAATCACAAAACTCTAAATCATTCCGGGGTTGAATGTTATGCCTTTGAAATCCTTTAAAAAAACTTGTACTCGAAAAAATTCATTTCATCTCGGTTTGGCAAAATAAATGATTACGGAATTAAACAAAAAAGTTGTTGGCAAATAACTTCGCCCTTAGTTCATACACAGTAACACAAGTGCCCACCAAAAATCGATGGCAGTTTTTCTTACACGCTGTACTCTTTTAACTTCTATTCCCAATACCAGTTGCATACAATCCTTCATCATAGTAGATTCTTATTATTTGTCATACGCAATATTTCATAAAATGTAGGTTACAGCAACCTGACGCATAAATAGGGACAGGAATCATTTTACTTTATCACAGCCGATGGGAAGAAAAAACAAGCCAAAATATCTTATCCATCCGGAAATTTACAAATAAAATATATTCTAGCATCACATCAGACACCAAAAAAAAAAAAAAAATTAATTTACATATCCTCAAGATATTTTTTTTCAACCAAAAATTTAATATAAATTCTAGACATGTTATGTCAATTCTAATTGGCTATTTAGACTGACCAATTTATATACATTAGATAAGAAACACGAGATTTCTATCTCTTGTCAGATCAACCTGGCACAGAAAGAGAAAATGTATCTTATTTAACAAAGGAATCTATATCTGAACAATAAGAAAACATTTTTGGATTGATGATGAGATAACTGTGATGGGTGGATAACCTTTTTTCTGTCATTTTCCTTTTAAATACACATTAGTAGCAAGATATGATAATGAAAACTTGTGTGTTTTTGATAACATTATGAAAGGAGTGAGACATAGATATATTGGGGAGAATCTAGCAGCTTGTGAGTCAGCCAGTATATGAAAGACATCTAAATGGAAGACTTAGATAAATACATTATTTAATCGTTTGTGATAATTGGTGAACATATAATCAAAGGTTACCAAATTAAACAATACGTAGGACCTCCCAATCTCTACAGACAAGTTTTGTGTTATGTAATAGCTGAAAACCAATAAATTGTCTGAAGGTTTGAAAATTAACAGGAAACCAGAAATAACTATCAAAACACCGAAATGTTCTGTTTTAGCAGTGCTATAACTAATGTACAAGTTTTACTGGTCTATTGATCACTTTATGAGTTTTGTTGATGGTTTCACGGATCTTCGACACTTTGGCGACTTTCTTATCATTTTTCTGCCGATTGTTCTCATACCGGATAAAGTTTTATTTATTTTGAACTTCATTTTATTTTTTCCAAAATTAACAAATAATAGTTTCATTCTGGCTTCGTGATCTTATCTTATTTGCCAAGAATATCAACTTCTTTATTTTATGTCAAACGATTTAACTAATGGTTTTGCAATAATGGGTTTACAATATCCGTAGCCAAGAAGTTAACAGCGATTTTATTTCATAATATTGATATTCCAATATTAAAATTTCCTAACTCGCACCTAACGATTCATAAAACAACTCCCAACGAAAAAAAATATAATAGTACATTTACAGAGTTTCATGATGTGGATGTTAGTTGCTGGTCTCAAGATTAACAACAGGTTTGAAAAGACATTTGAGATAACATCAGGAAAATGATACACCCTTTCTGTGAATTCCGATTTGATAAAAATTTCACACTTTTAAAATGTAACCGTTCGGGTGCTCATTTCTTTGTCCCCCTTCTTATAATAATGTGGGGATAGTAAAATCGTTTATTAGTTCAGTGTCAATTCTGTTTTATCCATTTATATGCCAGACTCGTTTTACAATGCCAAATCTAAACAACTTATTTTCAAATTTATCCCCCCAAAATGCGTGGTTTGATATGGTAACACCCATTGAAGATGAATTTATTAACACAGTAACATTGAAAACAAACACTACACAGATGTGACAAATAAAGTGGAAACAGCACAGAAAACAAGAGGCTCTCAGGAGCCGGTATCGCTCACCTGACAGTGCATTGCCTATAACATATACGACCAGTTCCCCCCAGGGTTGAAAGTTCGACTGCGATAGCCACCTTGATTGATAGTTTGGGTCAACGGACACAATTGTGAGAGACGATCATCTTATGGCCATTGTTGCTAAGTTTGGTTCCAACCTCTCAGTAGTTTCAGACAAGAGAATTTTTGAATAAATTTTCCATAGGGTCATCCGACACAATTCTGAAAGAGGACAATCTATAGACCATTGCTACCAAGTCTTGTTCTAATTGGCTCAGTTGTTTCAGACAAGAAGATTATTTACTGAATTTTCCCATAGGGTCCTATGTTAAACTTAGTTCGGCTCTGGCAGCCAGCTTGGTTGATCGCCCGGTTCATCGGACACAGCTCTGAAACAGGACCGTCTAAGGACCATTGCTGCTAAGTTTGGTTGCAATTGGGTCAGTAGTTCAAGACAAAAAGATTTTTAAATGAATTTTCCATAAGGTCCTATATATATGTTAAACTTGGTTCGGCTGTGGCGGCCATCTTGGTTGCTCGTCCGGTTCATCGGACACATTTCTGAAAGAGGGCCATCTACTGCTAAATTTGGTTGCCATTTGATCACTACTTTCATATAAAAGGATTTTTAAATGAATTTCCCATAGGGTCCTATATTAAACTAAGTTCGGCTGTGGCGGCCATCTTGGTCGGAGGTGAAGGCCATCAAACACACCTTTGAAAGAGGACCACCTTATGACCATTCCACCACAGTTTGGTTCTAATTGGACAAGTAGTTTCAGAAGAAGATTTTTATGTGAATTTCCCATGGGGTCCTATGTTAAACTAAGTTCCGCTGTGGCAGCCATCTTGATCAGATGTCGGAAACATCGGGCACAATTTGGAAGGGGACTACACAAGGATCATTTCAGCAAAGTTTGGCATAGTAGCTTCAGAGGAGAAGATTTTTAAAATTTGACCCCCTTTTTCTATTTTTAGCTTGGTCACAATCTTGGTGAAAGGTCGGGAACATCGGACATAATTTTGGAAGGGGACCACCCAAGGACCATTCCACCAAAGGCCCAATTGGCCCAGTGGTTTCTGAGGAGATGATTAAAATGTGAAATGTGGACGACAGACGACGGACAACGGACGCCATATTATGACAATAGCTCACCTGACTGGGTCAGCCGAGTTGCAACAGATTATAATTTTAGTTTGCAAGTTTGCATATTTAATATTTGGAAATGTACCCGACAACCATATAAAACAAAATCAAATTAGTAAAAATTGGAGGTTTAATGCCTGTATTAAGGCAAATAAGGGTCTAAAGAATGTTTTTGTGTCATCTTACTCCCAATATTTTCATAATTTCCATCCAAGGATATGGACTTTTCCTAAGATAGTTTAAAAAATATTTTTTAAAAGTTCATATATCCTTGAGACAGCAAATTTTACAGTAGACGTTAATTTCTTATTCTTCATTAATTAAAATTTTCCAAATTAAGGTAGACTGCATACAAATGAAAACCCATAACTTAATTTGTCGGTTTTGTTTACCAGACAGCTTTTGGTGAAAACCTGTTCACAAACTGTTCTGTGTGTTTTATTACATACAATTGTATTATAGACGTTGGATTAATTCCTAGCTAACAGTACAATACGTACATGGTACATGAAAAAGTGAGAGACAAACAGTCATTGACTATTGAGTACAAATAGAATAATAGGTAGTTTCGTTTTTGATACTGACTATATCATGTGGAATATCTAGACGAGCCCGAAGGGCGAGTTTAGATATTCCACGTGATATAGTCAGTATCAAAAACGAACCCGAAGGGCGAGTTTAGATATTCCACGTGATATAGTCAGTATCAAAAACGAAACTACCTATCATTCTGTTTATCGGTAATTCATTTTTTCAACTAATTTTAATGTGCACTATTTTTCATACCGGAAGAAGTTTGTAATGCGGTTGACAAATCATTGGCGCGTGAGTGACAGTGAATATGATTATTTGCGTGAATGGACGACTTGTCATCGATAATTTCCGTAATTCAGCTTCATTGGAAGATCAGATAAGAGATCCTTCCGCTTTACGTCACACAACGTATTGCCTAATATTTTCAGTGATACAGGAGGTATATGATACTCAAAAATATTAAGCAAAAAGATCAAGGAAATAGGTTCGAATTTTTATTTATATACACGTATGACGAAACATCATGTGTTTTCTTGTGAAATAAATTCTTAACTGAATTATTCTCATCAGAAGCTGAATATTCTTTCCCCAATAAATTCAGATTTGATGGACGGATGGGTGAATTATAGTTTAACGTCTAGTGGCAATTTTATACGCATATCAGGAGGAGAACATGTTGATGTATTATGAATATTAACACTGCTCTGTCAGTCTGTACTAGACCGACACGCGGAGCCGAATTTTTAACGTGCCAGCTCACGACGTAACAGTCCGCAGGAGACATATAGCCTTGGACACATTATACTGATTCCGAGCTGACCAGTCCTTTGCTCTAACTCCTAGATGCCACGTGCTCGGCGGAGAAGCAGCAAATATAAATTTTAACGTCTATGGTTTGAAATTCAGATTTGAAGGTATCTTCCAAACGATGTCCAAAAACATCGACTGTGGATTCTGATTGTCTGTATTACTAATGTCAAACTTATGAAAGGCAATAACTCAGAAAACTGAAACCCAAAATTAATCACAATATGTAGGATTCGGGAGATACTAAATTTTCTTGTGTAGTTCAGATACGGGTAAGAAAAGATATGTATCTATCACGTATGTGTGTGATGCTGTATAGACCAAACAAGTAAGAATATAAATAGTATAAGTAGTACGACAATTTGTCTTGTATGAATGGGTTAAACAAGAAAACTACATATGTTTTCCTTAATTTGTTTTAACACTGAACATGCATTGTACCGAATAATAGACATAATTCCAGCTAGAACAGTTTCCAGTGAATTTTTGACATCACAAAATTCAATGACACGATTTGAGTCAATTGACCCCAACTTTATTCATAACATCAACTAGAGGCTATGAGAACTAAGCCTGTATCGCTCACCTGGTTTGAAAGCCATTTTTATTGATGTACATCAAAGAGAGAAGTCGCTTCCCATTATGAAGTGTGGTAAGCCTTGTAGGAACCAAATTTTTCTTCATCAAGGTCCTTCTACTTTCTAAAATTTGGCGGTTCTGCAGAAGATTTTGGCATGTATTTCCCATAGGGTCTTATGTTAACCTAAGTCCTCTGCTGAAAGCCATTTTGAATTGGGGATAGGCACCAGAGTAACAGTATTGGTGAGCACCTTAAGAGGAACATTCAGACAATGTTTGTTTTCAAGCAATTCTGTGGTTCTGTAGATTTTTGTTATACATCATAGACACTTTCTGTCAAGTTTGGCTCTATTTGGCCAAGCAGTTTTAGAGAAAAATTTTTTTAATTATATCAACCAATCAGAAACAAGAGTTGTCCATGGCAGTCATGTTTGATGCCTGATTTTTACAAAATGAGGAAACTTTGTAAAAAACCTCCAACAGATGCTTCCTGTCAAGTCTCGTTCCCTTTGGCCAAGCTGTTTTTAAGAAGAAAATTATCAACCGACGAAAGACAAGAACTGTCCATGATGTTCATGTTTGTTGCCTGATCAGAACGAAATGTGGAAACTTTGTATAGAACCTCTCAATTAGATGCTTTCTGTCAAGTTTCGTTCTATTTGGCCAAGTGACTTCAGAGGAGATTCTTTTATATCAGATAATCAGAAACAAGAACTGCTCATGGTGGCCATATTTGTATTCCGATCGGGACAAAATAGGAAATCTTTATAAAGGACCTCCCATACATGCTTCCTGTCACGTTTTGTTCTATTTAGGCAAGCGATTTCAGAGATTCTTTTATATAAGCCAATCAAAAACAAGAATTGCCTATGGCGGCCATGTTTTTTGCCAGATCAGGACGAAATGAGGAAACTTTGAAAAGAAATCCCCATAGATGCTTTCTGTCAAGTTTTGTTCCATTTGGCCAAGCGATTTCAGAGAAGATTTTTTTACATCAACTAATCAGAAATAAGAGCTGATAATGGCGGCAATATTTGTAATCCGATCGGGACGAAATGAGCAATCTTTATAAAGGACCTTACATGAATGCTTCCTGCCAAATTTAATTCTATTTGGCCCAGTGGTTTCAGAGGAGAAGATTAAAATGTGAAAAGTTAACAGACGGACGCCAAGTGATGACAAAAGTTCACATGGCCTTTGGCCAGGTGAGCTAAAAAGGAAATTCATCTCTATCTATAGAGTAATATAGACACTATTACTTCTGACTGATCTGAAGATATCATAACTATTAAGCAATTATAAAAATAAAAACGATTTACCAGCAAAATTTACTGAATAATAATTGCTACAAGGATATAGTTATATTAATTGAACTCCTGATTTTATCATTAAAAGAAATACTAGTACTAATTTTGTATAAGACTTAACAGTGTGAAGAAAAGATGGTCCAATCCTGGTCACATTTTCCATATGTATCATATGATTCAATACATATATATATCCATAATATTGATGCAAACTATGGAATTACTCACAAAACAGAACATGAATGGGTAAAAAATTAAAAGAGATGGACTGATCATTGATAAAAAAACTGAATATTCAAGCCAACACTCTGTTCCATTATCTCAGGCAAAATGTTAAAAAAAAAAACACTTCTGTTCTGCTTAGAGTTGAGGATTGTTTTCAATTTTGGAACAAGTTATACAATATTACCTATTTTGAGGCAGTTTAAGCTTCAAAAACCATCAATTGGTTTATGTTTAAGCTTAAAATAACCAAAATAGGTAACATAAGTATAACAATGTCCCAAAACTTATAACAATCCTTATAATTTAATTTACAATAATTTTCTGATAAAAAATGCAGGTAGAATCATTTGAAAAACTTGTTTACGCTGTGGACTGCAGAGTACAAATGAAATACATTAATGATGTCACATGTACAGTACCCGAAGTAGATTATACTCTTAATTTGCTGACTAATCAACATATTGTTTCATTTCAAATTAAAATATTTAAAAACTAGAGTTACTGTGGTCTAGTGGGCCACAAATACCCCCCGCGCCAACTGCTTTGTAAACCTGTTCACATAATCTGTCCTTAACGGACTATTGATACCCCCCGATCATGCATCTGTTGAGCCCTCTGCACTTTAGAAAGTAAAAGCTGTAAGAGGAGTAGATGAAACACCCTGCAAAGTTTCAGACCATTGATTTAAAGCTGTAAGAGGAGTTGATTACACAAAATTGGTACTATTCATATAGAATATTGTTGGAAAATGAGCAAGTTCAAAATGCAAAAATGATGATAGAAAATCTTAACAACTTGCATGCAGGTATGTAGATCACCAGCAAAACATGCTGAGTCAAAATCTATGGGCGTTTGCAAAGTCGATAGTTCTAGCATCAGTCGAAGTGCCGTGAGAATAAGTCAAAGTTCTTAAAGAGGGGAGACATTTGCTGGAAAAAATGCTGGAAAAAAAACTTGAAAAAAAGTCCAAACTTGAAAAAAATTTGGGCATAGTGGCCCCTAGAAAATACGCTTTTTTACCCCCCTTCCCATCACCCAGACCATAATAGAGGGAATTAAGAGAGAGAGAGAGTGAAAGACAAGCTGGGACAAATTTCATTTATCCTAATGAAATCTTACTTGTCTTTGTGAGAAGGTGTTTTTATGTTGATAGTTGATAAAATTATCTACATACCTGCAGCAAGTCATTAACCTGGAAACATTTCCTTAATGCAAATTGTAAAGAGCGGAGGTGTAATAAATGGGAATTCATTTTGAGCTATGATTGTGCACATCATCAGTCGCCCTCGTTTTGTCCTCTTCCAATTTTCGGCACTTTTCCAAATTTGTGAGACTTCACCAGTAAAATTTACATCCGTGAGCACATAGAAATATTTGTGAGACTTCACCGACTGACATACATAATATAAAGGTTTCGCCTTTTGATGAAGATTGAAGGAATTTCCAGAGATCATTGTATTCACGTTTGGCTGGCATGTTTTTTACTGGCTTCATCATGCATGAAATGATGCCGAGTCAAAATCTTATGAGCGTTTGCAAAACGAAAGTTCTACCATCAGTCAAAGCACCATTAGGATAAGTCAACGTTCATTCGAGCGTCCTTTAACTTTATGCCTGGGCATATCGACATGTCGCGAAAGGTTCTGAGCGAACTTTGCGTTTTTCTTTTTTTTACCGTTTTACCTAGTTGACGTAGAAAAAACGTTTAAAAGGACGGAAGGCGTTATTTTGGGGTCTGAAAATCGTAGTCATAATGCTAAAATCGTAGCGGTAAACAGGTCCGAATAAGCTGTAACTGGAATTGATAACACAAAGCATGTACACGAGGTTCGGACAGATGGACAGACAGACAGACTGAAATCTATATACCCCCCAAAACTTCGTTTTCGGGGGGTATAATAAACATGCCAGTTAAATTTTTTTTAAAATAATATTCATTAAAATTAATATCAAGTAATTAAAGTAATTTTAAAGATAAAGAAAACATCTACTCTAAATACTAGTAAAGAATTTATTTTGCAGATTTATTTCACAATGTTCTCCAGTTTTAATTTAGACATACTTAGGTTTATATTTTTTTCTTTTAGAAGATAAAGTTTACTCAAATTAACCATCAATGATGCCACAATTGATGCTTCATATCATTTAGAAGTTTCAGAGGAGACGATTTTTCAAAATCAACCAGGTAGCAGACGAATGGAAATTTTGCTTTTACTGGAGAAATATCTCTTTGGTATGAAAAATCTGATTTATGTTTAGCTGCAGTTAAAAACATTTTCTAATTTCAAAGGAACTTCAGTTAGTGCTTAAATGCCAGAATGAAGCTGATGAATACAAGGATGAGAGGATACATCTATATTATCAAAAGTGAAATATTATCAAACAAGAAATAGTAAAATGTCTATCCCCCTGCAAATTTAAATTTCATTTAGTTTTTATTAGTGCATGCGTTTTTCTATAGTCAATTCAACTGCTGAAGGTAACACATTCTCGTTATAAAGTACTTCACAAGTAACTAACCAAATCTTATCCCAGTCGTGAATAGTAACAAGAGGCTCCAAATAGCCTGAATCACTCACCTGTTATTTTTTGTGTAGATCTTGCATCAATGACAATTTTTGCTATTTAATGTAATATACCGTCGCATTTTTCGCCTTAATATTGGAATGTACAGCTAAAATATATAATCCTGAACCCAAATAAATCTGGTTGCTAGGGACTTTTTTCATCGGTTGCTATGGACTTTTTCAATGACCTTAACTCTTGGCCTTTCTATTTGACTTGTACAGGTAAATTATAGGGTCCTAAACCCAAATATATATGGTTGTAAGGACTTTTCAAACAATTGCTATGGACTTTTTCAATGACCTTGACCCCCCATTTTACTTGTACAGCTACCATTTAATTTATTTCAGGTAATGCTGGACATTTTTGCTATTTATAGTTTGTCTTTATCTATAATAATACAGTAGAATCTTGGTGACTCGAACTCTGGTCCCTCGAACACCATGGATTTCTCGACCCTTTATGAAAGTCCGGGCACTTTTTCCATTATGTCTATGTAAATTTACTCTCGATTTTTCGAACACCGATTTCTCGAATTCTCGAACTAATTTTCTGGTCCGTACAACAGTAATATAATGAAAATTTACTCTCAGTAACTCGAACATAATTTTTAATTGGCATATGTAAAAAATAAGTGTGAATAACCAGAGGTCAGACATTGATGACAAGAAGGTGATTAAATGTCAATTACAGGTCATTGATAATCCACTTAAAAGTTTATGGGTGATTTATTCTTACATTATTAATTTCAAAACAAGATTTGATGAGTGGATGTTGTTTTAAGGATCAGATAGACAAAAAGGATGTAAATTAAATTTTAAATTTATTACTGGTTTGTAACCGAAAATTTTCCAGATTTCTATGGCCTGAACTACTGATGCCTCAAACTAATTTTACAGACCCCTTCGATTTCAAGAAATTCTTAATCAAGATTCTACTGTATTCAAGTTTCCTTAAAATTAAAAATTCTGGGGCATCAACTCGAAAATGAATTGACCGATTCGTCTGAAAATTTCATGGCATACAGATTTTTACCTCAAACATTTTTAGTTTTGCTGTAACTGCTTTAGTTTTTGAGATATGAGCCAAAAAGTGCATTTTTCAGCTATGTTCTATTTTTAATCAACCAATCAGAAACAAGAATTGGCCATGACAGCCATGTTTGTTGCCTGAGCTGGACAAGAGGAAATTTTGTAAAAAAAACCTCCCACAGATGCTTCCTGTCAATTTTCGTTCCATTTTCAGAGAAAAAGATTTCTTTATATCAGCCAATCAGAAGCAAGAATTGCCAATGTCAGCTAGGCTTGTCATCCAATCAGGATGAAAAAAATTCATTTCATAAAAGACTTTCCATAGATGCTTCCTGTCAAGTTTGGATGACAGGTTTGCCGAAGCAGTTTCCGAAAAAAAAAATTTTTTTGAATCCCCAACGAGAAACAAGAATTGCCCATGATGGCCATGTTTGTTGCCCGATCTGGAGGAAATGAGGAAATTTTGTAAAGAACCTCCCATAGATGCTTTCTGTCAAGTTTTGTTTGATTTGGCCAAGCGATTTCAGAAGAAAAGATTTTTTTATATCAGACAATGAGAAACAAGAAATGCCCATGGCCGCCATATTTGTATTCAGGTCGGGAGGAAATGAGGAAACTTTATAAAGGACCTCCCATATATGCTTCCTGTCAACTTTTGTTCCATTTGCCAAGCAGTTTCAGAGGAGATTTTTGAAAACTCAGCCAATCAGAAATAACAATTTCCCATGATGGCCGTGTTTTCTGCCCAATCAAGATGAAATTAGGAACATTTGTAGAGGAACTCAAAAACATCATTCCTGCAAAGTTTAGTTCCAATTGGCCCAGTGGTTTCAGAGGAGATCTTTAAAGGAAAAGTTTATGCCGGACAATGAAGACCAAGTGATGGCAATAGCTCACATGGCCTTTTAGGCCAGGTGAGCTAAAAAGTGTGTGCACAATACAAGACTTTAATGGTAATTGCACTGACTTCTTTTTACTTGGGATATGTCACTTGTCTTCGCTTTTGCAGGTATTTTTTCTTGACTATATTTCAAAATCTTATCATGTTAAGATGAACTATGTTTTGTTTTTTCTTGATAATTTTATTATTGTTTAATGATAATTTTGTCTTTATCATTGTTTAAATGGGATGAGGATATGATGACTCATGACCTTGATAACCATGTTTGTAACTTCACAAACATAATAACCATCAAATTTTTAATCTTCATCAGGTTTTATCTGTGCTTTCTTTCAGTTCTGCCAGACATGTTGTGCACTTCTTCATTAATATTTTTATTGCTTCACACATTAATACATCTGGTGTCAGAACTCCCGTAGATTCCACTGAAACTATAAAGAATAATTAACATTCAACCTATTTCTTTTCTCTATGAACCATCTTTGCTTTTTTGACTAGTGGCTCACTCAAATGAAACCTAATATAAATCTGACTTAATTATTCATAATGACAACCATGATCTTCTGACCATCCACTGATGTTTCATATGAAGTATTTTTTCATTTTGTACAAGCCGTTTCAGAGGAGATTTGTCCACTTTTAAGCTATTTAATTGATCTCCTCACTGATGTTTCATATATATAAACTTGTAGTCTATCCAAGCATCTTCAGTGAATATTTTGTTTTAAAGGTACATGTATTTGCAATTGCCACTACATTAACTCGGACAAAATGGATAAATTTAACAGGGATCCTTCCATTGATGCTCTAGTTCATTTGGCCACACAGTTTCAAAGGAGAAATTTTTAAAAGTTTTGACTCATTACAAACAAAAACATTTTATTGTTACTGTCTTAGTAGTAAATTTGGGACAAATGAGCAAATTACACAGACATTATTTTAGTTCATTTTGGCCAAGTAGATCAAAAGGTCTAGGGATATCTGAGAAGATTAAATTAGAAGCTCAGAGGGCTGAGCCTGTATCACTCACCTGACTATGTTCTATTTTTAATCAATCAATCAGAAACAAGAATTGGCCATGGCAGCCATGTTTGTTGCCTGATCTGGACAAGAGAAAACTTTGTAAAAAACCTCCCACAGATGCTTCCTGTCAATTTTCGTTCTATTTGGCAAAGAGGTTTCAGAGAAAATATATTTCTTTATATCAGCCTATCAGGAACAAGAATTGCCCATGTCAGCCATGCTAGTCATCCAATCAGGATGAAAAAAATTCATTTCATAAAAGACTTTCCATAGATGCTTCCTGTCAAGTTTGGCTGATAGTTTTGGCCAAGTCATTCCAGAATTTTTTATTTTTTTAAATCAACCAATGAGAAACAAGAATGACGGCCATATTTGTTGCCCGATTAGGATGAAATGAAGAAACTTTGTAAAGAACCTCCCATAGATGTTTGCTGTCAACTTTCGTTCCATTTCGCCAAGCGACTTCAGATGAGAAGATTGTTTTATATCAGCCAATCAAAAAAAAGAACTGCCCACGGCGTCCATATTTGTAGTCCAATCAGGACGAAATGAGGAAATTTTATGAAGGACCTCCAATATACTGTGAATTCATTATTATTTGTTGTATACCAATTTTCCTGGTTTTTGTGGGTCCCAGTAAACCACGAATTCAAATATCCAATGAAAATAATTCTTTTACTTTATCTTAAACGCAATGAAGTTTGAAACCACAGAGTTTTGATGTACCTATTTGAGTCATATTTGTAGTCCAATTGGGACGAAATGAGGATACTTTATAAAGGACCTCCCATTTATGCTTCCTCTCAAGTTTTGTTCCATTTGGCCTAGCAGTTTCAGAGGAGAAGATTTTTGAAAACTTAGCCAATCAAAATCAACAAATGCCCATGGCCACCATGTTTGTTGTCTGACGAAATGAGCAAACTTTATTAAGGACCTTACACAGATGCTTCCTGCCAAATTTAATTTCATTTGGCCCAGTGGTGTCAGAGGAGAAGATTAAAATGTAAAAAGTTAACTGACGACGGACGGATGACGGACGTGAAGTGATGACAAAAGCTCACATGGCCTTTGGCCAGGTTAACTAAATATGTTAGTTGGCTAGACTAGTCCTGGAGAGCTAAAACTAGTTTTTCAATCTAATGTAAGACATGCAGTAGCTTAAGTTTATATGTACACCTTTATACAGGCAGTGAATAATGTTTTCAATATAAAACAATAATACATCTTTGGAAGATTCGAATAAACTTACAAATAAAGTGATCTCTAATTCTTTCAAGTTTAACTAAATCTTTCAGATCTTCATGACGGAACACTTCACGACTGCATGCATCTCTTCTTGTATTAGCTACCCTTGCTTTCTTCTTTCCTGTTAACATGAGCAATACCTATTTATATCCTGTATAACAATGGTGCAATGGTTTACTGTTGTTCACTCTTTCTATAATATATATGTAATTGTTAATAGTAGCTCTAAACCATTTTCTAGAGGACACTTTACTACAGTGGAACCTCTGTAAACATAATAGTTAAGGGACCACAGAAATGAGCAACTTAATACAGAGTCCTGGTTTTGGATGTGTCAAGGCTATATGGTATCGATACTGAAATCTGACCATAAGTAAATAAATGAAAGTATAATTGTACTGATATTACAATTTGCATTATATTTTTATTGTATTTTCTTGCACAAAACAAGGTCTTATTGCTTTAACGGCTTTGTTACCTTCAGGTACAAATGGAAATTAGAATCTATTATTGGAAATGAGTTTTCCCTCTGGACAGAACACGGCTTTGTAAACAAGTGATCCCTGAACAATTTACATAAATTTCAATTCTATGTTATTATAAATTATCAAAAATAGCATGATTATATTTTTCAATCAAGTACATTAAATATGCAACACAGAAAAATCACTGAATGTTTGATGATCACTTGTTGATGGAATGAAAATATCTGTTGCATGGTCACATCACTAGATTTTCTTTAAGAATTTTACATAGATACATTACTTTTTTTTAAACCATTGAACCAATTTAAAATCAATATTCAATAAAGCATGCAGAAAATAAATTTTTCACAAAATATACCAGTCATGAAAAGACAAGAAGAGTAAGATTGGTTCCCCCAATTCACACTAAATCAGTCCAAGGTAATGATTTATGGACACATTTTGAAAGTGGAGAAGTTAAGGACGATTTCATCAATGTTTGGTCTCAATGGACCAACAAGTTTCAGATAAGAAGATTCTTTAACAATATTATGTTGACATGTCTATTTTTCGCAATTATGGATATTTTTTGGAGGTCAGGAACCCGAAACAGATATCGGATAAGGGACCACCAAAGCACTATTCCATCAAAGATCAGGCCCAATTGACCCAGTGGTTTCAGAGGAGAAGATTAAAATGTAAAAGTTTACTGACCATGTTGACGCTGAACGCAAAATAACTGCAATAGTTCACATGAATCTTTGGTACATGTGAGCTAAAAAGTCTTTTTTTTTTCTATTGCACTAAGGAAAATTAATTTTTACATTTTTTTTTATAGATTCAACAGCAATGTTGCTCTGATTTGCTACAGTTTGCTAACGTATATTTTTGGGAATCCATTCTAAAGAAGTTTATGACTGGAACATAGTCAAGTGCCATCAGCTGAAAATATTGTTTTTATCACTTTGTCAAATGGTTAAAATGTTAGCTCAGAAGTCAAAATTTCTAGCATACATTTATAAAAACAAATTTTGATTTTGGTCACGAGTATGGCTGTTCTGATCTATAAAAGTGTACATGTACTAAGATTATGAATTACCCATTTAGGTTGTTGGTGAGGTTTTGGACAACTAATAGTCAAAATCTGCACTTTAAGTATATGATGAAGACCACATTTTCATGTTTAATTTGTCATTGAAGACAAAGATGTGATATAAAATAACTTTAGTATACAAACCTTTTATTCTTTCTATTTCTATTACACCAGGTGAGAAACATGTCTGTAGTTTTTCAGCTAAATGTCCCTCTATAGATTTCAGTAATGTAATTTCTGGTAAAAGTCTATAGGATGCTGTAGCTGCAATACATTCATCACATATAATAAGTTGAGTTATAACTGTAACTACAGTATGAAATAATATATGACAAGTCTAATATTCAAATGCTATCTTTCTGCATCGTCAAATTCTTTAGAGAGATGTTTCATTTCAACAATAAGTTGCACATTTTGATAGAATGTTTATGCAATAAAAAATACAAACTTGGCACTAAATATGAATGGTCAAGAACATCAGGGAATGTATAAATGAAATTCTGATGTCATCTGGTTGTGTTAATGTTGAGATATTCAAGACTTGGGTAAATCTGACCCCTTGAAACTTTTCAGTTCCTTTAAAGCCCTTATCAACAACTCACTTTTGATTAATTCCCTCAACAAAGACTACTACTGGTTATAATGAAAAGACATTCTGTTTATAATTTTTTCCTATCTATATGAATTTCAGAATGGCATCCAATATATATATATAATTTCATAAATTTATATTAATTTACTTCTCACCACTGCTATACAATCCAGATGTAGTCTCTGTCTTGGGGAAATAACTTAAAATTATGGTTTCAGATCCATGAAACTGACAACAAGTTTTCAAATAGCCTATTGTGAAAACAAAACTTTGCAGAGTATGGTTCTTTTAGAAGAACAAATTGAAAAAAAATTGTCAGAATATGAAAAACATACACAGAGATCATTTAATCAAAGTCAGGAACCATCCTACCCCACCAGTTTGAAAGGAGAGAATTTGAAACACAAAATATCTGCTTCTTATTTACCTTTATATGGTACATTACTCTTGTGTGAAGTTTTAATGAAATCTATCACACATTTTAAGACAAGGTCAATATTGTATGTATACCATATGATAAATTAAAGAAATTCTTATGTAAAATTATCTCCCTTCAAAACATAAAACAGAAAGTAGTTATGGTGAGCTTCATTTATCTGAAGTTTGATTAAATTCCATGAGACCATTAAGGAGAAATTGAACTTGCCTGATTATTTCTATATGATTTAAATAAGTGTCAAATTGTCTCATCTTTATGATGGCATGAATTATTTTGCTATGTGGTGAAAAAATGTTGCATAAAAAATCACTGAATTCCATTAGATGGTTTAGGATATCGACAGATAAACAAACAGACTGATTGAAAGAGTGATTCCTATATACCCCCAAACTCTGTTTGAAAGTGGTATAATATAGGGTCATTGCACGAATACTGGGAAATATTGTCCCAAGTAGAATGTAATATTGCACAAGCTTGCAAGTGCGATATGATATTCTACGAGTGTCAATATTTCCTTTTTCATGCAATAACCCTTTTATTGTATGGCGACACCACCCAGATCCCAGAAATAACCTCAAAAAACTATCAGACATTGTCCTTACAATGTAATATTGCTTTCCGTGCAATATCGGCTAAAATTACATGCGAACTTTTGGTTACTTTCTACAGGGAATATTACGTTGCTATACAATAATAATTATTACACTTTTAAGACTTCATTCAATAAGCTTTTTATAGATGGTTTGCTGCTTCTAGGTTGAATATATGAACGTAGATCTAATAATATCAGACTTCTAAGACAGCATAATTATTTGTGATAGTGTCAATGTGACCTTCATAAGGTTAGAATTTTTTACTATCCTTTGAGTTGACAAAGCATAAAATGGCCAGGAATAGAGTAAAAGGCTAACAAATCTTACCAACAGGAGAAAATTTAGCATGATCTTTTCCAATACCTTTAACACAATGCATTCTGATGTCTAACTCCTGCAAAAGTTACCACTATGTAATTTACAAAAATCAGATAAAATGGATGTTTTAAAATTACAGTCAAATATTTTTGCAAAAATCTAAAACATGTAGAAAGCATCATTACTGAGAAGTGGGAAACAGGTTACTTTCATGCTAAAATGCACTTTATATTCACTATGTTTCTTTAAAGCATATATTTAAAAAAAAAATTCATGCTACTTGAAATAACCTTTTCCTTCCAAGACTTCTTTTCTTTAGTTGTAATTAACGATTGCCTAGATGCTTAGATTTTCCATTTAAGATTTTACATTTTTTGTTTTTTTTAAACAAGGGTGGACACACTAAATGTGTGGCCTGAGTACTCATATAGACACAGATTAAAGTTAATCTGATACCCGACATTGCAAGTCAAAGGAAAATGCCTTAAAAGAAATAGTAATTGTCAGATCAAATTTGTCTCAAAAATCTTATGGATGTCATTCAAGCCTAAAATTGTGTTCAAGGTCAGCCGACCAGTCTCAGACTGGTATGTACCAAAAACTATCTATAGATAAAAAAATGGTGGGTCTGCATAAATTTATAACATTTGTTGAGAAATGGACTTATTTGTAAAAATGGCATGAGAGTCACTCAAGCCTAAAATTGTGGTCAAGCTTAGGTGTCAGACTGACACCTACTTGCCAAGAAGTATCTATAGAACATATACAGTAGATATAGGTACATGTATTACAGGTACGAAGCAATGGACTTAATCATGAAAATGTGACTCAAGTGTGAAATTCAGGTCAAGGTCTCAGACAGCCATGTACCCACTAAGGACTATCTATATATAGACCAAATATGGTTGGTCTATGTATTGCAGTTGCTGAGAAATGGACATTATCCCAAAAACATGAAACAGGTCAATCAAGCATGAAATAGAGGTCAAAGGTAAGGTGTCAGATGTTAAAGTGGTAAATACCCATTAAGAACCTTAATCAACTAAATACTGTGGGTCTAGTTAGTACAGTTGCTTGAAAATAGACTAAATCATGAAAATGTATACCGGTATATATTAAGTCACTCAAGCATGAAATTCAAGTGTTAGACTGGCATTTATCCACTAAGCACTATCTACAGACCAAATATGATGGGTCTAGGTATTACAGTTGCTGAGGAATTGGACTTTATCTCCAAAATTTAACACAAGTCACTCAAGCATGAAACTGAGGTCAAGGTCCAGAGACAGGTGTCATACCGATATGTATCCACTAAGAATGCAAACAACAGTGATTTTTCCCTAAATATATTATGTCATAGGTATGGAATTCCCTCTATTTATAAGTTCTAGATATTGATTTCTGATTATTTTTTGGTTTCATTATTTAAATTAGAGTCTTGGCTTTATTTTAAGTTTAAAAAAGGCATGAAATGTAAAAAAGTAATTATTTTCATAAAAGTTTTATTAATGGGAGACTACTCTGAAAACATCCAAAAATAGTGTAGGTGAAAACACAACATTTTTATACCACTTCATGTAGCAATTTTAAAAGGCGGCAAATGTACCCTGAAACTACATGTGCTGAAACCAGTTGATTGTGTACTTTGGAAAACACATATACTCAGTTCTCTAAATTACGCAGGAGTCTTTGCTTGGATGCTCTGAGGTTGGTCTGTTTTTGAAATATTTGAAGGGGGGAGGCCTATTTTTTGTCAGTTATCTTTCTGTAATGGTAAGAATTTGGAAAGGAATTCCTTAAAAATACTTGTATACAGTGAAAGCTTGAAGAAATATGTTTTATTTGATATATGGTTGTCTATGGGTATATGATACAGCCAATTGTCCAGCTATCAATCTTTTGAGTATGTTCCTTCAATTCATGACGTCATGAAAAGTTCTAAGAAAAACTGTTGTGTGCTCTCTAAGAATTATCTAGTGACCAAATATGATGGGTCTAGGTATTATAGTTGCTGAGAAATGGACAAAACAAAGAAAATGTGACAAAGTCACCCAAGCATGAAATTGAGGTCAAGGTCTATAGACAGGTGTTAGACTGGCATGTACCTACTAAGAACTATCTATTGACCAGATATGGTGGGCTTAGGTATTACAGTTGCTAAGAAATGGACTAAATCATGAAAATGTGACACAAGTCATTCAACCAGGCAATTGAGGTCAAGGTCAAAAGGCAGGTGTCAGACTGACTGTCAGTGACATGTACCCAACAAGAACTATCTATTGACCAAATATGGTGGGTCTAGGTATTATAGTTGCTGAGAAATGGACTTGACCACGAAAATCTGACAAAGTCACTCAAGCATGAAATTAAGGTCAAGGTCCCAAGCCAGGTGTCAGACTGGCATGTACCCACTAAGAACTATCCATAGATCAAATATGGTTGGCCTATGTATTACAATTGCTGAGAAATGAATTTAACAATGAAACTTGGACGCAGATTTTACATTTATGTTTATGAAGTCAGTGAACCATGAAATGAGGTCAGGGTCACAAGACAAGTATACTGCGGCAAAGTTTATACCATAAGGTATCTCAATCTAATTAAAAACCGATCTCTCATCGCTCCCGTTTTCTGATATGTCGCGTGGGAGATCTAACGAAACCCACTTTGAGGTCACATGTGAGTGACCTCGTAGGTGTGTCCTGTTCGACCAATGAATTTGCGGCTTAGGCGATCTTGTAAGTTGATCGTGTGGTAAAGGGATGTAACTCATTTTATTAACGAAGAAATCGTCAGTCCCCAGAATTCATAAACTTTTTTGATTGGCTTATTGATAGGAAGTCAACTCATTTGCATATTATTATAAATTCATAAGTTCCAGTTCACTCACATGTGACCTCAAAGCGGATTTCGTTAGATCCCCCACGCGATATATCAGAAAACGGGAGCGATGAGAGATCGGTTTTTAATTAGATTGAAGGTATCTGTGGACCAAAAAACTTAATTGTAAGTATTATTTGTGAAAAGTAAAAGTTTTAAGTGTTCTTGGAAAGTAATACCTATATCACGCCTTCATGACTTTTTGTCACAGGCGAGACAATAAAATAGGACATCACCACAAATCAATTTGATAATAAACGTGAAAGTTCTAATAAAAAATGTTTGACCCATACTGTCTTAAGAAAATATTTGATCAATATCTGAAGTGCAACGAATCCAGAAATCAGTTTCTGAAGTAAAAGTACATCATTGATCAGAAAAAAACACTTGTTACTATAATGTTATCTTATCCAAATAGATATGTATACCGGTAAATAATTACCTGACCAGGACGTAACTTGGCAATTAAAATATCATCATGTACTGGTCTTATATCACCTTCCTTAAACTGAAATATTAAACAAAGAACAGTAACTCAGTCTGACAACACTGTATCTGTACAGTCCTTGATATATTTTGAAGGCAGGTGCACAACGATATACCGGTATATCTATGTATACTAGCTAGAAAAATCAAAATTGTTATCAAATCACTGAATCTTGTTTTTTTGTTGTAAGAATATTTATTGGCTTACTTGATCCTTACATAATAACTAAATTATTTGTGTTCCATTATTATGGCATTGCAGAAGATCATACTTGACCAAAAACAATCTATCATTTCTATGCAATAAAAAATCTATTTGGAATCCTGCAACTGAAACAATTGTTTTGTTGGACAGCTTGATGATTTTGCCAATGATATTTTGGTTGTGAGGAAAATTTCAGTGACTGTGAGCATTCCTGCTTTATACCTTGCTTGTTTGTCCTTCTGGTTACTGTAAATTAATATCCTGAGGTACTTTTCTAACAGATTGTATAGATTTCTATTTCAGTTTTACTGTGCTTCTATTTGTGTTTTCATTTGCCTGTGACTATAAATAGTTGGAGGGTCTGGATCCAAAATAACTAGTTTAACCCTACTGAATTGTTTCCACATGCCAAAGTCAGGGATATAGTAGTTGTCTCTGTACAATTACTGTTCTTTGATCAGGTAAATGTGCAATTTTACTGACTTTTGAAAAAAATTATTTTCACTGAGTGGTCTTTTAGTTTTTCAAAAGGCAAGAACACTTCATATTTACAAAATCAAAAGACAATTATTGGTTTATTCAATAACAACAAGTGAGGTTAGGATTGCCTGAGGAAATGGCAACCTTGCTGTGAGCAAAGGTCACAATCAATACCCCCCACTCCTATCATATAAGAAACTGCCAATTTTATTATAGAAAGAAATTTAAAATTAAATGGGCACAGGTACATTATAACGCTGTTCAACTGGGTATAAATGAACAGAATAATTCTTAAAAAGAGACATAATTTTGGTATTTTTTATTATACAATAAGAAAAAAAAAGGAATTTACCAAAAGAAACTGATATCAAATGTGTGTTATAAAATTATGAAGCCCTATTTAACAAAGATATGAGGAGCTACCGGTAATTGATCAATGAAATCCTTATTATGTGCATATCTAATAAAAGGCTAAAGTTTTGGACCAGAACAGAATTTCTATGTCCAAAAGAATATCAACATGGAAAAAAGTACTGGACCAGGACAACTTCGCATGTGCACATCTATGTACTAGGATCTAACAGTATGCAAAGTTTCATTAACCTCTGATAAGGCATGTTTGAGAAAATGCGGGTACAAAAAAAATTGGGGGAAAGACAGAATTTCTAAGTCCAAAACATAAAAGGGTATAAAATTATGGGAAAAAGTATTGGACCAGGACATACTTTGCATGCACACATCTACGTACTAGGATCTAACAGTATGCAAAGTTTCATTAACCTCTGATAAGGCATGTTTGAGAAACTGAAGGTACAAAAAAATTCTAGACAGACAGACACAGACAGATGGATAGGCTGATTCCTATATACACCCAAAACTATGTTTGTGGAGGGTTTAAAAATGATAAATTTATTGGAAAAGCAAACAAACAAGTGGGAAAAAATGATTATACTGTAGAACCCTACAATGATATTGTAGTTAATACAATGTTTATATTGCCATAGTTGTAACCGGTTTAAGGGTATCTCGTCCACTTCTGAAACTGTTGTTAAAAGGATTACAACTATAAAAGTTTGCCAAGAATTTGTCGTTCATTTAGGGGTAACTTTCAATGTAACATGGCATGTACCTTGTGAGCACTCAGAATGAGTCTTTGACTTGTTATTTGGTCCTTTTCTTTAAACATTTTAATTCATTTTACCATTTGAGAAAAAGTGGAAATTGATTTCATTTATGCTGGACGTTTGTCACCTTTGGTATGCCATTTTAGTTTAAAAAAGCATGTGACGTTAACTTGATTTCTATTGGATGTAAAAATAGAGAATAGTCAATGAACAACTTAATAATCAATTATGCCTAATAATTAGCTTGCTTGTAAGTTTATTTTCAAACAATATCAATTCCTATCATTGCAACAGTGACCATAATTAGATTTGTAATAATTTACTCACTAATTCTGCTTGATTTCCAATAGGTAGCCACTTTAAATGCTTTGTTGTCACTGAAAAATATATTTTTTACTGAGTCATCATAGGACAGATACATGTATTTATCCTTAATGTACATAATATCTCTTGGTTTGTATACCAGAAAAGATGGCACTTAAGGTGAATTACCCATATGACAATAAGGCAAGTGGTATACCCTTATATCATCAAAAATGGTTTGCTTGTGGTAAGGTAAATTTGAATTTCAGATGCATATATATGGCAGGTGCTACTGGTAATGAACAAATATTCATGCCACTACAGTATCAAAATTTTATATGATTAAAAGTTTCACGATGAATGGAAATTGAACAACACAAGTTATTGAATTTCAAAAGTTTGATATCATTTAAAAAAGACAGTTGACATAAACTGATATTCAGTTTTCATGAATTCTGAAACCTCTTTCTCATATTTCCTTGGAATATTTGTTTTTGTGATGTCTGACATCTTCAGTACACAAATTTTAGCAGTTATCTGTCTGCAGAATAATAAAAGAAGAAAGCAGTTTCATAATTGTGACCTTGCTTAGCAAGACTGACAACCAATCAAATACACGCTAAATGATATTGCATCATAAAAGGGTCAATAAGAGATATGATAAAAAAAACTAAGTATGTTGCGAAACAGCTCATGCGACAATAGATAACAAGAAAAATAAATGGAAATGGTGAGCTGTCAAAAGGTTTAACTTTTTAGTTTGTTGTTGTTTTTTTACGATTTTATATTTGGTTTTGTTCGACTATTGTTTTCCATACATTTTAGTCGTTTTACGCCCCTTTTGACAGCTCACCATTTCCATTTATTTTTCTTGTTATCTAATAAGAGATATGGATTTTTCATATCACTAAGCGCTACCACTGTTCTTGAATAAGACCACAAATATCTAACTGTCCGATATGTGGATGAAACAGTCCAAACTTCAGAGAATAATGTTTATACCCGTAAGATCTGTATAAAATCCAAAAAATCGTGAACATGTATACAATTTGACATCTTACCTTTATGATCTTTGTACAGGTCATCAGGATCTGTTGTATCTGTCACTTTCAAACATTTAGTACATTTAACTTTCAGTTGAAACTCTAAAGTATCTCCTGGGGTAGGTTCAGAATCACCTTCATAAAAAGAGGGCTATTATTAATTTCATGCCTTATGATATGATTTGACAGCAGCTTTATGAATAAAAGCATTTTTTTAGCAGAAGTCATGAATTACTGAATAAAGAGTACTTATATAAATAGATAGACCTTTTCAAGACAATATGTGAGTACTTGCCTAAAATAATATGTTGGTTGGAAAGTGATGGACTTCATATTTCCCTTCACAAAATATTTAAATATCCTGTGTTCATGGTGTTTTCAGGTTACTCATTATATATATTTCTCCTATTCCTGAGGTGTTTAATCGGTGGGATAAAAATACATAATATCTTTAACCACTTCTCAGTGATTAAATTTCTATGAATAACTGCCCTTTTTTCTACAGTTATTAGAACGATAAACTAGAGAAGTCCCGATATGACGTCTTTGTCAACAAACTACATAGCAACGACATTTTCTTGAGGTTTTTGTCAAAAATCATAGGAGAAACAGATTCTCCTTCAATTTACTCATGAGTTATGGAATTTCTCCACCCTCAATAGTTAAATTTTAGATTTTAACACGCTCGCTAAAGGCTTGCGTGTTGTAAACCGAAAATTTAACTATCTTGGGTGGAGAAATTCCATAACTCACTCGTACCTGAAGGAGAATCTACATCTAATCAGGCTTAAAAATAATATACTCCAACTCGCCTGTTAAATAGCCAGATAAAATGTGATAGATATTTCCATATTCTGCTAGTAGCATCTATCAACTCCTTGTACACTTGTCATCATTAGGCCACACTAAACTGATTTTTAGTTCTTTGGATTTTTTATGGCAAAAATAGGTGTGGGTGAGCGAAATTTTTATTTTATTTTTTTTTTCTTGAGGACTAGTTTTTTTCAGGTGATGATCAAATTTACATGCGGCACAAATTTTTTTTAACTAAAAATGGAATTTTTTATTATGCTTTAACAAATTTTAGGAGCAGGCAACACTTTACTTTCAATTTCTTGAAAAATGAAGAATTTGGGTCAAATTTTCAGAATTTTTGGAAAATGAAGAGGCAAAATTTTTCTCTTCTTAAAATTAACAAAGTCCGAAATTTGGACGGGTAAAATCCAAAGAACTTAAAATCAATTTGCTGTGGCCTTAGCAATGATAGTTTGTACTGTGTACTGATACTTTTTCAGTGTTTTTATGAATTATGTATTTCCTAGATTACATGCCAGAAATGCCCCATTTTCATTGCTTGCCTCAATAATAGATAAAAATTTATCATTGCAGGATAAAAACAATATACATACATCATTGTACATTGTTGGAAAATATACACTTTATTTGTACCGGTACTTATGAAAAGCTCCCTAAGACTGCATTAGTACTTGTTTCTAAGTATTGAACAAATAAACTGTATATTTTATAATAATTTAGATATATTATATATTTGTTTGTTTGTTTGTTTAGTTGGGTTTTATGCCGTTTTCAGCACATTTAGCTATTTCCCGGCGGCCAGTTTTTATTGGTAGAGGAAGCCGGAGTACCCGAAGAGAACCACGACCTTCGGTAGGAAAATTGTCAATCCTTGTCAATTAAGATCGGAGTCGAACACACCCCACCACAGGTGAGATTCGAACTCACAACCTCAGTGTTGACAGGCTATTATATATTTGTTCCAAGTGTTAAAAAATTCCCAAAATGGAATGTTTTACTCTAGAAACATGTCTCTTCACTTTGTAACTGCAATGATTTACTACAGAGACAAAAGACTTGTATTCATGTAAACACTTCTATATATAATTGACATAGTAATTGTATTTTTACACTTAAGCATCACCGTTGATATACTTTTATCCAACTTGAAACAAAATCTCAAAACATTTGATTGTTTCATTTTCATGCATAAATTGGAAAATTTGTAGGTGATTGTCATTTTAACATCTATAGGCCAAGAAAACATTGTATGTTTCTGCTTACCATTATTTTTTCTGTGTCTACCCTTAATATTTAAATTTTTTGTGATTATTTTCAGTAAGCACTACTTAACACTTTCAACCCTGAGCTAATTTTCAGAAACTGTCTGCTTTCTAGACTTTGGAAACTTTCGTTTGTAATATGCAAATGAGGCAGAGTTTGTGAATGAAATTTTACCAGTGCATTATATAAAAGGTAGGGAAGATGGAGGATGGGAAAGAGGGGTGGAGGGGGAGGGTCTTGGATAAAAAAGCCCTCACCAACAGATATATGCCTATTTTTGCTGATTTTGGGAACTTCCTGTTTCCATGGAAACCAGGGTGAAGGCCCCATGTACCTAGTAATGCATGTGTTAGAGTGGGGTGCCATCTTTCCATTCATTCCTAACAAGAGGTAAAACTAACTAAAATTGTGTTGAAGGATCGATGTATGGAAGCCCTTGGAGGCCAAAAGTGCAATTTTGGGCATTTTTGCACTGTTAATGGTGCTCCAAAGTTAAAAAAAAAAAAACAACATTTAAATATTTCACACACACTGAGGTATTAAATGATCCTTGCTGTTCCTGTAAAGCTCATAAGTAAAATTTTCCCACCCTACAATATTCCATTTAGGGCCCAAAAGGCAGCCCACCCCTCCTCTTAATTCACCCTTTGTGCCAAATGATGGCACAAGGCTATTTTGCATGGTCTGTTAATTCATACATGTGAATTTGGGTCCCAAATGTTACTGCATCTGTAGCTATAATGTTTCTCTTGCAATCAAGACGAAAAAAGTGTATCCAAATATCAGTGGAGTGAATTAGGGGCATACAAATGACTGGAAATGAGCCTGATGGCTTGAGACATCATTCGCCTGGAAAGGGTTTAGTCAGAATACTTCCCCCATAGAAACCAGTCAAACCTAGAAAAATACAAAATCAAGCCTAATTATCAACCCTATATTTTGTTACGGCCGAAATCACCTTTAAAATGTAGCCAACAAAAGACACAAATCAATAATAAAATTTAACAAGATTTATTATATATACAAAGTTTACAAAAATATTACAAAAAAAACTAAAATGTCAACTTAACTGTTCAAAATCCTGTTTTTTCTTGATCCGGAATTCTGGTCACTGTTGCCTGAATCCAAACGGAGTATTATATCCAATCAGTCACAATCTAGTATGATGTAATGAAAATAACAGTCTGTCAAGTACGATGTATGAAACGTAAATAAATCCAACAGCTGAGAACACAAGAATGTCTATGTACGGTCCAATATGCTATGCTCTGCAAGTCCAACTTTCGTGTCCATATATATACTGTAGAACGGAAACTTCTGGAATACGGTAGAAGTTCGAATCACACCATAATTATTACGTAAGTCAAATAGAAAGTCTAGTCATTCCATCAGTATCCATTATTGTTCCAGTGATTTCTAAACTGCGCAGTTATAACATTATTTGGTAAACAACTATAAATATTATGTAAACATATTATACATGTTATAAGGCTACGCAAAACAAATCAGGCCAAGATAAATAATATAATAATTACAATACCATATCAAAATAAATATAATAATACAATATCATAACACCTCCCCCCTTAAAAGAAGTTGGAGGGTAACGAGAACTTCGCATGAACAATATATACAAAAATATATAGTATGTATACAGTGTTTTAATAAAATCTAGATAAAGCATATATCTAATTTCTTGTCTCATAAACAAATCAAGTTTAAGTGGATTGAGCCGGTAAGGATGTTGCTTAATTGGAGAAGCATCGCCTACATCAACATCATGACAAACATCAGAGGTTTTATTTGGCACATCTGGAAAAAGATTTTTAAAAGAAAATACCAAAGTTTTCAATTTTTCTCTGCGATCGAAAGTCAGATGTGCAAGTTTTGAGTCTAAATTTGACAAAATTTCAGAATTTTTCAATCTAACAGTTTGTTCCACAGTCTTGAAATCAAAAGATGGTTCAATTATGTCTGGTTTGTCATGATCGTTCTCCGATTTAACCATGGCTAAAGTGGCAACTGGTTTACTCTCACCTTCATTAGTACGCTCAAAATATGGTTTTAACATATTAATGTGACACACTCTATTTTGTTTACGCCGACCTGGAGTTTTTACAATATAATTCAAATCATTGATTTTACTGTCAATTGTATAAGGACCACAGTATTTAGCCTGTAAAGGATGCCCAGGGACTGGCAAAAATACAAGTACCTTATCACAAGGCTCAAAAACTCTGTCCCTGGCATCTTTATCATACCATATTTTCATCTTATTCTGTACAGTTTTTAAGTTTTTCTGAGCAATTTGACAAGCAGTATACAATTTTTCTTTAAATCTAGATACATAGTCTAGAAGATTCAAGTCAGTGTGTTCATTAAGCCATTTTTCCTTAACCAATTTCAAAGGTCCCCTTACAGTATGACCAAACACTAACTCAAAGGGGCTAAAACCAAGGGATTCTTGAACAGCCTCTCGAACCGCAAAAAGTAGAAAGTGAACACCATCATCCCAGTCCCTGTCAAATTGAAGACAAAAAGTCCTAATCATGTTCTTCAATGTTTGATGAAAACGTTCTAAGGCACCTTGAGATTCTGGATGATAAGCACTTGATCTATACTGAGCAATCCCTAACTGGTAAACGACCTGCTGAAATAAACCTGACATAAAATTTGAACCCTGGTCGGACTGTATAGACTTAGGAAGTCCTACTAATGTGAAAAATTTGATAAGAGCTTTGACAATAGTTGGTGTCTTAATATTCCTTAAGGGAATAGCCTCAGGAAAGCGAGTGGATGTACACATGATCGTTAATAAATAAGCATTTCCAGTCTTGGTCTTTGGTAAAGGTCCAACGCAATCAATAAGTACTCGGCTGAAAGGTTCTTCAAAGGCTGGAATAGGCAGAAGTGGTGCTGGTGGTATTTTCTGGTTAGGCTTGCCAACAACCTGGCATATATGGCATGATTTGCAGTATTCTGCGACATCATTTCTAAGTCTGGGCCAGTAGAAATGTTGCAAGATCTTAAGGCAAGTCTTCCTTATACCTAAATGTCCAGCCAAGGGGGTGTCATGGGCAAGACCAATAATTTCTTGCCTATAGACTTTAGGCACCACCACTTGGTATACCACTCTCCATTCCTCCTCTGGGATAGCATCAGGGGGCCTCCACTTCCTCATTAAAATGCCGTCTTGATGATAGTAACATTCGGCCACTTTGTCTGCTTCTTCTTGGGGTAGAGCCCTCTTGCCGAGCTGAAGAACCTCAGGGTCTTTATTCTGTTCTTCCCTAAATGTTCTTTTGTCTAATGAATGGCTATTCACGTCTGGCCATGGCATAATTACATGCTTGTTAGTACCAGGTGATCTTATTATGGCCTTTTCTGAAGTACCGGGACCTTCAATGTCGGCAAAGAAAGAGTCAGAAAGGTCCATATAATCATACTGGCCTTCTTGTAGATCCTCATCTTGTTTTTTTCTTGCCATTGCCCTAGTAACAACACAAGCTGGATACAGTTCAGCATCATCTTCAGGTGATTTAACATCCACCACCGGTTCACTTGTAACAATTGGTTCAGGAACCACTTTGTTCCTAGCTAGATCATTACCTAGCAATAATGAAACACCCTCAACAGGGAGAGTAGGACGAACACCCACAACAACTGGTCCAGTAATTAAATCTGACTTCAAATAAATACGATGGAGGGGAACATCTATACAACCTAACTCCACACCTCGTAACAAAACGGAGGCACCAACGGACGTCTCCTCGGACAAAGGCAACACACCTTCTAACAACAAAGACTGAGAAGCTCCAGTGTCCCGTAAAATCTTAATAGGCTGAGGAGTAGTATTATCAACAATAGAAACAAACCCATCAGACATAAAGGGCTTATAATCCTCCATGTAATCACAAAAACTGGACTTAAAAGCCTGACTCGCAGGACATTCCAACTTATTGGTAACAACGGGTGTCGTACAAGCACTGGACTTGGGCTTATGATCTCTTTCATTCTTCTTCTGGAGTCTAAAACAATCAGCCATCAGGTGACCATTTTTCTTACAATAAGCACAAGTTAGTGACTTCTTCTCAAAAGTATCAAATTTTGGACCAGACATGTTATAACTAGACGGACTCTTATTCTGTGCAACAGGCTTAATATCAGTACGCTCAGTGCTTTGATTTTTGTAATTTCCGCTTGAAGTATTAAAATTTTGACCTTTGAAACTCCTTTTATGTGAAATGGTATAATTATCGGAAACAACAGCTGCATCTTGCAATGTCTCAACAGTTTTGTCATCTAAATGTGTTTTTAAGTCTAAATTAACACACTGCTTGAACTCTTCTAATAACATTAATTGTCTTAATTTATCAAAATTTTTATCTATTTTCTTTGACGTAAGCCATTTATCAAATAAATCTTCTTTTTCCCTAGCAAATTCAACATAGGTTTGTGTTTCAAACTTTTTATAAGACCTAAATTTCTGTCTATATGCTTCTGGCACTAGCTCATAAGCTTTCAAAACTTCCTGTTTAACAGTGTCATAATCAGAACTTTTTTCTGAAGAAAGTGCTGAGTAAATTTCAGCGGCCTTGCCCACAAAAACACTTTGTAACATTGTAGTCCAATAAGGCTTTGGCCATTTCAAATTTTGAGCAATTTTCTCAAATTGTGGAAAAAATTTATCAACAGTTTTTTCACAAAATTTCGGAACCAAACGGATATTTTTTGCTGCCTCAAAATGTTCTGATTTTGACTTAGTGTTGCTTTCTACTTTAGCCATTTCTATTTTTATTTTCTCCATCTCTAACCTTTCCTTCATTTCAAGTTCTGCCTGTAATTGTTTTTCTTCTTTTTCCAATTGTTTTAATTTAACTTCGTTTTCCAATTGTTTTAATTTAAATTCATCTTCTTTTTCTAATTGTTTTAATTTAACTTCGTTTTCCAATTGTTTTTCCAATTGTTTTAATTTAAGTTCATGTTCTAATTCAAGCTGTTTTAATTTGAAAGCATCAACTTTTTCGACCTTGAGGTCAAGAGCCTCTTCACCAAAAATTTCCAAATCAACTAAATTGTCTATTACCAAATTTTTTATAATTTGTTTTCTCATAGATGTTCTAAAATCTATTTTTAGATGTTTAGCAAGCAACACTAATTCTTCTTTCTTTAATTTATCAAACCCTTCCAGGTCTGGCGTTTTCAAAAATTTACCAGCATCAAATTCCATTTTGTAGAATTTTGTTGGCTAACTCTAATAAAAAATACTGAAAAAATTTAATAAGATATTAACGTTATCCCGGACGAGCCCCCAATTTCTGTTACGGCCGAAATCACCTTTAAAATGTAGCCAACAAAAGACACAAATCAATAATAAAATTTAACAAGATTTATTATATATACAAAGTTTACAAAAATATTACAAAAAAAACTAAAATGTCAACTTAACTGTTCAAAATCCTGTTTTTTCTTGATCCGGAATTCTGGTCACTGTTGCCTGAATCCAAACGGAGTATTATATCCAATCAGTCACAATCTAGTATGATGTAATGAAAATAACAGTCTGTCAAGTACGATGTATGAAACGTAAATAAATCCAACAGCTGAGAACACAAGAATGTCTATGTACGGTCCAATATGCTATGCTCTGCAAGTCCAACTTTCGTGTCCATATATATACTGTAGAACGGAAACTTCTGGAATACGGTAGAAGTTCGAATCACACCATAATTATTACGTAAGTCAAATAGAAAGTCTAGTCATTCCATCAGTATCCATTATTGTTCCAGTGATTTCTAAACTGCGCAGTTATAACATTATTTGGTAAACAACTATAAATATTATGTAAACATATTATACATGTTATAAGGCTACGCAAAACAAATCAGGCCAAGATAAATAATATAATAATTACAATACCATATCAAAATAAATATAATAATACAATATCATAACAATTTTCATAACATTTTAGCAAAAAGACTTGTGAAATTACATACCATCCTGTCGATATTCAAACAGACGTGGATCAGCTTTTATTGGTATTAGTCCAAGTCGATGTGCTAGTACTTCATCTTGTATTACAGAAGTGTTGTTATAGATATATACTTTCTCTATGGCCATTGTTGGTACCTTTAAAATACACATTATATTTTTGTTTATAAGGTTTTATTTAGAGGATAAAATACATATTGACCAGTCAAAAAAATAACATAAAAACTTGGAGCATCATAACTAATAAATTGGTAATAACATCATTCCACAAGCTATTACAAATGTTGAGGAATATTAACAATGTGGAATTGAGCATTTAACTTCCCATCTGTCAGAATATTTTGTTTTCTGTATCTGCAGTTATAAAAACTTATTTCATAAGAATTACAGCAGCTCCATTATGTTTTATCCAATGTTTTCCTAAACATTCATGGAATATGCCAGAATTAAAGACTTGATATCACTGATTGGCCTAGGGAAGGTAAAAACCACATCCAATTCAGGGGAGATAATTAGACTGAATAACAGCAAATTCAAAATTTTCATGCAGTTTAATTTTGTAAAATATAAAATAAGAAAGTAAACATATTGGTTTTTTATAACAGTTTATGACAAAAATATTTTATTTCCAAAAATTATACTGATTACTCTTTATTTTATTCATGATTTTTTTTATCTAACTATAAAAATTAATGGAATTATCAACCTTTTTAAATACATTATTCATAATATACAACTGAATAAAATACTCACTTCTGACAGAAGAATCCTTCTGAAGGCATTAGCAATGGAGGCATCTATACCAATCATATCAAACTCAAGTTCATCATGACTCATTTTAACCATGTCAATTCTAAATTCCTGAAACAGTCTTCTATCCATTAAATTAAGTAATGTAGTTACTTTATAAGGCATGACAAAAACATTTGTACCAGATAAGCGTTATCATATTTCATCTATGTTACAGTTAATTTCACTGCAACCTCAGATATTTTTTGTGTATTTTCAGTGTAAACCAACAATGTTCCAGCATTACCAATAGAAATTTATGTTCTTTTGTAAAGGCAAATATCAAAATTAAAGTTCTAATTTTACTGCAATCTTCAACCACATTTATCCATGGCAAAAATAAAAAGATTGTGTTGCCATCAAAATTCCCACATGTACCTGAGGGTCATATAACAACAGAACATGCATGTAGTATTAAACTAAAATACTTTACACAATAGAGAAACTATGACAAATAGCATAAGTAAAAACCCCAATCTAACCTTTTCAAATTTCTTCTGATTCCAGGCATCATCATAATCTTCATAACTACCAGGGAAATCAGAGCTATGAGTCTAAAAAACAAACAAATCAATTTATCTTAAATATAATAAAATGTGGTGAGCATTAAAGATTTTAGACCCTAAAATTCTGAATTTCAAACCTTAATGCATCTACTTATATTAAGGGACATACATAAATTAAACTGATAAAAGTCCACATTTTTTTTCATGTTTGGATACATTATGGAAATTTAAAATTACAAAACTTAAAATTAAATATGATTTTTTTATTCCTGATTTTAATGATTCACAATTTTTTTCAAAATAAATTAAAATTTTACATACAAGAATTATTATAATAGAATATAACAGTTAATATATGCAAAGAAACCTGCACCTACAAAATGTATATGACTTAGTTTTTAAGATATTTGACATTGATTTTGGTATATTTGAACCAAAACCCCTTCATACGAAATTTTATATTTTAAGACTTAGAGAAACTTTCATAACTTTTTAATGAAAAAAGATGTTTGCCAGGTTCTTTGTAAAATTTTCTCAAAAACACAAACAATAATCTCTAATGAAAAGTTGATAGAGAGGATAAAAAAAAAAAATAATTAGCAAATTTGCAATAAAATATTATTGATGATTATTTGATTGTTTTAGATGCATGCAGACAGTCTCTGTTTTTTCTTTAGATTTTGGTATGCTAATGTTAGTCAGTAATGGACTTTTGTTACTTATTTAAGAAAAGCTGGGGTCCATGTGCATGTCATAGAGATATTTAAAGAAAATATCAAACTTGTTCTAAGGGCTTTCCTTGAGCGGTATTAAGATGTCACAATGTGCAGCTCTTGGCCATTTTATTACCTCACCCTGCTACTTAATGGTTCTTCTCGCAATTTGAAGTTATCCTGGATATTCGGCTACCACACTATTTATAGAATTTGCATCAGTATTGTGTTTTTGAAAAAATTACAATACTGGAACAATATTTTATTCTGGTATTCACCGCAATTCCATTATTAAGATTGACAATTACTGGGTTACACAAACTGACAATGTAGCTTTTAAGCGATTTTGGAAGATTTAATTAATTCTTGTAGTAAAGAGTTGGCTATCTTTAATATGAAAGATGAACAATTTGACATTTTACAACTGATTATAGACCCATTTGCTTATATAGCAACATTTACAGAGGAAAAGGTGTGTACATTGTTACAGTAATTTACAGAACCAAAATGTAGACGATTATGAAACAATATTTATTGAGAAAGGTATAAACTGTTGCAACTAGAAAATACAAAACTAGAGGCTCCCAGGAGCCTGTATAGCTCACCTGGACTCTGTCCATCTTGACTGGCAGCCTGAAACATTGCTGTCAAGTTCCCATTGTCTCACTCGTTTCAAACAAGATCTTTCAGTAAACTTTCCCATTAGGTCCTATGTTAAACTAAGTTCCGCTTTGGCGGCTATCTTGGATGACGGGTAGAGTCATCGGATATAATTCAGAAAGAGAACCACCTAAGGACCGTTGCCACAAAGTTTTATTCTAATTGGACTAATGGTTTCGAAAAAGAAGATCTTTAAGTAAATTTCATATAGGGTCCTATGTTTAACTATGTTTAGCTCTGGTGGCTATCCTGGATGACGGACGGAGTCATCGGATAAAATTCTGAAAGAGAACCACCTAAGGAGCATTGCTGCCTAGTTTTGTTCCAATTGGCAAAGTGGTTTCAGACAAGAAGATCTTTAAAGGACGCCAAGTGACGACACCATTGGGCCAGGTGACCTAAAAAAAGAAGAAAAAACGTAGATGTTCAATATATATATTTAAATGATTTGTGTTTTTCTACTCAGAAACAGTGATATCTTTAGCTAGATATTTTACATTTTATTATATAGTATAAATATTAAAATTGTTGGTACTGATTTAACTGACTTTAAGCCTGATTTTATCAACAAAAAAGTCAAAAATTGTAACAGGAGCTATTTATTATAGCTAATCCGAAACTACTCAGTGTCTAAGAAGCCTACATTTGCAGAAGTTATTTTAGATTACAGATAGCCTGAATAATGTAACTGAAAGACATACGTTCTCTACCCCATGTTCGCGTAAAGTTACTTTTCTTCTAACGTCTTCTATAAGGTCTGTCATATTGTAAATAACCTTTTAGCAGAGTTCTTTGGCAAGTGATAACCACCTTTTGCCCATGCGACGTTCCTTCTCTCACTCGTGCGTTTCAAATATCGCCGATAATAATTGCATCTTCAAGCGCCTTACAGATACTGATAGTAGGGAGGCTTTTCCGGTTTTTCAAGAATATTAATTTTAGAATGGTAAACTGTTAATTTTGCAGATTTTTACTGAAATTAACAAATTTTAAAAGGCTATCTATATGTACATTATCACCTCTCACTTTCTTATATCGGTATTTTCACTATACGTAAAATTTAACCCGTAATGTGCTTATTTGTGCAAGTGCAACTTGTAACACTGACAGGCTTACCTGCAGTATCCATGATCTGTGAGCGTCCAACATAACTTCATAAACTTATTTCTTAATACAAAACCCTTAACTTTGCATAAAGTTACACATTGAAAACAGTCAGGTGACGAAAGTAATATAACAGGGCTCAGTGAGTTGGTTGAGCTGTGGATGACTGGACAGAAGGTGAAGGTTTGGGCCTCAATCCCTGGTTGTTGCTGTAGGTAGTTTTGGGAAACAAATCATGCTGTGTTGTTAGGTTAGAATCCAACTAAATATCCACAGTTGTCAAAATGTGCTAGTTGGTATATGGTAATCGTAGGAAAATGACAGCTGAGGTGGAGACTGGAGGGGGAAGTGTAACGAGGCATATCCCATATGTTAGAAGTTAAAGAATGGTAACAGGTTTATAACTACCCTCTTTTAGCTGTGCTCATGGAGTCAGCTGGTAGAGTGGCGGACTACTGAACCAAAGGTTCTAGGTTTATTCCCTGGTTGGTGCGATAGGTAATTTTGGGCGACAAATCATGCTCTACTGTTATGGAAACATAGTCCAAACTTTTGGAAACAAAACTTGCACACGTTCAACAATTTTACATTTACAAGTATGTAGTGATATATTAAAAAAAAAAAAATCAATGAACTATACACAGAAAACATCTGCTGTCATTGAAAATCAGAGGCATCTTAGTATTGAAAAAGCAGCGTTCTCCCCAGCCTCACATGGCGCTGTGGTACTGCACCGCCTTCCCTTTGCAGTTGTCATTCACTGCAGCTCTTAATTGACTGCAGCCCCTTGATTAGTAACACTGCAGCGTCATCATAATTAAAAGTCAATTTGCAATAAAGAAGTGTTTGATAACATTCAAGCACTTCTGTTTGCATTGTAATTAATAGATATTTAAATTTAATTGTCAATAGAAATTGTGGAATCAGTAATTATCTATTATAGATAGCCGAAATATGTGTATTCAGTTAAAAAATCAAGATGTGTATTTCCACTGAAGTAAAAATAGATCAACGTTTTCTATTGGTTCAAAGTGACGACATTTGACCTTTACACTTCTATTTTCATACAGACTAATACAAAAAAGCATGCAAAAAACATGATAAACTTCTAGAAAATATGGATTTTATAAAATATTTGCGCTTGTGTTAGTTTTTGGGATTAAGAAATAAAACGATCGTGAATGGCTGTTTTCAAAAATATAAACAAGTGATCGGATATGGAAAATCACCCTTTCACATGTAAAACGATTGGAAGGACCTTAAATAAACATGCAGTCGCACCTATAATATCTGCATACTGTCATCCAGAATAAAATAATTTTAAAGATTAAAACATATGTTGACACATTTGACTGGAAAAGCCCTGCCGTTGTTTATACACACTTTTTGACTGTAGAATAGATGTGAACACAAGTTGATGAAATTCACCCGACATGAAAATCCAGTGTTTTTTTTTAAACATGGAATATAAGTGAATTATTTTTGACATCTTGGCATTTTTGACAAGTGACGAAAATTTAATTCTAAATAATACAAGACGCAGAACCATTCTTCACATACAAAAATTGTGTAGTCACAATGAATAACAGAGGATTTAAATGTTTGATTGGAGGATGGACAGGGGGTGTGGGGGGGGGGGGGTGATTTTAATGAGCAGAAGAAATAATTGAAATGGGGGGGGGGGGGGGTTCCAGCAAATGCCCTGATGATCATTTCTATAAAGGGAAAATTAAAAGATATAGACATGAACATTACACTTGCAGGCACATAAAAATAGAAGATTATTTAACTGATTTATTTTATATTTGTTCCCTTACCTCTATGTATACATATGTATAATACTATTCATTTAGTTATAAACATTTTAATACACAGAAAAATTATTTTCTGTTTGTCAATACATGTTTTTTATATACACAATATTGGTGCTTCGTTTCTTTAAATAAAAAATGTCGTTTGCATGCTATAATTTTTGCGCCTTAAGAATTTTCTGGGGAGAACACTAAAAAGGCAATTATAATCAGTAATGAATCAGAAAGAAAAATAAATGCAGAGTTAAAATGTTTTATCAATATTTTACGGATAGTATTAAGATTTTCCTAAAACATTTACTGCATACATGGAATACACAGTTCACTGGAAGCTTTTATTTTTCACCTTGTTAATTTGAATAAGATGTGCTTATTTATTAATTATTATTCTTTCAATTTTAGATTAGATTCATTCTTATACAAAATAGAGCTGGCAAAACCCGGCTTGCTAAGTGGTATATGCATTTTGATGATGATGAGAAACAGAAGTTAATAGAGGAAGTACATGCTGTAGTTACTGTAAGAGATGCCAAACACACTAATTTTGTGGAGGTAGGTCAGCAAGCACTATATATAATTTTAAACTACATGTATATACCCTGAGGTCTTCTACATTTAAATTTTATACCTAGGGCCAAATAAACATTGGTGTGTTGAGGATTTTCGTATGGACCTTAATATTTTGTGCCTACATTTTACCTTAAAGTTTTGATTGATATTTTTGTATTTGTACTGTTAAAAACAAAAATTCTTCCCATTGGGAACAGGTAAAAAATTTAAGAACTAGAGGCTCCCAGGAGCGTGTATCACTCACCTTGACTGTGTCCATTTTGACTGGCAGTCTGGAATATGAACATTGCTGTTAAATTCTAACACGCTGTCTGATTTCAAACAAGAAGATCTTTCAGTAATTTTCCCATTAGGCCCTATGTTAAACTATGTTCTGCTCTGGCAGCTATCTTCAATGGCAATTCTGACAGAGGACCGGCGGTGTTCCCCCTGGGCCCTTTTAGCATGTTGGCACCGTGACACTATTAGAAATCATCGAGATCCTATCTGAATCGGCCAAGATGCTATCTGTTTCAGCTGAGATGCTATATTTTTGAACATGTTGAAATGTTGCGGAACTTGTGAACGACCTAATTGCCACTTATGATCAAAAGAATACATCACTCCCTTGATTGATTACACCTTTTATTAGTCCTCAATGCCATTAAACAGTGATTAAATAGATCCGCCTAATGAACATTGCAGCCAAGATTTGTTCCAATTGGCCAAGATGTTGAAGTCAAGTGGTTTCAGACAAGAAGATCTTTAAGTAAACCCATAGAGTCCTATTTTAAACTATGTTCGGCTCTTGGGGCTATCTTGGCTGATGGGTAGGGTCATCAGATACAACTCTGAAAGAGGACCACCTAAGGACCATTTCTGCCAACTTTTGTTCCAATTGGCCCAGTTGTTTCAGAGGGGATCTTTGCAGGAAAGTTTACTACAACGACAACAGACTTTTCCAAAGAACGATATTTATACTTATACTATGACACTTCATGTTCATAAAATTATAACCTGTTTTTACCAGATAAATACGTAAGATACTTACAATGTTCGTATAAAAAGTTGTACCAAATCAGATGAAAATGTGTACTTTTTAGTAAAAAATTCAACTTAATAAATTCTCTGATACCAATTTTGATGCACAAGATGTTCATATTTTGTAGATTTTAAACTCATCAGTTTTGCTCAAGGCCTAAAATGTTGAAAACCAAAACAATATTACAAAAGTTAAAGTGCAAATTCAACTAGACAATGTGATGCCCCAGCACTGAACCAACTGCAGTGCTGTTAACCTCAATTAAGGACAGCTTTCAAAGTGTTGCAGAATAACATTTGAAATTCATGTTGTTGTGTCTGGGATACACGAATGATTCCCCCTCATATCTGTTTTTTGTCTCGTCTGTGACAAATAGTCGCGAAGGTGAGATATAGGTATTACTATCTGACAGCAGAAAGTAATACCTATCTTCCACAAGGTAGCTTATCGTATAAGGTTTGCCGCAGTATACTTGTCTTGTGACCCTAACCTCATTTTCATGGTTCACTGACTTCATAAAGATGAATTTAAAATCTGTGTCCAAGTAATGTGGTTAAATCCATTTCTCACCAACTGTAATACCTAGGCCAACCATATTTGATCTATAGATAGTTCTTATTGAGTACATGCCAGTCTGACATCTGGCTTGGGACCTTGACCTCAATTTCATGCTAAAGTGACTTAGTCACTTTTTGTCTCGCCTGCGACGAAAGTCGCTGGAAGCGAGACATAGGTATAGCAATCCGGCGGCGACGGCGAAGGCGACGGCGACGGCGACGGCGTTAACTTTTTGTAAAACCTTAATAACTTTTAAAGTATAATACTTACAATGTTCATCTTTGGTCCACAGGTGCATGAAGTGATGACCTTTTCAGCAGCACATTTTTAGATGACCTTGACCTTTTTTTCATGGTTCAATACCCACATAAACATTGCGACATAGTTTTACATTCAAATCCTTTTCTCAGAAACTATAATACCTAGAGTTATTATATTTGGTCTACAGTGAGATCTATATGGGTACATGCCAGTCTGACACCTGTCATTTGTCCTTGACCTCAATTGCACGGTTCAGTGAACTTCGAAAATCTGCGACATAGTTTTACATTCAAGTCCCTTTCTTAGTAACTGTAATGTTTAGAGTCATCATATTTGGTATATAGTAAGATCTATATGGGTACATGGGAGTCTGACACCTGTCATGTGTCCTTGACCTCAATTTCACAGCTCAGTGACTTTGTCAATTTTTTCTTCTAAAGTCCATTTTTCTGCAACTACAATGAATAGACTCATCATACATGGCTTATAGCAAGATCTGTATGGGTACATGCCAGTCTGACACCTTTCATGTGCCCTTGACCTCAATTTCATGGTTCAGTGACTTTGTCAATTTTTTCCTCAAAAGTTTATATTTCAGCAAGTGCAATGACTAGATTCATCAGATATGGTCTATAGCTAGATCTATATGGGTACATGCCAGTCTGACACCTGTCATGTGTCCTTGACCTCAATTTCATGGTTCAGTGACTTTGTCAATTTTTTTCTTTAAAGTCTATTTTACAGCAACTACAATGAATAGACTCATCATACATGGCTTATAGCAAGATCTGTATGGGTACATGCCAGTCTGACACCTTTCATGTGCCCTTGACCTCAATTTCATGGTTCAGTGACTTTGTCAATTTTTTTCTTTTACAGTCCATTTTTCAGCAACTGCAATATCTAGACTCGCCATATATATAAGAACTTGCCCACCTCATATTTTCAGATTGATCACTAATGTTTTAATTAGGGGATAGACAAACAGGAAGGGGGGGGGGAGAAGTATAACTTTGTGTATAAAGTTCCATCTAGTTTTTTCTCTTCGAATGGCATACCTAAGATAATTGATACAAAACTTACATGATTATGTATATAATCTATTTGAGAAAAAGTATTTTGTTGATCATAAAACCAAAGATCTTGTTTATTAAATTTCACACATAAATAATTTCACAACCCTCAATAGCCCCTGGCAAAATTGTGAGAACTACTAAAACATATCAAAACTATTGATCTATTGATTCATGACTTTGTAAATAAGTCTGTAATGTAATGTTAATTTTTGTGTGGATGTCCTTTCAATAAGAATATTTGGATTGATATAAATATAAAAAGGATAAGTATATATTTAAACTTTGTTTCAAAATTGTTATATTTGTTGACACAAAATTTTATATAAATATGGGTGGTTCTGAAATTTAAAATTAGCATACAAAAAAGCCATTGATTTATCACTTGAATGCCGGTTCTCGAAGAATTGACATAAAATGAGCGATGGTGCGCGCAGTATGGTGCAATCATCAAAATTTTGAGACAATTTATTTATCTTTTGGTGGTTTGCACGAAATACTTAAAATGCACAGTTTGATGATCCATAGAAAAATTATTGATTGATTAGTTATTGTTATCCCCTCGCCCAACTGAGTTGTGGAGGGTATATAGTATCTCGCCCGTCTGAGTGTCTGTCTGTCAGTCCGTCCGTCCGTCCGTCCAAGTGTCTGTCCGTTTGTCCCACCTCAGGTTAAAGTTTGCATTATCTAAGATACTACATGTGCTACATCAATCATCTTTGGTCAGTAGATCCGTCTTGGAGAGTGATGCTGCTTCAAATGATAATTGGATCACTCTGCCCTACATTTTCTGCTTGAATGACTCAGGTTAAAGTTTGTGTAAAGGTTCATATCTAAAATACTACATGTGGTACATCAATCATCTTTGGTCAGTAGATGCGTCTTGGAGAGTGATGCTGCTTCAGATGATAATTTGGTCACTCTGACCTACATTTTCTGCTTGAATGACTCAGGTTAAAGTTTGTGTTAAAGTTAATATTTAAGAAACTACATGTGGTACATCAATCATCTTTGGTCAGCAGATGCGTCTTGGAGAGTGATGCTGCTTCAGATGATAATTGGGTCACTCTGACCTACATTTTACACTTGACTTACTTTGGTTAAAGTTAACATTTTCATATCTGAGATACCACTTCTTACACTTCAATGATCTAAGTAATAGTACCATTGAGATTCATACAGCTTTAGATGATATTCGGGTTATTCTGACCATACTTGAACAACGGACGAGGGGATTAGCTGTCATTTGCGACTGCTCCCATTTCTGGTTTAACGTCCAGCGAGCAGTATTTCAGCCATATTCAAGACGAGAATATGTTATAATCAAATCAAAATTTGAAGGATGAAAAGGTGACTGTCCCACTGGATGCCACTGGAAAAGGAGAGATGTGGGTAGGGGCGAGAAATTTTACTCTCCATACAGCTCTTACCTATATTTTATTTCAGCAACTGTTATACCTAGACCCATCCGTGTTTAGTCTATAGATAGTACTTAGTGGGTACATGCAAGTCTGAAAACCTGTCTCTGGACTTTGACCTCAATTGCATACTTGAGTGACTTTGTCACATTTTCAAGATTAGGTCCATTTCTCAGCAACTTTAATACCTAGACCCACCATATTTGGTCAATAGATAGTTCTTAGTGGATACATGTTGGTATGACACCTGCCTTTTGACCTTGACCTCAATTTATTTTAACACATTTTCGTTTTTATTTTCACGCATTTTCGTTTGACTTGCAAAATGTCGGGTATCAGGTAGTCATTATTCTGTGTCCATGTGCATACTCAGGCGAGACATGTAGTGTGTCCACTCTTGTTTATGGTTAAGTCCATTTCTCAGAAACTGTAATACCTAGGCCAACCATATTTGGTCTATAGATAGTTCTTCGTCGGTACATGCCAGTCTGACACCTGGCTTGGGACCTTGACCTCAATTTCATCTTTGAGTGACTTTGTCACTTTTTCATGGTTAAGTCCATTTCTCAGCAACTAGAATACCTAGATCTACCATATTGGGTAAATAGATAGTTCTTGGTGGGTACATGTCAGTCTGACACCTGGCTTGGGACCTTGACCTCAATTTCATCTTTGAGTTACTTAGTCACTTTTTCATGGTTAAGTCCATTTCTCAGCAACTAGAATACCTAGACCTACCATATTTGGTCAAAAGATAGTTTTTGTGGGTACATGTCAGTCTGACACATGGTTTGAGACCCTTGACCTCAATTTCATGCCTGAGTGACTGTCACTTTTTCGTGGTTAAGTCCATTTCTCAGAAACTGTAATACCTAGACCCACTTCCTAGACCTACGTATTGCTCTATAGATAGTTCTTAGTGGGTACATGCAAGTCTGACACCTGTCTCTGGACTTTGACCTCAGTTGCATACTTGAGTGACTTTGTCAAATTTTCGAGATTATGTACATTTCTCAGCAACTTTAATACCTAGACCCACCATATTTGGTCAATAGATAATTCTTAGTAGATACATGTCGGTATGACACCTGCCTTTTGACCATGACCTCAATTTCTTTTAATGTATTTTCCTTTGACTTGTTTTTAAATACAAGGTGAAAAGTGAATAACAAAATCTGAAAGTTCAATGATAACATATTTAAAACAATTGAGCATTTGTCAGATGACCAGTATTATATCATAAAACATGTACTTATAAAATATACTTCAAACTGCAAAAACTCATACTTATAGGTTTTAATATTTGACAATGTTTACTATTACCTTCAATGCTAAATTTGCCCCAAAAATTGAATCCCTGACAATAGAAGGAGTTATGTGGACAAGTCATATACCGTCAATGCTAAATTTTGCCCCAAAAATGTTCAGCTCTCCTCCAGAATGGTTAAAATTGACAAAAATTGTAATCCCTGACAATATGCACCTCTTCAATATGTGTGCAAACACTCTGCAAAGTGAGAGGTTCCTGGTCTTAAATCTGTAGGAAGAGTTATGCAGACAAAACACATAGCCTGAATGGGACTGAAGGACAGACAAACGGACGGACATGGGTAAAACAATATGCCCCCCCCCCCCCCAACTTTTAATTGTCGGGGCATAAAAATGCCAAAATTACCAAAAGGCTAGAGCCATCTAAGGACAGGAGATACTCCTAACTTTTTTTCAGATCACTTGTAATTTACCTCAGCTGAGGAGTTACCCCTCATCTATGGATTTGTTCCTAACCTTTCAAAGACTGCATTACTTGAGTTTGTTGATTAATTTGTGAAATTCTTCTGTATCCAGATAATCATGAAGTAAAAGAGAAACACTGTCAATTATATGTTAAAGAAATCTTTATAAAAATGAATTTAAAGATTTCAAAACATAAAAAAAAATTTTGCACACCACAGAAATGTAATGTTTTCATTATAATTGTCTAAAAGATTTCTTTATAAATGTTTGTGAGAATGTAACACAAAAAAATCAAACATTTAATACAATGATACAAGCTAAAGAACATAAAAACACAACTAAACCTAATAAGAAAGCACTTTTAAACAACTAGCAATGTGAACTCTAAAAATATATCTTATTAGTGATATTTTGATCCATGATAGGGATGACGTTAATCCACACTCAGAATTAACAATGATCAGTTTTCCGCAGAAAATGACTTGTTGTTTTTTTTTTCTGTTTATATGAGAGCCTCATTGTAAAAAAATATCATCACCTCATTGTAGAAAAATATCATCACTTTGTTTAATTTGATAACCATATGTGAAAGACTTCTATTTTTGAACAATAAAATAAGGAACATGTAATCAGTTTGACATTTATACATGCAAATGAAAAGTATGGTTTTGAGTTGATTGAAATTGTTTTTTTTAGTTCCGGAATTTCAAGATAGTTTATAGAAGATACGCTGGCTTATACTTCTGTATCTGTGTAGATGTTAGTGACAACAATTTAGCCTACCTAGAAGCTATACACAACTTTGTAGAAGTTTTGAATGAATATTTCCATAATGTCTGTGAATTAGATCTTGTCTTTAATTTCTATAAGGTAAGTTTTATGGTCAAAGGAATTACTGTAAGAAATATACTGCAGGACTTTGATTGCAAAGAACTTACAAAAACATTTCTAGTTACAGGACAGTTTGACTTTAATATCAAAATTTTTAAGAACAGAAATATTTAAAAAAGTACTCAAAGAGGGCTATCCCTGGTGTTCATGTTAATATAGTTTGAGTAACCAAAGTTCTACTGACAGGCATGTATGGGGACTATCTGTTAGATGTCAGGCTATAGAAAAATTTATGTGAGATATATTAATTTTTTTTAATAATTATTAATTTGTTAATTCCTAACTTCTTTCGAAATATGGTGAAGTTAAATGAAAATGTTATACAACAAGAAAACTTGAGCAAAGGCAAAGTAGCTATACATCAAAAATATGATGTGATTATTGAAAAGAAATTTCCATTATGTTCTTTTTTGCAGTTTAAAATGTGTAAATTAATTGTCCCCCGCCGCAACGCGATGCGGGGGATATGGTAATGCCGGGCGTCCGTCCGTCCGTCGTGCCGTGCTTCCGTCCGTCCGTCCGTGCTTCCGTCCGTCCGTCCACCTTGTAAGCGCTCTAGCAAATTTATTTCTTGACCGATTTGGATAATATTTATACAGTAGCTTTAACTCAATGATACCTCAAGGGAGTTCGAAGATGAGTCATGTCAAAATTTTTTTGTAGGAGTTATGCCCCTTAATAACTTAGAAAATTGACAAAATTTTCATGTAAGCGCTCTAGCAAATTTATTTCTTGACCGATTTGGATAATATTTATACAGTAGCTTTAACTCAATGATACCGCAAGGGAGTTTGAAGGTGAGTCATGTCGAAATATTTTTGTAGGAGTTATGCCCCTTAATAACTTAGAAAATTGACAAAATTTTCATGTAAGCGCTCTAGCAAATTTATTTCTTGACCGATTTGGATAATATTTATACAGTAGCTTTAACTCAATGATACCTCAAGGGAGTTCGAAGATGAGTCGTGTCGAAATATTTTTGTAGGAGTTATGCCCCTTAATAACTTTGAAAATTGACAAAATTTTCATGTAAGCGCTCTAGCAAATTTATTTCTTGACCGATTTGGATAATATTTATACAGTAGCTTTAACTCAATGATACCTCAAGGGAGTTCGAAGATGAGTCATGTCGAAATATTTTTGTAGGAGTTATGCCCCTTAATAACTTAGAAAATTGACAAAATTTTCATGTAAGCGCTCTAGCAAATTTATTTCTTGACCGATTTGGATAATATTTATACAGTAGCTTTAACTCAATGATACCTCAAGGGAGTTCGAAGATGAGTCATGTCGAAATATTTTTGTAGGAGTTATGCCCCTTAATAACTTTGAAAATTCACAAAATGTTCATCTAAGTGTTCTAGAAAATTTATATTCTCCTTGCATTGGAATAATATTTATACACTTGGACCTAAAGGGAGGTTTTATACATAAACTCCTATCGAAACTTATAAAATTGAAAAATACTGTCTTTAAGAGTTTGTTAGGCGGAATACTTTTGATCAAAGCATTTCTGTTTATTGAAAAGAAGTAAATGTACATTTGTATAAATTCTCAATACACATGGTAAAATAAGATTTCAACACTATACCCATATTGTATAAATGTCTTCATACCACTCATTAACTTGTAAAAAACTTTAGCAATAACCACAAATTGTTTGTCCTTCTATTCTCTCTCTTTGAGAAAATTTTGTTATGTTTCACTTGTCCAAGGGTTTCTGATGCTCTAGTGGCGGGGGACTTCGGAACGCTGTTCGATTTATTGAATTAAAAATTATATTTTTGATTTAAAAATAGAACATAATTACAAAAGTTAACAATATTTTAAATTAATTTCTGTAATCAGTAATTTTTACCAACCAAGCAAAAGATGACAAATTGTTTAATTTCAATTTAAAAGACTATGTGCATAATTTGGCATCTGTTAATACAACGAATCAGATTGTCATGAATTTTTACAGGTAACATAATTCAGTAACAAAATAATATGCAATTACTGTAAATTAATCTCAGCACCAGAAGATATTTAATTCATACATAATATTTTCAGTGGTAATGATTTGACATAACAAATGAAATTAATGTTCTTTTTAGCTTTTGGAGCTTAATATTTTGTTCTAAATTTTGTTCCCATTGTAAGCACTCTCATGTCTTCATTTATTTACGGATTTTGATGAAACTTATTTGGAAGATGTGTTTTTATGGCAGCTTGGTCAGTTTCGAATTCAAGTGAAGTAACTTGATTTTTGGCATAGTTATTGCCCTTTGAACTTTGAAATTTTGCTAAAATTGCCTTGTAAGCACTCTCACGCCTACATTTATTTGCAGATTTTTATGAAATTCATATGGAAGACTTGTTTTGGTTGTATCTAGATTAAGTTCAAATTCCAGTTTAACTTTCTCCACTAAAAGAAAGTGCCATTTGGTGGTGGACATTGGAACACTGTTCTTTCATTTTTCTAGGGGGTTATGAAGGGTTTTTCGATAATTTGGGTGTAACATTTAAATTTATATTATGTTTTTTTGGTTTATAATGTTCCTTGATAAAAACGGAAAAAATAGTATAGATCCATTTTACACTATCTTTTACTGTTTTAGAGATATTAAGGCCCAAAAAAGGGACACACCTTAATTTTCGAAACTTTTTTATTTCTTATCCGATTTTGATGATTTTTTTTTCAAATGGTTCTTCATAAGAAATACAATAAAGTTACTCATGGCATTTTTGTGCTACTTTTGTTGTTCCAGATATTAAAGGGATGAAAGGGGCCAAAATTAGTCATTTTGCAGGACACTTAAATTTTTTTATTTCTCATCCAATTTTAATGGGGATTTTTCCTTTTAATTCATCTTGATTAGTGTTTCCAGTAGTATGTCCACAGATTTCTTCTATCTATTATGGTTTCTGAGATATAAGGGGTTAAAAGGGCCAAAAACACAATGTACTTTGGTATGTAAATCTTTTTATTTTACATCCAATTTTAATGAGGATTTTTTTCTTTTAATTCACCTTGGTGAATGCTTTTATTAGTAGGACAACAATTGTTTTTCTGTCTTGTATTGTTTCTGAGATACAAGGGGTCAAAAGTTAGCAATTTGGAGGAAACATAAAATTTTTATTTTTCATCCTATTTCGAGATTTTTTATTTTAATTCATCTTGATGAGTACTTTCAGTAGTATGTCAACAAATTTTTACTATCTTTTACAGTTAAATGTGCCAAAAAGCATGTTGAGTCGTATCATGCTGCGCTTAGCGAGGCCCTTTATTACAACTGCGAGATTACAACCTATATTTGTACATTTACTTCTTTTGTAGGTATATAGTGTTGTAGATGAGATGTTTTTAGCTGGAGAAATAAGAGAGACAAGTCAAACTAAAGTACTGAAACAACTTCTGATGTTATCATCATTAGAATAGTATATATTATACTGTGTAGATAAATTTTTTAATGACCTATAGTAGTTACAATTGTTTAATATGTGTCATAGCTTTGTTTATCAGTTATACATTGCAACTTAGTCAATAAAGGACCAAAAAACATTGCCACATTGTTAAATTCAAACAATAACTTTGTTGAAACAACTCAAGAAAGTAGTTAAATATCAGTTTGGGGAAAAGTGACCAAAAAATGTAAATATTTTTTTATAACATGGATCTGGTTATTCAAACTAGGAGGTACCTTAAAAGTTTTTTATAAAATTTTGCCTGTCAGTATAGCATATTGAACTGCATCTAAATATCGAAAAATAATTATTTCACATCTAGGTTCCAGAAATATGAAATATTTCAAGTTCTTACATATAGTGTGTTCATATAAAGAATGTGCCTCAATATTTGTTTCAAAAAGTAAAATCTTCATACAGTAAATTCAGTATCTAAGATTTAAAAAACAATAACTGTGATTTTTTTATGTTAATTTTATAATGGGTCAATAAAAAAGTTTCAAAATCAAAATTATCATAATGTCATGATGTTGGGTGATGCTAAATGTAGTTTTTTGTGGTCTTACAAACAATATATTTGTGAATATATAGATTCTTACATTGTTTTCAGAAGATTATCAGATTTATCTAATCTAGATTGTTAAATTAAGTTAATTTAAAGTCTGAACCTTTGGGAGGACTTTAAAATTTGATAATTTACTCTGAGAATCCTGGAGTAACGATGTAACTAATTCTCTGATTATTATTAAATAAATTTTCATATTTATTAAACCAAAATCCCTTCGGGTGCCTGTGCATCCCTGCTTGTTATGTCATACACTTGCTCCATGTATTTATGATCAATTCCTAGAAATCTGAATATATTATGTATGACCTTTTGTTTTAACCAATCATCGACTGAGATCATAGGCAACCACACATTGGTTAATTTTTTTTATGAACAACAGGTTCAGAAAGGGTTAAACTGACAAAGAATTAGGGAAAAATGAAATTAACCCTATGTATATTTATCATCAAACATTAGTAAGAAATTTTCAGGGATATGTTTTTGAGAAATGGCTTTTTAAGTGGAATTATACAACATATTTGGCTGTTTTTATATGAACTCAGGAGTAAAAACTTTCAATTAAAAATATAGATAAACTTTAACAAAAGTTCAATAAATAATTTTGTGAAATTGAGATGTTTACATATTTTCTAGTTTAAAAATGCAGAATATCACTGAACTCTGTAATATAGCTTATTTATGTACCTCCTACCCTTTTTTGACTGAATACTGTACATTCCACATAATAATTGTAATCCTTGTTTGCCTAGATAATTTAGAAAATAAAAAACTGGATTTTCAAATTGCAGTTAAATATTATTACAATAGTGATGTACAAACACATAAAAAAAATTTTTTTTTCTTTTTTGAAATTGGATATATTTTATTCATTCTCAAAATGCGATTTAAAGTTCAACAATTCAGTAAATACAACAAAAGTGGTAAACATTTTAAAAAAGAATAAAAAGATTTCTCTAGCATAATGTTTTTAGCTCACCTGGCCAAAGGCCATGTGAGCTTTTGTCATCACTTGGCATCCATCCTCCATTAACTTTTCACATTTTAATCTTCTCCTCTGAAACCACCGGGCCAAATTGAATTAAATTTGGCAGGAAGCATCTATGTAAGGTACTTTATTTCGTCCCAATTGGAAAACAAACATGGCCGCCATGGGCAATTATTGTTTCTGATTGGCTGAGTTTTGAAAATTCTTCTCTTCTGAAACTGCTGGGCCAAATGGAACAAACTTGAGAGGAAGCATATGTGGGAGGTCCTTTATAAAATTTTTTTTGCAGTCGTATATTGGTATGATGTTGGCGTCGTCGTCGTCCGTCGTCGGCGTCGTCGTCCGAAGACATTGGTTTTCGCACTATAACTTTAGTATAAGTTAATAGAAATCTATGAAATTTAAACACAAGGTTTATGACCACAAAAGGAAGGTTGGGATTGATTTTGGGAGTTTTGGTCCCAACAGTTTAAGAATCAGGGGCCAAAAAAGGGCCCAATAAGCATTTTTCTTGGTTTTCGCACAATAACTCTAGTATAAGTAAATAGAAATCTATGAAATTTTAACACAAGGTTTATGACCACAAAAGGAAGGTTGGGATTGTTTTTGGGAGTTTTGGTCCCAAGAGTTTAGGAATTAGGGGCTAAAAAAGGGCCCAAATAAGCATTTTTCTTGGTTTTTGCACAATAACTTTAGTATAAGTAAATAGAAATCTATGAAATTTAAACACAAGGTTTATGACCACAAAAGGAAGGTTGTGATTGATTTTTGGAGTTTTGGTCCCAACAGTTTAGGAATTAGGGGCCAAAAGGGTCCAAAATTAAACTTTGTTTGATTTCATCGAAAATTGAACTATTGGGGTTCTTTGATATGCCGAATCTAACCGTGCATTTAGATTCTTAATTTTTGGTCTCGTTTTCAAATTGGTCTACATTAAGGTCCAAAGGGTCCAAAATTAAACTTAGTTTGATTTTAACAAAAATTGAATTCTTGGGGTTCTTTGATATGCTGAATCTAAACATGTACATAGTTTTTTTATTATGGGCCCAGTTTTCAAGTTGGTCCTAATCGGGGTGCAAAATTAAAGCTAAAAAAGGGGTAAATTTTTTTTTTTGGGGGGGGGGGGAGGGCAGTTCTCCACAGCATATTGCATTGCACAAGAAGCAAAAAATTGAATATAAATTCAAATCATATGACCAATTCTAAGTTCTTTATATCAGTTCTTCTGTGTCAGAAACCTATTATGTGTCAAATATTTGAAGAAATTTTCAATTGCACAGTATTGTGCAATAGCAAGAAATCTTCAATTGCACAGTATTGCACAATAGCAAGAAATTGATATGTGTGCCCTGTTATCAAAACTTTATTATTAACAAATTCCATTGGAAATTTGCCAATAACTCTAGTTTAATGAACTTCATTGGAAATTTGCCAATATAAAATGTGCTGATGAAGCTTTTTTGTTTATCTCATCTAAACTGCTTTTAAATTATGTATATTTAAAAAATTTGCCATCCATGACTATGATGTCATTTTCTATTTTAATATGTTATGTTGTATTTAAATGGGCTGTTATGGTTGCAAAGTATAAAGAAATGGGGAGGGGGGTTGAAAACAAAATTTAAGGGGGGGGGGGGTAAATGATAAATTGGGGAGGGGGTAATTTTTTTCTCATTTCATATTTCATAAATTAAAAAGAAAATTTCAAATTTTTTTTAGCAAAAAAAGGGGGTGGGGGTTAATTTTTTTTGGAGGGGGGGGGGGCAATTCTCCACAGCATATTGTATTGCACAAGAAGCAAAAAATTGAATATAAATTGAAATCATATGACCAATTCTAAGTTCTTTGATTTCAGTTATTCTGTGTCAGAAACCTATTATGTGTCAAATATTTGAAGAAATTTTCAATTGCACAGTATTGCGCAATAGCAAGAAATTGATATGTGTGCCCAATTTTAAATTTTAAATTGGTTATTTCTGATTTATATATAAAAACAAATAATACTGATATGGTTTGAATAGGTAAATTAAAAATTTTTCAGTTCTTAGACAACATTCATTCTGTGTCAGAAACCTATGCTGTGTCAAATATTTATTCACAATCCAAATTCAGTATTGTATCAAGCTTGAATGTTGTGTTCATAATTGCCCCAACTATTCAGGGTTCGACATCTGCGGTCGTATCTAGCTGCGCCCAGCGGAGCATTTTATTTCCCCTATCTGAATACAGCAGTTCTTGTTTCTGATTGGCTGATATAAAAAAATCTTCTCCTCTGAAGTTGCTTATCCAAACGGAACGAAACTTGACAGAAAGCATCTAATTGGGAGGTTCTATACAAAGTTTCCTCATTTCATCTTGATCAGGCAACAAACATGGCCGTCATGGGCAGTTCTTGGCTTTCATCGGTTGATAATCTTCTTTGAAACTGCTTGGACAAAGGGAATGAGACTTGACAGACAGCATCTGTTGGAGGTTTTTTACAAGTTTCCTCAATTTGGTCGAGATCAGATGACAAACATGGCCACCATGGGCAATTCTTGTTTCTGATTGGTTGATTTCAAAAAAATTTTTTTTCTCTTAAACTGCTTGGCCAAATAGAGCCAAAATTGACAGTGTCTATGACAACAATCTACAGAACCGCAGAATTGCTTGAAACCGAACATGGTCTGAATGTTCCTCTTAAGTTGCTCACCAAGTGTTGTTACTCTGTTGCCGATCCCTAATTCAAAATGGCCTTCAGCAGAGGACTTAGGTTAACATAAGACCCTATGGGAAATACATGCAAAAATCTGCCAATTATAGAATATGCCGACCTGTAAGTAGAAGGACCTTGATGAGGAAACATTTGGTTCCTACAAGGCTTACCACACTTAATAATGATAGGGAGAAGTGACTTCTCTCTTTGAGGTACATCAATAAAAATGGCTTTCATGCCAGGTGAGCGATACAGGCTCAACCCTCCGAGCCTTAGCTTTTTTTTTGTGAAAATTGAGCATTTTTGTTTTGAATGTATTTTTACTTGCAAGTAGTTATTTATTGGTAAACTTGAAAAGATTATTCAAGAAGTTCCTTATTTGAAGGTAAAGTGTAAAATATACTACTTTAGTGAAACTGTACACAATTGCACATTTAAGAGGTTAACATTAAGAGCTTGTTATATTTCAAGAGATTTCTGACAGCATATTGTGAGAGAGTCATCAAAAACTGAAAATACCAAGAACAGAAATACATTTGTATTTTTACTTCACCAATTTGCCAACACATTTTATGCCCTTTATATGGGAATGTGCAATCAATGTATTCTAAATAAAAAATAACATCTGAAGAGTGTTGCTACTATCATTACAGCCATTCATTATAGAATTGCACTTGAACATCCTTCAGAGAGTAGTCTATTTTGGAATATAAATTGATTGCGGATGTTTGTTCCCACTCGACTTAAATGGTCATCTTAAAGACTGCAGAATTCAAATTGTATATGTATTTTCAGTGATATAAATCTTGTAGTTTAATTGAGTAACTAGAGGCTCCAGGAGCCTGCACCTAAGGCAGAATAAATTGTTTGAATGAGGCCATCTTGGTTTGGAGTTGGGGCATGGATACGGTTTTGAAAAAGGACCACTACTGCCAAGTTTGGTTCCAATTGGCTGAATGGTTTCAGACAAGATCTTAAAATTTCTATAGGGTCATATGTTAAGTGAAGTTAGGCAGTGGTGGCCATCTTCCTTTATGTCTGGGTCATTGGATATAATTCTGAAAGACAACCTAAAGACATCCTGATAGGCCTGGTTCCAAAGGTATCAGATAAGTGGATTTGTAATAAAAAATTTCCCTAGGGTCCTATGTTGGCAGTCCATGTCATTGGATACAAATCAGAAAGGATCATCTAAGAACCACTGCTGTCACTTTTGGTTTCAATTGGCAAAGTGGTTTCAGTAAGTGAATTTTGCCAGTGCTTTATGTTTAAAATATTCTGCTCTGGTGGCGATCTTGGATGGGTGTCCAAGCCCATGAGTACAATTTTGGAAGAAGACCACTTAATATTTAATCATATTACTAAGTATAAATTCAATCATGATACCATCTGTATGGTTCCTATCAGTTTTAGACTATTTTTTCAGCAAATTTTTTTGTTAAAACTTTCTCTATAATGACAGTCTTTAAAATTGACAAATGGGATTATTTTGAAGGGGTCCAGCCAATAACCATCCCATCGAAGTTTGAATGATTAAAGTTTAACAAGATCATTAAACTTACGGTGCTGAGTTTAGTTGTATTGGCCTCATTTCAAATGGACCTTTTGAAATTATCCTAAATGACACCCATCTAGGGACTATTGTTTGTTCAGACAAATCTTTGTTTAAGTGTAAAACAAGTTCAATGTTGGTGGCCATTTTGGTTTTCAAATTAATTTAAAAAAAAAAACCAAACAACCAATCTGGAAACTTTGGTTCCATCTAACTGAATTTTTCAGTCTTAGTTATATGAAGTTCTGCTGTTGCAGCTATCATGGTTGGTAGTGGGTCAATGAATACAACTGAGGATCAACTTCGGTTTTATAATCCTTCTGGATTTTATAGAGAAGCCAATATCCCAAACCAAATACAGAAATTTACAAAATTACTAAACTTAACTCATCCGAGACCATGCTCATCTAAACCTTTGACATTAAATTCAATAAAATCTGTTGAGACATGAAGATGTGAGAGCACTTACAAAGTCTGTTTTCTATATTTCTCTTCCAAGGGGAATAACTACAAGAAAATTAGTTGGTGTTGATTTTTCAACATCATCAAGAGATTGCTGGTATGAACGTTTGAAATAATTTCATTAAAACCTGTTGAGAAATGTAGAAATGAAAGCACTTAAAAAGTAAATTTTCCATACTTTCACTGTTCAAAGGCAAATAACTACAAGTCAAATCTGTTGAGACATGTAGACATGAGAATGTGGGATGGATGGATGCACATTAGCATATCTATATCCCCTGCTCCACAATGCAGCAGAGGACAATAACAATAATACATGTTTGTTTGTTTAGTTGGGGTTTAACGCCGTTTTCAGCACATTTTGGCTATTTTGCGGCGGCCAGTTTTTATTGGTGGAGGAAGCCGGAGTACCCGGAGAGAACCACCGACCTTCGGTAGGAAAATTGGCAATCCTTGTCAACTTAGATCGGAGTCAAACACAACATGGTCAATCTGAAATGGCAACACTATTATGACCCTTCCTTCAGACTGCAGTTCTACCATCCTTCAGAGTAAGTGCAAAATTTGTTGTTTCAAAATTTTTGGATTTCTGCAGAAAAGTTGGTACAATATCCATTTTTTTATATCAGTGGTTTCCTAGCCAAGGTAAATCTTCAATTTAATAAACAATGCAGTTGTGTAAATATTTCCTTTTAATTTACAATTCTGATTAAACACGATTATGCATATATAATAAACTTTCACCTCTATAAATAACTCAATAATTCAAAACTCCTCCATGTACGGATTGTAGGCTTCAAAATTAGTCCACCTATTGAATAATTTTACTTTACAGTACCTTTTTGTTTAGACTTAAAATACAAAATATTCTGGAACATTCAGTAAAATGCACTGTTTTTTGTTGTTGATATCCAGTAAGAAATTACATCTCACAGTTTCTGTTACAAATACATAATTAAGTAGCCAACTGATGAATTCTGATATATTCAACACTTTTAATACTTAATTTTTCTCTACTTAGGAAATGCAATTCACTCCAAATTTTTCAATGAATAATACTTTTAAAACCACAAAAAATTTGCCTGTTTAAAATTCACACTTTTCCATGTTGTCACACAAATTATTTAGTAAAATGTTTCTTTCAAAAGAATAAGAACTTTTCTATATGCAAAGTCAACTATGATTTCAATATGTTATTAATGCGATATCTTTGGTAAGGTTTCCTGAACACATATTATTTTATGAGAAATAAACTGATGTCTTTGCAGAGATGAAAAATATTTCAGTTTGCATGCAGCCTCTATGAAAACAGTTTAGAATATACTGAGATCATTTCCATTGCTAACATGTAAAATCAAATTATTTGGAATAACAGCTGTCAAATATCGTCTGGATAGCGTAAGAAAAAGTTACTCAAGGCTCAGGCGAGCCTGTATCGCTAACCTGGCTTTTATTAGGCCATTTTAAAATTAAGCTGTTTTTATATCCACAAGGCTGTTAAATAAACACAAAATGTCCAAGTAACCTTGATATTTGACTTTTGACTCATAAAAGGTGGATCATTTGCATCTGTTTTTTCCCATTTGGTTTAAATGGAAACTTTGAACAACTGCAGCAGTCAATGTGAGATTCCTGATAATTTTGGTTAGAGTCTGCCCATTAGTTCCTGAGCAATTGAAAAAAGTCCTAACCCATGTGGTTTAAATGGAAACTTTGAACAACTGCAGCAGTCAGATGATCAGTTGAATCTCAACCAAAAGTGTATTGGTTGAAGAGGGTATTGTTGTCATCAATCCTGCAAAATTTCAAAACATTTCATGATGTAGTTTCAGAGATTTTTCAAAATTGGCCAATCATAATCAAAGATGGCCTCTGGCTGCCATGTTGTTCATTCATTTGGAACCAAAGGTGGACCTTTAAAACAGATCCTTCCATACAGCACTTCCTGCCAAATTTAGTTACAGTCTGCCCATTAGTTCCTGAGCAAATGACAAAAAAATTAATTTCCCATATGCTTTCAATGGAAACTTTGAACAACTGCAGCAGTCGTTTGACCATACGAATCTCAACCAAAAGTGGGAGATTCGTAGAGGTATTGTTGTCATCAATCCTGCAAACTTTCAATACATTTAATAATATAGTTTCAGAGATTTTTGAAAATTCGCCAATAAAACTTCAAGATGGCCTCTGTCGGCCATGTTGTTCATCCAACTGGATCGTTTGTAGAGGTCCTTCCATACATCATTCCTACCAAGTTTGGTTACAATTTTCAGAGAATATCAAAATGTGAGAAATTTATGGATGATGGATGCAAAGTGATCACATTAGCTCACATGGCCTATAGGCAAGGTGAGCTAAAAATACATCATATAGTCAACAACCAAAAAGTTAAATTTTGTAAAACTACTTTATTTCAATGTATATTAGTATCAAACTTGAAGGGTTGTGCACTTACTATTTGTGAAATTCTTTTCTCAAATTAAAGTATATTAACATTGTACATTTTTGAAGTGTTATAAAATTCTTTACATTTTCCCAATACTTTCTATACAAATTTACAATTTTTCACAAAAAAATTATCTGCAGTTTCTTTATTTGGATATATTTTTCTCATGTTTAGTTTAGTTAGGGTTTTACGCCGTTTTCAGCAAATTTGGCCATTTCGCAGCGGCTAGTTTTTATTGGTGGAGGAAGCCTGAGTACCCGGAGAGAACAACAAACCTATTGTAGGAAAATTGGCAATCCTTGTCAATTAAGATCGAAGTTGAACACACCCCGCCACAGGTGAGATTCGAACTCACAACCTCAGTGTTGACAGGCTAGTATTAGTAGTCATGACGAACTACCTAGACCACTCGGCCACCGAGGCCCCTATAATATTTTTCAAGAGACAACAATTTAATGTGACGCCTAATTTAACTGTGTTTAAATTGTTGCATATTTTTCAAGAAACAACAATATAAACACAGTTAAATTAGACCTCACAATTTCACTTACACATAACTAGTAAATTTGGTCACCAAAATGTTTTTTCTTATTTAACTCCCTCTAACATTTAGACATTTCTCTTGTTATTGGTGCAAATTTTGGAAAAAAAATATGAACTTATATAGACAGTAATCGGAAATATATGATGTGACGAGTATTTATGTTCGCTGACTGTATAACAAAGTATTATAATTTAAACCTTCCTGAAAGTGTCCAAAACATAGTATAAAACTTTCAACTGATAATAGCACTGGTTTTTGCATACTTAATATAACTGAAAAAAGTACATTAACAGTGTCATAATAAGGTTGAAAAATTCATAAGACTGCTGTAATTATCCCATAAAATATACATTTTCTGTGGGAAATAAAGACTATCAACTTTGCTCACTGTTTTAAGTATCTTCTCAATGACTCAACATAATGAAATACTGTAACTTAAGTATTATGCATGGTAAAAAAGTTTAAAAAATATTTCAATATAGATAGTTATAAGTTAAATATTTCTACAAATCTTCTTCTACAATTTATACAAAATCGTGTACATGCTCAAATTTACAAAGAATTAAAGAAAACGAAGTTGACTTGTTGGTCCTGTTAACAACACATCACACACACATTATTATCACATGATAAAAGATTTAACACAGAAAGGATGACATATAAAGAACAAAGAAAATATACACCAGTATAAGATTAAGTTAAAGAAAGAAATTATAAAGAACATATAAATTTTGACCACATATTTGTTAGCAAAATAACTGGATTAAATGGTTAGAATAAATTTTGATGCCTAGTACAACCTGTACATATGCAGAGGAATATAAATGCAATTTTAATTCGTGCAACAATCATCTTCCATTTTCAACGTCAAACTCATTTCTGACTATTCTAGATCAAAATTTTACAGGAAGTGAGTTTTAATAAAGGCAGAAAAGAGACAAGGTGAAGATTGCAATACTTAAAAATGACAACAGTTTTATTCATATCCAGAATGCCACCAAGAGGTTTTTCAAATTCAGTCCATCAACGAGTTCAAAACTAATTTTTTATTGGAGGATTTTCTAGGTACCATGTATAACAGGCATAAGTTTGTCTTTTGATTTGTTATTTATTATTTTATTCATGTATTTATACAGATATATTTTAATATTTATAGTATAACTAATCTTGAAATGCGAATACCTAAAAATCTACGAGTTACCGAACAACACATTAATGCACAAGTGAATTATTAATTTTTTTTACGGTCACGAATTGTAGATCTTTGGTATTCAAATTAGAGGATAAGTTATTCTGTTTATTACATTGACATATTCAGTGTTTTCATAAAATTTTGTTTTATATCTTGACACATACTATGAGTTGAAAAAATTCTTTGTTGAAGAAGTCAGTATATAGGTCTTAAAATGTAAACTAAAACCTCAAACAATTGCCATGGAAATTTACAATGTTTCCTATTTAAGTGTACTGTTTGAAAAATAGTTAACTTCTATATTTCTTGTATTCTTAATTTATATCTTTTGACAACTTTCTAACTGACTATTTATTACCTCCCTTGATTTCTAAATACAACTATGCTTTTGTTGATTTACATTGTACACTGAAATGTGTATGCAGAAGTTTACCTGTGCAATTGTGTAAAACCTATCATATTAGTGACATATATAATAGAAAAATACCTCCCAAGCAACAAATCCCATGCAAGTGGAGAGGTACAGTTGTTTATTGAAAGGATAAACATGATTTGGGTTTATTGCAATAAATTCATATGTGGCAATTCAATGGGTCAATTAATACAGAATCTTGGTAAATGTGTGTTAATCTTAAACAACATTATACAACAATTTTGGTTATCACAGTTCAAAGCATTCCTTATTAACATGACCTATGAACACAAAAAAAAACTTTCCTCCTCCACACACAATGTAAAAATGTTACAGATTGATATAAATAAATGCAAATCATTGAAAATACTTTAAAAATTGTATCATTATGAAATGATCTGTATAATTCCATACAAATTATTTTAAGCTGTAATCCTTTTGTACAATTTAAAATTGGAGTAAAATAATAAAATATATTATAACACTGGAAGTCATTAAAATTCATAAAAATTATTCATTTGAGATGCCCTTTCAACAACTATCTAAGCATAAAAATACAATTTCTCACAAACATCATAGCACCATCAGAAAAAAACAGACAACTTTAATTATAAACATGATTTGATAAAATACATGTAGCACACTAAACTGAACAATTACAACGGACTCATTTCTTCCTGTAAATGGTTTGGTATAGAACTTAGACGGTGTTTATGTGACGGCGAGTGTTTCCGTTGAGAATTCCGACACGGCGACCCCGGAGACTTAAGTCTTTTAACAGGTTTAACTGGAGACCTAGATTTTTTTATTACTTCTCGTGGGGTCATTCCTGCAGCAGTTCTTAGGACAACCATTTCAGTAAGTGGTGTTGTTAGTGGCATTTTTATGTTAGGAATTTTAGGTGGATTAGGCGGAGTAAAGTTTTCAATTTCTGTTACATCTTTAAATTGTGTGATGGCCTTTGCACTTGCTAGTGTCAGTGGATCATTATTATTTTCAGTATGTGATACATTTGAATGATCTTCATCCATTTTGTGATTCTCTTTATTTGACTGAATTTTAGACTCGGACAAATCTACTTCCATACTCTCTTCCTCTATTAAATTTTCTGACACCACTGAAGATTCATTCAATCTACTGTGATCAGCTGTATAGTAAATACTAGGTTTTCTTTTTACCTTTGCTCCATTAGGTAAAGAGATGGAGTCATTACCAGTTGTAACATCTTCAGTAGGTTTAAGCAACTGTGTTGAAATAGGTAATTTAGCCTGTCCTTTCCCAATTTTCTGATTTACTGTAACTAGATTTTTCATTTTAACTGCTTCCTCGTCACTTTTAGCAAAAATAGTTGGAATCCTTATAGGTGATACACCACGTTTCCGTGATGTTGAATTTGGGAATCTGTATGGAGATGAATGTCTTTCTGATACATCACGATCAAACTGTTTTGCAGTAGATACAACTCTGCCTCTTTGCTGTGTCTGAAGTTCCATAATACTTTCATGTTTTGGTATAACAGTATCAGCTTGTTTTATTTTAGGAGGAGGCGGCCCCATCACTACTATATCTTCCATTGTTTTAGATATTGGTTTTGATGCCAGATAACCAGCTCTGGCCAGTAACTTGTGGGTCTCTGATGAAATCTGTAGGTTTGGTGTTATATTTGGAAGATTCTTCCTAGCAGGTTCACATAAACTTTGTGATCTACTTACACTTGGTCTGAGTGGCTGCTTTAAATCTTGTTCAGAGTTACATCTTCGTTTTGTATTATCTTGCACATTTGTTTCATTAGAATCATCATTACCACTGTTTTCTGCTGTAACTTGGTCATTACCTGGGGACATATCTAGCATGGACCCCTTTCCACTATCTGTAGATAATGTCCGTACAATAGTCTTTTTTTCTTCTGTGGAATAGCCGTCTTCATGTCCACTTAACAAACTATCTGTACTAGTACTTATTTGTATTGTTGGTTTCTGTATTTCTTTTTGAGTTTGTGTTTTGTCTTCCACAGAGCAAGTGCCTCTTTTCATCTTCAAATTTATTTCTTTTTTTTCAAATGGTACACACAAATCTGTTAACATGTTGCAACCATGATTTTTGTTTTTTAATTCATCTTGTGACTTTGAATTTTCAATATCATTTGTTACAATTTCAGATTCCATTTCAACTGATTTCTGTTGACAATGTGTTCCATCTGTATGACATGAAATGTCTTGAGCATTTTGAAACTGCGGTAAGTCTGGAATTGCTAATGGCACTGGCTCACCAATTTCTGATTTGTCTAGTCCAAAACTACGACGGAGTTTTTTAACATTTTCTTTTTCTCCATGTAACAGGCCAGTTTTAACAGAGTTGGGTTGGCCTCTTCTTAATCTTATTTTATGTGCATCGAGTGACATTGAACGAGACAAAGAACTATTATACAGAGAATCATATCCATCACATATTGCTGTGTCTGATAAACAATGCCTAGGTTCATCCTTCTGTACATGTGACATGTCATTCTGAGACGTATCAAGATCATCATCAATAATAAAACCTTCATTTAGAGAATTACGATCATCCCCAATGGATATCACCGATTGCTCTGTCAGTAGGATTGAAGAATTAGATTGATTAAGAATTACAGGTAAAGGTGACCCTTGTTCATTCTGTTCATCAGAATCCTCAGATGCTGGTGTACATGAAGGACTTGCTAAACGAATTCCAACCTGTTGTGTCTGTTCAGATTTGGAGTACTCAGACTGTGCCTGTAAGTAAAATCAAAGTATTCATAAAAAGCAAATGATTTTTGGGAAAGATAATTGTCTGTTTATACACTGGACAAAAATTAACAAAATATGCTTTAAAACTTCAATGGCTCTGCAATGACTTATGTTTCTATCCTGTCTAATCCAAAGTATAAACAATAGCCTAAAAAGTAGATGAAGGAAGATATTGAAGCAAAAAGGGAGATATAGTCTTTTTAGGCATTAATGATAATTTGACCCAACAAAGTAATATAGCTAAACTTTAAAACAGATATCCATTCAATTAAAAAAGTGTGACAGTTCTATCTTTACTATGTAACATGTATTAAGGATTAGTTATTTTTGTGGATATCATATCTAATGGTTTAGTGCAAATTCATCATTTTGAGGATATAAAATTTAGCAGTTTTGTAATTTTCTAGCAATAATACAAATATGAAATATGCATTTCTTTGTATACAGTCAATACTTAATATTTATAGGTCCAATGCACCCAGTAAAATTGGAATCAAACATGTGTACAATGAATACACAGAAATCATAATGTTCCATACAGTATCTAAGAATACTAAAATTATTTCCAAAGAGCTTGTAAACTGAGTAAACACTATATTCATGATATTCTTAAATGAGCAGCTGAAAATGTCATTGAAACAAACTTGTGGTAAAATTTACAGTAAACCATGAACTCACGAAATGACGAAATGACGTCACAATATGTTTCAAATGCAAAAAGGTCATATTTTGTTCAATGGCATAGTTCTTCAGTTTTTTTTCCCTATAAGAATCAAAATAATTCCGCTGTGCTATGCTCAGGGTAAATTTTGACAGAAATATGGTGCACCTATGGTAAAATTTCCAACAAACTACGGGCATCCATGAATTATTTCTTAATTATTATGATAAGTTCTTGAAGTACACTAAGGTATCTACAAAGAATAAAAAGTCCAAAGAGCTTGTGACATAAATAAACACTATATTATTATAAGCAGTTACTCAAGTACACAAAGAATAAAATTATATCTAAAGAGTTTTAAACTGAGTAACCAATCAACTATTACCAGAATGTATTCATGTACGCTACCTTATCACCCTTTCCGCCACTAAGTCTCCTAAATAAACCTTTCCCTGCTGGCTTCACTTTCTTTTGAGCATTCTGAATAGATATATTTGAGCCAGAAACATTCCTAAAATACAAGTGAAAGTTGTTAGTAAGCTACAAATATCCAAGCTATTAAGTTATATGATTAGCAGCATTGTACATAAGGAAGACTGTACTCAAAAACCATTGGTATCTTGGAATTAGTTTTAATTATGCTTTCATTTAGAACTTCGTGACTTTAACTTTATATTTTTAAAAGATCCATTTGAAGTAAAACTAGAGGCTCAAAGGAGCCTGTATTGCTCACCTGGATATCATTTTCAGACTTAAAGCAGAATAAAATATTATGTCCTTGCTTGGCAATTTGGGTCATGGATATAATTCTGAAAGAAAACCACCTAAAGACTATTGGTAGCAAGTTTGGTTGTAATTACTGATGTCGTGTCAGACAAGAAGATCTTTCCAATCTGTTCAAGTGTAAAGCTTTTGTCAATACTTGGTTGCGAAATCATTCATACTTTCCATACATGCAAATGCAGTACAAAAAACATATTCTAGAATTCAAAATTAATCAAATATTCTAGTGTTTTATAGCAAGCATTCAAAAGGACATATCAATCTATTTTTAAAACATATTTTCAGAGTACATTTACCGGGTTCCAAAATTTTTCCACATTACCCAACACAAAAATGTTGGATTTTCCCTCTGCTAAAATCAGGCTGTTTTTTGAGTTGCCTCCCATTGGTTTATGTTCTCTTAAATGTTTTACTTTTCACATTTGTGATCTTTTAATACTACTAAAATAAAGTTAAAGTTTTTTTTAAGATAATAAAACACAAAAGTATAATCAAAACTCAGAATGCAATGCTTATAAAAATATGGAAGTCCCTAAAACTTTATATGAAACTGTTGTTTGCATTCAAAGTGCACCACCTAGGGACCATTGCTGCCAGTCGAAAGATCTTTCAGTGAATTTTCCACAAGTTCACCTGTGGTGACCATCTTGGATGGCAGTCCAGGTCACTTGATATAATTTTGATGGTTGACGACCTAAGGACCATTGTTTCCAAGTTTTGTTGCATTGGCTTAGTGATTTCAGACAATACAAAATTAAAAGTGAATTTTCCCATTGGGTTCTGTGTTAACGTAATCTGTTGTATATATAATACACACTTTTTTACCTCCAGAAATAAGTCTGACAAAGGGTTTGGTTTGTGTGCGTATTATGCAGTACCACAGGCCAACTAGACATTTTTTATTGTGACTTATCAAAGTTAGTTCAAGTGAAGAACTTCTTATATACTATTTCTGCCATTTCCGACATTATATGCCCATACTGGATAAATAGACAACGATACAATCAACTGAGATTCCTACCTATAATAACATTGTGAAAAGAGTGTTAAGACAATGAAAACATATTGATTCAGATTTTTTGACTGCCATTTTTATTTGTATTGTTGTCTGGTTTCATATTTTGTTTTTATTCACAACTACTCTGGAATCAGATCAAGGTCATTTATAAATGATTGACATGGTTATCTGTAAAAAAACTAGAAAATGTGTCTATAAGACACAGATGCCCGCCCTAAAAACAGTCCAAGTGTTGCTGAACTGCATTTTACTATTCAAGAGGACTGCAGTGGTGAAATATCATTGATATATTACTATAGGCTTCTGAGAAATGAACCTAAATGCAAAACTAAACCAAAGTCACTGAAGCATGAAATCTAGGTCATAGCGACCAAAGTGTTGCTGAACTGCATTGTACTATACAAGAGAACTGTTGTGGTGAAATATCATTGATATATTACTATAGGTTTCTGAGAAATGAACCTAAACAAAAAACTTAACCAAAGTCACTGAAGCATGAAATATAGGTCATAGTGACCCAAGTGTTGCTGAACTGTGTTGTACTATACAAGAGGACTGTAGTGGTGAAATATCATTAATATATTACAATAGGTTTCTGAGAAATGGACAGACAAGGGTAAATCTATATTCCCCAGCCACATTAATTTTGTAATTCATAACATTTTATTACAAACACTAGTTTAAATTGATTCAAGAAAGTTTAAATTATCGTGCAAAGAAAGAATTTGTTCCGAATTTGGTTTGGAAATTAGCAAGATGTACATGTAGTTAATTTCCGTAGCCAATAAGTCATCATTTTATCTTAAAAACTTTGGTTTTTTCTAAATTATCTTTTATATTATTTGCATAAAAACATAATCGAAAACACGACGAAAATGAAAATATGTCTCAATTTTGTTAATGATGAAATACACGGATCTCATCATGACCGCAACTTGGACTTCGTTGCCAAAATTTCCCTGGGTATAATATAGTAGAACAAACTTTTTTTGCTCGATTTTAGAGCTTGAATAGGGGTGCCTATAATCTATCACTGCATATTTTCAAAACCAAATACGGTAAGTTAGCCCAAATTAGCTAAATTTGAATTTATTATTACCATCTTCTGCTCCTGCAGACATCTTGGATGGAGAGTAGGGTCATCGGATAAAGTTCAAATTGGCCAAATGAACTCAGAGGAGAAGATCTTTTAAGAAAACTTTACAACGACGTACAACGGATGCCAAGTGATAGCAATAGGGTCAGGTGATCTAACAAGGCCTAGCATAGACTAAGTTAACATTTGTGAGCAAGAGAAGCAAACTGCATGTGGATATACAGATATATGGATATGTGTTGATTTTTTTTAACTGAATATACAATAAAGAAGAAGGAAAATATTTAATATTTATTCTGGTAATCCATTCAAACAAGTCTCATTTATTCATTATTTAATCTGATTTTCCACTCTTGCTTGCCCAGTGAAACAACAACAAATAAACTGCTGCTCCTTATGTGCATGATACATCTGTAGGAAAATATTGATATTTTAGCAAATTAAGTGTCATGTTACTTTTTCAATGGCTTAACATATCTAAATTATAACACTGTAACAACAAACTAATATCATCTTTATGTAAGCAGGAAATTTTATACTTATAAAACTCATTGTCAGCGAGTTGACTCAGGAATCCCGATAATCCAGGACTCATAGGCAAAAGGGTTAACATAGGACCCTATGAGGAATTTACTGAGAGGTCTTCTTGTCTGAAACCACTTGGCCAATTGGAACAAAACTTGACAGGAAATTTTTATAAGTCCCATAACTCCAGAATTACAAAATTGAAAGGGAGCATTCTTCCATTAATCCTAATTTTGTGTTAAAATGTCATTTAGAATTGATTGAAGCTAATTTGAGTTACTGTATGAAGTGTTGACGGATGGATGGATATTGGTATACCATAAGACATCCCATTAATGACAGAAGTATAATAAAAACCTGGACTATGTCCATCTTGACTGGCATTCTGAAACATTGCTGTCAAGTTCCAACTGGCTCACTGGTTTCAAACAAGCAGATTTTTCAGTGATTTTACCCATCAGGTCCTAACTTAAACTATGTTTGACTCTGGCAGCCATCTTCAATGGCCGACAGGGTCATCAGATACAATTCTGAAAGAGGACAACCTAACGACCATTGCTGCCAACATTTCTTCCAATTGGCACCAGTGATTTCAGACAAGAGGTTCTTTTGGAAAATTTCTCAGAGGCTGCTGTTAAACTAGGTTTTGGTCTGGCGGCCATCTTTGGTGCATGCAGGGTCATCGGATATAATTTTGAAAGAGGACCAACTAAGGACCATTACTGCCAAGTTTTGTTCCAAATGGCACAGTGGTTTCAGACAAGAGGATCTTAAGGTAAATTTCCCATAGGGTACTCTTAAACTATGTTCGGCTCTGTCAGCCATCTTGGATTGTGGATTGGTTCATCTAATATAATCCTGAAAGAGGACCACTGTAAGACCATTCCTGTCAAGTTTTGTTCCAATTGGCCGAGTGGTTTCAGACAAGAAGACCTCTCAGTAAATTCCTCATAGGGTCCTATGTTAACCCTTTTGCCTATGAGTCCTTGTTTACCCGGATTCCTGAGTCAACTCGCTGACAATGAGTCATTGTCACATAGGTTTTATATTTCCCGCTCTTGGAGTGAACATCATGTTTTCTTTCTAATATTTGAAAACTGGATAAAGATAAAACAATGGTGGATCTTTTACAAAAAACTGCATGAAAAAAAAACCAATATTTGAGGATTTTAAAGTTAGGAAAATGAATTTTTTGGCAAAATTGGATGCCAGGAAAGTATGTATTTCGTATTAAACGTGCCAAATTTTTCAAAAATTGATTGGAATGGATATTGATGACTGGAAGTTTATTGAAATAATTTTTATAATTTTTAATGACAAAATTGCATATTTAGAGTGATTTTTGAAGAATTTCTCAACATATCCAGCTGCAGAAACACCTGTTTGCTACGGAAACTTTGCATTTTCATTCAAAAACTAAAAAGATAGCGAAGAGAACATATTTTATTAACATTTTTATTCATTGGTATTTGATGAAAAAGTTTTTTATGACCCATTTTGAATAAGATTTCTTGCCTTTACTTCTGTACGCTGACAGATAGGCAAAACATTATGGTTTTGAATTTTGTACATAAAATTTTCTTGTCAATATTACAAATATAACATTAAAATAAATCAAAACTTTTACACTTTAAATATTTCAAGTGAACCTAAATTTGTTTTTTACCGAATTGTCAATATCCTTTCCGATCGATTTGTCCTTTTTATCTATTATTTTCATTTTTGAAATCTTCATATGGAAAACTTTCTTTCAGTCAAGGTCGTTTGACAAACTTCAACTGTCCACTACGTCCGTTTGTATCATACCCTATTTAGGAAACCAGTTCAGTTAGTTATGACTGGTTCAAAAACACGTATTACTAGGATAGCTGTATTTGTTGAATCCATATGGAACCAGTTCACTGTTTATGATTGTAAATATAAAATGTACCTGTCAACCGAATTTATTGTTTTTCTTCAGAAACAATTTTTATGCCAAAAAAAACGACATTTCAACACTTTGAAACACTCAAATCTGACACATCTTAAAGAAATTTCATACCCCCGCTCCCCCATCTTGGATGTTGGATTGGGTTATCTGATAAATTTCTGAAAGAGAACCACCTAAGAACCATTGCTGCCAAATTGGCCAAGTATTTTCAGACGAGAAGATCTTTAAGTAATTTCCCATAGGGTCCTATGTTAATGTTTGGCTCTGGCGGTCAACTTGGATGACAGGCAGGGTCATCTAATAAATTTTAAGAGGCCCACCTAACGACCATTGCTGCCAAGTTTTGTTCCAATTAGACCAGAGAAGATCTTTAAATGAAAGTTTACGAAGACGACAGGCGCTAAGTGATGGCAATAGCTCACATAGTCCATTTGAGCTAAATACTAGTATGAATCTAAAATTAATTGACTGTTTTCAAATATAATATATGGCAAATCAGGCTGAACAAAAAACGTAAAATATATTAACAATGTCCTTTTACAATAAAATATAACAGCTGACCATTTAGAAATGTTTACCTAGGACTGTAAGTTACCTCTCTGATTATATTTTCTCTTAAACTATTAATACAAGAAAAACCACAGTTGAACCTTTGTGAAGTTCTAGGCTTGATTAATTAGTTCTCATAGTTAGAGATGTTAGCTATGGATTATATATATACATGTAAGCATGCAATTTTCTTATTGCCAATGGTATGTACACTGCAAGTAATTACATGGAAAAACGACTTACTTTTTATTCTTTCTCATGCTGCCTGGACTAAATAAATTCAATCGTTTTCTTGACCCCTTCCCATTGCTACAGGGTCTGGCACTGAAAGCTACTTGTCCCCTGTTACTAAAGGCAATACTTGGGGTATCAAGACTTCCTTTTTTTATGTCTAAAATAAAATTTAACATAGCTAATTGTGGAACTTAAAATTCTTAGTTAGGCCAAAAAAATATATTCTTGTTGCCTGCTTCCCAAATGAACCTATTTTTTCACTGACAACCCTAAAACATTTTATCAAGAATTTTCTAAAACAAAACTAAAATGGGTTGTTTCCAGTATGAAATCTGGAATTCTACGAAGTCACAGTTTCTGACTTCTATTTCATTTTCAATCACAATCATTGCAGCAGCTTTGTGTCATTACATGTACTAGCAGTCTTAAATGTGAAAAATTAAAGTTTAAAAATCCTGTAGATATTCATAGATATAAGTACAATGTATAACAACCTTTGTGACATCTTAAAATGACATATCAGACGTTGTATAGATAAACTGACACTTACATGTGAAACTAAATTAAAAAAGAGTGGACACAGTAAATGTCTCACCTGAATATGCACATGGACATAGAATAATGATTATCTGTTACCCGACATTGTAAGTCAAAGGAAAATGGGTTAAAAGAAATAGTAATGGTCAAAAAATAATTTGTCTGAAAAATTACATACATGTCATTCAAGCTTAAAACTGTGTCCAAGGCGAGCTTACAGGTCTCAGACTGGTATGTACCCACTAAAAACCATCTACAGATCAAAAATGGTGGGTCCATATAATACATTTATAACATTTGTTGAGAAATGGACTTATTTTTAAAAATGGGACAAGAGTCACTCAAGCATACAATTGAGGTCAATTTGGATATAGGTTTTATACAGCTACAGTAAAATGGACTTCATCATGAAAACGTGACTCAAGTCTGAAATTCAAGTCAAGGTCTCAGACAGCTATGTACCCACCAAGCACTATCTATAGACCAAATATGGTTGGTCTATGTATTGCCATTGCTGAGAAATGAATATTATTATCCCAAAACATGAAAAAAGTCAGTCAAGCATGTGGTATACCCACTAAGAACTTCTATCAACCAATATTGTTGGTCTAGTTACAAATGTAGTACAGTTGCTGAGAAATAGACTAAATCATGAAAATGTATATTGTCACTCAAGCTGAAATTCAGGTCAAGTTTAGCTGACAGGTGTTAGACTGGCATGTATCCACGAAGAACTATCTACAGACCATATATGATGGACCTAGGTTATACAGTTACTGAGAAATGGGCTTAATCTAAAAAATGTAACACAAGTCACTCAAGCATGAAAATGAGGTCAAGGTCTAGAGACAGGTGTCAGACTGGCATGTACCCACTAACAACTATCTATTGACCAGATATGGCTTAGGTATTACAGTTGCTAAGAATTGGACAATCACAAAAATGTGACACAGGTCACTCACCTATGAAATTGAAGTCAATGTCAAAAGCCAGGTGTCACACCGACATGTACCCAGTAAGAACTAGAATACTGAGACAATGTCAGAAAGGGCCCGCTGGCTTGTGTGATTGAACTCATGGGAATCAAAATGCTTCAAAATCTATATATTCCCCAAACAGTGTTTTCGGATTTTCCTAAAAATCAAAAGGGACCTTCCTATGATCATGTCCAACACTGTGTATAAAATTTATGAAAATCTGTGAAGGCAATGTTAAGTTATCATACAATGTAGTGTTAATTCTCAAAATATGCATTTTTTCATATAATAACTAAGTTTTTCCCAAAACAGTGTCTTCTGATTTTCCTAAAAATCAAAAGGGACCTTCCTCTGATCATGTCAAACACTGTGTATAAAATTTATGAAAATCTGTGAAGGCAATCTGAAGTTATCATACAACATACTGTTAATTCTCAAAATATGCATTTTTTCCCAAAGATTGTGTCCGATTGTCCCAAAAAGTGTTTTCCTCCTAAAAATCAAAAGGGACCTTCCTCTGATCATGTTCAAAACTGTGTATAAAATTTATGAAAATCTGTGAAGCCAATCTGAAGTTATCATACAACATAGTGTTAATTCTCAAAATATGCATTTTTTTCATATAAAAACTAAGTTTTTTCCAAAACAGTGTCTTCTGATTTTCCTAAATAATCAAAAGGGCCTTTCCTCTGATCATGTCCAACACTGTGTATAAAATTTATGAAAATCTGTGAAGGCAATCTGAAATTATCATACAACATAGTGTTAATTCTCAAAATATGCATTTTTTCCCAAAGATTGTGTCCAATTTTCCTCAAACTTTCACTGAAAGGGACCTTCCTTTGGTCAAGTCCAATATTGTCCATAAAAATCATAAAAATCCGTGAAGGCAATCGTAAGTTATTGTACAACAAAGGAAATGCTGACGGACAGACAGACGGACAGACTGATTACTATAGGGTGGCCGCCATTTCATGGCGGGGCCCTAACTATCTACTGACCAAATATGGTGGGTCTAAGTATTACAGTTGCTGAAAATGGACTTAATCAAGAAACTTGGAAGTAAGTCACTCAACCATACAAGTGTGGACCCTAAAAGATGTCTCGCCTGTCCGCGCTTGACCCAGAATAACATGCACTATCAAAGACCATGCTATCATTTGCCTACCATTATGGTACATAAGAAAGGGACTTGAATGTAAAACTATGTCGCAGATTTTCGAAGTTCACTGAACCGTGCAATTGAGGTCAAGGACAAATGACAGGTGTCAGACTGGCATGTACCCATATAGATCTCACTGTAGACCAAATATAATAACTCTAGGTATTATAGTTTCTGAGAAAAGGATTTGAATGTAAAACTATGTCGCAATGTTTATGTGGGTATTGAACCATGAAAAAAAGGTCAAGGTCATCTAAAAATGTGCTGCTGAAAAGGTCATCACTTCATGCACCTGTGGACCAAAGATGAACATTGTAAGTATTATACTTTAAAAGTTATTAAGGTTTTACAAAAAGTTAACGCCGTCGCCGTCGCCGTCGCCTTCGCCGTCGCCGCCGGATTGCTATACCTATGTCTCGCTTCCAGCGACTTTCGTCGCAGGCGAGACAAAAATTGAGTTCAAGGTCCTGAGACAAGTGTCAGACTGGCATGTACCCACCAAGAACTAACAATAGACCAAATATGGTGGGTCTAGGGTATTACATTGCTGAAAATGGACTTAATCAAAAACTTGGATGTAAGTCATTCAACCATAAAATTAAGGTCAAGGTCCAGAGACAAGTGTCAGACTATCATGAACCAACTAAGAACTATCAATAGACCAAATACAGTGGGTCTAGGTATTAAAGTTTCTGAGAAATGGAATTAATCACGAAAATGTGACACAGGTCACTCGAGCATGAAATTGAGGTCAAGGTACATTTGTAAAAAGGCAGGTGACCGACTGACATGTACCCACCAAGAACTATCTATTGGCCAAATATGGAGGGTCAAGGTATTATAGTTGCTGAGAAATGGACTTAACCACGAAAATGTGACAAAGTCACTTAAGCATGAAATTGAGGTCAAGGTCCTAAGCCAGGTGTCAGACTGGCATGTACCCACTAAGAACTATCTATGGACCAAATATGGTTTGCCTAGGTATTACAGTTGCTGAGAAATGGATTTACTGTCTTTTTGTGTGTATTAAACACAGTTATGTATTACACGCACCCCCTTTTTGGCCCTTGAAAATGGAGGAAAAAAATCTTCTTGTTCAAACTTTAAAATCAACAAGGTTCCCGTTGAAAAGTGATTTTTTCGGCTGCAGATCGAAGTTGGTCATGGTTTGACTAGAAAAATGTGTTCCACAATAAAGAATTCGGCAATAAATTCTTAAATTTTGATAAATATTCACGTACAACAAACATGTTTTGAAGAGCAGGAAGCATAGGAACAGTGCGTAAATTTAAAACGTAGTCGGAATACTGCAAACCCGAAACTAACTCCAATATCAATAAATAAAGACGTAAAAATTTAAAAAAACATGAATTGTAATTAAATAATGCAAAAAATATTATATCTTCAAAAACTTTTTCGTTTACATAATATCTAAACAGTCTGAGAGTCAAAGAGATGTTAAATCAGCTTAACGTAAAATCATGACTTTACAGGGATTACAATCACATGGCACATGATCACCTGATAGATTGGAAATTAAAAAAAATGGTGATCAATTTCGTGCAAAAGCGCATTTCAATCAATTTTTTCAAATATATCATCTCTTTTTTCTGTGAGACCACAATTACAAAGTAAGTAATGACTAAAAGAAACTTCTACTCTGAGACAGTGTGCAAAGTGGGGTTTCCGATTCAGTCATCTTTTTCTTGTCACATTTTGATCAGAAAATATTGAACCTCAAAAGATACTGTCTAAGAACTTGTATTGGCATGTACAGTATGCACCCCCTTATCAAAAACATATTTGAGGGTAAAAAAGTGTGCGTAATACACACCAGAAGACGGTAACCACGAAACTTGGATGCAGATTTTACATTTGTTTATGAAGTCAGTGAACCATGAATATGAGGTCAGGGTCACAAATATAATGCAGAAAACCTTATATGATAAGCTATCTGTGGACCATAAATCTTAATTGTAGGTATTAAATGTGCAAAGTTATTAAAGTTTTAAAAAAGTTACGCCATCGTAAAGTAATAGCTATATTACAAAAAAATAGACAAAAAAATGAATGTTTTCCCTACCTAGCTACCTATCCAATTTTTTCTGCCAGGAACATGGAAACAAACATATTATTATTTTTTGGCTTTACTGCATGGTACTGAAGATTCGTGGTGGTGAAAATAATCCACTCTTTTGCCTTGTCCCAAAGTGACTAAATTATTTTAATGCTATCAAATTAACTTACCTAAATTTTTCAAACCTGTTGCAGGTGTAAATGGTGTGTTTGCCAAAGCAGAACCCTGTGGTAAATTCTGCAATATAGCTTTTCTGGAAAAAGAATGAAAATTTATTTTATCATTCCTAATAGCAAGTCTAAACTTTTTTATGCAGTAATAATTTTCTATGTCTATAATCTTTTTGAGTCTCTATTTATAATATCTTATGTAGGGAAAAATAAATTTTAGGCTTTAGTTTCTCATTACGAATAATATATGACCATTGCTGCCAAGTTTTGTTCCAATTGGCCAAGTGGTATCAGACAAGAATATCTTGAAGTAAATTTACCTTAGGATCCTATGTTAACCTATGTACTTCGTCTCTTAAACCACCTAAGGACCATTGCTTCCAGCTTATTTTTCTGTTAGCCAATGGGTTTCATACAAGAAGATCTTAAAGTAAATTTCTCGTAGGGTCCTATGTTAAACTATGTTTGGTAGGGTCATCGGATACAATTCTGAAAGCGGACCACCTCAGGACCATTGCTGCCAACTTTGACCCAATTAGCAACGTTGTTTCATACAAGAGTAAATTTCTCTTAGGGTCCTATACTATATTTGGCTCTGGTGGCCATCGTGGATGGTGAGCGGGGTCATCAGATATAATTTTGAAAGAGGACCACCTAAGGACCATTGCTGCCAAGTTTTGTTCCAACTGGCCCAGTGGTTTCAAAGATGATCTTTAAAGCAAAGTTTACAACAACGACTGACGCCAAATGATGGCAATAGCTCACATGCACTTTTGCACCAGGTCAGCTAAAACTTGATATTCAATGGACAGTAAACAAAGGAACTTACTTCTTGGTAGTTGAGAAAGCAAGAACATCACCAGATGCTTTACGTTTTCTCATCACCACTGGTGTAGCTGCTGACAGATCTATAGGTGTATCATTAATCAGTGTACTCTGGTTACCTTTGGCACTAACTTGACTATAATCACTAATATTACTGGCCTGACTAAGGTTACTAACATTTCCTGTTTTACCCTCTGTACTCCTCCTCCATTTGGTTATACTCTGGGCAATAGTATTTACTATACCTGTGAAATAGTCAAATGTTTCATAGTGTTATCTTGGATAAAAATACTTACTACAACAAAAAGACATGATGGTTATCTTATTTTTATATCTCCATGGCCAAATTAAACAACATCATTTTCATTTTAATAAAATTAATGAGACTTGCCTTTAAACAGAAAGTTTAATTTAATAATTCATGTCTTCTATATTAACATACATTTGTACATGTACATTGTATTTCAATACTAAACCTCATGTTTAAATTACCAATATCCAGTTTTCTATTTTTACACACCTTTTTCTTTAAAAAATTCCACGATTTTTCCAGAACAAATTCTAATTTTTCATGACCTACAAGAACTAAATTTCAAGAACTAAGAAACCAGGAAAGTTCAGCCAAAAAGCATACAGGAAGGTACACATGTAGGAAAGAAGTTATACTGTCAGTTTGATTAATGACTTATATATAATATGACTGAATAACAGACAGTAAAATTTTCCATTTTTGGCAAAAAAAATCCCCATTATTCCAGGACTTTTCCATGATTCCATGACCAGTGTGAACCCTGTGTCAATGGACACAATTATTAAAGACAATACTAAGTCCTGTACTGTCAGTCATCCTGGATTTCAAATTACATATAGCGGAAAAGTAAAAACATTTGGATAATACCTTGCAATGAACATTTACAAGTTTGTATCCCACAAGTAGATCCTTGAAATTTACCAAATCAGAAGAGCAAGTTTTGGGCCTGGCATCAATGCTTTTGTTAAAGGCAACAAAGTACGAAAAATTATCCACATCTAAATAAGTTTCAAAACCATGGGTCAAGTAGTTTAAGCTCTTCTTTTAGAACCTCGTTGCCATGTTTGATACCAGAATAGTACCAAATTAACAAATATTATTATTATGTCCTCTTAAGTACTATTTCTTATCAAGTTAGTAACAATCTACATGTACTTAAATTCTTCATCAGAAGAAGAATTTTAAGTACATTTCACTGCAAAGTAACTACACTTGAGTAGAACCTAGCAATGATCATTCATGACAAGTTAATCAGTACCATAGTTCAAGCAGTTTCAGAGAAGAAAGTCTTGGAAATTCAACCATTCAGAAAGGCCAGGGTCCTCACTAAGAATTTTACATGATGAGTCCTGTATTGTTTGAGATTTTATCTACATTTACTCCATATCCTTCCATTTTAATCATAATGTGAGATTTTGTCTCATGTGCATTTAATCAATATCCTTTGAGACTTTTTCATGATGAGTCCTGTGACTCATCATTTTTCAGAATGTGAGTCCCAGCTGATTTTGATGAGTCCCAGTGCCAGGACTCATCACCACTTTTTTAACGTATATTGCTGCATGATTTTGACCATGGTAGGCCTATTGTACTATTGTTAAAGTTTAATTAAAATTATGTGCTGCCTTAAAATACTGACGAATATAATTTGAAATAAAGAAAAAAAGTTGAAATTATGCGGTGGTGCTACGAACTTGGAAGAAAACTTCTGTTACAGATATGAGCAAAAATATTTGTACCTTTTGACACAACTTATTTATTATTGCCATTTTATTTTTCAATATTTATTTATCTATAATCTTTACTATTATTTTTTTCTCAAACATTACTCTTAAAATCCTCCCATTGACCTTGCTTGAACACCTTAATAATCAATACATGTATTGACAAAATTTCCATTTGTGCATAGATATGTCAAAATCCGCTAAATTTATTTTTAAATAAGGTCTACATATTGTTACCGGTCGGTAAAAAACACCGTGAGCAATGAAAAATCACAAGAATTCCGATTGCCGCCATTTTCTAGCTTACTTTTTGTCATTTCTTTCCCCTTCCCCTTTGATCTCCAAGAAAACAAAAAATGGCGGCTCGAGATTTTTAATGAAAATAACGGTCTTCAGATTCACCTGATTAGATCTACATGCGTCCCAGGGACGCATGAGTTTGAAGGATGACGCGTCCAGTCCAATTTTAGGGCGTCCAGGACGCATGTACGCGCCTTAGCGAGAACCCTGAAGGCCACTTATGGAGCCTGGCAGTTATGTTAGTTTGTTGACTGGTACTAAAGTAACAATTTAATCATTGTTCTCACAAGGTTTATATAACACAGTGTACCACGTGCACCTATTTATAGGCTTATAGGTATTTTTACTCATGAAATCCATAATATCAATATGAGAACACACAATTGATCTATTTTAGGAAGATGTTCTCAAACATCCAAGAAACCAATAAAAACAAGATGTACTGTTACTGTGAGCCATTGCTCACTATTGATAGCCCCGATGCAACAAGGTTGAAAAATAAACAAAGTCGTCAAAGAGGAATTTGATGTCGCCTTGGTAAAAAAACGTATCCACAGTATAGTGTACCTTGTCTTGTGACAAAATACACAAATGTATCAAGTGTCTGATCAGTAGTTGCAGAAAAAAGCGTGATGAAAAATTTTGCTACGGACAGATTGACCCACAAGGGTAAAACAGAATACCCTCCCTCTCCTTTGGAGCAGGGGTATAAAGAGACTGAACCAGTTAGAATAACAAGAAATGACTAAAAGGGAAGATTGAGATACCAAAGACAGTGATTTTTTTTAGTTCAAGCAAGTCAAAATTCACTGTATGTTTATTTTCTGTTTTTCTTTAATAATGGGGCATGTCTACAAAGATATCTTCAATTTACTTATAAAAACTACAATTGGCATGCATACATGTATATTGGTATTTATATATCAACTTGTAATGCATGCCATGCAAGTTGAAACAATGGCAAAGGTCCCAACCTGTTTTTCGCAGAGAAAATGTACTATTTCCCTTGCCTGTAAAAGATCCACTTCTTTTCCTTTTCTTTTCTTTCTTCTTACAATCCCTTGACTCTTCCAGTGCATCACTACTGGCATCTAACTCATCATCAGTTCCAAACACTTCAGTCATAAGTAATGTACGGCCATACAAACTGTCCGATATGAAACCTATGTCTTCAGCATTACGTATTAGCACTTCTACCACTGATGTCTGAAACTGGAGTAGCTTTTCCTCTACGGAGTTCATCTTCTCACTTTTACTATTCAAATAAAGAAAATTGGGGGCTAAAACCACAGACAAATTGGTCGCATCCATTTTATTTTTATCACTATTTTCTGCAATAAGTTTCAGTAGGTTCATCATGTATCTAATTGTACTTAAATGTTCTCCAGGTAAAAGCAAACAAAGTAATAAAACTGCCCTTGTGGCCTCATCTTTATCTGTGAGCTGTATACATCTGATGAAAGCATCATGATAAGTACTAGTAAACAATGGCTCTGGTAAACTCTTGAAGAACTGTTTGATTAAAACTGTTACATCTACAATATTAGCACTTCCTAGATCTTGACCCTTTTCAATTTTTTCCTGAAAAATACATATAAATATAAAAGATACAGTACTCTAAGTTTGTGTATTATCTCATTTTATAAGCTGTGCATTTACTTAAATTTTGACCTGATCAATGTCACACAACACTTGAAAATTGGGTCTTGAAACATACTTTTGGCACAAAAATTTCAATGTTATTTTTAAGGAAAAATGCTGAAAAAGCGTCAATTTTTGTTTTCAAAATCAAATAAAGCCGTTCTGTTGGAAACTTTTTAGGTGGGCAGTGTCTTAGAACCAGATTTTTAAGTTTAGATGGCCTTATTATCTGATTTTATTGTTATATCATTGAATAAACTGCCTTTCTGTGGTGGTTTGACATCTTCTTAATGATATTTGATTTAACATATTACTCTTATGCGACATTTGGAGATGAATGATTTTCATTGACACAAACAACATTTAGCATACTGAACATAATGTAGAATTTGGTACTTATTCTGTAATATTAAAAACAATTTACTTATCTGCAATGAGTTCATAAGAGATTTTTATCAAAATCTTAACCTATATTCATCTTAATAGACAAATTGTTGTCAGATTTTGTAAAAGCTGACTGACAAAATGAGATAATAATAAAATATTATTAACATCAGCGATGAATATATGTCCTTCATTAAAAACTTAAATCATGAATGAAGTGTTTAAAATACAAACTTTTAACTCTTTTATCCTACTAACTGCTCCTGACTTTCTAAATAAGCCCTCCTGGTCAATATTTCTTTTAATGATGTCAGAAGCATCAACAAGGAACCTGAAGAAAAAAAATAAATATAATGAAAATTTAGGCACCTTACAAAATTATACAAATACAAGATATAAAAATTCAAAATTCTCTACAGTTTTCAATCTTTACAACATTCATGTTGATACTAAAATTTAGCACTACCAGATTTGCAAGTTTAATACTTACAAAACTTACTGATCTCCAAGACTCTTTCATGTAAGATTTGTTTGACTTGCAGTTTTAGATTACCAAGTGCTGACTAAAATGTTGAATAATCCAAAGGGAAATTCCAACTCTGACTAAGGATATGAAAACTCACAATTATTGACACATGTGACAGTTAATATATTGTTAAATAAATACAATCTGGTATAAAAAGTTTTTCATATTTACCTGGGTACATATCCACACCCTGGTATGTGTTCACATGCAACCTGTGCCAGAACATTTTCAAAGACCCCATTGTTTTCTAATGTCTCCTGAAACAGATACATCAGAAGGATATATCAGAAAAAGGTAAATTCAACATCATGAATATTATAAAAGAAACTGCAAATGTTACCTAAGAGTAGCAATTACTGTGATTTGTATTCAGTCAACACACAAACAATGTTTATGCGTTTTTGACAAAGTCTGCGTTTTACTTTTTACTTTTATTCTAAAGAAATAATTGACATATTCCAGAAAAACCAATTGCAGTTTGAAAAAAGACAAACAGTAATAAGGGTAAACAATTCACCGTATGTACCGAAATAGCATTATTTTTTTCCGATGGTTTGATACACGATACATGGGGGTCACTTATGATATTAGCAATATGGTTGTTTTTATTTACGTAGTTTCAGAACAGGGGGGAAATTTTTATATGCCTTTGGTATTCTAGCCATGATTTGATTCATACCGTTTTCAAAAGTTAATTGAAACTTAAAGGTTTGGTCAGGGTCAATGCATGTAACTTTTTTTTATGAACATCAGCGGCCCATCATGGGGAGAGGGAACTCGAAGTAATTTCTAACTCAATGGATCGTACTAAAAACATATTGTAAATCTACTGAAATAATCTCCCTTGTTATGGTATAGAAGATTGGTGCTGCCGCAATCTAGAAATGTTAAATACCGCAAAATATATAGAAACGAGTCCCTGTGTGTATATAACTGTCTGGATGTCTCAGTTTATACAACAGATTTTTCGCATTTTGAAAGTCTAAACCTTATTGAGTCGTCAAAAAAACATAAAAAATGTAAAGTTGTTTTTAAGGTTATGTTTGTATACCTCACAAATGAAGTTTTCCTCAATCTCCTCCCAAAAGAATCCTCTTCAAAATCCAATCATCATTGTACCAAGATACGACATTAAACTCGATAATTTTACGAGCAAAGTCAAAAGTTATCATATTTCGCGTCGAAAGCAACATTCCTTGTAACTGCACCATTACCTGTCAAACTCAAAGGCTCTCTTATTCTCATTGACATATATACAGTAATGTTGCTTTCGACCCGAAATATGCCTACTTTTGACTTCTCTTGTCAAGTCAAAGAGTTTAATGTTGCATCTTGGTGAAATGATGATTGGATTTTGAAGATCATTATTTTTGGAGGAGATTGAGGATAGATATGAAATAAATTGTCACATGGAAGTATTTTTAATTGATTTTTAATGGTGGTAGGGGTAGGCATTCCATGATGGCAGCTAATATACCTTCAGAGTTTTTTAGTATAAGGTCTTGGATAGTATAAAGTTAAAGTACATTTATAATAAATGCCGAATATTCGTTGTTATGGTAATTATTTATTAAAAAGTACAGTCCTTTCGGGTAATTCTGCGCATCGTCCTATTCAGTGCATTAACATGAAAATGATTTGAATGCGCCGAATTAATCGACAACATAGTACTCATGAAATAAGACAAAAAAAATAAAAATAAATAATATCCAGGAGTCGTGTCCCTGTGAATAAACTGGGTTTTGCGAGTTCGACAAGAATTGATTAAGGTATTCAAATTCTGAAAAATCCATTTTACGAACTTGGTCTTGGGTGAGCGAGGAGTCCAGACAGCAAGTAAATTATAATCGTCACGGAGAAGAATGTCCTCCTCAATCATAAGCACGATATGTTTTAAAAATGAAATTAGTTATTAAATTGAATGTTTAACATCAATACACAATTTTTAACCTGTTGATTTTTTGTGTTTTGACTTTGTAAATGCTTCTTCAGTTTTTTTCCCTTCGGAATCTTTATCCCAAGTTCACGTAAGTCCTGCTTTATTAATGCTCTTAAATTGTCTTGGTTTTCTATGCTGCTGATGTGCCTCATATTGTGGATTCATTTGTTTCCAAAATTAAATACAAAAAGGCAATACACATTTGAAAAAGCTGGAACATTGTATCAATAATGAATGGTCGGCCATATTTTCTTTCTGCTTTGAATCTGGTTCCCTTTAATTTGATTGGTCAAAATGAAATAACAGATTGTCGGCCCTGTGCTTAAAAAGAACGGCAACTCTGCCAGAATTGTCATGTTGCTGAGATTGATACAAATTGTAAGGGACCTTTCAATGTTTATCAACCCAATAGGCTGGTGCAATTGTATACATGACACGTACATTTTTCAACTCCAATTAAAGTTATTACATGTAAGCAGAGATGTAACATTCATGGGCAGTACATCAATTGTGGGGAGGGGGTAGATCAGTCAGTATGAATGTGCCACAACCCTTAATTATTAGACATGCTACATGGCCTCTTGACTATTATAGAAATAAATAAAAATGAGAATTAAATAATCAATAAAAAACAATCTGAATGTCTTGTACTTTTAGATTTTTGTTTTAACAGTGACAATTTTTTTATGCTCCACCACAACTGGGCTCAGGTATATAGATTTACCCTTGTCTGTCTGTCCATACATCCTGATTTGTTAAGCTCCATTTCTCAGAAACCTATAGTAATATATCAATGATATTTCACCACCACAGTTCTCTTGTATAGTACAACGCAGTTCAGCAACACTTGGGTCGCTATGACCTACATTTCATGCTTCAGTGACTTTGGTTAAGTTTTGTGTTTAGGTTCATTTCTCAGAAACCTTTTGTAATATATCAATGATATTTCACCACTACAGTCCTCTTGTATAGTACAACGCAGTTTAGCAACACTTGGGTTGCTATGACCTACATTTCATGCTGTAGTGATTTTGGTTCAATTTTACTAATTAGGGTTCAATTAATCAGAATCTTATGTAATATATCAATGATTTTTCACCACTACAGTCCTCTTGTATAGTACTACGCTTTTCAGCAATATTTGGCTCACATTGACCTACATTTCATTGTCAAATGACTTTGATTAAGGTTTATGCTTAGGTCCATTTCCTCATATTTCTTATATTTGAAAAACTTTTTTTTTTTAAATCTGCTCATTAGAACATAATTCAATTCAATTCAATTTAATATTTTATTGGAAAGAGCACAATATATAGGCGTGATCCAACATACATAAATTTATAATAAAAGAAATCAAATTCATACTGCCATAGCTCCATATCTTAGAAATCCTGTTGTCAATGATACTTTTAAAACAAAACAATTTTGGTCTTTTAAAGTACAACACAGTTCTGTACCATATATTTGCATCTGTGTCTTATAGACATATTTTCTAGTTTTGTAATATTTCCTGTCGTGAAGGCTTGTCTTTCTACAATGTAGGTAAGGAAGTGAGCACCAAGAATCCTGAAATTTTCAGATGAATCGGTCTACCCTTTGTTTGGTTATTGCCCCTGAATTGTTAATTTTAAGGAAATTTTGCAGTTTTAGGTTATTATCTTGAATATTATTATAGATAAAGACAAACTGTAAACAGCAAAAACGTTCAACAAAGTATGATCTACTAATAAGTCAACATGACCAAAATCATTGATTGACCCCTTATAGGAGTTTTTGCCCTTTAAAGATAGCATCCAGTGTAAACTTTCCTTTAAAGATCTCCTCTGAAACCACTGGGCCAATTGGGACTGAACTTTGGTGGAATTGTCTTTGGGTGGCCCCCTTCCCAAAGTATATCCGGCATCCCCGACTTCCAACCGATATGGCTGTTGTTACTAAAAATAGATAAAAGGGGGGATGAATTTAAAAAATCTTCTATGAAACTACAAGGCCAATTGTAACCAAACTTGGCAATATTGGTCCTTAGAAGGCTCTCTTTTAATATTATGTCCAATGACCTGGACTCCTAACTAAGATGGCTGCCACAGCCAAACCTAGTTAAACATAGGGCCTTATGGGAAAATTCATTGAAAAATCTTCTTGTCTGAAACCACTTGACCAATTGGAACCAGACTTTGCAGCAATGGTCCTTAGGAGGTCCTCTTTCAGAAATGTGTCCGATGACCCGCACTGTCAACCAAGATGGCCGCCACAACCAAACTTAGTTTAACATAGGGCCTTATGGGAAAAATTCATTGAAAAATCTTCTTGTCTGAAACCACTTGACCAATTGGAACCAGACTTGGCACCAATGGTTCTTAGGAGGTCCTCTTTCAGAAATTTTGTGGACTGTGAACCAAGCTGGCTGGCACAGCCGAACTTAGTTTAACATAGGACCCTATGGGAAATTCGCTCAAAAATCTTCTTGTCTGAAACCACTAAGCCAATTAGAACTAGACTTAGTAGCAATGGTCCTTAGATGGTTCTCTTTCAGAAATATGTCTGATAACCCGGACTGTCAACCAAGATGGCCGCCACAGCCGAACTTAGTTTAACATAGGGCCCTATGGGAAAATTCATTGAAAAATCTTCTTGTCTGAAACCACTTGACACTTGGCAGCAATGGTACTTAGAAGGTCCTCTTTCAGAAATGTCTTCGATTTCGTGGACTGTGAACCAGGATTGCTGCCACAGCTGAACTTAGTTTAACATAGGGCCCTCTTGGAAAATTCATTGAAAAATCTTCTTGTCTGAAATCACTTGACACTTGGCTGCAATGGTGCTTAGGAGGTCCTCTTTCAGAAATTTGTCCGATTTCGTGGACTGTGAACCAAGATGGCAGCCGAACTTAGTTTAACATTGTACCCTATGGGAAATTCACTCAAAAATCTTTTCCTCTGAAACTACTGAGCCAATTTGAACTAAAGTTGGCAGCATTGGTCCTTAGATGGTACTCTTTCAGAATTGTGTCCAATCACCTGGATTGTCTATTGAGATGGCCGACACAGCCAAACTTAGTTTTTTATAGGGCCCTTTGGGAAAATTCATTTAAAAATCTTCTGGTCTGAAACCACTTAGACAGTTGGAACAAGACTTAGCAGTAATGGTCCTCAGATTGTTCTCTTTTAGAAATGTGTCCATGACCTGGACTTTCAACCAGGATGGCTGCCACAGCCGAACTTAGTTTAACATAGAACCCTATAAAAAAACCAGCCAAATTGACTGCAACACTTAAATTTTTAGTCCTGCTCAAGGTGAAAAGTTAAATCCAGGTGAGCGATACAGGCTCTTGAGAGCCTCTAGTTTGTCATGCTTTGATATTTGGTTTCTAGTTTTAAAATGACAAGTTACAGATTAAGTTTCAATTTCGTTCCATTGGAATGATTATTTTGCAGAGTTATGGTTCACAGACATAGAAAATTCACTCAAATTTTTTTTTTTTTTTAACCTTGTCACTACGTCTTCGCCCAATTCACATACTTAAGAAGATTTTGCGTGTTTTCTCATAGCTCAAGCCGGTAGGGGACATTCTATTGCCCACCAATACTTTCGGAATGCTTGTTATTTTTTCTTTGTCAGGAGATTTTAAATATATGTGGTATTCACAACTAAAAATAAAACTGACCATTTTTTTAAATTTTAGATCTCATCTTTATTGGACTTCTGTTATAATGGAATAATGCTTAAAGTAGGTCTTACTTAAAAATGTCATAAGATGTGCAAGATTTTAATGTAATGGTTTGTCAGCCAGAGTTATGATAGTCATAGGTAAGTTATTGATTTATAAGGTCTATATCTTAGAAACCTATTGAGAAACATCAATGATATATCACTACATTCCTCTTATAGCACTAAATACAGTTTAATAACATTTGGATCACTGTGGCCTATATTTATCTCATGAGTTACTCTATAGTCACTATAGTCCCATTACACTGTGTAATGGATTTCTCCAACAATCGGGTCATGATGACTTATATTTCATGCTTGAGTAACTTGGTTAAGTTTGTGCATTTAGGTCCGTTTCTTATATAAGTATGGTTCAGGAAGGAGTTTTTAACCCACTTAGTAAATTCAGTATGATATATTTAGTACTTTTTACTGAGATTCTGAATGTCGAATGGTTTGGCATATATACCATACCTCATATTAACTACACCCTTTTAATATATCCAGTATCAGTCTGCACGAGGTCTCAGACGTAATCCTTATTTAATCTGGCCAATTGAGTATGAATGTTATGTTGATAGAAAGAGTAGGAAGAATCCAATTGATTTGATTTGATCAGTAGGTCACTTACTAAAATAATCAAATATTTGTATTTGGGTGACTTGATAAAACTATGCAAATGGAAGAATAGTGAAGGGGAAGGACCATTATAGTTTTGATGTCCTGTGGAATCTGTCATGTTTGACAGCCTAAAGACTAGGAGATGTTGAACTCTATCCTATTACAAGTTTTAAATGAAAAAAGATCAGAAGCTTTATGGACTTAGAATTGGATATATTTCAAGTAAAATTTATCATGTGGTTATGATTTATCAGGAAAGACTCATGAAGTACATGTATCAGACAGAGTAAACAGTGTAAACATTCCATGATGCACAAGAATAGCATTTTGAAAAGAAAAACTCTTCAGTGATGTTCAAGGCAAAAAATACTGATACAATAACCCAAAATTTAATGAAGGCACAACTTTCTCAAATTACATAAAAATGAATTTGACTCCTGATAGTTGAGAGTCCATTTGAATTGTCAGTGATCCTGAATTCTTGCAAAATTAGTCATCTCTGATTCTTCAGTGCCTATTGTCAAAGAAAATTGGAGAGATAAAGTAGATTTTTTTTTATTGTACAGAAAAGGAAAAAATGAACAAGTTCCCACTACTTAAAATTTAAATGTTTTTAGCTCACCTGACCCAAAGGGTCAAGTGATCTATTCTCATCACTTGGCCTCCGTTGTTGTCCATTAACTTTTACAAAAATCTTCTCCTCTGAAACTACTGGGCCAAATGGAACCAAAGTTTGCCACAAGCATCATTAGGGTATCTAGTTTGTCCAATGACCCTGCTTGCCGACCAACATGGCTGACATGGCTGAAAATAGAACATAGGGGTAAACTGCAGTTTTTGTCTTATATCTCAAAAACTAAAGCATTTAGAGCAAAACTAACATTGGGGTAAAAATGTTCATCAGGTCAAGATCTACCTGCCATGAAATTTTCAAATGAATCGGTCAACCCTTTGTTGGGTTATTTCCCCTCAATTGTTAATTTTAATGAAATTTTGTAGTTTTAGGTTATTATCTTGAATATTACTATAGATAAAGACAAACTGTAAACAGCAAAAATGTTCAACAAAGTAAGATCTACAAATAAGTCAACATGACCAAAATCATTGATTGACCCCTTATAAAAGTTTTTGTCCTCTAAAGACAGCATTGGCGTAAATTTTTCTTTAAAGATCTTCTCCTCTGAAACTACCGGGCCAATTGAGACCAAACTTTGGTGGAATGGTCCTTGGGTGGCCCCATTCCAAAACTATGTCGGCATCTAAAAATAGAAAAAGGTGGGGGGGGGGGGGGTGGTGGTGGTGGATGAATTTCAAAAATCTTCTTCTATGATACTACACGGCCAATTGGAACCAAAGTTGGCAGTAATGGTCTTTAGGAGGTTCTCTTTCAGATATATGTCTGATGACTCGGACTGTTAAACAAGGTGGCCGACACAGCCGAACTTAGTTTAACATAGGGCCCTATGTGAAAATTTATTGAAAAATCTTCTTGTCTTGAACAACTTGACCAATTGGAACCAGACTAGGCAGTAATTGTCCTTAGGAGGTCCTCTTTCAGAAATGTGTCCGATGACCCGGACTGTCAACCAAGATGGCCGCCACAACCAAACTTAGTTTAACATAGGGCCTTATGGGAAAAATTCATTGAAAAATCTTCTTGTCTTAAACAACTTTACCAATTGGAACCAGACTAGGCAGTAATTGTCCTTAGGAGGTCCTCTTTCAGAAATGTGTTCCATGTTGTGGACTGTGAACCAAGCTGGCTGGCACAGCCAAACTTAGTTTAACATAGGACCCTATGGGAAATTCGCTCAAAAATCTTCTTGTCTGAAACCACTAAGCCAATTAGAACTAGACTTAGTAGCAATGGTCCTTAGATGGTTCTCTTTCAGAAATGTGTCTGATAACCCGGACTGTCAACCAAGATGGCCCCCACAGCCAACCTTAGTTTAACATAGGGCCCTATGGGAAAATTCATTGAAAAATCTTCTTGTCTGAAACCACTTGACACTTGGCAGCAATGGTCTTTAGGAGGTTCTCTTTCAGATATATGTCTGATGACTCGGACTGTTAACCAAGATGGCCGACACAGCTGAACTTAGTTTAACATAGGGCCCTATGGGAAAATTTATTGAAAAATCTTCTTGTCTTAAACAACTTGACCAATTGGAACCAGACTAGGCAGTAATTGTCCATAGGAGGTCCTCTTTTAGAAATGTGTCTGGTTTCGTGGACTGTGACCCAAGATGGCCACCACAGCCCAACTTAGTTTAACATAGGCAGCAATTGTCCTTAGGAGGTCCTGTTTTAGAAATGTGTTTGTTTTCAACCACTAGAAGGTGTGTTTGAAAATCCCAAGGACACAAACTTAGTTTAATTTTTCAGACTCTAGATCAATGTTAAAAGATCATGTCTACACTCTCTATCTGCAGAAATGCTAAAATGATAATTTATTTGATTCTTCTCCACTATCTGAAGTGTTCACCTATATCTATTCGCAGGTGTGTCACAAATATGGTTTGAATGTCTGCCTTAGGGTCAAGGTCACTAACTTAGTATGAAAACCAAAGGTGTAAGTTAACAAATCATGTCAATTCTCTATCTTCAATACTGCTTATACCTTATTGGATCGTGCTCCACCACTAGAGATGTGCTGCAAATAGCTTTAGAATCTCAACCTTGAAAGTCAAGGTCACAATCTGAAACAGAGCTTAAAAGACTTAAATCGGTCAAAGTGCAGCCTTCAGTATGGAGCATACTGTATAAGAAGTTCATATTGTCAACTGTCCCACAAGTTTCCCAGGTACAAGGGAGAGGGTTTGAGAACTCATAGTTTAACCCTGACACATTTTAATGTGTATGTTCCAAGTCAAAAACCTTTGTCAATGGTTCTATGTTTCTTATTATTGTTTATGTGTGTTTGGAGTTTTTAATTTTATTTCAGACAATTTATTTTGGCTGAATTTCTTCAAAACTTGTTAATATGAGGCCAATACCTCAATGTTCCTACTATGTACTGGTTGCCTAGATTACTGATATATAAAAATCCATACAAATTTTGTTTTATTTTTGCCTCTGGTAAATGTACTACAACTAAATTTTCTGTCCTTTTAACAAGTTCGCTTGCTTATATAAAAGAACTTGTCATTAATTATTCAAACAAAATTTATGAAAATTTGGGCAAACATTGTTTTTTGAGTGTAAATAATTCACTCAACGTTTTGGATAAATTGCAAACAGTAAAGCACCAAGTTATTGCTGTAAACAGTTATGATTTTTCTACATTGTATACAACCCTCCCTGTCACGATCTTATCAAATAAAAGGAGTGCACTGATTAACTGGTCTTTTGAATCTTCTGATTTAAATTATATTTGTTGTAACAGTTTTAATGCATTTTTTTCAGACATAAAAAGTATGCAAATTACAGTTGTTGGAAAAGCCATGACATGATCAAGGCCCTACACTTCTTGCTGGACAAATTTTTGTTCATTTTGGCAATATTGTGTATCGACAGGTCATCGGTATTACTATGGGTACAAACTGTGCTCCTCTTATTGCCGACTTGTTTTTATTTTTTATTGTTATGAACAGTCTTTTATGAAAAAAATCTCCTAAAAGGTGAAATACAGAATCATGATAAAGTAGTTTATATTTTTAACAACAACTGAAGGTATCTTGATGCTGTGCTTACTGTTGATAACCCCAAGTCTCTTAAATATGCAAAAGATCCCACTTGAATGTGAGCACCATAGTGTCAGGATAGATAAGGAGGAGGTTTGGGTACCCATAAAACCAGTTTAACCCACCAACTAATGAATGCTCTCTTTTCACTCTCATTAAAAGAGACAGTATCATAAAGAATCCAATAAATATATTGATACCTACTTCTGTTGATTTTATAAGGCCACTATGAATTAAGTTTTAAAATTTTCATCTTCACCGCCAAAGCATTTAATCACCTGACCATTTAAAAAAAAAACTTTTTCCAGGTACGAGTAATGAAAACTTGTTTATTTCAATAAAAAAGAAATTACTTAATATCTTTTTAGAAATAGTGAAAAATAAAAAAATACTTGCCCACAGGTTTTACTTGTAATAAAATTGTAATGATATATTCTGGGAATTATTTAATTATGGCCTAATTACCCATATGTGGGCATTGTCTCTTGGATACAGTATAAAGTGTAACTATTATGGCCAAATTTAATGTCAGTCAGAAATTATTTTTTTTTGGTTGATCCAATATATAATAATAGCTAGGTAACATTGACTTGGGACATAATAATGTGAGATTATACCATATGCAATTTACATTAAACAAATACATTATTCTGTTTAACTATTTCTGGAATAAAATGGTCTATTTATAGAGACATTAATGTAGATAATAGCAGTAACACATTGATTACCTATCACTTGGAGCTGATCTGGTCAATTTACCATCTCTATTTAGAAATCACTGTTTATGGTTTTGTAAGCATGCTGTAATGTTGTCAGCTAGATTGAATTAACTTTTGTAGAAATAGAAATATTTGAAGGTGATTGATACAAACAGAATATACAATGTCTTATTTATCTGGTGTCATAGCTTTGATCTTTGAAAAGGTCCACCCATTGACCATTATACCCAAATTAGCATAGATGACATCAGACTTCAATTTAGAAAGGGTCCTTCAAGGTTTTGATTTTGGTCCATTGTTTCCAGAGAACTTTAAACCTTAACAACAATAAACAAAGGACCCTTCATGAGAGTTGTAAACCACATTAAAACTCTTTTGCAAGTGATAAAACTGCACATATTTATATTCTCTGCTGAAAGTGCATTGTGGTGATTCCTTAAAAACAAATATCCATGGAAATACAAGCAATAAAGTTTGCTTTTTTCTTTCAGAGTTGAGAATGAACTATTGGAACACTCTTGTCATCTTAGCTTAGAGTGTTATATGCTCATTAACCTCCACAGCAAAATCCCAGTAACCAAATTTGGCACAACCAAGTTTTTTTTTCATCTGGCGGTTAAAATGCCTGCAAAGAAAAGGTCACATATTTCCTGGTAAACTTAATTTGGTTATGGTTTAGGGTCGAATTTTATTCTAAGTGAAAAAGAAACATTAGTAGAAACTTTAAAATTTGTACATCTGAAGAAGTAGATAGCATCAAGGCTTAAAAAGGTATAAGTAAACTACTGTATATAATAATTATTATTAGGTTATTCTTAACATTGTATAAAGATGCACCTTATGGAGTAGGTCAGCATTCTGGCAAAATGAGGTCAAAATTAGGTTACTTATCATGTAATGCATTTCACACTTCCATTCACTTTGGTTAAGTTTTACATCTGAATTCATGTCTGAGTATTAGCAAGTACATGTAGTCGGATCATATTGAAGAGAAGAAGAACACTGGTACTTTGACCCTTCCAAGCTTTTTATCCACATGGATTAAAGCACCTATAAATCTTATATTCCTGTGTTAATGGGAATAGCCAGGGTTGTTTCATAGGACTTCAGTGATTTCCAATGATATATTCTGGATATTAAACCATAAAGTGTTTTCCTGTAGGTTTTTCACTTTAATATCCGACATATAACATGCTTTTGTCAAAACTGAGACATTTTGATGTTGGCTGTAGATGTGCCCCTTTTGCTGTTCCCAGGACAGTTAGTGCAGTTGTCATTATCATATTTAAGTTTCCCAAACGAAGTTTGGAGACTTCTTGTTTTTGCCCTGTTTCTCATAATTATGTCACCCCCAGATGTAGTCGGGACAACATATTGTTATGTCGCCCCCAGACGTAGTCGGGATGAAATATTGTTATGGTTCCGTTTCCTTGGTTTTTTGTCTCGCCTACGATGAAAAGTCGCGTAGGCGAGATATAGGTATTACTTTCCGGCGGCGGTGGCATAAACTTTTTTAAAGCTTTAATAACTTTGCACATGTAATACCCACAATTAAGATTTATGGTCCACAAGGTAGCTTATCGTATAAGGTTTGCTGCATATACTTGTCTTGTCACCCTGATCTCATTTTCATGGTTCACTGACTTCATAAACATGAATTTAAAATCTGCGTCCAAGTTTCGTGGTTAAATCCATTTCTCAGCAACTGTAATACCAAGACCACCGTATTTGATCAATAGGTAGTTCTTGGTGGGTACACGTCAGTCTGACACCTGTCTTTTGACCTTGACCACAATTTCATGCTTGAGTGACTTTGTCACTTTTTTGTGGTTAAGTACATTTCTCAGAAACTGTAATGTCTAGGCCAACTGTATTTGGTCTATAGATAGTTCTTGGTGGGTACATGCCAGTCTCACACCTGACTTGGGACATTGACCTCAATTTCATGCTCGAGTGACTTTTGTCACTTTTTATACGACCGCAAAATTTTTCCGGTCGTATATTGGTATGACGTTGGCGTCGTCGTTGTCGTCCAAAGACATTTGGTTTTCACACTATAACTTTACTATTAATTAATATTAATTTTGTCCATATGTCATTTTCTATTTTAAGACTTTTATGATATATTTAAATGGGTAATTATGTTTGCAAACTCCATGAGAAATTTGAATAGGGATTATGACCATATCTTGAGGGAAAGAATTTTTTTTTTGGAAAAAGGGAAAAGGGGGGGGTGGGGGGGGGGGGGGGGGTGGGTGGGTAAATAAGAAATTGTGGGGGGAGGCAATTTTTTCTCATTTCAGATTTCAGAAATTAAAAAGAAAATGTCTTCAAATTTTTATTTTGCAAAACAAAGGGTGGGGAGGGGGGGTCAGTATGCAACAGCATAGTGTATTGCAAAAAAGCAAAAAAAGGGGTTAAATTTTATTTTTTTTTTGGGGGGGAGGGGTCAATTCGCAACAGCATATTGTATTGCACAAAAAGCAAAAAATTGAATATAAATTCAAATCATATGTCCAATTCTAAGTTCTTTGACTACAGTTATTCTCTTTTAGAAACCTATTATGTGTCAAATATTTAATTACAATCCAAATTCAGACCTGTATCAAGCGTGAATATTGTGTCCATTTTTGCCCCAACTGTTCAGGGTTGGACCTCTGTGGTCGTATCCAGCTGCACTCAGCGAAGCAATTTATTCATGGTTAAGTCCATTTCTCAGCAACTGGAATACCTAGACCCTCCATATTTGGTCAATAGATAGTTCTTGGTGGGTACATATCAGTCTGACACTTGGTTCGGGATCTTGACCTCAATTTCATGCTTGAGTAACTTTGTCACTTTTTCGTGGTTAAATCCATTTCTCAGAAACTGTAATACCTAGATCCACTGTATTTGGTCTATTGACAGTTCTTGGTGGGTACATGTCAGTCTGACACCTGACTTTGACTTCAATTGCATGCTAAAGTGACTTTGTCACATTTTTGAGATTAGGTCCATTTCTCAGCAACTTGAATACCTAGCCCCAATATTGGTCAATAGATAGTTCTTAGTGGATACATGTCAGTATGACACCTGCCTTTTGACTTTGACCTCAATTTCTTTTAACGCATTTTCCTTTGACTTGCAGAATATCCGGTATCAGATAATCATTATTCTGTGTCCATGTGCATACTCAGGCGAGACATGTAGTGTGTCCAATGTTGTTTTTTTTTCTTCCACCAAATTTTGTCCGGACGAGTTCTCAGAGATGGCTGGAACAATCTTTATGAAACTTCATAGTAAGTCTAGTTGTGCATGTAACATTATTGCCATGGAAACGGAAAAAGTATGAACATTTTTGGACACTTTCACATCTCAAAAACTGCACCATAGAATTTCCTGAAACTTTTTACTTTTGTAAAGTATGATTAGTAGAACATGTTCATGAAAAAAATCGCGATCGGTTGGAGACATTTGGCGGCCATTTTGAAAAATACAATAAAAATGACGAAAAGCTTAACATTGTCTGATTTCTTTAGGCTAAGTTTGGGATGACAAACAAGATGCAATCATCGAAATACAAAAATTTCGAAAATGGAGGTTGTGGGCGACATCTGCTATTGCTCGCAATTGCAATTCTAGTTATTGTTCCGTTTCTTTGCTTTTTTTTTTATTCTTCCATCAAATTTTGTCCGCACGAGTTCTCAGAAAACCCCTGCCCAATTTTTTTTTAAAAGGGGGTCCAAAAAAAGGTGCAGAAGATATTTTGGGGTTCAATTGGGGATATATTTCACTTGAAATTAAAGATAAATGCATTTAAGAGTATAAGGTATTTGTATATTGTGGCCTTCGTTTGGGAGACTTTTGTAGCCCACAGGTTACAGTTATCCATTTTTATATACTATATTCAGTGGCTTTTGCTGGCTTTTTCATGTTGGAATTCAAATACTACTGTACTAAGTAAATCTCTGAAATTTTTGTCTGTTTTAAAGGCAATACAGAGTAGTTTGCCAAATATTTTGGAGCAGAAATCAGACAGCTGTATTAGCATCTAGTTTTTTTTTTGAATTTTGAGTTACCTTTGTTTTGTGTAACAATCAGTATTTCTTTCCTGCATTTATGTGTTATCTCCTCTTTGTTCTTTCTACCAATAGGTTTTTATAACGACTAACAAAAAGTTACAAGATAGAGCAAAGTGCTGTAAAAATGGTCATGTTTGTACAAAATTTACAAATTATAACACAAATTGTAGATGGTAATAAAATATGAAACTTCAGAAAATAAGAATGAAAACAGTTGTCTGATATAAAAAAACAATACTCCAAATATACATAAACAACACTAAGAAATGTACAACTACTGGCAAAGGCTCCTGACTTGGGACCGGCACATTAAAAAGTGGTGGGATTATACATTTTGTACTAGTTTAATGATTACTCACCCTAGATCTTCTTCTGTGTAACTACTTCAGACTTCGGATTGAAATTTCCATGAACATCATAGCAAGTTTCATGGAATCCAATTGCAGTTACTGTGGTACCAATCTGAAATTCAAGATGGCTGACAGATAACATTGGACCCCATATGAAATGCATTTAATTCTCTTTTTCTGAAGAACAAAGATATAAATTGATACCAAAGCTCATAGAAATGTCATTTATGAGGACATGACTAGTTTTGGTTATGGCCATCAGACCAATGTACTATCCAGTTATTTTGATTCTGATCAGAAATACAATATGGCTGCCAGCATAGGACTTAGTTAAAACTGGAACATGTAGGAAATGTTTTTTAATGTCAAAACTGAACTCAGACATGATTCTCGTGTGGACCTACACTTTTGTGTACTTTCACAAACAAATAATTGGCTGTCTGGTCCCAAAAGGAACTTTTTGGATTGTTGTATTTCAAAGATCTTCTCCAAAACTATTATCCAATTAGAATTTAAACTTGCCAAGAATGATCATTTTAAGGAACTACTCAAGGGATATTACTTTGGTATGATCAGAAATCCAAGATAACAGTCAAAGTAGGACTTAGTTAACATCAGACCCAACAAGAAATGTGGTGAAGAACAAATGAATAGATTGAAACCAAACTTGACAGTTGTGGTTCAACTGATAAATATAGCCAGCAGGCCCCAAGTAGAGGCTTTTCTGATTGGTTTAATTTCATAGACCTTCCTCTCTGAAGCTACTTGAAACTTTTGGATTGAAATTTATCAGAGTTGTTACTTTGATACTAATCAGAAATCCAAAATGGCTGACACCACAAATCCAAGTAAAAGATACATGATTACCTGGGATTTCTGTGTATTGTATACTATACTTTGTTCAAGTTTGATCGAGGTCCCTTGGGCTTCTACATACCACTATTCAAAATTAGTTATGAAGACAAGATTTGTATGGATTTCAACTCTTGTCTTAGGTTAAAAGTTATTTTACATTTAATCTCTAATTAGTGATAATACATGTATAGAATCATTTTCAGGTCATTTTTAACAAATCAACATGCTGTTTATGACAAAAAAGTCCTCCTAAATGAGACAAAAAACTAGACAAAGTTTGATCTATACTTGCCACCAGTATACATATGGTAGCAGCTTGTCTGATAATAAATTTTTGTATGTAAACAGAAATATGATGAATAGTGACAAGTATTGAATGTTGTATAAAAGTGGTTTAATTTTATGTTTAATAACTCTAGACACATCTTTTATATGCTAAATGTCACTGACTTCTGCAAGGTCACAGTACTCATAATGTCAGACATAATGTTACCATCAAAGAGACAATAAATTGAAACTTGAACCTGCTGTCAGAGATGACATAAATACCCACATTTTCCTGTTTGTTGATTCTTAGACATGCCTAAAGAATCTAATTGTGACTTTGGTTCATGGGTCCAAACTTGGGGTCAAAATGTGTTAGTAAATTATTTCAGTCATGTCACTTCTTGGTTTTGATATTTCTATTTTTATTGTAATTGGTTGTTTATAGTTTTGAGTTTAAAATTGTAAAAGGGTTTATCTGAATTTTGTCTAAGGGTGCAAATGGACTGAAGTCTTATTTCATACTCTTTTTACTGGATTAAATCTTCTTATCAATTTGCTTAATATATATGAAGTAGATGTGCATTTTTAGCTCTCCTGACCCAAAGGGTCAGGTGAGCTTTTCTCCTCTGAAACTACTTCGCTAAATTGAACCAAACTTGGCTGCAATTGTTATTAGGGTATCTAGTTTAAAAAATGTGTTCTGCCAACTAATATGGCAGACATGGCTAAAAATAGAACACAGTATTTGTCTTAAATCTCAAAAACTAAAGCAAAACTGACATGGGGTAAAAATTTTCATCAGGTCAAAATTTACCTGCCATGAAATTTTCAGATGAATCAGTCAACCCTGTGTTGGATTGTTAATTTTAATGAAATTTTGCAGTTTTAGGTTGTTATCTTGAATATTATTATAGATAAAGACAAACTGTAAACAGCAAAAATATTCAACAAAGTAAGATCTACAAATAAGTCAACATGACCAAAATTGTTAATTGACCCCTTATATGAGTTTTTGCTGTTAAAAGATGGCATTTGGCATTAACTTTCCTGTAAAGATCTTCTTTTCTGAAACAATTGGGCCAGTTGGGACCAAACTTTGCTGGAATGGTCCTTTGATGGCCCCCTTCAAAATATGTCCGGCATCCTCGACTTCCAACGAATATGGCTGCTGTGACTAAAAAACAGAAAAAAGGCGGGATGAATTTTTAAAATCTTTTTCTATGAAACTACATGCCAATTAGAACCAGACTTGGCAGCAATGGTTCTGAGGAGGTCCTCTTTCAGAAATTTGTCTGATGAGCCAGACTGTCAACCACAGCTGAACATAGTTTAACATAGGACCCAACTTGAAAATTCATTTAAAAATATTTTTGTCTGAAACCATCGGGGCAATTGGAACCAGACTCAGCAGCAATAGCTCTTAAATTGTCTTCTTTCAGAATTGTGTCCAGTGACATGGACTGTCTACCAAGAAAACTGCCACAGCCAAATTTAGTTGTACATAGGACCCTATGGGAAAATTAACTGTTACACTTAGATTTTTGGTAATGCTTAAGGCGGACAAGTTGTATTCAGGTGAGCGATACAGGCTCTTATGGGCCTCTAGTTAAAAAAGTTTCAGGATTTTGACTTTGGTTTCAGTGGTCCAAACAAGGGACTTAAAGTTATATTTCAGGCATGTCCCTTAATTTAGCTGATAGTAAATTATTCAAGACTATGAAGAAAACTTCATATTTCAGGAAGACCATAGTGAAGACTTCCAAAAGATCATACTTTATATGAATAAGAATTTATATTTCAAGCAAAATGATAATTAAAATTACTAGATTTTTATTCAGATTTTGAGAGTAAAGCTTAGAACTTCAAAAAAATGAATATAGATTAAACTGTCAACTGTCTGACATAAATGAAAAGGTTTATATTGTGATGATTACTGGTAACTCACACAATCATGGTCAGTGAGTTTTGTTGGCCCAAGAGGAAATGGAGTTTTAATATTTTAATTGCAAACATGGGCTTCATTAATTTTTGGTAAAGTGGCAACCATTTACTGGAAATATAGCCTATTTTCTCAGCCTCGAACGATTGTGGCTTTATTACCATTATTGGTAATAATGGTACCAATAATGGTAATAATAAAAAATTTTGTTTTTTATCAAAGCCATTTCTTCAGAGTTTATACTTCAGGATGTCTGCCATTCAAAAAAGGTATAAATTTCCTTCAGAATCTGAAATGGAGAAATAATATAAGGTGAACAGTACAAACTCATAGATGTATCTTGTTTAAGTCTGGAAAATCAGTAGTATCACAGTAGGAGATGTTTTATAGTTTATTGTAATCAGTACTTATCCCTCTTGTACTTACTGATAGTTTGTACCTAATTACATCAGTTTTAATTTAGTAAATTCATTCATAAACTGCAGTTTTCATATTTAATTAAAATACAAATACATAGTAGGTGAGGACTGACAAATAAATTCTTCGCACAGAATATGTCCTTGCATACATGTAACAGAAGTTATATCAGAGGAACAGGACTTTTATTGATGTTCTTCATATGATAGTCACAGGCCTTTTACAGAGAGAATTATCTCACACTTGTGTGTGTAACAGTATTATTTGATTGTTTATATTAGGATTTGTTTTACAGAGTAATCCTGTAATCCAGAAGATAAACAAAATTACACTTTATTTAATAAAATTATCCAACTATGATTGAAAATTGATTGGTAATTCTATAAGAAAAGTACAATGTTAAAATATCCAAATATTTTACAATATTGTAAGGATGACAATAACAGGATTCACCCAGTAAGGTAAAAGTCTTGTTTTTTTAACAACATTAACAAAATTTAATAATTCATAATTTATACTTTTACTTAAAAAATGTTATATTCATTTGATATTTAATTTCTGCAATTAAAAAAAACACATCATAAACATAAGAAAAGTGATGGTCCCACTTAAAAAATTAACCTAGATTTATATTTTATGTTCATATTTGTGATAAGAAAACTTGTAAATTTTATTATTATTTTGAATATTTATCTCTTGTTTTAAAATACCCGGTAATAAAAATGATAATTTTTATACAAAGACTACCACTCAAAATGTGATTATTCACTAAAATCTTTGACTTTTGTCTGTTTTAAAAAGTGGATCATACAAAAGGAAATGATGGAGGTGAAATCCACAGATTATCAACAATGCTTTTTTTTTATGTACATGTAGATTGTTATTGCCAGATATTTGCCAAGTTTACTGAGGACTTGTTATTGTCAGATATTTGCCAAGTTTACAGAGGACTTGTTATTGTCAGATATTTGCCAAGTTTACTGAGGACTTTTGGGGTTAGGCATACATGTCCTGCTTTGCACATGTACAAGATTATATAGTACATGTATTTATGTTCAGATTTTATGGTATTCTGGATAGGTCTTTGCTAAGGATGGATTAAAATATATCGATATTGTACAATGACTACACACTGATTACATATCACCAGCTCAGTTACTAGTATTTTGATTTTAGTGTGAAAAGGTACTTTAAAATGTATTGTTATAAATAAATGTTTGATATTTTGAAACTAAGGATATACGGTACTTTTGACCTTGCAAACAACTGATGACTTGTAAATCTACCAGATGTGAACATCTTGTGCATCAAAATTGGTATCACAGAATGTGTTGTATAAAAAACTAATTTTATTCAATCAGATTGTACTATCATGTGATTTAAAGTATATTGTTGGCTAATGTATGCTCAAAAACTAGAAAATAAGTTCTGAAAAGTTAGTAATTATGTTGTACACAATAACAAAGTGGAAAATTTATGATAGATGATTTTCTCCCTTTATATATGAATTTAATATTTAAGGTCTATCCTTTACATAGGAAAGACCTTACCGTTTTTTTTTTCCCCAGCATTTTATTTTTTTGACATGCCCCATAGGGTTTTATCTCCTTGAAACAATTTCTTTTATTTGCATATAATTTTATGTTAAAAACTGTTACAGATAGAATCGATTTGAAAATGGCAACATGTACATGAACAGATATCGATATTAATCAACATAAAAATTTATTTTGTTCTTAACCCTTATAAGAGTTATTTCCCTTGAAATATTATACACAATTTTGAAAAATTCTATTATGAGAACCGGAAGTTGTAGAGACTTGGGACCTTACCAATAATCTTTAGTTCATGTGACCTTTCATTTGCACCCAAGGTCAAAGGTCACCGAGTGCAAAAAAGTTTTTACTCTTAAATTTTCAAGCTTGAATATTAAGAAAACGATAAGAGATAACTGCATACATAATCTTATAAAATGTTCATCTCGAAGAGCTCTACATTTTATACATTGGGCCCAAAACTGTCCGACTGTCCGTTCAAAAGTTACAATGAGATAATACTTAAAAGTATATCTTTGAAACAGTAACAGATATCAACCTACTATAAATTGCAAAAATGATCAGTATTCAAGTTTCACATAATACCAAAAACACTCATAAGTTCATATTGCATCATTTTTTGGACTTTGCCAAATGGGATCATTTGACATAACAAATTAAACGTCTATATGAGCTCTACTCAAAAATAAAATTTGAAACCCCCCCCTTTTCATCCCAGTGAGAAGGGTTGGGTCATTAAGTGCAAAAATTAAAACTTTTAAGATGGTAAGGTTGTCGCATATCAAATGAAAGTCCATAAAGCGTACATTTCAAATATCAAATGGGTTGGATGGAGTCATTGAGTGCAAAAAATAAATGGTCTTAGAAGGTAAGGTTGTTGCATATCAATTGAAAGGTCGTAATGTGTACAATTCAAATATCGAATTCCTGTCTCCCAAAAATGAGTTGGATAGGGCTATCAAGTGCACAAAATCAAACTTCATAGATAGTGGGGTTGTCACATATCAACTGAAAGGTCATCAAGTCTACATTACAAATATTATATTTCCGAACTCGAAAATTGAGTGTGCGAAAAGTGAAACGTTTAAGAAGGTATGCTTGTTGGATATCAAATGAAAGGTCGTAATGAGTACATAAGAAATATCACACTTTTAAGGGAAAGACCTTTCAATTGTTTTACAAACAATTGAGATACTAGTTTGTCTTACTTCTTTGTCATCTTTGTAGTTCTTAAAAGCAGTGAGTAAAACAATTGAGATACTAGTTTGTCTTACTTCTTTGTCATCTTTGTAGGTCTTAAAAGCAGTGAGTAAAACAATTGAGATACTAGTTTGTCTTACTTCTTTGTCATCTTTGTAGGTCTTAAAAGCAGTGAAGAAAACTATCTAAACCTGGCAGGAACTGATACATGTAAGTATTTAAAAAAATATAATACTCATTTGGTATTCTATGATTGGAAAGAATTATGGCCATTTTTCCCGGGCCATTTTCAAAATGTAATTTAAGTTTTTCAAAATCATCAGAACATAGGTTGGTATGTGATCTCTTAAGATTGGCTAATAATAACTACCGGTACCAAATAAGTTACTAAATTTGGTTAAATGTCTTTGTGTGTGGAATCAATGAGCTGTTTGTAACAATATATGACTGTAATGGATTGAAGTCTTCTTTTAGAATTGTATCAGTTAATCCCCCCCCTCCCCACCAGCCAAGATAGCTGCTTGTTTCTGCTTTATTGCATATGTCAAATGTAGTCCAGTTCAGTGATAAACCTCTGGTTTTAAATTTTAACTGACAATAGGACTAGTGGTCTAATTTTGGCACAACATAATGTTGATTAAGCTGAAGGAAATAGTTGTTAATTTTAATTGTGAAAGCTTAAAATAACTCTGAAAACATTGAAGTCCCTTAATTGAAAAAATATCACCAGAATTAAATTTCTTTAGGAAAAGGTTTTTGTCTTAATATTTTTATATATTATCGCACTTTATTTTCTTGATTAAACCAGAGACTTTTTTTTTTAACTTCAGTAATATAAATTGTCACAGAATCTTATAAAACTTTGATGATTTTTTTTTGGGTGAGGGGGGTCAAAAGATAATACTGTTCACAAAAAGATGAAATACTTCATTCTTTTTTCCCATTAAGATATAATTGTTATGGGTAGTATTTCTTTAGACATATAGGCACATATGGAAGATATATTTCAATTTGATCTGAAAGTTAGTTGATTTGACCTTGGAAATTATTTGATTGCATTGATGAATTATATTTTTGACTTTAATGGGATATGAATATTTAATGATTTAAAAAAATTTAAAACGCCCTTTTAAATTGGAGATATGTCAGTTTTCTTTCACAGTTTCAATTGATTCAGAGTATAATTACTATCATAAAAATGCAATTAAAGTTTCTGTCATTTAATAAAAAACCTAAATATCACCTGCATTTAAATAATATATTATTATGTTTTTAAAACAAATTCATTAATTATAGAAAAAATATCTCACATTATATCTTACTGTTTTTCAGAAAAAGTTGTTTTCATAAATGTGAAAAAATGCAAGATATTAAGTGTCCAATAATTTAAACTTGTATGTTAATATTAGAAATATTCTTTTACATAACCCAGAGGTATTAGAACAATAAATCCCACTCTCTTAAAAATGGTACAAAAATACACTATAATAAATGCATACATAAATTAATTTAAGTATGTTTTATATTTCTTATTCAATATTTTGTATTATTATTTTTTTCCCTACAAAGATAGAAAGACCTTTGCAGTTATGGAATTGGAAACATGCAATTGCCAAAGAAATAAATGTATGTATGACCTAGCCTGTACAATTAGATACTGAATCTCCCAAGATGAGAGTGAATGCATAAACAGTAATATTGGATTTAAAATTTACTCATAAATTAATATAATGATTAAATGCAAGATACTATTTATAGATATTTTATATAAGACTGTATATGATCAATATTGTTTAGATATCAGGGTATAGATTTGGCCAAATCAATCAACCAGCATTCTGTGTTCAAATACCTGGTTATATGTTGGCTGAGACAAACTGAAGGTAGACGAGCTAGGAAAAAATCAATACCAAGTCTGATCCTAAGTCTTTCTGGAGAGATGCTCTAAATATACTTTTATGTCGTCATAATCAAAGATTCTCAAATGGAACGAAATGTTTTTCACATCAAATATGGTTTATTATCATAGACTTATATTTTCAGCATGATTCCTGTCATCTTTATGTAAATGGTGCATCTGTATCTGTGATTAGGAGATCCACACATGATCATAAATTGAAGGAAAATCTTGTGTGTAATTAGACATTTGGATGATGTAGATAGTGTCCAGGACAATACACAAAGACAGCTGTTGTATAAACAAAGGTGATCAGGTGTTAATGATCACAACAGAAGTTATATCCAATTTTTCAGCGATGTGCAGTGATGGCTCAGGTAGGACTCATTCTTCTTAGTTTTGGTTATTATTTGGGGTCTGTAAGTTTAGAATAATGGAGGACATCTTTTCTATTCTTAATAGTAATCTTACAGTTGATATCTCTGTGCAGTAGGATTTTTGTCACATTAGAAATTACACAAATATTTATTTTTAGGGGATCATTTAAGCAAAGTTTAAACAAACATAATATGAAAAAATATCAAATACTTTTCTTATCTCTTAATGAATTTAAAAATTATCTTTGGTTGTTTTTATGTACAAATCATCAACTCTTAGTAAAACATGAAATTAAGTATCATTAAAATTGTGGTAATATGAATGTAAATAAATTAACATGTTGATGAACATTTATATGCAAAATAGAAACAGAAATGAAAGAATATATGGGGTAAATATTAATGAGACAACAACCTTGAAATGGAACTGTAAAATAAAAAAAAATATTACACCCTTTAATATGTTTCATCTAGCCACACTCTCTATAATGTGTTTCATCTAGCCACACTCTCTATAATGTGTTTCATCTAGCCACACTCTCTATATTGTTCATCTAGCCACACTCTCTATAATGTGTTTCATTTAGCCACACTATGATATTTTTCATCTAGCCACACTCTATAATATGTTTCATCTAGCCACACTCTCTATATGTTTTATCTAGCCACACTCTCCATATGTTTCATCTAGCCACTCTCTCTATAATATGTTTCATCTAGCCACAATCTCTATAATGTGTTTCATTTAGCCACACTATGATATTTTTCATCTAGCCACACTCTCTATATGTTTTATCTAGCCACACTCTCCATATGTTTCATCTAGCCACTCTCTCTATAATATGTTTCATCTAGCCACACTCTCTATAATGTGTTTCATTTAGCCACACTATGATATTTTTCATCTAGCCACACTCTATAATATGTTTCATCTAGCCACACTCTCTATATGTTTTATCTAGCCACACTCTCCATATGTTTCATCTAGCCACTCTCTCTATAATATGTTTCATACAGCCACAATCTCTATAATATGTTTCTTCTAGCTACACCCTCTATAATATGTTTCATCTAGCTACACTCTCTATAATATGTTTCATCTAGCCACACTATAATATGTTTCATACAGCCACACTCTCTATAATATGTTTCATCTAGCTACACTCTCTATAATAAGCATATTTTGGTCCTGTATTAACTTGTTTTACAGATGAACCAATTTCATTTCTAGAAGGTTTTCTGTGTTCAGTGGACTATAGTTTTTATGAACATTTTTGTAGACCAAACTTAACAGGCAGTACTATCATTTTCATATTTAATTTTATACATTTACAGTTTATCACCTTATAGGTCTGAGTGTGAAAAACCTTTCTATTATACAGTAACATCTGGCTACATGTGACTATTGTTTTATCTTTAACACCTGTTGTCATTATAGTCATTTAATAGATAGTGTAAGGTAACTTTTGTGGCAGTAAAGTACATTAAAACAGGCCCTGTCCACATTATTTAATTCAGAACCATATGTCAATGTATGAATGATAATATTACAAATTTAAATATGTTATTTAATATATAACAAAATATTTATACATTGGATATACCCTCTGGGGCATTACCCAGACAGGGGTATATCCTATTTATATCACGACACTCTGAAAAGTGCAAATGATAGGTTTTAATAATTTAGAAGTGGGTCTTTCAGGAATTTCATCTTGTGTGAACATAACTATGATGATCTGGTGACATTTTATGGCATCGTGATTTAAAGAAAGATAGGAAAATTACAATCTCAGATGACTGGTTTACAAGGGTCAGAGAAGTCTAGAAATATTCTTTTATTCAGGTTGATATATTCTTTTATTTTCCCCATTGTATATTTATAGAATTAAAAGATGTGAGGAAAATTTTTTTCTAAAGGCATTAACCCTAAAACAAAAATGAGACAAGTACAAAAAATTTGTACAATAATGTTTTCATTTTTGTCAAATTATTTAACAGTTTAATCCCATGGAAATGTGCATAGTATATAGTATGGGGTTTTAAAATGTACTGTTATTATACAGAAAATAGGTATCACCTTATGTTCTTAAAGTTCATGACTATACATAAAATCAACTATATTAACAATTTATGATTAACAGAGGTTTAATAAGGGACATACAACTATTATTGTTGCTTGAGATAAAAATGGACATAGAAGTGAAACGTATGAAATTTTCCCTGATTTTATATATGAGTGTGTTCTGATGTCATAGTCACAAGGGTCTCGGTGGCCGAGTGTCTAGGTAGTTCGTCATTACTACTAATGATCACTAGCCTGTCAAAACTGAGGTTGTGAGTCAGGTTGTGTTTGACTCCGATCTTGCCAATTTTCGTACTGAAGGACGGTGGGTTTCTCTGGGTACTCCAGCTTCATCCACAATAAAAAAAAGGTATCTGGGACTAGAATATATCAATATGGAGGGCCAGCAGAGAGTGGTCAAAACCTTCATATGAAAGGAGCTGCAATAATCAAGACATTTTTGAAATTGTTCATTTAGTATTATTCCAGAAGTTACATTGTATCAGTGGCTAAGATCCATGTGACCTTGTAACTTTCATCAGTGAATTGTTTTTATGTTGAATGTTTCCTTTCCCAATATGCACTGTTGGATGTTCACATAAATGAACCTTCCAACCATCTGCCCTTTATACAGTGGGATTTTTTGGACTATCAGACACTCAGAAGATAGGTTTGGACTATAGGACCTTCAAATATAAGACTGTACTTGTTGGCCACCCTATCTTGCCACCAAGAGTTTTCTTTTCAACTTGAAACTGCTAGTAACTGTTTTATTCAATGTTAGAAAACTTCACAGTAAAAAATAACTTTCTTTAAGATTTATAAAAAAAAAACCTAAGTGGAGAGATTGAGTATTTTGTGAGAAAGGTTACTCAGGCAGTAACCATAGAAAATTTATTTCACTAGAGTGCTGAGAAATTTTGTGATTTTCTTTTCAATATTGGTTTTTAGGAATAGAGAAACAGTTTATTCAATGGTCCGCTGCATGTTTTTTTTGTTTGTTACACAACCTGCTATTGAAGTATGGTATATCAAAGTTAAACAAATTTTATCATAGAAGCATAGTAGATTTTTTTAGATTATGATTTTCTCAGATGGAAAATGTCTGTATCCTTGGAAAATTTCGTGAACTTGAATTATTTGAAAACCCTGGGTATCTCAAGCTGTGAGCTATTGCCATCACTTTGCGTCCATCCATCTGTTCACATTTTGAACCTCTTCTAGAGAACTGCCAAAAGGATTGAGATGAAACATGCTGACCTGATCATTCGAGATGGCCACCAGCGGGGTACTTATTTAACATAGAACCCTATGCGAAATACATACAAACATCTTCTTCTAGAGAACCGCTGAATGGATTGAAACAAAACATGGCATAAATTTTCCTTTGAGGTGCTACGCAAGTGTTGTTACTTTGATCCGATCCGTCATCCAAGATGGTGACAGCAAGGGACTTAAACATAGGACCCTATGGGAAATACATACAAAATTCTTCTTCTAGAGAACCCTTGTATGGATTGAAACCAAACATGGCATGAATGTTCCTTATGAGGTGCTGACCAGGTGATGTTACTATGTTGCCGATCCATCATCCAAGATGGCCACCAGCAGGGGACTTAGTTTAACATAGAACCCTATAGGAAATACAAAAAAAAATCTTCTCCTAGAGAACCAATGAATGGAGTGAAACTAAAATTAGCATGAATGTTCCTTATGAGGTGCTGACCAAGTGTTGTTACTTTGATGCCGATCCATAATCTTAGATGACCGCCAGCGGGAGCCTTAGTTTAAGATAGGAACCAGTGGGAAAGCATACAGAAATCTTCTTCTAGAGATCTGATGAATGTATTGAAACCAAACATGTCATGAATGTTCCTTATGGCATTCTGACCAAAAGTTGTTACTTTAGTGCCGATCTGTCATCCGTGATGGTGGCAGTGAAAGACTTAGTTTAACATAGGACCCTATGGGAATTACATACAAACGTGTTCTTCTCAAAAATTACTGAATGGATTGAAACTAAACATGGCATGGATGTTAATCTTAAGGTCCTTTAACAATGAACAAATGGAAATATCAGGTGAGCGATACATGCTCCTTCGAGCCTCTGGTTTATGTACCTTAACATAAAATTCATTGTTTAAAACTTTGATTACTCAATGTGCCTTTAACTGGAACTAGTTCTTTGCATGTTTGAGTGACCAAATTTCTGCTGTAGTTAGTATAGACAAAAACAACAAAAAATTGTACAAAGCCACAGTCTTAGTTACAAATGTCTCTTCCATCTGCCTTTTTTGCTTTATTGACTTCCATCAAAATTCTATTTTGTGGTATAAATGGGGTTGATGAAAGAAAATAAAATTAATAATCTCATTGTCGTAGAATACACCTGTAACCAAATCAATCTGTTTTTCCCTGCAGAATCAATAAACAAGTATGTATTAATATTTATACATTCTACATGAAACACAGAGTATTATAGGTATCATAAAAGTAAAAAATTAGTTTTACACTATTTTCATGCTTTTTCTATTGAAAATTTGCTAATGTGTCTTTAAGCAATGGTAGCTGCTTTACGTAAAAGTATTTTGCTTTAAGATACCCTTATACTGCTGCCGTACTTAGCTAAAATATTTACATGTTGATAATGGACCCCTGAGTCACACCTGAGTATTTTTTTACTAGCTGATTGTCTTAATTTTTTCCTTGTTTAAGACAAGTTATTCAAGGCCAGTCATTTTATCTTTAACCATAGTTGTATTATATTTCTCATCAGAATTTTGTTATTGTCTAATCTTTTACTGCTCCCTTTAAATATTTATCATTTGGTAGATTTTGTTTATACAAATTATTATGGTTGGAGTCATGAGGTGAGCATGTGCCCATTTAAGCACCATCAGCTAAACTGGCCCAAAGTGTCCCCTTTCAAAATTGTGTTAGGGGTCCAGACCTTAGACCAACATGGCTGGCACAACTGAAAATAGAAAAATCATCAAAATAAATTAAAAAAAATTGTCCTTGAAACTACTTGGACAATATAGACCAAAAGTAAGTGGAATGGTCCTTTGGTGGTCACTTCCAAAATTGTGTCCAATGTCCTGACTGCTCACTATCATTAGAATAGAAAAATCAGCAATTACCATGAAAAATGTTCTCCTCTGATAGTACATGTACTTTGGAAAGTAGACCAAACTTTGATGAAATGGTCCTAAGTTGGTCTCCTTTCAAAATCATGTTCAGGCTTGCAAAACCTGGGAGCATTATCATCAACATAGAAAAATTAGCTAAAAAAATGCAGTGGCAATTGAGGTAACATAAGGGTGATGGTCCCTTTTGAAAACTGTGTCTAGGAATCTGATGGCTCATATGACTGTTGTTTCTATAACTTAGAAAAAAATAATAAAAAAAAACTATCTGAAATTCTTTTCTAAAACTATTGGGCCTGTATAGGCCAAATTTTGGTGAAATGGTCCTGAGGATTTCTTCAAAATGTTTGTATTAAAGAAATGAATTATGTCTATTGCATGGGCATATGTTACAGTTAGAGGTATATTTATTACCATCATTGGTAGTACATTTAGACGCAAATTTTACCGTTTTTACATCACAGTGTTTTTAGCTCACCTGGCCTAAAAGGCCATGTGAGCTATTCTCATCACTTTGCATCCTCATAAACTTTTCACATTTTCATCAACTCCTCTGAAACCGCTGAACCAATTTAAACCAAACTTAAGTAGAATGGTCCTTGGGTGGTCCCCTTTAAAATTGTGTTCGGTTTTCTGGGGCACCACCCAATATGACTGCCATGGGTGGACATAGTTTAACCTTGGACCCTATGGGAATTTTAACATTTTTGTTATCTTCTCTGAGACCATAAGGCCAATTTGAACACAACTTTGGTAGAATGGTCCTTGGGTGGCCCCTTTTAAAAATGTGTTCGGTTTCCCCAAATGCCATCCAACATCCGATTACCCAGACTTAACAAAGATGGCAGCCACAACCGAACTTAGTTAAACATAGGGCACTATGCTGAAAATTCATTGAAAAATCTTCTTGTCTGAAACCACTTGACCAATTGCAACCAGACTTGGCAGCATTGGTCCTTAGTTGGTCCTCTTTCAGAATTTTGTCTGATCACCTGGATTGTCGACCAAGATAGCTACCACAGCCTAATTTAGTTTAATATAGGACCCTATGGGAAAATTCATTTAAATATCTTCATGTCTGAAACCACTTAGCCAGTTTGAACAAGATTTACCAGTAATGGTCCTTAGATGGTTCTCTTTAAGAAATGTGTCCATTGACCTGGACTGTCAATCAAGATGGGTGCCACAGCCAAACTTAGTTTAACATAGAACCCCATAGAAAAACCAGCCAAATTGACTGCAACACTTAAGTTTTTAGTCCTGCTCAAGGGGAAAAGTTAAATCCAGGTGAGCGATACAGTTTTGTTGTTGTTGAAACCAAATATAGAATTTATTTAGTTGTTTTGAGAACATGAGAAAGTTTTTATGTTAGAAATGAAATAAAGCCATAAAAATATGTTTATCTATAGTTTCCTTACCTACCATACCAACATTTTATGCCTCCCATTTTGTTATTATTTTTATACACAGGCATTGTAAAATACCAGATGGTGAAAAAGAAATGATAAAAAAATTATTCCTATATATCTCTATATCTACCTATCCCAAATTCCAAAAGGTCAAAACCCTGAAACACACATTTTGTGGCCTCAAGGTAATAAGAATCTGAATTCATTGTTATTTTATGCAACTGAATGGAATTACTCATATTTCAGTTTTCAAAAAGAACTAAAAACATATATATATATTGATTTTGCCAAGAAACACAGGATTTTCTGGTTCCCTATTCATTTATGACCAATTATAGAAAATCACATGATGAGATTTTAATTGTCACCCAGTGGTTAACCATTCATTTATAATAGAAGAAGGAAAAGGTCAGGGTTCATTGACCAATATTTAATATAATATTATCTAAATAAAAATTACAAAACACTAAATCAAGGCTCTGTGTATGAAATGTTAACATTATTTGCAGGACTTGTGAGAAAATAGGATATTAATGTTAAATTCGTGACAGAGTTTGCTATAAATTACAAACTCATGCAGTGCTGCCATGTCAAAACCATAAATCGGTAGTCTTTGCATTGTTTTTATCATAAAATGACATAATGCTATTTTATTTAATTACATTAATTATACTTATGGACTTTCTCTGCTGTTTTATTGCTCCAGTATTTTTTTGCTGATATTGTATACATAAACTTATCTAGAAAGTGGATGTCAGTGGTAGCTGGCATTACTTCAATTCATCCTTATTTAGGATATCTCATGTACCTTAAATTGCCAAATTCAATTTTATAGTAAATTACTTTATCCAAAAAACAGATTCCCACATCCCCTCGAAAAAAAAGTACAAACCTTTGCCCCATATCCCTAAAACTAATAACAAAAAAGCAGATACAGCCTATGTTGAAGTATGGCTAACGTATTTATTCCATAATCAAAATTGATTCTATATGTTATGTGTATAATATAAAAAAAAGAAAGGATATGATGAGTACATCTGGGAAGGTAAAAATCTATTAAAGAAATGAAAAAACTAATACACAGCATCTTTTAACAATTTACTATAGACTACATCATAATAAGGCTCATAAAGGCACCAGAGAGAAACATTTTTCTTCAGCAATGTACAAAAGCCCATGCCACTTAAAGCTCATAAAGTCACCTAAGAGAAACGATGTATCCTTCATCAATGTAAAAAAGCACACACTACAAGATAGCTCATAAAGTTGCCAGAGAAAATAGTAGTGTCTTCAGCATGTACCATAGCCAACACTACAACAGTATCCGTCAGAAATGTAGGATAGCACAAACCAAAAGAAAGCTCATAAAGGCATCATAGAAAAACAGTGTGCCCTTCAGCAAAGCACAATCTCCTTTGTCGCAAGAAAGCTCACAAAGGAGCCAGAGAAAACATTGTGTCCTTCAACAATGTACAATAGCTCATCTTACAAGAAAAACACTGTGTCTTTCAGCAATGTAGGATAGTCCACACAATACATAATCTCATAAAGGCATTATAGAAAAACAGTGTATCCTTCAGAGATATGTAAGAGCCTATACCACGAGAAGCTCATAAAGATAGCAGAGAAAAACTGTGTCCTTCAGCAAAGTACAAGAGCCTACAGCATAAGAAAGCTCATAAAGACAGCAGAGAAAAATAGTGTCTTTCAGCAATGAATAAGAGCCTACACTATAAGAAAGCTCATAAAGACAGCAGAGAAAAACAGTGTCCTTCAGCAATGTTCAAGAGCCTAAACCATAAGAAAGCCCATAAAAATAGCAGAGATAAACAGTTTCCTTGAGCACAGTACAAGAGCCTACAGCATAAGAGAGCTCATAAAGACAGAGAGAAAAACAGTGTCCTTCAGCAATGTACAGAAACCTACAGCATAAGAAAGCTCATAAAGACAGCAGAGAAAAACAGTGTCCTTCAGCAATGTACAAGAGCCTACAGCATGAGAAAGCTCATAAAGATGGCAGAGCAAACCAGTGTCCTTCAGCAAAGTACAAGATCCTACACAATAAGACAGGTCATTAAGATAGCAGAGAAAAACAGAGCATCCGAAATTCTACAGTTCTACAGATATTACCAACTGAATGACATAATTTCCAGTGAGAATTACAAAACAAAAATAAAGAAAAAATATAGGTTGATGTCTTGGGACAAAAGGATATATGAATTTTAGTAAAAAAGTGTTACAGGACACCATATTATTAAAGAATCTAAACATGTTGTCTTATGGATACATATCTTATATCCTTTTATATTTTAATTAAAAAAATCTGGTGATTAGTTTGGCAAAGTAATACAGTTGGGCCATAGTTGGGCTGGTGGCTCAATACAGTTATGTAGGAAAATCTTGTTTGCTGTCTTATTTGGGATTTATAGTGAGTTAAGTTGAATTTTTGACACTGGTCAGCATTTAATGGGGACACTTTATGCTTGCCTTGTGGTGCAAGCTGTTACTTGTTTTGTAGAACACATGATGGATATTGAATTTTTGACACTAAAAAGGTGGTATGTGATATTCTTTATTGTAAAAAGCCTTGTGATGACCCTCTTGTCATCAATATTTATATTTTTATATTGTTTGGTTAAATGGGATGTTGGCTTGTTCCATATACATACATTTTCATATGTAATTTGACCTGGCCGAAACTGAAAGTTGTTCTAGATTGACAAGGTAACATGCCTGAGTTCTGTATTTAGATGACTGATTTGATCAATAATTCTAATTAAATGCTAATTTAAGGATACAGGCACTTGGACTATATTCTAAATTTAGTACTTACCCTACTCATTTCAGGTCAAATAAATTATTGAGTTTCTATAATGAGGTGAAGTTTATCTTAATATTTGAGCTGAAATTGTTATTTCCAAGGCTTTTTTAGTCTTCAGTCTAATTAAAGACTATTATTTCTGAATCAGTAATTGCATGTATATAAGTGATCTTTTGAGATCAGAAAGTGAAATATTTAACCACTTCCTATTAATTGAACAAAAAAACATTGCAGTATTTTAAGTTTACTTGAGATTATAAAATAGGTATGAATATTTTGGCACTTGACTGACAATACTGAGGATTACCTATAGCAAATAATATTCTGTATGTTGTAGTTAATGAATAAATAAATAATAGATTTATTTTTATTTAGGTTTTGTTTCAAAGGGCAAAAGTTCAGTATATTAAAATTATTTGAGTTAATGTCAATTAACATAAAATAATAATGAATCAATTTCCTTGCTCTCCATATCTGATTAAAAACAATGTTCTAATTTTTTTTTGTTACACAAATGTAAGTATGAATTTATCTATACACAAATATTACTAAATATACATTTCTCCAACAGAAAATCTAATCGTAAGATAAGTACTTATGTGTTGTGGTTACAGTCTTTGATCTGTTCACTTGAATTCATCATAATTTTATATAAATAATTAAAGGCACAGTATGAACCTTTACCTCAAACCATCTAACCAATAAGATGTAAGAATTTTGTAAGTGGACCTATTGTCAACAAGGAAGCATCCAAAGATGAAATAGTATGCATCAGAATATTAAACTTTGTCCTAATATTAAAAGTGTTACAAGTAGCAGACAGTTTTAATCTTGTCCAGTGGATAAACACTTAACTTCCTTTAGGAAGTGATTCACTCAGATGCAGTATACAAAAATCCTTACAACTGTTATTTACCTCTAGGCACTATGTTGGATATACAATATACTGGAGGCAGGCCTGGTGCTTTGATTGATCTCAGAATGACATTTTACGATTGTCACAGAAAACATGGGGTCGTCATGAGTGGATTATAATATACAAACATGGCCCTGGAACTAAGTCAGGAATTTGACGAAGGTATACAAAAATCTGTAATGTGTAGATTTATTTTTGATGAGAATATATTTTGGGATTTGATTGAAAGGTATCATAGTTTTACAATGTAAACAAACAGGTAAATACTATAAATAATTTGATAAATTGTTCAATCAGTTGTAAATAAATATTCTCTTAGGTGAACAGTAATAGTGGCATGTTGTTTAAAAACATACTCAGTTATTGACTTACTTACTTACACATGTTTCATATGAATTTCACACGAACACTTAAGGGAACAACAATTTGACTTTAATGGTGGAGGGGCAGGGCATGGGAGTAATTTTGGGAAAAAAAACTGGATCGAGAATTTGGTAAAAAAAAGGCAGACTCAAAAATCTAATGAAAATAGGTAGGACTGAGTGTCAGTTTTAATAAAATGATGATACTTTGAAAAAAAGTTGGATGTGATTGCATGCTAAAAAAAGGAAAAACCCCAAAAGAAGGCTTATAGACCCTGTGAAAAAACCCTAGATCACTTCCTTGCCACCCCACAAAATGGCCCACCCCAACATAAAAAATCAAAAGGTTGCTTCATAAATCTTTCATTGAAGATTGTGATTTGGTGCACCACCATACTACCCGGTAATGATAATGAAAAAAACTTCTTAGAAGAGAAACAAGCAATTCTTCTACTAGCAGCATTATCTTTTCAAATAAGGGCCTTTGTGGGCAAGTACTGTAGGTAGAATAGAGAATGGAAACGGGGAATGTGTCAAAGAGACAACAACCCGACCAAAGAGCAGAAAACAGCTCAAGACTACCAATGGGTCCTCAACGCAGTGAGAAAATCCCACACCCGAAGGCGGGCTTTAGCTGGCCCCTAAACAATAATGTATACTAGTTCAGCAAAATGGACGGCACACTAAACTCCAAAACATAAAAATTAACTAAAATTTAAAAAAACACAAGACTAACAAAGGCTAGAGCTTCGTGACTTGGGACAGGCGCGAAAATGTGGAGGGGTTAAACATGTTTTGTGAGATCCAAGTTCTCCCCCTATACCTCTAGTTATAACTAATTGGCAGTCAGCACTGAAGTTCTGAGTTTTAATTGGGAATGTCAGTTTTCCTGTAAACGTTTCTCGCTGGGTAACTCTGACTTCCTCCACAAATAAAAACTGGCTGCTATAATATATCCAATTCTGTGTCATAAAACAATCTTAATACAGACTACTTATGTCAAAAAACAAAAAAACATAGCTGCTGAAAAAATATCATAATATGCTGAAAAGGATGTAGTAGATAAAATCCTCTTGTATGCATGACAAAATGAAAGTTAATGATAATACAAAAAAGGCAGATCTACTGTCCGTTATTGCAGTTAATCATGTGAAAGTCACTGAAGTATTGGAAAATGTGACACTTCACTGCAACGAATTTTAGATATAGAAATTTTAATGTAAAATTAAAAATATTATACAATAATACAGGGATTTTCTTCCTTTGTTGGAATTTCCTTCATTTTTGTTTAACATCCTTTTAAGTACAATAAATTTTAATATTCTCTGTAAGTAAGTGACATTGCCAAATATATCATTCATTTTGTCAAATTATACATATAATGCTTATTTAACAAGAAGGTAATATTTTTCTGTTTATGATAAAGTGTCGTCTTTTATATGAATATTTCTTATAAGAATATTTGACATATTTTGTCTTGTTGATCCCCTGGGAAAATAACTTTGTTTTTGAGCCAAGCATTATTTCCCTGAGGTCAGTAAAATCTGTATTTATGACAGAATATGTTCATTTATAATTGTTGTATGTTAGTGTCATTATCTAATGACAAAGAATTATCACCAAAATCTAAAGTGGGGATCATTATCAAGAAATTCTGAAATCTTTACTGAAAGGTCTAAATACACTAGTAATATTTCTGCACATATGTTTAAAACTTGTCAGTCTTATACTTAGGTTGTATTTACCCATTTTAAGTATGTTCTAAGGACAGTGTAGAATGGTATTGTAAGACTTTGATGTGTCACTAAAAGGACAACAAATATTGATTGTCATGAGAAAAGTAAAAGAGAGTTTGGTTGGGACAGGCAATGAAGCTTTTTATAAAGTCTTTTTGGTTCTAACATTTGCAACATCTACAAAAGAAGCATCATCCCTGTTAATGCTATCTATGCAATAACCCAAAACAAGAGGATCGTCCTTCATCTACTGGGTACTACATTACACTCCCATAAACTGTCAAATATATTCAGATGAATTCTAGAGTGGATTTCATGTGTAATATAAACTGGTGAACATTTGGACTAAAATATATCTTGTGCAATGTTGGAGCAAGAGTTATGGAGTGTATTAAAGGCACGAATTAAAACAATATATGAAAAAAAATCATAGGGTTATGGAATTCAGCATGTGAAAGTTGGTATTAAATAAATAAATAAAAAATTTGTACCGGTTCCATGTATTAACCCCGCCACAGATGAGATTCTTACTCACAACCTCAGTGTTGACGAGGCTAGTGATCATTGGTAGTCATGACGAACTACCTAGACCACTTGCCACCGAGGCCCCCAGTGTAATAGTGGAATGTACATAATTTTTCTCCACATGTTATTTATTGATCATAAAGAAGCTTCTGTCCAAGTTTGGTAGAAATCCAGGATGGTTTAAGAAAGTAATGAATGTTTTAAAAACTTTAACTGTAGACTATATGTAATGTTAACTGGGAGAAAAACTAAGTCTATTTATAAGTAAAATATGGAAAATGGGCAAAAAGTTATTACAAAATTTTCCTGTGGATACTATCTTTTGATCATGAACAAGCTTCTATCCAAGTTTGGTAAAAATCCAGGATAGTTTAAAAAAGTTATTAATAATTTAAAAAGGAGCCTCGGTGGCCGAGTGGTCTAGGTAGTTCGTCATGACTACTAATGATCACTAGCCTGTCAACACTGCGGTTGTGAGTTCGAATCTCACCTGTGGCGAGGTGTGTTCGACTCCCGCCTTAATTGACAAGGATTGCCAATTTTCCTACCGAAGGTCGGTGGTTCTCTCCGGGTACTCCGGCTTCCTCCACCAATAAAAACTGGCCGCCGCGAAATAGCCAAATGTGCTGAAAACGGCGTTAAACCCCAACTAAACAAACAATAATTTAAAAACTTTAACCACAGAGTGAATGTAAATGTTGATGCCGCAGACGACGACAGAATGTAGTATCGCTATGTCTGGCTTCCGCTACAAAAGTCGCAGGGTCGACAAAAATGAAAGGAAAAAAAATTATGCAGTTCCATGTATTTGTTGACTAGAGTGCATTGTCCTTTTGTAATACATCTTTTAGTTACAATTATCCTGTTTACCTAAAATTAGAAACAAAAACTTCCCATACTTCAACTTTTGTCTGAGGATATAAAATAAGAGCTTTATCAGTTTATTCAATGTTGTTACGTATAACCTCTCTGTTTGCAGTTTCTCAGAAACTTCCCATTTATTGTTATTTAAATTTAAGTTAACATTATATGAATGATCCATATCCTGTTCATATTTTTGTTCTTTGTCTAAAAATATCAGTTAAATTTGAATATAAATAGAAATAATTTACCTATTATGAAATAGTCTGATAGTCTGTGAGTTCTTATTGATTTATTATAGGTAAGATTTTTTCTATAGAACTTTCAAGATTATTGTTTTTCCATATATCCAGTACTTTGCATTTGTCTAAAAGTTGATAATTAAATATTTGTCTTCATTTGTGCAAATTTGGTTTTAATTTGAAAAAAAATTGAGCTTTTTCCTCCATATGACCCTGAACATACATCTTTTAAACAAAAATCAATAAATCGATAATTCATGCAACTAGAGGAACCAGGGTAAAGTTATAAATGATTTGAACAAGAAACATTCCTTCCATGGTTGAAAACTTTACATATGATAATAAATGATCAACTGCAAGATTACTTTATCTGAGATGGCATTATAAATTATATGCTATGAATATTAAAGATTTTATATTAAAATTTCATGAAAGGGAAAACAATTTTTGAGAAGGTTCATAAGATCACTATCTGAAGACATTGGTGAACCATAAATAAATGTGGTCAATGTGAAGGATAAATATTTTTGGTGAATAGCCAAACGAAGTAGTTCAAAAAATCCATGCTGCTGTAGAATTTGTTAAGGGATAATTCTTTGATTTTAGCAGTTTTTTATGCTTTATAACTAATGGATAAAACACAATATACCAGGGACAAAAGAGCAGCAAAAAATCTTATTGAAGTAAAAGATATATGATGCAATGTTTTTCAGGCAGATTGAATTATTTCAGTTATCTGTCACTCAAGCTTTTTTTTCTTGTTTTTGCAGAAAGTAAATATTGCTGCATGATTTGGTACTCAATGTAATTTCAAAACAGAAATATATTTACCTAACCAAAATATCTATTTCTGATTCACAATATGTGAGCAGAGCATTTTATTCTTGATAATAAAAACCAAATGTCTTTAATTTGAAGCAAATTATTTCTTTCAACAAAAAACACTAGTATGTTATCTATAGTTAATTATCACTGCAGATAGGAAATGTAATACATGTCATATCTTAATGTTTTGTACAGGTTTATTGACCTGATTCCAAAGGTTAGGTTTGTTGATTTTGTATTGTTTATTTCATTCTGGCTGTATTTACCCAGTAATTTGTATCTACTTCCATTGTGAAGTGTTTCTGAAGATAATGTATGGTATTGACTGATTATAATTATACTGGATGTTAATTGTTGTAGATTTCTATGATCCTGAGAAGGTGAAATCTGTCCATTTGAACAGATTATTTCTCCAGGGGCTGTAGTATTCATTGTATAGTGATTTAGGATTGGCACCTCTAATAGTAAAAATGATAGTATTTACCGGTATATTAAACTGAGAGTGAAAAGGGCCTCTAAAAACATAATTCTGGTGAAGCTTATTTTTGAAATTTATAACTCTTTAACAGATATGAAAATAAATTAACAAATTTATGATTTGTATCATTTACCATTTTAAAAACAATTGGAATAAATTAAATTCGTTGTAAACACACCAATAAATGCACTATCAGATTGACAGACAACAAGGTTTTCCTGCATTGGTGTGTACAGCTGCATGCCAGCCCACCATATATGGCCAAACTAACAATCATATATTTCTGTTGGAAAACCTTATTAAAAATATCCAAACAGAATTGCCAAACAATCAAGTACAGTTTTATAGTTTTAACCAATTGCAACCTTTTGTTGTACACTTAATAAAATATTATACCATCTACAGAATAATTATAAATTAATAAATGACCTAATCCACATTGAACCAGGTATCAATCATCCTGAGACTCCCATATCAAACCGAATACTTGCCCAAAATCTGATATGGGTTGAGGGATGATACCTGGACTGATATGGATTTGGTCATGTATTAATCTGTTTATCATATTACTGCCATTGTACATATGTACCAGATGACCATATTTTGAATAGCACAACATTAGATTGTACACTTTAATAGATAATAGCCATGGTCTTTCACAAAGGCTGTACATGTCTTCTTGTTGCACTTTTGATCCCATTTCAGGATTGCTCTCTCATTGACATAACCTCTCCTCTTTTATTTTAATTCGAAGATATTGCTTCCCACAAGATGTTTATTTCATAATTGAATAATTGAATTAAATAGAAGGTCACTTTCTCATGACATTCTGATATATGTTGGGGCTGAGATTTTAAATACCTGTGAAGACAATTGTAATTGATGAATGATATGTAAATATTGATTGTTTGGGTGTTTAGAAGTTTTGATCATGTTACATGATCCATTTATCTGTTACAATATTTATCATTCCTCTATAATAAAACCATGGTTGATCTTTACATTATAACTACTTGTAATTAATGCAGTTTTTATTATATAGATAATTATTTTATTCACTGACCCATTTTATTTGAAATAATGAGTTTTTATCATTATAATAGTACTATTATATCTGATGCCGAATTATGTTCAATATAAGGAATATCATTTTGCTTTGACGTTTGTATCTCTGGGTTTATATTACAGTAAATATTAAATAAACTGATCTCCCATTGCTTACTTTTTGTAGGTAATCAAGTACTATAGGTCAAAACCTTGTGTAAAATACTATACTGAAAAATTCAAAACAACCATCAATACCTGAAAATTACACCTGTTAATTGAAATTGATTGGATGTTATGCATAAGTAATATTTGACAGAAACATTATAATCAATCATTACATGCCAACCGTGTTTTACCTGTTAAGGATAATGAGGAACATTCTTCTGATATAAGGTTTGTTATTAAAATTTAATCAAAATCAGGCAAAAATCTCTATTATCACTGGATACCATAAGCATTCCAGAATATGTTGTAAATGTAGAATACTTATGTAGTATATTTATTTTTAAAAAATGGAGTATGTGAAAATTACCGTATTTGGACTTAAATACAACTCTGCAGTATTAAAAGAAGCACTTTTCTGAATTATAATAAAATTATGCTTTCATCAACTCGTTATCACTTCTAAATCTTGCTGCTTTCTCTTTGTTTATTTTTTTTTTTTCCTTTTTTGCAATGGATAAATTCCTATAGAAATTTTTCTATATCAATATACTTTAAATATTCTCTACCTACAGTGACAATTGGAATCATTCATTTTACACTATCAGGATTAAACTTTCAAAATTTCTGTAGTTATTGATGAGAACGTGTGATTCTGTCCCTATTGATTTACATTTTCTATGCAAAATTATAATGGTAAAATTTTGTGAATATGAATAATTCTATGTATTGTGATGTTCATCCTTGACATATGTGCATTGATTAAAATGATAGGGGCCTCGGTGGCCGAGTGGTCTAGGTAGTTCATCATGACTACTACTGATCACTAGCCTGTCAACGCTGGGGTTGTGAGTTCGAATCTCACCTGTGGCGGGGTGTGTTCGACTCCAATCTTAATTGACAAGGATTGCCAATTTTCCTACTGAAGGTCGGTGGTTCTCTCCGGGTACTCCGGCTTCCTCCACCAATAAAAACTGGCCCCCGCGAAATGGCCAAAATGTGCTGAAAACGGCGTTAAACCCCAACTAAATAAATAAATAAATTAAAAGGATAACATAATTTTCTCAGTTTACTATTTTTTTGCAAAGAAAAATCCTTGACATACAAACCATATATTTATACTTTGTTCACTGTCTGTTGAAGGAATTAAATGATACTTGATGATATTGTTGACCACCACCTATGGCATGGAATCAGGGTCAAAAATACTTATTTACGTATATACATTCTGTATGTACCGATTCAATTTTCATATATACATAATTATTTCTGTATATACGAAATTAGATTTCTGTGTATACGTTAATTGTAATTGTATATATTGTTAATTGTATATATGTAATTATTTATGTATATACATAAGTACTTCTGTATATACGGAATTCGATTTTCGTATATACATAATTATTTCTGCATATACGAAATTCGATTAACGTATACATAGAAATCGAATTCCGTATATACAGAAATAATTATGTATATACGTAAATAGATATTTTTGACCCTGATTCCATGCCATTACCACCAGAGGTTGTGTCATGAAAAAGGTTTGTCTACTAGCAAGGTCAAGGTCTACTTAGTTTAACTTTATATATCCTGTATCCAAATAAAGAAGTCATGTATGGCTCAGAACTTTTAAATGCCTTGAAGAAATTAAATGATAATCGATATTATTGATCACCACCAGAGTTTGTGTCATGAAAATGGTACAATTATCTGCTGCAAGTTTAAGGTCAAAACCTGGTTTACCTTTACATACCCCATATCCAAATAAACAAGCTATACCCGACTCAAAACTTTTTAATGCCTTGAAACAATTAGCTGATGCTTCGAGGGTATGTTGTCCTCCACCAGAGAGTGTGTTATGAAAAAGGTTTGATCATTTACCTCGAAGATCAAGGTCGAAAACTTTGTTCAACTTTACCTCCAAGATCAAGATCGAAAACTTTGTTCAACCTTACCTCCAAGAGCAAGATGGAAAACTTTGTTCAACTTTACCTCCAAGATCAAGATCGAAAGCTTTGTTCAACCTTACCTTCAAGATCAAGATCGAAAACTTTATTCAACTTTACCTCAAAGATCAAGATCGAAAACTGTGTTCAACCTTACATACCATATATCCAAATAAACAAAGTCATACGAAATTATGTCTGGCTCATGACTTGTTAATTCCTTGAAGGAATTAAATATTTGATCATTTTGTTGACCTCCACCAGTGGGTGTGTCAAAATTAGGTTTGATCATATACCTATAATGTCAAGGTCAAAAGTTTTGTTTAACTTTACACACCCCATATCCAAATAAACAATGTTATACAAAGTCCTGTCTTACAAATGCCTTGAAGGAATCGATATATAATTTTAATATTGTTGCCTAACAAAAGATGGTATAGTATAGTTTTCTTACTCCATGACATAAGAACAAAAGAATTGCAACTTGCAAGAAAACTGTTCAGCATATGAATGATTGTTGTTGTAATACCTTGCATGATAATATGAATTTGAAGGGAAGTGGGGTATTGCTCACAATAATTCTAGTTGTATTATGCCAAAAACTTTATTTGTAATATTTATAACATGATGCTGTAAACATAACAAGATAACATGCATTTGTCATACTTCATTACAGAATAAAATAACAATCCTGAAAGCTCCTAGTCATTTCCCAGTTTCTGAATTATATGGAAAGTAATGATTGGTATTAGTAGCATATAAATCAGATATAACCCATTTTGGCTAATGTCCTCAGTAGTATATCTAATAGTTACAGGTACATCTGCACTTATATCCTTTGGTCACATGTATGCATTTGATTGATCATTATATCTCTATTGATACTTAGTCTTTCTTGAATTTTATTTATACAGATTTTTTTTATAAATTATGATATGATTTAACATTAGATAATGATAATGAGATGAGAAGAGCCTATTAGTACTGATGTTCAGTTGAGTTTATTCTTTTAGGAATTCACAATAATGTCAGTTGAGAAAATTCTCAAACAATTCAACTTGAAGATTTTAAATCAAAATATAAAATTAGAAAAAGGTGTTATGACTATTTGTAGGAATCAAGTTTGTAAGAGAAATATGGACTCTTAAAGATCCCATAATCATGCTTTATTTCTCACGGTTTCAGTAATTGTCATATCACAACAAAACATCTAAGACTTGACTCTAACATTTCATCAATGTCACAAAGCTTGACCTCGTGTTATCAACTTGTACTAAAACAAGGTCACTTCGAGTCAAGCCAAGTACACAGGAAACAATGTTTTCTGGCATAAAAACAACCAAATAAAAACAATGAATTAATAATCTTGTTTTCTCTGTACAAATATTATTAACTATTAGTCCTTAAAAGCAATATGACATATTTTAGCTCATTGACTGCACTCACTTGCCAAAAATGCTTTAGATTTAGGCTTGCAATATCATATAAATGCAAAATCAGATAATATATTCTTATCAGTTGAAATAAATATTGTGTGTTTTGTCAACCATTTTGTTAGCCAGATTGTATAAATAGTTCTCCAGATTCAGTGTCTTCCGAAGAGGTCATGCCAATTATTATTTTGTCAACCAGATTGTGAAGGTAGTTCTCCCAAATCCATGTTTACAAAGGATGTCATGATGGTTATGATTTTGATTATTATGTTGTCATTCAGTTGCAAAAGTAATTCTCCAAATTCAGTGTGTTGTCTACAAGATTGTACAATTAGTTCTCCAAATTCAGTGTGTTGTCTACCAGATTGTACAAGTAGTTCTCCAAATTCAGTGTGTTGTCTACCAGATTGTACAAGTAGTTCTCCAAATTCAGTGTGTTGTCTACAAGATTGTACAATTAGTTCTCCAAATCCAGTGTGTTGTCTACCAGATTGTACAATTAGTTCTCCAAATTCAGTGTGTTGTCTACAAGATTGTACAAGTAGTTCTCCAAATTCAGTGTGTTGTCTACCAGATTGTACAATTAGTTCTCCAAATTCAGTGTGTTGTCTACAAGATTGTACAAGTAGTTCTCCCAAATTTAGTGTGTTGTCAGCCAGATTGTACAAGTAGTTCTAAATTCAGTGTGTGGTCAACCAGCTTGTACAAGTACTTCTCCCAAATTCAGTGTGTGGTTAACCATATTGTACAATTAGTTCTCCTAAATTCAGTGTATGGTTAACCATATTGTACAATTAGTTCTCCTCAATTCAGTGTGTTGTTAAACAGATTGTACAAGTAGTTCATCAAATCAGTGTCTGCCTAGGATGTGTTTTAAAGTTATAATTTTGATTATTGTATGTTTTACAGGAATTTGTCAACTGATTGTACAAGTAGTTCTCCCAAATTCAGTGTGTTGTCAACCAGACAGCACAAGTTGTTCTCCCAAATCTGTGTTTGCCGTGGTGGTCCTGACAGTTATAATTTTGATTTTTATATGTTTTACAGGACGTTGTCAACCATTTTGTACAAGTAGTTCTCCAAATTCAGTGTGTTGTCTACCAGATTGTACAAGTAGTTTTCCAAATTCAGTGTGTTGTCTACCAGATTGTACAAGTAGTTCTCCAAATTCAGTGTGTTGTCTACAAGATTGTACAAGTAGTTCTCCCAAATTCACTGTGAGGTTAACCAGCTTGTACATGTACTTCTCCAAAATTCAGTGTGAGGTCAACCAGATTGTACAATTAGTTCTCCTAAATTCAGTGTGTTTTTTAACAGACTGTACAAGTAGTTCATCAAATCAGTGTCTGCCTAGGATGTGTTTTAAAATTATAATTTTGATTATTGTATGTTTTACAGGATTTTGTCAACCGGATTCTACAAGTAGTTCTCCCAAATTCAGTGTGTTTGCCATGGTGGTCCTGACAGTTATAATTTTGATTTTTATATGTTTTACAGGATGTTGTCAACCAGATTGTACAAGTAGTTCTCCAAAATCAATGCCTGTTGAGGAGGTCATGCCTGTTATACAGTCTAACGTAGATTATATGGAGGAAGACAAACCACTGATTCCAGGAGTCACTGTTAGGGCTGCAACAGCAGACAAATTAGTACACCTCTGTGTAGAAAGTTTTTGTAAGTGTCAATTTTATTTGTCTCACATTTTAATTTTGTCTGAAAATCTTGATTTGCTTCTTTCATTAACATATGAAAGTCTGTGATTCTGTATAAAAAATCAGGTAGTATTTTATGTAAAATTCTAAATAAATAGAGCATTCTCAACCATTTTTAGGTCACCTGACCCGAAACCACTTGGCCAATTGGAAGCAAACTTGACAGAAATGGTTCATAGGTGGTCCTCTTTCAGAATTATGTCCGTTGACCCGGAATGTCAACAAAGATGGCCGCTACAGCTGAACTAAGTTTAACATAGGACCCTATGGGAAAATTCATTAAATAATCTTCTTGTCTGAAACAACTGAGCCAATTAGAACTAGACTTGACAGCAGTGGTCCTTAGATTGTCCTCTTTCAGAATTGTGTCAGATGACCTGGACTGTCAACCAAGAGGGCCTCCAAAGCCGAACATAGTTTAACATTGGACCCTATGGAAAATTCATTAAAAAATCTTCTTGTCTGAAATTATTGAGAGGTTTGAACCAAACTTAGCAGCAATAGTCCTTAGATGGTCCTCATTTAACCAAAACTATCAACCAAGATCACCACAGCCGAACTTTTAACCTCGTGGGAACTGGTCGCTATATGTAATAGGCAATGCACTATCAGGTGAGCGATACAGGCTGCTAGGAGCCTCTAGTTATGTAACCACTGGATATATGACCATGTAACTTTATATGTAGGGAAGTGTAATAAACTTTTTTGGCCAAAAGGAGAAGGTCACATGACCTTTATTTCATGTTTCATTGCTTTGATCAAAGTTTCAAGACCAAGTAGACTACAGTGAGATTTTAGATCTGAATAACATCTTTATAAAAATGTCTTCAGCTTGTATTTAGAAACACTTTTGTGAGTACAACAGCATAATTGCAACAATAAGTCAATCTGACCTATATTAGATTCTTAATTTAGTTTGTTTACAATGTTGAAGTGGCTTTGAGTAATAGAATCATTGAAACTTGTTTAGAATTATACTACTGAGTGAAGAGATATGATATATACATTACATACATTATATGTTAGGACAACTATTCAGGGCTCACCAAACTGGGCGATTAGGGCGATTAAGTCGCCTAATGCTCGCCAATGTCGCCCTGTCATCGGCTCCAGAGCGACAAATGAGTCGCCCTGTGTTTTTAAGTAAGGCGCCTCCGAACAACGTACGTAATCAGCTGCAACTGAAGGCCGTTATTTTCATTAAAAATCTCGAGCCGCCATTTTTTGTTTTCTTGGAGGAAGGGGAAAGAAACGACAAAAAGTAAGCTAGAAAATGAAATGGCGGCAATCGGAATTCTCGTGATTTTTCATTGGTCACGGTGTTTTTTACCGACCGTTTACAATATGTAGACCTTATTTAAAAATAAATTTAGCAGATTTTGACATATCTATGCACAAATGGAAATTTTGTCAATATATGTATTGAAAGGTGTTCAAGTAAGGTGAATGGGAAGATTTTAAGAGTATGTTTGAGAAAAAATAATAGTAAAGAGTATAGTAGATAAATAAACATTAAAAAATAAAATGGCAATAATAAATAAGTTGTGTCAAAAGGTACAAATATTTTTGCTCATATCTGTAACAGAAATTTTCTTCCAAGTTCGGAGCACCACTGCATAATTTCATTTTTTTATATTTTTTTTATTTCAAATTATATTCGTCAGTATTTTAAGGCAGCACATGATTTAAATTAAACTTTAACAATAGTACAATAGGCCTACCATGGTCAAAATCATGCAGCAATGTACGTTAAAAAAGTGGTGATGAGTCCTGGGACTGGGACTCATCAAAATCAGCTGGGACTCACCACTCTGAAAAATGATGAGTCTCAGGACTCATCATGAAAAAGTCTCAAAGGATATTGATTAAATGCACATGACACAAAATCTCACATTATGATTAAAATGGAAGGATATGGAGTAAATGTAGATAAAATCTCAAACAATACAGGATAAAACACAATAAAGGAATGTATAGTATACACTATAAGACACAAAATAACAGGCACAATGTATTTACTCAACAGGCGACAAATTGGGGGAAAAAACACAGTCTCTCTGGTAGACCTGGAAGTCTCCCTGTCATGCCCTGAAGTCTCCCTGTTGCTACCCTGAGGGAGACTCTGAGTCTCCCTGTTATTTTCAAGTGTGGTGAGCCCTGCTATTTGTATCACGTCTAGACAGTCGTATACAATAGTATCACTACAAGACGAGACACGTGCAGACGTGATACAAATAGTTGTATCAACACATAAATATATGTACTTGGTTTATCTAAAGTTTGAGTCATTTAAAACTGTAACACAGTGAAATTTCACTGATTTATTATTTGAACAAAAAGATTTTGGCAATTCAAATAGTCTTTTACGTCACTCCTATTGTTACGTCACATTGCGCTGATCAATGATAATTCATACACGTGTTCATTTAGTCACAGTCACTGTCCCTTTCGGAATAAACATGAATACATATGAAAGCTGTTATTGCAAGATTTGTTTTCCACTTACTTTATTTTTTCACAGTAAACTTTTTTTATATTAAATGTATCAATTGCCTTGAAAGTCATATTTGGGAGTTCTGTTATATTTAGCTATATCTTCAAAGGTATTTTCCCGCATTCCTTACATTGTGATGTCACGTAAGTAGTTCCGACAAAGTACAAGTTGTATCACACATATTTACAATACAAGGTTTTGTATCGCACAGGTAATTACGTATGGTTAAAATTGTGTATTTCTCAGTATTTCTAAGAAATACAAACTAAATTTTAGATAAAATCCTGATCTTTATAATAAAGTTCCAACTTTATAATCAAACACATCTCTGACAAGTTTATTATTTTATCTTACACTGAGTAATGTCCCTTGATATGATGCTAACCTGCTGAAAAGTTTTAATTTTGTACAATTTCAGCTAAGGATGGTGACCTTGTTGATGACACAGAATATCCAAATGTTATGTATTTGATGCACAAGTGGTTTATTACCTCAGAGGAGTTAGCTGAAACCTTTATTGATCTGTATCCTTGATATATATGTAGTAGGTTCAAAAGTCAGAAAATTTTTAATGTCATACTGAATATATGAAGGCAGATGTAGATGCAAATGTTTAAGATATAACTTATGATTATTGTAAAAATTGTAAAAATTGTAATAGTGAACAACAACATATTATTGAATTATTGTTAATTTAGTTGAATATTTTTACAGATAAATGAGAGAAAAGTTGTGCAAGTGAAGATATAACTAATAGTTTCACTAGTGATATTGTCAAGTAAACTTTATATTTCACTGCTATCTTTATGATAAACATATGATTGAATGAGTTGGAAATGGAACTTTTCAGTATATATTCCATGATTTTTATTGTATATTTTTTCATTACAAATAGTGAACAAGTATATGAAGATTTTAAATCATAGATAAAATAAAAGCAATATTAATATATATCTTTAAGAAGAGTATCTGAAAACAAAATGACTCATGAAGTTTGCTTACAGTAAATTTTATTGACTGTTCCTGTTTTTACATGCATTTAAGAAATTTTATGTTGATAACTAATTGAACAACACAGAGAAATTTTTCCCAAAGGAAATTAATATGTACTTTATTTAACTAAAGCATTGTCCATAATTCATAATGGAACTTTTGTCTCTTGAAATACATTTTTGTATTAACTGGCTTATGACTCTGTGTTTGTTTTAATATCATTTTACTTCACTGATTTTTTGGTGTGTTTTTTTTAACACAATGATTAGAGGGTAGGAGGTGGGGTATTTTATTTTGAGGTCATAGCTGACACACAGGGGTCATAATAAATTTTTTAAAAAGATCACTTATAGACAATATACATACATTGTCATTTAGTGTAAAGATTATCTATACAGACTTTAGAAAAGTGAGACTGGGAAGTATTTCCTTCTGTTTTGTTGCAAATACCAAATAAATTTTATGTATAAAGGTGATTTATGCATATTTCCAAATATATGTATTCATTATAGAATTTAAATTTTATAGTGAATGATTCAGTTTGTGTTGTTCGTTTTTTTTATTATTTTAAGTCTACAGGCACAAGTTTGTTGTTGTTGGTTAGGTCAGTTAATGGTTGCCTCAGATTAAGTCCTTGACATCATGTCTTTGTATTAGATAGCCTAAAGGCAAGTAATTAACTGTAAATTTATAAAAGCCATGTCTCACTGAAGCTTACCCCAAATCTTTACATTTTCATAGTACATGTATACTGAAGAGTTAGTGGTCAGAGTTATGTTTATCCTGCTCTTTTTGTACTAAATTTTACGTTTTTTTCCCACTGAGCATTACTGAACAATTGCAGTTAGAGTGATATATATTACCTAATCAAGAAATCAACCTTTGCTTTGAATATCCCATTTATACATTTAAAAAATGGTTTTTGTTTTATTTAATTTAACATAATAACATCAAATTGGAGCATGTATTATTCTAATATTTATTAATATACCATATGACACATCTAAATAGTATTTGGTTATGCTGCCTAAAGGTTATTGTTGTATATTAGAGTGAAATATTCGTTTTGGATGGCCCTTAACCATCTGCAGCTACCAAAATAGTAACGAGACTATAGAATGTACCAAGGATGTCTGTGATCATCTGCCATCTGATGCTGACTGTGAAATACAGATTTACAAGGCTAAAATCTGTTATGCTGTCAGGTAAAATAATGACAGACCATATTAAGTAAACAGAATGACACATGAACATTCATATTCAAAACACTAATTAATAATTAACATCTTATTTCAGAACTCAATACACCCAATAGATTCATGACTTTTTTATTTGTTTTTTAATTTTCCCCAGTGACCCCAAGTCCAAAAGAAAAAGAATGCCCATTTGTGGAAGTTATTTGGGAGCCATACATTAAATCCTTTGGAAGATAGATGTTCAAATACCCCTTAATACCAAGACAATGAATTCTGGCATTAATTTTTTCAGTTACGTCCAGCTGTCAAAATAAATGTAAAAAATTTGTCTTAGGACATTCGGTGTCCCCTAAAAGGTTAAATTCCTGTATGCTATGTTTAGTTGTGATACTGTTGAGTGGTTTGCAAAAGAGGTAGATGACTCTTATGTTACAAAAAATTATTTATTGTTATACACTGTATTGTTAAAATGATGGAAGCATTATAAGTATGATAAAAACTGAAATTTTCTAGATGTAATTTTTATTCCTATTAAGATAAGAATAAAGATAAAAGAATTTATCCAGTATCAAATTAAATGTATGCTGCATGAGAATTTTGCATAGACAAAACACTTCAGTCCTATAGGAAATATATAATATACATCTAACAGTTCAGTCTATCAGCAAGCTAGAAAATTTCATAATCTTGTTTAGTATTTCAGCTCAATAATTGATTTTTTGTGTGAAGTAAAAAGGCTGAGTCTTGTTTTGGTATTGACAATTCTAGATGGCTGTGTATCTGCGACAGATTAGAGTTGATTGACGTCAAAATGCTGTTGCGTTTTGTTAGATTGTTCAGGCATTTGCTTACAAAGAAAATAATATCAATAAAATTGAAGTATGCATCATCATAATATCAATATTTCATGTAAAATAGAAGAGGGTTGTATGAATTATCAGAAAAATAATAATACAAAGAATATTGACATTCATTAATACAAAGTCCTGTCAGCTAGGAAATATATTGACTTTTAACAAAAAAATCTTTGTTATTTCATCCTATTGTGATTTATTGTAACATTTATTTATCAGATCATTTCTATTTATTTCTTTTTAAAACCTGTTAAATATTATAACTGTCTGCTGATATGGAAGAAAAATTTCACCAGTGGGACAGTAATTCATCTCTATGCTTCTTACTTTGAATAAATGTAAAATGAAAGATTGAAAATTTTGAAAATATTAAATTTAATATTTTATTAGTCAGTTTATGAAAAATAGCCATAATGACTAAATGCTTTTTAGGCCATAGAATAAATATTTTTATTTTCCATTTTAATTTTGATAAAAAAAAATCTGTTGACATGGCTAATTTTTTTATTTTATTATTTTATAACAATCCAGTTTCTGACTCTTTTATGTATATTTTACTTTTTTGTCAGTGCACTTTATATAGAAGGAGAGACATTTTGGATAATACATACTTTAGTTATTACTCCATCAGACTTTGCCTGCTAAAACGTACAAATATGGCTTTGTTTTCTTCAGAAACAATGCAAAGAAAATAACTCCAATTGTATACAACATTTGTACAAATTTTTTGCCAAAGAAACCATTTTTTAACAATAAATGGTAAATATTCATTATATTTTTTGTCAGTAATTGACAAGTGTTTGTTATATATTTTTCAGTAATTGAAAATTGTTCATTAATACATATAAATGTATATTAAGTATGAGACTTGTCTTTTATGAAAATCTGAGAAAGTTTCATTTTAAATATTTGTACAATTTCTCCCTTACAGATACTGGATAAGTCATTTTCCTGTTCATTTTGACCTTGACAGTAGGTTGAAGACAGTTGTAAAGAAGTTAGGATCCCTTCTGTTGTCTGAAGGAAATACAAAATTTAAAGAACTCATTGACCTTTCTAAAGTGTAAGTATGCAAGTACCATGCCTGAAAGTTTTCTGGAATTAGCTGGATTTCCGGATTTTGACAAGTTTTATCCTGATATATTACTATAGAAATATTACATTTTTACCAGATTTACAGGTTTTGGCACCTCCTTTACTTTTACCAATGAAGTGGTGGTTCTTCCTTAGGAAATATATTTTCATTTAAGGTATCACTCCATTTAAAAATCATGCAGAAAAAAAAATTAGAGATTTTTTTTTTTACCTGCTGCAATTATTTTTAAAATTGCAGATTCTTATAGGTATAACCTTTTTTCCTGCTGAAAAAATATCTACTTAGAATTCTAGGTGTATAATGTATTGTTTTTAGCTGAAGATTGGCTTTAAAAACATTTTGGTTACCACTGAAACCAGAGTTAGTCTTTGTAATGGTGGCCAGAATGTTTTCATTAATTAAAATATTCACTATATGCTTCTCATTCATGTAGTTTTATAGATTATGCTTTCAGAAGCATACACAAAAGTTTTGTTTTAGCAATGGAATTTTTTAATTTCAGTCCTTCCTACGATTGGATGAGAAATATGTCAGTCAGAAGTTCTGCAATGCGCCATAACCGCAAAGTTTCTTTGGTGTTTAATCATTTGGAGCCAATGGAATTGGCAGAACATTTAACCTATCTGGAATATAAAGCTTTCAGACGGATAAATGTAAGTTAATTGTGTTAAAACTGGATCATATGCTTTCAACAGACAGAAATCTTCAGAATTTTTTTATTCCTGTCATAAATAAAGATTTTTGAGGATATTCAAGAATATTTCGAACCTAATTTCAAAATTACAGTAGTCGTGAAATACAATATGCTTGCCGAAGAAAGGGTATGGGCTACTCATAAAAATACCAGTAATTTTGGTCAGGCGTTAAGTCATTTTATTGTCGAGCCTGCGACTTGAGTCGCAGAAAGCTCGACATACGGATAGTGATCCGGCGGCCGTGGCGTTAACTAACTTCTTAAAAGCTTTATATTTTAGAAGGTGGAAGACCTGGATGCTTTATACTTTGTATATAGATGCCTTATGTTACGAAGTTTCCGTCCATCATATGTACATTGTCCTTGACCTCATTTTCATGGTTCAGTGACTACTTGAAAAAAAGATTTTTTGTAATGTTAATTTCTCTCTTACTATGAGTAATAGGATATATTTGGTATGTGCGTACCTTACAAGGTCTTCATCCCCGTCAGACAGTTTTCAATTGACCTCGACCTCATTTCAAGGATCAGTAAACAAGGTTAAGTTTTGGTGGTCAAGTCCATATCTCAGATACTATAAGCAATAGGTCTAGTATATTTTGTGTATGGAAGGATTGTAAGGTGTACATGTCCAACTGGCAGGTGTCATCTGACCTTGACCTCATTTTCATGGTTCAGTGGTTATAGTTAAGTTTTTGTGTTTTGGCCTGTTTTTCGAATACTGTATGCAATAGGTCTACTATATTTGGTGTATGGAAGGATTGTAAGGTGTACATGTCCAACTGGCAGGTGTCATCTGACCTTGACCTCATTTTCATGGTTAAGTGGTTATAGTTAAGTTTTTGTGTTTTGGCCTGTTTTTCGAATACTGTATGCAATATGTCTGATAGCATTTACTTTCATTAGAAATCTCATGACAGGTGAGACATTTTTGTGTGTCCACTCTTGTATTTCTTTGTGTTCATTTTTATACTACCACAAATATTTGCGGATGTATTATGGTATGAGCTTGTCGGTGTCGTTGTTGTAGGCATTGTCGTACGTTGTCATCCATAGACAGTTAGGTTTCCTTTCAATCATTTACTTTCGTTCTATTGGGAAATCTGGCCCTTCCCTTTTTTTTGATCATCATTAAGGGTTTTTTGATAATTTTGGTGTAACTTTTAAAATTTTATCTGATATAAAGATTTTTGTCGAGCCTGTGACTTTTGTCGCAGAAGCAAGACATAACAATCCTACATTCCGTCGTCAACATTTACATTCATTCTGTGGTTAAAGTTTTTAAAACATCAATAACTTTTTTAAAGTATTCTGTATTTTTACCAAGCTTGGACAGAAGCTTGTTCATGATCAAAAGATAGTATCCAGAGGAAAATATTGTAAAACTTTATTTTTCATTTTTCCCTATTTTACTTATACATGGGCTTAGTTTTTCTCCCATTTAACGTTACATACAGTCTGCAGTTAAAAGTTTTTAAGACATTAATTACTTTCTTAAACCATCCTGGATTTTTACCAAACTTGGACAGAAGCTTCTTCATGATCAATAAATAACATATGGATAAAAATTATGTACATTCAACTATTACACTGGAAACATAGACAACAGAGAAAACAGGCAAGACACTGACACAAAAAAGGGACACACTTTAATTTTCGAAACTTTTTTATTTCTTATCCAATTTTGATGATTTTTGTTTAAATGGTTCATCATAAGAAATGTAATAAAAGTTACTCCATGCATTTTTGTGTTACTTTTGTCATTGCAAAGATAAAAGGGATTACAAGGGGAAAAATTATCAATTTTGCAGGACATCTAAAAATTTTATATATCATCTGATTTTATTGGGGATAATTATCTTGATGAGTGCTTATTTCAGTAGTTAGTTAACAGATTTGTTCTATCTTTTTATGGTTTTTGAGATATAAGGGGTTAAAAGGGCCAAAAAAGTAATGTGGCTGGATATTGAAATTTTTGGGGGTTTTTCATCTTTTTTTTATGGTAGGTCAAATATTTCTTTGTAATGTATATCCAAAACTTTATTGAGTCTAGCATAATAGTGTGTTTACACTTACTTATATTGTTTAGATGTCGATATGTTGCGGTCGTATCATGCTGCGCTTAGTGAAGCCCTTTATTGAAATACAGTATTTATTTCACATATTTTGTGGTTTCAATAGTTTTTAATTTGGGGACATTATACAGTGTGTATACATGCTCTGTGTTGAAGGAACCTCTTTTTGCATAGTTTTCATATTTGGTTTCAGGGCTGTTCTCATCAATATTTACAATGTGTCTTCTTCAATTTCCTATAAATAAATTGTAAAAATTTAGGATGTCTGGAGAAACATTTACATAACAATTAATAATTTTACATATAAGTTGTTAATAAAGTTGTATAAATTGTAACATTTTTAGTTGATGGAAACTTGAAAAAAAGCAAAACTCAGTGCTTAAGATCTGAGATATATCCTATTGACTTTTATACATCATAGTTCAGATGATCTATTAAAAATTCTCATAGTAAAATGTTACTTAATAATACACATGTGATTTGACGTCAGAAATCTTACATTTGACATTTAAATTCCAACCTGAAATTAACATTGTTATGCCGTTGTTCTTGAATCAGATGTATATATATGTTAGTTTGATGGTGTATCTGGTGTATATAAATATTTGACCATTTCAGGGTTGTTTGATCTTTATATAAGGATTCGTGGATTAAATTATAAACTGAAGATAAAGTTTATAATGGTCAATATTTTATCTATTGCATCCCCAAATAGCAATGGCCTTAAATGTTTAAAATAATCAATAGAGTTTATTAAATGTATATGATATGAGGATTTGTTGTTTTTATTCATCCTACATTATTTTTACAATTAATACTTTGCTCAGTTATGACTACTGGTATCTGAAAATAATTTTCCAAATGAAAAAGTCCATGTCACGATCATTCTTACTTGAATTGATGCAACACCATGCCTGACTCAGTCTTCTTTTAAAGTCCCATCATGATTATTTCTATTTTTTGCCATGTGTTCAGAATTTGGTAATGAGTTAGGCAACGTATGGCATCAGCTCCATATAGTAATGTAGAAAAATCTGTTTTGATTGCAGACGGACAACTACTTAATGAAACTTCAGTTACCAGGGTACTAATTCTACCTATACCTCTTCATGTTGTCTCTGAAGTTCTATTACTCTATTTTATTGAACTGATCAGATGGAGTTAACCTTTTCATTTACATAAGGCCATTCTGTTTTATTTTATGTATGACAAGTCCCGTTACAAACAATATTGAACTGAATTCAGTAGCATTAGTTTGGTTAAAAGGGCTTATGGAAGCTCCGTCCAATCAGGTGAAAAAAATCGAGTAATACTGACTATGTATTGCATTGAAAATCTCTAAAGTGGGTTATCTTCCCAATATTGCTCTTGCAGTTCAAGTTATGAAAAACCATGACTGCTAAAATTAATGTTTTCTTGCAAACAGGGACAAAGATGCCTTCATACTTGACAAGAACATACTTCAGTCATTTGTAATTATAAATTCATCCAAACTGGTACTTGAATATAAGGGATATCAGTATACAGAAGCAATTTTTGGCATCAAGATCCCTAAAAAACACCATTTTTCCACAACAAGGCCTCTACCTATAGTCACATGAAATGCCCTTAATCAAATGAATTGATTTTTACTTTTTTGTGTTACAGTGTGCTTTCTTAATGAATTAATCAAAATGTGTTCTTTTTGGTATATACGGAGAATTAGCAGAGCCATACAACTGAGGTAGGGGTCAAAGCCATAATATGATAGCCCCCTCATGGCAAAGATTACTAGAAAAATAGAGATAAAAAGAACTTTTACTTTATTTTCCAGTTTACAGATTTTAAAAACTATGCAGTAACAGCATCTTTAAAGGACAATGCCAAATTAGAACGGTCCATTGCTTTGTTTAATGGTTTATCTCAGTGGATTCAGTGTATGGTCCTTAGTAAAACCACACCACAGCAACGAGCTGATGTGATTGTCAAGTTTGTCAATGTGGCGAAGGTATGGCTTAGTTAGTAATTTTAAAATATTTGAGATTTTTTTTTATAATTGTAAACTGTTTATACAATCAACATGCAGTATTTATTCTTTTATTTGGATTGAAATTGCTGGTCAAAAGTTAGCAGTATCATTAATATTTTGTTGCAGGAAGATAGGAAACCATGATATTACATGTATTACTATATACCATGAAATCATAAAATGTAACCAGATATCTAGAATTTATCATACATTATAGCAGTATAGTAAGATCAAAATCCAGAGAGACCTTCTCCTTCCCTTTTTTTTGTTGAATTATTGAAAAAGCTTTTTGCATTGACCATGTTTTGTGTAATACATTAGTTTTGGTATGAAAAATTTCAATGAGTTGAACTATAGTGACCTTTATAGGTTCAAGGTCATAAAGGAATTTTGAACAGCTGTCAACCAAATAATGATTAATGTCAAATCCATGTAAATAATGACCAGTAACTACTAGTAGATGACCTGACCTATTTTATGGAAAAGTACTGTCTGATGGGTTTGTCATTCTATAAAAAGTCATGTGAAATTTGAACTGGTAACATATGTTTATATCTTCAATTCATTGGTAGTTTTAAAGCAACTCATAAAAGACAGATGTTAATTGTTTGTATTTCTCAAATACAAAGAGATCAACACTGTTTATCATTGAAAGTCTTTGAAACATGATGGTGTAACCACACTTAGCTTAGTTTTATGAAAGAAAAGTTCTTTTGAAATATTCAATACTAATGTCAAGGTATTAGATTAGTCATGTTTTGTTTACAGAGAAAATACTAATTATGTCCAATAATAAGTTCATATCATCAGAACCATAAGTATAAAGTGTTATTATATATAGCAATGTAATATTTCTTGAATAACATAACCAAAAGTTAGTATGTGAGATTCCACATTATCACAAATTAGTGCAATATTGGTTAAAAAAGAGTGATGCTGAATGTTAAATGAACTTCCAAGTTTGTATAATTTAACATTCAGCTTGAGACAATTTTTATGCATTAAACTACCTATTTTATTGCATGAATATTGGTGCATTTGTTTTCCAAAGCAGGTATTTTTTGCACAACTGATAAATGGAGGATAAACATCAATAATAGTTCTTATGACCCTCTTACGGGATAAAGAAAAGGTTTTATATTTTAAATTCTAAAGTATGAGCTTATACCTGCCCCAAATATGATGAAACCTAAATAAAATATAAAATTGTACACAATCTGAAATAATAAGTTGTTATGAGTATAGTAATCTATTGGAAATAACAGATTTTTTGGAATATACATATTGAAATTCAGATTTTTAAAGTGCAAATTCATCCCTTAACTAAGAAGTCAAATTAGGACAAGCTTTACTTTGAGATTCTTTTTATATTTATAAATGTGACATTTTTTGTGTCAGTAGGTCAATCAATAAAAACAGGGACATCTTGTGTTGATCAAAAATCAATTCTCACACATAGCTCTCTTCTTATAATATAATTGCATTCTAGAACATGTCATTCAATATTTTCTCAGTGAGGTAGTTAAACTAAAAATTCAATAAATTTAAGCTTATGTTATTTTCTAAGGCACTGTGTTTTTTATATTTAGATTTAGGTTGTTTATTTTCTTCAACTATTTTTATGGGCATTAAAATTCATCAATAAATTTTACAGACACTGTAGGTATTAAAATGAAAACAAAGTGTTACACAATATGTTTTGCAGAAGTACCTACTATAAAAGGTGAGGAAGGGTGTTGATGGAGCTGATAATATGTGTAGTTACTGGTTATACAGTAACCAGGAAGTTTGAGCTTGATTTGCACTTAAATAACTATCCATAAATGAATTTATTGAGTGGTAAAAAGTGGGGGAGGGTGATAATTTAAATGTAATGCCCAGTACATATTTGATTATGTAAAGCCATAGATATTGATTTGGTATTATAAAATGTCATTGTATGGTGTCTACTCGAACAATTAAAATGAGGATTTTACTGCTTACTCTGGCGTATATAATATCTCTGACCTTTAGACAAATATTGCATTATGGGTCTAATTACAATACTCAGTATTGGGCTACAAAGATCCTCATTAATTTTACAATTAGATAAATATTTTTGGTATTAGACATTAAAGTCTAGGTGAAAAAAGTAGTGCCATGTAATGTAAATTCAGAATAAATGTCATATTATTATTATGACAAAAAAACAGGATCACGATTTTGCTGGAAATATATTGTTACAAATGGTCCTGGAATTATATTAATTAGTATGCTATTACATTGTATTACTGATTGTCAGAGATTAATATAATAGTTAACACATGGATATTGTCAGAGATTAATACAATAACACATTAATTTCTGAATTCAGAGAAAAGAAAAGTTACATTGTATTGAATACAAAATGGATGTCAGTTTTTTCCTAAGTTGTATCTTCTGTACTTTAAAGTGTACATAATGATATCTAATTATCAAATGCATCTTCAGATGACTTTTAAAGATATAAATTTTACCAATATTGTAATACTAAGGCAATAAGATAGAATGAAAAGTCTATAAGATTACAATCCACAATAAGATAAAAGGAAAAGTCTATAAGATTACAATCCACAGTAAGATAAAAGGAAAAGTCCATAAAATTACAATCCACCATAAGATAAAAGGAATAGTCCATAAGATTACAATCCACAATAAGATAAAAGGAAAAGTCCATAAAATTACAATCCACAATAAGATAAAAGGAAAAGTCCATAAAATTACAATCCACCATAAGATAAAAGGAATAGTCCATAAGATTACAATAGACAAGACAAGGCAAGAACTGTTACATAAATAGAAATGGCATACTGGAGAGAATTAAAAAAAGACACCACGAAAAATAAGACATAAGTAGTGTGAACTATTACGAAAAACTTGATATAATATCAGGTGTTCAGGAATGGGAAGTATTTTCTGCTCCGTTATTGAAACTTAGTCAGTCACTAAAGTCATGATGTCCATAAAATGTTTAAAATGATGATAGTAAGAAAGACTGAACATAACCTTGTCATAGAAATAAATTTCTGTAATAGGAATTTCATACTGTCAGAAAAATCACAGTATATACGACATACATGACATCATCAGATGGAGATACTTTTATGATACCACTGGGAAGGGGATATTCACATTTGGAAGGATAAAATTACTCAAATACCTTTAGTTCTCAGTTAACAATGCCTTAGATCTTAGAGGGTCTTTGATTCTAAAATAAAAGTTTTGACATTGTTGTGGATTGAAAGATGTTTATAAAACATTTTCTATTTCAGAAACTTCGAATTCTACAAAATTTTAACACATTGATGTCAGTTGTTGGAGGTCTTACACATAGTGCTCTAGCAAGACTGTCCAAGACTAATGCTTGTATACCTAGTGAAACACAGAAGGTAAAATTATGTTACATATCAGATCTACATTGTATATTTTGTGTTATTCAAGTTTTACCTAGGGTTTAAAATACATGTATCACATTTCATGGCTGATAAGGTTATATTCCATGTCACAGAATCGAAGGGATTATAATTATTAACAAGAATTGGGGACATTATATACCCTTACCAGATACAATTATGTAATTGCAAATAGCATTGTTACTGAAACAAAATAAAATAAATGCTTATAATTGCATAATATAATGTAGACAAACTGTGACAGATGCTGTTCAATATGCAATCATTCCATATTAAGATAAATGAATTTAAAATATGTTTTAACTAAACCACTTATTTTCTTTTCATTCAATCTTAAAGACATCCATTAACCCCTGGAAGGTTATGGAACTCTATACGGCAAACATTTTTGGTAAAACAACATTTTGTCTACATTGTATGTTTATTTGTCAGTAAAATAACTTGAGTTTGCAAGAAAAAACTGAAGTTACCAAAGTTAAAGTGGAAACAATTTTTATTTCAGTCACTTATGGAATTCACAGAACTATTGTCGTCCAGTAATAATTTCAGTAACTACAGAAAAGTGTTTAACCAGTGTACAAATTTTAAGATTCCTATATTGTAAGTATTTAACCAGTTTACAAATGTTAAGATTGAAAAATATTCTTGTCCAATGACCCTGACTGTCTACAAACATGGCCACTACAGCCAAACTTAGCTTATCATAGGACCCTATGGGAAAATTCCTTTAAAAATCTCTTTGTCCGAAACCACTTGGCCAAGATTTTCTACCAAGATGGCTGCTACAGCCAAACAGAGTTCAACATAGGGCCCTATGGGAAAACTAATTTAAAAATCTTCTTGTCTTAAATCAGTTGGCCAGATGAAAACAAAATAGGCGGCAATTGTACTTAGATGGTCCTCTTTCGGAAATATGCTTGATGAACCTCACTGTCGACCAAGATGTGCCACAACCAAACTTTTTTTAGTTTAACATAGGAACCTAAAAATATTTTGACTGAAACCACCTGGCCAACTAGAACCAAACTTGGCAGCAATGATCCTTAAATATTTATATACGATGACCCGGATTGCCAACCAAGATGGCTGGCACAATCAAACTTAGTTTAACTTAGGACAATTCTTTGAAGGTCTTCTCCTGTGAAACCACTGCTTCAATTGAGACTTAACTGTGGTTTGAGTTCTGCTGAAGGTGAGCAAAGTAAATCCAGGTGATACAGGTTCCTGAGAGCCTCTAGTAATTATTATTTATACCCCTGCTCCAAAGTTTTACCCTTGTGGTTCTGTCCGTCTGTCCATCGTACTGTGCGTGCATCTGTCTGTCTGTTCGTCACTCTTTCCTATGCAACTACTCATCCCAGCTGCTTGATATTTACGCAATATTGTGGGATACGTTTTCAGATCAAGGCGACGTCAACTTCCTGTTTGACGAACTCGTTTATTTTTCTACCTTATGGTTTTGAATAAAAATCTTTTCGTCACACTTTACTCTGCAGCTACTCATCATAGCCGCTTGATATTTTGTCACAATCTTTCTATAGGTACACCATATTGTGGACCAAGGCGATATCAACTTCCTATCTCACAACTTCATTTATTGTGTCGCCTGCCTCACTTTCCGTCGTCTTGCATTGTTGTCGTTGTTGGCTTCACTAAATAATTTCTGTCACATTTTTCTCAGGAACTTACTGATATTTGGCACAAAGCATCAGTATGGAGTACTGTATTGTGTAAGACAGTTTGAAATCTGCCCCATGTCTACTTCCTGTTTGATGGAACTTAGAATATTTTTTAATTTCAGATAGATTCACCCACAAATTGCATTCCTTGATAATATCTCACCCAACTAATTCATCATGTCAGAATGATTGTAATTCTCGTAAACTTCAATAGTTAAAACTACCTATTTCACAAAATTAAGAATTATATACTTTTTCATCATGATGATGCTTTTAATGATGAAGTAATTTTTAAAAAGAAAACAAGTACACAGGTGACACATGTCTTCCCTGGAAGACTTACCACTAAGTTTTTCAACCTTATGGTTTTTAATACAAAATTTTGTCACACTTTTCTTTGCAACTACTCATCACTGCTGCTTGATATATTGTCACAAGCCTTCTATAGGTACACCATATCATGCGATACGTTTTGAGACCAAGGCAACATCAACTTCCTGTTCAACGACTTCGTTTATTTTTCGACTTTATCGAAAAGTGGGGGTATCACTAGTGAGCAATGGCTCAAAGTACATCTTGTTTCTACTATTTTCACATTTCTGTCAAAAACATTAAGCACCATATAAAAATAAATAACTTAATGAACTAGTGTGTATATGAATGATAAATCGCTTATTTGCGCTTCTAAACTTGGGAAATATCTCAGTGTTTCTTGCAAATAAAATATTCAAATTGTTCTCATTTACGTTATACTTATTAGAAATATTCAAATCTCTCGTTAGCAGCTGTTTGTTTCTTTAGATCAGCATTTTCAACAACAGACGATTTTTGAGTCAATCTCATTTCTGTCATTTTAAATTTTGTAAACAGACAAAGATTTAATAAGATACAAATCTAATTCGGGATGTTTAGGTATTGTTCCATGCTAGCGTGCAAATACTGAACTATACTGCACGATCACTTTCCATTGAGATCAAATGGGAAATATTTATTACTTTATCATGATATGGAATATTGATCCTGTCTTATGACCAAAGGTAATTTTATTGCATCAAGATCTGCTATATATGCCAGAGGTAACAACATAGGTATCGTGATATGACACACATGGAATATTTTTAATCCAAATAACACATGAATGGGATGAAGCATAATTTCTGCTATTCTTTTCTATTTTGATTTTTTCAAATTTGAACACTTGCATATTGAAATATGTAATCAACAGATCATATTCCACACCTGGTATCATTTTTCGACCCATATCTGATCTTTGGATAAAGACCTTGGTCTTAAATGGGAGTCTCAAGATGATACATACTACTATGTAATAATCTATAAGTAAAGAATGTTCCATGACATGTGTTTCATTTTATTGAATTAAAGGAATATTGTTACCCAGTGAAATTTTCTGGTATTTATTATCATTTATATAATATCATTAATTAGAATCAAATCAATTGGTTTTAATCTTAAGTATTTTCTTTAATCAACCTGTTTATAAAAACATCATAAAAAAATTCAGGGGAAAAAAGCAGATTTGTTTATTTAGACTGATTTAATTGACAGCATTAGAAATAACCTATCTTACTATTACAGAGGAGTACATCTAAAGGATCTTATACTGCTTCATACAGCTGTTCCAGATAAAATTGAGGGAAAATTAATCAACTTTAGAAAAATGGCTCAGTTATCCCAAACATTACGGGAGCTGACAAAGTTACAGAACCAAGATAGTATACCTGTATGTGCCAACATGGATCTTGTTAATACATTACGAGTAAGTAGGAAATAAATGATATACATAATTCATATTCAAGCAAAAATGCAGTCCTTTTCAACCTCAGACTTTGACACAGGTTATAAAAGAGAGAATTGATATTAGGGACCCTATTGTTTTCACTGCATCATCTGTCTGTCCCTCTGTCCATCAATAAAACAGATTTCAATTAGATTTATATGGAAGGTGTATATGGGCAATATTTGATCAAGTTAAAAAACAAGCACTATCTGTTAATCTTTGTGGGAGTTACTACCCTTGACTTAGTTTTTCACTATCAACTTCTTGTTAGCACTCTCAATTCTACATTTCTCAAAACTGATTTCAACCAAATTTACATGGAAGGTGTATATGGGCAATACCTTGATCAAGTTCAAAAACGATAGCTATAGAATCATTTCAGTGGGAGAAACTTCCCTATCAACTTTTTGTTAGTGATCTAGATTCTACATTTTTATGCCCCGGAACTTCATCAGTGGATGTGCCTTGGACACAAATAGTGAGTACTGAGCATTTATACATGATAACCTACATTTTAGGCAGGGCATCCGTGTATTACAGAGACAATTTCTAGTTTCCCATATTGTCCATGTGTTGGACACGGTCATTTTGGCATCCCATGCTTTTTAAGGGATCTTGTATGTGAAATATTAAACTCCTATAGCTTTGAATTATATACATTAATGAAGCATTGTATATTGATTGAGCATGTACATATACAATTATTATTTTGGGTATTGACATTTGTCAGCCATGTGCTAGTATTCAGACCTAACACTGTCCTTTTTTATGCCCTGCCCACGAATGTGGATGGGGCATATAGAGTTACCCTTGTCTGAACGTATATATGTCCATATGTCCGACCGATCTATGTGGTTAAGTTTTGCGTTTAGGTTCATTTCTTTGGAACAAAGTATAGTGTATCAATGAAACTTCATCAGTGGATGTGCCTTGGGTAGTACCGGGCAGTCATACAATAATTGGGTCATTATGAACTACATTTTATGATTGAGCGACTCTGGTTAAGTTTTGCATTTAGGTTCATTTCTTTGGAACTAAGCATAGTGTATCAACATTATATCATCAGTGGATGTGCCTTGTAGTGAGTAGTGAGCATTCATACATGATGACCTACATTTAAGGCATGGCATCCGTGTATTACAGACACAATTTTTAGTTTTATCCATTTTAACCAAGTTTATATGGAACTTGTATATTGACAATGACCTATCAGTCGCTTGAAATATTTTTCTGTTCTTCTCAGCAATATATATGCAGTGGGGCCCTTTGTGATGATCACATCACAGTATTCTAGTATTATGTCATTATGGAAGTAGTTGGCAGTAGATTGTTTTGAAACTGTAAACAGATTTTATACTTTAATGTAGACTATGTGACTTATTAGTTTAGAAATTCAATACAGAATCCCATGTATGCTTTTTAGCTCACCTGGCTATTGCCAGGGTGAGCTTTTGCCATCACTTGGCGTCCGTCGTCCGTCCGTCTGTCTGTTGTTAGCTTTTCATTCAAACATCTTCTCCTCAGAAACCATTTGGCCAATTCTAACCAAACTTTGCATGAGTGGTGTATGGAAGGTCCTCAACAAAGTTTCCTCATTAAGTTCTGATTGGTCAAGAAACGTGGCCACCAGAGGCAATTCTTGTTTCTGATTGGCTGATTTTCAAAAATCTTCTCCTCTGAAACTACAAGGCAAAATCTTATGATACTTTAGAGGAATGATGACTGGGAGGTCCTGTACAAAGGTTCCTCATTTTGTTCCGATCAGATGGCTAATGTGGCAGCTATAGTGGTACATAATTTTACATTGAACCCTATGGGAAATCATAATTTAATCTTCTAGTTTGAAGCTGCATGGCTTTTTTAAACCATTATTGGCAGAAATGATGTATGGGAGGTCCTTTAGCTGGTTAGGCTCCTTAGGAGGTTCTCTTTCAGAAATATGTCCAATGACCCGGACTGTTAACCAAGATGGCCCACACAGCCGAACTTGGTTTAACATAGGGCCCTATGGGAAAATTCATTGAAAAATCTTCTTGTCTTAAACTACTTGACCAATTGGAACCAGACTTGGCAGCAATGGTCCTTAGATTTTCCTCTTATAGAGGTGTGTCCAATGACCCGGACTGTCAACCAAGATGGCCGCCACAACCGAACTTAGTTTAACATAGGGCCCTATGAGAAAATTCATTGAAAAATCTTCTTGTCTTAAACCACTGGACCAATCGGAACCAGACTTGGCAGCAATGGTCCTTAGATGGTCCTCTTATAGAAGTGTGTCCGATGACCTGGAGTGTCAACCAAGATGGCCGCCACAACCGAACTTAGTTTAACATAGGGCCCTATAGGAAAATTCATTGAAAAATCTTCTTGTCTGAAACCCCTTTACATATTGGAGCCAGACTTGGCAGAATTGGTCTTAAAGAGGTCCTTTTTCAGAAATGTGTCTGATTTTTTGGACTGTGAACCAAGATGGCCACCACAGCAGACCTTAGTTTAACATAGAACCCTATGGGAAATTCACACAAAAATCTTCTCATCTGAAACCACTAAGCCAATTAGAATTAGACTTGGTAGCAATGGTCCTTAGATGGTCCTCTTTCAGAATTTTGTGCGATGACCCAGACTGTCAACCAAGATGGCTGCCAAACCCAAACTTAGTTTAACATTATGCCCTATGGAAAAATTCATTGAAAAATCTTCTCGTCTGAAACCACTTGTCATATTGGAGCCAGAATTGGCAGCATTGGTCTTTAAGAGGTCCTCTTTCAGAAATATGTCCGATCACCCAGATTGTCAACCAAGATGGCTGCCGCACCGAACTTAGTTAAATATTGGACCCTATAGGAAAATTCATTTAAAAATCTTCTTCTCTGAAACCACTTAGCCAGTTGGAACAAGACTTAGCAGAAATGGTCCTTAGATGGTTCTCTTTTAGAAATGTATCCTTTGACCTGGACTGTCAACCAAGATGACTGCCACAGCTGAAATTAGTTTAACATAGATTCCTATAGAAAAACCAGTCAAATTGACTGCAACACTTAAATATATAGGTCTGCTCAAGGTGAAAAGTTAAATCCAGGTGAGCGATACAGGCTCTTGAGAGCCTCTAGTTTAATAAATAAATATAAAATGATATGTGGTATGCATCACAGACACATTTAATTAATATATAGACTTTTTTTATCGATTGAATGTTATAAAACAAACAAATAAATAATAATACTATTTATGTTTTATTTTGACAGCTATCATTAGATTTACATTACACAGAAGATGAAATTTATGAGTTGTCATTAGCTAGAGAACCTCGTAATTCATTATCTTCAGTAAGTAACACATGTGTATTATTAATATGTTTGTTACAATATTTGTTTTCCACATTTATTTTAACATTGACAAATTTAGAATCAACAACTCTGACACATGATAAATTTAAATTTTATAAACTTTATATCAATAACTGGTTCTTGAATTCTCTGCCACCTGATCTTTTAATATTTATAGTCTATTACATATATAAAAAAACTCTGAGGTTATTTTGCATGTAGCTTAAATGAATATTTTATAATTTCTCAAACTGATTTCTATTTCATAATAACTTTGCTGTTTTTTTTTTTCAGCCTTCCACGCCAACTAAACCAGTTGTATTTGCAGACTGGTTGGCAGGAGTTAGTCCCCCTGATCCCAATACAATCAATAAGCATGTCTATGATATGGTTGAGGTATGTAATATTTCGTAGAGATTCTAATTAAATACTATATGGTTCATACATATATTACTTTTAGTGTCTTCAGATGTAACAATGGAGGTATGGATTTCTAAATAAGTACTATATTTGGGGTTTTCAATGATTTCTGTTTATCAAACTGAAAAACTGGCAATAAAAACACTTAAAAAATTATAGAATTTTTTTTGGATTTCTGACACATTACAACAGAATTTTGTTTTGAAATTTGGTATACTGAAATAAAATGTAATTCTGTAGCCAATAAATATCTGTTATATCCAATATTATAAGTAATAAATATAGATAAAAAACATATTTCTCCTATTCTGGACGTGTTTAATCGGTGGGATAAAACTACATGATATTTTTAACTGCTTCCCGGTGATTAAATTTCTACTTGGGAATTCCCACAGTTTTTTCTACAGTTAATGGAACGATAAACTAGAGAAGTCCCAAAATAAAATCTATGTAAACAAACTACATAGCAGCGACATTTTCTTGAGGTTTTTATCAAAAATCATAGGAGAAACAGATTCTCCTTCAATTTACTTGTGAGTTATGGAATTTGTCCACCCTCAATATTTAAATTTTAGATTTTAACATGCTCGCAACTGCTCGTGTGTTGAAAATAAAAAATTTAACTATCTCGGGTGGAGAAAATCCATAACTCACTCGTTCCTGAAGGAGAATCTATATATAATGTATTTGCATATTATTTTGATTCTTATTACCTACAGCTAAGTTAACATGAAAATATAAGTTTAATTCATCATTTTAGCAGTATTTACAATGTACTTTTTATAATACATGTAATTATGTCTGATTTTATAAAGCTATGAGGCCTAAATATATTTGCATGGAATTTTATTTTTACTTCAGGCTGTTTTTAAAAATTATGACCATGATAGAGACGGCTTTATATCACATGCAGAATTTGAAGCCATTGCAGGGAATTTTCCATTCATTGATTCATTTTGTGTATTAGATGCTGACCAGTAAGTAATGAGTTAATTCCAAGACATATCTTATAATCCTATAGAGCATGGAAAAGGGGTAGCCTTAGTAACAGATTTGTCTACTGGTGGGAAGTTTTGTCGTACTAACTGGTTGTGACATGTGTTTGATTCCAATCTTAATTGATGAGGAATGCTAGTTTTCCTGCTGTTTGTCAGTGATTCTCTGTGTATTCTGGTTCCTTCAACCAATTGAAATTAGCCGTCTTTGCAAGTTAAACTGAAAATGGCATAGAACACCAAATTAAGGATGTTCGCTGATACATGTATTGTTTTTGAATTTTTGTCAGATGTTCAGAATCATCTGGTTTTATCCATTTGAATGCCATACATTATTTTTCCCGCTAGCACCTTTTTTTCTTTTCATAAATCTTTTGCATGCAGAATAATAAGTCATTTGCAAAATTCTTATAAAATCCTTGTTATTATTTAATGATATTTTAGAAATATAACTTGTCAATGGTAAAGATATGTAAAATCAAGAGAGCATATTTTTCTTGCCAAATTTTCGAAAACGAGCACACGGACTTATCAATTTTTTTTCGCTCTTTTAGTTCCTTTATTAATACACTATCAATATGTACCAGTGTTATGAAAAGTTTGTTATTTTGAAACTGAGCAGTGAACATCCTTAACTTCAATATGACTAGTATCGAACCATTAGCTAGATTCAGTTAAAACAGAAAAAGTTATACATGTGCTTACTACCATTTGTTTACACACTTACATTAACATAAGTTTAAATACGTGGACCATTCACAATTGACTGAAGAATTTCAGAATTAAGTTATATTTTAACATTTCAGTATTGAAAACTAATTATATTGAGAACAGATATGTTAAATTTTTAAAAATATAATTGTAAATTTTTTTCTTTCAGAGATGGTAAAATTAGTAAAGCAGAAATGAAAACATATTTTTTTACAGCTAATTGTCATGCTCTTAGAAACAGCTTTAAACATGATTTCCATGAAACAACATATTTTAAACCAACATTCTGTATACATTGTACTGGTTTGGTAAGTTTTCTTTCACACAAAAATAAATCCAAAATTAACAGTAAGCATAGGGTATGAAAAATAACCAATGAAAATGAATACGGTCTCAATTTTCTAAGTTGTTAATTTGAAATGTACAGACGAACTTCGTTAGCTCAAACTCGGATTGCTCGAACACAGCAGTTGGGTCGAACTTGTATCAAAGTCCCATCATTTTTCATTATTTATCTATGTAAATAAAACTCCGGTTTCTAAGACTTCATTCGCTCAAACTCTCCAAATAATATTTTGGTCCCTACAATAATAAACTTAGAATTACAATGCGAGACTGGAACTTACCTGTAAAATCAATCACGCACCTGTCAAATAGTCCAAGCGTATGCATGATTCGGAGCGCAGGTGTGAAAACTGAACTTGGCCAATAAAAAGATAATCGTAAACGTGTATTGTCATAATTAGAGTAAATCGATGATTAGCTTTAATTGGATCTTTGATGAATCTCACTTGTATAAACAAGATGTTTAAAATTCATACTTCAAAACATCAAAAAATAAATGAGGAAAAAATTAAATGAACAGTTATCACATTTCACTTTGATGCATTGGCTTGAGATAAAAACTCGGACAAGTAAAACTTGTACAAATACAAAAGCTGTGAAATAATAATGAAAAATCATCCTTTGCTATAGAAGACCTTCTGATAAATTTTATCAATCAGTTTATGATTATGACAGACACTACCGTGCAACTTTTTCAGTGGTCGTCTGTTGTCGTTACTTAAAATCGATATTCAACACACCTTACATATACAGGTCAATTAATTTAGTCTTCAAATCAAAGAAAAGTCAATAAAAATAATGTTTATTAACATCAAAACATTCATAGGTACATACAAAGTACAAAATTTATGTATGACACACATTTCTATAGGTCATTACATTAACCGATTGTAAATACCACACTTCCGGTACAGATACCAACAGGTTTCAGGAAATGTGCGAACTGTGATAGCTCGAACTGTTTATCCTGGTCCCATCGAGTTCGACCCATCGAGGTTTAACTGTAGTTATATTGAGTCTGAAATTTTTTATTTAACTCTTACCAGTAAAAGATACATTAAACAATACATTACCTTTTTATATCACAGTTTTACATTAGTTTTTTATTGCTTCCTGCGAAATAAAAAAAAAATACTGTAAACTGGCAGTAAACATATCCAAAAGTCTATAATTAGGAGGTATAAACTTATATTTTTTTCCTTTTCAGTTTTAAATTTAGAATTATAAACATGCACATTATTATACATACTGGTAAATTATATTGATGAGAAACCAAAAAGACATCTTTTTATGCTAATTATATTTCTCTAGATATTATTACTGTCCAAATACTTGTATTTGTACTCCCAACAAAGAAAAATGGGAAATCATTTGCTTAAAAAAAAATCAATGCTTAAGAAGATTTTGGTAAAGTAAAGTTGACTAATTATCCAGTTAACATTTCGTCAATCAAATTACGGTATGATTTTTGTTTTCAGTTATGGGGACTTATCAAACAAGGTTGGAAATGTAAAGGTCAGTAATTTAGTAAAAATGATCCTTGTTTCTTTTTGTTTGTTAAATAATAAAGTTAAATACATTTGTATACACGTTTTGAAACAGAAAAAGATATGTATACATGTATATATTGAAACACTGGGGACATCTGGAAAATTTTGATTTAGATAATAAACACAGAAGAACTTGCTATTTTTCAAAATCAATGAATATCTCAGTTCTGTCACTGATGCTAGTAATTTTTTTTTAAAGATTTTGATTATCTTAACTATGTTAAATCTGGAACTGTTTTTTTTTTTTTTTTTTTTTTTGTCTGTAAGATGTTCAAGTAACCAAAAATCTTCTGTAATTATTTATTTACAGATTGTGGAATAAATGCACATAAACATTGTAAAGATTTGGTTGTGATGGAATGTAGAAGTAAACAACACGCTGGATGTAATCGGCGATTAGACTCAGTATCTAATGGTAATAACACATACTCTATTGGTGGGTAGTTTATAGTGTGCAGGAGCCTAAGAATTTTTCTGTACTTTTAACAAAGTTGGTTGTTCTAACATATACCTGTTGTTAGTCAAAACACTTCTGACAAATTTGATAATATTCCACATGAAAGAAGATTTAACCGCTTTACAGGATTTTCTTACAAAAAATCCAGTTATTTATTTTGCGTTATGATGGTGGGTTAGTGGGCAGCTACAAACTGTGATGAAGGAAAATCTGCTTTCCTCTCAGTCCGACAGCTTCTCTTCATAAAACATTCCTTGTATCAGAAAATGAACAGATTTTTTACCTGTGAGCCATTAAAATGATAAGGGTTAACACTGTGAAATTTTATTTGATGTACATGAAGTACTTTTGTGATCTTATACAATTTAGTTGTGGTTTTTCTAGACATTGTGTTTTAATGTTACTCTCTTAAAGAAAGATTTGTTATTACACAGTATATGATTGTTTGTGAGATAACACTTTACTGACACTTTGTTGTAGGATCTGGTCAAGATCTCACATACTCTTCCAAACGGAAAATGTCTCAACGACAAAAAAAGAACAGAGTACATCAAGGGACACAAACGGAAGAAATTTATTTTAGTGATTATGGTCATATGAATGGAGAAGGGGAATATTATGATGAACACAGTACATTATATACACGTCTGTTAAAGGCTGAAGAGGTAATGTATAGTATAGTATGATTACAAGGTCAGACAGTTAAATATGAACAGGTTTTTTTTCACAGTTTACTTTGTGTTTGGAGATTTATCGTTATATGAACCTCAAACTATTATGAAAGCTGAAGACAGTTGATGTTCATTAGTACAAAATATTACTGTTATTTTTATTTCTATTTTGGAAGAAACACTTGATTAACATTATGTCTTTTATATATATTGCCATGGTCAAGATATGATTTAATAACAAAATTCTGGTGCATAATAAAGCATACCAATGAATGAAAAAAAGGTTATTTGTCTGCCATAGAAAAATCAGTTATATGGCAAAGGGAGCTAACTCAGACCTCAGTTCAATGCTTACAACAATTCTTATAATTGGCATTTATAAAAGTTTTGTAGAAAGAAAGATAACACTGAGGTATTTTCTATGTTTATTTAGTCTCAGACAACAGAGGATGAAGAACAGTAAGTTTTATGTTGTCCCTTCCCCTCTTATGTTCTTGATTGTTGAATGAAAATAAATCTTATACCAATAGCTTTTTAATTTTCATTTGCTCTGTATTAATTTCTGGCATGACATGCTGTTTTGTTGCTATGTATATTTATTAAAACAATCCAAATTAAGATGATCTTTTTTACCTATACTAAAATTATTTTTTAATTATTTGATGTCTTTTTTTCTGTTTAAAATTCCTCTATCGTAGCTCTGTATAAAACCTGCTGATGTTTCTTATGTTTGAAAGAGGAGATATGATAAGCCCATCTTTTTTTACCCTGAGTTTGGAGAATTTTTAAAAAGTGTTTGTACATATACAGAACTGAATGCTTAAAATCATGATTTTGTTCAAGTTGTCAGTAGAAAAAGCTATAAGCCAGCACCAGAACAAAAAAAAATCTTACACATATAAAGATTTAATTATTATACAAAACTTTCACTCAAGCATCTTTTTTGGACTCATATCTAAATTAAATTCAGACCATATAAAAAAAAATTTTAATTTGCAAGAAGTTTCATCATGAATTAATCTAGCAATTTGTCATTGTTGTATAACTGACAGAAGTATATTGTGGTTTCCATGATACTACAGTAACTAATGTGTTACTATTACCTAATATTATCAGTTTGTCTGCCCTTATCATACCTCCTCCTAAATATTTTCTTTTCTTTTTGTTCCAAGTCTGTCCCTTGGCCTGATCCTAATCATCCAAACCTGAAAACAACACAGAAATTTTTCCAGTGATCAACATTAGTCATTTATCTCCCCTGATAAAGGAAGATAATTGTATTTGTCTCCCTTTGGTCATAAAGGAGACTATCTTGGTGTGCTTTCCGAATTTCGACAATTACCTTTAGGGATAAGTATTTACCAACAAAACTGTTTGTGTCCAATAGCCCTTTTCAGAAACTCAAATCCGGTATCACGAATCTGACTAAGAAATTCCTTGCTGTGACGTAGTACTGGTTTGCTGCGAAGTAAATAGAAATTATTGATTACTTTCGATATACAAATATTTCAAGCTTTATAATCAAGTTTGTTTACAAGTATGTTGGAAGGAAAGATATCGTAAGTAGTTCCCAAGTTTATATAAACCAAACATTACATGCAAATTAACAAGTTTTAAAAACAGCTGATCATTCACTCTTCATTGCAGCAAACCAGTATTACGTCCCGGAACATCCCAGCAAGGGAAATAACTTGCTTCAAATTATAATTTAATACATGATACGAGAAATGAGTTTCTGAAAAGGGCTATAGTAAAGAATGGTATCCTTTCAAAATATCCAGTGTTTATTGGGAACCTTCGGTCATCTGCAGTGTTTACGGATGGGAGAATTCTGAACACACACTTATTTTCTGCCATTTGTGATTAAAGGGAGATAACTAACTTATCAAATGTTAACAGATGTAGGGAATTTTTGAAAAGGGAGAATAAGTATGAAATAAAACTTACATTTAACTTTTAATACCATATTAATGTGGACATGTTTTCTAATATTTATATGTTCTCTTAAAAATTTTTTAAAAAAAATGATGATTGTACATTTTAAAATGCAGTATTTTTTTTCTATCATTGTAATATATCTTAAAGCAAGTGAAGAAAAAATTGGAAATTATATGGGTCAGTTCTATTGAGGTATTTTGCTCACTGTAAACAAACATTTTTAGAAAGTTTTGCAGTTTTTCTCTCACATGTTTTATGTAGAACGTTCCTTGTCTTTAACAAAATGGGTATACAAAATTATCAAGAATTTCTAGCACTAGATGTAGTAAGGAAAGGTTTTTTATACAAGAAATAATTTATCAGAAGTTGATGTGTCATTAGACCATGACTTAATGACTGACTTCACAGTGCGGTTTATATTTGGAATTAACACCCAAAAAAAGAAAAATTCCTGTTAAATTTTTACTTTATTTTTTATTAAGTAAAGTGGAATTAAGAAATGATATTTTAATTACATAAAGATCACATTTTGAATAACAAAAGAAGTAAAACTCATTTAAAAATTTGGTATGGTAGTGCTTTTTCTTTATGAACTAGATTTTCTAGGAAGGATTTATAAATGGTCTTCTTTCAGGACTCGGAGTATATGTTAGCAGTTCTGGACATCAAAGCTAATAATTGATAAATTATGAAAGCTGCTAGGATTACTTACAACTTAATTATGTCATACTTTTTCCATAACATGTACTGGTATATTCAATGAAATTTTCTGCATCTAAGATGTAAATCATAACCAAAAGAATAAAGATTGTTGACAATTTGGTATAGAACATGTTAGGATTTATCAAATATGGTGATGAAATCCCTGTGATGGCTTTCGATCTTCTGTTTAAATTCGTATGAACAATACAGGCCTTGGGAGCTTCAGATATACAATATTACATACTACTTGGATGATTTTTGGTGAATGACTGTCAAGCATGATATACTGGGTTTATGGAATGGCTTTATAAATAAGCTGTATTGGTTGTGTTTTGTATCTACTTTGGAAAGGAGGGTGAATGCACATGTGCTTAATGAATTGTCATTGAAAGGACAAGAGATCATATTAGGTCCAAAATACTTGGTTCGGTTGATTATATTCCTTTCCAGCTTTCACACATTAACTCATTCGTGCTTTGATTTTTTCAAATTTTATCAAATTATTAAAAAACATCTTCTCAATAAATAGTTACACATTACTTTAATCATCAAATAAACAAATACTTAATGTCTCTTTTTTCAGTATGTAACCAAAAAGCTAATAATTACAGTATTATTAGAAATTTTAATCTTTCTTGTGTTCTTATAACCTTTTTTCATTAAAACTTATATCAGGCCTTTGGTTTTGCAAGTCTTTTAATTTCGTAATAAAAAAATGCCAGTATGAAAATTAACAAACCCACGATCACAAATTAGTGTTCCTTCATTATAGAAAACACAAACATACGTTGGTTATCTCCCACAAACAATTCATTTGCCATTCCAGAGTCTAGTACACTGTGGGTCATATCTGATTTTCATTGGTTCGATTCACCTAGAACAACAGAATAATATGCTGTTGGTGTGGCCAATGATGCAAGCTAAGCAATAGCCCTTTTCAGAAACTCATTTCCGGTATCACAATTTTTACTCTAAAATTATAATTTGAACTTATTTCCCTTAATTTACTTACTTTCCGGCGAACAAATTTTTTCAAGCCTTAGTATGTAGCACAATATGGCCATATTCGCTTTAACAAATAAATTCACTTCGGATTGCATAATGGCTGCCCCCATTAAACAAAGACTTTTCTAAATGATCCATATGCTCCCATAGCGCTCGCTATAAACCAGTGATGTTTCAGGATTTCAATTTAGGAGTAGTATGAAAGGTTTTGTAGACTCTTCTTGAATATATTGAGAGTCAATACAGTTATTAAAATAAATAAATATCTGCATGGCTCCAAAATTTACATTATTTAATTTTCGGAAAATTTTTAAATATATGTACATGTATTAAGAAGTTGTAAAAGAACGAGCAGCAAAGATAATTTTATTGAATAAGTAAATTTATCATGTGGGTCATGTAGATTTGCTCTTCTTTTGTAGGCCCGTGACAAGTTGATGGAAGAAAAGGAAAAGCTCAAAAAGAAGTTAGAAACTAAAGAAGAAAAAATAAAACTCCTAAAATCACAGATTGGAGTAATAAGAAAAAATACAGTGACCTATATCTTGGAACAAATGGACTCTTTAAATATACAACGTCATACAGATGTATGATAAAGCAATAATCACATGTTACTGTTGATGTCTACAAAACAATCAAAACAACCTTTTTATAATGACTTTTTTATAAATGAACAAACTGGAACAAAAATGTTATTTATCAAACAAGGAACCAGTGGTGAACCTTTTTATGTAGGTCATGTGACTGATATTAATGATGCCAAAAACATCTATACAAAAACCTACAATGCAGCAGCACTTCCTATGGGTGATCCTTACATTGTGTTCAGTTCATGTGGAAGGTAATAACCTTCCACAGTGTGTCAAAAAAGCCTATGAACAAGTGGAACTTAACTTTCCTAGTGGAATGAACAGTGACACTGTATTAATAGAAGATATGTGTAGATAGACAATTATGATTCTTACTGTTATTTCACTTTGTGAACTGATAAAGTGACGGGTAACGTGGACCATATTTACAGCTAACCATTCAATATATTTTGTATTTTTCTACAGTTTTACAGTATGTATTATGGATAGTCAAATCAGTGACTTGTAATAGGTGCTCTAGGTACAAACATTGTATTACCAAGGTCTATAGAAAGCACTAATAATGTTACAAAATTCCACATACTTTTCAAAAATAATCATGGACCAATCAAAATTGTTAATAAATTATGATGCAGTTTTTGTTCAAAATCAAAATGATGCATTTTTGTTAAGTTATTATTTTGAAATTAAGTTTTTAGATCTAAAAAAGATTCATCATCTATGTAAATTTTATTTGAGACAGTTAAAATTTTTGTATGCACAGTATTTTCATTTTTTTTTTTGGCCAATTAAACTTTTATTCCTGATATTTTTATAACAGTGGTGACATAGTAAAAGAGATAGGAACATTTTTAGAAGCAAAATATTGTATTGCAAAATTCAGAAAAAAAATTCTGAATCAAGACAAATAGAAGAAAAGTTACAGTGTAATTCAGTAACACTTTTTGGCTAAATTTTATTTAAAATAATATAAAAAATAACATTTTCATGTCATTTTCCAGATTAATACAGATTTAGCTGGTTTATACAATTTTATTTAAATATATTTTGATTTTTGGAATTTAATTCAGATAGTTATTGGAATTTAATGAAACACATGTACAACACAGATTGCATACAATGGAATCCATAACCATAAAATGTTATTTATTATTCATTAACTGGTAATTACTACAATCTGTAGTAAAGCTATTTACTGAAGTGGTCCAATTCAACACACCTTAATAACAAACAAAACTATAAACCAATGGCTGTGATTCTGTATAAAGTATATATGTATATATACAACATTCCAAGTCACAGAGTTGTGTCAGTCTTGTGAAAATTGAATTGTATTTGCATCAGCACAGAGAAATTTTCAAATTTATCTTCCTTGGAAAAAAATAAAATTAAGCTCAGTAAGGTTTTGGAAATTCAAAAAAATTAACCCATTAAGGTTTAATTCATAAACCTAGTATGTAGGTTGGTGTACATATAAACTGATTGTCTGGGTCTGAGAGTTCAATTTAACTGCAGGTTAGACATTGTGAATTTCTATATAATTTAACCGTGGGTTAAATAAGTTGTACAACTGGTCGCAGATCATTATTGACATGAAAGATTAGATCTTTCAATATATATATTTCTTGTATTTTGCAGCATAACCTTTTAACTTCACCAGATTAATAACTACATGTTTATTACCACCAAGATCTTTGGATTAATAACTATATGTTTATAACCACTAAGATTTTTTTGATTGATTACAACATGTTTAAAACCATTAAGATCTTTGGATTAATAACTACATGTTTTTTGGATTAATAACTACATGTTTCTTTGGATTAATAACTACATGTTTCTTTGGATTAATAGCTACATGTTTCTTTGGATTAATAGCTACATCTTTATAACCATTAAGATTAATAGGTTTTTACAGGAGTTCAAATAGATCATGTTTATTACCACTAAGTTCTTAGGATTAATAACTACATGTTTAAACCACTAAGATCTTTGGATTAATAACTACATGTTTTTTTACCACTAAGTTCTTAGGATTAATAACTACATGTTTATAACCACTAAGTTCTTAGGATTAATAACTACATGTTTATAACCACTAAGTTCTTAGGATTAATAACTACATGTTTATTACCACTAAGTTCTTAGGATTAATAACTACATGTTTAAACCAATAAGATCTTTGGATTAATAGCTACATGTTTATTACCACTAAGTTCTTAGGATTAATAACTACATGTTTATAACCACTAAGTTCTTAGGATTAATAACTACATGTTTATAACCACTAAGTTCTTAGGATTAATAACTACATGTTTATTACCACTAAGTTCTTAGGATTAATAACTACATGTTTATAACCACTAAGTTCTTAGGATTAATAACTACATGTTTATTACCACTAAGTTCTTAGGATTAATAACTACATGTTTATAACCACTAAGTTCTTAGGATTAATAACTACATGTTTATAACCACTAAGTTCTTAGGATTAATAACTACATGTTTATTACCACTAAGTTCTTAGGATTAATAACTACATGTTTATAACCACTAAGTTCTTAGGATTAATAACTACATGTTTATTACCACTAAGTTCTTAGGATTAATAGCTACATGTTTATTACCACTAAGTTCTTAGGATTAATAGCTACATGTTTATAACCACTAAGTTCTTAGGATTAATAACTACATGTTTATAACCACTAAGTTCTTAGGATTAATAACTACATGTTTATTACCACTAAGTTCTTAGGATTAATAGCTACATGTTCATAACCACTAAGTTCTTAGGATTAATAACTACATGTTTAAACCACAGTAGAGTTAATAATCACAAATGTGTTTATTTACAAAATATATTAAAAACCTTGATTACACAGTATTTGATTTTATTTATTCATCCATCACAGGAAGAAGATATTGAAAAATGTCAGTAAAAAATCTTCATCTGAGAAAAATTTCTTGCAATGAGAAAAGTTAGTCGTCAGCGCCTAAGTAACCAGGGGCAGAAAATAATACTGTTAAATTATCCATAAGGATCAAACGGATAAAATTTAATTTTTTATCTTTAAATAACTTGATGAAAGGAGAATTACTTCCCTATGGTTTATTAATGTAGATATAATTTTATGGTTTTTGTGAATGCACTGAAGCCTCAAATTTAAATATTCAACTTAATATAAATTTCAGTATGAATTTTTAGGTTAAAGTATAAACAAAAGAAATTTTGTATCGTCAAAATGTAAATACTAACTAAACCATTAAAAATGATACTTCCCAAAAATAAATAAATAATTAGTTCTAGAAAAAAGCAGTGAATCCTAAGGACAAAATGGAAGTTACTCTGTGCTACTTCACTCATTGTAAACTAATCATGTCATTATTGTAAAATTTAGCAGTGTATATCATACATTGATTTGCTCAGACCAAGGTGATGTAATTACATTCCAGCAAAGGGAGACAACTACACATTCAAATTTGTTTTGAAAGTTTGCAAAAAATTATTTTGTAAGATAAAGTGTGCCAACACTTATTAAATTGCTGGCATAATATTTTACGAAAACCTTTGTTTAAGTTAGATTGAATATTTATACTATTTCTAGTCAGGTAATTTCACAGTTTATTATTATATGTTACAGTAAATTATTTTTAAAAAGTATTAAAGTATTATTTATATTTGTTAATAGATTTATATAGTTTATCACTTTATTGTAACCTATAATTATTCCTGTGGAGTATGTTTTAAAAACATATAGTTTTTATCCTGCTAGTAGTACTGAAAGTTGTTTTTTTTTGTTTTTTTTGTTCTGGTTCCGTGTTTATGATGACATTTTAGCCCTAGATTATGCATCAATAATCACCTTCTGAATGATTCTTGTAGAAACTTATCATTTTTGGATAATTTTAATGATATTTGCATAAACTTATCATATCTCCAAGAAAGTGCAGTCACTATCAAACTTGCTTATGTATTATCAAAATCAGATGAACAATAAATTTGTTATAATGATACAAGAAAATTTTGCAAATTTTCTAATTCATTAAGGGCCATAACTACTACAATAATTTTTTAACAGGCCTCATCTTCAAACTCGCTTAAGATAAAGCTTGTGTATAAATATTTTCAAAATGCGATCAATAAAAAATTTGCTGGAGGGCATAGTAAGTGTATTGTCCTTGAGGCATAGCCGAGGTGACAATAAACTTACTATTCCCTGAATATGCACTCAGTAAGTGTTGATGAATAGTTTTCAGTACTATTCACCTGTGAATAGTTTTAGGTTTTGAAATGGACAAAAAATTATTGTCCTGATTTTTATATAATAATAATAATAATATTTATCTGAAAAAAATGTTAAGTGAGGAATGTAGAAGGTTGAAAACAAGAGTTATCTGGCTTTGAAAACCATTGTAGATTGTCAAAAGTAATGTATGATTATTGGTTATATGTTTGGCAAACAAATCAATGTGCAAAATATACTTCACAGGAGTATAGAATTCTACCTAAAATAAATAGTGCTGTAAGTGGGGCTGGATCCCTCTGTAACAAGGAAACACTTTTTATACATATGTAATTATGTGCTGTTTATTTTATTACAAATGTATATATAATTTCACCTGTAAGATATTCATAAAATGGCCATAGAAGACATTCCGTGAAAACCAGTATCAATTTTGTATAATAGTTTGTAGATGTAGTCTAAACCATTCCTAAAATATCAGAACATTACACAACATGTAACCTCACTAACAAACAATATGTGCAATTTCCATTTATAATGTGTTCAAATTTCTCCATTTGTATACATACTTTGATTTGTAATATGGTTATTGGGAAAAACAACTACATGTACAGATTGGAAACAACTACATGTACAGATTGGAAACAACTACATGTACAGATTGTAAACTACAATATGTACATGTACAAATTAATGTACTCCTTACTGGTAGTGATTGTATTTAAGTACATCTGTCCATGGTCATATGTTTAAGCTGTATGATTTCATTTATATAGACAGATTCAATTTTCTATAATAATTCACTCATTAATTTATTCTTCAAATAAAATCAATTAAATTTGAATATTTGAATAATTTAAATATCTGGTCACCTCAGTTCATAAAATGGATATTTTGCATTTTGAAAGTCTAAACATTAGAATTACTAGACAATCTTTTGTTGGTTAATTAACCCTATTGAGTCGTCCAAGAAAACAAAAATTGTAAAGTTGATTATAAAGGTTATATTTGTATACCTCACAAATGGTTTTGAATGGGGAATTTCCAATAGTAAAATTAATACACTTGAAAATTTGAAAAAAAATAAAAAATTTGAATTTATCAACTGAGACCTTTCCTAAAATTTGTAAAATTATTATTTTAAATATTTTTAATTCATTTTGTGCAGATTTCATGCATAATGGGGTTAACCTTGTAATACTTAATTTTATAAAATCTCATAGGAAGAGTTACCCCCTTTTTACATTGAAAATTCTCGCAGGCGGAATTGTTTTGTTTCTCTGGAAGACAGGATTGAACAAAATCAGGTAAGTTCAATTGTTTCAGTTACAACTTTGCTCATTCCATCTTTCACCCAAGTGACTAGACAATTCACACTGATCAAGGTATTCAAATTTTGAAAAATCCATTTTACGAACTGAGGTGTCCATACAATAGTGAAACTTTCCCATTTTCAAAACCATTCCAGGTATAAAACCAACATTATACTAAATATTTTTTTCAAAGTGAAAAAATTGTGTGAATAAAATCCAACCTTGTACAGTATAACCAGTAGAACATGGGTTAGTTTCTCATGCATAAGTTTTCCCATTATATAATGAATTGTATAACTCCTTTAGGAACCATGGGTCTAAGACTTTAATCTAAATGTGATATTTATCTGTATTTCATAAATGTCTTTTAGTTATATTCTGTAGAACGTTTAAATGAATTTGGGAAGATTTTACAATACAGGAAAACAAAGTAATATTATAGGAGTATTACCTTCCAGGTAATCCACATGTGTATTGGGTATCAGTTGTCTGAATGTTAGTGTGTGTGTATATAGTAAACACTGAATGAGCTCAAAGCATTGTTGTAATGTTAAAGACAACCCTATCTGTAAAATATTAAGCAATATCTGTTGTTATAGATCTATTTATTGTAATCCATATTTTGAAATAAAAAGGAAAAATTCAAAATTATCAAATGTTTATAAATTAAAAGAATATTATTGATGTGGGAAACTTTGTTCATAAAGCATCAAATGAATTAAAGAAACTAAAATAATTTTGTTGTTTTATTTATACCATGCACAATATTGTTGAAGACTGAATTGATTGACTGCTGTAAAGTTTCTGCCTCACAAATGAGACTAGATATCATCCCAAAGTTATATTTCATGTCTTACTGGACTTATCAATTTACCAGATATCACCCACTTGCAATTTTTCAAAAATAACTAGTGCTTTATGTTTTGTGATGTCTAATTCAGTTAAGTGGACTTTCTACACTGTTTTATGGCCAATATTTAGTTGATCTTTTTCTGAAAGACAAGATGAAACATACAATCAAGGAATAAAATGATCACTGTTCCATTACAATATATCAAGTCAAAATTAAACATCATACAATCCTACAGTGATGAATTAGAACACACAGGACCTTGATTTCTGAAACATTTGCTGTAGTTGAGCTAAGAAATTGTGGAATAATAACAGAAAATTGCACAAATAAATTGATACAAAAGAAAGCAATATTCATCGTATACGTGTATGAACAAAAAAATATTGGGTATTGGGCTAGAATAAACATTCACAGTAATGCTATTTGTCACAAGAAACTTTCAAATTAAAAGACTATTCTGCAGGGTACTGTATGCTGAAACGTGTTTTGGGGTCCCTATGTCAGACTCTGTTGCCATAGTGTTTCTCTTTTAATCGAGACTAATTAAGAAAGTGTATCCAAATATCAGTGGGGAAAATAAGGGACATATAACTGGCTGAAAGGGGCCATGATGCCTTGAGGCAATGTTCGATAAAACTATCAACATAAATCATAACAAATAAATTCAATGTTTGCTTTATTTATTTCCCACTGTTTCTGTTAAATAGCAGAAAAACTACCCCATAATAGATTGATTAAAAATTTCATATACCTGAAGCAAAAGTCTTTTAAATTAAAGCAATTTGAAAACCAAATTAGTATCAGCTCAATGTACTATTTAATTATTTCCAAATGTGTAAAAAAAACAAGACAAATGCAGCGGTTATCGGTCAAAGGAAAGCACTGCTTAAATCTGACAGTAAAGGCTGCCTTGATCTTGCTGTGAACATTTGTTATTGTTGCAACAACTTCAAAGATGAAGAAAGCAATAAAAACAAGAGGCTCCCAACAGCCTGAATCGCTTACCTGTTTTGTGTAGATCTTGCATCAATGATTATTTTTGCTATTTAATGTATACCGTAATAATTTTCTCCTTAATATTGACCTGTACAGCTAAAATATAGAATCCTGAACCCAAATAGATATGGTTGCTAGGGACTTTGTCATTGGTTGCTATGGACTTTTTCAATGGCACTGACTCTTAATTTTCATTTTGACTTAAATAGGAAAATTGTAGGGTCCTGAACCCAAATATATATGGTTGCTAGGGACTTTTTCAATGACCTTGACTCTTGACCTTTCTTTTTGACTTGTATGGGTAAATTATAAGGTCCTTAACGCAAATATATATATGGTTGCTAGGGATTTTTTCATCGGTTGCTATAGACTTTAACAATGACCTTGACCCTGGACCCTCTATTTTACTTGTACAGCTACCATTTAATTTATATCAAGTTATGCTCTAAATGTCTGAAAATATGTCAGACCATTATTTTCTGTTTACATGTAACTAATCTTTCAAGGGCAAAAACTCCTATAAGGGCTCAATTGACGATTTGGTCATGTTGACTTATTTGTAAATCTTACTTTGCTGAACATTTTTGCTGTTTATAGTTTGTCTTTATCTATAATAATATTCAAGTTAATAACCTAAAACTGCAAAATTTCCTTAAAATTAACAATTCAGTGGCAATAACCCAAAAATGGGTCGACCGATTTGTCTGAAAATTTCATGGCAGGTAGATCTTGACCACATAAACATTTTTACTACTTGTCATATTTGCTCTAATTGCTTTAGTCTTTGAGATATGAGCCAAAAAGTGCATTTTCACCTGTTATATTTTTAGCCACTGCAGCCGTTTCTCCATGGACAAGAAAATTAAACATAAAATTTATACTAGATACCCTAAGGATCTGTCAGCTTAAGTTTGGCTGAAATTGATTTAGTAGTTTCAGAGAAGATGATTTTTTAAAGATGACCAAAAAAAATGTGAAAAATTGTCTTTAAAGGGCAAAAACTCCCGCAAGGGGTCAATTGATGATTTTGGTCATGTTGACTGATTTGTAGATCTTACTTTGCTGAACATTTTTGTTGTTTACAGTTTGTCTTTATCTATAATAATATTCAAGATAGCAACCTAAAACTGCAAATTTTCCTAAAAATTAAGAACTCAGGGGCAATAACCAAACAAAGGGTTGACCGATTCGTTTGAAAATTTCATAGCAGGTAGAACTTGACCTGATGAACATTTTTCAGTTTTGCTCTAAATGCTTTAGTTTTTGAGATATAAGCCAAAAACTGAGGATCATTCAGACTAAGTATGGCTGCAATTGGTTCAGTGGTTTTAGAGATCTTTGAAAAAGTTTACGACAGACGACGGACGCCAAGTGATGGCAAAAGCTCACATGTCCTTTTAGGACAGGTGAGCTAAAAAGTTCACTTGCTCCAGTATTGCAAGGGTTGATGTAAATTTGGAAGTTAATGAAATTTTTTAATTATTGTGAAATAATGTGACAGGATGAAGATTGAAATTTGGAGAAAATAATTACTTCCTAAATTTAGACTCAGCCGGGAAACAAGAAACAGATGTTTTTTGTTTGCTCTAGCTCATTTTGTTTAAAGTGACTTAATTATGGAAAAGCTTTTTAATTCCTATTGTAATTAGTATTCAAAACAATTGATGAAATATATACCTATCTTACGAAAAGATAAATATTTTTTTCTAAAGACAAAACTATCATTAACAAGTAAAACAATAAATAAATTTGATAAATGTATAAGTGGTTAAAAAAATATTTTTTACATTGCACTTTACCAGTTTTACATTGGATGCATTTTCCTTCCTCTAACAAACAGTTTAAAGTACTTTCTAATATGTTTCTAAAATATTTTTTTACTTTTTAGAGAAAAAATTTGTCAAAGTACTAATACCATCTGTTTTTTTCATTTTTTTCTTTGATTTCACTGGAGATGAAACGTTACTTTTTCTCTTAATGGATCCTCTGTTATTGATATGAGAACTTTCTTGTCTTAGTTCCTTTTGTATTTCTTGTGCAAAATGATAATCCATATGTTCTGGAAGTTCCCATACTAGTAGTTCCCTGCCACATTTTTCACAAGATGTAACATCTTCAACTTTTCTCTCTGTTGATACAGTTTTGGTTGAATTTTGCTTCAAGAACTGATTAATGCCGGATCGTTTAATGTCTTTTCCCTTTGTTTTCATATTCACTCGTATTTCATGTTGAATGTCCAGAGGTAACGACAAGAAAACCTCCTCATCGAATTGTTCATTTTCAACAATTTCCTCCGTCAAACCAGAATTCATTACTTCATTGCATTGTGGTTTATCTCCCTTTATCAATGGTTCTTCATCCTTTGTTGATTTCACACTATCATGTGAGTTGTCACTTACATCCACAGTCTCAGAAGTGTTGGAATTTTGTCTCAGCTTGGTAAAAAAGAAACCTGATTTTTTATTTCTAAGTTCTGTCGAGGCAACAGATTTATGATTACTAACATTTTCTTCATTTTTATCATTTGAACTGTGAACTGTTTTGATGATTTGACTAGTTGTTAGGGTGTTATCCGTGTCAGAAGCCTGTAAGAACATGTCACTAACACAATTAGATATTTTGCTATCATTTCCAGTTAATATCTTTTTAAAGAATGATTGAATACTACCCTTTTCTGTTACTGTTGGTGATGCTGTGCTCTCACAGAAATCAGTATTCTGTAATTCTGTGATACTACATTTTCCTGTTACTGTTTGTGATGCTGTGCTCTCACATAATTCAGTATTCGGCTTGTTTTTTAAGAAAGATTGTATAGAACCTTTAGGTGTAGATTGTTTTCCTGAATTAGAAATAATATTAGATCTAGGGGTTGGTGACATTTTACCAAGGAATGTAGATATGTTGGATTGATTCTTGTCTTGGAATTCAACAAACTTTCCTGCTGATATACCAAGGCAGATGATAGGTGGTGACCTGTAAATATAATTATACAATCAGTTCAGTGGGATATCTATATAAACAATTATTTACATAAACATGTCAGCTTTGATAAGGCACCAATTGAGTATGATTTTTATTTTGTTCAGTATTGTCAAATTTGGATGAATTTTCTATTTTCAGTATCAGTGTGAAAATTTATTACCAAGAGACTATTTCTACTTTACACAATGCCACTAACTTAAAGTTAGTAGTGTAGGTTAATAATTTCTGCATCATTACTTAGGTTCAATTGTTTCATGGAACATTTGTGTCACCTGCTATTATCAAGCACTGGCTAAAGATGAATTGCAGATAAGAATGTCTATTGCCTAAGTAAATTTTATCAAATTTAAATCCCACTAGAAGTCCTGGTTTACTGTGATCCCATGATCAAGTGAAAATCAATAGTTACATTTCTTAGATTGGATGCCAGATTAAGGAATAAAAATGGTGGATCTTTTACAAAAAATTGCATAACAATTGAAATTATGGATTTAATGGAATTGGGAAAACTTTTGATAAGACTGAATGCTAGGGAAGCATATATTTCTTGTAGAAAATGCCGAATTTTTTCAAACATCAATGATAGGAAATTTCAGTGTGACAGTGTCTTACCATGCTGACTGATTTAAAGACAATGTGTTAAGTTTCTGTATCAGTGTGACAGTATCTTACCATGCTGACTGATTTAAAGGCAATGTGTTAAGTTTCTTTATCAGTGTGACAGTATCTTACCATGCTGACTGATTTAAAGGCAATGTGTTGAGTTTCTGTATCAGTGTGACAGTATCTTACCATGCTGACTGATTTAAAGGCAATGTGTTAAGTTTCTGTATCAGTGTGACATTATCTTAACATGCTGACTGATTTAAAGGCAATGTGTAAAGTTTCTGTATCAGTGTGACTGTATCTTACCATGCTGACTGATTTAAAGACAATGTGTTGAGTTTCTGTATCAGTGTGACTGTATCTTACCATGCTGACTGATTTAAAGGCAATGTGTTGAGTTTCTGTATCAGTGTGACAGTATCTTACCATGCTGACTGATTTAAAGGCAATGTGTTAAGTTTCTGTATCAGTGTGACTGTATCTTACCACGCTGACTGATTTAAAGACAATGTGTTAAGTTTCTGTATCAGTGTGACTGTATCTTACCATGCTGACTGATTTAAAGGCAATGTGTTAAGTTTCTGTATCAGTGTGACATTATCTTACCATGCTGACTGATTTAAAGGCAATGTGTTGAGTTTCTGTATCAGTGTGACAGTATCTTACCATGCTGACTGATTTAAAGGCAATGTGTTAAGTTTCTGTATCAGTGTGACATTATCTTAACATGCTGACTGATTTAAAGGCAATGTGTAAAGTTTCTGTATCAGTGTGACTGTATCTTACCATGCTGACTGATTTAAAGACAATGTGTTGAGTTTCTGTATCAGTGTGACAGTATCTTACCATGCTGACTGATTTAAAGGCAATGTGTTGAGTTTCTGTATCAGTGTGACAGTATCTTACCATGCTGACTGATTTAAAGGCAATGTGTTCAGTTTCTGTATCAGTGTGACTGTATCTTACCATGCTGACTGATTTAAAGACAATGTGTTAAGTTTCTGTATCAGTGTGACTGTATCTTACCATGCTGACTGATTTAAAGGCAATGTGTTGAGTTTCTGTATCAGTGTGACATTATCTTACCATGCTGACTGATTTAAAGGCAATGTGTTGAGTTTCTGTATCAGTGTGACAGTATCTTACCATGCTGACTGATTTAAAGGCAATGTGTTCAGTTTCTGTATCAGTGTGACTGTATCTTACCATGCTGACTGATTTAAAGACAATGTGTTAAGTTTCTGTATCAGTGTGACTGTATCTTACCATGCTGACTGATTTAAAGGCAATGTGTTAAGTTTCTGTATCAGTGTGACATTATCTTACCATGCTGACTGATTTAAAGGCAATGTGTTAAGTTTCTGTATCAGTGTGACAGTATCTTACCATGCTGACTGATTTAAAGGCAATGTGTTAAGTTTCTGTATCAGTGTGACATTATCTTACCATGCTGACTGATTTAAATGCAATGTGTTAAGTTTCTGTATCAGTGTGACATTATCTTACCATGCTGACTGATTTAAAGACAATGTGTTAAGTTTCTGTATCAGTGTGACTGTATCTTACCATGCTGACTGATTTAAAGGCAATGTGTTAAGTTTCTGTATCAGTGTGACATTATCTTACCATGCTGACTGATTTAAAGGCAATGTGTTGAGTTTCTGTATCAGTGTGACAGTATCTTACCATGCTGACTGATTTAAAGGCAATGTGTTAAGTTTCTGTATCAGTGTGACATTATCTTAACATGCTGACTGATTTAAAGGCAATGTGTAAAGTTTCTGTATCAGTGTGACTGTATCTTACCATGCTGACTGATTTAAAGACAATGTGTTGAGTTTCTGTATCAGTGTGACAGTATCTTACCATGCTGACTGATTTAAAGGCAATGTGTTGAGTTTCTGTATCAGTGTGACAGTATCTTACCATGCTGACTGATTTAAAGGCAATGTGTTCAGTTTCTGTATCAGTGTGACTGTATCTTACCATGCTGACTGATTTAAAGGCAATGTGTTAAGTTTCTGTATCAGTGTGACATTATCTTACCATGCTGACTGATTTAAATGCAATGTGTTAAGTTTCTGTATCAGTGTGACATTATCTTACCATGCTGACTGATTTAAAGACAATGTGTTAAGTTTCTGTATCAGTGTGACTGTATCTTACCATGCTGACTGATTTAAAGGCAATGTGTTAAGTTTCTGTATCAGTGTGACTGTATCTTACCATGCTGACTGATTTAAAGGCAATGTGTTGAGTTTCTGTATCAGTGTGACAGTATCTTACCATGCTGACTGATTTAAAGGCAATGTGTTAAGTTTCTGTATCAGTGTGACAGTATCTTACCATGCTGACTGATTTAAAGGCAATGTGTTAAGTTTCTGTATCAGTGTGACATTATCTTACCATGCTGACTGATTTAAATGCAATGTGTTAAGTTTCTGTATCAGTGTGACATTATCTTACCATGCTGACTGATTTAAAGACAATGTGTTAAGTTTCTGTATCAGTGTGACTGTATCTTACCATGCTGACTGATTTAAAGGCAATGTGTTAAGTTTCTGTATCAGTGTGACATTATCTTACCATGCTGACTGATTTAAAGGCAATGTGTTGAGTTTCTGTATCAGTGTGACAGTATCTTACCATGCTGACTGATTTAAAGGCAATGTGTTAAGTTTCTGTATCAGTGTGACATTATCTTAACATGCTGACTGATTTAAAGGCAATGTGTAAAGTTTCTGTATCAGTGTGACTGTATCTTACCATGCTGACTGATTTAAAGACAATGTGTTGAGTTTCTGTATCAGTGTGACAGTATCTTACCATGCTGACTGATTTAAAGGCAATGTGTTGAGTTTCTGTATCAGTGTGACAGTATCTTACCATGCTGACTGATTTAAAGGCAATGTGTTCAGTTTCTGTATCAGTGTGACTGTATCTTACCATGCTGACTGATTTAAAGACAATGTGTTAAGTTTCTGTATCAGTGTGACTGTATCTTACCATGCTGACTGATTTAAAGGCAATGTGTTGAGTTTCTGTATCAGTGTGACATTATCTTACCATGCTGACTGATTTAAAGGCAATGTGTTGAGTTTCTGTATCAGTGTGACAGTATCTTACCATGCTGACTGATTTAAAGGCAATGTGTTCAGTTTCTGTATCAGTGTGACTGTATCTTACCATGCTGACTGATTTAAAGACAATGTGTTAAGTTTCTGTATCAGTGTGACTGTATCTTACCATGCTGACTGATTTAAAGGCAATGTGTTAAGTTTCTGTATCAGTGTGACATTATCTTACCATGCTGACTGATTTAAAGGCAATGTGTTAAGTTTCTGTATCAGTGTGACAGTATCTTACCATGCTGACTGATTTAAAGGCAATGTGTTAAGTTTCTGTATCAGTGTGACATTATCTTACCATGCTGACTGATTTAAATGCAATGTGTTAAGTTTCTGTATCAGTGTGACATTATCTTACCATGCTGACTGATTTAAAGGCAATGTGTTAAGTTTCTGTATCAGTGTGACATTATCTTATGATGCTGACTGATTTAAATGCAATGTGTTAAGTTTCTGTATCAGTGTGACATTATCTTACCATGCTGACTGATTTAAAGGCAATGTGTTAAGTTTCTGTATCAGTGTGGCAGTATCTTACCATGCTGACTGATTTAAAGGCAATGTGTTAAGTTTCTGTATCAGTGTGACTGTATCTTACCATGCTGACTGATTTAAAGGCAATGTGTTGAGTTTCTGTATCAGTGTGACATTATCTTACCATGCTGACTGATTTAAAGGCAATGTGTTAAGTTTCTGTATCAGTGTGACTGTATCTTACCATGCTGACTGATTTAAAGACAATGTGTTAAGTTTCTGTATCAGTGTGACTGTATCTTACCATGCTGACTGATTTAAAGGCAATGTGTTAAGTTTCTGTATCAGTGTGACAGTATCTTACCATGCTGAATGATTTAAAGGCAATGTGTTAAGTTTCTGTATCAGTGTGACAGTATCTTACCATGCTGACTGATTTAAAGGCAATGTGTTAAGTTTCTGTATCAGTGTGACAGTATCTTACCATGCTGACTGATTTAAAGGCAATGTGTTAAGTTTCTGTATCAGTGTGACAGTATCTTACCATGCTGACTGATTTAAAGACAATGTGTTAAGTTTCTGTATGAGTGTGACTGTATCTTACCATGCTGACTGATTTAAAGGCAATGTGTTAAGTTTCTGTATCAGTGTGACTGTATCTTACCATGCTGACTGATTTAAAGGCAATGTGTTAAGTTTCTGTATCAGTGTGACTGTATCTTACCATGCTGACTGATTTAAAGGCAATGTGTTAAGTTTCTGTATCAGTGTGACAGTATCTTACCATGCTGACTGATTTAAAGGCAATGTGTTGAGTTTCTGTATCAGTGTGACAGTATCTTACCATGCTGACTGATTTAAAGACAATGTGTTAAGTTTCTGTATCAGTGTGACTGTATCTTACCATGCTGACTGATTTAAAGGCAATGTGTTAAGTTTCTGTATCAGTGTGACTGTATCTTACCATGCTGACTGATTTAAAGGCAATGTGTTAAGTTTCTGTATCAGTGTGACTGTATCTTACCATGCTGACTGATTTAAAGGCAATGTGTTAAGATTCTGTATCAGTGTGACAGTGTCTTACCATGCTGACTGATTTAAAGGCAATGTGTTGCGTTTCTGTATCAGTGTGACAGTATCTTACCATGCTGACTGATTTAAAGACAATGTGTTAAGTTTCTGTATCAGTGTGACAGTATCTTACCATGCTGACTGATTTAAAGGCAATGTGTTGAGTTTCTGTATCAGTGTGACTGTATCTTACCATGCTGACTGATTTAAAGGCAATGTGTTAAGTTTCTGTATCAGTGTGACAGTATCTTACCATGCTGACTGATTTAAAGGCAATGTGTTAAGTTTCTGTATGAGTGTGACAGTATCTTACCATGCTGACTGATTTAAAGACAATGTGTTAAGTTTCTGTATGAGTGTGACTGTATCTTACCATGCTGACTGATTTAAAGGCAATGTGTTTAGTTTCTGTATGAGGGTGAAAGCATCATCAGCAAACTTCTGAGTATCATATCTGACCACAGCACATGCCCTGGATACAGATATAGGTGATGGTGTTGACATATATCTTACACTTACTGTCAGTGTTTTTGCATTTCTGTTGTTCTGAAATATAATAGATGTTACTGTACAATTCTAGGACTTTTTTAATCAAAAGAAGAATAAGATCAGAGATTCTAAAGTCCAGCTGCACTGTCACACATCATAGAATTCTAATTAGTACCAAATTAACAATTCTTAGATAGTAATGAATGTCACTACACCTCAGCATGAACAGCTTAATATGAAAATTTACTTTCACTTCATTCAAACATAAACATTAGAATGATCAATTAAAACTAGAGGCTCCCAGGAACCTGTATCACTCACCTGGATTTATTTGCCATTTAAATTAATATTTTGTGTCAATAGATGCAGTTATAAAAGAGAAATGCCTATGGTCAATGCAAACAAAGTCCAGCTGCACTGTCAGACATCATAGATTTCTAATCAGTACCAAATTATCAAGCCGCAATTCTGTGGGAAAAGCAATTTCGGAGAAGATCTAGGGAGTATAATCAATCAGAATAACTCATTTTGGGACCTGGAAGCCATGTTTGCAAACAGGACAGAACTAAAGTATGAAAAATTATAAGGATTTCATTTTTTTAACCAATTTTGGTAGCAATCTATTTAACCTGACAGATGGCAATATCTTACATCAGTCTTTGGCAAGGTGAGCCAATAATGTTTAAATCATAATTATGTTTTTTTTTTTAAGCCTTATTGCTTTTTATCAGCTGCAACTTTATGTCAGCCCAATTTTAAAATTTTATGGAAAAGTAAATTTTTAAAATTCTCTAATTTCTCGTCACTCACGAAACTGTCAAATTATCATGGAAGTGAGTAATTACTACCAGTCCTTAATTACTTCCAGTTTTCATTGAATGTTTAGTTTCTTTTAACAAATAGAGTCATTTGTCAATAAACTGTTAACAAAGAGATATTTCTCACTTTTGGGACAAGACAATTCCAATTTTTGCCGGTGTGAGATTTCCTTATCTCACCCATGGGTTAAAACAAAACATGTGCGGTTTCCCATAAAAAAACTATCACCAAAGTGTTGGGACGTGTTATGACTAATAGGCAAGATACTGATATCCTCTTACTTCATACGTTTTCAACAAACTCAAAATTGCCTTACAACCCAAAAGGTATTGAATAAAGCTTTCTTCCATCTTTTCCATCGTAAAAGATCAGTAAACAAAGTACACAAAAATTGAAAGTACTGACCTTGAACATCAATATAACTGTGTTATTCAAATGTTTTAGCCATAGTTCATTGTTTTGATGAATTGAAAATTTTGTGTTATTACATTTTATCTTTAAATAATTGCTACAACCTAGAATTTGCTTTTGAACTTCATTTTTCAAATCATTTTTGACTGTGTGCATCATTCATTTACCTGTGTGATACGGCATATTCCTGCGCAAAGCGTTACGTCACGAACAGCTGATCAATGTCAGCGGAGCCTTATTAGAGAACGATGAAATCTAACCCTTGGGTGTCTGAGATTTTCTTATCTTGCACTTGCACCCGTGTTAGATTCTTAATGTCTCCCCTATCGGCAGAAAAAAATTCAAAAACAATCTGATTGACAGCAACATTGCTAATTAAAGTCGCTGGACCATGACCTAGGGAGGGCTTTGAAATGGTCGTCAAATTGAGATGTACTGATAGTAATGCAACTTTATAGAAAATATCATTGATCTATCACAAGTACTGGTAGTTCCTATCAAACTAACTTAACCAGAAAACTTAACAACTGTTGACGCTGACGATGCCAGAAAAGCATGAAGGTTTAAACAAACCTATCTAATAAAGTTTTGTATAAACTAGAATACTGTGATGTGATCATCACAAAGGGCTCTGCTGTATATATATTGTTGTAGAGAACAGAAAAAAATTTCAATTGACTGATAGGGCATGGTCAAAATACAACTTCCACATAAACTTGGCTAAATCTTAGAGCACTAACAAGAAGTTGATAGGGAAAAACTACGTCAAAGATAGTTATTAAAGTTAATCATGGTATCATCAATATACACCTTCCACATATATTTGGTTGAAATCTGTTGAGAAATGTAGAATTGAAGTCAAGGGACAAAGGCCATTTACGTTTGGTAGCTTCCGTCTTAAATCTCAATTATGACAAAACATTGCCCTCAAGTCCAAACAAGGTAGATTTTCAATAACATGGTCAATCAATTCATTGAAAACTATTTAAGTGACAATGATGCAAGTGAAGCTTTTCATTTCTTTTTGTAATAGCTTGCACTGAAACAGGTTGATCTTTTATAAATCAATACATTACCCTAAAACAATAAAAACCTAATTTGTCAGCCTTTTGTCAATTTTCCTCGAAACTGGTGAAAATTGGTGAAAATCAAAGAAAATACAATAGGAAAGTTGAATAACAATCTTCATTGGTATTTGTGAATATCTGCAGTTTGATAAGAAAATTAGATCTTTATATAACAATTACATCTTCTCTGTCCTTCTCTAACCTCTCAACAACTTCATCTGACAGCTCTCTTAGCCAATGTTTAACCTGTAATAGATGATTATACAAGTATTATTATTTATATATGCATCCATCAAGAGTTTGTCTAAACTCTGCATGACAACCACTTTTTGTATTCTGTTTCAAGGTTGTTGTCTGAATTATAATACACAAAGGAAAACAAGGGTGGGTTCTATGTGTTCCTGAGAATAAAAATCACCATTTCATTACGTTTTAACCAAGTGTTTTCATTAAAAGGTACAATGTCACCACCAAAAACTGCTCATTCCTCTCCTCTGTCTGCTTACTGTATCATATTCTCTTAAGAGCAATGATAATGTAATTATGGCTGGTTTGTGTCTGATGGAACAAACGAATCAACAATAACGTTTTGTTTCAAGGATGTAACCTCATACAACTACGTATACAGTATGAAAATTTATACAGTATACCTTTTCTTTTGTATCAAGACACGTCTTTCCTGGGAAATTTTTACTACATCCAATTGACTTTGGAAGCTGTCTGGCAGACACTGGTTCATTTTCTATACCTCTGCAGAGCTCATATATCCAATGACTGTAACATTTAAGAAATGCTAATGTTTACTAATACAAAAATAGTAAATGGATCAATGGGACAAATGTCCAATGATTGCATATTGAAACTGACTGATAATATCCAGGGGTTTGTGTGTTGTATACAGAAATGATCTGCAGTCCCAAATATACAGCAAGCACTAAATGGTCCAAGAAAAACACAAACATTCTTACTACCTTTATATGCAGACACATAAGGATAATGATATAATAATACTGTTAAATATATGCTATGTGTGCATGTATACTAAAGCCATCTAACAGAAATGGCTGTTTTGATAAAACAAATCGCAAATTAATTTAGCGTACAAAGATTAACTGGAATGAGTACAGGTACTTTCACAATGAGTATTTCTTGTTTGCTTTGTTTTGTGTTTTGAAGAAATGACATCAGATATAGAGAAGTGTATGAGATCTACTTTTCAAAGGCCTGGTTTGATTCAGTAAAAACTAGATGCAAATAAATATACAAATGTATATTATACAAGGTGGCATCATAACAAAACATAGGTAATCTATCGATTACAAAGCTCACCTCGTAACGCATTATTATCACTAAGCCGTAATTGACTTGAACTTTTCAAAATTTTAAGTGCTCATCCATGCAGAAAAAGAAGGTCACAGCCAGCATCTGAACCATGCATCTTACAAAGCATCTCTGGATGCTTTGGTTGATGTGGTACTTGCCTGTTAGCAGGAATGCACTTTAACCATTCTTCTGTAAGTGGTCATCCATGCAAAAAATATAGGACACAGCCAGCATCCAAAGCATGCATTGTGCTAAGCATCACTAGGTGCACTTACCATACCAATAAGGTTGATGTGGCACTTGTCTGTAAGCAGGAATGGACTTTAACCATTCTTAGGTCTGTAAGTGGTCATCCATCCAGAAAAAGGAAGTCACAGCCCGCATTCTAAGCCTGCTTTGTGTTTTAAGCTTTCTTAGGTACACCTACCATGCTAATATGGTCCATGTGGTACTAATGTTACATAAGCGGGAATGGAATAAAACATTTAAAAAGTTTCATCCATGTGGAAAAATTTATTGACAGGCAGCATCCTAAGCTGTCGATTAACTCACCTTTTTTATCCAGTATGGAATAACTTTTTTTCATTAGTAAAATATTGGTAACTTAAAATAGAACAAAGTGCAGCACAATAAAAAAAAAGGTTTTGCTAGGTGGGCCATATTTTTTTGTGTGTTAGAGGTTGAAACATCAAAGGTTAGGGTCAAAAGATGAACATTGAAACTTAACAGTATAGTACTGATGTAAAGATTCATTAATCTTGAACCTGTTGTGCTTGGGATCTGGAGATGCATATAAAACATTGCTTGATAAAACTGCCACAGTTGCTGCTATCGTTTGACCATTATAAAAAAAACAAGGAGACAACCAACTGATATGGAAAAGTGAGGCATGGTATAACTCATCATACTAAAGCTGTGTACCAAATTTGAAGTCAATACCTTCAGTAAAAGCTGAGTACGAAAATTTTTCAAATCTTAAAACAGTGGGACTATATTGGCTCAGAAAAAAAAAGGAAGAAGATGAAACCACTGACCTGGAAAGATAAATCACTTTACAATTTTTCATGCATAAGCTGTATACCAAAGTTGAAATCAATCTCTTCAGTAAAAGTCAAGAAATCTGTTAGTAAAGTTTTTAATGGATGGACAGTCAGAAGGACAAGGTAATTCCCCTCTTACAAGCGAGGGTGTAAAAATATGCAAAATAATCTTTTTTAATGTGATTAAGTTAAACACAATATATGTCTTATTTCAAGATTCAAAATAGATTAAAACTCATGAAAAAAGACAAAATAGTGAAAACATGTTCACTAGTGTTCATTACAGTAACATATAATAGAAGTAATTCAATAAAATACCCTATGGTTAAATTATTCCTTAAATGGGAATAAAAATCAATTAAATCAATGAACAAAATATCAGTACATGTACAAATAAGGAAATAATTCATGTAGTACTACTGGATTGGTTAAATTGGATAGTGAGATCTACTAATGTACAGTATATATTTGGGGGGGGGGGGGGGGGGGGGGGGGGGGGGATCTTGAAAAATTATTCTAACTTAAGGATTAGACAATTACTAAGGTACCAACCATGGCAATATGATTGATGTGGCATGTGTCAGTAACCAGGAATGGACTTTAACCATTCTTCTGTAAGTGGTCATCCATTGGGAAAAAGTAGGTCACAGCCAGCATCCAAAGCATGCATCGTGCTTAGCATCTGTAGGTGCACCAACCACGGCAATATGATTGATGTGGCATGTGTCAGTAACCAGGAATGGACTTCAACCATTCTTCTGTAAGTGGTCATCCATCCGGAAAAAGTAGGTCACAGCCAGCATCCGAAGCATGCATTGTGCTTAGCATCCGTAGGTGCACCAACCATGGCAATATGATTGATGTGGCATGTGTCAGTAACCAGAAATGGACTTTAACCATTCTTCTGTAAGTGGTCATTCATGCGGAAAATATAGGTCAGAGCCAGCATCCGAAGCATGCATTGTGCTTAGCATCACTAGGTGCACCTACCACACCAATATGATTGATGTAGCACTTGTCAGTAAGTGTGTATGGATCTTAACCATTCTTCTGTAAGTGTTCATTCATGCGGAAAATATAGGTCAGAGCCAGCATCCGAAGCATGCATTGTGCTTAGCATCATTAGGTGCACCTACCATACCAATATGATTGATGTGGCATTTGTCAAGAAGCGTGTATGGATCTTAACCATTCTTCTGTAAGTGGGTGCGGACGCCGACACCGACGCCGACGCCGACGCCGGGGGTATCACATAAGCCACCCTCACTTTCGTGAGGTGAGCTAAAAACAATTTATTGTCAAAGAATTAAATCTGATTTTACAAAGAATTTAAAATTCTGAAAAATCTGTTGTAAAGTGTATTGTTTTTTGATAACACAGATTGTCCTACCCTGACTTATCACCAAAATTCTGCTGTAAATCAGTTAAAGAATATTTCACTAAATCTCCAATAAACTCAATATTTAATGCTTCTACCAGAGATTCTCCAAACTTTCCACCAAGATTTCGTCTGAAATAAACATAGCTTCATTATTATATTTCTCTGTAAGTAAATTTGCAACATCTAAATACATAAACCTATAAATTAGCAGGAATAAGATGCATACATTTTCATTAATTTAATTTCTATAAAACTGATTTTTTTTTATAAACAGAATAAGTGGGGTCTCTCCCATTGTATGCATTCACTACCTTCAAGGGTATTACATATTGTGCTTTCAGTGAAAAAGAAAGTAATCTCCAGGATACATAATTTAGTTATTTTTTGTTCTGGATTATTACATAACCATCGGTGAAAGTACAGAATGACATCTAACAGGAAAACATCTATACCTAGAGATGTAATCAAAGTGCTGAAAGCACTGTTGGAAGTTCTCTTGTATATTTACTTTTCTTTAAAGTTTTCTTCTGGAGTGTGGACACTTAAACAAAAGTTGACTGTTAAGCCTTTGCTTACCCTTACCGAGTTCCATGTTGAACAATATAGCTTCCCAACAAATGAATATCCTATTAAGTGACATCTAGGCATTTCCACATTATGAGCATCAAATGACATTCAAAACTTGTCGCCAAAAAAATTGCCAAACCATCATTTTTGTCACCAGTTTCAAAATTTGCGAGCCAAGTCACCCTCCCCCATTTTGAAACATACATGATTGTTCTCTCAGTCACCTTGACGGATCTTTGCAATAATAAATACAGTTGATTCTCCTTGTCTCGAAATCGCTTAATTCGAAATTTCAGTTATGTCAAACTATTTTTCTGGTCCAGACCAGCCGACAGTATAATCTATGTATTTTAATTCCTTTTATCTCGAATTTCGATGAGTCAAAATTTAGGTTGTGTCGAAGTGATATTATGTACAAAGGAAATGTAATTAGTGCAAAATAAACTTGATAAGGCCAATTTATTAATCATCTGTACAGGTGAACCAAATTTTTACACCTGTCAAACAGTATGTAGGAAATCGATAACAGAAATGTCATATCATGTTAATTATGTTTTGATAACAATCTTGCAATTTTATTTGGATGGAGGTAAAATTGAAAAATTACAAACGTGTGTCAAACAATAAATCAGCAAACAAGTAATGCATGGAAAGGAATATAGAAGTCATTTAATGTTTATATCCCTTGTCCAAAAACTCTAGAATTTCCAGCTCCTTTTCAGTCGAACTTCAGCTATCTCGAACCCAATCCCACGGTCCATTGCACTTCGAGATATCGAGAATCAATGTACATCAAATAATTTCCCTATTTACAGTATTATGGACTTGTTATACCAAGTAACTTTGCACTGGATAAAACTATGACATTGACAGATTCTAAAACATGATTGAATACTTGGATACCCAGATGAATAAAATTTTAAGTGATGCTGTCTTCAATTTGCTACCTTTATAAATAGTAACATACATTTTTCTAACAGGCAGTGTACTAAATAATCCTGACACAGATCCATGTGGAAGTACTGTCTGTCTGTTTGGTTTGTGCATACCACAAGCTAGCTTTGCTAACATCTAACATGAAAAAAAACAATATTTTCTTAATCATCTATATGTAAATACAATTGCTGACAAAATGTGTTTAAAATGGATCAAGTTTCACAAAAGAAGACTTTATGAAGTGAATTTTTCCATACAGTATGGTCCTATTTTAGGCACTACTTTCAATCTCTGTTGATAGTCTTGGATAAATATCATTGCAGTCAAGTTCAGTTCCCTTTTGCTAAGCAGTTTTAGGGTAGATTTTCAGGTGAATTGTCTACATGGGTCCCTTTGTTTAAGCAAGTCAGAGCTGTTTATCCCTCCTGACTTGGTTCAGTAATCCAGCAGTGAGTTGTCAGTATTTTGTCCGTAGCCCTGAGTATCGTGAGAAAACTCACAATACAATATTTATCATGATAAATTGGTTATTTACTTTGTCACTCAAAATTTACTCCCAAAATAGCAAATGAACATACACAGATATTTTACTCTGAAAAGTTACGATTAAAGCTGTTCATAGCTGTAATATATAAAATTAAAGAAGTGTATCTTCCTACGTTGGCATGTTGAAATTTTTAACAAATGTGAGACTAATGACAAATGCAACTGAAATTTTCCATGCCAAAATCCAGGAACCAGTTTGGGCATTCTTAAATTTAACAGAAAATGGTACATATAATATGGAAATGTATCATGATTCTGAAGTGATGATATGATTCACATATCATTGGAGAGAGCAATCAATACTATAGATGCATCGGTTAATTGTTACACCCCTGTTTGTTGGTATAAAATAATGATATACCATAACAGGCAACTTGCAGTTAGTAAAGACCTTTTTCATATGATTGAAGAACTCTTGGTCATATGAAGAAGCAATAGCTGGTCAATTTCCACTGTCTACTATTCTCGCCCACATGATGCAACTAGGTGTGGGCCGCCATGTTTTTTCCTGATTTATATAATTTGACATCAATTGTTTCTGTTGAGAAGCTTCTCTCTAACACCGATCGATCAATTTTGGAAGCAACTACGATTTTTTTCCAGTTCCAATTGGTCCTGTGGTTTTAGACAAGGAATGTTTCAGAGGAGATCTTTAAACAAATTTTTATGCCAAACAATGGATGCAAAGTGATAGCTAAAATAACATAAGAAAGTCAAAATCACCCCCCCCCCCCCAACCCCCTTTTACTGATTACCTTAATAGATATAAGCCAGAACTGAACAAAAATCCTTTAATTTATTTAAAAAATCATCATTTTGTTCACATTTTTATTTCATGCCTTAGTAAAATTCATCCAACCTATGGAATCCTTTTCATTCCATTGTACATATTTGTTGTGAGAACAAACACTTTAAATGAAAACTGTACAATATAAACCTTGTTGTGAGCTATTCCTGCAGAACATCTAAATCCAGTTTCTTTGTATACTGCTGCTCTCATTTCTTCACTGATTACAGCTCCTACAGCCAATTTTTTATCTTGAGGATTGTTTAAATCATCCCCTTCATACACTAACTCCAGCCATGAATTTAACCCATCTGATTGGTCAACTGAAAAACAAATATCTTTGTCAATTTGCAGTGGATGGGGCTACTGGATGGCTATTTTAAAAAGTTTCAACAAAATACTGGCGGTTCCAATCATGAAAATAGGCTTTCCAACTACTGGTAATTATTACAATAAATTCAACAGAAATACAAGTAACAATTCTAAAACTCTCAAGCAACATACTTCTGACAGCATTGATTTCATAAGCAATACTAAACTGAAAACTTATACTCAATTAAAACAAGAGTGGACACACTGATATGTCTCGCCTAGTTTAGGGTTCATGATTGAATTTATGTTGAAAGTAAAAAAAATAAGATTATATAAGCTTTACATTAAATTAACATTTTAATGATGTTTGTTTGTTTAGTTGGCGTTTTATGCCATTTTCAGAACATTTGGCTATTTCGCGGTGGCCAGTTTTTTTTGGTGGAGGAAGCCAGAGTACCCGGAGAGAACCACCGACCTTCGGTAGGAAAATTGGCAATCCTTGTCAATTTAGATCGGAGTCAAACACAACCCACCACAGATGAGATTCGAACTCAAAACCCCAGTGTTGACAGGCTAGTGATCATTAGTAGTCATGACGAACTACCTAGATTACTCGGCCACCGAGGCCCCAATGATGAATGAACATGAAGTCAAGGTGAGATAAACCATATCAGACAAACATGTAGGCCGTATATTCATTCCATACACCCTGATGAGTGACCTTATTTTAACATTTTCACACCTTCCAATGTTTTTGTTAATCACTGTTTAGTAATGATCCCTTAAAAGATTTTATTATTTATTATCATTATTAATGTTATTTAAAGATTTTTATAAAATAATCAGACTATTTCAATATAAGTAATCAGCAGTTAAATAATAAAATACATTCCATACAGCAAATATAGTTGATCTATTACTTAAAGCATCTGAGAAGAAGACCAAACAACAGAAACTTAACATTGACCAATGAACCATGAAAATGAGGTCAAGGTCAGATGAAACCTGCCATCCTTACAATCATTCCATACACCACATACAGAGCTTTCCATACAATTTGAAGTAGTAGGCTGAAATCTAAAAGTAGGAGGCTGTGACATGCGGCCAGCAAAGCCTTTACGGCAGGGGGTCTTTATTTTCTTTCCGTTATGCTGATAATTCATTCTTTTTTGATAATAATAACAAATATTATTGTTATAAAATTTAATGAATTTTCTTGAAGCCAAAACCGAACAGGGTATTTGATCGCTTCATTGTTGTTGACCATCGGAACTTCTCTCTTATTATCCTTGCAAAAATACGATGCTTTTCGACTAGAGATGACATAAATGTACACTTTTAAGAGACGACCAATCAGTGACCGTAATTCATAGCTAAAGGTAAACACAGGATTTACATCCTTGTTTATCGCGACAATACGACTCTCGACGCTTGTCTACATATTTTAAAAAGATTTTTTTCTTTTTGAATTTATTTTTTTGTAAGTGAAGTAGCCGGCACTTGTAGCCACCGTAAACGGCGGATTTCCGCTGTCTACCGGTTACTTTGGAAAGCCCTGCACATATAGTTGAGCTACTGCTTATAGTATCTGAGAAATGGACCTAATCACGTAACTTTAACCTTGATCACTTATCCATGAAATGAGGTCGAGCACAGGTGAACCCTGTCTGATGGACATTTAAACATTGCAAGGAACCCATATACCAAATATAGTAATCCTATAACTCATAATAAGTGAGAAATTCACATGACAAAAAAACTATACATTTTTTTCAAGCAGTCGCTGAACCATGAAAATGAGGTCAAGGAAAATGGACATATGACAGACGGAAAGTTCATAACATAAGGTATCTGCATACAAGGAATGAAGCATCCAGGTCTTCTACCTTCTGAAATATAAAGCTTTATACAAATAGTTTACGCCACCGCCGCCCCCCGGATAATAATACCTATGTCTCACTCTGCGACTTTGGTCGGATTGATTCACTCAATAAAGAAGAAATTCAGAAGCCAACTCATTCAATCTTTTCAAAGGACATAACTCTTCAACAGTACATATTTCCAGGTTATTTTTCTGACACTCCATTTAAATAGGTTACAAGAGATCAAACTGATCACTCAGTTGCTTTTAACAATGACTTATAACCATACACCAAGATAAAAACAATACTACTGTTATCAACTAATGTATTTTTATACCATCTTTATCATATCCCACAACAAATGTATTCTCAAGTTGTTCTGTTTGAGGTCTCATATCCAATCTTCTTTTCACTTCCTCAGTTAAGTCTATATAAGCTTCATCTATACTAGCCCTCTCTACACAGTTACTAAATCTACTCAAAACATTTATAACTTCTTTACCAGCATCTCGGAATCTTAAAAAGAAAGAAATTAACTAGAAATTGTGTCTGTAAGACGCGGATGCCCCACCTAAAATGTAGGTCATCATGTATGAATGCTCAGTACTATCCAAGGCACATCCACTAATGAAGTTTCGTTGATACACTATGCTTAGTTCCAAAGAAATGAACCTAAACGCAAAACTTAACCAGAGTCGCTCAAGTGTAAAATGTAGGTCATAATGGCCCAATTATTGTATGACTGCTCAGTATTACCAAAGGCACATCAACTGACGAAGTTTCATTGATATACTATGCTTAGTTCCAAAGAAATGGACCTAAACATAAACTTAACCAGAGTTGCTCAAGCATAAAATGTAGGTCATAATAACCCAAATATTGTGTGACTGCTCAGTACTACCAAAGGCATATCCACTGATGAAGTTTCATTGATACACTATGCCTAGTTCAAAAGAAATTAACCTAAATATAAAAACAAAATTAGAGTCACTCAAGCATAAAATGTAGGTCATAATGACCCAATTATTGTATGACTGCTCAGTACTACCCAAGGCACATCCAATGGTGAAGTTCCATTGATACACTATACTTAGTTCCAACAACTGTGTTGTACTATACAAGAGGGCTATAGTGGTGAAATATCATTGATATATTACTATAGGTTTCTGAGAAATGGAGCTAAACGCAAAACTTAACCAGAATCGGGACATACAGATGGACAAGGGTAAATCTATATGCCCCAGCCACATTTGTGGCAGGGCATAAAAAATTTGGTCATGTTAAAAATATCTGTAATGACACATCAATAGTCCATTTAAAAAGTGAATAAAAACAGCCTCAAATTACATACTTTTAAAACTGTATTACATACTGTGATACTTGTAATACTTCTGGAAATACACCATTTTGGAAATACCCATATCACAAAGAGTTTTTATGAAGTTGTAAATATACCGTAATTTCTCTAATTTTTCGTCACTAAATTTTAAAATCGTGATTGTCATGAACTTGGAATTTTCAATATAATTCCAGAACTGTTTATTCATAACAAAATTGAAAATGAAAAATTTTAAACAAATTTGATTGATACGGAACTTTAATTAAGAAATTATTCATAGAGTTGAAGTCATTTACACATGGGCTTATATCCAAATATAAATGACTTCCAACTCGTAACCCCCATGAATTATTTCTATTCTAATAGGACAAATATGTATATATTGCTCATTTGAGTTGTCCTATATGTATCTGACATTGGTTTGGCCTTTCGATTTCTCTTGCGATTTATAAGTTTAATTCTGTCCTTTTAAGAGCATATTTTGAATATAACTATTTTCATAAGATAACCATTTGCACATCAAATTATATAATTCATCATTTACACAAGAAAAATTAATAAGACATCTTTCACAGACTTACTGTGGTAACGGTCACGTGGTTAAAAAATCAAGATGGCACAGACTACGTAAATGCGTATTGCAGTGTACAACATTGTCAAAATTGTTGTTCTAAACAACTATTGTGGTTTTATTGCATGAATTCTTTGTAAAGATAAACAATTTTGTGTGGAAAAAGATGTTTCCTTGTTAGAGTTCACACAATTCGCATTTATATAAAAGCCTCTATACACATGTGCTAAAAGCGGATATATCAGGTAATCAGGTAATTTATTGTTTGACGATATATAGGACGTCATATTAGAATGTTATCTAGTAAAATCTAGTACAAAACCATTCTCCTGCTATTTGTAACTGATAGGCCATAAAAGTTTATAAATTATCACGTTAGTTCATACTTAGTAATATCTGCCTTTCCTCTAACTTCTGGAACTCTGAAGAAATGAATATCTGGACATATTTTTTTGGCATCATCACCCATCATATTTCTGGTGACACCATGAGCTCTGGCCTCATATCCAACAGCAATAATACTAAACAATTTGTAGAGAAAATCATGCAGATAAGATACTAAAATATTGATATCAATAAGTACATGTAAATACTTCGTGGAACATGTAAGTCTTCCAGGGAAGACATGTGTCGCCTGCGTACTTCTCCATACTGATGCTCTGTGCCATATATCAAGAAGCTAACCTGTGTGTTCCTGAGAAAAATTTGACAGCAATTTTGTTATCTCAAAAATATTCGAAGTTCAGTTAAACAGGAAGTGGACAGGTGACAGATTCGAAACTATCTTACACGATACAGTTCTCCATACTGATGCTCTATGCCAAATATCAGGTAGCCAACCTGTGTGGTTCCTGAGAAAAATGTGACAGAAATTTTTCTATATAAAAAATATTCTAAGTTCGTAACCGCCTCGGTGGTCTCGTAGTAGAGTGCTCGCCTCGAGTGCAGAAGGTTCGGGGTTTGATCCCCTTCCTGGTCAAATCAAAAACAATAGAATTGGTATTTGCTGCTTCTACGCCAAGCACACAGCATATACGTGTAAGAGTAAAGGACTGGTCGGATTCAGTATAATGTGTCCCAGTGGGGTGATAGGTCTACCTGCGGACATTTACCTCGTCAACAAGGCAGATAGTGATCCCTATATGTCGCCTTTGCATAACACAGGCAACACAATAACAAGTAAATTTTTCAGACAGGTTTTCTTAAAGTCTATAACACAATGATCAGGACTTTAAATTGTTCCATTCAAACTGGCCTTCAAGCACATGTATCTTTTTTTAAAACTGATGAATCATAAATCCATATTTTGTGCATCAAAACTGTTATATCATTACCATGGAGTTGATATCTGCTGCAGCTCGCTGAGGGTTTCACAAGCTCAGTATTTCCATGCTAGCCCAGAACTGATACTAAATTTACTGTTCCAAAAATATTAAATTTTGTGGAAACTAAGGAGCATCTCCCTTGTGGTTAGCTCTGTCCTTACATAGTTTTGGCTTTTCCCTTTCAGTCATTTAGAGATTTTTAAAATTTGCTTTTCAGCGTTTTTGATAATTCTATTGGTTTTCAACATTGTGGGTCTTGAGCACGAGTGATGATCGACGAAATGTCCCTGTCTTGTCTATTCAAATTGGTATCACAGAATTAATTAAAGACTTATATAAACGATACAATATCATGCAATGTAACAGATCACCTCTGATCTCACTTGGCATGAAAGCCATATCTATTGATGTACCTCAAAGAGAGAAGTCACTTCTCCCTATCATTATGAAGTGTGGTTAGCCTTGTAGGAACTACATTTTTCTTCATTAAGGTCCTTCTGCTTACAGGTCACTATATTAACCTAAGTCCTCTGCTGCTGGTCATCTTCATGAGGGATTGGCACCAAAGTAACAACACTTGGTCAGTACCTTATGAAGAACATTCAAGCCATGTTTTGTTTCAAGCAATTATGCAGTTCTGTAGATTTTTGTTATATGTCATAGAAATTCTGTCAAGTTTGGCTCTATTCGGCCAAGCAGTTTCAGAGAAAATTTTTTTTTAAATCAACCAATCAGAAACAAGAATTGCCCATAGCAGCCATGTTTGTCGCCTGATCTGGACATACTGAGGAAACTTTGTAAAAAAAACCTGCCACAGATGCTTCCTGTCAAGTTTCGTTCCATTTGGCCACGTGGTTTCAGAGAAGAAGATTTCTTTAAATCAGCCAATCAGAAACAAGAATTGCCCATGGCAGCCATGCTTGTCGTCCAATCAGAATGAAAAAAAATCATTTCATAAAAGACTTTCCATAGATGCTTCCTGTCAAGTTTGGCTGATAGTTTTGACCAAGCAGTTCCAGGCCAAAAAAAAAATTTATTAATCAATCAATGAGAAACAAGAATTGCCCATGACGGCCATGCTTGTTGCCTGATCGGGACAAAAAGATGAAACTTTGTAAAGAACCTCCCATAGATGCTTCCTGTCAAGTTTCGTTCCATTTGGCCAAGCGACTTCAGAGTAACTTTGTAGAGTAGACATTAACAGAGTAGATTTTTTTCATATCAGCCAATCAGAAACAAGAACTGCCCATGGCGGCCATATTTGTAGTCTGAACGGGACAAAATGAGGCAATTTTATAAAGGACCTCCCATATATGCTTCCTATAAAGTTTCGTTCCATTTGGCCATGTGATTTCAAAGGAGAAGATTTTTTATATATCAGCCAAACAGAAACAAGAAGTGCCTATGGTGGCCATAATTGTAGTCCGATCAGGACTGATTGCTGAAATTTGTAAAGAACCTCTCACAGATGCTTCCTGTCAAGTTTCGTTCCATTTGGCACAGCAGTTCCAGATAAATAAAAACTTTTTAATCAACCAATGAGAAACAAGAATTGCCCATGGCAGCCATGTTTGTTGCTAAATCAGGACAAAATGAGGAAACTTTGTAATGAACCTTCCATATATGCTTCCTGTCAAGTTTTGTTCCTTTTAGCTAAGCGATTTCAGAGGAGAAGATTTTTATATATCAATCAATGTGTAACAAGAATTGCACATGGCAGCCGTGTTTGCGGCCCAATCAGGACGAAACGAGGAAACTTTGTAAAGAACCTTCCATGGATGCTTCATGTTAAGTTTCGTTCCATTTGGCCAAACGATTTCAGAGGAGATTTTTTATATCAGCCAATCAGAAACAACAATTGCCCATGGCAGGCATTTGTGTTGTCCGATCGGGACGAAATTAGCAAATTTTATAAAGGATCTTACATCGATGCTTCCTGTCAATTTTAATTCTATTTGGCCCAGTGGTTTCAGAGGAGAAGCTTAAAATGTGAAAAGTTAACAGACGGATGGACGGCGGACGTCAAGTGATGACAAAAGCTCACATGGCCTTTGGCCAGGTGAGCTAAAAACCAATGACAACTTACCCATAAACTTCTTGCTTTGTAATAAGCTTGAAAGAAAGTACTATTTTTATAGCAATCAGCAGTGATAGTAGTACGTCTAAACAGTTTTTTGACATCATCCAAAGTTTATAAATATTTGCAGTCCTGAATATTAACACTCTTGCTCACAACATCCATGGAACATAACTTTTCACCCCAACACACACTATAAATGCATGTTTTGTTACTTTCTAATTGTGTCAATGCTTTTCACATCTTTTTATAATAAAAAAATTTTTAGGATGTAATCTTTCGAGGTCGTTTTTGTTATATTGTATGTGTCCTTACGACAAATAAACTATTTACCCCAACACTATCCATTGTATTATCTCATGTAGATATCATTATTACCAAATAACAAAGAAAATAACAACGTTTTGACACCATGGCATGGTGATTGTCAATGACTGTTTATCGAATAATTATGTTTTTACTGTTTTAACAGTAATTTCCAATTTGACATGTACATAACTAATAAATGATCCTGACACAGTGCCATATTAAATATTTAGAAGTGCTGATTTGACTATGTACTGGTGCCGAAATGACCAGATGCCGATTTGACCAGTCCCTAAATGACCATGTGCTGATTTGACCAAGTGCAGAAATGACTTGTATTTGAAAAGACACGCCGACATCCATGAAATAAAAAATACAAAAATCACACTACTCAAGTATTAGACCACTACAATACCATAACCATGTTCTAACAAAGTATTACCCTCCTCCTTTATATGTCTTATATTGTACCACAGCACATGGCTTGCCTTTATATTCTGGCTGTAGTCTTTGTTCCACTTGAACATAAAAACAATCCATATCTACCAAGGCTATAACTCTATCCATTTCTTCTTTATGTAAAAGATAAAATGTCAGGGTGATATTTTATAAAATCATTCAGGCCAAAATAAAATATCAGTCTTGGTACCTGACCATTCTTAAATTTTAGAACCAACCCTGAACATTTTTGTCTCCTGGAAATTAAAACTAGAAAATGTGTCTATAAGACACGGATGCCCTGCCCTAAAAACAGTATAGGTTTTGTAATATTGACCTAAATAGGAAAAAAATAGACCTAAACATAAACCATACGCAAAGTCATTCGACCATGAAATGTAGATCAATGTGACCCAAATATTGCTGAATAGCATAGTCATATACAACAGGACTGTAGTGGTGAAAAATTATTGATATACTACCATAAGATTCTGATTAATTGACCCTAATGTAGTAAAATTAAACCAAAGTCACTGAAGCATGAAATGTAAGTCATAGCGACCCAAGTGTTTGCTGAACTGTGTTGTACTGTACAAGAGAACTTGGTGGTGAATATCGTTGATATACTATTATAGGTTTCTGAGAAATGAGCCTAAATGCAAAACTTAACCTAAGTCACTGAAGCATGAAATGTAGGTCATAACGATGCAAGTGTTGCTGAACTGTGTTGTACTATACAAACTGACTGTAGGGTGAAATATTATTGATATATTACTATAGGTTTCTGAGAAATGGAGCTAAACGCAGAACTTAACTGAATCGGGACATACGGACGTACGTACGGACGGACGGACAAGGGTAAATATATATGCCCCGGCCACATTCGTGGCGCGGCATAAAAATCTGAATAAAGCTTACTGTATTTGATTTGATTTGATGCGCCATGATGATGAGGGTGCTCTTCCCCTCTATTTTTGGGGGCAAGCTTGAACAGTGGTAAAATATATAATGTTAGTCGTGAAGAAGCAATCTATCAATTGAACGTTTTTGCAGTAAAATAAAAATTTAAGTTGAAATTGAAGAACTTTTGATTTCGTACCTTTTTGATATTATGAAACTCCCGCTGTTTGAACTGGTGCTGAATCGTTCATACGAATAATTGAGAGCAAGCGAAACTATGGAGAGTAACTAGTAGCCCTGTAATTTTATCTCCACGCATAAGAACAAAAAAATTGCGGGAGAAGGAGGGGGCAAATTGCATGTCAAAAAGTGAAAACTGATAAATTAGGACAAATTAGTAGAATGCTGATGCTTTGAACTTTATTGAGTAGGCGAGATCACTTTTATTGTGCAGATTATTTTACTTCCTTTTGATAGAAGCACCGTCGCCTGAATATAACTCAAACAAACAAACAAATGCTTTTTTGTCAATTAAAGACGCCTTTTCAGGCTGAATAAATCACAATTAACTTTAATACAATGATTGCAGTGATTATTATGATTTAGTGTTAAACAATAATTAATAAAGGGACATCACCCCCCCCCCCCCCACCCCCTTTACATGACAAACTGTTAACATAACCAATACACACACAAGGGGTGTAGGAGAATGAAGAACGGTGACAGTCCAATGTCAGTTTGGATCACTGGTATTGAACAAAATAACTATATTATAATATATTAACAAAGTTTACTCATCCATTCAAAATATCCTGTCTATGAGTATCAAGTGCCCTAGCAGGGAATAAATAAGTTCAAAAACAAAATGGTCCTCAGAGGACATAAGCCATAAAAATTTCTAGTGAATGTCTAATTTATTGAAATTGTTATATTTTTTGGACATTGAATCTAAAATAGTCTTGGGCTTGGGTTCAAGCCTTTGTCATTTCATTAAGAAATGTACTTCATCTTCTACCTCAGATTGGCATAATTTGCATATCCTCTCGTCTGCTCTCAACCCTTTATACCCCCCCCCCCCCTTTTCAATTTCCAAGTCATGTGCACTTGTTCGAAACTTTGTAATTTTTCTTGAAGCTTAGAATAAACATACCTTTTATTTATTTTAAGGGTTGAGAGAAGCTTCATCTTGTCTATATGAAAAAACTTTAATGTATCATTTATACATCCTACCCAAGAATTTTTTGAATCTTGCATTAAAGAAGTTGAACACATGAAGCTCTCCTGAAGAAGTTCATTATCTGTATTACACATTCTTGTATAGTATGACAGGATATTAACAACAACTTATAACATTAACAGATAATGCTCAAGTTCACCCATGACCGCATTTGTGGTTGAGCGTTTTTTAACTTCTAAAAGGTTTTTACAGAATTTTCTGTGAATTAGTTCTATTGGCAAATCAATACACAATTTTCTGAAATAATTGTTGTTAAATATTTTACCCATTGGGAAATAGCCCCATATAACAATACAGACTTTATGTGTGGTTGAACTCGTGAATAAGGGTTTTTATTTTGGGTTTGTGACCCTCAAAACATTTGAGGAATTTAAAATCAGCCTTCAAACCCTTTTTATATATTTCCCTCCTAACATCTATAAAAGAGGCTGAAAACGAGAAGTTAACTACCAAATATGTATAATTTCTAGCATTTTCAAGTACATCTTTATTCAGAAAAAACTTGTCTGGTTTCAATCTTCCAGACTTCCAGACTTCTTATTGAGCTACTTAAAGTACTCAAACCAATGTTCAACCTTGTGGGTATATTACTCGTCAAACAAGGGGATATAGTCGTTATTATCTAACTTATCATCTATTATAAAATCTTGATCTTGATTCCCAGTCCTAGCATTAAAATCACCAGCCAAAATAATTTCACCTTATTTTCTATTTCTTCAATAAATGAACACATATCTTGGTATTTTTTGAACCCCTTGTGTATATCCGTTGATATTCCATGATGTAATGTGAAGAGATCTCTTTTTAAAGACCATATATAAGAATATAAAAAAACAGTGCTGGTGGCAAACAACAACAATCATAGGTATAATGACATATTGATAATAAGGATAATTGTATAATTTTATTGTGTATCTACTCCATGCCCAACTCAGGATGAATAAAAGAATATTACTGCACAAAGGGAGATAATTCAAATTTTACAAGAATAGTATGGCTTGTACATATACATACATGGGGAGGTTGAAGACGAAGAGCATTTTCTAACCACGTGTGAAAAGTATACTAATGTTAGGAAAGAACTATTTAAATTTATGTCATCAAAAGTCCCCCCGTTCACAAATTTATCAGATAGACAAACGTTATATTATATTCTCAATTGTGGTTTATTTATTTATGTTGAATGTTTACTGTCATGTAACTCTTGTTGGGGGTTGCAGAAAGTCTGACCGCAGACCATAGTGGGTAACATGTTTGGAGAATGACACACCCTGCACACTAAAGAGGCTATTGCCACTACAGAAGGCTAAATTATCCGACCCTACCCAACCATCCTACCTTTTACAGTGGCAGTCAAAATTTTTTCTCCATTGTGTTCTGTCCTTACCCCTATTTGAATTGTGTTTGATAAATTGTTGAAGTGGTTCTAGTCCTGAAGAAGCAAGTTACAAGATACAAGATATTTTATTTAACCAATCACGGTGCCCAGTACTGAGCTTTGACAATCAAGCTAAATTAGGATATAAAGTAATACAGTTATGATTTTGATTAATAACATCATTTAAAAAAGAATAGAGAAAATAAGCAGATTATAATAATACATCTGGTTATATTAATGTTCAGTGTGCAAAACACTAGGAACCAGGGGAGACAACTCATGTATAAATATTATTTTTAGCTCACCTGACCCAAAGGGTCATGTGAGGTATTGTCGTCACTTTGCGTCCATCGTTGTTGTTGACTGTAAACTTTTCACATTTTAATATTCTTCTCTGAAACCACTTGGCCAATTGGAACAAAACTTGGCAGGAATGTTACAAAGTTTGAGTTTTTTGTGCTGATCGGAAATTCAATTGAGTTTTTGGTGCGGATCCAAAATCCAAGATGGCTGCCACCGTGGAACATAGTTTAATAGAAAATGCTATGGGAAATACATACAAACAGCTTCTTCTCAGAAACTGTTTCATACATTTAAGCCAAATGCACAAATGATACTAGGATGGTCCTCTACTAATTTTGAGTTTTTGGTGGTGATCTGAAATCCAAGATGACGCCACTGTGTTACATAGTTTAACATAGAACCCCATGGGGAATACATACAAATAGCTTCTTCTCAAAAACCGTCTCTTACAAACATACCAAATCATGCACAAATGATTCTAGGGTGGTCCTCTACTAATTTTGAGTTTTTGGTGCCAATCTGAAATCCAAGATGCCGCCACTGTGGAACATAGTTTACCACAGAACCCTATGGGAAATACATACAAACAGTTTCTTCTCAGAAACAGTCTCACATATTTAAACAAAATCATGCATGAATGATACTAGGATGGTCCTCTACCAATTTTTAGATTTTGGTGCTGATCCGAAATCCAAGATGGCCACCTTGGAACATTGTTTAACATAGAACCCTATGGGAAATACATACAAACAGCTTCTTCTCAGAAACCGTCTCAAATATTTAAACAAATCATGCAGGAATGTTACTAGGATGGTCCTCTACTAATTTTGAGTTTTTTGTGCAGATCTGAAGTTCTAGATGGCCACCACCACAGAATATTCTTTAACATTGGACCATATGGGGAAATGTTTTAAAATTCTTTCTCTGAACCATTTAAGCATTTAAAAACAAAATTTGCATGAAACTTCATTTAAGAGTCTTCTACAAAATTTGTTTCTGATATATCAGGTGAGCGATACAGGCTCTTGAGAGCCTCTGGTTTTCTAAAAAGATTTTTCTCTCTTTAAATAAGTCTGAAAGTAATTTACATAATATTGATATGACATATTTGTCTTCTGATGTCAGCAGCATGAAATATTTGCCACTGGACTTTAAGCAATCAACATACAAATCAATGGTTCTAAAATTGAAACACCTGAAAATAAAATCCACCAATCCATCCAACTTTTCTTAGGGTGAATGAAAATCTACAAAAGGGTAGATTTGGTTGAGTTAATACCTGTAGGCTCTTTTTAACTTGCATAATTGATCTAATTGTTCTGATTTCATGAAGATAGGGAACCAACATGGTCGGAATGGCCAACATTGTGGATATGAAAAAATTCATAGCACTGCAGTACCGACTTTCTGAAAGACTTGCAAAACATCATTGTCTGGACTTTAATTAACACCAGGTGAATGTCACTGTTCCCTTTCTCCATTTCAAAATTATAAAATTCAGCAAATTATCTAAGTTGAGCAATACATATGTTTATATATTTATTTTTTAGATATTGTTATGTAGAAAAATTACATTTTAAATAAACCACTTCGTGAGGTTACTATACTATGGTTAAAATGTTAGCATAGATAAAAAAAATAACAGGTGTAAGATGATTATCTCTGATAGAGTAATCCAGTACATAGGTTTTAATTCACTATTTCAAAATTATTTCAGGTGCACTTAAATATGCTTTCTTCCCTGCATGTTATTATGGACTGATCCAGATTTTACAAAGAACAGATAATGAAGATGTTATTTGTTGGTAGGTAATGTTTTAGTTATCAAATTATCTTATTTTTATACGTTGCCAATAATCATAGTAATCTTCTTTTTTTTTTTAATATTTGTTGATTCTGATATAATTTTTTAAATTTTTTATTTGGAGAAATTTATGTATTATGATTTAAAAAAGTATAAGAGTCTTTTCACCCAACCTAAAAGGCCATGTGAGCTTTTACCATCACTTGGCGTCTGTTGTCCGGCGTAAACCTTTCCTTTAAAGATCCTCTCCATTGAAACCAATGGCCAATGGGGACCAAACTTTGGTGGAATGGTCCTTGGATGGCCCCCTTCAAAATAATGTCCGGCATCCCCCACTTTCAACCGACATGTTATGACTGAAAATAGAAAAAAAGGGGGGGGGGGGGGGTGAATTTCAAAAATCTTCAAATGTAATTGCATGGCCAATTGGAACCAAACTTGGCAGAATGGTCTCTAGATGGTCCTCTTTCAGAAATATGTCTGAAGACCCGGACGATCTGAGCCATTTGGAACCAAACTTTGTAGCAATGGTCCTTAAATGTGTCCAATGACCCAGACGATCAAAGAAGATGGCTGCCACAGCCTAACTAAGTTTAACATATGACCCTATGGGAAATTCATTTAAAAATCTTGTCGTCTTAAACGACTTTGCCAATTGGAACAAGACCAGGCAGCAATGGTCCTTAGATGGTCCTCTTTCAGAAATATGTCCTATGACCCGGAATGTCAACCAAGATGGCAGCCACAGCTGAACTTAGTTAAACATAGGACCTTATGGGGAAATTCATTAAAAAATCTTCTTGTCTGAAAGCACTAAGCCAATTAGGAACCAAACTTAGTAGAAATGGTCCTGAGGTGGTCCTCTAAGTCTTTCAGAATTGTGTCCAATGCCCCGATTTGTCAACAAAGATGGCTTTGACAGGTGAACTTAGTTTAGCATAGGACACTATGGGAAAATTCATTAAATAATCTTTCAGAATTGTGTTTGATAACCTTGAATGTTAACTAAGATGGCCACCACACCCTAACTTTGTTTAACATTGTACCTATGGTAAAGCCAGCCAAGATAAATGCTACACTTAAATTTTCAGTCCTGCTGAAGATGGACAAGTTAAATCGAGGTGAGCGATACATGCTCTTGAATGCCTCTAGTTTACATTCACATGATCCAAAGGACTGAGTTAACTCATGTCATTCTTGCATCCATTATAATTTTTGTGCTAACCAAAGTTTGTTGGAATGGTCCTTTGGTGATCACTTTATGCAATTAATCAAGTGGTCTGTCATTTGCTGATCACTTTATACAATTAATCCAGTGGTCTGTCCTTTGGTGATCACTTCATACAATTAATCCAGTGGTCTGTCCTTTAGTGATCACTTTATGCTATTAATCCAGTGGTCTGTCATTTTGTGATCATGCTATACAATTAATCCAATGGTCTGTCCTTTGGTGATCACTTTATACAATTAATCCAGTGGTCTGTCCTTTCATGATCACTTTATGCAAATAATCCAGTGGTCTGTTCTTTGGTAATCACTTCAGGCAATTAATCCAGTGGTCTGTCCTTTGGTGATCACTTCAGGCAATTAATCCAGTGGTCTGTTTTTTGGTGATCAATTTATACAATACATCCAGTGGTCTTTCATTTGGTGATTTGATACAATTAATCCAGTGGTATGTCCTTTGGTGATCACTTTATACAATTAATCCAGTGGTCTGTCCTTTGGTGATCACTATATCTGCAGCCTTATTCACAAGTCATAATGAAATGTTAAGTAGTAACACTTTTTATGCCCCAACCTGAATGTGGCTGGGGCATGTAGATTTAGCCTTGTTCATCCGTCCGTACATCCCGATTTGGTTAAGTTATGTGTTAAGCTACATTTCTCAGAAACCTATAGTAATATATCAATGATATTTCATCACTACAGTCCTCTTGTATAGTACAACACAGTTCAGCACCACTTGGGTCACTATGACCTACATTTCATGCTTCAGTGACTTTGGTTAAGTTTTGCGTTTAGGTTCATTTGTCAGAAACTTATAGTGATATATCAATGATATTTAACCACTACAGTGCTCTTGTATAGTACAATGCAGTTCAGCAACATTTGGGTCGCTATGGCCTACATTTCATGCTTCAGTGACTTTGGTTAAGTTTTGTGTTTAGGTTAATTTCTTTGGAACTAAGCATAGTGTATCAATGAAACTTCATCAGTGAATGTGCCTTGGATAATAATGAGCAGTCATACAATAATTGGGTCACTATGACCTACATTTTACACTTGAGCGACTCTGGTTAAGTTTTGCCTTTAGGTTCATTTCTTTGGAACTAAGCATAGTGTATCAACAAAACTTCATGAGTGGATGTGCCTTGGATAGTACTGAGCATTCATACATGATGACCTACATTTTAGGCGGGGAATCCGTGTCTTACAGACACATTTTCTAGTTTGTGAATAATTCTGCTAGACCTTAGCTTGGACACATATCTCAGCTGGTAACTAAATAAAAAATGAAAATCAGAAACAAAAATTTACAACAATTCTGCAATTAAACTAATGGGTAAATTTTTATCAAAACTTTGATAGAACTGTTCTTTCACACAATTTTCTTTGAGAGTTGGACCCAGGACAAACAGGATCACACTGTTGTTACTAAAAATGGAAGGTAAGCTAAAAAAAATATTTAAAAATTTTCTCCAATAAAACCTCTTGTCCAACTGGATTGATCCTCATGTTGTACAATATGACCTCTCACCTATTGATTTAGAAGGAGTAATGTTAGATACATGTATCAGATCATACATTACTCAGATGTATTGATACATAGTGTAGCTAAATTGTACTTTTGAAAAACAAACCCCTCTGTAGAGGTTTGAACAAAATTTTATAAGCATTGTTTCTTATGTGTTGAATAATGTCATTTTCATGAAAATTAAAACATCAAAAAGAGCTTAATTATCAGAGAAATAAAAGTGATGAGCATTTGAAGGCGTATAGGAGCTTACCAGTATTTCTTTATTCCTGTGTAAACCAATTGTATCTTTATAAACAACAAAATGGATAAGGAAAGGTCAAGAATAATATACCAATCAATCAATGCCACCAAAAGACAGAACTCCAGAAAATAACATAAAAGAGCACAAAACACAAACATAAACATAACAGAGAGTCTTATTTTGTGCATGGCTGACAATTTTGATACCTACATGTATTGTTTAGAAGTTTTATAAAGAAAATAATGACAGAAATTTAAAAATGGTACAATCAAATGAGAGATTTTTTTCTTTTTTACTTGTGGTTTTGAAAATCTGCAAAGATTCTCCCGTAATTTTAGGAAATTTGAAAATTTATGATAAGTAAGGTTAAACTTTGTGACATTCAGGAAATTGCTAATGAACATGTGTTATTAGGTGTACAGTTGTAATGAACTAACAAAACGTTACCTGAATTCACCTTTGTATCATGATAAATATTATATGCTGACAAATAAGGACATAAAGACATAATTTACTTGTTATTTATGTGTCTGGATAAGTTTTATTTTAGTCTGATTTTTATTTTAAGTAACAAAGTTTTCAGAACATGTTTATCATTATAGTCAGTCAATTGACTTTTAATAAATCATTGATGAAACAAGAGTTACTGCAGTTTCACTGAAAGTTTTAGTTTGAAGATAATGGAAAGGAAGGCAATAATTTAATTTTAAACTTTATAGTGGATTGGGAAACAAGTTATACCAACTTATACTAATCCCTCTCCACTTTTCGGGTGCAAGAATGGCCCCTGTACATCTACAGAGGAGTCTTTAATCTGCTAAGGATGTTGGTCTCCCTTAACACGGGACAGCCATTTTTCTTCCCCATCCGACACACTAGCATCGTTTATCGAGACCATCCTCGCAAATGGTGTCGATAGGGTGTCGCAAATTCGATCCCTGAAATTTTCATCTCGAACGGGAATCGAACCAAGGACCTTTGGCTTCGTAGGAAGGCAATATTCATTTACAAAGAGTTTATGGTCTAATAAGCTTTCACTAGAAAAGGGCCTCTATGGCCAAATGGTCTAGTTAGTTGGTCAGTACCACTAGCCTGTCAACACCAAGGGTGTGAATTCAAATATTACCGATAGTAGTTTTGAGGTGTGTTTGAATCTTATCTTAATCAACAATAATTGCCAGTTTCCTGACAAAGGACCTTTCAAGACGGTTCTTTCGAGGAAATCTTGGTTTCCACTACCAATAAGAACTGGCCTGGCCATCAAAGTATATTCATTTGGACTGATAGTGACATAAAACCATAATTACGAAAAGAAAACCTATTTCACCAGAACATTAAACATGGTCAGAATTAATTTTTGATAATTTAACAAATTATATTATATTCTCATTACTATTTTCAATTGTTAAATTGCTTGTTAGAAAATCCATTCTATTATTATTGTTTCATGATAGGGGCATCTTATGTGTGTTATACCATGCAATGCATCACTTGTAAATGGATAAAGGTTGAGACTTTTTTTCTCAATAAAGGATGTAGTTTTGAAAATTGGCAAATATTTAAGAATTTTATAATATTAAGAATACTATTAATCCAAAAATTGAAAGCATATTTTAGATAAAAAAGCATGAGACCTTACATGTTCAACCCTGTAAAAAATAAAAAAATCTCCTTACATTACCTTATATCAATATCATTACATTTTTGTTATGATAATACACACATAGTCCTAGTCATCCTCATAAGTCAGGGGTCCTTTGTCCTACTGCTTGGTCTCACAGCATCCCTAGGATACAAGACCCCTGACTTGTGAGGATTGGCAAATTAGATCATACGCAAAAGATCTTAGTGTTGTGACCATACAGGTATGCTCATACATGTTTGTTTGACTTTTCGAGAAATTGGTGTACCAGAAACCGGGGCTTTTTATCATTAAAACAAAGAGAAATTGGCAAGACTTTCAAAACAGTTCGATCCATCAGTGGTGTTTGGGCAATCTGAGTTTTAGCTACCATTTTTTTTGCTGCCATATTTCGAAAAACAGCTTAGTACTAAGAATTAGGTTTTCTTTAATTCTTGAATTTGTTATTGTTCATTATGATATTTATTTTTCTTTGTCCTGATTTAATGATATTATTTCCAGATATTGATTTCACATATTCAGGAAATATAAACAGGTATTCACATGAAAGGAATGGTAGAAGAACCCTGTTGATTTTGAGGTCAGTATGGTCAAGCTCATTTACTTCACTGTCACTTAAAGTATGGATTTTAATGGAATTTTAGTTTTTTTAATGTCTTGAGTATTTCAAGAAAATAGTATGAATGGAAGCATCAGGTTTCTGGGCAGTAACTTTAGTTTCTCCCAATATTTGACTCTTTCCACCCCCAAATGGTTAAAAATAATTTCATTGCCAGAGGAATTTAATTTTCTCATGCAATATCCCAAACATATTCTCCAGATTTGGATGTATGGTTAATCGGAAATTGATTTGTGATGTAATCTTAATAATGCTCTTGGCAATAACACAGATGTAATCATTCTATGCTCTCAATAGTCAGGTTTTTGACTGGGTTGCATGTAGTGTAAATCCGCCAATAATATGATGAATGTCAGGTAGTTGAATAGGGAAAATACCAGTTTTGTATAACCAACTCCTCCTACAGCTTTTAACCCAGATCTTTGAAACTTTGCAGAATGTTTATGGACATATTTAAGATGTGTATGAAACGTATGATGTCATTTGAAGAATTTTTTCCAGATTTATAAAATGCTCTATTAACAGTCTTAAGATAAGAGTATCTTCTTTGTGAAAATTTTAAAGTCTTCACCAGTAATACATTTCACGGCAACTAGAGAAAATAGTAGTCATACCAAACAGGATCCATTATAATAAGTACCACAATAAATAATTAAAGTCTTATCATAACAAACCATTTCTAAAGTTAGAATCAATTTACATGTGTAAAATGAAAAAATGTCTTACTATTAATTTGATATATAATTTTAATTCAGGTTTCTCAGTTACCGTTTGTGAAATTTCAAGATTTCAATTTCTTCTCACCACTTGCAGAATTTTAGCAAATAAAAATTGTGAAATAATAAATTTATACATATACAAATTGAAGATGTAATCATATCTGTTAGAACCATTGTATACTATATCATTGTCTCGCCTGCGACGAAAGTCGCTGGAAGCGAGACATAGGTATAGCAATCCGGCGGCGACGGCGAAGGCGACGGCGACGGCGTTAACTTTTTGTAAAACCTTAATAACTTTTAAAGTATAATACTTACAATGTTCATCTTTGGTCCACAGGTGCATGAAGTGATGACCTTTTCAGCAGCACATTTTTAGATGACCTTGACCTTTTTTTCATGGTTCAATACCCACATAAACATTGCGACATAGTTTTACATTCAAATCCTTTTCTCAGAAACTATAATACCTAGAGTTATTATATTTGGTCTACAGTGAGATCTATATGGGTACATGCCAGTCTGACACCTGTCATTTGTCCTTGACCTCAATTGCACGGTTCAGTGAACTTCGAAAATCTGCGACATAGTTTTACATTCAAGTCCCTTTCTTAGTAACTGTAATGTTTAGAGTCATCATATTTGGTATATAGTAAGATCTATATGGGTACATGGGAGTCTGACACCTGTCATGTGTCCTTGACCTCAATTTCACAGCTCAGTGACTTTGTCAATTTTTTCTTCTAAAGTCCATTTTTCTGCAACTACAATGAATAGACTCATCATACATGGCTTATAGCAAGATCTGTATGGGTACATGCCAGTCTGACACCTTTCATGTGCCCTTGACCTCAATTTCATGGTTCAGTGACTTTGTCAATTTTTTCCTCAAAAGTTTATATTTCAGCAAGTGCAATGACTAGATTCATCAGATATGGTCTATAGCTAGATCTATATGGGTACATGCCAGTCTGACACCTGTCATGTGTCCTTGACCTCAATTTCATGGTTCAGTGACTTTGTCAATTTTTTTCTTTAAAGTCTATTTTACAGCAACTACAATGAATAGACTCATCATACATGGCTTATAGCAAGATCTGTATGGGTACATGCCAGTCTGACACCTTTCATGTGCCCTTGACCTCAATTTCATGGTTCAGTGACTTTGTCAATTTTTTTCTTTTACAGTCCATTTTTCAGCAACTGCAATATCTAGACTCGCCATATATATAAGAACTTGCCCACCTCATATTTTCAGATTGATCACTAATGTTTTAATTAGGGGATAGACAAACAGGAAGGGGGGGGGGGAGAAGTATAACTTTGTGTATAAAGTTCCATCTAGTTTTTTCTCTTCGAATGGCATACCTAAGATAATTGATACAAAACTTACATGATTATGTATATAATCTATTTGAGAAAAAGTATTTTGTTGATCATAAAACCAAAGATCTTGTGTCAATGTTGAAACCAAAAGGATTGAAAGTGGTAGGAGCCATGGCCATGGTGAGGAACAGTGTTGGCCAAGGTAAAATAAATGTTATCCATACACTTCTTAAACTGATTCATTGCATTTTCAGGTGTTGGTTGTAAATTTCAACATCTGTAACTGCTTAAATTTCTCTGAATTTTCATTTCATTGAACTAATAAAAAAGATACTTTTAGAATTTTGATTATTCCATTTCATAACATTACATTCACCAGGGTCTAGAAAAAATATTATGGATTGTATAGTTTTTGTCGAGCATGCGACTTAAGTCGCAGAAAGCTCGACATAGGGATAGTGATCCGGCAGTGGCAGCGTTAACTTACTTCTTAAAAGCTTTATATTTTAGAACGTGGAAGACCTGGATGCTTTATACTTTGTATATAGATGCCTTTTGTTAGGAAGTTTCCGTCTGTCATATGTACATTGTCCTTGACCTCATTTTCATGGTTCAGTGACTACTTGAAAAAAAAGTTAAGATTTTTTGTAATGTTAATTTCTTTCTTATTATGAGTAATAGGATAACTATATTTGGTATGTGTGTACCTTACAAGGTCCTCATCCCCGTCAGACAGTTTTCAATTGACCTCGATCCCATTTCAAGGATCAGTGAACAAGGTTAAGTTTTGGTGATCAAGTCCATATCTCAGATACTATAAGTAATAGGTCTAGTATATTTGGTGTATGGAAGGATTGTAAGGTGTACATGTCCAGCTGGCAGGTGTCATCTGACCTTGACCTCATTTTCATGGTTCAATTGTTATAGTTAAATTTTTGTGTTTTGGCCTGTTTTTCGAATACTGTATGCAATAGGTCTACTTTATTTGATGTATGGAAGGATTGTAAGCTGTACATGTCCAACTGGCTGGTTTCATCTGACCTTGACCTCATTATCATGGTTCAGTGGTTATAGTTTTTGTGTTTTGCTCTGTTTTTTGAATACTGTATGCAATAGGTCTGCTATATTTTATCTCATTATTTACAGCTTAAAATTTATAATGTATGTCTGATAGCATTTACTTTCATTAGAAATACACGACAGGCGAGACATTTTTGTGTGTCCACTCTTGTTGATAGATATGTTTCATTTAAAAGGGATTCTTTGATTATATAATAGTACTATTTTAAGTTCAAGGCAGAGATATGATCCAATACAAACAGTTCTATTCACCCAATACATAAATTTTTATCGAAATGAAATATATTTTAATTGAAGTTGTTTTGTAAATTGATACTTACATATTACAAGTTTTTATGAATGTAGATATTGTAATGGGAAGGATTTGGCTTTTAAAGGGCTTTTTAAATGAATCAATTGAAAAATTTTAAAATTGTTTTTGAAATTGCTGCATTTAACCACTTATAGGAAAATATCTGAAAGAAATATCACATTAGATGCATTATCCTTTCATATTTTCAAATTTGAAGTGTGAAAAAAATATATGCTTTTTGTTATACCTGAAAATTAGGTTTTTCCTACAAAGAGGAAAAAGGATGGGAAATTAAATTTTTAGAAAACATTATCAATAAATACATAAGCACAAAATAAGATATTATCAGTTTTGACCTTCGATCTTTACTTGCCTTAATTCTTGTCACAAGGACTTAACACTTGCATAATAAAATTTTAGCATTACATTTTGGAATGCTCTTAAATGTTAATAGAAAAAATAGCTGAATTTACATATTTGAAATAGATAATATAATTCTAATAACTAATCTTCGATTATTATTGTTAATTAGGAAGTTGAATGGATTTTTTTAACATTAAGAAATTTGATATGAAATTATAAAATTATAAGATCAGCTAACAAAAAGTTTGATAAAGCTGTATTGCAGATGTTAATTTATTTATTTTCCCTATTTGGTATGATATGTACATCTTTATTTTCATATATATGTCTATTTAAGAACCCCAAAAATGGAAAAGTTTTGTTCAAGATGTACAATGTACCTTTTTTAAGTTCAGTAAGTTCCTATCTCCATTTGTTAAAGAAAGCCATATTTAAGGGTTGTAGATTAATTGCTATTTTTGCAGTGGATTTCATAACATTTTTTTTTCAATGTAAAATTTTTAGGGATTAAAAATATCAATATTTGTGGATAGAACTGCATTATAAAAGTTGATCACAAGTATCTTTAGATGTCAAAAGTTGTATCCTATACAGGAAATTTTAGTAATGGCATACCCCCAAAAAGATATGTGAAAATCTAATACTCCATGAAAGGAATGCAAAACATAAAAACAGGATATTCTGACTGCAAAGCCCTTCTTAATCTATCATCACCCTCTGGTTATAAAAAAAAATTTACAAGAGGATGCTAGGGCATGAAATATTTCTGTATGTAAAGAACTGATACATATGACAGGTTCAAAATATGCCATGTTTATTGAAACTTAATTTTAATTTATCCAAATTTTACAGAAGTTAAGCATTTGAATACCATTGTTAGGTGGATGTAGAAAAATAAAAAATGGATAAAAAGAAAAAAGAAGTTAAGCAGTATTTGAAAAAAGGAAAGGAAAATTCAGTTTATTGAATTTGATTTTTGTTCAAGATACGTGTTTATGTAACATTGCAACTATACTAAAATGTCATCCATTGTCACCACTATTAGCAATCCCACTGTCAATTCTATTTGATGATAACAGTATTCTTACAATAACTGTATAAGAGACTTAACTTAAAGAATCTGAGCAATTATAATACAACTTTTAATTAGTTTATTAAAACTTACATTAGTGAAAAACTATCAAAATGTTGGAGGTAAACAAAGGAAAGTGTTACAGTGAGGGAATTGTTTGAATAGGGATAATCTTTATTCAGGTTTCCAAACTAAATATATTCCACAGAGGATCAATACCCTGCTATTGAAAGGTCTTTATCTTAAAGTGTGGTACCTGACTTATTTACATAACGGTTATAATAAATAATAACTTTGGTGATTAGTGTATTTACCGATTTGAAAGTAATCGTTATTATACACAATTATGACATTTATAAATTGTAATTGGCCGATCATGTTTTCTGGACGTTAAAACAACAATAAACATGTCTAGTAAAGAACTTATTTCCTGTTGAAAAAGAGATTCCTAACCTTGATCAGTATTGTCAAAACTACTTTTATTTATTGTGTAGAATTTTTACAAGGACTTTTTTCACTGTTTAGTTTTTTACAGGTAGATCACAGGTGTAAACCCTGTGATTAGATATGTTACTTTGATCTCAGATTCATTAATGCAGAGATAAGTATAGAAATGATGTAATTGTTTTACATGTCTGTCATGGATTAATAAGATACATGCACTTTAACTTAATTAATAAATACTATCCACTTCACTGAGCGTGAAATAAATTGAAAGGGGACTATCATTTCTAACTGTATGACCGGCTGAATGATTGAATTGTTGAAGAATATATTTATCTATACAGTTTTACCTGGGTATAGACATTGTACTGTCTGAGAGATTTAACTGACACTTTCACTTCGTTGGAATGTTAATATGTTTAATGTGATAATTATGAATTAATTGGGATGTAATTAGTGCAGGAGAATGTTTTTCGCTTTGATCTCAGCACCTGATTCTCAGGAGGTATGTCTTATTGAAATTTAATTACTGTTTAATGCTACTAATTTACTCAAACATTTAAGTATTGAATAAATTTTGACAGGAAGGTTTACATTAGAAAAAATTACAAAAATACTTTAAATACATAGAAAATACCAGACAGTGTTTTTTTATTTGCTTCAGTTGCCGAAATTTTAAAATTTGATGACTTTTTAAAGTTCAGAAGATTTTAATACCTAAAAGCTTCAATTTATGCAGTACTATTTATTTGAAGGAAAAAAATATATATCGATGTACCTGGTTGTATAAAATTTGCTTTCTGTATTAAAATTACAGATATATAGATAAATTAAAATATGTTTGAAATTTTCCAAATTTTACAGTTTCTGTCCAGTGTTAATTATTGTTAATCATTCTTCCCAGTTTATTTCAAAATGGGGAAGTGTATATGTGTTTGTTGATTATTTTTAAACATTTGATGATTAGGCTAAGTACTACAGTTATATCTGTCACCTAAATAGTAGATGCTTCTTCCAGTTTTTAGTTTTATTTCAGAGCTGAATTTTTTTAGCTACAATCTTAGAAATGTTAAGGAGAAAGTGTTTAAAACAAAAATTTTATCCAACTGTTTGATCCAAGTTCACTCTTTTCTTTTCCAAGGATATTGTTAAATTTGTTAAATTTTTTTTAAGCATTATCTCGAATCTAAAACTGTTACCCTTTAAGTGGAAGGTGATTCTTTTAAAACTAGCAATATAAAAATAATTCCAAAACAATTAGGCCTCAACAAAAATCATGTACATCAATGAAAATTCAAAACTGCCCCTAACACCAATTTGCTAAATCCTTCTGGTTTGCAAATGTTTGTTCTTCTATGATAGAACATTAAAAAGATTGACATTGGAGGACACAAAACTACTTTATAGGACTGCTGTATCGCATGTACATACATATTAATGTCAGCATTTGTTTTCAAGTCGAAAGGTTACAAACTGTCTCATTTATATAAAGACTACTGAATGTCCATATTGGTTGACATGTATATCATTCCTTTCATTCTTATATATATATCCTATAAATCTCAGGATTATAATCAAAAAGTATAGATTACAAATTGTGCATACATCTGCATTATCTTCAAAGGCTTTTAACCTATACAGGTATGCACTATGTGTAAGATCTATTCAGTACAGGTAAAAACAAGGTTGATAATGTCATCATTCTTTAAATAAAAAGTTGAGATCTGTGTTGAATTTCATACTTGAATTTTACATGTAGGTAGGTAACATAAATACCATAAAGAATGTACATACATATAATGTCAGACATGCAATAGAGAATATCACCTTGTAGCTTATATACATATGTGACAAATTTTCTTACTACTGAAAATGAACCAGTAGACATAATATAGGGAGTGTTGAACAAAGACTTTCAAGTTTATATATATGTCCACTACAGGGAAAAAAATTACACATGCCTTTATGTCATGAATTTTTAGTTTGTGGAACTAGTCTGTAAACAGGCATTGTATGAGTCCATCAAGTGTTAAGTAGACATCTTTCAAAGTTTTACATACATATCTAGCTACAAAGTGCTTATCATGGCAACGTTGAGAAGACACTTCTCTAAAATTTATTTGTCAAATTCCATGCACTATATACGACTAAATTTTAACCAGAGCTCAAAATTAATCAGATGTCAATATGCCTACCAAACAAACAGACAAACAAATAACACAAGTGGTATTCACTAATAAAACTTAACTTAAAAGTTGTCTATTATTGAAGAAATAGGTTCTTACATTTGACCAAAATATCAATATACTCAAGTTAGACATTCTGCCTTTTACCCTTTGTTGGACTCTTGGATTCACTTATATTAAAGAGAAAATTTCTCATTCTTGTGATAGATATCAGACTATGGAATCTGAAATAGTTGGTATCCCATATTCCATATTTTTTTCATGGAACTTGTTTTATAGCTGTATTCATTATTTCCATAAATGAAGAAAATTGAAACATCTCAAAAATGTGTACATATATTGTACAGTAAAGATAATAACTTGCAGGATAGAATATTCTGATTTTACATTTGTAGAAATATTAATGGAATTGCTTTGCTTTATCCAAAAATTTACATAACCCAAATAGAACAGTTTAGTGAAGTGTTTGTTTTTAGTGTCTATAGTTGTAAAAGAATGCAGGTTCTACTTTCACTCCTTGCTTGACTCTCTGCTTCAATCATTTGAATAAAAATTTATACCCTTAGTTAAAATCCTTTACCAAAATTAAAATTTGTTTATAGAACTAAAAGTAGCAAACTACCATTTGTAACTAACACAATGTAAAGTTATATACTTAGGTAAAACATAAAACCCAGAAATGGAGCACTTCCTAAAATGAAAATATCATTCCATAGCAAAAATATAAAGGAATAGGGCCACTTCCCTTGTATTTCTTTTACTCATAGCTATTAATTTTCAATTTTTAAAAATTTTTTAAATTTATCAAATTTCTACCTAAATGAGTGGTACAAAGTGTATTTGAAGTTTGTGTTTTTTTTTAAAGATTTATTGGAAATGAGAAAAAATTGGGTGATGTTTTAGATAGAGTCAAAACAATAAATGACAGACCACCTCTAAAGTGGTAAATTTCTGTATGGTATTTCAGATAATATGAAATACTTTGTGAAAAATAAATATTCCTTATACATTTCCTGTTTCAGTTCACATGAAGGGTATTACTATCACAAATGTAAATAATCAAAATAGTTGTAGTTTAAGTACATTCCAAAATCCTGATAATGTGGGTATTTAGGTGAAGATAGAAGATATGCTGCTAATGGAACTTGATAAAAAGAAATACTTCTCTGGTAACAAAATGAACAGAGGGGTACATGGTTGTTGCATTAGCTTAAAAAGGACTCTTTAATATCTTCATTTTACAATGATAAGACATTTTTGTGTCGCCTGCGGAACGCATGGTCGACACATAGGGATCACTATCTGTCGTCTTGCGTCTTGCGTCTTGCGTCTTGCATCGTCTTGCGTCGTCACACTTTTTTGTGTCGCCTGCGGAATGCATGGTCGACACATAGGGATCACTATCTGTCGTCTTGCGTCTTGCGTCTTGCGCCGTCTTGCGTCTTGCATCTTGCGTCGTCTTGCGTCGTCACACTCTTTTCTTCTATCCTCAACTCCTCATAAACCGCTCAAAGGAATTTGATGACACTTTCTCTGTGCATTAACCTTAATGCAAAGGTGTGCATATATATTTCATTTTTAGAAAATTTCAATTTTTTTTTGTAAAAATTGACATTTTTGCAAAAAAAAGGGGGGGGGGGCAAAACTTCTATCCTCAACTACTCCATAACCACTCAAAGGAATTTGATGAAACTTTCTCTGTGCATTAACCTTAATGCACAGGTGTGCATATATGTTTTATTTTTAGAAAATTTTAATTTTTTTTCTCCAAAAATTGACATGTTTGAAAAAAAAGGGGGGGTCAAAACTTCTATCCTCAACTACTCCATAACCGCTCAAAGGAATTTGATGAAACTTTCTCTGTGCATTAACCTTAATGCACAGGTGTGCATATATATTTCATTTTTAGAAAATTTCAATTTTTTTTTTGTAAAAATTGACATTTTTGCTAAAAAAGGGGGGGGGCAAAACTTCTATCCTCAACTACTCCATAACCACTCAAAGGAATTTGATGAAACTTTCTCTGTGCATTAACCTTAATGCACAGGTGTGCACATATATTTCATTTTTAGAAAATTTTAATTTTTTTCCTCTAAAAATTGACATTTTTGAAAAAAGGGGGGGGGGTAAAAAAACTTCTATCCTCTACTACTCCATAACCGCTCAAAGGAATTTGATGAAACTTCCTCTGTGCATTAACCTTAATGCACAGGTGTGCATAAATATTTTATTTTTATAAATTTTAAACAAATTGACATTTTAAAAAAAAAGGGGGGGTGGGGGGTTCACAACTTCTATCCTCAACTACTCCATAATGGCTCGCAGCAATTTGATGAAACTTTCTCTGTCCATTAACTTTAATGCAAAGGTGTACATATATATTTCATTTTTAGAAAATTTTAATATCTTTTGTAAAAATTGACGTCCGCAGGCGACACATGTCTTCCTTGGAAGACTCACACATTTTTGGTAAAGAAATTGGCATTTTTATTATGCAAAGATTGTAGTCAAGTAGCAAAGGCTGACTATCAAGTCAAACATGTAGAGGATTTATAATGAGAAATAAAGACCAGAAAACTTTAGTATTCAAGTTAGATATACAATAAATCTTTTGTTACATGTCACCCTGCAGTATTTATGCTTGTACAACATATAGTATATCATAAAAAGAAGTAAAATTTCAGATTTTATCTGTTTTTTATATTTAAGAAACAGTTTTAAATATTCAGATGAGCTTTCAAAGTCACAACTGGAAACTGTTCATTTCAAATTTATGTCTTTATTTTGAATAAATTAATAACATTTTTTTTTATTATTCATTGATTTTGTCACTGTAATCATTACAGAACAGTTCATCTCATAGTTCAGGAAGGATACTTTTGACATTATATCAGTTGATGAGGATTATATAATTATGTGAAGTTGTTATAGACTGATGCAAGGTCAATAATCCACAACATTGTTTACACCTTACAAGGATATAATGTTCTTTCAAAGGACCTCAGAGTATCCAAACAGCTAAAACATTTGCCATTCTGAAAAAAAATATCAATTGAAAAAAGAGTTTGAAAACCTAGTTTTATGTTATCAGGGCCCTTAGCCACTTTTCAAACAAAGAACACTGTTTGAATATCCTTTATATTTCATTATAACATACAATTAATTTTACTCTTAAGATTTCTCATGAAATTGATGGCTGAAATAAAGATTTACTTTAAATTAGCTAATTAATATAGATTGTGCAAAAAGAAACATTATAAATATTATTGTCATAAAGTTAATTTTAAGAATTGACTAAAATAGCAGTATTACATTCAGCTACATTTATACAGTATATTGAAGATATAAGAATGTAATGATAAAGTTGTTATAAAAATGCCTCATTTGATGAAATTAATATCATACTAAATCATTATCTTCTAACTTGTAATTCTCTTTGTTGTAAGATATTTTTTTGATGCCCTATAATAGATAGTAGTAAGTGGTATATAATTAGCATGTCTGTAAAACCATTACAAAATTCCTTCACTAATGTAAAAAACAGTTCTTACACAATTTGTTTAGATCTTCTATCTATTTTACTGTAAACAAATCTTATTTAACATGCACCAGGCTATCTTCAAGGATAGTCACAGGAAGTGCAAACTAAGGTGAAGATTTTTTTTACTTTGAATTTAGATATTCGTTTGTAAATCAAGGATTAAGTGGGAGAAAAAAGAGAATTATTATTTATTGTTATATAAGTGGATAATTACTTGTACCATATTTTGGTAAGAGTCTTGTGGCATGATAACTTTTAAAGTAACGATAGCTGTAAGAAAATGACAGGTTTTAGTCTGAAAGTCTTTGTTTTATATAGAGTTTAGTTCCCTTAACATGTCAAAGCAAAATAAAAAAGACAAAACATGCATGTTTATACAGATATCAGCAGTGCCCTTGAAATGAGAGGGTCGTGATTTTATGAATCGATGGGAAGATAAAACAATTGAGTTAAAGCTTTTGAAAGTGTCAGGACTATCTGAGATGATCTTTATATTAAATTACCCATTCAATGCACATTTCTGTTACAACATTAAATTAAAGTTCGTCTGCTCTATATTTTTAGATTAAAGGTTTACTCTTATCCTAATCAGCATGATCATTCTTTTCTATTGTCTGATGTCGGAAAGTCAATTCTTTAATAGGTAATGCTTTGTTTCAGTTAAACAAAAGACCTGTCTCATTATTCAAAGATTTTCTTATTTTAAGGTGGTAAAGTTTGATGAAAAGATTACAATATCATATTCTGTATAATATTTCAGTCTTTTCCTTATATTGTTAGAATATGATCATATTTCATATTTATATTTCCTCAGAACAATAAATTTAATTAGTAATAAGTAAATATTCCGTTTAAAACAATACCGGCTTCCACTTTGTCAAAAAAACAGTTCAGCGGATATTGTCACCTATACTTTTATCTACTAATTCAAACTATAGATAGTATTGTTATTATGTTTGTATTGTTATGATTTATGATTTATTTTTGAATATACAATTTTTGGTAATTAATTACACAATATACATATCTTATGACTGAATGTTATAGAATTGTGTTTTTAGACTTGTGTTGTAGAAAGTGCAAAATAAGTCAGACTAAGGATACTGTGAAAATATCTCTCATACACAAAACTTGTAACATTAACTCTGTATAAATGGAGGGCAGTTACTCCTCCTGGTAACTTTATCACTGTGTAAAGCCAGTAATTCTCATTTTGCTAATTTCAGAAATTGTAAACTGGAGTTCAGTTGCTCTGTAAGGGCCATTAAACAAATGCATTAGAAAATTGACCATCTTACTTAAGCTTTCAAACATAATTTCAGTATCTCTTAAAATATACTTATGAATGTTTGAAAAAACTGCAGTCATACCCATAAACATCATTGATGCCTGGTGAACAGAAATTTCTCTAGATACAAATACACCACTCTGTGTTAAAAGTAGATTTCAACAGTTAATTCTGATTAAAGGTAGCTTTTACTAAATCAAAAAAAAATATTTTCATTGTTATCAGTTGAACATGGTGTTTACACAAAGTTTTGAAGGTAAACCGAAGTTAAACTTATCCCTTGAATTTCTAATACAAGGCTTTTCTATTAGGAATTGGTAGTTCATTGGAACTTATTCGGCATAAGCATTTAAAAATAAAGAAATTATATATTATTCATTTGAAAAAGAATTTATAACTTGTACAGGTTGTTATAAACATTTATAGCAAATAAATACTTCATAAAAATTTCACAAACTCAAATGAATAGAATTTGGATAGAGTTGTCTTTCTTTTTATGCTTTAGTCATATCAGTCGTTGATTTATTTGACAGTGTTTACTTTTTAATGAAAATACCCCCAATTAGTTTACCTTCTGATAGTTGTTGTATAAATACCAGTTGACATTTGTAATTAATCAGATAAGTAGAATGATTATTTTATTATTGTTTAGATTAGCGATGATAACTTAGAAAGTTCCAGTTATCAGTGTAAAGATTAGCTTTCAGTACATTGAGTATTTTATCCTTTACTTTGGTGATCAATTGGGTTTTCATGGTTTCTGCTAAGTGTGTTTATAAAATTGGTACTCCATAAATTAGAATTTAATTGAACAAAAACATCTTTATATTTTTGTAATTATAAATTTTTACAGAATGACATGATGTCAGCCAGTTGCATAATGGGGAATTTTTGTAATAGAAACTGTTAGTCATGCCTTTGATAGAATGTCACATTTAAAACAAGGGGAGATCAGCCACTTGCTGAAAGTCAAAATTGTTTAAACTTTTGGAAAGAAAATATGACATTGTTCAACAACTTCACATATATTAGTGTCACATTTTATACAAAAACCAATGACATGTACACTTGAAAACAGAAGATCTGCTCTTGTTAAAAACTTGAGGCATCTAAACATTAAATAATTAGTAATGACTAAAGGAAACAAAAAAGTACAATTAACCTTTTTCGTGGATATTTTACATAATGCCACAATGGGCAATTCTTGTTTCTGATTGATTGAACCTTTAAAAATCCTCTCCTCTGAAAAACACAAGTGCAACTGATTTGTAACTTGGTACAAATTATGTTAATGAAGTCCTCTACAAATATTCCTCTTTTATCTTGATTGGAAAAACATGGTCGCCATGGGCAGTTCTTGTTTATGATTGGCTGTAATTTGAAAAATCATCTCCTTTGAAAGTACAAGTGCAAATGATTTGTAACTTGATACAAGTGATTTTTATACGACCGCAAAATTTTTGCGGTGGTATATTGGTATGACATTGCCGTTGTCGTCGTCCGGCGTCATCATCGTCATCGTCATCATTGTCCGAAGACATTTGGTTTTTGCACTATAACTTTAGTAAAAGTTAATAGAAATCTATGAAATTTAAACACAAGGTTTATGACCACAAAAGGAAGGTTGGGATTGATTTTGGGAGTTTTGGTCCCAACAGTTTAAGAATTAGGGGCCAAAAAAGGGCCCATTAAGCATTTTTCTTGGTTTTCGCACAATAACTCTAGTATAAGTAAATAGAAATCTATGAACAAGGTTTATGACCACAAAAGGAAGGTTGGGATTGTTTTTGGGAGTTTTGGTCCCAACAGTTTAGGAATTAGGGGCTAAAAAAGGGCCCAAATAAGCATTTTTCTTGGTTTTTGCACAATAACTTTAGTATAAGTAAATAGAAATCTATGAAATTTAAACACAAGGTTTATGACCACAAAAGGAAGGTTTGGATTGATTTTGGGAGTTTTGGTCCCAACAGTTTAGGAATTAGGGGCCAAAAGGGTCCAAAATTAAACTTTGTTTGATTTCATCGAAAATTGAACTATTGGGATTCTTTGATATGCCAAATCTAACCGTGTATTTAGATTCTTAATTTTTGGTCCCGTTTTCAAATTGGTCTACATTAAGGTCCAAAGGGTCCAAAATTAAACTTAGTTTGATTTTAACAAAAATTGAATTCTTGGGGTTCTTTGATATGCTGAATCTAAACATGTACTTAGTGTTTTTTATTATGGGCCCAGTTTTCAAGTTGGTCCAAATCGGGGTCCAAAATTAAACTTTGTTTGATTTCAACAAAAATTGAATATATGGGGTTCTTCGATATGCTGAATCTAACCATGTATTTAGATTTCAGGTTAATGGACAATTACTTAAGTACAAAACATAATTTAAAAGGCAGTGTAAGGTTGGTAATTGAAACTCATTTGAATATCTCACCTAAACTGCCTTTAAATTATTTATATTGGAAATTTGCCAAAAACTTTATTATTAATAAATTCCATTGGAAATTTGCCAATAACTTTAGTTTAATGAACTTCATTTGAAATTTGCCAATATAAAAATTAAAATGTTGCTGATGAAGCTTTTTTGTTTATCTCACCTAAACTGCTTTTAAATTATGTATATTGGAAATTTGCCAAAAACTTTATTATTAAATTTCTGATTTATATATAAAAGCAAATAATAATGATAAGGCAAGAGATACACACCAAACAGGATGTGTAAATTATTATAATAAGTATTGTGCAATAGCAAGAAATTTTCAATTGCACAGTATTGCGCAATAGCAAGAAATTGATATTTGGGCCCGGCTATCAAATTGGTCCACATTGAGGTTTAAAGGGTCCAAAATTGAACTTTATTTGATTTCATCAAAAATTGAACTATTGGGGTTCTTTGATATGCCAAATCTAACCTTGTATTTAGATTCTTAATTTTTGGTCCCGTTTTCAAATTGGTCTACATTAAGGTCCAAAGGGTCCAAAATTAAAATTAGTTTGATTTTAACAAAAATTGAATTCTTGGGGTTTTTTGATATGCTGAATCTAAACATGTACTTAGTTTTTTGATTATGGGTCCAGTTTTCAAGTTGGTCCAAATCAGGGTCCAAACTTGGGGTTCTTTGATATGCTGAATCTAAACATGTATTTAGATTTTTGATTATGGGCCCAGTATTAAGTTGGTACAAATCAGGGTCCAAAATCACTCTTTGTTTGATTTTAACAAAAATTGAATATATGGGGTTCTTTGATATCCTGAATCTAACTGTGTATTTAGATTTTTGGATTTTGGGCCTTGTGTTTAAATTTATCCACATTGAGGTCCTTAACGTCCAAAATGAAACTTTGTTTGATTTCATTAAAAATTGAATTATGGGGGTTCTTTGATACAACTGTTCAGGGTTTGACCTCTGCGGTCGTATCAAGCTGTGCCCAGCGGAGCATTTTATTTTTAGATCTTCTACCAAGATCCCTCTTTTTTACTTGATCTGGCAAAAATAATTGCTGCCATGAGCAATTCTTGCTACTGATTAACTGAAACTTAAAAAATCTTCTGTCCCGAATCTATAAGTGCAAATGATTTTTGTGAAGTCCTCCACAAAGTGTCCTCAAATCTTCTTGATATGGCTAAAACATTGCCATTGGCAATTTTTGTTTCCAAATTGAACAAATCCTAAGCTTTGTTAATTGGTACAAATGATGTGTTTCAGGTCGTCTACATTGATTTATCATTTCATCTTCAAAGGACAAAATAGACAGGCTAGTCTTTAAATGAGATTTTTTGGGCTATTTGTAAACCAGGTGAGTGATACAGGCTCCTAGGAGCCTCTGGTTTTCAGTTGTGCTTGAAGATATTGACTTGATATTTGCTATATAGTTTTATCATGACCTGTTACAGACCAATTTTGAATTTTGTTCTGGTCATTTGATTTTTTATGGTCCTTGGACTTAGAAAATTAACCCAAATAATCAGACTTTCTGGACTTTTTTCAGAAGCCGTTTAACCAACTGATCTTATTTTTTGTATGTGAGCTTATAATCATGAGTTACAGATCAAGTTCTACTTTCACGCTGATTGGATAATTATTGTGAGAGTAATTGCCTTTGGAAATATGAATTATTGTCAAAATAATAGTTTTCCTGACTTTTTTGCAAACCCTTTGACCAGGTGATCTTATTTTTGGTATTTGAGCTTATAACGATAAGATACAGATCCAATTTGAGTTTTATGCTGAATGGATAATTATTGTGAGAGTTATGGCCCTTGGAAATAGGAATTATTGCCAGAATATTAGTTTGTGGACTTTTTTAGCAAACCCTTTTACCAAATAATCTTATTTTTGGTATGTGAGCTTATAATGATGAACTACAGAGCAAGCTGATTGGGTAATTATTGTGTACCCCTTGCAAACATAGTTTCAGGATTTTTAGGAGTCACTCTATCCATATGCCTTTGTCTGATTCACATACTCAAGGAGATTTTGCGTTTTTATACCCCCCTCAAACAAAGTTTTGGGGGTATTAGGAATTAGCCTGTCCGTCTGTCTGTCTGTCTGTCTGTCTGTCTGCCTGTCTGTCCAGAATTGTTTTGTATCCGTAGTTTCTCAAACATGCCCTATCAGAGGTTAATGAAACTTTGCATACTGTTAGATCCTTGTACGTAGATGTGCACATGCAAAGCATGTCCTGGTCCAATACTTTTTCCCATAATTTTATACCCTTTTTGACTTAGAAATTCTGTCTATCCCTCAATTTTTTTTTGTACTCGCAGTTTCTAGAACATGCCTTATCAGAGGTTAATTAAACTTTGCACTTTAAAATTTTGAGACAATTCACAATGATATGGATGCCAAAGTCCATTAAATTAACAGCAGCAGGAGGTATAGTTAGTGAGGTCCCCTCACAGTTCTAGTTTCTCACAGCTCAAGCTGGTAGGGGACATTATATTGCTCAGCAATACTTTCAGAATGCTTGTTTATACTGATTTACTTTTATTGTAAAAAGCAAAAAGAGCTGTCAATATTTTTACCTGTGTGAAAAATCCAAACAGTGATGAAGGAAGAAATTTCCAGTTTCCTAGGTTGATAAGATTGGTTTGTGAAATGTATTGAATGCATTTCAGTAAGTTCATTATGAATAAAGAAAGACCAATTTGTATTTTTCATAAATATTGGTAGTGCCATATAAAATTTTACAGAGGTCACTTTGAGAGATTGTTGATTTGGTGCTATTTTGAGTCTAACAAACCTAATGTTCTTTGAGTTTGGGTTGTTATGTATATGTTTGTAAATCATGTAAATAAGCTGATATGGTGAATACTGGTTATTTTGAGTTTGATGAAGACTGACTTCCTGAAAGACTGGTTTTAAGTAATGAGCAAACAGGGACCCATTTTCACCTCATTGGAATTCTGGGATAGGTTAAACTAGCTTTAGTCAACTTTAAAAACTTCACAATCACTTACTGAAAAAAGAGAGACATTTCAACATAAAAAATGCCAAACACCTGACCTCTACTTTGTAAAAACTAAGCATTTGTTTTAAATGGTACAAAAGTTGGCAAAAGGAAATATGAGTTGTTTCCCATCTACTGTGTTTGACTTTTAACTTGACTAGATTTGGGTTATCATTCTTGAACCAAAATCAAACATAATTCTTTTTTTTTCACAGATAATATTGAAGGTACATCTAGATGACAATGAAGAGGAATGTGTAGAATTTCCAGTTAATCCAGATTCAACATGTGAAGACGTCTTAGCCTACGTACAACAACCTGGCACAAACTCATCTGTTATTGCACAAGTTTCCAATGGTCAAGGTAGTTAGAGACAAAACAATATATTTGATATACTATGTTGTCGGTTAATTCAGCACAGCGTTTAATTAGGCGCATTCAAATCATTTTAATGTTAATGCGCCGAATAGGACGATGTGCAGAATTACCCGAAGTGGCTTTACTCTTAGAAGAAAGATGGGATGTCATTAAAGTGAGCTGAGCAAATAATCAATAAAAGAAATTGTCACAAAAACAGACTTTGCAGTCTCTTGTAATAATTATATATTTCTGAAGGACTCGCATTTTCACAATTCTGATATTATTTTTGATGTCTTTAGTATGAATCTTAATATATTTTGCTTTCTAATTCATACAGCAACTGTTCTCTTCAGTAATTTGTGAGTGATTGTAAATTTTAATTTTTATACCCCTTGCAAACAAAATAGGAATGACCTTGTCCATCTGTCTGTCTGTCTGTCTGTCCATATATCTTGTAAGCGCAACTCCTCCTGGACCGCTCAATGGATTTCAATGAAACTTTACAGAAAGGAAGTACATCATCCAAAGATGTGCATGAAGAAAAATCTTTGCTTTCCGATATCACACAAGGGAGATAATTGGACTTCTATTTTTTTTTGGCTTATACATTATACACTGAACCGCAAAAGAAACGTCGCACAAAATGACACGTTCACATACATTTATTTCAAAGTGACATTTATATATTTTAAATTAATTTTTACAAAATTTAATGAATGATTTACAGTCTTTTGGTTACAATGTTCACAAAAACGTCACAATTGTCGCAACGTCACATGGTTTCAATGCTGTGCTCCCACGTCCGTTAATAACGTGTATGTCCTCCACCAGCACCAATTACTGCGGCACATCTTCGGTACATGGAGTTGATGAGCCGATTAATAAACGCCATCGGAACACGTGCCCATACTCTCTGAAACGCTTGTGAAAGTTCAGCTGCAGTTGTCGGACTTGGCTGCTCATTATTCAACCGTCTTTGAACTTCGTCCCATAAATGTTCAATAGGGTTTAAATCTGGACTCAAAGCCGGCCAATCCATAACATTAATGTTATTCTGCTGTAGGAAGTCTCTTGTGGCTCTTGCGGTATGCGCACGTGCATTGTCCTGTTGGAAAGTCTTGTTTTGATGACGTGCGAAATGGGGCTGAACATGGGGTGTCAAGACTTGGTTGATGTAACGGGCAGCTGTTACGCAATTTCCTCTGCCTGGGCCAAGGTTCTGAAAGATGACTGGACCAAGTTTAACGTTAAGGCCGATTCCACCCCATACCATGATGCTAGGTCCTCCCCACGCGTCTGTTTCCAGAATGCAGCTGTCTTCGTAACGTTCCCCACGTCTTCTCCACACTCTGGTTCTGCCATCGGCTGTTGAAATGCAGTAACGGCTTTCGTCAGAGAAGATGATGTTACGCCATTGTCGATTTCGCCAATTCTGTCGCTGAGTGGCCCACTGAAGACGAGCTTGACGGTGTCGAGGAGTAAGAATAGGTCCTCTTGCTGGACGGCGACATCTCATGTTTCTAGCAGCTAATCTCCGACGAACCGTATCATCACTTATGGGTCGTCCATGTGTTCCAACAGTGTTTCTGGCAGTTTCGGCAGCTGGGGTGAACCGATTCATAAAATGGTGACGAACAATGCCTCTATTCTGTCTAGGGGTAGTGACTTGGGGTCTACCACTCCGTCGAAGGTCATTTGTGCTGTTTGTTGCATTGTACCGTGTCCGTAGACGTTCAATTGTTCGAACAGCACAGTTGAAGTCATTGGCAATAACTCAGATTGCCCAGCATCCAATCGACCAATGGCCTGTTTTCTCTGTTGTGGAGTCAGACGTGGCATAGCTTCTGTGTCAACACTGATACTAACACTCTTTAATTTTCTCCAGCCTTTTATACCCATAAAGGAGCATGAATTTCACGAACATTTTAGATTTAAGAAAAATTACCACCAAGTGTGTCCCACGAGCGGTTTTAGGTACGGTCGCTCTACGATATCAACTGAAAATTATTCAACCGAAAATTTAATTCACAGGTAATTTAATCTTACCTGGTGATGTAATCGTAATACTGATTATATAAAAATCATTAATTAATATTTATTTTGAATTTTGCTAACATTTTGAAAAAGCGACGTTTCTTTTGCGGTTCAGTATATATGAACCTCGTAAGCGCAACTCCTCCTAGACCGCTCAATGGATTTCAACGAAACTTTACAGAAAGGAAGTACATCATCCAAAGATGTGCATGAAGAAAAATCTTTGCTTTCCAATATCACACAATATCACACAAGGGAGATAATTGGACTTCTATTTTTTTTGGCTTATACATTATATATGAACCTCGTAAACACAACTCCTCCTAGACCGCTCAATGGATTTCAACGAAACTTTACAGAAAGGAAGTACATCATCCAAAGATGTGCATGAAGAAAAATCTTTGCTTTCCGATATCACACAAGGGAGATAATTGGACTTCAAAGCGGGGGGTATCCTTTGTGAGCTTTGCTCACAGTTTATCTAGTTTTTTTTTTAGCTCATCTGGCCAAAGGCCTTGTGAGCTTTTGTCATCACTTGGCGTCCGTCGTGCGTTATTTTTTCACATTCTAATCTTCTCCTCTGAAACCACTGGGCCAAAGGGAATTAAATTCTGCTGGAAGCATCTTTGGAAGGTCCTTTATAACGATTGCTCATTTCGTCCCGATCGGACAAAAACATGGCCGCCATAGGCAATTGTTGTTTCTGATTGGCTGAGTTTTAAAAAATCTTCCCGTCTGAAACTGCTGGGCCAAATGGAACGAATCTTGACAGGAAGCATATATGGGAGGCTCTTTACAAAGTTTCCTCATTTCGTCCCGATCGGGCAAAAAACATGGCTGCCAGAGGCAATTCTTGTTTCTCATTGGTTGATTAAAATAATTTTTTTTTCTCTGGAACTGCTTTGCCAAATGGAACGAAACTTGACAGGAAGCATCTATGGGAGGTTCTTTACAAAATTTCTTTATTTCATCCCAATCGGAGTACATATATGTTCACAATTGGCAGTTCTTGTTTCTGATTGGCTAATATAAAAGAATCTTCTCCTGTGAAATCACTTGCCCAAATGGAGCGAAACCTGACAAGAAGCATATATGGGAGGTCCTTTATAAACTTTCCTCATTTTGTTCTGATCAGAATACAAATATCGCCGCCATGAGCATTTCTTGTTTCTGATTGGCTGAAATAAAAAATCTTTTCCTCTGAAGTGGCTTGGCCAAATTGAACGAAACTTGACAGAAAGCATCTAATTGGGAGCTTCTATACAAAGTTTCCTCATTCTGTCCTGATCAGGCAACAAACATGGCCGTCATGGTCAGTTCTTGTCTTTCATTGGTTGATAATCTTCTTTGAAACTATGTACATCAATAAAATTGGGATCATGCCAGGTGAGTGATACAGGCTCAGCCCTCTGAGCCTCTAGTTTTTTAAACATTCATTTGCTTTATAAGTTAATTCAAGTATACAATTTTCTTACTTTTAGTAAAACATTTTCAGAGCGTAAAATAGGAGAATATGAAAAACTGTACGAGATCCTAAAAGAATGGGAGCATGAGAAACAGGATGTAAAATTTTACCTTAGACAGAAAAGTAACAACTTATCTGATGGTGATATAGAATCACAGAGATCTTCAAGTGACGACTTCTTGCCAAATAAAGAGGAGGATCTTGTGTTTGAAGGTGATATGAATTTTTGTATTTTAGAAGTTAATGTTTAAAGATTAATAGCCATTGAGCATTTACACAGATTCTACCCACCCTGTGACAATGATAGACAAGACAATTACTGATTTATATGATTTTGTGGAAAATAATAATGCAGTCCACAAGAAATAAGACAAAATCAAATGTTGACTAAACTGTTTGGGTGGTGGGTATTCAAATTTAAAGTGTATAATCAATTCTGTCCTGAACAATGGGCTGTGAACACAAACATGTTGCATCAGAGTCGATTGTAAACACTGTTCTTTGAATGTTTACCAAACTTGTAGCTTGTTCCAAAAGTGTAACATTAATTTCAGACGTCCATGTGTAGGGCTTGTTGGATGGTCAATATATAATTATGAGACTGAACCTGTAAAACAGTACAAATTACAAAAATTTCAACACTTAACTTTATTGGAGGCGAGAATCTTCAGCAATAATCCATATTTACAACCTGGATGTCATTGCAAAATTCGTAAAATTGTCACGGGGTGATTACCACATTACCTCACTGCATCTTTCAAGTTTGATTTCAATTTTTTTCAATTTGAAATTAAGCTATGGAGAGTGGATACATTTTGCAGTCATTGGGGAATATGAAAAACTGTCAATGGAATCTGTTTATTTTTTCACCACAATACAATTGTTACTACCACTTGAATTTTAAAATATTCTTATCTGTTCACATATTAATATGATTAAGATAGGGTTTCAGTGTGTTTATACTAACTTTAAGACTATGGGTGATAATACTTTAACTTCATAATCTTTCATTTTCATGTTATTAAATTTTTATATGCTGCTTTGTCATTTTTCCTGAAACTGATAAAAAAACTGCTTAATCTTAAGTTGCTTAATCTCATCCTGAAGATTGATTATATAGAAAATGGTAGGATTAAGGGGGGAGTTGGTGTCTCAACATTTGATTTCCCTTTAAATATGTTTATGAATTATTTAATAATTATTGTATAACTAATCATGAAATTTGAATACCAAAAATATACAATGAGCAACATAAAAACACTTTAATTTACGAATGTATGTAGTATATGAGTGAATTAATAGTGTTTTTTTGTTACTAGTTTGTAGATTTTTAACTCACCTGGCCAAAGGACAACTTGGTGTCCAAGCATCTACATGTTCTGATTGGTCGAAATTTAAAACTTCTTCTCCTCTGAAACTGTAAAGCCAAATGAACTGATTTTTGTCGAGCCTTCGACTTTTGTCGAAAAAGCGAGACATAGCGATCCTACATTCCGTCGTCGTCGTCGGCGGCGTCCACAAATATTCACCCTGTGGTTAAAGTTTTTGAAATTTTAATAACTTTCTTAAACTATCCTGGATTTCTACCAAACTTGGACAGAGGCTTGTTTATGATCATAAGATAGTATCCAGAAGGAAATTTTGTAAAAAAAAAATTCCAGTTTTTCCGTATTTTACTTATAAATGGACTTAGTTTTTCTGTCAGGAAACATTACATTCACTCTGTGGTTAAAGTTTTTAAAATTTTAATAACTTTCTTAAAATATCCTGGATTTGTACCAAACTTGGACAGAAGCTTGTTTATGATCATAAGATAGTATCCAGAAGTAAATTTTGTAAAATAAAAATTCCAGTTTTTCTGTATATTACTTATAAATGGACTTAGTTTTTCTGCCAGGAAACATTACATTCATTCTGTGGTTAAAGTTTTCAAAATTTTAATAACTTTCTTAAACTATCCTGGATTTGTACCAAACTTGGACAGAAGCTTGTTTATGATCATAATATAGTATCCAGAAGTAAATTTAGTAAAAAAAAAAAAAAATTTCCGTATTTTACTTACAAATGGACTTAGTTTTTCTGCCAGGAAACATTACATTCACTCTGTGGTTAAAGTTTTTAAAATTTTAATAACTTTCTTAAACTATCCAGGAATTTTACCAAATTTGGACAGAAGCTTGTTTATGATATAAAGATTGTATTTCAGGTTCATTGCAAATGGCACATCCACAAATTCTTTACTAGTTTTATTTAAGGCAACTCAATTCCTGATAAATAACATCTCGCAATAATACATTTTTAATTTATATTCATATTTATGTCACCTGGCCTTAAACATCTAATTCTAATTCACTCTAAATGTAGTTTATGAGAAAAAAATGCAAATTTCCTATAACCCACAATTTTCTTATTTGTACATATATTCTACTTTTTTAATTAAAGGCTAGATCATTAAGCACTTTAAAATTTGTCTTCTTTAACATTTGTTCATTCAATAAATTTATGTTTCTACTCATTTATATAAATCTATATATATATAATTGCATACTATATTAATTTTTTACAACAAAATCTTTTTTCATACATTTCAAATGTTTTATTTCATTAACTGCAAATCTATTATGTGCATTCACCTATCACACTGAAAATATAGACAACATCAAAAGTAGGCGAGACACTGGGTTCCGCGGAACCCTTACGAATTTTTGGTATGGAGCATCTATGGAAAATCCTTTACAAAGTTTGCATAACTCATTCCAGTCCGTGAAACAAAATGTCCGCCATGAGCATTTACATGTTCTGTTTGGTTGAAATTTAAAACTTCTTCTCCTCCGAAACCGTAAAGCCAAATGAACTGATTTTTGGTATGGTCCTTTTGCATAAATCTTTGTAGTCTGTGAAACAAAATGGCCACCAGAAACCTTTATATATTCTGATTAGTCAAAATTTAAAACTTCTCCTCTGAAACCGTTTGGCCAATGAACTTATACTTGGGATGAAGCATTTATAGAAGATCATTTACAAAGTTTCCAGAAATCAATCTAGTGTATCAAAATCAAAAGTTTGTGACTGCCAGGTGAGCAATACAGGCTCAGCCCACTGAGCCTCTTGTTTGGTATTCAAATTTCAGAGGATAAAACAAGAAAATTCAAAGGATTATATTTTTATGTGACAAAGCGTTGACATTTGTATACCAATATCCTTTTGGGGGGGGGGGGGGGATATTGCAACATCTCTTTATAAAGTGAAAAATTACTTTTCTGTTCACTAGCGAATTATTGAATTTTTATTTCACTCTGAAATCCTGGTATTTCATCATATTCAATGTAATAAAATAAGGATGATGTTGAAGTAACAGAAAATGTGAAAAATCCAAATATTCCTTATACTATTGTTTTCATGGACTTATGTTTAATTATACATAATAGAAATTCACATTATTCACTTTCATATAAAATGTGAAAAAAGTCAATAGAAAACTTTGGTTTTATTTTTAACAAAGGAACATTTTAATATTATAAATGTGATAAAAAAAAACAATAATTTTAATCACACTTGGAATTAATTATTTTTTATTACTTAATTAATTATATTATTTTTGGAAATCATTTAATTTTTTAACCACTACAAAAGACTTTTGAAAAAGAATGTTGATACATATTGTTAGAATAACCTGTATATTACAGATTTTGTAACAAGTGTTTCTAGCATTGACTTACAGCTATAAGGTGGTTAAAAGTTGTCACTTGTTTTAGTGGTAAATTCCAGAGACAGCAAGGAGACATAAGTCAAGTGAATGTTTTATGACAGGAGATTTTACTTTGTCTCATAAAATTTAAATGATCATATAGATGGACATTTTTAGATGTAAAACTGCTATAAAAATCCCTTATAGGTGAAAAGAGGACTTGTATATTTGTATCACAGCATTATTATAGGTTTAAATAAGTATAATGCAGTGAGAAATGTAGTGATGTTTAAACATCTTGTCGACATTATTTCCTTGAGCAATTTTGAGAACAGAAAATTACAAAATATTTGGGTTCAAGTTAATGGTCATGTAGTATAATAACAACTAATGTTTGATAATTAAGTTTTCATTAAAGATAATTAAAGGGTTAGCTCGGTACAAGTACAGTGTGTCGCCCACTTAGTTGTAAATTGTAAAAAAATGAATAAATGCCGGTGGCTACATTTGACAATGGGACTTTTATCATTTTTACATATTGATCATTCATCTGTGAGAAGGTCCTTCATGAACCTTAGTAATTTTTTTCTGAAAAAAAATTGCATTGTTTTTTCCTCTGAATTTTAAAAAAATGTGTTAAAATTCAGAAAAAATATAAATTTGGCAATATTTTATTTGATAATCTGGTGTATTACCAAGGCTCATATCTGAAAAATTTGTGCCATACTCTTGGTAAGAACAATAATAGGACAATTATAGACATGAAGACCTTTAATAAGATGTAATATTTTAAGCTTTAAATATAGATAATTCTGAAATGTTCAATCATTTGTGACAATGTATATATCTGTAATTTGGACATAGTATATATAGGTCTTTTGGACAGTAACCGTTAATTTCATGGATGATTTCTTTATTTGGTTGAAAATTAAATGAATGATTAGAATTTTCTGCTTAATTTGAAATAACAGGTTTTTATAAAGACTTATCCAAATATGTTACATTATGTTAATATACATCTGAGTTATGTATTCTGTAGACAGTAGCACCCAGTACCATTTATGAACATCAGTTATGAAATTTTATTGTTTGAATTTTAGTAAATTCTTCTAATATTAAGAAAATTAATTAATATTGTAATAAGTTATAAGGGAACTACATGTCTTTAAAAAGGGATGGTTATCTATGAAACATGGGGAAATTTTTTGTGTTCCCACAGTTTTGCCTAACCAATGTAGAAAGATCACATCGACCTACATTTTTAGGTTCAGTGACTAAATAGGTTTACCTTTCTTGGATAATGTAGTTTTTATAGCTAAGAAACAAGAAAGAGACATAACCTTTTGGTAGCACTTTAAGATTCACAAGTGGCATTCAAAACTTTTATCATATTAACGTAAATCAATTGTGATTGTCTTCAGTAGATTATAGATAGTACAAGAATCTTCTATGTCTTAAATTTCACGTTTCTGTTTATAATTTATGTTGAACATACGATATACAGAAGTATGTCAGTGTACTTGGTATAAGTATTTTCATTTTTAGCTCACCTGGCCCAAAGGGCCATGTGATCTTTTGTCATCACGTGGCGTCCATCTGTAAACTTTTACATTTTGATCTTCTCCTCTGAAACCCCAAATGAGCTTAAACTTGGTATGAAGCATCTATGGAAGGACCTTTATAAACATTTGCATATTTCGTTCCAGTCGGACAACTAATATGGCCGCCATGATGAATTCTTATTTCTGATTGGTCAAAATTTCAAAAATCTTCTCAGAAACTGCAAAGCCAACTAAACTGTAACTTGGTATGAAGCATCTATGGAAGGACCTTTATAAACTTTGCATATTTCGTTCCAGTCGGACAACTAATATGGCTGCCATGATGAATTCTTATTTCTGATTGGACAAATTTCAAAAATCTTCTCCTCTGAAACCGCAAAAGCCAGTGTAACTGTAACTTGGTAAGAAGCATCTATGGAAGAACCTTTATAAAGTTTGCATATTTCGTTCCAGTCGGACAACTAATATGGCTGCCATGATGAATTCTTATTTCTGATTTGACAAATTTTAAAAATATTCTCTGAAAACCCTAAGCCAAATGAGCTTAAACATGGTATGAAGCATCTATGGAAGGACCTTTATACATTTTGCATATTTTGTTCCGGTCAAAGAATTTATATGGCTGCCATGATGAATTCTTATTTCTGAGCTGTAACTTGGTATGAATCATCTGTGGAATGACCTTTATAAAGTTTGCATATTTCATCCCGGTCGGACAGCTAATATGGCAGCTATGATGAAATCTTATTTTTGATTGCTCAAAATTTCAAAAATCTCCTCCTCTGAAACCATATAGATAATTTAATTGGTACTTGGTATGAAACATCTATGGAAGGTCCATTACAATTTTCACTTGAAATAAAATGGATTGATTGTGGAACTGTCTGTGAGCTATACAGGCTCAATTCTCTTGAGAATCTTGTTATTAAAGTCTTCAAACCACAAAAACTAGCTTCAACCAAAGTACCATTTACTTTTCCTGCAATCGTACAATCATACAAGATTGTAATTTCACTGATGATACTAGATCCATTTAACAGCAACTACTTAATAGAAATCCATGTTATGTGGTATGTAGTCACATTAGTATCAGTACAGGTCATTTCTATAGAGATTTTATTTCACCTTCCCCTCAGTTATCATAGTAAGTTATTACATCAATTTAAAGGGAACAGGAACTGCTTATCAAAGAAAATATTAGTATAGCTCATTTCCATGGAGATTTTTTTAAGCCTGTCCCCTCAGTCATGGTCTGTAACACGTAAAAGATTGTGATTAGGTTCGTTTAAGAGAAAGTGCTTATGATTAGTCCATTAATTTGTTATAAAATTTTATAAGCCTATGTAAAGCTCATTACTATGGAGATTTTTTCATCCCACGTCTTGGTTTTTGCTTTTTTGAAATATTTACATAGTACATATGTAAGAGTTTCCAAATAGGAAAATGTCACTGGAATATATATGTACAGATAATTTTCTTTCTATATTATACAACCCTATTATTATACCCCCCCCCACACACACACACAAACATAGTTTGGGGGAGGTAAATAGGAATCAGCCGGTCTGTCTGTCTGTCTGTCCGTCCATCCATCGTACCCTCCGTGATTCCGTCTGTCCAGAATTTTTTTGTACCCGCAGTTTCTCAAACATGCCTTATAAGAGGTTAATGAAACTTTGCATATTGTTGGATCCTAGTACGTAGATGTGCTCATGCGAAGTATGTCCTGATCCAATATTTTTTTCCATATTTATACTCTTTTGGACTTAGAAATTCTGTTCTGGTCCAATACTTTAGTCTTTTATTAGATATGCACATAATAAGTATTTCATTGATCAATTAGCTCCTCATAGCATTGTTAAATAGGGCTTCAAATTTTTATAACACAGATTTGATATCAGTTTTTTTTGTAAATTCCTTTTTTTTATGTTGGACTGATCAACAGATAAGTTTTTATAAAATGGAAAAAAAGATATTCTTTCATATTGTATAATAAAATCATATTGTATAATAAGTATAGACAAAATTATGTCTCTTTGTAAGAATTATTCTGTTCAGTTATACCCAGTTGAACAGTGATATAATGAACCTGTGCCCATTTAATTTTAAATTTCTTTCTATGATAAAATTGGTGGTTTCTTATATGACGGGAGCGGGGGGGGGTATTGATTGTGAGCTTTGCTCACAGAGCAAAGTTGCCATTTCCTCAGGCAATCCTAACCTCACTTGTTATCTTTTATTTTCCTAATTTTCATGAAGCAGGCAAGACATATTTTTGTGTGAATGTTTTATTTTAGATAAAATGATAATGATTTTTTTCCCATTGATTAAACATCAGATTTATTTTTGGATTAAACAAACACAGTATTACAACTTGTTGAAATGGCATGGGAGATTATCAACCAGATTTTGATAATTTTTTATTCTGTAATCTTTATCAAAACATTTAAGTTATCTGATTTCAAGTATTTGTCAACTTTTATATTTTGACTCTGGTCAGTTTGTCATAACTTCTGTAATCGTGATTGGTATATCAGTCCAAAGTTTTAGAATTGTTTAGGTACTATTTAGATGTTGTTACACACATACCCAGACATTAATACTTCAATGACCTATATCAATATGATATTTACAGAATAAATAGTGTTAGACCGTAAATTAGATAATGATTGTCCCTAAGATTATATAGGTATTCTGATTAACTAGACCAAGAGTCAATTAATATGTAAACATTGCCATTGGTGTTGTAAACTCAAGATACACAGATCAGAACTGGTTAATTCTTATAACAAAATGTTATATTTATTTTCCTAATACTACTTTGAATCAGATTTTGTAATCATGGTTTAAGTAAATTTCTTACCCAATTTTGATTATGATTGTATAGTTCAGTAATATCTAATTGTGTCAGCTATAAGTGATGGATGTTTGCAACTTTTAAATTATATTTGTACCTAACTCTGTAGAAAAATGCACTGCTGATAAATAATATTGATTTTTTTTCTCTGTAGTTAACAAACTTTGCACAATGATGAATTATAATATGATCACTTATATCAAACTAACCAGGCTGGATTTTTTTTTTAAATCTTCAAATTAACAGATTTGTTCCCTAAAATGCCTCTTATGAATGTATGGAGAGTTATGTATTGTAAACTATTCATACCTATCTAAAACATGAAATTTGCATTTTCATTGATAAAATAAATAATTAGAAAGTAGAATCAATACTTCCAGTCATGACTATGAATAATTATGTGAGAGATTATTGCTTGGTATTGTTACATGATACTGGTACCCTGTAATAAACTCTATCTGATAAATTATGGTTTAATTGACATTTTTACCAGAGATAAAATCAGAATGAAAAATGACATTTCTGATCAACATGGGTAACAGAACCATGTCCTCAGATGAAATATTCTAAATGTTTGCTTATTTCTACCTCTTTGGCTTTTTTTAATGTGGAGTACCCATGTGTCTAAAAAAAGACTTTTTGTGGTCCTTTGTGATTTCTTAATGTTTTTAAAAATCCTGATAAGTATAGAAATATTTGAATGCATGTAGATTTAAATAATACCAGTCCAGATTAGATATTTTACTAAGAGACCTTGTAGCTTGCTGTGTCGTCATTGATCTCAACTCAAATAGTTTTCTGAATCTTAGTAAATTTCATGTTTAATTTTCACCTGTCAAATTTTAATCTATATAAAATGTCATTATATTATATCAAGGTACAGGTCCCGCCAAGGTAAAATTGTACAAAAATTTCTTTTAAAAGATCTGCTTTGTAATGACAGAGTAAATAATAGATAAATAATACATAGTATTATATAAATTATGTTTTAGCACATTTCATATAAATGCCACCAGTTTATTTTTGTCCAATGTATTTCATTGTTAAGGTAAATGTTGCCTGTGTTTAAAAAATTGAATAAGAAAATTGTTGTAATCTTTAAGATAAGCTAAGATTGCAAAATGTTTTTGCAGAACTACATAATAGTTATGCTTTATTCATATAATTATTTAGTACTATTTAAATGATCTATGAATATTTGTGAGGTTTTTCATTGTGTAAAAAGCCCACATACGAAGTTGATGCAGGTCACGATACGTAAAAACACGATAACCATTTGGTAGGTTAGTCATCGAAACTTTTTAATCAAGGTAAATAGTAGATGTCCATTCATTTTGTATCAGTCCAGGCTTAGTTGTCATTAGTTTGTCTGTATAGGATTAATGATACCATTAACTATTTAAAATTTATGTTGATAACAGTTTGTAAGCAACTAGACTTTCAAACATAACTTAAATCTCAAAACACAGTAATTAAGGGGGGTTAGATATGAGAAAGTACAGGTATGTGAGAAATGACCAGTTTACCTGTACAGGTCAGCTGACTTGTTGATATTGGAATTAATCAATTTCGCAGCGTTATTTTTCATGAAGAAGGATGTTTTCGTTTGAATGTTAGCTAATATTTTTCACGTTGGATGGTTAAAATAGTTTTCATTGGATTAACAATCACTTCAGTTTGGATTATTTAAATTTTGTGGTTTTTAGGGAAATATTTAAAGAATGCGTTCAGGTAAGAGGTCATATTTACTATTGATCATTACTACTGATACAAATATTGATTTTTATTTGTGGATAAATGTTTCTTTGTAAAATTTCAAAAAATGATTTTCTTTGTTTAATAGTTAAAATTTTTGTTATATTTATGTTAAATAAAAAATGGGGAAATTATTGAGTTAAATGATTTGCTGTTAAGTTTTGAGTCTTAGACATTTTTTTTTGTTAGTTTGTCATTTTGATAAATATCGATTTTCATATTTCTAATGTTTAGTTTTTAACAACTTTCTATGTTTTTTTTAACATGAAGAATCAGATAAACAATCTGCTTGGAAAAGATCTATAAGATTTTGTTGTAATACCTAATACCATGTACAAATAAAATTCCAAGATTGTTGAGAGTACGAAAAAAAAGTGTAACTGACAAGTTTCATTATATATATACGTATACCTGTTTGCAAAGGTATTAGGTCCCTGTACTGTAATCTACATAGGACTTATTGTACTAATAAGTTAGAATACCTCATTTATCAAGTTATGTATTATGGCAGTCAGAGGTCATTTTCCAGAATTAAAAATGTTTATTATCAGGTCCTTCAATCTTGACAATCAAAATCTTTCGCTAATTACTTTCAGAAAAATAGATGGCAGCATATTTAAAATTTTTAATATATTGATGGTTAAGATTTTTACTTTTGATTATTAAGTGTAAGCAATTTAGGAATATCCCCTGTGGTCCCCATACAATGATTGAGTAAGGAGGATGCAATTCATCAGGGTTGGAAGTGTGACCAAAGCTGCTTAACTTCTTTTGTTAACTTGCAAATAATTAATAATATTTTCATCTTAACGTATGAAAAATATGACTTCAGAGTGATATAGAATGGTTACCTAATATTTCACCAGTGAAATGCTGTATTTCTTCAAAAACAAAGCAGAAAAATAATTAATGAATAATTTGAACTAAATTAATTTTTATTCTATGCTAGAACTTGAGGCGCTCAAAATCCCAAAAGAATCCAACAAAAGCTGATAAATCAAGGTTCTAGTTAATAATAATTCCTATAACAGCACTTGTAAAAATATGTTACCTTCCCATTATGGTAAGTTTTGAGCCACTAAGGTGATTTTTTTGGATTTTTTTTATATATTTAATGAAACTAAAAATTATTTTATATTTACTTGTTTACACATATTGTCTTTGTTTATTTGAGAAAATAATTCAGGACATTTTATTTCAGAAGGGTATAAACTTCTTTTGAATACTTAGAGTTATTTTTTTTAAATTCCAAAGATGGTTCTCTTTGAGGTAGGTAAAAATTTTGAGACAAAGTTTCTGGTGTCTCTGATGTTAGATCTTCAGTAATTACAAAACATATTGATCATATCAAATACAATAAGTCACGGACCTTGTAAAATTATAGGACAGTGTGATGAATATCAACTAAAATAATAAATGTCACATTTTAAAATTTTAGACAACTAACAATCTTAAACTTAAAATGAATAATTAATATTACAGGACTATAAATCTTTTTAACAAAATTTTTATTTGAATCGAAATGTATAAGTAAAAAATATACATTAAAATGTCACTGAAGAAAACAGAGTCCATTTGTAACAAACTTTACAGAAATTTGATATGGGAACAAACAGGATCTTGTTTCAGAATTTGAACTATGATTCATTGGTGATTGCTTTCAATAATTGGAGATAATCCTAAAAATCAGGGACTTGTGACTAATAAGGACAAAGTAAACAAGTTTGTTTATTTGTTCATTTAATCATGCAGAAGTGATAAATGTCTGGCCAAATTGAACTTAGTACAAGTTTGTTGTACATGCAATTTTAGTTGAAGCTAATTAAAAAAAAAAATTAAAATTTTACAATGTGTTAAACAGCCCTCAGTTTTAAAGTAATATTTGCCTGAGGGGGGATTTCAAGTGTTACTATATTGGTGTAATAAATTCTCTTGTTAACACACATGTTGCACCAGATTAAAATTTGAATAAGGAAGAAATCAAAATTTAATCTTTGTGATGTAAGTCATAACCCTTTGATGTAGAATGTTTTGTTGTAGAAATACCCTTAAGGTTTAAAAAACAGTAAATATATATAAATTTCTGCCTCTTTTTATAAATGTAAAATTTAGCCAAGCACAATGTTAGATGATCCTCTCTCTGACCCAACATTGTATGATGAGGAAACTTTATTAAGGATTTTAGACCTAAGAACCACATATTGGTTAACTTACCATGGTAACAGTTTTTACTAAGTAGCAAGAGATTTTAAAAAGTGGGATGAAATTTCGTGACTGATGATGCTTGTCTACCAACAATATTTTCAAAATTTTTAGAGCAAATAGTTCTCAAAGTTTCAAAGCACTGGTAGTTGGAGTAAATAGGAATTTTTTCATTCTTAGGTCAAAATATTGTTGAAGCTTAACTTCTTTCATGTATTATTAAAAATTGTTGATTAGAACAGGTAACCAGGCTTGTTTTATTTACATTATCCATTGTTTTGTTTTAAGGATACTGAATTATGTAGTTTTGTAATTTTCTAGTAGTAATAGATTCCAATTTATATATTCTGTTGAATACATATATTCATGGTTCCAACGTTTTCATAAAAAAATAATAACCAGCCAAATTGGTATTTGGTAAAGTCAAATTTATTCACAATATATTGTATTGTATTTTATCATATAGTAAGGATATATATATATGTATATTGGATTGATAAATTTTTGAAGAAGCCAAGGTGCATTTAAAATATACTTATCTTTTTAATATTTTGTAATTTTAGGTCAAAGAAATAGACCCAGGAATGGAATGAGAGGACCACCATCAAGAAATGGGGTATGTAAATAGCGTGAACAATAAATATTTCACAGAATTAGGAAATTCGGAAATAATGATAAAAAGCCTCAATGGCAGGTTTACAGAATTATCTTATACTCTTGTAAATCACAATAAAAAGATCTGTCAGTAGATGTATTGGACATAAATGTAAGGAGGGGCATATTTGTCACAATAGTTGGTTAGTTTAATAAGATGAACAACACCACATAATAGTATGAATTATGTTTGAAGTGGAAGAATTTTTTTAAAACCCATTTTATTAGAAATCGTATGATTTTTGCTTTGGATGGCAATATTTTAATAGTTTAACAGTGTCTATAGATGAAATTATTGAAAGTGGTGTTAAGTTATTTTTGGCAATTTACAAATAAAGTTACAATAAAGAAATTTCTAATTCTAACTATACAATTAAAACTGAAAGGAAAGAGAATTCAAAGGTCCATTGTAATTTTTTTTAATGCATTTTAGTAGTATTTTAGCTTTTTACTCTATTCGGTAAACACAGTAGTTTATAATCTGTACTATAAACAGTAATTAAAATACATTGATATGGAGAGATCAAGTCGATTAAACCTTATAATCTTCTACAACTAACTCCTTTATAAGGACAACACCTGTGCATACTGCCAGCTGACAAAATCTGCAAAATCTAAATAATATTGTAATTAAAGTTTTTATTGAAAAATGAACCATATTGTAATTAACATGAGAGATAGGTATTGTGATCAGATTATACACAGTAGCAGTTTTATTGATCTATAGCTTTGTATCCTGTCCATTTGCAAATGAAATTTCCGGAAACTTTAAAAAGGCTGCCAGAATGTGTGCTGCCATTAATGCAAAAAGTTCAGAATCAATTGTAATATGTTGATCAATATTGCTTCTAATAGACTTCCCACAACTTTAATGATAGACTTTTGAATATGGATTGAATTCATTTTTAGTGGGTCATCTTGTTAATAATATTCGTAATTGTATCAGGTTGTCATTTCAAATTTTTAGTTTAAACAACAATATAGAGACACACCTAGATGTAACTGTCCAGTTCACTCATAGTATATATAGTTCTGTTATATCACAACAGAGATTCCTGTGAACATTGTATGTAAGCCATAGATACTATACAGGGGGTATACCTACTGTTTGCTGAAATTAAATTTTAAAATCAAATACAATAATATTGATATATACTTTTCATACTTTCAAACTTGAATGTTTTCATTGAAGGTAGTGATACAATGCTTCCTTGATAATAAAATAATATTTTTCCTTAATAATTATAAAACCAAATAGGTTTCTGTTCACTTTAACTACCAAATTATTCTCATTGTTTAATGTTGTGAGAAGACCTACGTGAAAAAATTCTTCAACTTTTGTTTAGAGGTCACAAGACTAGTTAATAGAAATACTCATTGATTATAATGATAAAATATCAGATAGATCTTCACATGCAAAAAGAAAATTATCACCAACTGTGACAGAAGTCATTTAATCAAAAAATGACCTTTAATGATTTTATTTATAAGGGGAGATAATTGCATTAAATGGGTCATGAGGTGAAATATTCTTGTGGTTATAATTAATTCATATTTGATTGTTTATGTGACATATATCAGTATACAAAGAAGATAAAACTGTCTTGGGATTTGCAGACCTTATAAGGTTTAGTAATAGTACAGTATTACAGTAAATCCTTTAGTTTTCTTGCTGGTATATTCTGAGTTTTTTGTTTAAGTTGACTTTAGCAGAATAAGAAGGACTTTGGGATTTAGGTTCTTATTTATTTTGTTTTAAATTAATAACCTAAAATATGATGTGGTATTTACTCTGACCTTAAATGCTACAGTTTTCCCCTCCAGAGATTAATGAATCTGCAGATAATGGCAAGGCATGTTTGACTTAAATCTCAAATGGTAATGATTTAGTTTTCCTGTCAGAGATTGGACGTTTTCTTCAGGTAATGGCAAAGTGTGTTTGATCTAATTCTTAAATGGTAAGGATTTATAGTTCTTTCGGCAATTGGTAGTTTTTTGGCAAAGAGTGTTTGACTCAGATCATGAATGGCAAGTTTACATATATTTGCAGTTTTCCTGCCAAATATTAACAGATGTCTATATATATAGTTACTCTGGCTTGGTAAAATGTTTTAACAACAAACATTTTGTTTGAGTGTAACTCAGATCCTACCAGCTTTTTGACAATTTTATTGTCTCGCCTTGACGGAGTCAAAAGGCGAGACATAGGTATGCTGTTTCCGGCGTCGGCGTCGGCGGCGGCGGCGGCGATGGCGTCAACAATGTATTAGTTTGTGATTAGCTCTGTTTTATGGGGATCCACTAGTGGTAGGTCAATGATAATTGGTATGCAGATGTATTACCATTGCCACATCTCATTGCCATGGAGATTATTTGGCTCCGCCCCCTCAGTCATGGTCTATTGACTTTGAATGGTTTGCTTACTTTACATGTATTAGTTTGTGATTAGGTCAGTTTATGGGGATCCACTAGTGGTAGGTCAATGATAATAGGTATGCAGATGTTATTACCATTGCTACATCTCATTGCCATGGAGATTATTTGGCTCCACCCCCTCAGTCATGGTCTATTGACTTTGAATGGTTTGCTTACTTTACATGTATTAGTTTGTGATTAGGTCAGTTTATGGGGATCCACTAGTGGTAGGTCAGTGATAATTGGTATGCAGATGTATTACCATTGCTACATCTCATTGCCATGGAGATTATTTGGCTCCACCCCCTCAGTCATGGTCTATTGACTTTGAATGGTTTGCTTACTTTACATGTATTAGTTTGTGATTAGGTCAGTTTATGGGGATCCACTAGTGGTAGGTCAATGATAATTGGTATGCAGATGTATTATCATTGCCACATCTCATTGCCATGGAGATTATTTGGCTCCACCCCCTCAGTCATGGTCTATTGACTTTGAATGGTTTGCTTACTTTACATATATTATGAGTCTGGTGAAGAGGAACCTTGAGGGATCCTGTGCTGGAAATCAACTATAAGTAACTATAAGTAAACAAACAAAATTATATTTTATTGGACACAAAGCCAAGCAAAAAGATTTTTGTCTCGCCATGATGAGGTTGGGTTGAAAAGCTACACATAGGTATGCTAATTCGTGCATATTCATTGACTGAATATTTGCATAACTTACATGTTAAAGTATTGCTATCAGTGGCGGATCCAGAACTTTTTGTAAGAGGGGGGGGAGGGGGGGCACTGACTGACCTAAGGGGGGCCCCACTCCAGTCACGCATCAGTGATTCCCTATATAATCAACCAAATTTTTCCCACAAAATTTTTGTATTTAGGTTTGGGAACGACTTATAATAAGTCAATGGTATTTGGTATCCAGTTGTATTAGCATTCACACATCTCATTTAAATGGAGATTGTTTAACCATGTAACTCAGTCATGGTTCATTGACTTTGAATATTTGCATAACTTGTGTAAGATGTTAAGGTATTGCTATTATGATTTCAACATTTGCATAATCAAAATTACAAAAAGGCGAGACATATCTCTGTGATAACAGTTTATTGTAATATTGTCTTGTCATGTTTTAATATATGTATACAACATGTATAATGTTAAAAAGACATACACCTATCAGTGTTCAGTAAAAATTTCTGTGAAGTAGTTTTCCCACAATGTAACGTACCAATCCATATTTACATGTGATTTGAATTTCAGATTTTATTGGGTCATGTAGAACACATTGTTGTCACAAACCTAGCAATGTATAATCAACCACAATCCCATTTATTTCCAAAGAAAATCATTGTAATTCATATATATCAAAGGCTTTAAAATTGTTATTGTTGAATGAAAATCGTTTATTTATTTAAGACGTAACTACAGAATACTTTTCCCATTGCCTTTAATAGGAGTCTTAAATGTTTAGGGTTTACAAAAACTATCAAATTTTATTTGATGAAGAGTAAAAAACTGTATTTTATGGCGTTTTTTTTTTCGAAATCAAATTACTGTTCAGTGGAGTTGAATGGTTTTTATTGACTCTGGCGATGGTTCAGAATTTGTAACCTCAGGTCACGGGTGAATTTTTATGGTCCCAAAACATTTCTGTATCAGAAAAAAGTTTTTTTTTTGTTCACTTCTTGGTAGTGATGAGTAAACCAAAAAAATGAATTGTTTTTGAAGGATAATTCCAGTATAAACTCATGTCATCAAATTTAGTGTGAATATGACCCTGTATGCATATTGATTGTATTGCACCAGGTAAAATTCAGGTAATCTTACCTACCAAAAACTCTCAGTAATTGACATGTGGAGTACAGGTAAAATTAAACATCCTTAACCACAAATACCACAAATCATTTTACTTTTCTTTGATTGAATGTTTTACAAAGGACAATTTTTTATGAAGGATAGAAATTGTTCTGTTATTTATAACTGTATAGAGGATATAAAACAACATTATTAACTTCAGGTGAGTGTTTTCTTGGTAAATATTGTTGTATTATCAGATTTTTAATTCAGGGACATTCAATTTTCTTATTGATTTATTTAGATTTCAACCTGGTCAGGTTGGAAATTGGTATTTAAATCTTACATATATTTCTCCAAAATGAATTATTTTTATAATGAAGCATACGATCACTGTTTATTTTAGAATAGTTTTCACCCTGTAGTATGATGTGTACAGTTCGGTTCTCATTGTGTTTTCTGATAATTTTTGTTGTCCTTAGCACCAAGAAAATAACAGAAATTACATCTTAAAGACCAAAAATAAAAATTGAAATGTTATGGATCAATGAGATATTTCGTAAAGTAATTTAAAAACTGAAGAACGTACATCTTAGATGAATTTTTACCTTTTTGTTATTCTAAAAAAAATTACGAGAATGAGATTTGAATCGGAGGCGTAGTTCAGTCTCAGGTCAACACTATTACTTTGTCATTAAATTTTACTAAGGACATAAAGATAGCTCTGTGATAATTGGTCATCCAATGGTTTGTAGTAGATAATTCAGATCTAATTTAACACAACTATAAAATAAATTGGAAAGTGTTTTTATGATAGATGAGTTCAAGTACTCATTTTTCTACTGTCCTGTTAAGTTGAATGAATACTTTATTTTATGATTTGATAAATGTGAATACATTTCTAAGTTTAATTTCATTGTTCACAATGGTGTCATCCCACTGGTAATAGATAGACAAGGAGGATCCAGTAATATGAAGGAAACATTGTTCTGCATGAAATAAAATTTTAAAACATTGATGAGCTTGTCATGTGTACAAGCACACAATAAAAAGTTCTGGTGTGGTAACATCCTATTGACAGAACCTGTTTAAGGGTTGGAAGGATCCGTATGAAGTTAACAGTTTTCTGTGGGTCCTGACAGTTGAAACTATGGAATTGCCTGCCATTTAAATTAATTACACTAAATAAACAGTCCAGTGACAATATCTTGGAAAATGGTCCTTCCATGCCTCTCTGTTGTGATTTTTTTCAAACATAAATTACCCTGAAATAATGGTGGTAAAATATTTATGTTCACTGTTAAAAATTCCTAAAACCATTTCAAATGAGCTTAAAACAGTTTTGCTGAAATGAAAATATACAAATACAGAACTTAAGTTTTCATAAATTAAACTTTATTTAAAATACATGTATGCAAAGAAGTGAAAAATAAATCTAGTGTATGATGTACTGTATATTTAGAAATTCAACAAAAATATGCGAGTAATTTTTGAGAAAATGTACAAGAAAAATTATTAATGCAATTTTTTTAATTTTTGCAATACTCATTGCATCACATTCTTTTACATTCCTTCTATATGCAATTTTCATGATTTTTTGTATGTGTGTTTAGCATAACCAATGTATTTTTGTGTCAGCTGCTTAGCTATGATTGCTCATTGGGATCACTATCTGTGAATTGTCCTTATCACATTTTCTTCTTCTGTCTAAAGTCTGTGACTAGATTTTAAGGAAACACAAAGGGAATCTTCAGTAACTAAAGCCATTGTGTGCCTCTTGTTTTATTCTTTTATCAGAATGATATTTAGGATTTTTATTTCTAAACATTTACTGTAATGTTCTTCAGTAAAATATCTGTTAACAGTAATGCCATTGAGCAACTTCTTTTTATTTTTCGAGTTTTGTTATTGTAAATAGTCCATTTTTTGGACTTTGACTCAAAACAATTTAATTACGGGGTACAATTCCAACATAACCAGTAATTAATGGGAGCAGGTGACACAAATGTTCCATAGAATGCTCAAACCTAAGTTTGTATATACGTAATCCAATGTATTTTTTGTACAATTAGAAATGACTGAATTATATGTATATAAATTATAGTAAATATGGTATCTTGAACTATTAGGTAATACTGATACAGTACCATATAGGGAGGTATTATCTGATTCATTGACCTCTGTATCTTGGCAGGGGATTTGTTTTCGTTTGCCAAAATTGTAACATTTGACATTTAACTGAATTATATAATATTATGGTGTGACATTGTTTTAAAAATTGAATGGGAAGGTAGGGTTTTGGAGAATGAAATCAGGACAATATTTTAAAAGTCCACATGTATTAATATAGGAATCAGAAGCTGTTGGGGGTATTTTATATTTTTAGAGGACCTAAAAGCTCAGCTCTTCTTTTTTTTGCAAGTGATAAAGATATTAAAACTGGTGTGGAACTGTTGTAATTTATTGTTAGCTGAGATCAAAAGACATATTCAAATGGTTTTTCAAATGATTTTATCAGTTATTTACATTGATGGAAAACATTTACCTAGAAGCACTTCAGAAGTGGGTCTTTGATTATGATGTTTCTTTAATTGATTACCTTACCACCCATTTATTTATACTTTAGGGTATACCATTAATATTTTGGCTGAAGCAGAAAGGAGGAGGGGGGTTATTGTTGCACAAGACATGTGTCTTTATAAAATTATGTCTTTTTCCACTAAAAGCATGCAAAATATGTCAGTTCCTAGGATAAGCAACCAACTATAATTCTGGATCCAAGATATCAATACTGGTACCGTTACATTATACTTGAATAAGGAGTGATTTAAATATTTTGTACATGGGGTATATTTGCATGATATAGTTGTAATTTAGATTGCTATAACTGATCAAACACTTCAGTTTTAATATCCTTTCACTGATCTCTTTACCAGATATAAAATTTAATAAACAGCAGCTATAATTATGTCAGACATAGGTATATTGACCTTGTGGTTTCTAATACCTGCACTTCAACAATTAAAATCCAGCTGTGCAACATGAGCAGATGAATGGGATTTTGGTAAATTAATTAAGCTACTTTTTTACAAGGCATAAAACAGTAGGAACATGACATGTGTGGGAAGTGAAAATATGCAGGTAAAATTTTTGTTTATTGTTTTGACACATGTCTATCTGTGTTATGTTTATAGGTAAACTAATATGTTTGTTTTGGTTGTATAAAGGAAATTTGTAAGACCTTCAACTGACTTCTATTTTTTATATAAAAAAAAATCAAAAAAAGATACAGGATAGAAGAATTGAAGGTAGGGAAGGTTATACTTTCAGACAAGTTGATTTAAGATACCTACTGAGTTGGGCGGACATTGTTAGATTGGTTTCTAATGACACCAAGTGACCATTGTAATTAACCAAACTTGTTCTGTTGAACAGGTCTAATTTAATTGATGTCTCCTCAAATACATAAACTGCTCCTAAGTAACATGCATGATATTCTGAATGTTTGTTTCTCCCAGTCGTTTTACTCAAGTACATTTTATGTTGTTTTCCATTGTTTTAATTGAAGAATTTCATAATTGAACTGATAAATAGATTCTACAACGATGACAAATTGTTTATGAAATTTATCAACACGAGATAATGAAATTTTCCTTTTTAAACTGCAAATCTTGTCCGAGCAGTTTAAAAAATGAATATTTAATTATCGATAGTGTATAAATTTCATAATTAATGTGTCAAGAGTTTCAGAATTTTTTTATCTAATGACAATGTAAAACTCTAAGGGGTCTTCCAAATGTTTTTGACGGTAAATTTCACAATTATTTTTTATCCAATGTGTGGTGATATCAGAACTTATCCTGAGGCTGTGAGTTTGAATCTCACTTCACTGTGGTGGGGTGTGTTCGATCTTAATTGACAAGGATTGCCAATTTTGCTACGAAATAGCCAAATGTGCTGAAAACAGTGTAAAACCCCAACTTATTAAACTGGTCAAGAGAGGTACAAATGTGCACAAAATTAGAGAAATATTTATATCATATATTTAGAGTAAAACACATACATCTTTAATATGCATTATACATGACTTTGAAATACCTATATATCACGTACCCAATATATCACATCCCTATTTGGAACACACTTTTAATCAGTTAAGAGTTCTTAGGTTGCATTCACAGCAGAACACTACAATGACGACTTAAGTCTTAGTTGGAATACTTTACTTTTTTCTGACATAGGCTAGAAAATAGGATGTGTAACATATTTACTTCATCTGTAATCATAAAATACAGCTATAATCTTATAGATCTTATGATATTTTGCTATTTACAGCAATATTCATATTTCTTACTGGGAACAAAGCAATGGTCTATTGTTGAAATATATGATATAAAGAATAATACATGGTCAAACCTATATTACATGGTATATCAACCAGTATCACGCCTCAGGCCAAGGGCCCTTGGGGTGATATTGGATACTGGGGTTGATATAGCATGTGATGTTAAGGTTTGACCATGTATTATTCTCCATGTATTCCACTACAAGTTTGTGAAAATGGACATATGAAGGTCTATTGTTGTCTTTGATCTCTAAATGTTTTAAAAATCTGTTAAAATCCATATTTTTATATGTATCTTGAACTTTTTTCTGAAGTATTTCACAGATAATTAAACTTATGAAAATAACATTGAATTAAAATAATGTTAAATTAAAAAATTCAAGTCTAGATGAGAGAATAATCTGTACAAAATGTCTGACAAGTGACAAGGTATGGTGTATTGTTTCCTCATATGATATCCAGTTTTTTGTGTGAGTTCATGGATGCTTTAGATATTTGATATAGATAGTCAGACATTACTGGTAGAAATATAATGGATATTGTAAAGTATAGCAGTACTGGTGACATTATTGTTCTCATGTCAGACCAGGTAGTAGGATGAGACTTTAGTTATATGTAGAGTAGCTACTTGACCTTGTTTTGTCCAGATTGTTACAAATATTCCAAATATTCTGATATCAGTACATTTATTGTGATCTAGAATTTGTCCTTTACAATAATGATACATTACAGTGATGATCAGTACTGTGTCTGTAAGTACATATATATATTGGTATACCTACTGTGCTACATAAACTTTTTTCATCGACATATTTAAGCCAAGTTGAGAGTTTCCAGTATTGTAAATGTATGACTCAATTTAGAATTTGTGCATAGTTTCCAGGCTATCCAGAGAGATCATTATAAGAAAATCAAAAAAGAGAAAAGACTTTGTATTCTTTGTGGTAAAGGTCAATGAAGATGAATTTAATTTTTTTGATGGAATATCCTATTTATGAAAGGGAAAGAAAAGTGCTTTTAGAACAAGCAAGTACTGAAACCCAATTTTTTTGTTTATTTCAAAATCTGATCAGTTTCTTTGGCTGATGTCTTGCGAATCAGAAAATGTCCTAATATCTATACACTTGTTTTGAAATAAGAAGACACTTTCGTTCTAATGACCAATATGTATATAGGAATATTTTCCCTTCTATTTATTTATTTATTGTTCATTTTGATTATTGTAATGTTATATGCCCGGAAACAGGCCCAGAATTGGTATTTAATAAAGTATTCTATTCTATTTTGTGGAAGAGAATGCATTTGATATTTTTGAATGTTTGGTTATTTTTTATTTTCTTCTGGTGCAAGATAATAATTGTGAAAAAAAACTAAACAAACATGAATGTAAAAGAGTATATTTAAAACAATAGCTCTGTTATTTATATGAATAGTCAGAATTTTCTATATATATATCTTCTTAATTACAGACACTTTATAATATGTCAAGTGTGTGTACTTCCACCTAGAAATGTATAACATTCATAAGAACCACAGAAAACATTTTAACATACTTATCTGATATATTACAATTTAATGTAAAGACTGTTTATTTTGCTTTTGTAGTATGATTGATAAGGAATTTGTATCAAGTTGTAAGTTATTGAGATTTCAAACAATTTTAAATTGTGTTGATGCGATTTTCCAGAAAAGAAAACAAATTACAGCGAGTTACGGCCTTGTTTACCTGGCATATTGCCATTTTAAGTTATCACTTTTCAATAAAGTTTAATTTTCAACCTGAATAAGATACCTGAAATGTTGGTTTTGGATCAAAGATTGTCCAATTAAACATGTTTTATTTGTTGATTTTCTCACACACACAATCTATACAAGGTATAAGAATATCATATTAATTTTGAGAATCTACCCTATAGGTAAACTATACTTGTTTACTTTAAAGACGTTAATATATCACATGTAATATCTATATAAATGATAATGAGAAATTATGTTTATATTTTACATACCAATGTCATTTCGTGGTAAATATCAAACATTTCGTTGTATTTAAACCTTCTTGTGTTCAAAGGGAGGTAACTCATACCATAAAGATCATTTAATTTTGAAAAAAATAGTTTGGTGTTGTTGGAAAATATGATATAATCATTTATTTTTATATATAAATTTTTAAACTGATGACTTTTAAATTCATTTTCTTGTGTATAATCTCAGTAAAACAATATTAAAATACAAGATAGAGAATCAATGTGTTAAGCACACAAAATTACTTTGGGAAAAGACTCTCCTCGAAATCAAACCGATTTGGGTCTGTATTCACAGATTTTGGTTAGAAATTAAGAAATATTGCCTGAATAATTTGCTAATATGATAATATTACAAGATTGGTTATCTAGTAATTACTTGCTACATCTAAAATTACTAGTTTGCCAAGAGGAGATAAGAACTCATGTACCCCATCATATTGATATCTTCTAATTTATTAAACCATAAATAATATTCCACCTGACAATCAAACATTTCTAACAAAGGTTGAAAAAAAATATTAATGAGATAAAATTGGCTTCAGTTTCAAAAAAATTTCTGTACAATTAGCCAGCTGATTTTTAGTCCCCTAACGGCAATGCCGAGGGGAATATAGGTTTGCACTTCTTCTGTCAGTCACATTTCAGTTTTCCAAATTTTTTTCAGAAACCATTTAACCAACTGATCTTATTTTTGGTATGTGAGCTTATATTCATGAGTTACAGATCAAGTTTGAGTTTCACTCTGATTGAATTATTATTGTGAGAGTTATTGCCCATGGAAATAGGAATTATTGTCAAAATAATAGTTTTCCAGACTTTTTTGCAAACCTTTTTACCAAGTGATCTTTTTTTTTTGTATTAGAGCTTATAATGATGAGATACAGATCAAGTTTGAGTTTCATGCTGAACAGATTATTATTGTGAGAGTAATGGTCCTTGTAAATAGGAATTATTGCCTAAATAATAGTTTCTGGACTTTTTTAGCAAACGCTTTTACCAAATAATCTTATTTTTGATACGTGAGCTTATAATGATGAGCTACAGATCAAATTTGAATTTTAAGCTGATCGGATAATTATTGTTAGAGCCCTTGGAAATAGGAATTATTGTAAAAATATTAGTTTTCTGGATATTTTTTTGCAAACCTTTTACCAAGTGATCTTATTATTGGTATGTGAGTTCATAATGATGAGCTACAGAGCAAACTGATTGGGTAATTATTGTGTACCCCTTGCAAACATAGTTTCGGGATTTTTAGAAGTCATTGTCCATACGTCTTCGTACGATTCACATACTGAAGTAGATTTTGCGTGTTTTCACACAGCTCAAGCCGATAGGGGACATTGTATTGCCCGGCAATACTTTCAGAATGCTTGTTGTTTTTGGTTTTGTTCAACGTTAGATGTTGATGAAGAATGTTGATTTTTGGGAAGGGAGCCTTTAGAATTTACTACTATATTTATGGTCTGTTAATCAAAAAATTATTGATTTGAATTTGTAATACTTCATTATATTTAACTTCATTATTTCATGTATAATCATATTATATTTTGACTATATTGAGCAGTGACAAGCTCATAGGAGCCACTGGTTAGTAGTTTGACTTATCTTTTTAGTGTGTTTAATTCCAAAGAAGTATTTATCACCTTTTAATTCTGTAACATAATAGTATCAGGTGAAATTACTCAGTACCTTTATCTGTACTAAATATAATCTGGGATGTCGCCATGTGATTTGACGCTTGTCATCATGACCTAAATTTTATTCAAATTCAAAATTTTAATAATCAGATTTTTCTACAGGTGGAAATAATATGTTTAATACAGTTCAGGTTATAAAAGATTAAAGCTTATCTGTAGTCGGTTGATAATTAAGCATTGTTTTGTTGTTTAAGGATTACAATGACCCTATACAGGTATTTTGGATGTGTGATATACCTTTGGGCTATTTATAAAGCCATGCTCCATTGATCAGACCATGAATACCTGATGTCAGCCATATTGTATCTTACTTGATTTCTGTTTAAGGAATTTTTATCAAATTTTTTCATTTCCTGTTATTTATGTGTATAACCTTGTGCAGTATAAATGAGATATTACCTGGGAGTTACCTGTAAAACATGAGAAAAATACTAACATTATGGAAGGTAGATTTACTTATGATAGTAATGAAGAAGATTGGGATTTAACTACCCTACAGTTTCTTAATTCACAATTGGAAAGTTATATTAAAATGGTAGGTACCTGTATCACACATATTTACTCATTTCAAATCATTGACATTGTTAAAGGTGTAAAACTTGACAGCTTCACGGTTATTAATTTCATGGAAGTAGTGAAAAAAAGATATTTTTTTCTTGGGTTTAAAAAAAATTAATTTCATATTTTCATTCCTGATTTTAGGTATTAACTTGATTTTTGTAAGTTGTCAGTATATTGTCACTGTTCTGTTACTATTATCCACTTGTATAAGCACACTTAATTTGAAAGTTGTATTGTCAAAATCTGATCTCTATTCAATGAAACCATGAATGAAGTTTTAAGAATGATATGTTCTTTTCTTTTATCATGCTTTAACTTGTATTGTCCACCCATCAAATAGTGAATTTAAGAGAGTTAAGTTCAAACTTTGCAGTGTCAGCCAAATGTTTCAACTATTTATCATGGAGAAAATAGTTTCTTTCTATTTTTGAAGATGAAATTTCTGTGTAAATTGGAAAGAAGGGTAAATATAACAATACTGTATTACTCATTTAAGTCTGACTTTTCATGATAAAACAAAGCCATCTTCCTTATTTACAAAACCAGGTAAAAATTTACACCTAGACACTCCTGGCTGCATAGAAATTAATTCTAAATTTAGAATTATATTTTCATTCTATATAAAGAAACTACACAATACCATGAAAAAATTGTACTTATTTACACATATTATAAAACTAATACAATTTTTTTAATAATGAACTCCTTAAGATCTTTTGATAGAAAAGGTTCAATATTATAAATATGTACCCTAGTATATAGATGTTTGGCCAAATTTAGAGAGATGTAAGTTTATGATATGAACAACAGAGCAACAGGTTTTTTCTCCAATGACCAGATTCAGGGTTTAACCTCAGCAGGGATCATATAATACTAACAGTAATTCATATACAGTTCCTGACCTCAGTTTAAAGACAAGACTATTGAGATTAAACATTTAAACAACTGAATGGACACACTATTATTAAATAAGAATGACAGTGTACAAGATTTTTATCTGAGAAAATGTCATCATGAAATTTTAATTGCTCTAGGGGCTGATACAGGACTAACTAGTTTACATATACATGTATGTGTATTGCATTGTGACTCTAGGGACAAGGGACCATGGTAATACAAATCATTGAACATAATGAATTTACATATCAGTAATACTTGTATATTAAACAACTTACTTGTAAATCTAATCACAAACTAGGATTCAGTAATACATGTGGTTCAAATTGGTTAGTTAATATACACTGTGTCATGCACAGGGTTACTAGACCCTTCGTACCATAAAGTATGGTGAAATGCACAAAGTGACAAATGATTATTTAGAAACCTATGCACAGTACAACAAAACCAAATAAGTCTACTAATTAATTATAACACAAATTATATAGCATTCTGGTATACATGACTAATAATTTTATAATTTTGATAAAGGAGAATTTTAATGCCTTTTCATTAACCAGAGGAAGGTTTAAAAGGAGATACCATTGCAGGTCTGTGTATTCATTGTGGGTAGGGCTGTAGCAGATTAACCAGAGGAAGGTTTAAAGGGAGCTATCATTGCAAGTCTTTGTATTCATTGTGGGTAGGGCTGTACCAGATTAACCAGAGGAAGGATTAAAAGGAGCTATCATTGCAAGTCTGTGTATTCATTGTGGGTAGGGCTGTAGCAGATTAACAGAGGAGGGTTGTAACTAATTCAATGAAGGAAGTTCTATTGCTAATTCACTGTGGAGAAACCTTACCATTATTGGGAGGATAACTGATTAACTATGAGGAGGCTTTTAACTGGTTTACTTTGGGGAGGCTGCAGCAAATTCAGTTTTAGAAGGCTGTTACTCATTTGCAGGAAGGTCTAACTGGTCCAATGTGATAGGGTATTAGACAGTTCATTGAAAGAGGGTTGTAATTGGTTCACTGAGGGGAGGCTTCATTGTGGATAGAACTGTAACTGATTTGCTGAGGAGGGAATCAGTTTGTTGTGGGGAAGGTTGTAACTGGTTTACCATGGATGTTTGCAGCTAATTGTGTTTAGGCAGGACTGTAATTGAATCACTGTGAAGAGGACTTACTGATACATAGTAGGCAGGGTTGGCATTGATTTAAAATTCTGCAGGTAATTCACTTTGGGAAGGAAAAGTTGATTTGCTATGTTGAGGACTATAACTGATTCACTTTAGAGATAACTAATGTATTATAATATTTGCCAGCATCACTTGTGGATTTGATTGTTACAAACTAAGTTAACTGGCAGCATGTTAGCAGAGCCAGTAAACAATCAAATCTAAATTGATGCTGTCAATACTGTTATCTCCATTCTAATGCAAGTGCAAATATTTTGAATGAGAGGAATTTTTGATATCCAGAAGTGATATTTTGCACATTTCTTCACCTTAGAGGGCATCAATTGCGAAATTGCTGGTTTCAAATTTTCTGTGTTATCCAGTGAAAATCCCCGTTACATTGTATTAGAACTGAGGATGACCAGCTGAAATCTCCTCGGGTAGGATTATCAAATCCTATCACTAAATCTGTGTTGGCAAATTCTCTCACTATCTAATTAAATATTAAGTTTCTTCAGATTTTATCTCAAGACATTTGCAGACTTACTTTATTATTTAAATTTTGGGAGTGTCATATAAAAAGTAATACTGAAGTACAGTAAAGTTCAAGTATAAAGCTATGTTTGAAATAGTTTTAGATACCAGTAAATCTAAAACTGGTGTCAACACTTCAATTTACTGTGCTAATATTTGACTAGTCCGATGTTAATTTTAAATTTAATAGATTGTATTTGTTAGATATTCGGATAACATTTTTTTTTTTAAAATAGGTAGAAGATTGATAAATATTTACAAATTTGTTATTACAAATTCAGTCGTCTTCTGAATAACTTTAAACTAATACATATAAGAAAGGTATGATTTTGAATAATTATAATGTCTAAATCAGATAAAATATTGTATACTTAGGAATGACTTCAAGGAAATGCCATTGTCAGTGTAAGGCTACAGATCAGACAACAAATATATATTATGCAATCATTATTCCCCTGTAACATAGTGAACAAGGTTGCTTCATGTAGGTTTAATTTGAATTAGATGAGAAGTTCTTGGTCTCCCTTTATTAAAAGTATTTCTCTTGGCATTGCAAACTCTGTTGCAATTGGGGAATTACAGTACTATATTGAGGAATTACAGTACTGTATTGAGGAACAATATAATTACTGATATGTATTTTAAGACATACATGTATTAACAAACTAATAGACATATGAATATATCAGCCTACAGCTGTACAAGTGTAAAAGATTTATTACTGTATAGAATAGTTTTCACAGTCATTTATTGATTTTTGGACACAATTTGGGGAGAAAATTTTCTGTATATTTCTATTTTATTACTAAATACATGTACCCTGAGATATATGTAATACAGAACAATGTATGTAGTTAGATTAGTTAATTTTTGAAGTAAATTAGTTAAAATTTGAATTATAATCTAATAAAAATTGTGTTAATAATTAAGTTTTTATTTTAGAATATTTCAATCTTGATATCAGCACTTCAAGATAAAAGAATTTGATTAATTATTTTTCAACACTAAATAAAGAAATTTAAGATAAAACAGTACATCTACAAGCATAAATCACTTATAAAAAAATGTTTTTTATTTGCAGATTTTTAGTTAAAATTAAAGATTATAATTCATTGTAATTTGACCAAACAAGGGGTGTAGAATGAAGAATGGGATGTAGTCATTGGATAAAAACTTATGTAAGGTGCACAAAAATATCACAGATAAAAAAGTTTTTCTCTATCAACTTGTATTATTGTATATTCTATTATTGAAATCAGTCTGTTGTCAAAATTTTACATAAAAACATGTTCAGTGATATTAAAAATAATCTTTTTTTTTAAATTTTTATAAATATAGATATATATATAAAAAAATAAATCTAAAAAATACAATTCACTCACCAAGCATATGGTATATAAGAGACAAAGGATATTTCAAACATTGATTTGGTAAATGATTCTGCAGGTTTTATCATATTTACAAATACTTAATATAAGTCAATATTTGACATAGATTTTACCTGAAGATTACAGGTAAAGATCAAAGATATATTTAATGCTAATTGCTGAAAGTAAATGTGGCTTGTCCCCCCTGCAAATATTGATTGTTTATTGATCATGAACAGGTGTGACAGGTAACAAAGGAAAGGTGTGTCAATTTATAATTAGTGTGTCAATATTCCTTATATTATCTAAGGGAGATAATCAGTTTAGATAGTATTAAGTGTTGATTTATAATAAAAGTATTCAGAGTGATAACATTGTTTAGATTTTCATGGCAAAATGAGAAGAAAGGTTAGTTTCTCTATTGTTATTTTGTTTAATATTTTATTTTTTTTAGTTTATAAGACGTACCGTTTGGTTTTACAGTGTGAAATAATTTCTTAAAATAATGTTTTTCAAAAACATGGATTTTTTTTTCATTGAAATTTATTTTCTTCTTTTGTATTCAGCAGTAGAAATTTTCATAGATATTTGATTCATCTGTCATCTATTCTTCTCGAGACAGGATTAAAGATGTCTTTTTCTATATAACAAAAAGGAAGCATGATATTTACATCAATGATTTATTTTGTATTATGCAGGCAGCTTTTGTTATTTTATGACACAAAAATTCTATAATCGGTGTTTATGCTTTTTGTCAAGATTTTTATGTGGTGACAGACCTTTTAACTTGGCAAAACACCACATTATGAATACTGAGGTAAGTGTTGCATGACTGTATGATTTGTTATCTTTATAAATTGGTATTTAGATTTTATTAGGTTAAGTTTTTCAACTGTTTTGATTCAGTCAACAAAAATTAATGAACATTTTATGTACTCACCATAAATAAAGTCGTTTCTTTTTCAATATTTCAGTTACCAGGCGGAGTGGATTTGACCTTAACAGAGCTCCAGGACATGGCTGCTCGACAGCAACATCAAATTGAAAGTCAGCAGCAAGTCCTGGTTGCTAAAGAACAAAGACTTAAGTTCCTCAAACAGCAAGAACAAAAACAACAACAGATTACTTCCGAAAACGAAAGACTGAAAAAATTACGAGACAAAATTGAAAGTCAAGAAATGAAATTGAAGAAATTGAGAGAACTGAGGGGGGAGGTTGAGAAACAGCAGAGTAACAATGGAAATCTTAGTAAGTTTTCTGTATTGACTGTATATAGCATTCATAGGTATATGGAACTGTCATATATGTGTGTTTTTGCACGTGCACAAATTATTAAGGTGCTTAACATACTGTGTTATGAAGAGCAAAAACATATCTGAATGTGAAAAGGAGAGAAAAAGTTATATGCCTCATTTTGACACCATTCCCTTGATTTAATGTGTATTTATCTTTTAAATAGTCCTTTTAAATTGTATAGTGCCAAACTGGAAAGAATTTATTTCCCTATGATATGATAAATCTATTGGTTAATTTTCAGTTTTTAGTAATTAACAAATAGAATTACATGTTAGGTTTCTGTCTATAAGGGGAATATTATATCATTGAGATATGCTAATAACTTCCTTGCAAACCATTGTTTCATTTCCTAAAATTGATTTTATTAGGCATATTACATTTTACTATAGATAAGTGTACTTATGTGTATCACAAAGTAGATTTCTATATTTAGACAAGAAGAAAATTTCCTATATTTAAATATAGATTCCACTTGTTGATATTTGACTTAGATTTTACACATCATTATATAATTTTACAGATTCAGAACTGGAGAGTGTGAAAGCTTTATTTACGGAGAAAGAAAAGGAATTAGTAATGGCAGTAGCTAAGGTAGAAAGACTTACGCAGCAACTGGAGGAAATAAGGAAAGAAAGAGCAAGTCAGAAAAATGGAGAAAAAAGTGCTGCTGCGATCGAATTAGAAAAATTAAAACAGGAGTTAATGGTAACATTTTTATTAATGAGAATATTCATTTCTGATTTTTTATGTATATACACTTATATCTTTCTCCAAAAAGTATGACTATACATAGAAACTGAAATATAAAACTGATATTTGTTTAAGAAAGGACTTATCAGGGGTAGGAACAAAGTAATGTAATTCAGTAAAGACTGAGTATTACTGAGTTATTAAAAGTCTCATTACAAAAGCCAAAGCATAAAAAACATACATGTGACAAATTCAGATTGACTACGGGTGAGATTGGGGTGGTTATGAGTGAGATTATTGTTAACATCGAAATTCAAGCTTCACATCAAAATTTTCCTGTTGATAACTATTATACAGTAATGAATTGATCTAGTCTTATTCACAAACCTACTGTTAGTATTCTGCTGAATTATATATTAAGTCTTTCTAATTTACTTATTTAATCTTTGTTATGCTGTTCCATTTGTGTTTTTTTTCCTGATAATATTTTTGGTTTTTTTGCTTAGCATGTTGAATATATAGACCTTTTCAATGTTCTGTGTATTGGTATTAACCTATTTAAAAAAATTTCAAATCCTTTATTGTTACTTCTAAATGGGAAAATTGTCTTTAACACAAACAACAAATTATGAAATATATCAAATTTAATCATTTTTATAACAATTTTTTTTCACAGAAAATATTTAAGAATTTTGTGAAATTTTGACTTAAACAAGGGAGATAACACAACATTGTTTACGAAAATAATAAGTTAACTATGACACTAATTGCTATTGAAAGACACGAATTAGCCATTAAATGATAATTTCAGTATGAAATAATCAATAATCAATAATTAACAAACTTTTCTGTGATTTTCATGTCAAGGACGATATCAAAAACTCTGTTTAAAGTTGAGTGGCTTTTGCAAACATTTTATATTTTCACCGAAGTTGAGGTAAGCGTGAGAAATCGTTGCCCGTGCATGAGTTCATGAGATTGGTTCAAAATGCATGACTCTCATGCCCAAAGCGTGGGATGTCACATGTATGAAAGAAGTTGTAACAGCTAGAAAAATTTTTAAAATAAGATATTTATTGATGTTAAAAAACTTATTTAAGTTATTGAGGGAATCTGACATTTCTGTTAAAAATAAAAAATCAGTTTTGATACTTTTTTTTGTACATGTGTATAATTATATTTCTTTTACTTTCAGCTGAGGAATAAAATGAACGAGCAACAAAATTTTAAATTAAATGCTCACAGAGATATGTTGTCTAAACAGAAAGATGAGATATCTAAAATGGACAACAGAATTCACGAACTACAACAAAGGTTAAAGAAAAAGAAAGCACAAGCTGAGCAACAGAAACAAATGGCCAATCAAAACAAAGGATCAAGTCGACCAATGGGATCAAATGTTGCTGCAATTGAGCCATACATTCAGTACTCAACTAAACAAGACAAGAGTGATGACAATGACTTAAAATCCGAATTTGCAAAGCAAGATCCAAAATATCAAACTCTCCCAACAAATACTAAATTCTCCTTACCAGATAAGTCAAAACCTGTGAATAAAGATGAGAACAAAGAACAAAACAATAACAATACATTAAAGCAGGATCACTTGCAAATTCCGTTAAGTGTAAAGGTCGATTCAGAATCTAAAAACATTCAGAATGGATTCTCACAAAATCAGTTGTCTGATTCTATAATAAAAGCTGCACAACGACACCAGGGACCATCTTCTGCATCAACATCCAACAACATTCATTCTTTCTCTGGACCACCGCCTATTCCTGCCAGAGCAGGGACAACAAACTTAACATACTTAGCACCAAGACCTTTTGGAACAACTTATAGTACAAATGTACTAACCAATAGAGTTCATGCACCAGTGTCGTCTGTGATTGTTAATGATGAAGTCAGAACAAGTGGAAGTGGTCAAAGTTCACCAGCATCAAGTGAAGGTTCACAGAAGGAAGTTCCACATGATATGCACGATCCTTTACAACCAACAGGTGCTCCTACAGTTTATATAAAAAATACAGAGGAAAGTGCTAGAGACAAACAAAAAAGTTTCCATCACATGTCAAATGATCAGACAGATTCATCACATGTAATTAGTAAAAAACAAATGACTGAAAGTGGACGGCAAACATTGAAAGATTCACCATCAAAGTCAAATTCTAGTGGATCAAACAATTCCATAAATAGTGCATCAAATGGGAATTCTTTGTCAAATATCTCAAAACAACCACTGAGGTATGCATCAAAGAATTTAATTGCAAATACATATATGGGAAGATTAGGACCAGAAGCTATGAAAAAATATCAGCAAAGCTTTAATTTGATATACAGTGGAACTAATGAAAATGTAGATAATAAAAAAGATTCTGATAGAAAGGAACAAAGTGAAAATGAGAATGTATCAATGTCACCGACACGACAGGGTCATCACCATGGGATACATTCTCCTGGTTCTCCACATTATACTGACATTGCTTCAGATAAAGTCAGTCATAATAGAAACTCACTGAGAACCATAAGGAGAAGACATTCAGACAGTGAAAATGAAGATATGACCAAATTATTGCAAAAGTACAATGTACATTCTCCAAAAAATCAACAAAATATTTTTCATTTTAATAATTTTCAACATGAAACACAAGCCACCTCATTCATGGATCAAATTCCAGAAAAAGTTCCTGTGGATAACATGGGAAATCTGGTGGATGTACAAAATTCAGAAGATAAACAAACCGATTCTAATAGTTCTTCCTCAGTTTCGCCTTCGGAGAGTCCGACAACGCCAATAATTGAACAAACAACGGATGATGTAGTCGTTCGGAGGAAGAAAACAAATTTGAAAAATTCAAATTCTACAAAGAATGGAAATCGTGTTAGTTTTGATCCCCTAGCATTATTATTGGATGCCTCTTTAGAAGGTGAACTGGAACTGGTTAAAAAATGTGCTAGTCAGGTTTGTATAGATTTTACTTTCTGTGTTTCTATGGTTTCAACCAAATCTATTTTCATTTTTATATTATCAGTAGTGAACAATGATCCTACAATTACTGTATACACAAAAGATATTAAAATTATCATCACCACAAAAAAATATTACCATAATCATACATACAAAAATGATACTGCAGATATCACCACTAAAAATTAGTTCTATAAAGTGCTCACATGGAATCATTTTCAATCCTAAATTTAAAGTGCTGAACAGCATAGTTTATGACTTAAGATAAAAAAGAAGCATGAATAACAAACATATTATCTTTTAATGTATTTTATTAAGTGAACATTATTTAATGTACTCATGTAGTTTTATTGATAAATATACAAAATGTATAAAACTTTGATAGTTTGAGCTTCACTGGAGCATAAAGAAATTAAGTTAATATCAAAATCTCTTTTAAAATCAGTATTAATTTTCCAAGGTTTAGTCAGAATTGGGTATAATTTATCTATTGGGAAATGTTCTTAGTTATGATAAAAACATAATGTTTACAGAAAGAAAAGATTTTGTATTGATGTTTTTGTATTCTGTTTATTTATATAGGTTGCCAATGTAAGTGAGTCTAATGATGAGGGCATTACAGCATTACACAATGCTATATGTGCAGGACATTATGATATTGTTACTTTCTTAGTGGAATTTGGTTGTGATGTCAATTCTCCAGATAGTGATGGATGGTAGGTGTCAAATCTCTTGAATTTACTTAACGAATAAAATAAAAATTTTTTTAGATTAAACATCTTAGATTATGTAATTTTATCGTACTGAAATTCAATTACAAAGTCTTACCGGTAACTCATGAAAAGATGCCAATGTGCTACATACATTACTGTGTTGTTTGGTCACTACATGTAGTAGATTTTAGGTATTCTGATTTCAATATTAGTAATACAGGATAGAAGTTACATGATTATTTGATGATGAATTTTGTTCTGTTTGTTTTGTCCTTTATTAGTTTTGCAGTATAAAGTACAATTTGCGACATGTGCATATTTATTCATTTTTATACGACCGCAAAATTTTTGCGGTCGTATATTGGTATGACGTTGGCGTCGTCGTCGTCCGTCGTCTGCGGCGTCGTCCGAAGACATTTGGTTTTCGCACTATAACTTTAGTATAAGTTAATAGAAATCTATGAAATTTAAACACAAGGTTTATGACCACAAAAGGAAGGTTGGGATTGATTTTGGGAGTTTTGGTCCCAACAGTTTAAGAATCAGGGGCCAAAAAAGGGCCCAATAAGCATTTTTCTAGGTTTTCGCACAATAACTCTAGTATAAGTAAATAGAAATCTATGAAATTTTAACACAAGGTTTATGACCACAAAAGGAAGGTTGGGATTGTTTTTGGGAGTTTTGGTCCCAACAGTTTAGGAATTAGGGGCTAAAAAAGGGCCAAAATAAGCATTTTTCTTGGTTTTTGCACAATAACTTTAGTATAAGTAAATAGAAATCTATGAAATTTAAACACAAGGTTTATGACCACAAAAGGAAGGTTGGGATTGATTTTTGGAGTTTTGGTCCCAACAGTTTAGGAATTAGGGGCCAAAAGGGTCCAAAATTAAACTTTGTTTGATTTCATTGAAAATTTAACTATTGGGGTTCTTTGATATGCCGAATCTAACCGTGCATTTAGGATCTTAATTTTTGGTCCCGTTTTCAAATTGGTCTACATTAAGGTCCAAAGGGTCCAAAATTAAACTTAGTTTGATTTTAACAAAAATTGAATTCTTTGGGTTCTTTGATATGCTGAATCTAAACATGTACTTAGTTTTTTTATTATGGGCCCAGTTTTCAAGTTGGTCCAAATCGGGGTCCAAATTAAACTTTGTTTGATTTCATCGAAAATTGAACTATTGGGGTTCTTTGATATGCCGAATCTAACCGTGCATTTAGATTCTTAATTTTTGGTCCCGTTTTCAAATTGGTCTACATTAACGTCCAAAGGGTCCAAAATTAAACTTAGTTTGATTTTAACAAAAATTGAATTCTTTGGGTTCTTTGATATGCTGAATCTAAACATGTACTTAGTTTTTTTATTATGGGCCCAGTTTTCAAGTTGGTCCAAATCGGGGTCCAAAATTAAACTTTGTTTGATTTCATCGAAAATTGAACTATTGGGGTTCTTTGATATGCCGAATCTAACCGTGCATTTAGATTCTTAATTTTTGGTCCCGTTTTCAAATTGGTCTACATTAAGGTCCAAAGGGTCCAAAATTAAACTTAGTTCGATTTTAACAAAAATTGAATTCTTGGGGTTCTTTGATATGCTGAATCTAAACATGTACTTAGTTTTTTTATTATGGGCCGAGTTTTCAAGTTGGTCCAAATCGGGGTCCAAAATTAAAGCTAAAAAGGGGGTAAATTATTTTTTTTTGGGGGGGGGGGGGCAATTCTCCACAGCATATTGTATTACACAAAAGCAAAAAATTGAATATAAATTCAAATCATATGACCAATTCTAAGTTCTTTATTTCAGTTATTCTGTGTCAGAAACCTATTATGTGTCAAATATTTGAAGAAATTTTCAATTGCACAGTATTGCGCAATAGCAAGAAATTGATATGTGTGCCCTGTTATCAAAACTTTATTATTAACAAATTCCATTGGAAATTTGCCAATATAAAATGTGCTGATGAAGCTTTTTTGTTTATCTTATCTAAACTGCTTTTAATATCTATATTTAAAATTTGCCATCCATGACTATGATGTCATTTTCTATTTTAATATGTTATGGTGTATTTAAATGGGCTGTTATGGTTGCAAAGTATAAAGAAATGGGGGGGGGGGGGGGGTTGAAAACAAAATTTTGGGGGGGGGGGGGGGGTAAATGAGAAATTGGGGAGGGGGTAATTTTTTCTCATTTCATATTTCATAAATTAAAAAGAAAATTTCAAATTTTTTTTAGCAAAAAAAAGGGGGGGGGTTACAATAAATTTTATTGTTTTTTGTTTTTTTTTGGGAGGGGGGTCAATGTGCAACTTCATAGTGTATTGCACAAAAGCTAAAAAAAGGGGTAAATTATTATTTTTTTTGGGGGGGGAGGGGCAATTCTCCACAGCATATTGTATTACACAAAAGCAAAAAATTGAATATAAATTCAAATCATATGACCAATTTTAAGTTCTTTGATTTCAGTTATTCAGTGTCAGAAACCTATTATGTGTCAAATATTTGAAGAAATTTTCAATTACACAGTATTGCGCAATAGCAAGAAATTGATATGTGTGCCCAATTTTAAATTTTAAATTGGTTATTTCTGATTTATATATAAAAACAAATAATACTGATATGGTTTGAATAGGTAAATTAAAAATTTTTAAGTTCTTAGACAACATTCATTCTGTGTCAGAAACCTATGCTGTGTCAAATATTTATTCACAATCCAAATTCAGTATTGTATCAAGCTTGAATGTTGTGTTCATAATTGCCCCAACTATTCAGTGTTCGACATCTGCGGTCGTATCTAGCTGCGCCCAGCGGAGCATTTTATTTCTCACTAATTTTATTTACCAGGACGCCCTTACACTGTGCAGCATCATGTAATAATTTACCAATGGTGAAGTTCCTAGTAGAACATGGAGCGTGTATATTTGCCACAACAATCAGTGACCAGGAGACAGCGGCAGAGAAATGTGAAGAAGACGAGGAAGGATTTGATAGCTGTTCAGATTATTTATACAGTAAGTGTTATCTTGTATCTGTGAATCTTTATGATTTTCTGAGATGTAGGTCATTGGTTCTCTCCATCTTTCTGGCTTCTTCCACAAATAAAAACTGCCCATTGTGCTGAAAGTTGCATAAAACACCCCAAAAACCAAACCTATGATTTTCTAAGGGAGATAATGATAGCTTTACAAGTACATTCATATCAATTGATTTGGGTTTTGTAAGCATCAGTTTATAAAAGATTTCAGATTTTACAAACTACTATTACTTTTAAAGGCCCCACTTTAAGTCTAATTATGAGGGCATTACAGCATTACACAATTAAGATAAAGAACAGTAATAAAAGCATACGAGTGGACATGTGCATGTATGGAGTTTTAGTCAAAATTGCTTTATAACTTGTTATTGCAATGAAGTGCTACTATCCTCTTTCAAAAAAAGTATTGTTTTATAAAACAAATTTGAATTAAAATTAATGTTGTTAAGTTTTAAGCTCTAATATTTCATGATAACTTTATTCTCTATATTTTGCAGGTATACAAGAAAAATTAGGCATTTTAAATAATGGTGTTGTGTATGCAGTTTTTGATTATGACGCACAACATCCAGATGAACTAAGTTTTACTATCGGAGATGAGATTGTCGTCCTAAAGAAAGGGGATGAACATGAAAAAGAATGGTGGTGGTCAAAGATCTCAGAAAAAGAAGGTTATATACCTAGAAATCTTGTTGGGGTAAGATTCATATTCTATACATTGTTTAATTTAACAGATCTGAAACATGTTTCTCTAATTCTGCTTGAGATATTTTTATGACCCTGTATGCTGTAGTTCTGTTTAGAAGTATATGTGTAATTGGCTGTTTTTTCAGTCAAACTCTATACAGTAACATGAATTTTTTTTTAAATGACTTGTTATCCAATGTTTGGTAAATTTATTTAATGTCAGTGCATTGGACCTTACATAACGCTCTATCAGTATTTATTACAAGGTCAAACATAGAATGATATTTTCTTGAATATCGTAGACAGTTTGGATGTTTTAGAAAACGGCTGTTTTGTTATTGGCAATACAACATATGTGTGTTCTTCAACAACACAGATGAGACTTAATGTACATCTGCAAAAGAAGTCAAGCCAGTGCTAGGGGCTTTCTAAAGTTTGTTATATTTGTGTCAAGAATTAATCGGACATATGCTTTAACCGTTGTCATATCTATAGGGAATTTGTGTCGAGAATTAATCTGACATATGTTTTAACCTTTGTCATATCTGTAGGGAATTTGTTAAAAGATTTAATCCAACATATGCTTTAACCTTTGTCATATCTGTAGGGAATTTGTGTCAAGAATTAATCTGACATATGCCTAACCTTTGTCATATCTGTAGTGAAATCGTGTCGAGAATTTGACATATGCTTTAACCTTTTTCATATCTGTATGGAATTTGTGTCAAGATTTAATCTGACATATGCTTTAAGCTTTGTCATATTTGTAGTGAAATTGTGTTGAGAATTATTCTGACATATGCTTTAACCTTTGTCATATCTGTAGGGAATTTGTTTGTTTGTTTGTTTGTTTGTTTAGTTGGGGTTTTAAGCCGTTTTCAGCACGTTTTGGCCATTTCGCGGCAGGCCGGTTTTTATCGGTGGAGGAAGCCGGAGTACCCGGAGAGAACCACCGACCTTCGGTAGGAAAATTGGCAATCCTTGTCAATTAAGGTCGGAGTCGAACTCACAACCCCAGCGTTGACAGGCTAGTGATCAGTAGTAGTCATGACGAACTACCTAGACCACTCGGCCCTTGAGGCCCCTGTAGGGAATTTGTGTCAAGAATTAATCCAACATATGCTTTATATTATGGTGTCATGTTATCCCTCAGTATTTGAATGCACCATAACTTATCCTTGATAGAAGAAGCAAAGATTCAGAAATCAGAAACTGTGCTGACTTTCCAGCATTTACAGATGTTTTATAACAATTGTTTTTATCTTTTCCAGTTATATCCTAGAGTACTACCTGATCATGCATTAACAGACAGCTGAAGTCATTCACGAATCACAACACAGTCAAAAGTGCTATAGGGCCGATCAGATTTATAACGGTGCTTCATGATGACTATGTAGATCTGATTTCCTACAGTGTGAGAGTGTATTTATTGATGAACGAATGAGTGTCTGTACTTTGTGCAATAACGATAAAATTTGTATACATAGGCATGTAAAATAAAATTCATATTATAGTTTTATATCCTTTACATAATATTTTGTATCATTTTTATTCCATAAAAAATTTGTACGTTTGATAATAGATCCAGGTTTTGTTATGATGGAGTTTGTATTAATGTACATCACTTATATTTGGTAATCTACAAAAACACCAGCCTTCTATGTCTACTGGTATTTGTTTTTCTCAAAAATGTTTGCATTTTTAATTTTAATTTATGAATGAATTGCCACAGATGACCTGTGGTTGTTTTTGGGAAATTTCATCATTGAACATTTTGATGTGAACATCATGTTATGTGGCATGAAAAGTTTGCAAGATAAATTGAAAACTTGTCTGTTTATCAACAGTAAACAGCTTTTTTTACTACAAGAAAATCAGTATCTTTTAACAACAATAAATTGACTAAACTTAATCCTAAATTAGAAAAAAATAATCTTATTGAGAATTGTATCATATATTGAAGAAGACATGTCACAGTTTTTCATTGTTTTTTTTCTCACTTGATTGCAGTACATTTTTTTTTCATTCTGAATTCACATTGTTTACCTTAGTTTTTTTAGTTTTAAGATCTCTGAACTACATAGAACATTTCAACTGCATTTTTCAAAGATAGTATTATACAAGTGTCTGAGTAAACCAGATATCCATATTTCATTATCATACTCAGGGTTATAAATATAACCAAAGGTTATCGTCTATGCAATAGAAACATTTATTGTTAGATTGTTACTGTTTGTCAGAAAGTGCCAGATTTTTATTGGACAGAATAGATTTATAAAATAATTGATTTGTTTGTTGTCTGTTAATGACTTAGGTCAAAAATGAAATGAGTCCAACACCATGAGTATATCTAACTACATTGGCCACATTTTAAGTGAACTGTTAGGAACTCCGGTTCTATTCGAAATATTTTTACCAAATTATGTTTGTTAGTTCTTTGAGCAATAGAATGTATTGCCAGATTTGTTATCTCCCTTTTGAGCAGATTTTCAATATAGCTGTATTTGAGAAAAGAAGAAAGGTTATTTTTCAACCACTAATTAAATGCAGATATAAAAATTTTAAAGAGGAAATTACCTGGTTTTTGTCTCGCCTGCGACGAAAGTCGCTGGAAGCGAGACATAGGTATAGCAATCCGGCGGCGACGGCGAAGGCGACGGCGACGGCGACGGCGTTAACTTTTTGTAAAACCTTAATAACTTTTAAAGTATAATACTTACAATGTTCATCTTTGGTCCACAGGTGCATGAAGTGATGACCTTTTCAGCAGCACATTTTTAGATGACCTTGACCTTTTTTTCATGGTTCAATACCCACATAAACATTGCGACATAGTTTTACATTCAAATCCTTTTCTCAGAAACTATAATACCTAGAGTTATTATATTTGGTCTACAGTGAGATCTATATGGGTACATGCCAGTCTGACACCTGTCATTTGTCCTTGACCTCAATTGCACGGTTCAGTGAACTTCGAAAATCTGCGACATAGTTTTACATTCAAGTCCCTTTCTTAGTAACTGTAATGTTTAGAGTCATCATATTTGGTATATAGTAAGATCTATATGGGTACATGGGAGTCTGACACCTGTCATGTGTCCTTGACCTCAATTTCACAGCTCAGTGACTTTGTCAATTTTTTCTTCTAAAGTCCATTTTTCTGCAACTACAATGAATAGACTCATCATACATGGCTTATAGCAAGATCTGTATGGGTACATGCCAGTCTGACACCTTTCATGTGCCCTTGACCTCAATTTCATGGTTCAGTGACTTTGTCAATTTTTTCCTCAAAAGTTTATATTTCAGCAAGTGCAATGACTAGATTCATCAGATATGGTCTATAGCTAGATCTATATGGGTACATGCCAGTCTGACACCTGTCATGTGTCCTTGACCTCAATTTCATGGTTCAGTGACTTTGTCAATTTTTGTGTTTTGGCCTGTTTTTTCGAATACTGTATGCAATAGGTCTACTATATTTGGTGTATGGAAGGATTGTAAGGTGTACATGTCCAACTGGCAGGTGTCATCTGACCTTGACCTCATTTCCATGGTTCAGTGGTTATAGTTTAGTTTTTTGTGTTTTTGCCTGTTTTTTCGAATACTGTATGCAATAGGTCTACTATATTTGGTGTATGGAAGGATTGTAAGGTGTACATGTCCAGCTGGCGGATGTCATCTGACCTTGACCTCATTTTCATGGTTCAGTGGCTATAGTTTATTTTTTGTGTTTTGGCCTGTTTTTTCGAATACTGTATGCAATAGGTCTACTATATTTGGTGTATGGAAGGATTGTAAGGTGTACATGTCCAACTGGCAGGTGTCATCTGACCTTGACCTCATTTTCATGGTTCAGTGGTTATAGTTTAGTTTTTGTGTTTTGGCCTGTTTTTTGAATACTGTATGCAATATGTCTGACAGCATTTACTTTCATTAGAAATACACGACAGGCGAGACATTTTTGTGTGTCAACTCTTGTCTACATATATTCAAGACAATTTCTAGAAAAAAATATATTTTGGGAGCATCCTTAAGAGTGCAATAGATGGATCTATGTTCATTTGGAGATAGAATTAAAATTTTATCAAGACCAATTAGGCTACTCTAGAATGGTCACAAATCCTCAATAATTTATGACTAAAATCTAATACTATTCTTTACATGGCCCTTAACAACTACATCATTGTTCCAAATACCTCTGTGAATGTTACAATTCTGTAAATCTAAAATGGTCATGGATGTCCTTAATGTCAACATGTTTAAAACTAGCAATTTGCACATTGATTTTGGAAAAATTTGTGAAAAATTTATGGCATTTAACCATCAGAAAAGGTATACCTATGGAAACAATAGGCACAAAAAAGCTTAGACACTGTAGAGAAGTCATTAACCCTCAGATATTTGTAATTAATATACTAATATTCTTTGGCAAGCTTACAGAAAATATTGTGTTTAAAACTAATCTTAATTTAATATTGGACACTACAATAACCTCTAAAGGATTCATTCATTTTGTACTTTATTGGAATAGAACAGTTGCCTCTCCAGGATATGATGTATAAAGTAAGGAGAAACTATCAGTTCAAAATTAATATCAAATCATCAATGACCACACAACTAGACAAGAAACAACTGTTTTCAAAAATGTAACAAAAAAATATTTTTATGCAGAAAATGTGTATAAATACCCACAGACAGTCTTTAAATAAAGGATCCTTTTATGGTTTGGTTGTCCCGCATGGTATTACTGACAATGCTTAAAGAACATATCAAATTGTAATTGATACAGATGACACACAAACACTGAAATAAAATAGAGAGAAAAATATGGACAAAGGTACATTTGATGTCCTGCCATCTTATGGTATAAATTCATGTTCAGTTTCAACGTAGTGTAAAAATTCATGAATTTCCACTTTGAAAAAGTTAGATGTATCTACTAGTATATAAAGATGAGATAAACAATACAGAATAACAATTATATCACAGTTTTATTCCTCTGATACGTGTAAAGCAAAACAATTATCAAAAAGGTCAAGGTTGGAGTTTATAAATGTATATATAAACACACTAAAATTCTCACATCACATCATAACACTAGTCAGTACAATGCATACTTCTTAGCTGTTTTCTAACAAATGTTACATGGAAATAATCTATCAAAACCTGGTAAATAAGCATTTGTAAAAATCACATCAAATATTCAAAAACACTTTTCTTATCCTTTAAACTACAAATGTATACGGAACAGGTTCTTCAAAAATAATTCACTACCATGATATTGAACCATATTTAATATAAACAGTAAAAAATTTAAAATGTATAATAACAATCATCTATAATAATCTATTATGAACTTCTGAAGGAACCATTTTCTATAGTGTCTGGTCAGGTATAGTTCCCGAGCTGTTAGGCGAGTGGTCTATGTAGTTAGGTAGTTTGTCATGACTAGTAATGATCACTAGCTACAGGTACCCCCCTTTTCCTGATTTTTTCCCCTAAATTTTATGTGTTCTTCACAATTAACTGAACCAGGAAATATTAATTTTATTTGTTCTTCACAATTATTTGAACCAGGAAATATTATTTAAATTTAGGGGGAAAAATAAAAAAAAAAGGGGGTCCTATACCTATGTACGTGTGTCACAAGCCTGTCAACACTGAAGCTGTGAGTGTGGCGGGATGTGCTCGACTCCGATCTTAATAAACAAGGCCGATTGCCAATTTATCTATCCAAGGTCGGTGGTTCTCTTCGGATACTCCGCCTTCCTCCGTCAATAAAAACTGGCCGCCGCGAAATAGCCACATGTACTGAAAACGGCGTAAATCCCCAACTAAACAAACAAACAAAACATATAAAAGTTCTTCCAGTGGTGATAGTTATTAACTGGGAAACAACGAATTATAATGCTCAGACAGGACAACATACTTAGGCATAACAAGAGCAACAAAAGATGAAACCAAAACAAATGTTGACGACCGAATAAGCTTAGCCAGAAGAACGCTGTACTCCTTAATAAAGACAGGCGTACACGGCTCAAATGCTCTCAACACTAAATCGTCTTGAAAGGCATACCAAGCTTACGTTATACCAAGATTGTTGTAGTAACTCTAAAGAAATGGCTCTTCTATCCAGCTTCCACCTGGATACACTGAGAAAAATAGTCACTTCCAAAAATGACAGCTTCTGCATCGGTACAAGGATTTAAATAATTAAACTGATCGGTATACCTACTTCTGGGAGCCTTTCCACTACACGCCGAACTTCATAAAAGAAAACTCTGCCTCTTATTTGGAATTTTAAACAGTGACAATGAAATCATCCGATCTTTGGCTATGCGGCAATATATGTCTGGCAAATCAACAAACTTTTTCACTAAATGAATGAAATCATAGAAATATATAAACTGTCCTTCTTTATTGAAATCTTTGAAAAGAAATAATTCACAATTGAGTGGAAAAGAATGTCAAAATCTGCAATATCTGAATACTGGACTATAAAACTTTTATTAGAATGTAAAGAAAATGCAACCCTGCAAAATATAGTAACTTTAAACCTAAATATAGGAGTTACTTATCCAGTTTGGGCAACCGTATCTATATCCGTTTCAGACACCAGAAAGGTCATTATCAAAATCCGAATACTAACTGGTACATACATGATACAAGCACAGAGGCACAGATTTGACCAGGCTGAAGTGGATCCGATCTGTCCAAACGGTAGGACCAAAACTGAAGATATCTGGCATGTATTAACAACTTGCCCGCTATATATGAACATAAGGAAAGCTTAATATAACCCCATAAAGAGGTATATTGAGTCTTATCACTCAATCAGGATGGGCAACATACTTTAGTAATCGCCAGGCCACTGAATTTACTCATAATAGACTGTCAGAGCTTTGCTAGTTCAGGAATTATCCCTAATACTCCTGAAATAAAGCAAGTCCAGAATGTACTGCCATGAAATACATATAAGGAGAATGTCCGTCTAATGTTAGTATAACTCTGCATGGATTTCACAGATCCCTGTCCATCTATAGTGAACTGTAATGATATATATACTAGTACATGTATTAAAATAATAGTTGTTGTCATATCGTATTGTGAACTGTATCCTAAATCACTGCTTTTAATATTTACTTGCCCGTTTTCTGTCTATAAAAACTTAACTCCTGTGTATGGGAATGTGCTTAGAGTAGAACTATTATATTTTGGCTTCCTCATCTTAACACCATATCAATAATAACAAATAAATTTCTTAAATCACAATGTGTGCGCACTATATGACGATCTTTAGAATGAAGAATAGATCTCATAAATAACTTTTAATATGTTCAATATTTTACCATTTTGAAGGCAGATAAGCAATTTTAAAACCATTCTGACTGCACTCATGAGCTCTTAGACCCTACAAGGACCAACTTTTATCTAATTCGTCTATATTGCTCAGTAAATACTGCGCACGGGGGCTAGTGATTTATTATGGTACATGTCTGCGACCAGCATTTTCGAATCCCACCCTATTCATATATTTGAGATACCAATGAAGTCCAACCTAATCATATATAAACCACTCTTTTCCTAACCTTTTAATATATTTTCTAACCTTGTATTTTCACAAATATTCTATCAGTACTAAATATAATTGAATGCGAAGGGAAAATAGAGCATGAAATTTTATTAATCTGGAAATATGACCTAATCGTATGTATTTTTTAATAAATAGTTGACATTTTCCCATATTTGAATTAGAAAAAAACATACCCTTCTTTGCCGCACATATGTAGTTATCATTATATAGACAGTTTACCCCCCGTGACATTCATGTTCAACTATAATTGTGCACTTACACCGTTATGGTCGAGGCTATTTTTAAAAATGGAAGTTTTAATTATTGTGCATGTATTATTTTTTATTCACATGAAACCGCTTTAATAATAACCAGAGGATCCCAGGAGCCTGAATCGCTCACTTGATATTTCCATTTGTTCATAATGCTAAAGGACCTTGAGATTAACAACCAAGTCATGTTTGGTTTCAATCCATTCAGAAAGTTTCAAGAAGAAGCCAGTTTGTATGTTTTTCCCATAGAGTCATATGTTAAACTAAGTCCCCCGCTGGGCGCCATTTTGGATGACAGATCAGCACCAAAGTATCAACACTTGGCAAGCACCTCATAAGGAACATAACCAGCTCCGTTTAGATAAGTTCTCGCCGTAATATTGGCTGAAATATCGCCAGCTCGGCGTAAAACAATATTCAATCAATCAATCATAAGGAACGTTTATTCTATGTTTGGTTTAAATCCATTCAGTGGTTCTCTAGAAGGAGGTTTTTGTATGTATTTCCTATAGGAAAGGGCATCTTGGATTTCCAATCGGCACCAAAATTATGAATTTGATAGAGGACCATCTAAGGAACATTCCTGCAAAGTAGAAGTTCATTTGGTCTTGTGGTTTCTGACAAGAAGATTTTTGAAACATTGGGTCCTGTGTTAACTATGTCCTGCAGTGGTAGCCATCTTGGATTTCCGATCGGCATCAGTATTATAAATTTGGTACAGGACCACCATACAATCTTTCAGGCATATTATCAATTAAATCTGTAAAACGGTCTCGAAGAAAAAGTTGTTTGTATGTATTTTCCAAAATGTCCTATGTTAACTATGTCCCACTGCGAAGGCCACCTTGGATTTCAAATCGGCACCAAAATTACAAATTTGGTAGAGGACCATCTAAGGAACATTCTTGCATTCATTTGGTCTTGTGGTTTCTGACAAGAAGATTTTTACATTTCAGCCAATCAGGACACATTATTAGCCCTGGCAGCCATGTTGAATCATCGATCGGAACGAAAATTACAAATTCTGTAAAGGACCTTCCCAGCCGGGAACATTGTTGCCAAGTTTGGTTCCATTTTGGTTCACTGTTTTTTTTTAGAAGATTGAAATATGAAAAGTTAATGGATGGACGACGACGGACGACGGAAGGACGGACGGACGGATGACGGACGCAAAGTGACGACAAAAGCTCACCCTGGCTATTAGCCAGTTGAGCTGATAAAACACATCTAGCCGTGTGTGCTCCAACGCTGAAGGGAACTACAAAAAGAAGGAGAAGGTGGGTCTTCAGGCCCCCAAACCAATTTCTACTCTTCATCTCACAGTAGAGGTCTGTGGAAACATATGGCAAGCCGTTTTACTATTTATTCGAACTTCAAGATATCTCATATAATTTTCTTTATAAGATATCTTATAAATTATATGAGATATCTTATAAACTATATGAGATATCTTATAAACTATATAAGATATATTATATATAAGGTATATAAGATATCTTATATAAAAATATTTATAAGATATTTTATAAACTTTATAAGATATCTTATATACTTTGTAAGATATCTTATAAAAACTAGATTATATAAGATATCTTATATATTATATGAGATATCTTGAAGTTAGAATAAATAGTAAAACTATGGCACGCCGTTGTTATATTTATTCAATTTCGAGATATCTTATTTAGTTAAATAAGATATCTTATAAACTAATTGAGATATCTTATAAATTAATAGAGATATCTTATAAATTAATAGAGATATCTTATAAACAAATAGAGATATCTTATAAACTTATAGAGATATCTTATTAACTTATAGAGATATCTTATTTAACTGGTTATAAAGATATTTTATTAAATATATAAGATATCTCTATAAGTTAATAAGATATATCTATTAATTTATAAGATATCTTATTTACTTAATAAGATATCTTATAAACTGATAGAGATATCTTATAAACTAATAGAGATATCTTATTAACTAATAGAGATATCTTATTAACTTATAGAGATATCTTATTAACTTATAGAGATATCTTATTTACTTTCAAATTAAATAAGATATCTTATAAAAATTAAAGATATCTTAATACTTAAAAAGATATCTTGTTAAATAAATAAGATATCTTGGAATCTGAATAAATATAAAAACGGCGTACCATATAAAACGGCTTGACATAGAAACCTCGTAATATATCAGAGAGGCGTATTAGTAGTATATGGGGACAGGCAAATTATGATTTGAGGAGGTGGAGAGGAGGAGGTGCTGTGGAGGTGCCGGAAGTGACGTCACCGGAAACGGAAATGACGTCACAGGAAGTGACGTAACCGGAACCGGAAGTCACATGACCGGAACCGGAAGTACCGGAAGTGGTTTGCGCGCATGCGCAACCGGAAGTAGTGGTTTTTCCCGCCTTTTGTTGACGGAAGTGACGTAAGTCTTTGTGTTAGGACCCGGATGTGTCGTCTGCGCACGCGCAACCGGAAGTAGTGGTTTTTCCCGCCATTTGTTACCGGAAGTGACGTAAGTCAAGGACCCGGACGTGTGGTCTGCGCATGTTCAGGAACCGGAAGTGGTTTTTGCGGGCATGCGCAACCAGACGTTATGGGTTTTCCCCATGATTTGTTTACGGAAGTGACGTAAGTCACGGACCAGGATGTGCCATGCTTGACCAGATTGAATTATCTCCCTTTTCCCGCACTTCTCGGTCGTCTCTGGATCTTTCATCGGTCTGATACTCTCACTGTTATGTCGAAGACCGAGAGTATACGTTTGGATTATCTCCCTTTTCCCGCACTTCTCGGTCGTCTCTGGATCTTTCATCGGTCTGATACCCTCACTGTTATGTCGAAGTCCGAGAGTATACGAAGTACACTATTGGATTATCTCTCCTTATCCCGCTCTTTTCATTTGGGGGTATTTTCTGTGAGGACCAAAGGTAGGATTGGATTATGTCCCCTTACCTCCAAGTGATGCTGTTACCAATGGAGGTATGTCCTTAGCAACTGCCTTAGCAACGGCGGTCCATTTCTATGATGCATTTGGTTTCTCTTCTCTTGCTCCATGGCGCTCTTCGCTGCTCTTTGCTGCTCATCGCTAACCTTACTCGCGTGCTCATTTCGCTCCTGCTGCTCATTGCTGCTCGTCATCGCTGCTCATCTCTTGCTCCGTGCTGTTTTTCTCTTGCTCTTTGTTGCTCATCGATGTTTTTCTCTTGTTCTTTACTGCTCAGCACTGTTTTTCTCTTGGTTTTTTGTTGCTCATCGCTGTTTTTCTCTTGGTTTTTGTAGCTCATCGCTGTTTTTTTCTCGTGTTCATCGCTGTTTTTCTCGTGCCCTTTGCAGCTCATCGCTGTTTTTCTCGTGCTCATCGCTGTTTTTCTCTTGTTCTTTGCTTCTCATCGCTGTTTTTCTTTTGCTCTTTGCTTCTCATCGCTGTTTTTCTCGTGCCCTATGTTGCTCATCGCTGTTTTTCTCTTGTTCTTTGCTTCTCATCGCTGTTTTTCTTTTGCTCTTTGCTTCTCATCGCTGTTTTTCTCGTGCCCTTTGTGGCTCATCGCTGTTTTTCTCGTGCTCATCGCTGTTTTTATTTTGCTCTTTGCTTCTCATCGCTGTTTTTCTCGTGCTCATCGCTGTTTTTCTTTTGCTCTTTGCTTTTCATCGCTGTTTTTCTCGTGCCCTTTGCAGCTCATCGCTGTTTTTCCCGTGCTCATCGCTGTTTTTCTCTTGCTCTTTACTGCTCATCGCTGTTTTTCTCTTGTTCTTTGTTGCTCATCGCTGTTTTTCTCTTGCTCTTTGCTGCTTATCGCTGTTTTTCTCGTGCCCTTTGCAGCTCATCGCTGTTTTTCTCGTGCTCATCGTTGTTTTTCTCTTGTTCTTTACTGCTCAGCACTGTTTTTCTCTTGCTCTTTACTGCTTATGGCTGTTTCTCTCTTGCTCTTTACTGCTTATCGCTGTTTTTCCTCTTGTCCTTTACTGCTCATCGCTGTTTTTCTCGTGCTCATCGCTGTTTTTCTCTTGTTCTTTGCTTCTCATCGCTGTTTTTCTTTTGTTCTTTGCTTCTCATTGCTGTTTTTCTCGTGCCCTTTGCAGCTCATCTCTGTTTTTCTCGTGCTCATCGCTGTTTTTCTCGTGCTCATCGCAGTTTTTCTCTTGTTCTTTACTGCTCAGCACTGTTTTTCTCTTGCTCTTTACTGCTCATCGCTGTTTTTCTTTTGCTCTTTACTGCTTATCGCTGTTTTTCTCTTGCTCTTTACTGCTCATCGCTGTTTTTATCTGGCTCTTTGCTTCTCATCGCTGTTTTTGTCTGGCTCTTTACTGCTCATCGCTGTTTTTCTCTTGTTCTTTGCTTCTCATCGCTGTTTTTCTTTTGCTCTTTGCTGCTCATCGCTGTTTTTCTCGTGCCCTTTGCAGCTCATCTCTGTTTTTCTCGTGCTCATCGCTGTTTTTCTCTTGCTCTTTACTGCTCATCGCTGTTTTTCTCGTGCTCATCGCAGTTTTTCTCTTGTTCTTTACTGCTCAGCACTGTTTTTCTCTTGCTCTTTACTGCTCACCACTGCTCTTCTCTTGCTCTTTACTGCTCATCGCTGTTTTTCTTTTGCTCTTTGCTTCTCATCACTGCTCATTGTTGCTCATCTTTTGCTCATCACTGCTCATCGCTGTTTTTCTCGTGCTCATCGATGTTTTTTCTCTTGCTCTTTATTGCTTATCGCTGTTTTTCTTTTGATCTTTACTGCTCATCGCTGCTCATCGCTGTTTTTCTCTTGCTCCGTGCTGCTCATCTCTTGCTCATCGCTGCTTATCGCTGCTCATCTCTTGCTCCGTGTTGCTCACCATTGCTCTTCTCTTGCTCATCGCTGCTCACAACTGCTCTTCTCTTGCTCATTGCTGCTCATCACTGCTCATTGCTGCTCATTTCTTGCTCTTTGCTGCTCATCGCTACTCAGGACCTTACTCGCGTGCTCATTTCGCTCCTGCTGCTTGTCACTGTTCGTCATCGCTGTTCATCTCTTGATCCACCCTTTTCCCGCACTTCTCGGTCGTCTCTGGATCTTTCATCGGTCTCTAGGGTCTGAGAGAGTATACGAAGTACACTATTGGATTATCTCCCCTTATCCCGCTCTTTTCATCTGTGGGTGATGTTTTCTTTGAGGACCAACGGTAGGATTGGATTATGTCCCCCTACCTCCAAGTGATGCTGTCACCAATAGATCAATGGAGGGGTGTCCTTAGCAACTGCCTTAGCAACGGCGGTCCATTTCATTGCACATCGCTGCTCATTGCTGTTCTTCTCTTGCTCATCGCTGCTCATTGCTGCTCTTCTCTTGCTTATCGCTGCTCTTCTCTTGCTTATCGCTGCTCATCTCTTGCTTCGTGCTGCTCCTCGCTGCTCTTCTCTTGCTCCGTGCTGCTCACCGCTGCTCTTCTCTTGCTCATCGCTGCTCATCACTGCTCATCTCTTGCTCATCGCTGCTCATCTCTTGCTCATCGCTGCTCACCACTGCTCTTCTCTTGCTCATCGCTGCTCATCTCTTGCTCCGTGCTGCTCATTGCTGCTCATCTCTTGCTCTTTGCTGCTCATCGCTACTCAGGACCTTACTCGCGTGCTCATTTCGCTCCTGCTGCTTGTCACTGTTCGTCATCGCTGTTCATCTCTTGATCCACCCTTTTCCCACACTTCTCGGTCGTCTCTGGATCTTTCATCGGTCTCTAGGGTCTGATACTCTCACTATTATGTCGAAGTCCGAGAGTATACGAAGTACACTATTGGATTATCTCCCCTTATCCCGCTCTTTTCATCTGTGGGTGATGTTTTCTGTGAGGACCAACGGTAGGATTGGATTACCAATAGATCAATGGAGGGGTGTCCTTAGCAACTGCCTTAGCAACTGCCTTAGCAACGACGGTCCATTTCATTGCACATCGCTGCTCATTGCTGCTCAGCTTTTGCTCATCGCTGCTCATCTCTTGCTTCGTGCTGCTCCTCGCTGCTCTTCTCTTGCTCCGTGCTGCTCATCGCTGCTCTTCTCTTGCTTATCGCTGCTCATCACTGCTCATTGCTGCTCATCTCTTGCTCATCGCTGCTCATTGCTGCTCTTCTCTTGCTCCGTGCTGCTCATCGCTGCTCTTCTCTTGCTCATCGCTGCTCATCACTGCTCATTGCTACTCATCTCTTGCTCATCTCTGCTCATTGCTGCTCATCTCTTGCTCATCGCTGCTCATTGCTGCTCTTGCTCATCGCTGTTCATTGCTGGTCTTCTCTTCCTCATCGCTGCTCCTCGCTGCTCTTCTCTTGCTCATCGCTGCTCTTCTATTGCTCTTTGCTGCTCATCGCTACTCAGGACCTTACTCGCGTGCTCATTTCGCTCCTGCTACTTGTTGATGTTCGTCATCGCTGCTATTCTCTTGCTCTTTGCTGCTCATCGCTACTCAGGACCTTACTCGCGTGCTCATTTCAGTTTTGGGGCTTTTGCTGCTAGTGGTGGTCGATTGTCGTTATTCAAAGATTGGATCTGTGCGAGAGCACCCTTACATTCAGGTCATTTGAAAGGCCACTCTGCATTTATCCAGGCTTGTGACTGGCTATCATAAGATAGGCTGCAATAATCCTCCTCAATTTTTTAAGGCCACTCTGCATTTGTCCAGGCTTGTGACTGGCTATATATATATGTTTAAACATATATAGGCTGCATTACCCTCCTCCCCTTTTTTTTAATTTTTTTTTTTATTTTTTATTTTTTTTATATATTTTTTCTGTTTTTTTTCTTTGTAATATGTTCCAATTTCACATAGAGTCATTGCTGTCTTCAGCTGGTGGTGGATCGTAGTCGTTCAATACACGGTTAAGCAGATATTTTCGTTTTTCTACGGCATATTCCCATGATTCTTTTGATTCGTAGTCTTCCTCTTCTCTCAGTGTTTAGCCGTTTTCTTGATCTTTCTATGTACGGGGTCTTTATTCATGTCTTGATGCCAGGACAATAGTCCGAGGTAATGCTTTCGTATTTCGTCTCTGTATGTGTCAAACATGTCTCTATATGCTGCCAAGCGTGCCTCGTTTTCTTCCATTCTGGCTTCGACTAGTTCGTTTACTTTCTGTGAGTATTCCGATTGATGTACTTGAAATGTTCTATTCAAAATGACTTCCCATGTGGACTGTTCGCATTGCTCTTCGGAGTCTTCGTTGGATTCATGGTCACTGCTTTGTTCCTATTCCTCGTTATCGGCTTCTGTGGTGGTGTCTGAGACTGAATCACTATAGTCTGTTGAATCCTCTTCCATACCGTGTGCATTCTTTTTGTGTCGCTCTATGTTGAAGTTTCGCTTGGACTGGTATCCACATATGTCACAGGTATACATTTAAGACGTCTTTCTTTCCTGGGATTCAATATTAGAATGAGCTCCGGTCGTCCTGCAAGTGCTTATATTATCTAGAGGTTCCTCAACGGCTTGTTGATTCATACACAAACGTTTGGCAAAGTATTCGTTTCGAGATTGTTGCAGTTCAGATTTCACTTTTCTGATGAGCTCTCTATTAAGTCTTGTCCACTCGTTGTCAATCCTTCTACACCCCTTTTAGACATTCATGTTTTTGTAGAATTCCCCAAAGCTCTTGTTCATTTGACACTTTGTACATTTCTTGTTTGGATCCACTTTGCTGGGTCCTCCACTTGTGTTGTCCACCCGTTTGGTTCTCTCCACTTTGGTTGGAAGTATTTTCCTTTTCATTTCTGGTTTTGCTTTGGTCTTTGAAAGATCCACAGGTATTAAATATCTAGCAGGAACCAATAAACCGAGAGGCGTTTTCGACTCCATTGATACGTGTGTGTTGTTTGACGTTCTTCAAACAACTCACAAAATTAAACATAACCTCTGATTATATTTTCGTTAAAAGCTTTCCATTGGTGTCATGGTGACGAAGATTGCTTTTTTCTATTCATTCAGACCTCACAGTTCGCTGTTCGTTGTTCGTTGTTGTTGCTGGTGTGCCGGGGAGAAGGTGGGTTTCTCACTGTTTCGTTATAAATCACCTCTTGGTCTCGTTGATGTTACGATGAACATCAAAGATGGCTGCCTTATCGTAGGTCTGTCTCGTACTCCTACTCTAACAACTCATACCCCACGTCGATGGTTCACCTAAGCAAGCGTGACTGTTTGCCTCATGTTTTCACGCTTGTTTAGGTGAACCACCGGCGTGGGGTAGGAGTTGTTAGAGTAGGAGTACGAGACAGACCTACGATAAGGGTTAGAGACAGGACTACGGTTAGGGTTAGGGTTTGGGTTAGGGTTAGGATTAGAGTTGGGGTTAGGACTCGAGTTAGGGTTATGACTGAAATCCGTAAACGTTCGTTTCCGTCCGGAAATACTCTGAAATTTTCGTTTCATTAGGGTGCTCTCTTTTAGGTCCGCGTTACTTGGGCGCAGCCATCTTTGATGTCCATCGTAACATCAACGAGACCGGGAACATTCGTTCCCGTCCGGAGACTCTAAAACTTCTATTTCATAGGGTGCTCTCTTTCAGGTCCGCGTTACATGGAGGCAGCCATCTTTGATGTTCATCGTAACATCAACGAGACCAAGAGGTGATTTATAACGAAACAGTGAGAAACCCACCTTCTCCCCGGCACACCAGCAACAACAACGAACAACGAACAGCGAACTGTGAGGTCTGAATGAATAGAAAAAAAAGCAATCTTCGTCACCATGACACCAATGGAAAGCTTTTAACGAAAATATAATCAGAGGTTATGTTTAATTTTGTGAGTTGTTTGAAGAACGTCAAACAACACACACGTATCAATGGAGTCGAAAACGCCTCTCGGTTTATTGGTTCCTGCTAGATATTTAATACCTGTGGATCTTTCAAAGACCAAAGCAAAACCAGAAATGAAAAGGAAAATACTTCCAACCAAAGTGGAGAGAACCAAACGACTGGACAACACAAGTGGAGGACCCAGCAAAGTGGATCCAAACAAGAAATGTACAAAGTGTCAAATGAACAAGAGCTTTGGGGAATTCTACAAAAACATGAATGTCTGCAAGGGGTGTAGAAGGATTGACAACGAGTGGACAAGACTTAACAGAGAGCTCATCAGAAAAGTGAAATCTGAACTGCAACAATCTCGAAACGAATACTTTGCCAAACGTTTGTGTATGAATCAACAAGCCGTTGAGGAACCTCTAGATAATATAAGCACTTGCAGGACGACCGGAGCTCATTCTAATATTGAATCCCAGGAAAGAAAGACGTCTTAAATGTATACCTGTGACATATGTGGATACCAGTCCAAGCGAAACTTCAACATAGAGCGACACAAAAAGAATGCACACGGTATGGAAGAGGATTCAACAGACTATAGTGATTCAGTCTCAGACACCACCACAGAAGCCGATAACGAGGAATAGGAACAAAGCAGTGACCATGAATCCAACGAAGACTCCGAAGAGCAATGCGAACAGTCCACATGGGAAGTCATTTTGAATAGAAAATTTCAAGTACATCAATCGGAATACTCACAGAAAGTAAACGAACTAGTCGAAGCCGGAATGGAAGAAAACGAGGCACGCTTGGCAGCATATAGAGACATGTTTGACACATACAGAGACGAAATACGAAAGCATTACCTCGGACTATTGTCCTGGCATCAAGACATGAATAAAGACCCCGTACATAGAAAGATCAAGAAAACGGCTAAACACCTGAGAGAAGAGGAAGACTACGAATCAAAAGAATCATGGGAATATGCCGTAGAAAAACGAAAATATCTGCTTAACCGTGTATTGAACGACTACGATCCACCACCAGCTGAAGACAGCAATGACTCTATGTGAAATTGGAACATATTACAAAGAAGAAAAAACAGAAAAAATATATAAAAAAAAATAAAAAATAAAAAAAAAATAAAAAAAAAGTGGAGGAGGGTAATGCAGCCTATATATGTTTAAACATATATAAATAGCCAGTCACAAGCCTGGACAAATGCAGAGTGGCCTTAAAAAATTGAGGAGGATTATTGCAGCCTATCTTATGATAGCCAGTCACAAGCCTGGATAAATGCAGAGTGGCCTTTCAAATGACCTGAATGTAAGGGTGCTTTCGCACAGATCCAATCTTTGAATAACGACAATCGACCACCCTAGCAGCAGAAGCCCCAAAACTGAAATGAGCACGCGAGTAAGGTCCTGAGTAGCGATGAGCAGCAAAGAGCAAGAGAATAGCAGCGATGACGAACATCAACAAGTAGCAGGAGCGAAATGAGCACGCGAGTAAGGTCCTGAGTAGCGATGAGCAGCAAAGAGCAATAGAAGAGCAGCGATGAGCAAGAGAAGAGCAGCGGGTAGCAGCGATGAGGAAGAGAAGACCAGCAATGAGCAGCGATGAGCAAGAGATGAGTAGCAATGAGCAGAGATGAGCAAGAGATGAGCAGCAATGAGCAGTGATGAGCAGCGATGAGCAAGAGAAGAGCAGCGATGAGCAGCACGGAGCAAGAGAAGAGCAGCAATGAGCAGCGATGAGCAAGAGATGAGCAGCAATGAGCAGTGATGAGCAGTGATGAGCAAGAGAAGAGCAGCGATGAGCAGCACGGAGCAAGTGAAGAGCAGCGAGGAGCAGCACGAAGCAAGAGATGAGCAGCGATGAGCAAATGAAGAGCAGCAATGAGCAGCGATGTGCAATGAAATGGACCGTCGTTGCTAAGGCAGTTGCTAAGGACACCCCTCCATTGATCTATTGGTGACAGCATCACTTGGAGGTAGGGGGACATAATCCAATCCTACCGTTGGTCCTCACAGAAAACATCACCCACAGATGAAAAGAGCGGGATAAGGGGAGATAATCCAATAGTGTACTTCGTATACTCTCTCAGACCCTAGAGACCGATGAAAGATCCAGAGACGACCGAGAAGTGTGGGAAAAGGGTGGATCAAGAGATGAACAGCGATGACGAACAGTGACAAGCAGCAGGAGCGAAATGAGCACGCGAGTAAGGTCCTGAGTAGCGATGAGCAGCAAAGAGCAAGAGATGAACAGCAATGAGCAGCACGGAGCAAGAGATGAGCAGCGATGAGCAAGAGAAGAGCAGTGGTGAGCAAGAGAAGAGCAGTGGTGAGCAAGAGAAGAGCAGTGGTGAGCAGCGATGAGCAAGAGATGAGCAAGAGATGAGCAGCGATGAGCAAGAGATGAGCAGCAATGAGCAGCGATGAGCAAGAGATGAGCAGCAATGAGCAGCACGGAGCCAGAGATGAGCAGCGATGAGCAGCGATGAGCAAGAGAAGAGCAGCGATGAGCAAGAGATGAGCAAGAGATGAGCAGCGATGACGAACAGCAACAAGCAACAGGAGCGAAATGAGCACGCGAGTAAGGTCCTGAGTAGCAATGAGCAGCAAAAGAGCAAGAGAAGATCAGCGATGACGAACATCAAACAAACAGGTATCCAAACTCAGCCAAGAGTTACCTCTGCAGCAAAAGGTATATATAAAATTATAAAAAGAAAGAAATTAAAAAAGGAATAAAAAAAACGGAGGGTTTAATGCAGCCTATAGAACTGCCAGCCACAAATGGAAAGTTTTATGCGAGACTACCGATGTTCTGGATGATTTGATCGGTAGAGTACAGGATAAAGAACTAGTGGACTGGAGATATCACATTGGGGACAATGTATTCGTTACCGTCAAATCCCCATACCCCACGAGTTGGATAAGCACTTTATACCCCGGGGAGACACTGGACCTATCGTCCAACAAAGAGAGGAATCGGCTTGGACACCTTCGAATGGAAAGAACTGAAGAAGATCATACCTTTGTTTGAAGAGAAAGTACCAGAACTCAAAACATTGAGCCTTTTTGTAAAATAAAATATGAAACTGTTTCATTTGTGTTTGTGTTAAATATCCCAGTATACAATCACATCGATCAGTCTTTATCTACCACTCAAACCGACAACATGAGTACCGAGTGGCCTTCCGATCATCAGCAGTAAACCCCATTCCTTGTGTAGCAGCAGCAGGAGCGAAATGAGCACGCGAGTAAGGTCCTAAGTAGGGATGAGCAGCAAAGAGCAAGAGAAGAGCAGCGATGAGCAAGAGAAGAGCAGTGATGAGCAAGAGAAGAGCAGCGATGACGAACAGCAACAAGCAGCAGGAGCGAAATGAGCACGCGAGTAAGGTCCTGAGTAGGGATGAGCAGCAAAGAGCAAGAGAAGAGCAGCGATGAGCAGTGATGAGCAGCAATGAGCAAGAGAAGAGCAATGGTGAGCAACACGGAGCAAGAGAAGAGCAGCGATAAGCAGTAAAGAGCAAGAGAAAAACAGCGATGAGCAACAAAGAACAAGAGAAAAACAGCGATGAGCAGTAAAGATCAAAAGAAAAACAGCGATAAGCAATAAAGAGCAAGAGAAAAAACAGCGATGAGCACGAGAAAAACAGCGATGAGCACGAGAAAAACAGCGATGAGCAGTAAAGAGCCAGATAAAAACAGCGATGAGAAGCAAAGAGCAACGATGAGCAGTGATGAGAAGCAAAGAGCAAAAGAAAAACAGCGATGAGCAGTAAAGAGCAAGAGAAGAGCAGTGGTGAGCAGTAAAGAGCAAGAGAAAAACAGTGCTGAGCAGTAAAGAACAAGAGAAAAACTGCGATGAGCACGAGAAAAACAGCGATGAGCAGTAAAGAGCAAGAGAAAAACAGCGATGAGCACGAGAAAAACAGAGATGAGCTGCAAAAGGCACGAGAAAAACAGCGATGAGCAGCAAAGAGCAAAAGAAAAACAGCGATGAGAAGCAAAGAACAAGAGAAAAACAGCGATGAGCAGTAAAGAGCCAGACAAAAACAGCGATGAGAAGCAAAGAGCAAAAGAAAAACAGCGATGAGAAACAAAGAGCAAAAGAAAAACAGCGATGAGCAGTAAAGAGCAAGAGAAAAACAGCGATAAGCAGTAAAGAGCAAGAGAAAAACAGTGCTGAGCAGTAAAGAACAAGAGAAAAACTGCGATGAGCACGAGAAAAACAGCGATGAGCACGAGAAAAACAGTGTTGAGCAGTAAAGAGCAAGAGAAAAACAGCCATGAGCACGAGAAAAACAGAGATGAGCTGCAAAGGGCAAGAGAAAAACAGCAATGAGAAGCAAAGAACAAAAGAAAAACAGCGATGAGAAGCAAAGAACAAGAGAAAAACAGCGATGAGCACGAGAAAAACAGCGATGAGCAGTAAAGGACAAGAGGAAAAACAGCGATAAGCAGCAAAGAGCAAGAGACAAACAGCGATGAGCAACAAAGAACAAGAGAAAAACAGCGATAAGCAGTAAAGAGCAAGAGAAAAACAGCGATGAGCACGAGAAAAACAGCGATGAGCTGCAAAGGGCACGAGAAAAACAGCGATGAGAAGCAAAGGGCACGAGAAAAACAGCGATGAGAAGCAAAGAGCAAAAGAAAAACAGCGATAAGCAGTAAAGAGCAAGAGAAAAACAGCGATGAGCCACAAAGGGCACGAGAAAAACAGCGATGAGAAGCAAAGAGCAAAAGAAAAACAGCGATGAGCAGTAAAGGACAAGAGGAAAAACAGCGATAAGCAGCAAAGAGCAAGAGACAAACAGCGATGAGCAACAAAGAACAAGAGAAAAACAGCGATAAGCAGTAAAGAGCAAGAGAAAAACAGCGATGAGCACGAGAAAAACAGCGATGAGAAGCAAAGAGCAAAAGAAAAACAGCGATGAGAAGCAAAGAACAAGAGAAAAACAGCGATGAGCACGAGAAAAACAGCGATGAGCTGCAAAGGGCACGAGAAAAACAGCGATGAGCTACAAAAACCAAGAGAAAAACAGCGATGAGCTGCAAAAACCAAGAGAAAAACAGCGATGAGCAACAAAAAACCAAGAGAAAAACAGTGCTGAGCAGTAAAGAACAAGAGAAAAACAGTGCTGAGCAGTAAAGAACAAGAGAAAAACATCGATGAGCAACAAAGAGCAAGAGAAAAACAGCACGGAGCAAGAGATGAGCAGCGATGACGAGCAGCAATGAGCAGCAGGAGCGAAATGAGCACGCGAGTAAGGTTAGCGATGAGCAGCAAAGAGCAGCGAAGAGCGCCATGGAGCAAGAGAAGAGAAACGAAATGCATCATAGAAATGGACCGCCGTTGCTAAGGCAGTTGCTAAGGACACACCTCCATTGGTAACAGCATCACTTGGAGGTAAGGGGACATAATCCAATCCTACCTTTGGTCCTCACAGAAAACATCACCCGCAGATGAAAAGGGCGGGATAAGGGAAGATAATCCAAACGTATACTCTCGGTCTTCGACATAACAGTGAGAGTATCAGACCGATGAAAGATCCAGAGACGACCGAGAAGTGCGGGAAAAGGGAGATAATTCAATCTGGTCAAGCATGGCACATCCTGGTCCGTGACTTACGTCACTTCCGTAAACAAATCATGGGGAAAACCCATAACTTCTGGTTGCGCATGCCCGCAAAAACCACTTCCGGTTCCTGAACATGCGCAGACCACACGTCCGGGTCCTTGACTTACGTCACTTCCGGTAACAAATGGCGGGAAAAACCACTACTTCCGGTTGCGCGTGCGCAGACGACACATCCGGGTCCTAACACGTGACTTACGTCACTTCCGTCAACAAAAGGCGGGAAAAACCACTACTTCCGGTTACTTCCGGTACTTCCGGTTCCGGTCATGTGACTTCCGGTTCCGGTTACGTCACTTCCTGTGACGTCATTTCCGGTTCCGGTGACGGCACTTCCGGCACCTCCACAGCACCTCCTCCTCTCCACCTCCTCAAATCATAATTTGCCTGTCCCCATATACTACTCGTATTGCTTTTAATAAATGTTTTGACATGTGACCCGTTTCAGCCAAACGTCAAAGATTTTCTTCATGAACAGAACATTATAGCTTACTTGGTGCACAGGGACTCGTTTCTATTGTTTTTTTGGTATTTAACAACATTCGAGACTGTGGCGGCCCCGAGGTACTATATCATAACGTGTCTCGAATATTGTTAAATACCAAAAAATCACTAGAAACGAGTCCTTGTGCTTGTGATCTTCTTGTTCGATCGACGTATCTTAAAAATTGTCTAACAGTGGCAGTAGATTAAGAATAATAATAAGAAAAGTAATTAATCGCAAACATCCACACCTTAAAGTTTCCCAAGAATTGTTCGAATGGTTTTGGATGTTTCTAGTCAAGCAGAATTGATACTTTACGAAAGTGTATATATATTCTGGAATTATAGATGCTGGAAAAATACTAAGGATATGCGGGGTAAGTACAATTAATAAAACACCTCACTTCTCAAGTTCTGTACTAGAGCAAAACACTTCACACGAAAACGACAGACAGGATGAAAATGTACCATGCATAGAATGCTCGTTTTGAAATGACATTAACTATCTGCACAAAAAAGAAAACTTCCCAACACGGTATCCGCTAAAACCGTCAACTAAAAACTAGAGGCTCAGAGACCTGGCAGAAACAAGAATTGCCCATGGCGGCAATGTTTGTCGCATGATCTGGACAGAATGATTAAACTTTGTAAAAAAAAACCCACAGATGTTTCTTGTGAAGTATCGTTTTATTTGGCCAAGCGGTTTCAGAGAAGATTTCTTTATATAAGCCTATCATGAACAAGAATTGCCCATGGCAGCCATGCTTGTCGTCCAATCAGAATGAAAAAAAAAATTTCATAAAAGACTTTCCATAGATGCTTCCTGTCAAGTTTGGCTGACAGTTTTGGCCAAGTATTTCCAGAATTTTTTTTATAAATCAGCCAATTAGAAACAAGAATTGCCCATGACGGCCGTGTTTGTTCTCCTTTGTAGAGACCTCCCATAGATGTTTCCTGTCAAGTTTCGTTCAATTTGGCCAAGCAACTTCAGAGAAGATTGCTTTATATCAGCCAATAAAATTAAAAAAAATGCCCATGGCGTCCATATTCGTAGTCTAATCGGGACGAAATGAGGATATTTTATAAAGGAGCTCCCATATATGCTTCTTGACAAGTTTCGTTCCATTTGACCCAGTGATTTCCGAGAAGATTTTTTTTTTTATATCAGCCAATAAGAAACAAGAACTGCCCATGGTGGCCATATTTGTAGTCCGATCGGGACAAAATGATGAGACTTTGTACAGAACCTCCCATAGATGCTTCCCGTAAGGTTTCATTCCATTTGGCCTAGCAGTTTTCAATCAACCAATGAGGAACAAGAATTGCCCACGACGGCCATGTTTGTTGCCCGATCAGGACGTAATGAAAAAACTTTGTAAACAACCCCCCATATATGCTTCCTGTCAAGTTTTGTTCCATTTGGCCTAGCAGTTTCAGAGGAGAAGATTTTTGAAAACTCAGCCAATCAAACTCAACAATTGCCCATGGCGGCCATGTTTGTCGTCCGATCGGGACGAAATGAGCAAATTTTATTAAGGACCTTTCCTAGATGTTTCCTGCCAAATTTAATTTCATTTGGCCCAGTGGTTTCAGAGAAGAAGATTAAAATGTGAAAAGTTAACGGACGACGGACGCCAAGTGATGACAAAAGCTCACATGACCTTTGGCCAGGTGAGCAAATTCACCCGAAGAACTGTTAAACAGAGAATACGTTAGCAGGAAAAGGGGGGGGGGGGGCGTGTTTCATACATTTATTCTCAGAACTCCTGAAAGCTTTTTGCTCAATATAACATACTACCAGAGGCTCCCAGGAGGCTGGGTCGACACATACATTCAATTTGCCAACCAACGGACATAAAATAATACTGGTAACTGAAAGGCTACTTGTTTGTTTAGACCGATGGACATTTTTTTTGGATATTGGATCATCTACATATAAATACCATTGCTGCCAAAAATTTGTCTACACTGGTACAAGTTTCACAGAAGACTTTCTCAAGTGAATTTTCCCATCCGGTCCAATGTTAAGTATTGGTGGCCATGTTAGTTGACAGTCTTGGTCATAGGATAAATATCATTACTGCAAAGTTCGACTCCCTTTTACTTAGTAGTTTCAGGTTAGATTTTTAAGTTAATTTTTAAGATTTGTCTTGTGTTTAAGCAAGGTCAGGCTTAAAAGTCGTTTTGGTAAGTGGTCAGAGAAAGATTTTCCCATATGGCCCTATGTTAAAAGAAGATCTGCTATAGTGGTAATCTTGGTTATCATTTCATGTTATCAGCCACGTCTGAAAGAGGACCACCTAAAGACCATCACCAACTTGATTCCAAACGGCTGTGGTTTTAGACAAGATATTTAAATGAATTTTCTAATAAGGCCATATTAAGTTTGGATGTGGTGACCATCTGGATTGACAGTCAAGGTCACTGGATACAAGTTTGAAAAAGACAAGTGATGGTAATATCTCGCATGGACTTTTGGGCCAGGCGAGCTGAAAAAAAATATTGTTCGTCTGAATACACAATCCATCTAGAGGGTTTAAAAATTTTAATTTCCAAAAAGATACTGGACAGTTGATCAAGCAACTGATCCAATATCTCTATAGTATTTCTCTTTAATAGTAAATCACAAATTGTACAGGATTATATATCACACTACCACTAACTGCATAAAAGCCAAATTTGGGCATGAGCAAAATTCGTTACAGTATACTATTGAATCTCATTTCTTTCTCCAATTGTTGTTACACCATTGGTATCTCCCAATTGATTTTAAGTCCCTTCACAAACATTCTTTAGAATCAATATTACTGGTAATTAAATAGTTTTTGTTAGTTCCTTGAATGGTTGAGCAACTTACGTTCCATTATATAAATTTTGAGGTCAACAAGGGTAGTAAATATGGTATATTATTCCTACAATTTTGAGAAAGGTCAGGGATAATGCTGCAATGAATTTGTCTCAACCTGTCACAATTTGTGACATGAACTCCCTCCTTCACTTCTAGGTTATGGAATTTTTCTTTATACTACCTGCAGATGAGCAATAAGGTTTCAGTATTTGATTTTTAAAACTTGGGGCCTACAAGGATTGAGTGTTTAATAATTAAAACTTTATACTAGAATGATTGTATAGTATCTGTCTACAGGATTTGAAATATTTTTCCTGCATCTGACCGAGAGGTAAGTCAAGACCGAAATTCACTTGCCCTAAAATAAACACACCATATCAAGTGGTTTGCATAGAGGATATCAACTATAGTCACATTAAAAATTTAAATGTAAATAAAGGGTAGTTACTGTAACTTTGTGACATTGTAATAAAACTACATCTAACAGTCAAAACCTTCTCATTTGCATGAATGTTGAACTAATATATGAGAAAAGAACTGCACTTGAGACTGGCGCAACATTCAAGAATTGTTATCAAGATGCCATGACATAGTCCTCAACAAGGAAAATATCCTTACTCTTTTAAACTTAGGCCTAAAAAAATCAGTTTTGTTTAGGGTATTCTGACCCTACCGAATTTTTGCTGCCTTCCCTATAACATTTTTATTAGCATTATTCAACAAGCACTTAAAGTCAGGTCCTACCCACCCTACCTAATATATTAGCATGTTACCCTAAACACATAGTTTTTTATTTGGCCTTATCAGTTGTGTTATTTATTGTATGGTATGCATGTATGATTAATAAATAACTGTAACTGGTATTGGAGTGAGATCTCCACATTCTCAAATTTTTCAATTGGATAGTCTTAGGATGAATAAATTTAAATCCAAAATGACAATAATTAAATAAGTTTGAAAATCATGGTAATACTGAGCAGTCATGCAATAATTGAGTCATTATGACCTACATTTTACACTTGAGCAACTCTGGTTAGTTTTGCCTTTAGGTTCATTTCTTTGCATAGTGTATCAACGAAACTTAAGTTTGTGTTTATATGGATTTTAGGGCAGGGAATCCGTGCATTAGTATTTTCAACCTTTGAAAGTGTTCCTACAACCTTCTGGGTGTGCCAGATCACCTTCGATTCCCACAGTAGCTTTTTATTTTAAAAAAAACTTTAGAAATATAATCACTTATTTCTAAAGAATAAATAGGAATACAGATTTCTAACCATGGCTTTAAATTCTTAAAATTTTAATTTCTCGGCCATAGAAATATGATAATCGACTGTAAAAAGGTTTTGGCTTCTGTTTCCTTTATAGACCAATTTCATGCTTCAACAAAATCTATTTCTATAGAAATGATAATCTTACTGAATTTTCATTTCCCATCACAATCCACCCTCCAAACTGACTCTGGTATAACTACTTATTATAGAATATATTCATATTAAGTTTTGTTCCAATCATCACAATGAATCTTCAAATTGTTCACAAATCACATACTCACTCCTGATTATTTCTGCCCTGCAAAACTTAATAACTTAAATAAATTTTCCATTTTTGAGGTGAGTGGGATAAAAAGAAAATTTGTGATTGCAACACTACACCTCATAAACCTAGCAGAGGATGGACATACAGGAAAATACAAACAACTGTGATGTAGTATATTCTTTTATTTCCATGATTCAAGCAATACAAAACCCCATGAAGCTGGCATCCCTTATGTATTACAACCTTTTTAATAAATAAATCTATCCCTAGTTATGTGGAGAATAACAAAATCTTGTGTATATCTCTTGTTTACTTGATAAGTTCATGAATAATTCTGAAAATAACAGGTAATCCAAATGAAACCATATATATTGATTTCATTGCACACTGAAATAATGGTCATAATTCTTTAATTTTACAGATTACAACCTTTTTTAAAAATTTAGAAAAATATTGGGTGTAAATCCATGACATGCTGATATGGGGGTCTAGCAACTACATATTATATCATCAACTACAAATATTGAGTGCTAAATGCCCAGCTACATGTAAAGTCAAATGCTTGCGGAATTAACAAGTAATTTTTATAATCTGAAGAAAAACAAAATCACCAAAAATAGAAATTGCTGGCTACAATAAGACAAACTAGCTGCATATATGAGAGGACACAACATTTGGTTTGATCTCAGATAGCTGATAACATATCGTGATAATGAGTAACAATAATTTGTTTAACAATTTTATATATATCATGTGGCTTAAAGCAAAGAGAAAAACATAATCTAAAAAAGTTAAATGTAATAAAATGTAAATAAATGGTTTAAATGATGGATCTAGGATCTTTAAAATCGGGATAACTACGGTCAATAAAACACAAGTTTAACTTAAAAATGGGAAACTAATTTACATATCATCTACATAAAAAAAACAAATAAAAAGCATATATTTACAAAAAAAGAAAAATTTAATGCACTTTGTCCCCATATCGTAGAACTCTCATTGTTCACATTTATTCTTTTGATCTTAATGATGTGGGTGATGTTCTTTCTCACAATCAAGCAGAGCTTTTCTGTGTAGACAACATTCAACATGAAAAAAATGTATAATAGTTTTGATATTTAACTTTCAATCCCACATTAAGCTACATACAAGGCCACCACATAAACTGTCTTTAAAAGGAATCTCTGGCAGTTTACCTTACTTATCTTTATCAGGAATACATCAGACTTGAATGTGAATTCATTTCTAAATCAAGCTATATATATATATTCTATTATCAGTGAATTATTACTTAATCATTTAACAATAACAAATAAATATTGAAAATTATATTAATAAAAAGAGATTCCTAACAAAAATGTTAAATGTCCAAATTATTTGCGTTTGAGAGTAAATATTCCTTTCTTTTTATGTTCCTCCTTCTTTTCTCCTTCCATCCTAGCTGGTAGTGTTTGAGACTTTGTAGGCATTCTTGAAGTTCCCTCAGCACCTGTTCCTTGGCTAATTATCTGTATCCACTGTTCCATTTCAGACTGAAATATACAAAATATATATAGATCTTGAGAATTTTCCTACCTTTTAGCTTGAATATTCACTGCTGTAAGGAAAATTCACACATAACAGAAATGGTCAATAGGAATAACCTGTACCTTTGTTATACTAACTTCTTACCTTGGAAGAGACGTACGAATCTAACATCACAAAGAAAGCACAAAAGGAAATCTCATACACCCAGGGTTCCCACATCTTTTTTCTTTCCTAAATTTTCAGGGCTAATTCATAATATTCCATGACCTTGTGATATCAAATTTTACGTTGTCAGTGTTTTTTACCAAGGGTTTTTCAATCAGTATAGATGCGGATTAAAATGCAATATATTACTATAATAATGCTATCTTAATGACAATTAGAAGTGTTAATTTTTTTCTCAACCTATTGCCAGGTTGAAAACAACAATAATTTCCATGATTTTTTATGACATTTTTCAATTCCATAACTTTCAAGGCCTGTTTTAGCTTAAATGATGTTCCAGGACCCGTGTGAACCGTGTACACATTAGAATATAATTTTCAATCTCTTATCCTGATAGTGTCTTAAAATTTCTTGGTCTTGCAATCTTGTTATCCTTTCTCATCCACTCAATGTTAAAATCAGATTAAAAACTTTAACTAGAGGCTCTCAAGAGCCTGTATCGTTCACCTGGATTTAACTTTTCACCTGAAGTGTTGCAGTCAATTTGGATGGTTTTTCTATAGGGTTCAATGTTAAACTAAGAAGCCTTATTTTTTCCTTATTGTACAACCAGAAGCCTTATTTTTTCTGTATTGTTCAAGCAGTAGCCTTATTTTTTCCTTATTGTACAAGAAGCATAATATTTTTTCCTTATTTTACAACCAGAAGCCTTATTTTTTCTGTATTGTACAAGCAGTAGCCTTATTTTTTCCTTATTGTACGAGAAGCATTATTTTTTTCTTTATTGTACAACGAGAAGCCTTATTTTTTCCGTATTGTACAACCAGAAGCCTTATTTTTTCCGTATTGTACAACCAGAAGCCTTATTTTTCCGTATTGTACAACCAGATGTCATATTTTTTCCATATCCTACAACCAGAAGTCAGATTTTTTTAATATTGTATGTGTGCAAAACAGCTTGTGATTTTTTTCGTGTGATAATCTATAATTAATGAAAATAAATTTACTATTTTCAAATAAAATATTAAAGAAAAATGAACAGTTGGATTTATTGAGACTGATATAACTAAACAGTTGAAAAAAGGTACCTTTCTAAAAACAAAACATTGGTTGTATTTTAAACAGATCAAAGGGTGTAGGTACAATTTTTGTGATGTAATAAATTCCTTTAGGGAAATTCTTGCTTTGTATTATATTTTAACAAAAGCCAGCAAGAAAAAATCTAAACCAGCACGTTGATATTTGCATAAAAGTTGTGGAATTTTATTGTTGATTGATCTTTTTTCAAACAATCAACAAATAAGAATAACATTCACAGTTTAGCTGTATAAAAAATAAGTTATAATGCAATGCAGAGTACAATATAGAAAATTTTGTACTCGAGACTTTTATCTCGTCCAATACGGGTTTTCAGTACAATATTTTTCCATATGGTACACTACAATGTATAATAACTAATTATTACAAGCAAAAAATAAAAATATCAGGCTTAATCATTGCAATCTTCACCTTGTCACATTTTTCTCATAAAATAATATTGCATTAACTTTTGAATCTAATTGTTAACAAATAACAGGGTGAGAAATTCATCACTGACAAATGTAATCTAAAGCTTTATTATTCTAACCTCATCTTTAGCTTGGAATAGATATTCTCCACCATTAGGAAGATGAACACGCAAGACAAATGGTCGTTTGGTATAATCAGTAGCTTTGTTACATACAGCCTCATTTAGTACTATAGCTGGTTCATGATGAACTCGGTTTTCTGGATCCTGAAATTACAAAACATATAATACATCAACACATGTATCCTTATAGAAGAACCCTCTGATTCTGAAAGAATAAAAGTACGTGAAAACTATAATATTTTCTCTGTTCGAATAGGAAAAAAGAGAATTATTGCATTCATGTTACTGGTACTATGCTTATGGTTCAATCAAAAAGTTGTTAAATATCTTTGTCCATAAAGGTGTAACTAAGAATATGTATTAATTCTATATAAAATTTTCACTTGTGTTTGTGTATATCAATGTTAAGTAGCATTTCTTTATTATTTGTAAGATAACGTCCAACCATCTTTCACCTGTGATAGGTTTGTGTATTGTCAGAAATAGGTTTCCACAAAATACTTAGTTTTTCCAGGAAGCTGTGAGCAATTTTTTTTTTTCAAAAACATGTTCTTCATAATTCACATTATTTTCATAAAACACAGATTTTCAACATGATTAGTTCAGATGTAATAAACAATTTATTGCATTAGGATATTATTTTCCCAGAAATCAAATAAACTTGTTCTGTTATGTGGTGTGGCAGTGTCTGAGAACCAGTATTTAAGTTAAGATGGCCTTATGTTTAGATTGTTTTATTATGCATATAGTCTACATAATACCTGGTATAATCAAACTTTCAAGTGAAAAACATTAAGTTTCATTTTTCAAATTCAAGAAGAAAAAAAAAATTCAGTGTTAGAGGGTTGTCTGAGATACCAATGAACCAAGTCTCTAAAAATCATCCTGCCTTTGATGAATTATTACATTTTTTGCTAAGAATGAAAATATGATTAATAGAACAAACCTGTTTAGCTATCTTTTTATCTTTATAACAGGACAGTGTATTACCATGTAGCACCACATATACTTTATCCCAGGATCTATGAAAACAAAAACAGTCAATATTTTTAGGGTCAAAAACGAAAAAATATTAAACATAAGGTAAAGCTTTCCATATTCTTTATATTCAAACAAGAGTGGACACACAAAAATGGCTCGCCCATCATGTATTTCTAATGAAAGTAAATGCTATCAGACATATTGCATACAGTATTCGAAAAACAGGCCAAAACACAAAAACTTAACTATAACCACTGAACCATGAAAATGTGGTCAAGGTCAGATGACATCTGCCAGTTGGAAAGGTACACCTTACAATTCTTCCATACACCAAATATACTAGACCTATTGCTTATAGTATCTGAGATGAGGACTTGACCACCAAAACTTAACCTTGTTCACTGATCCTTGAAATGTGGTCAAGGTCAATTGAAAACGTCCGACGGGGATGAGGACCCTGTAAGGTACGCACATACCAAATATAGTTATCCTATTACTCATAATAAGAGAGAAGTTAACATTACAAAAAATCTTAACTTTTTTTTCAAGTAGTCACTGAACCATGAAAATGAGGTCAAGGACAATGTACATATGACAGACGGAAACTTCATAACATAAGGCATCTATATACAAAGTATAAGCATCCAGGTCTTCCACCTTCTAAAATATAAAACTTTTAAGAAAATAGTTAACGCCGCCGCCGGATCACTATCTCCATGTCGAGCTTTCTGCGACTTAAGTCACAGGCTCAACAAAAAAAAAATCTTATGTTCTTTCACAGCTTCAAATCTAAAAATATCTTTCAAACTTGAACCTCCAATATGGCTGCAGAGCAGCCGATACATGACAAAATCATTACCTGCTCTGTGATCTTTTGCCCTCAGCGATCCAATCATGTTTACGTGTAAGAGTACCTTCTTGGTGTACTGCTTCACTAGAACTGGCAGAGGGTTCTGTAAAATAAAACAATATAAAATAGTCAATTATGTAGTTCATTCGGAAAATACACTTTTTCTGAAGATGAATTTTTATTGGAAAATTTTCCAAAACATTATTCTATGTTAATTTTATTTAACATACCTGTAATGTTGTACGAATACACAACAAAAAACTACTAAAACACACATACTGCTTTATACTATCTAGACATCAAACATAGACAACATTAAAGAAATCTTAAAATTATTCTCAATAACATGGGAAAAGTAAAAGCAAATAAAATTTAATCAAATGGGAAATTGTGAGATTTAAAATTCAATTTATTTTAATGTCGTCTCAGTAACTAGCAGATAAACATATCTTTGCTTTTATTACAGATCTATTTACCCAACCACTTTTATATACACTATTCTCAACAGAATTTATGGGATATTTTTACCTTGTCCAAGAAAAGCTGGCAAAGGCTCATCTCTTTTACGAGAAAACAGTTTCCCAAAAGGTGATTTGGAGCGAGACCTTTTCTTCTCTGGCTCTATTGGAGAAACTGACATTATCAGCATGAAATTTAAGTCATGCAGCGCCTGTGCCAGCAGATGAAGCCACTAACCTTTACTAAGCTATGCTTGTTTACTCTCACCTTTCATGCTTGGTCAAGTTGAATATATATTGTATAAAAGCCTTTGAATTGCTTTAAAATAATGATTATTCTACAGCATAAAAAAAAGCCTCTCACCTTGAGATATCAACAATACAGTATGTTAATTAATTGAAAAATAAAATAAATGTTAGATGTTTATAATTTAAAATATTAGTCATATTAGGCTGAAAATTTCAACATAATCATATGAAAGCTTTTAAGAGGTCTGATACTATCCCCCATTCCAAACAATTATAAATGTTATCCTGCCACTTCTGGATCCCTACAGACATTTAACATTCTTTTTTTTTTTCATTGCTTATCCCAACAAATGAAGATTTGTTTCAAAATTAGTGGTGATGGACCCAAGACTCTTTTAAATCACCATAGGAGTGTAATCTTAGAGATAACACTGACAATACACATTCTTTTTATTCTTTACAAATAGATTTTCATTTCTACTTATAAAGGAAACATATAATAAATGTGGAATAGAGTTTAGGTGGGAAAATTATCATCTTAAGCACTAGACTGTATTTTTTTGTTTTTTCCACAATCCCTTTAACAAATGTTCACTGAATTTCAAATTTACAAAATGTGTTCGTGTATGTCTCATCACCTTTTGTAAACTACTAATAAGATTGTCATCTTCAGCAGAAACAATTATCAGAACTATTTATATGTAACACATGTAAACAGGGAAAAGCAAGGGAAAATCCTGGGTGAAAATTCAGGAAACAGGTTATAATGTGTACATCTATATATAAGTAAATGGTTAACTTCTGAGAAAGCAAAGAATTAAAAAAAAAACACCTGACATACTTAATAAACTGTTATTTTGTTAAGTGAATACCAGCAGACAAATCTTGCTATTACATTGGCCTAGTCCAACCCTGTACAGCAACACGACAGTCACATTATTTTATCCACTTATCATACTCAGAACATCATACAACTGTGATGTTCAACTATTAGTGTAAACCAAGGCTGATTTAGGTGGCAAGAAACTAACACCATCCTTATTATCATAAAGACAAATAACTTTATTTTATCCCAGTAATCCTTATAATTCAATGCATAGTTTTCAAAATATACAGGCTATTCTACAAGAGATTTTGCTTAAATTAGGGACAAAATTTTGAACTTTGTTATTTTTATGCTAGGAACATAATCTTTTTTTCAAAACTCTAAATAGTTATGAAATTATATTGTCATTGCATAAAATTTGTCATTTGACTATCAGATCAACTTTAATGATGCACAGAATAACAGTTTATCAACAGAAATTAAAGTTTTATAATACTTAATATATATTATATAACCACTACCAAAAGTGCAGTTTGTATATATGTACTATTTTAAGGTTTTTTAACCTGATTAAAAGTTCTATTAAGTGTAAAAAATAAATAAATAAAACTTGAATGTATTAGCTTCATAATTATGTAAATTGCTGCAGGGCAAAGCAACTGTGGTTAAAATCAATTAAATAAAAATAAAGATGTCAAATATACTTCATAGCTACAAAGTATTTGTTAAACAGAATAACTTTGATAATTACTGTTTACAAAAGATACTACTATGTAAAATTCTAATTTTTTCAAATAATTAAATGAATCAGTCAAATTATACTACCTTTCAATCGCTTTTAATAAACAAAAGGCATGAAGAAATGCTATAAACTTATTTTGACTAATATTGATATCACTGCAAATTACTTTTCTAGCACTGAAATGTTATCATTTCACCACACTACAATACAATGAGCTCTGATTATATGTATAATATATTGAATATGTTGATTCTTACTGGGACTTTGTTTTGGGCTTTCTCTGCCCAATCGACGTGGTTCACTTCTTAGATTTGAGGTCACAACACTAACCGGTACTGAAATATTAAAACCAAATGCATGCAGAATAATTCAAAGAAGACAAAGGTGAAGGACTGTAACAAGAATGTTACTCTGAAGTTAGTGAAAAAAAGATTTATTGACTGTTATAATAATTGTAAATTTGGGGGACTATAATTGCTTGCAGTTTCTCTTCCGGTTCTTTAGTGGAGTCCAAAAACAAGGAAAAGAAAGGGGCCATAATGCTCCTGGTATTTATCTGGTCAATATAAATAGCTCACAATGACGTTTTGATCCCTTTATTTTAAATGTCACCAATCACAACTGATAACAGACCTTGTGGACAATTTAAAATTACACCTACCGGAATAATTCACAAGAACAAATCATCGAAGCTACTGTATAACTTCCCAAATTCGTTTGAAAGATTTGTAAAATGAACTAATCATGAACAAGAATAGCACATTTATGCTATAGAAGTTGCCAGATCAGGTTATAATGAAGATGGTAATTTGTATAGATACTTCACAAAATGCGCTAATGCTTAGTGAATACAGAGCAGAACATTCTCTAGCGGACAAGTTAACAAATCAATATATCAAACAAAGAGCATACAGAGGTAAAATTAGAAATCCATTATAAAGGTTAATGATTCTGTTCAGAAAGATCTGGATGAACCATATATTTATTTTCTGATATTAATATTGGTCTTCTGTCAGGATTAACAAATATGAGTGAATATTTTATCAGACAAGGAACATAAAGAATTAACAGATAAATTTTACGTAATATTAACGTAAAACATACTTTGTTCTTCAGGTGGTTCCTCAATCTTAGGACGAGACATTGGTTTATCTGGCTGTGATATTGGCTGTTCTGCCTCAGTATTTAAGGCTACTTCATCTACAGACACAAAAACACATGCAAACACTATGTCTACAACATCAACCACCACCGATATACAAAAATTAAAATGTGCACACACAAAATCACACTGTGATTTTATATCATGGTATAAAAGATTGTTTTACAAGGATAATAAAAATTTTAAAGAACATAAAATGCATTATGAAAACTTATAAATTACTCTGTTATACCATAGATTCAAACACAATTGTTAAGATGGAGACAGTTATTATCTACACAAGAAATTAAAATCACATAAAAGTTACAGGATACAACTATACAGTGAACAAAATTTTGCAAGTCCAGTGGAAAGATAAAAAAGCCAAAACCAAATATTTATTTTTCAATTATTCAATCAATTCTGAACTACAGTCAACATATTTCTTGCAAAACCTTTTTTAACAGTCTGAAATAATACAATATTTCTTTTTAAATTATTGTTAAATTTGACAACATGCTAATACATTCACCACGGTGGTTTTAAAACAAAATATTTCAGGACTGAGCAGGTAAATTATTTCATAAGCTAAATTTCTTTCAACTTAAGTTTTTTTTTTTTGCAAAATGAAAATAAACAAACAGAATAACTTTATTCTACAATCAAGGTCCCACTGGGGGCATGCAATACAGTCAACAAATATGAAACAATGACATTTTGACACTGAATTTTGAAATATCAAAACAATTTAGTTGCCAGCATGTTGTCAGATTTCCCCAACTGTTAATGTATTCTTCAGTGAATTAGTATAAAGGACACAAAAGTATGAACAACACATATTGTACAGTTCAAACAATAACATATATCTATACAACAGAGATCTACTATCTGTCAAATTTATCTTCAATTGTACATTAGCTACATGTATTCAAGCACATGTACATGAAGATGAATATTGTTGATCTAAGATAATTTCATTACTGTGTGAACTGTAGATTAAGTCAGAAATTTCACTCATGACTTCTGTTATGATACAAAACCACATTACAATACTTCCATTATGGTACTTTAACTTAGGATATAACTGTATTGTATTTCAATATTTGCCAGCATCAATTAAAATACAATACAGTTATCTCCATTCTAATCTTAGTGTAAAAAATTAAAGTAAAATAAAGATTTTTTTAACCTGGAAGTGACGCTTTGTACGTGCCATCGTCTCCGAGTGCATCAATTGTAGAATTGATGCTTTGAAATATCGACGTCATCCAATGAAATTTAATGTTACAACCAACAATGCATTTGAATTATCAATGTAACTACAATGTTATATCTACTGACATATATAATAAAATAATGTTATTTTTTTTTTGTCTAATTCACAAAATAACATTATTTTATAAACAACATCATAAAATAAAATTCCATCACCAACAAATAAAACAAGCAGCCTTAAATATTCCTCATGCCCTAAAAACCTCAACTGATTCTCTGCCACAAAACCTAATTACTATATCCTTAGAAAACTGATCAAGTGTTCTCCCACAAACAAATACTAAAATTGGTACATGCATTTGTGAAAAGGACAAAACTGAAAGAGAACTAAGGTCTATGCTATTTCAACTCGAAGAACTGTAGAAAAAAATGTGAAAAGTCACACACACCTTTTCCACAGAAACTGATCAGGTTTTCCTCCACAAACGATTACCAGGGTAAAAGAAAAATCAATTAAAATGGTACATGCATTTCCCATAAGGAAAGAATTGAAGGAAAACTCAAATCTATGCTATTTCACCTCTCGGAATTGTAGAGCCTCTAGGTAAAGAGGAAGTCTTTTCAGGTAACTCCCTTGATGGTCCTGTACATGTCAGAGCAAAAATATTGAATACAATTTACATTTCCTTCAACACCTGGTAGTGTATTCAGTATTTAAAAAAAGAAAAGAAAATACCTTTGTCTACTTAGCTCTCTGTTGAACTTAATTTCATTAAGTTATTGGAGTAAAATAAGTTGTATGCTGTAATTCATATATGCCAATTTTAACTTCTGTCAATATTGGAACAAAAAATTTAAAGCAGTATAAAGCCTATTTGGCTGAATCACTGAAAAATTGTTAAAATTTACTGTAACTAAAACTAGAGGCTCTCCAGAGCCTGTGTCGCTCACCTGTATCTAATGGGATTACAATAGCTACTGAAGACATCTTATCATTATTATTTTTGAATATGTGGTCAAGTTGTGACCATTCAGAATTTTTTTTACAATTTTCTGATAGACTTCTAAACATCTTGGATCATGGATCGGCAACAAAGTAACAACACTTGGTCAGCACCTCATAAGGAACATTCATGCTATGTTTTGTTACATTCCATTCAGTGGTTCTCTAAAAGAAATCATTTGTATGCATTTCCCATAGGGTCCAATGTTAAACTTAGTCCCCTGCTGGCGGCAATCTTGGATGATGGATCGGCTACAAAGTAACAACGCTTGGTCAGCACCTCATAAGGAACATTCATGCCAGATTTAGTTTCATTCCATTCAGTGGTTCTCTAAAAGAAGTCATTTGTATGCATTTCCCATAGGGTCCTATGTTAAACTAAGTTCCCCGCTGGCGGCCATCTTGGATGATGGATCTGCTACAAAGTAACAACACTTGGTCAGCACTTCATAAGGAATATTCATGCCATGTTTGGTTTCATTCCATTAAGTGGGTCACTAGAAGAAGTCATTTGTATGCATTTCCCATAGGGTTCTATGTTAAACTAAGTCCCCAGCTGGCGGCCATCTTGGATTATGGATCGGCTACAAAGTAACAACACTTGGTCAGCACCTCATAAGGAACATTCATGCTATGTTTTGTTACATTCCATTCAGTGGTTCTCTAAAAGAAGTCATTTGTATGCTTTTCCCATGGGGTCCAATGTTAAACTTAGTCTCCCGCTGGCGGCCATCTTGGATTATGGATCGGCTACAAAGTAACAACACTTGGTCAGCACCTCATAAGGAACATTCATGCCATGTTTGGTTTCATTCTATTCAACGGTTCTCTAAAAGAAGTCATTTGTATGCATTTCCCATAGGGTCCTATGTTAAACTAAGTCCCCCTCTGGCGGCCATCTTGGATGATGGATCAGCTACAAAGTAACAACACTTGGTCAGCACCTCATAAGGAACATTCAAGCCAGATTTACTTTCATTCCATTCAGTGGTTCTCTAAAAGAAGTCATTTGTATGCATTTCCCATAGGGTCCTATGTTAAACTAAGTTCCCCGCTGGCGGCCATCTTGGATGATGGATCAGCTACAAAGTAACAACACTTGGTCAGCACTTCATAAGGAATATTCATGCCATGTTTGGTTTCATTCCATTAAGTGGGTCACTAAAAGAAGTCATTTGTATGCATTTCCCATAGGGTTCTATGTTAAACTAAGTTCCCCGCTGGCGGCCATCTTGGATTATGGATCGGCAACAAAGTAACAACACTTGGTCAGCACCTCATAAGGAACATTCATGCCATGTTTGGTTTCATTCCATTCAACGGTTCTCTAAAAGAAGTCATTTGTATGCATTTCCCATAGGGTCCTATGTTAAACTAAGTCCCCCTCTGGCGGCCATCTTGGATGATGGATCGGCTACAAAGTAACAACACTTGGTCAGCACCTGATAAGGGTTCATTCATGCCAGATTTAGTTTCATTCCATTCAGTTGTTCTCTAAAAGAAGTCATTTGTATGCATTTCCCATAGGGTCCAATGTTAAACTTAGTCCCCCGCTGGCGGCCATCTTGGATGATGGATCGGCTACAAAGTAACAACACTTGGTCAGCACCTCATAAGGAACATTCATGCCAGATTTAGTTTCATTCCATTCAGTGGTTCTCTAAAAGAAGTCATTTGTATGCATTTCCCATAGGGTTCTATGTTAAACTAAGTCCCCCGCTGGCGGCCATCTTGGATTATGGATCGGCTACAAAGTAACAACACTTGGTCAGCACCTCATAAGGAACATTCATGCCATGTTTGGTTTCATTCCATTCAACGGTTCTCTAAAAGAAGTCATTTGTATGCATTTCCCATAGGGTCCTATGTTAAACTAAGTCCCCCTCTGGCGGCCATCTTGGATGATGGATCGGCTACAAAGTAACAACACTTGGTCAGCACCTCATAAGGAACATTCATGCCAGATTTAGTTTCATTCCATTCAGTGGTTCTCTAAAAGAAGTCATTTGTATGCATTTCCCATAGGGTCCTATGTTAAACTAAGTTCCCCGCTGGCGGCCATCTTGGATGATGGATCGGCTACAAAGTAACAACACTTGGTCAGCACCTCATAAGGAACATTCATGCCATGTTTGGTTTCATTCCATTCAGTGGTTCTCTAGAAGAAGTTCAAAATGTAAAATGTTAACGACGACGCCGGACGACGGACGACGGACGACGGACGACGGACGCCAAGTGATGAGAAAAGCTCACTTGACCCTTTGGGTCAGGTGAGCTAAAAAGGGTCTTTCTTGGTATCATCTTTATCAGGTTTACCGAATGACAAAATATTTGCAACTACTCTGTAGACAAAGCCAACTGTATCTAAGCACACTCAGTACTATCAGTGTACACCATTCTGCAAGAAGGCCTTTGTTGAAGATTATATACCTAAGATCAATGTACAACCTTTATACACATCATGCCACAGACTATCATTATCCCCCATCTTACCTGGCTCTGGTCCAGTTCCTTCTGGTTCATCTGATTTAGTAATGGCCTCTTCTGTTACTGGTTTTACTTCACTCTCCACAGGAGCACTAGCTACAGGTTCAACAACTGGTTCTGGTGTCGGTCTATGTAATAAATAAGATCAAATTAAGTCCTGGTCTGAACATCAGCAAAACTAAAATTTGACTAAATTACAAGTACACTAATATTCATATGTTTTGATATACATATATGTATTTATTTAACATCATTTTGTATTAGTTTCAAAACTTTACAAATTCTGTGAAAAAATCTGATGGAAACAAATCTTACGGCTTTGGTGGTGGCAAGAATTCTTCTATCAGTTTCCTTCTTCTTTCTTCCTTTTCTTTTTTCACTTTTTCTGGGTCAGTCTGTTCTTTTGCCCTTTCATTCATTTCAAACTAAAAAAAACAAAAAATATTGTTTTCTGTTAATTCATGTGAAATTTAGTTATATTAATTTCATCAATTTATTAAATATTTATTTTGAGAAAACAAATTCTACTGCTTTATCTAATTTATACACAAGAACAAATCAATGTCTTGCAAAGTTTTGTCATTAAAATTCCTTCATTCAATGAATTAATAAAACTTACTGTTGTCAATCTCTCTAAAGCTATAAATCTCTCTTCTTGTGTTGAAGCTGCCTTTTCAAATGCTTCATGCTTCTTAATCAAATTTTCTACTTCATCTAGTGTTTGCTGAAACATGCATGTAAAAAATATATTGCACGAAGTATTTTTTTTTCACACATAAGTACACCTTGAAACATGTTTTAATACAGTACGTACATCATAGATAGTTTTAGAAAGCAGATTCTGATAAGAGTTGTAAATTTTAAAGCAAGTCTACTAACATGTACTAAACTTTACAAAACTTCACAACATAAAAACGATTAAATTTCATTAAAAAAAATGTGTCGCCTGCAGACATTAATTTTTACAAAAGATATTAAAATTTTCTAAAAATGAAATATATATGCACACCTTTGCATTAGGTGTTTAAGGTTAATGCACAAGAAAGTTTCATCAATTTGCTTTGAGCGGTTATCGAGTAGTTGAGAGAAGCTTTAACCCCCCCTTTTTTTTCAAAAATGACAATTTTTACCAAAATTTTTTTAAAATTTTCTAAAAATGAAATATATATGTGTAACTGTTATTTTAATTTCACACCAAATTTTCTTTTTTTCTCTACAAAAATAACACTCACCCCTAAGTCTTGGTTATTTAAGTAAGGATCCTGTGCCATTAACCAAGCTTCAGCTACTGCAGCATCTCTGGCAAATTGGTACACTTCCAAAACTGAAGTAAAAGTATTGTGTATTCTTATATTACTATCATATCCCTACAGTTTTAACATACAGCCAGATTCATAAGAGAAAATTGATACAAACCTGTTTACATCTTGACATTTACATGTACATCTAATGAAACTGAAATCATAAAGTTGTCCAATATTACAAACAAAAAACCATCACATCTCAAAGCGTGCAAACAACCTGTAATCTCTACAAACAAGTCTACAATATGATCATGATAATATATTTATTTTAACAGGTACGTATATGTAACTAATAAATCAATATCTTACTGAGTTGTAAGTATTCCCATCTTTCTGACCAGTTATCTGTCATGTCTTCCCTTCTTGTAGTCAGCTGTATTAATTTTTCTCTAACCTAAAAATATATATCCTTATTATTAGTAAGACATATACTTTTGCAGATCAGAAGTTTTTTTTAACTTATGTGCAGTATAAAAAATGGAAAATCTAATAACTAATTGCTCAGTAGTACGAAAATCAGATAAAAGCAGTTTTCACAATTCCCAAATCAAGTGAACCATGCTTTTTCTAGAGTCTTTTTATGAGTGCTGATAATTGAAGATAACAAATTCTGAAAAAAATCTGAACTATATTTGACTTGCTTATTCCTATCAGGTTAGTAAATTTACCTCATCAGATCTGTAGTGTTTACGATTTAATAAATCCCTTCCAAGGTTTATACAGATGGCAAAGTTTTCCTCTCTAGCATCAATTTCTGCTTTCAAACTCTGATGGTTGTTCATTAACAATTCTACACCAGATACATCTCTGTAAAATACAAATAATTTCTTAATCAAAACTGTTAAGTACATCTATAATAGAGCTGTTAAGCCTTCCTTACTTGTGTCAGTATTCCAGCGGTGAGTTTTCCACATTTTAAGCATTTTTTCAGTATAAAAAAATGAACAGACAATTTGCATTTAATAAACGTTTTTTCATATGAATGAAGAACCCCTGGTCACATGAGAAAGCAATGACTGGTCAATTTCCTGTCTACTATTCTCGTCCACATGATACAGCTGGCTGTGGACAACCACGTGTTTTGCTGATTTACATAATTTGACATCAACTGTCCACTTTAATAAATCACGATCGTTTCTGTTTAGAAGCTTCTCTCTAAAACAGATCGACCAATTTCGGAGGCAACTAATTTTTTGTTTCTGATTTGCGGGAATGGGTGAAAAATTTGGACAATCAGTACATGTAAACAGCTCTGCTATGACATCCCTCTCAACTATTTTTGTTGTTACCTTTGAATTAAAGATACGTAATATTATATATTCCTTGCAATCTTGTCAACCTTACTTAATCTTAATTAATTTTTTATTGTCCACACTAAGTACCTTGGTTTTTCTTGTGTAGTAATTTGTCTAATGATATCCTCCATCCATAATATTAAATCTCTAACAAGATTAAAGAATCTATACAAGTCACTAGCATCAGCAAGTTTATTTTTCCGTGTAGAAACATGTAACAGGAGATCATTCCATGCTCTCACTACTTCATCTTCACGATATTTAATTTCCTTCGACTTATCCCCTGCATAACCTGTCTGTAAGTTTGAAGATTCTTCTTGTATTGACTGAACCTATTACAAAATAGAAATTTACTTTTAACAAAGTGACAGTATATGACCAGCATCTGCAAGAGCCTTAGCTAGTTTATCAAGCACATTTTGGCCTTGCTTTCTAAATTATGTACAGTGCAATCAATTTTAATATTTTTAGCTAGCAGTCACTTTGTTGGTAATCATTCTGTGTTGGTTTCTGTTTCTATGTTGATGTTTTTTGCTCTTATATGTTATTTTTTTGTCTGAGGGTCAGTTTATTAAATGGCGTTGATTGACTGGTGTTCACCTTTTGTGTTATACATTTTGTTGTAATGGTATTTGACAATCACCTAGTGAAATGGCATGAAGCTAATATATCTCTGGTAAAAACTAATTTCATAAAAGACTTTTATTTGGGAGAAACATACTGTATATTTCTATTTTAAAAGTGTTGTTTTATAGGTTAAAATAAAAAATTATTTTTTTAAATTCCTCAAAGTTTTTGGAACTATATAAAAAAAGTTCTTATAAATTTTTTTTGAAATTCAGTTAACTCCATCTTCAGATCAAGTCTTTGGACTTCTTTCAGTTTGAATTCCTTCAAAAGACTTTTACTGTTATAATCGTATTTGCTAATATTTACACTGACATGCTTCTATCTGGTTGACTGTAAATCTAAAATAGTAGATTGGTTTTGGTTATACTTGTTATTTTACTAAAGCAATACACTTACATGTGTTCCTAATGTTACTAAATCATTTTCAAAGTTAGCATGTTTCCTCTGTAATGCAGCCACACTCTGGGCATCTCTACCTAATTCATCTGGGATGTAATTCTGTTTTTCCTACAAATCATCAAATATTATATTCATTAAAATAATACTGTAAATTATAGCAAGATGTCTGACAGCAAACCTAATTTTCCTTCATCACTGTGTAAAGTTGCCTACCTCGTGTAAATTGCCAAAATAATGACCTGGTGTTTTCTGTTAAAAATTTTACCACTGAAAATATATATAATTATTGACAAATAAAGGTGTTTTTATACAACTAACACAAGCCTAGCATGACTTGTTTCTGTACTTCTAGTAAACTGTGAAGCTGACATTCCTCTAGTAAAAGTTTATATGTATAAAATTTTTATACGTATCATAACAAAAAAAACTATCCGATATTCAAAATTGTATTTTTCATGGAAATTGTTTACAACAGCAAAACAAATTTATTCCCAAATCCGTTCATTAGTGAATACTTACTAATATTCTTTCTAAAATATCTTTACAATCATGATAAAATTTATGTAATTCCCATGAAGCTTGTAACTGTTGTGTCCGTGTATCAATTAATTCTAATAAATCATTCCATGCTTCATTTAAATTGTCTTTCCATTCAGCTATAGCAGCTGCATCAGAATGTTCTGCAGCTATTAACTGATCACAATTGTCATATGCAGCTTGTACACGTTCTGAACCAACACTTTCTGTTTCACGAGCAAATTCTTTAAATCTTTCCTTTAACATCTGAAAATAAAAACATATTACTGTAAATAAACTTCAACACTGATGAAATTTTTTTTTTAATTTGCTATGACGAAGAAAAACATTAAAATGTCCTTAACTTCAAAAAACCTACATGTATGTGTAGTATAAAGTAATAAATCAATGACTATTTATGAACATTACTTTTATTTACTTACTGTGACATGTTCAAAGTCTTGTCCTAATTCATGTGATCCAGCAACTATTTCTCTTTCTGCTATCCATTGCATCAAGTCATCTATTTCTCGATTCAACACATATAATTTCAAGACTTCCTCTAATTTACTCTTCCTTTCTCTGGCCAAGTCTTTCAGACCAGCATATAATTTATCTACTTGTGACTGTCTAACAGCTATTTGGTCACTGAAATAATAATTTTAAATAAATATCTGGATATCTGCTATTCCTGTTTTATTCTTTGCTAAGATTTACTTTTGGTTTTTTTTTTAACATTTCGAAGCATAATTTTAAAAAAAAATTTATTACTTGTATATTAAAAAGCTAAAATTATTGCAAAATACTCATTATTTCTTCAACAAAATATTTCCATACAAAACCTTTAAATGCAGAGACTCCTGCAAAATTTCCATTAAATTTTGCTTCTTTGTTCTTGTAGTCTGACATACTTAAAAAAACACACATATTCACTAGACATAACCAGTGAGGTTCACCCTATTATTAGATTTTACAGGAAAGACAAGTTACCTTTCAGGATGTTCTGAATCAATCAAGGCTCGGCTTTTCTCACCAAGCTGACGAACCACATCAGCATAATCTTCAACAGCATTTTCCAGGACTTGATGTTTCTTCATGAAATTCTGTGCACCTATCTCATCCTTAGCCCTTTCATCTCCCATCATATACAACTCTTGTTCACTCATCCAGGCCTCAGCTTCTGAGGCATCGTAATAATACTGTTGTGCTATGTCTGATAAATGTATTCTATCGTGTCTCCTGGCAACTGCATCCTTAAGATCCTGCCAATTTTCCAGTAGATCTCCTATTAAAGCTTTGAACTCTTCAGATTGAGGATGTCCTTCATCAATAAGTTCCTGACCAACTTCCACAACAGACCTTATTCTAGGTTCATGGTTTTCTATTTCTGTTTGTAATGACTGAAATATTAAGACAAACTGAAATATTTACTCCAAACCAATTATTGCAACTCCAACTGTTCTAACATCAAAATTACAATGTCCAAGTGTGTTGTACATTGGTTGCATCTCAAAATATTATGTTTTTATTTCAAGTATTTTCTAAGTAAGATAATTTTCCATGTATCTGAGTATTGCAACTTTCTAACAATATGGTTCCCGGATGAAAATTATTTATTCTTAAGTTTTCCTCAGGATGAAACTACAACTGTGAGGGGACCTCACTAACTATAGCCCCCACTGCTGTTCATTTAATGGACTAGGGCATCCTTATCAAGGTGAATTGTCTCACAATTTCTAAGTCCAACTGGGTATAACTGAGGCAACAAAAGGGTATAAAATTATGGGAAAAAGTATTGGACCAGGACATACTTCACATGCGCACATCTACATACTAGGATCTAACAGTATGCAAAGTTTAATTAACCTCTGATAAGGCATGTTTGAGAAAAAAATTCTGGACAGACAGACAGACAGACAGATGGACAGGCTGATTCCTATATACCCCACCAAACTTTGTTTGCGGGGGGTATAAATATGTTGTTCTCAACAGTTTGAACCAATCATAAAGTTTTTTTAATCTTTTGAATAGAATAACATTTCTTTGGGGTTTTAAGCCACATTCAGTACAAATTTTCTACAATGTGATTGCCAGTTTTTATTGGAGGAAGTCAGGGTACCGAATGACAGAACAACCACTGTTAGCAGGAAATCTGGAAATCCTAGTCAATTAAGACTGATTCACACACATCTCACCATTTGAATTCGAACTGACAACATGAATGTTGACGGGGTAGATATTATTACTAAATATGACAAACTACCGATACCACTCAGCTATCAAAGCCCCCACCCCACATTTCATTGTGAAATATAGAATTGATACTCACTTCTCCAAAAATATTAAGGATTTAAATTTGGACACAAAGAAAATTCTAATTTTGATTATTTTCTTTTTTGAAAAATAAAAAAAAAAAACCATTAATATATGATTATGTAAGCTTCTGAAAACCATATATAATATTTAATATGCATGATGTGAATATAAAGTAATATAATCTTCAAATTAAGTGACTAAACAGTGCTGGTAAAAATGTAGATTTGTGAAGAATACCACCAGGCTGATGTATTATGGTACAAATAAGATAAAACAGAAATGCTATCGTGATCCTTGAGATAAAAAAAGCAAAATCAAATCCTAATAATATCTTTGTAATATAAATTACAAGTAAAAAGAGAGGTGCTTATTTGATATTAACATACAGTAAGACATCAAAAAAATTAAATGAACAGGAAAATAAAAATTAAATATTTTATTACAAAATGATTTTATCCATTGTTTAGTACCATACACATGTGATATTTCTACCTCCTCATACCAATGCAAGCCTCCAATTCCAACAGTTGTATAAATCCCAGATATTCTCCAAATTCATGTTAACATTTCAAGACAAAATAATTCCGATCTTGTTTTTAAATTGTTTTGAATAGTCAATAAAATAGGTTCTGTATTACGTAGTAAGAAATAATATCCATTTACTGTGCATTTGTAACAAGCTATTAAGTTTTACTGATGTTAAGAGCTAATATGGTGCATATTCAAAATAATTATCTGCATCAATCTTTTGAATAATCTGAATAAAGTACTTGGCAATAAAGTTAATAGTCTTAAATTATGTTTTCTAGTAAAGTCTCATGAGTATATTGATACATATATACTGCTGTTATACATTTTAATTTCACTACCTTTCCATGGATTTCAGATGTATAACTTCTCTGACAAATTAAATTTTATTACACCATGAATATGATCAAACAATTATCTAAGAAGTGAAATACATATAAACAGTGATTAAGTAATTTGGATGAATTTTTTGATAAATGAAACTGTTTTACATTAACATTGGTAACAAAACTGTGATAGCGGGTGGTTTCTATAGGGTTTTCAAACAATACAGGAAAGATGAAGAAAACAAAAATAATTTCTAAAATAAGTTCATCTTAGGTTTTTTCACCATATAAATGTTTGAAGGATAAAATAAAGTAAAATTTATAAAAATGGTATAAATTTTATCAATTAATCAATTAATGGCAACAATAATTTTACTGTCATTCACATACCTGATTTTTGGCAACATGCATTTGAACACTAAGTAAACTGTTTCCATACTGTGAGGATGTTGCTTGTGGCATTTTTTCGTTTATCCATAACTTCTCATCCTCAACGTCACGAATAAATTGATGAATTCTTTTAACTTTTACAAGTTGTTCTCTACGCTGAACTAATGGCTGTTGTATCTTTGCAAATCTGTACAAGTAAATATTCTGAGATGAACAGATCTTTTTTCACTTCAATGCAACAAAAGAACTTAAATGTTTTTACTATACCTACATGTAAGTATGTTTTTTCTATATAAAAATCTAGACAATAATTTTACTATTTGTTTACCCCTGAGTAGTTTCCAAAACTAATCAGCGGTAAATACTGACCGGTGATTAGTACTGGACACTATTGACCGGTAAAGTGTTTCGGTATAATAAAACACTTATTGACTGCATATTCAGGGAAAAGTAAGTGTATTGTCCCCTCATACCAAGTCAATAAGTATATACTGTGACTAACCTCATGCAGTATAACAGAGGAGTTATTGCTAAAAAAATTATCGTCTCTAGAATCACCTTTACATGGACCAGAGAAACTTATTTTCTCCTCATTTTGAGCACATTTTCATTTCCACTCTAGGTTTTGTTTTTTAATGCTACTTGTAAACTGAGGAAAAATAAGAAGCATTCTAAATAAATTCTGTTCCACTGATGTTTACAGTCAATTCTTGTTATGTCAAATCCATTGGGACCTGAAAATCTAGTTCGAATTAAGCAAAGATTCGAGATATCAGGAGTAAATCTGTATAGTTACTGCTGTTGAGGGTCCGAACAGATAATTGGAGTTACCTGGGATTTCGACTTAAATGTGTTTGAGATAACGAATGTCAACTGTACATCAAAATTAGATGTTAAATGTTTTAAAAATAAAATGCTCCGCTGGGCGCAGCTAGATACGACCGCAGATGTCGAACCCTGAATAGTTGGGGCAATTATGAACACAACATTCAAGCTTGATACAATACTGAATTTGGATTGTGAATAAATATTTGACACAGCATAGGTTTCTGACACAGAATGAATGTTGTCTAAGAACTTAAAAATTTTTAATTTACCTATTCAAACCATATCAGTATTATTTGTTTTTATATATAAATCAGAAATAACCAATTTAAAATTTAAAATTGGGCACACATATCAATTTCTTGCTATTGCGCAATACTGTGCAATTGAAAATTTCTTCAAATATTTGACACATAATAGGTTTCTGACACAGAATAACTGAAATCAAAGAACTTAGAATTGGTCATATGATTTGAATTTATATTCAATTTTTTGCTTCTTGTGCAATACAATATGCTGTGGAGAATTGCCCCCCCCCAAAAAAATAATAATTTACCCCTTTTTTAGCTTTTGTGCAATACACTATGAAGTTGCACATTGACCCCCCTCCCAAAAAAAAAACAAAAAACAATAAAATTTATTGTAACCCCCCCTCCCTTTTTTTGCTAAAAAAAATTTGAAATTTTCTTTTTAATTTATGAAATATGAAATGAGAAAAAAATTACCCCCTCCCCAATTTCTCATTTACCCCCCCTCCCCTAAATTTTGTTTTCAACCCCCCCCCCCCATTTCTTTATACTTTGCAACCATAACAGCCCATTTAAATACACCATAACATATTAAAATAGAAAATGACATCATAGTCATGGATGGCAAATTTTAAATATACGTAATTTAAAAGCAGTTTAGATAAGATAAACAAAAAAACTTCATCAGCACATTTTATATTGTCAAATTTACAATGAAGTTCATTAGGGTTATTGGCAAATTTCCAATGGAATTTGTTAATAATAAAGTTTTGATAACAGGGCACACATATCAATTTCTTGCTATTGCGCAATACTGTGCAATTGAAAATTTCTTCAAATATTTGACACATAATAGGTTTCTGACACAGAATAACTGAAATAAAGAACTTAGTATTGGTCATATGATTTGAATTTATATTCAATTTTTTGCTTCTTGTGCAATACAATATGCTGTGGAGAATTGCCCCCCCCCCCCCCCCCCCCAAAAATTTTGATTTGAACCAACTTGAAAACTGGGCCCATAATAAAAAAACAAAGTACATGTTTAGATTCAGCATATCAAAGAACCCCAAGAATTAAATTTTTGTTAAAATCAAACTAAGTTTAATTTTGGACCCTTTGGACCTTAATGTAGACCAATTTGAAAACGGGACCAAAAATTAAGAATCTAAATGCACGGTTAGATTCGGCATATCAAAGAACCCCAATAATTCAATTTTTGATGAAATCAAACAAAGTTTAATTTTGGACCCCGATTTGGACCAACTTGAAAACTGGGCCCATAATAAAAAAACTAAGTACATGTTTAGATTCAGCATATCAAAGAACCCCAAGAATTTAATTTTTGTTAAAATCAAACTAAGTTTAATTTTGGACCCTTTGGACATTAATGTAGACCAATTTGAAAACGGGACCAAAAATTAAAAATCTAAATGCACGGTTAGATTCGGCATATCAAAGAACCCCAATAGTTCAATTTTTGATGAAATCAAACAAAGTTTAATTTTGGACCCCGATTTGGACCAACTTGAAAACTGGGCCCATAATAAAAAAACTAAGTACATGTTTAGATTCAGCATATCAAAGAACCCCAAGAATTCAATTTTGTTAAAATCAAACTAAGTTTAATTTTGGACCCTTTGGACATTAATGTAGACCAATTTGAAAACGGGACCAAAAATTAAAAATCTAAATACACGGTTAGATTTGGCATATCAAAGAACCCCAATAGTTCAATTTTCGATGAAATCAAACAAACTTTAATTTTGGACCCCGATTTGGACCAACTTGAAAACTGGGCCCATAATAAAAAAACTAAGTACATGTTTAGATTCAGCATATCAAAGAACCCCAAGAATTAAATTTTTGTTAAAATCAAACTAAGTTTAATTTTGGACCCTTTGGACCTTAATGTAGACCAATTTGAAAACGGGACCAAAAATTAAGAATCTAAATGCACGGTCAGATTCGGCATATCAAAGAACCCCAATCGTTAAATTTTCAATGAAATCAAACAAAGTTTAATTTTGGACCCTTTTGGCCCCTAATTCCTAAACTGTTGGGACCAAAACTCCAAAAATCAATCCCAACCTTCCTTTTGTGGTCATAAACCTTGTGTTTTAATTTCATAGATTTCTATTTACTTATACTAAAGTTATTGTGCAAAAACCAAGAAAAATGCTTATTTGGGCCCTTTTTTAGCCCCTAATTCCTAAACTGTTGGGACCAAAACTCCCAAAAACAATCCCAACCTTCCTTTTGTGGTCATAAACCTTGTGTTAAAATTTCATAGATTTCTATTTACTTATACTAGAGTTATTGTGTGAAAACCAGGAAAAATGCTTATTGGGCCCTTTTTTGGCCCCTGATTCTTAAACTGTTGGGACCAAAACTCCCAAAATCAATCCCAACCTTCCTTTTGTGGTCATAAACCTTGTGTTTAAATTTCATAGATTTCTATTAACTTATACTAAAGTTATAGTGCGAAAACCAAATGTCTTCGGACGACGACGCAGACGACGACGACGACGCTGCCAACGTCATACCAATATACGACCGCAAAAATTTTGCCGTCGTATAAAAACTAGATGTACTGTGAGCAAAGCTCACAAAGGATACCCCCCTGCTTTGAAGTCCAATTATCTCCCTTGTGTGATATCGGAAAGCAAAGATTTTTCTTCATGAACATCTTTGGATGATGTACTTCCTTTTTGTAAAGTTTCGTTGAAATCCATTGAGCGGTCTAGGAGTTGCGCTTACAAGATATATGGACAGACAGACAGCCAGACAGACAGACGGACAGACAGAACGACAGACAGACGGACGGACAAGGTGATTCCTATATACCCCCCCAAACTTTTTTTGCGGGGGTATAATAAACTGGAAAACAGTACATTTAGAATGAATTTCAATATTAAATTCTATGCAATACAGAAAATCAGTAGTAGTAAACCAGTAGTAGTAAACACTTATGATACTACTGGCTTTGTGAAAGAAGAAGCATAGACAAATATACCTTTCTGCGACCATAGCTTTCCTCTTTTCAATAATGGCCTCTTGTTGAGGATCAATCTTTTTCAAGATTACAGCCTGTTCGTCTAACTCTGTAACCTGTTGTTCTTTCATTTTCATTTGTGTCTCTAGAAGCTAGAATACAGAAATATATATGAATTTTTGTTGTGGCACTCTTAAATCACAGATTTCCTTGATTATTGATTTTGGGCCACAAAGCTTGTTATAGTGCAGGAAAATGTCCAATGTTGAAGGCTGTACCACCTCTTTTGTACTTTTTTTAAATTCTGTTTCGGGGTTGTTGCTGCATTGACATTCACGCTACATCTCCTTTAATTTATACATTACATCTTAAGGTTTTATACTAAAATGATCAAATAAAATTAACTTTCTCTAAAGTTTCTATTTTTACCCATGATATTGAATGACCTGTTTGACCTTAGCAAATAATAATTTCATTAGCAAATTACTGCAATGGTTCTGGAATTTATGATTTTCAATTTTAACAGAATGTCAGTAACATTCTCATGATATTCCTTTATAAACAAATTATTAGTGGTATTCAACACTTTTATTAATATTAAAATCTAAATGTTATCTCATTTCGTTCTAAAAACACCCATCACAATAAAATCAGACTCAGTCACTGGATCACAATAATACAGTATACTGGGACTTACATTTTGTTTCTGCATAAGAAGATTAACTGTGGTCAGATCTCTAGCCGATTCCTCTGTTATTATTTGTGATTCTAACTGGTTCATCCAGCCATCTATATCATCACAACTCTGTTCATACAACACAGATCTGTTAGAATCAAATAATTTCTCTCCTTTGGCCTTGGTGGCACGTTCTAATTCCTCCCATTGTTCCTGTAGACTAGCCAGGATTGGTTCTATCTGTTCTTTAGTTTCTGGTTTATCTTTAAGAAGATCTTCTCCAGCCTAAAATTCATGCACAACAAAAATTCATATTTTGAAATTACTGACCATCAAAATAACTATACAGTGAATACTAAATATGTTAAAAGTATGCTAAATTACATTGCATTGAACTGAGTCCTCACATTTTCTATATTTTTCGCAATCTGTAACAACAGACGTTTGTAAAAAATATGGTAAACGTGTTCTCCAAAACTACCGGTAACTTTTACCAATTTCTGTTTCATCCGATACTCTCCCAGTTTTGTGGTATACAGTATAAAATTCAACTTTCTAACGGTTTACAGTTGGCATGACCCATTATTTGAAAGGGTACACAGGTAAATACAGGTACTTGTAACTACGGAGGGCGAAATTTGACAAATTTCCAATGCAATAGTTATCATTTTGTTTTTATCCTTGTTTATGCAGTGTAATGTTTCGGTTGGTAAATAACGACAGAATGGTTTCTTAAGAATTAGCTCTATTGTGAAATTACCAGTGTATACGTGAGACAGGGAATACATATATATGCACGCTGGTGTTTTTTTTATCGATGTGTATAATAACAATATTTCATAAGTTCAGACTTTCAATAATTGGAGCAACTTTTTTAAAAAATGTTCTTCGACTGTTTGATTCTATGATATTTTAAGTCCTGCACATTTGATAACATTTTTAACCATTCTGGCGTCCGTCTATCGTCGTCCGTTAACTTTTCACATTTTAATCTCCTCTGAAACCACTGGGCCAAATGAAATTAAATTTCGCAGGAAGCATCTATGTAAGGTCTTTAATAAAGTTTGCTCATTTCGTCTTGATCGGAAAACAAACGTGGCCGCTATGGGCAATTCTTGTTTCTAATTGGTTGATTCAAAAAAAAAAATCTTCTGGAACTACTTGACCAAAACAGACAGCTATCTATGGAAAGTGTTTTATGAAATAAATTTTGTTCATCCTGATTGGACGACAAGCATGGCTGCCATGGGCAATTCTTGATAGGCTGATATAAAGAAATCTTCTCTGAAACCACTTGGCCAAATAAAACAACACTTGACAAGAAGCATCTGTGGGATGTTTTTTATAAAGTTTTCTTATTTTGTCCAGATCATGTTAGCTTTAAGTAAATTTATTTCATTAGTACCTATTTTTTGGTTATGAAAAAAAAATACAAAATATATTTTCCTCCCATATCATGATTCTAATTGGTCTACGAATAGTTAAATATTGTTGATATTAATTGCACCACAAAATGTTAATTGAATAAGAATGAAATACAAATTATTTCGTACTACTATTTCAGAAGTGAAAAAATCAGTTTTACGATCTCTATTAACATTGATCGACAAACATTCTAGATACTGAAAATGAACTGGCGAACTCTTTAGAGATAAATCAAATTCACTGAACTTTTCTTACCTACAGCACAATGGATTATTCGAAAGGTTAGAAAAGGTCATACATTTTCTCCCTATGCTTATAATGGACAAAGTTAAAAAGTTAGGAAAAAACTTAAATGGGAAAGCCTTATTGTGCATATTTATATATAGTTGCCGGTAACTTTCATTTTCATAAATTTTTCAATAATTGTACTAATTTAGCATTAAATTGCTTGCTATTTATCGAAAATGGAGAGACTCAGTTCGGTGCAACGTACTTTAATGAAAAAAACATAATGCAATTCTAACATCAATTACAAATAAGTAACTAAAGTAATGTCAAAAAGAACTACTGAATCTTCAATTTGATATACATGTAAATTACTCAGAAAAGTAACCATACCTGCATCAATCTAAGAAGTCTGTCTTTATTAGCAGCTATCTCTCTCTCAAAGGCCTGATGTCTGAGGTATTTACTGTGAAGGTTCTTAGCATCTCTGTATGTCTCATCTTGTGCTGCAGCCATTTTGTCATGTAACCAGTCTCTCAACTGTAAACAGTAATATATTTTATTTGTTACAATTCAAGTCCTTGTGAAAACCATGAAACTTCTGATGACTGATATTATCATTTCCTTTTTCATCATAATAAAGTTTCTCTATATCATTTTATTGATTAAATTATTTTTAAGTGATCTTTCTACAAGGAGAAAAAATTTCAGAATTGAACTACTTAGATAAAATTTTGCTTTCTGTCAACCAAACTCTTTTTATACCAACAGTGAAGAAAAATTTCTTGATTTAATCTCAAAATTTAGCAACATAACTGACCATGACCAATGTCAGTCTTCTATATATATTCAATTGTCTTCATCTTGCAGTGAAATGAACTGTTCATTTAATACTTTTAGAGTATATTTACCTCATCACATTCCTGTAAGAACTGCTGTAATAACAACTGGTCACGTAATCTATCCAGTTGATCATTGGCCCTCTTCCTGTTCACATCTCGTCTAAAAAATTAAACTTTACCAATTAACCAACTATGGACAACTTTTAAATTAAAAAATTAAACAAAGCTTAATTTGAAAGAACTCAACTGAGAAGTCTCTGGAACCACAAATTTAACAGGGATAAAACAATTTTGATTTTATCCTTGTTCATGAGAAAAAAATACTTTTATATTAATGTAATCTAACTACAAGAAATTGATGTAATCTGACTGGAAGACATTAATGTAATCTGACTAGAAGACATTGATGTAATGTGACTAGAAGACATTTATGTAATCTGACTAGAAGACATTTATTTAATCTGACTAGATTACATTAATGTAATCTGACTAGAAGACATTGATGTAATCTCACTAGAAGACATTGATGTAATCTGACTAGAAGACATTAATGTAATCTGACTAGAAGACATTTATGTAATCTGACTAGAAGACATTTATTTAATCTGACTAGAAGACATTTATGTAATCTGACTAAAAGATATTTATGTAATCTGACTAGAAGACATTAATGTAATCTGACTAGAAGATATTTATGTAATCTGACTAGAAGACATTAATGTAATCTGACTAGAAGACATTAATGTAATCCGACTAGAAGATATTTATGTAATCTGACTGGAAGACATTTTTGTAATCTGACTACAAGAAAAGTAGAAAAGAACCACTGACCTATTTTGGGACATTTACTATAAAATAACAATCCAAAGATACTAATATTAGATATTGTAAATTTATATTATGCTGTATACGACGCATTTCAAGGAGTTACCTCTCATCAGCAGCATTAAAACCGAAACCTTTGGAAGACCAAAAACCAAACTTATATTAAACAAGAAGTACTCAACCAAAAATACCGAAATAGGAAGCCAAATTTCAACTAAGGCGATCTACTATGTGCAATACAAGGAATGAACCCTTAGTATTTCTATTATTTTTGAATTTTGCTAAATACTGGTAATTTCTGTAACAAATCAATGAATATTATTATTATTTTACCTTTCATTAATATTCTCTGCTTTTTTATGTATTTTGTCTGCAGCATAGTGATTATCTTCAATAAGACGATTTGCAAACTGCAACACAGCATTAATCTTCTCATCATTAGCGTCTGTAGTTGTAATAAAAGCTTCGTGTTGTTTGATCAGATTTTCAGCCGCCTCCAATGTATTCTGACAAAATATTACATCACAATTACATACAATCATCTTTTCATGGTTATTTTGCAAAATATACTAAAAGATTTTCTTTCTTCCTATATCATGCAGATATATGTGACATAATTACTAACTTAATATTCATAAATCATACTTTCATACAAATTAATCAAACAATCAGACATTTTATACCTACTTTTAGATTTTTTAATTAAAGTATTTTAAATATAAATTAACTTTCTCTATCATAGAGGAATTTTACCTGTGAAATCTAGTGACTTTGAACACATTTAAAAACAAAAAACTATGATTAAAGTCTTACTCTAAGTGTACAACATCTTAAAATAGATTTTTATTAAATCAGTGGCATGTATTTGTTAGACAAAAGTCTATAGATTGTTTCCAGTTGTTGGACATATTTTATAGAATGGATATAAATCTAAATTGATAACCAGGATCATGGAAGATTTAAAGACCATCACCAAAATTTGCATGGGATAAACATCAGTGAAAGGACAGGTTCACCTTATAAAATTTCTGCTTATTCCAAAAGAAAGTACACTTTGACTCACTACACAATTTACTTTAATATGAATGTGGAAAAACAATTCAAACTAAAAGTCCACATTTATATATACATGTATATATATGATAACAACACTTGTTTACCTGTTTGTCTAATAGTCCCATTGTTGTCTATATGAGAAATGAACATGAGAGACATTTACTTTACATATAATGATCATGAAACATACAAATGTATGAAAATGACATATTTTGTGATAAGCCTGTTTTACACACATTAAAATGTTTCCTCAAACTTCAAAATCATGAAATGAATACAAAATGTCACTTTGTAATGTATTTATATATGTCTGAAGAAAAACCCATTTTAAATGATTATTTTATTGTACTTTTATGATTTCACTAACACAGAATGAAAATCAATGACAGACATCACAGTGGATATTACATTTATGATAATACATGTATCAACTTACTGGAACTTCTTCCTTCGACAAGAAATTCTCTTGTTGGTTTAATAGTACTTCTGCTTGTTTACCATCACGCAGGTACATCTGTAATATATTTCATAGGTTATAATCATAATTATAATCATTTTAGAATTGTTTCAATAACCATTAAATTTCTTTTTTATGTTTTTTTTAAACATACATGTGTAATGAAACAATAGTCTTTGTGGAAAAATTCTAATCAGAGGACAATCTTCTGAAGACCAAGTCAAATAAAAATATGAAATATGTAAGGTTTAAGTTATTCATTGTACACATCCACAGTGTTTTACCATAAAACAATATACATGTCTATTTATATAATTTTTTTTTATAAAAATTATTGACATACCTGTAAGTTGAGACTTTGTGACAAAAGATTCTGTCTGTTTTCCCACATCTGTAAAAGTTCTTCCCAGCCATTATCAAGGGCTTGTAATCTCTGAAAAACAATTAAGTACAAAATTAACTTGTATCGCCTCAATAAAGAACTTTCTCATGTAAACCTCATGTCAGGTTAATAGTGATACAGCTAACAAAATTTGCCTGCAATAAGACTTCAGTTCAGTGTAATTATCATTCTCTCATTTGAAAAACTTTACTGAAACTTAAATAAGAAAAAAATTTTTACACTTCATCCATACCTGTCTAAGGAACATGTATTGTGGATCTTCCTGTCCCTCAGTGACCTTATCTCCAAATTCTTTCATTTTGGCATATTCAGGAGCATACGCATCTATTTCATCCTTCAACTGTTGATGCTGGTTGAGGAGTTTTTCAGCATCAGATAAGCTGTTTGGAATGTCTTCCGAGGCGACGGTTGTCTGTGTACGAGACAACCATTGTTGGAAATGGTCCAAGTTACCTAGGAAACGTTGTAGTTCACCAGCTTCTCCAAGTTTTTCATCTCTTTCTTTCAACTAAAATAATCAATTTACACAAAATGTAGCAGTTTATTTAAAATCAAAATCTCTTCAAATTAAGGATGTATTTACAACAAAACAAATAGCATTTATTTATAAGAAAACTTCAATCTGAATCCCAGCAATACTTTCTATTGACATTAAGAATCCTGTAACATAATTCTTGCAAAAAATATTTCCAATGAAGAACATATTGCTTTTTGAAAGATTAACTTTTTCATGAATACATACATGTAAATCTTTGTTGATAATCAAATGCCTGATATTACTATAAATCAATTTTTTTTACATCCCCACCTCCCCCAAACCCCTGTACATGAACTGAGTTTAATTTGATATTCCTATGGTACTCTGTATCATCAGACTAACCATTTCCTTGAGGTCCATCCATACATTATTGATTTCAGCAATCTTCTCCCTGATAGCTTGGGCTTCTTCTGGTTTATCATCTTGTAATTTGTCTGCCTCATTCTGTAGGGACTCAAGCTACAATATATTATATACAAACTTCAAAACCTTTTAATTATCAACAATAGAAGTTTAAAGACTTTAGCCAAAAATCAAAAAGCAGTCACTATAAAATATACATCTGTACAGTCTAAGTGTTAGTAGTTCAAGGAAAATGAATTCATGTTGCTATATGAATTTAAAAATGACAATCTGGTAATTCTGTTTAATTGATTACCATTATCTAAATATGATAGAAGAAGTATAATTAATTCCTACCTTAGCCTGTATAGCAGCAAGATCTCTTTCCATACCACTAAGACGACGTTGTAGTGTCATCACACCAGATAAATCATTACCTAATTCATCTGTAGATTCTATAACCTTTGACTTTTCATGGATCCAGCTCTGAAAAACAGATAAATTATCACCCAAATCAAATAGTTTGATTTAATATAGGCTACAGAAAATTAGATACTTCAAAAATTTATTTTACTTATCACTTCAAAGATCTGGTCATATTAACAACCTATACATGTACTTTGTTATTTCATTACAATAAATCAACATCAAAGAACATATTAATGTACAGACATCATTGTTTATAAACATGGAAATAAACACTCAAATCATTTAAAGACACTTACGATTGTTTCATTACATTCTATGTGGAAGTTCTGTAAACCATGGGCTAAGTTAATATCCTCACGTTTCTGGTCAACAAGGTCTCTCAACTGATTCCAGCTGTAAAACAGTAATATACATTGCATCTGTACTTGGTCATTCAATTCTACATCAAATACATTTTTGCTTTTAACATATTTATAACAAACTATTCTTTTGAAAAGCTGTAATTCTGATATTTGTTAGCCAGTTAAATATAATAAATGGTTCTTACTATCCATGTAGAGTGAAGGTGTAAAATCAATAAAATGTATCACACCTTATCGTAAATTGCAAAATTTTCCAAACCGACACTGCCTCTTTCAATATCCTTTTCTTTTTATACTATTGATTGTTATGCAGTTTAAAATAATAAAAGTATATTCTATCCCTGTGGAATGTAGGTGTAAAATTAATCAAATGTATCAGATTTTATTGTAAGTTTAAAAGTTTTCTAACCCAACATTGCCTCATTCAATAACAACTATTCTTTTATTTTTATACTATTCTTTACAACATACCTATCATTCAGGTCATTCTGTTTAGCTATAACCTCAGCAGCATTTGGATGTTCTACTTGGAGAAGTTGACGAGCGAGCTGGTTAACTACGGCAACCTTTGATGCATTAGCATTCATCTCATGTTCGAAACTATCAAAGCGATGCTTCATAATGGCCAGCTCCTCAATGTCATCTGTCACTATTATAGTTGTCAAGAATTTCTCCTACAAATGTAACGGTTAAGACTGTTAGAAATATACATATTAATCACAAGTAAATAGGCAAGCTGTCCAATATTTTATTCCTATACTTGTCTTCTTGTATACAACTTGCAAAATACAAACAGCATATTTTAGAATTATAATCATTCAATTCTAAAATAAGCAGTCGTTATTGTTCTTTGAAGTTTTTTTTTTTAATGTTTGAGTATTTTTTTTCTATATTTGTGTTTTTAAGCTTATATGTTGTTCGTTAGTTTTCATGTGTGTGTATGTGTTGTCCTTTTCTTTTTAAATCACTCCGATAACTTGACTAGTCTTAGTCTATAATACTTACCTTCTCATCTATCCATGTTTCAACACCATCTGATTCATTGAAGAGTTTGTACAAGGACAAGGCATCAAGCAATCTCTGTTTACGTAGTTTGGCCAGTTCAAGTAATTCCTGGTATCTTTTATCTACTTGGCTTAATCTGGCTGGTACCTCTGGATTTTCTAAGTCCTATTGAAAGTCACAATATTTCAATAATGAATGTTTATGTTCTTTTTGTATTTTTTTTTTTTACCTCATGAAATTTATAAATAACTGTAAAGTCCTATCTTGGGTTTTGGTTTTCATTGATTAGATAGACCCACTTTAAGACTCCATTAGCACTAAATGATAGGAAAATGTGGTGACTATTCAAATAAAAATACAAAAAGCAATTAGATTAATTTAATGGCAGCAATCTGTAGTGTTTTTTATTTCTCTTATTCTCTACAATTCATGTTACAGAGATTCTCATTTCTTTGAATTTCAATGTCAAGATATTTTCATTTGTACAAAATTTAATTTAGATTTTGTTTATATAAAATATTCTTGAAATTATTGGTGCTGTTTTCTTAATTGTCAACTTAATTCTGAATATTATTAAAGAAATAATACCTCTTCACCAAGGTTTGCAGCCTGTTCATGTAGAGCTTGTATGGTTGACTCATAATTCTTCAGTTCATCCGTTACTTCCTACAATGATTGTAATATGGTCAAGTAATGTGAATACAGCAAACATCATTTACAGTAATACATATTCTTGAGCTACCAGGAAATTCCCTATTTTTTGTGTAATTCAATTTTCTTCTGTTAAACATTTTTTGCCTACTTCTAAAACTTATCCAAATTTTTCCATGTTTAAAAAAAGGGAAACCATTAAAATCTGATGAAAGCCTTCTCTAGGTGTGACACATCACAAGCACTTTATTGTCTGCTTTTTGTTTTTTTTTCTCATGGCATTGGCCAAAAGAATACAGGAGATATTTAACATTTGAATTATATACATGTACATGTATGTGTTATAAACAGTTTACCTTGTGTTTCTTCAGTAGTGACTGTACACTAGCCTCATCCTTACCAACATCTTCACTAGATACCAATCTAAGTGTATCCATCAACCAGGCATCTACATCATCAGCATCAGCAAAGAACTATTGAAAGAAACAGAATATTTATAATATAAATTTCACTGATCCAAGTATCCATAACAGCAAAGTGCTATTACAATCAACCATACTTTGTTGTAGATTAATACAACAATCCTAAATACTGAACTCAAAACATTTATTCCCCTGTATTTTTCCCTTGAGATGCTTCTTGAATCCCTTACATAATACAAAGCTTCAAACACTAGGACACTTTACCTGGTAGAAGTCTACAGCCTCATTCAGTCTCTTTTTACGGAATGCTGCTAGATCCATCAGACTATCCCACTGTTGGTTGATCTCATCTATACGCTGCTGAACCTTGTCAGCTCCGAAATTTCCTGCCGAGATGAGATCATTGCCAATCTGTAGTACAGATTCTAAGTGGGTATGTCTGGCTGTCATCTCATCTTCCAAGGCCTAAAATATAACATTTAATCTATATTAAGAGATCAAAGCCACAAGTACAGTAGATCTAAAATGATTTGAAATCTGACCTGCAGGTTTCACAAATCATATTGCAAGAAAACATGATTTTCATTGACTTGATTTGAGTATATGTTGAATTATATTTGCATTAGATCTGACTAGAAAAAAAACTCTCTACTTTCTCCATCATATAAATGCATTATTTCTGGAGGTAAAATTGATTGAAATAAAGACTGATGCCTTATTTCAATATCATCAAATATTTTATTTCTTTTGAATATAGTTATGGTAATCAGTGAAGTTCCTGTTGATTTACAATTTCATCCTTTCAGTGCAAATTTATTACCTTATGTTTGTTAAGAAGCAGATGAACACTTGTGAGGTCATGACCCAAGTCAGGTGATGACATGAGATGTTCTTTCTCTCTGATCCATCCTTCCTCATCTTCCATGTCCCAGTAGAACTGCCATAATCTTCGAGACTCTTCCAATCGAGCCCTACGTTCAGCTGCTAATGCTATTAATTCTTCATATGCAGTGTCTAGTGTGTTCATACGTTCCCTAATAACCTCTTGATCACATGGTCGATACCCTGGAAAAAAGCCAGAAATTAGCTTTCAAACCACTTCTTTGAACATAAGGCATATGAAATTATTTAGAGCAAAAATAATCAATGTCACTGGAAGATGACTATTCAGAAGACAATTGCTTACGTTTCTAGACAAAAGTTTTTTCTTCTTTTTCTGTGAATGCTGGATCATGAACTTAATTTTCCCAAAATAACAAAAGTTACCTCCAACATCTGAGAAATCGCCATCCACAAATCTATCAGCTTGTGTGTTGACTGTCTTTACTCTTTCACCTAGGACATGGATATCAGCCTCAAGTAGACTATGTTTCTGTAGTAAGTCATCAACTCCCATCAGATGTTTACCATAATCTTCTGACAACAACCTTGCCTGAAAAATGCATGCATGCAATAAATTTATCGGTAAAAAAGAAGTTCTGATGGACAGTAAACTAGATTTTTTTTCATCTCTCTTTGGAGCCTCCCATGCACCCGTCTACCTCCCGTACTTCCTCAAACTATTAACCAGATTTTTTTCTGTTGAAAAATTAAGTCAAAAGTTATGAACTTTCTGAACAAATTGATAGCAATATTTTTAGAATATTTCTGGTTATCATGAATTATAATACATGTGTATCTATCAGAAGACTCTTCTTCAGCAATCAGATACTGATTAAAGATCTTCCATAAGTTAGTGTTAAGTCTTATCATGTTGAATATGTATCGAACTGCCAATTTTTTTGCAACATAACCAAAAATTCTACTTCTCAATCTGCATAAGCAGGTGTTTAGCTTGTCTTCTTGAAGTGTAAGACCCTGTGATAATTATCTGATCTTTTGACTTGAATTATTACAATATTTTCTGTTAACCATTCCTTGTCATGATCTTACAACAGTACTGTTGTAAATTATTATAACAATTTTGTAATGTCATCACTTCAAAGATGTTTGAAATACATGGAACTAGTTCTCCTCAGTTTTATCAGTTACCTTAATTTCCTCCATCCAGTCTAGTATATACAGCATTTCTTGGAAGATTCTCTGTATGCTTAGCGAAAGTTCAAGACGGAGGCGTCTAGCTTTGAGAAGTTCCAGCAAATAGTTCCACAGTTTCAGAACATTGTCCTTTCTGCAAATGAAAAGTAACAAGATAAAAATAATTTTTTTGCTGTTCCTTCTTTACTGTTAACTTTTCTCACCTTGAAAACAGTTCCTAATACATTTAAACAAATAATTTCCTCATGGTCAAGGCCTTATTCTAATTTTATATCTAAGCTGAACGTCCTCAGACAATAATGTTCAGACTCTTATCCTTCAAAAAATTTAGTTTCTTATATTCTTATATAAATGACTTGCTAAAGAAGATTTACACTGTTAACAGAATCATTCTGAAACCAATATGTGGCTTAACTAAAAGAAAAATTCTTTGATTTAATGTGCTAAATATTAATTATTAAACAGCTGTGTCTATTGCCAAATCCTTTCAAACTCAACTACATGTAATTCTCTGACAATACCTTGCATTGATTCTGGCTATGTCATGATAGTTCTCTTGTTCTAGATCATTAGCCACAGATACCACAGCTTGTACTCGCTCTTCATAAGCATTGATATCAGTTTCTATAGCTTCATGTTTCTTTGTAGCAGCCTCTACAGCAGCCAAATCATTACCAAAGTTATCTTGTGATACCAGGCGCTGATTCTCACCAAGCCATGTCTCACGCATACCAGCTTTCCTATCAAATCTTGATGCCAGTTGTTCTAATTTCTCCTGTCTGAAATATCCAGAAAACTAATTTTTATATCTTGTACACGGTTTTTATTCATATATTGGAAAAAAGTAAGGGTGAATTTCCTTGCTGAATTCCAGATCATAGTTCAACAGATGGCTAAAAAGTCAGAAAATATTCTGGAAGACTTCCAATATTTTAGAAAATATACTCTTTGCATGTTTCAAAAAACAAGTAACCTTCCCATAATATGGATGTTGCCTTATGTAGAGTAATTCCTACTGCACCATGGTAAATCCTTGTTCAAATTAACTCTTAGTGAAAATGAAAAAAAAAAAACACATGAATACCACATCATGAAAATTAAATATTTAACAGGCTGACTTGTACCATTTAAGTATATTTAAATACATGTAAAATTTAATGATTACATTTCATGCATAAATATTTTCCTGTACTCAAAAAGAAAAAGCATGAATTTGTTTTCAATTCAGAGTAGAAAGAGGAAATATTTACCTGATTAATTCCTCTCTCAAGGCCAGTTCTCTTTCATGTTCAGATTTCTCCAGTCGGTCCCATGCTTTATTGATATCAGAGATCAATTTACCTTCCTTTGGAAGATATGGTCTCTGATTGTGTGCTCTCATCTTACTTTGTATTGTGAACAACATTATTTCCAAGTTTCCTTTCTCATCAAATCTGAAATTTGCAAATTGATAAATTAAAGACAGCTATTCACATATAACATGGTCTAAACTTTAAAGATAAGAAAGCTGTTTATTGCAATGGTGGCTGATTACAATCTAATAAGTAAGTGCATCCTGCAACTTTGACTTTTAGACCTCCAAAAAACCATGGTCATCCTCTATCCCTGTATATTATCCTTCCGATTTACTATGTTCTTTTTTGCATGTTGTATTCTACAAATTGTATGGCACAGTCTTATTGGTAAAACTCCAGAATCTGTTCTAAACACAGCACTACAATAACAATACCCCCTTCTCAGTGTCAAAACGTTTCAGTGTATCCCAAAGGCTAATTTAAGCAATATATCAGAATCAATTTTCAGATCAAGCAGATTTCACAAATGATGCAGATATCTTTACATTGAATAACAAATTAAACATACAGTCTGTGCGGTTATCAACTTGTCAAATCTCCTTCAGGACAGTAAAATTACTACATCACTAGCCATACTAGTTTAGTAAAAAATTCAACTAACTCACATTGTGTATGTCACGTAATTTTCGTTTTGGTCTAGCAAGTCATATCCCAAGCAAAATAGCCCTAAGGCATAGTGCATGAAAATGTCAATTTATCTACAGTATATCCTTACTTTTTAGGTTTTTCTCTGGTTCTGTATGTATTAAAAGCAGCAAGCTGTTGTTGAACACCATATAAGGAATTAGCAAACTGTCTATCATTCAGAATGACAATTGTCTGTTCAATCCAATCAAGGAGATCAGAGGTAAAGGTTTCATATTCTTGGACAGATCTGTCAGCATCTAGTGCATTGTCTATAACCTACAAATGGGTAAATAATAATTAACTTATATTTGTGAATGTTTCTCACAGCAAAAAAAATATGCAAAAACTTCCATTCAATGAATATTAAATATAGTTAAAATTTGGACAAAAAAAAACTGACAAAAAGAAAGGAGACATATTCAGTTACACACTGTGAATTCATTTATTTTCGTTGACACCAAATTTCACGGATTGGGGAAAAAAAAAACATATTCGTGGGTTCTTACTTTTGTGGATTTCAAATTTCTTAAAAAAAAAAAAAAAAAAATGAATAATAATAATAAATAATACAAATACAATTAAATCACAACAGTTCAAAGTAAATGTGTTGCACTGACAAACTGTTGCAGTAGTATATTATGGTCAAAATTCTAAGTTCAAAGGGGCATGACTCCTAGAAATATTATTGAATCAAAATCTCCTGTTGATATGCACATCTACATAGTATGTCCTTAGTAACTACAAGGTTTCATGAAATTCTGTAATGTGGTTTCAGAGGAGTTGCGCTCATAGAAATAGGACAGACTGGTCAAAAACATTATAACCTATGCAAATTGTTGCGTGGGGTATAATAACAATATAAAATGTTACTGTTTCTGTATTTTATCTCATGATTTCATGTTTTATAAGGAAAAAAATACATCACTGAGTATTTGCCAGTTTTGGATCAATTTTAACAAAAAATTTTCCTAAATAAATCTGACAATACACTTCTCTAAACCCATGGAATATTCCAATGCTGAATGCATTTTTTTTCATGTTTCATGCTAATTTCCCTGAAATCTTTTTAGTGTTATCTCCCTTGTCTAGAAGGTTATACCTTTCCAATTCTTTTTCCTTGTACAGATTCTGCTTTCATCTTGGAGAAATAATGGTAGTATGTGACCACATAGGTAATAATTGATTTTTCATCAGGAAATTCAACATTGATATCTATAAAAACAAACAAAATTCAACAATGTATTATCTGCATACTTATATATAAAAAATAATCCTTTCTAGAATTTATTAACATTTCAATTCAAAATATACTTTCTAATTCTTTGATACAATTATAAAAATATAATATGATATATATTACACTGTGTGGAAGACAAAATGCAACCGAAAATTACCTTCTGGATCAAGAAGTCTTGTAAGACCAAGTTTATCCTCTGCCACTTCAAATGCATTGTTAAGGTTGTATAGGGCATTAGATTTCTGTAATTTCTCATATTGGATCAAGTCGGGTCTGAAAATAAAAGAAACATACTTTAAAAACAAACAAATTATAGATAATATTATACATCAGAAATGAATGAAATAGTTTCTTATAATGAAAAATTAAAGCCATTGTGTTGTGTCTGCTGCAAATCAATGCCTAAACAAAAAATTTCTCAGGCACAACTTGAACACTTTAAAGTCCCTAAGCAAAATGATGCACTGCACTGTATCGCAAAAGCAATTTTGGTGGGAAGGTAAAAATAACAAGGTGTGACGCAATTATCCATTTAATTATAGTATAAATACATTTAAAATTAAACCTACCATAATAACCCTAATTATTGGACGGCCTAATTTTGGACACTTTTGAAAATTCAAGGAAATTTGAATTTTTTGACAACTCTATTTTTTCGATGATTTCAAAATTGTCAAAGTTACGATCGTTGTTCTCAGGTGGTGGCAGTCAGTAATTTTAACTTCTTAGGTAATTTAATTACTTTCACAAGTACAACTAACCGAATGAAACAATATGAGGAGAAAAGGGCCCTTGTTCTTTGTACATGTATAAATATTTTCTTGTCATTTCCCATCAAAATCTTTAGCTTTTAGATCTAAACTTTGTATATAATTAGGTAAAAATCGATTGAAGGCTGTTGATTCTAGAGTGTTCACAAGGATGTTACTAACAACTTCGTTGGCCAGGGGATAAAAAATTAATACAGTATAACTTATTGAAAATATGTAACAATGAGTTACAAAAAATATATGGTGAGAAACCTTCATGCTCAGTCAAGTTTGAAATGTAAAGTACCTAATGGATAGTTCTGTTTAGACTTAGTTTTATTGCTATAATATATATATATATATATATATAGGACATTTTATTTAGGGGATCTAGGTTAGAAACTATGAATTTTGAATGCAATTTTGCATGAATGGAAATGAAATTTATAGTAAATAAATAGTTTTCACAGACACTATAGCTCCAAACTGATTAATCATAAATCACTGCATTAAGTTTCTGAAAGATGTACAAAAAACTTTTCAAAACATTAAAAACATTTTTTTATGTACCTACAACAACCTCAGCAGAAATTGTTTAAACAGTGTATATTTATAACACACAACTGCCTAAATATATTCTGTACACCATACAAAATGGCTTCACCAACAATTCTTAAGCAAATCATCTAATCATATTTTGAAAAGCACAACCACCTTATTTTATAATTTATTTTTTTATCACATATTTCAATGCCCCATCCATCAATAAAAGATATGTGTTATCAAGGAAATGTGAGTTAGAAAATAACTGAGATAAAGAGGGTTTATATCTATGTGTTTCTTTACTGGAGGGAAACATCAATGATTGTTTGTTCTCTCAAATTAAGTTAAACTTGGTGCATGATTTTCACATTATCCAAAAATTAACCTTGCCAATGAATCAGAAATATTATTATTAAATAAATGATCTATAATTCTTTCAACAGGAACTAGTAGCATACTCTGTTGTTAATTAAATATGAAATCATACAAGTGGATATTAGTACAATAAAATCAACGCCCAAAATACTTTATATATTCAGTCTTTCACCTTATCATAAATTTGATGTTATTTTCCTTGGTCTGGGTTATGCAACTTGTCTAAATTTAGTCAAATTTCTGCATCAGTAGTTACTACCTACTACAGACATTAATGTAAATATTATCCACCCCCATGATAATATCTGGTAAACTGGATGTTCATGTATCAACATATTTTACACTTTAAATACTACTTGATTTAAAAAAATCCTTAATTATTCAATCAGTTTATTTGGACAACTATGGTAAACTGATCAATCAATATGTTGATATTTGTTACACATAAATAATTACATTCAATAAATGCTACACATCTGGCAGGTTGTGATGGCATGCATCAGACAAGACAGTATCATCTATTTCTGATAACTGACACATCCCTCTGATGATTCAGTTACCATGGAAACTAAATTCAGAAAACAGTGTGGAGCATTCCTAAGCTATATTTTATCACTGTACTCACCAGGTGCTTTAAGTTTCAAAACATAGGGCATTGTGCCAAGGTTAATTAAAGGGTTAATTATATTGTTGGAATGCAACATTTTGATTCACATGTCAGAAGGGACTGATAAACAATCACCCATACTACTCCACATATCAAATAACAGATTGAGCTCACCCAGATACAGATCAACACTGGATTTAACCCCAGAAATCAGAATTTTATTAGCTTTATTTGCATATGTTTACTGTATGAGATTAAGGTTTTATCATACTGGTAAACTAGAGTGTATTTGGACAGGAAGTGATAAAGCTAGAGTTATTTTTGCCTTGGTTTAGATAAATCTACTGTATTTAAGATTTTTTTAAAAGAATTAGTGTGATTTAACAAAATTCTTCTGGCACCTGCTAATATTCTGGTTTCTATATAAACTTGAGTAATAAACATTTTTCATTACAGTCTTTAGAACTGAGGGCTTCAGACCCTGGTCGGACAGGTTCCTAATTTGTACACTTTTTTATACATACAAAATGTACATGCTGATATGGAGAATTTGTTTTTTTTTTTTTATTCAAATTGAACTATACATGTGTCTTTTATTTCAGCTTGTGTGTTGTATGTTATTTGTATGTTGCTTTGGTCCTTATGGACGTAATTATGCTAAATAAAGGTCTTTAATATTATTTTAAACTCTTTTCTACAAAATACTGAGGGTAAATATTTTTTCACCCCTACTCCTTCCCAACTAATTTTTGTATACAGCACTGATAAAAAACAAAAAATGTAAATATAAATTTTTAATGATATATTATGATCTCTTAAAATCCAAAATATAAAAACAAAGGGGAGGGGAACAAAAAAGCAATCTGGTTTCCTAAGTTAAACATTATACCCTGATTTACTCCTATAACGGCCCTTGACAGGTGAAATAAAATAATAAAAGACAAGATATGATGTCATGCTGACACTTACTCTGTCACTTCAAAACATTTTTACTAACCACTCAGCCATGTAAAAGTTGTTTTTAATCATTAATTTCTTTCATAGCAAATACAGACACTACTTTGTATAAATGTTTTAAACATGATTTCAGAAATTAAAACATATTTTGAAGTTAAACCTTTCAATGTATTTTCAGAGAAATCCAATATTTTTACATCACCAATATGAATCTTCTTATAATTGGATTCATTCTATGCATACACATAAACATGCCTAAATGTATTACACATTGATTTTATGCATCACAAGACTCCACCTAAGTTAAGAACAGTGAATATTATAAAGATTACAAAGTAAACAACCTCTAATTCATTTGTAATTCAGTTAGTCAGCAATAATTTGACAAAAATAGCATGGGAATATCTTGATGATCAATAGTCATATGTTAGTCTATTATCTGTTCTGTTGTTCTAGCTCACATTGATTTTCTTCAGAGAGTAACACAGTATCTTTTTATCATTTCTTAATTTAACTAAATCACTGTCAAACTTGGTTTTAATGCTACAAAATTATGTTTATTACCTGGAATAAAATCTTGGGGTAATGAAATTCTTTCTTTATGCTAACACAATGCCACTTTGAACTGTAATTTTAAGTCAAACTTACTGCCCTGTCTCAAACTGAACTGACCAAGTATGTTCCAAAACGAGCTTGACCTCAACAAATGTGCAAATATTTCTGATGTGTCATTTTTGTTTTCCTCTACACATCTTAATGATACAAACATTTCTTGTTTTACTGCCTACTGATTTACTGTTCCTTGTTTGAATCAAATATATTTTAAATATGAAACTAAAACATCAACACTAAATACTTTAGCTCACCTGGCCCAAAGGGCCATGTGAGCTTTTGTCATCACTTGGTGTCCATTGTCCATGCGTCCGTCTGTAAACTTTTACATTTTGATCTCCTCTGAAACCCCTAGGTCAAATGAACTTGCGAATTGAGCCTCTTGTTATTTTTTAGATGTCAATCAAACTGTACTCGATTCAAATTTTTAAAGTTCTCAAATTAATTCAGATTGCTAGGGTACCGAGTTTGAATTGCTGGAGTACCAAGATTTGACAAATGCTTATCAAACTATTCAAGAAAAAAATATATAAAATATCCAATGTCCTTATCTTATCTAAGTTATTGCAAGCATATTAAAGCAAAGAAATGAACTGAGTATTATTTTTGACTACTAAAACCAATTGATATCAATATATAACATAATAAGACAAACCTGTGTTTATGTATGATGGCATTGAAAGCCAAACCATCTCTCCAGCTTGTGGTAAAGTTCCTAACATTAACATTTGGATATCCTGCAGTTTTCATTTGACACCACAGTAATAGGGCATCCTTTGCAGACTTGGTTTCACTTGTGTCACCAGCATCTTCAACTGTGATATCCTGGATCTAAAATGCAAAGAAATCAAATGAAATTTCAAACAAATGTATATGGTTGCTCAAGTTTTAAGTTTCATTTAAATTCAACCAAATCAACACATGTATAACCCGAATTGTACAGTCAATGGAACATTAAATAGCTCTACCTTTGTTGAATTTCATCAACAATCTTTGGATTAATGTAGGATTAGGGTTTTTACATTAAAAAGAATACAAATTCTGCGTACAACTGTCTGAACCTATGCTTAGATTACCATGACATTCCTGCAAATAATATCATGAATCTATATATTGGTGGTTTATGCTGTCAAATATGGCATAAAAAATTCATAATACATACCTGGAATCTAAGAATGATGGTCCATATTAAACCAAGTGTTAGCCTGGAACTACCATCTACAATATCATGAGCACCTAAATTCTCCAGATGAACTTTCTGTTCATACAGAAACTGCAGTGCTTTATCTACATTTTCCAAACAGTGAATTCTCATTTTTCCTTTTGTAGGTCTTGGCTGGAAAAAATTTCATTAAAAAGATCAAGTACAATTTCCAAAGTGTATCACGGGTAACAGTAGTCCCAAAACTATCTATCACACATACTAGGGATGAAACCAATTACTATGGTTCAGTAGTTCCTTACTCTACCTAATGAACTTAAGAAGAACACCAGTAGCATAGCTAATGGAGCAGACGTCGATACTTACGCTAGTCCAATTGCCAAAGATGACCTCAAACTTTCAAGGACAACAAGTGTGTTTGTCAGAAGTTTGTTTTTCAGAAGAAGGCCACTGGACTAGAAAAAAATTGCAGCGTATAAAATTGTTAAAAACATGCTTTAATTAACAGGCCTGGTTCAATACTTTATCCCCATCACTAAAACGGTAAACTTCTAGCTGCCATGAAAAAAAAAGAGTTGGATGATACATATAGTAATAGACTCTCACTGGCAGTCGTGTTCCTATTAATAGAAATATCTATTTTAAGATTGTGATTGGTCACTTTGGGATCATAGTGAAATATAACAACCTCTTTTGGAAATATTTAAGTTTGTTTTCGAGATTTAAAAAACATGTGATATCGAAAGTCAGGTAGTGAGGTAACAATAGCTGTCGCCAACAACATTGCCATTCAAAGGTCAACGGGTAGTGACATGGAAACATAATTCCTTGTATTTTCTTGTTAAATCTTCCGAATACATGGAATATTTCAATGCAATAAACAAAATAACATATCTCGAAATTTGAATACCAAAAATCTACTCGTAACTATTAATGTGTTCAGTATCTCGTTGTAGATTGTTAGGTATTTGCAATTCAAGATTAGTTATACTATGACTCAAACTTGAAGAACTTGAATATCATGGGTACTTCAGTGTTTTTCTAAGTCCCTACACAAGAATCTTGGTCTCTTAAAACATTTTTATTATTCTCTCAGATGTCTGACTAACAAAATTTTTACTGCATTTACATATATTGCACCATATAGGTAGGTGAGTGAATGAGAATCAGGGTAATGAAGAGTAACTTACAAGTCTTTCTCCAGACAATACTTCCAGCAGTTTCATCAACATCTTGCCATCTCTTAAGTCTATGTACAGGTCTGCTATTCTGCATCCTGTTCTGATCAAATGTGAATTTACCCATTTTGTGAAGGTCTTCTTTTGTACAGATTCTCTTTCATCTAAAATTCATTGTATATATTTTATAACTTTACCTACACAATAATAAATATACATTATACAGTTATACAAAACAGCTACAGTACCTGACAACTGACGAATTTTATTCAAATATTCTTTTTCCTGAAAATCCACCAGGATTTTACTAGACATAATAAGAAATCACACCTTCGTAGTTATGAAATTTTAAGTACAAAGTTGTAAATTTGTACAATGATTATAATACATAGATAGAGGGAAAGGAAATTACACTCAAGTAGTTTCCTTATTTAGTTCCTATATCTGACCACTATATACATAATGTACATAGTAGTTTGAATAGGAGAAATACTAAGGTCTTCAAATTAATGTTATTGCACTAAGGCACTGGAGAACAATATCAAGTTCAAGCCTCAACCACAACATCTTTTTCTGTCATTTCTAGAGACTACCATGACCTATGTAAGCATTTCATATACCTCTCTTCAAATAAACAGCCTAACTTAAAATTTGAAAAGAGAAAGAAGTGTGAAATTCTTATACCTATAAGCTTGTGAATTCCATAATATCTGTAGTTTGATCAAAATCCAAGACAAGTGAAACCTTATGTAATCTAAAACATTATATTATCATGCTTTATTTTTAGTTAGAAAATTACATCGAACAATGAAGAATTATCAAACAAAGAATTATTCCACCAGGGACAAGAGCACAACTCCAATTACCTCTGAAATTGTACCAATTATGGACCAATTCTAATGGTTGGCACAAATTAACGTAAACTAATTATTAGGCGAAAAAAATATATGTCTGTTAACAGTTACAGGAGCGAGCCTGATTTGAATGCCAACCATAAGCCATTTTATTTCCGTCGTAAACTGAAAAATTAACTGAACTAGTGTCAAAAGCGAAATTAGAGTTGCCAATATATTTAATCCATTGCCCGATACATCTCTCCAATGATGAAAAAAAAAATTAACCACCATTTTTTCTAATCAATGACAAAGGGAAATAATCTTATCATTAAAAATACGGGTAAACTCGGCCCATTGACATCTTGAACCACAGCAAGACAGAACGTATTGAAAATGAGAAAGACAACAAGAATGATACCGTAATAACCCTAATTATTTGACACTTTTGAAAATTCAAGGAAAATTTAATTTTTTGATAACTCTTATTTTTTGACACTTTCAAAATTGTCAAATTTATGATCGTTGTTATCCGGTGGTGACAGTCAGTAATTTTAACTTGTTAGGTAAGTTTATTACTTTCAGTCCCTATCAAGTGTTTATTTCATCTTTCTAAACCATCTATCTTAATAAATTTGATTGAAACAAGATCGTGTTTTAAGTAAATTTTATTGAATTTTTCCTACCTGGATTTTTACTTTGGAAAAAAATTCAAAATCAAGTTTGGAACAGAATTGCGTATTCGAGTTTCCCAGAGAAATCAACTTTCAAATGCAATGAATAATGTTTTTACAAAACAAATCTTCTTCTCAATGTTTATAAGATATTTTAAAGTTATTTATAGGTTTCACAATGAGTGAGAATTAGATATCGCTTGATATCAAATCGAGTTGTTTAATTTGGATATAATAACAAACGAGCCTCAAGGGGTATCTAATTTTTATGAGTTGTTCAACTTATTTCTCTTATGATTCTCCAGGAATATTTGTTTGTTTGTGATTCGGTCTCTGACCCGCAGGAAATCTTAACGTTCATTTTTCTGTGATGTCAAATGTAGCTATGCAAAGTGGCTTTGAACGATGACTGTGCATATTTCAACCAATCAGAAAACAGCGATGTTTGGATCAAGGCCAATCAAATAAAAGAATTTCTGGTGACACTTGTTCATACCATATGATGGGGAATTAGTTATGACAAATAATTCATTACGCGAGAAATAGGTAACAACACACCATCATAAGAGAAATTTATATAATATATTCTAAAAAGACAACAAGAAAAGAAAAGTTTTACATGTGTTTTAAAAATTAATTGTGAGATGCTCCAAATCCAGATCATAAAAATCATTTGCTCCAAATCCAGATCACGTGTTGCATATTAATTAACAACATGGTAGTCGTTTGAAGTTTGCTACAGTTTTTGTCTTCAACATTACATTTTGTAAAACAACAATAAATTCATGAAAGCAAAATGAAATAACAATACCACAAGTATGACCCATTATTTCCATTGCTTATTCTTAAAGTACATTGACCATGTCAATCTTATGCCCGGAGTTAAATGACAATGATGTGGACGGAAAGACAAAACCTCGAATTTTTCGACGATTTTCAAATTTCCCCCTCCCCCCAAAAATAGGTGTATTTTAGTGTCGAATAATTAGAGTAAGTACGGTAATGTGAATGAAGTAATGATTAGGTTTATGAACGTTGAAGTCTTTTTGTTGACTCTGTTGTATACATTTTGGAGGGTGACTTAGACAACATCCAAGTTTAGTTTGCCTTTACCCAGTTGAATAAAGGTCAAATCATGTTGCAAAAAAATAAAATGAAAATACCTACATGTAACTATCCTATTTTTCTGGAATATGTAAGGCCAAAAAAAAAAATATGTGTGTTTACGGTCACCCGACCGACCCTAGTTTTATCGTCCCGACCCTAGCTTTTTTTATCGGCAAATTTCTGAAATTCCGGAAATTCCCACCTTTTCCGTCACCGGTTCCGGTATTTATCGTATTAAACAACAATGGCGGCCTTTAGTACCAAGACCGCGCCGCCAGTATTTTGTCGCTAACTTTAAAACAGTGTCCCCCATTTAAAAGTAGACAAAAATGTCATAGCTCCGTTTAACAATTCAAAAACTTTCATTGATATACATGTATTCAATATTCAATAAATATCACGATAGTGACGATTGTCATCTGAAAACAATGAATCATGTAAAGTAATGTCTCCAAATAATTTTAAGGTTACTCCTACATTGTCAGTCAGGGAAGTAGTGCCATTTTCCAGTGTTAGACAGTTTACTTCCACCTGTTTGAATGAGCTCTAAAAAAAAAAAAAAAAAAAAAAAAAACCGACCTACCGACCCTATTTTTTTTCAGCATGTGACAGTAAACTCACATATTTTTTTTTTTGGCCTAACCCTACACAGAAACACTTTTTTTTGGCCTTACTATATGATTGTATGCAGCAAACAGTTCAACTACAGTCTGACAAAATAGCAGGCCTCTACAATAACAATTTTTTTAACTTAAATCAACTTGTCTGGAAGGATTTGACACTTGTCCGAAAATTGAGTTTGATATGTAGTCGCTTTAAGAAAGGTGTCTAAAATAATAAAACAATATTTAAGGAGTTGTTATTCCGCCTGATAAAACGTTTACGCGATTCAGATTAAATAGAAGAACAGTGAAATTCATTCCCCGGTATATATTTCTCCCTCAAAAGTGAAATCGAAAATAAAATAATTTTGTCATCCATATGCATGTAAGGTTTACCGATAATTCTCGCTACCATAACCTGAATTTCAAATTAAAAATTGGAAGGTTTCCGATGAATATTTTTATTTCTAAGTCCTTCTTTCAGAATCTTTTTACTTGTCCCATCGGACAAGTACCAAGTCAAAGTTGATTGTCCGACGGAATTTTCAACTAGTACCGGACAATCGGACAAGCGTTATTGTCGAGCCCTGAATAGTACAGCATTATTAATGGAAGAAAGATACCCATGTGCTAATGTAGGACCAAACTGTTAAAGAAGAAAGATTTTCAAAACAATTTAGTTATTCTTGAGTGTTTTGGAGGACCACAGTAAATTTTAATAAATACAAGTAGATAACATTGATTTTTCAATCATTGTTTGTTTAGTTGGGGTTTTACGCTGTTTTCAGCACATTTGGCTATTTCGAGGCGGCCAGTGTTTATTGGTGGAGGAAGCCGAAGTACCAGGAGAGAACCACCGACCATCGGTAGGAAAATTGGCAATCCTTGTCAATTTAGATCAGAGTCGAACACACCCTGCCACAGGTGAGATTCGAAATCACAACCTCAGTGTTGACAGGGTAGTGTTCATTAGAAGTCATTACAAACTACCTAGACCACTTGGCCACCCTTTCAATCATTGTGTTAAACAATACGAGTTTGACCACACTATATCAGAAATGAATTTTACTTTTTCTTTTTCAGTTTTTGAAAACTGTCTGCAAAAAATACTGGCATTTAAAAAATCATTTACCTAATGTATATTTTTAGAGCAGTTTTTATAGAATTATAGAACCAAACATTCATTATCAAAAAAATTAATAATAATAAATATTAGACAGGTATTCAATTTAGGCCAAATAAAAAAATACACGTGTTTAAGTAGGTAGGGAAATTTTTTTTTTTACATTAATTTTTTTTGTTAAATTGTATACTGGAGTCACTTTGACTTTAACAGTGCTTGTTGAAGAAAGGTTATAAAAAATTTAGGGTAGGCACTAAAAATTAGGTAGGGTCGGGTTACCCTAAACACAACTATATTTTTTTTAGGCCTTATCAAAGACAAATGCATAAATGTACCCAACTGTATGCGTTCATTTACCAGTGTATTTGCAGATAATCTACCTTTATACCTTGCAAGCAGGTTATGCTCATTTTTTCCATTTAATAGTATGCAAACTTTCATAATTCATCAATACAAAGTCTAAAATTTGGTAAATGATTAAAAACAAACATTTCCAATCGAAATAGCAGACAAATAAAATGAATGACACCTGTCATTTAAAAAAAAGTAACTCGATAGAACAGTAATAATGTAGAGTTTTTTTGTCAAATATAACACCTGTACATTTACTCCGTTAGCGTCTAAAAATATAACACCTGTACATTTACTCCTCCATTATCATTTAAAAATATAACACCTGTACATTTACTCCATTATCGTCTAAAAATATAACACCTGTACATTTTCTCTATTATTGTCCAACAAATTACTACACTGTACTACTTGCTTAATAACCTGAATAAAATTTTTAACTATTCAAGATCACCAAATTTGCTATATGAATGACTCATTAAAATGATAAATACCGATTTTGACTTTTAAGAATGTAAAGGGTAAACAGCAGAGAAAACTATAATTTCGATTTAAATGAAATTGTTTGCAATGACAACTCAACAATTATTACATGTTACTCTAGCTTTCACTATACAAATCCCATATTATATTCTTAATGTACAGGTATTAAAATATTTTGTTTTCAAGATAAAACTACTCTTGGATTTTAAATATATTGTACCTAAAATTGAATAACTCATAATTAGGCACTAAATAAATTAATTCATTATTGGTCATGCATTGTTACTTGTCATGTACATGTAGCTTAAAAATGGGTTGTTTCTCTTACCTGCCAAAGCTTTGATTCTTGACCTTTCAAAAAGCTTGGCAGAATTACTTCCAGCATCAAAATCATCTTCTATCTGACCTGGCTCCCACCGCACTCCAGTGGAATTTTGGTAGGACTCAATCTCTGTCATACTTGTGCCTTATTAGGCCAGAGATTCCTGAAAAAATCAAACATTTCTTAACATCAAAAAACAAAACTTTACACTGTCTTAACCATATAGAACTTCCATAATACATATCAAAATTTATTACAGTGTATGTGCATATTATACATAATAATGATCAATTCTAGATAACCACTGTATTTAGGCCATGGAAAATTTATTGTTGGTTTCCCCTAACCACACGGGGGCCTAAATTAAAATTATATTTGTTTGCAGTTTACCAACGGACCCTTAAAAATCTGCCAGAAAATTTTATTGCTTTTAATTTGAAGAACGTTTTTTAATTCTTTGATCGAGTTCCGGAACGTCCCGTCGTTTCCAGAATTGATTTAAATTCAAGGTAAAATACAATTAAAGACATCATTCCATGACTTCCATGTACAACTCTGCCTGAACCTGTATTTACCATTTGGTAGGCACTAGATCTACAGTAGATATACATGTATATCATGGACGATGATACAGCAGAACTTCGTAACACTCACACCATAACTGTTTCCGTTTCAAACAAATCTGGTACAGAGTGTTTTGAGCCTGACTTTAAGGAGCCAATTTCAGTTGTGAAACAATTCGACAGCAGCCTGAAGTATGCTGTATTTTCTATAAATTGTTGTGAAGATGAAAAAGATGAAACTACACCTGCACAGAGTGACACTGAAAGGACGCATTTACCATCTTACTGAATAGACAATGCCAAATCAATAAGAAGCCACCCAAATTTCACAAAAATGCAGAGAAAATGAATGGTTGGCATAAAAAATAGACACACACCCCCCTATAATCTATCTTCGCTTGCAATGAGTATGCTCCTTTAGGATAAGGGGGGCTGCCCTATTTTTTGCAATTAATTTCTCTCTTACAATTAATAAACTGTGTGGCCTGTATGAATTGAATTGAAACGGGAAGTTCCTAGGGGCTTTGCTGACAAATTTTTTTATGCAGTCAAAACATTTCAGTCACAAGATTTTGAACAATATAAGGCAGGTAGAACCTGTTGCTGAAGACGAAGTAATTCACTTGAAAGGGGGACTATGGATTTCACCCCAGGAGTCGCACAATTTTTAGTTTTTCACTGGAACCCTAGCGTGGCATAATTTTTTTTTTCAAAATATAACTTTTTTTCATATAAATCCTGGATTAATTTTTTTCAACCTTCCTGGCCACATTACTATTTTTTCTACAAATTCATATTTTGGGGGGGGGAAAAAAACATAGCACCCCCCTTAAATGATCAGTCCCTTACAAACTCAAGAATAGTGATCGTTTCTGTTACACTTCTCTGCATTATATAGATGTAGATCAATGTATTTGACATGGAAAGGGGGGATGGTTCAATGGGTACCTATAAAACTAGTTTAACCCCATCACATGTTTTAGTTTTGATTAAAGTTTTTAATCAATGATTGTTCATTTCATTTTGGTCATTGAGTGTTTGTTGTATTAAAATGTTTCTTCTACATGAAAAAACTTGGTTGTTTAACCTTTATCTTGGCTTATAAAATAAAATATTTTTCCTATCTACCGACTCATCAGTCTGAAGGTACAGTCGGAAAACTGCAAAAAAACATATTTTTAATGTTGGCCCAGGTCTATTTTCACCTTCTGGGTCAAATTTTTTTTCACAAATTAAAAAATAAAAGCAAATTTCTGGGTTTGTTTGTGGCAATTATTTACAATGATTTAAATTGTCTGAACGTCGATTAGAAACTGATGTAACATTGTCGGACTTTCATCCGCTGGTTCTATGAATACCCCCTCCCCTCCATCCTGACACTCTGGTGCAAATAACACTTTATAAAAGCCAATACAGTATGATTTTTAATCTTTGGCCTAAAATCTTGATAAAGATTCCAAAATAAAAAGATCATCATTAAAAGCAAATATCATAGGAAATGCCTAGCACTTAATTGAAACACTGTACCATAATTAGGTAGATACTTTTTCCTCTGAAGTGCTGGGCTCAACATTTTTCGTAATCGCTAACCCATGCCCTATTGTTACTATTAATAAAACAATTTAAGAGCTGTGCTTTGACCTATAGTCCGAAATTTGCGGTAATTTGGTAAAAGTTTGTCATTTGATATATACACCCTATGAACCTATGGTCCAAAAATTATGGTAATTAAATTCAGTATTCTAAATTCAATTAACTTCATCAAAAATAGTAACTAAAATGGAAACAGATTTAAACATTTAATGCTTCACATAAAAAGTGTTATTTAACACATTCGTGTTTTTAGGATCATACATGTACACATCCAAATTGGAGTGTCATATCCATAAATAATTTAAATTGCTTCTGCATTTTATCCACACTGATTGTGATATAAGGCTTTTTCATCATGTAATGTCATATAAAAATATGTATTCCTTACCAACTGCAAGCTTTTCTATATCAACTGTTGTTATCCTGATATAATTTAATATTAATCCTGTATATTTGATATCAAAGAAATGAGTATTCATATATCTGTATCCAATAACATATGCCAGAAGACATTCCAACTGTGTTCTAATTCTCTCTACAGGGTGCAATATTATATAACTGACATGAATTTCAATACACTGCTGAGAACTCCTCACAATATGAGGTCAACAGAAAAGCGCATGAAACAAATCCTTTGACAATATTATTAACAATTTAGTTTCATTTCTGAAATATACTTCCAACATGTTTTTTTTTAAATTGGTGAGAATTTATATGTGTATTCTATATTAAAAGGGCTGACATTAAAGGTAGAAAAGCATAATTTGCATAATCTGTATCAGAATCAATTTAATAAATACATGCACATGTGTAAAATTTTGTACATTGAAAGGCAGTTGTTATCTAATTTCATTGTTTTAACAGGCATATACTTCTTGTGAAAGATATTTTCTTTAGAATAAACATTTTGAATTCACAGGATTTTATTATTGATTTCCATTATGAATGTTAAAAGTTTCAATGCCAATTTAATGAAAACTTACATGATATTTATAAACGAATATCCAAAATTTACATTTCTTCCATCTCTAAATTTTACATTTTTTCTGGTAGAAGTTTAATTACTCGGTTGAAAGATTATTTTGAATTCAATTTGAATTAATTAGTTACTTGGAATAACCCTGAGGATATAATATCATGTGAATGATGATGCCTCCAATATACAGTTTGACTGTATCTGCTATATAAATATCAAGCTTCAAAATTATATTCAAGAATAAAAATCCAAATCATATGATTTAAATAATCAGGATAAAATCTTTGAAAATGAGAGACATCAAGCTCATGTATATGCAAGTCCTCAATATGAGATTTCTATACCACAGAATCATTTTAACATGTTTAAAAGTACAATAAGGACAGAGTAGTAACAAACTAATAATTATCGTTTATTATAAATGTTTTAAACAAATTTAAGTAGGATAAATAGTGTAAAAGTTCTATGTGTTAATCACACACAGGTTGTACACAACAATCAAAGGGGACTTCAGTAATATTGTAGCTCCAAATAGATTAAAATCTGTCATAGGAGCTACTTCATGATCATAGTAGCTATTTAATGTCACTTATGTAATAGGTTTTATACAGGTAGAATTCTGCACCCATAGATAGATATCAGGGGAGGTAATAAATGTTAAATTGGAATGTGGGTGAAAGTACAGAATGTGTCAAAATCCTGAAATTCTGAATTATTAAGTATTCAGCCGAGCATGTAGCTGAATCTAGATTTTCCATAGTTTCTGAACATGTATATATTATAACCCGAAAACCATTATACCTTACAGCAATATACAGCTAATCCAAGAAAATGAAGAAGTATTTGGAATTTTTCTGATTAAAGTGTGAAAGAATTCAGTAGCACGACATTTCAAGTATCCAGTCAATGAGTGATGATTCAGCCTTCAAATTGGCAGCATTCCTATTTTCTTTTTCTATACGTCACCGGTAAGAAGTCAGGTATTATGTTTAACTTACCAATACAGTTAAATTCCAAGACCGAACATTTACATTTCAATTCTTTGAGTATTTTTTGCTAATTAAAGCTCATCGTATTAACATTTTTCGTCGATACATCCCCGCCATGTTGAATACTGGCACCATTTCTATTTGCACACTCAAGACTTTCACATTCAAATTTTACATAAAATATCTCTTCGTGCAAGAGAAAATACATTACCTATATTAATGATTGTATTCCAATTTTGCAAAAATGTATATATTCCGTATTTTCATATGAACAAGGGCAAGGTAAACACAACCGGCTTTTTGGCTGCTGAAGATTGCGGGAACCGACCAATCTGTAATCATTTCCCGTAAATAAAATAGTACCTAATGAAACATTTCGAAAGTATATTATACGAACTATATTGTTCAATATGTGAACATTTTTGACAAAATAAGTCTATTTTATTTAAATGCTGTGCGTTAACTTTAGCTAGAAACAAGTTTTACAAATTAATAGTTGTCCGATTCATGGCCGTTCAGGTAGGTTTGTTTACGTGCGCAATGATATGACATACAAGTATAGTTCGTCTGTAATGATCTCATAATATTATGGGATGTTACCGTCTTTGTAATAAGAAACACAGGCCTGACTAATTTCGCTGCATAAAACAGGCATAAAAATTGATAATGTTATATTTTCTTAATATTATGTTTTAAAAATCCAAGAATGTGATTCGCTGTAATATTATCTCCTTTTAGTTAAAGTAATTTTCAGTCTCTTTCATAGCCAATATTAGTTCGGATGAAATCTACAAAAGGGGGTAATCTGAGATTACTATCACAGTTGGTTGTAGTGGGGTAATACACAAACGTCAAACGGGAAATATTTCGTCAAATTACATTCCCTCAATTTTTGTATAACTCTGTCTTTTGTAAAAAAAAATTGATACCAATCAATTGTTATGAATGAAATTAAAAATGGGGAAAATTTAAAAAAAAAATCTTATCTGAACCACTTTTCCAATTGAAACCAGACTTGGTAGAAATGGTAATATTTTGGAATAAGATCGCCACAGCCGAATTTAGCAATGGTATTTATCCTATGACCAAGAATGTCAACAGAGATGACCGGCAATGCCGAACATAGGATCGACTGGGAAAATTTTCTTCAAAAAGTCTTCTTTTGTAAAACTTGATCCAGTTCAAACAAATCTTGCCAGCAATAGTAATTAGATTATCTAATATAAAAAAAATCACCAACCAAGCAGCCTTTCAGTTAATGGCTGTTGATTGGAAAATTTAATCCAGTTGAGCGATACAGGCATTTCTTTCTTCATTGCATTAAATAAAAATTTACGAAACACTTTCTTCATTTTAATTTAGATTTACAGAATATATATAATAACGTGTCAGATTTAGGTATAATAAAAGGTTTCTAGACCCTTAAATGCCTGAAGATATATACATCAGAACTTAGGAAAGGATATTTAAAGTTAACGATTAGTTATACTGTTTTGATATCGCCAAATCCTGCTATGTCCCTATGGGGATTGTTTGCAATTATTCTGTGGTGTTTCTTTCACGGGTAAAATCTACTGCTGGATGAACCAGCCAAGTCCTTAAGAACCCGAAACACTTCTGTGGTTGTCTATCTTGTTAACTGTCAAATAAGATCCAGTAAGTGATTCAGGCAAAAGTTCCCTTGAAACAAATTTATTTTGTTCATAGCGTACTATTTGTCTTTACAAGTTTCGCAGTATACGCCAATTTTTGAATGTTGTGGGTCAATGTATATAGCTATATAAGAGCACAATCAGTTAGAATCACTGAATAATTTGTCGAAGAAATTCGTCATCGCGCGGTGTCGTTACAAGAAAAATGTTGAAGCGGATACGATTTCCCTTCAATTCAGTTATGAATTCAAAAAGCACTATTTAATAAACCATTTTACTAAGTATGGCCATATTAATATAAATACTGGCATTTTCTTTTTTAGATAATATTTTGGTTACTAGCATATAATTTAATTTGATTTGAATACTATATTTTGATTGGCTAAACAGCATATAACAACATTGGTTATACGGTATAACCTGGGGTGGACTTGTGACATCACCAACGGAATCATTGTACTTCTGTTTGGAAATTATGTTATAAGGAATGTGTAACAGGTTGTACTCTAATAACCTGGTTTGGATCAGCTTCGCGATTTGTTACGCGTAAACTGACAAAAACCAGGTAAAATCGTATAACCTGTTCAAAAATTGGAAACATCCCTTAAGTATCGTCTGTTTACATTCTTCAGCATCTTATATTTGATGATCGGATGTAGTGTCGATTCCGACACTTAGTTATGTTGTTGGTAGACTGGTACCCGTCCGTTATTTACAAGATTGACAATACCTTTGATTGGAACAAATATACGTGATTTGTATTTTATTTTGACACTTCACATACTTACAAGTTAAACAGTTCTCTAATCCCTTGAGAACCTATTTGTCTACAGTACACTGGAATATGAGGAAGATAGGTAAAAAAGAAAATCCCTCCTGTTTAACGGTTTTACCCTTCTTCCTCCTTTTCATTTTTTTGTCAGAAGAATAGCACAAGCCAGGTTCAATTTATTCCCATTTTCAGAAGAACATACCATATAATGAAGGACATTATTAATTGGTGAATAAATCTGTGAAAAGCACGATCTGCGAAGATAACTAGCAATCCTTATTAATCAAGACTGGGGTCAAATACACATCAAGCTGGCAATGAGTTGGATTTAAACCCACAACCTTAGAAAGCCACTGCTCAGTATTCGGCACCCGTCGTGCTCAATCCGGTGGTATTCACAAATCGGCGGAGGTACGTGAAATGTTACGACAGTGGGAACAGATCCAACATCATCTTAGATAGTGGAACACTGTAACGGTCAATCGATTCGTGATGACGACCGTAAAATTTCCTAAGTGATGACATCAAATATTTTTCCTTGATAAAACCCTGGTTAACAAGAAGCTTTTGTGACAGCAGTAAACCTATTTGTCGAAAGTCATGGTAACTCACGCATGCACCTGAAAATCGGATAAGCTGAGAAACGTAGATGTCATATGCAGGCGATGTTGGTATATTGCTACTCAAGAAGGGAAAGTTAACACTGGAAAAGTTGAAGTCATCATGTTTGTCATAATGTTTGTCTTCAAATTTCCCTTATTGTCTATTTCAAGAAACAAATCCAAATATGAAGCGGACTCCGATGTATCTGTAGTATCCTTAATTTCAAGCTTATTGGGGTGGATGAGATGAAGAAAGTCTTGGATTTTGTCGTTATTTAACAACACCCCATCTATATAACGAAAAGTGAAATTAAAGGATTGGGCTAGTTTCTGTTTGTTTTCACATAGTAGCCCTTGAATGGAGTCCGCTTCATATGAGTACAGAAACAGAATGACGAGGAGAGGAGCAGTTAAAAATTTAGTCCAACGTTATCATCCAGCCAAGTGATAAAACTGTTTCCTCACAAAATATAAAATTAGTATGCAAAAATCGTACATTTGTAGTTTTCTTTATAAAGATCATTTAGATCTTGATTAAATTGGCATTGAAACTTTTCACATTCATAATGGAAGTCAATGATAAAATCCGAGAATTCTGCATTGTTTTCACCTCAATGATTTTTACCCCCTATGGTGCCGAAATATATGTAAGGTTGTTGTAAACTTGAGGCACGCAGGGGTCAGACTTCTAAAATTTACCGTATTTACTCGTCGGAATTTTGGGACGAAATCTTTCATTTTCAATTCAAGCATTGCATTTCTACACAATAGTGTTGTGCACCATGTGTAGATGCGTATTAACGCTATAAAATTTTAATTTTGTAAAAGTGGGGCCCACAGGGGTAAATTTTGAACATTGTCAATTTAAGCTTATGACGTAAACTATTTCATTTTTCAATTTATGCATTTTATTTCTATACAATATAAAGATGTGCAATAAGGTTTTAGAATTTTGATTTTAAAAACTTGAGGCCCAACATGGGTCGAATTTTGAAAATTGAGAATTTAAGCTTGTGATCTGAACACCTCTTTCATCCTTCATTTACTGCATTCTGTTTCTTAACAGTATTGCCGTACACCATATGTAGATGCAAAATAAAGTTTTAGAATTTTGATTGTCAAAACTTGGGGCCCATGGTGGTGAATTTCCAAATGATGAATTTAGGCTTGTGACATAAAACTTTCTTTCGTTTTTCTTTGGAACTCGTGATTTAATTTCTTCATAGAATGATTGTAAACATCTGAAAATGGGCAATAAGGTTTTCGATTTTTAAATTTGGGTAAGTGTCCTGATTAATTGCGGGGAGTGTGGGGATTACAGTCGATTTCGACAATAGCTTTCTAGTTGCTGACATAGATAACCAAACTCTAAAATGGAAATTCACTGTACCCCGCACCTTTACCTTCCTGCATTTGATATGGGAGGCTACAAGAGAATCCTATCTTGACAACATGAAAAAGTAGAATAGGAGTCAAAATGAGGAATGTCTTCAGATTAGCAGATCAGGAAGAAGACTGCTGAACTCAATATACAAGACGTGAAATAAGTTGCTCAAGATTTTTTTACGGACTACAGAATGTTTGGTCTTGAATTGAAAATTTCAGTTTCTATACAAAAAGTCTAAACGAAAAACTTACTAATTAAAGTCAAGAAATACCAAAGGGATATTCGAAGGAAGGAAAAATCGAAACAACTGATAAACTCCGGAGAATAACGAAGACAAGACCAAAACAATACATGCACTACAATTAAAAACTAAAAACTTTGGAACATGGACCCCACCAAAAAACCGAGGGTAGACTCGGGTGCCCCGGAAAGAGTAAGCAGTCTCTGCTTCCTGTAGGACACCCGCCATACTGCCCATTTAAATCCGGTATGACAGGGATCATATAATACAGTTCCTGGGTATGAGGAAGAGATAACATCAATGGAACAGGTCCATTTTCATTTGAGAAAGTTAAGTTTTTTCATACCTGTCAACCAAGTCATGATGACGTCCATAAATAATAAGGACGACTATGTTTTGTTCCAATTGGCCAGGTGGTTTCTGACAAGGTCTTTTAGTAAATTTCCAATAGTGTCCAATGTTTAACTATGTGCGGCTCTGGCAGGTATCTTGGATCATCAGAAACAATTCTGAAAGCGATTTCAGACAAGATCTTAAAGTACATTCCCTATAGGGTCCTATGTTAAACTATGTTCGATTCTTAAGGCCATCTTGGATGGCGGGCGGGGTCATCGGATATACGTCTGAAAGGGGACCACATAAGGACCATTGCTGCCAAGTTTTGTTCCAATTGGCCATTTGGTTTCAGAGGAGAAGATATTTAAAGGAGAGTTTATGACTGACGCCAGGTGACTGTTTTAGCTCACATAGGCCTGGTGAGCTAAAAAGGACACATTACAATTATCAAACCATGTATACGTAGTTTAAGAGGACAATATTTCTGTAATTTTACCAATAACAGATATGAAAGCATCTTCATGAGTCCAGGATCATGAGACCATAACATACAAGGCTGCAATTTAAGTTGTTCAAAATGGAGAATTTCTTTTTAGGTTTAATTCCAAGTTTCAGTTTATATGGATGGATAATTCTCGTTTTTCCAGAAAAAGAGCCCCCCCCCCCCTAAGTGGTATCAGGAGGAGATAATCCAAATTTATGTGTAAGACTGAAATCATTAGCTATGTGATTATTGAATATACAAGTGCTCAGCTGAGAAAAAGTGTTTACTTAGGTAGAAATGTGGTTTTAAAGACATGATTATGCAATAGAATTTATAAACTTTTTAAGGCATTTAAGTTGTTTTTCAGTAGAGAAATAGACAAATAAATATAAAATTATCAAAAATACATTATATTTTAACAAAAAATATTAAGAAAAGTGTCATTTTTACACCTTTACAACAAAGAAATGGAGAATGAAAAAAGAGGAATATACAACATATGATTAAAGAAATAAAAAATTATTATGAAATTTAATGACATAATGAGATATAGTTATTTTTATTTTATTATCTTATTGAAATGTAAACAAAATTTGCGGTAGTTTCTTTATAAGATTCAACTTTCAAGTCTTTTATTTAATAATAATTTAAATAAAAAGTAGAAGTAATATGAGTTATTCAATTTTTTTAAACAACTTTACTATCTTAAATAAGGTATTATAAATTTTATCTTATGTAAGGTGTTATACATAACTTGTATGTCTTTTTTCAGTGTATTTGATCATGTCACCAGAATATACAGAGCTGATACCTAACGGTAACAGGTCCAATCTATGATGGCACTAAAACTACCTAAAGACTAGAGGCTCTCAAGAGCCTGTATCGCTCATCTGGATTTAACTTGTCCACCTTCAGCAGGACTGAAAGTTTAGTGTAGCAGTTATCTTGGCTGGTTTTCCAATAGGTTCAATGTTAAACAAAGTTAGGGTGTGGTAGCCAACTTAGTTGACATTCGAGGTTCTCAAAAACATTTCTGAAAGAGACCATTGCTGGTATTAGTTTGGCGTCCAAATGGCCAAGTTTAAGGTATGGTGACGGCAAATTAAATTTTCCCATAGAGAAGAAAATTTTGAAATTTCAGCCAATCAGAGTGCTTAAATGGCCCTGGCAGCCATGTTGAATTTTGGATCGGCACAAAAACACATCCAATGATATCCCCACCAAGTTTGGTTTCAATTGGCCATGGGTTTTGGAGAAGATTGAAATGTGAAAAGTTAACAGATAGAAGGACAGCATGACGGATGCAAAGTGATGGCAATAGCTCATAGGCCTTTTAGGGCAGGTGAGCTAAGAATGCAGCCACAAAAAGGTGTGAAAGAATAAATAGTAAAATAATTATGGTTATTCAACACTTTGAGAGCATTTACATATCATATGTCGGTTTACCTCTTAAAACTGGGGAGGTTATACACAAGTTTCTATAGATACATATAAATGGAATGATCTCTGTAAATGACTTTTGTTGGTGTTAAAATTAATCACTATTTAACAGTTGAGATGATGAATCAGAAACAATGTTCACCATATGGTCTGGTTTTACTCATCTGGTTTATCAAAACATAGATTTTCTTTTGATCTTCAGGTAATCATGCAGGTACTAATGACAAAACTTTAATGATAGTTCTGATTTAATTTAAAATTTTCAAATAAATATTGTCACAACATTACAAGATTACAAACAATAGAAATCAATCACCAAAAACTTTGTAAATTTGTAAAAACAATCCACTTAAAACCAGTATAACACCCTTCTTTGAATTATTATAATAATAATAATATACAATTATGGCCTTCAGAAGAAGGTAATATACATAATTATTAAATCGAGGAAGGGTTATTTTTCCGAGGGCCTCTGGCCCAAGCAAAAATAACCCTTTCAAGATTTAATAATTATGGATATTACCGCCTTCTGAAGGATGTAACGTTATTATTATACTGAACTAAATCCTTGACAAATATCAGTTATTACGCTCTTGTCGATTATCGCGAGAGACTTATTTTGCTCTCATTGATTATCGCATGAATCGATGAGAGCAAAATAACAGTTAATTCCTGCTGGCAGAGAAAAAACTAGAGTTATTTTATTTGCACGCTAAAAACAATGCAGTTATTTTACCAGTAGTTGCTATAGTAAAGTATATTATTTCATATCAGAGAAAATTTAGTTGTTTTTATTGGTTAAAACATGGTCATGTGGTATTTATTAATCTGCGTTAAAATGCCAAGCAGGCATTATCATTATAATGCCCGTGGGCATTACCACACTGTAATGCCTGCTTACAATTTAGAGTTACGTCACCTTTTTAAAACGCAAACGTGATGCAGCAGTTGTTAATTAAATTCTAGTCAATTCTAGATCAAATTTTGGTTCCAATGAAATAAAAACAATACTTGCTCAAATAGTATTGTTGTAATATTATATAACAGGGTGACTTTTTTTATATACTTAGTAGGCATGCATATTTCGAATAATAAATTCTTGTCAGTAATGTTTGAAGTAGAAAAAAGAATATATATGAGGAACTTCCATGAATGTACAATATACCAGCATAGCACCAAATGTAATGACAGAAACATCAACACACATCCAGAGGTCATCATGAGGTATTCAATATACATGTACATGTAAGGAACCCACACCCAGCAGATTTATATTCTTCAATGAAATAAACACAATAGTTGCTTATATAGAGGGCATTATCATGATAAATCGACTGCCCTCGGGACAGATATTGCCTTCAACATTGATAATGCCCTTGCCTGCGGCTCGGGCATTATCAATGTTTCAGGCAATATCAGTCCCTTGGGCAGTCACTATATCATGATAATGCCCTCTATATAAGCAACTGTTGTATAAATATTAAATTTTATCATTTTTAAATCTATATGTTTTTTTTTTTTTTTTTTTATTTGATGTCAATGTATTCAAGTTATAAACAAAATAGCTGAGTTTTTCACTCTTGATTGTGTAATCTCATAATTTTTCCCTTAGGTAAACTCAGCTGTAACACCTACCATAACACCAATCAACTGGAACAAAACATATAATACAAACAAACACATTTTACCTTTCAGTTTTCAATGCACATACTCAAAATATTTCAAGCAAGTATATGCCCTTTTAAAGCTTAATTTTCTCTATTTTAAACCAATTTTCATACATAAAAAACTCATACGAATGGAGAAAAATATTTTAACTATTCAAAACAAAATTTGTTTATTTTTATAAAAAGTATAAGTTTTTAAATCTGAGATTAAACATAACCCACATGTATTTTCACTGTACAATCTATTGTAGCTAAAAGAAGTTTTACACAGACATTTGGATTATCTGCCCCTGTCATCTGGTTTTTGGAAAAAGGGTCAATTGATGTCCCTTATATGATCCAATCTAAATCACCTTTTTCAGTTTTAGAAAAATATCCATAATGAACAAAACGCTCCTTTCAATCATGGATACAAGTAGGTGATTATGTATACTCCATAATATTACTAGATCCTCTTAAAAAGAATAGGCTACTACACTAGACTGGTACTAGTTTAATCTCTAAACCAAAACCAAGCACCATAAGTAACAACTGTAAAAATTGTTTATGTCTTTACTTTAAATAAAGAGGACAAATATACCTAAAACATATATATCACATAACAGAAGTTTAATTTTCTCACACATGTAATACGTCTTTTTTATACCAATATCATATCACAACTATTGGTATATGTTATGGGTGAATAAAAATTCTGTTTGTTGTCTGGCATGATAATCAAAATGTATTACAAGCTTTATTTTAATCCTCTGGACATTTATTAGGATCTTTACAGCAGTAATAGTGAACTATCACTCCATTGGGATATCTCACAAATGCACTGTAAAAGAAAAATACAGAAAGTGATCATAAAATATGAAATAACCATTAGTTAGTAAGATTGTAATGAAATTGTATTTATTTTATTAAAAAATCAATAGAATATTACTCCAGGGCATGTCATTAGTAATTGGAAGATATTACAGACAATATATATTACTGATAATTAACACATAGAGAATGTTATCTTTAACATAGAACTACAACCAAGAGCAGATAATTCCTTATATTACAATAATAAACACTTTTTACTAAATTAAAAACCATTTAAATGAAAAAAAAAAACATTCTTGTTCTACATTAGTAACAGAGACAATTTAAATTGAAAATTTGTTAATATTTGGTACTTTTAAACTACAATATGACAATGAAAGGCCACTGAATTGTGTCTTAATAAGGTAAAAAAAACTTAGGAGTCATGATGACATTCACATTTAGCTAAAGCTCACAACTAAAGATGGGCAACTAGATAACTATTCATTTTCACAAACTGAAACACTATAATGTACAATTTCACAATAAGTTGTTTCCTAATCAAGTTAAAATTCAACTACATGTGTGCAGCTTAATAAATTATGGAAATGGGACAGATTTGATTTTATAAAACAACTAGCTTGCTTGGCTAACCTTGATATTTACCACGATCTATGTGAACAGGATGTATTATATCCTGTGAATTTGTGCAAATTGTATCGATAATAAAACTTATGCACTGATGATCAATCAAACAGCCCAAGGTGACATATGTTAAAAAGTACTGATTTCCGTATATGGAAGTTATTACCTTACATATCTCATTTTGTGTACTAGTTAATCAGATACAGGTTAATGTCCTGAGGTTACAGATGACCATGTCTGGTCATTATCTGGACATAAAGGTCAAGATGTGGACCACTGACCGGCAGATCTACTGTTCACACTTGTCATTATTACATGCAATATGATAACAGACAAAGATAATTGCATAAATGAACAATTTAACAGTTAAGTGACATCAAATACTAATATTACTCAACAATTTGTTTCAAGTAAAAATTTTATTGCCTTGTTCATAGAATATAATAGTTTCAACCCAATACCTCAACCAATTTCTGACAAACAAGAATGATTATGCTTTATGGAAATAGTGGATATCTCTTTCTCCACCTCCCCAACATGTGTCAGAATTGATAGCACTATAGCAAATTTGATAATATTTGTACACAAGCTTTATCTCCAGGATAGCTCAAGTTAGTTCAAAGATGAGTACTGTTCAAAAATTTTTGTAGGAGTTAATGCCCCTTAATGACCTACCGTAGAAAAATTGCAAAATGGTCCTGTTAGTGCTCTGATTAATTTATTATTCATCCAATGCTGATAATATTAGTACACAAGATTTATCTCCATTTATTTAGTTCAAAATTGAATTGTATCAAAAAATGTTTGTAGGTTTTATGCCCTTAATGACTTAGAACATTTGCAAAATGGTCTCCATAGTGCTCTAGCAAATTTATTATTCATCCAATTTTGATAACATTTATAAACAATCTTTATCTTAAGGATAGCTGAAATAAGTTCAAAGATGAAACTTGTTCAAAAAAAATTATATGAGTTATTCCCCTTCATGACCATGAAAATTTGCAAAATGGTCTTCTTAAAGCTCTAGTAATTTTTTTTGTACAATTTTAATAATATTTATACAAAAGACGGACGTTGTAACTATGTTAAATTTTTATTTAGGTAGAAGCAATTATTATTTTAGATTTTAAAAAAATTTTGTTTTAAATTACCAGTAGATATCGCCAAACTTTGGTTACTTTATTATTCTTTCCATTTCTTTTTGACATTACTCAAGATGTCATAATCTTAACTCAGTAAGTTTGAAATAAAACAAGAGTGGACACACTAAATACCCATCATTGTAACTGAAAGGAAAATGCATAAAAAGAAATAGTTATGGTAAGGTGGTATTTGTCTGAAAAATTTTATGCATGTCACTCAAGCCTACAATTATGTCCAAGTCACACAGGAATTTACCCACCAAAAAGTATCTATAGATAAAAATGGTGGGTCGACATACAATATTTGTTAAATAATGGAATTTTTGGTAAAAATGTGTTGAGAGTCACTCAAGCACGAAATTGAGGTCAAGGTCAGGTGTGAAACTGACACTTACTTGCCAAGAAATATCTACAGTCCATATATGGTGGATATAGGTATTGCAGCTACATAGAAATGGACTTAAATCATGAAAATGTGACAGATGTCACTCAAGTGTGAAATTCTGGTCAAGGTCTTAGACATGATTTTACCCACCAAGAACTATCTAAAGACCAAATATGGTTGGTCTATGTTGCTGAGAAATTGACTTAATCGCAAAAACGTGACACAAGTCAATCAAGTGTGAAATAGAGTTCAGGGTACAGTTGTTCAACTAATATTTAACCCAAGGTTAAATTGTATAGAAAACCACAAAGTTTAACCTGTGGTTAAATTTAACCCTTGGTTAAACGACCTACCGTAGTTGAACAACTGGGTCTTGGTGTCAGACCATCTATCGACCAAATAATATGGGCCTAGTTACTACAACTGCTGAGAATTAGACTTAATCGCAAAAATGTATTGCAAGTCACTCAAGAAATTCAGTTCAAATGTCAGGTGAGAGGTGTTAGACTGGCATGTATCCAATAAGAACTATCTATAGACCAAATGTGATAGGTATAGGTATTACAGTTACTGAGAAATGGTCAATCACAAGTGTAATGCAAGTCACTCAAGCATGAAATTTAGGCCAAGGTTGGTTGACAGGTGTCAGGCAGGTGTGTACCCAAAAAGAACTATCTATTGATATAATATTATTGGTAAAGGTATTACAAATGCTTGAGAAATGAACCCAATTGAGAAAATTTGTATAGGTTCCACGGAACCCAGCGTCTCGCCTGTTTTCGCTGTTGTCTTTGTTTTCAGTGTAATAGATGAATGTACATAATTATCTCCACATGTTATTTATTGATCATGAAGAAGCTTCTCTCAAAGTTTGGTAAAATCCAGGATGGTTTAAGAAAGTAATTAATGTTTAAAAAAACTTATCATTTTTAAATATGTATTAAAGTTAAAAGAAAATCAGCCAAGGCATACTCCAGTTAGTAAGCGAAATGTGAAAAATTGTTATGTTTGGACATAAGTCTCATAACTCCAGAATGACTATATTAAACATCGTCAAAATTGAAAGGGAGCTTTCTTCAATCAATCCTAATGTTATGTTAAAGTTTGAAGAAAATCAGTCAAGGCATACTCGAGTTAGTGCATAACTTGTGAAAAATTGCTTATATTTGGACAATCTAAGTCTCATAACTCCAGAATGAGAAAACTGAAAATTGTCAAAATCGAAAGGAAGCTTTCTTTCATCATTATTTTGAGTTATGGTACAAAGTGTTGATGGACGGAAAAAAGACATTGGTATATCATAATACAACCACAAATATTTGCAGCCTTATAAAAATGAATTTTAAGAAGTTTTTCCATTTTCATAAACCTGTATTTTTTATGGGGGAACATTTTGGTAACCTAACTGTCTACAGAAGACTGCTGCCAACAGGTTAGAATCATCACAAAATTTTCATTATTGAACTTGATATTGATATTTCAAAAAATATACAACATCTGACATTTCATTCATAAGTTATCATCCACAATCTGATTAAAATTAGTTCTCCACACCTGCTCCTTATTTTCGTTCAGTTGTTTATATGTTGCACGTGTATCATAGGAGTACATTTGAATTTTGAAAAGGGGGAATAACTCTGGCAAGAATCAGCTAATATGTTCCTTTATACAGCTTGACTAAGTTACCATACAACATACACTTGCATACAACACGACATTCATTTCTAGAGTCGCCTCCAACAAAGCATTGGGAGACAACTAAACAGGGCATTAGTCATAAAAAAAATCAATAGAAGTACATGTATAATAAACAAAGATTATCATGTCTCTTTTTCCTAGATCTTTCAAGGAATAATCATTCAACTTACAACAAAAGTTATATTTTGCACCCAGGCAATAAACTAAAATTTTAGTATTGATTTCACCCTAGTCAACCTAATTCTTATCATGTTACTTGCTTTAAAAACCATAAAACACTGCAATACACAAGATACTTAAGTCAATTATGGTATAATTATAGATATTTGATTAAATGTTCATGAAGATCAATTTATCACTGGAGGAAATATAATTGATTTTGGATAATTGACAATGTATTTGTTGGAAATTATATGGAAATGAAAATTCATTGCTTTTTCATATGAAATCACATTTGTGCAAGTGTAAATTATTCAAATAACATAAGTCAATATTAAATGTTACACATTTTCTGATTGGTTAACTTTCTTTTGTCTATCATATTTAATTTTTCTTTCAACTGTTTTGTTATAAAAAACTTTTGAGATTAAATTATAAGGAGTGACTGTAATTATGTTTATAGAGTATTGGAAAATAACCTCATTGTAGGTGCATGCACACTTTAAAATAGCTGGCTACATGAATTATTTTGGGCGAACAGGGTGGTTGAGGTTATTTTCCATAGACAGAAAAAAATATTACAGTCATGCCTGAAGTGGACGAAAATATAACATAATTTTTGAAAAGTGTGAAAAAGGAAGAGGTCAAGTAGGGCCACCCTGAATTAAACACCTATTGATGGTCACCATATTTTTAACAAGAAACTGACTTTATAATTTTCATTAATGAGTCAATGAAATAATTAATCAGCATAATAAATTTACAATATAGTTGATCTACCAAATGTAGTCAGGATGACTGGAGCATGAAAATGAAATCATGGTCGGGTGACAGATGGGAATGTACACATTACAATGATTATGCATGTTACAGTTTATTGATATTATACTTCTGGTTACTGAGAAACAGACTTAATCATTGTTGACAAAAGTTAAATATGCACAAATTTCAGTCATAGGCCTAAGGTTAAATACTCTCAATGGAATGGTAATTTTCCAAAGCTACATAAATTCCTCGTGTTAAAACACTGATTTTTAAAATCAATATCACTATGTTATCATTAAACTTTTATCTCAGCTTTTATAGTTTTTTATAGATATTATTTAAAGCATTCTGTAGTTTCAATTTCTTCAGTTGTTTTTTTAAAAACCTTAAGCAGTGTTCTGTGCTGAAAGCTGTATGAAAACCCCTTTTAATATTTTTTAGATATAATTTCAATGATGTTGTCTCACTAATATCAAAATCATAACTCCATTCATTTCTGTCATCTTATCAAAATTGAAACATACAAAAAATTTTAAAGTCAGTTGAAGCCGCACTATATAATCATATCACAAACTTTACAACACTAACCAAAATAGTATAAAGTTATCATCGCCCGAAACTCCTCATATTCTTTAAGATTCTTTGTTAATTTCAAAATCTTATCTCTTACATAGCATAATTGCATTCTTGATAATTTTGGATAAAAAATGTGTAAAAATATGATTAGGGGCTCAAGTGAGCCTCAATCACTCACCTGGATAATGAATCAAATAGTATACTGCATATTTAATATTGTTTGTATATGAAGGCTTAGCTGATCAGAACCTTTTCATACACTATTCCTTGTATGGTTAATATTGGCATGTAGTCTTCAATGCAAACTTATGTGCCATCATAGCCACCAAGTATGCCACCTCACATGGTCTTTAGGGCCAGGTGAAGTAAACTTGCTATTCAACTGCACATAAAAAATCGATAACTGACGACAAGTAGTTCCTGATTATTTCACCAGTAACCACAATCTTAAATATAAATGAAAGAGCTGTAAGCTTAGAGCTTACAAATACCCCTGCTCAAAGACATTTTTTATGGGTCCAAAATTAAAGATGGCATAGTTGAAGAAGAAAACAAATGTAAGTAGGCATGGTTAAACAGGAAGTAGATGGTACCACCTTACAACCCATCATGCTTCATACCATTTATAAAATAGTTGTGGGTCATGGTTGCTGAGAATTTTATTTTTTGACGAAACATTCCATATTTAATATGTATGCTGGCATCATTAATTTAAAACAGGAAGTTGATGTGCCACAAGTACAAAATAGGTAGCTATTTTACAACTCATCAGTCAGGATTTGCACCATTTATAAAATAGTTGTGGCCCATAGTTGCTGACAATTCTGCGACCAAAAATGTCTGTAGTCCTTATGGTGAAAAATATATGGCAGCATATTTAAATAGGAAGTAGATGTGTCTTAGGTACAAATTGTTAAGCACTGGTAAACTCATAATGGACATGATCCACACCAACTTTGAATTATTTATGCCTGTAGTTGCTGAAAATATTTGTTACCAAACATTTCCATTGGCCAAACGGGGAAAAATATATGTTAAACAGAAAGTAGATGTGTCACAGGAACAAATTGATACACACTTCACAACTCATCATGGTCATACGTCACACCAACTGAGAATTAGTTGTGGACTGTAGTTGCTCAGAATTTTGCGACCAAACATTTTGTGATGGAAGGACAGACGGACAGAGGTAAACCAGTATATCCTCCCCTCCTTCGGGAAAAACAAATACAAAATTTGGATGGACAGCCAGATATAACATCCAACCTTATCTATACCTAATGGTTAATGATACTAATGCTGATGTAGAAAAAATCTGTAGTGAGGCCAATTAAAACGATCATCCTGCAACTATCAATTCTGCTGATAGTTTCTAAGGGAATAGTATTGATAATTACAATGGTGAAAACAAAAGTTAGTCTGTATTTTATAGTTGGGTCAAGCCGCGCAATTGTTTTCCTGTTACAGAAGTCATGAAATAATAGGCTGCCATTAAGTCTGTACGTTTCGTTGAAACATGGGAGATGGCTCAAAACGATCGCCATACAATGGCACATATCCAGTTAAAATCTCAGGGTGTGAAGTCAGTCTACTTTTTCCGTAATTTGAGAAATCACGAGCAATGGTAAAAAAGTCTCCTTCCGCAAAGTAAAATGTACCTCTTTCATGCTCTCCATGTAGAATAAAATTTTTCTCGGTTTTATTCATTTAATCCTTTCAATATTTCTATGTCAAATGTCTCAGGTAAATACGCCTTTAAAACAACACTAGTTATTCAGTTATCATGGTTGGTTTTGTTACAGTAGGTCCATATATCATGGTGCAATTATAATTTTTTTAATGGACTTCTTTTGTATCCCTCAGGTCAAAGTTCATTGCAGGTCTTGAGCCAATTAATAATACCGGGTACTTCTTCCAAAGTAGGGAGATGGTTGTTGATACAAAATAAAATTTTATTATCTTGAAACTGTTTGTTTTAGATGAATGAACAGACAGACAAGACAAAGAAGTGATTGTAATATGACCTGCCGCTATCGCTATAGAAAAACAACCGTGTTCTAAATAGAATACTTATTATTGACACATGTGCACAATGCATTGTTGACGTGAAGCGTGAAGCACACATGAAATCACTAAACTATTTGATTTTGTTGATAAAATAAATTTTCAAAGTTATATTCTTCCATCTCACTGAATCTATCTTACATTTATTGCTTTACGAACATTTATAAATAGCAAAGGTCGAAATACAATAATGATAAATGTCACGCAAAATGGTGCGAAAGTCAAAAGTGCGATGTCACAATCCAAGGTATAACGTCATACACTCAAATGATGCCAGATCGACACTCAAACAGAAAATCATACATCGTACAGGATCTTGAATGCTGGTATTTTATTTTGTTTGTTTAAAGACATTTTATGTTTTTCTGTGAAAGTGATTGCCTTGTTAAAATCAACATGACTGCCCATATATGAAGCCTTATAGGGTTTGCTTTGATTACAAAAATGATGCATATTGTCATATTAGAATCGAAATAATTCATTGTTGCCATGTTCTATATGGTTATTATAAAATGGGAAGGAACTATTTTTGTTAATATTTTACACCTCACTAATGCTTGGTGTAAAATATAAACAAATATAATGCCTACCCATGTTAAAATAACCATAGAACATGGCACCAATGAATTTTTTCTTAATTACATGTTCCCCAAAAGTTTTAGAGAGCATAAAAGTCAGTTGACCTTGCCTTGTGACACAGTGCCATGTAATCTTCATCAAAATGAAATGCATCAACCATAAATCAATTTTATTACTATCTTGAGGATAGATTATTCTAATCTTAACCAAATGTTGATATTGTCAAAAAGGCAATGGTCTTGCTTTGGCAATTAAATTTTGTTACTTCAATTGTTTCCCCAAGTCAGATCATATATTTTTTTAATTGCTCAAGTCAGATCATATATTTTTTTAATTGCTCAAGTCAGGTCACGGTTAATTGAAATTTATGGCCTTATAAAGAGGCATCTATTTAATATAATATAAAATATAAATATTATTCGTATGGCTGTTACTGCCTTAAAAATTCACAACAATTCCTTAAAACCGTGAGTCTTGCCTGTGATTTAAGTTATTATTTTAGTGCTGTAAAAATGTATTATCTGGGTTGTTTATCCTGAAATTCCGAGGTTCAAACAACCAAATGCTGTTTCACCAAAAAATCTCCATATTTAACATGCATATTTCTGTGATATAAAATAAATGCGCTGTCAAACTGACATCAAACTGGGCTTTTATTCATTATTGTCCTGAGCTGCTTAGCTTAAACTTATTTATTTATAGTGGATTGGGAAACAACTTATTTATTTATAGTGGATTGGGAAAGAAGTTATATCAACTTAAACTAATCCCTCTCCACTTGGCGGGTGCGACGGCGGCCCCTGTAGCGGCATTTTAGCCTACTATTTTTCGACATCTACAGAGGAGTCTTTAACGTGCTAAGGGCGTTGCTCTCCCTTAACACGCCATTTTCCGTCCCCATCCGATGGAGCTACTTGCCCACTAGTCTGCTCAACTGCTGTGCATTGTCAGACTAAAAAGCAGATTTTACCATAGCAAAACCCATTTATAAAAAGTCTTTCACTTAAAAAGTATATTCTTCCAATAATAGAACTTACAAACCTTTCTAAATGAATTATTCAAAATTTAATGCAAACATGCAACTTTTCTCAGTCTAATAATACAGTTATTTTAGAATAAAGCTTGCTATAATTGTTTTCAAGATATAACAGAAAATTGAAAAAATTAAAATAAATCACCTTGTACTATCATATATCAAATATGACCCCCCAGTCTTTACAAAAGAACACAAATATTAAAAAAGTCACATATAGCCATCTAACTATATAAGACGTAACTTTAGTACAGTAGAACTTCGATTGCTCCAAATCCAATTGACCATAGAAATCTGTTTTAGTTACTAAAGTTTATTCAAGAAGGGAAAATAGCCAGATCCTTATCATATATGATTAGGTTCAACTCATCATTACCATAACATATTTTTTTATTAAAATTAAATAGGTTAATCATTGATTAGTATCTATTATGATATCTTTATTACACAGAAGAGTGAACATTTACCTGTCAGACTGATCTATTTTTACAACACCTGTGATTGTTAGACACACATCTAGGTCACACACTTGTCCATTTAATTACTGAGTTAAAGTTTTCCATGGTAAAACACATTTTTTTTGTTCGACTTTTGAGAAAGCAGGGCTTTTTTAAAACATGAAAATGAAATGAAAATTGATGGGACTTTCAAAATTGTTCGATTCATTGAAGTTTTTCAAGCGATCCAAGTTCGAGCTACCATAGTTTGACCGTAACGATGAAAACAATTAATCATACCTATTTCCTAGTTTTTTCTTACAGACTTTACATGTTTTCTCATCATTCAAAACAACTTTAGCTTTCTGATAAAACATTCTTTGTTCATGAACCTAGAAATAAAATTATAGTTTCATATAAGACAATTAGTCTCAAATACTTTTTCTCTCCTCTTTTCAAATAGAAAAGAACGTATACTTCAGAATGTTATCCTGAAACAAACAAAACTCTCTAATGCAGGTCCCTTGCTAATATCAACTTACTGGACTATTAATTATAAATTTAATTTGATAACTTAAAAGTTTGGCTGTGACTGCCAATGCAGGGTGATCACTGTCAAGTTTTTCCAATTGTTTTTGTAGTTTCAGACAAAAATATCCTTAAGCCAAATGTTCATAGGTCCTATACTAGAATTTGTTTGGTAAGTTTGTTTTGTGAGTTGGAACAACAAGGTAAGTTTAAATGTGCAAGCCATATTGGCCAGTTAGATATAATCCTGAAAGAGCACTACAAGTACTTATGGACCACTGCTGCCAAGTTTGGTTTCCATTTGGCAAGTGGTTTCAGAGAAGATTCATATGTGAAGAGTTTTAAAATAATGAAAACCAAGCGATTTTGATAGCTCAACATATATATACACTAAGAGAAAAACTGGTTCTCAATCAAGATGAGAATTAAACACACGCCACTGCTAGTCAGGTTGGAACTCAAAACTATAAGTCTTGATAGGATTGTGAATTTTGGTATCTGCTTATATTGGGTTTTTTTGCCTCATGGGCATTTACCCCACATACCTTTTGTACTATTATCATAATTAGTATTAAGGACAAACTAACCCGGCCACTATTTCCCTCTAAATATATCACACTTTTAATTTGTGTTCTGACCATAGAATAAGTTAATTCATAATATGTAAAATGAACACAATATATATGCAATATAAAAACTTTACATTTATGTTAAAGACTGCTATACTAATATTCAAAGAACCTGCAATTCAATTTATTACCAAAAAATATTTGACATTGAAATAAAAAAAATAAAAAAATAAAAAACAAAACTAGAATAATGCTAAATTATATCTTGCCATTTTCATTACCTGGAGATTTTCAGCATACAGCATACTTTTTAAGACCTGACAATTTCTTTTTCTAGTAGCTTGATGTTCCATAACCTTTTCTAAATAAGTCAGTATCTGAAAAACCTTGATACTGGATGGTAAAAGTTCCAATGACTGTAAAATGAATAGTGGGTTAAAACTAAAAATGATTTAAGACCTTACTTCATTGCATTCTAGCATTTATTCAAAATATTTTTAAATTGTTTTACTACATATATTTTTCTTTAAAATTACTGGATGATTGAAAGCAGCCTGAAATTTTAATTTCAGTAAGAATATCAGATTTCATCATGAATAAAAAAATATATCAGTAGAGCATGATTTTAACCCCAAAATTCCTGCTGCCACTCAGGCTTTTACACAGCAGACCAATTTCACTAAATAAGTACTATTTTATCTCAGTTGGTAGAACGGTGAAGTATCGTGCCTGGGAGGTGGCAGGAATATTGTAGTTAAATCCTACTCTACTGTTACATTGGTCCCTCACTGAAACCAGAGGCTCCCAGGAGCCTGTATCACTGACCTGATATTTCCATTTGTTCATTGCTAAAGGACATTGAGATTAACATCCATGCCGTGTTTGGTTTCAATCCATTCAGTAATTTTAAAGAAGAAATCGTTTGTATGTTTTTCCCATCGGGTCCTATGTTAAACTAAGTCCCCCACTGGCTGCCATTTTGGATGACAGATCAGTACCAAAGTAACATCACTTTGTTCGCACCTCATAAGGAACATTCATTCCATGTTTGCTTTCAATCCATTCAGTGGTTCTCTAGAAAAAGATTTTTGTATGCATTTCCCGTAGGGTCATATATTAAACTAAGTTCCCCACTGGCAGCCATTTGGATGACAGATCAGCATCAAAGTAACAACACTTTGTCAGCACATCAAAAGGAACATTCATATTATGTTTATCTTCAATCCATTCAGTGGTCCTCTAGAAGAAGATTTTTGTATGTATTTCCCATAGGGTCCTATGTTAAACTAATGTCCACGCTAGTGGCCATCTTGGATGACAGATCAGCATCAAAGTAACAATACTTGGTCAGCTCATCAAAAGGCACATTCATGCTATGTTTGGTTTCAATCCATTCAGTGGTTCTATAGAAGAAGATTTTTGTTTGTATTTTCCATAGGGTCCGCTGCTGGCAGCCATCTTAGATCATTCAGGCTATCTGTTTCAACCGATATGCTATATTTTTGAACATGTTGAAATTTCGCAGAACTCTTGTACGACCCAATTGCCACTTGTGATCAAAAGAATACATCATTCCCTTGATTGATTACATCTGTAATTAGTACTTAATGGCACTAAACAGTGATTAAATAAGTGTTAATTGCCCTTAAGCTATATAACTGTTAAGATTTTAACGATCCCAAGCTGACACTAATTAGCTTATGTCATTGAAAACTTCAAAGTCAAAGGTAAAAATTGTGAGCGGGAAAATGCAAAACGTAGTATTATTGAATAATTATATTGAATTGTCCTGTGTTAACTATGTCCTGCAGTGGTAGCCATCTTGGATTTCTGATCAGCATCAAAATTATACATTTGGTACAGGACCATCATACAATCATTCAGGCATATCATCAATTCAATCTGTCAAATGTTTTCAGAGAAGAAGTTGTTTATATGTATTTCTCATAAGGTCCTGTTAACTATGTCCCATGGTGGAGGCCATCTTGGATTTCAAATCGGCACCAAAATTATAAATTTGGTAGAAGACCATCTAAGGAACATTCCTGCAAAGTAGAAGTGCTATTGTGGTTTCTGACAAAAAGATTTTTTAAATTTCAGCCAATCAGAACACATTATTGGGCCTGGCAGTCATGTTGAATATTCAATCGGAACAAAAATTTCAATTTCTGTAAAGGACCTTCCCAGGAACATTGCTGCCAAATTTGGTTCCATTTGGTTCAGTGGTTTTTTAGAAGAAGATGGAAATGTGAAATGTGACTGATGGTCGACGGACGCAAAGTGATGGCAAAAGCTCACCCGTGCTTTTACCCAGGTGAGCTAAAAACCATGGCTATGAAAAAGGGCTAGTTAGCAAATAGGTTGAATTTGGTATACTGCATTATTAAGTCAGTGAGTCTTGAAGTGAGGAAGGTGTGACAGGCTTCCTTGTGTACATTTGAAGTTATAGAACTGTAGCAGGTTTATAACCACCTTCAATTAGTTGCACTAGTGGAATACTCCTTTAGCTAAATTAGTAGGACAGCGGACATTCGTGTGTTACGGGACTAAGTGGTGGAAGGAATTTTGGCAGTAAATTCATTGTCTGCTGTTTCATAATAAATGATTTATACTTTATTTTTACCCATGAAGTATATAATTAGGCGATTTTTCATTTCAACCAACAGGACCACCATCTAAAACTTTGCTATGACCAGATAAATTCCCAAAGGCTTCTACTTATGCACACTAACTTAGCAAGTAGTTGCATTAAGATAATCTTACTTTAGAGACATCAATTTTTGTAGCATGTTCCTCCATTAGTCTTAATGCTGCATCTATATTTTGTTTAGGTTTAACACCCTGACTAGCTGACATCCCCAGTGATGAAGATGGAGGAGGCTGGAGATACATTTTTAATAAATAAAAATATACCTGAAATGAAACAAAATTATTACTGTTATGAATATGTACAAGAAATCTACATGGATATGCTTTTTCAAGAGTAAATATTTAAATGGGATTTTGATTTACACACGGGTATTTTGCCTTGTGCTTGGATCGGTTGTTGATCATAATTGAAGGCCACATGATGAACCCTAATTATTATTAATCATTTGCAGTGTTTGTCATTTTAATAATGCAGACCTTTGCTGTTATCCATTTTGTTGTGTACTCAAAAAATTTTAATTTTCATACAAAATAAATTTGGTCATCTGTTTGTCTCCCATACTTTCTTTAAGAATTCCTTCATAATAAGACCTAATAGCTATTCTAAAATTCTCTCTTTTTCAAACTAACATTAAAAATTCAGTAGAATCTCGATTTCTCGAACTCGAAGGGGTCTGTAAAATTAGTTCGAGGCATCAGTAGTTCGAGTCATGGCAAACAGTTTCAAGGAGTAGCATTTGCAAGACGTTATAAGTTATAATTGGGTGAAAAATTATCAAAATCCCATAACTAATAACAAAACTGTCGAATCAAAATTGTGGGATAGTATGGTCAACTACACATCATCACCAACAATCCTAAAAAATATGAAAGCAACCAACGAACAGTCTCAAACATCAAGGAGATGGAATCCATCTCTTTGGGCCCTGCAGTAAATAAGTTGTGGTCAAAACTTTGTATCACAATCTTTACCAAAGAACATGGGGTTCCCACAATTGACCTCAGTTATTGACCTTGACCTTTGACCTAGATATTTGCAAAATAATCGTGACACCCTTTTTGACAGTGGTGAAAAACCATGCCAAATATCTTCACTTTACTTCAAACCATTCTCAAATTATAGAGTGTACCATAGGACATGGGTTCTCAACTTTTTCTACAGAGTTGTACATACATTGTGACACACCCTCTGCTAGTGAATATCCATGCCAAGTATAAACTTGAAATCATAAAGGTTCTCAAGATATAGAGCGGACACGATTTGTTATGGACCGAGGGATGGGCAAATTCAAGGTCAGATAGACTGATCACTATAGGAGGACTGCCACTAAGTGGCACGGCCCTAATAATAAACTAAGTCCCATAACTCCTATCAAAATCCAATCAAAATCAATAAATTAAAATGGTGGTCAAGTTTGTCATATGTAACAATCCTGCAAATTATAACCAAATCTGCTAAGTAGTTTCAGAGGAATTGTGTCCACAAGGTATGCATATAATACAATGTGATAAAATAAAAAAAAAGTCTCATAATTTGTGTAAAAAATATCTGAATCAAAATGGCGGTAGTGTGATCATCGTCATATCATAGGTAATAATCCTGCAATATATAAATCAAATCTGCCCAACAGTTTCAGAGGAGTTGCCTCCATAAGGTACGCAGATGAAATAATGTGATACAAAAAAACAAAAGTCCCATAACTCTTGTAAAAATTGCTGAATATAATTGGCGGTATAGTGTGATCATTGTCATTTCATAGGTAACATTCTTGCAAAATATCAAACCAAATCTGCAAAGTAGTTTCAGGAGTTTTGTCCACAAAGTATCCATATCATACAATATCAGCAAAAGAATTCAGAAAATGATAAAACAGTGGGAAAAGTCCAAAAATTTGAAGTCCAAGGAAAAAACAAAGTCAGGGGAATTGAACACAATAAACCAATGCCACAAGGATACATGAAATAATTAAAATAATAAAATCATATAATAAATTAAACAAGAGTGGACACACTACAAGTCTTGCCTGAGTATGCACATGGACACAGAATAATGATTATCTGATACCTGACATTTTGTAAGTCAAATGAAAATGCATTAAAAGAAATTGAGGTCAAGGTCAAAAAGCAGGTGTCATACAGACATGTATCCACTAAGAACTATCTATTGACCAAATATGGTGGGTCTAGGTATTAAAGTTGCTGAGAAATGGATGTTATCTCGAAAATATGTCACTCAAGCATGCAATTAAGGTCAAAGTCCAGAGACAAGAGTCAGACTGGCATGTACCCACTAAGAACTATATATAGACCAAATACAGTGGGTACAGGTATTACAGTTTCTGAGAAATGGACTTAACCACGAAAAATTCACAAAGTCACTCAAGCATGAAATTGAGGTCAAGGTCCCAAACCAGGTGTCAGACTGACATGTACCCACCAAGAACTATCTATTGACCAAATATGGTGGGTGTAGGTATTCTAGTTGCCGAGAAATGGACTTAACCATGAAAAAGTGACAAAGTCACTCAAGCATGAAATTGAGGTCAAGGTCCCAAGCCAGGTGTCAGACTGGCATGTACCCACCGAGAACTATCTATTGACCAAATATGGTGGGTCTAGGTACTCTAGTTTCTGGGCAATGTACTTAACCATGAAAATGTTATGCCGGTTCTTCAAGCATAAAATTGAGGTCAAGGTCAAAAGGCAGATTTCAGACTGACATGTACCCACCAAGAACTATCTATTGACCAAATACGGTGGGTATTACAGTTTCTAAGAAATGGGCTTAACAACGAAAAAGTGACAAAGTCACTCGAGCAATTAATAGAGGTCAAGGTCCCAAGCCAGGTGTCAGACTGGCATATAAACACTAAGAACTATCTATAGACCAAATATGGTTGGCCTAGGTATTACAGTTGCTGAGAAATGGATTTAACCACAGAACTTGGACGCAGATTTTAAATTCATGTTTATGAAGTCAGTGAACCATGAAAATCAGGTCATAGGTAACATTCCAGCAAACTATAAACTCAATTTGCCCCATAGTTTCAGAGGAGTTGGGTACACAAAGTTATTGGGACAGACAGATGGACGAAGACCATTATTAAGTCCCTCCGTTGAGCAGGGGACAATTATTAACTGAAAATTGATCAATACCAAACACTGTAAATGATGTGTTCTATATACAATACAATAACACTTACATCTTTATTTCCTTCACGTCCTCTATCAAAATAATTTAAACAGTATCTGAAATAAATGATAATTCATCTGATTAGGAGTTAAACAATGTACTGATAGGAACTAACTACACATTGTTGGTACAATTTGTTCTGTTGCAAACATTTAATCATTACCAGAATTCAAAATGATTACAAAGCTGTGTATTATTCTACCTCTTTTTTTATATAAATAAACTTTGGCATCTTACACTTTAATGAGGCTAAGGAAAAAAATGGAAACAAGAGTGGACACACTAAATGTCTCCTGAGTATGCACATGGACACAGAATTAAAGATTATCTGATACCAGACATTGCAAGTCAAAGGAAAATACGTTAAAAGAAATAGTTATGGTCAGGAAACATTTGTCTGAAAAATCTCATGCACGTCATTCAAGCCTACAACTGTGTCCAATGTCAACTGACAGGTCTCAGACTGATATGTACCCACCAAAAATGTATGAGTCTTCCAAGGAAGACAATGTGTCGCCTGCGGACGTCAATTTTTACAAAAGATATTAAAATTATCTAAAAGTGAAATATATATGCACAGCTTTGCATTAAGGTTAATGCACAGAGAAAGTTTCATCAAATTGCTTTGAGCGGTTATGAAGTAGTTGAGGATAGAAGTTTTGACCCCCCCCTTTTTTTTCAAAAATGTCAATTTTTACTTTAAAATTTTCTAAAAATGAAATATATATGCACACCTGTGCATTAAGGTTAATGCACTGAGAAATTTTCATCAAATTCCTTTGAGCAGTTTACGAGTAGTTGAGGCTAGAAGAAAAGTGTGACGACGCAAGACGACGCAAGACAACGCAAGACGACAGATAGTGATCCCTATGTGTCCGCAGGCGACACAAAAACTATCTACCGATCAAATATAGTGGATCTTAATACATTTATAACATTTAATGAGGAATGGTCTTATTTGTAACTAGAGGCTATCAGACTGGCATGTACCCAATAAGAACTATCTATAGACCAAATATGGTAGTCCTAGGTATTACAGTGGCTGAGAAATGGATTTAACCCAAAAACTTGGGACACAAATTTCACATTTATGTTAATATGAAGTCAGTGAACCATGAAAACATGGTCATGGTCACAAGACAAGTATACTGCAGCAAACTTATACAAAAAGGTATCTCTGGACCAAAAGTCTTAATTATAGGTATTATGTGTGCAAAGTAATTAAAGTTTTTAAAAAGTTTACTTCGCTGCCAGAAAGTAATACCTATATCTCTCCTTCGTGACTTTTTGTCGCAGGCGAGACAAAAATAAGTGACAAAATCTAGTCTAGCATAACAAACCTTTTCGCTAAATTATCATCTCGCAATATATGTACATAAATTCCTAGAGCTTGCTCGTGTCTTCCTAATCTTCCCAACAAAGTAGCTCTCTCTTCGAAAAATCCTAAGAAAAAATAATAATTTAAATAAAATTTTTAAACTTACACCAAATCTAACTAACAAGGTAGTTCTCTCATTTAGTTATAATGAAACAAAAGGCTCCCAAGAGCCTGAATCGCTCACCTGTTTTATTTTGTGTAGATCTTGCATCAATGATTATTTTTGCTATTTAATGTATACTGTTGCAATTTTCTCCTTAATATTGACCTGTAAAATATAGAATCCTGAACCCAAAAAGATATGGTTGCTAGGGACTTTTTCAATGGCATTAACTCTTGACCTTCCATTTTGACTTGATCAGGTAAATTTTATGGTCCTGAACCCAAATATATATGGTTGCTAGGGACTTTTTTATCGGTTGCTATGGACCTTTTCAATGACCTTGACCCCGCATTTTACTTGAACAGCTACCATTTAATTTATTTCAAGTTTGTGACAATATGTCTGACCATTATTTTCTGTTTATATGTAAATAATCTTTCAAGGGCAAAAACTCCTATAAGGGTCCAATTGACGATTTTGGTCATGTTGACTTAGATTTTACTTTGCTGAACATTTTTGCTGTTTACAGTTTGTCTTTATCTATAATAATATTCCAGTTAATAACCTAAAACTGTGAAATGTCCTTAAAATTAACAATTCAGGGGCAATAACCCAAAAATGGGAAGACCGATTCATCTGAAAATTTCATGGCAGGTAGATCTTGACCTCATAAACATTTTTACTACTTGTCAGTTTTGCCCTAACTGCTTTAGTTTCTTGAGATATGAGCCAAAAAGTGCATTTTCTCCTATGTTCTATTTCTAGCCATGGCAGCCATGTTTCTCAATGGACAAGAAAATAAAACAAAAAATTTATACTAGATACCCTATGGATCTTTCGGTCTAAGTTTGGCTGAAATTGATTCTGTAATTTCAGAGAAAAAGATTTTTAAAAGTTCACAAAGATGAAAAAAATGTGAAAAATTGTCTATAAAGGGCAAAAACTTCTATAAGGAGTCAATTGACAATTTTGGTCATATTGACTTATTTGTAGATCTTACTTTGCTGAACATTTTTGCTGTTTACAGTTTGTCTTTATCTATAATAATATTCAAGATAACAACCTAAAACTGCAAAATGTCCTTAAAATTAACAATTCAGGGGCAATAACCCAACAAAGGGTTGACTGATTCATCTGAAAATTTCATAGCAGGTAGATCTTTACCTGATGACCATTTTTATCCCATGTCAGTTTTGTCTAAATGCTTTAGTTTTTGAAATATAAGCCAAAAACTGAAGTTTACCCCCTTTGTTCTATTTTTAGCCATGGCGGCCATGTTTCTCGATGGACAAGAAAATAAGACAGAAAATTTATTCTAGAGACCCTAAGGATCATTCAGACTATGGCTGTAATTGGTTCAGTGGTTTCAGAGGAGAAGATCTTTGTAAAAGTTTACGACGGACGACGGAGGGACGACGGATGCCAAGTGATGGCAAAAGCTCACATGTCCTTTTAGGACAGGTGAGCTAAAAAGGGCTTTGCTAAGCGCAGCATCATACGACCACAACGTGGTTTTTTTTTTTGCACCTCTAACCCCTTGTATCTCAAGAATGTAAAAGATAGCAAAAAATTGTTGCCATACTACTGAAAGATGAATTACTTTTACAATTTAGAAAGGAATATTCATTTGTATACTTACGAACTGCATAAATGTATAAATGTGTCCGTTTTTAAAAGTAAATCAAGCTTATCCAACTGCTTTGATTTTACAAACTATAAATTTGGCATATTATACAAACCATCAATTGGAAATCTAGTAAGTAATCTTTCTGGCATATAAAATTGAGAGTTTTCTAAAAAGTCTATAAGTTTTCTTCTGTATTCTCCTAACTTGTCAGGTTCTTGGCCAGCTTTTGGTGGAAGATGACCTGATAATTAAATGAGAAAAAAAATTATACTGAAAAATTAAAGCTTGAGAAAACATATCAGTGGTAGTGACAGAAATGTAATTATAAAAAGAAATATGTCAAGATAATAATGTGAACTCAATAATGGATGAACTGTTAAAATAGGGTCAATGCCATGTGGTATTCTTAGAATTGAGTTGTTCTGTGGAACAATTTTAAGAGAGAGTTTCAGGATGATGATGTCTACCCCCTTGGTTAGTAAGTAAATTGTACTGAATGTAAGTCCTACCAATGGAGGAGCTTCAAATATAAGTTGAACAATTTTTTTTTAATAGAACACAAGATATTAGGACTACTAGAGTTGTCTCCATTATTACACTAAAAGATACTTTTTAAAAAAACATTATAGAAAAGTCCCGGTTTTGATATGGAAAGATTCCCCTTAGCATTCCATGGAAATCCATTCACACATTTATTATGCATTGAGGATAAAGAAAGTGTGATGTCAATGATGCAGACATGGACAATGATCACATAAAGGGACAGAAAGTGATTTCCATGTGTCATTATTGCTACCCAAGTGACATAATGTCCAGTGACAAGGCTATATGTGAAACAAACAAATGCAATAATAGATTCTGTAAAAAAAAGTTATAAATATTACATATTCTTTGATCATCAAAACACATATTTCTTAGTCCTGTGACTTAATTTGATTGGGACTAGTCAAAAATTTTAAAATATACAATGTAATAAAGGGTTGGGATTCCATACAATTTTGCTCGGACATTTTTTAAAGAACTGTTGAAATTCTAGTTTTATGGTCAGTTTCATGAAACTGATTAAGGTTTGTGGAATGGGTGATAATCCTACCTTCTGGCAGTGACTGTAGATAATCTGTCATTAACACTTGTACTTTTTCTCTTAGCGACTGAGCTAACACATTGTGGAACTCTGGACTTTCATCTCCACATTCAAGTATAATATGTTCCTACAAAAACAAACCGTACTAACAGAAAAATTCAAATTTACAACAATTTCTGTCAAGCTATAAGTTTATTTGTTGAAGAGAATAATTTGGAAAATGACAGGATATAGGTATGTATAAAACTGTATTTAATGATCTACAGATAATGAAAGTATTCTAGGACTCAACAAAGCTTATTAAAATCACATAGATAAGAAAAATCCTGAAAAAGTCTGAAAATAACAGAAAACAAGAGGCTCAGTGGGCTGAGCCTGTATTGATCACCTGGCAGTCACAAACTTTTGATTTGATTTGACAGACTAGATTGATTTCTGGAAACTTTGTAAATGATCTTCTATAAATGCTTCACACCAAGTATAAGTTCATTGGCCAAACGGTTTCAGAGGACAAGTTTTAAATTTCGACCAATCAGAACATATAAAGGTTTCTGGTTGCCATTTTGTTTCATGGACTAGGAAGATTTATGCAAAGTTTGTAAAAGACCTTCCATAGATGCTCCATAAAGAAAATTAGTTCATTTGGCTTTAAGGTTTCAGAGGAGAAGAAGTTTTAAATTCGACCAATCAGAACATGTAAATGCAAATGACGGCCATTCTGTTTCATGGACCGGGATGATTTAGGCAAACCTTGTAAAGGACCTTCCATAGATGCTCCATACCAAAAATCAGTTCATTTGGCTTTAGGGTTTCAGAGGAGAGGTTTTAAATTTCGACCAATCAGAAAATGTAAATGCTCATGGCAGCCATTTTGTTTCAAGGACCAGGATGATTTATCCAAACTTTGTAAAGGAACTTCCATAGATGTTCCATATAAAAAATCAGTTCATTTGGCTTTATGGTTTCAGAGGAAAAGCAGTTTTAAATTTTCGACCAATAGGTTTCAGAGGAGAAGAAGTTTTAAATTTCGACTAATCAGAACATGTAGATGCTCATACTGTCAATTTTGTTTCACGGAAAATTGTAAGGACCTTCCATAAGGAACGTCCATAGATGCTCCATACAAAAATCAGTTCACTTGGCTTTACAGTTTCAGAGCAGAAGAACATTAAAATTTGGACCTATCAGAACATGTAAATGATCATGGCAGCCATTTTATTTCACGGACCCGGATGATTTATGCAAACTTTGTAAAGGAGCTTCGATACAAGCTACAGGCCAAGTTTTAGTTCAATAGGTCCAGGGGTTTCAGAGGAGAAGATGAAAATGTAAAAGTTTACAGACGGAAGGACGGACGACAGAAGCCGGACACCAAGTGATGACAAAAGCTCACATGGCCTATGGCCAGGTGAGCTAAAAACATGAATCTGATTTATTGCTAAAAAAAATCTGAAGGATCAGAAGTTCAAAAACAGTCATACTAAGCTAACATGTCTGACTTAAAATATGGCATATCAGATCTTTGATATTTATTTTCATCAATTGTATCATAAAAATAAAGAGCCTCACTAAGCACAGTATGATACGACTGCAACATGCTTTATATGTCACCTTCATCCCTATGTATGTTAAGAACTGTAAAAGATAGTAAAAATGTCCATTGAAATCAGATGAAAAATAAAAAATTAACATATCAAGGCACATCGCTTTTTTTTGCCCTTTTAACCCCTTATATCTCAAAACCTGTAAAAGACTACTGGAGACACTCATCAAGATGAATTAACAGAAAAATTCCCATTAGAAGCAGATTAAAAATACAAATTTTAGGTGTCCTGTCTAGTTTTGGCCCCTTAAAACCCTGCATTGTAAAAAAATACCTTTAGTACTTAGGCCATTTATTTTTAATTAGTTGGTTTACGGATCCGCCGACCCGATTTTGCCAATTTGAAGAAAAAAAATAAAATTGAAAATTTTGGTTTTTTATTACCGCTGACCCTCTGAAATCAGCCATCCCAAAAATAAAAATAAATTAAAATCCTTTTTTGCATCAAAATTTCATAAAAGATTATATTCCAATTCGTCTAAAAATAGATTATCCATCAATAAAATACTTGTAAACATGATCCCAAAAAAAATCTATTTATAGACGTTAGTTGATGCCAATTTCGAAACACGTTTTATGAAACGAATTTCTTAATAGAATCCATGCGGCTTTTAAGTTCGTTTTGTATGAATATCTTGATTCCGTAAGATATCGAATCCACTCATTTAATGTTGTAGTTGACGAGTCGGTCCCTTAAAAAGGGAACGGTCTACTGAACAACACCTTTCAAGATAGATGTTCTGATATTTGGGTTTCAAAAGAGGGAGTTAACTGATCATTTGCAACCTTTGTACATTTGGCAATATAACCAAGATTGTTCAAAAGTACATGATTTTCCCTCTTTTTTTTTCTTTTTTTTCCCGACCGACCGACCCTATTTTTTAAAAAAAAATCCGTAAACCAATTAAATAAAAATAAAAGGCCTAAATATGAATCATTAATTAAAAGAAAACACAATATCTATATTAAAAATTAATGAAATTTCCTAATCATCTGTTTGATGAATTTTTTTGTGAAATGTTTTAACGATTTTCACAGATGTCTTTTATGGAATAAATGCTTAAAATGGATTATTTAAGTAAACTTAATTTCATCTTTTATTATTCTACAATGGTCTTTTTCTATATTTTTGTTTTTTGAAAAATTTTTTATATTAATTTGATATCTATCATACAGTGAAGTCAAAAGTATACTCAGAAGTGCTTCCTTTCATATGTCGATCCTTGTTTATTGTACTATTTACCTGTAATATACAACTTACATAATTACAACATGTAACAGCCTGTTAACACCGGGTGGTCATGTAAATTCTCTTTCAGGTAAATTGGTACTGATTTTAATTAAATATGGGTCATTTTATTACACCCATAATGATAGTCTCACATTTTGCATGTGTTGATAGAGAAAGAAAGTCGTCAATTATACATTGTTATACTCCTATAAACATTACTACTGTCATAAAAAAAACGTTCAAACTTGTAGGGATTGGTGTTTGGAGACGTTTTAACATCTTAAATCACTGTCAAACATTTTCAAACATTTCCATGTTCATATTTTAAGCTTTTGTGATCGAATGTCTATAAAGCGTATGTTGCTTTCATGTCCATGTTCATCTTACTACGTCACACAGTCACGTGACTATTCGTCTAATTAAAATTTGTCAGTTGACAACTTTCAAAGTATATAATTAGCTTAATAAGACTTTAATCCAAGGTAAGGTAACATCCATAGTTGTTTTTTGGTAATACATGTATGAAAACAAAGGGGATCATGTGTTGTCGTGATTAAAAGTCTGTCATAACTCCTTTAACCAATGTCGTATCCATGCGGCTTTTAAGTTCGTTTTGTATGAATATCTTGATTCCGTAAGATATCGAATCCACTCATTTAACGTTGTAGTTGACGAGTCGGTCCCTTAAAAAGGGAACGGTCTACTGAACAACACCTTTCAAGATAGATGTTCTGATATTTGGGTTTCAAAAGAGGGAATTAACTGATCATTTGCAACCTTTGTACATCTGGCAATATAACCAAGATTGTTCAAAAGTACATGATTTTCCCTCTTTTTTTTTCTTTTTTTTCCCGACCGACCGACCCTATTTTTAAAAAAAAAAATCCTTAAACCAATTAAATAAAAATAAAAGGCCTTATTGTATTTCTTATGACAAACCTTTTTAAAAAAGTATATATGTGTCCAATGGACATTACATGCCCTGCCAATGATGTAAGTATTTAGTAAATTGAATTACATTTGTATATTGTTGACTTCGAAGTCCCTAACGATAGGGTAGATGAAATGCAATCTCTCAGTAATTCATGAAAAACTACCTACAACCTGAACCTTAACCTGGATTCTAATATTGAAATTCTATAAAGAAATTCAAAGTGGATGACCCATGACCTCAAGGTCACACCATCCTTTTTGCATCAAAATGGTGCTGTTCATATCACAAGCTATCCACAAATTTTAAGGATGATACCATAACTCCTTCATGAAAAACTACCTTAAACCTGAACCTTAACCTCATACGGACAGATGGATGGACAGACCGAACAACTATATGCCCCAGCCTGGATTACAGAATAAGAACATTCATTGAAATGAAACCCGGGCATCAAGAACAATAAATGTAGAGTTTTTATATGACCGCAAATATTTGTCATCGTCATATGTTCGCATCAGTAGACTGTTAGGTTTCTGCTCATTTACTTTTGTTCTGTTGAATGTATCCTTATGATATTTTACCACAATGGTCCACCATAAGTAATACAGGTTGGGATTGATTTGGGGAAATCTGGCCCCTCCTGTTTCTTTTCTGGGGGGAGGGGGGTCATTAAGGATTTCTATGCTATCTTTTATAATTTCAGTGATGAAGCCAACAATTAATCTTATTAAAAAATTTCAGGCTTGTATTCTTGTGTGTTTATTAAATTCCCAAAAACACTTACTAGATAAGCAATTGATAAATCTTTTGAATTTTTTTCAAGGTAATCCAGCACTTTGTCTCTAGGCAAACTTTCTACTTCTGGAATATCTTCTGTAAAAATCTGAAACAAAAATAATAATATCTTTCCAGTTTATTGTCCTCACTAAAAATGGAATTCCTCCAAAAAATGAATTATATGAAAAGTTTAAAAAAACTTTGGTACTTATGTTTTTATCACAGACTACAATCAAATAAAGAAGATAATAAAAATATATTCTAGAAATAAAATAACATTGTATAATTGTTAGCAATTTGAAAAGTCTTTAATTAGAATGTATGTTTTTAATTAAAAAAAAAAAGATTATCCAATCTACCGGTATTCACTTCATTCACATCAGATATATATATGTAACATGACTATTTTTTTCTTAAAATTAGCAGATTTACATGCTTGGTAAAGGGGACGAATAAACTTTAACTTTATAAGGTCAGTTGCGTACCTTTTGTGTGTATTAAATGCACTTATGTATTACACGAACTCCCCTTTTGGACCTTGAAAATGGAGAAAAAAATTCATCATGTTCAAAGTTCAAAATCAACAAGGTTCCCATTGAAAGATGAATTTTTTCGGCTGTAAATTGAAGTCGGTCGTGGTTTGACTAGAAAAATGTGTTCCACAATAAAGAATTCAGAAATAAAATCTTTAATTTTAATAAATATTCACGTACAACAAACACGTTTTGAAGAACAGGAAGCATAGGAACCATGTGTAAATACATCTATTGATAGTACATGTCCAATCCGGAATTATTCTGAAATTAAACAACTTTTTCATGACGTCGCAAACCAGTTGAGACCAACTAGTTCCCGGTTGTAACATGGCATTGTGAAAGAAACTTTACAGGAGGCATATTCAAATGATCGCAAACAATTCAAATAATGTTTTTATATAATTAGTAGCTGGGCATCAACATGATGGTTTAAAACTATCATAAACCTAAAGCATTTTGCTTTGAAAGTTATACTTTCCCTCAGCTCTTTATTTTGACCTTTTATTCTAACTCCACTGGAAGTTGTTTAATATCCCGGATAAATCCGGATTGGACATTACTGTCAATAGGTGTATTTAAAACGTAGTCAGAAAACGCCAAACCCGAAACGGATCAATAAATAAAGAATTAAAAAATTAAAAAACATGAATTGAAATTAAATTATTGCAAAAAATAATATATCTTCAAAAACTTTTTCATTAAAATAATATTGTAACAGGTTGAGGTTCAAAGAGATGTTAAATCAGCTTAACGTAAAATCAGCACTTTACAAGGATTACAGTCACATGGCACATGATCATCTGATACATTGGAAATAAAAAATGGCTGTCGATTTCGTGCAAAAACACGTTTCTATCAGTTTTTGTAGAATATATGATCTCTTTGCCCTGTAAGATCACAATTATAAAGTAAGTAATGACTAAAAGAAACTTCGCTAATGAGACAGTGTGCAAAATGGGGTTTCCGATTCGTAATTCATCATCTTGTCACACTTTGGTCGGAAATTGAACCTAAAAAAAGACGTATTGGCATGCATAGTATGCATCCCCTTATCAAAAACGTATTTAAGGGTAAAAAAGTGTATGTAATACACACCATGAGACAGTAATATAAAATAAATAATAAAATTTCCAGGTATCCTTGTCCCCACATTCATAGACAGTTCGTTCTTAGTTCAGATTCACAGTGTTTATGATGCCATGTTCTCCTTGAGAATATGGAACAAATATTTCCTTCGGCTTTTTCTGAATTACATGGTGTCAACCATAGACAGAAAATAGCACATGTAATTGTTGACACTGATACTAACAAACCATGTGACTTATGTTTGCTGCCAACCATTAACAAATCACAATGCATTTGCTGTGGACACTGATATACTGACACTTACAGTTGCTGTCTGCTTCCAAATTTTTTAACTAGACATATAGCCCTTTCTTCAAATTCATATCGAATTCACAATTCTGACTCTAGAATTAAAATTTCTAGAAATTCTACATGAGGTGTTTCCCTAAAATTGTTGGCTACTTTAAACAGAGAATAATTATCTATATTTTCTGTACATATATTATATTTACCTTTAAACCATCTTCTGGGTGTTCTTTCAGAACCCATTCTGCATACTCAAATATTAAACTTAAGTGTTCAGCACCTAAAACAGGAAATTTTTCAATGACCAAAAAAATCATTAAACCTAAATTCTAAAAGTTTTAAAATAAGTTAACAGTCTTGAAATTTAGCTTTTTCCAAATACTTGTAACTGTTTTGTTTATCTGTATTTAGATTAATTTATGGTAATCATTTGTTTACAGAATCAAATAATATATAGTTTAATTTTTGTAAACAGATGAAGATGCAATAAGTAGTAAATCTAATTTGGAATGGTTCTGTATAAGCACGCAAATAGAGAATTATACTGCACAATTGCTTTCCATTGAAATCAAATGGAAATATTATTACTATATAATAGGAAGATTTATTTCTAAAAAAGATTTGATTGTATTTACTCTATTGTTGATTTCTTTCTACAAAAGAAAAGTTTACCGTAAAAAAATGTAATATAAATGAATTGTATAATAGCTTGTCATGCCAATTTTACATTTAAATGCTTTTGAGAGTTCTGAAGACTATAAATCAAACTTTTAAAAATTCCCACTCTTTTCAATGACAAGCATAGACATTCTGTAAAATATAATGCGTAATCCTAAAGTCACCCAAAAAGGAACTACCGCCCCTAATAGTAGCAGAAATTACCAAAATTTGGAAATCTTACATATTCTGGAAAAGTGCATAGTACTGTTTTCATACTTATGTAGATATTTGGAAACCAAACTAATTCTAATCAGCATGTGGAGAGACATGTCACTCATATTTTTAATTGAGTACAGAAGACATTTTAAAATGTCTTGGTAACCTACATGATGTATACATCCCACATAAATTGAATGATTACTGCTGTACTATAATAATTTGGAATTGTTATATGAAAAAGATAAAGAAATTCCCTCAGTTCATATATAAATTACCTAGATGCTGTAAATATTGCACGGTCCTGTCATGGCCTTTAAGAGGTGAGTTTGGTCTAGCTGCCTGTTTCATCAACAAGTGTAATGCTTCAAGTATATATATAAAACTATTATCACTCTTAAAGTGTATATTTTAATGTTTTGATGAGGATGTCAAAATACACATTAAAATCTAAACAAAAATATTACAATTTAGGCAGATATGTATTCTTTATAAACGTCATCCCAAGATTCTCCATACCGACTAACAGCCTCAGTGGCTCATGGTACCATGCTCGCCTCGAGTGCAGAGGTCGTGCGATCAATCCCCGGGTGGGTCAAACCAAAGACAATAAAATAGGTAATTGCTTCTTCTCCGCCTAGCACACAACATCTAGGAGTACGGGCAAAGGACTGGTAGGTTGAAGTCAGTATAATGTGTTCTGGTAGGGTTATATGTCTTCCTGCCAACTATTATAAATCTGGCCCAGTGTGACGGTTCATATTCATATCACAGCAACATGTTCTTGTCCTGATATAGAATGGAGAATGAAACGGGGAATGTGTCAAAGAGACAACAACCCGACCAAAGAGCAGAAAACAGCTCAAGGCTACCAATGGGTCTTCAATGCAGCAAGAGAATCCCACAACCGGAGGCGGGCTTCAGCTGGCCCCTAAACAATAATGTATACTAGTTCAGCAAAATGGACCGTACACTAAACTCCGAAACATAAAAATTAACCAAAAATAAAAAAACAAACAAGACTAACAAAGGCTAGAGGTTCCTGACTTGGGACAGGTGCAAAAATGCAGCGGGGTTAAACATGTTTTGTGAGATCTCAACCCTCCCCCTATACCTCTAGCCAATGTGGAATAAACAAACACACAGCAATACACACAGTAAAACTCAGTTCAAAAGATGTCCGAGTCTGATGTTAAAAAAGGTAACAGAAGAAACCAAGCAAAATCACAATAATAAATATATATTAACAAAGGACTACTAGCACTTACTGACATGCCAGCTTCAATTAAACTGATCGAAAGATTATGTCTATATCATATAGAAAATCAGCCACAATCCCTCCCGTTAGGTATTTAGTATCATGCTATCATAAATTATAGGAGAAGAACATAACCCGTATCATGCCAACAACTGGTTTTAGAATAAATGTGTTTATTTCCGATGCAAAGACCTTATGAGTGAATCAATATTAATTCCAAAAAATGCCATCTTTAATGACGTGACAACGGTATCGTAACTATATCCCTAGTTGATAAGTCTGTTTAAAGGTTTGATTAGCTTTTCAGTTGAATGACGATATTTTTGTGCTTTGTATAGTATATTAACATAAAAGTTGGGATGTGAAATACCTGAACATATAACATGTTTGCACGATGATTTATATTTACAAGTGTGTCATATCGAAATCCCTGAAGTAATAATTTTTCAGTTATGCCGAGATTTCTTTCGTAAAAATGCATGTTATAATTGCCACATGATGTTAAACAATCATCCAACCATACCAAGTGTCGCCTAATTTCTCTAGTAAAAGGTTTCGGAGATGAAAGATTTTTTAAATCTAATCAGTCTGAAAGAAAGTATTGTTCATGACAGCCATATTACCAGGTATTTGTATAGGACAAAGTATGCAAACTTAATAAAGCTTCTTCCACATGTTTCAAATTTCAGTTAAATTGTACACACAGTTTATGAGTAGATTTTATAAAATCAAACCAATGAGACATAAGGATTTTTTGAATTTCCAGTTTACATACGTCATGGGTTTTTGAGTAAACTAAATTACAAATATTTTATAGATGAATTGATCAACACGGGACATCTCACCATTTTAGACCAGGTGAGCTAAAATTTAATGTGAAACCAGAAAAAATAATACCTCTTTCATGGAGTCCTTTTTTTTCATACAAAATAATTAATTCACTAAATTTTTCTTTCTTCTTGAGTACTTTTTCACTTTCATCAATATGGCAGTTATTGTCTTTTAATCTCAGTAGAGGTGCTACTAATGCATCATTTGTCTAGAAAAGTAAAGCAATATTATGTAATATTTAAAATCTTCCAACAGACAAAATAATTCAATGTTAGAGGTAATTGCTGTAATCAACATCATTTAATGATCGAAATACTCATTTTGTCATTCATTGAAAACACCAAGCTCCTTACAATATTTCATTTGCTAAAAAGATTTGTTTTATCTGAAATTTTATCTCTTAACGACTTTGCCAAATACTCCTGACATAAATTATCGTGGCAATTTGTTTTCTGATACTGACTTCTTCAGGTTTGTCATTAGACTCACCACACTGGCTCAGCAAATAACAAGCCTAATAAGTCAGTATCGGATAACAATTTCCTTAAGATCTGTTAATGATGCCTCAATAATCATGCATTTATAGTGATATACATGTCACTAAATACAATCGACCCTCATTATTTCTAAAGTCAATGGGACTATGGAAATAATTTTACTCATCCATAGTTCAACCAAACAAAATCAAAAATATCGATCAATATTTTTTATCTTGGAACAAATGGTATTAATTAATAAAACATTAGATTGAAATAATGTCTTCAGTTATTAAACAACAAAAGATAAAATGTTATAATGTTTATTTACATATACTCATATATGGGACTTCCACAAAATTTCAACTCATCTGATGTTTCAAACCAAGCAAGTTCAAGAGACTGAAAGTCCACTGTATGTACATATGTAAATGTAGTACTGTGGATTCATTAATATTCGTTGTATACCAATTTTCGTTGTTTTCGTGGGTCCCAGTAAACCACGAATTTAAATATCCAACGAAAAATAATATTTTTACTCTTGTTTAAATGCACTGAAGTTTGAAACCACGGAGTTTTTAACAATTGCGTTTTTTACAGCATGTATTTGAATTCTGACATATGATGAGTTAGCTATATCCACAGAGGATACTGTGTTTCATGTAATTTTATCTTTGGTAACATATAAATGCTCAGACAATTTTCTTTAAAAAGATTTTGACTGTGTAAATTGTCGCGGAATTCACTTCCGGTTTTTTTTTAATTCAAACATTCAAGAAAAATCTTAATCCTAAGTAGACCTAAACAATACAGACATTCTCATAAATTACAGTAAAAACATCTTGTCAAAAGATAATAAAGCAGAAATTATTGATCGTAATCGGATTAAAAATATGTATGTATATGCCCTGAGGTATTTGGTGACAAGTGATTGCAATTTTGTTAATACATATTTCACACCTGTTTAACCTAATGAGTAAATAATTATGGATTTTGTTAATCTTGTTGTAAATTCATGAAAAGCTTTAATTGTTCCGTTACAAATTAGACTTTTGTTTAATGAGCGTTTTAAATCAGTACTTTACTGTACAATATCAAGTCTGATCGGCACGTTTTGTGGCAGTATTTTCATGATATCTGATGTGCCAAGCCACGAATTTAAGTATTTCAACAACTTTTTATATTTTTTTCTAAGCCCGCAATCCACGAATTTAGGTATCCCACGAAATGCCTTTTTTGCTTTATCCACGAAAATTGGTATCCACGAAAATAAATGAATCCACAGTAATAAGTTCAATTCATCTGTTTGATAGACATAAAGATTTGTTTAACACTTTCTCTCAACAAAATTTTCCTAGTTAAAAGCTTTTTCTAATATATTCCACAACAATGTGATTCAGTCAGAATGAACTCTGAGAGCAAAAATTATTATCTATGTGACCAGAAAAAAATGTTTACCTGAAGATAACATTTAAGTAGCGTCGTGTCAATAATTTGACTGAGTTGTTTTTTAGATTTGATTGTTGCATTGCCCTCTTTGATAGCTGTAGTAGTTAATGTCTGGCCTGATTCCTTCGAAAAGTCACTAGCCAATTCATTTCTTTTCTGAAAATAGATATTGGAAAAACAGTAACAGACTTTTGTAACTGTCTCACTATTATCTTGTCAATGTAAAAGTTTTGATGGATATTAAAATGATCACAATAAACAAGAATAATCCAACATATAAACTATCAGCTTTGCAAGTTTCTATTAATGAGAAGATAAAAAACCTTCAAGATGGGATATACATCAAAACTCCAAACATTCAGCCAGAATAAGTCTGAATTAATGGGGTAGTATAAGTAATCTGAATTCTTAAGATTAGAGAGGGACAAAAAAAAAAGATTAAGTGTTTTTAAAATAATTCCAAATTAGGCAACCCGAGTTTTAATGTACAACAAATACAGAGATGGATGGATGAATTGTTGTTTAACGTCCAGTGGCAGCCAGGTGCATATCAGGACGAGAACATGCTAATATGATAATGAATATGATCTCTGCTTCGTACTAGACCAACACGGTGAGTCAGATTTTTAATGTGCTAGCTCACGAGGTAACTGTCCGCACATATCCCCCCACTCGGACACATTATATTGACTCTGAGCTGACCAGCAGATCTTTGCTCTTACTCCTAGATGCCGCGTGCTTGGCGGAGAAGCAGCAAAAACCAATTTTAATGTCTTTGGTTTGACCAAGCCCGGGATTAACCAGCGACCTTCAGCACTCGAGGCAGGCACGCTACCATGAGACCACCGAGGCGGTATGAATACAGAGAAATAACATTACTGTGTATTCTTGTTAGCAACAGTAACAGGTATTTTACAGTAAGTGAACAGTAAATCTTTGCTTACTGATATTTTGATGTAGCATTCTGCCCTAGCAACACAATGATAAGACATCATTTTTTGTCTTGACAGTACCTGTGTGAGGTAATCCTGAAGTGCTGACAGTCCTTTCTCTAATTCTCCACCCTCTAGATCTGGTAATTTACCTGGATATTCCAACTGTTTTCTAAATTCTTGAGGTAAAAGGTTAGGGAACAGTCCAATTACATGTGATGGGTCTAAAACAAACGAAGTTAACCTGCATTCAACTTGCATGAATAATATGTCTGGAGACAAAATTTTATTACCGGGTAAATGAAAATGTGTTCGAAGTTTCTCATGTTCAAGCTTTTATTAATTCAAGCAGTCAACAGTTATGTTGTATTTTTCTTGAGACTTCTTTCATCTGTACATCATTTTTGCCTTTCCTGTCTTTGTTAGATTAAAATCTTACACAGTCCATTTGTTCTGTCTTGGAACCCACAAACAATAATAAATTGGATCAATTTTGTCAGATTCATGAAAAATGATTTTTCAATAAATATTCTTGTTTTGTTCAAATTATTTGCACCACATTTCCACCTCGTTATCTATTAAAATAAACAAATTGTCATCATTTTCTCCTCAATTGAACATGTGTGAGCAGATATAAACATGCTTATGTGAGGCCTTCTTAAGTGTTATTAGAATTCATGATTTTTTTTTTTTAGATTATAAGAAATAATCATTTTGATGTTGATACTGCAGCATAAAAACAATATAAGTGTACTATAGAAAAAATTCTTCCTGTGAAGTTTGATAAATCTGGATTTAAAACTGTAGGAGGAGTTGATGACACAAAATGGGTATTGTGTTTTCACATTTTGATGGAAAAATTACTAAGTTTCCAAGTCTGGAAAAATTGGAAAAAATTATTCAAACGATTCCATAATAGCTGGTGCACAACTTCAATATGTGTACAATCTTCCTGTGAAGTTTGATAAATCTGGGTTGAAAACTGTAGGAGCAGTTGTTGGCACAATATTGGTACCCTATTTTCATTTTATTTGGCCCATATGCAAGAATGAGCATCATAAAATGCACAATTCAGAAATCCCCTGAAAATCTGAGAATCTGAACAAAAGATGCATTACCTGTACCAAGTTTGACAAATATCTGCATTGATTCCTCAAATCTATGTTGACAAAACAATTCAAAAGCATAAAGATTTTTGATACTATGAATTCTTTTCTGTTTCTCTTCGTCTGCATCTGATGTCATGTCCTACACAAAGGTATAAAATAATTTAAATATAATATTTATCTTTCATATCATAATATGGGTGTCATTAGGCTTACTTTATCAACAATAATTCAAAGATTAGATCAGAAGTAAGAATGACCATCATGACATGGCAACCATGTGGTTTCTGTTTAAAAGAAATTTTAATTTGACAGTTTTTACAAATCCGTGGAAAGTCTCTTTTTTTAATGTTTTGATAGGCCTAATACTATGCTGACAAAATGGGCCAGGTAGGCTAATAAAGGTATACTGTTTCTTCCTGACAAGCATTATATCATAATAACATGATTATGTATGTTTTATTGCAAACTGACCAGTGATATATGCATAGGTGCGATATTTCACCCGTATATTAACTTGTATGTGAGTGTGTTATGGAGTGTATGGGTGTTCAGGGACCATCATGACCTATTTAAGGGCAGAGGTCTGCCACACCTGCCACTCATAAATTTTCAGTGCGACTTTTAAAATTTTAGAGCAGCCCTTAAATACTTCAGTGTCACTATTCATTCTCGACAACAGTTTTTGTTTCAGTACGGAACTGGGAAAGAAGAATAAAAATTTAAGTTTTTAAGCTCTTACATTCCATCATCTTTGTACGATAAGAAAGAGATTGATCAAATCCGTGACAACCGAAAGTAAGTTGTAATCTAAATCAATCTCACACCTTTTCTTCAATTAGAAAAATACCAAATGATGCATCTGTGTGTCTGGGTTAGAAATATTTCATAAACAGAGAACAATTTCAAACAGGATAGAAACAGGAATCCTTAACAAATAGATCAGAACAGTATAAAGTATTTTGATGTTAAGATCAGGTCAATCATGGACAAAACGTGATGTCTTGCATAAATTTATGTAAATTGACTTTCTAACTTTAAGACCATTATGGCATTAAAGAAAATAGCAACATTAAGTCTCTATAAGATAAGACCCCTCTTTACACACACACCAAAGATGCACCAATCTGATTATGCCTTTGGGGTGCAGTATTTTATGAGCATGACAAAACAAGCTGAAAGATTTACTTTGCCCAGTAGGGTCCTTAATTGATGAATTAGTACTTCTTGAGTTTTTAATGGATCACATTAATTTTAATAAATATACATTTCATTATTGAATTTTTTTCTTTCTTTTGAACTTTGTCTCTTTAATGAGAATATGAAATGAGTTTGACCGCCGATATTTAATCAGAGGGAAATTTTCAATTTCCCTCCGCCCTTGAATTTTTTCTGTGGTGATAACTGTTTTGTCAATGTAAATACATAACTTTTCCTGAATTACATGCAATGAACTCTCGTTATCTCGAACTTGGAGTTGAAATTGGGATGTGTCCAAATTACGTCATAGTCAAGATCTTTGTTTTGTATAATTACATGTATTTTGACTCCTGATGGTCCTGATATACAAATGAATTTAAACTGTTTTCGTATCTGGAAGTAATACACACCTATCAGATTGTTACATCGGGGATAAAAATAACTTCAATAGTTAATTTGAAAATTATTAACCAATTACTGATGTATGGTTACATTGAACTGTTATCTTAGATAATTAGTGAATTATTAAGACAATTTCAACTTTGAATTAACTTTGTTCTTATGTTTAATTAGCCTCCGCTTCAGTCGAACTACGGATGTGTCAAAAATTTTCTATGTTCCTCACAACTTTGAGATAACGAGAGTTGACTGCATTTATTTTTCAAAGACAGGTTATCTTTATCTAATTTCTTCATGATTCATAATTTTTAATTCTTTGCTTTTTTAGAAATAACACCATGTATGCAATTTGATTTATAAAACTAAAATTCAACAAAAACTATTCTTAACTACAATGTCCCCGTTACGAACAAATCTTGTAAAATTAAACTCTATATAAAGGGCACAGTTCTTTGGTCCCATGGGTACCCTTTATACATAGGTTTGACAGTATATTCATTCAAAATGATATTTCAAGCTTCCTTGTATCATATAGTGAAATTTGCTTCTAATTTTGAATAATCTGTAATTGATGATCTATAAAAATATTAAAAATGTTAGTAATATGAAATTTATGACTTAGAATTACTTACTGCTAATCGTAAGGCTAATTCAAATTCCTTACTTTCTAATAATTGTCTAATCTGATAGGCTATTGGCATAGGAGATATTCTCCATATAAAATTAGAGGATGCTATGTACATATAACCACTGAAACAAAATATAAGAAAATTCATGTTAAACTGTATCTATACTACTAAAATTAAGGCTCGATTTCTTTGGGCCATCATCAAAGTGAAAATAAAATGATGAAAATGGGTTGTAGGGAATAAAGCTTTCGTTTGTGGTACAGGGAGATTGTTGGTGAATAAAATGTACATATTCTTACAGAAAAATGAACGGGGAATCGATTGATTTATCTACTAATAATTGGATATATTACTATTTCAAGTCTTAAAACTGCCGCCCCAAGTCTGGGTCCATGTTTTCTATACGGAGTGCGCTCTGACGTCCCATGGCCCCAGCATATCACAAAAAAGGCCATCAGATGTCAGAGCAATCTCGGACTACAATAGACACAATTCAAATCATAATTTGACTGATTGAGGATGAATGTGTTGTCTGAAAATTTCACGTGTCTAGTTCGATATGTTTTTTTAAATGCTGGAATTATTGATCAGTTAACTCAAACATTCTCATTCCGACATATTTTCAAGTGTCGTCAATCGTCTCCATTTCCGATCAGACACTAGACTCCATTTTAAACTTTTTCTGCATGAACTTTCCATAAATTTATTACTTCATGGATTATTTAGCATTCGTTAAAATAATGTTTTATGACTTTTATCCCTGATGCTGATAATATATATTTACACAATTCTGTTGATTAAACAATACAGTTACAACTGCATTACATCAGTTAAAAATTAAAATCTGAAACGGCTCTAACGTAATACACATAAATATTTTCAATCAACTCAGACCTTGGGGATTTGTGTCATTTTGTTTTATTGTTTCTTGAGCTTTCACATGTATTTCTCGGATTGCTCTGTAAAGAACAACTCAGACCGTTTTCATTCACACTTATTTCCAGGCATAGACAATATACCACAAGCACATGTGTGTTGCATCCCCTCTTATTCCTATGCCTATCTCCCTTTTCTCTGCAACACCCGACAAACTACATTGTCAAATTTTTAAAAAAAACTTTCATCATTTTATGAAAGAAATTAATGCAATATCATAATACAGTAGAATCTCGGTGGCTCGAATTCGGGTCGCTCGAACCCCACAGATTTCTTGACCATTTACGAAAGTCCGGTCATTTTTTACATTATGTCTATGTAAATTAACTCTCGAACTCATTTTCTGGTCCAGACAACAGTAATTTAATGTAATTTACTCTCAGTAACTCGAACATAATTTTTTATTGACGTACGTGACAAATAAGTGTGAAAAACCAGAGGTAAGGTTATTGATGACAAGAAGGTGATTAATTTTCAGTTACAGGTCATTGATAATCCACTTAATTTTCTTATAAAAATATTTATCGGTGATATTTTCTTAAATTATTGTTTCCACATCAAGATTTGATGTTTGGATGTTGTTTTAACGATCGGTTAGAAAAAAATGATGTTAATTAAATTTTAAATTTATTGCTGGTTCATAACTTTAAATTTTCCGGACTTCAATGGCTCGAACTACCGATGCCTCAAACTTATTTTAAAGACCCCTTCGAGTTTGAGAAATCAAGATTCTACTGTATTATAGCATAACTGAAACAAAAAAATTTCAAAATGAAGGTTATTTGCTGGGTGTTGTAGAGAAAACAAGAGGCTCTCAAGAGCCTGAATCGCTCACCTGGCAAACAATGCACTATAAACTAAATTAATATATTAATGTTTGTTGTAAATTAAACTGAGTATTAAAGGTCATGTAAAATGCTGGAAATACCTTTAAAAGCCTATACAACATTCTCATCATCACCATTCACTAAGGATACCATGTTTACTTTCAAAACCAAATATTGCTGAAATCCGAGCAAGTGTAAACTAGAGACTCTAAAGAGCCTGTATCGCTCATCTGGATTTAACTTTTCACCTTGAGCAGACCTAAAAATTTAAGTGTTGCAGTCAATTTGGCTGGTTTTTCTATAGGATTCTATGTTAAACTAATTTCAGCTGTGGCAGTCATCTTGGTTTAGTCCAGGTCAACGGATATATTTCTAAAAGAGAAACATCTACGGACCATTTCTGCTAAGTCTTGTTCCAACTGGCTAAGCGGTTTCAGACAAGAAGATTTTTAAATGAATTTTCCTATAGGGTCCAATATTTAACAAAGTTCGGTGTGGCAGCCATATTGGTTGACAATCCGGGCATATTTCTCAAAGAGGACCTCCTAATGACCAATGCTGCCAAGTCTGGCTCCAATATGTAAAGTGGTTTCAGACAAGAAGATTTTTCAATGAATTTTTCCATAGGGCCCTATGTTAAACTAAGTTCGGGTGTGGCGGCCCTCTTGGTTGACAGTCTGGGTCATCACACAAAATTCTGAAAGAGGACCATCTAAGCACCATTGCTGCCAAGTCTGGTTCCAATTGGTCAAGTTGTTTCAGACGAGAAGATTTTTGAGTGATTTTCCCATAGGGTCCTATGTTAAACTAAGTTCAGCTGTGGCGGCCATCTTGGTTCACAGTCCACAAAATCAGACACATTTCTGAAAAAGGACCTCCTAAGGACCAATGCCGCCAAGTCCTGCTCCAATATGTCAAGTGGTTTCAGACAAGAAGATTTTTCAATGAATTTTCCTATAGGGCCCTATGTTAAACTAAGTTCGGTTGTGGCGTCCATCTTGGTTGACAGTCCAGGTCATCCGACACACCTCTGTAAGAGGACCATCTAAGGACCATTGCTGCCAAGTCTGGTTCCAATTGGTCAAGTGGTTTAAGACAAGAAGATTTTTCAATGAACTAAGTTCGGCTGTGGAGGCCATCTTGGTTAACAGTCCGGGTCATTGGAGATATTTCTGAAAGAGAACTTCCTAAGAACTATTACTGCCAATTTTGGTTCCAACTGGACTTGTAGTTTCATATACGAAGATTTTTGAAAGTCACCCCTCCTTTTTTTTTCTACTTTTTGTAACAGCAGCCATCTCGGTTGGAAGTTGGGGATGCCAGACATAATTTTGGAAGGGGGCCACCCAAGGACCATTCCACCAAAGTTTGGTCTCAATTGGCCCAGTGGTTTGAGAGGAAAAGATCTTTAAAGGAAAGTTTATACTGGATACCGTCTTTAAAGGGCAAAAACTCCTATAAGGGGTCAATCAATGATTTTTACCCCCTGCCAGTTTTGCTCTTATTGCTTTAGTTTTTGAGATATAAGATAAAAACTGCAGTTTACCCGTATGTTCTATTTTTAGCCATGTCGGCCATGTTGGTTGGCAGGCAGGGTCATCGGACATATTTTTTAAACTAGATACCCTAATGATGCTTGTGGCAAAGTTTGGTTCAATTTGGCCCAGTAGTTTCAGAGGAGAAGATTTTTGTAAAAGTTAACGGACAACGACGGACGACGGACGCCAAGTGATGAGAAAAGCTCACTTGACCCTTTGGGTCAGGTGAGCTAAAAAAGGTGGACATTTGAGTTATGCTATAAATTATGGGGAAAAAATTGACAATGAAAGTCTTGGGCTATTACACAGAAAAAGGGTGGTGCAACACACTAAATCCATTCTTCAGGTGCTTGTACGATATACTATAAATCATGCTTTATTCAACGGCTGGACAGAGGGAGAGAAGGGATTGAAAGAGAGGAGACATAAAAGTCTGACTTCTTAATCATTTAGATGGCAATCTTACTGTCTCTCAAATCGATAGATATATAAAACATGATAACATATAATTTTCTCACATCGCTGTATAATACAGAAAGAGCCTGTGTCGCTCACCTGTATCTGCTGTGGTTTTTGAAATCATGTACAATAATGTTAAAATCATAATGAAAAGCATTAATAAATTGCTTCGCTGAGCGCAGCTGGATACGACCGCAAAGGTCCAACCCTGAACAGTTGGGGCAAAAATGGACACAATATTCACGCTTGATACAGGTCTGAATTTGGATTGTAATTAAATATTGGACACATAATAAGTTTCTGACACAGAATAACTGTAGTCAAAGAACTTAGAATTGGTCATATGATTTGAATTTATATTCAATTTTTTGCTTTTTGTGCAATACAATATGCTGTTGCGAATTGAACCACCCCCCCCCCCCCCCACCACCAAAAAAAAAAAAAAATTTCACCCCTTTTTTTGCTTTTGTGCAATACACTATGGTGTTGTGTATTGACCCCCCCCCCACCCCCCCCCCCCCCAAAAAAAAAAAATTATTTTTTGCAAAAATAAATATTTTAAGAAATTTTCTTTTTAATTTCTGAAATCTGAAATGAGAAAAAATTGTCCCCCCCCCCACAATTTCTTATTTACCCCCCTAAATTTTTTTTCAGGTCCAACCCTCTTTCCCTTTTTCCAAAAAAAATTCTTTCCTTCAAGATATGGTCATAATCCCTATTCAAATTTTTCATGGAGTTTGCAAACATAATTACCCATTTAAATACATCATAAAAGTCTTAAAATAGAAAATGACATATGGCTAAAATTAATATTAATAAATAGTAACTTCTAAAAATAAATTGACAGCTATAAATCACCCCAAGACAATCTACATCTCTTTATACATAATTTACAAGCAGTGTAAGGGAGGTAATCGAATCATACACAACATTTTACTTTAAATGTGTTTGGATTACCTCCCTTACACCAAGATAATAACCAACAAGAGGCTCTCAAGAGCCTGAATCGCTCACCTGGCAAACAATGACTATAAACTAAATTAATATATTAATGTTTTTTTGTAAATTAAACTGAGTATTTAAGGTCACATAAAATACCTTTAAAAGCCTTTCAAGAACCTCTGGAAAGAAACTGGCATGAGTTCTCCCTATGCTTGATTAAGATACAGTCATGGTCAATCTGATGATTCACAATACAAAATACAAGCTTTAATTCATCTTCAAATACAAGTATAAATCTTTTGGTCTATATGTTGTCTTCGTTTTTAAAATGTTTGAAAGAAGTTATGTAAAAATTGTGGGTTAAGGCTTTTTATTGTACTTGAAAAAAAAAAAATTGCAGAAACAATCATGCTAAGTTTCATCCAAATCCCCCTAGTAGTTTCAGAGGAGAAGATGTTTGAAAATTTGTTAACAACGATGATGACAGACACCAAGTGATGGCAATTAAAAGCTCACATATTATGAAGTTTAATCATTGTTATACAACATTCTCATTATCACCATTCACTAAGGATACCATGTTTACTTTAAAAACCAAATATTGTTGAAATCCGAGCAAGTGTAAAAAATGGCGGGAAAATGGCAGCCATTTTAAAAAAAACGGCCGTCCAAAACAAACTTTCATCATCACCATTCAACTCGGGATACCATGTTTGCCATCAAAGTAGCTTTCATCTTCATTTTATTTCTATAATTTAGGAAAAAATAGCAAAAAACAGCATTTTGACTCCTATGTTCTATTTTTAGTAAGGGCGGACATGTTTTTCGACCAATCCAAAATCCAAGCATTAACTTTTTGCAGGATACCCTAAGGAACAATCTTACCAAGTTTCATTTGATTTTGAATAGTAGTTTCAGAGAAGAAGATTTTTGAAATAATAACATAAAAAAAAGCCAAAAATGTCAAAAAGGGCAATAACTCTAACATCAGTTGACAGATTTTCACGAAAATCAGCACACAGGTAGCTCTGATCATGCTGAACACTTTCAACCTGCCAGAATTTGCCGTAATCTGATGATTTTTGAGATATTTGCGAAAAACTGTTGTTTGACCCCTATGTTCTATTTTTAGTAACAGTGGCCATGTTTTTCGACGGATCAAAAATCGAAGCATAAACTTTGTGCAGGATACCCTAAGGAACAATCATGCTAACTTTTGTCCAAATCCATTCAGTAGTTTCAGAGGAGAAGATTTTTGAAATAATAACATAAAAACAAATTTACACGCAATCAAAAGCTTTTTTTCATTTTCTACAGTTTGCCATCTATAAGGCATCAACAGTTATTTTGACATTTAAGGGACAAAACTTTAACTCCTAAAGGGCTCATTTAAACATTTTGCAAACTAAGGGAAATGCTGTGAAAATGGTCAATTTTGATGTTCTAAGGGGAATAACTCCTAAAAGGATTGATCATACAACTTAATAAGTACAAATTTCAAAAAAAAATCAAGAAAAAGGGCAATAACTCCTACATGGGTGGTTACATCTTCTTCAAAATTTCAAAGCAGGTAGATCTTGAGGTGTTGAACACTTTAGCTTCCCATCAGAATTTTGATATCTGTCACCATTTTTGAGTTATTTGCAAAAAACTGCAATTTACCCCTATGTTCTATTTTTAGTCATGGCAGCCATGTTTTTTTACAAATCAAAAATCCAAACGATAGTTTAGTAGCACTCATGCCAAGGAACAACTACACTAAGTTTGGTTGCAATTAAACTTATGGTGTAAGAGGAGTTAACGATTTTATTACAATGAATAAAGACTGCAAAAATGGTCAATTTTGACGATCTAAGGGGAATAACTCCTAAAAGGAACGAACCTACAACTTCGATCCTGTTACAAATTTTGTAGATCTTTGTGTGCCTAACAATATGAAATTTAAATTTTTCAAATTTCCTTTATAGTATCCAAGATATTGAGCTTAATAAGTGCAAAATTTGGAAAAAATACAGAAAAAGGGCAATAACTCCTACATGGGTCGTTGGATCTTCTTCAAAATTTCAGGGCAGGTAGATCTTGAGGTGCTGAACACTTTTACCCTATGCCAGAATTTTGATATCTGTTATGGTTTTTGAGTTATTTGCAAAAAACTGCAATTTACCCCTATGTTCTATTTTTAGCCATGGTGGCCATGTTTTTTTACGAATCAAAAATCCAAACGATAGTTTTGTAGCACATATACCAATAAACAACTGTACGAAGTTTGGTTGCAATTGATCTTATGGTGTCAGAGGAGTTAACGTTTGAAAAAGTTTACGGACGGACGACGGACGGACGACGGACGCCAAGTGATGGCAATAGCTCACATGACCCTTCTGGTCAGGTGAGCTAAAAACTGCAAAATTTACTAAAATTTATCAATTCAGGGACAGCAACCCAACAAAGGGTTGTCTGATTCGTCTGAAATTTTAAGGGCAGATAGATCTTAACCTGTTGAACATTTTTACCCCGTCAAATTTACTCTAAATACTTTAATTTCATAGATACAAGCCAAAAACTGCATTTTTCCCCTATGTTCTATTTTTAGCCATGGCGGCCATGTTGATTGGCAGGTGGGATGGTCGGACACATTTTTTAAACTAGATACCCCAATGATGATTGTGGCCAAGTTTCGTTACATTTGGCTCAGTAGTTTCAGAGGAGAAGATTTTTGTAAAAGTTAACAGATGACGACGACGGATGCCAAGTGATGAGAAAAGCTCACTTGACCTTTCAGGTCAGGTGAGCTAAAAATGGGTCAAGTCAAAAATGGCTGGGTTGCAAAGAATGGGTTATGAACCATGGAGAAGTTAATAGTATCTTTCAAGATAAAGGTATCGTATGAAATCAATTTGGAATGTTGATACTTTATCTGTAGCTTGTTGTTGTATAATGTATTTATTGTTTTTAATTAATTAATACAAAAAAAGGTAACAACAAATGCCAACAATGACAGACCCCAAAAAAATATGCAAACAACAAACCACTATGCATTAAAAGCATATAACACATAAAAAACAAAAACAAACATCAAAACAACAGAGATTGATGAAAAAATTACTAAGTTCCTAAGTCTGGAAAAATTGGAAAAAATTATTCAAACAATTTCATAATAGCAGGTGCACAACTTCAATATGTGTACAATATTCCTGTGAAGTTTGATAAATCTGGATTGAAAACTGTAGGAGGAGTTGATGACGCAAAATGGGTACTCTGTTTTCACATTTTGATGGGAAAATTCCTAAGTTTCCAAGTCTGGAAAAATTGGAAAAAATTAATCAAACAATTCCATAATAGCAGGCGCACAACTTCAATATGTGTACAATCTTCCTACAAAATTTGATAAATCTGGTTGAAAACTGTAGGAGCAGTTGTTGGCACAAGATTGGTACCCTATTTTTCCTGCACAACCACCTGCCCACCTGACATCACCATACTATAACCTGGATTTGCACTATGTGCAACCTGGCCAAAAATTATACCTGAAGAAAATGGTGAAATTTCCAGTTGTAGGGATATAAGAAAAGCTATTCCATCTTTTTTGGATACCTGTGCTTGCACGGGGAGTTTCCTAGTTCAATATAAACTTAAGATGCTATTAAAATAAATACTCCAAATCTTTTTTTTTAGCTTGGTGCCCAAGACAACATTCTCAACCCAATGATTATTATCAGCGGAATTTGAATTTCTTTTATATTTTTTTGCCATGTTTAAATTTTTCTTATTTCCATTTCTTGGAATTTAGCACCATTGAATGGAATTAACTTTTGAAGTGGAAATTTACTGTATCAGGTTTTGATATTTGAGCTTTTCATGTTTTCGTTTTGTTTGAATTTTGAATTTTTGTCTTTTTATTCTTATTTGTACAATATGATATCAGATAATTTCACTTATATATGTTTTTAAATAAAAACAAATGATTACCTCCCACGACAGATATATTTTGCATGACTCAGTTCAATCTGCTGTATAAGTAATTTGGTTTCTATTGTCCTTACTTCTATAAACTTTGGAAGAATCCCAATGATATATGGAGGATTGTTCTCTGAAAATATGACAATATATAAATAACACATGACTGACAGGGTGATAGAGCATATAGTTACCCTGAGAAAACATTGTCACATTATAAAACACATCAATTAAAAAAAAACAATTAAAATATCTTTGTCTATTCTATTTAACACACAGATATTTTGTTTTTTGTAATTGATTTTTCTGACAAGACAACCTTTGTACAAATTTCCCCACTAAATTAAATTAGGGTCCAACGTAAAACTAATCCGGCTGTGGCGAACATCTGGAATTTCAGATTGGCATAAAAAAACAGAACTATTGTAGAGGTTCATCCAATGCTTATTCATACATAAAAATATTTCAATTGTCTTGGTAGTTTCTGATGAAGACTTTTGTACAAATTTCCCATAGGGTTCATGTTAAACTAAGTCTGGCTGAGGCGGCCTTATTAAATTTCCGATCAGCACGAAAAACATAAATTTAATAGAGGTTCATCCAATGCTTGTTCATACATAAAAATATCTTAATTGGCTTGGCAATTTCTGACAAGAAGACCTTTGTACCAATTTTCCCATAGGATCCAATATTAAATTAGGTCTGGTTGTGGCAACCATCTTGAATTTCCGATTGGCACAAAAAACAACTTTTGTAGAGGTTCATCCAAGATCATTCATGTGACAAATCAATTCAATACTTGATTTCTGACTTAGTCTGGAATTACCGCATACGAGACAGAAATTATTATTCTGATCACGTGACTTTAGTGTTTTGTTGGGAATGAGAATGGCATTTTCCAGGGAAATTTGAAGGATAATGCAAGTCGGGCGAGTTTTAGCTTTCTGTATTCATGGTATGATATACCCCTCTGAGACAGAAATTGTCACAAAATTTACTGGGGATGCCATATTGTTATTGTTTCTATGCCTAACAAAACGTCACATGATATGTCATTCTTCACCTCCGTCGCAAAGAGCAATTGATCTTGAAACAGTCGTATTGGCTCAGTAGTTTCTGACAAGAAGAGCTTTGAAGATAAGTCCAATCAGAATGAATTATATGCCACTGGTAGCAATGTTGAGTATCCAATTGGCACAAAAAACATCTTTTAAAACAGAACTATCAAATCAATATTCCTGCCATGTTTGTTTCCATTTGGACTGGTGGTTTCAGAGAAGAAGATGTAAATGTGAAATATGGACGACGACGGACGCAAAGTGATGGCTAAAGCTCATATGTGAGGCCAGGTGAGCTAAAAAGGGTATGGTATCTATTAAAGAAAATTTTTAAGATAATTATTTTTAAGATATCTATTTAATAAGTATTCAGAAAGTTATAAAAAGAAGCAATTTTTAAAAGACCCATTTAAGAGAAAAAAATAATGACTAAATGATAAAAAAAAAAATCACCAATTTCAGAAGGTATTCCAGTCCATGTGATAGGATTTTTTTGTGTAGGATTACCATCTGAGTCAATTAAAATGGACATGTTATCTCTGCCTAACATCAACCTATTTTCTGCTACTCTAGTTATAACTGGTTCATGTTGCATATTTCCAAGGGGAAATAACTCTTTGATATCACCAGTATTAATCTGCAATATTGAAAAATAACTTTAAAAAGAAATCAACTTGGATGAGTCATTTTTATTCATGATATATTGCATTAAAGTTTTTAAAAAGCTTAAAAGTAAATGTTTCTTTTATGATTAATCATGTCAGTAGATTAACTATATTTTGTACGATAATAATGTTTGTAGATTTCTTGGATGCAGTTAAATGAAATATGAATTTAAGTATTGGATGACTTTTTTATAATGATTTAATATTACAAAACCATGACATTTAATTTTCCAGAAACAATAAATTTTTACCAAACCACAAAATTAAATGTATCAAAAATCCAAAATGAGATCAAGTAGTCAATTTTTGGAAGAAATTCAAAAACATCATTTGGTATGAGATGGTTCTGTGGAAAATCTGCAAAAAACTCTAGTCATACTTTACATTTAATCTTTTTGTAAATAAACTAAGAAAAGTCTGTATTGTATACATGCATCTTGTTTTATAAGCTAATAATTCTACATCATATTAAGGTTAACAATACTATAAATATTGGCATTTCAAGACAATTGTGATGTTATAGTATATGTATACCATTCCATCCCCCTTTAGTTGTTACAGCCAAAATACTTTGACAAAGATTTTATCGAGTATAGTTAAAAAATTTAAACCTACCAGCAATCAGGAAGTTTCTGTATCAACAGATATAAAATTGAGATACAATGAACATATCAATAGTGTAAACCTTAACAGGTTTATAACCACACTAGTGGAGTACTCCTTTAGCTCAGTTGGTAGAGCAGTTGACTACTGTACCAAAAGTTCCTGGTTTGATAGCCAGTTGGTGACAGGTATGTAATTTTGGGAGACGAATCATGCTCTAATGTAGTTAATTGCAATCACTGGACAAGTGGAGTTATAATCATCATGTACTTATGGTGAATGTTGTGCCCTGTCTGGTTGAAATGTTTACTATTTGGTTCCGATATCTTATTTTCGACATATTGGAGATGTTCGCCAAGCCGAGCTTTAAATGGATGTTTGCTTTTTCCAACATATTGTTGTTTACAGGATTTGCATGTAATCATGTAAATGATATTGGATTCCTGAGGTCCCTGGTTTGATATTGGAATGCCGCTCTCAGAAGAATGTCTTTGAGGTTTTTATTTCTTCTATAGACAAAGAGAGGTTGTTCACTGAATATCTGTGTGGTAGTGTCTTTGATATGCAACAGCGGCCAAGTAGTTTCAATAATCTTTTTTAGATTCGGACTGGCTTTTGTATGGCTCAAGACCAGTGGAACTATGGTCATTTTTTTTGGTCTTTTTTTAAAGGTTTGAGTATTGTTTTTCAGTCTATTGCTTCTGCTTTTTAAAGGCAGGTGCAAAGTAGATTATCGTCATACTCTCGGAATTTGTAATATTTAGTCAATTCTGCAGTGTTTCTGGAAATCTGCCATGTTTGTGTAGTTTCTCTTAACCCGAAGAAACTGTCCATAAGGTCCAGATTTTTTGCATGGTAGCATGTTCCAAATCATAGTGGAGGTACGAATGGGTGTCAGTGGGTTTAGTGTATAGTTCAACCTCTACTGTGCCAAGTGTTTTTCAGAATTTCACAATAGTGTCTAAAAATACAACTTGTTCTTCTGATATTTTAGCCGTGAATTTGATTGTTCTATGCTGAGAATTAATGTGTTGTATGAATCTGTTGAGTGATTCTTTACCATGCATCCAAATGATGAAGATATCACCAATGAACCTAAGGTATAAGAATGGTTTAAGAGGGAACCCACTGAGTAGTTTCTCCTCTAAATGTCCCATAAAAATATTAGCAAAAGACGGGGCAACTTTGGTGCCCATTGCTGTGCCGCCTACTTGAAGGTACGTCTTATTTTTGAATGTGAAATTGTTGCAGTGGAGGACTAATTTAAGAAGTTCTAGTAGTCCTAGTAGTCCTAGTATAAGAGGAGACCAAAAACAAAATTACACCATTCAGCCTCTGAAGAAGATCCAGTAAAGGACCGAAACCAGTCAGGTTATATATCTATTATTATCAGGCTGTTATTAAGTTGCAACGGCATATATTTTTCCTATATTTTAATCATCATGTACTTACTTTAACTAAGAAATAATCCCTCTTAAATCCAACACAAATAGACTCTTTACACCAACACATGTATCTAGGAATGTCATATAAATTCATCTCAGTCTAAAATAATAAACATTATACATTTACCATATTTTAACACCCAGTCTACGAGAAAACCATGCAAAATGGTCCACAAGGGGGGTCAACAGAATTTCTTCAAAATTGGTGTGTGGATATATTATGGCAAGACTAGTTTCTAGGAAAAATATTTTTTCTTGCATTTCACTGTGAGTAGGGCAAGACAGCAAAATGTGCTGGGAACCAGTTTTCATGGACAGAGATTGAATTTACAATGAAAAATAACAATATTTGAAACCATCATACCATGAAGAAGAAACCAATATGATCCTTTTCTATTTATTATTGTAAAGTATGGACATGGTACATTAATTCTAATAATTGACAGTAACTGATAATAAACTGCACATAGTGTAACAAAGGGAGATAATTCGGTATATTTCAATAATTTGAATTTTCCAAAAAAACACAATTCTTAAAATACATACAGAGCCTAATACACCAAAATTTCCAATACAATCTTTAATGTTTCATAAAGACAAAGCATTCATGTTACTACAAAAGAAAAAAAATTGGTGGGGTCTCAATTTTCTAAATGCCTAACGAAAGTCTCAAAAAGTCCAAAAATGGTATATTTTAAAATAAATGTCTCATCCTCTATATTACACTACAGGTAAAAAATAACACAGTGAACAACCATAATTTATGAAAAATTAATTACATATCAATAACTCCAGGAAATGAAGGTTTAAGATATAATGAGCTGAACTAGATGGTCTAAAAATGAAATTTTTGAAGGGAGATAACTAAAACAAGTGAAATTTCGTGTATTTTTTAGATAAACAGGTTTCTTGCCTCAAAAACTTTTACCATCTTATTTAATAGCTTGTTACTTCTATAAAGATATCATAATATTTAAATTATTAATCTTCCATAATCTATTATTGGAACTAGAGGCTCACAGGAGCCTGTATTGCTCACCTGGCAAAAGGTCATTGGTATTATTGCTGTTTTTTTGTCAGTAACTATCATTATTGGTCCAAAATCTAGACATTGATGTATGGATGTATAATGGGAAGATTACTTTTCAGGAAAAATATTTTTTCTGGTACTACATTCTGAGAAGGACAGGACAGCAATATATGCTGGGAACCAGTTTTCATGTTCAGAGTTTGAATTTATAGTAAAAAATATCAATTTTTGATACCATTATACTAAAAAGAAGAGAGCAATATGATATTTCTCTGTTTATTATTGTAAAGTAAGGATATGAAACATCAATTTTTATCATTGACAGTAACTCATCATACATCGACCATAGGCTAACAAGGGAGGTAATTCGACATATTTTTGACATTTTAATTTTCATAAAAACCACATTTCTCAAAATGCACACAGAGGCTAATACACTAATTTTTCGAAGACAATGTTTATTGTTTCAAAAAGACTAAGTATTTATGTAACTTCAAAGGAAAAAAAATTGGTGGGGACTCAATTTTCTAAATGTGTAATGAAAGTCTCAAAATGTGCAAAAATATCAATTTTTTGTAAAAATATCGCAGTTTCTATATTACATTCAGAATAAAAATGACACAAAAAACACCCCCAAATGATGAAAAATTAAACATATATCAATTAATCCAGGAAATAAAGGTTTTAGGTAAAACAAGCTGAACTAGATGATAAAAAACTGTAATTTCAGAAGGGAGATAACTCTAATGAAGAAAGTTTAATATGGTATTTTTCAAATATTCAGGTTTCTTGCCTGAAAAAACTTTGACCATCTTATTAAATATGTATTTTACTTCTATAGAGATATCATTATATTAAACATATTAATCTTACATAATCTATTATTTGACCATAGGGTAACAAGGGAGATAATTCGACATATTTTTAACATTTGAATTTTCATAAAAACCACATTTCTCAAAACGTATTTAGAGCATTTATTGTTTCAAAAAGATTAAGTATTCATGTAACTTCAATGAAAAAAAATTGGTGGGGTCTCATTTTTCTAAATGTGTAATGAAAGTCTAAAAATGTTCGAAAATATACATTATTTTTAAATGTTGCCGTTTCTATATTACATTACGGAATAAAAATGACACAGCAAACACCCCCAAATGATGACAATTAATTATGTCTCCCAAACAAAGTTTGGAGACATGTTGTTTTTGCTCAGTTCTTATTATTCTTATTATTATTATTATTTTTCTTCTTTCCGGGCACGTTTTTTCGAACACTTGTGTGCACCGTTTCTCATAAACCAATAGACGGAATCGCTTGATATCATACGACTTGCTAGGCCCATATTCCTAGATGCGCCTCCCAAAAAAAAATTTCAATCTGTGGGAGGGAACATATATTTTGGGGGTCTCAAAAGGGGGTGGGGTTTTGCAAAATTTTACTATAGAAGTCTATGGGAAAAGTGATATAACTTGATCATTTGTGATCTTAACTTGGAAATATCACCTGTTACCTTGGATATTTAAGTTTTTATACCCCGCCACACGAAGTGGCGAGGTATTATGTTATACCCTCCATTTCTTTGTCTTAGGGGGGGGTCATGCCCCACCCCCTCAAATAACAAAATACTTAATATTTTGAAAACCATTGTGATCCCCACCCTATAACCATATATATTATTACTCCTTATGATAAGACAAATCATTTGGTACCATAGGGGGGTCTGAGGGGGGTCACGCCCCACCCCCTCAAATGATAAAATACTAAATATTCTGAAAACCATTGAGATCCCCACCCTATAACCATATATATTATTACTCCTTATGATAAGATGAATCATTTGGTACCATAGGGGGGTCTGAGGGGGGTCATGCCCCACCCCCTCAAATGATAAAATACTAAATATTCTGAAAACCATTGAGATCCCCAACCAATAACCATATATATTATTACTCCTTATGATAAGACGAATCATTTGGTACCATAGGGGGTCTGAGGGGCAGTCATGCCCCACACCCTCAAATGACAAAATACTTATTATTCTGAAAACCATTGAGATCCCCACCCTATAACCATATATATTATTACTCCTTATGATAAGACGAATCATTTGGTACCATAGGGGGTCTGAGGGGGGGTCATGCCCCACCCCCTTAAATGACAAAATACTTATTATTCTGAAAACCATTGAGATCCCCACCCTATAACCATATATATTATTACTCCTTATGATAAGAAGAATCATTTGGTACCATAGGGGGGTCTGAGGGGGGTCATGCCCCACCCCCTCAAATGATAAAATACTAAATATTCTGAAAACCATTGAGATCCCCACCCAATAACCATATATATTATTACTCCTTATGATAAGACGAATCATTTGGTACCATAGGGGGTCTGAGGGGGGGTCATGCCCCACCCCCTCAAATGATAAAATACTAAATAGACGGAATCGCTTGATATCATACGACTTGATAGGCCCATATTCCTAGATGCGCCTCCCGAAAAAAAATTTTCCATCTGTGGGAGGGAACATATATTTTGGGGGTCTCAAAAGGGGGTGGGGTTTTGCAAAATTTTAATATAGAAGTCTATGGGAAAAGTGATATAACTTGATCATTTGTGATCTTAACTTGGAAATACTACCTGTTACCTTGGATATTTAAGTTTTTATACCCCGCCACACGAAGTGGCGAGGTATTATGTTATACCCTCCATTTCGTTGTCTTAGGGGGGGTCATGCCCCACCCCCTCAAATAACAAAATACTTAATATTTTGAAAACCATTGTGATCCCCACCCTATAACCATATATATTATTACTCCTTATGATAAGACAAATCATTTGGTACCATAGGGGGGTCTGAGGAGGGTCATGCCCCACCCCCTCAAATGATAAAATACTTAATATTCTGAAAACCATTGAGATCCCCACCCTATAACCATATATATTATTACTCCTTATGATAAGACGAATCATTTGGTACCATAGGGGGTCTGAGGGAGGTCATGCCCCACCCCCTCAAATGATAAAATACTAAATATTCTGAAAACCATTGAGATCCCCAACCAATAACCATATATATTATTACTCCTTATGATAAGACGAATCATTTGGTACCATAGGGGGTCTGAGAGGGGTCATGCCCCACCCCCTCAAATGACAAAATACTTATTATTCTGAAAACCATTGAGATCCCCACCCTATAACCATATATATTATTACTCCTTATGATAAGACGAATCATTTGGTACCATAGGGGGTCTGAGGGGGGGGGTCATGCCCCACCCCCTTAAATGGCTAAAGGGGAGGTGGAGGCCATTGCACCTTCAATACTAAAATATTTTGATAAAACATCTGTTAATCATGTTAATACCGATTACAACATATAAAACTGCAGATATTGAATACCATATATCAAACATTTTGCATATACTCAATCTCTTTGTACACTTGCCCAGTATTTCAAACACTAGGAATTCCAAAAATACCCTGAAAGAGAAAGAGCTTCGTTTGGGAGACATTCGAAACTGCATCCAGTTTCAATTATACCTTGTTCTTATTATTATTATTATTATTATTATTATTTTTTCTTCTTTCCGGGCGCGTTTTTTCGAACACTTGTGTGCACCGTTTCTCATAAACCAATAGACGGAATCGCTTGATATCATACGACTTGATAGGCCCATATTCCTAGATGCGCCTCCCGAAAAAAAATTTTCAATCTGTGGGAGGGAACATATATTTTGGGGGTCTCAAAAGGGGGTGGGGTTTTGCAAAATTTTACTATAGAAGTCTATGGGAAAAGTGATATAACTTGATCATTTGTGATCTTAACTTGGAAATACTACCTGTTACCTTGGATATTTAAGTTTTTATACCCCGCCACACGAAGTGGCGAGGTATTATGTTATACCCTCCATTTCGTTATCTTAGGGGGGGTCATGCCCCACCCCTTCAAATAACAAAATGCTTAATATTTTGAAAACCATTGTGATCCCCACCCTATAACCATATATATTATTACTCCTTATGATAAGACAAATCATTTGGTACCATAGGGGGGTCTGAGGGGGGTCATGCCCCACCCCCTCAAATGATAAAATACTAAATAGACGGAATCGCTTGATATCATACGACTTGATAGGCCCATATTCCTAGATGCGCCTCCCGAAAAAAAAATTTCAATCTGTGGGAGGGAACATATATTTTGGGGGTCTCAAAAGGGGTTGGGGTTTTGCAAAATTTTACTATAGAAGTCTATGGGAAAAGTGATATAACTTGATCATTTGTGATCTTAACTTGGAAATACTACCTGTTACCTTGGATATTTAAGTTTTTATACCCCGCCACACAAAGTGGCGAGGTATTATGTTATACCCTCCATTTCGTTGTCTTAGGGGGGGTCATGCCCCACCCCCTCAAATAACAAAATACTTAATATTTTGAAAACCATTGTGATCCCCACCCTATAACCATATATATTATTACTCCTTATGATAAGACGAATCATTTGGTACCATAGGGGGTCTGAGGTGGGGGGTCATGCCCCACCCCCTTAAATGGCTAAAGGGGAGGTGGAGGCCATTGCACCTTCAATAATAAAATATTTTGATAAAACATCTGTTAATCATGTTAATACCGATTACAACATATAAAACTGCAGATATTGAATACCATATATCAAACATTTTGCATATACTCAATCTCTTTGTACACTTGCCCAGTATTTCAAACACTAGGAATTCCAAAAATACCCTGAAAGAGAAAGAGCTTCGTTTGGGAGACATTCGAAACTGCATCCAGTTTCAATTATACCTTGTTGTGTATCAATTAATCCAGAATATAAAGGTTTTAGGTAAAACAAGCTGAACTAGATGATAAAAATTAGTATTTTAGAAGGGAGATAACTCTAATGAACAAAGTAGCCATATTGGTACAATGTCCAGTAATACATGTTCTTTTGGAAAGGGTCCACTTAAGGACCATATGATCTGCATAATGTGGCTATAAGCATTTCATTTGAGTCTCAAACATTTGGCAAAAGCAAGCAACTTATTAATAATATGCGGTTGGCGTGGCCAATGATGCGAGCACAGCAATAGCCCTTTCCAGAAACTAATTTCCGGTATCACGATTCTGATTGTAAAATTAAAATTTGAAGCAAGTTATTTCCCTTACTTTAGTTTCTGGTGAACAAAACTTTTTCTAGCCTTAGTATGTAGCAAAATATGGCTGCTCCCATTAAACAAAGATTTTTCTAAATGACCCATGTGTAGAAAATGCATATGCTCCTATAGCACACGCTGGAGTGTTAAAAAGACAGGATACCAAATTTGAATTTGATGAGTTTACTGTGGTAAGAAGCATTGCGTATAAGTTTCAAATCATTTGCTCTTGGCAAACTCAATTTATAGAGTGAGGAAACCTATTCAGACAGATGGAAGGACAGACTCAGTCATGCACATCTTCAATATATCCATGTAAATTCTGCAATGTTTTCAAGAGATCTGGGTTAAAAGCAGTAGGATGATTACACAGAATTTGTACCCTTCCTAGTAAATTCTGGCAAAGAATGATCAAGTCTCACACCTATATGCACATATTCACATCATGATTATTAAATGTTTCAAGTTTCATTTCAATCCAATGTAAGGTGTTGAAGAATTCATGCTCACAAACTTTTTGACAGAGATAAGCAAACAGATCTAGTTACTCTGATGAGTTTGGTCGAAAATCGTCATTATTGAACTTAACCTAAAATTTCATAAGATACATAAACATACCAAACATACTTTCAATCTGACTATTTGTTCACAAGTTGTCATCTGGAAACCAAAATTTAAGCAATTATGAGGTACAAAAAGGGGCATAACTCTAGTATCGAACCTGACTTACATGTAGATATTTATAAGATACACTTGTATATACTAGGCTACAATGTAGCTTCAATCTGACTTTTCATTCACAAGTTATCATCTGGAAACCAATTTGGGACACACGGACGGACAGACGAGACCCATTTCTATAGTACCCTTTGATGAAGCGTCGGGGGGACAATAAGCTGAGTTTGTGCTAAATGCAACATACATGTAGCCAAAAATATAATGATGACATCATGTTGGAAAGCCTCAGTGAGACAACATCATATACATTGTAGTATTGACCATGGGGTGCAAAAAAATAATTTTTCACAAAAAAAAACAAATATTTTATTTGATAACTAATAATTTGATCCAGATCTTCAAACAAATTATCCGATATGTTTTATTCTTCAACTGGAATTGTAATTTTATAGCACATTTCTTCAGGTTTTTTCCTAACAGTTTGATTGGTTGAAAGCTTAAGCCATTCATTAGTTTCATCTGAATTTCTCTAGTTTGTGAGGCCACAAAATTATTTGTCCTTCTTTGAAAATCTAACAGCTAATTTTGGTCCTGATAAACTCAAAACTTCCTTTGCAATAAAATTCTAATCACTGAAAACTGTACTAATCATCCCATGATTTCATGATTTTTTTTTATTGTTTCTGCAGATGGTTGTTTACTGAAAACATGGATTTCCTCTCATCCAATATGCGATTCTGGACCTCTTTCAGTTAGTTTCCTTTAATTTATGCCTACTGTCACTTTACATGTACATGGGTATCCAACACAATCATCATCCTGTAAAATAATTTGACACGCTTTAATTACCAGTAAAATATTAATATAAAACTGCACTGTGATTTACCAACATTGCAAAATGCAATCATTTATTGATTCTGGTGGATTAATTTTATTCTTGGCAACATTTCTTGTGACAAAACTTTTAAATCATGTTTTGATAAAAAAAAAATCTGCAACACAAGTGAAAAATATTTTGAAATGACGACTAGGCAAATTCTTTTGTAAGTTTTGTATACTTATAATTGTATGAATCATGTACTCTTTAAACCACATAATTTTAATTTTGTATAAAAATTGGAAATGTGGAGATGATGTCATCAAGTGATTTTGCTATATTATGACTTTATGTGTATCAATAATCATGAAATAATGTAAAATGTATGAGGTTATAAATAATCAGTGAAACTTACCAGCACAAACAGGCACAGTTCCAACTTCTGAGTTGTGTCATTAAAAAAACATTCTTTGGCACAGGCAAAATTATGATATGCCAGGTCAGCCTTTTGCTGTTTTGCCTGTGTTCTTGGGTATGTATGGAGCCTCCGAGGGTGTATGTATTTAAGAAAACTGTTCCTTTTCCAGTACAGTCCAAGTGAATCTGTATCTGCCTGTCATGTCTTGAAGTCTAATATTTCTTTAGTTTGAATCGGGACAAAATCTACGAATAATGTCTACCAGAATTCGAACTTCATCAGACTTTCTAAACTTTCCAGGTCACCGACTTTAAAACAGCAAATTAGACATTGTACATTTTCCCACCTCTCATTTGTTTAAAATGAAATTTCCAGCTATAAATTCGGGACAAGAAGACAAAATATCAAATTTCACATTTTGCACATGTACACGATGTCATCAAAATATCGACGTTTCTTTACCTTTAACATTGAAGAGTAACAACAGGGGACGCAACTACTGCGGACCAGATGTAAAAAAATATCTTAATAACATCCATTTGCTAATAATCTTATCAAATTATGGATAAAAGGCCAATGTTATTGTTTAATATGTATTGAAAAAAAAAATCATTTACAAAAAAGGAAGATTTCATGATATGAATTACACTAATTAATAAATTTTATAAAAAAAATTTCACAATTATACATTTTTTGGGAAAATAGTATTATATTTAGATTTATTATTATTATTTTTCAACTTCTCGCGTAAAATATGTTTTTGAGAAGTTTATAAATTACACTACTCTACATTTTTAGCTGAATAACACAATTAAATGTCAATTTCAGATTTGAGGATTTTAAAAATTGCACAAAATCAAATGGTTGCCATGGTAACAGTTATACAGACCCCAGCTAGGAAATTTATACTGGATCATAAGAATAATAGATCTTTATGGAGAACATATTTTTTTTCTGTTATTTTTAGTCCTATACATTTTTTTGTCTCTTTGAAATATCCAAATTTAAGGTTTTTGAAAAATTGTAAAATTCACCATTTTTTGAATAAATAAAGTTTTAGATTGAAAAGAATAATTATAAATTTAATTATATTATTAAAAAGTTAAAACATGTCCCTTTCATATAAAAACAATTTTGTATGTGGAAAAAATGTTTCTTTGCCTTAATTTTTTTGGTCAAATTGTAGTATTTTCATTGTGAAAAATACGGAAAATGACCAATTTCCAAGATGGCGCCATAAAATCTAAAAATAGCATCAGATGAAAAAAAAAAATTGGGATTTTTTTTTTTATGGTATCCCAAGTATATATGCCAAATTTCATGAAAATCTGCCGACATGTGTTGTGGACGACTATAATGAGTTTTGCATGCTTTTCTCGTAGACTGGGTTAAAAACTCACAATATAAATAATTTATGTCTAAACAAAATATCAAATTTCTAACAAAACATTCTCATGTCAAGTTTCACTACTCTTAAGCAATCTTTTCAGTATAATAGAAAGATTATTACTACACACAAAATATTCATGCAAAGTTTGCACACAAAACATCTTTAATAATAACATTAAAAACTTACCAGATCTTGAAAGTTTCTGTTTTTCCAGAAGCTGACCTGCCAGAAAACAATTAATGTAAAATCAGTGTGTGATTACACCCAACATCACTTAACTGGCAACTGATTGTTTTTCTTTATGAAGTTTCTGTTTATGTTTCAATGTTGTTGCAAGCCTTGATTTCCAATGCTTCACAGAAGATAATGATAATGTTAAACTTCCAAAAACTATATCAAATCAATCATTTCATAAATAGGTATCAATACACGTATTTTAAAAAGTAAACAATATTTATGTCTAATGTTTGAAAACTAGAGGTCCATGAGAAGCATGTAATTCAAACCTTGTCTACACATCACAGATGTCAAAAGTGTATACCTATTCTGTTTTACAGATATAAGTCATCAGGACACATCTTGATGCATACTGAATCACATTCAATTTTTAAAGAACATATTATTATCAATTTAAAAGTTCTTTCAAATATGGTATGGTGTTTGCTCAGTATTAAATAAACATAGTTAAGACAGGGTACCACTCAATGATCATTTCTTTAAATTTGATTCAAATATCATTAGTGATTTCAAAATAGAATACTGATACAGGTGTTTTGCCATATTTTGTTTTTTCTTGCTATTCTAATCTTTTCAGTTGTCTTGGGGATTATTCGATATAAATCTAATAGAACATTATACGATGTATATAATATTTTTAGAAAAACTTAAAATTGTTCAGGGGCCTCGGTAGCCGAGTGGTCTAGATACCCTGTCAAGTTCGAATCTCATCTGTGGTGGGGTGTGTTCGACTCCAATCTTAATTGACAAGGATAGCCAATTTTCCTACTGAAGGTTGGTGGTTCTCTCAGGGTACTCCTGCTTCGTCCACCAATAAAAACTGGCTGCCGTGAAATAGCCAAATGTGCTGAAATGGCGTAAAACCCTAACTAAACTAAACAAACAAATTGTTCATACAGTGACTAAAGAATATGAAATGAAATATATGATGAAATATTCCAAAATATTCCTAAAACCAGAGGCTCTCAAGAGCCTGTTGTCGCTCACCTGGATTACCACGAACAATTGATGAAAATCATGTTTTGTTGAATGAGTGAGTGCATGTTGTTTAACGCCAAGTGAACAATCGGCTCTATCTTGAGAACTAGACCATTGTGTATGGATGCTTTCATGTGTATAGACCTGCTTTATAGTAGACCAACATTTTCGGATGGTTTTTTGAAATAGCTGTCTACAGTTAGACATGAAAACTAACTTAAGACACAGTATTTTGACACCAAGGTGATCTGTCTCCTTAATGCTGCATGCTTAGTAGAAAAAAAGCAAGTACCAATTTTAAAGTTCTTTTAAGGCTTGAACCTGTGATTTTCCTCACTCAACATGGTCCAGGTGAGCACTAACCAGGACGCAGTTTTTTTTTGTTGACAATATATTCCAATTAAGAAAAGTGAGGAAAATGCAAAAATTGTTTAAAATGAAAATCGTTCAACTTAGTTTACCATGTAAATACAATAAAAATCAGATGCTGCTAAGAGACTGTTGCAAGATAACAAGCTTGGTAAAACACTATCCTATGATCATTTAGAAATGTAGTTTTATGTATACTTTGTTGTTCGTTAAATATGTTTTAAGATAATGTTCAGCAGTACTTCAACTAAATACGTACATCAGGACTTATGCTTGTATGTGCAGTTCTGTTTTGTACCAGTCTAGTAACAGTTCGACTTTATGTGCTAATTCACTTAGTAATATACTCAAAAATAAAACTTTATTACTTACATTGACATTATTTTTGAGATGGGCTCTTTATTTCATTGTTCTAGCCCATGAATTCTAGGTGTAAAATAAGCACAATATCAATTCAATCTGTCATACAGTGAACTGAGAAGAAGTCGTTTGTATGTACTTCCCATAGGGTTGTATGTTAATTATGTGTTGTGGTGGCATCCATCTTGGATTTACGATTAGCATAAAAATTACTAACTTGGTAGAGGACCATCATATGATCATTCAGGCAAATATTATGCATTCAATCTGTTTCTGAGAAGATCTTTTTTCCCCATTGGGTCCTGTGTTAACTATGTTCTGCACTGGCAGCCATCTTGGATTTCTGATTGGCATCAAAATTACAAATTTGGTACAGGACCTTCATACAATCATCCAGGCATATTATCAATTTAATCTGTCAAACCGTTTCGAAGAAGAAGTTGTCTGTATGTATTTCCCATAAGTTCCTATGTTAACTATGTCCCACGGTGGCGGCCATCTTGGATTTCCAATCGGCACCAAAATTACAAATCTGGTAGAGGACCATCTAAGGAACATTCCAGTAAAGTAGAACTTCATTTAATCTTGTGGTTTCTGACAAGAAGATTTTTGAAATTTCAGCCAATCAGAACACATTATTGGGCCTGGCAGCCATGTTGAATATTCGATCAGCACCAAAATTACAAATTCTGTAAAGGACCTTCACAGGAACATTGCTGCCAAGTTTGGTTCCATTTGGTTCAGTGGTTTTTTAGAAGAAGATTGAAATGTGAAAAGTTAACGGACGGACGACAGACGACGGACGGACGGACGGACCACGGACGCAAAGTGATGGCAAAAGCTCACCCTGGCTTTTAGCCAGGTGAGCTAAAAATAATCTGTCAAATTATTTCATTTTAAAACGATTCAAAAATATACAAACATGTTTTTGATGATCAGTTACATATCATAACAAACTTTAAAGTTTAATCATATTGTTCAGAAACCAAGGTTTTCCCCCCAAGTAAGACTTTACCTGAAGCTTTCGTCTAACAGACACACACATCCTCAACATATGGTTTTCTTCTCCACTCAAACTTTTTTGTGTCTACAGAAAATGTATGCCATTATTTGAAATTTTGAAAATAATATTGAGAAAAATTTCCAGCAATTTTGGTAGTAATCTTTATGACAGAGTACCATTACACCTTCTACAAGTACAGAATTGCCTTCTTTATGAAAACTTTACACATACATGGACACAAGAGAATGATTAAGTAATGTATTTATTGCCTTCATAATATCATGGAACAATAGGTATCAACATTAATTTTTCATTGCATGAAAGGAACGGGATATAAAGGTATAAAGATAAAAGAATGTTTTTTTTACAAACCATAAAAAATTGAATTTCTGTAATAATACAGCACTGAGATTTTTTTACATACCTGTATATCGAGGGCAAATAAATTGGCTCCTTTGGTTTTGTTGATACATGTTATGAGGTTAAATGTCATCAGATCATGAACACTGACTATATTATCTGTATAAATAAATGAAAATAATTTAGATTTTAACACTAATGTTACTTTCAAACTGGCTATTAATAAGGAGTATTTATAGAGAACAAAATAATTCTCATTCCTGTATCAGTATCAAACTTTGATAGCACAAATACACAACATTTGAAATTTAATTCTCATGTTTAGATTTTTTAAATATGTGACATTTTTCATATATTTTGTGGTTATATAGAATTTACATGGCTGGAACTCCAAGGGAGTGTCAAAATCTATTCAAGTTACTTAAGTTTGTTCCAGTACAGAAATTTTTTCCAGTGCCATACCATATGGGAGATGGTATAGCTGATCATTTCCATGAAATATTTCATGATTAAAAATTAAACAGGCTAATCATTAATTAAAAGTAATCATGACATTTTAATTACATCTAGCTGTAAACGTACAGTTGTCTGATTAAACTATTTTATAACACTTGTGATTGTTGGTTGCACACCTGTAGGAGGCTTGTCCTTTTAATTATTCTAGTTCTAGTTTTCCATGGTAAAATGCACTATTTTGCTAGACTTTTTGACAAAATCTAGGCTTTTTGAACATGAATTTAATGGGAAAATTGATGAGACTTTCAAAACAGTTGAAACCATCTTAGTTTGAGCTACCAAAGTTTGACTGTAATTGTTATAAATTTTTCTTTATTCTATCTGTTTGTCACATATTAACTACAAGTCATTTTTTTCAGGAATATCTTGAAATGACTTTAAAGTACAGAAAAAATTGTTGCTGTACCTTTTATGCTATTCATAGATTTTTCCATAAAATATGACATCACTACAACAAATATATGAAATTGTTGAACAAGCACAATTTTTTCAAAACAAGTCCTTACATTAATTTGTTCCTTGTAATGTACAGTATTTCAGTGAGACATGAGTTTTTCTATAAAGTAATTGGTTGTTAATGTATGTGGGATACAAAGCATAGAAAGTACAAAGATACATACCTGATAAACTAATCAATATATGGAGCTGTGGAACTGCTGAGAGCTGTAAAACAGTATATAATCATATACATGTAATTGAAAATAAATAGATATGGGGAATAAATCATTGTGGATAAAATACCATTATATTATATAGGTTAATTGGTTGATAACAGATGAAGATACTAAGAAGTACTAATTTGATTGAGGTCTCATCAAAGTAAATAATGGGCTTTGGTAAGCGCAGCATGGTACGATTGCAACAGGTCTACACTGAACAATTAAAGTAAGTATGCACACACTATTGTATTTGACCCAATAAAGTGTTGGATATTATAATATATATTACAAAACCCAATGAAAAATCCCAAATATTTAGAAATCCAGCCATGTTGCTTTTATGGCCCCTTTAACCCCATATATCTTAAAACTGTAAAAGATACGAAAAATTTTTGACATAATACTGAAAGCACTCATCAGGATGAATTAAAAGAAAAAATCTCCATTAAAATCGGATAAACAATAAAATTTTTAGGTTTCCTCCAAAATTTAAAACTTTGACCAGTTGTATCTCGGGACAATAAAGGATAAAAAAACTAGAGGCTCTTAAGAGCCTGTATCGCTCACCTGGATTTAACTTTACTCCCTGAGCAGACCTAAAAATTTAAGTGTCAATTTGGCTGGTTTTTCTATAGGATTCTATGTTAAACTAATTTCAGCTGTGGCAGTCATCTTGGTTGACAGTCAAGGTCTTCGGATATATTTCTAAAAGAGAACCATCTAAGGACCATTTCTGCTAAGTCTTGTTCCAACTGGCTAAGTGGTTTCAAATAAGAAGATTTTTAAATGAATTTTTCCTATAGGGTCCAATATTTAACAAAGGTCGGTGTGGCAGCCATCTTGGTTGACAATGCGGGTGATCGGACATATTTCTGAAAAAGGACCTCCTAAGGACCAATGCTGCCAACTTTGGTTCCAACTGGCCTTGTAGTTTCATATAAGAAGATGTTTGAAATTCACCCCCCCTTTTTTTCTATTTTTAGTAACAGCAGCCATGTCGGTTGGAAGTCGGGGATGCCAGACATACTTTTGGAAGGGGGCCACCCAAGGACCATTCCACCAAAGTTTGGTCTAAATTGGCCCATTGGTTTGAGAGGAAAAGATCTTTAAAGGAAAGTTTACGCTGGATGCCATCTTTAAAGGGCAAAAACTCCTATAAGGGGTCAATCAATGATTTTGGTCATGCTGACTTATTTGTAGATCTTACTTTGTTGAACATTTCTGATGTTAACAATTTGTCTTTATCTATAATAATATTCAAGATAATAACCTAAAACTGCAAAATTTCCTTAAAATTAACAATTCAGGGGCAATAACCCAACAAAGGGTTGACTGATTCGTCTGAAAATTTCATGACAGGTAGATCTTGACCTGATGAACATTTTTACTCCTGTCAGTTTTCCTCTAATTGCTTTAGTTTTTGAGATATAAGACAAAAACTGCAGTTTACCCCTATGTTCTATTTTTAGCCATGTCGGCCATGTTGGTTGGCAGGCGGGGTCATCGGACACATTTTTTAAACTAGATACCCTAATGATGCTTGTGGCCAAGTTTGGTTCAATTTGGCCTAGTAGTTTCAGAGGAGAAGATTTTTGTAAAAGTTAACGGACGACGACGGACGACGACGGACGACGGACGACGGACGCCAAGTGATGAGAAAAGCTCACTTGACCCTTTGGGTCAGGTGAGCTAAAAATATGTTAACATACTAATGAAAGCACTCATCAAGGTAATCAGAACTAAAAGAAAAAATTCTCATAAGAATTGAATGAAAAATTGATGAAGCTGATTGCTCTTTTGGCCCTTTTAACCCCTTATATCTCAAAAACTGTGGAAGATAGAAGAAATCTGTTTTATTATCACATTAAGCACTCATCAAGATGAATTAAAACTGAAAATACCCATTAAAATCGGATGATAAATAATAATTTAAGATGTCCTGCAAAATGGCTTATTTTGGCCCTTTCTATCCATTTTATCTCTGCAACGACAAAGTTACACAAAACTACCTGCAAAAACTTTTATAACATTATGATGAACCATTTTATAAAATCATCAAAATCAGATAAGAAATAAAAAAGTTTCGAAAATTAAGGTGTGTCCCTTTTTTGGCCCCTTTTATCTCTAAAGGGTAAGTGATAGTGAAATACGGATCTTAAGGAAATTAAAATCTATAAATTATAAAAATTGGATAAAAAAGCCTTAATGACCCCCAGAAAATAAAAAATCAGGAAGGGCCAGATTTCTCAAAATCAATCCCAACTTTCATTTTCTATGTGGGAACATTGTGGTAAAATATCACAAGGATATGTTTAATAGAACAATACGTAGTAAATAAGCGGAAGCCTAACTGTCTAAGGACGACAACAACGCCGATGATGACAGGCTCATACCATAATACGTCCTCAAATATTTGCAATCTATAAAAATCAGATGTGTACATGAGAAAACTTACAAGACAATTGCCAAAAATTTGTCTACTTTTAACAACAAAACTCTCAATATTGTTTACTTAGACAGAGATAATCCTCACATTAATTTGTTAACTCTTCTGATATTATCATTATAAAACTTTTCAACAAAAAAAATTCATTTCACGGCAAAATCTCCCATTAAATGTTGGCACACATTGTCAAAAAATTTCTACATAAATTTCATTTAACATAATTTAATATGAAAACATATGAATACTTCCTTGCTCCATGACATAGCAGGAGACAACAAACTTCATTAACATTGAATGAGTTATTTTCAATAAGTTCTCAATGAAATTAACATAATTTCAGTTAAAAAAAATCTTATTATATGTAAAACAGTTTGTCTTGTGTTTTCACATTCCACTTCAAATTCCATTTTTTAAGTATATTTTTGTAAAAGGCATATAATTTGTATTTATTTGCCCCTACATTTTTCAACATAAAAAAGATAATCAAATTAGAACTTTGATTTCCTAAAAACATTGCAGCAACTAGTCCAAGACAATTCCATGTCATTATCTTTAAGTATGGATTTTATAATTCGTAACTTTGTGTAAGTTTCCTTTTTCTGAAATTTGTATGAGGTGTGAATTTTCATTATTTATGTTTTTCAAAATTTAGAATCATTAGAACATTTCCTAATGCATTTTTTTCATGACAATAATATAGTATTATTGCGTAGTTTTCCATTGGCTTAGTTATTCGTCTGAGGCAAGCCATATTGGACTGAGGCGAAGCCGAAGTCCAATATGGCTATGGCTAGCCAAAGATCAATAATTAAGCCAATATGAAAAACCTTGCGCAATTATACCGTTAAAATATGATCCTTTATTGACTAACCAGTCCAATATGTCATAGTGACTACTCAATACAGCATATTGGACGGGTATGTGTCGTATTGGCGTACTTTGACATTTTGTATTGTATTGACAAGTTTTATCATATTTATGCTTATATTCTATTGTTAGTCAATAAGTACTGCTATTACCTGTGTAATTGGCTTCCTAGCAAAGTTCTTGTTTGATCGTTCTAGTTGAACATCAAATTTTGATTCACCTGTTAAATGTAAATTAAAATCTCAACTAATAATTGATTTGAATATCTGAATACTTTTTTTATTGCCTCTGTCAGTGAAATTGGATGTATCATGGCAGCTAGTTTATATCATTAGACAAAAACCCAAGTACTCAGAAAAAAAATCAACCTTTGCCAGGAAAAATGGCAGTCACTGTCAATTAAGACCAGAGAAGGTGAAATTTTAACACACAGTTTCTGTGTTAACAGGCATGTGATCTTAATTAGTTACAAAACACAGTCTGTGTGTTAACAGGCATGTGATCTTAAATAGTTACAACACACAGTCTCTGCATTAACAGGCATGTGATCTTAAGTAGTTACAACACAGTCTCTGTGTTAACAGACATGTGATCTTACATGGTTACAACAAACAACTTTGACCAATTAGTCCATACAAATTGTCCAATGAACGACTGAATTCGTCTATTTTTCTGAGTGCAATAACTATATTATCAGAATTATTTGAATATTGTAGTAGTTTTATTGCTATTTGGTATGTTAAGTAACTAACAAGATTTCGTTTAAGTTCAGTTAATACAAATAACAAGAAAAATTGTTTTTGCACACAAAATAATATAATGTTATTAGGAGGGAATATAAAATAGTTGTATTACAAACCTGATATCAAATATGCAATTAATTGGATTTCATAATGAGTCAGAAAGAAAGAGGTGTAAATACTCCTCTCTAAGCATGAATATTAATTTCTTCCATCCTGTCCTAAGGCAAAATAGCTAAGTCCATATTTTACACTGGTCGACCCATAGAAATTGATTTTTCACAAAGATCAGAATACATGCATATCTGCATACCCTAACAAGTACTCCTGCCAAGTTTCATCCATTTCCAAAGTATGGTGCATAAGATAGAGTGTTGACAAAATTTCTTCCATGTAGTCCTGAGGCAAAATGGCTTAGTCCATAATTTTCCCCAATAAGCCATTAAAAATTTATTTATCGCAAAGGCAAGAATATATGCACATCTTCTTACCCTAATAAATAATGGTGCCAAGTTTCATCCAAATCGGAAGTACGATGCATCTTCCATCTAGGCTACAGGCAAAAAAGTCCATATTTTACCCCGGTAAATCGTCAAAAATTTATTTATTAAAAAATCAAGAACATATGCACATCTGCATATCCTAACAAGCATTCTTGGCAAATTTCATCCAAATTCGAAGTATGATAGATTAAGAATGGAAACAGGGAATGTGTCAAAGAAACAACAACCCGACCAAAGATCAGAAAACAGCTCAAGGCTACCAATGGGTCTTCAACGGAGCAAGAAAATCCCACACTTCAGCTGGCCCCTAAACAATAATGCATACTAGATCAGCGAAATGGACGGCACACTAAACTCTGAAACATACAAATGAACCAAAATTCAAAATACACACAAGACTCACAAAGGCTAGAGGTTCCTGACTTGGGACAGGCGCAAAAATGATAGAGCGAAGAAAATTTGGTGACGGACAAACAGGACAAAAACAATATGTCTCCCTACGTCAGTTGGAGGAGACATAATTGTTCTGCTTGTTCTGAAAATGGATACCTTCCAATTTTTTTAACTGGATATATAGGCAAAAATTCTCTGTTTCCCTTCAGTATGACAATTCCAGGTATCTTTTATGACTGCATATTTTCTGTTGTTATTTCTGTATTAACACACCTATTTGTACCATTGAAACTAGAGGCTCACCTGGCTTCTATTACATGTAGCACATTTGAAAATGTAGGTAAGGTCTGTTGTATCCACAAGGATGTAAAAGAAATGCAAACTGTAAAAATGACCTTGACATTGGATGTAAAAGAAATGCAAACTGTAAAAATGACCTTGACATTTGACCTTTGAACTAAAAACAGTGGATCATTTGCATAAGTCGTTCCATAAATTTTTCCTGTCAATATTAGTTACAATCTGGCCATTACTTTCTGAGCAAATGATAAAAAAGTCATTTCCCATAGGGCATAGAAACTTTGAGTAGGCATCAATGAGAAACTGAATCTCAACCGAAAGTGGATTGTTTGTAGAGGGTATTGCTGCCATCAATGCCCCAGTTTCAAAATATAATTAAGTTTCAGAGAAGAGTTTTAAAATTTGGCCAAAATCAAAAATGGCCTCTGGCGGTCATGTTGTTCATCCAACCGGAACCAAAGGTGAATCTTTTGTAGAGGTCCTTCCATACATCATTCCTACCTAATTTGGTTACATTAGGCCAAGTATTTTCAGAGGAGAAGATCAAATTGTGAAAAGTTTTTGGATGACAGATGTTAAGTGATGACATTTAAAGTGCAAGTTTGAGGAAAAATTCTGCAAACATATTATAATCATTACCCCTAAATAAGAAAGTTTTGATGTGTTTTACTAATCAATTCAATAAGGTATTGATTAGGAATCCAAAAATAAATTGATCTTAGCAATCCATGGTGGTTAGCCATCTTTTTATAGTTGGAGCCACAATTAATGTGGGTTGAGTCCTAAAACCACAAAGCGGAAATTAGAAAGTGACATGTCATAGGCATACATTTCCAAAATGATTTGCAGGTGAAAGGGAAAGTTTTTTTCATAAAGTAAAGGTATTACACTGCATAATAAATAAAATAAAGATATTCAATGTTTAAAAATTATTCGATCAATTCGTATTTCTTCATACTCACATCGAAAAAGTATAACATTTCACATGAACAAAACAGTCTTTCACCTGCTAAACATGTTAATCGACAAGATACCGGTATTTATTTTTTATTTGTTTCATTGTTTATGGCTCCATTGACGCATGATTAAGGTGCTTCACCGGTAGATCGTGGGTACATATGTTCATAAATAATCACATCCAAATTGACATATTTTTGCGTTCTAATTAATTAATGGGCAATAGTAAACTACACTGTAATATAATATTCAACATGAAAGCCAAAGGAATAAAAATTTATATATTATTGCAAACCTACATAATTACCAATGATAAAGAAAATTTAATTCGTAATATAAAAAATAAAGGCGTTATCAAAATTATTTTTTTTAAAGTAATAAAGAGTAAGGGTATCTCTTTTGTCCTGATAAATGGATTTATTATTCACTCTCACAGAAAAACTCGGAACCCCTTGACGTTGAATTTCAGAATATTTATTATGATTCAGAAACCATTGCATTCTTACTCTTGATTTTGGGGCTGACCTCAAATTCTATATTTTTCTTAAGTTTTGTACAACCTTGGATGATTGTGTATTATTTATGATCTACTACTTAAATAATTGAAATATTAAAATTAGTTTAGTGAGTTGATATGACAAGGGCACCTTGACAAAATAATTGGCAGTCACAATGCCGTGATTAGATGGATAATAGATGTAAATAATTCAAATTTTTTCATTGTCAGATAGGTGAATTAATTATCTTTCAATATACAAGAGGTGCAGCTTGGACAAATAATTGCAAAATTCAACATAATTTCAACATTTATTAAGCAGTAAACACCAGGGGGTCTCCTAAATTTTGTTCACAGGTAAAATGTTAAATGCATGTCGTTTAATTACACCTAAGGATAAAGTCATACTTATTTTCGAATTCCAAAATATGCACTATTTAGCGTCACTTGTGAAAATTTACTAAATTGTGAATATTTTTTTTGATTAATATATTTGGTTAATGTGGTTTACCGAAATTGGAATTAATATCTGACACTGGTTAACTTGTAATATAATCGTTTTAATTTTGTGCATATCGGCTTGTTTCCACCATATAATGGCCATATGTAAATGGTAACATGCTGTGGAAAAATACTCCTTATTTTTTAGGATAGATTTTGTAGGTCGTGATGTCACTGCCTACATTTTGTCAGCAAGATAGCCGACTTTGTAGTACTTCATTTTATAAAACAATTTGTTAAAATACACATTTATTACTGTAAATATCGGAATGACGTTTTGTATGAATATATTTAAGTATATTTGCAATAGGTATGTTAATTTTGGAGCAGATTTTTCCTATCCTATAAAGGAATGTTTCAAATTTCTGAACAGGTTATACGATATAACCTGGTGTTTGTCAGTTTATGCATAATAAACCCTGAAAGCAGTTTATAAATACTGTAAACTGATCCAAACCAGGTTATTGAAGTATAACCTGTTCAAAAATTGGATGCATTCCTTATAATTTAATTTCCAAACAGAAGTACAATGATTCATTGATTCAAGCATCAATAATGACATGGGACTATTTGAATTTACAAGTGACGGATTCATCCATTGGTGGTGTCAGAAGACAAAACCAGGTTATACAGTATAACCAATGTTGCTCTATGCTGTTCAGCCAATCAAAATGCAGTATTAAGATCAAATTAAATTATAAGCTCATATATACCCTATAGGCCAGGTGAGCTAAAAAGTGAGATTGTGTTGGAATAATTATGTTACAATCATGCCTGACAAAAATGGATTAATTTTCCACAATCTTTTCAAATTTCACAAAATGTTCAATTGTACAACTCTACAGTTTATGTTACAAAATTAATTATTCATATATTTACCTGCTCCACCCGATTTCTTTTTAATCCTATACTGTAACAAATGGCACTCCCTTGTACCGACCAATAATATGTCATCTAAAAAAGTTGAGTACAACATCAATAAGGATACATGCCCATTTGTACATGTAGACAGTGCATCAAAAAGATAAATTTTATTTTTCAAAATTTCACATTCAATTGAGTTTCATTCTAATGTAAACTGGTTTTCCCTCCAATCCCCTGATTTCTAATTATGACAATGCCCCTGTTATTTTACATAAATATATGTATAATGAGGCATGTCATATATGTGCAGATTTTTACCTGTTAGACATAGTTAAAACACCCGTACCCTATGCCATAAACCTATTGAGAGTAGAACTTCAGCTCAACTTGACCTAATGACGTCATAGAACTATTGCTTTTTTAATTGTGATGTCATACTTTTTCTTTGTGATGTCAAAAAACTACGGGAATATGTATGAATTTTAGCAATGGCGAACGCTACTGTCAACTTGGGTATTGTATCAGGTATAAGTTGGGAAACAGAAAAATTCATTTTTTGCAGCAAACAGGGATTAGTGTAACGCTCTAAAGGATTGATAACCGAAGTAAGAATTAAGGGGAGATAATGAATATTTAATTGTAAAATTTACAATTCAGTTTTGAAAATCCAAAGGGAAGATCTTGGCTTTTGCAGAGGGTTTTTCCAATGCCAATTTTATAGATTCATGTTTATCAATGCAGTTATAATCTCGACTCTAGCTTTAAATAGAAGTACTTCTCCCTATTCTGCCTTAGAGATAATCCCTTTTTGGATTCTGTTTGAGCAGGAACTGTATATGATAGTATTATATGATCCCTGGTTTATGGAGCTATTTTTCTGACTTTGCGGCCAAGTCAGAAAAATAGGGCGGACACAGAATCCCAAAAAGGATTACCATGGAGAGAGAAGTCGGAGGGTAACATTCCAAATTAAGGAAATATCGTTATTATCGAGACATTCATTGTATTATAGTCATTTTGTGAAGCAGCAGCAGTTTGTCATTGCGAAATTTCTGCTTTATTGTATTTGACTAAGAAATACGGCAACAGGAAGCACATAATCTGTAAATTATTTCCAGTAATCATTTACCATGGCAAGTAATAGACTCTATTTTCAGCGGCAACTTCTCCAAAAGCGATAAAGCCTCATATGCGTCGTGCATTTTGAAGGATGCTATTCATTTAAACATCTTGCGTGACAACAGTTTCTCGCCTTGTCAAATACACACACAGCTAACGGAGAGCAGTGTCTAGTTGTTTTCATGTGATATACGTTACTCCCCTTCTCGTTGGAAAGCCCAATGCATCGATAATGTAACCTATCACCAGAACTATATTTCATACAGCATAATACAGTAATGTACCTAGAAAACCGTTTGTTTGAACTGTAATGATTTATGTTTTATGAGATATGTGATTTCGTGTGACATTTGCGTATCCAAGAATACACTATGTTGGTTGTTGTACATAGTTACTCAAGAATACCTTTATCTAATATGTTATTTGATATGTCGTATCCACCAGTCTGGAATTTTCTCTTATTGCTACATTTATATCTTTTTCCTTGACTTCTTCATCAATTTTTTTGTTTCAAGATTGAATCCTACTTTAAAGATAGAAAAAAATCTTAACAATTTTCACAGTAAAAGTATATAATTTTGACTCCAAATCAAATTTATATGATAAGTACCAAAGTAATGTAATAATAATAATAATTTATTTCAGACATAAATAGTCCATAGTTATATACAAATATAATGAAAATTTTAAATATACAAGATGAAAAATGAAGAATTAAAATACCAATAAGTAACAGCTATGTTTTTTCTTAACAGTTTTAAAACAACTACATGCTAAGACTTTACAATGTAATATTTTTTATGTACTGGTTACTTTTTGTATCTCAGCCTCATTTGTATCCAATAAGAAAACTGTAATTTTACCTGGATTTTGTCCATCATGTTTGTCCCAGCATTGAATTAAGATGAACATTTTTGGCCCTCCAAATTTCTGCTCATGTAGGTACTGATTTCAGTGTTAATTTTTTTTTTATTGAAACATATATGCAATAAATTTGGTATCAGAGTTTGTATTGAGTGTATATTTAACTTTGTAATATAATATTTATGTTTTAAAGATTTTCAATAAGAGTTTAGGATATTTTACAATTTTCTATATCAGTAGATGGTTCAGTTTTAATTCTTGTTTTATAGAAAATGATGTATATGATATTTATAGTAAAGTCAAGAAATACCAAAGTGATATTCGAAGGAGGGGAAAATTGAAAACGATTGGCAAACTCCAGAGAACAACGAAGACAAGACCAAAAAAATACAAAACTTCACTTAAAAACTTAAAACATAGGAACAACATGGACCCCACCAAAAAACTGGGGGTAGACACAGGTTCTCCGGAAGAGTAAGCAGTCTCTGCTTCTTGCAGGAAACCCGCCATGCTGCAAATGTCAAATCCGGTATGAGGAAGGAACATCAATAGAACAGGTCCATTTTCATAGCAAATATAGGTTTCACAATGAGCGAGAATTCGATATCGCTTGATATCAACTCTCGTTATTTAATTTGGATTGATAATAAACAAGCCTTTGTTTGCTTCTTTGTGCAGAATAGGTATAAGCTCATAGAAGGGTGGCTACTCGTCTCTTGCTTTCTTGTTGAGTGTTCTGTGCCACCTTTCTTTCTTTCTTTCTTTGTTATCCCTCCATTAGCTGGAGCACCAATCAATAATAGAATTATTAATGATATGTCACATAGCAACTGTACGGTAAAGCGACTGTGTGCATGTGCAGGGTTAAAACATAAAATTCATTATTAAATCGGATGTGCAAGGTCCAGTATATATTCGGTTCCGTTCCAAAGAATATAAGTTATAATGCCGAATACTGGGATGGAATATCACATTACAATCCAACCCACCACCATATTTACGCTGGATCACAAGGTCATTCCACTAAAAGATGGTTAGGACAGCAAACACACGTGTACTAGCGTCTATGTTAATATATTAACACACTACACTGCATAGCGTCCATTCATAAAAGATATAAAGCATAGCATACTAGTAAATATATACATGTATATATAGTGTAAAAGTTAAGATTACGTTAATACAAAACCCCTAAAGCGCATACACCTGGAAAAATTAGTAGTATTAAAATAGCTGTCATCAGTATAGCTCTTAATAAGAGACCTACATAAGTATCTTACTGATAATGAAAATATTAGAGGATGCTTCATTGGAATTAAAATTATCATGGTTTCAAATAAAAATAAGATATGGAACAGTTTAAAATCTAAAAAAACGTATTTAATTGTGCTTATATGAGTTAAATTTCTCTTCACTTAAAATTATTCTATGTGATCAAACGAACATGTAATACTATAAATAAAACAGGTTTACTTATTAAAATCTAAAATCCATTAATCTATGTGGAATATACAAAAAGAGACACTTAGATCACCATTACTAAGCTGATACATGTATGGGTATAAAACTACTTTAGAGAAATGCTCAAGCTTAGCACTCTGAGAATAGACAGCTATAGGTGGTAACCCTGATGGCAGGTATAAAAATAGAACCAATAGAACGAGGGACGAGCTTAAGATAGGGGCTTAAAATACTAAAATATAAAATATAACAACCCTTCACTTACAGGGTTAAGGCTATATTAATAAACTCTCCCCCCTCACTGACTGACATACTGTACTGTCGGTAGATACTAAAAAGTCAACTTCAATTGTCTACATCTCTCTCTATGTAGAGCATACACAAGACATCGAGATACAGCTTCGATCTTCATACTAATGTCAGATTGCAGAATAATAGGTAACGATGGATGCGATATATCCAGTAAAATCTGAGTCAGATACTTCTTTTGCTGGTAATGGAATATCCCATTTTCTAACGCAATGTCTATACTCCTGATAATAGAGCGAAGTGAGTCAATATAAGGACTTCTAACATGATCTGTTGCTTTACAATCCAACAGAAAATGTTCAATATCTTCGTCGCTTCCACCTTATTGTTTGTATGCGTTGGCTACCCGGTAAAAGGAGTTGTTGATCCAGGTCTTGCGACTGTATTTCACAAACTTCTTCAGTGTGTCATCGTGAATGGTCTCTGTCAGTCCTTTAATCTTTGATTAATGAGCAATCATTAACCTTAATTGTTTTGTCAACTTCGGAAATAGAAAGTTACAATCTAAATTTCTATTGATTATATGGCTTTAATCCAATGACTAATTATTATTCAATCATGTATTCAAAGGCTGAATAAACAAGATGTAATTGGTGCAAGTTCTGCTCTTAATTTCACAGATGGGGTGAGTTTGTTACTATGACATTCATAATTGGAATTTAAATCTTTATTGTTATTAGTTGGGGCGAGTTTGTAAGTAGTATTATTGTAACGGTTTATTTTTTCCGGTGTGAAATTATTTCCGAACTCGTATATTAATACACTTCTGACGGAATAAAGTTGGAAAATATTTCATTATATAAAAATTAAGATTGCTATAAAATATTATCTGATTCATATTTTACACAAGATCATCATTTGACGGTCGGAAAATATTTCACAGATATATGAATATCACAGCCGGAATAAATTATCTCTTACATTATCACCAGTTGGGGCGAGTTGGTAACCACGATATTTATGTGTAGCGAGTATGAAATGATTATTTTCATGAGTTGGGGCAAATTTGTAGCACTTGTTTTCATAAGTTGGGGCAAGTTGGTAACTATGATTTTCACAGGTGGAGCGAGTTTGTAACTAATATTTTCTGAGTTGTGGCGAGTTTGAAGTGGGGCGATTTGTTCTGTACCCTTGGCGTCTGGGCTGAGAGAAATCTTTGTGTTCATTTCTCTGTGATGTCAAATATTGCTATGCAAAGATGTCTTTCAAATATGGTGCCAATATGTAGCAAAATTAGTGACCAATCAAAATATACAAATTTTGACCAATAAAATGTGCAGATTTTTCATATCACTAGTTCATATCACACTGTACACGATGTGATATCAAATTTCCATAACTGTCACAGAGTTAGATAATACCGGTCAATATGCTTTAGCAAAACAATATCCCATGATCTCATTAATTGATTGGTATGTCACTGTTGACCTTTCCATTTTGCTGTTTGTTTTCTGTATATTCCATATTAACAACAACAACAACAACAACAACAACAATACTTTATTTTAAGAGGGTTACACAGTTAGCTATATAACTAATCTTCCCTGAGGCCCTCATCATAGAAAAGCATAAACAAAAAATGCAAACATATACATGGCATACATTAGTATAAAAGTCAAGCAATGATAATGTTCAATACAACTGCATAAAATGTTAAGAAAAATAAACATGATGAAATAATTAATATTACATATTTTTTCAATTGGTTGATTTCAATAAATGATCTGTTATTTTGAATTTGAAAGAATTAACATTTGTAATATTTCGTAACGATATAGGCAAATTGTTCCACAAGAATGGTCCAGAATACATAAAAGATTTCTTGAACAATTCAATTTTTGGTTTAGGGAGTATGAGGTTTCCTTGAACAGCATTTCTCGAGGGGTATGGATTTCTGTCTGAAACATAATGAAACTTGCTAGTAAGATATGATGGGGCATCATTTTTGATGCACTTAAATGTCATCACAAACTTGTGATATTTTATTCTCTGTTCAACTGTCATCCAGTTTAAGTGTTTGAATAAGGGCTCAGAAGGAGCGAAAGGGTCTGTTTCTAGTATTATTCTAGCAGCTCTCTTTTGTAATTTTAATATCCTATTTAAACCCTCACTGCTACAACTACTCCACACTATACAACAATAATCAATTAGTGGTAAGATATAACCATTATAAAATAATTTTCTGCAGTCTAGATTTAGAAATTTCTTAATCTTTAATAGTAGATATAGCCTAGATGAAATTTTTGAGCAGATCAAATCAATTTGGTTTGTCCATGTGAGGGAAGGGTCAATTTTGATGCCTAAGAGACTTTCGCATGTGGAAGATTGTATCACTTGATTGTTAATAGTTAAACAACTTTCACTGTAATGTGGCATTGCTTTTTGCTTTGTTCCAATAATCATATATTTTGTTTTATTTTTATTGATGAACATATTGTTATCATTACACCATTCCTCAACACCATGCAAATCATCTTGTACCTTTGACTGCAGAGTTTGATAACAACTACCAGAAAGATGTAAAGTTGAATCATCAGCATATAAGTCAGTGCAACAATTTTTCATATAGATAGGAAGGTCATTTATGTATAAAATAAACAGAAGAGGCCCTAATATGGAGCCTTGGGGGACACCATACTTGATATAAAGTTTTTCAGAATGAGCATTACCAATTTGTACTTGTTGAGTTCTTTCTTTCAAATAGGATTTGAAAAAAGAAACAGCAGCATTATCAAATCCATAAATTTCAAGTTTTTTACAGAGAATATCATGATCTACTACATCAAAGGCTTTCTTAAAATCTAATAGGACTGCTAAGTTGATGTTACCGTCATTCATGTCCTGTACCCATTTATCTATGATATTGATAAGGGCAGTTTGGCAAGAGTGTTCTTGTCTAAACCCAGACTGTGCTGGGTGTAAAAGATTAAGTCTTTTTAGATAATCATACAAATGTTTTGAAACATGCTTTTCTAAAAGTTTTGATAAAACAGGAAGTACAGAAATTGGTCTATAATTTGTTGCCATGAATCTTTCCCCAGCTTTAAAAACAGGGGTTACTCTTGCATTCTTTAGAACAGTGGGCATTATACTTGTATCTATTATTCTGTTAAAAATGTAAGTTAAAGATGAAGTTATGAAGGGAGCACTTAATTTTAAAATTTTTGGTCCTATGTTATCAGATCCGGTGGATTTATTAATGTCAAGTTTGATAATCTCATTAAATAAATTATTTATTGTGACTGGTGGAATTGAGAATTTTTCTTGTTTCAACTTAGTAAATTTCTTTTGTACAAACTGAGTTAATCTTGCATAATCATGATTATTGGTCACAGATCTATCAGTTCTCAGGTTTTCAACACATGACGTAAAAAACTTATTAAAAACATTACAAATGTCATTGACATTTTTAGTTCTAACACCATCTTCATTTAGAAGCTCATTTGGTTTTTCTTGTTGGGATGGGTTTAGACTGTGAATACATTTCCACAAATCTTTTGATGCTTTTGAATTTTTTACCATCTGTGAATAAAAAGTTCTTTTTGATTCATCAATTATGTGTTTCGTCCTGTTTCGCCAAAATTTGAACTCAGACCACATTCCTAGTTTATGGTATTTCTCTCTCATTTTCCTGGCATATATAATTTCATTTGTGAACCATTCAGGTTGTCTGTCTCTTTTTACTCTTTTAGTAACAATAGGTGCATGTTTATCAAGAACTCCGTTAAATATGTCATACCACATCTGAATACATGTATTTGGATGACTTTCATGTTCAATTTTATCAAAAGGTGCAATAGCTAAGTCACTTAAAAAATTTGTCTCATTAAATTTTTTAAAGTTCCTGTAAGAAATGGTAGTATGAATATCTTTTTTAATATGTGTGGCAATTTTTTCTTTTCTAGTTAAACATACTGGATAATGATCACTTATTGAGAATTTAGCAACATGTGATTCTAGTATCAAATCCTTATTGGTGACATAGACATGATCAATTAGTGTACTAGAATCAGGTGTAACTCTTGTTGCTTCTTGGATTATCTGGTTGAGATTATAGGTTTCTAATAAACTTAGCCATTTTTGTGGTTGTTTATTTGGTTTCAAAAAATCTATATTAAAATCACCAACTAAAATTATATCTGAATTATGATTGATGGCTGTTGTCAATTCTTTTTCAAATTCGTCAATCCAATTAATTAATGAATTAGGAGGTCTGTATACTGAACATAATAAAAATGATTTTTTGTGAACAGGTTTAATTTCAAACCACATTGTTTCAATGTCACTTATTTCAAATTCAGCTTTTCTATCAAAAGTCACTTTTTCTGAAAAATAAGCAACCAAACCACCTCCACCCCGCGATATTCTATCTTTTCTGTTTAAAATAAATCCAGGAATTTGTATAAAATTATCCTGGGTGTTCCTGTCTAAAAATGTTTCACAACAACTGTATATATCTGGAGGATTTTCAGAGAACATTAAATTGTATTTGATTTCATCTAGCTTGTGTTCAAGTCTGTTGACATTATGTGAACATATTTTTATACCTTTGGTTAAAGAAAAGTCATAAACATTATCTTTTCCTTCAGATATTTCTTGTAAATTAGTTAATTCATAACAATTATTTAGTAAGGCAAATAAACATGCTGTAACTAATACACTTAATCCCATGGAAAACAAAGCTTAAAATCAACAGGTGATATGGCCTCAGGGGGATTGCATAAAACATTTGTATCAGTACATTGCAAATTAATTACATCATCATTAGATTCATAAGTACCATTATCAGATTCTGTAACAGTTACAGTATCAGTGTTAATCACTGTCAAATTTCCAGCATTATTCATACTGGTGATTAAATTTATTTTGTTCAAATCATTTAAACTAGTTTTAGAAAAATTGATGATAGATTTGTCCATTCTATTTGAAGAATGTTTAAGTTTAATGATTTTTTCACTTTTCTTAAATAAATATTTAAGACTACTGTCTATAGGGCAAATACACTTGTAAGTATTACATTCTTGACAAATTTGATATAAAACATCAAAATAGTTTTTGGAAGTCTTTTCATTTTTAGAAATAAATTTTAAAGATGAAATGGCTATATCTTCGTTGCCATTTTCCTAACTCCAATACAGATCACAAAATTTCGCTTTATGACCAAACGATTTACAGGAGAAACATGAAACTGGTTTACCATGCCTACATGTATTTAGGTCATGACCTCTTTCGCCACAGTATTGACAGTAATCATTGTCAGATGAAAGTTTAAGAATTTTTACATATTGATCAATGTTTTGTAAAAATATCATTGTTCCCATTTTTGTAAGATGAATGCCATCTCTTTGGAATAAAGTCTTTTTGACATAGCCATAGTTATCATGAAAACCTTTGCTATGATCTATATATTGCAAATTGTAATAGTCACAAAGATCAATGAGAATTCGGTTTACCGGTTCTACATCTGCATCCTTTCTTGGGGGTATACTTGACACAATAATGCTAGTGTTCATATCTGCTTTAGATCTTAGTAAGTACAGTAGACTTTCATAGTTCTCTTGAATCGAATTCAGGGTGGCACCGTTGCTTATATCATTACCACCAATATGGACAATGATTGATTTATATTGCCTTATGTCTGTTTCTTTCACAATGTTGATAATATCAATAATTCTTGCACCTCTGTTTGTTGATACACTGGTGTTTATCAAGTCTTTTGTTTTAATGCTTTTCAGTAGCGAACTACCTATCACAAGAATGTTGTTATTATTTCTATTCATTTTCTGATGTTGGGATCCATTCACACGACTTTTACCCTTTTTTTCCTGAGAGTGAGATTTAGATATATTTTTAACATCGGGAGCTGATTGTATGCACCTTTCAACATTTTTTGAATGCACCTCAGGAGGGGATGTTTGCATGGCAGTGTCCTTTGAATTAGGATAAATTTGAGTTCCAATGCTAACAACTTCAGGTTTTGTAGTTTTTTGGAAATCATCAGTTTGTGTAGAAGCATCATTAGTTGTAGTAATAACTTGTGTCCCTTTGTCAGTTACGATGGGTTTACTGTTTACTAAATTCATTAGATGGCAAACAGTTTTTTTCAGTTCAAATATTTCATAGTGTAAATTAATACTTTTAGGATTGATGCTAATTGGAGATAAAGTATTAAAATCCAATAATAGGTCATTGCTATCTGGTGATTGCCTGCTGGGAGTGGAAGTGATGATAGTATCTGTGTTGATTGATGTCATGCTGTGTAGTAATTTTGGTTCTGTCTCTACACTGTCAGATGTCATGTTATGTACAACCTTAGGATTGGTCTCTGACACATTGGAATTTTGTGTAGATCCCATCTGGTTCCTATTGATGGTGTTTTCATTAGCGTCATTGTTTACATGCACACAAGAATTTTTAAATTTCACAATTTTAGAATCATCTAGTCTCTGTGTGTTATATAGTTCTTCTGCAAAAATCTTAAAGGTATTTTTGAACCAAAATATACACCCCTTTCCTTGAATATGTAGAGTGTTAGTGGACTCATGTATGTGTAAAACAACTTTCCCTTCACTATCATCAAAAGAATACACAAGTCCATTTATACCTCTGTCCTCAAATTTTTCTTGAGAGTAGTTTCCAAACAATATATTTTTAAATAGGTTGTATATTACATTATTTTTAAAGTTAATAACATAGGACAGAGTTCTGTCTGTACAGTCATCAATGTTATATAACTCACTTGATTTTAGAAAGTCAAAATCCTCTGAAACACTTTTAAATCCAGAAAAGTCTCCAAGAAAAGATGTAATGTTCTTAAAGAATGTTGATGTTAAATCCATCTTTTTCCAAATTGGTTTAAATCATTATAAACAAACAGTATTAATCCTTAATTAGATGGAGCTTACAGAAACACATCTTATCACTTCAGCAGTGACCTCCTGTACCAGCAGCAATGGTAAAAGTTTTGAATGGAAAATGAAACTGGGTGTGATATATTCAACAAAGATAACTAGTCAAGACAGTTTCCAACTAACAATTGTCTCATATCTGAGATCACTTATCTGAGATCATCTTATCACTTCAGCAGTGACCTCCTGTATTAGCAGCAATGGTAAAAGTTTTGAATGGAAAATGAAACTGGGTGTGATATATTCAACAAAGATAACTAGTCAAGACAGTTTCCAACTAACAATTGTCTCATATCTGAGATCTTAGACCTTAGTGTCATTTTTACTTCTACTGGTCTAAAAAGTATACTTATAATCTATGTTTACATGAAAAAGTGTGATAAAATATAGGCAGACCTGTTCTAAATACTGAATTACTTTTTTCTCAGTGAATCTTACAGATTGATATGGTATTTTCTTTGTCAATTTGGGTGAGCTGTGCTGGTATTTCAAAAATCCATATCAAATATTTAAGTTGAATGTATCAAATTAACCATCAGAATTAAAGAAACTAATTCTCAATATGTAACATTCTTTAATGAAAACACCACTTACAATAATTCATACATGTATGATTTTAAAATAACATTGTGTTTGAACTATTTTTTTTATATGATGCAAGATAATCTAACTATACATACACTATTAAAATAATGAGCTTTACAAAAAAAATAGAGTGTTAAACAAGAGTGGACACACTACATGTCTTGCCTGAGTATGCACATGGAATTCGACATTTTGCAAGTCAAAGGAAAATGTGTTAAAAGAAATTGAGGTCAAGGTCAAAAGGCAGGTGTCATACCGACATGTATCGACTAAGAACTATCTACTGACCAAATATGGTGGGTCCAGGTATTAAAGTTGCTGAGAAATGGACCTAATCTCGAAAATATGACAAAGTCACTCAAGCATGCAATTGAGGTCAAAGTCCAGAGACAGGTGTCAGACTTGCATGTACCCACTGAGAACTATCTATAGACCAAACACGGATGGGTCTAGGTATTATAGTTGCTTAAAAAAGGACTTAATCAAGAAATTTGGATGAAAGTCACACAACCATGAAATTGAGGTCAAGGTCCAGAGACAAGTGTCAGACTGGCATGTACCCATCAAGAACTATCAATAGACCAAATACAATGGGTCTAGGTATTACAGTTACTAAGAAATGGATTTAACCACGAAAAAGTGACAAAGTCACTCAAGCATGAAATTGAGGTCAAGGTCAAAAGGCACGTGTCAGACTGACATGTACTTATCAAGAACTATCTATTGACCAAATACATTGGGTCTAGGTATTACAGTTTCTGAGGAATAGACTTAACCACGAAAAAGTTACAAAGTCACTCGAGCATGAAATTGAGGTCAAGTTCCCAAGCCAGGTGTCAGACTGGCATGTACCCACTAAGAACTATCTATAGACCAAATATGGTTGGCCTAGGTATAAAAGTTGCTGGGAAATTGATTTAACCACGAAACTTAGATGCAAATTTTAAATTCATGTTTGTGAAGTCAGTGGACCATAAAAATGAGGTCAGGGTCACAAGACAAGTATATTGCAGCAAACCTTATATGATAAGCTACCTTGTGGACCATAAATCTTAATTGTAGGTATTACATGTACATATGCAAAGTATTAAAGTTTTTAAAAAGTTTACGACGCTGCTGCCGCAGCCGCCGGCGGAAAGTAAGGCGAGACAAAAATGAGGCTTCCAAAAATACATTATCATATACAGTTAAATTTAAATGTACATTGAAATTCATACTTTAAAATCAATCCTCAGTTATAAGACACGTTCATAGTATGTTCCCATTTAGTCTGAGTTGCTCTCCCTTCAAAGAGATTTTTTTTAATTTGCTTAGGCTGTCAAACAGTAAAAGCCAAATTCACAAAAAAAAAAGCCATGAGACACAGCCCCAGCCAAATTGTGTTTTTAACTGTGAACAAATTATACAGAAAGTGATAAAATTTGTTAAAACATTAAGATATACAAATACTCTTTGACATGACTTTGGTTTTTGTTTTATTGTAAATGCTGTATATGTACTATTACTCTAATTATTATTAAACTCTTAATCATGATGAGTTGTCTATAACAAAGGTATTATTACTACATTGGCATTCAATCATACCTGCCATGAATTTTTGTTGACAGTTTTGGAATCCATTGGATTTTCGTGAGAATGAATTTTTAAGTGTATTTATCTCATTTCCATAGAAATAACAGGTAAAACATGGTATTTAACAAACAACATTTGTCATTAACAAAAACAAGCTGAAACTTAACATATATTTTAAAATAAGCACTCAGTGCTGTTCCAGCAAAATAAAAATGGGACAGGGGGAAGGCAAAATATAAAAATTATCTACCTGGTTGTTAGTGAGTGGAAAGTGTGGTGCTTATATGAAAAATGAAAGTTTTTTTTTAATGTTTTTACCTTTTACCTTAGCTTATTGATCATGATCATTTAAAACTTATACACAATGCTTTCAGATTAAGTTCGAATTTGGTTATTGTAAATTTTACTATACCAGTTTTTTGCCCATTCAGAAATTATGTGCAAGCGGGGGCATGTTTTCTTTTTCAAATAATGTGATACATGAAAACACAAGGATGTGAATATATAAGCACAAAGTTACATGACTATTTTGCTTAAATGAAACTAAGTTGATATTACAGTGTTCTCCCCAGAAATTTTGGATAGCATCACATTTAACATACTTTCCTATCTGTAGATACCGCTTCGGACCGCCTCGCGAAAATGTACACATACAACTGCCTTGCATGTTTATTAGTGAATGATGTATTGTATTTATATTATAATATATTAAATGCAATAATTTGAACATGATTTTAAAAAGCATTCTTTTTCTATATATTTTTAAAAATCAGCATAATTAATAATCCTTCCCCCAGTCCCATGTATGTTTTGCTGGAACAGCCCTTAGTTGAAATCTATTACATGTACATATTACCTAAATATGTCAGATTGCTGGCAATAATAAATAAGAAAAACTTCTACTTCATTACATTATAGCATTAGGAACAATGAAATATGTAGGCAATTAAAGAACTAGTTTATTTTAACATGTTTGTAACAACAAGTGAATGTCTGATTTACAATCTTGGGAGATTTTACTTGTTCTATTCCATTTGTTTGCTATGTGGTATTATTCTTAATGTACTATTATAATTCTGGTAGCATTTGTTCCCTATTTTTGTATCTATTGTTCTCCTGATTTCACTTTGTTTCTAGAAATTTGTCTTCTGGATTTTTTTGGCTGCTGATGTTTTTTGTTTTGTTTTAGTTGGGGTTTAACGCCGTTTTCAGCACATTTTGGCCATTTTGCGGCGGCCAGTTTTTATTGGTGGAGGAAGCCAGAGTACCCGGAGAGAACCACTGACCTTCGGTAGGAAAATTGGCAATCCTTGTCAATTAAGATGGGAGTTGAATACACCCCGCCACAGGTGAAATTCGAACTCACAATCCCAGCATTGTCAGGCTAGTGATCAGTAGTAGTCATGACGAACTACCTAGACCACTCGGTCACCGGGGCCCCCGTTGATGTTTTTTAAATTCTTTTTTAATGCATTTGCAATACTTTCATCAAAGTATAACTTTAGTTCCTCCAATTACAGTTATTTATAGACTGAACAGTTTGGATATTAATTGTAAGATATAAATTTCATAAAGGGACTTACTATGAATACAGAGCAAATATAAAAGGGGATTAAATTCAGCCCATTCTATCAACAAAGAACATAAAATTTGACAAAAAATTGTGATTTAAATTTAAACCTACTTTTATGTCATTTGAAAATTTATAAATATTTTGTACATTTATCAACATTAATAATGAAAATATGAAAGACGTTGGCAGTAAATAAGACCTAATTACTTATCATCATCTTTTCCATGGCTACGATATTTTCTTGATTTGACATGATTTTTAAATCGTTTAAATTCAGTCCAGTTTTGTCTGTGATCCTCCAAATCCTCTTCATGTTCTGAACGGTTTGATGTGCTTGATGTAGACGGATTTGGAAAAGACTTTGAACAAGATGGCTGATTTTCAGGTTCATGTAAATATGGTCCTCTTTCTCCTTCCTTATTATTACATTTGTGATTTTCCTCCATTTTTTTCTTTTCAGTTTTTCCATCTTCAGAATTCTGAACTTTATCCCCACCAAAACTTTCCCCTGTATCTGAATCACTGTTTAAAACATTTTCCCTTAAAAGTTTCAATCTTTTCAACTGTAGATTATTTCTTTGCCTACATGAAGACAAAACATTGAAAGGATGACCTTGAACTGATTCATTATTGTCTGTAGAGCTACCAGTAGTTTTATCTTCATCTTCACTGTCACTAGAATCTGAGGTGTATGTAACCAATGGTCGTTTCCTGTTTTTTACACAAGTGTTCTTTGATTTCTCCCTCTTGTTTTTAATCAGTTGACCAATTGTTTTCCTACCTCTAATAGAATCATCATCGACATTTGACCCATTATCACTGTCTGAACTATCAGTTATTTCACTGTACTGTCCAGCATCCTGGGATCTAGTATTAGCAGCACTAGCAAATGCTACAGTAAAAGGATTGATTGATGAATCTTCACAATCGATTCCCCAATTATTTCTGACAGTTCTAGGACGTGCAGGATTCTGAGAATGGTTACTATCAGAATCAGATAAATCCGAGCCAGTCAGATTTTGAATTCTATCTAAAAATTCTTCTTCACTAGTAGCAAGATCGTCACTTGAACTAAATCCTTCTAATTCTCTTTGTACCAACGAATCAAAGAAAGCTAACATACGTGGATCTTCTTCCACTGATTGGCTAGAGTAGTCGTGAGTCATCACATGACCTGTCTGCAATACCAAATTGATATAGTCTTCATGTGAATAAGCTTGCCTAGCTGCAGTTCTCTTTATGGATTCTTTGTCTAATCCTCCTTCAGATTTAGGTATTGGAAAAGGACTCCATACCTATAATAAAAATGACATATTACATTGAAATATTCATATCACAAAACTGCATACTTTTCTAATAAAAATTTCTGACTGAGCAAGTATTTGACTACACCTGAAATCCTTCTTGTGACAAATTAGACTTCTTCATATAAACATACTTGAAAACCTGTGACCAAATGGCCAATGTTTAAAATAGGTAACTCACTTTAAAATGACACAAGAGACCAACTATAAGTTTTAGTATAGAGAAATATTCAAGTAAGATGATTTTTATTTAAGCAATCACATACTTATTAAATTCAAAGATTAAAACTCCTTGGTTAACTACTTCACAAATTTGTGTATATAAACAGGTAAAATACCACCATGAAATATTTTGACCTTTACAAACTAAGCAGTTTCGGAGAAGATTACTAGTAAAATGCATACTTCTGTAGACATGTTGATAAAAGATACCTATTAATCTAGTAGAAACTAGCATGTTTTGTAATAAAATTAAATTCTGACCTTAATAGATTTCTCAACACCAGATGACACTATCAGATGATTGGCAGCATTAAATCTGACTTGGTTAACTATAGATCTATGTCCATGTAATACCATATGAGCATCATTCACAAACTGTCCTGTTTAGGTATTGAAAATAATAATATCAAAATAAACGCTACAGATTTATTTTCACTGATGCTTCAATGATATAAATCACTTATATTTTTTTATTGCAGTGATTGTACAAATTTTATGCTTTTGATAAACTTATGCTATTCTATAAATATTGAACTATAAAGGGACAATATTCAATTATAGTCGTTTGATTTGCAAACAAATACAACAAAAACATCAGGCATATTTGCTGACAATAAAATATGTTTAGATGATTCAGTTTATAAATTTAAAGACAAATATTTATTGACCAAGGACACAGTTAAAAGTAAATTACTTTTTTGAAAGGCCAATACAGTTGACTCTCGTTAACTCGAAGTCTGTCAAAGAGCGAAAAAAATTCCGAGATAGACGAAATTTGACTAAAAGTGAGCTCACAAATTTCCCTAGTTACGAAGGCATGTAACTTACTAATTCCGGTAAACCTAAAATCTCTGTGAGGTGCCAGAGTAAAACAATAGTTTATAAGTATTATCGAGACCTCAATTTATTTATCAGTGATCATATAATTAGTGTGTTACATTTTATATTTATAAAAATAATAAATAGTTGAAGAAAAATTGATTAAAACAGAACAAAAAGATTTTGACAGTCCGTACTCTGTACTGACCAAGAGCAGGACGAAAAATAAATTATTTCATTGATTAACTTGTTACTTAAACGTCTTTGTAGATAAATTGGCACTAATTAATCTACTCAAAGTGATTTGTTTTTACAAATCAATATGAATTCTCAATAAATCAATAGCTCAAAAAATCAATCGATGCCGATTGTTAATTACCCCAAGTAAAACTTATTTGTGAAGACATTTAATCTGCAAGGTGATGTTTTGACAGATGATAAATATTAAACATAACAAATAAAAATTTCGTTGTGTTTATAATTTTGGACTCAAGAAGAAAATTCGACTTAACAGGAGTCAAAATACATACATTTGCACTATAAAACATTTAGGACCACACAAAAGATTTGACTCATCTGAAAATTCTCCTCAAGTGAGTTTGAGATAAAAAGAGTCGACTGTATATCATTCACATACTGATTAAAGGGGTTACAATTTTTTTCATTAATTTTTCCATCACTATTTTTTAAATACTGGTAGTAACCTAGACATTACAATGAACTGCAACCAAGCTTAGCAAAAGTGATTTTCACAAGATTTTATCAAAAAACATTTACAATGAAACTTTAAATGGACGAGAAGTTCAATTTGGATAGCTTAAAATTACAAATCAAATAAAACTTTGCCCAACAATTTTTCTCACCATGTACATCATGTATGTAGTAATAGTAAAGTCCATTGTAATCACGCGAGTTCATTGATTGACAAGTGTTCTTGTTCTTGTTCTATTGACCAGTAAAATTGAGACATTAGATTGATTAGTTGTTTTCTGACCTTTATTTTTCTTTGCATCATGAATGTAATGCTAAGCTTCACTGCAGTTCAGTGTATAGCCTCAGAAAAATTATCTATGGTCGTTTTTATTTTCTCCAACCTCATAGAAATAACAAATATCATAAACTTTGAGAAAAATGTTTAAATTGATATGGTACTACCAAGTTTCAACAAGGCCATTATTTTATAATTCCTATTTTATACCTTATCATTCTTCAAATATTCTCTGCTGAGGTTTGTTTTTAAAGTTAAACACATTACTATGAATTGACTATTTAAGAGACACATAAAATTAATAATACTGAGGTAGTTATTTTATAAACAAGTATATACCGGTAGTTATTTAATAAGATGTTGCCAGATATTTCACACAAACACTTGCAATTGTTTTTTAGGGCTTTTCCTCCTAAAATGTTTCCAAAAATAAATGTTTTAACAATTCTTGTACAATAGTAAACACTTACTTTGAGACAAATCATCAGGAATTTTCCACATGTACAAATTACAGTCATCAGAGCCAGACAACACATACTGTAATAATAAATACTAATATTATATATATGGCCCTCATTTACTTTAGGGGACCCACCACATACGGGGGTATTTTATTTTTATACTTAGCCTAAACCCTAACCCTAACCAAACCTTGGCCATAACGGAGTGGGTCCCCTAAAGTAAGTGAAGGATATATATATATATTTTTTATATATACCATAAGTAACCTTTTTCATTTTGCATGTACAGTCAAATCTGTCTATAATGGTCACCTTTGTGAGTATATAAAAGTGACCACTATACACAGGTGACCTTTCTACACAGGTTTGGTATTTTGATCAATAAATAGTGTTGGCAGCATATTATTTTCAATTTAATTGTATTTCAAATGTACATGCATTGTACTTGAAATAAAAAGTTGAAGTCTCCTCATATCTGCATAAACAAAATATTTATGAAAACATCACTTTATTAAAAAAATAAACAAATAGTGGAAACATGCTCAGTGATGTCAGTTTAAAGAAATGTTAAAAATAACTTTAAAATGTCACTCATTTTAGTTTAAACTGTTGCTCTCATAATCAACTCAGTACAGTATTCTGTGCAGTTACAAAAAACACAAGTCATTAAGTTCATCAGCAGTAGGAATCATTTCCTCCAATGTGTATGTTTCTTTATGATTGATTTAATTTCCTGGACTTTTTGGCAACCAAATCTTGACTAAATGTCTGCATTATTACAAATTCATTCGCTCACTTCTGTGTTTAAACATACCTATACATATAAATTTTACCTTCAGGGCTTTACCAGCTCTTAACAGCTTAATTGGTGTTAATTACTCAACAATTAGCTGATTATCAAACCAAATATTACATCGGAACACATCGATGTTTACCTTATGAATGATTCCGAGTTCCGAATGTAGTTTATTTCCGGTCTGAAAACATGTTATATTCGTTGCTCGAACAGACAAATGAGACTGAAGTGACCGCAATATGAAATAAAAATGCACCTTTTGATCATTTTTGCTGACCGCGTAGAGCAGGTGACAGCTTTATAAAATGTATTTATAATGAAAAAGTAGTTTGGAGTGCATAAATGTGAACATAATACGTAGGTGACCACATTATGAAGGTGACCGGTTTGACTGTAATTATTGCCAATACATGTAATGTTCTGAGTTTACTTTTTAATTATAAATATATAGTAAAATTGGAAGGTTATATACATGCATATCATCCACAAAATATATACATGTGAAGTTTTGTTCTTAGTTGACATTTCTGAAAGTGACCATTGCTGCCAAGTCTGATTCTAAATAGTTCAGTTATTTCGGATAAAAAGATTTTTAAAGCAATTTTCCCATAGACATAGGGTCTTATGTTAAACTAAGTTCTGCTGTGGCATCCATCTTGGTTGACAGTCCAGGTCATCGGACACAATTCTGAAAGAGGACCACCTAAGGACCACTGCTGCCATTTTGGTTCCATCTGGTCATGTAGTTTATATAGAAGATTTAAAAAAAATTCAAACCCCCATTTTTTAGTAACTGTAGCCATGTCGGTTGGAAGTCAGGGATGCTGAACATATTTTTAGAAGGGGGCCACCCAAAGACCATTCCACTAAAATTTGGTCTGAATTGGCCCAGTGGTTTCAGAGGAGGACTTTAAAAGAAAGTTACAACAACAGATGACACTTCAAAGTGATACCAAATGTATCTTGAATAAAATGTTTTTATAACATTATAACAACTTGTATTTTATGTTTCAACTACACATTACTGTATTTCCTGGCTTACCTGATCCTTGTCCCCAGCAAGGGAACAACTTTTCATAGTACAAGAGTTATAATATCCAGCATGGTCAAATTCACAGAGTGGAGTGGAACTTTTGATATCATACAAAACTGGAGGTAGACGTCGTCTTAAAGCTAACAGTCGATCTCCCATCTTACTAATACAAACACTCATACAGCTCTGTTGCACCAGTCCACTACCATATCTTAACAAGCAACTGTAATCAAAATATCATACTGATATAAGTTAAATCCTACACATTAAGTTTCACATTAACTGAAAATTGTTTTTTTCCAAAACATCTTAAAATATCAATAAAAAACTGCTTTTGTGACATTAATGGATATGTGCAAGTTTCCAAAAATTTGAAGCATGCTGACTTTTAGGGCATATCTGATCATTATTGAATTGTACAGAATGGTAGTAAAACCATGAATTCAGTTTCTGAAGTATATTGTGACACCCAGAATATTAAGTAGTTGTTTTGTTATTCATGTATGTGGTAATATCATGGGTTGCTACAGGGTTGGTGGTGTGTCTGCAGTCTTTATTTCATGTTTTTGTGCAGGGAGGTCATTATTCACTGAGTTTTGTGAAAACTGATAAAATACATCATGCAGGCCATATGACATTTTTCATTTGCCAATTCTATGCTTTCTATCTTTTCTTTATTCTGCTCCAATAGTAATTCACGAAAATTACAAAGAAACAAGAAAATGTATCAAATAATACCCTGACACTGATGATTCACATTATCATAGTTTACCTTCTAGGCTTTCGAATATCCCATAATCCAATGCCTTCTTTTGCATTCGCTGTTGCTAATAGACGTGGTTCGACTGGATTGTATGCAACAGCATGCATAGATGATGTATAATTTGCAAGGCAAAAAGGCTCTGTAACAGATGATTTTTTTAGTTCTTATAACAATCCACCAAATATAAAGTTTTGTGAAGGCAACATTATTATTCAAAAGCAAAAATTCTCATACTTAAAAATTTAATCCTGTCTACAACCTTTTATATGTAAAACTGTTACTACAAACGCAATAAAGATCACAAACTAGTTCAGACGTGATTAAAATACTGTGATTTCAATTATCTCTGATGATAAAAATTTTTTGTTTCAAGGTTTTCATTGTTTTGTAACTTTCAAGTGATAAAACACAATTAAATATCCATTTTACCAAGTAATTAATTTGTGCTTCTTCACTCTACCAACAATAACTGTGAAAAGTTGTATTAAAAATAACTGAATTTAGAGCTTTCCACAACAAACCTGAACTTGGAGGTTCTCTTATGTCATACACTGATATTCTACCATCATCACATGCACTGGCAAACACACTGACATTTAATGGGTCAGCAGACAATCCATATACTGCATCATCATGCATAAATACATCTAATGTAGAGCCACTAAAACGTATGAAAATTCTAAAATATTTATTTGTTAACAGTCTTGCTGGTAAACATTAAACATGTCACAACTTGCACTAAAGGTATAAATTCACATGATATACTACTAAAATTAAGGGCTTGATTTCTCTGGGCCGTCATCACGTAACAGCTGCAATACACACAATTCAAATCCGAATTTGACTGACTGAGGAAGAATGTGTTGTCTGAGAATTTCACACGTCCAGGTTGATATGTTTCTTTAATACGAAATTATCTATGATTTAAATCAAACGACATGTTTCCATTTTTCGTCAATCGTCTCCGTTTCCAGACTCTTTAACTTTTTCGGTCATGAACTTTCCATAAATTTATTATTTCCTGGATTATTTAGCATTCATTAAAATAATGTTTTATGACTTTATCCCTGATGCTGATAATATATATTTACGAAATTCTGTCGACTAAACAATACAGCTACAAATGCTTTACACCATTTAAAATTAAAATCTGAAGCGACTCTAACGTATCGATAATGTATGTAAATATTTTCAGACAACTTGGACCTTGGAGATTTGTGTTGATTTGTTTTTTTGTTTCTTGAGCTTTTACATGTATTTCTTGGATCGCTCTGTAAAGAACAACTCAGACCGTTTTCATTCAAACTTATTTCCTGGCATAGACGATATACCACAAACATATGTGATTTGCATCCCCTCTTTTTCCTCTACCTATCCTCCTTTCTCTGCAACACCCCACAACCTTGTCAATTTTTAAAAAAAAATTTCATCATTTTATGAATTAAATAAATGCAATATCATAATATTATATAGCTTGACTGAAGCAATAAAAAACAATTGAAAATGAAGGTTAAATTAATTGTAGAGAAACTAGAGGCTCCCAAGAGCTTGTATCACTCATCTGGACTATGTTCTTCTTGACTGGGATCCTGGAACATTGCCGTCAAGTTCCAATTGTCTCACTGGTTTCAGACAAGAAGATCATTGATCAGTGAACTTTCCCATTAGGTCATATGTTAACGAAAGTTTCGCTCTGGCAGCCATCTTGGATGGTGGACAGGGTCATCGGATATAATTCTGAAAGAGGACCACCTAAGGACCATTGCTGCCAATTGGCCCAGTGGTTTCAAAGGAGAAGATCTTTAAAGGAAAGTTTATGACGACAAACAGCTAACAACAATGGACACCGGTCACCAAGTAATAACAATAGCTCATATGGCACTTTGGACCAGGTGAGCTAAAAGGGGGGAGAGGAAACTAGAGGTTCTCAAGAGCCTGTATTGCTAACCTGGATTTAACTTGTCCACCTTCAGCAGTCTTGGTTGGTTTTCACAATGTTAAACAAAGTTAGGGTGTGGTAGCCATCTTAGTTGACATTCAAGGCTATCAAACACAATTCTGAAAGAGGACCATTGCTGGCATTAGTTTGGTTCCAAATGGCCAAGTTTCAGGTATGATGATCTGCACATTAAATTTTCCCATAGGATCCTATGTTGAACTAAGTTCAGGTTTGGTGGCCATTTTGACAGCCCAGGTTGGCAACACAATTTTGAAAGGGGACCATTTAATGACCATTGTTGCCAAGTCTGGTCCCAATTGGCCAATTGGTCCCATATAAGAAGGTATTTAAATGAATTGTCCCAAAGGGTCCCAAGTTAAACTATGTTCAGCAGTGGTGGCCATCTTGGTTGGCAGTCCAGATCATTGGACATAATTCTGAAAGAGGACCACCTATTGGTGCCAAGTCTGGTTCCAGTTGGTTTGGTGGTTTAAGAAAAGAAGATTATTTGATGAATTTTCCCCTAGTGTCCTATGTTAAACTAAGTTCAGCTGTGACAACCATCTTTGTTGACATTCCAGGTCATCTGTAATAATTCTGAAAGAGGACCACCTAATGACTGTTTCTGCCAAGTTTGGTTCCAATTGGCTTAGTGGTTTCAGACAAGAAGATTTTTAATGAATTTTCCTACAGGGTCCTATGTTTAACTAACTTCGTCTGTGGCAGCCATCTTGGCTGACATTCTGGGTAATCTGACAATTCTGATAGAGGACCATTTAAGGACCATTTCTCCCATGTTTGGTTCCAACTGGCTCTGCAGTTTCAGACATCTTGGATTTCATATTGTCATGAAAAATATATATTTGGTAGAGGACCATGTTAGGATCATTCCTGCAATGTAATGATTCAATTGCTTTTGTAGTTTCAGATAAGATTTTTCTGATTTCAGCCAATCAGAGTGCATAATTGGCAGCCATGTTAAATTTTGGATTGGCACCAAAATCATAAATTTCATTAAGGACCATTATCTGATCATTCAAGCATACTATAACTTCTATCTGTCAAATGGTTTCTGTATGTATTTCCCATAGGATCCTGTTAAATGTGTCCCCTGGTGGCAACCATTTTGGATTTCACATTGGCATAAAATACATGAAGTTTGTAGAGGACCATGTAAGGATCATTCCTGCAATATAACAACTCAATTTCTTTTGTAGTTTCAGAGAAGATTTTTTAAATTTCAACCAATCAGAGTGCATAAATGGCCCTGGCAGCCATGTTTTTGGATTTCGGTTCGTCATGAAAAACATCTATTTTTTTAAGGACCATTATCTGATTATTGAGGCATAATATTACTTCCATCTGTTAAACGGTTTCTGACAAGAAGATGTTTGTATGTATTTCCTATAGGATCCTATGTTAAATGTGTCCTGTGTTGGGAGCCATCTTGGATTTTTGATCAGCACAAAAAATATAAATTTTGTAGAGGACCATGTAAAGATCATTCCTGCAATATAACAATTCAACTGCTTTTGTATTTTTAGAGAAGATTTTTTAAATTGCAGCCAATCAGAGTGCATAAATGGCCCTGGCGGCCATGTTTTTGAATTTTCGATCGGCACCAAAAGCATAAACTTTGTAGAGGACCATCCAATGAACATCCCACCAAGTCTGCTTTCAACTGGCCATGGGATTTTAGAGAAGATGGAAATGTGAAAAGTTAACAGACGGACGACGGACGCAAGGTTGATGGCAATAACTCACATAGCCTTTTAGGCCAGGTGAGCTAAAAAGGTGGGATGCAACAAACTAAATCCATTTCCCATATACTGTGTCAGTGGACAAAATTTGGACATTTGAGTTATGCTATAAATGAAGGGGAAAAATTGACAAAAGGTGCCTGTGCAATGATACCATAAATTGTGCTTTATTCAAAGGCTGGACAGAGGGAGAGAGGGGTTGAAAGAGAGGAGATATAAAATTTCTGACTTCTTAACCATTTAGATGGCCATCTTAATGTCTCTCAAATCAATAGATATATAAAATATGATTACATATAATTTTCACACATCGCTGTATAATACACAAAAATCTCACCCTAAGAAAATGGTGAAATTTCCAGTTGAAGGATTTATTATATAAGAAAACTATTCCATCTTTTTCGGATACCCATGCTTGCACGGGTAGTTTCCAAGTTCGACTATAAAATCCTGTTACCTAAATGATGTATTGCAGTTTGGCGTTTTATGTACCCGGTATATTATAGTATTAGGTACATTTTATGTACCTTCGAGTTGGCAAAAGAAGCTGAAGACCATGGAGAGAACCACAAAATGTTAATCAGTCTACCAGTATCTTTAACAAAAAATGTTTATGATCTTTTTGTTTGCTTTGAATATTACGGGAAATTCAATATGTTTTCATGAGTTCAAATTCAAAGTTTAAAAATCTGTTAGAAGCCCCATAAAAAAATAACAGCATTAGAGATTGTCATGATATCACATTTATAACAGAACATATATGTTACCGTGTCATATCTTTTAATTACTTAGAATATCATATTATCCAAATAAACATTAACTGTATGATAAAATCCCTGATAAATATTTTTACTGAAACAAACCTTTCAATATCATGAACCACAACTTGCTCATCATTTCCTAAAAAGATATATATCATTTGAATGGTATACAACATGTATAGCAATGGTGATGTGTGTTATTTATACCTCACGTTATATACAGGATATTATGCCATTATTATTATTAAGTTAAATGTTACCTTCAATAAGCACTGTTTAAAATGGTTTACCTTCTCAAAACTCTCAAAACCTGCAGTATTTTCACAATTTTCTTACCATTAACTAGGTTATATGCATATATACATTGTACGTAATAAATTGGGTACTGTAACAATTTGAAAATCTGTAGAATTGCCCAATAAAAATGTTTCCTTTTTATACGACCGCAAAATTTTTGCGGTCGTATATTGGTATGACGTTGGCGTCGTCGTCGTCCGTCGTCTGCGGCACTCCAAAAAATGGTCATAAACCTTGTGTTAAAATTTCATAGATTTCTATTTACTTATACTAGAGTTATTGTGCGAAAACCAAGAAAAATGCTTATTGGGCCCTTTTTTGGCCCCTAATTCTTAAACTGTTGGGACCAAAACTCCCAAAATCAATCCCAACCTTCCTTTTGTGGTCATAAACCTTGTGTTTAAATTTCATAGATTTCTATTAACTTATACTAAAGTTATAGTGCGAAAACCAAATGTCTACAGACTCCGACGGACGACGGACGACGACGACGACGACGACGACGACGACGCCAACGTCATACCAATATACGACCGCAAAAATTTTGCGGTCGTATAAAAATTGAATATAAATTCAAATCATATGACCAATTTTAAGTTCTTTGATTTCAGTTATTCTGTGTCAGAAACCTATTATGTGTCAAATATTTGAAGAAATTTTCAATTACACAGTATTGCGCAATAGCAAGAAATTGATATGTGTGCCCAATTTTAAATTTTAAATTGGTTATTTCTGATTTATATATAAAAACAAATAATACTGATATGGTTTGAATAGGTAAATTAAAAATTTTTAAGTTCTTAGACAACATTCATTCTGTGTCAGAAACCTATGCTGTGTCAAATATTTATTCACAATCCAAATTCAGTATTGTATCAAGCTTGAATGTTGTGTTCATAATTGCCCCAACTATTCAGGGTTCGACATCTGCGGTCGTATCTAGCTGTGCCCAGCGGAGCATTTTATTTATCTTGTATTTAAGACATGATTAAAACATAATTGAAATAATACAAAGTTTGTTTATAGAACTGAATATTCATAGATTATTACATGTCCTTTTTCATATCAGCCTTGTTATCATCCTGAGATCTTGGAATCAGCCCTGAAGATGGTACAAGTAGAAGGAAATTAACAAGACCAATATAAAAAAAATCTATGTAATAATCTACTGGTATTTATTACATATTTGAACATTACTACAGACAGATGTTTTGGTATATATTAATAAACATTGATGAAATGGCAAGACTCATCACTGTCACAATGACTGGGTAGAACTGACATAATAATAAGCTTATGATAGGGCAGATATCATGTTATTAGCCTCCAATTATGTTAATCCCATGAGGGATAATAACAGCTGCATTTATGCAAAATCTATGTGATCTCCACTAAATATGTGATAACATTGTCTATCGTAACTTTAGACATTAAAAACATACCACCGGAAAATATTTTCTTGTTTTCATGATCAAAAGCCAGACAAAATATATTGCTGTTGTGCTCTCCCTTCATGGTTTTTGGTGATCCAATATCTGACAGAGCTTTTTCTACATTCCATAACAATATTCTTCGGTCATCACCCCCTGGTAAAAAATAGACTAAATAGATTTTTTTCTTTTCTTATATGTGTAGTCATGATCATAACAAAAGAAGCATTTTCATTAATGTTCACTTGTACCCCAAGTGATGTATTTACTGTATGTCCCAAACAACACAAAAAGTCAAATTTTTGTACAAATTTCAAAAACTGAAGAGAAATGTAACAGACTAACCTTATGTACAAACAAAATTATAGAACTTAACAGGTTTACTTGAACCTTCCATTGGCTATATTATACAAGTATTCCTTTAGTTCAGATGCTGTCCTGGATTCAAGCTTGGATGGTGACAGGACAGTTAAATCAAACTGTATTATTTAAATTCAGAAAGTTTTGTTTTTGAATCACATTAACTTTTATGCCATACATATGTCTGTTAATCCAAATCCCATAGGGTACCCAGATTGTCCATCCATCATAATTTTAACATCATAGGAAACATTTGAATATGTATTAAAAATCGTATTCTTATATATGTCATAGTATTTTCAAGCTGATATATCTGCCTGGGCAATTGTGTTACCCTCTTTGTTTTAGCAGCTGTTGGTTATTATTGCCATCAGACATTACAGACTCAACTTCAAATTACATTACTTTTTCATGACATTTCAAGACATTTTCATGGCTTTTCCATTCCTCATTGAAATCGCCTTGTCTCAACTCACTTAGTGATATTTCCCTGACCATTCCTGCTTAACTTTAACAGAGACTGTTTAAAGCGCACTGCTGACTAATGCACTAAATAGTAAACCAAAGAAGTACAGATCCAGAAATCTGGAATACCCTAATGTTGGCACTATCAATAACATTGAAGATTAATTCACTTTAAAAATAACAAACAAGCAAATTACGATTTAAATTTCAAAATTCACATAGACGGGTCAGAAAACAATCAAATTCAAGCATATTTCAAGGACAAAGCCCAAAATTCCTCGACATTCAAGCGCTCTTCCTGCTTCAAAATCCATGTGGTTTGCAGATTCTGTAATTATATGCCTGAAAAACACTTAAGTTAATTGTCTTGTTGACATGTAATAAACACCCTTCCATCTGGGCAATTTGGATATCTCGACATCACCAAATATATTTTCATCGAGGAAATAAGTAATTACTGTAATCAACATTTTTAATTACAGTGTAATGGGGCTTCCCTCGTGTGCGATAAAAGTTATTGAACCTTAAGAGCTTTATAACCACCCTCCATTAGTTGTGATAGTGGAGTACTCCTTTAGCTCAGTCGGCAGAGCGGAGGATTATTAAACCAAAGGTTGCAGGTTTCAATCCCTGTACGGTACGGTAGGTAATACTTTTACAACTGCATGATATTATGAAGTTAACAGTGGATTGGGCAAATAAAAAGTCATCTTTGCTAATTTTCAAATCTTCTGTTGCGTTAACAGCTAAAATATCATATTATTGACCCGGGCCTGGGTATGGGGTGAGAAAAATTTAGGGACTTGGTATAATAATATATTTTTACCAGATGCTAAAAACTGGCCTCCTCTATGTGAAAATTCAATGGCGTTGACACATCCAAAATGCGCTTTGAATTCCCTACGGTAGAGATTTTTTGCACATTTAATTCTAAATCTCATGAACTGGTCACAGTGACTTTTGTTGACGTTTCCCATTTCGCCTCTCGAGACAAGCCAATAAGGATTGCTGTCAGGGAGAAAATAATTCTGTCTGGATATTTTAGACGTCATGTTGGGTTTAGGCTTTCGAAACATGTTTATATATAGTAACTGTGAATAATAAATAATACATTCTAAGATTCTTTTCGGCGAGAAGATGAACTGTCAATAATGAACAACACTATACTGTATAATTGTCTCCCTTTGACAGGCAGTTTGAGAAAACGATAAATCCAGATGCTGGTTATTTCCCGCCAATTCTCGGGCTTTAGCATATAATAGAACGAAATAGTCTTCATGTCGAAATATCATGTGCAAAGTTTATCAAAAATTATGTTATAAAAACTATCTTACATGATATGCTTATATTGTTATATACCACCATCATTGTTCATATGATATATTTTATATATTATGGGTCATAACCAATTGTATTGATTGTGTTTGTGCCAATAAAATATTGTCTATTGTCTATATTATTGTATTTTTATATTAAATTAATAGGCTAACAGGATTTTTTTAAAGAAATATCCTAGGGTGTGGATGGAAATTAATCAGAAACGGATAAAGAAAAAATTTTACTGATTACAGACAATTGCTGTAAAAATCCAAGAATATATATATCAGAGACTTATAAAACACTTGTTTGTAACTCAGCCGTTTAATTATCTTTGCAATTATGATATCCTGACCAAAAAAAATATCAGCATCATATGAACATTTTTTAACTGCATACAGAAAAATGAGACAAAAATTAACTGAATACAGAATTTGGGACACCCCATCTAAACACTCATACCCAACCCTTACATTTTGACAACTCGATCTGCGACTCCCAACAATGGTTACTGTAAGCCAAAATTTGTTCCTATGAAAAAGGTTCCACTGGAACAAATTTTACGTGATATTAGTCTTGGGAGAATTGGTTTCATAAGATAATATAAAAGAAAATCAATCAACAGTGTAAAATTTGTTCCGTGATTTACCTGGTGAAATATGTTCCACTGATTATTGTAACATTTGTCCCTTTACCTGGTGAAATTTTCCATATTGTGAAATTTGTTCCACTGATTAAACTGGTTTGTTTTAATGCAGTTGAATGCAATGAATATGTTTAAACATACCTTTTGTTTTTACATCATCATGGGTGAGCTTGATTATTGTTGACATTGCTTAAATATACCAATTTAAAATGGATCCTAATGGATAGAATGTTCTATGAATTTATTGTTAACATTAAATTAGATTTGCAGTTAATAAACATGAAATATTATTCAATATATTAATACAATAAAAAATTGAAACGACTTATTCTTGAAATACACTATACTATACTAAAACTGATATATTAATAATGCATATAAATAATGAATGAAGTGGTGTGATTATCAATGAAACAGCTCTATTTGGCAACACAAGTTAATCGTTACTCTAAATCAATACACAAGAACTAAAAATATGAATCACCCTTAGTCTTAACAAACCATGAATGAATTCATGTTGACTTATCTTGCCCCTATTTGTCTTGTTGTCAGACTAGTATAAAGAATTTCTTGAACACATTTCATTTATATTATTATGAAATATGTTCCAGAATAAATTTCATGTAGGTATTGTCATGAATATGTACCGGAATGAATTTCACGCAATGGAACACGTTTCACGTGAAAAATGTTCCATTGGAACACATTTCAAGTGAAAAATGTTCCTTTGGAACAAAATTTCCACTGGAACATTTTTCACACCAGAATAAATTTGTTGTTACATGTACATTACCACGTACAATAGATTTAACAGATTCCATATACTGCTTGATAGCTTTTAACAGAAAGGATGTGTTTTCCCTATTACTACTTCAGAAATACATGAATTACTTGACGCTTTTAAAATATCATTGTTTGAGGTCCGTTTTGCATGTGCCTTAAAATTCTCACGATGTACAGGTATGCAGAATTTTTCTTCGTATTATTGTTTGTAAAATCAATTTCAGCATGAATTCAGTTACCACCGTGAAATTTTCCGGCGATATGTAATAATATTTCTTAATGGTTTTTTCCTTTCATTCTCCTCTGCAGGCATGAAGTGTGATATTTCAACTTCACATACATACACTGTATATGCTGTATATGTTTCGTTTGGAGATGAACATTCATCGGTGTCCAATAAATCCCATTTAGAAAACAGTAAGGAGTTAAACTTAAGTTTTCAGTATGCTGTTTAAACCCATTTTTATTATTTGATTTTATATTAAAGACCGTAAAACAACTCTTTTGCCAGTAGATTTTCAAGGGTTTGAAATTGATATTAAAAATATACTGAAATATTCAAAACTTATTTTATTTTCGAAACTAATGAGCTCTAAAATTAGATGATTACTGTCTTTAGCTTTTTGGCCGCATTAGACTTTGATCTACTCTACATCTATTTGAGCACTATTCTGGCTATACATATATCTGTCCTTGAGCACTGTTCTGGTTATCCATGTTTCTGGCCTTGAGCACTATTCTGGCTATCCATATATCCGACATTGAGCACTATTCTGGCTATCCATATATCTGGCTTTGAGCACTATTCTGGCTATCCATATATCCGACATTGAGCACTATTCTGGCTATCCATATATCTCAATCTGGACTTGAACACTGTTGACGGAGCATGATTTTTTAAAAATAATATCCCACTGCATCGAAATAAAATATTAATCATGCTAGATCTACTTTTTCTGGTTCTAGCTATTCCATTCACTCGATTTAGTATATCGTATTATTTACTACAAAATTGAGTTATTGATTTAAACACTATTTTTACTTCATCACAAGAGGTACATGTGTATACCCGGATTTATTATATTTACTACCAAGACAGTTATAAAGCCAGTTAAAGCTCTTCCTGAAAGATGTCTTGCAGTTGCAATCAATAAAAATGTACCATCAAGAAGTTCCAGGCGAGGAAACAGAAACCTGTTCCAAACAAATAAAACGTTTACGGAGCCAATATTTATAAAACTAGATGTATTGTATAGGCTCGACGGAGCCGGAATCAGTGAATCCAACTACCTATAAAGTAAATACCTATAAAATGAACATTGAAGAATCGTCATAGAGGTAAATCTTTTAACTGTTTAAATGGCAAGTTAAATATTCTGTAAAGAAATGATATATATTTGTGCAAATTTGACAGGGTTTAAAAATATCTGGCCTTTCATGAAACGGCAGGGGCGGCCACATATGAAACATGCAAAAACCTATGTGAAATCGAAAGATGTGATAAAAAAAAGAAAGGGCAAAAAACAGCTCGTCAGTAAAATGGAAAAGTTAAATTCCGAAAAGCACACTATTTGGTGGACTCTTAAAACTTTGTGTTCATACTCACCAACGACAAATCCCTGGCATTACCAGATATACAGTTTGATATTTACCAAATTCTTATTCCGTTTTGAAAACTTAATTATTTTTACAGTGTTTGGTCAAAACTAAATAATGAAATCAGAACAAACAAATGGGAAAACATTTGCATTGAAAGGGCTACCTTTAAAATGATGCTTAAATTTTAACTATATTTAAAGCACCAAAAGAAATTGACATTATTAAAAGGAAAACTGGCTAATGAACACCATTGAGGATTTCATGTACCAACTTTGTGGAGTAATAACTGATTCGTGTTAGTTTCATAGTTTCTCGTTTTGTAATCACAAACACCTCTTCTTGCATGTGGTAATTAAATTGATAGTAAAGAATCAAAACTAATTATTTAGAATTATAAAGTCAATATTTTAAATTTTAAAAACTTAAACTGGGTTTTCAAAAGTCAAGAATTTTTAATGCCAAAATTAACATGTCATCATGTTAACTTTTAGTGTATATGTGATAATTATTTGAAATTTACATAATTTTACTGTAGCTAGGATCAGTTTGTGATATATGCATGTGTTGTTTATAATTAATTTATTAAAATGGTATTATTGTCATTGAAATTATAAATCGTTGTCACAGAGATATCCAACTTTCTTGATACAAAATGATTGCCAGTGGCATAGTTTGCCCATTTCTAAAGGTGAGACAAATATTTCCTTTGTCTTCAAAAAGGATGTGGACAGGAAAAAGACGTTTTGGCTCATTTCTTCTTTCAGCTAAGAACTAGGAGTTCCACTGGAAATGACCAACTGTATTAACCATATTGAGAATAGCACTGGTTTAAAATTAAATTTGAAATTTTAGGTGAGGCTGCCTCACGGCCTTAATGGAAGCTATGCCACTGATTGCCTACATAAATTCTTAATCTTACTAAATGAAAATGACCTATTCTGTCCCAGCTGAATAATCTACATCAAAAAGAAATTTACTAGATCTAACCCATAAGAAATATCAATGAGTTACCACAAGCCATTCACAAACTTAAAACTTAGAATGAACCATTACTTTAGGTTGTTAAGGCTCAAAACACTGCAGTGGGAATGGGGTGTTTTAATGCTAGTGTAACTGACTGCATGCAAATCATTAGTGGTTCTGGTACAACTGGAATAATTACAAACCTTAACTATTGAAGTTGGTAAAACATATTTTAAAGGGAAACAAGATGAGATGTGTCAACCATAATATAAATGAATTTTATGTCATACATAGTTCCAGCTTAACTGACATAATCACAACTCTAACATACAAAATTTCAAATTCAGTGAATCATGCCCATGATGGAGAACTAAATACTCTCCATGATATACCATACACCAATTTAAAGTAAAATGATCCATTTTTAAGGTTGAAGAACTTTGGGAAATTGCTTTATAATCTCCAAACAAAAATTATATATACTTATTGATTTGTGTTTAGATACTTCTAATAAATAACCTGTGAAAATGTTGATGTTACCAAGAGAAAAGAAAATTCAGGGCTTTCGTTAGAGGCCAGCCAAAAGCTAAAATAAGAATGGAAATACTCTTTGGATCAGTGCAACTGTTTTAATGATTATTGATTCTATTAGTACCATGAATTACTAGTTCTGTTATAAATAACAAAGGAGTAAAGTTAGTAAGCCTGCATATTTTCTGAAATCATGAACAATTCTTTTAGTATTATCTGATGAGCCAGTTACTTTACAGTATATTATCTTATGATCAAGTTACTTTACAGTATATTTTTGCCTGGTTGCCATCTTTAAAGGGATCTGTAAGTAATTAAAAGGTCATTGATTTAATACCAATATATCTGAAATGGGCAGTTTTTTGTTTTTTTGCAAAATAATTTGTGTACAACTTGATCCAAATGCACATTTTAACTAAATATTTTACTTATTTATGAATATGCTGGGTTTTAAGATGTACCTTAAGTGTTAAAATTTGGAATGGGCAAAAAAAATTGTTTAGGTTATTGAAGGACCTCCTGCTCTGATAACAAAGAAAATCTTTAATATTTGATATATTTCTTTTAATTCTGTAATTATATAATTTTGAGATAAAGTATAGATAATAATACAATGTATAAAGTTAAAGTTGAAAGTCTTTTACTTCCACTAATAAGATGTATTGTTGAAGGTTTTACTGTACCTGCAAAATAAAAAGAATTCAAAATCAATTTCTGAAATTAACAATTGGACTAGCTACAGGTAATAAAAAAGCCTGAAAAAAACACAGCATAAGATTAATTTGTTCATTTGTTCCAGTATAGTTTAGAAGTTTTTATGTTTGATGAATAACTCACTATACATGTATTTGCCTACATCTGTAACAATCATTTTCTAAATAAGGATTTTGTTTTTTATTTAGTTGGGGTTTTATGCTGTTTTCAGCACATTGACTATTTCGCAGCGGCCAGTTTTTCCTGGTGGAGTAAGCCGGAATACGCGGAGTGAACCACCAACCTTTGGTAGGAAATTGGCAATCCTTGTCAATTAAGATCAGGTTTGAACACACCCTGCCACAGGTGAGATTCGAACTCACAACCTCAGTGTTGACAGACTAGTGAACATTAGTAGTCATGACGAACTACCTAGACCACTTGGCCACCAAGGCCCACTCTAAATAAGGAAAATAAAACAAGCTTTCAAAGGAATGTACATGACCTACCCTACAATTTGTGTATTCTAGAATCTATACTTCAGTAAAGTAAATATTTGTTGTATTTTCTGAAATAATCAAATTAGCTATTTTAATTTTTAAATATTCTAATAAATTCTTCTAGCTTTGTCTATTTTCCAGTGAAAACAGGTACATGCAATACGTAATGTGAATCTGTTCAACTGCCTAGAAACACTTTTAAAACCATCTGAGACAGATCCAAAGATAGAATGTGTTTAATGTAAAACTTACTGTATATAACAGTGGTTGATGGTGTTGTCTGTACATCATATGAAATATTGAAAGTGGGAGTAATATCTGGACACAGTATATCTTTGTTACTTGGACATTTGATGTGACCGCTGTATCCATTAATCTAAAAATCATAAAATAAGACTTAATCAATTATTTCTTTTTTTTAACAGAGAGCTTGATTTCTTGGTAAAAAGTAATAAATAATAACGGAATTTGAGAATTTCAGTTATATCACTATAACATGTACCGTAAAACATAAACAACACAAAAAACTTATGATGTACATATAGAAATTGTAATGTCAAAAAGATGTTTATAAAGACAGGAGTGACTGAAAAGAAGATCTCAGGTTTCACGATGCAAGAAGGAATTAAATCAACCAGTTCAATTAAAAATATTACGAACACAAAACAAATCCTGTTCGACTTCAATCTCAACCCGACGATTGACGCACAAGTGAGGCTTACTCACACAAAATAAGGCTCGTTTTAAAGAAACTTTATTACATTTAAATACTTTAATAAACAAAATACAATGTAAACAAGACAATGAACATAACATGGGATGGTGACAATCAGGCAAGTCAGTTCAAACACTTTTAAGTTAAATAAAACTTATGCTTCAGCCATTCTAATACTGTAAATATGGAAATTATTGCGATGTTTTTATTATTGCGAAAATTGCGATCGGTTTAGCATCGCAATATTAAAAACTCGCATTTTAATGCATATTTTCATGTCCGATTTATTCTTGATTTGTCCCCGTTTGTTTTAATTTACTCAGGTACGTTTCTGGTCATTGATTGCTGACAGCCGGAGACAGGTTAATTGGTAGACACTTTTTGTGTAGGTATTGTTTTCACAGCTATAATATATATAATAACATTTTAAATTCTAATATTTTTAATCCCATTTATTAAAACGATTACTTCAATCAAACTTCCATTTTCAATTTTTACTCAATCTCCGATCGCAGTAATAAAAATTTTTTTCACACAGGCAGTGATCGCAATAATTTAACCTCGCAATTTTGCGTTGGGTAGAAGAATCGCAATAATAAGTGCACGCGAAAATTTCCGAATTTACAGTATAAAGTTAAATTCCAAAATATGAATAGCAAATCTTAAGTCCCTGTAAGCCTGATATTAAACACAAAATGAAATGAAATCAATGAGGGGAGGATTCAGGACCAAGCGACTTGGAAATTGAATCAATAAATTTAATGTTGCACAAGATTTTATAGTAAGTTTTCGATTATACTGGTTTGACCAGTTCCATTTCAATTTAAACAACCAATGAAAAGATGTCTACTATTAAAAAAAATAAATCGGTAAGAGCAATAGAGACTTACGAAATTTAACAATATGAAATATATCAATTGGAACAATGGAAAATTACAAAATTTTACGATAAAAAAATTCCCAACCTGCCACAATACAGTAGTCTCCATGAAACAAGATATCTGATAAAGGAATATATCGAGAAATGGGATATAATACCAAAACACCAAACCATTTCTTAGTTATTTCTATGTAGATCTATTGGATATTTGCATACCTGATAATAGAATACTCCTTCTAATTGAATAGAATGTTCATCTTACATTGATGAAAATGTCATTACAATAGAATATTTCTGTTTCTGTGTACCGGTAAAAGAAATGACTTTCTGGGTCAACAAATTTCTTTCAAGAAGACAAGTTTCATTATATATTTGAACATATCTGTCTGGACAAATGATCTAGTTCACCTAAGAATTCAAATAAATGCCAATAGATAGAAATATGCCACAAGATAGAACTGCTGATTTTTGTCAGAATTGTTGTTTCTGTCTGAATATCCTGGATAATGGGAATTTTTTTGGGACATTTTTGATATCCAATTAGCAGGAGTCTACTGTACTTATCTCTATTTTCCTGTCATCAACTTTGACTTACTTGTATAATTTGACCAAATGAACAGTCTTCCCATTCAAACCCTGTTACATGTACTTTAACCTTTAATTTTCCATTCCTTGTACATTTATAGAGATAACATCTTCCATTAAAGACTGATTTCTTTTCCTGTAAAATAAAATCTATCCTGATGTTTGGTACACCATTATTCTAAGTCTTCACAATCAATTATGTAAAATTTCACTGACAACATGAACTAGGTCATGCAAACATCAAAGATAAGACAGGAATGAAATTTTAAATACAAGCTCATAATGAAGCCAACTCAGTGGCTGTGGCATAAAAAATCATTTAAGATACCTACCAGAATCAATCAAATATGCCAATAAACACTTTAAAAGGTCTTTTTTTGCATTAAAAGAAATTTCTACTGCACATTGGATTTTCCTGGATAACCAACAACAAATACAACAGACATTTCTGATATATGAGACATTATTTATAAATTTGTCAACAAAGGGAGATAATTCACAAAAAATGGACTTATTCTATTGATAGCTAAGTACAGTTGTAAAAGGGAGCCATGTCTAGTCGTTTACAACAAGTGCATTAAAACATTTTTTCATTGTGTCAATCGTTACAATGGAAGATTACTTGGTTCTTAGAAATAGTTGTACTCATAAATATGAATATCTAACTACTACATTGTAAATAATGAATAGGAAAACTACTAACAACTAACATGAATAGGAAAACTACTAACAACTAACAACATGTAATTTAGTAATAGTATATTTAATTCTTTTAATAAAAAAAGGCCTTTACCAGGTTCCTTGTTAAATTAGATACAAAACAAGCACTTGAGTTTCCATATACTTCTTCTTCATATTTGTCAGTTTCCAGTGTTACACAGCTTCCCTGCTAGTGTAAATTAAAAGTTATCAAAATTTTTAGAAAACATTATTAAGAATTTAAAACTTCACTCAGAGCTCCAGATAACATTTCATTAATTGGGTTATTTACTCCAGTCTTTTTTAATAACATGGGTGAAAGCTTTTTCCATTTGCTTTGTTATTTCAGGTTCACTCCTCTGATAAATTTTTAATGGGGTTTTTCACCCCCTCAAGCAGCTATCTATTGCGTGACTTAGATAGCTTTCAATTTCAGTGGTAATCATGGGACAGTTGAACTTGATGTGATAAATGTTTCTAATACACAACAGAATCATTGAAAATACAGATATCTGATAATGACATAAATAATGTCACCAACATATTCCTCAGTAAATGGGCAAATTAGAGGATAGCCAACATAAGGGGATACATAGAGCTAGAGCTGCATGGTTAGTACATGTACATGTTGGTGATGTTTCAGGCACAAACTACCAACCAACCAAGAGAGTACACATTCTGCTAGCTAGTCTAGATAATCCTGAGGCCATTTATGATTTGGACTTTTTTAGCTCACCTGGACCAAAGGTCCATGTGAGCTTTTACCATCACTTGGCGTCCGTCGTCGTCGTCGTCGTCTGTTAACAATTTTTCAAACGTTAACTTGTCCGACACCATAAGTCCAATTGCAACCAAACTTGGTACATTTGTTTAGTGGCATTATGTGTACAAAAATATCGTTCGGATTTTTGATTCGTAAAAAAACATGGCCGCCATGGCTAAAAATAGAACATAGGGGTAAATTGCAGTTTTTTGCAAATAACTCAAAAACCATAACAGATATCAAAATTCTGGCATAGGGTAAAAGTGTTCAGCACCTCAAGATCTACCTGCCCTGAAATTTTGAAGAAGATCCAACGACCCATGTAGGAGTTATTGCCCTTTTTCTGCATTTTTTCCAAATTTTGCACTTATTAAGCTCAATATCTTGGATACTATAAAGGAAATTTGAAAAATTTAAATTTCATATTGTTAGGCACACAAAGATCTACAAAATTTGTAACAGGATCGAAGTTGTAGGTTCATTCCTTTTAGGAGTTATTCCCCTTAGATCATCAAAATTAACCATTTTTGCAGTCTTTATTCATTGTAATAAAATCGTTAACTCCTCTTACACCATAAGTTTAATTGCAACCAAACTTAGTGTAGTTGTTCCTTGGCATGAGTACTACTAAACTATCGTTTGGATTTTTGATTTGTAAAAAAACATGGCTGCCATGGCTAAAAATAGAACATAGGGGTAAATTGCAGTTTTTTGCAAATAACTCAAAAATGGTGACAGATATCAAAATTCTGATGGGAAGCTAAAGTGTTCAACACCTCAAGATCTACCTGCTTTGAAATTTTGAAGAAGATGTAACCACCCATGTAGGAGTTATTGCCCTTTTTCTTGATTTTTTTTTGAAATTTGTACTTATTAAGTTGTTGTCAATAGAGAAAAGCTGTTGTTTGCTTAAACAATCAGCTCATTGAGCTCTACAAAAGTCTGAATTGGGTCGAAGTTGTCAGATGATCCATTATAGGGGTAATAGCTCATGAAAGACTCCCTTAAAGCTTAAGGACCAGGTGAGCGATTCAGGCTCCTGGGAGCCTCTTGTTAGACCATCAGAGACGTTGCATAAAAATTTAATAACCTACTTTGGACTATCTGCTGGTTGTAAGCTTGGAAATTCGGGATTTAATACTTTAGTGGTCCAGGATCCAGGATGCTTTTAAGGAATTAGGAATTTAGTATTTATTTCGATGTGAATTCATAATTAGACCTTTTTTGCCGGAAATAGATCAGACCCCCTCCTAACCACTACCTGAAGTGGAAAACAAAGGAAACAGCCAGTTTCTAGGCATTTTGCCATTTTGGTACGAAACTTTTAAACTGATGCATATCATGTGACATTTATAATGAGAAGAAAAATTGGTTAGTGGGGAACAAGATCCAATCATATTTGAAATTAAATTTCTCTGTTTAACATAGCACATGGTTTGAACCCTGATAGGCAAGGTCAGCCCCGAGAGATTCCGAAAGTCTTAATTGTTTATTTCTGATGATTTTTAAAAATGCTTTTTTCAACGCCAATTAAAGTAAAAGGAATCAGTTAAAACGTATGAACCTCCTGTTTATTTGCGTAATTGGTCAAATATAATGGACTTCATCTTTGTTGATAATGAATTTCTCAGGGTAACAATCCACTGTATCTTCATCTCAAAATGTGTTTATTTTTTATAGTTTGAAATACATCTTAATCACCAAAAATTGCAAATGCTAAACAGAAAGATTCAGATTAAATTGACAAATCCTGTGTAAAAATCTGGTGACAAAATATCCTAGTTTACAGTCACATGTCAATTTTTTAATAACTATAAGAATCTAATAAAATATAACTTTTTCTTTAAATTACCTTTCTTCAGTCAAAAAGAAAAATAAAAATATTAAAATTCTCAGCAGGTGCCACTGTTGATTCAACACATAAAAGACATCAGGGAAGCATGCTCTTTCTTATTTCTATGATTTATTGGGTTATTAGTATAGAGGATTGATTTTTGAATCACATGATTATTTCAGTAATATTAATTCAATAAAACATTTATGTAATGTAAATAGATGACACATCTAGTAAAAATAATATCACCTTGACATCTGCCTGATATATCCCACATTCATATATACCACTCATCAAACAGGACCCTTTATATTTATGTAAATAGTGACAACCCTTTAAACTGAAAATGTACAAATTTTACTGGTTAAAATCATTTTGTTCTGTAAATGAGTATCTTAAACAATATTTTAAGGTATCCGGACCATAATAGATCATTTTGAAAATTGTATCTCTTTTGACCGTGAATGGCTAAACCAAACAATTTAAAGCTGGAATTTTATATACATATTTTTCTCAAGTTGAAACATACTTTGTTGCTTATATGCAGAGTCTGTAAAAATAAGTTAGTTATATTGGCATTTCCGAAGTTTCCCGATAATTACCGAGGTCATTTCGATTGCGTTGTATGGAACATCCAGGAACTTTTGAATAATCACGTGGTCATTTATGGTCGGGATACCTTAAAAACATTTATGTTGAGATGAATAAAACTAAATTCAAAATTTCATAATGATACCATAGTGCAATTCACTTGCATAAAAACTACCGTAAAAGTTGTTAAAAAATTGTGAAAAAAACAGTATTAAATATAAATATTGAAATAAAAATTACATATTACACATGAAGCCTGGCTGGTGATCACTTTAAGAATTATTTCAATAACTGTGCCCTCTGCATAATTCTACAAGTAATCCAAATATTTAATATAGTGAGACTCTATCAGCATTTTACTTGCAGAATACTTAACATAACCAATCAAAAGAAAAGTTGTGTCCAACATAAACAACAATTTAATACTAACCTATTCATACAAACATATTCTTTGTTTTGGACACAAAAGTTTGTTGATGACAAGCATCCTGTTCCTAAAAAGACAGAACACAAAACAGCTTTTGAGAGAAAACAAACTGTAATAACTTTTGAAACATTTCTAAAGATTCAGATGGTATTAAAAAATATCATTATTTCAAGCTTAAAATCTTTATATCATATAGGTTATTTTGAAAGACTTTATTGATGTGTAAACTTGGCCAACTCATTCACAAACTGAATAAATTATGAAGGGCTTTAAGTAAATCTTGTGAGTGAAAGCCTTAGTTCCCTAAAGGTAATGTGTATAACATAATTCCAACTAAAATGTACAAAGAGCAATGTCCATATGTTAAATAATTCATCAGCACTTCAAAAAATATATACATGAAATTCATACTTGTGACATCACACATGGAGTCTCTTTGTAATGACGTAAAACCAATGAAATTCAGCATACCGGTATCAAAGAACATTACAATGTACTCCTATGGGACTGAAAGATTTGCTCAGATTTAGCAGGCTAATTTACTATCCCAACAATATGCACTGTAATTTCAGTTCAGTTTAGACAGTAGTCTGGTTTATACAGAGTATGGTTTTGACAGGTTTCACTATTTTCAATTGCAAATGAAATTCAAAGTCAGAGAGTATATAAATGAATTATCCTTGCTTAAAATATACACTTTTTTCTTACATTTAAACATTATAAATTCTGGTAATATATTCTTAATTTTTTTGTCTTTACAATGAGTTATTGCCTTTAGCATAGTTATAAATGGGATGTAATTGTAGTTGTTTCCCTTAAACCATACAGGATAAGGGAGGCTATATCATCATCACCCCTCTGACTCCTGCATAAGTGCTAATGTTTCTCATTGAATTCAGCTTTTTATTCCAAATTTGTGAATAAATATTTGGTATGTATGTGTTTGAAGGGAAAATGTTGGGGTAGAAAAGCTTATTATAGGATTAATTTTAGAATTTGAGGACTTGAAGTTGAGTTATTTTGATTCTAGTTTCTTGAATACAACATATCTTATAATACATAACTTTACTGAAGAGAGTTATCATTAGGAATAGTTGAAAATTTAGGAAAAATGCTAATGAACCCAAAAAGTACAGTAAGCCTTTAACAGCCTGGATTATGCACATACCTTTACCCCAAATATAGTTATCAGAGTGCTTATACTGTACACTATACCACCCACTGTCTTCAAACACTGCTAATGTTATTGTGTCTATAAATGTGACCTGTGGCTGCAATGAATCATCAAAATCAATCTTCATATTTACACAAAATAATCTAGTGAAAGAAATATATGTCAACTGCTTCTACAACTAAAAGGCAAAGAACTTCTTACTTAAGTACTCATTCATGTATTATATTCCTTGAAAACTGTATTAATTCTCAAAAGAATCAATATCTTCATTAAATGCTGTAGAAATTTCTTTCTCAACAATAATATTGAGGCCATTTATTTTTAATTAGTTGGTTTACGGATCCGCCAACCCGATTTTGCCCATTTGAAGAAAAAAAATAAAATTGAAAATTTTGGTTTTTTATTACCGCCGACCCTCTGATATCAGCCATCCCAAAAATAAAAATAAATTAAAATGCTTTTGCATCAAAATTTCATAAAAGATGATGTTGCAATTCGTCTAAAAATAGATTATTCATTAATAAAATACTTGCAAACATGACCCAAAAAAAAAAAATCTATTTATAGCTGTTAGTTGATACCAATTTCCGAATTTTTTATGAAACGAATTTCCTATTACAATCAATGCGGCTTTTAAGTTCGTTTTGTATGAATATCTTGATTCCGTAAGATATCGAATCCACTCATTTTATCTTGTCGTAGTCGACGAGTCGGATCCCTTAAAAAGGGAATGGTCTACTGAACAACGCCTTTCAAGATAGATGTTCTGACATTTGGGTTTCAAATCTTTGCAACCTTTGTATATTTGGCAATATAACCAAGATTGTTCAAAAGTACATGATTTGCCCTCTTTTTTTCTTTTTTTTTCCGACCGACCTACCCTATTTTTAAAAAAAAAAAATCCGTAAACCAATTAATTAAAAATAAAAGGCCTGACCAGTTCCTATTCTACACTGTATATTTCCTTATCCTTGGATATTAGTGCTTTTTATAAAATGTATCAAATTCCAATACTTTATCTATAATCTTTATTTTTTCATCTGAAACAGATTTATAATCAATAATTCCTACAAAAGAAGCAAAGTACATATACAATGTAATATTTTCGGATTGATAAACAAGTTATATAGAACATTCTACAAAGTAAGTAACAATACTTGAATGCTATACAAACGATAATACCTACCAATCCAAGTTTAGGTGTCATGATAGATCCATACATCAATCTTTCATCCCAGTGTGATGTAAAATTATTCATCTACAAATTATAATCATTTATAATTGTTAAAAATGACATACTATTGCTATTTATGTAGCAAAGTTTGCTTATACAACTCAAATGCTTAAAAGAGATGGTTCTATATAGGAAATGGAATACCAATATAAATTATACAGTCGACTCTCGTTATCTCGAAGTCCATCAGATAAACGAAATTTGACTAAAAGGGAACTGACAAAATTTCCTTTTTATGAAAGGAGGTAATTTATTAACACCGGTAAATCTTAAATCGTGATCAGATACTTATATTAGTAACATTTTATGTTTATAAAATAATAAATAGTTGAAGACAAATTGATCAAAAAGATTCTGACAGTTCGTACTGTGTACGCACCAACAGCAGGAATAATTTATCTAATTGATAAACATGTTGATTAAACATCTTTGTAAATAAATTGACACTAATTAGTATTCTCAAAGTGAACTCTTTTTACAAATCAATATGAATTCTCAATAAATCAATTGATGCCAATTGTCAAATACCCGACGTAAAACTTACCTGTGAAGACATTTAATCTGCATGGTGATGTTTTGACAGATGATAAATATTCGACATAACAGGAAATTTTTGTTGTGTTTATAATTTTGGACTCAAAATTTAGTTTGAGATAGAAGAAAATTCAACTCATGCAAATTCAACTAGCCAGGAGTCATAATACATACATTTGCACTGTCAAACATTTGGGACCACATAATAGATTCGACTCAAGCGAGTTTGAGATAACGAGAGTCGACTGTATTTACATCCAGACAAGGTTTATTTTATTGATCAATTCAAACTTGTATGCGAAAGGGGATCCAAAATAATTTGGTGTAAGTTATATATGTGGTTCCTTAATCTATTTATAAGTGGTGTCCTAATACCAGAATTCATTAATTGGCACTTAGAAACAAAAGTATGTACATGTATGTATGAAGAGAAACAAAAATACTAAGTGCAAAATCAATTTCACTTTCATAAAGGTATATTAATATTCTTAACTAGAGGCTCTCAAGAGCCTGTATCGCTCACCTGGACTTAACTTTTCACCTTGAGCAGACCTAAAAATTTAAGCGTTGCAGTCAATTTGGCTGGTTTTTCTATATCATTCTATGTTAAACTAATTTCAGCTGTGGCAGTCATCTTGGTTGACAGTCCAGGTCAACGGATATATTTCTAAAAGAGAACCATCTAAGGATCATTTCTGCTAAGTCTTGTTCCAACCGGCTAAGTGGTTTCAGACAAGAAGATTTTTAAATGAATGGCTGTGGCGGCCATCTTGGTTAACAGTCTGGGTCTTTGGACATATTTCTGAAAGAGAACCTCCTAAGAACCATTACTGCCAACTTGGTTCCAACTGGCCTTGTAGTTTCATATAACAAGATTTTTGAAATTCAACCTCCCCCCATTTTTTTCTATTTTTAGTAACAGCAGCCATGTCCGTTGGAAGTCAGGGATGCCAGACATATGTTTGGAAGGGGGCCACCCAAGGACCATTCCACCAAAGTTTAGTTTCAATTGGCCCAGTGGTTTGAGAGGAAAAGATCTTTTAAAGAAAGTTTACACTGGATGTTGTCTTTAAAGGGCAAAAACTCCTATAAGGGGTCCATCAATGATTTTGGTCATGTTGACTTATTTGTAGATCTTATTTTGTTGAACATTTTTGCTTTTTACAATTTGTCTTTATCTATAATAATATTCAAGATAATAACCTAAAACTGCAAAATTTCCTTAAAATTAACAATTCAGGGGCAATAACCCAACAAAGGGTTGACCGATTCGTCTGAAAATTTCATGGCAGGTAGATCTTGACCTGATGAACATTTGTATGCCTGTCAGTTTTACTCTAATTGCTTTAGTTTTTGAGATATAAGACAAAAACTGCAGTTTACCCCTATGTTCTATTTTTAGCCATGTCGGCCATGTTGGTTGGCAGGCGGGGTCATCGGACACATTTTTTAAACTAAATACCCTAATGATGCTTGTGGCCAAGTTTGGTTCCATTTGGCCTAGTAGTTTCAGAGGAGAAGATTTTTGTAAAAGTTAACGGACCACGGACGACGACGGATGACGACGACGGACGACTGACGCTAAGTGATGAGAATAGCTCACATGACCCTTTGGGTCAGGTGAGCTAAAAAATCAACCATTTGGCAAACTACAGGAATCTGATGAGTATTTCTTCATTTTCAAAACAAAAACCCTGTTATTGTATACAATAAAATCTAACAAATTTCTGCCAATACTACACATTTGTTAGATAAGCATATTATCAATTTATGGCTTCATCAAGGTGCTTGATGATGAATTTTGCAGCATAATAAATATTCTTAAATGCATCTTCATTTTTTGGTATAATTTCTGAATTTACAGGACCCATATTTACCTTACCATCCAAAGGAGCACCAAACAATGTTTCATTGTAACATCCAAAATGTTTCTGAGTTTCTCTTACAACAGCAGGTGTTATCATACGTAATGTTCCACTTATTTCCCTTATTTTTATCATATTCAGAGCATGACATTCTAATCTGTAATCTGCAAAAGAGATAAATACCCAACTTATAAAAAAAAAATTTGATTTGGAGAAATATACCATGTTTAACAGATTAACAATAATCATGTAAATCTTAAACAAACACAGAACATTAAGAGAAGAAAAGCTTTTAAATAAATGTTTCATTAACAGTAGCCATATATACATCATGATAATCATTTTAGATTAATGTTAATTGAATATTAAAGATTTGATATATTGCTACAAAGAAGTCTTACCTTTGATAAAACACTTCTTAAAGTATTCAAAATGTGCTTTTGAAAATCCTAATGTATGAAACAGTTCATGAATGAGCGTCTGAAAAGATAATGTAAATTTTAAAAATTTACCAATTTAAATTTTTTTTTATTGTTCTGCCACGGGCCTATTTATATGCTATAAAAGGTGTCAAATTTATTTCTCAATATTATTTTAATAGCATAATATCATCTCCTAGGTTCCCTTGTCATCAATTGCAATGATAGTTTGTGTAGTGCTCTCATACACAGTGTTTATGATGTCATGTTTTCTCAAATTTACATGCCAAAATTTTCTATCAAATTTCACAGTGACCTAATTGTTGTTAGATGCTTGCTTACTCCCTCTGATACATCTGTATACAGATTACACAATCCTATCTCTTATAGCTCCTGAGATATAAGCTTGGATGTAAACTTAACCTAAGTAAGTGTGTGAAATCTTTCCAAGTGACCTTCTACATGTTGGATGCCTGCTTACTCTCTCCGATACATCTTACAGCTTGGACATAAACTTTAAACAGGGTGTGAATGCATCTACATACAAATACCATATGTTTTAGAAGAGTTCACATATAATTTGTTATGGTGAAGTAAAGAATACCAGTAATATCCACATGCAATGGAAATTTTTTCATTACAAAATTTGTCCAACTTTTCTGAACTAAAATAAAATCAGTTTCCTATCCTACATAACTGCCTTGGTGGTATCTTGCTTGCCTCGAGTGCGGAATTTCACGGGTTTGAATGAAAAACTGAAAAAAAATTCTTAACCCCTGTCAAATATGTTTGAATTTTATTTCACTGTGACTACAAACAAATTTCTGTATGTAAATAATGGTTTGAGTTTTATTATTTAGAATCCAACTTTTGTCACTTGTAACAAATGCCAAGATGTCTTAAATAATTGGCAAATATTCCTTGGCACTAAATGTGAATTAAAAAAAAATCTGATTTTCATGTCGGGGTAATTTTATCAACTCAAAATGTTTGTGTATAAACAATGGAAGGGCTTTTCCAATCAAATGTGTCATACATATGTTTTAAACTTTGAAATTATTTTATACTGGATGACAATATGCAGATACATGTATAATTTTCTGGTCTGATTGCATGTTTATTTACAGTCATTCTGATCAATTTGACATGTGAAATGGTGATTTTCCATTTCAGATCGCTTGTATATTTTGACAACAGTCATTCACAATAGTTTTATTTCTTAATCCCAAAAACTTACACAAGCACAATTATTTCATAAAATCCATATTTTCTTGAAATTTTTTATCATGAATTTTGCATGTTTTTTTGTATTGAACAGTAAAAATAGAAGTGTTAAGGTCAAAAATCATCACTCCAAACCAATAGAAAACGTTGATCTATTTTTACTTCAGTGGAAATACACATCTTGATTTTAACTGAATATACATATTTTGTTTGGCTAACCCTTAATATTTACCGATACTATAATTTCTATTGACAAGACAATTTAAATTAAAAAATGCAAACAGAAGGGCTTCAATGTTGTCAAATACTACTTTATTGCAAATTGAATTTTAACACTGCAGTGTTACTAATCAAAGCATTACCATGAATGACAACTTCAAAGGGAAGGAGCTGCGGTGCCACAGCACCATTTGGGGTTGGGGAGAACGCTGAGTGGGGAGATATGTCTTCCTGCGAACATTTACCTCCTGAGCTAGTCCGTTAAAAATCCGGCTCACCATGATGGTCTAGTACAAAGCAGGGATCATACTCATATCATATCAATATGTTCTCATCCTGATATGCACCTAATGGTTGCCACTGGACATAAAACAATAATTCATCCATCCATCCTATCCTACATACCATATATAATTTTTCGGGAATACTTTCTATCAGTTCCTGGGGACAAATATTTATATATCCAGCAATTGGTCTATCAAACTGATCTACCTGACATACTTTAGCATATGATAAAATACCGTCAATCTGTAACATAAAAAAATAACCTATGATGAAATATTTTCACTTCAAATTCACATTTATTACATTGAAATACCAGGATTTCCAAGTGAAAGAAAATTATTCACTAGTGAACAGAAAAGTCATATTTCACTATAGGAAGTGTAATAGCTGTTTCCAGCAATGATACTATACAAACGTTGACACTTAGTCACATAAATACATAATCCCTTGTATTTGCTCATTAAATCTTCTAAATATGTCATTATAATAAACAGAATAATCAATCTTGAAATTTTAATATCAAAAATCTTAAACTCATGACAGAACAACACCAATAATTCACTCTTGCACTACACACATTAATAATAAATTAACGTGTTGTTTGGTTGGTATGGTATTTGAGTTTAGATTAGTTAAACTATATGTATTTTTACAGGTTAACTAAAAAATTATAAGGTTTTTAAGTGCTAAATGAAGAAGAAAGTATGAAACACTAAAATAGGTCTACTTTATGAGAATAAAATTTTAATTCAACACACAGAGAAATTTTGACACCTTAGCAGTTAATAAGGCTGCCATACAATATTTATAATACTTATTTATGCAGATGGAATTATCGTGATATAGAGACTGACTGGTGGAAAGGAGTTAAATACATACTGACTAAAACATTAATAATGAACAAACTTGAGGCAAGGGTTGAAGTAAATACTACTGTAAAAATGTTAAGGAAATTCAAAACTCATTCACTTGAACAACATATATAATATTACCTGTTATTATTATGTTAGTTGTTGTTTTGCATGCAATGGCTAGACTACAAACATACTCTGTTATATCCACAAATATCTGTCGTCATCGACTCAACATATAACACAAAATCTGTATCGTTAACACCAGGTCCAGCAGGATATAAGACAGTTATTGGATCTGGGAATGTTTCATTCCACACATACAAACCATCTAAATGGTTATTTGGAATCTGAAAACAGAGTCATCAAACTTCTGATACTGTAAATTGACTTATTGATTACTGAAAATGCTTTTTTTTCCTTAAGTGTTATATTAGTCTTATATTGGCCTGTGACTCATGCATAAATATACACCAGAGTGTCAGGTTAATAAAGGGGGAGGTTTGGATACCCATAAAACCAGTTTAACCCCACCACTATTAAGTGTCTGTACCAAGTAAGACTACCCTGACTCTCTGTTTTGTTTACGTTTGTGTTTTATGCTCTTTTATGTTATTTTTTGTCCGGGGTTCTGTCTGTTGGGTGACGTTGATTGATTGGATTGTTATTGTTGACCTTTCCTGTTATCCATTTTGTTGTTTATAAAACTCATATGGTTAATGACACACCTCCTCTCTATCATGAAATCCTTATGCATATACAGTAGAATCTCGGTGGGTCCAACTCTGGTACCTCGAACACCACGGATTTCTCAACCCTTTATGAAATTCTGGTCATTTTTTCCATTATATCTACGTAAATTAAATTTCGGTTTTTCGAACACCGATTTCTCTAATTCTCGAACTAATTTTCTGGTCTGTATAACAGTAATATAATCTGATTTACTCTCAGTAACTCGAACACTATTTTTCATCAATATATCAATGAGTGTGAAAAATCAGAGGTCAGTTCATTGATTGACAAGAAGGTGATTAATTGTCAATTATGTCATTGATAATCCACCTAATGTATTGGTGATTTATTCTTATTATTTCCACATCAAGATTTGATGAGTGGATGTTGTTTTTAATGTTCAGATAGATAAAAGGATGTAAATTAAACTTTAAATTTATTGCTGGTTCGATGGCTCGAACTACTGATGCCTCAAACTAATTTTCCAGACTCCTTCAAGTTCGAGAAATCGAGATTCTACTGTACATATTAGCTGAGGAAGATCAGTATATGTAATCTGGTATGTAGTATGGTAGTTCTAGAGTTTTGGAGTTTCTTTAGTTTTGGCAGGTTGATAATTTTGTGTTTGCCTTATGTTGTAAATATATGTAGTTTAGAAAATAATATTAGTTTTAAAACTTTATCCATGTTTTTTTTTTTATAATATTAGGCCTTGAAGGGAGAAAAAAATCGATCTAATATTAGAATACCAAATTATGTTTAAGTTTCTAGCTTTGATTCAATAGGAAATATATTATATACATGTACATGTTTACTAAATACTTAATAATGCAAAACCATGAAAATCAGAATTAAGTGAAATATACTACTTTTATGAATAATGAACTAATAATGACAGAAATCTTAAGACCTTTATTGTCACTCAAGTTGTCTTATCTTAACTTTCTACTGAATATCTTATAATTATTTCTGTGAAACTGTGAACAAGATGTATATGTAGGGTTACTGCCATACCCTAAATGTCCTCATACAGGTCTCTGATTGGTAGTACCTCTTTAAGGAATTACACCTGGAAATAAAATTTAAAACATACAGATTTTTTTCACAATGAATAAGACAGTTGCAGGTTTTGAAAAAGGAGGAAGCACCATAGTAGCAAAAGACAAATATAAAAGTTATTTGAGACAGTTCATCTCTTCCATTTTTATTTTTTCGCAAATTTAAAATAAGTTCAATTGACTTTAAAGGTTGGAAATTGTTAACAATGAAAACTGAATCTGAATATTTCCCTGGTAGGCAGAATAACAGGCATGGAGTGGATGGTTTGGTTTACCTTACAAATATGCTATTGTAATTTATATTTGGACCTTTGGACTAGGACTGGGCCAAAACTACAATGAGCATTGGACTGAAACCTTGCATACAATACATTTAAGACCAGTATCTACCTTGAAGAGGTCAAATAGGTTTTTACGGAAGAACTTTCTTTGACATTGTATCAATTAATGGAAACTCCTGATTACTCTTGACAATTTTAGTATTTGTTTTACAGAAAGAAACCTACCTTCCAAGAAAATTAAGATCAAATTAGGATCATATCTGGTCAGTACATTCTCCAATTTTTTGCTATTACAATTTTGCCGAAATGATACCTAAACCCAAGAGACAGTGGAATATCAGCAACTCTTGGTGCCAAACCCCTAAAATATACCAATTTCTAAAGACAGACTCATCCTGTTCATAAGTCATTACCAGGATGTTGCAAAAAAGACCCCAATACGTAAACGGCCTTTCTGGATATATATGGAGGGCCAGCAGAGCCATGCGATAGTCGTAAAACTGTCATATAATGTAAGCTGCCAGTTTGGGTTAAATCAAATTAAATATTGAAAACTACAAGGAGACTGACAGTAGACTATACGTATATATTATCTGCATTTTGACAGCTAGATATCGTAAAATATCATCCCGTGAGCCAGAATATGAAGTTTGGGACGAGTGAGCGTAGCGAACGAGACCCAAGTCTTCATATTCTGTCGAGCGGGATGATATTTTACGATATCTAGCTGTCAAAATGCAGATAATATTTTTATCATCTTAATTACTAATCTGAAACGTAAATATTTGTAAACTTTCTAAATTCTCCCAAATTATCGCGGGAAAAGTATGGATTCTTCATCGCAACGACAACAAAACGTACGTTGTTTACCATACCAATAAGTATATATATATCCTAAATGTTCATGTAAAATATCTTATAAACGATATAAATACATACATTATGGTGTATTTTCATTTTATAAAAAAGAAAATGAGTCTGGAAATCTTTGTTCATGATTTTCCGGGAAACTAAAAAACCCGCTTTCAAACTTGCAACCTCGTGATGTCATAGTCAGTCTCCATTCGCGAAACAACTTCTGACTAAAATATGCGCAACATAAAATAATCACTAAACTTTAACCAAGGAGACGACATATTTAAACATCATTTAGTTGTATTAGTACTAATTCCGGCGAAAATATGGACATAAAAATATAAAGTGTACATTTAATAAATTGTTTTAATCGCACATAATGAAATGCAATGGAAAGAGCGGAAAGAAGTCCCAGCAGACATTATCAGTATCGAGGAAAGACACATTTTGTTGATGTCACTTTTATAAATTTCTTCATCATTCATTTAAATAAAACGCCATAATATAAAAAATGAACACCAGATCTTGATATATTTATTAATATTTTGCAATTTTGAAAGTTATTTAATAAGTTCTAAGCTGCCAAACGTTGGCAGAATTTGTTGATAATGCCTGCTGACTGTTGATAACTCCTGCTCAGTGCACGCGCTTCTTGATACGAATTTTACGGAGCTGCTCAACAAGCTGATAGAATCACAGGGAAGGATGATAACATTTTTTATACACCTAGTCCTACTGGCATCATGGTGGAACTGGAGTTGAAACACTGAAGTTTCTCACACTTACTTTCCTTTGTTAGGGCCAACAGTCCATTTCTTTAAACACCCACTTCTTTTAAACAACATTGGCTGTGCCACTGGAAATACTGTCAAAGACAAGATAACCCCTGTATAGTATCATCAAATACTAATGAATGACATATACAAATACATAGTAACTTTTAAATTACTAATATTATATATATATACTACTTTGCTTTTGGACTGATTTTAATACAACTTCTTATATTTGTTATCTATACTACTAAATAAAGAGACTTGAATTTGTGTCGCTTTTTTTTCGAGTGAAATCCATGAATGTGCATTTATAACATAAATGATAAAAGCAGTGTAGTTTGTCTTCACCAAGTTTGAAGATCAGTGTTGGGGTATTTTGGGGGAAAGACGGAAATAACCAGTTTGGATATACAGTCCTTCCCATCGCCCAACTCTGAAAGTTTGGATATACAGTACTTCCCGTTGCCCGACAACGAAAGTTCTTTCCAGTCATTTCCGACTGTCAAAAAACTATATTTCGTGTACAGTTGCTTTACGCTTCCAATTTGCATTTAGATAAACCTGTCGTGTATGAGTTCTCACAAACCAACATTCCCTTCCGTTCATTGTCATTGTTCTCAACAACTACAACAAATTTTTTGTGTGCAAAAAGTACAAACAGCAATAATTTTATAAACGGTAGAGATAGTAAAAAATCAGTGAATTTTGCATTCTATTGGATTACAGGTCAGCAGTGCAGAAATTATAAATCATGTACATAATATATTTATCTTGCACAAAAACAAAAATCATTTAAAATGAAATTCACAAACTTAGTTATTGATAAAGTGAATGCATCAACAACACACACAATTTGTTGTATTCCAGAAGGCAAAACATAAACATGGCCAATACAATTTTACAGTCAAATCATGAAAGGATCTAGCTGGTCATCCAGGTGTGGTTTCTAATAAAATTCCTGTTCAACGGAATTAATTTTTGGCTGTCAATTATTGGGATTACTTGGGAAACAAAAATGAGCTTTGGGAAACAAAGTGAGCTCTACTGTAACACAATCACATGTTCTTAGTTGTACAATGATGGCCTGCATTTCGTTTGTCAACAAGGTAAAACCAACCATATGGCAATCTCTGGGTTGTTTCAATGATGTATGTAAAATAACCAACAAATTAGCAAGAACTAAACTATCATATAAATGCAAAAAAGTAAAAAGGGAGTAGTAAAACGCAACATAACATTGCCCTACAATTTCCTGACTTGGGACAGGCACAATCACTTATTTGGTGGGTAAAACCAGTTTTGTCTTTCAAGAATCCCCCCTTATTCAGGCCACTGTAATATACACATAAATACCATTCAAAACCAGAAATCTATGATTACAAAGTTAGCCTCGTTCCCCCATTAATTTTGGTGTGTGACTGTGTAGTTACCAAAGATGCACCCTTAAAGCAAGTAATATGATTGTAGATCTCTCAGTATCAGAGAACTGAACTCGGACATTAAACTTGACCTAAGTCAATGATGCGCAATAAGTAGATCAGAGTGACCTAATTTTGGTGGGAGGCTATGTTACTCTAACGAGATGCACCCTCACCTCAAATATAATTGTAGGTCCCTTGGTATTGGTAACTGAACTCAGACGTAAAACTTAACCTAATAAATGAAGCGCAATAAATCAGTCAGAGGCTGTGTTACTCCCTGAAATGCACCTGTAGACCAAGTAATATGATTGTGCGTCCCTTGGTATCGGAGAACTGAACTCAGATGAAAAACTTAACCTAAGTCAGTGAAGCATGATAAGTAGGTCAGAGTGACATTATTTTGTTGGGAGGCTGTGTTACTTCCCGAGATGCATCTGTATTGAATACAGAATGACCAAAACCACCCAAGTTTACCAAAAAAAAAGAATTATTAGCCACTTCATCTGCTGCCATTATCTATGTATACAGGATTTTGCAGGAATTAAAACAATCAACATATGAAATAAGACAAATTAAAGCCTAATCCGTGTGCTGTTTGTCTTAAATCAATAAAAAATTATTTTTATGATCAAATAAGTAAGATATATTTATATATATACAAACAGATAGATCTGAAAAGATAGCAAAAGTCTCCAAAGTGTTGTTGAAATTTGATTATAAAACAGCAAAAACATTTTTAAGTGAATACCTATACATAATATTAATTACTTACACCAACTTCAATGTAACATACCATGTAAAAGTTGTGCTATTTTGTTCACTGCCTTATTTAGTATTTTTACAAGAATTTTTCTGCTGGTTTCATTTAGTTCAATGTAAACATCTTTATAAACTGGATGAATTCTAATTGGCTTATAATTAGATTGGTCAATATTTCCATTTCCATCTTCTTGCATTATCCTACCATACAGCAGGACCTGTTTCTGGATGCCTCGACTTCTTGGGTCTATACTGGGATGGCTAGTAACATATGTATATCTTATGTCAGAAGATATTAATATTACAGTTACTACCCTAAACAGGTACTCTTTTTGTGAAACCATCCTGTAAATATAATGATATAAAACAAAAATTTACATTGCCATCCATTTTTTCATAGGCTATCTCAATGTGAGACAGTGTACATCATGTACGTAGTAATAGTAAATTCCATTGTAATCAATTCAGTTCATTGATTGTATAAATTAAACACCAGTGGTATTGTTTTTGGTCTGAACATTAATGAAATCCAGCAAAACATTGCACATTGTTTACAGTTCTAGGTTATTTTTTGCACCAAGAATGTACAGTAGATCTCTTTAGGATTTTTCAGTATATGGACTTGGATAGTATATTGCACATTAAAAATAAACACAATCATGAATATTCATGTTTATGGTATACATTATATATTTATTAAAAATATTCATTATATTGGAAAAAAAACAAATCATATCCAGAAGTTGGGACACAGTGCAAGAAATGTCTTTTGTCAGGATGAAGTTTTATCACTGGGTTGGATGATAATTTTAAATTAAGTCTTTAAAATTTCGTAGGAAAAATCATTAGGATATGATTTATTTTCACCTCAGATCTGGTTTATTAATCATTACAGAACATTGTAACATCTGACTGGTTACTTTCATAGATCAAATAAGTAATGCTGCTTCCAACACACCCCCCCCCTTATATCCCAAAGTTCAACGTGTTTCAAACTTTTTATAACAAAACTTAAAAATTGTGTACTGTATATTCAGCAACATCACATTTGTTTGTTGTGACGTTATCATTTAAGTAAAATTCAACAAATTGCACACAAAATGGAAATACTGCTCTTTTAAAATATTTGAGAAATTTCAGCAGTGGAAAATAAAATATTTAAATAGACCACAAATACAGACATTTTATTGATGCAAACACAGTTACAATAATTGGTTCATATCCATAGATACATTATTACAGTAAATCACAAGCATACAAAAAACTAAGATAGCAAATAAATATTTAGTGGTGTATGATATTGAAACATGTGATGTACAAATAAGGACAAAAATAGACTATCGGAAACAAAACGTGGGGTATTACTTTTTTACTTTCATTGTAAGGAAATATTTCTGATATTCATGAAAAACGACTTGCGTTAATAAAAAAAAACAACACTAATTACAGGTATTCGTTTTAGTATACAAATTACTAGACCGAATAATGCTGTCGTTCAAAAGGTAATTTTCAATATTATATTTTATCTTTTATCGATGTGACTTTTTCTTTTTCTTTTCCCATTTTCTTTTTTTATATGCCTTTGACTGGAACAAAATATGCAAACTTTATAAAAGGTTCTTCCATAGATGCTTCATATTAAGTTACCGTTCATTTGGCTCTGAAGTTATAGAGAAAATATTTAAAATTTTGACCAATCAGAATTCATCATGGCCGCCATATTAGCTGTCCAACCCGGACAAAGTATGCAAACTTTATAAAGTTCCTTTCATAGATGCTTTGTATCAAGTTTCAGTTCATTTTCAGAGAAGATCAAAATGTAAAAGTTTACAGACGAATGACGGATGCCAAGTGATGACAAAAGCTACTCAGTGCTAAACTAATTTTATCGAGCTATCTTTACAGAGTTTTAAATCAGATTTGCTTTTAAATGGAACATATTTTTATGAATGTGCTTAGTGCTAAAGACTGTCTTGCCTTGCATTTTAAATGTATGCAAATGTTTGTTTTAATGTCTTGAGTCTTAGATAAATGATCTGTTGTTATTGTTATATATGTCGGTTTTAAAAGCTCTCTAGAGCTTATGTTGATTGTATGTTACCGACTTTAAATAAATTTTACTTGACCTGACTTGCTTTATGGAATTGGATTTTTCTCGTAAGTTTTTTTATTTCTTTTTAATGATACTGTGCATTCAGTGAAATTATATGATCTCATGATCTGCATTCTCAATGGGTGGCATTACCTCCAGTTTATTTTTTTTATGTTTGGTGCATTTGTTAATATGAGATCTAGAATTCTTTCACCTCTTTTTGTTTGTCTACTTTTTGTTCTAGAGTGGTCACTTATCATGTCAATAAGCATTAATTTGGTGTTGTTTATTATCTGATGCACAGGGGCCCGACTTCTGGAAATTTATTTCTTTTTTAATTTATTTTCTGTTATCTTTTTTCATGAGTACTTTTAATAAATATTCACGGTAACAACGAATATTCTGCGTTTATTATCAATGTGCTATTAATCAACGTCCTTATACTAAAAAATCCTAAAGGGATATAAGCCGCCATTTTGGATTTCCTACCTCTGCCACAATTAAAATCAATTAAAAATACTTCCATGTCACAATTTATTTTATATCTGCCCTCAATCTCCTCCAAAATGAATCATCTTCAAAATCCAGTCACCATTTTACCAAGATGCGGCATCAAACTCTTTAATTCGACAAGCAAAGTCAAAAGTTCGCGTATTTCGGGTCGAAAGCAACGTTACTCTATACAACAGTATGTAAGTCAATGAGAATCAGAGTTGCGTCCCTTTGACTTCAATAGTGAAGTAACGAGGAACTTTGCTTTCGACGCGAAATATGATAAGTTTTGACTTCGCTCGTCAAGTTATCGAGTTTAATGTCGTAGCTTGGTAAAATGATGATTGGATTTTGAAGATCATTCATTTTGGAGGAGATTGAGGGCAGATATGAAATAAATTGTGACATGGAAGTATTTTTAATTGATTTTAATCGTGGCAGAGGTAGGAAATCCAAAATGGCGGCTTATATCCCTTTAGGATTTTTTAGTATATGGACGTGGATAGTGTATAGCACATTGATAATAAACGCAGAATATTCGTTGTTACAGTGAATATTTATTAAAAGTACTCATGAAATAAGATAACAAAAAATAAAATAAAAAAGAAATAAATTTCCAGAAGTCGGGCCCCTGTGATCTGATGGTGATAGTAAATTATTAATGACAATGTATGCAAATAATTTAAATTTCGCTTATTGCTAGATGTATTACTAGCAATGTATTACTAGATGTAGATAAGTAGTTACAGAATATAATAGTCTTCCCTCTTTGCTTTAACAGCTAAAACAACAGTTCACAGTTTTTCCATTCTTGATAACATGGGCGCAGACATCTTTGAGAAAGAGACCAATCAAAATAGACCAGAAATTTGTGAAGCCCTTGATCAACCAATCAATACCGAGTTTACTTAAAAGTAAACAAACACACGTTTTTCAGAGGCAACAGAATGACAACAATCAAAGCTAGATTATTGCTGAGAACTGGAGAACGTAAAGAATTTTCTAATGAATGCACTAATAATGAAGGAAACCTGTCACTAAATGAAATACACAAGTCCTCAATTAAGCTACAAACAGAAATAAATGAAGCATTGACTAAACTGGTAGAGGAGGACAAAACAAAACTGTCACAAAAAGGTTTAGTTTGTTTTATTATATTTAAATAAGGAGAGATTGATTTGTTTGTTTGTTTTGTTGGGGTTTAACGCCGTTTTCAGCACATTTTGGCCATTTCGCGGCGGCCAGTTTTTATTGGTGGAGGAAGCCGGAGTACCCGGAGAGAACCACCGACCTTCGGTAGGAAAATTGGCAATCCTTGTCAATTAAGATCGGAGTCGAACACACCCCGCCACAGGTGAGATTCGAACTCACAACCCCAGCGTTGACAGGCTAGTGATCAGTAGTAATCATGACGAACTACCTAGACCACTCGGCCACCGAGGCCCCCAGGAGAGATTGAGACAAACTCTTTGTTGGTTAACTTTAAATGGTAATAGTTGATATAATCCTAGTTTGAAACAGAAATCTATTGGCTAGATATTAAATCATATATTATTTTATTTACTTTCAATTTCAATACATAAGATAAAGGTTTTTCATTTCTGTACTGAATTGCTGTAATTTTAGCTTTGTATGCAAGGCAGTATAAATGTGGAAAGGTTGCATGAATATAATTATTTTACTTTATGTTACACATATACATGCATCTGATGCTATTGAACAAATGAATTTTCATTATTGCTTGTAAGGGCTATAAGCAATAATAATTTATAAACTTCGTTTTTTAAATACTTCAGATATTGATTAATATAATTAATTAATGCATCTGATTTTTTTTTTTAATTTCCATCATAACTTGAAGTACATAGAAGTACAAAGAGTTAACTGAGTCTCACATTATTTATCACAGCACTTAAATTACACATTATGAAATATTTGCATCCCATTGAAAATCACAAATGAATCACTAGAGTAAACTTGCCTTGTGAATAACCAGTATCATTTTTTTATGATAGATCCAAATTCTTCAGTGAATAATACAGATTTCGATGAAGCTGATGATGATGATGATGACAGTGATGATGAAATAACACCTCCAGATGAAAAGAGACAAAGAACTTGAATTTAAAAAAATAAAATGTAAAAATATTTGTACCTACTACATGTATGCATCTTTAAAATGTATTCATACCTGTGTTGAACTACATGAAACTGATCTACTCTGCATATCCCTTTATTATGTAATATTTTGTAGTTTTCATGGGTAGACAGAGCTTATTAATTTCTGACTAGCTGCACTTTTAAAAACTACTGCTCCTGAATGACTTGTCCGATTGAACCTAAACTCTAGTACTGTTCTACCACCAATTATGGATTCCAGGCCCCAAATAGCCTTTTCATAATTGCAAAATGTCTGAGTTTCTGAAACTACTTGACCGATGGATTTGGAACTTGTCATTAATAATCACTGTAAGATACTTCCAAATTAGTGCTACTTTAGTTAACGTTGGACTCTATGGGAAAATATATTAAAAATTCTTCTGCAGAATAATTGAAAAGATTGATACCAAACTTGGATGAGGACCTGAATATTTTTTCTTAATTTTGGGTTTTACCTGTATGATTTAGTTGATGTTCAAAGAAGTTCTTTGCATCTATCTCTACCATGGATTAAAACTGCTCATGAACGTTTGTTTCAAGGTATTATCCAAGTGGTTGTTACTTTGGTGCTGATTGGAAATCCAAGGTGATTTGAGAGTTTTACATTGACCTTAGGTGTTTCTCTTTTATAAGTGTGTCCATTGACACAAAAACTTAAATGTCAAATAAAATTGAGGTTAGCGATAAAGGCTCTCGGGAGCCTCTCAGTTTGAAATCAGTAATTAAAAACGGATTCCTCTTACATGTCTTGTATCACAGGCACAAGACGTTCTATCAATATTTAAAAAAAATAGGGGCGATGGGAAGAAAATAGTGTCAAATATGTATAGAAAATAAAGAAAATAGTGTCAATTATGTATAGAAAATTGTGTTAGTGTCAATTATTATAGAAAATTGTGATTTTCTATACATAATAGATAGTATTTTCTTCCCATTGTCCCTATTTTGAACAATTTGCGTACCTCAAAATTTGGATGATATAAGATAATATTCTGTTTCAAACTGATCTAGTTTTATAAATTTATATAAAAATATCTTGTTATTTTCTTGAAGATTATTATATTGATAGTGTCGTATTTGTCTTATATGTTTGACAGTGTTTGAAAGTATTGCATGACTGTCCTACAAAGTATCTCATTATGTAGTCATACTTTTATTATTTGTTATTATGTTTCTGTGTTCTTATATTGTTAATTTTCTGTATACTTATTTTCACTGTCCATTTTATGTATGCCATCAACCCCATTGGGGTATAATTACAAATGCATTTATTCAATAAACTAAACTAAACAGGATATTTCCCATCGATACCGAAAGGGGACAAAGACTGGCATACTTAGAGATTCTGGATGAAAGGCCATGATTTTTTCGACAGCCTTTTCGACCAGCTTGTTGGAAGCTTTTAGCTGTTTATGCTCAAGTGTGTTGTGTTCTGGCCTATGGTTTTTGTCGAGCCTGCGACTTAAGTCGCAGGAAGCTCGACATAGGGATAGTGATCCGGCGGCGGCATTAACTAACTTCTTAAAAGCTTTATATTTTAGAAGGTGGAAGACCTGGATGCTTTATGCTTTGTATATAGATGCCTTATGTTACGAAGTTTCCGTCTGTCATAGGTACATTGTCCTTGACCTCATTTTCATGGTTCAGTGACTACTTGAAAAAAAAAAGTTAAGATTTTTTTCGTAATGTTAATTTCACTCTTATTATGAGTAATATAACATTATATTCCATATGTGCATACCTTACAAGGTCCTCGTCTCCGTCAGACAGTTTTCATTTGACCTCGACCCCATTTCAAGGATCAGTGAACAAGGTTACATTTTGGTGGTCAAGTGTATATCTCAGATACCATAAGCAGTAGGGCTAGTATATTTGGTGTATGGAAGGATTGTAAGGTGTACATGTCCAACTGGCAGGTGTCATCTGACCTTGACCTCATTTTCATGGTTCAGTGGTTATAGTTTAGTTTTTGTGTTTTGGCCTGTTTTTCAAATACTTTATACAATGGGTCTACTATATTTGGTTGATAATAATAACTTTCCTTTTCAGTATTTTTAATGTTTTCATAACTCACTACAGATGTAACTTTATCACTTTTCAGAACCTTCAAAAGCTTGTGTTTAAATATTCTTCTTGTATTAAAATATAACAATCATACTATCATTGTTCACTGCCATCTTTAGTTTCAATAATCAACATCAATGGTATATCACTATTAAAGTTATTTCACTTTTAACCACAGTTATCCAGCATATCTTCATATAGCGAATAATAACCTATACAATTAGTAGTATGAAGACACTATTATAGTTGTCTTCAGCAGGCCTGGAAGCAGCTTTAGCGTTCATACAGGCATCAGCAGCATTGACATTATCTCACTATTTACAGCTTAAAATTTATATTGTAGGCCTATGTCTGATAGCATTTACTTTCATTAGAAATACACGACAGGCGAGACATTTTTGTGTGTCCACTCTTGTTGATATAACAAACTGGTGATTTACACTATAGTTTTTTTTCTTTATTACTAGTATGCCGGACAAGGATGTCATCGCTCTCATATTCCAAATTTCGTGTGTCGGAAGCGTTTTGGAGCTATTTACCAAAAAAACGAAAAGAAAACATTGTGAGGACAGCATTCGAAATGGAACCAAATCCAAAAACCAAGATCGAGTTAAAGCCAGGTTAGGCATTTCCTGGATGTGGGAACTTCAAAAATTTCATAAGCAAAGCAACTCGCTCATGAAGTATAAATAGATACGGATTTATAGGACAGGACCTTATCATCACGTCAGCCAAAATCCAGCTTAATTCAGTCTATATAGACATCTTATAAATATATTCTATACATAGCTTACAAATCCTACCCGGATCCCTCCTTGCGCATCGTCAACAGGTGATGAATGCCTTTGCCGTTGGCCTAAGCAATTAAGTTTCTTACCCCTACGACCCCTTTATACAGGTTTGGGAAGTTTGGAATACAATTTTTTTTCAATTATTTTGAAGGTTGCAATAACGTATTATCATTTATGTATTAACATTAAACTGTGGTTCTTTTCCCAAACTTGTTTTTGTTCATCTTCACATGTATATGGGGTTTAAAAAACTCCTACGCAAAGCAGCTCACACATAATGTGTACTAAAATTAGGTATATGTTAGCCAAACAATTGCTAACAATGTCATTTAAACGAAACGCGTGACAAAGGCATAAGCTCAGTGTTGAAATAAGAGTATTATCTATTTGTACCAAATGACTTCCTAGCATACACAAGGTCAGTTCTGTTTTAAAAATTTTGTAAACATTTTAAAACTTTTCATGTTCACGTTTGTCATCGTGGTATTTTAAAATAAAAATATATGGTAGTGTATCATAGATGGATGTCGACCGCATTGTTGGTTTTTAAAGTAGTGCTAAAGCTGATGAAAGCCAACACCATAACACACAAAAATGGCCCGACAACACTATAGTGCATAGTATTCAACAAATATTGGGTTCTAAAGAGACAATCACTATGGAAGGCACACACAGAATGTTACGTCATATCTCAATCTCCCTCCTTTAAATACTGGTTAAAGCAATACCTGTATACCAAATTCTTTTCATAGAATATTTATCAGTCTTATGAAACGACTCGATAATACTTTCTTATCAAAAATTATACAACATTAACATAGTAGTACCGATTAAAAGATGTCCCTTGTTATACCGCTGATAATTACGCAATGTAACATTCATACCAATTTGTAAAAACAAAACGAAGGCACAACAAATCATTTTTGTCACGAGATAAAATTCCCGATATTTGAAACGTATCAAAAGGATTATGAAATTATAAATTGTTGAAAATATAATTTCTTGTCTCACCTTACTTGAAATACATAATCAAAGTACTGAAGTACTGAACATCAGAGGACCTCAAGTTATGTTGGATTATTGATAAATGACAGGTGTTTATACAGTACCTGCCAGACAGATGTTCACCTTACAATATAGTACACATAATATAATTTGCTATCATATCTGAGATACTGTCTTATAGTAAGAAACTTATCTTTGTGAATTATCCATGAGATGTTGACGTGCTCAAATGAGAACGGCTAGATTGGCATTATGACCGTATAGTTGCACACTTGCAAAAATCTTTAGCTTATTACTTATGACAGAGAATCAACATAGCAAATATTTTTTTGACTAGTCACTGAATTATGAGAAAGAGGTCAAGACAATCATATTAAAACAGATAAATTGTAATATTTGGGTGAAAGATACCACATGAACAGTAAACTCATATATCGATAATATTATGTCTAAAACTGAAAAAGACAAATAAGAGTACACTAGAAACAACATAGAAAACTAAAGCCTGAGCAGCTTAACCCCACCAATAGTTGGGGTGATCTCAAGTGCTCTGGATGGGTAGTAGCAATGAGATGATTTTGCACCATACATATAGATCACAACTACAATATGAAGGCGTCGGTCCTTAGAGGCCTGTAAAACAGGGCTTGTAATTCTTTGGTGTATATCTTTTGATTTTCTGTTTGTACATTGATGTGGCCATTAGTTTTCTGATTTATATTGTTTAATATTTGTCATTTCATGGCTATTTCTAACTGATTTTAGTATAGTTTTTTTTTCTGATTGTAAAGATGTTGTATGGTTAGCTTTATTTCTTTTTCATCATTTTATTTCTGTGTCTGATTATCAATCATACCTCCCTTTTCGTTTCTTTTCTTCAATAATGACAACAGTTTGGTTTCAATTTTCATTTATATATGTAACAATATAAAACAGTATATATATAATCTCATATTACATCATTAATATTGGTCATTGTTGGAATGTATTCATCTTTAACAATGTACTGTAAAAGTGATATTTTCTAACAGGTACTTAGTATTATGGTTATTGTGATATCACTTATTCAAAGGACACAGTTCATTTATAGCCCAAAACGGTCTAAAATATAAATCTTACAATTAAACTCCAAATAGTTCACAATTTGGTTCGTAAATTGGTCGATTTCAAATGTATTAACGCTCAATAAATCAGTTCTTTCATAATAGTACATTACATTCTCCAAATTAGGCCCATTTTGTCCAAATATAATGATTTGGTGCAATTTTCAGACATGAAAGCTTTAGGAAAATTTGGCCACCATCTACAATCCAAAATATTTTGTAACCAAAAGACTCAAAATTTGATAAAGAATTCATCAAAATAAAAACTTTCGGAATTGTATGGCGGCCATGGTTAATTATGCCAAAACATATAAATTGCAGACAAAATTGACCAAAAATACAAATAATGTATAATTATGGGGTCATAGCTTCAAGATATTTAATAGTAGGTGCCAAAATAGTATATTTTAGTCTTAATAGAATTATCACAAGTATTTCTATTTGAAATTTGTAATCGCTTGACCAATTTAGGGCCATTCTAACCCTTCGTGAACCTCTCTTTTCCTATAATATGTAGTAAATTTCTATTTGATATTCCTTAAAATATTCACATATACCAAAATACATTTTTTTATATTACATTTAACGAGAAACATTTTACATGATCCCATATATTTGATTTAATCCAGTTATATATATGCTAAGCATACAGTTATAATGACTTTCAAATTAGGACTATATTATATGAACAGAATTGAGCATTTTATTATTTATTTAGCATATATGTTATGTTTTCAAATCATTTATCTGTATGCTGAGCTAGCATTTGTATAGTCTCTTAATATTCTAAAATGGATTAAAAGGATCACATGTGTTACAATCAAACTTTGGATTGACCATTAGATAACTTTAAAAAATGTCATAACTGGTATATATAAACATTTGGATTTATTATTGTATTATCCCTTGAATTCATGCTATTTCCATTTAATACAGTTCAATAGACTATCTATACCTATTATTAATAGTAAAAAATGCAAAAAACTATAAATATATGCATGGACTAACATATATACATTATTCATAAAAATTAATCATTTATCAAACTTCAAAAAGTTCATCACATCGCATAGCATATACATGTATACATGTAGTTGTACATAACTGTAAACTATATATAACAGTAAATAATTTGTGAATGTATCAGTGGTACTTGCTTGTGTAAGAGATAATTTATTCCGGCTGTGATATTCATATATCTGTGAAATATTTTCCGACCGTCAAATGATGATCTTGTGTAAAATATGAATCAGATAATATTTTATAGCAATCTTAATTTTTATATAATGAAATATTTTCCAACTTTATTCCGTCAGAAGTGTATTAATATACGAGTTCGGAAATAATTTCACACCGGAAAAAATAAACCGTTACACTTGCATATTAGTTACTATGGGACACGTCTCTAGAATAGTGAAAGAATCACCATTCAATTTTGCGTTTGATTAATTTTTTTTGTGGGAATGAGCACTTTAAAATAAATTTTTTGTTGATAATAAACATTGTTTATATATTAAATAACATTCAGTTGAGCCATATTAATATTATAAAACGGAAATCACTTTCATGATGAACAGAGATTTACATACATACAGACAACGGTAACATTGACTGCCCCCATCGGCTTAGCAAAAAGGGCATTAACATTGTAATGACTAGTATAGATGCATTGGGAATGAGAGCATTATTCATGCATTGACAATCTTGTCTACATATATATATCCAAACAGTAGTTCATAGCACACAGTTTTAGTTCAAAAATCTATATAAATATTTATATATATTCATCCGCAACAACAATTTTTCGGTACGTCATTGATATTAAAGATTGTTTGATTAATATACTAATATTTCTAACGACAAAACATTTTCATATTATTAATTTGGATTAAAAAAAAAATCTGAGTATTCATTGAAAACATGAATTTAAAAGAAGCGATAAGGAATTTTATTTTGCACTATATAATGTCCGCGGGTCTATAATTTTTATAGGTCGGTTATCATTCCAAAACTAATTTAAATATATGCAAATAAGCGGGAAATTTAGGCGATGGCAATACACCCGAGGCCCTGACGGTCCTCTGATGTAAAAAACTATACATAGTGTGTCTGTAAGACACCGATGCCCCGTCCTCCTTCACGATCTATTGTTTATAACAGGAAATCATGTTTAGAATTATTTTAAATATATGAAAAATTCATAATATAACCAGTTTAAATTAAAAATAATGAATACTAAACTGTTTCTGACACAAGTACCCAAATCACTAAAATTGAATGGAGACACCCAAGCACGAAGTGTATAGGTCATGTGGACTTCTGTTGGTGATCTCTGTTGAACTAAAGAAGTCGATTAAAGTTCTAAAATATCATTGATATACCAACACAAGTTTATTTTTTTTTTTAGAAATAAACCTAAATGCAAACATTTTACAAAACCACTCAAGCATAAAATATAGGTCATGGTGACTAAAATGTAGCTGACTTTTGTGGTACTATATAAGACGAATAGGTATAATTTTAATGATGTATCTCAATAGGTTTCTGAGAAATGGACCTAAACGCAAAAATTTATACGAGTCACTGATGCATGAAAAGTGGGTCATAATGACCCAACTCTTGAAGAAATGTAATATATAACATAAGAGGATAACATAAGAGGATTACAGTGGTGAAGTATCATTGATATAACACCATGGATTCATAGAATATGAAATTTAAGGCCAAACTATATCAGTGTTACACATTCATTAAATTTAGGTAAAAGTGACCCAGACGTTGTTCTGTGTTAAGTGTTAGGTATAATGTCATTGATATATCTCCACGAGTTTATGAGAAATGGACCTAAACGCAAAAATGTAACCAAAGTGGATGGACGTATGTCCGTACGGAAGGACAATGGTAAATCTATACGTCCCTTCTACATTCTCGGATAGGGCATACAAAAAATGACCCCATTACTCCTCCATGGTAATTTCACATCACCAGCCTAATTTCCCCCCCCAAAAGAACATATTTTCACAGTTTTAATATCAAGCTAGCGGTTTATTCCCAAATGTCATATCTTTCAATTTGTAAATTTGAGTTTGTGTACTAAATCCATTCAAGTTGCTTTACATAGCACCTAACACCATGTTGAGAAATGTTTTATTTAGAAAAAAAAAGAATGATACATATTATAATGAACCACGAGAACTATTTGCACAAGAAATTTATATATGAATTAATTTATTTTTACGGTAAATTAACTTGTTGTTCTTTCAGGATCTCTCGATTAAAAAATTCCATCAATATTATATCCTTTGAATACTTCCTCAGTGCAATATACTCTTAACTAAAATCAAAAAAATATTTTATACACTTATTCCTGTCAAGAACTTCTCTGTCGGAAATTTGTGGCATTTTATTCACATTTAAAGTTTTTGGAATAATTAAGATTAAGTAATAAAATAGTCTCTTTTCAGAGAAAATGGCCTATTAGCAGAAAGTTGTCTTTCCAGGGGTTAAAGAAATACCGTCATACAAAAATTACAGTCAGCAAACATTGAAGAATAGAATAACTTGAAGAAAAGGGAGAGACCGTGAAAAATGCAAAAACCACCCCAGAAAACCCTTGGCCTTTATCCAAGAATTTAAATACAGTAAAGACAAACGACCTGTTGCTTGAATACACCTAAAGAATCTTTACATCAAATTTCAATTCATTTAGAAGGTTCTAATACTATGTCAACAAAACCAGTTATTGCAATCCATGGAGGAGCGTGGGCCATTCCAGACAACTTAGCTACACCAAGTGTTGAGGGCGTTAAACAGGCAGCCCGCACAGGGTATAAAGTTTTACAGGACGGAGGATCCGCTGTTGATGCAGTTGAGGCTGCTGTCAGGTATCTAGAAGACGATCCTGCTTTTGACGCAGGTTTGTTTATTGTTCTATATAGAAATGTCGATCTAACACCATACTTAACCAAATCCCAAATGAACTTGACAGAGCAAGAGAAAACGCTTTTGTAACTTTTTCATTACTAAATCATATTTAAATGTCTAATAGTATACGTCTTGAATCTATACAATACATAAATCTTCTATTATAGGAACTGGCTCTGTTCTGAATACCGATGGAGATGTTGAAATGGACGCAGTAATAATGGAAGGAAAGAATTTAAAATGCGGATCTGTTGCTTGTATACAAAACGTAAAAAATCCTGTCTCAGTTGCTCGTTTGGTGATGGAAAAGGTATCATATTCATTTCTGACAGAGCACTATACCGTGATATAGCGTGAAGCAGGGATCATATAATACTATATACAGTTCCTGCTCTAAGAAACACCATCCAATAATTCAAAAATATAACAACTATATGCTTTTCTAATGGTTGAACACAAATAAAATTTTCAGTAACTAAAACGGAGATGTTATTATAGTTCAAAAGGACCAAGGCCATGACAAATAGACTGGAGTAGGTTTATCATTTATCCCTTGACTTTTCAATAAATCAACAGGTTAGTGTGATTTTATATAGACCATTGTCAGAAACTAAAACCTTATTTAAGACTTTTATTCTCATTTCTCTACAGACGGACCATGTACTACTAGTAGGCAAAGGTGCCAACAGATTTGCAGAAGAAAATGGTATAGAATACATACCTACAGATCAGCTGGTTACAGAGGAGGCCAAAAGAGAATGGGAACAATATGTCAAGTATAAAGTAGCTGTTGATACCTTGTTCAGACAAAGGTACTCATTTGTATTACTTCTTTACAGGAACTTTAAATGAAATTATTTCCACATTTGCTGCACTACTAACCTAAAAATCAAACTTCAAGATAAGAAAGTACATGAATATAAGAAAATCTCCAATATTTTTTTCAATAAACACAAAACCATAAGCAAAATTTTAGATCCATAAACTGTTTTTTTTTTTACCCATTAGCCAATGATTAGTTTTTACTGACAATATATAGATCATTGGTAAAGTTATTACCAACAGGGTTGAGAAAGGACACGATACTGTTGGAGCAGTAGCATTAGACATTCATGGAAATGTAGCATTTGGAACTTCTACAGGAGGTATTACTGCTAAAAGACCAGGAAGAGTGGGAGATAGTCCTATTATAGGTATGGGATTTATTCCTGCATGTTATATGACTTTTATAAAAATCCACTTAATGTGATTTATATCATTCTTAATTATACATGCTGTATCAATGAAAAACACATCTAATCAATCATTCCTGTTGCAGTAAATGACCAAAAGTATTGTAATTTTTTTTTAGACCTACTATATATTTTTATTGGTAAAATGAAATTTTTCCAATAACTTGTACAATTGCTTTAAAACTTTATAATTGATACCATTGATGTCGAATTTATACATTAAGGTTCTGGAGGCTATGCTGACAATAATTCTGGAGCTGTATCAACAACAGGACATGGAGAATCCATCTTAAAAGTCTGTCTTGCTAAAAATATTACCAATATGATAGAACAAGGTAAACTAATATTTAATGTTCCAGAATAAAAATTTTAACAAACGCGTAGATCAGCTGGTAAAAACATTTTGTCAACTAAAGTGTACCATACACCTCTGTTACAGATAAACCACTTACCTATGGTATTGTCTGATTATTAAGAATAACTTTTAATAAAAAATATTTAGCCTTAGTGAAAATGTTTTTTTTTCATGAATTCTCTTTAATTCTATTTAATGTTAGGAAGACCATTACAAGAAGCAGTAGAAGAGGCACTGTCTGCCATGACAACAAGAGTTCAAGGGTCAGGAGGTGTTGTTGCTATTGATAAACAAGGGAATGTCAGCAAACATTTTACTACAGAGAGGATGGCATGGTCATGGATAAAGGAAAACAACTTATGTTATGGATTAAATCCATCAGAACACTTTACAGAATCTGTGTAGATTCCACAATCAGAGACTAAAAATTTAATTGATAAAGTAAAATGTAAATGCCAAGTACTACCAAAATAAAAATGTTTTCTGCATTCATTATAGTTGAAAATAATTTTCTACACTATTTAACTGTGCTGCCAAATGACCTAAAAGTTTAAGAGAAGGTACATGTGTATTAAAATAATTTTCTACTGATTTTTCAGTTTTTGGTCAAAGAATTTCCACCTTTGTATTCTAATATTTATTTCATGTGGAGGACCACTGTGTTAAATATAACAATCTTATGGACAAAGTTGAATTTCTCTTGAATGTGGATGTGGTACAAAGAAGGATATGAGTTATATTTCAGTACTGATTTACAGGGAACTCTCTTGAAAGTGGGTAAAACGTGTTAAGTTTCATGTATTGTCAATCTACACACCATAATTAACATAGACTTGCAATATAAAGAGATATCAAATCACAATGTTTGATTATTGATTTATTATAAAAATTCAACTGCAATGATAGTGACTAAAAATTTGTTCTATGAAAACTAAACAGATGAAAACTATTGGACCTCTCGTTAACATAAGTTGCAAAGGCATGGTGCATTTGTAAGATAAACATTTCAACAATATACAATGCATAAACAAACAAAGTGTTAAATATTTTAATAACAACAAATATAACATTCTAAATCCATGTAAATGGAGTTATGTATCAAATATTAATCAAACTGAAATCGATGTTCATTACTAACATCCCAGAGTATAGTACTGGGAGGAACATTTCACAGCAGGGGAAGTGCTTGGACTTGTTACTGGGAAAATACCTGGTACATTGTATTACCAGTTGACCTAATCAGAAACTTAAACAAAATTTTATATTTGGTGAACTGCGTCTTAAGGACACATAACTGCATAGAAATGAGAAACACAGATGCTGGGGGATCTCAAAGCAAACATCACTGACTGATTACAGCAGTCCCTGTTATATTGTCCTAATCACAAATTTGACTATGAAAATTTCTAAAGGTCAATAAAATGTATCCTGGTTGTGAGAGTTCTACAATTGTCACAGAAATAAAATGTACTCTGAAGTCTACATTTCACTGTGTACTTAATTCCATGGATAAACTGAAACCCCAAATTGTATTTCATGCAGATTGATATAAAATATTAGCTAATGAGTCACAATATAAAAATTTTGTTGGAAAGTGAGCATTGCTAACGAGCCAACAGACTTCATACTGTGACAAGCGGCTGATAATTTACAATATCTACCTACAGAAAACCAGTAATATATTTATTGTATTCTTAACGCAAGAATTTCTGCTAAAAAACTATATTTTTTCTACGTTCTTCAATTCCTAATAAATTGATGTAAAATTTGATTAATTTTAGGTTAAATATTGTAACGTTGGTGATAACTTTGGGTGATCTGCTATTTTGATTATATCATCACTTCATCCTCCATTACTGTTTGTGATGTCAGAACAGGACCCTGTATGCAGTTTTCAACAGAACTATGACAGTGAGATAGACATAGTAAAATACAATAACACAAAATATCTTTTCCACAAAAAATTATATATAAGAGTTTGGAAATATAATGACCAGATTATCTAGAACTAAAAAAATGATCTGATTTCTGATCATCCCCTATAATGGATGAGTATTTTTGAAATTTAAAGAAAACTAAAAATAGGACATATAAAGTAGAAGAATGAACTGTCAACTTTTGTAATATGCTCCATACATTTTCAGAAGTATAGATAAAAGTTAAAATTATTGCACCAATATTATGAAGTATGGTACATTTTATAAGACTATTTACAATAATATACAAAATGTAAAATTATTGGTAACTAAGTTGTCATAAATTGTATAACAGACATAAAAACAATAAAACAAGTAACTATACAATATACTATCCTTTTATGTTACTGGTTTTGTAAGAGATAAATCCATTTTAGGAAGGTATTTTAACCTAGCATAAAGGCCATTATGAATAAATTCCTAGTTTCACATCTCTGCCTGTCCTAATATTGCCTATGGACCTGATCCAACAATTTATTCATATGAACTCACTAGTAAACTGGAAGCTTCTTGTGTTTTGCTTGTTTTGTTTACTTTGTTAACACACCTTTAAAAAAAATGGAGATTTACTTCTACAAAAAATTAAAAAGATGTCAAAATGACAGCAAATTAGATTTTACTTCATTACCTCCTGGAGTCTCCCACAAAAAAATAATCCACTTAAAAATTAACTTTGCATCACAGAATATAAAGCCTGTATCGCTCATCTGGATTAAACTTGTCAACCTTGAGCAGGCTAAAATTTAAGTGTAGCAATCAATTTGGCTGGTTTTCCCATAGGGTCCTATGTTAAACCAAAATTGGCTATGGTGGCCATCTTGACTGAAAGTCAGGGTCATCGGATATAATTCTGAAAGATAACAATCCAAGGACTTGCTGCCAAGTCAGGTTCAAATTGGTCAAGTGATTTCAGACAAGAACATTTTTAAATGAATTTTCCCATAGGGTCCTCTGTTAACTATGTTCGGCTGTGGCAGTCGTCTTGGTTGACAGTCTGGGTATTCAGACACATTTCTAAAAGACGACCATATAAGGACCATTGCTGCCAAGGCTGATTCCTATTGCTGGAGTGGTTTCAGACAAGAAGATTTTTAAATAAATTTTCCCATAGGGTCCTTTGTTATACTAAGTTCTCTGTGGTGGCCATCTTGCTTGACATTCGGGGTCATTAGACATAATTCTGAAAGAGGAACATCTAAGGACCATTTCTGCTAACTTTAGTTCCAATTTGCTCCGTAGTTTGTGACAAGAAGATTTTTAAATGAATTTTCCAATAGGGTCCTATGTTTAACAAAGTTTGGCTGTGGTGGCCATCTTGGTTGACGATCTGGGTCATTGGACATAATACTGAAAGAGGACCTCCTAAGGACCATTGCTGCCAAGTCTGGTTCCAATTGGCCATGTAGTTTCATAAAAGAAGGTTTTTCAAATTCATCCCCCCCTTTTTCTAATTTTAGTCACAGCAGCCATGTCTGTTGGAAGTCTGAGATGCCGGACACATCTTTAGAAGGGGGCCACCCACAGACTATTCCACTAAAATTTAGTCCCAATTGGTCAAGTGGTTCCAGAGGAGAAGATCTTTAAAGAAAAGTTTAAGCTGGACAACGACGGATGCCAAGTGACGTCAATAGCTCACATGGCTCTTTGGGCCAGGTGAGCTAAAGATCAAATATTCAGTCTTATCTCCTTAATTGGCAAATATAGTACAAATGTAGAAGTTTAGTTCATTAGAACCACAAGAAATCAAGAAACAGTCTGGCTGAAATTAAAAGTAGTTAAAATCATAGAAATTCTGAAAAAGGAACTTACAAAGTAGTTGAAATTACCAAGATAAGTTTCAGCAAAGTCGATAATTTATTTTTGTCAAATAAACTTTTGAAATTAGCCTTTTGTTTGATTGTTTATTGTAATAAAAAATAAATATATAAAAATTGAAATTTGAGATAATCAGTAGACATGTACTTTTAGAACATTTTAATACTTTTTATGTATTTAAGTCAAATTAAACTTCTACCGGCTGGCCAATATATTTTACTAGGTACCCAATATCACTACGAATATGTATTCCTTAAACCCAAAAGTCCCAATGAAAATTTTATTCAATGTTTATACCCCAGTACCCAGGTACTAAACACATATTTAACATCTAAACAAACAGTATGTACATTAAAATTAAAGTAAACAGGTTAACTAAATCCTGATAATATGAAATGAATATGAAAATCATAGAAATCAGATGCTGCCTTGTCAACCAATACATGAAATAATGATTGTATAAATAACATTGAGTTAGAGTATCTGTTGAAAAGGACAGAGAGGTTAATAAATATGAAACTCAGGATAACTTAAATGTCTTTATTTTTTTTAACCACATATAACTTTTCAGAGGTTTGTTTTAAACTTTACAGAGTTTGGCTGAGAATATTCTTAATTTTCTCAGTAAAAACATGAAATAAACGTATGAAAAAAGCACTTTTAATATTTTTTCTTCAAAAGAGCACTATATATTTTTTCAAGCTGGTCTTTTAGGCCTGAAAAATATTCATTTAGACTATTAAAATTGCAAAGACATGTCACTGTTCACAAACATCAATAACAGAACTGTTAACTTCCTTCTCATTATCTAAAACCACAAACAACCATCAGCCTCTGTTTGAACTATAGATTAAAAATATAAAGCAGCCAAAAGCAATTTAACCTTGACATTTGGAACCTGTAAACACATCAATACAAAAGTTACCCTAAGGTAATTTTAATGTTCTAAAAAGTATACATAATTTTTATTATGTATACTTGTAAACTTTAGTAACGAAACATAAATGAATCATTGGTAATAAAAATATAACTTTGTTACATTAGGCATTATAACTAAAAACCTTTTCTTTTGTACAAACACTTTGACGGGCTATCATATCAAAATTAAGACACATTTTTAAAAGCTTACTTTTCTTGTTGTACTTCAAGTGCTAGACATATATGAATAAAAATCAAAAGTCAGAACTATAAAAATATTCTTCAAGTGATTAGCCAGATAAAATAAGGAGGTGTATATATACCTGCATAGAGGCCTGGAAATCAGCCTGTATAATTTACCAATATTCAATATTCAATATTACAGGTATCTTTAATGAAATTATTTATAATACATGTGTATTTTGATTTGCACTAAACAAATAAAAGTAACCAATAGCACTTTAAACCACTGCAACCGATCAATTAAATCTAATGTTAGCACCACAATAAATATAATCATGTGTCCAGTATTACCAACAAAAATAAAAAAAACTGACTATTAGCTTTCGGTTTCATCTCTGTAAACAGTCTGAGAACTGAATACATGAATTTTTGTAGATGGTAAAAGTTGAGCTAACTTCTCTTTAAAGTTAGATAAACTGATGTATTCTGTCAGAGATTCACTTAAGGCATCATATCCATTGTCAGATGCTGGTAAAAATGGAATCCATTCCTGATTATCTTCTTTAGTTTGCTTACTGGAATCTTCACCATCAAGTATTATAGAGGAATTCTTGTTGGTCAGAATACCCCATTCCAATTTCTGTAAGGTTTTCAAATGAGTAACTGTTTGTAATGTAAAGGAATTTACTTGTGCTGCCAGCTGAAAGAAAATAGAGAAGAACAGTCTATAGATCATTTCCTACTCAATAAAAATATTAAATAAACCATGGGACTGAATTGGGCAGAGATCTGTATGAACACAATGCAAATTCTAATTTAAATATAATATTTATCAGATAAATTATACGTTAATTTATCATATGTTTAGCCTTGATGTAGGTAGTTTACACATATAATACAGCTGGAAGTGATCTTGCCATATCATCCCACTGGGAAATCCATTTCGTACCCCTAAGGAATCTCTTGATCTCAATGTACCACTGGTGTCAAAATAAACAATATACGATAAAGAAAAACAGGAAACTATTGCACCTCTTCAAGTTTAGGCCCCCAAGTACAAGTTTGGGCAGAATTCATTCAGTTTTACCACATCTGTATAGCTGAAGCTTTTCACACATCTACATGAACATGTGTATATTAGAAAAATTCAATGACTTCCTTAGATTCACAAGTCAACAATTCATGTCATGAGCATAATATGCTACAAACCTGTATTTTTTTAATTCAGATACTTACCTGTTCTGAAGTATCTGGCCAAACTTTCAATGTTTTTAATTTCTTTAACTGTTCTAATTCTTTATGCAAATCTTTTGGTACAAGGAATTCTATCAACTCTAGATTTTCAAGCCTGAAATGTTTATAAACCACTTGTATTGAAAACCATTTTCTAAATACAGTTAAGAAGGCTAAATTTTAATATTTTCAAATAAAATAAAAATATTATTAACACTTTGACGGGCTATCATATCAAAATTAAGACACATTTTTAAAAGCTTACTTTTCTTGTTGTACTTCAAGTGCTAGACATATATGAATAAAAATCAAAAGTCAGAACTATAAAAATATTCTTCAAGTGATTAGCCAGATAAAATAAGGAGGTGTATATATACCTGCATAGAGGCCTGGAAATCAGCCTGTATAATTTATTTAGTATAATTAACATTAAATTTGTGCATACATAAACACTGGAATTGTCTCACTGATAACAGACCCTGGGGGTAATTATCATCAAAAGGGGTAAATAACATGTTATACATATTTAGTATAATTAACATTAAATTTGTGCATACATAAACACTGGAATTGTCTCACTGATAACAGACCCTGGGGGTAATTACCATCAAAAGGGGTAAATAACATGTTAACAGTCCTCTCATGAGACTCGAGATATCGCTTCTGCCCAACATTTGTCATCTGGTTCCACAACAATGGTGGAAAGCCAGCGTCCAGGGTTGTTATCTGAGTAGACTAAGTAAAAATTAACTTAAAGTCACTTTTTCCTGAGGTTACATAAGATTTACCAAAACTTGTTTCCTTACCCATTGTGTTAAAAATGTGATAAATAGATTAACACATGCATTTTCCATATAAACACTGTTATCAGGCCTTGACTGATATCAAGGTCTTGGGCTGACAACAGAGTTGATATGAAAAATGGCATGCAATAATCTATAGGTATATATACAGTAGTCAAAATAGTAAGGAGAAATGAAGAATGTGACAAGCCTGTGCAAATCAAACAATACTTTAGTCTGAAAAGTAACTACAAAATTTTTTCACAACCTATATAAACAACTCACTCTCTGAGATTAACCACAGTCTCTGCCAATCCTGTGTCATAACTATTACCTCCAGACTCTAGTCTCAATGACTGCAGTTGGGACAATTTTCCTATTATGCTGTATGTCTGAAAAAATATTTATTTGTTATACAAATACAAAATTGTCATTCAATTACACATAGTACATGTAGCACATGTGAAAAATATTTACATTATTTAGGATACATTGTGATCATACTTATATTTGTTTTTAATTCATATGTGAATACAAACCTGGGATGTCCATGATTTACAGTCACCCAGTTCTAAATGTGTCAGATCTGATAAACTTGTAAGAAATTCTAACTCAGGATCACTACCAAGTTCCTTTAATGTGGTAAGGGACTACAAATAAAGAAAGTATAAAATGAACAAAGTACTGGTCAATTCAGAAATTAACATTTTTATTATTTCGTTTTATTTTTTTTCGCTAGAAGTATTAAATGTCTCATAGAATTGTATTCATTGACATCACATTATTGTTGACTGCAAAAGAATCACAATAATGAATTACTGTACATAACTGCGTACAAAAAGAATTTTTGGAATGCATGGGGTTTATATACTAGTACATTCTACTTCATAAAATCATTCCAAGGAGAGTGAATATTTTATGTATTGGATACAGGATAGCTTAAATGGAGGCAATAATGGATGGATGGATGGATGAATTATTGTTTAATGTCCAGTGGTAACCAGATGCACATCAGGATGAGAACATGTTGATGAGATAATAAATATGATCCCTGCTTTGTACTAGACAGACACACTGAGCCGGATTTTTAATATGATAGCTAATGAGGTAACTGTCCACAGGAAGACATTTCACCCCACTCAGACACATTATACTGACAACAGCCAGCCAGTTGATCTTTGCTCTAACTCCTAGATGCCATATCTTGGCGAAGAAGCAGCAAATACCAATTGTAATGTCTTTGGTTTGACCCGTCTGGGGATCGAACCCTCGACCTTCCGCACTTAGAGGCGAGCACGCTACCAGGAGATAATAATGAGGCAATAATGAAATACAGAAGTTTTAAAACAGGTTTAATGAGGACATGAAATTTTTTGTTCATTTGTTTTCCCATATTCCATATTCATAAAAATTTTCTTCCTTTCTTCACTTCATTCAAAAGAAATATTTAAGGAATTTGATAAAGTAACTAATATAGAACAGTATGAGAATATATTCAGGAAATGTTTAAGGATTGACTATTTTTTTTCCAGTCTATGCAAAAATAAGCTCAATCATGTGGTGCACACTAAATAACCCATGTAGCAGGTTGTTTGAAAGTGTGTACCATGTGAATTGAGGTTATTTCGATTAGACTGAAAACAAAATTACAGTCAATCCTTATAATTTAATTCCAACTGTTGTTTTGATGTCTAAAACGCTTGGATTCCCTTTAATGACGTCATAGTAGAGTAGAAAATTTAGTCTATGATATGATAGATGAAAAAAATTTGACTAATCAAATGAAGCGTTACATCCAATATTAAATTATAATGAAATAAACATATTTAAATTTACTCATGAAAATACAAACTTACCAGTTTCTGTAAATGTTTCAAGGTCTTTAGCTCACTCAAACCACCACTGAATGAAAATGCAGGAAGTGTTAGACCACCTACTCCACGCAGTTTTAACACTTTTAAATTTGTCAGTGAGGAAAATTTACCGATATCGATTTTTGTTGGAGTTGTGCTGCAAATAAAATATGTCACAAAATACATTACTGGTACATTTCATGTAAGTTTCATTGTAATTCCTGATTTTTATAGGCAGACTACATTCATATATGGTTCTGATAAATGTTCTATATCCAAATAAAGCTCAACTCATGATTGCATATATTTTCAATGAAAACATCAATGACGCTATAACATAGCATCAGATTATAGCAAAACAAAACATTCAAATTCAATTTTCAAATTACTCAGTTTAATATCTAAAATGTAACTGTAAGAATTCAATGCTTCATTTAACAAGTTATAGGGTTGTAAAAGTGTTGACCATGTTTATATACATGTATGTAGCAGTAACAGAATGATTAATTTTATGATAAATTACAGTTTACTCTCATAATCTCAAAAATCCTGTTATCTCAGTATACTCCTGATAAAACATTTCTGTTATCTAAATTACTTTTGAGTTTCTCATGCCATTATTGTGATTGACATTTTTAAATTTTACGGTTATATAACAAAAATCAGTGCTCTAGTATTTTTTATTTATTTAAACTTTCCACAGGAAAGTGATGACACTTGCTTTTTCACAGAAATCTTTTATCCCAGATTTTTTTTTCAAAAAATATGTAGACATGTACAACTAAGCATAAACAACAATAAGCAACATTTCAAAATTTTTCAAATTTATTGCATATTCAAATAATAGACAGTATGATGTTAGAGAAAATACCAGATTTACATTCTAGGTCATCGTTCTAGTATTAACATGGATCTTATATGGTGTGACAAAGTTTTATTCCAATAGTTTTAAAAGCTTGCTTGTTTTCAAATGTCAAAAAAGCATGATTTCCCTCACTGAAATCTAACAAGAGAGGACACACTAAATGTCTCGCACATGGACACAGAATAAAGATTATCTGATACCCGACATTGCAAGTCAAAGGAAAATACATTACACCATTTATTTTTATTTAGTTGGTTTATGGATCCGCCGATCCGATCTTCGCGATTTGAAGAAAAAAAAAATTAAATTGAAAATTTTGGTTTTTTATAACTGCCAACCCTCTGAAATCAGCCATTCCAAAAAATAACTAGAGGCTCTCAAGAGCCTGTATCGCTCACCTGGATTTAACTTTTCACCTTGAGCAGACTTAAAATTTAAGTGTTGCAGTGAATTTGGCTGGTTTTTCTATATGATTCTATGTTAAACTAATTTCAGCTGTGGCAGTCATCTTGATTGACAGTCCAGTTGCTAAAAGAGAACCATCTAAGGACCATTTCTGCTAAGTCTTGTTCAAACTGGCTAAGCGGTTTCAGACTAGAAGATTTTTAAATGAATTTTGCTATAGGGTCCAATATTTAACAAAGGTCGGTGTGGCAGCAATCTTGGTTGACAATCCGGGTGATCGGACATATTTCTGAAAGAGGACCTCCTAAGGACCAATGCTGCCAAGTCTGGCTCCAATATGTCAAGTGGTTTCAGACAAAAAGATTTTTCAATGAATTTTTCCATAGGGCCCTATGTTAAACTAAGTTCAGGTGTGGCGGCCATCTTGGTTGTCAGTCTGGGTCACCGCACAAAATTCTGAAAGAGGACCATCTAAGGACCATTGCTCCCAAGTCTAATTCTAATTGGCTTAGTTGTTTCAAACGATTTTTGAGTGATTTTCCCATAGATTTTCCCTATGTTAAACTAAGTTCTGCTGTGGTGGCCATCTTGGTTTATAGTCCACGAAATCAGACACATTTCTGAAAAAAGACCTCCTAAGGACCAATGCCGCCAAGTCTGGCTCCAATATGTCAAGTGGTTTCAGACAAGAAGATTTTTCAATGAATTTTCCTATAGGGCCCTATGTTAAACTAAGTTCGGTTGTGGTGGCAATCCTGGTTGACAGTCCGGGTCATCGGACACACCTCTGTAAGAGGACCATCTAAGGACCATTGGTGCCAAGTCTGGTTCCAATTGGTCAAGAGGTTTAAGACAAGAAGATTTTTAAATGAATTTTCCCATAGGGCCCTATGTTAAACTAAGTTCGGCTGTGGCGACGATCTTGGTTAACAGTCCGGGTCATTGGACATATTTCTGAAAAAGAACCTCCTAAGAACTATTACTGCCAACTTTGGTTGCAACTGGACTTGTAGTTTCATATAAGAAGATTTTTGAAAGTCACCCCCCTTTTTTTTCTATTTTTAGTAACAGCAGCCATCTCGGTTGGAAGTCGGGGATGCCAGACATAATTTTGGAAGGGGGCCACCCAAGGACCATTTCACCAAAGTTTGGTCTCATTTGGCCCTGTGGTTTGAGAGGAAAAGATCTTTAAAGGATAGTTTACGCTGGATGCCGTCTTTAAAGGGCAAAAACTCCTATAAGGGGTCAATCAACGATTTTGGTCATATTGACTTATTTGTAGATCTTACTTTGTTGAACATTTTTGCTGTTTACAATTTGTCTTTATCTATAATAATATTCAAGATAATAACCTAAAACTGCAAAATTTCCTTAAAATTAACAATTCAGGGGCAATAACCCAACAAAGGGTTGACTGATTCGTCTGAAAATTTCATGACGGGTAGATCTTGACCTGATGAACATTTTTACCCCATGTCAGTTTTGCTCTAATTGCTTTAGTTTTTGCGATATAAGACAAAAACTGCAGTTTACCCCTATGTTCTATTTTTAGCCATGTCGGCCATGTTGGTTGGCAGGCGGGGTCATCGGACACATTTTTTAAACTAGATACCCTAATGATGCTTGTGGCCAAGTTCGGTTCAATTTGGCCCAGTAGTTTCAGAGGAGAAGATTTTTGTAAAAGTTAATGGACGACGACAGACGACAGACGCCAAGTGATGAGAAAAGCTCACTTGACCCTTTGGGTCAGGTGAGCTAAAAATTAATTAAAATACTTTTTGCATCAAAATTTCATAAAAGATTATATTCTAATTCGTCTAAAAATATATTATCCATCAATAAAATACTTGTAAACATGATCCCAAAAAAAAATCTATTCATAGCAGTCAGTTGATGCCAATTTCTGAAAAGAAAATTATGAAACAAATTTCCTAATAGAATCCATGTGGCTTTTAAGCTTTTAAGTTCGTTTTGAATGAATATTTTGATTCCGTAAGATATCCTGACTGACCGATCCTATTTTTAATGAAAAAAATCAGTAAACCAATTAATTACAAATAAATGGCATTAAAAGAAATAGACAGGCAACATTTGTCTGAAAAATCTCATGCATAACATTCAAGCCTACAATTGTGTCCAAGGTCAGCTGACAGGTGTCAGATGGGCATGTATCCACCAAAAACTACTTTTATCTAATAGATTAAAAATGAAGGATCAACATACATTTATAACATTTGTTGAGAAAATGGACTTATTTGTAACTACAGGCTCAGAGGGCTGAGCCTGTATCGCTCACCTGGAATGAAAGCAGTTTTTATTGATGTACCTCAAAGAGAGAAATCACTTCTCACTATCATTATGAAGTGTGGTTAGAGACAAGATTTTTCTGCATCAAGGTCCTTCTACTTAAAGGTCAGCATATTCTTAAATTCAGTGGTTCTCCAGAAGATTTTTACATGTATTTCCCATAGGGTCTTATGTTGACCTAAATCCTCTGCTGGTGGCCATCTTGAATGAGGAATTGACACCTTATTAGGAATATTTAGGGCATGTTTGGTTTCAAGCAATTCTGTGGTTCTGTAGACTTTTGTTATAAGCCATAGACATTTTCTGTCAAGTTTGGCTCTATTTGGTCTAGCAGTTTCAGAGAAAAATGTTCTTTTAAATTAACCAATCAGAAACAAGAATTGCCCATGATGGCCATGTTTGTCACCTGATTTGGACAAAATGAGGAAACTTTATAAAGGACCTCCCATCTATGCTTCCTGTCAAGTTTTGTTCCATTTGGACAAGTAGTTTCAGAGACAAGAAGATTTTTGAAAACTCAGCCTATCAGAAACAACAATTGCTCATGGTGGCCATGTTTGTTGTCCAATCAGGACGAAATGAGCAAACTTTATAAAGGACCTTATATAGATGCTTCCTGCCAAATTTAATTCCATTTGGCCCAGTGGTTTCAGAGGAGAAGATTAAAATGTGATAGGTTAACTGATAGACGACGGATGGACGGCCAAGTGATGACAAAACTCACATGGCCTTTAGCCAGGTGAGCTAAAAATGGGGTGAGTCACTAAAGCATAAAATTGTGGTCAAAGTTACATGACAGACTGACACCTACTTGCCAAGAAGTTTCTACAGACCATATACAGTGGATATAGGCATTATAGGTACAGAGAAATGGACTTAATCATAAAAATTATGTGAAATTCAGGAGAAGGCCCCAGACAGCCATGTACCCACCAAGGACTATCTATAGACCAAATATGGTTGGTCTATGTATTGCAGTTGCTGAGAAATAGAAATTATCCCACAATATGAAACAAGTCACTCAAGCATGAAAAAGAGGTCAAAGATAAGGTGTTAGATAGTAAAGTGGTACTAAGAACTTCTGTCAACCAAGTTGTACAGTTGCTGAGAAATATACTAAATCATGAAAATATATATTAAGTCACTGAAGTTTGAATTTGAGGTCAAGTCCAGCTGACAGGTTTTAGACTGGCATGTATCCACTAAGAACTATCTACAAACCAAATATGGTAGGTCTAGGTGTTACATTTCCTGAGAAATGGCCTTAATCTCAAAAATGTGACAAAAGTCACTCAAGCATGAAATTGAGGACAGGGTCCAGAGAATGGTGTCATACTGGCATGTACCAACTAAGAACTATCTTTAGACTAGATACGGTGGGTCTAGGTATTACAGTTGCTGAAAAATGGCCTTAATCACAAAACTTTGATGCAAGTCACATAACCATGAAATTGAGGTAAAGGTCAGACTGGCATGTACCCACCATGAACTATCAACAGATCAAATACGTTAGGTCTAGGTATTTCAGTTTCAGAGAAATTGACCTAATCACAAAATTGTAACACAAGTCACTCATGCATGAAGTTGAGGTCAAGGTCCAGAAACAGGTGTCAGACTGGCATGTGCCCAATAAAAACTATCTATAGACCAAATATGGTTGGACTAGGTATTACAGTTGCTGAGAAATGGATTTAACCACGAAACTTGGACACAGATTTTACAATTATGTTTATGAAGTCAGTGAACCATGAAAACGGGGTTAGGGTCGCAAGACAAGTATACTGTCGCAAACTTATAAAGTATCTATTGACCAAAAATCTTTATTGTCGATATTATGTGCACAAAGTTACTGAAGTTTTAAAAAAGTTTACGCTGCGGCCGGCATCGGAAAGTTATTCCTATATCTGACCTTCGCGACTTTTCTATCTCAAATGCTGTATCATCTAGAGTTATCAAAATTAGTCAAAGTGCTTTTTGCCCAATGGTTGAGGGGTGATACAGCATGACAGATATAATGGCAGTGAAATCACAGAAAAATAAGTCTACTCAATGAAAACAATTTTATAATTTCTTATTCACAATTGCACAAACATAATGTAAATACCTCATTTGTTCATCAGTAAAGTCACTAATCCATTCTGCATGTAAAACTTCTAGTTGGGACATTTTTTCACATAAAGCTTGTAACACAGAACCAGGTACTGTACCAAAATGTATTGTATGAACACATGTAAACAGATGAATCACAGAGATCAGCTGATGCCAACTTTTATTTCTTTCTTCATAGTGACATAAACCTTGTAAATTCTGTAAAATAATTAAAAGGGTAAAATTTTACTTAAATGTGCAATTTTATAACATACAATTAAAACAAATATGTAATAGAAAAAAAATATTTAACTTCCAATGTCTACCAACAATCTGATAGACTTGCATTATTTTTCAAGACCATTCTTGAAAATGGTGTAGATATGGCATCTCAAATTTGATCCCAGAAATTTTCAGCTGATTCTGATCCTTATATTCTGACTGCTGGCCTTTTGTTTGAAGCTTTAAAGTAGGCATGCAATTCTTTTCTCTGATGCAATAATGTGTGAAATTAATCATTCCAAAACTTTAATTTTTGGAATCAAAATTGCAATGCACAATAACCACGATATTGAGTGAATCCACAGTATTTCTTTTTTCAGGTTATTCTATAAAATGCATTCAGAACAGGATATTGCAATGATAATTTGTATTCATTATCAAGTAGAAATACAATCAAAATAAGACCAAATACCTGTTTTTCTATGTAATAAAAATTGATCATGAGATTTCTTATACTTTTATATTCTTTGTTATAAAAGGGAACAAAATTCTACTTCTGAAAATTGTACACATTATTTTTCAGATGTCTTAAAAACGACAGCAAAAGAAAAAGTGAAAACTTACCAGAACTTCAACTGCTCTCCTAGATAAATATTTAGCTGCCTTTTCCCAGTCTAATATCTTCATATTTCTAAATTGAACCTTTCTCCACTATAAAATATGAATATATTCGAAAATCAGAGTACCCACACAATGTTTAAATAAAAAACAGAGTTCTTATGTCTGTTGTTACAGTTGAACTCAAGCCAAATTAAATTATATGTGTGGTGAAGGTTACATGCTGAAAAATAAATTAGCCTTGGTAACGCCAGATAATTTTTTTTCAATTTAAATTTTTTCCTAAGGAGTCTGCTAACCTATACTATATTTTATATTTTTGTACTCTTTCTTTTGCTTTACACCAAAAAGATTCCGTAATTTGTAAGAAATATAATTCAAAAATTCCTTTCTGCTCTTCAAACTTTCATACAAATGTATACATTTGTGTATTTTTACCTTTCAAATACGATTAAAAGTTCTTATAGACACTGATAAAAACTTACAAGACACGGATGCATTGCTAGTCTTCTCCAAGTCTTACAAACAGATGCGACCCTAAAATATATTAACTAAAAGGTATACAAATCCATTTTTTTAAAATTTTATTTTACTCCCACTTCATTGTATTTGTAGTATACAAATTTTCTTATTGGTCAGAGCAAACCATAGATTTAAACGTTGCATCAAAAATAAGTGCCTAAATACAGTTTTAAATGTACAATGTCAAGTCTGAAGAACTGTTGAAGGAATAACACGAATTTTAAAATGAACATATACAACAATAATACAACTCCATCAGATTGTTAGTTTATTTGGGGTTTTACGCCGTTTTCAGCACATTTGGCTATTTTGCGGCGGCCAGTTTTTATTGGTGGAGGAAGCCGGAGTACCCGGAGAGAACCACCGACCTTCGGTAGGAAAATTGGCAATCCTTGTCAATTAAGATTGGAGTCGAACACACCCCGCCGCAGGTGAGATTCCAACTCACAACCTCAGCGTTGACAGGCTAGTGATCATTAGTAGTCATGACAAACTACCTAGACCACTCTGGCACCAAGGCCCCCAACTACATTAGAAATGTGTATTAATGTACTTCTTTGATTATGAAATCAAAATTTCCATAACGGTTTTGCTATATTCATTTTGTGTATAATAATTCCGGCTTCCAGCCAGTCTTATACTAAAGAGTTCATTCAACTGCTAAAAGTCACAATGAAAAAGAAGATAACTACATGTATAATAAGAAAACTACTATAACTACCAATGCAAATGTAGAATTAACAGTAAAACTATAATATTTGCCCTGAGGTCAACACTATTGTGTCATGATTTTAAGACTTTCCTGATTAAACTATATGTCCTAATACTTAAAGAATTGCAATCAAGTAATAAACGTTTTTGAAAATCATTTGCCTACACACTTTCTCAGTGTTGTCAGAGCTTTCATTGAGGTATTTTCAATCACTGAATCAACTTCCCTGTACATCGGCAATTATGATTTTTTTGACATAAAGTATTAAAGAATATTTTTCAGAATCAACAATTTACACATCAAACAAAATACCTGTTTTCGTCTGCATGAAAATAAGAAATCCAAAGTGCAAAGATAAAAAAACTGGTAATGTTACTTACCTGAAAAGATCTCTAACATTCAAATATTCAAATATTAACATCATGCAGTCAAATCCTCCGTACAAACACTTAATAAAACAATTAGCTGGATTTATATCAGATTTATACTGTCGCCTTGTCCTTTTAGGAGTATCTGTTGGGGTCTCTGTAATTGTCCGACTAGAATTTGGAACTATTGTTGGAAGATTACCACACTGTGCTTGAGATTGTTCACTGCTGTCAGTGTCTAAACTAAGAGTTTTATCATTGGTAACAGTAACACTTAACTTGGCAGTTTCCCCTGTATTAACAGGAAATGTATTCTTTGGAAGAAACAATTTCAGTCCTTGTTGTGTGTGCAGAAATGACGATGGAGGGACTGTAACTTGTGTATTGTTTATCTTTAACGATACTGGCTGATTCAAATTTAAACGTTTGATAACAACAGGTGGCAGTGTCAGTAACTGTCCTTGCTTATTTGTACAGGAGTCGTTAGGTTTGACACCATTGAGATCAGGAACAGATGACATATTTGTTCCAGGTGCTGCTATAAGTTTTGGTGGCTGAAGTGAAACTGGAGAAGAAATAGATAGTTTAGGTGTAGGAGCTGGTCTATTAAAGTCTGTTACTGTAGTTTCATTAGGTTTAAATGATGGAATGTGAACAACCGGCCTAACAGCGGCCCCTGGTAGGGCTGTAAACTGTCCTGCTGTTTGTGGGTTTCCAAAAAGTTGATTGGCTGGTATAAGTTTAGGTGCTGGATTACCAAATGTTGAACTAATTGTTGGCATGTACATTAAAGCGCTGGACACTGGTTTTTGTAATCCTTCTTTTAATAAAGGATACTGATCACTTGACTGATTCTGATTAATGTCTGTTGCTTTGCGCTCTAAGAAATTCCTAACATTGCCGATTACATTACTACTGGCACCAGAACCAGACAGATGATTTTCTGAGAAATCTACTGGTTCCTTTTTAATTTTTGTGCTTCCAGTGGAACTTGTGGACACTGAAGTAGATGGGGCTACAGTTGCAATACTCACAGCTGATTTAGTTGTAGAAGAAATTGCACTAGCTAAAAATGTATTCAAAGGTACGTAGCGAGAACTGGATGTTGCCTTTGTTGAAGCTGTAACAGTGTCGAGAGTGGCTGGAGGAGGAACATTCATCAAACCATCAGAACCTGATGTGCAGGCTTTACTTATACATCTCTGAAATTATCACAAAGGGTTAAAAAATATAATTCTTTGCTGGTTTTCTCATTTTCTTTTCAATATGTTTTCCTTTTATAAACAAGATAAATAAGAGGAATTCAAATATAATTTGAAACTTAGCCAATGAAGGCAGAAATTTTAAACGCGTTTGACAACATTTTTCAGATATGTTTTCTTATCATTTTTGAAGTTCTCATGATGGCACACTGCTTTTTCTGAGTATTGCTTTCAGCTGAATATTACATGCAGAATTTTACTCTGAACATAAAAACATGAAGACATGGGGGCACATACTGTACCAACTGTTCTACAACGAAATATGGCAATTAATTGATACTTAACTACGAAATCTTTATACATTTTTTACTCTTCTTATAATGCATGTAGACTTAATGGATATATGGCTTTAAAAAATCCACTTAATTTTGTGATGTGGGTAAGTGTTTGGCTCTCAATATCAGATAGCTTCTTGTTTACCATAATAACTGTATTTATTTGTCACTAAAATACACTTATTTTTGAGGAAATTTGAAAAACTGACGAAAATTAGGTTTTTGTTGCTGTGGGATCGTTGTTGACTTCCAGTAGACTGATTTGTTTAATGAATGATAAGTATAACAAGACAAAACTAAATCCCATACTTCAGGGCTTTCAATAGAAGCCGGTAGCTGGCAATTTTCTCCGTTAATAATGAGGATTTTCGCCAGCTACTATGTGTAAAAATATCATGATCAAAGTAAATGAATTTTGTTATTGTTCTTTCAGAAAGAGATATCGATCCCAGCACAACGGTCTTTATTTACTATTTTAGTTTTATGTTATTTTTAGCCGCTCTAAATCACTTCCTGGTGTATACCATGAACAGTATCGCTGTTCGATAAACTCTACGAGTAATGCAAGAAAACTGGTTACCGGTTGCATAGTGTTCGGAAGATAGTTTATAACTCGGTTCCTGGTTAGTCAATGATATTTTGGTCTAGCAGTGTCTTGGCCTGGTTGTTGATTATAATGTCAGACACACACTGGCTAAACATAAACAAGAACATTAATATTATATTACTTCATGGATTACAAAAATACCAAAACAAGGTGATTTATCGGAATGAAATTATTTGCACATTGATTATAAAATACGCATTATTCTGGAAAAAAAGAGGGAAATAAAGAAATGAAAAATATGACTTATGTTTTTTAATAATCATGTGAAGTGGGAAAATAAAATAAGAACATCAGGTTATGTGTCTAACAAATTTATTGATTATTAGTCATACATCATGTGTGTCGATACATGCAATATAAGTTCATGCCCCCTGGAAGATCTTGAAAACTTGCTCAGTTTCTTGATCTGAAAATGAATAAATGTACCATGCAAGTTTTTTTCCTTCAAATACCAGACTGAGAGCAGATTTCCGTGCTAATTGTCTAGTCTGTTCAATATTGTTCTATATTTTGTACTTCATTCAGTTCATTTCTGAAGTCATCTCTAACTGCTATTAAAATCCAAGTTTTTTTTAGCTTCAAGGGGGCTTCGCAAGGGCTCTTCCTACGACTGCTCTTCTCTACCTACTTTAAAACTTATTGAAAGCCCTGATACTTTCTGAGTTTCTTCATTTGTTTTTCATGAATTCATCATCAATATTCATGAAAATTGCCATTTTAAATCCAAAATCAACAACGTTGACAAACTTCAAATGACCCGCCATGTTTTGACATATGGGCAACACGTGGTGGTAATCCGAATTTGGAATGGAACTTGATGAATATTTATTTGATTTGTTTCTTTCATCTTCGTAAAATATCAATTTCAATTCAATTTATAGGTTAGAAAGGAATTATGAAGTAAAATATGTTTAATTTTATAATATGAAGTAAAATATGTTTAATTTTATAATATTAATTTAAATTTTATCATCGTTATCTAATGCGAAATCGGAAGCGTAGTTATACCAAACTTTATTTTGTTGTTACTATCTTAACCTAACTTCCAGGTGCAAAAAGTCAATTAAATTCATTTAAAATTTTGTACTTATAACAATTATTTTCATGTTTTGTGTGAATAAACATATTTGTTTTAAGGAATGGAAGACTCGGTACTGACAAGAACTTATTCAGTTCATGATAAATGTTGAAAATTCCAACTTCACAACAATCGCAATTTGAAATTTTCGTAAGTCAGGAAGAAATAGAGATTTTAAAAAATACATGTACATCATTTCCACAAAATTCTAAAAGTGACAAATAAATAGAGATTTTATGGTATTATTTAAATAACTGATATTTTTGTGGTACATAAAATGGCAATTAAATGACTCATTTCATTCACAAAAAATCAACCTGAGTCAAAACCTGTTTGCTGTTTTTTTCAGTTATGTCCATTATATCAGACTTTTAATATTTACCAGACAAATGAATGACTCAATATTAGGTCCCAGACTGACACATTTTGGATGGAACATACAAAGACAAACATTACACTGTAATGTTGGAGGCTGGCCATACAATCCTGGACAATTCAAATTGCACAATGGATCCAATTTAGTATTGCCTCTGAAAATGAAAAAATAGTTCAATTACATGATGCTTTAAATATGTTTACTGATATCAATTGTGTATCACAAGAATATTGTGTTAATGAAATATCCTACTTTAATTGTAGCTGGTATACTTAACTTAAAGAGCAAAACATCAAAATTATCTTTAGTTAGGATTACATCCATATGATTATAGATTTTAATGGAAAGTCACTAAAAACTAGAAGAATGGCCCCATTATCATCATTAAATCATTAACTCATTAGCTCACCCCCCCCCCCCCACCCCACCAACTTTACACAACTGTTGTGCATTTGTGGATAATAGAAACAGCAAATTTTAACTCATACATCTGCTGTGTTCTGTAAGATATATGATGCCTCCACACGTTCTTCCATGTAGTGCTCCTATACATAAGTTAAGTTATACAATAATTACAACTGGCAAAGTGTAATCATAACAAATACCAAGTTAAATGACCTGTTATTTTGTAATAGAATGAAAAAAAATCCTGATAATGTGCAAACCTTCACTTTGAACTGTAAAAGGAGTTACAAATGTATCTATGTAAACAAAAATCCTGATAATGTGCAAACCTTCACTTTGAACTGTAAAAGGAGTTACAAATGTATCTATGTAAACAATGTACATTGAGAAAAGTTCAACAATCCATAATTTGTGAAAATTAAATAAGAAAGTAAAAAGGTTTATGAAAATCAATAAATAATCAATACAATCATCTTACAAAATAAAAAATGTTTTAGTTTGAAAACTGTAGGAGTTATCTGGTCAAACCTGATACTCTCTTTAAGAATGGAAATATACTATTTGTCGCAGGAATATAACTACAACATTTTTGCCCTTTTTGGCCAATCAAAGAGTCTACCTTTATTTTGTGAAAGAAAAAAAAAAGAACGATATTACATTCTGGTAATTTGTAAATCTGAGCTGGCAGAATAATGTCTCCCTTCCAAAAGTTTCAGGCCATAATTATTTGGAATGATCTTTATATGGTGCCCTACCTATGAGTTAATTTTAAATGAAATCTATTAGACAATTTTAGCACTTACATGTAGAAGCGCAAGGCCAATAATACCATATTGTGAATTTTTGACAGGTGTTAAAAATTATTTTTTGCCACAAACAATTTCTTTGTTTTCAAACAATAATTGATCAAAGTCGCATTATGATACTGCTTTTTCCCTTAAAAAATGCAAAATCTGCTATTTTCATGTCATGAAAACAGGAGATCATACTAGATAAATTCAACCAAATATAATACAATATGTGGTATGTTTATATAAACTGATGCATTCAGACATTGTTTTCTAATAATAATTCATTTTTTACAAAGTTATAACTTGATAATGAGATTGTTCGATTTTAGTAACCAAGACTAAATAATTTTGCCATGTTGACATGAAATAGAATCTCCAAATGGATAATTTGTCTAGTTTGAAATGTAATTCTCAGTAACAAATACGTGTATAACTAAATAAATAAACCATACCCAATCGGACTTGTTACTGCAGGCTTGAATGACTTTTGTGTTGTACTTTTTCTTGCTGTGGCCTTTGCCTTTTTCTTTGGTGGAGACATTGAAGGTGATGCCCTAGTTTCTTCCAATGTTGGAGGACATTCTGGGAACGATGCTTCTTTCTCTGCCTCTTTGTCGTTATAGTCCGGATCAATTGGTTCAGTTTTTATCTGTAGTTGCATTTCAGGAACAGGTAATTCCTCTTCACTCTTCTTTTCATTCTCTTTTGGTTCACCATCTTTCAAGTTCTTAATAAGACCTGTGCATTTCGGGGGTCTGCCAACTGAATGTTTCCTTTTTCTACCTCGAGGCGATTTAGATACGAGAGACTGGGTACCTGCTTCAGCAGTACCATTAAACGGAACAGCAGGTTCATCAGAATCTTTTTCAATCATTATTTCTGGTTTCTTCCTAGTAGTGCCTTTAAGAAAAGGTTTACCTGCATTCCTGACACTTTCAAATGGTGCTTTACTGATTGGTGTTTTGATAAAAGAAAAGTTGTTTTCTGTAAGGTCTTTTATTCCATTTCTTTTCACTGAAAAGGTAAAAATAAGTCGAAATAATCTTAAATACATTGTAATAAAACCTACAAGGAAATATCAGGATAGTAAGAAATCACTTTATGGAAAGCAATCATTCATCAATAGTATAACTTAAGGAAGCTTTTTTTTTTATCATTTACCATTTTCAAGATGGAGTACTCTACTAGGGTTGTCTTTTTAAGTCTTAGTTATTTGTAGAAAACTAATGATAATGTGTACTATCCTGCATTTAACAATGCAACTGAATTATCAAAAATTTGAAAGGAACAAAACACTGTCAAAAGAGACATTAATTGTTGAACCAGACCAATTGATTGACCAACTGATGACTCAGTGAAATAATCTCCCATATGTAACCAAATCAATCTGAACAATTCATTTAGTGTTACCATTTATGATGTTACTTAACAAATAAAAGTGGATCAAAATGTCTTCATAAAATAACATGGTGAAAATATTCGTTTTCAGTTGTGTTGTACAAAAATTCTATGCAGCACAATTTTATTCCATCTGCACCACTAAAGCTTGGATTGAAAAAAGAAATCAAACTGCCAGGTCCAATATGGGAAATTTAATGTCTTAAAGATGTCAAAAGCAAATCTTTTGGCATCATGATTTCTCAGTTTTGATAGCTTACACACTTCATAATTATACTTAATTACATAGTTACTTACAATGTGCAGAAACTTCAACCATGGATCTCTGAAATACAATGTAATATTAATCTGTGAACAATCTTTAGGTTGGTATTTATAACATATTTACATTCAAACTGTATTTAATGCTTACTATTTTGACAATGCAAAGGTGAACACAAAGATCAGTGATAGTTAAATTGGGTTTTAGTGGGGTATTCTGCTCAAGTCATAATCAGTAATGGTGGGAAGGAACTTGTTAAAAATATAAACCACTTAAAAATATTTTGTATTTTTGGATGAATGATCTTAACACCAGAAAACCAGAAGCTGGGGTGAAAACTTTTATTATTTCGTCTTTACATGAGAAAGGAACTCTGATACCTACATTTTTTTTAAAGAATACTGCTTACAATGTACATGTACATAAGAAAACAAAAAAATGTGAATAGTATTTTTAATAAAATATGATTTACCAATTTTTTACCAGTTGGAGGTTTGTAATAAACATCAGCCATTCTTCTCTTCTGATCATCACAGGTGTTTCTCACAACTATCTCTCTTTTCCATCCTAATCATCAATATGTAAAAACTTAGTAGAATTTATCACCAAATCACAACATATTTGAAAAAAAAAGAATGTGCATCAGGATGACACTATTGTCCCGCCTGCAAAATAGTTGACGGAAATTGATTCGTCATTGAACCGAATAACTGAAAATAAGCTTTAATGCAAATCTAAATCTGAGTCAGCAGCATTAAATTTCCTATGTTCACTGAACTATGAAATATAGGTCAAAACCATAAGAAGGCATGAATTTCATATCATAATTTACATATGTACCAAGTGTCATGATGATGAAAAAATAGACCAAAAATCTATATGTCCTCCAACATTTGTTGGCAGGACATAATTATCATATGACTAGTAATAATTACATTTGTACCTCCAATAATTGATTTTTTTGTAAGGTAATTATACATGTATCACATGAACTACATGTAGAGCAAACACTTGGAAACAGGTTCTGGGATGAACACATAGAAGTCAGAAGTTGAGGACTTAACTATTTTCCTTGTATCTTTAGGTGCATGAGGTTGTAGATTTAAGATATATTGTTTCAAACTGTAGTAATTAGTGCCCAAGACCTTTCAATTTTTGGAGTACCAGGAATATCAAAACCCAACTGTTTTTTAGTGGTTTATAAAATACATGTATACAAAGCCCAAGAAAATTTTTAGGATATGAGAAATGAGGTTGTTTCCTTTTACAGTCGTATCATCCATATCATATAGTCCCTATAATTTTGTGTATGATCAAGTGCAGAAGGAAGTCCATTTTATAAAATAAAAAACTTTCAAGCCTCATGACACATTTCTAATGTAGCTTACCAGTAAATAAATAGGCAAACAATGACGCTTTGATTTTTGAATCTTGTGGGTAGTTGTTTTGGACTAAGTGTAACTTTGACAGCAAGAAAAATATTTCTCAAACATATCTGACATTTTTAATGTGTAAATGTGGGGTACACGTTTTCTGGAGCTCTGTGTATATCCAACTTTCATACACATTTAAGTTGACATTCACAAGTGATAGAAACAGCAAATAAATTTCTCTACAATGTATATAATATATATACATTTTTTGTACATGTACATTTGTACATTAGAATAGAAAGTGATATGGTAGAAGTTTAAGTCCCAAACATAGACATCTTGCTGGTTCTTGTTTCAGGATTTCCAATCCAGAACAGTGTACATGTATCAGCTATAATTAAAGAAGGAAAGATTTTTTTTAGAAAAAGGGACACTAAATCCCATTTCAAAATGGAAAAGGCCAAACAATATGTTGTCAACATTTAAGAAAGATGATTTAGTTATATATTATGATTTCAAGAGTTTCTTTCAAACTTTTATTGTAGTTTCAAGTCATTCAGCCTAATTCACATTTACATTTTACTGTTCTAGAGTAAAGGAAATAGATGTACTTCTTCCCTCCAATTAAGATTAACTGGATCTCTGCAGAACCAAGATTTAAGAAACTTATTGTACCTCTGCATGAACTTCATAACAGTGTCCCTTAGAAAGATAGGAAATAAAAAGTTTTCCTGCAATCCTAATAAATTGCTTCGCTGAGCGCAGCTGGATACGACCGCAGAGCTCCAACCCTGAACAATTGGGGCAAAAATGTTCACAATATTCGCACTTGATACAGGTCTAAATTTGGATTGTAATTAAATATTTGACACATAATAGGTTTCTGACACAGAATAACTGTAATCAAAGAACTTAGAATTGGTCATATGATTTTAATTTATATTCAATTTTTTGCTTTTTGTGCAATACAATATGCTGTGGCGAATTGCCCCCCCCCCAAAATAATTTACCCCTTTTTTGCTTTTGTGCAATACACTATGAAGTTGCACACTGACCCCCCCCCCCCCAAAAAAAAACACAAAAAAACAAAAAACATAAAACAATAAAAATTTTTGTAACCCTCCCCCACTTTAAAAAAAATTTGATATTTTCTCTATAATTTCTGAAATCTGAAATAAGAAAAAAATTGCCCCCCCCATTTCTCATTTACCCCCCCTAAATTTTGTTTTCACACCCCCCCCATTTCTTTATACATAATTTACGACTTGTAAGGGAGGTAATCGAATCATACACAACATTTTACTTTAAATGTGTTTGGATTACCTCCCTTACACCAAAATAATAACCAAAAATGCTTATCGGGCCCTTTTTTGGCACCTAATTCTTAAACTGTTGGGACCAAAAGTCCCAAAATCAATCCCAACCTTCCTTTTGTGGTCATAAACCTTGTGTTTAAATTTCATATATTTCTATTAATTTATACTAAAGTTATAGTGAGAAAACCAAATGTCTTCAGACAACGACGCCAACATCATATCAATATACGACCGCAAAAATTTTGCGGTCGTATAAAAATGTTGTCTTTCATGGTCATAAAAGTGTGATGGATGGACATGGTTAACAAAAGTGCAGGGATAAAAATATTGTCCTTCAAGTTTACTTCATCTAGTACAGTATACTTAACCACATAAATATCTTTGTAAATTAAGATTTCAGTTCCAACAATAACTTACCATGCTCCCCTGGCAACTCTAATGCAGCAATATCCAGATTTGGAAAACGAGACTTTTTTATTGGTGTATCTACAACATGTACAAAATAAAACTTTTGAATTTAAGCTGACACTAAATATGATGACGAAAAAAATTGTTCATACAATGATGGTTCCATACTTTTATCTTTTGAATAATTGTTATTCATTAGATATTAAAGAATATTAAACTAAATACTTGTTATTTATAAGATTGTAAGGTATATACTAATTGTAAATTTAAATTCAGAGTTTCGTCCCTTCAAATTTACTTGATAATCAGTTTTGTAAATATTGTTGAGCACAGGTATATGTTTAACTGTTGTCTTGCCTGTACATTTCTTGCTATAGCCAGGTTTTACAGGTTGACAAAGCCACAGATGTCAGAGTACCCCAAGAAACTGCATACATATGATTATTTGACAGGAGATTATTCAACTGAGAGTAAAATTGAATACATGCACACCTTACCATGAGCTCATAATCTGTGTTGGTTAGAAATCATAAGTAGAATTCAGCAACTATTCCTGCATAAATCACAAAATATATTTTTCCAAAAAATTCTACTCTAAAGGCATATAACCAAGTTTTTGAACCATTGGCACAAAACATAACTTACAGACACCAAGCATATATGATATTTTATTTAGATCAACTTTACCTTTATGAGATAAAAAAAAATAAAAAAAAGACTTAAAATTTAGAAGCAAAAGATTACCATTCATACCTTTCATTGGTGTATCATTAGATTTTTGTTTGATTTGCCCCCCTCCTCTACCAGATCTGCTTGACTTCATTTCATCTTTTGGGTCATAATCAGGATCATAGTCTAGTGTATAAATATTATCTGTCTTAGGAGTTCTAGCCCTCTTTCCTCTACCAAATACATCCTCAGCTTTTATTATATCATTGTCATTAATCATAATTCCTTTATCACTTTCTCCTAAACCTTCCAGTTCATGAGGAGTCTGGGACAAAAACTGTTTGAATTCACTTTCACCAGTTGATGTATCCAATTCCTTCTCCAGGTCATTTTCAGCATGATTTTCATCATTTCCTTTAGTGCTGCTTTGTGCAGATTCAACTTCATCAACCTCTTTCTCTTTTGATTCATTTCCTTTCATTTCGTCACCACTTACTTTGTCATCTTTTCCCCCCTCTTTATCTAAATCTGCCAAATCCTTTGTCCCGTCTTTAGCATCATCAGCTATTGTGTCATCATTCATTTCACAACCTTTAACATCTTCGGTGCATTTGGTAGATGTAACAATTTTGCCTTCTTTATTGTTTCTATTTTCATCATCATAATTTAAATCATCATCTGCATCATTATCTGTTTCCATACCTTTATCTTCTATTATTTTGTCCTTAGGTTCTAACGAGTCAGTAATACTTCTTTCTATTTCCGAAGAGGATATACTTTCTATACCTGACACAGAAGTCATTGCATCAGATTCATCTTTTGTACCAACAATATTTTCTTCATGTTGTTCTGTCAGATTTTCTTCACTTATTCCATTAATCTTTACTGCTTTATCTTCCTTCAAAGTGTCACTATTTGTTAGATAATTATGGTCAGACAACGATTTTTTAATTTCAGTCATTCTGAAATCCTAACATAAGCTCATTTCCAGGACATAAATCTGAAAGAAGGAATTCAAATTACATGTATAAAGACTATGAACAAACTAGAGGCTCTCAAGAGCCTATATTGCTCATCTGAAATTAACTTGTGCACCTTGAGCAGAACTAAAATTTAAGTGTAGCAGTCAATTTGCATTGGCTGGTTTTCCGATAGGATCCGATGTTAAACTAAGTTTGGCTGTGGTGGCCATCTTGACTGACTGTCAGAGACATCAGACACAATTCTGTAAGATAACAATCTAAGGGCCATTGCTACAAAGTCAGGTTCAAATTGGTCCAGTGGTTTCAGATAAGAGGATTTTTAGAAGAATTTTCCCAGGTTCTGTGTTCAGTAATCTTGGTTCACTGTCCGGGTCATCGGACACATTTCTGAAAGGGGCCCACTGATGCCAAGTCTGGTTCCAATTGGTCAAGTGGTTTCAGACAAGATTTTTCAATGAATTTTCCCATAGTGCCCAGTGTTAAACTAAGTTCAGTTGTAACGGCCATCAGACATCATTCTGAAAGAGAACCTCCTAAGGACCATTACTACCAAGTCTGGTTTTATTAGCCATGTAGTTTCACTGAAGATTTTTGAAATTCGTCTCCCCTTTTTCTATTTTTTGTAACAGCAGCCATGTCAGTTGGAAGTTGGGGATATGCCAGACACATTTTCGGAGGCCACCATTTCACCAAAGTTTGGTCCCAATTGGCTCAGTGGTTTCAGAGGAGAAGATCTTTAAAGGAAAAGTTTATGCAGGACGACGGACACCAAGTGATGACAATAGCTCATCACATGGCCTTATAGGCCAGGCGAGCTTATTAAGAAAAAGGCAATACAGTAACTGTAAATTCAAAATTTAATGCAGTAATTTTACTAATGCAAAAAAAATGCAACTGGATGCATATGGACATCAAAAAAATTAAAAGTTGCATTATTTATATAATTTCTACTAATAATATGGAACTACAGTTTTTATTTGAACCCCAATAATAACCGACATGCTACTTGTCAATTTCTTTAGATTTAGAATAGTCACGAAAATTGAACTTGTCTAAAAATTCAAATAATCCCACCTACAAAAAAATCAACTCCTGCAAAATATAATGGAAGTATCTACACTTGTCAGTATTTGCGAAAGCAAATAATTATTTACAATTATAAATTAAAGAGAATGAAAGAGTCTTATTGATAATAAATTTTAGAGATTTCCCAACAGTGTGGGAATTTAGTCCCTTTGTTCTCTAGGTATCTACATGTATGATGGTCATGGTGGCTAAGTCCAGAGCTGCCCAGTACATTCCAGGTTGGTGGAAAGGAGAGACCCTCAGGTTGCCGGATTGTCTGGTCATATTATGAAAAGCCTGACAGTAGACCAAAGTAAATGATGCTCTTTGCAAGCTGTAGGTCTCCTCTGTAGATTTTGAAAAAAGAATAGACTAAAAGCTACTAGATTTTCTCTCCCTCCCAATGTTCAGAACTTTTCCTGTGGCATTCAGATATTGTTGCCCTTATGATCTGTCCCATACCCCCTGTCTTTTTTACTTATTGAATTGGTTCTCAACCTAAAGATACATGCGATATTTGACACAGAATGATTTGCAAACTATAATCAAACATAAAATCAAATTTCTTACCAAAATCATGGAATATTTTATACAATATGTTTTCTACACGGTAACAAATATATACGAAATGACTATAAAATGAAAATTATTTTAATGCAATATTAAACGGTCGATGGTTTACTGAATTTACAGTTTTAGCTGATAAAGTGATTGCCAATTTATAGAAACTATGCATCTTAATGTGTAAATGTGTTGAATACGGCAGGCTTTTTTAAAAAATACTTTACTAAAATAAATATGCGATGACTTGTGTGCAATATTTCAATCGCAATCTTACACACACTTTTTACTCTTCGAAACCCACAACACAAAACATTACTTACGTATCAATCAACAATTTATTATATTTGTCAGACTGAAACTTTTCACAGTATGGTAAATTCTTGGAACAACTTACACAAAATGGCTACTTGGTTGTTTCTAAATATAGATTCATGTTAGTCATAGCTCCCTCTAGTGGTGGAAAACTTTTGACTTATTTTCATTTTATTAACAAATATCACCAGCACATAATTTTAAATCTAAAGAAATATTTTTTCAATACTTATCTTGCATATACAAATACATGAATTAGGTTTCTAATGCCTTACTTTAAAGAATGTTTCAAAATAACAATCCAACAAACATGCGCCAAAAGTCGTCAAATGAACAACGCTCAAATCAAGCCAGAAAAATTCTTTGATCACAAAATTTCTTACCATATATTGTTCGTTGAATCTGTTATTAGTAAACAATGTTCTAGACAATTATAAAAATTATCCCATAAGGATATATTGCATAAAATATCAATAACGTTTTTTTAACACTTAAATGCAAAAGTTATTTCCCCTTTCAATGCAATTCTAATTTCGGACTTGAAACGGAATCAAAAACGGTAAATGTGAAAAGAAGTTGAAGCTTCATTTCAGAATTTGACAGATGTCCCCTTTGTATCGATACCTGTAGTAATAACAAAAACAGGTGTGTTGGAATCAATTTGCATCTGTGGTACTTGATTTTAATTTGATACTATTTATAATTACTGTCACGATAAAGAACAAATAACTGGGGTTAATACTCAGTTTTTGTTGCAAATTGCAATACTGCTCAGGAATAGTATTAATGATTTCTGGCATTTCTTCAGGAAACTATTTCACCTGAAAAGAATTATAGTTTACATATGCACGTTTTTCATAAATACCATTAAAAAATTAATTTTGAGCCTGACATACTTTGCACTATAAAATGTTTAATATTTTTTTGGTGAAAATCTCATTAATGTATGTAAAATACCAGTAAAAACATTAGCTGTACAATTTATTGTTATCAGTGCTAAGATGTTCCAATTTTTTTGACAAAAACATATTGTCAGTTGTGTTTGTACAATTCATTGTTTTGCTCGTAAAATATGACGTCATGAAATACAGCCGTTATGGGTAATTCGGCGCATTAACATGAAAATGATTTGAATGCGCCTAATTAAATGCTGTGCCAAATTACCTGACAAAAATGTGTGAGTCTTCCAAGGAAGACATGTGTTGCCTGCGGATGTCAATTTTTACAAAAGATATTAAAATTTTCTAAAAATGAAATATATATGCATACCTTTGCATTAAGGTTAATGCACAGTGAAAGTTTCATAAAATTGCTTTGAGTGGTTATGGAGTAGTTAAGGATGGAAGTATTGAACCCTCCCCCCTTTTTTCAAAAATGTCAATTTTTACAAAAAAATTTTTTAATTTTCTAAAAATGAAATATATATGCACATCTGTGCATTAAGGTTAATGCACAGAGAAAGTTTCATCAAATACCTTTGAGCGGTTATGGAGTAGTTGAGGATAGAAGTTTTGCCCTCCCCTTTTTTTTGCAAAAATGTCAATTTTTACAAAAAAAAATTTTTAATTTTCTAAAAATGAAAAATATATGCACACCTTGCATTAAGGTTAATACACAGTGAAAGTTTCATCAAATTGCTTTGAGTGGTTATGGAGTAGTTAAGGACAGAAGTTTTGAACCCCTCCCTTTTTTCAAAAATGTCAATTTTTACCCCAAAAAATTTTAAATTTACTAAAAATGATATATATATGCACACTTGTGCATTAAGGTTAATGCACAGAGAAAGTTTCATCAAATTCCTTTGAGTGGTTATGGAGTAGTTAAGGACAGAAGTTTTGAACCCCTCCCTTTTTTCAAAAATGTCAATTTTTACCCCAAAAAATTTTAAATTTTCTAAAAATGAAATATATATGCACACCTGTGCATTAAGGTTAATGCACAGAGAAAGTTTCATCAAATTCTTTTGAGCGGTTTACGAGTAGTTGAGGATATAAGAAAAGTGTGACGACGCAAGACGACAAATAGTGATCCCTATGTGTCGACCATGCGTTCCGCAGGTGACACAACATAGTACATTGAATGTAAAATTACAGATCATCTGAAATGTGCAATGAGGAAGAAAATTGTACTTAATATTTTGATTTTTGGAACTTGAAGGGACATCTGAAATTAGTTTGACTCACTGCATCAGTATACCGCCATTAAAATTATAAATTTTGTTTGCATTTTCCCCTTTGACTTATTCTTAATATAATCAAAATCCTTTTTTTTTTTGCCTATTACAAACCCAACATATGTTTCATGGTTAAACTTTAATTAAGCAACTGCCTATAATCATCAATCTGATTATAGATGATTTCAGATTTATTTTCATGGGCACACCCATTTAGTGTATTTTGCGGGTAAGTAATTGCATTAGTGTACCATCTGTAGGGAATTTTTTGGGGTCAATTGCATTTGTTATTATGATGGAACTCTAGAGGATGTAAAAGGTGTGTATACCTACAAAACTGTCAATTGTACTGTTATTAATCAAAAGTTCCATCTGCTGATGACGTCTCTAAATTCTTAAGTTATATAAGAATATCTTCAAAAAAAAAAAAAAAAAACAAAAGAAAATGCAAGGTAAATAATTAAATAGCAAAAATGCAAATGAAATTTTTTTTCATTGCAAAAATAACTTCATTTAAAATTGTAAACCCTTTTGTGCTATGGCAATACAAAAATCAACAACAGTACAAAAAGACATATGAAACAATTAATGATAGAACATAAAAATATTAGAAAGATGTAATTTAAAAAAAACATAGGGGTCAAATGGTCCACTTTAGTCAAATATGATATATTTAATTTAAGATATAAAAACATCTAAAAATTAAAAGTAACATCACTGACAGATCGGTCCATAGACTTATCCAAAAACACCCAAAACTACCCAAAAACACCCCAAAACTACCCCAAAACACCAAAAAAACAATAAAATTATGGAATAAAAAAGATTTATTTTCTATATAAGTTTTTATTGTTTTTTTCAATAAAATAGGTAGAAATCAGTATATTTGCCCAATATATTCGTATTTTTACTATCCCGTGCAATAACGATAACTCAGTAAGATGTCATTGAATATTAAGATCTTCTGATTTCGAGGAAAAAAATATCCTTTAGGATTTAAATTTTTAATAAATATTTAAAATTTATTTATATACAACCATACCGAAAGATCAAAGGTTAATAATTGCTTTAATAATTTTGTAATTGACGCTCGTCTATCATTCATCTAATTACTTACGACTACTTGTTTACAAACAATCGTTTCCTTTTTTTAATTGAAAGTAATTATTTTTTTGTGTTAGTTGCTAGTCAAAACAGAGGTATGTTTTGAGAATTTTTTAAGAAAAACATGTGCTCCCTGTACAAAATGGATCAAAGAAACTGAGGACGGAAATCAAACGCAATGAATTGGCTTGTGTTTAGACAATACTAAACAAGTAAAAAGAATGTTTTAAGTGAAACCAATTTACTCAATTTTCTGAATTTCAATAAAAACTGGAAATGGTATTGCACAATCTTAGTTCTTTTTGGCAATCAAAATGCAACACGTCAAGTATGCAGAGAGTCTTAATAGACTACAAATATTTATAATTTTTGCTTGTCCTTTCTACCTTTTAATTATATTTGCAATGGTACTACAGAAAACAAATTGATCATTAATTGATAATCGGATTATTGACTTTCGACAAAGAGAATTTGCCTAGAAGCTGTTTGAACATAAAACGCGTGTCATACTGTTATCCATACCAATAAGTTAAATAAAAACGATTAATTTGTCAGGAAAATAATATCCTTTATTTAATAAAATTAAAAATATTCTTTTTTATTATTTAGTGCTGTCGAATGATTTTATAAATTTTTTTTAATGCAAAGTACGCATTGAACTATCATACTGAGTTATCGTTCTTGCATGGGATAGTAAAATTACGAATATACTGGGCAAATATAATAATTTCTACCTGTTTTATTTAAAAAAAAAAACAAATAAAAACTTATATAGAAAATAAATCTTTAATTTTTTTCCATAATTTTATTGTTTTTTGGTGTTTTTGGGTAGTTTTGGGTATTTTTGGGTAAGTCTATGGACCCCTGACAGATATCTTAAAATGTACTTGAACTTTTATTTTGAACTTTGTATCTTTCTTCCTGATGTAGGAACCCTTGAAGGAATACTTTATGAATATTGGTTTCTCCCATTGCAATGGAATATTGAGAAGTAAATGCAAAGTTATTTATTACTTGAATATGCAAACAAGCAAGACACACTATGGTACTGTGCATGTGAAATTGTCCAAAATCATCAAAAACTACAGATTTTTATGAAATTTCATCATTTTAGTGATGGTTTATTGACATATTAATGAAAAAAAAATATGGTACTGTTCTTTACTTTTGGTAAAGTAGGTACTTAAAGATTATTTTTCAAATAGATCATTTTGCTTGCTTGAAATTTTACTTTTAGCCATATTTTAGGCCAAATACGGGTCATAACGCCTCTTGTCCTTTAATATTGATATGAGAATGCTGATGATTTTCAGATTAACATTATCCCAGAGTTATGGGACTTTAATTATAATCAGCAAATATATATATATATAATATATACACATTTTACGATAAACTGGGTTGAAATTTTATAGAAATGTCATAACCAATAGAGAAAAAACGTTTGTAAAGAGACCCATCATTAAATGGTACATGTAATTAGGATAAATTACTATCAGTACTAAATGGTAGATTTTGTTTTCATTTCAGCAGGATAAGATAAAATGGTTGATGTTAATTTCATTAAAGTGCAGACTATTTTGAGATGCAGATTTTGTTCCAGATATAGAGCTATAACAACTTTGTCAAGTAAATATATCTTACTAGGCACTGCAGGGAGGAGATGGAAATCTGACAATTGGTCATGCAGATTTGTAGATGATAAAAGAGCAGGTAAACCATATAGTATATCGGGGATTACTTTAGAAAAACAATTGCAGTACTAGTCAAACCTCAGAATGTACAGTAACCTGGATATATCAAAATTACAAAGTCAATTTGCGGGGAGGTTTTGTTATACCCTTTTTAGAAACCTCTTTAATTCTAATCTATCAAATCCTATTTTAAATTATAAATTATTATTAGTAGTAAAAATTATATTCAGTTTTCTTTTTCATTTGCAATCCATCACCTTTTCATTTGGTTTTATGATTTCAGAAAACGTGGCAAAGATGATTTTACAAACTAGAAAATACAAAGATAGTTTAATTATTGAGACTAGGGCAGGTAAAGAAATATTAAAATTTACATAAATCTGTTGTACATGTTATACTTGTCATTGCTGTTAGTTATCATATCCATACAAATCATCCATTCAGTTATTTTTGTTGACATCAGTTTTCATTAATTGGGGAAAAAGGAATATTGGAGGGTTCTAACTTTCAAGGATTTCAAATTTAAAATGAACAAATACAATTTTTGAATTAAAAATTGCCAAAATTTTATGAAATTAGAAGATAACATAATATTATAAGATAATTCATAATTATTTCAATTGGAGCTTAAATTCATGAATTGATCTGTCCACAAAATTCACAAAATTGGAATACCACAAATAATAAGTGTTTCACAGTATAAGTCCTAAGAGATTACAAACGGGAAAAGATATTCTGTAAAGGGCTATATCGACTTGACATTTCATTTGGATAAGCAAGCAAACATGTTAATTAAGCAGAGAAGTCAATGAAATTAAATTCTTACAGAATCTACATCTCAAAGAAAAATATTATTTGTGCCCAATATATATATATATATACCAGTTGATGTTTCCATTTCAAGGAAATCATATGATTTATCTGTAATCAAATGTCTTCAAACAAATACTTTAAATCTTAACCAAATATGACTCTCTTAGACAAAATAGATCAATATGAAACTCTATTGTAAAATACTAGTACTACCGATATATGTTCATTTGTAGTATTGAGAAAAACGTATGACAAAAGATATCATATTTTTGTCTAACCTGTAAAAAATAGTATCTGAAAGAGACTCGATGACCCTTTTTTGACATTGGTGACAAATTATAAGTTGTATCTTTTTATCTTGCACTCAGTAGTTATAAAATACTTATATAAGCCAACAGATATCTGTAAATATCTAATACGTCTATATAATCTCCTGATTTACTGTATAAATAAATAAGTGCTTTGCTTAAAAAAAACCCACAATTCTTAAAACATGATAATCACCATTTTGTTTATGACATCATGTGTATGTTTTGTTAAAGTTATGAAAATATTTATTGCATTAACTTTAAATTCAGTTTTTGTATCCCCTATTTTGCAAAAGCATATTTCTGAATTTGTATTTCATTTCTAGATGATAAGTTATATAACTGGAATGAAATTTATACAGATAGAAGAAATAGGTAATGGGAAGAATCTTATTAATTTTAAATCAGTATGTCGAAGGTCAGAGTCAATGTCATTAATAATAGTAAATTTTTAGCTCACCTGGCTATGGCCAGGGTGAGCTTTTGCCATCACTTGGCGTCCGTCGTCCGTCGTCCGTCGTCCGTCCGTCGTTAGCTTTTCATTCAAACATCTTCTCCTCAGAAACCATTTGGCCAATTCCAACCAAACTTTGCATGAGTGGTGTATGGAAGGTCCTCAACAAAGTTTCCTCATTTAGTTCTGATTGATCAAGAAACATGGCCACCAGAGGCAATTCTTGTTTCTGATTGGCTGATTTTCAAAAATCTTCTCCTCTGAAACCGCTGGGCCGATTGGTTTGAAACTTAATAGGAATGATCTATGACATGTCCTCTACAAACGATCCTCAACTTATTTTGATCTGACATAAAACATGGCCGTCGTAGCTAAAAATAGAATATAGGGGTGCATGTATTGTTTTTAGCTTATAACTTAAAAACCGTTACAGATATCAAAAATCTGACATGGGGTAAAATTGATCAGCATGACAAGATCTACCTACCCTGAAATTTTGAAGGAAATCCGAAAACCTGTTTAGGAGTTATTGCCCTTTTTTCGTCAAATTTTCAAAATTTAACATTTTTCGTCATTTATCTCCAAAACTATTTGAGATAGAAGTGAAATGTAAATTTGAAAAATGTTTGCCATGTTGAGGTCTACATACCCTGAAATTTTAAAGGTAATCCCAAAACCGATTTAGGAGTTGTTGCCCTTTTTTGTTAAATTTTCAAAATTTTTTCCTTCAAAAATCTTCTCCTCTGAAACCGCTGGGGCGATTGGTTTGAAACTTGATAGGAATGATCTATGACATATCCTCTACAAACGATCCTCAATTTATTTTGATCTGACATAAAACATGGCTGTCGTAGCTAAAAATAGAATATAGGGGTGCATGTATTGTTTTTAGCTTATAACTTAAAAACCGTTACAGATATCAAAAATCTGACATGGGGTAAAATTGATCAGCATGACAAGATCTACCTACCCTGAAATTTTGAAGGAAATCCCAAAACCCATTTAGGAGTTATTGCCCTTTTTTCGTCAAATTTTCAAAATTTAACAGTTTTCGTCATTTATCTCCAAAACTATTTGAGATAGAAGTGAAATGTAAATCTGAAAAATATTTGCCATGTTGAGGTCTACCTACCCTGAAATTTTAAAGGAAATCCCAAAACCCATTTCGGAGTTATTGCCCTTTTTTGTCAAATAAATTTTCCCTGAACAATTGATCCAATTGCAACAAACTTGGTCAAATAGTTGATTAATTGTCCAATGAAAACCAGACTCCAGGTGAGCGATACAGGCTCTGGTGAGCCTCTAGTTTAAAATAAATTGTGTTTCTATGTCAATACTTAGTACATCTTGAAACATTGTAAGTATAATCATAATTGGATTTTACCCTTGTGATCTTTCTTTATTTAGGTCATGGTGTTTTAACCAATGCTATGTTGAAAAGTAGACAAAACATCAAAAGATATGTAGCTACAGAAGAATCTGATGATTATTTAATTTCTTTGAAGGTATAACTTTATTGAAAACATCAAAAATCTGAAATATATATATGTGTGTGTGTGTGTGTGTGTGTGTGTGTGTGTGTGTGCGTGCATGCATGCGTGCGTGCGTGCATGTGTGTGTGGTGTGATAGATGTAACAAGGAAAGTTTTTGTCTTGTGTGTTTCACACATAAAGCCGTACGACAGTGTACATGGAAAAAGCATGCATATACAAGCTGCTATAAATTTAATTATGACATATTTATTCTTCAGATAACTTCATATACTAAATCATACATGTGATATCCAATGCATTGGCATGAGTCATGCATTTTGGACCAATCTCATGACCTCTAATGCTCAACCTTGATTGAAAAATAAAGTGGTTATGTATTTTAAATTTTAAGTGAGTGGACAATATTTCCTTATAATATCAAAATTTTCTCACTAGTTCTTGACATGAAAAGTACAGAAATGTCAGTTTTTTACTTATAGTAAAGATAAAACAAATATATTGACATCAACAAAAATCTTGCCCCAGATCACCACTATCTGGTCAATTAATGAGCAAAACTTCACTATACAAATTTTGAATTTGTCACATGTATCTAAGTATGTGTAAAACATCATTTGTATACGTCCGTCGTAGACGCGAAGTATTATGGTATACCAATGTCCATCCGTCCGTACATCCGTCCATCTGTCAATACGTCGTACCATAACTCAAATTTGCTTCAATCAATTCTCATGAAATTTTAACACAACATTAGATTGACAGAAGAAAGCTCACTTTCGATTTTGATGATTTTCAATTTTGTCCTTCTGGAGTTATGGGACTTAGATTGTCCTAATATAAGCAATTTTTCACATGTCACACACTAATTCCGAGTAAGCCTGAAATGATTTTCTTCAAACTTTAACACATTATTACAAATGATTGTATGAGCCGTCTGAGGGTCTGTATACTTTTTGACGATTTTAATTTTTATCGTTCCAGAGTAATGGGACATAGATTGTCCAAATATATGCAATTTTTCACATGTCGCGCATAGACTCGAGTACGCCTTGACTGATTTTCTTCAAACTTTAACAAATTATTACAAATGATGGTCTCAGGGTCTGTATACATTTTGACGATTTTCACTTTTGTCGTTCCAGAGTTATGGGACTTAGATTGTCCAAATATAAGCAATTTTTTAACAGTATAAAATTTCCTGCTTAAACAAAGATGATATTTAGTTTGTTGTTACAGTTTTATAATTTAGATATGTTTAGCCATTGAAAAGGTAACATGATACTTAATTTGCTAAAAAAAGGCACAGCAGTTTATTCTCCTTTGGGCCTGATGTTTATCAAAATTCTGGTACAGTCTATATGTATTATTTGACCTATTTTAACATAAAATACCTAATACAAGATCCCAGATTAATTAAATATTGATTTTACCAGGTCTCGATTTTACTATTTATACTGGTGCCCAAATTACTTATTAACCCAGTTACTTGTTTTCAGCAATAAAAATGCTTGTGTCTTTGCTTAAAGTTGATCCTAATGTAAGTCGATAGGCTTCTTCATGTTAGAAGTCTAAGGGTTTAGCCTTGACCTTCTTATAAATCAGATGGAATTTGACCATATTGAAAAGTTAAAAAATTCTTTTCAGAATACTGATAATTGCTGATTTTACATTTTTGTCCATTGAATAAGGAAAACGAAACAATTTAACATGATATCAAACTTACCATCACCGTCTTTTCTGTTAGCTTGTCTAGTATGTTTACTAACATATATTGGCTAATTTCAATATGATTTTTATTTAAATGCTAAATATGATTCTTCAAGATGAGAAGCAGTCAGCAATTTATCAACTGCAATTCAAATAGGATGGGACACAAAGGGGAACTGTTTTTGACTGCCGCTGTAAAAGGGTGGATGGTTGGATAGGGTCTAATAATTTAGCCGTCTGTAGTGGCCATTAGCCTACTCTTTTTCAAAAACTACAGGAGGGTATTCATTTTGTAGGGAACATGGTATTCTTTTAAAACATAACTAACTATAGTCTGTCATCCCCTGACAAGTGTAGGCGGCCAAAAGATTAAGTAAGTATATGATTACTGCCATAACTTCCGATACAGAGTAAGGAATACTGCAGGGAAAACAAAGAAATGGAGGTAGGTTTTCTGTCAACATTCGTAAATTTCTTTTTAAACGCGATATCACCCGATATAAGCGGTAACCTATCCAACAACGATGATGCCTTCACACCACCCGGAACAGCAATCAGAATGGCAAAATCTGCCGCCTCTTCTTCAAACATTTGATGACATTGGCAACGACTGTGTGATAATTTTGACGAAAATTGCATGATCAGCACAAAGAATGTCTTAAATAAGACAAAATATCAATATACTGTTCATTACAAGAGTGTATCAAGTTGACACAAGTTATAAAATTGCAAATAATGACGTTTTGCATTGAACAAACAACCGATTTTTGTAGATAAACGTCAGTAGACAATAGATGATCACTGCAATATGACAGTAAGATTTAATCCGATCACTGCATCCTCGGTGTACCCTGCTTTGCATACATGCAGGATCATTAAAAACATTTAAAAAACCGTCACATGAGATCAAATATTTGAATTGTTTTATTGTCGAGCCTTCGACTTTTGTCGAAAAAGCGAGACATAGCGATCCTACATTCCGTCGTCGTTGTCGTCGGCGGCGGCGGCGTCCACAAATATTCACCCTGTGGTTAAAGTTTTTGAAATTTTAATAACTTTCTTAAACTATCCTGGATTTCTACCAAACTTGGACAGAGGCTTGTTTATGATCATAAGATAGTATCCAGAAGGAAATTTTGTAAAAAAAAAATTCCAGTTTTTCCGTATTTTACTTATAAATGGACTTAGTTTTTCTGCCAGGAAACATTACATTCACTCTGTGGTTAAAGTTTTTAAAATTTTAATAACTTTCTTAAAATATCCTGGATTTGTACCAAACTTGGACAGAAGCTTGTTTATGATCATAAGATAGTATCCAGAAGTAAATTTTGTAAAATAAAAATTCCAGTTTTTCTGTATATTACTTATAAATGGACTTAGTTTTTCTGCCAGGAAACATTACATTCATTCTGTGGTTAAAGTTTTCAAAATTTTAATAACTTTCTTAAACTATCCTGGATTTGTACCAAACTTGGACAGAAGCTTGTTTATAATCATAATATAGTATCCAGAAGTAAATTTAGTAAAAAAAAAAAAAAAAATTTTCCGTATTTTACTTATAAATGGACTTGGTTTTTCTGCCAGGAAACATTACATTCACTCTGTGGTTAAAGTTTTTAAAATTTTAATAACTTTCTTAAACTATCCAGGAATTTTACCAAATTTGGACATCTTATTCTAATTCACTCTAAATGTAGTTTATGAGAAAAAAATGCAAATTTCCTATAACCCACAATTTTCTTATTTGTACATATATTCTACTTTTTTAATTAAAGGCTAGATCATTAAGCACTTTAAAATTTGTCTTCTTTAACATTTGTTCATTCAATAAATTTATGTTTCTACTCATTTATAAATCTATATATATATAATTGCATACTATATTAATTTTTTACAACAAAATCTTTTTTCATACATTTCAAATGTTTTATTTCATTAACTGCAAATCTATTATGTGCATTCACCTATCACACTGAAAATATAGACAACATCAAAAGTAGGCGAGACACTGGGTTCCGCGGAACCCTTACGAATTTTTACAGATCCAACCAATCCAATTTTACTAACTTCATACTGTTGACCATTGTAGTAAAGAAAGCAATTTCTATTTTTTATTTTTTCTCCAACCTAATGCAACCAAATTAAACTCCTGGGGGAAGAGAGTAGAACTTTTATACAGGTCGGGTTGTAATTGAGTTTGTGTGTCAGAATTTTTGTCTTTAGTTAAGAATAGTATTACTTTTTTGGCATTTCTTATTTTCAGTGGGAAAATATTAGACCAGATAATTTTTTTAGGGAAATTCGATCCAAATTGTTTTTAAAGCATAAATTATAACAATGGCACATCATCCATTGTAAGCGGCATTTCCAGTAGAAAAAATGTATAAAAATCGATTGACTTTTAAGTCTAAGTTTTCTGGTATTTATGTAAACATAAATTTAGGCTCACTGTATGACAAAACCAAGTAAAAATATGGGAGTATAGATAAACAAAATTTACATCTTAACAACATCACTTCAGTTAAAATTTGGAATATCATATAAACTGGATGACTCACAGGAACTTGTTTAAAAAAATATTAGTTTATACTATTAACACTATATTTTTTGAAACAAGTGATCATAGTCATCATTGTATCAGTTTTTTTCCATTGGTTTGTTTGTTTGTCAGTTCATACAAGCGTCCATCCACACCTTGTGTACAAACTACTCTGACTGGTTGATATGGGTTGGTAAGCTGGAATGAATCTAATCCATTCATCAGAAGCTGAGAAATCTGTGACGAAAATTTCGGGACATATACATATGGAGGTACTTACATACAATGGTGAAACTTAATGCTCCTGATGCCTATCGGCGGATATAAGAAATCAGATTACTGCAATCTGATGTCCTTCTATGTCATGATTTGTTCACTCTCGTAATGAGACTCAAGGCAGATTATTCAATGGAGGTTGTATATCATGGAGATATATTGACAATTTAAACTGGTCCTCGGTTGGAGATTTGTTTTCATTCGTTTAAGTATTTATTCCAATAAAACAAGTGGGATATTAATCGACTATACAGACTTTTATTTCAAAGTCTGTGTTACAAAACGTTTCATCCCTTTACAACAAATAAAGTTCAAGATAGAGGTTGAAAATGCCTGGCAATCCCATTGCAGGCACTATATACTGCCCAATTTTCAGAGCGAGGAGATTAAACATATTTTCAAAATTCAAAAGGACGTCTGAAATCTGTAAACAATCAAGGTTGTGTTGGGATCAGCAAAAAATTTGTTGAGAATATTGGCCCCCGCTAATGCTAATCTTTTATATTTTATAGATCGTTACATTTATTGACGACCCCTTCAGTTGTTTAGAAAAAAATTAATTAATTCTGGTTATAACATTGCATTAATCATTTAATATTTGGGATGCAGTAATCAGATTAAATCTAACCGTCGGATTGCAGTGATCATTTATTGTCTACTGACATTTATCTACAAGAAAAGGTTGTCTGTTCAGTGAAAAACGTCGTTATTTGCAATTTTATAACTGTGTCAACTTGATACACTCTTGTAATGAACAGTATATTGATATTTTGTCTTATTTTAAAAAGACATTTTGTGAATGATAACGCAATTTTCATCAAAATTATCACACATTCGTCGCCAGTCTCATCGAATGTTTTAAGAAGAGGCGGCAGATTTTGCCATTCTGATTGCTGTTCCGGGTGATGTGCGTCATTGTTGGATAGGTTACAGCTTACATCAGGTGATATCGCGTTTAAAAAGAAATTTACGAATGTTGACAGAAAATTCTTGCAGTATTCCTTACTCTGTAACCGGAAGTTATGGCAGTAATTGTACTTTAATAATTACCCGAGCAACAATAATCTTTTGGCCGTCTACACTTGTCAGGGGGTGTCTGTGGTCAGGTTTTTAGTATTTTGACCTGACAATCCCCCAACAAGAGGGTCTCCCCTATCCACCGCTAGGGGACTTGCTAGGTAGCTTTGTTAGTTGAGCTTTCATGATCCATTACATGTGCCTAGTAAATGCTAAATAAAAATTTTTAATTATTTCTCTTGATACAGCTGATTCTGATGTGTTTGTTTGACCGTGTTGTATATCTAATGCATCAAATATCTTGCTTATAAGTCGATATACCACTCAAAATTCTTACTTTTTGTCTCAAATTTCAACTTTAAGCAGGTAAATACAGTATTACATCTTCCAGCCAGAGGAATAAGATGGAACTTTAACACTGTTCTTGACTTTGCTGATGACATAGCTCTCATCTTCTCCAATATTAGTGATCTTGACGAGAAAACACAGTGTTTAACATCAGAAGCTGCAAGAGTTGGACTAAGACTTAACCCTTCAAAGTGCTAGACACTGAGAGCCCACCAAGCAAAGAATGAAATATCTATCTGTATCAACAATGAGAAAGTAGAAGATGTCGATAAATTTACACACTTGGGAGCAGTAATTGATAGAGAGAGAGTTAGCAGTGACATGAAAAACAGAATTCAGAAGGTAAGAGGGACATTTCGTCGCCTAAGAAACATTTGGTCAGCAAGAGGCATAGAAAGGAACACAAAAATACATCTCTTCAAAACTTTGGTAAGACCTGTTTTACTGTATGGATGTGAAACATTGAAAATAACAAAATGTGAAGAAAAGAATCTCGACACATTCCAACATAAGTGTCTTAGAAAGATCATGAAAAATAGATGGTATAGTAAGATTTCAAACAATTCCATAAATGAAATTGCAAAGACAAGAAACATCAGCTGGGAAATAAGAAGAAAATGACAGACATGCATCGGGCACATTTTGAGAAAAGAGAGAAGTGACAATTGCTATCTAGCTTTGAAATAGGCGCCAGAACGAAAAAGATCTAGAAGAAAACAACGTGGAGAAGAACAACAGATAAGGAGAAACCATCAGGGGTGGTCGAGCTGGAATGTAACCAGAATCAGCACAAGATAGAAAGGGGTGGACAGACAGCGTTGAAGCCTTGTGCGCCTTCTGGTGCTGAGAGAATTAAGGTTAAGGTTAAGGTTCTTCCTTTTTATTATATTAAAGATTTATATGACATACCAAAAAATGATCTATTTGAATCTAATTTAAAATTTCTATTATTTCAGGCATTACAAGAGAAAATAGGAAAAGAAAGATTGCTTGTAGAGAAAGTAAAACACAAGTTCTTACATGTGACAGAGTATCATACAATTGAAGAGAACATATTAAAATCACATTATAAAGGTTTGTATACACTTAAGGCAGCAGGATACACAATAAACTATGATGTTATGTACTCTTGTGTCAGGAATATAACCTGTGTATGATACAATTGACGAGAACATATTAAAATTACATTATAAAGGTTTGTATACACTTAAGGCAGCAGTATACACATTTAACAATAGTGTTATGTATTATTGTGTCAGGAATTCAACCTGTAAGAATCCACCATTTTATTTTTTCTGTTTTGACAGATTGCAGGGAAAATTGGTAAACAAAAAGTTGTTCTCTATTAACATGAAATTTGCTCCTCATTCATGATGTTTATAAGTAGGTGATAAGAATAATAATGATATTTCCCTAAGCTTATATCAGCCTGTTGAGTTCTGTAGAAAACTCCATACAGCTGACATCACAAATGTTAATTGTGGATGACCCAACTATATGATCAGCAATGGTGGATGACCCGAAATTATCACTGATGTCTCAGTGTTTTAGCCAAAGTTATCAAAATTTTACCTGAGGTTATTAGGACTGAAGAATAAGATTAACAGAGTATCGAGTTTCCTGCAAGAAGCTATTGTAAAATATAAGCCACTTGTCACAATATGAAGCCTTTTGACTCATTTGATACGCTCACTAACTAAACAATGCTTCGTATTGTGACTAGCAGCTGATATATTACGATTTCAATCTGCAAGAACCTGTTAATACCAAGATGCCATAGTATAAATTTTAATCAACAACTTTCGTCTTGCCTGCTAAGAAAGTTGTAAAAGGCGAGATGTAAGTACCGGTATAACTTTCTGGCGGCAGTGTCATAAACTTTTTAGAAATCATAATAACTTTGCACAAATAATGCCTACACTTAAGATTTTTGGTCCATAGATACATTATCATATACACTTTGCCACAGTATACTTGAATTCATGAACATTTGTAAAATCTGCATAAAATTTTCATGATTAAGTTTATTTCTCAGCAACTGTAATAGATAGGCCAACTATATATAGATAGTTCTTAAAGGATACATGCCAGTCTGACACCTGTTTCCAGACCTTGACCTCAGTTGCATGATTAAGTCCATTTCTCAGCAACTATAATACCTAGACACACCTAATTTGGTCTTGGTGTCATCAATCTCTGGACCTCAGTTTCATGCTTGAGTGACTTGCTTCACATTTTCGTGATTTAAGTCCATTTCTTAGCAACTGTCATGCCTAAGCCTTCCATATTTGGTCAACAGATAGTTCTTAATGAGTACATACCAGTCTGACACGTGTCCCTGGACATTGACCTCAATTTCATGCTTGAGTGACTTGTGTTACATTTTCAAGATTTAAGAACATTTCTCAGCAACTGTAATACTTAGACCCACCATTTTGGTCCATTGATAGTTCTTGTTGGGTACATTCCAGTTAGGCACCTGTCTCTGTACCTTGACCTCAATTTCATGCTTGAGTTACTTGCATCACATTTTCATGATTAAGACCATTTCTTAGCAACTGCAAGGCCATAGCTACCGTTGAAGCAAGTGAGGTAATTGCCTCACTAAAAAAAATTTCGTGTTGAACACTTACTTAAGAAATAAAATGTAATAGACAAACATCGAGATTATTCATTTAGGAAAAAGATAATAGAGGCATTTATTCCACAGAAACAGTTTCGAAATGCAGTTTTTAATATCACCATATATATTACAGTATTCTCAAAGTGATGTCCAGATTGCCATCATTCTCATCCATAATAGTTAAATCATACTGCTAGTAAAATCCTTTCAGCAAGTTTTTCTGTTTTCTCTTTACAAAAAATTATTACCTACAAGTGACTTTTAGTTAATCTTTCTTGTCTATAGCTTTACTGCATATCAACAAGTAAACTCAAATTTATATTCAAAGTAAATCTGGAAAAGTACTAAAACGTTTTCAAATTTCAGTGTTGAAAAGAATGGTATATTGAACGGTATTCTTAATGTTCATTTCCAAAGACTTCTTTTACCACTATAATCCACTTTGTTTCACAACAAAATATAAAAATATGGTAGATTATGCAAATATACGTCTGGAAATGCCCAGAATGTAGGATTTTTCTCCAATTTTTGAGAGCTTCTGGGGGCCTTGATCGGCAATAATTATTTGCCTCACTAAAATAAAGGTCCTAGCCACGGCCTTTAACTGTTATACCTAAGCCCAACATTTTTGTCAACAGATAGTGGGAACATGCCAGTCTGACACCTGTCATCCAACCTTGGACTAAATTTCATGCTTGGGTTACATTCTCCTAATTAAGTCCATTTCTCAGCAACTGTAATACCTAGATACATAATATTTGGTTTATAGATAGTTCTTATTGGATATATGCCAGTTTAACACAATTAAGGTTATTTCTCAGCAACTGTACTAACTAGACCCACACTATTTGGTTGATAGAAGTTCTTAATGGGTATATAACAGTCTGAGACCTGTCAGCTGACCTTAGACAAAATTTTAAGCCTGAGATTATTTTTTAATGCATTTTCCTTTGAGCTACAATATTGGGTATCAGATAATCTTTATTCTGTGGCCATGTATGTACTCTATTCTAGTTTTTAGATGCTAGTCAATTGCACTGCACAGTAACTAAGTGACTTTCATATTGTTTGAAGAATGCATTTCTTATAATTAGGAGAAAAATAGATGTTGCATTAATACAGTAAAACTTGTTTATGAAGAATTGCTTGGGACTTGAGGAAAATATTGCAAAGTTTTTCGTTTCTGCTCTCTAACTTAAGTTTGCCTCATCCAAATTTTATGAAACTCATACACAATGCTAAGAACCACAACACACTGACAGAGTTTGAATTTGGCAGTGAGTCATATACTGTTCTAGAGTTTATAACTTGGAAAATAGCAAATTGTTTTTGTTTCTGCACGCTAACTTAAGTTTGCCTCATCCAAATTTTATGAAACTCATATACAATGTTAAGAACCACAACATGCAGACATAGTTTGAATTTGGGCAGTGAGTCATTTACCGTTCTAGAGTTATGCCCCTTTATAACTTCGAAAATTGCAAATATTTTTGTTTTCGCACTCTAACTTAAGTTTACCTCATCAAAATTTTATGAAACTCATACACAATGCTAAGAACCACAACATACAGAATTTCGGTAGTGAGTCATTTAATGAGAAAAAAATATAAATAAATACTGATGTTTAGGGCTATATCACGATTTGTCATACCTCATTATATGCAATCTACATAAAATAAAATAGTAGTGTCCTCAGACACATTCTTCTTTTATTACACAAATTTCCTTTTTCTTAAATATGATAAAAAGTATTAAAAACAATGAATTTGCATCTATTTCAATGATTTTTGGAACATTAATCTTAGTAAGATGGAAGGTACATTTTATGAAAGGAAAAACACATCTGATCAATTAAGGTATAATTTGATTTACAAATGGCAAAATTCATTGTATTATAAATTTTGGACTTATGGACTATAAAAATAGTTAGTTACAACCGACTCCAGCATTTTCTAATAAACAGTGTTGAAAATACTTGGAATTGATGGACAAAAATTCAGGTCCTGTCAGAGACTTCAATATATCCATGGTATTCGAATTAAGAGTTTTCGACACACATGTTTGACTGTATATGAGAAATTGTATTAATGCTGTAATTACTCTACAAAAAGCAAGTGAATGTCTCGTGAAATTTTGATAAAAAACTTCATTAAAATATTCATAAAAATTTACTGTTCTTTTGTTTTTCATTGTAAAAATTTTTAATTTTACAAACAATGTGACGATTCTGTTTTAGTAATAGGGTAGATTTTTAGTAAAATATGTCACCAACAACTTTGATGAAGTTGATTATGATTTTATTTCAGAATATGAGACAGTAACCTTTATTGGAACATTACCAATGAATTATGAAAAAAGTGCAGTTTTTGATTTATTGCATAAGTTGGAAGACAAAGAAGGAATTTTAAACAGAATTACTTCAGAATTTTTCTTCTTTGTTGCACCAAATGTCTACAAGGTGAGTATATTATATAACATAAAAAAGATTTTGTTACTTCTTACAAATTGAGGGGTTCAACAAGAAACGAGCATTGTTTTCTAGGTTTAAACCAAGCTATTGCTGTGACACTATACTTCAACGTCTATCCAGCAATGTACATATATAAAAAATAAGTATGAATTTTTATTGATTTTATCTTAGGTTGGCGCTTTATGACAAATATTTTCAAAGTGATCAAGTGTGGTAAAATAAAGAGCAAACCTGTGGTAAAATTAATACGTAACATTCCCCCATGAATTATTTCTATTCTAATTGGACAAATACAGGAGGTTTTTTCAAGTGAAGTTGATATCAATTTGTTTGAGTGTTAAATTTGATTTTCACAAGATAAACCTTGTGTTTCTAGAATTGTAGCTGTTGAAATGGTAAATTGAAAGTTTCATGAGTATCTAATACATTTATCTTGATTTTCAACCCTATAACTTTTTTTGACAGTTTATTTTTGACAGATTAAAGTTATGCAATTTCTTATCTATTTAGAGATGGATATTCAATGTATATTAAATGCACAGAATGTTTTCAATATTCTTCAGAGACTTAGAGCTGGTGAAATGAAACCTAGAATCAAAGGTTACCAAACTTCATTAATACTTCATCAGTTTTTTCACATAGATTACATAACAAAGGTAAGATAATTAAAACTGGAGGTAAGGTGTGGAATTATCGTGCAATATTTTGTATCTAATGTTGATAGATGCAAGTAACTGTTTAGTGACTCAGCTAAAACATTACCAGTGCTCTTTGTTTGCATTGATTTGTTGAAAGTTTTACATCTTTTGCTCCCTGCTCAAGATGACATTACAGCTTCTAGGGTATTATCAATCTATCTCTATTTCGAATCATTTGAGATTTTGTCTCATTGAAACTTTCACGATATCCGTACATTTTTGTCGAGCCTGCGACTTTAGTCGCAGAAGCTCGATATAGGGATGGTGATGCGGTGGCGGTGGCGGCGGCAGCGGTGGCGTTAACTAACTTCTTAAAAGCTTTATATTTTAGATGGTGGAAGACCTGGATGCTTTATACTTTGTATATAGATGCCTTATGTTACGAAGTTTCCGTCTGTCATATGTACATTGTCCTTGACCTCATTTTCATGGTTCAGTGACTACTTGAAAAAAAAGTTAAGATTTTTTGTAATGTTAATTTCTCTCTTATTATGAGTAATAGGATAAATATATTTGGTATGTGCATACCTTACAAGGTCCTCATCCCCATCAGACAGTTTTCAATTGACCTTGACCCAATTTCAAGGATCAGTGAACAAGGTTTCAAGTCCATATCTCAGATACTATAAGCAATAGGTCTACTATATTTGGTGTATGGAAGGATTGTAAGGTGTACATGTCCAACTGGCAGGTGTCATCTGACCTTGACCTCATTTTCATGGTTCAGTGGTTATAGTTAAGTTTTTGTGTTTTGGCCTGTTTTTTTAATACTGTATGCAATAGGTCTACTATATTTGGTGTATGGAAGGATTGTAAGGTGTACATGTCCAACTGGCAGGTGTCATCTGACCTTGACTTCATTTTCATGGTTCAGTGGTTATAGTTCAGTTTTTGTGTTTTGGCCTGTTTTTTTATCACTGTATGCAATAGGTCTACTATATTTGGTTTATGGAAGGATTGTAAGGTGTACATGTCCAACTGGTAGGTGTCATCTGACCTTGACCTCATTTTCATGGTTCAGTGGTTATAGTTCAGTTTTTGTGTTTTGGCCTGTTTTTTGAATACTGTATGCAATATGTCTGATAGCATTTACTTTCATTAGAAATGCATGACAGGCGAGACATTTTTGTGTGTCAACTCTTGTCTTATCTATAACATCCATTGAAACACTTTCTGTAGAAACCTCTTCATTTGTTTCCAAACTGATTTTGCCACAGCTGTGATGAGGTATTATTGTTTCTGAATTAAAAGAAGTGCTCTCTGAAACTAATGTGCTGAATGATGGAGAATTTATGAAAATATTTTTATATAAGAATTAATTATTTCATACAGTTCAGGGCTCACCCTGGAGGGCTATTCGGGTGAAAAAGTCACCTTTTAGTGTTTCACTTCACCCAAACTCTCGTCAAAAGCAAAGTTTTAAGTCTCCCTGAAAATTGTTAAGTCGCCTGAACTCATGTCAAAGGCGAAGTTTGAGTTTACTTTAAATTTAATTACTCACCTGATACATTTCAATTGTCAAACTTTTAAGGAAACTCCGACTTGTGTAATGTCAAATAAAATCCATGCTGCCATTTTTTTTTATCAATAACAAAGGGAAATAATGTAATAAGAAAAATATTTTAAATTCGGACCGCTGACAATTCAGACTGACTGTAATAACAATTGTTCAGAAAACCCAGATTGTAGTGACAATGAGGAAAACAACAAGAATATACTGTGAATGAAGTAATGATTAGGTTTGATGAACTTCAGAAGTCTTTATGTTGACTCTGTTGTATACATTTTGTAAACTGGCTTAGAAGGCATGCAAGTTTAGTTTGCCTTTACCCAGTTGAATTGTAAATCAAAATGAATCTGAATTTCTTTAAAAAACATTAAAAACATTAGAATAAGACTAGCTATTGAAAAAACATAATCATAGTGCCAATTGGTGCTTTTGAACGTCACGTAATGACTTCTCTGTGTTCTTTCTCCACTTCTCTTTGTCAGCTTCAGACAGAGAACTCACTTCTCGCAGTCATCAGGAGTAGGGTGAGCCCTGCAGTTTCTGTAAAAATGTTTTCAGGACTGGTTAATCTGATTAGGTACTATTATTTCTGATTGTCCAATAAATAGATGTCCTCTACTGCATGATGTAGGATTTATGAAAATTTTTCTTTGTATAAATTACTTATTACATTCCAATTTAGACAGTTATCATGGCCACCATGGGCAGTTATTGTTTTTAACTTTGTAATCTTTAGACCAATAGATGTGAAGGATCTTTGAAATTTCTGCATTTGAAAATTAAAGATTTGCTGGAAGGTCTAGTAAATTTACCATTTTTCTGTATGAACAAACTTTGGGTGAAGAAATATTGGTGATTTTTAATGTCAGTTAAATTCTATATTAAAATTTTTGGATATTATTATTTCATTTATTATAGGTTCCATTGTCCAGTATTAATTTAAAATCCAGAACAAAATTCTCAGCGGTAGGTCTATATTTCTCATTTGTTGTATAAATATACACTGAACAGCAAAAGAAATGTCGCAACTAATTACAGTCTTACAGACATTTAATTTGAAATTCAAAAAAATATCAAATTAATTCACTTAACATTATAAACGTGAGATTCACTGTCTGTAAGTTAGGACAATTTATCGAATGTCCTGATAACACAATTATCACAGAATTTAAGTGTTTTATAGCACTTCAGTTAATAGCAGGTATGTCCACCACAAGCATTGACTACAGCTACACTGCGATGCATGGAGTTGATCAGGCGATTGATGAATTGCACAGGAATACCAGCCCAGATACTCTCGAAACGCTGCTGTAAGTTCAGCTGTAGTCGGCCTTGGCTGCTCAACATTCAGTGTCGCTGAATCTCGTCCAACAGATGTTCAGTCAGGTTCAGATCAGGACTTATAGCTGGCCAGGGCGTAACATTCACGTTATTATAATGCAGGAAGTCTCTTGTGGCCCTGGCTGTTTTGGTGACTAGCAAAATGCGTTACGACCTGTGGTCTCACAACTTGGTCAATGTAACGAGCAGCTGTGACTCCATTGCTTCTCCCTGAACCAAGATTCTGGAAGACAGCTGGACCCAGTTTCATATTGAGACCGATGCTGCCCTATACCACGATGCTCTGACCTCCCCAAGCATCCCTTTCCATGATACAGTTGTCGGCAAACCATTCTCCTTGCCTTCGCCATACTCTTATCCTGCCATCCTCAACAGAGATGCAATATCGGCTTTTATCAGAGAAGATGACGTTACACCACTGCCGATTATGCCAATTTTGTCGCTGCAAAGCCCATTAAAAACGTTCTCTACGGTGTCGAGGGGTGAGGACAGGTCCTCTTGCATAACGGTGACATCTCAGGTTATTGGCAGCCAGTTGATGACGAACAGTATCAGCACTAATGGGTCGCTGATGAGCTCCAACAGTCTGATGAGCAGTTTCTGTAGCTCTGGTAAACCAATTCTGCAGATTTTGGTGCATCTTGAACCTGTTCTGGCATAGTGTGGTCACCTGTGGACGGCAGCTGCATGGACAGTCATTGTCAATGCTCAATGGTCCGGACACTACAGATGAAGTCATTGGCAATACCCCTAGCAGCTTGCTCAGCATGCATATTCCTATGGCGATTTCTCTCTATTGTGGGTTCAACGTGGCATCGCTTCGCTTTCAAAACGGAACTGGCAGTCGAAGAAATTTTCAGGCCTTTTATACCAATTTCAATGCACGAAAATCATGAAGATTTCGTTTTCAGATTTTTCATTGAAAAGCAGGTCCAATGAAAGGCAGAAGATTCGAGTGATGTCCAATACCAGACAAAAATTATTCATGCGGAAAATCCATTTAAATGTGACTAATGTTTAAGTTGTATGTTAATCAACACATATCTTTTAAATATTTTCTTTGTTTATTTTGATATTCAAACATCTTTTGAAAAATGTGCATTTCTTTTGCTGTTCAATATATAGATATATCATTAATAATAGTTTTTAAAATACATATTGCTTTTGTTAACTAACAGTTCAGCTCACAGCAAAATTAATTTTTTTTTGCTATACTTTCAAAGTATTTCATTGCCAGTGTGTATAAAGTCTATTTATGATTTTATTACATGTTTTTAATTTCTTCTGTGGTATTTTTTACAGTTTTACCTAAATAATGAAGAAATTACTAGTGATAGCGCATACTTATGTCACATGATTCCAAAGCTGGATCTCATCAAATCAGTTTATGGTGTTATCAAGTTTGATAAATATTTTATGAATCTGCCAGGAAATACAAGAATTATACCTGCTATAGAGTAAGTTTTCTGTATAAAAATACCAGAGAAGACCACATTAGAATTCAGCTAGTATTCCAGGAAAGTTATCGAATTGGATTTGTTTTTAAATGCAAATGTCCTTATTGATGCCATACATGAGGTATCACACTCTTTTGGGAGGGGGTGAGGGATGCTCCATATTTTCCAGAAAGGCTATTTTTGACAAAGTCATGTTGACAGCATGTTGACACACACAAACAAGTAAAAACAAATTCATTTGAGCCCTTTTTGCAACATTTAGGGCATTTCATTTTGATCAGGTGTAGGCCTTGGAAAATTTGTTTTTGGGGGGCTCAGCTTTACAAGAATTGCTGGTGCACTGTTCCCCTAACATTCAAGTACCAGTTTGGACAAAGGTTCAATCACAAATGATCCAAGTATTTTCTGGCAATATATAAAAGCTCAACCTTAATTTTTGTGGAAGAATTTTGTCTCTATTTGAATTAAAAATGCTACAAAAATCAATTTTGGCAGTCATGGGTTTCCATAATTTGACCCTGAGCTGAAAGTACCTCTCAATACTTACTGATATGATCAAGGGTTCATGCAGCATTTCAGTCCAGAACTCCTTGTAGTTATGGCAAAGAAAGTTTTAAGGTCCAAATTCACCCAAGAAGAGCGCTTTTTTAGATGGGGCACCTGCTGGAGTGTCCATATACTCAACAGTTCAGTTTAGAAAGGTGTCCAGTTTATACATGTTTCACTGTTCATTAGAACTTTGACCACTTGAACACCTGACCAACACAGTAATTTTAGTAATCAAAATTCTAAATAATGTTCCTTTCATTGAAGCCACCAAGCTTATTCTAGTTTTATGGACCAAAGCTCTATTGTGTCTAGGCCAGTTTATGCCGTAAATCAGTACTATAAATGCTTCCTATTAGTGAAGCACATAAAACGATGGTATTGAATAAAAATATGCATCTTTTTACTTTATTGATTAAAACCACATGAAATTTATTTTCTCATCTCCCCCTCGAACAAAGTGGGGAGGATGGAATTCATGATTTGTAATTTATTTTTTCACAACTCAGGTAGAATGTGTTCTGCTGCCAATTTCTTGTTTAGAAATACAGTGATATGTATCCATAAATAAATAAGTCACACAAACCAGTCTTAACATTTATTCTGGATTTCATTCACAATAACACAATTTTGTTACTCTTCAGTTTTAGATTTGTTTAAAAGTTTGTGTAAACCGGTAAATAAACGGAAAGGATACAAAAACATATTTTTGTGACTGTACTAAATTATTTCAACCATGGCATTCAGATTTAACCAGCCCAGGGACAAGCAAAACTAAGTATTGTCAGAAACAGGCGACAAAAAAATAATTTTTTTTTCAGAGCAGTATTTCCAGGCAGTGGTCTTTATCTCATACAGTATGGTATATCCATGGTAGATAGAATTAAAGATATCACACCACAACAGTATTTACACATCTGTATGGTAAGTTGTCAGTATAGTTAATCAATGAAAGACTGTTTTGGTATTATGTTACTAGTACGTATATGAATGAAATAACACAATGTCAACATCTACATGACCTTAATGACAGATTGCAAGGAACTAAAAGTTGCTGTTCAAATATATGTACCACACACACATTTTTATTGTAATTTTTTGCCATCTCACTGCTTTCATTATATGCTGAAAATTATATAATGAATCTTATATTATTGTTATCCCCTCGCCTGAAGTTGCGAGGGGATATAGTAACGCTACGGTCCGTACCGTACCACCCTTCCTTCCGTCCATAACACATTTGTAATCACTCTAGACTCAACATCCTTCAAGAGATTTTGACCAAACTTGACACATACTTAGTCCTTATGAATATCTAGAACCGTATTGATTTTCATGGTCATAGGTCAAAGGTCAAGGTCACCGTGGAACTTGTAAATTCTTTACATCCCATCCATAACATCCTTGTGAACACTCTAGACTCAACATCCTTCAAGGGATTTTAATCCAACATGTCAAATACTTAGTCCTAATAAATATCTAGAACCCTATTGATTTTCAAGGTCATAGCTCAAAGGTCAAGGTCACAGTGAAACTTGTAAATTTACCCTTGTGAACACTCTAGAAGCAACATCCTTCAATGGATTTTTACTAAACTTGGTAGATACTTAATTCCAACTATGTACCACTTAGTCATTAGGAAAATCTGTAGCACTATTGATTTTCACAGTTAATGGTCAAGGTCACAGGGTCACGAATGTTTGTAACATCCTTGTGAACACTCTAGAATCTACAGCCTTCAATGGATTTTTATCTAACTTTATACAAAGTTTAAACTTATCAATATCTAAAAGCCACCTAAATATGGTAAACAGTATAGAAAAATATTTTATCCTACAACTGGCCTATTTACTAGCCAAATAAAGGGTGATATTCTCATCACTTGGCATCCATCATCCGTCGTCTGTCGTCCATCGTAATCTGTTAACTTTAAGAAAAATCTTCTCTGAAACTACTGGGCCAAATGGAACCAAACTTTGCCACATGCATCATTAGGGTATCTAGTTTAAAAGATATGTCCAATGACCCCACCTTCCAACCAACATGGCCAATGTGGTGAAAAAAAGAACATAGGGATAAACTGCAGTTTTTTTCTTATATCTCAAAAACTAAGCATTTAGAGCAAAACTGACCAATGTAAAAATGTTCATCAGGTCAAGATTTACGTGATATGAAATTTTCAGATGAATCGGTCACCCTTTTGTCGGGTTATTGCCTCTGAATTGTTAATTTTAAGGAAATTTTGCAGTTTTAGGTTATTATCTTGAATTTTATTATAGATAAAGACAAACTGTAAACAGCAAAAATGTTCAACAAAGTATGTTCTACAATAAGTCAATATGATCAAAATCATTTATTGACCCCTTATAGCAGTTTTTGCCCTTTAAGGACAGCATCTGACATAAACTTTCCTTTATAGATCTTCTTCTCTGAAACCACTGGGCCAATTGGGTCCAAAATTTGGTAGAATGATCCTTGGGTGCTTCCAAAAATATGTCTTTCATCCCCAACTTCCAGTGGATATGGCTGCTGTGACTAAAAATAGAAAAAAGGGGGATGAATTTGAAAAATCTTTTATGAAACTACATGGCCAATTTGAAACAGACTTGGCAGCAATGGTTCTGAGGAGATTCTCTTTCAGAATTTTGTCCGATGACCCAGGCTGTCAACCGAGATGGCAGCCACAGTGGAACATTTGACTCTATGGGAAAATTCATTTAAAAATCTTCTTGTCTGAAACCACTAAGTCAATTGGAACTAAACTTGGAAGCAATGGTCCTTACATGGTCCTCTTTCAGAACTGTGTCCAATGACTGGGACTGTCGACCAAGATGACCGCCACAGCCAGACTTAGTTTAACATAGGACCAAATGTGAAAATTCATATAAAACCTTCTTGTCTGAAAATCCTGAGCAAAGTGGAACCAAACTTAGCAGCAATGGTCCTTAGATGGCCCTCTTTCATAATTTTGTCTGATGACCTGGACTTTCAACCAAAATGGCCGCCACAGTCATTTTCAAGGTCATAGGTCAAAAGTCAAGGTCACAGCGAACTTGTAAATTCTTTACACCCTTGTGAACACTCTAGAAGCAACATCCTTCAATGGATTTTGACCAAAATTGGTAGATACTTACTTAAATCCAACTCTTACTACTTACTTCTTAGGAAAGCTGAAGTGCTGTTAATTTTCAAGGTTAAAGGTCAAGGTCACATGGTGACAATTTTTCGTAACATCCTCGTGAACACTCTAGAATCAACAGCCTTCAATGGATTTTTACCGAACTTTATACAAAGTTTAAATTTATCAAGATCTTAAAGCCTAAAGATTTGATGAGAATTGACAAGAAAATATTTATACATGTACAAATTTCAGGGTCAAATTTATTTACGGCGAGGGGATGCCACGCTTTGTGATGCCCTTGTTTGTCTATTGTATATACTATCATGTTTAGGTATATTTCAGGATATGAGTTCATGGACAGGGTATGATGACTCAGTAATCAAATACATCATTGAAAGTGGACAAGACATAAGTAAACAAGATTCTGTTGATATTCCTAATGTACATGGTCTACATGAAGATCAAGATTCTGTTTTAGATCATATTGAAGATCATGATGCTGTGTTAGAGCTTAATGAAGATCAAGACTTTGTATTAAAACACTATGAAGATAAGGATTAAATGTTGAAACCAGTCAGCTTGATAACTGTATGAAGTTAGAATACCACGAATCTCAAATCTTTGAAATATTGTTAAGATGAAAAACAAACTTTTTTTCATATAGACTAAACCCATTTGTCAGAAGATTATACTGGAAATTTAGTTTGGTGATAAAAGATATTTAGAACAGGATTTGTTGTTTTTAATTCGATAATGAATATGTGATGGAACATAATAAGTATGATCAGAAGTGGATTTAGAAAAAATCTTTAAATATAACTTATAATATGGAACATCCTTGGAGAATTCATTTTCAGAAAATTTGGAATTATGGTGACAGTATTCGGGATGACTTTCACTATAAAGAGAACAGAAATGAAAATACTATTTATGGAAAATGCAAAATAGCTTGCCCAGTTTATACAGATGAACTTTGTCAAGGTTTTTTTAGGTAAGTACTTTCTGGATGATATAAATTTGATTTGTAGTTTTTTTGTTTTTTTTTAAAAAAGCAGGAGGCTCTGTGGGAAAACTTCCATTCAAATCCATCTTCATGTATATCTTTATATGGCCCCACCAATAAATGTCAAGGTCATATAGTTTTACCCTTGTCACTCATTCTGTCATTCCACAACGAACAGTTACAGATCGAGTTTATATTTCCTTCTGCTCCGCTTTTTTTTGCTGAAATTTTGGGCTTTGGAATTACATGAATACAACACTTTTCCGGACTTTTAATCTCACCTGGCCTAAAAGCCCATGTGAGCTATTGCCATCTGTTGTATGTCGTCGTTGTCTGTCATCGTTGTCTGTCGTCGTTGTCTGTCGTCGTCCTTCGTCATTGTAAAATTTCCTTTAAAGATCTTCTCCTCTGAAACCACTGGGCCAATTGGAACACAACTTGGCAGCAATGGTGCTTTGGTGGTCCTCTTTCAGAATTATATCTGATGACCCCGCCTCAGAGCCGAACATAGTTTAAAATAGGACCCTATTTCAAAATTTTCTTAAAGATCTTCTTGTCTGAAACCAATGGGCCAATTGGAACAAAACTTGGCAGCAATGGTCCTTAGGTGGTCTCCTTTTAGTGACCCCACCCATCATCCAAGATGACCACAAGAGCCGAACATAGTTTAACATAGAACCCTTTGGGAAATTTACTGAAAGATCTTTTTGTCTGAAACGACTTGGAACAAAACATAGCAGCAAAGGTCCGTAGGTGGTCCTCTTTCAGAACGGTATCTGATGACCCTGCCTACATCCATGATAACCACCAGAGCCAAACATATTTTAAAATATGACGCAAGGGGAATTTACTGAAAGATCTTGTCTGAAACCGCTTGGCCAATTGGAACAAAACATGACAGCAATGGTCCTTAAGTGGCTCCATTTCAGAAATTTTTTCGATGATCCCGCCAGCCATCTAAGATGACCACCAAAGCCGAACACAGTTTAACATAGGACCTTATTGGAAAAATCACTGAAAGATCTTGTTTGAAACCAGTGAGTCAGTTGGCTTGAGAGCAAAGTTCAAGGCTGCCAGTCAAGATGAACATAGTCCAGGTGAGTGATACAGGCTTCTGGGAGCCTCTAGTTTTCTAAATGCCTTCAGATATTGAGCTGATTTTTGGTATGTGAGTCAGACAGATCTAGTTTAGGTTCTGTTCTGCTCCACTGACTTATGCCGAAATTACAGGCTTTACACTTTGAAAATTTCATGAAAATACCACATTTTCAGACTTTTTTTCTAAACGACTTCAGATGTTGAGCTGATTTTTGGTATGTTAGTGTACCATGATGAGTTACAGATCGAGTTTAGGGTTCGTTCTGCTCCGCTGATTTTTGCTAAAATTCCAGGCCTTGGATTTTTGCGGGCGGGGGCATTCTTGTTGTAATCAATAAACGAGGATAATTTCTAGCATTCCTCAATACAAAACATTTCTTGTGTGAAAAAAAAACCCATTAATAATCATATTGTAATTTCATAAATTATTTAAAAATATTAGTGTAAAAAATATGTGAAATGTAAAAAATAGTTTTACATCAATAAAAATTGAATGCCTTGGTCATGTAATTTTTTATGCCCCTGAGACGAACAGTCGGGAGCATATTTATTTACCCTTGTCTGTCCATCTGATCGTCCATCTGTTCATCCGTTCATCCATTCCATTTGTCCGTTCGGTTGCGCCGTTCGTCCATCTGTTTTCGTCCATCCAGAAAAAGATACATGGTTTGTCCGGCTATCTCCTCCTACAGTTTTAAAGCTACAGCTGTAATATTTTGTTGGATGTTTATGCACATAATGGAGGTGTGCATGTCTACAGGATTTAGATTTTTTTCAAATATTCTCAAAATGACAGGTAGTTGGACTTAGTCATTTTTTTCGTACTAGGTGCATAATGGGAACATGGTTTGTCCGGCAAACTCCTACAGTTTTAGAGCTACAGCTTTGATATTTTGTAGGATGTTTATACATGTAATGGAGGTGTGCATGTTCACAGAATTTTAATTTTTTTTCAAATATTCTCAAAATGACAGGTGGTTGGACTTGTCATTTTTTTCGTACTAGCTGCATTGTTTATAATTTCTTATGGTCAGGTAGGGGCATTTTAAAAAAAATCACTTAATTTGAAAATGATTGCATGTGTGTATTATTGCTAATTTATGTCAACAATGATGATGAGATTTCAATAATTGTGATACCAGTAAATGCTGTTACAGAATATTACTAGCAAAATATTAATTGTGAATTTTATCATTCTGAGTCTAATTTCATCGTTTTTTCCATTGATAAGAAATAATAATTATGAATTTACTGCATTTGATGCACAGTTTAAGGTATTCTAGATTAGTTTTCAATCCAAATTTTTAATGTCAGAGTGATATCCCTTTGAATGCTCAATAATAATAAAAATTCATACTGTTAGAATAGATTTTCATAGATTCAGTTAGATTCCTAAATAATCAGGTATTAATATTATAGCCTTAAAACTCTGCTACATGTACATGATAGTTGGATTGGTTATACTCCCAACTCCACTCCAAAAAAATGTTTTAAAAAAATTGCCAAAAAAAAAGATTTTTCATTAAAATCATACATGATTAGTCTGTGCCCACTTCTTAACAGACGTGGTTTTCTTCAGTTTTAAAGTAAATAACCATAGCCTTTTTTCACAAACCATAGCAAAGTTGTAAAATATTGGTTAAAAGGCATGTTAAAATCATTATAGATTCATGCAACCATTAACTACCGGTATATTCTAATAGGACAAATATGGTGAACAATGCTATCAAATCTTTTTGTCGAGTTGATATAAAAAAAATGCAAGTTTTACCACTATTTTGACTCCAAGGATTTGAAGGACATCATATCAAAAATTTATATATAGATTCAACATTTCTGTTTTAAAATTACCTTACTTTTTCATCAATTTCAAAATCTCAATCTCAATTTATATACATAATGGAAAATGTTCTCACACTTCAGCATCTTTTATGTCCTGCCTGCTAGTTTAATGGAAAGTACATGCCATATCAACATGAAACCTTGTTACAAAAAAAACTTATTTAGGATCTATTCAAAATTTAGGTCAAAGGGGTGGTGTGACCTCAATGTCACTTTGACTGTTCATGAGTTGGGTGTTTGTTTGGAACCCTGATAGTGTCTATTGGACACATATACTCTTGCATAATTGTGATATGTAGATAATAAGTATTCTTCCCTTAGTCTGTACAAAGGGGAAAAATAAGAATTATCTTTCCCAAGTAGCTTTGCAAAGGGAGAGAACTGGCCAAAATTTATAAGCTCTCATGATTTCATTATGAAGGTGCAACATTATATATTTTTTATTATATACAGTTTTCTGGACTTTTTTTTGAAACTGTTTAACCAAATGATCATATTTTTGGTATGTCACTTTATAATGATGAGTTACAGATCATGTTTGTTTCACGCTGATTGGAAAAATATTGTGAGAGTTATTGCCCTTGGAAATAGGAATTATTGCCAAAATAATAGTTTTTCAGACTTTTTTTATGAACCCTTTTACCAACTGATCATATTTTTGGTATGTGGGCTTATAATGATGAGTTACAGATCAAGTTTGATTTTCTTGCTTATCCGATAATTATTGTGAGAGTTATTGCCCTTGGAAATAGGAATTATTGCCAAAGTAATAGTTTTTCGGACTTTTTTCAGAAACCATTTAACCAACTGATCTTATTTTTGTTATATGAGCTATAATGATGAGATACAGATCAAGTTTGAGTTTCACGCTGAACGGATAATTATTGTGAGAGTTATGGCCCTTGGAAATAGGAATTATTGCCTAAATAATAGTTTCTAGACTTTTAAAGCAAACGCTTTTACCAAATAAGCATATTGTTGATATGTGAGCTTACAATGAGCTACAGATCAAGTCTGAATTTTATGCTGATCGGATGAATATTGTGAGAGTTAAAGCCCTTCGAAATAGGAATTATTGTCAAAGTATTAGTTTTCTGGACTTTTTTTGCAAATCCTTTTACCAAGTGATCTTATTATTGGTATGTGAGGTTATAATGATGAGCTACAGAGCAAGATGATTGGGTAATTATTGTGTACCCCTTGCAGACATAGTTTCAGGATTTTTAGAAGTCACTCTGTCCATACGTCTTCGTCCGATTCACATACTCAAGGAGGTTTTGCATGTTTTCTCACAGCTCAAGCTGGTAGGGGATATTGTATTGCCCAGCAATACTTTCAGAATGCTTGTTATGTCTGAAATGTATCAGAAAGCCTTTATCTCATTATCAGGTAGAGTTTTTTGGGATAAGGTTAGTTGCTCAGTATGCAGGTCAGAAATATTTGGTATATGGATTTATTGTGTGGAGTATACATCCAACTGAAAAATAATTCAACAAACCATAACTGTTGAAAGCTAAATTGAGTAACAGAAAAAATCTTGCAAATGGGTCCATATTTTAGGCAACCAAAGGTAAACTTTTTTGAGAAAGCTTAAAGCCTTATGTTTACAAAATTGCAAAATTATAAACTGAAAATTTAAAGACCATAAAGAGGTTGACTGATATATCTTCATGCCTGTCTAATAGGTTTCAAATGTCACTGATATAATTATTTATTATCTAGTATTGTTTGAATAAGTTATTTTTCAATATACAAGACATATTATTTTTCATGATTTTAATATCTTATCATGAAATATTGCATGAATATTTAGTGGAGAATATTGCTACTGATATCTACAGTGACTATACAATAGAAATTGAGTTCATCAGGTGTTGCAGTTTAGACTTAATGAATGAAGTTTAAGTCTCAAAAGGTGAATATAATTGTTGATTCCTCGAAATGGTAATACCTATTTTTAATAGGTATTTTGTGTAAAAATTTATGAGGACCGGAAATGAAATGTGCAAATTTATAAAGTACATTGACCTTTAATACTGGTGCACTGTAATACATGAATCAGATTTTCTATATGGTAATTCTATTATGATTCATTAATTGTTATTATTTGTCTAGTGATTGACCAAATCAAACGAATTCGAGTTTTCTTAAAAAGAGTTGTTTTTGACAGAATTATTTATGGAATTCACTGTTAAAAATTTTGCTGGATTTTTCATATTATTGTTAAAATTTACCAGAAAATAATAAATGTATGTCCTTGTGAACACTTTGAGTTTGGATTGACATGATCTGGTATATATCTACATACATCTATCATGTTGAGTATAAAACTTATGGTAAAGAAAAAGATAAATCCAGACTGTACCAAATTGACTCTGTACATCTAAAATTTGAAATGGGTATACCCTTTTATGAAAACTTGACATACATGTAATATGGTGCATAAGCTAGATTTTATCTATGATTTTCTTGATATGCATGTCTCCCGAACAGAGCAGAAAACGTAAAGGTTTTGTTTATGTTTTGTTCAATATTCATTTTTTTTTTATCTAACTTTTTTTTCTTCCCCTCCGATTTTGTTTTTTTTCAGAGATATGGGTCTGAGGTTTTCAATTATGGAAAATCAATGTTTCTAGATGTGCCTAATCTCATTCATTTTTTGATGGAGATCACTAAGACGTATAATGAGTAGTTCAAAGAGGCTAGGGGTTTACTATAGGACCCTATGGGGAATTTTTTTTTGTCATCGAAAACTCTACGAGAGTGACCAGTAGCCATTTCATATTACACAATATTGCCATTTTGATGCAGTGATTTTTATACGACCGCAAAATTTTTGCGGTCGTATATTGGTATGACGTTGGCGTCGTCGTCGTCGTTGTCGTCGTCGTCTGCGTCGTCGTCCGTCGTCTGCGTCGTCGTCCGAAGACATTTGGTTTTCGCACTATAACTTTAGTATAAGTTAATAGAAATCTATGAAATTTAAACACAAGGTTTATGACCACAAAAGGAAGGTTGGGATTGATTTTGGGAGTTTTGGTCCCAACAGTTTAAGAATCAGGGGCCAAAAAAGGGCCCAATAAGCATTTTTCTTGGTTTTCGCACAATAACTCTAGTATAAGTAAATAGAAATCTATGAAATTTAAACACAAGGTTTATGTCCACAAAAGGAAGGTTGGGATTGATTTTTGGAGTTTTGGTCCCAACAGTTTAGGAATTAGGGGCCAAAAGGGTCCAAAATTAAACTTTGTTTGATTTCATTGAAAATTGAACTATTGGGGTTCTTTGATATGCCGAATCTAACCGTGCCTTTAGATTCTTAATTTTTGGTCCCGTTTTCAAATTGGTCTACATTAAGGTCCAAAGGGTCCAAAATTAAACTTAGTTTGATTTTAACAAAAATTGAATTCTTGGGGTTCTTTCATATGCTGAATCTAAACATATACTAAGTTTTTTTATTATGGGCCCAGTTTTCAAGTTGGTCCAAATCGGGGTCCAAAATTAAACTTTGTTTGATTTCATCGAAAATTGAAGTATTGGGGTTCTTTGATATGCCGAATCTAACTGTGCATTTAGATTCTTAATTTTTGGTCCCGTTTTCAAATTGGTCTACATTAAGGTCCAAAGGGTCCAAAAGTAAACTTAGTTTGATTTTAACAAAAATTGAATTCTTGGGGTTCTTTGATATGCTGAATCTAAACATGTACTAAGTTTTTTTATTATGGGCCCAGTTTTCAAGTTGGTCCAAATCGGGGTCCAAAATTAAAGCTAAAAAAGGGGTAAATATTTTTTTTTTTGGGGGGGGGGGGGGAAATTCTCCACAGCATATTGTATTGCACAAGAAGCAAAAAATTGAATATAAATTCAAATCATATGACCAATTCTAAGTTCTTTATTTCAGTTATTCTGTGTCAGAAACCTATTATGTGTCAAATATTTGAAGAAATTTTCAATTGCACAGTATTGTGCAATAGCAAGAAATTGATATGTGTGCTCTGCTATCAAAACCTTATTATTAACAAATTCCATGACTATGATGTCATTTTCTATTTTAATATGTTATGGTGTATTTAAATGGGCTGTTATGGTTGCAAAGTATAAAGAAATGGGGGGGGGGGGGGGGGGGGGGGGGGGGTGAAAACAAAATTTAGAGGGGGGGGGGGTAAATGAGAAATTGGGGAGGGGGTAATTTTTTTCTCATTTCATATTTCATAAATTAAGAAGAAAATTTCAAATTTTTTTAGCAAAAAAAGGGGGGGGTTACATTAAATTTTATTGTTTTTTGTTTTTTTTGGGAGGGGGGGGTCAATGTGCAACTTCATAGTGTATTGCACAAAAGCTAAAAAAAGGGGTAAATTATTTTTTTTTTTGGGGGGGGGGCAATTCTCCACAGCATATTGTATTGCACAAGAAGCAAAAAATTGAATATAAATTCAACTCATATGACCAATTCTAAGTTCTTTGATTTCAGTTATTCTGTGTCAGAAACCTATTATGTGTCAAATATTTGAAGAAATTTTCAATTGCACAGTATTGCGCAATAGCAAGAAATTGATATGTGTGCCCAATTTTAAATTTTAAATTGGTTATTTCTGATTTATATATAAAAACAAATAATACTGATATGGTTTGAATAGGTAAATTAAAAAATTTTAAGTTCTTAGACAACATTCATTCTGTGTCAGAAACCTATGCTGTGTCAAATATTTATTCACAATCCAAATTCAGTATTGTATCAAGCTTGAATTTTGTGTTCATAATTGCCCCAACTATTCAGGGTTCGACATCTGCGGTCGTATCTAGCTGCGCCCAGCGGAGCATTTTATTACAGGAATTATAGGACTTTGTTGGATTTTTTCACATAGTATGATGTGCATGCAACTCCTCAGTGAAAGCACTGGACAGATTTGGTTCATATTTTGCAGGATTGTTACCTATGATCAAACTATATTGCCATTTTGATTCACATATTGTTTCAAGATTTATGAGACTTTGTTGTATTTTTTCACATTGCATCATATGCATACCTCCACACTTAAATTATCATGCATTTTCTTATTTATGAGGACAAATTTTGTTTGCTGATTTACCTATTGCGGTGGGGAACATATGGCTACGTTTAGCAATCTTGTTAATATTTCAGCCAAGCACAAAAAGTAGCTGGACAAATAAATGAAAGCAAATTAAATTAATCAGTGTCAGAAATATGAAAGGTTTGGATGAGATATAATACAGTATTGATTTTATATAAAAGTAAAAGTGTAGTTATCATATGTTGTGTTTTTTGCATGTACATAAATATTATAAATGAATACGTTCTTTTTAAGCAAAATTTCAATTACAAAAATAGTTCAGGTAATTTTCAGAAGAGGTCAGTCGAGGATATTTTTTGTAATAAATTATTCCATTATTCCTCTCTTCTTTTTTTCAAATGGAACTGAAATTTTATATGTTCTTTTGTTTATTACACGGTGAAAAAGTACTAAATTTTGTAGTGCATGGTGAAAGAAGAGATTTTTCAATGAAACTGTCTTTTAATTTGTTGAATCATCTTATATTTAAGACACACAAAAATAAACAGGAAACTTTCAGACCTTCCCAGAATGACTTTGTCATTTACCTTTTAAAAAGGTGAATAATGTTTCTGACATGATTTTGTTTTTGCAGCATATAATATAAATTGTTTATAAGTTTGGTTTTAAATGTTTAACAGTTAGCTCAGATTATTGTCTATTCAATATGTAAGAAATATAAGTAAAAATAATTTTTTATTTTATTGTACTTTATATCATATCAGATATAATTTTTGTATCCCCATTGGATATAAAAGGTGATCATGTGTCATTCATTATTCAATGCTAATACTTGTACTGGCCATTACCATGTGATAATAATGGCTGTTGCTTTAGGGTTACACCCTTTTTTAAAATGCACAAGTGATTCAGATTTTTTCTGTCAGCAATTGAACATGGTCTTGAATGAAAGACAAAATCTGAAAATTCTTTTTAATATATTCTCAAAATAAATATCTGCACAAAAAATTCAAGGTTCCTTCAATAAAATAAACATACTGTTTTACTTATGCAGAGGCATTATCATGAAACAGATAATACTTGGGACAGTAGTATTGACTTCAACACTGATGATGCCCTCGCTTGCAGTTTGGGCATTATCATTGCTTCAGTCAATACTACTGTATCATTGGCAGTCTATATTTCATGTTATTTCATATCAGAGAAAATTTAGTTGTTTTTATTGGTTAAAACATTATCATGATAATGCCCGTGGGCATTACCACACGGTAATGCCTGCTTGCAATTTAAAGTTACGTCCCCTTTTTTAAAACGCAAACGTGATGCAGCAGTTTTTAATTAAATTCTAGACAATTCTAGATGAAATTTTGGTTTCAATGAAATAAAAACAATACTTGCTCAAACAGTATTATTGTAATATTATATAATAGGGTGCCCTTTTTATGTACTTAGTATGTATGCATATTTCGAATAATAAATTCTTGTTAGTAATGCTTGAAGTAGAAAAAAAGAATATATATGAGGAACTTCCATGAATGAACAATATACCAACATAGTACCAAAGTAATGACAGAAACATAAACACACACCCAGGGTTCATCATGAGGTATTTAACATACATGTACATGTAAGGAACCCTCACCTAGCAGATTTACATTCTTCAATGAAATAAACACAATAGTTGCTTATATAGAGGGCATTATCATGATAAATTGACTGTCCTCGGGACAGATATTGCCTTCAACATTGATAATGCCCTCGCCTGCGGCTCGGGCATTATCAATGTTTCAGGCAATATCACTGTCCCTTGGGCAGTCACTATATCATGATAATGCCCTCTATATAAGTAACTATTGTATAATTATTATACCTCAGTATGTTTTACTATGTAAAACTTTATTCAGTAAAGTAACTGTTCAATGGCTTTTTGAGTTGGAAGAACTATTGCCCAGGGTAATATTTTTTTAACTATTACCCCGGGCAATAGTTCTTTTTGCAGACAAATTCTATTGGACAACATCACAATAATGGACGTGTTTTTGGACAACGTCACGATACTGGGTGTGTCAATAAGATTTTAATGGTTTCGATTTTTTCCATAACTGTAAGTAATCACAGGATTTTTTCGAAATTACGGAGAAATTCGCAATTTTTGGTATATTTCAGAATATAACAATTTTATTAGTCCCTCAACATATTGACTATTTCTTTCCGCTAACTTTTCGGGGAAAATAGTCAATGTCTCTGGACCAATAAAATTGCTATATCCCTCAACACTGTTCAATAATTGTATAATAATGCCCTCTGCATAAGTAACTATTGTGTAAATGTAAAGTGTAAAGGCTTGTAACTTAACCAAAGGAAAATAATATATCTATTATCAAACTTTAAACTGTTCAAATTCCATTTATATTTTGTTTAAGCAATATGTTAACCTTTAATTCCATTATAGTATGTAAATTTTTATGAATGGAGGTAACAATTAATTTTAATATAATCACCAATTTTTGTGGTTTTGTTAGGTTTTCAGTATCTAAGGTTCAATTTGTTAAATGTCCCTATAGCTATAGTTGTGGTTAAGTTTATTTGTGTCTATCAGTAAATATGAGTAAATGTTCTCGAAAGATTGAGCATTTCACTCAACACACACACTGCTACAAATCCATAGGACCATAACCATAATACTTCAGATTTTTCACATCTTATGGCTGTATTGTGGTTGAACTGTCTCCATTATCAAAGGGTTATTCTGTTAAATGTCCTGATAGTATTGTTGTGGTTTTGTTTATTTCTATAGGTCATTTTCTTGAGGACAGATTGTGGCATATATTATAACGGTGTTTTGTCTTGGTCCTTGAAACTTTACCCCAAATAGACTTTGTCTGAAGAAAATTATAACCTACCAGGAATGATTCACTGCTAAAGCTTCCTAGTGTAGTGATATTTTGGACCATTTTTAGGACAAAACATTGCTGATGTCTTAGACAATTATTTTTCTACATCATTCTTAGTTAGATGCTAATGATAACATTTAGTTTATGTCTGTTGCATTATAAATTTTTTATGCCTATTAATCTGTAAGACTGCTACACCTTAAGTTTTAAAATTATAGGTGAAAAAGGTCATTTTCAGTTGTGATAAGAAACTAGACCTAGGGAGTCAGAAACGACAGCTATCCTCGCACTACCCACATGTTTTATCCCTGTGCACCTTTTTCACAATCATACCTTTGAATACAGGCCCAAATTTTGGAAAATTAAAATTCTAAAACCTTTAGTACTGACATCTTTATCTTAAGTTTATTATTATTTACCCTAAATGAGTTGGGATGTAAAATAGTTATCCCACTCGGACTTGGTGTGTCTGTATAAGATCACACCTCGGGCCTGCGGCCCTCGGGATAATCTTCTACAGACACATCACATCCTCGGGGGATAAATATTACAGAAAACTCAAAATTTACACTTCTTGAACATCTAGATGATTTTATATTTTGTCAGGATGAAGTATTATCACTTGGTTGGCTGTTACCTTTGAATTAAATTTTAGTAGATCTACAGAAATCCCCCAAGAATATGAGTTATTTTCAACTCACATATGGTTGATTAAACATTACATCCCAGTTCTTTTGTTCTTACACGGGTGATCTAAAGCGGATCACCCCTGCCAGATCACCCCAACAGGAGTTTTTTGTTATGTTTAAAGTTGGCGGGAACAATTTAATCACGAATAAAACTGAGAAAATTTATGTAGAAACATTAATTACATTAAAAAATTAACACTAAAATTTTTGAAAGAATCTACTGAGATTCGAACCTGGGACCCTTAGTATATTGACCAGACGCTTTAACCACTATACTACGGAAGCTCACACCGAGGAAGTGTTAATTTTACCAATATAAACATTATGTTTTGGGTTCCTGTTGGGTATACAATATATAATATATATAAAAGTAAATCTACAACGTATAATAGTACTGAAATTTTTACTTTAAGTTTATTATTATTTACCCCAAATGAGCTGGGATATAAAATAGTTATCGCACTCGAACTTGGTGTGTCTGTATAAGATCATCCCTCGGAGCCTCCGGCCTTCTGGATGATCTTATACAGACACACTGCATCTTCATGGGATAACTATTACTTACACCACTCTAAACCAACCATGGCTTCTGATTGGGTCCTTTCACAGATTATGTGAGTGATAATGCTTTCAAAACATTCCCTATTAATGTGCATGAACTCATCCATGAATACAATTCCCCACATTTTATAGTGTATTTTTTTCAGGGTTGTAATGGGCTAAGTGAATGATGACTGTACACTTTAAAAACATTTTGATGATTTTCTTGAGTTAGCAATGGTAGAATTTTCTATAATTTTAATATATATTTTCCAGTTATTGGTGCACATTGAATAAAAGAAAGATTTGAGCTGGTGCAATTTTTTTAAAATTTGACTTCAGGCTAAAATGAAAATGCACTCATAAAATAATTGTTTGAAGACCAATGTTAGTTCACCCCCCCCCCCCCCCCCCCCCCCCCGAAAGTGCAAACCACTTTCTTATTGTGCAAAAAATTAATTTATACAGTAGGATCATGGCAAGTGGGGACCTCAAGACAAGGTTTTCATCCTAAAGTTATCTAGTTTTTAGCTCACCTGTCCTAAAAGGACATGTGAGCTTTTGCTATCACTTAGCGTCCGTCGTCCGTCCATTGTAAACTTTTTCAAAGATCTTCTCCTCTGAAACTACTGAACAATTTTCAGCCAAACTTAAGTGGAATGATCCTTAGGGTATCTAGTTGAAGGTTATGTTTTGTTTTCTTAACCGTCAAGGAACATGGCCATCATGGCTAAAAATAGAGTAAACTGCAGTTTTTGGTTTACATCTAAATAACTTAAGCATTTAGAGCAAAACTGACATGGGATAAAAATGTTCATCAGGTCAAGATCTACTTGCCATGAAATTTTCAGACGAATTGGTGAACCGTTTGTTAGGTTATTGCCCCTGAATTGTTAATTTTAAGGAAATTTTGCAGTTTTAGGTTATTATCTTGAATATTATTATAGATAAAGACAAATTGTGAACATCAAAAATGTTCAACAAAGTAAGATCTACAAATAAGTCGACATGCCCAAAATCATTGATTGACCCCTTATAGGAGTTTTTGCCCTTTAAAGAAGGCATCCAGCGTAAACCTTCCTTTAAAGATATTTTCCTCTCAAACCACTGGGCCAATTGAGACCAAACTTTGGTGGAATGGTCCTTGGGTGGTCCCCTTCCAAAATTATGTATGGCATCCCCGACTTCCAACGGACATGGCTGCTGTTACTAAAAATAGAAAAAGGGGGGGGGGGGGGGGGTGAATTTAAAAAATCTTCTTATATGAAACTACAAGGCCAGTTGGAACCAAAGTTGGCAGTAATGGTTCTTAGGAGGTTCTCTTTCAGAAATATGTCCAATGACGCGGACTGTTAACCAAGATGGCCACCACAGCCAAACTTTGTTAAACATAGGACCCTATTGGAAAATTCATTTAAAAATCTTCTTGTCTTAAACCACTTGACCAATTGGAACCAGACTTGGCAGCAATGGTCCTTAGATGGTCCTCTTACAGAAGTGTATCCAATGACCCGGACTGTCAACCAAGATGGCCCCCACAACCGAACTTAGTTTAACATAGGGACTTATAGGAAAATTCATTGAAAAATCTTCTTGTCTGAAACCACTTGACATATTAGAGCAGGACTTGGCAGCATTGGTCCTTAGGAGGTCCTTTTTAGCTCACCTGACCCGAAGGGTCATGTGAGCTATTGCCATCACTTGGCGTCCGTCGTCCGTCTGTCGTCTGTCAGTCGTCCGTCCGTCCGTCGTCCGTTAACTTTTTCAAACGTTAACTCCTCCAACACCATAAGTCCAACTGCAACCAAACTTGGTACAGTTATTAATTGGTATGGGTGCTACAAATCTGTTGTTTGGATTTTTGATTCGTATAAAAACATGGCCGTCATGGCTAAAAATAGAACATAGGGGTAAATCGCAGTTTTTTGCAAATAAGTCAGAAACGGTCACAGATATCAAAATTCTGGCATAGGGTAAAAGTGTTCAGCACCTCAAGATCTACCTGCCCTGAAATTTTGAAGAAGATCCAACGACCCATGTAGGAGTTATTGCCCTTTTTTTGACATTTTTGGCTTTTTTTAATGTTATTATTTAAAAAATCTTCTCCTCTGAAACTACTGAATGGATTTGGATAAAACTTAGCATGATTGTTCCTTAGGGTATCCTGCACAAAGTTATGCTTCGATTTTTGATCCGTCGAAAAACATGGCCACTGTTGCTAAAAATAGAACATAGGGGTCAAACAACAGTTTTTTTTATGTTATTATTTCAAAAATCTTCTTCTCTGAAACTGCTATTCAAAATCAAATGAAACTTGGTAAGATTGTTCCTTAGGGTATCATGCAAAAAGTTTATGCTTCGATTTTTGATCCGTCGAAAAACATGGCCACTGTTACTAAAAATAGAACATAGGGGTCAAACAACAGTTCTTCGGAAATATCTCAAAAATCATTAGGTTACGGCAAATTCTGGCAAGTTGAAAGTGTTCAGCATGATGAGAGCTACCTGTGTGCTGATTTGCGTGAAAATCTGTCAACTGATGTTAGAGTTATTGCCCTTTTTTGACATTTTTTGGCTTTTTTTTATGTTATTATTTCAAAAATCTTCCTGTCTGAAACTACTATTCGAAATCAAATGAAACTTGGTAAGATTGTTCCTTAGGGTATCCTGCAAAAAGTTAATGCTTGGATTTTTGATTAGTCGAAAAACATGTCCGCCCTTACTAAAAATAGAACATAGGGGTCAAAATGCTGTTTTTGCTTATTTTTTCCTGAATTATAGAAAGAAAATGAAGACGAAAGCTACTTTCAAGGTAAACATGGTATCCCAAGTTAAATGGTGATGATGAAAGTTTGTTTTGGACGGCCATTTTTAAAATGGCTGCCACTTTCCCGCCATTTTTTACACTTGCTCGGATTTCAACAGTATTTCGTTTTTAAAGTAAACATGGTATCCTTAGTGAATGGTGATGATGAGATTTAGTTTATAGTGCATTGTTTGCCAGGTGAGCGATTCAGGCTCTTGAGAGCCTCTTGTTCAGAAATGTGTCTGATTTCGTGGACTGTGAACCAAGATGGCTGCCACAGCAGAACTTAGTTTAACATAGGACCCTATTGGAAATTTACTCAAAAATCTTCTCGTTGGAAACCACTAAGCCAATTAGAATTAGACTTGGTAGCAATGGTCCTTAGATGGTCCTCTTTCAGAATTTTGTGCGATGACCCAGACTGTCAACCAAGATGGCCACCACACCCGAACATAGTTTAACATAGGGCCCTATGGAAAAATTCATTGATAAATCTTGTCTGAAACCACTTGACATATTGGAGCCAGACTTGGCAGCATTGGTCCTTAGGAGGTCCTCTTTCAGAAATATGTCCGATCACCCGGATTGTCAACCAAGATGGCTGCCACACCGACCTTTGTTAAATATTGGACCCTATAGGAAAATTCATTTAAAAATCTTGTTGGCTGAAACCGCTTAGCCAGTTGGAACAAGACTTAGCAGAAATGGTCCTTAGATGGTTCTCTTTTAGAAATGTATCCGTTGACCTGGACTGTCAACCAAGATGACTTTAGAGGTTTCCCTACGTCATTTTAGCATGGTGCTGCACCATGCCTCCATCTTTGAGAACCATGCTGCCCTCTGAAGCCTTTTAGAAAGTGCCTTGAGAATACTTTAATTGCCCTCTAAAATACCATTCAGAAGACCCTTTCAGGGACCCCATTTCTATCAAATTAAGCTGTTTTATTGTCTTTAAACAGATTTATAGCAGTTTTTTTAACCTAATTTAGGAATAAAAGGTGTTAATTATTCTTAAGTGTTTGATTGCAGGGCTAACATAGTGATTTATTGTTTAATCAATTAAGAAATTTTCCCCATGCTGTGAAATAGGATGCCTTCATATTTAACATTGACAGCTAAATTGCCCCCACTAAGGAAAAGATACCATGCCTTCACATATTTCTGGGGATAACTCTATGACTACCACAGCTGAAATAAGTTTAACGTAGAGTCCTATAGAAAAACCAGCCAAATTGACTGCAACACTTAAATTTTTAGGTCTGCTCAAGGTGAAAAGTTAAATCCAGGTGAGCGATACAGGCTCTTGAGAGCCTCTAGTTAAGTAACTGTAATACCTAGACCCCCTGTATCTGGTCTATAGACAGTTCTTAGTCGATACATGCCAGTCTGACACCTGTCTCTGGACCTTGACCTCATTTTCATGCTTGAGTGACTTAATATACATTTTCATGATTGAGTCTATTTCTGAGCAACTGTACTAACTAGACCCACAGTATTCAGTTGATAGAAGTTCTCAGTGGGTTTATACGACTTTAACATATGTCACCTTACATTTGACCTCTATTTCAAGTTTGAGTGACTTGTTTCACGTTTTGGGATAATGTCCATTTCTCAGCAACTGCAATACATAGACCAACCATATTTGATTTATAGATAGTCCTTGATGGGTACACGTATGTCTGAGACCTTCACCTGAATTTCACACTTGAGTCACATCTTTATGACTAAGTCCATTTCTCTGTAGGTATAATACCTATATCCACTGTATGTGGTCTGTAGAAACTTTTTGGCAAGTGAGTGTCAGCCGGACACCTAACCTTGACCACAATTTTATGGTTGAGTGACTCTCATCCCATTTTTACATATAAGTCCATTTCTCAACAAATGTTATAAATGTGTCCACCATTTTTGGTCTCTAGATATTTTTGATGGGTACAACTACATACCAGTCTGAGACCTGTCAGCTGACCTTGGACACAGTTGTAGGCTTGAATGACATGCATGAAATCTTTCAGACAAATGTTGCCTGACATATTTTCTTTTGACTTGTAATGTATGGTATCAGATAATCTTTATTCTGTGTCCATGTCTGTACTCGGGCGAGACATTTAGTGTTGCCACTCTTGTCTATAAGGTTGTATTACTATCAGTACATCTCAGTTTGTTGACCATTTCAAGCCCCCTATGTCATGGTCCAGTGACTTTCAATTAATTAGCAATTTTCAATGTTAAGTTTTCTGCTTAAATTAGTTTGATAGGAATTACTTGTGATAGATCAATGAAATTTTTTATAAGGTTGCATTACCATCAGTACATCTCAGTTTGTTGACCATTTTGAGGCCCTGCCCCCTAGGTCATGGTCCAGTGACTTTCAATTAATTAGCCATTTTCAGTGTTAAGTTTTCTGCTTAATTTAGTTTGATAGGAACTACTTGTTATAGATCAATGATATTTTCTATAAAGTTGCATTACTATCAGTACATCTCAGTTTGATGACCATTTCGAGGCCCTACCATGGTCCAGGGACTTTAAATTTATTAGCAATGTTGCTGTCCATCAGATTGTATTTTTTTTCAAATTTACTGCCGACAGGCGAGACATATCTCTGTCTCAACAGTTTATTACCTTTATGCCTGGTTTGACTGGGTATTTTGTGCGAAAAAAATTACAATTTTTATCAGAAAAGAGCACTTCTGTAAAGCAAATCACTGTTTATTTAGGGTAATGTCTTTGATATAAAGTTTGTAAAATTAACCTATGTATTAACGGGGCCTTTTCATTAGGGGATCTTTTTACTCTTTATACACATATTTGACCATAGATTAAATTTCAATTCTTACTTAATAAATTTATATTTTTAATAGATTTAAACTTCTGACCTACATAAAAATGAACTTTGTTTTGTCAATACTTGTACAAGTAAATAGGTCAAGAACTTTGTGTTCAAACTTTGACAAATGTGATTCATCTCTAATTAATTTTAAGGGGATATACCAATTTTTTCTCATTCAGGTAATGCATTTATTTTTAGTCTTGTTTAATAAACAGAAAATTTCTACATATTTGCAAATTATCAGCTAATGTTTGTGAACCTTGCCTTATAATTCACATATTTATATCCTGAGCAAACTTGTAAACAATTCTTTAAATTTAAATTTATAAGGTTATTTAGTGTATTTATTCAAAATAAAAATGAAAGATTCAGAAATTTCCAGTGACTCTTTGTCCTTGACAGATTTTGTACTATAATAAATATAATAAAGTCTTTGTACATTAGTGTTGACATAAATGTTGACAACAGGATTGTTTCTTTGTCCTAACATGCAAATCCTCCAAAGAGTCCTAACTGATTGTTTTCATTTTTAAATAACCATTAAGGGATTGCATTTCTTCTCTGTAGGGCCTTCTGTATTTCATTACTACAATCACACATATACCTATCAGAAGGGTCCTATGTATCATAATTTCTACAATGATTAATTTTTATCTTTTTTTTTCTCATATTTTTTTATCTATTATTGTAAATAGGATTTCAGTCCTGATATGCAAACTCCTACCACACCTGACTAAGTAAACCTCATCCAGATAAGTGAACATTCTTTAAACGAATTTGAAAAATTCATTTGTAGCTACTTATATATTGGAAATTTGTTAAGGTGGGAATATTTAACAGGATGTATAATGTTTAGGGCAAAGACTTTTAGTCTCATGTAAAAAAGAATGTTATTTAATTTCCACTTTTTATCTCTTTAAAAATGAAAACAAAATGTAGTTTGAAACCTTTTACATTAATAGAAGTAATAAATGTATTTATATATTTGAGAACACATACATAACCAGTGGATAATCATAATTTATATCTGCTGAAGATATTATTTATTTTCCAAATAGTCATATGTTATATTATATAAGACTTTATACTTTATTGTTATTGGTATGTCATACTAATGATATCACTTCATTCAAATATTTAAAAATTCATAATTTTCATAAATGTAGATGAACAAAAAACGATTTACATTGAGATACTATTTTATTTGGCAGTGTTCTGTTGTTTGACTTTGAAATTAGTTGTAATAGATTATATTTTGTGTGAGATTAATGACTTTTCTTTGGCAATCAATTGTTTGCTTGTTTTATCAGCTTTTTACATTTTGATTTCAATTGTTTGTCTGGAAGCACCACTTGTGGGAGTTGAGGTTTTTAGTGCTTTAGTTTAAGGGAAGAGTAGAAATGATGCACAATGAATTATATTATACCCTGCATTGATATAATCCTTTTGTCTTAATCTGTGACATTTTTTTAGTTTGGTGATTTTGACATTAATAAATACCACTGCACAATTTACATCAAACGTTTATATTGAAAGTTTAAAATGATAAAAAGAATACTTATCTGACAAATAACATCTTTTATCATATACTTAGTACTTAATATGATAGTGTTTACATAGAATAGAATAGAATAGAATAGAATACAGAATAGAATATATTTATTGTTCCAATCATGGGCCTTCAAAGGGGCAAGATATAACAACATATACAACAAACAGTGATTCATTAGCATAAATTACAATGAAAATAAAATAAAAACTATGCTGGACAGGACGAGAGTTATTAACCTCGTCTGATGTTTAGACAATCAATTATATATTTCTCCAGAAATTTGAGTGCTGATATATCTTCATTTGTGAAAAGCCATATAAATTTTCCACATTTGGAAGATCTTTAAATTTTGTACAAAGCTCACCTATACTATTAAACATGATTTCTCTGTTGTTATTATATAATGGGCAATTAATTATAAAATGAAATTTATCTTCTGTTTGATTTGAAGAACATTTTTCACATATTCTTTGCGAACGTTCTATATAGGGTTTCTTATATCGATCCCTTTCTATTTTTAGTTCATGGGCACTTATTCTTATTTGACATAAAACCCTTCTCAATTGAACGTTGTTAATAGTTAAATATGTTTCTCGAGAAAAACATTTTTTAATTTTAAAGTAGGTATTAAGTTTTCCCTCTTGTTCTTCTGACTTTTTGTTCCTGTACTTTAAATTACTATGACATAATTTATCTCTTACTGACTTTATTAACTCATTCATCTTTATTTGTGAATGTTGAATATTAAGTGTTTGTAAGATAAATTTAATGGATGACAACCAACAGTCTGTGTTGTCTGAAACCATACTTTGATTAGCAATGTATGCATCAAATAGTATACAACTTTCTATTTGATCTATTCTTAACCAGTATTTTAACATTGACAAAACAACAGAGAATTACAATAGGTATCTGCCAAGTTCAGACTGTACAGCTAAATTTGTAGATCTTTTATTTACACCCAAAATGTATTTTAGGTATTTAAAATGAGATTTGTCTAAAAAACATTTATATAAATCTGTTGAAACAAGTACTCATTTTCTTTTTTGCATGCTGCAGAATTTGTTTTAAACATTCCTGTAATTTCACTACCATACATCAGAATTGGTTTAATTGTATGATCATATAAATGAAGAAGAGTGGAGATATTTGGATGATGATAAGGCTCTTTGCAATTTGAATACAGCCTTCATAGATTTCTTATACATATCTTCTTTTCCTTATTTAAAAAGTCCACTTGACGTAAATTTCATTCCCAGATATTTATATTGATTTACACACTCTATAATATCATTATTGAAAGTAAAATTGTCATGAAGGTATTTACCGGCTTTATTTATACAATAGTTGCTTATATAGAGGGCATTATCATGATATAGTGACTGCCCAAGGGACAGTGATATTGCCTGAAACATTGATAATGCCCGAGCCGCAGGCAAGGGCATTAACAATTTTGAAGGCAATATCTGTCCCGAGGGCAGTCAATTATCATGATAATACCCTTTATATAAGCAACTATTGTGTTTATTTCATTGAAGAATATAAATCTGCTGGTTGCGGGTTCCTTACATGTACATGTATGTTGAATACCTCATGGCCTCTGGATGTGTGTTTATGTTTCTTTCATAACTTTTGGTGCTATGCTGGTATATTGTACATTCATGGAAGTTCCCCATATATATTCTTTTTTCTACTTCAAGCATTACTGACAAGAATTTATTATTCCAAATATGCATACCTACTAAGTACATAAAAAAGGCACCCTGTTATATAATATTACAACAATACTATTTGAGCAAGTATTGTTTTTATTTCATTGAAACCAAAATTTCATTTAGAAAAGTCTAGAATTTAATTAACAACTCTTGTCTCCCATTTGCGTTTTAATGAGGGGACGTAACTCTAAATTGCTAGCAGGCATTACCGTGTGGTAATGCCCACGGGCATTATCATGATAATGCCTGCTTGGCATTTTAACGCAGATTAATAAATACCACATGACCATGTTTTAACCAATAAAAACAACTAAATTTTCTCTGATATGAAATAATAAAAATTAAAACCTGAGTTTTTGATAAATTGACCTCCAAGCACCACTCTTCACAATATTTGTATAGTCTATCAAGTTTCCTTTGTAAACCAGCCTTAGTATTGGAAAAATAATAATGTTATCAGCATACATAAGACAATCAATTACTCGACCATTTAGGTTAAGAGCATCTGGATACTCTTTGAAAATATTTGGCAAGTCATTAATAAATATCTTAAACAGGTTTGGCGTTAAAACATAGCCTTCCCTAACCTCAACAAGTGAGCTAAAATATGGTGTAAGGTAATTTTTACACACAATTGACTTTTATTATACATATCACTTAGTATTTTATAAAATTCTCCTCAAATGTTATATTTTAACAGTTTATATTTTATACCTGATCGAAAGCTTTTTAAAAATCGATAAAGCATGCAAAAGGTTTACCTTTGATGCTGTTATATTTATCTATCAGAGTTTTCAATACTAACATATGATCTGATGTCCTCTTTTTATTGCTAAAACCAATCTGACAAGGATTTATAATATTGTTTTCCTCAAAATATTTATCTAGTCTTTTATTTAAAATAGAGTTGAATAACTTCCCAATACAGGAGTTAATTGCAATACCTCTATAGTTTTCAGGTTTTAATGTATCACTTGACTTAAATATAGGACATATATATCCTGAAGACCATTTACTAGGATATATCCTGATGTAAATACAAGATTGAATAGTTTCTGTAATATTAATACAAGAATGGTACCACCACTTTTTAATACCTCATTTGGTAGGCTTTCCAAACCTACAGCCTTATCTGATTTTAATTTACATATAGCTTTCATTATTTCACTAGGTGTTATCTTGTAGTCTAATTCACAAAATGTGGGCCTATTTTCATGTTTTTAACAATTTCATTAATTTCTTCTATTCTAGTTTTATATTTCTCTGGTATCTTATTTAAAGATCTAAAGTATGTATACCATTGGTCTACCAACTGTACTGGCTGGACCTACCTTTTCTTCCTCCTTAAGTGAATTAATGAACTTCTAGTATTCTTATGTGCAAACCTTAGGCTAATAATCGTAATTTTTTGTCGAGCCTGCGACTTTAGTCGCAGAAAGCTCGACATAGGGATAGTGATCCGGCGGCGGCGTTAAATCACTTTCTAAAAGCTTTATATTTTGGAAGGTGGAAGACCTGGATGCTTTATAATTTGTATATAGATGCCTTATGTTACGAAGTTTCCGTCTGTCATATGTACATTGTCCTTGATCTCATTTTCATGGTTCAGTGACTACTTGAAAAAAAAATTCAGATTTTTTGTAATGTTAATTTCTCTCTTATTATGAGTAATATGATAACTATATTTGGTATGTGCGTACCTTACAAGGTCCTCATCCCCATCAGACAGTTTTCAATTGACCTCGCCCAATTTCAAGGATCAGTGAACAAGGTTAAGTTTTGGTGGTCAAGTCCATATCTCAGATACTATAAGCAATAGGTCTAGTATATTTGGTGTATGGAAGGATTGTAAGGTGTACATGTCCAACTGGTAGGTGTCATCTGACCTTGACCTCATTTTCATGGTTCAGTGGTTATAGTTAAATTTTTGTGTTTTGGCCTGTTTTCGAATACTGTATGCAATAGGTCTACTATATTTGGTGTATGGAAGGATTGTAAGGTGTACATGTCCAACTGGCAGGTGTCATCAGGCCTTGACCTCATTTTCATGGTTCAGTGGTTATAGTTAAGTTTTTGTGTTTTGACCTGTTTTCCGAATACTGTATGCAATAGGTCTACTATATTTGGTGTATGGAAGGATTGTAAGGTGTACATGTCCAACTGGCAGGTGTCATCTGACCTTGACCTCATTTTCATGGTTCAGTGGTTATAGTTAAGTTTTTGTGTTTTGACCCTTTTTTCGAATACTGTATGCAATAGTTCTACTATATTTGGTGTATGGAAGGATTGTAAGGTGTACATGTCCAACTAGCAGCTGTCATCTGACCTTGACCTCATTTTCATGGTTCAGTGGTTATAGTTAAATTTTTGTGTTTTGGCCTGTTTTCGAATACTGTATGCAATAGGTCTACAATATTTGGTGTATGGAAGGATTGTAAGGTGTACATGTCCAACTGGCAGGTGTCATCTGACCGTGACCTCATTTTCATGGTTCAGTGGTTATAGTTAAGTTTTTGTGTTTTGACCTGTTTTTCGAATACTGTATGCAATAGGTCTACTATATTTGGTGTATAGAAGGATTGTAAGGTGTACATGTCCAACTGGCAGGTGTCATCTGACCTTGACCTCATTTTCATGGTTCAGTGGTTATAGTTAAGTTTTTGTGTTTTGGCCTGTTTTTCGAATACTGTATGCAATAGGTCTACTATATTGGTGTATGAAAGACCTTGACCTCATTTTCATGGTTCAGTGGTTATAGTTAAATTTTTGTGTTTTGGCCTGTTTTCGAATACTGTATGCAATAGGTCTACAATATTTGGTGTATGGAAGGATTGTAAGGTGTACATGTCCAACTGGCAGGTGTCATCTGACCGTGACCTCATTTTCATGGTTCAGTGGTTATAGTTAAGTTTTTGTGTTTTGACCTGTTTTTCGAATACTGTATGCAATAGGTCTACTATATTTGGTGTATAGAAGGATTGTAAGGTGTACATGTCCAACTGGCAGGTGTCATCTGACCTTGACCTCATTTTCATGGTTCAGTGGTTATAGTTAAGTTTTTGTGTTTTGGCCTGTTTTTCGAATACTGTATGCAATAGGTCTACTATATTGGTGTATGAAAGACCTTGACCTCATTTTCATGGTTCAGTGGTTATAGTTAAATTTTTGTGTTTTGGCCTGTTTTCGAATACTGTATGCAATAGGTCTACTATATTTGGTGTATGGAAGGATTGTAAGGTGTACATGTCCAACTGGCAGGTGTCATCAGGCCTTGACCTCATTTTCATGGTTCAGTGGTTATAGTTAAGTTTTTGTGTTTTGACCTGTTTTCCGAATACTGTATGCAATAGGTCTACTATATTTGGTGTATGGAAGGATTGTAAGGTGTACATGTCCAACTGGCAGGTGTCATCTGACCTTGACCTCATTTTCATGGTTCAGTGGTTATAGTTAAGTTTTTGTGTTTTGACCCTTTTTTCGAATACTGTATGCAATAGTTCTACTATATTTGGTGTATGGAAGGATTGTAAGGTGTACATGTCCAACTAGCAGCTGTCATCTGACCTTGACCTCATTTTCATGGTTCAGTGGTTATAGTTAAATTTTTGTGTTTTGGCCTGTTTTCGAATACTGTATGCAATAGGTCTACAATATTTGGTGTATGGAAGGATTGTAAGGTGTACATGTCCAACTGGCAGGTGTCATCTGACCTGAACCACATTTTCGTGGTTCAGTGTTTATAGTTAATTTTTTGTGTTTTGGCCTGTTTTTCGAATACTGTATGCAATGTGTCTGATAGCATTTACTTTCATTAGAAATACACGACAGGCGAGACATTTTTGTGTGTCCACTCTTGTATTATATTATGTTTGAATCATTTTTTATTATTTGTAACTTTTATTATATTGTATATTAATCAAATTCCAGTGCTGTCTTGTTAATAAAATTTGTAAGGGGGGGGGGGGGGATATTTATTAGTAGCTATGTACAAAATGTCTTAAAAATTCCATATATCAGGTTGGTTGAATTTCAGAAATCTTCTCTTTTTTAAAGCATCATTAGAAAGATGTTAATATATTTTGAATATTTTGTCATATATGCACAAGTAACATGACTTTTATAAGCAGTTTTATCTTTTTTCTTTTTCTTTTTAATAAGTTGATTTTCATAATTTTCTCGTCTGAAACAACACAGTCAATTGATCTGAAACTTGATAGAAAGCATTTGCAAAAGGATCTTTATAAATTTGCATTTTTAATTTGTTCCAGTTGCAATCAATGTTTCAATAATCTTCTTCTCTGAAGCTACCTGGCTTGTTATGGATTTTTGGGGTCTGTGGCTTTAGCGGTATGGGCTAAAATCTTGAATCAGTTGACACTTCAGGTAACTTGTATATGTAACCTCTGATTCAGATAAACCTTAGAATTAAAATTAACAACAGATTGTATAAAAAATTTTATTTAACATAGAAAACAATTTGTACATGAATATAAATAAATAAATAATGAGATTTTTACATAGAAAATGCTTTCTTATTTACAATGTAGTTAACTTAAAACTTTGAGCAAGTTAACGATAAAATACATAAGTATGTGTGAGTAAACAAATTAAATTGATAACAAATATTAAAGGCATTTGGGGTAAATGTCCATGAGGCAAAACCTCATCAGTAAAATCAGTAAGCAGACACCAAAAATTACAAAAAGATGGCAAAAATGTACATTAAAGTCAATATTTATATTAAAAATAAAGTTATTCAATAATTAAAAGAAAAATTTCATTCAAATCAATTTCCACTTGTAGAATGTAAACTCCTAACTTATGTAAACACATATATTGTTGGTCTTATTAGTAGTTGCTGTTATCATTTTTTGATGAAGTAAGTTAAGATATCAAGTAGAATTCTATTAAAAAATCCTTAAGTCTGATTTATTGATACCTTTTAAACCTGTATATTGCAGAGACCTTTCCAATATGATATTTCATAAATCATAGAATGTCAGAATCATTTTTCTTATATCAGTGCGAATTCATAAATTACTGCAAAAATGTTTTGATGGTATTTTAATGGCATGGACATAGCAATAAACCAAATTCATAATTTTTTAATTTGTCTTTTCATATTCTTTTAAAAAATGTGCTGGCCTTTTTATCGATGTTTAAAAGAATCATAATATCGATTATGTGCATTAATTTCTGACTTTTCAGTATTAGATTTAGTATTCATAAGTATATGGCTGTTTTCAGTGGAAGATTATTGCACATGCATCGATTTCCCACTGTTGTGACGTCATCAGAATTTTTTTGTCATACTTTTTGACCAATCAGGCGTAATGTTGTTTAACGTCGACTGTGCTAAATGAATTTTCCTAGGTACAAAAAATCAAGTATTTACCAATGAAATAGGTACTTATACCTGTTCAAAAATGAAGAACTGGACTCCATTACAGGTTCTTACATGAGTTCAAAGTGAAGACTGGAGAATCTTCATCTCGTTTTTAAAATTCAGCATCTTTCTCCTCGTCCACTGCACTCCACCCGGGAAAGACGTGAATTTTAAAAAATTGTTGAAGATTTTCCAGTCTTCACTTTGAACTCGTGTAAGAACCTGTTTTTGATTTGGTTGCATATCTACTGATTATATCTAGTGTTTTAATGTTTCTTTCAACTGTCTATTGGTAAAATCTACATATGTTTTAATCTTTAATACAGTTTCTAAAGCTAATTTGTTATTTTCATCTATACACTTATGTCTACGTCTTTGAAGACTATTATTTATTCTCCTAGACCATATAATTAGTATATCACTGTCCCCCAACCTTAATGGTCTACTGTAGTTGTCAAGGTCTGTTATGAGAATCACATTCTTAGCCTGAAGTTTACAAGAACATGGAAGCTGGAAATATATACTTTTCCTTTTAAAGATTTCTTGAGAAAACAAATCTTTTCGTATCATACCTTTCACAGTGACTTGATTACCATGAGATGTTTCATTCAAAACTTTAATTTTTACAGCTGAAATTAAAAAGATTAAAATAAAGCATATTAGAATAATCATTGCCCATTAATTTGAATAAACTGTTTAGTAATCATACTAAGAAAGCAATCTCATTCCTGCAGAAAAATGGGAAATAGGAAAGGGGTATTCTAAAGACACCAAAATTTGATATTTTTGTATAGTTTATCATTTTCATTCTTTATACCCTGTACGTGAATGTGGATAGCGTATATAGATTTATGGTTGTCAATGGATTTGTCTGTCTTTTTTTGGTTAAACTTTTGCATTTAAGACTATTTTTCAGAAGCTTGTTGAGAAATAAGATTCATATTACTCCAGTGTAATCCTCTTTTAACATATAACAAGTTCGAAAACACTTGAAACTCTTTAACACATGAGTGAATCAGTTGAATTTTAACATTTTAACTGATTTTTTTCTTTAAATTCAATATGATAATTTTGCAGTAATGCGCTTTTGTTTGCAAAAGAAAAATGTGGGTATCTGATGTTTAAGATAAGCTTCAAGTTTTAAGATTATAATGAGGGTGGTTTTGGTAGATACTATGACGTTAATGTGTAGCTCATATCATTCCCCTGCTATAGTATTATTTCCATTAAAATATATATAAAGTAAAAATTTACCTTTTTGTTTACAGATATTTTCCGGATACTTTCTGAGGAAACGGAATTTTTTATCATCTGTATTATTAACACAATAACGGCATATACCATAGTTGTACTCATTGAAACTGTCTTGGCTCTTACTTTTTCTGTTTTCTAATGGACTGCTTTTTGTCATATGTCTAAATGATCTTGTATTTTCATTACAACTTTAAAATAAAAAATATAAGTAGATTAAATAAAAACATTAACAGCTAAGACAACCTATAATTATGTTTGTTTTGTTATATCTCCTTCTTTACTTTAGTGAATGAGAAACAAAATTCAGTTATTTTACTTGACAGTGTTACCAAAGGGAAATAACAAAATAGCCTCCCTTTAGCACTGGGGACAAAGGGAGACAATTTCAGTTATCTCCCTATTTAGGTTTGTTAACTGACCAATGATTATCGTTTGAAATAAAAGAATTTTGTAGAATACTTTGTTCTTGTGGAACAGACCAAGTAAAGGTAAAATTTGTCTTTTTCCCCGAAAATTTTTATTCTGATGCCACTAATTCAATGAAAAATTATTAAGAATAGCATTACAACTACTCTCTGTAAACCTCCATCTTTGGATCATGAGTACTTCAATCAATTGAATTGTCTTATCACTTGGATGGCCAATGGAATTATTTCAGTAATAACTAAAGCAGATTACCTCACATGATTTTGTTTACTCATGTATTCCAGAACCATAAGAACCTTATGCCATGGACATGTTATTTTAAAGGGAAATAACTATTCTTGGAGAATTTCGTAAATAATTATTGCATCAATAAATAAAAAAGTGCAAACAAAATACTTAATGTAAAGATAATAGATTTACAAACAGTGGTAAAATTTTCATGATTTTATTATTTAGACCACCTAGCAAGGTCAATTAACCAACAAAATATTTCTTATCATTCTAGCATTTAGACCTTAAGAATGCCAAAATTCTATTCTATGAACATAGGTAGTCCTATGTTCAATTACACACCTTGGTTTTTCTGTTTTCAGATATATCATATCATCACAACAAATTTGTGTAGCCTTATCGTAGCTCTGTACACCACAACATTCCTTTCCCTTTATTCTCCCATTTTTGACCATTTCTCCATAGCAGCAAAGATCAGTGGTGTCGTTATATGGCATATCTCCACACATATTCTGTAGTGGAATAACTGTGCCATTAAGTGTGCACTGATGAGTTCTACTGGAGTAGGATTGTTGGTTTTTGAAATCTCGCTCAGCACAACATTGATCATGAAAGGGATGGCCAGGTGTTTTATTAATCGCTTCAAAATATTCATATTGACTGTTGGTATCTGTGCAGCAGACTTGGTCTATACTATTGTATCCATATTGACCACAGCATTTGTAATCAGTACCTTTCGCGATAATGTCTCCATCTGAAAAATAAAATTTTCATATATATTTGTGGTATTCTATTTTGTTTGTTATAAACTATCTATATAATCTGTTTGATATAAAACTCCTGTAATACTTAACATGTGTTTATGATGATTTTTATGAAATAGCTTCATATTATACATCACACTGATTTCCTACAGAAAATGTTTACTTGAATTTTTACATGATTTAAGCTTGATTTTATCATATATATAAAAATTAACTCGTATTTACAACCCTTAGTAAATTTAGTTTTCCCCCAAACTTTGTTATTAAAATGCATTCATAATATTCTTGGTTTAAAACCTTGATATGTAGACATTTTTGCTCAGCAAATATAATTGGATGACGATTTGTGGAAGTTTTAGCATAGTTAACTTACTTGGATAACAACATTCATGAGTTGATGTATTGTAAGGTTTCTCTCCACAACAGCCTTGATATTGAGTATCATACAGTCCTAATCCACAGCACTGCTCTGTATTCTTGCTGAAGTCAGTTGGAGATCCTTTACAGCATCTTTGTGTTTCATTGTAGTAATAATCTGTATACATAAAAAGCCCTTTAAGACTGATATTATCATTTGTTAGAGCAGTCAAGCTTTAATATTTTTAGATTACGTTCTTATTTAAGAATTGCTGACATAACAACTCTTCATTAGCTGAAATTTAGCTTAAAGCCTAATTTGGATATTCTTAAAGATTTTCAAACTTAATACATCTATGGCTTTATTTGGAAGGCTTTATCAAAAACACTAAAATTGTCAAGTCTCTGAACAAATGTCACTTTTGTTTATGTATAAATACAGGAGTAATATACATATATATTGTAAATTTAGAAATTTTTGTGTGAGTTTATTAGACAAGTAAGTATTGGACATACCATTGAGGGTGTTAGCCCGACAGGGATATGTATTGGACATACCACTGAGGGTGTTAGCCCAACAGGGGTATATACTATTTATATCATGATACTCTGAAAAGTCCAAATGATAGATTGTAATAATTAAGAAGGGGGTCTTATGATAAATGCAGGATTTCTGCTAACATTTTAAGGCATAATATAAGCATATCATGATGCCATGAATGTAACCAGATATCCTGCATTTATCATAGTTTATCTTTGCACAAAGTGAAATTCCTTAAAGACCCCCCCCCCCCCCCCCCCCCCCCAAACGGTCCACATTATTAAAACCTGTCGTTGCACATTTTCAGAGCATAATTATATAGATAGGATTTACTCCTGTTGGGCTAATGCCCTCAGGGGTGATTCCAATACTTATTGCCATTGATAAATCTCTATTACAGAATATACAACTATCAAAATCAAAATCATCCTGTTACAAGTCATTTTTGAATTTATATCAAATTATCTGTTGATATCTTTAAAAGATCGATAAAAAGTGTAAAATTTATAAATAAATTAAGAACTTACTATTTTTACAGCATTGGGCAGTATGTGGAATAAGAATGTCTCCTTCACAACATTTTTGATCTATGTCATTATAAAGTTTAGAACCACAGCATTTGTAGTGGTCATCATTTTCACTGATGTTGAAAAGTTTGCTGTTGCAACACTTCTGTTTTCTTGTATCATAACGTACAAAGCCACACTGTTTAGTATGCTTTGGTAGAACCTTCCCTTTGTTGCAGTAGTGTGTTTTTTTGTCATAATAATCAGTGTAGCAACACTTCATATTACTTTTTTTGACATATGACCGTGCTTTCTTATTTTTCTTGCAACACACGTGGGAACTACTTAATATTTCTTTTCCACAACATTTCTGATGATTATCTGTTAAAAAATAATGATATTAAAGATAATTGAATTTGTATAGAATATTTGTTAAGGCAGTCCTTCAGCTTTATTATAAGGAAAAAACATGTACCAAAAGTTTACTTATTGTGAGGATTTTAATTTTGTTCACTTATTTACAAATATATCTAGATTGATGAACCTTTCATTGTGACATTTTGCTGAAGAATTCATGTTTGATTCAATCAATTCTCCGTATAGATTTCTAGCTAGAACCTTTTTGTTTCACTTATTTTTTATACCTATATCAAAGGTATGTATGTCATCAGGATTTTGATTTTTTATGTTTTGGTTTTTTTAAAAACTTAAAGGCTAGCAAACATAGTAAATTATTGAGAAAATAGCATACACCGCACATGGATCTTATTTGCATCACGTCCACACTGGATCTTCCACATACTAAAGAATTTTATATTATCAGGATATTGACACTTTTCAGATTTTTACCAAAAAATGGTTTTTGAACTTGGTCAATATTTTTTCTTACACTGGTCACATTTTATACAATGAATACATTGTACATTTGGTACATTAAAGTAGGAAATTACTGTTTCCTCTTCAATACTATACATATAACAATCGTGCATGCTCCAGTCTTTAGGGAAAAAAGAACAAAATTATGTTTAACTGTTTTCTGAGATACTGAATGTAATCATTGCTAGATAGGGGTATTGAAATATATGAGATAAGCTACATTATACCAGTTGGTTCATTTAATTATTCATACAGTCAACTCTCATTATCTCAAATACGCTTGAGTCGAATTTTCGGATGAGTCAAATTTTTTAAGTGGTCCTAAAAGTTTTTCATTGCAATTATATGTATTTTGATTCCTTTTAAGTCGAATTGGCATAAGTCAAATTTTCTTCTATTTCAAACTAAAGTTTGAGTGCCAAATTATAAAAAAACAATGAAAATTTATTTGTTATGTCGAATAATCTTAATCAAAACATCACATTGTAGTAATTATTAGTAATTTTGATCTATTGTAATCAATTTGTCTTCAACTGTTTATTATTTTTATCAATATAAAATGTTAGAAATTAATTAAATAAGTATCTGAAAATGGATAAAGTGATGTCTCAATAGTACACCTACGTGCAAACTATCGTTTTACCTACAAAGACTTTAGATTTATCAGACCTTCATGGTAGTTATTTCTTCTCGTTTGTAACTTGGAAAATTTGTCAGCTCCCTTTTAGTCGAATTTCGTCTATATTGAATTTTTTTCACAGTCCTAAAGACTTCAAGATAACAAGAGTCGAGTGTATATTAAGTATAAGGAGAGTCTAATGGATTTTTTGGGGGAAAATGTACAGAAACATTTTAAGACCTTCCTGCTATGATACTGTTTTTTTTTTACTTGATTGTTTTTAAAATAAGTCTAAGCAATTTTCAGAAATTGTTTTACATTATGGTATTATGGTTCTGAACTATGTAATATGTGTAATAATTTCCAAATATGAGAAATTCAACAATGTGATAATCATATCTATCTTGGCTATAAAACTTGGAATTTGTTAGGGCCATAAAAAAAACTTATTTTGGATCTGTTTGAAGATCTTGAGATTTCCACAAATTTAAGATAAATTTTTGATAATGCTAGTTTGTAGTTATTATTGATATTTTTACCTCTTTTCCCTGCTCTTTCCGTTTCATGCAGTATGCCATTGCAGCAGATTTTTTTGTTATCTGTTGGTACATAGGGGTAAACTCCACAACATTTTGTCTCTTTTCCATCACTTCCAATTTTTGGATACATCTTACCACAACAGACCTGAGTTTCTGTTATGTAGGTTGTGTCTGAAAAAAGTATGCATATATCTATCAGATGTAGAAAGTTCAGAGAGAGATGGCACATTGTATGTTACATTACAAATATATGCCTTTTGTTAGGAAGGACTGAAAAAATTACATGCATGAGAATGAGGATACTGTAGGCCTCGTAGATATGCTTAGAATAATTCACTTGATGATATTTGTGATAAAAATATTAAGATTGCAGTATTTAAGTTCACTGTAGGGAGAGGTTGTAAAGTACAATACATTTGGACAGGTCATTTTTTTTTTTATCTCAAACCTTAATCAAAATTAAAGATTTTATTGAAAGAGAAATATTTCTGTCTATTAAATGAATACAGTACTTACTGTTGCAGCAGTCAAGGGTTTGTCCATCTTTATTTACATTAGATGTCACTCCAAATTTACAACAGAGTTCTGTCTGTGGATCGTAGAAACGGTCTGATGATGTTGGACATGCCAGCTCCCTTTCAGCTGATGTAACCAGTACTATTCAAGAATTAACAAATTTTTTCATTAAGCAGATTTCCATGTTTAACTTTTTAATTTCATGCAAACAACCAGGAAAAATGATATTTCCTTTTTAGATAGTTTTATACATCACAAAATATATACAGTATCGACAGATTATTTATTTTTCCTCAAATTGTGCAGGATCTTCAGTTGAGATTTAAGATACGAATTTTTTTTTATTTAGCCATTGTTATATTGGCAACCCATTGTACTTGTAAGATTCTGTTTCTTGTATATATTTACTTCATACCTTCTTTCATTTCTACAGGCTATATAGAATTATTTTATATGTTCCAAGATTATATTAGTCAGTTTTCTTTACAAAATTTTGATTTAACATAGATTTTGGGATACAAATTATAGGAATTAAAAGTCAGTATCTCTGTTTTTATATTTTTTGTTCACTGAACTTTTTAAAATCATTTAATCATAATATTTGCCCTATTTCACAATTGAAAAAAATAGTATGAATGGTTTTCATACTAGAAACACTTTAGAACTTTCAAAAGGTTACAAAATATGTCACACTTTATTGAACTTGAGATATCTGAGTTCATATCTCTTTAAAATGTAATAAATCAGAGATTTTTTTCTTACCCATGGCTAAATAAAATAATATTGTCTTCATTTTTGTGATGATCACTCACTAATCTGATAAAATAGGAATATCCAATTTTTATATAGGTATAATTATTGGGAATTCTCTTTCACGTCATTAATCTGTTTATGTCACGTAATTTAATAGCATATAAATAGATGAACATTTGATCAGTAAACAAGTTGTTTATCCACAAAACTATTGAATACATGTATTTGTCACACTATAATAAATGTTTCATTGAACTCAGTAACCAGTTCTTTTAAGATCAAGAAGAAAATATTGTTTTGTATCCTGCTTTAAAGAATGCCCTAATTTGGTTTTATATGTTATTAACAAATGAAATTGTGACAGTAGATCTGTCTAAAGAGCTAAATGTAAATTGTTAAAGGTAAAAGTGACCAACAAAATAATTTAAACAACAACAAAAATTAAAAAATGGGTCAAAGACTCAATATTCCCTTTTACATTTAGACAAATGACATAAGAAATGACAAAGTTCAACATTATGGGAAATCTGGAAATTTTTTGTCAAATGACATCATAATCCTTCATCCAAACCTTCAACATGTCCATAAAAATTCTGCAGAGTTTCAAAGATCTTTGTTAAAAGCTGTAGGAGTTGAATACACAAAATTGGTATCCTCCATACAAAATCGTTCCAAAAATTGACTAAGTTTTACAACACAGAAATTATGGAAAAAAATGTTAAAAAGCATTATACTCCTTTATGCATGTCTTAATCCAGAAATATTCTGCCAAATTCTAAGGCTAATGGTTTAAAGCTGTAGGAGAAGTTGATAACACAAAACAGGTACCCTTTTTACCACCCCATACCCACCCATCTATAGGCTCACTATTACCTTGTCCAACATTCACCACACTATAAGCTGGATGCCTATGTGCAACACGGCAAAGAAAAGCAGGCCTAAAATCCCAACAATAATTCATTTGTCATTGATTTAGTCACTGATGGGTTTTTGATTATTCAAATTTTTTGTGTGCTTGTGATCAAGGCTGGTTGTGGAAAGGGTTATGCCTTTTATCTTTTAGTTATTGTTGCTGAGTTAATTATTTTATTTGTCATTTTTGCGAGAGATAGGTATTACTTTCCGGTGGCCGCATAAACTTTTTAAAAACTTTAATAACTTTGCACACACAACCATACAATTAAGATTTTTGGTCCACAGATACCTTATCATATAAAGTTTGCCACAGTATACATGTCTTGTGACACTGACCTTTTTTTCATGGTTCATAAACATAAATATAAATGTAAATTCTGCGTCCCAAGTTTCACGGTTAAATCCATTTTACCTAGGCCAACCATATTTGGTCTATACGTTAACTTCTTAGTGGGTACATGCCAGTCTGACACCTGGCTTGGGACCTTGACTTTGTCACATTTTCTTGGTTAAGTCCATTTCTCAGCAACTATAAAACCTAGACCGACCATATTTGGTCAATAGATTGCTCTTGATGGGTACCGGTACATGTCTGTCTGACAACCTAGCTTTTGACTTTGACCTCAATTTCATGGTTGAATGACCTGCATCACATTTTTGTGGTTAAGTCCATATCTTAGCAACTATAATACCTAACCCCACTATATCTGGTCAATAGATAGTTCTTAGTAGGCACATACCAGTCTGACACTTGTCTCTGGACCTTGATCTCAATTTAATGCTTGAGTGACTTGTGTTGCGATTTCATGATTAGGTCAACTTCTCAGAAACTAATACCTACACCCACCATTTTTGGTCTATTGATAGTTCTTGGTAGGTACATGCCAGTCTGACACTTGTCTCTGTACCTTGTCCTCAGTTTCATGGTTGAGTGACTTGCATCCAATTTTCATGATAAAGTCCTTTTTCAGCAACTGTAATACCTAGAACCACCATATTTGGTCTATTTTTAGTTCTTAATGGGAACATGCCAGTCTGACACCTGTCTATGGACTTTGACGTCAATTTTATGCTTGAGTGACTTTGTCACATTTTTTAGATTAAGTCCATTTATCAGCAACTGTAATACCTAATTGGTCTATTGATAGTTGTTGGTGGGTACATGCCGGACTGACACCAATCTCTAGATCTTGACCTCAATTTCATGGTTGAATGACTTGCATCCAAGTTTTTTGATTAAGTCCCTTTCTCAGCAACTGTAATACCTAGACCCACCATATTTGGTCTGTAGATAGTTCTTTGCCTTTGATCACCGCATCAGACGATGGTCTGGTGGTAGCATGCTAGCCTTAAGTGTGGAAGTTTGTGGTTTAGATCCCCAGCCAGGTCAAACCAAAGACATTAAAATTGGTATTTGCTGTTTCTCCCTCAAGCATTCAGCACCTTGGAGTAAGAGCAAAGATCGACTGGTCGGTTCGGAGTCAGTATAATTTGTTTGAGTGGGGTGATATGTTTTCCTGTTTACAGTTACCTCGTGAGCTAGAACATTAAAAATCTGGCTCAGCGTGTCCGTCAAGTATAAAGCAGGGATCGTATTTATTATCATAAAATATTCTCGTCCTGATATGCACCTGGTTGACACTGGACTTTAAACAATAATTCATCGTGATCTATCTTTTCCTTTGAATTGTAATGGGGTATCAGATAATCTTTATTCTGTGTCCATGTGCATACTCAGGCAAGACATTTGGTGTGTCCATTCTTGTATAGCACTTGACATTAAACATGAATGGGATTGTGAAAGAATCATCATCTTAAGTGTTAAGAGTGGAACTGTGGGGGTGTTACTTTATGCTTTTAAATTCGTGATGTGTGAAATGTTTAACAATATCATTTTGTTGTACAGTGATCATCTGTTAGTGTGTCCACTCTTGTATAGCACTTGACATTAAACATGAATGGGATTGTAAAAGAATCATCATCTTAAGTGTTAAGAGTGGAACTTGTTTGGGTGTTACTTTATGCTTTTAATTTCATGATGTGGGAAATGTTTAACAATATCATCTATTATTTTAGGTCAATAGGATGTATTAGTTTCTATTCATTAAGTGGGCTAAACAAAACAGTGGAATTTAGTGGTAAATTACATGTTAGACTGCCGATGTTATTAGATTTTGATCTCATTTAATTCTTAGTTTAACATAAAATGCTATGGAAATATCTTCTTGTCTGAAACTGTGACTTTGCCAATTGGAACCAGACTTGGCAGCAATAATGATCTTCTTTCAGAAATATATGTCTCATGACCTGGACTGTAATCCAAGGAGGCCACCACAACATGGCCAATTGGAACCAGATTTGGCAGCAATATTCTTTCAGAAATATGTCTCATGACCTGGACTAATCCAAGGAGGCCACCACAGCCAAACTTAGTTTAACATAGGACCCTATGGTAAAATTCATTTAAAAATTGTCTTCTCTAAAACCACATACCAATTGGAATCAATGGTCCTTAGATGATTAACCAGACTGTCAACCAAGATGGCCACCATAGCTGAACTTAGTTAATTAAGGACCCCTTTGGAAAATTCATTTAAAACTCTTCTTGTCTGAAACGACTTGGCCAATTGGAACCAGAGTTGGCTGCATTGGTTCTTAGATGCTCCTCTTTCAGAGTTTGTCTGATGACATGAAATTCTAACCCTGAAACTACTGAGACAAAAGGAGCCGCAGTTGGCAGCAGTGATATTTATCCTATGATCAAGACAGACTAAGATGGCCCATAATGCCTAACATAGGGTTGGAAAGAAATATTCACATCATTAAGTCTTTTCTTCTGTAAAAATTGATCCAGTTTCAATAAACCTTGGCAGCAATTGTGTTCAAATGCAGATGATCTAAATGAGCCTTTCAGTTACTGCTTTTGTGGTTGTTGATTGGCAATTGAATAAGGTGATACATGCTCCTGGTAGTCTCTAGTTAATGCTTACAATCGCTAATGCATGTTTGTAGTATGCGAGATACCTTGTAGATTTAGATTTTTTTTTTGGCATGTTTGTGTAAATGTAGTCAAGATAATATATAATTGAATGATACTAGTAGGGGAAAGGATAACATAAAAAAGGAAAAGTGAATCCCTCATTCAAAATTATATTATAAAAACTTAACCTTGAAAAGGCAAGTTTGTGTCATTGAAACCTTGTTTCAAAAGTCCATCCATGACATACATGATTAGTATTATATTAGTTAGTAATTTGGAGGACATCATTTATTGAAGGCCAATTATGTCTGCTGAATTGTCTTTAATGCCATTACCGGTAATTACAGATTACTTTCCTTATTTTTCTACCACCAAATTGAATTGGGTAAAATAAAATTTTATATTTCAGTATAATTCTGAAAAACCTTTAGCATTAATGTATTGACAATCAATTGAGTAGCATTCTGACCCTATTCTTGGCATTTTCTAAATTTTATGTTTTCTGTCTTTATGGACGGTAATGGGTATGTGTTTCTTTTTTTTTTTAAAACTGTAACTTAGTAAGGTTTATTGTTCTTTTCAAGACAAAGACTAGCAGCTGTTTAGCATTTCCGAAGCATTGAATATGTAGGCTTTATATTCACAAATTTATCAACCATATCCCTTAGTCGACAATGACAATTGTAAAAGGTGTGAAAGGCCATATATGGGAAAAATTGACATGGGGCAAAGTAGTTGATACTACTTTTTATTTTCTAAGAAACTTTAGTCAAGCTTTGCTCAGACGTTGTTGTGACTACATTATTCTGAAATTTGATGGGTGGCAATGACCTTATTTCATGATGCCCAATTTTTAGTTCGCCTCAACAAAGTTGAGGGGGACTATTGGAGTCACCACTGCATTCACATCCACGTGCTTGTCTGCATCCACGTCCACATCCACAGCCAGTTCTCAGTTACTAGTTGACAAAGGGGAATATATTTTTTTGTGCATGATGAAGAGACTGACCATGTGACATAAGATGAAGGTCACATGACCCATATTACACGGTTGACTAGCTTTTAAGTTTTATGTCAAAAATCAATGTTAATACAAAAAGTGACCTACAATCATATAAATTGGTATAAGGGTGCATCTCAGGGAGTAACACAGCCTCCTACCAAAATTAGGTCACTCTGACCGTCTTATCGCAGTTCATTGACTTAAGTTAAGTTTTTCGTCCGAGTTAAGTTCTCCAATACTAAGGGACCAACAGTAATATTACTTGGTGTGAGGATGCATCTCGCAGAGTAACACAGCCTCTCACCAAAATTAGGTCACTCTTACCTAATTATCACACTTCCTTGACTTACGTAAAGCTTTACGTCCCAGTTCGGTTCTCCAATACGAAGAGACCAACAGTAATATTACTTGGTGTGAGGATGCATCTCAAGGAGTAACACAGCCTCTCACCAAAATTAGGTCACTCTGACCTAATTATCACACTTCATTGACTTAGGTTAAGTTTTAAGTCCCAGTTCGGTTCTCCAATACCAACAGACCTACAATCATATTACTTGGTGTGAGAGTGCATCTCGGGGAGTAACACAGCCTCACACCAAATTAGGTCACTCTGACCTACTTATTATGCTTCATTGACTTAGGTTAAGTTTTACATCTGAGTTCAGTTCTCCGATACCAAGGGACCTACAGTCTTATTTCTTGGTGTGAGGATGCATCTCGGGGAGTAATACAGCCTCCCACCAAAATTAGGTCACTCTAACCTACTTATCATGCTTCATAAACTTAGGTTAAGTTTATGTCCAAGTTCAGATCTCCGATACCAAGGGACCTACAACCATATTAATTTGTGTGAGGGTACATCTCAGGATGTAACACAGCCTCCCACGAAAATTAGGTCACTCTGACCTACTTATCGCACTATATTGACTTAGGTTAAGTTTTATGTTCAAGTTCAGTTCTCCAATACCAAGGGACCTACAGTCATATAACTTCATGTGAGGATGCATCTTGGGGAGAAAACAGCCTCCCACCAAACTTAAGTCACTCTGGCATACTTATCGCTCTTCATTGACTTAGGTTATGTTTTATGTCTGACTTCAGTTCTCCCATACCAAGGGACCTACAATCATATTATTTGGTGTCATGGTGCATCTCGGGGAGTAACACAGCCTCTGACCAAAATTAGGTCACTCTGACCTACTTATCGCACTTCATTTAATTCGGGTAAGTTTTATGTCTGAGTTCAGTTTTCTCATACCAAGCTACCTACAATCATATTACTTGGTGTCTGGGTGCATTTTGGGGAGTAACACAGCCTCCGACCAAAATTAGGTCAGTTCTCCAATACAAAGTGACCTACAATCATTACTTGCTGTAAGGGTGCATCTCGGGCAGCTACACAGCCACACACCAAAATAAGTTGTGGGAATGAGGCGAACTTTCTAATCATAGATTTCTGGTTGTAAGAAGGCAAGACATATCTGGATACAATGACACCATCAAACGTATGCAGGCAATATAAAGTCCTGTACCAGCTTGAACTGTGAGAAAACACAACAAATGCTCCTTGACTAAGCAAATCAGACGCAGACATATGGACAGAGTGATTCCTAAAAATCCTAGAACTATGTTTGCAAGGGTTACACAATAATTATCCGATCAGTCTGAAACTCAACCTTGATCTGTATCTCATCATTATAAGCTCACATATCAAAAATAAAATCACTTGGTAAAAGGGTTTGCAAAAAACAGTCAGGAAAACTAATATTTTGTCAATAATTCCTATTTCCAAGGGCAATAACTTTCACAATAATTATCTGATCAGTGTGAAAGTGAAACTTGATCTGTAGCTCATCATTATAAGCTCACATACTAAGAATAAGATTATTTGGTTTACGTAGAAGGGTTTGCAAAAAAAAGTTCGGAAACCTATTATTTTGGCAATAAGTTCTATTTCCAAGGGCAAAAACTCTCATAATTATTATCCGATCATTGTGAAACTCAAACTTGATCTTTAGCTCATCATTATGAGCTCATATACCAAAAATAAGATCATTTCGTAAAAGTTTTCGTTAAAAAAAGTCCAGAAAACTATTATTTCGGCAATAATTCCTGTTTCAAATGCAACAACTGTCAATAATTATCTGATCAGTGTGAAATTCAAACTTGATCTATAACTCATCATTATAAGCTCAGGTACTAATAATACATTCAGTTGGTTAAATGGTTTCTGAAAAAAGTCAGGAAAACTAGTGTGACTGACTGACGGATGGACAGAGTGCAAACCTGTTATTAGTCCCCTTCGGCATTGCAGGTAGGGGACTAAAAATGTTCACAGAAAAATCTGTATCAGTTGTATAAATATATTACATAATTATTATTATTATTATTGGATGACTACCCAAAATTTTCTGTCTTTAAAATGAAATGAGCATTATGGACATCAGGGAGTGTGGTTTTATTCCTTTCCTTTAAATATAATCAAAAGGTTGAAAGATCATCTCTTTTATTGGTAACTTCAACACAGATTTTACCAGTTCTGAATTGGATAGACTTACACTCTTCAAAAACATCTTGATGAATATGTATGTTATGCAGTAAAACTGTTGTCAGATAGTAGGAGCAAATTGTTTTGTACCAAAGAGTATTAAATGTGCTTTCAACTAAATGACAAGTCAGTATTACAAAGAGCAGTTGGTGATAATTGTCTTGTGGAGTCCAGCTGTCATGTTTTCTTTCCTTTGGGTAGAGGTGCATTTGAATTTGGTTATCAAACTTGGGTTACATATTTTTAGTTTTTACTTATTAATGGTAACACTAGATAACAAGCAAAATTAGGTGTTAAAAGTTCAACAAAAATTAGTTTACAGTCTTTATTTTTACATATATATTATTAGATACAATATCATGAGTACACCACTTTTAGTTTTGATATATTAGCAAATAACAAAAAAACAGATAAATATCTACCTTGAAAATTTTATTTTTGTACAGTATAGTTAACATTGTACACAGCTGTTACACTTACTTTCCATAAATATTTACTAATAATTTTTTCCCAGTCAACTGTAAGCTCCACTGTGTTTTGATGTTCTTCATCATCTACTGGATTAGTCTATAAAAGTACAATTTTGGCTTTATTTCCCAATATGAAAGTTTTTTTTTCAGGATATCTAATATGGATATACCTTATTGTAACATCAAGGGAAGTCATGCTATGCCAAAAGATGTTAAAAAATCAGTTTTAATTTGATTTCTGGTGTTCTTTACTCTGCAAATTACCAGCAATATGGAACTTATATTATTTTCTGGTACAATCTGTAATAATCTCAAAAATTAGGTTTAGAGTTATGGTTTGCAATATCGCCAACGTGGCATTAAACACTATTCAATCAATGAATCGGAGTTATGGTCCCAGAAAAGGGTGAAAACTAAGTTCAGAAGGAGAGGTCTTCTTCAATCTTGGTATTCAAGTTTTTCACCAGTACACCATTTTGACAGGCTACTTTTGTTTAAAAACTATATAACTTTTTAATATTAAAGTTTGAATTTATTTACTTTTAAATGATAAAAGGTATTGGCATACTATTTGGTTCACTTAATGTTGGTAATGAATAAACATAATAGTCTGTTGTTAAGTGGTAAACTCTTATATAATCCCTGAGTTTGAGCCCCTTAAACTTTATATATGGAATGTTTTTTTAAATGCTAAATAAAATGTTCTGATATATGATATAGATTCTGAAAATATTTGAATATGCAAAGATGTATCATGAAAATTGAAATTTATGGTCAAAGAGTTGATATATACATATGGAGGTGGAAAAAAATATGAACATATCATTTATAAATAATAAGATATATGAAAAAGGAAATTTTTTAGTAGGCTTGGATATCTAATATCTATGGAGCTTTCACCCTGATAAAACAGAATTTCTCTATAGTGCATTACTATACAGACTTAGTATTGACCTTTCTGATTTAAAGGTATTTATAATAATAGTAGTGACAAGGAGTCTTTCATCATTCGTAATTTTTTAAATCACCTTAATAGCAATAGAAATTCCACTGTTCCTTTTTTTATATTAGAAAAATTTCTACTATATGTGAACAGCTTTCAAATTTTTAAGTAAAAATGTACAATATTTACATAATAAATATAAAATACAGGTAATGATAATGAAAATTTACAAATATTTGGCAGTAAATTTAGCATAAACATGTTTACAATAAAAAAACATGATTCACACATAATAATAGCTGGAAATAAAAAAAAGGTCATAAAGATTTCTCATCACAAAATATCTTTATACATGATCCAGACTTTTACCCTTCCGTGTGGAAATTTCCTTTTCAAATTATCTAACTGTATGGTAAAGTACTTCACCAGGAAGTTATGTCATGCAATTGTCTTTAATATTGAATTATTACTTAACAAGTAAAATCCCCCCCCCCCCAAAAAAAAAAATATATATATATATATATACATGTGTATATAATCATACTATGTTATATTAGGTCATTTATTTATATTTTGAATTGCATATACAGTATATTTTGTAGGAAATTTTGAACAATGCTATCTGTACTGTGATTTTCTGTTATTAATTTGACCCATATTTTATATGATGTCAAGTGCTATTACCTGAATCATGCAAAATATGTAACATTTATTTTCCAAATCTCATAATTCCTTGTGACTCAAACAAATAAATTTCTACAAAACAGTGTTTCTAGTTCTTGTTTTGAACATAAATATTATGCAATATTTCAAATGACTAAAGAAGTTATCAGACATATATCACATACATTTCAATGAGATCAATTTTTTCTCAAATTTTGACTGTAGTTTTAAATGTGAGAAAAAGTATCAGTCACCCCTATTTTGAGCAGAATTGACTTATACCCTTGGGCTCAAAAATTTCTATTTCTCATCCTCATCTCAGTTGAATATTTGACCCCTTGGGTTTGAGATAGCCCAAATGTGGTTTGGGTGAAAGATACTATTTGTCTCCATACTGTAGCATCTTCACTCTCCTCCAACAGATAAACTATGTTACAATCAATTATTTCTTTGTAACCTTTTATGTGATGGTTTTTCTTTTTTCTTTTTAGGCCTTTGATTCCTATTTTTTTTATTCATGTACTTTTTGTTTACTTTTTGCTTTCTATCTTTTTTAAGCAGATGTTTAGAAACAAATTTCTTGTTCTTCTTTTTATTTGGCATCAGAAAATACCGTCCTCTCATTGTTCCAGCTTTTGGGACTCTTTTAGCTACCATTAGAAGTTTTTTCCTCTTGCCATATACACATTTGCAGTTTTTCTTGAAATAGATTATCTTTTGTGTGAGTTGTTTGGAAACAACAGTCCAATTACTGTTCTTGTATTTAATGGAATACACTGAAACGTAATTAGAAATATGAAATTAAAAGCCTCTTATAACTTTATGTATAAAATGATTTCTAAAAGAAATTTTTCATGTTAATTTCCATAATTTTTAAATATGGTGGGGGTAAATAATTTACCAAAACTTTGTTTATGAAACATTTAGAGAATCAATTTGAAATAGGAATAAAATTAGATATGGGGTAAATGTCATGAGAAAAAAGAAATCCAAAGAGCATAGCCTTCGACATGCATTTCTCTCCATCCTTCTCTAATAGGACAGAAGCGAATCATAACCCTTTGCTAGGGAAGATGATTTTCCTCCAGCATATTGAGATACAGCTGTGACTCTAGACCAGGGGTTATTTTTCCCAAAGATTTGTCTTATGATTTATTCAAAGATTATCTATCTTATGTCTTTCTTATGAAAAGCTGTGAATGAAAGTCAAAGCTGTTCAGAAATAAATGGTTGTTATGTAACAAACAGCTAGAAAATTTTGATAAAATAATATGTATATCTAATACAGAAACATTCATTTTGTGGTTATTTAAAACTTTTTTTTACCAAGAAGCTATGTAATGACCTGAGATAATGACATGTATTGGAGTACCGGTAGATCACAACTGATAATGTGATAGTCAATGGCACATGTAGAGCAGTATAAAAGTCAATCCAACACACATTTTGTAAAGATCTTAAAATATTATGCATTTGTATGATTGTAGAATATTTTCTCCAAACCTTATTGATTTATGCACAAATTAGGTGATTAGATGCTCTTGTCCTGCCTTAAGGATAAGAATTGTAATATGTCCTGATTTCAGACTGTTTCATTAACTTGAATATATCTCATAAGACCATTATAACATGCGATGTCAAGTCAAAAGATATCTTTGTTTCTCTGATGATTGACCAGAATTATCTAACTTAGACAGTTAGGAGAATTTGATATCACATCGTGTACAGTGTGATATCAATTAGTGATATAAAAAATCCGCCCATTTGATTGGTCAATGTGTGATTGTGTAGGAAAATTCAAATATCTTGATTGTCAACAATTTTGCCATGTTTGAAAGCCATCTTTGCATAGTAACATTTGACGTCACAGAGAAATGAACATTAAGATTTCCCGCATTGCGAACGCCAAATCAGAAACAAACAAATATCAGTATTGTTATTTGATTTGGTTGATAATAAACTCATCAAAGGCTCGCTTATTGTCGAGCCTATAACTTTTGTCGCGAAAGTGGGACATAGCGATCCTATATTCTGTCATTAGCAGCGGCATCACATTTACATTCACCCTGTGGTTTAAGTTTATTAAAATATTAATAACTTTCTTAAACTATCCTGGATTTTTACCAGACTTTGATAGAAGCTTGTTCATGATCAAAAGATTTTGTAATCATTTTTTTTCCATTTTTCCATATTTTACTTATAAATGACAGTTTTTCTCCCAGTTAACATTACATACAGTCTGCAGTTAATGTTTTTAAAACATTTATTTCTTTCTTAAACCATCATGGATTTTTACCAAACTTGGTTAGAAGCTTGTTCATAATCAAAAGATAGTATGAAGAGGAAAAATTTGTAATAATATTTTTCCCATTTTTAGCTTACCTGGCCCAAAGGGTCAAGTGAGCTTTTCTCATCACTTTGTGTCCGTCGTCTGTCGTCAGTAAACTTTTACAAAAATCTTCTCCTCTGAAACTAGTGGGCCAAATGGAACCAAACTTGGCCAAAAGCATCATTAGGGTATCTAGTTTAAAAAATATGTTCGATGACCCCAGGGCCAAGTTTGGCCAAAAGCATCATTAGGGTATCTAGTTTAAAAAATATATCCGATGACCCCGCCTACCAACCAGCATGGCCACCATGTCTATAAATAGAACATAGGGGTAAACTGCAGTTTTTGACTTTATATCTCAAACACTAAAGAATTTAGAGCAAAACTGACAGGGATAAAAAATTCATCAGGTCAAGATCTAACTGCCATGAAATTTTCAGACGAATCGGTTAATCCTTTGATGGGTTATTGCCCCTGAATTGTTAATTGTAAGGAAATTGAATAGTATTAGATAAAGACAAACTGTAAACAGCAAAAATGTTCAACAAAGTAAGGTTACAAATAAGTCAGTATGACCGAAATCATTAATTGACCCCTTGTAGGAGTTTTTTCCCTTTAAAGACGGCATCTGGCGTAAACTTTCTTTTAAAGATCTTCTTCTCTGAAACCACTGGACCTATTGGAACCAAACTTTAGTGGAATGATCCTCGGGGGGCACCCTTCCAAAAACTTGTCAGGTATTCCCGACTTCCAACCGACATGGCTCCTGTGACTAAAAATAGAAAAAAGGGGGATGAATTTCAAAAATCTTCTTCTATGTAACTACATGGCCAATTGGAGCCAGCAATGGTCTTTAGATGGTCCTTTTTCAGAAGTGTGTCCGATGACCCGGACGATCAACCAAGATGGCCACCACAGCCAAACATAGTTTAACATAGGACCCTATAGGAATTTCATTTAAAAATCTTCTTGTCTGAAACTACTGAGCCAGTTGGAACCAAACTCAGCAGCAATGGTCCTTAGATGGTCCTCTTTCAGAACTGTCTGATAAACTGGAGATCAACCAAGATGGCCGCCACAGCCAAACTTAGTTTAACATAAAACCCTATGGGAAATTCATTTAAAAATACAAAATGAGGAAATTTGTAAAGAACCTCCCATAGATGCTTTCTGTCAAGTTTCGTTCCATTTGGCAAAGCGATTTCAGAGAAGAAGATTTTGCAATGGTCCTCTTTCAGAATTGTGTTTGATAACCTTGAGTGTCAACTAAGATGGCCACTTCACTCTACATTTGTTTAACATTGTACCTATGTGAAAACCAGCCAAGATAACTGCTACACTTAAATTTTCATTTTCTTGAGAGCCTCTAGTTCCATATTTTACTTATAAATGAACTGAGTTTTTCTCCCAGTTAATATTACATACAATCTGCAGTGAAATTTTTTTGAACATTAATTACTTTCTTAAACCATCCTGGATTTTTACCAAACTTTGATAGAAGCTTCTTCATGATAAATAAATAACATGTGGAGAAAAATTATGTACATTCAACTAATAGACTGAAAACATAGACAACACCAAAACAGGCAAGACACTGGGTACCCATACAAATTTTTATTATATCCAAATTAAATATCTTGAGTCGATATCAAGCAATTTCTAATTCTCATTCATTGTGAAACCTATAATTATATTCTTAATTTTAACTTTGGTTGTTTTTTTTACAGTTTTGTATTTGGTTTTGTTTGACTTGTGTATTTAGTGCTTTTAACAGCTCATCATTTCCATTTATTTTGTCACATATTTTGATATCTTTGTTCACCTGGGCCCTGAATTTAGGAAGTAATTTTTTCTGCGTGTTCAAGTCCATAAAGATAAAATTGGTTGCAAATTTTTTCTTTCACTTTGATATGGCATTCACAGACTTTTTATTAATTGAAATTTGTTTAAAAATACATACGCATATAATCCTTTAGGTTTTTTATATTCTTCCAGATTGCCTGTCTTCGGGGATTTTTTCTCCAGATACTTTTACAGAAAAGTGGACAGGATTTCCTAAACAAGAAGAAGTATGTACAGGATATAGGGTACAAAAGCCTAGTAAAATAGTATTGTGATGAAAATGATAAAGTAGCGAAGAAGTGGTATAGACTATAAAAATGTATTCATTATTTTTTTTTTATCCAAACACATTTCTAAAGATGTTTTTTGAGATTTAATGTTATCTTTCCATTAGTAAATCACATCAGAAGTATTTTTTTCTGTAATTAATGTTGTATTTATTGTATGCATTTATCTAGATTAAATAACAAATGTACAAGTACTGTGAATTTTTGTGGTTTCCTCAGGACTTACACAGTTGTAAAATACTATATAATATTGTAAGTATTTTATGATTAATGTATTAACACTCACACAGGAGTTTGAATCTAATTCATATCAGGCCACAGTGCTTAGTTTCCAGTCATAATTCTCGAATTTCAAAAAAAGAGCTGTCTAGCAGTATCAGGGGGAGATAATTCAAATTTGCCAGATTTTCTGCAGAGGCTCATGGCTCTTTTTGATTACTATGGCTTCCTCAACCAAATGAACACTTGTTGCTATGATATAGTCAGTTGTGTTGAAAGTGGTGGAAAACCTAAGTAAACCAAACCATCACTTTAAAACCCTGGGGAAGAGCAAGTATAAGTAAACATAGTCCTAAAGAATTTAAGACTACAAGAATGCATTTTTAAGTGAATCCCATGGTGTTAAAAGCAGTAGAAGTTCAATCGTTACACTATACAATGAGCTTACTTCATAATAGTTGTTCCATCATAGCAAGTTTGGTTCCTTTTAAAAAATGTTGTCACTCCACAACAACTTTTATTTTTTTTCTCTCCTCTATACAGTTGTCCATTACAACATAAATCCTTACTGGTATTGTAAACATCTTTTCCACAATATGGTTCTTGTATATTAGTTTTACTGAAAGTATAAGCACAAAGATTTTTTTTATTTTGAAATGCTAATATCACATTTAAAAAAAAAGAAAGGTTTAAAATGTAAATAGGGCTGAGCCTGTATCGCTCACCTGGCATGAAAGCCATTTTTATTGATGTACTTAAAAGAGAGAAGTCTTATGTTAACATAAGCCCTCTGCTGAAGGCAATTTTGAATTAGGGATCAGCATTAGAGTAACAACACTTGGTGAGCACCTTCGGAGGAACATTCAGACTATGTTTGGTTTAAAGCATTTCTGCGGTTCTGTAAATTTTTGTTATATGTCATAGACATTTTCTGTCAAGTTTGGCTCTATTTGGCCAAGCAGTTTTAGAGAATAGTTTTTTAAATCAACCAATCAGCAACAAGAATTGCCCATGGCAACCAAGTTTGTCACCTGATCTGGACAAAATGAAGATGCTTTCTGTCAAGTCTTGTTCCCTTTGGCCAAGCAGTTTCAAAGAAGAAAATTATGAACGGATGAAAGACAAGAACTACCCATGATGGCTATGTTTGTTGCCTGGTAAGGACGAAATGAGGAAACTTTGTATAGAACCTCCCAATTAGATGCTTTCTCTCAAATTTTGTTCCATTTGGCCAAGCGACTTCTGAGGAGAAGATTTTTTTATATCAGCCAATCAGAAACAAGAACTACTCATGGCAGCCATATTTGTATTCTGATCGACACAAAATTAAACTTTATAAAGGACCTCGCCATATATCCTTCCTATCAGGTTTCGTTCCATTTTGGCAAGCGATTACAGAGGAGAAGATTCTTTTATATAAGCCAATCAGAAACAAAAACTGCCAATGGTGACCATATATGTACTCTGATCCGGATGATATAAAGAAACTTTGTAAACAACCTCCCATAGATACTTCCTGTCAAGTGTGGTTCGATTTGGCCAATCAGTTCCAGAGAGAAAAAATTTTTTTAATCAACCAACGAGAAACAAGAATTACCTATGGCGGCCATGTTTTTTGCCCGATCAGGACAAAATGAGGAAATTTGTAAAGAACCTCCCATAGATGCCTTCTGTCAAGTTTCGTTCCATTTGGCCAAGCAATTTCAGAGAAGAAGATTTTTTTATATTAACCAATCAGAAACAAGAACTGCCCATGGCAGCCATATTTGTAGTCTGATCGAGACCAAATGAGGAAATATTATAAAGGACATCCCATACATGCCTCCTGTCAACTTTTGTTCTATTTGGCCCAGCAGTTTCAGACAAGATTTTTGAAAACTCAGCCAATCAGAAACAACAATTGCCCATGGCGGCCATGTTTGTTGTCTGATCAGAACGAAATGAGCAATCTTCATAAAAGACCTTACATAGATGCTTCCTGCCAAATTTAATTCTATTTGACCCAGTGGTTTCAGAGGAGAAGATTAAAATGTTAAAAGTTAACGGACGGATGACGGACGGACGATGATGACAAGAGCTCACATGGCCTTTGGCCAGGTGATCTAAAAAAGGGGAAAAAAATACTATACAATTACTATAAATATATTTAACTAAAGTTTGCATACTTCAGCCTAATTCTAAACTCTCTATATATGGCTGGTTATATTTGTTCATCTAATCACCAAAAGGTCTTTGGTCCGGTAATTTTGAAATTAAGGATGAAGGATATAGTACAATAAGACAAAAGCCAGATAGATGAAATATGTGATTTTGAAAGAAATGTTATAATTTTATTTTAATCTTTGGGGTTATTGCTGTCAATCCCATAATGAAAATTCCATCTGTTTCATTCTTATTACATTTTGATTAACAAAAGGGGTAACAGGAAAGATCAGCAATGACATACCAATCATTTAACACCATCTGATCAACAGAACCCAAAACAATAAATAACATGAAGAGCACAAAACATAAACATAGAAACAACTAAGACAATTTTTACCATCACAAATGACAACTTATTTGGCAGAAAAGTGAATTGAACAGTGCTCGTACAAACTGCAGTAATTTCTATACAATGAATGACTAACAGTTTAACCAGATAGTATGCATGTCTCTCATGTTACTTTTTTATTAACCATGTTACCTGTGAAAATGTAAAGAAATGCAGTATACTTTAATGAAACAACATCCAGTTGGAAGATTGATAATATATGGATGTCACTGTGGGGGCTTTTGGCAATGTGCAAGAGCCCACACCAAATGGTGTAAGAACACTAGTGCACTTCTGATTTGGAATCCATTGGTCATGAATATCTTATTCACATTTTCTGTTATGATTTTATCACATTAAATTATTTATGTGGTTTTGTTTTGTTTAGTTGGGGTTTAATGCCGTTTTCAGCACATTTGGCCACTTCGGGGCGGCAAGTTTTTATTGGTGGAGGAAGCCGGAGTACCAAGAGAGAACCACCGACCTTCAGTAAGAAAATTGGCAATCCTTGTCAATTAAGATCAGAGTCAAACACACCCCGCCACAGGTGAGATTCGAACTCACAACCCCAGCGTTGACAGACTAGTGATCATTAGTAGTCATGGCGAACTACCTAGACCAATAGGCCACTGAGGCCCCATGTTGTTTTGTAGGTTTACATACACTAAACTAACTTTACCATACCTCTCATTTAAAGCCTTGATTTCTCCTGAATCACATGTTTGGGTCTCGGTGTGGTAAGTGTTTACACCACAACAGTTCATCTTCAGTGGTTGTCCATTGACAACAAGCTTACCATCACAGCAAAGGTCATTTGCTTTATTATAGTTGAAAATGCCGCACATAGGAACATTTGGTATAACCTTCCCTAGAGCATTACTACAGACATTAGAATTACTGTTATAAGTCTGAACAGAACCATTTTGAAGGAAACAGCATTTGTCATGATGAGGTTCTGATTTTTTTACTTGTTGTTCTTGTTCTTCATTCTGACAACATGTGTATCTTCCTGTGTCCAATTTTTGCCCATTGCAACATTTTTCATGGTGAGCCAATACTGTTTCTGGAATTTTAAATAGCCTTTTGTTAGCAATACCTTGAAACAAATATAGAATAATCCATAGAATTAAAATAAACTATTGGCACTCAGTAGACTGTAATGGTCCCTTGGATTTCATTTGCATACTTAAAACAGCATAAATTGATTGACTATGACTCTTTGATACAATTCTGAAAAAAAAAGAAGCTATTAAAGGGGGTGGGGAGAGGGGAGCAAGAGGGGTCCATTAACAGGTTAACAATTTTTGATTTTGCTCAAAACAGATAACAGTAAATTCAAAATACTTATAACAGATAACAGCTATTTAAATGAGAAAACAGAAAACTGAATTCAAAAATAAAAACAACAGTTAACAACTGAAATGAACATTCATTAAACATCGGCCTTTAAAGAGGATATAATCTCGGACCTTGTATTACTGTAGTTAACAATTAGCTGTCCTATATTGCCTTAAGTGACACCATAATTAACCAAAACTGCGAAACTGATTAATACAATCATCTGTATATTTTTTTATCATTTTTAGCTCATGTGGCTAAAGCCAGGGTGAGCTTTTGCCATTACTTTGCGTCTGTTGTCTGTCCGTTAACTTTTCACATTTCAATTGAAACCAAACTTGATTGGGATCAGAACAAAGTTTATGTTTTTGGTTCTGATCCAAAATTCAACATGACTTCTAGGGCCATTTATGCTCTCTGATTGGCGGAAATTTAAAAAATCTCCTCTGAAACTACCAAAGCAATTGAATTGTTATATTGCAGGAATGATCCTTACATGGTCCTCTACAATGTTTATGTTTTTTTATGCCGATCTGAAATCCAAGATAGCCACCACCACAGGACACATTTAACATATGATGCTATGGGAAATACATACGAACATCTCGTGGTCAGAAACCATTTGACAAATGGAAGTAATATTATGCCTTAATCATCAGATAATGGTTTTTAACAAAACTGATGTTATTTGTGCCGATCCAATATTCAACATGGCTGTCAGGGTTAATTATTCACTCTGATTGGCTGAAATTTCCAAAACCTCTTCTATGAAACCACTAAAGCAATTGAATTGTTATATTGCAGGAATGATCCTCACACGGTCCTCTACAAAGTTTATGTTTTTTGTGCTGGTCTGAAAATCAAGATGGCCGCCCCCATGGGACAAATTTAACATAGGACCCTATAGGAAAATTCACTTAAAAGTCTCCTTGTCTGAAATTAGTGAGCCAATTGGAACCAAACTTGGCAGCAATGATCATTAGCTGGTCATCTTTCATAAATATATCCAATGATCCCTTCCGCCATCCAAGATGGCCACCAAAGCCGAACAAAGTTTAACATAGGACTGTAAGGGAAATTTACTTAAAGATCTTCTTGTCTGAAACTACTTGGCCAATTGGAACAAAATTTTGCAGAAATGGTTCTTAGGTGGTCCTCTTTAAGGATTATATCCGATGACCCCGCCTGCCATCCAAGATGGCTGCAAAAGCTGAACATAGTTTAACATAGGACCTTATGGAAAATTTTCTTAAAGATCTACTTGTCTGAAAACACTATGCTTATTAGAACAAAACTTGGCAGCATAGTTTAACATAGGACCCTATGGGAAATTATTTAAAGATATTCTTGTCTGAAACCATTTTGGTAAATTGGAACAAAACTTGGCAGAAATGGTGCCTTTGGTGGTTCTCTTTCAGAATTATATCCGATGACCCTACCTACCATCCAAGATGACCACAAGAGCCGAACATAGTTTAACATAGGACCTTATGTGAAAAAAAGGACAAATATACCTAAGGAGCAATAAGAAAATAACGTAATCCATTGGACAGACAAACCCGGGAAGACAAATGAACAACTACAAGCACAACAAATAAACACAGAAAACTAAAAAACAATGAACAACACGAACTCCTATAAAAACCAGGAGTGAACCCAGGTGCTCCGGAAGGGTAAGCAGTTCCTGCTCCGTATACGGCACTCGTCGTGAAGTTCAACAAATTCAATCCGGAGGAAGTCACAAATCGGTGGAGGAACATGAAAGGTTACGACAGTGGGAACAGGTCCAACATCATCTTAGATATTGGAACACTGTAATGGTTAATCAATTCGTGATGACGACCGTAACATTTCCGAAGTGATGACATCAACTTTTCCCTGATAAAACCCTGGTTAAGAAGCTTTTGTGACAGCAGTAATCCTCTTTGTCGGAAGTCAGGGTAACTCACGCATGCCCTTGAAAATCGGATAAGCTGAGAAACGTAGACGCCATATGCAGGCGATGATGGTATATTGCTACTCAAGAAGGGAAAATTAACAATAGGAAAGTTGAAATTCACTTTAAAGATCTTCTTGTCTGAAACCACTAGGCCAATTGGAACAAAACTTGGCATCAATGGTCCTTTTTCAGAATAGTATCTAATGACCCTGTCTGCCATTGAAGATGGCAGGCAGACAGAGAAGAAAATATTTTAACATATGACTTAATGGGAAAAATAATTGAAACATGTTCTTGTTTGAAGCCATTTAGCCAGTTGGAACTTCACATCAAGATGGACATAGCCAAAGGGAGCGGTAGAGGCTCCTGGGAGCCTCTATTTACAGGTTATTTATCGTTATAACTTCATGAATGCCCAATATCTTTTTATTTGTATCAATGTGTTAAATGACTAGACAAATAGTTTCACAAAAATTTAATACATCAGTTTCCAGTTTCAGATCCCATTAATGTCACTGGACACAATTTAAGGTACAGGGAGAGATACGTACATTGGTACCCCAATTTCTGTTCTGTTCCATTCCGTTCAGTTCCGTAAAGTACCAATAAATGTACTGGACAATGACATAACTACTATCTTCTTCTTTTTATCATAAAATAAATTATTGTAATTCAAAGGGGCATATATACTTTCCAGAATGATATTTGACCTTTTTATTTATGTTTCTAAGGTTTTGATCTGCTTTTGTCTCGCCTGCGACGAAAAATTGCAAAGGTGAGATATAGGTATTACTTTCCGCCGGCAGCGGCGTAAACTTTTTAAAAATTTTAATAACTTTGCACCTATTATACCTACAATTAAGATTTATGGTCCACTAGATAGCTTATCATATAAGGTTTGCCGCAGTATACTTGTCTTGTGGCCCTGACCTCATTTTCATGGTGCACTGACTTCATAAACATGAATTTAAAATCTGCGTCCAAGTTTCGTGTCTAAATCCATTTCTCAACAACTGTAATACCTAGGCCAACCATATTTGGTCTATAGATAGTTCTTAGTGGGTACATGCCAGTATGATAACTGGCTTGGGACCTTGACCTCAATTTCATGCTCGAGTGACTTTGTCACTTTTTCGTGGTTAAATCCATCTCTCAGAAACTGTAATACCTAGACCCACTGTATTTGGTCAATAGATAGTTCTTGGTAAGTACATGTCAGTCTGACACCTGCCTTTTGACCTTGACCTCAATTTCATGCTTGAGTGACCTGCGTCACCTTTTCGTGGTTAAGTCCATTATTCAGAAACTGGAATACCTAGACCCACCATATATGGTCAATAGATTGTTCCTTGTGGGTACATGTCAGTCTGACACCTGGCTTGGGACCTTGACATCAATTTCATGCTTGAGTGACTTTGTTACTTTTTCATGGTTAAGTCCATTTCTCAACAACTAGAATACCTAGACCCACCATATTTGGTTAATAGATAGTTCTTGCATGGTGGGTACATGTCAGTCTGATGCCTGTTTTCGGACCTTGACCTCAATTTCATTCCTGGTACTCCGGCTTCCTCCACCATAAAAAAAAACTGGCCGCCGCGAAATAGCCAAAATATATGGCAAGCCGTTTTACTATTTATTCTAACTTCAAGATATCTAATAAACTTTATAAAATATCTCATATAGTTTATAAGATATCTGATATAATTTATAAGATATCTGATATAATTTATAAGATATATAATTTTCTTTATATCTTATAAATTATATGAGATATCTTATAAACTATATGAGATATCTTATAAACTATATGAGATATCTTATAAACTATATGAGATATCTTATAAACTATATAAGATATCTTATAAAATATATGAGATATTTTATAAAGTATATAAGATATCTTATATGAAAAATGTTTATAAGATATCTTATAAACTTTATAAGATATCTTATTCTAAGAAAAAACCAATGTTAAATCACCATCATCTGGATGTTGGTTTGGTTATATACTTGTGATTTTGTGCTTTCTTTAAAACTCTGTTCATGTCCGTTTTTCCTCAAATTAATGTTTGATGCAAACCTTAGACATTTTTTGGATTTGAGGGATCAGTCATTCACCAGATTCGCGAGTCTGATAAAATTTAATAAATACCTCCGCAACATTTTTCGTTGAGAATATCGTATGGGTTTCCATGACAACATCCTTGCGTTTGGGTATCAATTTTTACATTTCCACATAAATGTCCTGCTGTAGCTGTTTCTATAAAAATCAAATGATTATCTCTGTAAGAATCTTAATTAATTAACAGAAATTTGACTATCTTGTATTATTTAGATACTGTCTGGGAAGATGGAAAATTGTAAAAAGAAAAAAAAATCCAAAGTAAAATTGGAAAGTCATATAATTTTTTATATTCAAAAAATGAACCGAAATATTTGTTTTAGATCAAATTAATCCTGTTCAAGATTAATTTATATGCTAAATTTATTTGTTATAGTACCATTTCTGGATTAGAAACTTACACACAAGTTTATCAAAGACCGCTGTATGTTATAATCTCATTTCATTTCTTGTATACAAGTAATTCCACTCTCAACATATCCAACCTAGTCTTGGAAAATGACTCATTAATGGATTCGTCATTCTTGTGTGAAATTTATTGAAACCAGTAAAAACGGCCAGTTTAAAAGTATAGCGTCTTTTATTTAATAGTATTACCAATATTACATTTGTTGTCGGTGTCTTCTTTTCTGTTTTTGTTGTAGATTTTTCTATCACCACGGCAACAGATCTGGGTCTTTGTTGTATATCTTTTTCCGTAGCAAATGTCTTCTCCCAGGTGTAGGATCTGATCTTTTCTGCACCAGTGTGTAGAACTATTGTACATCTCAGAATTACCTTTGCAGCATTCCATAGAAGGAAGCTTAAGACGACGTTGTCCATTGCAGCAGTAATAGCCACCGGTGTTCAACAGATTTCCACAGCATTCGTCAGCTGTAGTACCTTGGGAGGTATAAATTGTTCATTTGAAGTAACAGACATATTGGGAAGGTATTTTGGAATTTTTTTATTTAATAATTTTTAGGAATATACAAGTGCTAAAGTTACTGTAAATTTCATTAAATGCTTATATAAATATTTAAGGATTGTTTTCAAATTTGGAAAAGGCCCTTTTGGGAATTTGTTTAAGAGTAGACTGACGAAAGTAGTTTAAATTTATACAAATATATAACCTGTTCCAGAATTTATTAATAACCTAATTTTCAAAATTTTCTCATAGAGTCATTTGAATAACTTATTTAACTCGGGATCTATTTGAATCGCGGATTGCAAAGTAATACGTTGATGACGTCACATTACCCAAAGTATACAATATAATCAATCAAATTGTGTCAGAATTCAAAATCAATTTTTTATGTGTTATTACCTTAGACAGTCTGGCAAAAGTCAGCCCTTTTTAAATCTCCTTCAGTAGTCGAGGTGTTGGGTTGGGCTGGCTTTATTCAGACTGTTTTCTGCTAAAAATACCGGAGGGCTATTGCTTTGTACAGTTATTATAAGAATTATTTTTTTAATTGCCTCGCTAGATGAATGATCAGTAAAGACGTTGTTCTTTTACTTTAGTTCCAAACATTAATCCGCGCTATTAAGTTATACCTACCATCTTCATAGTAAATATCTCGACAACACTTCCCACGATTCTTTTGACGAAAGTGATTTTCACAGCATACTAAATCCTCAATATCTCTTTTATTTCGCACTTGATTCCCACAGCATGTTTGTTCGCCGGGACTGTATACAATTGTACCTGGGAAAATAACAATAAGATAGGATACTTGCATTTCTAGCTGTAAATATTTTGCCGGTTTCGATTAATAATACTAGTACTTCTTTTTCAACTGTTTTACAACCGTAAATTATTACGGTAGTACATATATTTATGAAAATAGTTTATGACACTGAGGACCAAATGGCAATATATGGGCGGACAGGTCACTCCAAAAACACTATATGGACCGAAACGAAGGAAATTTAAAATAAAATAGAAAGCTTAATTCTATCCCCTCAACCCAGTTAGTTTGGACACTTAACCAAATTCAAAAATCTTTCACCTTATTTGCCCATTTACAGATGTTATATAACCATTCTATGGAGAAATTAAATCACTAAATCCAATAAAAAATGAAAAAGGTTTACAACACAAGCTTAAATTCGTCAGTTTTTAAAATGAGCATTGTGGGCTCCAAGTTTTGAAAATCAAAATTCTAAAACCTAATTGCACATCTAAATATGGTGTTTGACAACACTGTTAAGAAACAGAATGCAAAAATTGAAGAATTAAAGAAGACTCCAAAAGTTAAATTCACAATTTTTGAAATTCAATCCCTGTGGGGCCCACTTTTAAAAAATAAAAATTCAAAAACCTTATTGCGCATCTACATATAATGCATGATAAAACTTTTTATAAATGTAAAATGAAAGAGGAGTTTACGTCACACGCTAAAATTCGCAATTTTCAAAACTCGACCCCTTTGGATCCCAATTTTAGAAAATAAACATTCTAAAACATTATTGCGCATCTATATATGGTGCGTGACAATACTGTACAAGAAAAAAATGCAAAATTTAATAAATAAAAGAGAAATTGAGGTCACAAGCTTAAACTGACAATTTTTGATATTCGACCCCGGTGTGTCCCAATGATAATGCTGTATAGAAATAAAATACATAAAATAAAAAATGAAAGAGGCGTTTACATCACTAGCTTAAACTTAAAATTTTCGACGTTCGGCCCCTGTGGGCCCCAAGTTTAGAAAATCAAATTGTAAAACCTTATCGCGTATCAACAGGTTGAATGCAACCATTCTATATAGAAATTAAATTTCTACACCCAAAAGTGAAGGAGGAGTTTACGTAAAAAGAAAGTGACGGACGGAGATAATCGCCATATCCTGGAGCTTTCTTCGAAAGTGCGGGGATACAAATTTCACGTCTGAGTATGTAGCACAACCTTATTTGGACCCGGGAAGTTCAGTTAGACAAAAAGGAGAAACAAATCAATAAGTTAGTATCGCACATAAGCCTGTCGTTAGGTTTCCGCTCATTTATTTTATATCTATTCATAAACGTACACTTACAATATTTTATCACAACTGTCCCTCATAATAAATACAGGCTGTGAATAATTTTGGAAATCTGCCCCTCGATTCTTTTTGTTTTGTTTTTGGTTTTGATGCCCCGCCTGTAAGGCAGGACGGTCATATAGTTCTTCGGTCTGTGCGTCCGTCCGTACGTACGAGGTTATGGTTCAGTTTTTCATGAAGGAGTTATGGGATCATCATGAAACTTTGTACATGGATAGCTTGTGATATGAACAGCAGACTTTGAAATTCTTTATAGAATATCGGACGCAGATATTTGTCCACCTTTGGTAGTAGTGTTTTCTCTAGGACTATAAGGGATACCCTTAAAACGCAACAATTTTTTTATGCTATGTTGCTCCAAATCATCGAATTTAGCACGAAGCTTTTTGTTTTTCATTCTGAATGAAAAAAATTTGGTTTACCTTGGATTCGAGTTAAGTGTTTTTGGCAGTAAGGACCTCGATTTTTTCAGTTAATGATTTTTGTTTTTCTTTAACTACCCGTAATACAGTTTTTTCAGTATCAACCTGTAATATCTCAACAGTTTTTGCAATACCTAAGGTATCCTCGTCGGCGAGTGAAACGTTTGGCAAGGAATCAAATGTTTTACTCATTTTTGTAGTGTGTAAATGTTTGCTTGGAGAGTCAACTGACACAGAGAATCTAGATTCAGAGTCAGAGCCAGAACTAATATCAGATTCAGTTTCGGCGTTCAAGTAAGTTGTCAGGGTTAGAATAGAACTAACACGTTGTTTATTGGTCTCGGTGTTAGAAACTGAAGGTGATGCTTTTGATCAATCACGGCTGCGTTTCTTAAAATTTTCTGACTCTGTACTACCTGTATTTTCGTATAAAGAGTCTAGTACGTTGACCATGACTTTATCGGTCGACATAAATAAAGGAATAAAGTCCAAATTACCGATAATATTGTGTAACATGGCTTTATACGATCTGTAGTCCGAGATTCTACTGGCCATGTGACGCTAAATTAGTCTGAAGAAATTTGCCTATGTTTTTTGCCATGAAGACCATAAACGTTTTTCTTCTGTAACCATTCGAATGATAGCACCCAAAAATTCAGTTCGTTAACTTGAGATTGGCAAAATGGAAGTAGGCAACAGATACACAAATTAAGTTAATATAACTTTTACCTAAAACTATATATATATATTTGTTTAAAAAAAATGGTTAAAGAAAAAAGAAAATAAGGTTTTTTGGTAGAAATAAATGTATTAATCGTAAAAGACTCGGTAAAAAGTTTCCATTCTAGACAAAACTTTGGAAGTTTTATGAATATATGCTGACGTCCCATGGAGCTATACGGCGTTCAGAGAATTCATACTACACGAAAATCATTTTAAAATAATAGCCGAACTTGTTACGTATAATCCACTTTGTCTTACCATTACAGCACTCCAAATTGTCCTTTTCTTTCTGGTAAACTTTCCCGTTACAACAGCCTTGTTTTTCTGTGTCGTAAGGCGTGCTAACACAACGGTAAATTTTAGCTTCTGAAAAAATATTTCAATCTGTATGTATCAATAGTACAATGTATTATATTTGTTCTCTTCCACGTTTATTTCCTAAGAAACCAAAATAAATGAACCCAATCATCGTATATGAAACTTTATATCTGGTTGCTACTGCGCTTTCAATCTTAACATAGCCAATACGAATTGTTAACGTTTTCTGCCAAAACATGTTAACCTGACATCGAATTGCTACAAATTTTGCAAACTGGCATTTAAGGTCAATGTGATTTAAAAAAAAATTCTTAATGTATTTGATAATGGAACTATAACATGTTGTTCGGCTTAGTTTTTAGATAATAACAACTAAAGACAAACACCATATAAAAATATTGGGATATGAGATATAGATCAATATGACAATAGAACTGACAGTGTCTGGAAAAGATTGATAATATCTTTAGGAGTCTTCACGGGGCAATAGCCCATATTACAAAACAAGGTCCAGTGTCCTCAGAAAAAGCGGTGTAAAAAAATACAACCTGCATAAATCACAAAATAATTCCATTATATTGCATAAAAAGTAATGTGTCTTCCAAAACATACGGGTGTCTCGCAAGCGCTTCTCGAAATAACTTACTAGTATGTAAAATTTGATTTCATTTATGGAATATTACCCATGTACAGCTGAAAAAAATAAATTAAGAATGATAATAAGAAAATAAAATAAAAAAAAAATAGAGAAAAAGAAATCCATTGCATAATCTTACCACAAACACATATTAAAGGAACAAAGCAGAGTGTCCATAACAGTAAGTTCATGGTTCTGTAATGATGTCTTTTCTCCCCAACAACTGAGATTATTAAGCCGGGAATTCCATGTTTGTAAATAGATATGACACCCGAAGTTATTAAGCTGGGAATTCACTAAGATTTTTTGAATGTTTAAAATAGATATTACATCTTGCCTTATTTTTGTACCAAAAACTTCCAATTTTTTCACACTTAAAATATCTACAGCAAATTCATTTTTCCAATTGTCTAAAGGGCGATAATCCTTATATTTATAATTATATCTTGGTTTAAAAAAACTAAAATAACCTTTAATGATATCTAAGTTCATTAAACCTAAATTTTTTGCAGTTTAATTGATAAAACTTTTTTTTTCAATTATCTACTTATTAATCATATTATTCTCAATTTTGAGTTTAATTTCACACCTACCTTAAAATTAAAAACAGGATAGTCCAAGCGCTACTAATATGAAAATGTCTTGTAAATGTGACTGCATATAGTTGATTTCCTCGTGCTGGGAGTATTTCATCGGAGTGCTTTGACGTCGAAACTAAAAATAGTGTAATGATTACATTGAAGAAACGAATTGCGATCAGTATTTAGCCAATTTATTTTTCTAAGTTTCTATTGGGCGCTAATCATAGCGCGTTGTACTTTTTGCAAATAATCCCTTTTGAATCTGTTTTCAATTAGTTTATTGGTTTTGAGGTTAGCAAACAGATAAGCCACAGTTACGGGCTGGTATAAACGCCAGCACTTGCGACACTTTCACTTACTTTTGTTTTTTTCCAGAATATCTTTACATTTTTTCGGAAACATTTTGCGTAACTTCGAAAACTTTGAATTATCATATTTATCGAAATGCTGCATTTTTTGGTTAATTTTGCAAATATTTTCAGACATTTGCGTTTAATATAAGAAACATTTCCTTTTAAAAACTCGTGAAAATAAGTCAGATGTTATTGTTATTTAAAAGTTAATTTGACAGTGAATATAATTCTTAGCTCAATTGGACCAAAAGTAGTTATTCTTGTCCGTTCGTATTTAATGAGATATCTAATAAAGTAATAAGATATCTCATATAATTCACCTTTAAAAAGATATCTTATAAAATATATAAACTTTATAAGATGTCTTATAAACTTTATCAGACATCTCATAAACTTTATTAGATATCTTTATAAAATTCTCTTTATAAGATATCTCATAAACTATATAAAATATATTATATAATTTATAAGATATCTTATATATTTTATAAGATAGCTGGTTTAATTTTCTTTATGTGATATCTTATAAACTTTATCAGATATCTTTATAAAAATTTCTTTATAAGATATCTCGAAAACAATATAAGATATCTTATATAATTTATAAGATATCTTTAATAGACAAAAAATAAAATATAAAAGATGTCTCATAAGGTTTATAAGATATCTAATACACGTTATAAGATATCTCATAAATTTTATAAGATATCTTACATACTTTATATATATCTCGTGGTATCGTGCTCGCCCCGAGTGCGGAAGGTCGCGGGTTCGATCCCCGGCCGGGTCAAACCAAAGACATTAAAATTGGTATTTGCTGCTTCTCCGCCAAGCACGCGGCATCTAGGAGTAAGAGAAAAGACTGGTCTGCTCGGAGTCAGTATAATGTGTCCGAGTGAGGTGATATGTCTTCCTGCGGACAGTTACCTCGTGAGCTAGCACATTAAAAATCCGACTTAGCGCGTCGGTCTAGTACAAAGCAGGGATCATATTCATTATCATATCAACATGTTCTCGTCCTGATATGCACCTGGTTGCCACTGGACGTTAAACAATAATTCATCCATCCATCCATACATACTTTATAAGATATACTGTTTGATTTTCTGTATGAGATATCTTTTAAACTTTATAAGATATCTTGTAACGCTTATCAGATATCTTGTTCGGTTAAAAAAATATAAATACGGCTTTCGATACTCTTCTCTGAAACACCCTTGCTAATTTGGAACAAACTTTACAAAAAGGATACTAGGTGGTCTTTTTCAGAATTATATCAGACGAACCAGAGCGCCATCATAGTTAAACTTAGTTTAGCATAGGATCCTACGTAAAAATTCATTTAAAGATCTTTTTGTCTGAAATCCCTTAGCCAGTTTGAACAATACTTGGTCCTTGGTATGTCCTCTTTTAGAATTATATCCGATAACCCAGACTACCATCAGAGGTGGCTGAAACAGGCGAACTTAGTAGGCCTCTATAGGACAATTTACTTAAAGACCTTCTAGAACAAATATTTGTAGCAATTGTCCATAAGTGGTGCTCTTTCAGAATAATATCCAATGACCTGAACCGCCATCCAAGAAGCCTCCTCTATAAGCAAACTCAGTTTTCTTTTTAAACTCCCATGCTGATTTTAACATAGTACCATATATGGGAAAATTAAAATCTTCGTTTCTGAAACTACTAAGCCAATTGGAAAAAAGTTGGCAGAAATGTTCCTTAGGTGGTCCTCTTTAAGAATTGTATCCGATGACCCGGACTGCGATCGTTTAATAGTTTAAATTGGACCCTAGTAGAAAACTGACTTAAAATATCTTCCCTTCTGAAAACCACTGAGTCAATTACAACCCAACTTGTTAGTAATGTCCTTAGGGTGCTCGTTTAGAATTTTATCAATGATCTAGTCAAACAAATGAATTATTCTGCTTGAAGTCTTTTGCAGATGAAATCTAAGTGAGCAATACGAGTTCCATTGTGCCTCTTGTTTTTTGTTAGGTTGTATGGGTATCTTCCTGGGATCAACTTTTTCCCAAAATAATAATAACTAGATTGAGGCAGTAGGAAACGACAACTATCCCCGAACTCCCCACATGATGTATCTCTATGCACCTTTCTCACAATCATATATTTGAAATCAGGTCCAATTTTTGGAAAATCAAAATTCTAAAACCTTACTACGCATCTGCATACAGTGCATGACAATACTGTATAGAAATGAAATATATAAAATGAAAAATGAAAAATGAAAGAAGAGTGTGTGAAATACTGTACAGAAATCAAATACATAAAATGAAAATGAAAGAAGAGTTTAGGTCACAAGCTTAAATTCGCAATTTTCAAAATTCAACCCCTGTGGGCACCAAGATCTGAAAATCAAAATTTGAAAACTTTATTGCGCATCTACATACAGTTTGTCACGATACTGTATAGAAATTGAATGCTTAAAATGAAAAATGAAAGAGGAGTTAAGGTCACCAGCTTAAATTCTCAGTTTTCGAAATGGACCCCAATTTTTGAAAATCTAAATTCTAAAACCTTTTTGCGCCTCTACATACAGTATGTATGAATACTATATAGAAATTAAATGCATTAAGTCAAAAATGAAAGAGGAGTTTATGTCACAAGCTTAGATTCCTACTTTTTTAAATTACACCCCTTTGGACCCCACTTTTTAACAATTAAATTTCTAAAACCTTATTGCGCATCTACATACAGTATGTGACAATACTGTATATAAATTACATGCATGAAATGAAAAATGAAAGAGGAATTTAGGTGACAAGCTTAAATTCCAAATTTTCAAAATTCGACCACTGTGGGCCCCAGTTTTTGAAAATCAAAATTCTAAAACGTTATTGCGCATCTACATACAGTATGTGACAATACTGTATAGAAATTAAATGCATGAAGTCAAAAATGGGAGGGGAATTTAGGTCACAAGCTTAAATTCCCAATTTTCGAAATTCGACCCCTGTTGGACCCATTTTTTGAAAATAAAAATTCTAAACCTTATTGCACATCTACATACAGTATTTGACAATACCGTATAGAAATTAAATGCACGTTGTTAATAATGAACGAGGAGTTTAGGTCACAAGAAAGTGTGACGGACGGACGGACAGACGGACAGACAGACTGACATTTGAAGTGCGGGATAAAAGTAATGAACTATTTATTAAAAGACGGTGCAATTAGACAAAATTTAAAATCAGAAATGTAAACATACAAGTATCAGGACCGATATTGCCAAGAAATCACTCAGTAACAATGGATGAAATCGCGCAGAATTGTCACATGTATGCAGAATGTTCATTTGATGTGGGCCGTTCACTATTGAAGCATACCTATATTCTTAATTGCAGGTTATTAAGTAAAGTTCATCTTATCTGTGACCGAGGCATCACTTAAAAACAATGTTAAAGTACGTGGTTAGTCATGGAAATTTTGAGTTTTGGACGTAAATCAATGACTAAAGTTTTATTACGATAAATACATGAAACAATTTCGATGCATTTTTTTGTCATTTGTAAATGAAGCTGTCATAAAAAAGAAGATAAATGGAAAATATCAGCATATCACATTTATTTTATGACGTGTTTTATCAAATTTAATGAATAATTATTTTTTTTACCCCAGGACCATTTTACCAAAGTATGGTATAAAATTCCTTAGCAGTTTCATAAGAGAAAGTTGTTAATTTTTTTTTTTTGGTAGATTTTTCAACTTTTATGAATGGTGGCCATATTGATCAAGGGCCCGGACCCTTGTTCACAATTTTGAAAGGTTAAAATCTAGGGATCATTCCATAAAACTTTGGATCAGTTTCCTCAGTTGTTCAGAGGAGAAGATTTTCAAATACATTTTGGCAGATTTTTCTATTTTTAGTAACAGCGGTCATATTGTAACAAACGTATATATAGGTCCAAGGTATGGAGTCCTGGACACAATTTTGACAGCTGGTCGTCCAAAGACTATTCCACTAAAGTTAAACCTCAATTTGCCCAGCAGTTTAAGAGAAGAAGATGTTTCAGTATTTTTGCTGATACTTTTGCTTTTAGTAACAGCGGTCATATTTGTTGGTGATAGATACCGCTGGATATCGTGATTTTTTTTAAAGGGGACGTCCCAAAGACCATTTCACTAAAGGTTGATCACAATTGGCCTAGTGGTTTCAGAGGAGAATATTTTTAAAATAAAGTTTACGGCGGAGGACCACGAACGCCAAGTGATGGCAACAGTTCACATGGACCTATGGGCCAGGTGAGCTAAAATGAACTGATTGGTTGAATTACGTGAAAGAGAAAGAGGACCAGATGCACACATTTATCTCAAACACTCATAATAGTTGGATGTACAATATTTGAAATGATTCTAAAAAAAAAGATGAATTATTCTAATCGATGCAACTTAAACAAAATTACAAGGATTTATAATGCATGGTTGTTTTTAAAGCCCCCAATACAAAGTGGGAGATTTAAATAAATTTGTTATATACACATTTAGTTTAACGTAAACTTTTAGTCATTAATGGGTTTTCCGCGTTAGAACATATTTGTTCCCACCTATCCGCTATCATGTGTCACTGAGAGGTAATTTTAGGTACTCAAAGAAGAGTGTTATTGACTAGAATCCTACATTATTCTTGCACAACAGCCTAAGTAAGGTATTGGACTGGACATTGGGAGACATCCAAGCACACTCCATTTACATAACTGGGAATTTGTCAAACGACATTTATAAATATTTATCGAATTTCTAATTTAAGAAAGGTCTGTATGTTTCTTCTGTAATCATTTGATTGATTATCTCCATCTCCTCAGATAAATCTTTATTTATCTCATTAACAGTTAAAATTACTACCTATATTTCCTTTTTTCCCGTTACACGACTTGCAAATGATATATATAAGTTTCATTCCCTTGGGTGGTATATTCCCCCTTCCCCAAAATCACCATTAATCTATTTCCATATAAGCATATCCATCCGTATAATTACTATTTCTCGTTATCCTATTTTAGTTATTTTGATCACTTAAATATTAAATTAAAACAATTATAAAATTAAATTTTAAGACCTTATAATGCGCAATTACACACGCCTAAAATAAGAGTAAAACGGGTACTAAGTGATATCAGATGGAGAAGTGTGGACAAATTACAAAAATATGGACATTCGGACGAAGAAAATGACACTGTCTCCTAACTTTTATTAAAAATGCGTACCAAAGGCCTTCTTTAATGCACTTTTAGAGAGACAATAAAATACTGAAACAACTTGTAGTTGGCTCTAATGTTGTAATTGAGTTTACGGACTGTCCGAAATTTAAGGCAGTTTGAAATATAACTGGGTTATTTCCCTGGATTTTACGTGTTTGATATTGTTTAAATAACAAATGTATAGGGTTATATACAATTAAAAAAGGCATATTATTTGTATGTTAGTAACTTTTTGTTATCTGTTTACATTCACATTAAAGGTCACAGTAAAGAATCCCACAGGTATTTACCAACGTAAATTTGTTTATATTTTAGTGTTTTAATTATAATAACTTTTAAAGTACAGTTGAACTGCAAACTTAAATAATTTGCTATTGGGGAGATCTTACTGTAGATCTTGTGTATGTACTAGTACTCACGGGAAACAAATTCCCTTGGACGTCTCACAGTAGTTGTTGATTTTTGTTCATTTATCTTAATATATTACACATTTTTATTGTTATTTTCATCATTTTCCACAGACACCTACAACAAGATATTTCGTTTGCAATCTCTTTTATTCATCATTAAAAGGGATGGATATGAGATAAAATTCATGGAGACATCCAATCTATGTCAGTATTGGGAAACACTAAACTTTGTGACGAGCCCTAAACAGTCCCGACAAAATAATCGAACACGAGAGCGCCAGTGACTAAAACATTTAATTTAATTTATTTATTTGTAAAATTTATCCATAGGAGTCGAGCAAATACAAAATACATGTACAACCCAGCACATAAATATAACATTAAAATAATAATAATAATGTGAACAAAACATGGAGAGTGGATATTGCAATTTTAAAGCAATAATAAAGTTAAAATAGATTTAATTGACTTGGGACAATCGCAAATAATACCCAGTGTGGTTAAAATAGTTAAGTTATTGCTCTGTATCATATATATGTGTATAGTTGTGTTGCCCGCTGCTGTTCATTGAAGATCAAACATGACGTCTTCTAGCTTTTGATAAAGATCTATGGTTACCAGTACTTTAAACGGCAATTTATTACTTGTCGCGTGGGCTGGTCTACAGAAGATGTTATCAATCTGTAATCATTTGTAATCCATTTAATACGATTATCCAGTACCTTTTTCTTCTGTCAATATGGGAGTGAAAATAATTCCTTCAAAAATTCATCAGACGTACTTTTTTTTGTCGGGTAGATAAGATATCTATAAAAGGCTGTTTACGAAAGCCAGGAATACAATCTGTTTACGAAAGCTAGGAATAAAATCTGTTTGTTAACATCCAATAATCAACGAGGGTAAATTGTATTGGAACTTCTTCGTATTGCTGATGCTTGGATCGTCTTGAGCCTGAGCTGAGGTGTCGAAATCAGTTCTCAATGTCGAAGGCCATATTGTGACTTAAAGTAGTACAATGCTATTCCTTTCTTTTACGAACCAAAGACATTAAAATTGGTCATGATTTGCTGCTTTTCCGCCAAGCACGCGGCATCTAGGAGTAAGAGCAAAGACTGGTCGGCTCGGAGTCAGTATAATGTGTCCGAGTGAGGTGAAATGTCTTCCTGCGGACAGTTACTTCGTGAGCTAGCACATTAAAAATCCGACTTAGCGTGTCGGTCTAGTACAAAGCAGGGATCATATTCATTATCATATCAACATGTTCTCGTCCTGATATGCACCTGGTTGCCACTGGACGTTAAACAATAATTCATCCATCCATCCTTTCTTTTACCTTCCTTTGTCGTGCGCGTATTATGATTTTATTAAGTATTCCCCATCTCTTAATTCTCCAACCCGTAAATTAAATGTGAAAAAAAACTGATACCAATGTTTCAAATGATGTACTTTTTAGAGATAGTTTGAAAATTCTAGCTGAAAACCTTTTATAATATAGTCCATCCCATCAAATCATAAAACCTTGTCGCATAACCAGTCTCAACTAGCTTAGGGAATGAAAATGAATGTTGGTTATATGCAACGGTTAATTTATCAAAAAGGTATTTTTCGATGTACATCATCTCGTTTATTCCCCCCCCCCCCTGCGAAAGTCCCGCATATTACCGAGTACATTCGAGTATACATCTTACACGACATTTGGTAATCAATATTAGAATTATTCTAGTATCAAACACTCTGTTACATTTTAGTAATATATAAATTATAATTTTCACCTACTGAACATAACATATGGACCAGAGATCTTTCCCAACATCAAAAATACATTATTTTCATCCAATCACAGAACAGACAATTTACAAAAGGAAAAAGGCGGTGGTAAAACAAAATGTTCGGAAAATGAGACTACACCTGCCCAAAGAACAACAGAAAAGTAATCGAAATAACCATCAACTTGTAAAACTTGGATTATAAACTAAATGTGTATATAGTTAATCAGATTTGTAAATTTCGTTTCTCTCGAATTTCTTTTGTCAAATTTTTGGCATGCAGTTATCGCAGAAATAAGCTCTGAATGACTTAATGTTGGCGTTTTATATTCTTATCGGGAAAACGGATGACAGTTTTTTTCTAAAATGAATACAAATACGTAAATATTTTATTTCAAAACAGCACACACAAATATGCATACTAGTGATAATACATGTTATGCCATTAAATGGATAAATAAATCAATACATGTAAATAAAATACAAATTTAATAATTGAATACTGAAACAACAAAAAAAGTTTACAAGAAAGTCTAAGCCAGATATCTATACACAGCAAAAGTACATGTAGTTCCCAGTTTAAAAATATGATAACCAGGGGCTTGTATTGCTCACCTGGATTCAATTTGACAATCAACGACCATAAAAGAAGTAACTGAAAGGCTACTTGGTTGATGATAGAAGATTAATTGATTGAAGAAACCTTGATGAAGTAAAATTTCCAATCCGGTCTCATATTGGTGGCCACAGTCTTAATCATAGGATAAATGTCATTGCTACCAAGTTCGGTTTCTTTTTGCTCAGTAGTTCTAGGGTACATGTTTAGGTTAATTGTCTACACGGGTTCCAGAAGCCATCTTTGTAGGTGATTAGGGTCATCAGACAATTCTAAAAAGAAGACCAATTAAGGACCATGCTACCCTGTTAACTTCCAATTGCCCCTGAAGTTTCAAGAATGTTTAAAATGAATTTTTCCATATGCTTCTAAGTTAAAAAAAAAGACTGCTGTCGTGGCCATCTTCATTAGCATTTCATGTTACCAGACAGAATTCTGAAAGAGGATTATCTAAAGACAATTGCTGCCAAATTGTTTCCATTTTGGCTGAGTAGTTTTAGACAAGAAGATTTTTAAATGAATTATGTTTGGCTGTGCTAACCATCTGGGTTTATAGGTCACCGGATACAAGTTTGAAAAAGCAATATCAAAGGAACCAAGATTTTTTAGTGAATTTTCAATAGGATCATATGTTAAATTTTAGATGACAGACTAGCTCATCAAACACAATTCTAAGAGGGGACCACCTACAGACCATCGAAGCCATGTTTGGTTCCCTTTGGCCCAGTGGTTTCACACAAGACGATTTTTAAATGAATTTTCCCATAGCATCCTATGTTAAACTAAGTTCGGTTTAGAGTAAACTTCATGGTTGACAGTCTTGGTTATCAGACAAGTCTTTCAAGACCATTGCTTCCAATTGTGTTTCCAATTGGCCAAGTACTTTCAGGCTAGAAGATTTTAAAATGAATTTTCCCATAAGGTTCTTCGTTAAATTAATTTAAACTAAGTTCGGCCATCTTTGTTGATAGTCAGCCAGTCACCAGACGCACTTCTGAAAGGGGATTCTGTAAGGACTATTGCTGCCAGGTTATGTTCCTATTGGCCAAGTTATTTCAGACAAGAAGATTTTAAAATGAATTTTCCCATAAGACGCTGTGTTAATCTAAGTTCGGCTATGGAAGCCATTCTGGTCTACAACTCTGAAACAGGACGACCTAAGGACCATTGCTGACAACTTTAATTTTAATTGGCTCATTGGTTTAAGACTACACGATTTTTAAAAGAATTTCCTATTGGGTCCTATGCGAAACTAAGTTCGGCTTTGGGGGCCAACTGGGGTGACAGTCCGGACCATCGGACACATATCTGAAAAAGTTTAGTGCTCATTTAAAAGGTATATCGTGGGAAATCAGGGGTAATAGCCCTGAGTTATTGTACAATTTACGTTATCTTTCAAAATATTATAAATATAGTATTAATGAGATTATTATGTATATTGTTGTAAGTAACTCATTAATCCAATTGCACATGTTATTTTAATGTTAAATTTCATTGACACGTTGTTGATAAGTAATTTTCAAAAAAGTAAAGGAATAACAGTCAAATATATCAATGTTTGAAATCTAAAGCTAAGTGCTTTCCATAAATAATATTCTGGTCTGTCTAAGACTCTTGCCGAGAACATTTACTAAAGTTGGAATTTTCATGCTTTTCATTTTACAGTTAACCTATTTTACATCATGGCTAAACACTAGGCTTTATTTTTAACAAGTACTGCAAACCTACAGAAAGCATATTGCCTTCTTAGACGTATATAGTATAACATTTTAAATTTTGTAGAAATCATCTGAACAAGTCAATTCTCAAAATGTTTGAGCTTTTGTTCATCCAACCAGAACCAATGGTGGTTAGTTGCAGAGGTCCTTCTATACATCATTCCTGTTAACTTGGGTTATAATCGGCAAATTAGTTGCCGGGCAAATGACAAAAAGTAATTTCCCATATGGTTTCCGTGGAAAATTTGAGCAGCCGTAGTCGTTGGGTGTGCGGATAAATCTCAACCCAAAGTGGATCGTCTGTAGAGGGTATTGCTTCCAATAACCCTGCAAAGTTTCAAAACATTTCATAGTGTAGTTTCAGAAGAGAAGATTTTTGAAAATTGACCAAATGAAAATCCAAGATGGCCAAATGCGACTATGTTGTTCATTTATATGGAACCAGAGGAGCCCGGGTTGTAGAGGTCCTTCCAGTACAGCTGTGTGATTAGGATTCACACTATGTGAACTACTGTTCTTCGCCTTGTCCATATTTGATAATATTCTTTCGTCCATGTTCAAAACATATGTGGATTTTTTTTATTTCCAAATCAAAATTAGCTTCTTTAAATTAAAGGTTAAGACTTTGGTTGTATTTTTATCACAAGTAAAATTTATCAGCCTTGTCAAGGGGGAACAATGTGAACTGACAGACACAAAAAATTATACAGCAAATTTACTGAATCCTAGCTGATATCACATATTTTTAAAGAAGCAGAATTTTATTAGTTGAATAATAGCCGTTTTCTTTCTCAATTGAATTTCTATTTCCCCTCAATAAATACTAAAATGATAAATATTTATCATAATGTTTTATATTTCTCTGCTGAAATTTTGTTGTATTTATAATCTACAAAGGACTTTATCTCTAACATATTATGTAACAATAGACTATTAGTATTCGTCATACATTTTTTCCAGTTTTTAATGACCCGTGTTCTAAACATTTTGTTCCAGGGTAAAAGAACATCACTGTCTCCAAGTCGTAACGGCTTTGTAAAATCTTCTGAATCTGTCATCAAAATTACTTCTGATCTACGTATTTTACATCTGCATGGAAAATTTACCTCAATTTCTTCTCTATTAAAGTTCTTCCCGGAATACGAATCTTTTTTTACGATTATATTCAATGTCTGGCTTTCGGGATCCATCATCTTACGGCCTGTTATTTTAACTCTTAGTGCTGCAATTTGTAGTAACAATTTAAAAGTAGATTTATTTCCATTGAAAGTATATTCTTTCTAATTTAACTCCGATATTTGTATGAGAATAGAAAAAGGAAAAATTAATTCAGGTATTAAGTTTACACAGTAATTAACCAGGTACACCTCTAAGGCCAAACAAAAATAAATACGTGTTCAGGGTGCATCTACCAACCTTTTTTTATGTTGTTAAAAATTACTATGCCCTCAAGTTTTAATTTTGACATTTCGAATAAACGCCGTTAATGTCCAACTCAAATAGAAAGGTTGTAAACAAGAGGCTCCGAGGAGCCATGGTTCCATCTGTCCCTATAAAGTAAACGAAATTTTTGTTTTTGCAGACATCTTGGTCAGTCGATATTGTTACCTGATACTACCTAAAAACCATTGCTATCAAGTTTGGTTCAAAATGGCTTAGTGGTTTCAGACCAGAACTTCATTAAATGAATTTTCCAATATGGTGCTGTGTTAAACTAAGTGGTCACTAAGTACTTTGGCAGCCATCTTGGTTGGCGGTCTGGTTTTTAGATTCAGTTTTTTTAGAGGACCACCTATAGATGACTGCTGCCATGTCTGGATTAATAGTTTTAGGCAAGAGGATATGTGAATTTTCCCTTGGGGTTCTAACATCTGCTTTGACGGTTATCTTTGTTTATGGTATGGGTTATCGTATACAATTTTGAACTAGAGGCCCTCAATAACATGTATCGCTCACCTGGATTTAACTTTTTACTTTGAGCCGGACTAAAAATTTAAGTGTTGCAGCCAATTTGGCTGGTTTTTCGATAGGGTTCTATGTTAAACTCAGTTCGGCTGTGACAGCCATCCTGGTTGTCAGTCCAGGTCAATGGACACATTTCTAAAAGAGAACCATCTAAGGACAATTACTGCTAATTCTTGTTCCAACCGGCTAAGTAGTTTCAGACAATAAGATTTTGAAATGAATTTTCCCATAGGGTCCTATATTAAACTAACTTCGACTGTGGGGACCATCTTGGTTCACACTCAACAAAATCGGACATATTTCTGAAAGTGGATCATCTGAGGACCAATGCTGCCAAATTAAGTTCCAATTGGCTCAGTAGTTTCAGACGAGAAGATTTTTGAGTGAATTTCCAATAGGGTCCTGTGTTAAACTTAGTTCGGCTGTGGTAGCCATTGGTTCACAGTCCACGAAATCGGACATATTTCTGAAAGAGGACCTCCTAAAGACCACTGCTGCCAAGTCTGGTTCATATTGGTCAAGTGATTTCAGAAAATAAGATTTTTCAATGAATTTTCCCATAGGGCCCTATGTTAAACTAATTTCGACTGTGGGGGCCATCTTGGTTGACAGTTCGCGTCATCGGACATATTTCTGAAAGAGGACCATCTGAGGACCCATGCTGCCAAATTAAGTTCCAATTGGCTTAGTAGTTTCAGACGAGAAGATTTTTTAGTGAATTTCCCATAGGGTCCTATGTTAAACTAAATTCGGCTGTGCTGGTTATCTTGGTTCACAGTCCATGAAATGGGACATATGTCTGAAAGAGGACCTCCTAAGGACCATTGCTGCCAGGTCTGGTTCCAATTGGTCAAGTGATTTCAGAAAAGATTTTTCAATGAATTTTCCCATAGGGCCCTATGTTAAACAAAGTTCGGCAGTGGCGGTCATCTTGGTTCACAGTCCGGGTCATCGGACATTGCTACCAAGTGTAGTCCTAATTGGCTAAGTGGTTTCAGACAAGAAGATTTTTGAGTGAATTTCCCGTAGTCCTATGTTAAACTAAGTTCGGCTGTGGCGGCCATTTTGGCTCACAGTCCGGGGTTATCGAACAAATGTCTGAAAGAGGAGCATCTAAGGACCATTGCTACCAAGCTTGGTTCGAACTGGTTTTGCGGTTTCATAGAAAAGGATTTTTGAAATTCATCCCCCTTTTTTCTATTTTTAGTATCAGCAGCCATGTCGGTTGGAAGTCGGGGATGCCGGACATAACGTTGGAAGAGGGCCACCCAAGGATCATTCCACTAAACTTTGGTCCCAATTGGCACAGTGGTTTCAGAGAAGAAGATTTACACCTGGCACCGTCTTTAAAGGGCAAAAACTCCCGTAAGGGGTCAATCAATGATGTTGGTCATGTTGATTAATTTGTAGATCTTACTTGTTGAACATTTTTGCTGTTTACAGTTTGTCTTTATCTATAATAATATTCAAGATAATAACCTAAAACTGCAAAATTTCCTTAAAATTAACATTTCAGGGGCAATAACCCAACAAAGGGTTGACCGACTCGTCTGAAAATTTCATGGCAGGTAGATCTTGACCTAATGAATATTTTTACCTCCGTCAGTTTTGCTCTAAATGCTTTAGTTTTTGAGATATAAGACAAAAACTGCAGTTTACCCCTATTTTCTATTTTTAGCCATGTCGGGCATGTTGGTTGGCAGTCGGGGTCATCGGACATATTTTTTAAACTAGATGACCTAATGATGCTTGTGGTCAAGTTTTGTTCCATTTGGCCCAGTAATTTCAGAGGAAAATTTTTGTAAAAGTTAACAGACGACTACGGACGACAGAAGACGGACGACAGACGACAAGTGATGAGATTAGCTCATTTGACTCTTTGGGTCAGGTGAGCTAAAAAGATGACCATCCATGGAAGAACCCTTGATGCAAAGTCTTGTTCAAGTTGGATTAAGGAGTTTCAGACAAGAAGATTTTTAATTGAATTTTCCATCCATGTTAAACTTGTATCGGATTTGACGGTATAGGTAATTGGATAAAATTTTGAAGAGGACCACTAAAAGACCAATTGAGAGTGTTGGGTCCGTTTTAAAACAGTCTTTAGCACTGCGGACTGAAATTATTTAGTTAAAATTATTTTGCATTTTTGTTAATGTTTGCATTCTTGTTTTTATGTAGCTATTGGTCCTTAGGGACTTAAAATGTTAAATAAACTTATGACTGAAAACCCATTGAAACCGTTCCATCAGAATTTGATCTCAAATGTCAATGGTTTCGGGTGAGAAGGTCATGTAAGAAAATATAATTATGAGTACGGGCGAAAGACAATTATTACGGACGCCTTGACTGGCTTGAGTGATGGAAATATCTACATGCCCTTATTTTAAACTAAGATCTAAATGGGTTAGGACAATTTTGCCTCGTTGATTGAAAATGTATTAGATATGGGATAAATAACCGTAAATATTTTCTATCCATTTTTGAGCGACTATATTCCAGAAGCGCCGGCGTATGGAGTATATATTTCAAAACCTTATTCCAGAGCTTGTGATATATACATTGACTTCCTGGACAGAGCCCGGCTCCTGACAAAAAAGTTATTCAGAAAGGGGTATGTTGCTATTAAGTTGGAGTCATCCTTATTAAAGTTTTATGGACGTCATCATGACTTGTTTGACAGGTATGAAAAAATCGTTTACCAAATGAAAATGGACCTGTTCCATTGATGTTATCCCTTCCTTATACTGGATTTGACATTGGCAGTATAGTATGTATCCTGAAGGAAGCAGAGACTGCTTACTCTTCCGGAGCACCTGAATCTACCCCCGGGTTTTTGGAGGGGTCCATGTTGTTTATGTTTTTAGTTTTTAATTGTAGTGCATGTGTTGTTTTGGTCTTGTCTTCGTTGTTCTCCGGAGTTTGTCAGTTGTTTCGATTTTTCCCTCCTTCGAATATCCCTTTGGTATTTCTTGACTCTATCTATTGACATACCATAATTCGATATATTTCTTTGACACAAACAATTACATGTACATGGCTTAATAATCAAATGATTGCTGTGGGGTTATAAAATAATTAAAAAAAAAAATTATGATTAACTGAACACTAAACAATAAATGAAATATGATAATTGGAAAAAAGCATTTTGACTTGGACGATCAAAACAGTCCTCTTATTTCACAATTTTTCCTTTACTGTTCATATGAGATAAATTCAAGGCACTAGTAAAAGGCTCGTAAGGCACTTACTGAGTGAGTATGCACGATTAATAAAGTTTGTATATCATGATAAGTTTTATATAGTATTCCATGTAAAACTGGAACACACATGAATTACAAAAAGCGAGTGAATAGCGCTCATATTTACGTTATTAGTTTAAAGTCCTCGACTATTATTCAAAAGCCCACATTTCAAAGCAAAATAAATATCGATAACGGTCACATGTTTCATGCATGTTGGAGTGTATAACAAATGAAAATGGGACTATTTGGAAACTACTTAGATCAAAATATGTCAACAACAGTGCGAATTGAAGATAATTATATGAACACTTGCCGAAAGGATTTATGGATAAAAAGACAAGTCGGGATTGTACAATTATTCATGTTATTTAAATATTTCATGTACTTGATGTACAAAAACAAAGAAAAATTAAAGGTTATCGTGTTCTATTTAGGAAAATTCAGATTAACATTAATCGTGAAAATTTCTCACTTTCTACATTTCTCAACAGATTTTAATTAAATTTATATGAAAGGTTTATATTGATCAGCATTCCCTAGGACGAGTTCCAAAAGCAGCACTGGCGGATTGAATTTCTTAGAGTGAGAGACCTTGAAAATTTAAAAATATATAAGATATCTTATAAAGTTTGTATGATATCTTAGAAAAACTGGATTATATAAGATATCTTATATATTATGAGATATCTTGAAGTTAGAATAAATAGTAAAACGGCTTGCCATACAAAACTGTGAAAATGCAACATAAAAAGACACAAAATACAATTCCACAAGGATACATGCATAACTAAAAGAATAAAAAACTGATAATATACAGTATTAAATAAAACTAGAACAAAACAGCACAGAAACTAAAGCAATGTAAGCTCGAACTAAAACCCGTTATTATGAGCTGCAGAAGGGTAAGCATATCCTGCTCCGTCACATTGCCAGCGAGTAACATCCGCGAAAGTGTCAAGTCTGATGAAGTATCAATTCCATGAAACGTGAAATCTAACTTAAGACACCTATTGTTATTTGTGAGAAAGAACTTGGTATTGTCAAAAAATTCGTGTTGACAACCATAAAAATATTTTGAGTGGTGAAATCAATAAGGACTGAACATAACCCTGTCTTAGAAGTTTATGTGACAACATTGTCGCTCTGTCCAGAAAGTCGTCGTATATATCACATGTACGGCATTAACGAATCAACTTTGAAATGTAGACATTGGTATGTTATTGTAAAGAAAAGGGAAATTCACAACTGAAAGCCAAAAGCATTACGTTTGTCATAAAGTTTTAATTTCAATCGCCCATTATTATCTATGTACAGTCAAACAGTCTATAAAGGGCACCAAAGAGACAATACAAAGTGCCCTATATGAGCAGGTGCCTTTTATCGATGCTTTGTTCATTAATGGGATTTTTTGACTTTATAGACAGCGATTTGCTTTATAGAGGTGCCCTTTAAAGCAGGTTTGATATGAAGTCTAGATATGAAGCAGAAGTGGGTGTGTCTGTGGTCTCTTTAATTATGGTCCGTTGAATTAGTAATGATAAATTTTTGAAACAAATTCCCTCATGAAAATGGCCTTTCGTCCAAAGTCAAAAAGATTCTTTCAACAAAAAGCTAAAGCTCACACACTATTGTAAGAACAAGACCACCGTGTTGAACGAAGCTACAAAGTAAAATAAATAATTCAAAAAGTACCTTTAAATATAGTACCTTGTCGTCTTCATATATATAAAGTCTTTGATTTCAGTGACTTTATAAAAAATCTTTGTGATTTTTTGCAAATTCGACACATGCCGTAGTTTGGTGGAGTTTTACCCTTAGTACCGTTAGGTCTGTTTTTTCTTGGATAACATCTGAAATAGAAAGATAAAATGTACGGAGATTTATGATTCATAGCAAAGCAAATAAATGAATGAAGTATATATTAAGTGCATTTCATTTCCGCAAATCACAACCAAAGGTTCTTACTAGCCCACTTCTTTTTATTGCATTATATATAAAACAGAAACGGACATTAATTTTACTAAAACCCACTGATTCAAACTAATACATTCTCTTTACATTATGTAATCCGAAATATGTATTCAATCCATTGTAGCGAAAAATTTGTACAGCATCTATATCTATATCACATGTTCAAGGAGTGGTTGAATTCAAAACTCTACTTCTTCAAAGATAATTTCCTATTAACTGTCTAATTGTAAATGGAATTGTAAAGTTAAAATGGTTCTATTATTCTCCTTAAAGAATAACGTCAATTTCAAAAAAATTTAATTAGATACCATTCCACGGTACCTAACTATACTTTTTTAGACAGAGGGATAGTATCAACAACGAGAAACTTACTTTACAGTTAAAACGTGCATATTTTACCATGCTATCTAAATTATATACCGTCCACCCGATTTTAACATTTATAACTAGCAAACGTCTTGTTGGGTATCATAATGTAATGGGTTGTATAGTTTGATTTTACACAGCAGAGGATGAGGATTAATTGATGGTTTGTGAACTCATAAATTCTCTTTAACCCCACCACTGTTCAAATGTTCAAAGAAGTCAGACTATCCCAAATGTATGTTTATTCAATATTTTTAGTTCACCTGGACCATAGGTCCACGTGAGCTTTGATCTTCACTTGGCGTCCGTCGTCCGTAAATTTTTACATTTTAATCTTTCCTCTAAAACCAGTTGACCAACTGTGACCAATCCTTCATACGTTGTCCCCTTGAAAAAAAATACCCTGGGCTCAGGAATTCGATCTGACCAATATGTCTGTCGTTACCAAAAATAGAAAAATAAGCAAATAACAATATTTTAAAATCTTCTCATCGGAAACTGATAGGTTCCACCCGCGACATATAAACAACCGAACGAAAATAAAGAGCAAGTGCGGAGAACTAATTTTAATTAGATTGTCGTGGTAGTCAAGTTGCTTTGTAGCACAAATAGGATAAAGGTTTGAAAAATGTCCCCCAAATAAACTGATCTTTGAATATATTAAACAAAAAATAAATTTGAACGTATAAAGAATGCAAGCTCATATACAGGTCATAATTCCCATATCATGCTGCATATCCGTAAGGTGTATAATATTTCTCCAAATATCAGATGAATACCGTGACCCACGAAACTATAATTATTTTACATTCGAATACACAGTCAACAGAATTGTGTTTACTCTGTTAAAATTATTCTATGGGAAAACCCGTTTATGTTAAAAATCGTTGAAAGGTTTCTTTTATTTATTACTTATTATGGGAGTGTTATTAATTACCCCCCGCGCTTACGGAAAACTGTTTAAAAATCTTTCCGGTTTTCACAATATCGCACGGACGATATAAATGCACTTTACAATTTTTATCATATGGGCGCCCTGACTATCCTTTTCATGGAAATCATAACAAAACAGATAATTGACTTTATTCTTGTCCATTTTGTCAGAGTATTTTATGATTGACATGTATTTTATATATTAACCCTTTTCTCTCTTGTCTTGAGTAAATAGTATCAGCACAACAGATATGGGACACAGTGTTAAAAACTGCACTTCCACAACATATAATTCCGTTCAATCTACCCTGATGGTAAAGTTGTTCCTGACAGCAAAGATCCTTTTCTTTATTCCAAACCGAAGGGCCGCACTTGTTCTGTCCGTTAGACAGCACTGTGCCATGCGAACACTTATGTGTACTACTAGAAAAAGACTTGAATGAAGTATTAACATTGTCAGAGAAGCAACAACTATCGTGATTATCTTCTGACTTCTCTCTGATTATATGGTAATCCTGACAACAAATTTGTGAAGTGCTGTTGTATTTCTCACTACTGCAACATTTTACATCGGAGTCTTTACCTATCATATGGACCCCACAGCATGTATTACCTTCAGATCTACCAGCCTCATAAAATTTACCTTGACAGCAAAGATCTGTTTCTTTATTCCAAACCGAAGGACAGCACATGTCTTTTCCATTGGAGAGTACTGAGCCAAGCGTACAAATGTGTGTACTACTAGAAGAAGACTTGAATGAAGCCCTACCATTGCCAGACGAACAAGAACTATCATGATTATCCTGTGACTTCTTTATAATTGTGTCGTCTTCACAGCAGACATATGAAGTGCTGTCATATTTGTGAGAACCACAACATTGGAGTCATATTCAATAGCTATGATATTACCATCTAAATATAACAAGACGGATGAATCATTACTGCTACAAATTACACTTTGATGGGCAGGATGAGAAAAGAGAAAGACACCACCATCACAGCGCTATTTTTGTAATTTCAAGTTTAATGCGCATACTAATGAAACTTCTGTTACATTATTTTAAACAGGAGAAGGCCTCGTGAGTGCAATGTACTTGCGTCTTAACCTGTTTGTTGTTTTAGAAAAGAATAAAATATGCATGTATGTTCAAACTAATGTGTACAAAAATGAACTAATACAAAACTATGTGAATTAATGTCCAAAATATTCCCTTAACTATATATTCATTATATTGCATTTTAACCAATTATAATGTGACCTAATATTTATACCCTGGAAAAAGCTAGGTGCATTTTGTGTAATTTACGAGTACTCGAATATAAGAAATAATAACACAAAATGAAGGTAATACATGGTTACAACAAATGAAGAAAAACAGAGAAACGAACATACAGGTACATTGATGTTTTGCAAGACATTGCAAAGACATACAATGCTACACCACATCGATCGTTGAATGGAACAGCACCAAAAGATGTTCAAAGGACAAATAAAGCTGACTTATGGGCATACATGTTTCTTAAACATAAATGAAAAGTTCAGGAACAAAAAGAAAGTTTTTATTGAAAATTGGAGATATGGTTCGAATAAGTCATTTGTCCAAACCATTTCAAAAGTCCTATATGATGAACAGTGACAGATTCTTATTTCAAGGGATTCCTTCGTATAGACTTAAATCATTTAAAAACGAATTAATTCGAGGAAATTTCTATTCTTCTGAGCTGCAGCGAGTGATAAAAGACCAAGATACTCTGTGGTATATCGAAAAAAAAGATTAAGCGAAGACGTAGAATTAAGCGTATTGACTGGTTAGTGAAGTTTGAAGGCTGGGGAGAGGAGTATAATACCTGGATAGGTGAAGAAGATATAACTGATAGAACAAAATGAGTTTTTATATGATAGTGAACAGCAACAGAAATCTGGAATACTTTCCAAACAACAAACCATACCGGTTTTGGACTCATTTAGCATCAAAATTAAATTGAAAAGGGAAATGGAAAGTGGCGTTCGTTGATGTAAAAATTGATGTCGATGTAATGCTCGAGCACAAAGATGTATATTTTTATTCTAATATATGTGCTGAATCTATTATTGACGGATCTTTACGCCCACTCTTACGCAGGATATGCGTGAGGGCCTCTGATACCGGCTACTACAAATTTGAACATTTATCCTACGTTGATATAATCAAAAGTGAATTGATTGATTTTGAATTCTATATAAAGGATGAGCTGGATGATATATGTACATTTATTACTCGACCAGTATCGTTAAAACTTCACTTCAAGTCGTATCCTTATTTTTGTTAACAAAATGGATGTATCTAAAATGTATTTTCCAGATCCACAGAAATGGGTACGGTATTATGAAAACATTGCCAAAGGAAGTAATGATTCAACAAATAAGAATAAATACCGAAGGTCAGTGCAAAGAGGTGGATCTATAGGACCTTCTACAGCATCATATATGGAACCGATTGATATAGAAAAGAGTAGTAAAAAACAGTAACATTGAAATTGTCTCTCCAGTAAAACAGATAACTGATCAGGCAGAAAGTGAAATCGATCGGCTAACAAAACAACGGTATAAAAGGAAACTATATTTGGCTAGCATGGCGCTGCTTCATGAAGTTCAACCGAGCCAGTTGTCTTTATTCGATTTACCTGGATATCAAACTGCCGTCGACAAAGTGACTTTTCAACAGATCCGTCCATTTCAGAGTGTCTAATGATTCCCCGGTCGAATTCAACATATCAGGGAATAATTCTATGGAATATATAGATTTGCATGAAAGTAATATGTATGTAAAGCTTAAACTTGTTAATGGAGATGGTAGTAAAATGACAGAATCTGCTAATGTTGGACCGGTCAATTATCTTTTACATGCAATATTTGGTCAAGTGGATGTGAGCGTTCAAAATAAAATAATTACATCTTCGAGTGGGCAATATCCATATAAGGCTATGATACAAACTTTGCTTAAGTATGCAACGGAAGCGAAGGAATTTCGCTTTGAACTCCATGGTTGATATTAAGAGAGTGTGATTTAAAAAGATCACAAACCGTCCTTATAACACAGAGTCAACAATCCATCATGATTACGACAAAAAAAGTCTCAAAAATAACACCCCAGACTTCCTAATCCAAATTTCCTTCACATACCCATTTAGGGAACGAAAAATTGCAAATCTAATGAAATAACGTAACTCATACTTAGTAGTATGTATATTTATTTTATTTTTAAAACAAACTATTTTTATCTACAGTAAAAACCATATCTCATGTTAACAAATTATACAATTAAAATTATTTTGAATTATTGAGAGACATGATAATATATTATGATCAAATTAACATATAATGACTTGTGAACAATACTTTTTGTCATATTTTTTGCTTAGATATTTTATTTCGGTGTAATAAAAAAAAATAGAAAACTTTTACCCTAAGTTGTTAGTAGCAAAATCATACTGTATACTTGAAGTCAATAAAATTGCCCCAACTTCTATAAGGAAATAACATCAAACATTTTATATTCAAATTTTTCAACCTAAAAATTAAATAAGAAAAAAGGCAAAAACAATTTCCACTGTATCCGATTTTCTCTTATGATAAATTTGTTGATTTTTTAAATTTCATTACTTTCCACGCATATTAAAAACATATACATAAATGATATAGAAAATGATCTTGTGTTGACGCATTGTTTTTTATTACTTTAACTAGCGCTACAAGTGAACAAATATTTATATACAGATTTACAAGTAAAAACTACTATTTCTTTATTACACTAACTATAACTCTGGGACTAATGTAGCAAAGATATCAATGTAAAGTGTCAAATATAGCACCAGTATAAAACATTATTTGGTATTCCTAGTTTTATGTCAATTTTTTCGTTTGAAAGCAAAAACACGACAATTATAATATATGTTTGTAGGTAATACACTTGTACATAATTTATGAATTTAAATTATTTTTTTTTCACGCATAAGATTTTTCATTAAACTAAAATACCATTCATGAAAAAAATTAACTTGATTCAAAACGTACCGTCGATGTATCTATAAGACTGAAGATACAAAATAAAAATAGGCCGTTTCATGTCAAATAACATCTATACATATAACTCATACAAGTTTTAGCTTTCTAAAAAGCTGTGGACTGCTTCGCTGTGTCTTAATTTATGGTAATATGTGAGCATGTGGTTGTTGATTTAGTATTGGAATTCTCTGTTGACCAGTAAAATTTTCCGCGCGAAAACAACAAATAGACACGACTCTGGAGGTGTGCCTAGATTGGCAGAAGTTATAAAGTAGAGATGATGCATTTTTTGTTGTAAACATAGGATTATAGTGTATACGATTAAGCAAAACAAACCGTGTGTATTGCAGATTAACAAAGCAAATATACACGTATTAATAATTGATTTCAATAATGAATTTCAGAATACATGAATATTACAAAAACATGTATAGACAGTTGATCGGAACTGATATACATATAGTTAATTTTCCGGCTTTTGATGACTTATCGTCATCATGAATTGATTGACCATTACAGTGTTCCAATATCAAAGATGATGTTGGACCTGTTCCCACTGTCGTAACCTTTCATGTGCCTCCTACGATTTGTGACTTCCACCGGATTGACTTTGTTGAACTTCACGACGGGTGCCGTATACGGAGCAGGAACTGCTTACCCTTCCGGAGCACCTGGGTTCACTCCTGGTTTTTATAGGAGTTCGTGTTGTTCATTGTTTTCAGTTTTCTGTGTTTATTTGTTGTGCTTGTGGTTGTTCGTTTGTCTTCCCGGGTTTGTCTGTCCAATGGATTACGTTTTTTTGATTGCTCCTTAGGTATATTTGTCCTTTTTATCCCGAACGAGTGAAGTCTGCGAGGCAATAATTCATTTCAAACAGACGGTTTTAAAATACAAATCCAGATGCATTCAATTTAGCAAAATGTAATTACAACTGCTTACTCTGAAACGGGATCAATTTACATTGCAAATTATAAGTTTTTATGTTTTTTTCACTAATATGTCAGTATTTGAGGTGGTCTACGTGGCCTTGTTGATCTTCTCAGTCGTCTTTGTTGACCTCTTGGTCTGATGTTTTGTGGAAAATGTTCGTTTTGTTGTATTTCAGCTTCATTTTGTTGAATTTGGGGTTCATTTAACACCAGTGTCACCCGTCTATACACAGCCAAAAGAATACATTCTAAAATATGAGAAATTAGTTTGTTTTAAACATGGGCTTTACTACTTTCACATTAGTTAGTTCAAAATCATCTACAGAAGTATCATCCAATGCTTCCATTATAATACTTGAGTTGTATTGTATAGGAAATGTGTTTAATGTTTGTCTATTTTTCCATTTTCTTTTACATATACATGTACATAGAAGAATGAAACCAGCAATCAGTAATATGGATGCTGCAAAAGAAAAAAATCTTTTCAATTCATAAAATTATCTCCCTATTTAATACATCTATGCATTAATATCAAATATCAATCAAAGTGTCCAATACACATCTGATGTAGATCTTAATAATATTCAAGCACGTATAACATCTATTAATGAATGTGTGTATTAGGGTTCATCATAACCTTTCGCTAAAAATGGCCTCTGAGAATAGACTAGTTTTATACTGACTACTGCTCAAACACGTTATAATCCAATATTTTAAGGCGTAACTGCCCTAGATATTACTATTTGTCATGCATTTCTAGAAAAATATACATCCTACGATGCCTGAAATTCTAGATTCATTTTTTCTCCGTTCTGGAGATAATGAAAACAAAAGTCTAAGTTCGATATATTACTTGGAGACTGTCCACTTTCACCTGTTCAGGGGACTCAAACTCACACAATTAACAGGTTAAATATCGAAGAAATTATGGGACTTAGTGTTGTTTACATCATACTCAGGGACTGAAAGAAAATAAATCAAGAAAATCGGGTATGGTGCACTTTTTATTTGATCAAAAATGAATTAAGAATTTATTATCTTGGGTGCAGTTACCATTTTAAAAAGCAGACTTTAAATAGTCTTGGCCGCAGTCACCATGAAATACGTATGATTTTAGATATTATTTTTCGAAACTTATATCCATATGGTTATTTGCCGGAGTCATTTAGAGCTACATGCAGATGAAAAAATAGGGCTTTCACATTATTTAGAATCGTATCACAACCTCTGACTGTTTTGATCAGTTCGCAACTAAGATGTTGTCTCCAATATTCATTCTTTCCACATACGAATAAACTTACCAATAATCAAAATGATATAAAGTTCCAAGTTCGTCTTCACTGGTTCTATTGTTGACACCTGGAAATAAATAAATTCAACATTCAAATATATATATATATGTACAATGTAAATAGCAGAAAATTAAATAGGTCTAATTTATTTACTTCTAACGATACGCTTGTATCGTTTAAACTATACAATTGTTCATAGAGAAACTTTTTTCAGTTAACTTCTGAAAAGATTTGTTAAAACAGATTTTATAAGATATAAAATTAAATACTATTACCTCCGTTCTTCCACTCTCTTTCGATGCTGTATCCACGAATTGGGTAACGGTAGCTTCTGTTGTTTCATCACGATTTACCTAAAATACAAAAGATTGTATAATATAAATTCAATCATTCGTAAACAGATGTAAAATAAAATTGTAGTCAATATTACTTATAAATATAAAACACATTCAACACGAAAGAATAGGTATGTTTCAAAATGTTTTGCTCACTACAATAAACTCAGTCTTACTAAGTATGTGTAATTATACGTAAATTAAATATTTTTATACTTACACTGTGTACACACAGTTTTCCATAAATGAAAATCCTTGCTTCTGCGTGAATATCCTTGCATTCTGCACTACCTTATTTAAGAATCTTTAGAGTAACAATGATAAAAAATTCTCAAACATACATGTCATCTGACAGTTCTCATACTCTATCAAGATTTTTTCAAGATTTTTTCAAGATTTGGAATTTGAAACTTGTGCACGGTAAGTGTTGATGGGTGAAAAAATCGATTGAATTTCAATGTCTTAACATTTCTCAATATATCGAATCTCATATGAATAAAATAATCTCATTCACCCAGATAACTACCAGTAGCTGTGTCAAGAAACACTTCACAAACCTGTGGTGTTATCTCCTTCTCAACTAAACCAAAAGAACAGGCGAAAAGAACAAATAACATGAGCAACACCATTTTTGGACATATACTTAAACAAAAACAATGCAGATCAGATGATCAAAGTGCCCGGATAATGTCCCTAATTAGTGGTCAATGTCGACCTCGACACGCTCTGTTGAATTTATTGGTTGTGTAATTCAATTGACCACCTGTTGCACATAATAATAATAATAATAATAATAATAATAATAATAACTTTATTCCATAAAACTAATACATAGTTACAGAGAAGATAACATAACTGCTATAACACAATTACAAATGCATGTGTGAATAACATCAACCAGGAGGAGAGACTTTCACATTGATAATTTTGATAAATTTACATAACTTTTCTAATACAATTATATTTTTTGAACAAAAGAGTTGCTCTAATTTTACAACATTTGGATTTGACATACAATATTCAGGCAAGTATTTTCTTCTTTCATTGTCTAATGCCCGACAGGACAATATATAATGATATTCATCACCGATGTTCGTGGAGTCATCAAAGGGGGCACAACCTTTCATTTCTTTGCAGGTTTTGCCACCTTCCAGACTCGACAGGCAATCGATGATTTCCACATCTATATTTACAAAAAGTCCACAAATTATTAAAAAATAAAAGAGAAATATATTTTTCTAATTCAAATTATTTTTTGAAGATTCTATAGCACAATCCCTTAGATGAAGAATTTATGGAATCGTGCCAATCTTGTAAAAACTGGTCCTTAAGTTTTTGATTGACACTTCTAAAAATCCAATTTGCAGGGTATATGTTTTGATAATACCATATATTTGACATGCCACAATTGTCAAGAATACTTTTGACAAATATCAACCATTTACTCTCATATCCATAGTTATTAATATTAATGTACAATAACTTATATAGCAAAAAAGAAAGTTTGTTACTATTACCGTTCAAAATTCTACACCAAAATTTTATCATATGAACTTTTATCGTCAGTAAGACAGGAAATCGACCCAGTTCCCCATTTACCATAAAATTTGGTGTTGGACGGTTTTAGACGAAGAATCAGTTTATAAAAACGTAAATGAACACGTTCTATAATATCTAAATTTTCAAACCCCCAAATTTCGGCACCATATAATAATATGGGTAATACAATTCGATCAAACATATCAAGCTGACATTCTGTTGATAAATTATTTTTTCTACATTTCTGTAATAATCCATACATAGCTTTTACAGCTTTCTCTTGTAAATATTTTCTTGTTTTTAAAAAAAGAACCACTTCTAGAAAAAAATACTCCCAAATATTTGTAATCTTTAACAATTTCTATTTCTTTGTTTCGAATATAAAATTTCAAATTTTGGGGTATTCTTCCTTTTGAAAAAATTAAAACGTTTGTTTTTTGAACATTAATTTTAAGTTTCCATTTCTCACAATATTCATCAAAAACATTAAGCATGTTTTGTAAATCTTCGCTAGACTGAGAAAGTAGAATTGTATCGTCAGCATACAATAGGATAAATAACTTGAAATATATCATAAGTTCGTTTTCAAAGTCTTTACTTATAGATTCTATCCCTTTTACAAATGAACTCTCTAAAAATTCTTGTAAATCATTCAAATAAGTGCACAACACAAGGTTAAATATATACACATATATATTAATAATTGTGTCTAAAGACGAAGAGATATATTCATTAATAATTAAATTTATTTTTCGCGTTATTGACCGCTTTTCTAACTTCTTCCGCGGTCATTACACCGTTCAATATATCATTCAGTTCGTCCGAATCAACACTGTCATCGATAACATATTCATCGGGACCGAATTTATTAGTATTTAAATCTTTAAAAAAGGTGAAAAGTGACTCAATACTGATATCTGAGTGGTCTCTTTTTCTTCCTTTATTAAAGATTTTCCCAAAATCTTTTGGTGTTTTTGTTCTCATATTTTAAAGTTTATTCGTAAATCATTATTGTATCTTTTTTTATATTTTCATCTAATGAATTTTTATAAAAACATTCACTGAATTTCAGTCTTTCTCGAAACAAATGTGACCCGTAATGCTTGTACAATCTCTTCACTTTTCGATACTCTTTCATTGCTTTATAACACTCAGTATTGAACCATTCTTTTCATGTATTGTTTTTATGTTTAACATGTGTTTGGATACCAAAAGTGGATTTTGATGACTCTAATAAAATATCTTATATACCTAAACAAGCTTCATTTATAGTATATTTTGTTACATCTATATTTTCTTCATATAACGAGCATCTAATAAATAAATCACCTATCTTTTCTTGACTAAGATTTTGCACATTTATCATTATTCCATTTTCCTATTTTCGGACTGTTTTTATTTTCTGAACTATCAATCAATTTACAATTTTCTATTTTACTACATAAAATAATAAAAAGTGGAGAATGAATATCAGAAAAAAGTTTACTAAAATCTAATATTTCAAAATCATTAATTAATTTTAAAAAATGTGCAGTGCTTATTATGTAGTCAATTACACTTGAATTTTTGCTGGTTGGTCTACCGGTCTTATCTTTACCAATACGACCGTTACATATAAACATATTGTTATTTTTACAAAATTCTAACAATTTTCTGCCATAACTGTTGACAATATTATCTGGACTATTTCTATATCTAGGAATACATAACTCATCTAAAATGTGAACATCTGAAAATTCGTTGACATCTAGGTTGTTGTTTTCTAACTCAGACAACTCTAAATCTTCGTAAAAATCTATAGAATTTGCAGTTCGGCTATTAAAATCGCCCACCAGACAAATATAATTACTATTTCTATTAAATTTTTAATATTCTAACTTTATTTCTGAAATAGCATATGTAGATGTATATATACTATTTTCTGGTGGTATATAAATTATACCAAATATCAAAATAACAATCCAAAGATAATATTATTAGATATTGTAAATCTTTTTTTAATTCTAAAAAATATTTTTTAGCAGAAAACCAAAAAAACAAAAGAACTGTCTGTTTCCACTGGAATAATAAAAATTTCAAGTTCCTTTTTATATCCGAATGCTATTCCACCTGATTTATAAATATAAATTTTCTTTCTATTTTTATAAAGAAATATAACATTTTTGTCTTCAATAATATCTAAATTGTCTAATTTAGTGTCTGTAAGACAAACAATATCATACATATTCAGCATAGATTTAAATTCAGGATATTGTAGTTTATTTTTAATACAACACACATTCAAAGATAATAATTTAATTGAGTTAAAATTCACAACAGAAGAAAATGATTTTACACTGTGAAAGTCACTCGATACACTCGAGTAGTCATTGTTCCAAGTGTTCTTTGACCCTCCATGGTTTACCTAACTATATCGGTTCGCTGGTTGTCTTTCGGTCTAGCTCCTTGTGCTTCATATACATGGGCTTGTTCCTCATCCATAATTTCATCCTGGACCTCCTGTGGCGGTGGAATAAATTCATTTCCCTCCATGTACAGTCGGTCTTTCTTGAAGAATGCCTTCTTTTTTCGCTTGCGAGCTTCCTGAAAGTAAGGCCATAAAGCACGTCTTCTATCGTTTATCTCTTTAGGAAATTGCTCGCTTATCCCATAATTAGTGCCCCTGAGATTACTTGCACCTTCCTTACCGTCTCTCTGTCTTTGAAGTTTTTAAAACGACATACTATTGGTTTTGTCATGAAAGTTTTTCACGTTCTGAAATCTTACCGAATCGATGGACGCGGTGAAAATCTACGACAGGATCTAGTTTTAAGTTCTCTATTTCTTTATAACATCCTCAGTGGCATCACTTTCTTCACTAGGGGTATCAGTGGCTATTCCAGTAAATACCAAATTTTCTCGCAGACCTTGTTTGGAGGTCAAGATGCCTCTCAAATAAATTGTCAATTTCATTTTGCATTTGGGTTACATTATTAACCATATTACCATTTTCAGTTTTTATATGGGACACGTCTCTCTTCACTCCTGTTAAATTTTTTTTTTAACTTTTGTTAAATCTTTCTTATTCAAATTGCGAGTTTATAAACTCCATACCTTTTTCAACTTCTCCTATTCTATTAGTTACTTTTTCAACTCACGTCGCTAATGTTTGTATAGTACTGCGAAATTTTCCCAGCTTCTCACCGAAGGTATCTAACAATGAAAGTTTCTGCAACATATTCTCAACGTTCTGACTCAAAACATCAATTTTGCTATTCGTATCAGGGTCCATGTTCATTGTGGAACTCATAACAGGTTGTAAGGCAGCTAAGTTCGGTATAGCATACGGCATATAATTAGCCGTTGGCGATGTACAGTTCATATTTTGCATTTGCATATGCGGTATTGGGTCCTGTTGAAAGTTTCTTTGTAATATTGGGGATTCTACATTATGTTTCAATTTCAGAACGAATGATCTTCGTCGTGTTTTTATTTACATTATTCTCACTGTTTATATGTGTGTTGTGAACAGCGCTCTGAAGTACCTTACTTGGTTTCTCTTGACTGTCGTTTTGACCCTAGGAGTTTTTCCTCTTCTTTCCCTTTTTTCATCCTTTTTCAAATTCATATAAACACACTGAACAGAAGCATCAAGAAACACTAAATTTCAGTCCATTCAGCCTATAATTTTCAAATTTCTATTCATTTTTCGGAGAGAAGAAAATTTGGTGTTGACATTTCCACACATGCGCATATAGAACTTTCCCAAGAAAAACGGACTGATATTTTAATTAAAATAAAAAAGCTTCGATTGGAAAACTGAGAATTCTAAATAATTAAAAATGGTATTCCGTTATAGAAAATTGATCAGACAAGTTGATTAAAGTTTTGAATGTACCTAAAACTTGTAAAAATTATTCAAGTTGTATCATTGTTTAAATTTGTGATCGTGTAAAAAAGATGCTACTTTTTACCCCCAAAAATGATTAAAAATCAACCAAGTAAAAAAAAACTTGATAAGAAATAACCCCTCTAAATATCTTTTCTTTTATTGTGTGATGTGATGATCGTCAGTCCTATTGACTGTACAAAAATATTAGTCCTCAAATGTTTGCTCTATAAATGACCAGTGTAAAATGATGATAATGTATGTTATTGCACAATAATCATGTAGCGGAAATACTTCCCAATTTTTATATAGCTAACACTGGACCACTTCTTTATCCAGTGGTCAAGTGTTAGCTGAATGACACTAGTTTTGATTACAGCATTTGCTTTTCCTTACGTCGTATGTCTGATTGCCACACAGACTTTGGCGAAGCTGAAGAACTTTCTTCTTTAGGGTACAGTAATGTGTTGTTATATTGAAGTAATCTGTTCCACAGCATTTCATACTACTTTGCCGCTCATGCAGTTTATATGACCTTGAGCTTATACAGCAAATATGGCTATCCCAATCAAATATGGCTTTTCCGCAGCATCCGCTTTGTTCACCTGTGATTATGAAAATAAACAAAAGACTTATGACGCCTATTAGTTTTACTTAATCATGGCAAAATAAAAGGTCAAAACCGTTTTATGTAAATCGAATTGAATTTATATAATGGATTATTAACATTTTTCTCTGTCGAAGTATTTCATATCAAAATTACTGTAAACGGGTAATATGATCAAAAACTTCATGAGTGTCAAAATATTGATACTGTACTGTGTTCAAATACATTCGTAATGGGTCAAGATTTAGATATACACGACTTCCATATAACATAAAATCTACGATCAATATGAAATTATTAAAACACCCAAACTCTGAATAGTGGTATACCCGATCTTCAATAAGAGAGAAACCGGGCACCCATTTAGCAAACCCTAAATGTGACTTGTAACAAGCCAAATAAATGTTTAAGTGAAGGGTAAGCAATTGATAAACCGGTTTAAAACTGCTGCTTTGTATGTTCCTCCCCAAAGCCAAGCTTTAACATTTTCATGTTTGTTGCTTGTTCAGTTATTTATTGTCATATAAAATGTTTATCTATGACTTTTATTGGACTTGCGACACAGATGGCCATTTATTACTTGTCTTGGGGTTGGACTAATTCACAGGTACCGACTGCTGGGTTTGAAAAAAAAAGAGTTAAACAATTATATTAAATTCCATTTTCACGTTTATATAGGACTTTTATTTCATTTCCGACACCAGGTAGTGTCATTTAGTACTTGTCTTGCTGTTGGACTAATTCGTAGGTACCGAATGCTGGATTTGAAATTTTTTCTAACATATACATTTACTAAGAATCATAGTTTACTGCTAATGCGCCCATACGGGGATTCTATTACCGCGTGAGTTTGTGTGAATACGGAAAATATTTATTTAGCTTATAAACATGAAATTTAAAAATAATAATATAATTTTAAATGATTCTATGGTCAGGTCTTTGATTTCGTTAAATCACAATTGATTCATGTTTAAAAATAAGGTTTAAAAAATAGGCCGTTTACGAACACGACTTTTTATTTGTTTACTGGAAGCTGAATACAATATGTTTGAAAAACTTACATCAGTAAATTCCCAATCATTCAAAAAACATTCATCTTGGAATTCCTCTGAGGTTCAATTTTAGTTCCAGACGATGTCAATTATCTTACGTGTCTAATATCTATTGTTTTATAACATAAATAATAGCATAGCATTGGGTTTTTAAAACTTCCCTAATTATTTATTTCTTTATCTACTTACACCCACTCGTATTTCACTAGACTAGCCGGTAATTTTTTACTCACAGAGCAATGACTAACAAAATTTATAAATAGAAACTTGAAAAAAAAACATCTGAAACAAAGAAGCATGCCTCTCCAAAAGGCTATATATGGTCTATGGTCTTGTCCATGGTTCAGTCGTTTTTTTGGTATTTAATTCTGCACATATTTCTTTTGCTTTTTGTTACGGTTTTCTGTACGTTTTGAATAATTGAACAGACATAACACTTAAATATATTTCGCCTATACCTCTATAATGTGCACAGGAAAATCATTTTATCAAAAAATGAAAATCAGATCAAGGTCAAGTGACGTTTTACACTGACATACAGATTGCAAGGTTAAGGTTTAGACCTAATATAACTGCCGAGACAGAGCTAAATAAATCACAAAAGCTTTACCAACTGAGTCAGCCAAGTAAACAATATTTGTCAAGCTGATATGTACATGACAAAAATGATGTCAAGGCCAAAGTTTCAAAATTCTATTTCTTCTATTACGGATGTGTTGAAAACAGAAGTTAATCTAAAACAATTTTGATATCCTTATATACCTTTAAAAATAGGAAAGATAACAAGGAAAATGAGGCGATATCAAATTCAAAGGTGTGACATATATATATGTATATATAACCTGACGATACCCTTCAACAACGAGTATCGTAGCTTACACACCAATTCACGGACACTGCCTAAACGGTCCCCGACAATAATATTAAATAATATGATAAAAAATAGCCTTGATATGGCAAATTTGGCACGACCAATATTTTAACGTTGCCGTCGTCTTTATGAATATAGGTATTTATATGAAAATTTATCTGATTAATAATTTAATACAGATTTTTGGCCCGGGGCAATACGGAAAGTCATATTGCCCCTTAATGAAGTCAAGAAGGAAACAGGGGAATATGAAATTCCATACGGACCTGCAATTTGGTAACAGGACAATATGGAATTCCATACGGACAGGTTTTACAGACTATTTTGTCATACGGACTGGCTATATGACCCAGCTGTACGGACTATTTAGATTATTTGATAAAAGTGTTACGAACTTGCTGATTCTGTATTGGCCTGTATTGAATCTCTCGGTCTGCTTTTATAATATTCCTTGTTTACAACATTGATATGTAGACATTTTTGCTCAGCAAATATAATTGGATGAAGATTTGTGGAAGTTTTAGCATAGTTAACTTACTTGGATAACAACATCCATGAGTTGATGTATTGTAAGGTTTCTCTCCACAACAACCTTGATATTGAGTATCATACAGTCCTAATCCACAGCACTGCTCTGTATTCTTGCTGAAGTCAGTTGGAGATCCGTTACAGCATCTTTGTGTTTCATTGTAGTAATAATCTGTGTACATAAAACACATGCCATTTAAGATTGATATTGTCATTTGTTAGAGCAGTCAAGCTTTAATATTTTTAGATTACTTTGTTATTTGAGAATTGCTGATTTTGACATAACAACTCTTCATTAGCTGAAATGTTTAGCTTTTAGCCTAATTTGGATATTCTTAAAGATTTTCAACAGTTAGATTTACTAACTGAATACATCTATGGCTTTATTTGGAAGGCTTTATCAAAAACACTAAAATTGTCAAGTCTCTGAACAAATGTCACTTTTGTTTATGTACAAATACAGGAGTAATATACATATATATTGTAAATTTAGAAAAACCACTGAGGGTGTTAGCCCAACAGGGGTATATACTATTTATATCATGATACTCTGAAAAGTGCAAATGATAGATTGTAATAATTAAGAAGGGGGTCTTATGATAAATTCAGGATTTCTGCTAACATTTTAAGGCATAATATAAGTATATCATGATGCCATAAATGTAACCAGATATCCTGCATTTATCATAGTTTATCTTTGCACAAAGTGAAATTCCTTAAAGACCCCCCCCTCCCCAAACGGTCCACATTATTAAAACCTGTCGTTGCACTTTTTCAGAGCATAATTATATAGATAGGATTTACTCCTGTTGGGCTAATGCCTTCAGGGGTGATTCCAATACTTATTGCCATTGATAAATCTCTATTACAGAATATACAACTATCAAAATCAAAATCATCCTGTTACAAGTCATTTTTGAATTTATATCAAATTATCTGTTGATATCTTTAAAAGATCAATAAAAAGTGTAAAATTTATAAATAAATTAAGAACTTACTATTTTTACAGCATTGGGCAGTATGTGGAATAAGAATGTCTCCTTCACAACATTTTTGATCTATGTCATTATAAAGTTTAGAACCACAGCATTTGTAGTGGTCATCATTTTCACTGATGTTGAAAAGTTTGCTGTTGCAACACTTCTGTTTTCTTGTATCATAACGTACAAAGCCACACTGTTTAGTATGCTTTGGTAGAACCTTCCCTTTGTTGCAGTAGTGTGTTTTTCTGTCATAATAATCAGTGTAGCAACACTTCATATTACTTTTTTTGACAAATGACCGTGCTTTCTTATTTTTCTTGCAACACACCTGGGAACTGCTTATTATTTCTTTTCCACAACATTTCTGATGATTATCTGTTAAACAATAATGATATTAAAGATAATTGAATTTGTATAGAATATTTGTTAAGGCAGTCCTTAAACTTTATTATAAGGAAAAAACATGTACCAAAAGTTTACTTATTGTGAGGATTTTAATTTTGTTCACTTATTTACAAATATATCTAGGTTGATCCACCTTTCATTGTGACATTTTGCTGAAGAATTCATGTTTGATTCAATCAATTCTCTGTATAGATTTCTAGCTAGAACCTTTTTGTTTCACTTATTTTTTATACCTATATCAAAGGTATGTATGTCATCAGGATTTTGATTTTTTTATGTTTTGGTTTTTTTAAAAACTTAAAGGCTAGCAAACATAGTAAATGATTGAGAAAATAGCATACACCGCACATGGATCTTATTTGCATCACGTCCACACTGGATCTTCCACATACTAAAGAATTTTATATTATCAGGATATTGACACTTTTCAGATTTTTACCAAAAAAATGGTTTTTGAACTTGGTCAATATTTTTTCTTACACTGGTCCCATTTTATACAATGAATACAGTGTACATTTGGTACATTAAAGTAGGAAATTACTGTTTCCTCTTCAATACTATACATATAACAATCGTGCATGCTGCAGTCTTTAGGGAAAAAAGAACAAAATTATGTTTAACTGTTTTCTGAGATACTGAATGTAATCATTGCTAGATTGGGATATTGAAATATATGAGATAAGCTACATTATACCAGTTGGTTCATTTAATTATTCATACAGTCAACTCTCATTATCTCAAACTCGCTTCAGTCGAATTTTCGGATGAGTCAAATTTTTTATGTGGTCCCAAAAGTTTTTGAGTGCAATTATATGTATTTTGATTCCTTTATAGTCGAATTGGCATGAGTCAAATTTTCTTCTATTTCAAACTAAAGTTTGAGTGCCAATTTATAAAAAACAATTAAAATTTTATTCGTTATGTCGAATAATCTTCATCAAAACATCACATTGCAGTAATTATTGGTAATTTTGATCTATTGTAATCAATTTGTCTTCAACTGTTTATTATTTTTATCAATATAAAATGTTAGAAATTAATTAAATAAGTATCTGAAAATGGATAAAGTGATGTCCCAATAGTACACCTACATGCAAACTATCGTTTTACCTACAAAGACTTTAGATTTATCAGACCTTCATGGTAGTTATTACTTCTCGTTTGTAACTTGGAAAATTTGTCATCTCCCTTTTAGTCGAATTTCGTCTATATTAAATTTTTTCACAGTCCTAAGGACTTCAAGATAACAAGAGTCGAGTGTATATTAAGTATAAGGAGAGTTTAATGGATTTTTTGGGGAAAATGTACAGAAACATTTTAAGACCTTCCTGCTATGATACTGTTTTTTTTTTTTTACTTGATTGTTTTTAAAATAAGTCAAAGCAATTTTCAGAAATTGTTTTACATTATGGTATTATGGTACTGAACTATCTAATATGTGTAATAATTTCCAAATATGAGAAATTCAACAATGTGATAATCATATCTATCTTGGCTATGAAACTTGGAATTTGTTAGGGACATAATAAAAACTTATTTTGCGTACGTTTGAAGATCTTGAGATTTCCACAAATTTAAGATAAATTTTTGATAATGCTAGTTTGTAGTTATTATTGATATTTTTACCTTTTTTCCCCACTCTTTCCCTTTCCCTTTCATGCAGTATGCCATTGCAGCAGATTTTTTTGTTATCTGTTGGTATATAGGGGTAAACTCCACAACATTTTGTCTCTTTTCCATCACTTCCAATTTTTGGATACATCTTACCACAACAGACCTGAGTTTCTGTTATGTAGGTTGTGTCTGAAAAAAGTATGTATATATCTATCAGATGTAGAAAGTTCAGAGAGAGATGGCACATTGTATGTTACATTACAAATATATGCCTTTTGTTAGGAAGGACTGAAAAAATTACATGCATGAGAATGAGGATACTGTAGGCCTCGTAGATATGCTTAGAATAATTCACTTGATGATATTTGTGATAAAAATATTAAGATTGCAGTATTTAAGTTCACTGTAGGGAGAGGTTGTAAAGTACAATACATTTGGACAGGTCATTTTTTTTTTTATCTCAAACTTTAATCAAAATTAAAGATTTTATTGAAAGAGAAATATTTGTCTATTAAATGAATACAGTACTTACTGTTGCAGCAGTCAAGGGTTTGTCCATCTTTATTTACATTAGATGTCACTCCAAATTTACAACAGAGTTCTGTCTGTGGATCGTAGAAACGGTCTGATGATGTTGGACATGCCAGGTCCCTTTCAGCTGATGTAACCAGTACTATTCAAGAATTAACAAATTTTTTCATTAAGCAGATTTCCATGTTTAACTTTTTAATTTCATGCAAACAACAAGGAAAAATGATATTTCCTTTTTAGATAGTTTTATACATCACAAAATATACACAGTATCGACAGATTATTTATTTTTCCTCAAATTGTGCAGGATCTTCAGTTGAGATTTCAGATAAGAATTTTTTTTTTATTTAGCCATTGGTATATTGGCAACCCACTGTACTTGTAAGATTCTGTTTCTTGTACATATTTACTTCATACCTTCTTTCATTTCTACAGGCTATATAGAATTATTTTATATGTTACAAGATTATATTAGTCAGTTTTCTTTACAAAATTTTGATTTAACATAGATTTTGGGATGCAAATTATAGGAATTAAAAGTCAGTATCTCTGTTTTTATATTTTTTGTTCATTGAACTTTTTAAAATCATTTAATCATAATATTTGCCCTATTTCACAATTGAAAAAAATAGTATGAATGGTTTTCATACTAGAAACACTTTAGAACTTTCAAAAGGTTACAAAATATGTCACACTTTATTGAACTTGAGATATCTGAGTTCATATCTCTTTAAAATATAATAAATCAGAGATTTTTTTCTTACCCATCGCTAAATAAAATAATATTGTCTTCATTTTTGTGATGATCACTCACTAATCTGATAAAATAGGAATACCCAATTTTTATATAGGTATAATTATTGGGAATTCTCTTTCAGGTCATTAATCTGTTTATGTCACGTAATTTAGTAGCATATAAATAGATGAACATTTGATCAGTAAACAAGTTGTTTATCCACAAAACTTTTGAATACATGTATTTGTCACACAATAATAAATGTTTCATTGAACTCAGTAACCAGTTCTTTTAAGATCAAGAAGAAAATATTGTTTTGTATCCTGCTTTAAAGATTGCCCTAATTTGGTTTTATATGTTATTAACAAATGAAAGTGTGACAGTAGATCTGTCTAAAGAGCTAAAGGTAAATTGTTAAAGGTAAAGATGACCAACAAAATAATTTAAACAACAACAAAAATTAAAAAATGGGTCAAAGACTCAATAGGCCCTTTTGCATTTAGACAAATGACATAAGAAATGACAAAGTTCAACAGTATGGGAAATCTGGAAATTTTTTGTCAAATGACATCATAATCCTTCATCCAAACCTTCAACATGTCCATAAAATTCTGCAGAGTTTCAAAGATCTTTGTTAAAAGCTGTAGGAGTTGAATACACAAAATTGGTATCCTCCATACAAAATTGACCCAAAAATTGACTAAGTTTTACAACACGGAAATTCTGGAAAAAAATGTTAAAAAGCATTATACTCCTTTATGCATGTCTTAATCCAGAAATATTCTGCCAAATTCTAAGGCTAATGGTTTAAAGCTGTAGGAGAAGTTGATAACACAAAACAGGTACCCTTTTTACCACCCCATATCCACCCATCTATAGGCTCAGTATTACCTTGTCCAACATACACCACACTATAAGCTGGATGCCTATGTGCAACATTGCAAAGAAAAGCAGGCCTAAAATCCCAACAATAATTCATTTGTCATTGATTTAGTCACTGATGGGTTTTTGATTATTCAAATTTTTTGTGTGCTTGTGATCAAGGCTGGTTGTGGAAAGGTTGTGGTTGCCTTTTATCTTTTAGTTATTGTTGCTGAGTTAATTATTTTATTTGTCATTTTTGCGAGATATAGGTATTACTTTCCGGCGGCCACATAAACTTTTTAAAAACTTTAATAACTTTGCACACACAACACATACAATTAAGATTTTTGGTCCACAGATACCTTATCATATAAATTTTGCCACAGTATACATGTCTTGTGACCCTGACCTTGTTTTCATGGTTCATAAACATAAATATAAATGTAAAATCTGCGTCCCAAGTTTCGTGGTTAAATAAATTTCTCAGCAACTGTAATGCCTAGGCCAACCATATTTGGTTTATACGTTAAGTTCTTAGTGGGTACATTCCAGTCTGACACCTGGCTTGGGACCTTGACCTCACTTTCATGCTTGAGTGACTTTGTCACATTTTCTTGGTTACCGGGTAAGTCCATTTCTCAGCAACTATAAAACCTAGACCGACCATATTTGGTCAATAGATTGGTCTTGGTGGGTACCGGTACATGTTTGTCTGACAACCTAGCTTTTGACTTTGACCTCAATTTCATGGTTGAGTGACCTGCATCACATTTTTGTTGTTAAGTCCATATCTTAGCAACTATAATACGTAAGGCCACCATATCTGGTCAATAGATAGTTCTTAGTAGGCACTAATACCTACACCCACCATTTTTGGTCTATTGATAGTTCTTGGTAGGTACATGCCAGTCTGACACTTGTCTCTGTACCTTGTCCTCAATTTCATGGTTGAGTGACTTGCATCCAATTTTCATGATAAAGTCCTTTTTCAGCAACTGTAATACCTAGAACCACCATATTTGGTCTATTTATAGTTCTTAATGGGAACTTGCCAGTCTGACACCTGTCTATGGACCTTGACCTCAATTTTATGCTTGAGTGACTTTGTCACATTTTTTAGATTAAGTCCATTTATCAGCAACTATAATACCTAATTGGTCTATTGATAGTTGTTGGTGGGTACATGCTGGACTGACACCTATCTCTAGATCTTGACCTCAATTTCATGGTTGAATGACTTGCATCCAAGTTTTGTGATTAAGTCCCTTTCTCAGCAACTGTAATACCTAGACCCACCATATTTGGTCTGTAGATAGTTCTTTGCCTTTGATCACCGCATCAGACGATGGTCTGGTGGTAGCGTGCTAGCCTCAAGTGTGGAAGTTTGTGGTTTAGATCCCCAGCCAGGTCAAACCAAAAACATTAAAATTGGTATTTGCTGTTTCTCCCTCAAGCATTCAGCACCTTGGAGTAAGAGCAAAGATCGATTGGTCGGTTTGGAGTCAGTATAATTTGTTTGAGTGGGGTGATATGTTTTCCTGTTTACAGTTACCTCGTGAGCTAGAACATTAAAAATCTGGCTCAGCGTGTCTGTCAAGTACAAAGCAGGGATCGTATTTATTATCATAAAATATTCTTGTGATATGCACCTGGTTGACACTGGACTTTAAACAATAATTCATCGTGATCTGTCTTTTCCTTTGAATTGTAATGGGGTATCAGATAATCTTTATTCTATGTCCATGTGCATACTCAGGCAAGACATTTAGTGTGTCCACTCTTGTATAGCACTTGACATTAAACATGAATGGGATTGTAAAAGAATCATCATCTTAAGTGTTAAGAGTGGAACTTGTTTGGGTGTTACTTTATGCTTTTAATTTCATGATGTGGGAAATGTTTAACAATATCATCTGTTATTTTAGGTCAATAGGATGTATTAGTTTCTATTCATTAAGTGGGCTAAACTAAACAGTGGAATTTAGTGGTAAATTACATGTTAGACTGCCGATGTTATTAGATTTTGATCTCATTTAATTCTTAGTTTAACATACAATGCTATGGAAATATCTTCTTGTCTGAAACTGTGACTTTGCCAATTGGAACCAGACTTGGCAGCAATAATGATCTTCTTTCAGAAATATATGTCTCATGACCTGGACTGTAATCCAAGGAGGCCACCACAACATGGCCAATTGGAACCAGATTTGGCAGCAATATTCTTTCAGAAATATGTCTCATGACCTGGACTAATCCAAGGAGGCCACCACAGCCGAACTTAGTTTAACCTAGGACCCTATGGTAAAATTCATTTAAAAATTGTCTTCTCTAAAACCACAGAACCAATTGGAGGCAATGGTCCTTAGATGGTCCTCTTTCAGAATTTCATGTGATTAACCAGACTGTCAACCTAGATGGCCACCATAGCTGAACTTAGTTAATTAAGGACCCTTTTGGAAAATTCATTTAAAACTCTTCTTGTCTGAAACCACTTGGCCAATTGGAACCAGAGTTGGCTGCATTGGTTCTTAGATGCTCCTCTTTCAAAGTTTGTCTGATGACATGAAATTCTAACCCTGAAACTACTGAGAAAAAAGGAGCCGAAGTTGGCAGCAGTGATATTTATCCTATGATCAAGACAGACTAAGATGGCCCATAATGCCTAACATAGGGTTGGAAAGAAATATTCACATCATTAAGTCTTTTCTTCTGTAAAAATTGATCCAGTTTCAATAAACCTTGGCAGCAATTGTGTTCAAATGCAGATGATCTAAATGAGCCTTTCAGTTACTGCTTTTGTGGTTGTTGATTGGCAATTGAATAAGGTGATACATGCTCCTGGTAGTCTCTAGTTAATGCTTACAATCGCTAATACATGTTTGTAGTATGCGAGATACCTTGTAGATTTAGAATTTTTTTTGGCATGTTTGTGTAAATCTAGTCAAGATAATATATAATTGAATGATACTAGTAGGGGGAAGGATAACATAAAGAAGGAAAAGTGAATCCCTCGTTCAAAATTATATTATAAAAACTTAACCTTGAAAAGGCAAGTTTGTGTCATTGAAACCTTGTTTCAAAAGTCCATCCATGACATACATGATTAGTATTATATTAGTTAGTAATTTGGAGGACATCATTTATTGAAGGCCAATTATGTCTGCTGAATTGTCTTTAATGCCATTACCGGTAATTACAGATTACTTTCCTTATTTTTCTACAGCCAAATTGAATTGGGTAAAATAAAATTTTGTATTTCAGGATAATTCTGAAAAACCTTTAGCATTAATGTATTGACAATCAATTGAGTAGCATTCTGACCCTATTCTTGGCATTTTCTAAATTTTATGTTTTCTGTCTTTATGGAAGGTAATGGGTATGTGTTTCTTTTTTTTTTTTAAACTGTAACTTAGTAAGGTTTATTGTTCTTTTCAAGACAAAGACTACCAGCTGTTTAGCATTTCCGAAGCATTGAATATGTAGGCTTTATATTCACAGATTTATCAACCATATCCCTTAGTCGACAATGACAATTGTAAAAGGTGTGAAAGGCCATATATGGGAAAAATTGACATGGGGCAAAGTAGTTGATACTACTTTTTATTTTCTAAGAAACTTTAGTCAAGCTTTGCTCAGACGTTGTTGTGACTACATTATTCTGAAATTTGATGGGTGGCAATGACCTTATTTCATGATGCCCAATTTTTAGTTCGCCTCAACAAAGTTGAGGGGGACTATTGGAGTCACCACTGCATTCACGTCCGTGTGCGTGTCCGCATCCACGTCCACATCCACAGCCAGTTCTCAGTTACTAGTTGACAAAGGGGCATATATTTTTTTGTGCATGATGAAGAGACTGACCATGTGACATAAGATGAAGATCACATGACCCATATTACACGGTTGACTAGCTTTTAAGTTTTATGTCAAAAATCAATGTTAATACAAAAAGTGACCTACAATCATATAAATTGGTGTAAGGGTGCATCTCAGGGAGTAACACAGCCTCCTACCAAAATTAGGTCACTCTGACCGTCTTATCGGGCTTCATTGACTTAAGTTAAGTTTTTCGTCCGAGTTAAGTTCTCCAATACTAAGGGACCAACAGTAATATTACTTGGTGTGAGGATGCATCTCGCAGAGTAACACAGCCTCTCACCAAAATTAGGTCACTCTTACCTAATTATCACACTTCCTTGACTTAGGTAAAGCTTTACGTCCCAGTTCGGTTCTCCAATACGAAGAGACCAACAGTAATATTACTTGGTGTGAGGATGCATCTCAAGGAGTAACACAGCCTCTCACCAAAATTAGGTCACTCTGACCTAATTATCACACTTCATTGACTTAGGTTAAGTTTTAAGTCCCAGTTCGGTTCTCCAATACCAACAGACCTACAATCATATTACTTGGTGTGAGAGTGCATCTCGGGGAGTAACACAGCCTCACACCAAATTAGGTCACTCTGACCTACTTATTATGCTTCATTGACTTAGGTTAAGTTTTACATCTGAGTTCAGTTCTCCGATACCAACGGACCTAGTCTTATTTCTTGGTGTGAGGATGCATCTCGGGGAGTAATACAGCCTCCCACCAAAATTAGGTCACTCTAACCTACTTATCATGCTTCATAAACTTAGGTTAAGTTTATGTCCAAGTTCAGATCTCCGATACCAAGGGACCTACAACCATATTAATTTGTTTGAGGGTGCATCTCAGGATGTAACACAGCCTCCCACGAAAATTAGGTCACTCTGACCTACTTATCGCTCTATATTGACTTAGGTTAAGTTTTATGTTCGAGTTCAGTTCTCCAATACCAAGGGACCTACAGTCATATAACTTCATGTGAGGATGCATCTTGGGGAGAAAACAGCCTCCCACCAAACTTAAGTCACTCTGGCATACTTATCGCTCTTCATTGACTTAGGTTATGTTTTATGTCTGACTTCAGTTCTCCAATACCAAGGGACCTACAATCATATTATTTGGTGTCATGGTGCATCTCAGGCAGTAACACAGCCTCTGACCAAAATTAGGTCACTCTGACCTACTTATCGCACTTCGTTTAATTCGGGTAAGTTTTATGTCTTGAGTTCAGTTTTCTCATACCAAGCTACCTACAATCATATTACTTGGTGTCTGGGTGCATTTTGGGGAGTAACACAGCCTCCGACCAAAATTAGGTCAGTTCTCCAATACAAAGTGACCTACAATCATTACTTGCTGTAAGGGTGCATCTCGGGCAGCTACACAGCCACACACCAAAATAAGTGTGGGAACGAGGCGAACTTTCTAATCATAGATTTCTGGTTGTAAGAAGGCAAGACATATCTGGATACAATGACACCATCAAACGTATACAGGCAATATAAAGTCCTGTACCAGCTTGAACTGTGAGAAAACACAACAAATGCTCCTTGACTAAGCAAATCAGACGCAGACATATGGACAGAGTGATTCCTAAAATCCTAGAACTATGTTTGCAAGGGTTACACAATAATTATCCGATCAGTCTGAAACTCAACCTTGATCTGTATCTCATCATTATAAGCTCACATATCAAAAATAAAATCACTTGGTAAAAGGGTTTGCAAAAAAAAGTCAGGAAAACTAATATTTTGTCAATAATTCCTATTTCCAAGGGCAATAACTTTCACAATAATTATCTGATCAGTGTGAAAGTGAAACTTGATCTGTAGCTCATCATTATAAGCTCACATACTAAGAATAAGATTATTTGGTTTACATAGAAGGGTTTGGAAAAAAAAGTTCGGAAACCTATTATTTTGGCAATAAGTTCTATTTCCAAGGGCAAAAACTCTCATAATTATTATCCGATCATTGTGAAACTCAAACTTGACCTTTAGCTCATCATTATGAGCTCATATACCGAAAATAAGATAATTTCGTAAAAGTTTTCGTTAAAAAAAGTCCAGAAAACTATTATTTCGGCAATAATTCCTGTTTCAAATGCAACAACTGTCAATAATTATCTGATCAGTGTGAAATTCAAACTTGATCTATAACTCATCATTATAAGCTCAGGTACTAATAATACATTCAGTTGGTTAAATTGTTTCTGAAAAAAGTCAGGAAAACTAGTGTGACTGACTGACGGATGGACAGAGTGCAAACCTGTTATTAGTCCCCTTCGGCATTGCAGGTAGGGGACTAAAAATGTTCACAGAAAAATCTGTATCAGTTGTACAAATATATTACATAATTATTATTATTATTATTATTATTGGATGACTACCCAAAATTTTCTGTCTTTAAAATGAAATGAGCAATATGGACATCAGGGAGTGTGGTTTTATTCCTTTCCTTTAAATATAATCAAAAGGTTGAAAGATCATCTCTTTTATTGGTAACTTCAACACTGATTTTACCAGTTCTGAATTGGATAGACTTACACTCTTCAAAAACATCTTGATGAATATGTATGATATGCAGTAAAACTGTTGTCAGATAGTAGGAGCAAATTGTTTTGTACCAAAGAGTATTAAATGTGCTTTCAACTAAATGACAAGTCAGTATTACAAAGAGCAGTTGGTGATAATTGTCTTGTGGAGTCCAGCTGTCATGTTTTCTTTCCTTTGGGTAGAGGTGCATTTGAATTTGGTTATCAAACTTGGGTTACATAATTTTAGTTTTTACTTATTAATGGTAACACTAGATAACAAGCAAAATTAGGTGTTAAAAGTTCAACAAAAATTAGTTTACAGTCTTTATTTTTACATATATATTATTACATACAATATCATGAGTACACCACTTTTAGTTTTGATATATTAGCAAATAACAAAAAAACAGATAAATATCTACCTTGAAAATTTTATTTTTGAGCAGTATAGTTAACATTGTACACAGCTGTTACACTTACTTTCCATAAATATTTACTAATAATTTTTTTCCAGTCAACTGTAAGCTCCACTGTGTTTTGATGTTCTTCATCATCTACTGGATTAGTCTATAAAAGTACAATTTTGGCTTTATTTCCCAATATGAAAGGTTTTTTTTCAGGATATCTAATATGGATATACCTTATTGTAACGTCAAGGGAGGTCTTGCTATGCCAAAAGATGTTAAAAAATCAGTTTTAATTTGATTTCTGGTGTTCTTTACTCTGCAAATTACCAGCAATATGGAACTTATATTATTTTCTGGTACAATCTGTAATAATCTCAAAAATTAGTTTTAGAGTTATGGTTTGCAATATCGCCAACTTGGCATTTAACACTATTCAATCAATGAATTGGAGTTATGGTCCCAGAAAAGGGTGAAAACTAAGTTCAGAAGGAGAGGTCTTCTTCAATCTTGGTATTCAAGTTTTTCACCAGTACACCATTTTGAAAGGCTACTTTTGTTTAAAAACTATATAACTTTTTAATATTAAAGTTTGAATTTATTTACGTTTAGATGATAAAAGGTATTGGCATACTATTTGGTTCACTTAATGTTGGTAATTAATAAACATAATAGTCTGTTGTTAAGTGGTAAACTCTTATATAATCCCTGAGTTTGAGCCCCTTAAACTTTATATATGGAATGTTTTTTTAAATGCTAAAGTAAAATGTTCTGATATATGATATAGATTCTGAAAATATTTAAATATGCAAAGATGTATCATGAAAATTGAATTTTATGGTCAAAGAGTTGATATATACATATGGAGGTGGAAAAAAATATGAACATATCATTTATAAATAATAAGATATATGAAAAAGGAAATTTTTTAGTAGGCTTGGATATCTAATATCTATGGAGCTTTCACCCTGATAAAACAGAATTTCTCTATAGTGCATTACTGTACAGACTGAGTATTGACCTTTCTGATTTAAAGGTATTTATAATAATAGTAGTGACAAGGAGTCTTTCATCATTCCTAATTTTTTAAATCACCTTAATAGCAATAGAAATTCCACTGTTCCTTTTTTTATATTAGAAAAATTTCTACTATATGTGAACAGCTTTCAAATTTTTAAGTAAAAATGTACAATATTTACATAATAAATATAAAATACAGGTAATGATAATGAAAATTTACAAATATTTGGCAGTAAATTTAGCATAAACATGTTTACAATAAAAAACATGATTCACACATAATAATAGCTGGAAATATAAAAAAAGGTCATAAAGATTTCTCATCACAAAATATCTTTATACATGATCCAGATTTTTACCCTTCCGTGTGGAAATTTCCTTTTCAAATTATCTAACTGTATGGTAAACTACTTCACCAGGAAGTTATGTCATGCAATTGTCTTTAATATTGAATTATTACAAGTAAAATCCCCCTCCCCCCCCCCAAAAAAAAATATATATATATATATATATATATACATGTGTATATAATCATACTATGTTTTTTTAGGTCATTTATTTATATTTTGAATTGCATATACAGGAAATTTTGAACAATGCTATATTTTGACCTTATTCTGTACTGTGATTTTCTGTTATTAATTTAACCCATATTTTATATGATGTCAAGTGCTATTACCTGAATCATGCAAAATATGTAACATTTATTTTCCAAATCTCATAATTCCTTGTGACTCAAACAAATAAATTTCTACAAAACAGTGTTTCTAGTTCTTGTTTTGAACATAAATATTATGCAATATTTCAAATGACTAAAGAAGTTATCAGACATATATCACATACATTTCAATGAGATCAATTTTTTCTCACATTTGACTGTAGTTGTAAATGTGAGAAAAAGTATCAGTCACCACTATTTTGAGCAGAATTGACTGTCTTATACCCTTGGGCTCAAAAATTTCTATTTCTCATCCTCATCTCAGTTGAATATTTGACCCCTTGGGTGTGAGATAGCCCAAATGTGGTTTGGGTGAAAGATACTATTTGTCTCCATACTGTAGCATCTCCACTCTCCTCCAACAGATAAACTATGTTACAATCAATTATTTCTTTGTAACCTTTTATGTGATGGTTTTTCTTTTTTCTTTTTAGGCCTTTGATTCCTATTTTTTTTATTCATGTACTTTTTGTTTACTTTTTGCTTTCTATCTTTTTTAAGCAGATGTTCAAAAACAAATTTCTTGTTCTTCTTTTTATTTGGCATCAGAAAATACTGTCCTCTCATTGTTCCAGCTTTTGTGACTCTTTTAGCTACCATTAGAAGTTTTCTCCTCTTGCCATATACACATTTGCAGTTTTTCTTGAAATAGATTATCTTTTGTGGGAGTTGTTTGGAAACAACAGTCCAATTACTGTTCTTGTATTTAATAGAATACACTGAAAATTAATTAGAAATATGAAATTAAAAGCCTCTTATAACTTACTGTATAAAATGATTTCTAAAAGAAATTTTTCATGTTAATTTCCATAATTTTTAAATATGGTGGGGATAAATAATTTCCCAAAACTTTGTTTATGAAACATTTAGAGAATCAATTTTAAATAGGAATAAAATTAGATATGGGTAAATGTCATGAGAAAAAAGAAATCCAAAGAGCATAGCCTTTGACATGCATTTCCCTCCATCCTTCTCTAACAGGAGAGAAGCGAATCATAGCCCTTTGCTTGGGAAGATGATTTTCCTCCAGCATGTTGAGATACAGCTGTGACTCTAGACCAGGGGTTATTTTTCCCAAAGATTTGTCTTATGATTTATTCAAAGATTATCTATCTTATGTCTTTCTTATGAAAAGCTGTGAATAAAAGTCAAAGCTGTTCAGAAATAAATGGTTGTTACTAGTATGTAACAAACAGCTAGAAAATTTTGATAAAATAATATGTATATCTAATACAGAAACACTCATTTTGTGGTTATTTAAAACTTTTTTTTACCAAGAAGCTATGTAATGACCTGAGATAATGACATGTATTGGAGTACCGGTAGATCACAACTGATAATGTGATAGTCAATGGCACATGTAGAGCAGTATAAAAGTCAATCCAACACACATTTTGTAAAGATCTTAAAATATTATGCATTTGTATGATTGTAGAATATTTTCTCCAAACCTTATTGATTTATGCACAAATTAGGTGATTAGATGCTCTTGTCCTGCCTTAAGGATAAGAATTGTAATATGTCCTGATTTCAGACTGTTTCATTAACTTGAATATATCTCATAAGACCATTATAACATGCGATGTCAAGTCAAAAGATATCTTTGTTTCTCTGATGAAAGACCAGAATTATCTAACTTAGACAGTTAGGAGAATTTGATATCACATCGTGTACAGTGTGATATCAATTAGTGATATAAAAAATCCGCCCATTTGATTGGTCAATGTGTGATTGTGTAGGAAAATTCAAATATCTTGATTGTCAACAATTTTGCCATGTTTGAAAGCCATCTTTGCATAGTAACATTTGACGTCACAGAGAAATGAACATTAAGATTTCCCGCATTGCGAACGCCAAATCAGAAACAAACAAATATCAGTATTGTTATTTGATTTGGTTGATAATAAACTCATCAAAGGCTCGCTTATTGTCGAGCCTATAACTTTTGTCGCGAAAGTGGGACATAGCGATCCTATATTCTGTCATTAGCAGCGGCATCACATTTACATTCACCCTGTGGTTTAAGTTTTTTAAAATATTAATAACTTTCTTAAACTATCCTGGATTTTTACCAGACTTGGATAGAAGCTTGTTCATGATCAAAAGATTTTGTAATCATTTTTTTTCCATTTTTCCATATTTTACTTATAAATGACAGTTTTTCTCCCAGTTAACATTACATACAGTCTGCAGTTAATGTTTTTAAAACATTTATTTCTTTCTTAAACCATCATGGATTTTTACCAAACTTGGTTAGAAGCTTGTTCATAATCAAAAGATAGTATGAAGAGGAAAAATTTGTAATAATATTTTTCCCATTTTTAGCTTACCTGACCCAAAGGGTCAAGTGAGCTTTTCTCATCACTTTGTGTCCGTCGTCTGTCGTCAGTAAACTTTTACAAAAATCTTCTCCTCTGAAACTAGTGGGCCAAATGGAACCAAACTTGGCCAAAAGCATCATTAGGGTATCTAGTTTAAAAAATATGTTCGATGACCCCAGGGCCAAGTTTGGCCAAAAGCATCATTAGGGTATCTAGTTTAAAAAATGTATCCGATGACCCCGCCTACCAACCAGCATGGCCACCATGTCTATAAATAGAACATAGGGGTAAACTGCAGTTTTTGACTTTATATCTCAAACACTAAAGAATTTAGAGCAAAACTGACAGGGATAAAAAATTCATCAGGTCAAGATCTAACTGCCATGAAATTTTCAGACGAATCGGTTAATCCTTTGATGGGTTATTGCCCCTGAATTGTTAATTGTAAGGAAATTGAATAGTATTAGATAAAGACAAACTGTAAACAGCAAAAATGTTCAACAAAGTAAGGTTACAAATAAGTCAGTATGACCGAAATTATTAATTGACCCCTTGTAGGAGTTTTTTCCCTTTAAAGACGGCATCTGGCGTAAACTTTCTTTTAAAGATCTTCTTCTCTGAAACCACTGGACCTATTGGAACCAAACTTTGGTGGAATGATCCTCGGGGGGCACCCTTCCAAAAACTTGTCAGGTATTCCCGACTTCCAACCGACATGGCTCCTGTGACTAAAAATAGAAAAAAGGGGGATGAATTTCAAAAATCTTCTTCTATGTAACTACATGGCGAATTGGAGCCAGCAATGGTCTTTAGATGGTCCTTTTTCAGAAGTGTGTCCGATGACCCGGACGATCAACCAAGATGGCCACCACAGCCAAACATAGTTTAACATAGGACCCTATAGGAATTTCATTTAAAAATCTTCTTGTCTGAAACTACTGAGCCAGTTGGAACCAAACTCAGCAGCAATGGTCCTTAGATGGTCCTCTTTCAGAACTGTCTGATAAACTGGAGATCAACCAAGATGGCCGCCACAGCCAAACTTAGTTTAACATAAAACCCTATGGGAAATTCATTTAAAAATACAAAATGAGGAAATTTGTAAAGAACCTCCCATAGATGCTTTCTGTCAAGTTTTGTTCCATTTGGCAAAGCGATTTCAGAGAAGAAGATTTTGCAATGGTCCTCTTTCAGAATTGTGTTTGATAACCTTGAGTGTCAACTAAGATGGCCACTTCACTCTACATTTGTTTAACATTGTACCTATGTGAAAACCAGCCAAGATAACTGCTACACTTAAATTTTCATGATGGTGGACAAGTTAAATCCAGGTGAGCGCTACAGGCTCTTGAGAGCCTCTAGTTCCATATTTTACTTATAAATGAACTGAGTTTTTCTCCCAGTTAATATTACATACAATCTGCCGTGAAATTTTTTTGAACATTAATTACTTTCTTAAACCATCCTGGATTTTTACCAAACTTTGATAGAAGCTTCTTCATGATAAATAAATAACATGTGGAGAAAAATTATGTACATTCAACTAATACACTGAAAACATAGACAACACCAAAACAGGCAAGACACTGGGTACCCATACAAATTTTTATTATATCCAAATTAAATATCTTGAGTCGATATCAAGCAATTTCTAATTCTCATTCATTGTGAAACCTATAATTATATTCTTAATTTTAACTTTGGTTGTTTTTTTTTACAGTTTTGTATTTGGTTTTGTTTGACTTGTGTATTTAGTGCTTTTAACAGCTCATCATTTCCATTTATTTTGTCACATATTTTGATATCTTTGTTCACCTGGGCCCTGAATTTAGGAAGTAATTTTTTCTGCGTGTTCAAGTCCATAAAGATAAAATTGGTTGCAAATTTTTTCTTTCACTTTGATATAGCATTCACAAACTTTTTATTAATTGAAATTTGTTTAAAAATACATACGCATATAATCCTTTAGGTTTTTTATATTCTTCCAGATTTCCTGTCTTCGGGGATTTTTTCTCCAGATACTTTTACAGAAAAGTGGACAGGATTTCCTAAACAAGAAGTATGTACAGGATATAGGGTACAAAAGCCTAGTAAAATAGTATTGTGATGAAAATGATAAAGTAGCGAAGAAGTGGTATAGACTATAAAAATGTATTCATTATTTATTTTTTATCCAAACACATTTCTAAAGATGTTTTTTGAGATTTAATGTTATCTTTCCATTAGTAAATCACATCAGAAGTATTTTTTTCTGTAATTAATGTTGTATTTATTGTATGCATTTATCTAGATTAAATAACAAATGTACAAGTACTGTGAATTTTTGTGGTTTCCTCAGGACTTACACAGTTGTAAAATACTATATAATATTGTAAGTATTTTATGATTAATGTATTAACACTCACACAGGAGTTTGAATCTAATTCATATCAGGCCACAGTGCTTAGTTTCCAGTCATAATTCTCGAATTTCAAAAAAAGAGCTGTCTAGCAGTATCAGGGGGAGATAATTCAAATTTGCCAGATTTTCTGCAGAGGCTCATGGCTCTTTTTGATTACTATGGCTTCCTCAACCAAATGAACACTTGTTGCTATGATATAGTGAGTTGTGTTGAAAGTGGTGGAAAACCTAAGTAAACCAAACCATCACTTTAAAACCCTGGGGAAGAGCAAGTATAAGTAAACATAGTCCTAAAGAATTTAAGACTACAAGAATGCATTTTTAAGTGAATCCCATGGTGTTAAAAGCAGTAGAAGTTCAATCGTTACACTATACAATGAGCTTACTTCATAATAGTTGTTCCATCATAGCAAGTTTGGTTCCTTTTAAAAAATGTTGTCACTCCACAACAATTTTTATTTTTTTTCTCTCCTCTATGCAGTTGTCCATTACAACATAAATCCTTACTGGTATTGTAAACATCTTTTCCACAATATGGTTCTTGTATATTAGTTTTACTGAAAGTATAAGCACAAAGATTTTTTTTATTTTGAAATGCTAATATCACATTTAAAAAAAAAGAAAGGTTTAAAATGTAAATAGGGCTGAGCCTGTATCGCTCACCTCGCATGAAAGCCATTTTTATTGATGTACTTAAAAGAGAGAAGTCTTATGTTAACATAAGCCCTCTGCTGAAGGCAATTTTGAATTAGGGATCAGCATTAGAGTAACAACACTTGGTGAGCACCTTCGGAGGAACATTCAGACCATGTTTGGTTTAAAGCATTTCTGCGGTTCTGTAAATTTTTGTTATATGTCATAGGCATTTTCTGTCAAGTTTGGCTCTATTTGGCCAAGCAGTTTTAGAGAATAGTTTTTTAAATCAACCAATCAGCAACAAGAATTGCCCATGGCAACCAAGTTTGTCACCTGATCTGGACAAAATGAAGATGCTTTCTGTCAAGTCTTGTTCCCTTTGGCCAAGCAGTTTCAAAGAAGAAAATTATGAACGGATGAAAGACAAGAACTACCCATGATGGCTATGTTTGTTGCCTGGTAAGGACGAAATGAGGAAACTTTGTATAGAACCTCCCAATTAGATGCTTTCTCTCAAATTTTGTTCCATTTGGCCAAGCGACTTCTGAGGAGAAGATTTTTTTATATCAGCCAATCAGAAACAAGAACTACTCATGGCAGCCATATTTGTATTCTGATCGACACAAAATTAAACTTTATAAAGGACCTCGCCATATATGCTTCCTATCAGGTTTCGTTCCATTTTGGCAAGCGATTACAGAGGAGAAGATTCTTTTATATAAGCCAATCAGAAACAAAAACTGCCAATGGTGACCATATATGTACTCTGATCCGGATGATATAAAGAAACTTTGTAAACTACCTCCCATAGATACTTCCTGTCAAGTGTGGTTCGATTTGGCCAATCAGTTCCAGAGAGAAAAAATTTTTTTAATCAACCAACGAGAAACAAGAATTACCTATGGCGGCCATGTTTTTTGCCCGATCAGGACAAAATGAGGAAATTTGTAAAGAACCTCCCATAGATGCCTTCTGTCAAGTTTCGTTCCATTTGGCCAAGCAATTTCAGAGAAGAAGATTTTTTTATATTAACCAATCAGAAACAAGAACTGCCCATGGCAGCCATATTTGTAGTCTGATCGAGACCAAATGAGGAAATATTATAAAGGACATCCCATACATGCCTCCTGTCAACTTTTGTTCTATTTGGCCCAGCAGTTTCAGACAAGATTTTTGAAAACTCAGCCAATCAGAAACAACAATTGCCCATGGGGCCATGTTTGTTGTCTGATCAGAACGAAATGAGCAATCTTTATAAAAGACCTTACATAGATGCTTCCTGCCAAATTTAATTCTATTTGACCCAGTGGTTTCAGAGGAGAAGATTAAAATGTTAAAAGTTAACGGACGGATGACGGACGGACGATGATGACAAGAGCTCACATGGCCTTTGGCCAGGTGATCTAAAAAAAGGGAAAAAAAATACTATACAATTACTATAAATATATTTAACTAAAGTTTGCATACTTCAGCCTAATTCTAAACTCTCTATATATGGCTGGTTATATTCGTTCATCTAATCACCAAAAGGTCTTTGGTCCGGTAATTTTGAAATTAAGGATGAAGGATATAGTACAATAAGACAAAAGCCAGATAGATGAAATATGTGATTTTGAAAGAAATGTTATAATTTTATTTTAATCTTTGGGGTTATTGCTGTCAATCCCATAATGAAAATTCCATCTGTTTCATTCTTATTACATTTTGATTAACAAAAGGGGTAACAGGAAAGATCAGCAATGACATACCAATCATTTAACACCATCTGATCAACAGAACCCAAAACAATAAATAACATGAAGAGCACAAAACATAAACATAGAAACAACTAAGACAATTTTTACCATCACAAATGACAACTTATTTGGCAGAAAAGTGAATTGAACAGTGCTCGTACAAACTGCAGTAATTTCTATACAATGAATGACTAACAGTTTAACCAGATAGTATGCATGTCTCTCATGTTACTTTTTTATTAACCATGTTACCTGTGAAAATGTAAAGAAATGCAGTATACTTTAATGAAACAACATCCAGTTGGAAGATTGATAATATATGGATGTCACTGTGGGGGCTTTTGGCAATGTGCAAGAGCCCACACCAAATGGTGTAAGAACACTAGTGCACTTCTGATTTGGAATCCATTGGTCATGAATATCTTATTCACATTTTCTGTTATGATTTTATCACATTAAATTATTTATGTGGTTTTGTTTTGTTTAGTTGGGGTTTTATGCCGTTTTCAGCACATTTGGCCACTTCGGGGCGGCAAGTTTTTATTGGTGGAGGAAGCCGGAGTACCAAGAGAGAACCACCGACCTTCGGTAAGAAAATTGGCAATCCTTGTCAATTAAGATCAGAGTCAAACACACCCCGCCACAGGTGAGATTCGAACTCACAACCCCAGCGTTGACAGACTAGTGATCATTAGTAGTCATGACGAACTACCTAGACCAATAGGCCACTGAGGCCCCATGTTGTTTTGTAGGTTTACATACACTAAACTAACTTTACCATACCTCTCATTTAAAGCCTTGATTTCTCCTGAATCACATGTTTGGGTCTCGGTGTGGTAAGTGTTTACACCACAACAGTTCATCTTCAGTGGTTGTCCATTGACAACAAGCTTACCATCACAGCAAAGGTCATTTGCTTTATTATAGTTGAAAATGCCGCACATAGGAACATTTGGTATAACCTTCCCTAGAGCATTACTACAGACATTAGAATTACTGTTATAAGTCTGAACAGAACCATTTTGAAGGAAACAGCATTTGTCATGATGAGGTTCTGATTTTTTTACTTGTTGTTCTTGTTCTTCATTCTGACAACATGTGTATCTTCCTGTGTCCAATTTTTGCCCATTGCAGCATTTTTCATGGTGAGCCAATACTGTTTCTGGAATTTTAAATAGCCTTTTGTTAGCAATACCTTGAAACAAATATAGAATAATCCATAGAACTAAAATAAACTATTGGCCCTCAGTAGACTGTAATGGTCCCTTGGATTTCATTTGCATACTTAAAACAGCATAAATTGATTGACTATGACTCTTTGATACAATTCTGAAAAAAAGAAGCTATTAAAGGGGGTGGGGAGAGGGGAGCAAGACGGGTCCATTAACAGGTTAACAATTTTTGATTTTGCTCAAAACAGATAACAGTAAATTCAAAATACTTATAACAGATAACAGCAATTTAAATGAGAAAACAGAAAACTGAATTCAAAAATAAAAAAAAACAGTTAACAACTGAAACGAACATTCATTAAAGATCGGCCTTTAAAGAGGATATAATCTCGGACCTTGTATTACTGTAGTTAACAATTAGCTGTCCTATATTGCCTTAAGTGACACCATAATTAACCAAAACTGCGAAACTGATTAATACAATCATCTGTATATTTTTTATCATTTTTAGCTCATGTGGCTAAAGCCAGGGTGAGCTTTTGCCATTACTTTGCGTCTGTCGTCTGTCCGTTAACTTTTCACATTTCAATTGAAACCAAACTTGATGGGGATCAGAACAAAGTTTATGTTTTTGGTTCTGATCCAAAATTCAACATGACTTCTAGGGCCAAAGCAATTGAATTGTTATATTGCAGGAATGATCCTTACATGGTCCTCTACAATGTTTATGTTTTTTTATGCCGATCTGAAATCCAAGATAGCCACCACCACAGGACACATTTAACATATGATGCTATGGGAAATATATACGAACATCTCGTGGTCAGAAACCATTTGACAAATGGAAGTAATATTATGCCTGAATCATCAGATAATGGTTTTTAACAAAACTGATGTTATTTGTGCCGATCCAATATTCAACATGGCTGTCAGGGTTAATTATGCACTCTGATAGGCTGAAATTTCCAAAAGCTCTTCTATGAAACCACTAAAGCAATTGAATTGTTATATTGCAGGAATGATCCTCACATGGTCCTCTACAAAGTTTATGTTTTTTGTGCTCCTCTGAAAATCAAGATGGCCGCCCCCATGGGAGACATTTAACATAGGACCCTATAGGAAAATTCACTTAAAAGTCTCCTTGTCTGAAATTAGTGAGCCAATTGGAACCAATGATCATTAGCTGGTCATCTTTCAGAAATATATCCAATGATCCCTTCCGCCATCCAAGATGGCCACCAAAGCCGAACAAAGTTTAACATAGGACTGTAAGGGAAATTTACTTAAAGATCTTCTTGTCTGAAACTACTTGGCCAATTGGAACAAAATTTTGCAGAAATGGTTCTTAGGTGGTCCTCTTTAAGGATTATATCCGATGACCCCGCCTGCCATCCAAGATGGCTGCAAAAGCTGAACATAGTTTAACATAGGACCTTATGGAAAAAAAAGGACAAATATACCTAAGGAGCAATAAGAAAATAACGTAATCCATTGGACAGACAAACCCGGGAAGACAAATGAACAACTACAAGCACAACAAATAAACACAGAAAACTAAAAAACAATGAACAACACGAACTCCTATAAAAACCAGGAGTGAACCCAGGTGCTCCGGAAGGGTAAGCAGTTCCTGCTCCGTATACAGCACTCGTCATGAAGTTCAACAAATTCAATCCGGAGGAAGTCACAAATCGGTGGAGGCACATGAAAGTTTACGACAGTGGGAACAGGTCCAACATCATCTTAGATATTGGAACACTGTAATGGTTAATCAATTCGTGATGACGACCGTAAGATTTCCTAAGTGATGACATCAACTTTTCCCTGATAAAACCCTGGTTAAGAAGCTTTTGTGACAGCAGTAATCCTCTTTGTCGGAAGTCAGGGTAACTCACACATGCCCTTGAAAATCGGATAAGCTGAGAAACGTAGACGCCATATGCAGGCGATGATGGTATATTGCTACTCAAGAAGGGAAAATTAACAATAGGAAAGTTGAAATTCACTTTAAAGATCTTCTTGTCTGAAACCACTAGGCCAATTGGAACAAAACTTGGCATCAATGGTCCTTTTTCAGAATAGTATCTAATGACCCTGTCTGCCATTGAAGATGGCAGGCAGCCAGAGAAGAAAATATTTTAACATATGACTTAATGGGAAAATAATTGAAACATGTTCTTGTTTGAAGCCATTTAGCCAGTTGGAACTTCACATCAAGATGGACATAGCCAAAGGGAGCGGTACAGGCTGCTGGGAGCCTCTATTTACAGGTTATTTATCGTTATAACTCCATGAATGCTCAATATCTTTTTATTTGTATCAATGTGTTAAATGACTAGACAAATAGTTTCACAAAAATTTAATACATCAGTTTCCAGTTTCAGATCCCATTCATGTCACTGGACACAATTTAAGGTACAGGGAGAGATACGTACATTGGTACCCCAATTTCTGTTCTGTTCCATTCCGTTCAGTTCCGTAAAGTACCAATAAATGTACTGGACAATGACATAACTACTATCTTCTTTTTTTTTATCATAAAATAAATTATTGTAATTCAAAGGGGCATATATACTTTCCAGAATGATATTTGACCTTTTTATTTATGTTTCTAAGGTTTTGATCTGCTTTTGTCTCGCCTGCGACGAAAAATTGCAAAGGTGAGATATAGGTATTACTTTCCGCCGGCAGCGGCGTAAACTTTTTTAAAACTTTAATAACTTTGCACCTATTATACCTACAATTAAGATTTATGGTCCACTAGATAGCTTATCATATAAGGTTTGCCGCAGTATACTTGTCTTGTGGCCCTGACCTCATTTTCATGGTGCACTGACTTCATAAACATGAATTTAAAATCTGCGTCCAAGTTTCGTGTCTAAATCCATTTCTCAACAACTGTAATACCTAGGCCAACCATATTTGGTCTATAGATAGTTCTTAGTGGGTACATGCCAGTATGATAACTGGCTTGGGACCTTGACCTCAATTTCATGCTCGAGTGACTTTGTCACTTTTTCGTGGTTAAATCCATCTCTCAGAAACTGTAATACCTAGACCCACTATATTTGGTCAATAGATAGTTCTTGGTAAGTACATGTCAGTCTGACACCTGCCTTTTGACCTTGACCTCAATTTCATGCTTGAGTGACCTGCGTCACCTTTTCGTGGTTAAGTCCATTATTCAGAAACTGGAATACCTAGACCCACCATATATGGTCAATAGATTGTTCCTTGTGGGTACATGTCAGTCTGACACCTGGCTTTGGGACCTTGACATCAATTTCATGCTTGAGTGACTTTGTTACTTTTTCATGGTTAAGTCCATTTCTCAACAACTAGAATACCTAGACCCACCATATTTGGTTAATAGATAGTTCTTGCATGGTGGGTACATATCAGTCTGATGCCTGGTTTCGGACCTTGACCTCAATTTCATTCCTGGTACTCCGGCTTCCTCCACCATAAAAAAAACTGGCCGCCACGAAATAGCCAAAATATATGGCAAGCCGTTTTACTATTTATTCTAACTTCAAGATATCTAATAAACTTTATAAAATATCTCATATAGTTTATAAGATATCTGATATAATTTATAAGATATATAATTTTCTTTATATCTTATAAATTATATGAGATATCTTATAAACTATATAAGATATCTTATAAAATATATGAGATATTTTATAAAGTATATAAGATATCTTATATGAAAAATGTTTATAAGATATCTTATAAACTTTATAAGATATCTTATAAACTTTATAAGATATCTTATTCTAAGAAAAAACAATGTTAAATCACCATCATCTGGATGTTGGTTTGGTTATATACTTGTGATTTTGTGCTTTCTTTAAAACTCTGTTCATGTCCGTTTTTCCTCAAATTAATGTTTGATGCAAACCTTAGACATTTTTTGGATTTGAGGGATCAGTCATTCACCAGATTCGCGAGTCTGATAAAATTTAATAAATACCTCCGCAACATTTTTCGTTGAGAATATCGTATGGGTTTCCATGACAACATCCTTGCGTTTGGGTATCAATTTTTACATTTCCACATAAATGTCCTGCTGTAGCTGTTTCTATAAAAATCAAATGATTATCTCTGTAAGAATCTTAATTAATTAACAGAAATTTGACTATCTTGTATTATTTAGATACTGTCTGGGAAGATGGAAAATGGTAAAAGGAAAAAAATCCAAAGTAAAATTGGAAATTCATATAATTTTTTATATTCAAAAAATGAACCGAAATATTTGTTTTAGATCAAATTAATCCTGTTCAAGATTAATTTATATGCTAAATTTATTTGTTATAGTACCATTTCTGGATTAGAAACTTACACACAGGTTTATCAAAGACCGCTGTATGTTATAATCTCATTTCATTTCTTGTATACAAGTAATTCCACTCACAACATATCCAACCTAGTCTTGGAAAATGACTCATTAATAGATTCGTCATTCTTGTGTAAAATTTATTGAAACCAGTAAAAACGGCCAGTTTAAAAGTATAGCGTCTATTATTTAATAGTATTACCAATATTACATTCGTTGTCGTTGTCTTCTTTTCTGTTTTTGTTGTAGATTTTTCTATCACCACGACAACAGATCTGGGTCTTTGTTGTATATCTTTTTCCGTAGCAAATGTCTTCTCCCAGGTGTAGGATCTGATCTTTTCTGCACCAGTGTGTAGAACTATTGTACATCTCAGAAATACCTTTGCAGCATTCCATAGAAGGAAGCTTAGGCCGGAGTTTTCCATTGCAGCAGTAATGATAGCCATCCTTGTTTAACTGATATCCACAGCATTCGTCAGCTGTAGTACCTTGGGAGGTATAAATTGTTCATTTGAAGTAACAGACATATTGGGAAGGTATTTGGGAATTTTTTGAAGTAATAATTTTTAGGAATATACAAGTGCTAAAGTTACTGTAAATTTCATTAAATTTTTATATAAATATTTAGGATTGTTTTCAGATTTGGAAAAGGCCCCTTTGGGAATTTGTTTAAGAGTAGACTGACGAAAGTAGTTTAAATTTATACAAATATATAACCTGTTCCAGAATTTATTAATAACCTAATTTTCAAAATTTTCTCATAGAGTCATTTGAATAACTTATTTAACTCGGGATCTATTTGAATCGCGGATTGCAAAGTAATACGTTGATGACGTCACATTACCCAAAGTATACAATATAATCAATCAAATTGTGTGTCAGAATTCAAAATCAATTATTTATGTGTACTTACCTTAGACAGTCTGGCAAAAGTCAGCCCTTTTTAAATCTCCTTCAGTAGAGGGGTTGGGTTGGGCTGGCTTTATTCAGACTGTTTTCTGCTAAAAATACCGGAGGGCTATTGCCTTGTACAGTTATTATGAGAATTATTTTTTTAATTGCCTCGCTAGATGAATGATCAGTAAAGGCGTTGTTCTTTTACTTTAGTTCCAAACATTAATCCGCGCTATTAAGTTATACCTACCATATTCATGGTAAATATCTCGACAACATTTTCCACGATTCTTTTGACGAAAGTGATTTTCACAGCATACTAAATCCTCAATGTCTCTTTTATTTCGCACTTGATTCCCACAGCATGTTTGTTCGTCGGGACTGTATACAATTGTACCTGGGAAAATAACAATAAGATAGGATACTTGCATTTCTAGCTGTAAATATTTTGCCGGTTTCGATTAATAATACTTCTTTTTCAACTGTTTTACGACCGTAAATTATTACGGTAGTACATATATTTATGAAATAGTTTATGACGCTGAGGACCAAATGGCTCCCACGCGACATATCAGAAAACGGGAGCGATGAGAGATCGGTTTTTAATTAGATTGTATATGGGCGGACAGGTCACTCCAAAAACAGTATATGGACCGAAACGAAGGAAATTTAAAATAAAATAGAAAGCTTAATTCTATCCCCTCACCCCAATTAGTTTGGACACTTAACCAAATTCAAAAATCTTTCACCTTATTTGCCCATTTACAGATGTTATATAACCATTCTATGGAGAAATTAAATAACTAAATCCAATAAAAAAATGAAAAAGGTTTACAACACAAGCTTAAATTCGTCAGTTTTTAAAATTAGCATTGTGGGCTCCAAGTTTTGAAAATCAAAATTCTAAAACCTAATTGCACATCTAAATATGGTGTTTGACAACACTGTTAAGAAACAGAATGAACAAATTGAAGAATTAAAGAAGACTCCACAAGTTAAATTCACAATTTTTGAAATTCAATCCCTGTGGGGCCCACTTTTAAAAAGTAAAAATTCAAAAACCTTATTGCGCATCTACAAATAATGCATGATAATACTTTTTATAAATGTAAAATGAAAGAGGAGTTTACGTCACACGCTAAAATTCGCAATTTTCAAAATTCGACCCCTTTGGATCCCAATTTTAGAAAATAAACATTCTAAAACATTATTGCGCATCTATATATGGTGCGTGACAATACTGTACAGAAAAAAAATGCAAAATTTAATAAATAAAAGAGAAATTGAGGTCACAAGCTTAAGCTGACAATTTTTGATATTCGACCCCGGTGTGTCCCAATGATAATGCTGTATAGAAATAAAATACATAAAATAAAAAATGAAAGAGGCGTTTACATCACTAGCTTAAACTTAAAATTTTCGACGTTCGGCCCCTGTGGGCCCCAATTTTAGAAAATCAAAATTTTAAAACCTTATCGCGCATCAACAGGTTGAATGCAACCATTCTATATAGAAATTAAATTTCTACACCCAAAAGTGAAGGAGGAGTTTATGTCAGTAAAAAGAAAGTGACGGACGGAGATAATCGCCATATCCTGGAGCTTTCTTCGAAAGTGCGGGGATACAAATTTCACGTCTGAGTATGTAGCACAACCTTATTTGGACCCGGGAAGTTCAGTTAGACAAAAAGGAGAAACAAATCAATAAGTTAGTATCGTATAAGCATGTCGTTAGGTTTCCGCTCATTTATTTTTTATCGTATTTCCCCATGCCTATATCGACCTGCTGAGGCCTTCACAATTTCCCGTATTTCGGCACTGTGACGTCGTAAAGAGTTGACCCGACCCTAATATGAGCTGACCCGAATATATCAGCGACGTCATAATGTTTGACCCAACGTTGACCCGAATATATCAGGAAAACATCCGGTTATAGGCAGATGGCCATTGAAAAGTAGGAAATTCCATTAAGATTGCTAGTTAACAATACGATAAATTTATCATCAAGTTTTCTTCAAACAAATATTGTAAAATATAAGACGCTCGACACAATATGAAGCTTTTTAGCTCGTTCGCTACGCTCACTCGCCGAAAAAGCTTCACATTGTGTCTCGCGGCTGATATTTTACGATATACGTTTGCAGTAAACCTGATAATATGTACATATCTATTCATAAACGTACACTTACAATATTTTATCACAACTGTCCCTCATAATAAACACAGGTTCGGAATAATTTTGGAAATCTGGCCCTCGATTCTTTTTGTTTTGTTTGTTTTGTTTTTGTTTTTTATGCCCCGCCTGTAAGGCAGGACGGTAATATAGTTCTTCGGTCTGTGCGTCCGTCCGTACGTACGAGGTTATGGTTCAGTTTTTCATGAAGGAGTTATGGTATCATTATGAAACTTTGTACATGGATAGCTTGTGATATGAACAGCAGACTTTGAAATTCTTTATAGAATGTCGGACGCAGATATTTGTCCACCTTTGGTAGTAGTGTTTTCTCTAGGACTATAAGGGATACCCTTAAAACGCAACATTTTTTTTCTGCTATGTTGCTCCAAATCATCGAATTTAGCACGAAACTTTTTATTTTTCATTCTGAATGAAAAAAAATTTGGTTTACTTTGGATTCGAGTTAAGTGTTTTTGGCAGTAAGGACCTCGATTTTTTCAGTTAATGGTTTTTGTTTTTCTTCAACTACCCGTAATACAGTTTTTTCAGTATCAACCTGTAATATCTCAGCAGTTTTTGCAATACCTAAGGTATCCTCGTCGGCGAGTGAAACGTTTGACAAGGAATCAAATGTTTTACTCATTTTTGTAGTGTGTAAATGTTTGCTTGGAGAGTCAACTGACGCAGAGAATTCAGAGTCAGAGCCAGAACTAATATCAGATTCAGTTTCGGCGTTCAAGTAAGTTGTCAGGGTTAGAATAGAACTAACATGTTGTTTATTGGTCTCGGTGTTAGAAACTGAAGGTGATGCTTTTGATGAATCACGCCTGCGTTTCTTAAAATTTTCTGACTCTGTACTACCTGTATTTTCATATAAAGTCTAGTAAGTTGACCATGACTTTATCGGTCGACACAAATAAAGGAATAAAGTCCAAATTACCGATAATATTGTGTAACATGGCTTTATACGACCTGTAGTCCGAGATTCTACTGGCCATGTGACGCTAAATTAGTCTGAAGAAATTTGCCTATGTTTTTTGCCATGAAGACCATAAACGTTTTTCTTCTGTAACCATTCGAATGATAGCACCCAAAAATTCAGTTCGTTAACTTGAGATTGGCAAAATGGAAGTAGGCAACAGATACACAAATTAAGTTAATATAACTTTTACCTAAAACTATATATATATATTTGTTTTAAAAAATGGTTAAAGAAAAATGAAAATAAGGTTTTTTGGTAGAAATAAATGTATTAATCGTAAAAGACTCGGTAAAAGGTTTCCATTCTAGACAAAACTTTGGAAGTTTTATGAATATATGCTGACGTCCCATGGAGCTATACGTCGTTCAGAGAATTCATACTACACGAAAATCATTTTAAAATAATAGCCGAACTTGTTACGTATAATCCACTTTGTCTTACCATTACAGCACTCCAAATTGTCCTTTTCTTTCTGGTAAACTTTCCCGTTACAACAGCCTTGTTTTTCTGTGTCGTAAGGCGTGCTAACACAACGGTAAATTTTAGCTTCTGAAAAAATATTTCAATCTGTATGTATCAATAGTACAATGTATTATTGATGTTCTCTTCCACGTTTATTTCCTAAGAAACCAAAATAAATGAACCCAATCATCGTATATGAAACTTTATATCTGGTTGCTACTGAGCTTTCAATCTTAACATAGCCAATACGAATTTTTAACGTTTTCTGCCAAAACATTTTAACCTGACATCGAATCGCTACAAATTTTGCAAACTGGCATTTAAGGTCAACGTGATTTAAAAAAAAATTCTTAATGTATTTGATAATGGAACTATAACATGTTGTTCGGCTTAGTTTTTGGATAATAACAACTGAAGACTGGATTTGAGTCCTATAGTTAGGACAATAGTGGAAATAAGACAAACACCATATAAAAATATTGGGATATGAGATATAGATCAATATGACAATAGAACTGACAGTGTCTGGAAAAGATTGATAATATCTTTAGGAGTCTTCACGGGGCAATAGCCCATATTACAAAACAAGCTCCCAGTGTCCTCAGAAAAAGCGGTGTAAAAAAATACAACCTGCATAAATCACAAAATAATTCCATTATATTGCATAAAAAGTAATGTGTCTTCCAACACATACGGGTGTCTCGCAAGCGCTTCTCGAAATAACTTACTAGTATGTAAAATTTGATTTCATTTATGGAATATTACCCATGTACAGCTGAAAAAAATAAATTAAGAATGATAATAAGAAAATAAAATTAAAAAAAAATAGAGAAAAAGAGATCCATTGCATAATCTTACCACAAACACATATTAAAGGAACAAAGCAGAGTGTCCATAACAGTAAGTTCATGGTTCTGTAATGATGTCTTTTCTCTCCAACAGCTGAGATTATTAAGCTGGGAATTCCATGTTTGTAAATAGATATGACACCCGAGGTTATTAAGTTATTAAGCTGGGAATTCACTAAGATTTTTTGAATGTTTAAAATAGATATTACATCTTGCCTTATTTTTGTACCAAAAACTTCCAATTTTTTCACACTTAAAATATCTACAGCAAATTCATTTTTCCAATTGTCTAAAGGGCGATAATCCTTATATTTATAATTATATCTTGGTTTAAAAAAACTAAAATAACCTTTAATGATATCTAAGTTCATTAAACCTAAATTTTTTGCAGTTTAATTGATAAAACTTTTTTTTTCAATTATCTACTTATTAATCATATTATTCTCAATTTTGAGTTTAATTTCACACCTACCTTAAAATTAAAAACAGGATAGTCCAAGCGCTACTAATATGAAAATGTCTTGTAAATGTGACTGCATATAGTTGATTTCCTCGTGCTGGGAGTATTTCATCGGAGTGCTTTGACGTCGAAACTAAAAACAGTGTAATTATTACATTGAAAGAAACGAATTGCGATCAGTATTTAGCCAATTTATTTTTCTAAGTTTCTATTGGGCGCTAATCATAGCGCGTTGTACTTTTTACAAATAATCCCTTTTGAATCTGTTTTCAATTAGTTTATTGGTTTTGAGGTTAGCAAACAGATAAGCCACAGTTACGGGCTGGTATAAACGCCAGCACTTGCGACACTTTCACTTACTTTTGTTTTTTTCCAGAATATCTTTACATTTTTTCGGAAACATTTTGCGTAACTTCGAAAACTTTGAATTATCATATTTATCGAAATGCTGCATTTTTTGGTTCATTTTGCAAATATTTTCAGACATTTGCGTTTAATATAAGAAACATTTCCTTTTAAAAACTCGTGAAAATAAGTCAGATGTTATTGTTATTTAAACGTTAATTTGTCAGTGAATATAATTCTTAGCTCAATTGGACCAAAAGTAGTTATAGGTAATATACCGCCTACCAATTCTTGTCCGTTCGTAAACTTTTATATTTTTACCCTCTTATATGGCACGCCGTGTTTATATTAATTCCACATTCAAGATATTTTATATTTAATGAGATATCTAATAAAGTAATAAGATATCTCATATAATTCACCTTTAAAAAGATATCTTATAAAATATATAAAATTTTTAAAAGATGTCTTATAAACTTTATCAGACATCTCATAAACTTTATTAGATATCTTTATAAAATTCTCTTTATAAGATATCTCATAAACTATATAAAATATATTATATAATTTATAAGATATCTTATATATTTTATAAGATAGCTGGTTTAATTTTCTTTATGTGATATCTTATAAACTTTATCAGATATCTTTATAAAAATTTCTTTATAAGATATCTCGAAAACAATATAAGATATCTTATATAATTTATAAGATATCTTTAATAGACAAAAAATAAAATATAAAAGATGTCTCATAAGGTTTATAAGATATCTTACATACTTTATATATACCGCCTCGGTGGTCTCGTGGTATCGTGCTCGCCCCGAGTGCGGAAGGTCGCGGGTTCGATCCCCGGCCGGGTCAAACCAAAGACATTAAAATTGGTATTTGCTGCTTCTTCGCCAAGCACGCGGCATCTAGGAGTAAGAGAAAAGACTGGTCTGCTCAGAGTCAGTATAATGTGTCCGAGTGAGGTGATATGTCTTCCTGCGGACAGTTACCTCGTGAGCTAGCACATTAAAAATCCGACTTAGCGCGTCGGTCTAGTACAAAGCAGGGATCATATTCATTGTCATATCAACATGTTCTCGTCCTGATATGCACCTGGTTACCACTGGACGTTAAACAATAATTCATCCATCCATCCATACATACTTTATAAGATATACTGTTTGATTTTCTTTATGAGATATCTTTTAAACTTTATAAGATATCTTGTAACGCTTATCAGATATCTTGTTCGGATAAAAAAATATAAATACGGCTTGCGATACTCTTCTCTGAAACACCCTTGCTAATTTGAAACAAACTTTACAAAAAGGATACTAGGTGGTCTTTTTCAGAATTATATCAGACGAACCAGAGCGCCATCATAGTTAAACTTAGTTTAGCATATGATCCTACGTAAAAATTCATTTAAAGATCTTTTTGTCTGAAATCCCTTAGCCAGTTTGAACAATACTTGGTCCTTGGTATGTCCTCTTTTAGAATTATATCCGATAACCCAGACTACCATCAGAGGTGGCTGAAACAGGCGAACTTAGTAGGCCTCTATAGGACAATTTACTTAAAGACCTTCTAGAACAAATATTTGTAGCAATTGTCCATAAGTGGTGCTCTTTCAGAATAATATCCAATGACCTGAACCGCCATCCAAGACGCCTCCTCTATAAGCGAACTCAGTTTTCTTTTTAAACTCCCATGCTGATTTTAACATAGTACCATATATGGGAAAATTAAAATCTTCGTTTCTGAAACTACTAAGCCAATTGGAAAAAAGTTGGCAGAAATGTTCCTTAGGTGGTCCTCTTTAAGAATTTTATCCGATGACCCGGACTGCGATCGTTTAATAGTTTAAATTGGACCCTAGTAGAAAACTGACTTAAAATATCTTCCCTTCTGAAAACCACTGTGTCAATTACAACCCAACTTGTTAGTAATGTCCTTAGGGTGCTCGTTTAGAATTTAATCAATGATCTAGTCAAACAAATGAATTATTCTGCTTGAAGTCTTTTGCAGATGAAATCTAAGTGAGCAATACGAGTTCCATTGTGCCTCTTGTTTTTTGTTAGGTTGTATGGGTATCTTCCTGGGATCAACTTTTTCCCAAAATAATAATAACTAGATTGAGGCAGTAGGAAACGACAACTATCCCCGAACTCCCCACATGATGTATCTCTATGCACCTTTCTCACAATCATATATTTGAAATCAGGTCCAATTTTTGGAAAATCAAAATTCTAAAACCTTACTACGCATCTGCATACAGTGCATGACAATACTGTATAGAAATGAAATATATAAAATGAAAAGTGAAAGAAGAGTGTGTGAAATACTGTACAGAAATCAAATACATAAAATGAAAATGAAAGAAGAGTTTAGGTCACAAGCTTAAATTCGCAATTTTCAAAATTCAACCCCTGTGGGCACCAAGTTCTGAAAATCCAAATTTGAAAACTTTATTGCGCATCTACATACAGTTTGTGACGATACTGTATAGAAATTGAATGCTTAAAATGAAAAATGAAAGAGGAGTTAAGGTCACCAGCTTAAATTCTCAGTTTTCGAAATGGACCCCAATTTTTGAAAATCTAAATTCTAAAACCTTTTCGCGCCTCTACATACAGTATGTATGAATACTATATAGAAATTAAATGCATTAAGTCAAAAATGAAAGAGGAGTTTATGTCACAAGCTTAGATTCCTACTTTTTTAAATTACACCCCTTTGGACCCCACTTTTTAACAATTAAATTTCTAAAACCTTATTGCGCATCTACATACAGTATGTGACAATACTGTATATAAATTACATGCATGAAATGAAAAATGAAAGAGGAATTTAGGTGACAAGCTTAAATTCCAAATTTTCAAAATTCGACCACTGTGGGCCCCAGTTTTTGAAAATCAAAATTCTAAAACGTTATTGCGCATCTACATACAGTATGTGACAATACTGTATAGAAATTAAATGCATGAAGTCAAAAATGGGAGGGGAATTTAGGTCACAAGCTTAAATTCCCAATTTTCGAAATTCGACCCCTGTTGGACCCATTTTTTGAAAATAAAAATTCTAAACCTTATTGCACATCTACATACAGTATTTGACAATACCGTATAGAAATTAAATGCACGTTGTTAATAATGAACGAGGAGTTTAGGTCACAAGAAAGTGTGACGGACGGACGGACAGACGGCGCGACAGACTGACATTTGAAGTGCGGGATAAAAATAATGAACTATTTATTAAAAGACGGTGCAATTAGACAAAATTTAAAATCAGAAATGTAAACATACAAGTATCAGGACCGATATTGCCAAGAAATCACTCAGTAACAATGGATGAAATCGCGCAGAATTGTCACATGTATGCAGAATGTTCATTTGATGTGGGCCGTTCACTATTGAAGCATACCTATATTCTTAATTGCAGGTTATTAAGTAAAGTTCATCTTATCTGTGACCGAGGCATCACTTAAAAACAATGTTAAAGTACGTGGTTAGTCATGGAAATTTTGAGTTTTGGACGTAAATCAATGACTAAAGTTTTATTACGATAAATACATGAAACAATTTCGATGCATTTTTTTTGTCATTTGTAAATGAAGCTGTCATAAAAAAGAAGATAAATGGAAAATATCAGCATATCACATTTATTTTCTGACGTGTTTTATCAAATTTAAAGTATAATTATTTTTTTTACCCCAGGACCATTTTACCAAAGTATGGTATAAAATTCCTTAGCAGTTTCATAAGAGAAAGTTGTTAATTTTTTTTTTGGGGTAGATTTTTCAACTTTTATGAATGGTGGCCATATTGATCAAGGGCCCGGACCCTTGTTCACAACTTTGAAAGGTTAAAATCTAAGGATCATTCCATAAAACTTTGGATCAGTTTCCTCAGTTGTTCAGAGGAGAAGATTTTCAAATACATTTTGGCAGATTTTTCTATTTTTAGTAACAGCGGTCATATTGTAACAAACGTATATATAGGTCCAAGGTATGGAGTCCTGGACACAATTTTGACAGCTGGTCGTCCAAAGACTATTCCACTAAAGTTAAACCTCAATTTGCCCAGCAGTTTAAGAGAAGAAGATGTTTCAGTATTTTTGCTGATACTTCTGCTTTTAGTAACAGCGGTCATATTTGTTGGTGATAGATACCGCTGGATATCGTGATTTTTTTTAAAGGGGACGTCCCAAAGACCATTTCACCAAAGGTTGATCACAATTGGCCTAGTGGTTTCAGAGGAGAATATTTTTAAAATAAAGTTTACGGCGGAGGACCACGAACGCCAAGTGATGGCAACAGTTCACATGGACCTATGGGCCAGGTGAGCTAAAATGAACTGATTGGTTGAATTACGTGAAAGAGAAAGAGGACCAGATGCACACATTTATCTCAAACACTCATAATAGTTGGATGTACAATATTTGAAATGATTCTAAAAAAAAAGATGAATTATTCTAATCGATGCAACTTAAACAAAATTACAAGGATTTATAATGCATGGTTGTTTTTAAAGCCCCCAATACAAAGTGGGAGATTTAAATACATTTGTTATATACACATTTAGTTTAACGTAAACTTTTAGTCATTAATGGGTTTTCCGCGTTAGAACATATTTGTTCCCACCTATCCGCTATCATGTGTCACTGAGAGGTAATTTTAGGTACTCAAAGAAGAGTGTTATTGACTAGAATCCTACATTATTCTTGCACAACAGCCTAAGTAAGGTATTGGACTGGACATTGGGAGACATCCAAGCACACTCCATTTACATAACTAGGAATTTGTCAAACGACATTTATAAATATTTATCGAATTTCTAATTTAAGAAAGGTCTGTATGTTTCTTCTGTAACCATTTGATTGATTATCTCCATCTCCTCAGATAAATCTTTATTTATCTCATTAACAGTTAAAATTACTACCTATATTTCCTTTTTTCCCGTTACACGACATGCAAATGATATATATAAGTTTCATTCCCTTGGGTGGTATATTCCCCCTTCCCCAAAATCACCATTAATCTATTTCCATATAAGCATATCCATCCGTATAATTACTATTTCTCGTTATCCTATTTTAGTTATTTTGATCACTTAAATATTAAATTAAAACAATTATAAAATTAAATTTTAAGACCCTATAATTCGCAATTACACACACCTAAAATAAGAGTAAAACGGGTACTAAGTGATATCAGATGGAGAAGTGTGGACAAATCACAAAAATATGGACATTCGGACGAAGAAAATGACACTGTCTCCTAACTTTTATTAAAAATGCGTACCAAAGGCCCTCTTTAATGCACTTTTAAAGAGACAATAAAATACTGAAACAACTTGTATTTGGCTCTAATGTTGTAATTGAGTTTACGGACTGTCCGAAATTTAAGGCAGTTTGAAATATAACTGGGTTATTTCCCTGGATTTTACGTATTTGATATTGTTTAAATAACAAATGTATAGGGTTATATACAATTAAAAAAGGCATATTATTAGTATGTTAGTAACTTTTTTGTTATCTGTTTACATTCACATAAAAGGTCACAGCAAAGAATCCCACAGGTATTTACCAACGTAAATTTGTTTATATTTTAGTTTTAATTATAATAACTTTTAAAGTTCAGTTGAACTGCAAACTTAAATAATTTGCTGTTGGGGAGATCTTACTGTAGATCTTGTGTATGTACTAGTACTCACGGGAAACAAATTCCCTTGGACGTCTCACAGTAGTTGTTGATTTTTGTTCATTTATCTTAATATATTACACATTTTTGTTGTTATTTTCATCATTTTCCACAGACACCTACAACAAGATATTTCGTTTGCAATCTCTTTTATTCATCATTAAAAGGGATGGATATGAGATAAAATTCATGGAGACATCCAATCTATGTCAGTATTGAGAAACGCTAAACTTTGTGACGAGCCCTAAACAGTCCTGACAAAATAATCGAACACGAGAGTGCCAGTGACTAAAACATTTAATTTAATTTATTTATTTGTAAAATTTATCCATAGGGGTCGAGCAATTACAAAATACATGTACAACCCAGCACATAAATATAACATTAATAATAATAATAATAATGTGAACAAAACAGGGAGAGTGGATATTGCAATTTTAAAGCAATAATAAAGTTAGAATAGATTTACTTGACTTGGGACAATCGCAAATAATACCCAGTGTGGTTAAAATAGTTAAGTTATTGCTCTGTATCATATATATGTGTATAGTTGTGTGGCCCGCTGCTGTTCATTGAAGATCAAACATGACGTCTTCTAGCTTTTGATAAAGATCTATGGTTACCAGTACTTTAAACGGCAATTTATTACTTGTCGCGTGGGCTGGTCTACAGAAGATGTTATCAATCTGTAACCATTTGTAATCCATTTAATACGATTATCCCATACCTTTTTCTTCTGTCAATATGGAAGTGAAAATAATTCCTGCAAAAATTCATCAGACGTACTTTTATTTGTCGGTTAGATAAGATATCTATAAAAGGCTGTTTACGAAAGCCAGGAATACAATCTGTTTACGAAAGCTAGGAATAAAATCTGTTTGTAAACATCCAATAATCAACGAGGGTAAATTGTATTGGAACTTCTTCGTATTGCTGATGCTTGGATCGTCTTGAACCTGAGCTGAGGTGTCGAAATCAGTTCTCAATGTCGAAGACCATATTGTGACTTAAAGTAGTACAATGCTATTCCTTTCTTTTACGAACCAAAGACATTAAAATTGGTATTTGCTGCTTTTCCGCCAAGCACGCGGCATCTAGGAGTAAGAGCAAAGACTGGTCGGCTCTGAGTCAGTATAATGTATCCGAGTGAGGTGATATGTCTTCCTGCGGACAGTTACCTCGTGAGCTAGCACATTAAAAATCCGACTTAGCGTGTCGGTCTAGTAAAAAGCAGGGATCATATTCATTATCATATCAACATGTTCTCGTCCTGATATGCACCTGGTTGCCACTGGACGTTAAACAATAATTCATCCATCCATCCTTTCTTTTACCTTCCTTTGTCGTGCGCGTATTATGATTTTATTAAGTATTCCCCATCTCTTTATTCTCCAACCCGTAAATTAAATGTGAAAAAAACTGATACCAATGTTTCAAATGATGTACTTTTTAGAGATAGTTTGAAAATTCTAGCTGAAAACCTTTTATCATGTAGTCCATTCCATCAAATCATAAAACCTCGTCGCATAACCAGTCTCAACTAGCTTAGGGAATGAAAATGAATGTTGGTTATATGCACCGGTTAATTTATCAAAAAGGTATTTTTCGATGTACATCATCTCGTTTATTCCCCCCCACCCCTTGCGAAAGTCCCGCATATTACCGAGTACATTCGTGTATAACATCTTACACGACATTTGGTAATCAATATTAGAATTATTCTAGTTTCAAACACTCTGTTACATTTTAGTAATATATAAATTATAATTTTCACCTACTGAACATAACATATGGACCAGAGATCTTTCCCAACATCAAAAATACATTATTTTCATCCAATCACAGAACAGACAATTTACAAAAGGAAAAAGCCGGTGGTAAAACAGAATATTAGGAAAATGAGACTACACTTGCCCGACGGACCAAAGAACAACAGAAAAGTAATCGAAATAACCATCAACTTGTAAAACTTGGATTATAAACTAAATGTGTATATAGTTAATCAGATTTGTAAATTTCGTTTCTCCCGAATTTCTTTTGTCAAATGTTTGGCCTGCAGTTATCGCAGAAATAATCTCTGAATGACTTAATGTTGGCGTTTTATATTCTTATCGGGAAAACGGATGACAGTTTTTTTTCTAAAATGAATACAAATACGTAAATATTTTATTTCAAAACAGCACGCACAAATATGCATACTAGTGATAATACATGTTATGCCATTAAATGGATAAATAAATCAATACATGTAAATAAAATACAAATGTAATATTTGAATACTGAAATAAAAAAAAAAATTTACAAGAAAGTCTAAGCCAGATATCTATACACAGCAAAAGTAGTTCCCAGTTTAAAAATATGATAACCAGGGGCTTGTATTGCTCACCTGGATTCAATTTGACAATCAACGACCATAAAAGAAGTAACTGAAAGGCTACTTGGTTGATGATAGAAGATTAATTGATTGAAGAAACCTTGATGAAGTAAAATTTCCAATCCGGTCTCATATTGGTGGCCACAGTCTTAATCATAGGATAAATGTCATTGCTACCAAGTTCGGTTTCTTTTTGCTCAGTAGTTTCAGGGTAGATGTTTAGGTTAATTGTCTACACGGGTTCCAGAAGCCATCTTTGTAGGTGATTAGGGTCATCAGACAATTCTAAAAAGAAGACCAAGTAAGGACCATGCTGTCCTGTTAACTTCCAATTGCCCCTGAAGTTTCAAGAAGGTTTAAAATGAATTTTCCCATATGCTTCTAAGTTAAAAAAAAAGACTGCTGTCGTGGCCATCTTCATTAGCATTTCATGTTATCAGACAGAATTCTGAAAGAGAATTATCCAAAGACAATTGCTGCCAAATTGTTTCCATTTTGGCTGAGTAGTTTTAGACAAGAAGATTTTTAAATGAATTATGTTTAGCTGTGCTAACCATCTGAGTTTATAGGTCACCGGATACAAGTTTGAAAAAGCAATATCAAAGGAACCAAGATTTTTGAGTGAATTTTCAATAGGATCATATGTTAAATTTTAGATGACAGACTAGCTCATCAAACACAATTCTAAGAGTGGACCACCTACAGACCATCGATGCCATGTTTGGTTCCCTTTGGCCCAGTGGTTTCACACAAGACGATTTTTAAATGAATTTTCCCATAGCATCCTATGTTAAACTAAGTTCGATTTGGAGTAGACTTCATGGTTGACAGTCTTGGTTATCAAACAAGTCTTTCAAGACAATTGCTTCCAATTGTGTTTCCAATTGGCCAAGTACTTTCAGGCTAGAAGATTTAAAAATGAATTTTCCCATAAGGTTCTTTGTCAAATTAATTTAAACTAAGTTCGGCCATCTTTGTTGATAGTCAGCCAGTCACCAGACGCACTTCTGAAAGGGGACTCTGTAAGGACTATTGCGGCCATGTTATGTTCCTATTAGCCAAGTTATTTCAGACAAGAAGATTTTAAAATGAATTTTCCCATAAGACGCTGTGTTAAAGTTCGGCTATGGAAGCCATTCTGGTCTACAACTCTGAAACAGGACGATCTAAGGACCATTGCTGACAACTTTAATTTTAATTGGCTCATTGGTTTAAGACTACACGATTTTTAAAAGAATTTCCTATTGGGTCCTATGCGAAACTAACTTCGGCTTTGGGGGTCAACTGGGGTGACAGTCCGGACCATCGGACACATATCTGAAAAAGTTTAGTACTCATTTAAAAGGTATATTGTGGGGAATCAGGTGTAATAGCCCTGAGTTATTGTACAATTTACGTTATCTTTCAAAATATTATAAATATAGTATTAGTGAGATTATTTTGTATATTGTTGTAAGTAACTCATTAATCCAATTGCACATGTTATTTTAATGTTAAATTTCATTGACACTTTGTTGCTAAGTAATTTTCAAAAAAAGTAAAGGAATAACAGTCAAATATATCAATGTTTGTAATCTAAAGCTAAGTGCTTTCCATAAATATTATTCTGGTCTGTCTAAGTCTTGCCGAGAACATTTACTAAAGTTGGAATTTTCATGCTTTTCATTTTACAGTTAACCTATTTCACATCATAGCTAAACACTAGGCTTTATTTTTAACAAGTACTGCAAACATACATAAAGCATATTGCCTTCTTAGACGCATATCGTATAACATTTTAAATTTTGTAGAAATCATCTGAACAAGTCAATTCCCAAAATGTTTGAGCTTTTGTTCATCCAACCAGAACGAATGGTGGTTAGTTGCAGATGTCCTTCTATACATCATTCCTGTTTACTTGGGTTATAATCGGCAAATTAGTTGCCGGGCAAATGACAAAAAGTAATTTCCCATATGGTTTCCGTGGAAAATTTGAGCAGCCGTAGTCGTTGGGTGTGCGGATAAATCTCAACCCAAAGTGGATCGTCTGTAGTGGGTATTGCTTCCAATAACCCTGCAAAGTTTCAAAACATTTCATAGTGTAGTTTCAGAGGAGAAGATTTTTGAAAATTGACCAAATGAAAATCCAAGATGGCCAAATGCGACTATGTTATTCATTTATATGGAATCAGAGGAGCCCGGGTTGTAGAGGTCCTTTCAGACATAATTCCTACAAAGTTTGGTTACAACCGCCAACTAGTTTCAGAGGAGAAGATCAAAATGTGAAAAGTTTACGGACGACGGATATCGGACGACGGCCAACAACGGACGCAAAGTGATGACACAAGTTTATATTGCCTATAGGCCATGTGTGCTAAAAAGTGCTAATAGAAATACTGTAGAAAGGATAAGTACAGTTGCAATGTGATTAGGATTCACACTATGTGAACTACTGTTCTTCGCCTTGTCCATATTTGATAATATTCATTCGTCCATGTTCAAAACATGTGGAATTTTTTAATTTCCAAATCAAAATTAGCTTCTTTAAATTAAAGGTTAAGACTTTGGCTGTATTTTTATCATAAGTAAAATTCGTCAGCCTTGTCAAGGGGAAACAATGTGAACTGACAGACACAAAAAATTATACAGCAAATTTATTTAATCCTAGCTGATATCACATATTTTTAAAGAAGCAGAATTTTATTAGTTGAATAATAGCCGTTTTCTTTATCAATTGAATTTCTATTTCCCCTCAATTAATACTAAAATGATAAATATTTATCATAATGTTTTATATTTCTCTGCTGAAATTTTGTTGTATTTATAATCTACAAAGGACTTTATCTCTAACATATTATGTAACAGTAGACTATTAGTATTCCTCACACACTTTTTCCAGTTTTTAATGACCAGTGTTTTAAACCTTTTGTTCCAGGGTAAAAGAACATCACTGTCTCCAAGTCGTAACGGCTTTGTAAAATCTTCTGAATCTGTCATCAAAATTACTTTTGATCTACGTATTTTACATCTGCATGGAAAATTTACCTCAATTTCTTCTCTATTAAAGTTCTTCCCGGAATACAAATCTTTTTTTACGATTATATTCAATGTCTGGCTTTCGGAATCCATCATCTTACGGCCTGTTATTTTAACTGTTAGTGCTGCAATTTGAAAGTAACAATTTAAAAGTAGATTTATTTCCATTGAAAATATATTCTTTCTAATTTAACTCCGATATTTGTATGAGAATAGAAAAAGGAAAAATTAATTCAGGTATTAAGTTTACACAGTAATTAACCAGGTACACCTCTAAGGCCAAACAAAAATAAATACGTGTTCAGGGTGCATCTACCAACCTTATTTATGTTGTTAAAAATTACTATGTCCTCAAGTTTTAATTTTGACATTTCGAATAAACGCCGTTAATGTTCAACTCAAATAGAAAGGTTGTAAACAAGAAGCTCCGAGGAGCCATGGTTCCATCTGTCCATATAAAGTAAACGAAATTTTTGTTTTTGCAGACAACTTGGTCAGTCGATATTGTTACCTGATACTACCTAAAAACCATTGCTATCAAGTTTGGTTCAAAATGGCTTAGTGGTTTCAGACCAGAACTTCATTAAATGAATTTTCCAATATGGTGCTGTGTTAAGCTAAGTGGTCACTAAGTACTTTGGCAGCCATCTTGGTTGGCGGTCTGGGTTTTTAGATTCAGTTTTTTTAGAGGACCACCTATAGATGACTGCTGCCATGTCTGGATTAATGTTTTTAGGCAAGAGGATATGTGAATTTTCCCTTGAGGTTCTTACATCTGCTTTTACGGTTATCTTTGTTTATGGTATGGGTTATCGTAGACAATTTTGAACTAGAGGCCCTCAATAGCATGTATCGCTCACCTAAATTTAACTTTTTACTTTGAGCCGGACTAAAAATTTAAGTGTTGCAGCCAATTTGGCTGGTTTTTCGATAGGGTTCTATGTTAAACTCAGTTCGGCTGTGACAACCATCCTGGTTGACAGTCCAGGTCAATGGACACATTTCTAAAAGAGAACCATCTAAGGACAATTACTGCTAATTCTTGTTCCAACCGGCTAAGTAATTTCAGACAATAAAATTTTGAAATGAATTTTCCCATAGGGTCCTATATTAAACTAACTTCGACTGTGGGGACCATCTTGGTTCACACTCCACAAAATCGGACATATTTCTGAAAGTGGACCATCTGAGGACCAATGCTGCCAAATTAAGTTCCAATTGGCTCAGTAGTTTCAGACGAGAAAATTTTTGAGTGAATTTCCAATAGGGTCCTGTGTTAAACTTAGTTCGGCTGTGGTGGCCATCTTGGTTCACAGTCCACGAAATCGGACATATTTCTGAAAGAGGACCTCCTAAGGACCACTGCTGCCAAGTCTGGTTCATATTGGTCAAGTGATTTCAGAAAAGAAGATTTTTCAATGAATTTTCCCATAGGGCCCTATGTTAAACTAAGTTCGACTGTGGCGGCCATCTTGGTTGACAGTTCCCGTCATCGGACATATTTCTGAAAGAGGACCATCTGAGGACCAATGCTGCCAAATTAAGTTCCAATTGGCTCAGTAGTTTCAGACGAGAAGATTTTTTAGTGAATTTCGCATAGGGTCCTATGTTAAACTAAATTCGGCTGTGGTGGCCATCTTGGTTCACAGTCCATGAAATGGGACATATTTCTGAAAGAGGACCTCCTAAGGACCATTGCTGCCAAGTCTGGTTCGAATTGGTCAAGTGATTTCAGAAAGATTTTTCAATGAATTTTCCCATAGGGCCCTATGTTAAACTAAGTTCGGCCGTGGCGGCCATCTTGGTTCACAGTCCGGGTCATCGCACATTGCTACCAAGTGTAGTCCTAATTGGCTAAGTGGTTTCAGACAAGATTTTTGAGTGAATTTCCCGTAGAGTCCTATGTTAAACTAAGTTCGGCTGTGGCGGCCATTTTGGCTCACAGTCCGGGTCATCGAACAAATATCTGAAAGAGGAGCATCTAAGGACCATTCCTACCAAGTTTGGTTCGAATGGGCCTTGCGGTTTCATAGAAAAGGATTTTTGAAATTCATCCCTCTTTTTTCTATTTTTAGTATCAGCAGCCATGTCGGTTGGAAGTCGGGGATGCCGGACATAATGTTGGAAGAGGGCCACCCAAGGATCATTCCACCAAACTTTGGTCCCAACTGGCACAGTGGTTTCAGAGAAGAAGATTTACACCTGGCGCCGTCTTTAAAGGGCAAAAACTCCTGTAAGGGGTCAATCAATGATGTTGGTCATGTTGATTAATTTGTAGATCTTACTTGTTGAACATTTTTGCTGTTTACAGTTTGTCTTTATCTATAATAATATTCAAGATAATAACCTAAAACTGCAAAATTTCCTTAAAATTAACATTTCAGGGGCAATAACCCAACAAAGGGTTGACAGAGTCGTCTGAAAATTTCATGGCAGGTAGATCTTGACCTAATGAATATTTTTACCCGCGTCAGTTTTCCTCTAAATGCTTTAGTTTTTGAGATATAAGACAAAAACTGCAGTTTACCCCTATTTTCTATTTTTAGCCATGTCCGGCATGTTGGTTGGCAGACGACTACGGCCGACAGACGACGGACGACAGACGACGACGGACGACATGTGATGAGATTAGCTCACTTGACTCTTTGGGTCAGGTGAGCTAAAAAGAGGACCATCCATGGAAGAACCCTTGATGCAAAGTCTTGTTCAAGTTGTATTAAGGGGTTTCAGACAAGAAGAATTTTAACTGAATTTTCCATCCATGTTAAACTTGTATCGGATTTGACGGTATAGGTAATTGGATAAAATTTTGAAGAGGACCACTCAAAGACCAAGTGAGAGTGTTGAGGTCCGTTTTAAAACAGTCTTTAGCACTAAGAACTGATAGTTAAAAGTATTTTGCATTTTTGTTAATGTTTGCATTCTTGTTTTTATGTAGCTATTGGTCCTTAGGGACGTAAAATGTTAAATAAACTTATGACTTATGACTGAAAACCCATTGAAACCGTTCCATCAGAATTTGATCTCAAATGTCAATGGTTTCCGGTGAGAAGGTCATGTAAGGAAATATAATTATGAGTACGGGCGAAAGACAATTATCACGGACGCCTTGACTGGCTTGAGTGATGGAAATATCTACATGCCCTTATTTTAAACTAAGATCTAAATGGGTTAGGACAATTTTGCCTGGTTGATTGAAAATGTATTAGATATGGGATAAATAACCGTAAATATTTTCTATCCATTTTTGAGCGGCTATATTCCAGAAGCGCCGGCGTATGGAGTATATATTTCAAAACTCATACGTTATTCCAGAGCTTGTGATATATACATTGACTTCCTGGACAGAGCCCGGCTCCTGACAAAAAAGTTACTCAGAAAGGGGTATGTTGCTCGTAAGTTGGAGTCATCCTTATTAAAGTTTTATGGACGTCATCATGACTTGTTTGACAGGTATGAAAAAACCGTTTCCCAAATGAAAATGGACCTGTTCCATTGATGTTATCCCTTCCTCATACTGGATTTGACTTGGGCAGTATGGTATGTATCCTGCAGGAAGCAGAGACTGCTTACTCTTCCGGAGCACCTGAATCTACCCCCGGGTTTTTGGTGGGGTCCATGTTGTTCATATGTTTTTAGTTTTTAATTGTAGTGCATGTGTTGTTTTGGTCTTGTCTTCGGAGTTTGTCAGTTGTTTCGATTTTTCCCTCCTTCGAATATCCCTTTGGTATTTCTTGACTTTATCTATTGACATACCATAATTCGATATATTTCTTTGACACAAACAATTACATGTACATCACTTAATAATCAAATGATTGCTGTGGGGTTATAAAATATTTAAAAAAAAATAATTATGATTAACTGAACACTAAACAATAAATGAAATATGATGATTGGAAAAAAGCATTTTGACTTTAACGATCAAAACAGTCCTCTTATTTCACAATTTTTCCTTTACTGTTCATATGAGATAAATTCAAGGCACTAGTAAAAGGCTCGTAAGGCACTTACTGAGTGAGTATGCACGATTAATAAAGTTTGTATATCATGATAAGTTTTATATAGTATTCCACGTAAAACTGGAACACACATGAATTACAGAAAGCGAGTGAATAGCGCTCATATTTACGTTATTAGTTTAAAGTCCTCGACTATTATTCAAAAGCCCACATTTCAAAGCAAAATAAATATCGATAACGGTCACATGTTTCATGCATGTTGGAGTGTATAACAAATGAAAATGGGACTATTTGGAAACTACTCAGATCAAAACATGTCAACAACAGTGCGAATTGAAGATAATTATATGAACACTTGCCGAAAGGATTTATGGATAAAAAGACAAGTCGGGATTGTACAATTATTCATGTTATTTAAATATTTTATGTACTTGATGTACAAAAACAAAGAAAAATTAAAGGTTATCGTGTTCTATTTAGGAAAATTCAGATTAACATTAATCGTGAAAATTTCTCACTTTCTACATTTCTCAACAGATTTTAATTAAATTTATATGAAAGGTTTATATTGATCAGCATTCCCTAGGACGAGTTCCAAAAGCAGCACTGGCGGGTTGAATTTCTTAGAGTGAGAGCCCTTGAAAATTTAAAAATATATAAGATATCTTATAAAGTTTGTATGATATCTTAGAAAAACTGGATTATATAAGATATCTTATATATTATGAGATATCTTGAAGTTAGAATAAATAGTAAAACGGCTTGCCATACATAACTGTGAAAATGCAACATAAAAAGACACAAAATACAATTCCACAAGGATACATGCATAACTAAAAGAATAAAAAACTGATAATATACAGTATTAAATAAAACTAGAACAAAACAGCACAGAAACTAAAGCAATGTAAGCTCACACTAAAACCCGTTATTATGAGCTCCAGAAGGGTAAGCATATCCTGCTCCGTCACATTGCCAGCGAGTAACATCCGCGAAAGTGTCAAGTCTGATGAAGTATCAATTCCATGAAACGTGAAATCTAACTTAAGACACCTAGTGTCATTTGTGAGAAAGAACTTGGTATCGGCAAAAAATTCGTGCTGACAACCATAAAAATATTTTGAGTGGTGAAATCAATAAGGACTGAACATAACCCCGTCTTAGAGGTTTATGTGACAACACTGTCGCTCTGTCCAGAAAGTCGTCGTATATATCACATGTACGGCATTAACGAATCAACTTTGAAATGTAGACACCATAGGCTGGAGACATTGGTATGTTATTGTAAAGAAAAGGGAAATTCACAATTGAAAGCCAAAAGCATTACGTTTTTCATAAAGTTTTAATTTCAATCGCCCATTATTATCTATGTACAGTCAAACTTGTCTATAAAGGGCATCAAAGAGACAATACAAAGTGCCCTATATGAGCATGTGCCTTTTATCCATGCTTTGTTCATTAATGGGATTTTTTGACTTTATAGACAGCGATTTGCTTTATAGAGGTGCCCTTTAAAGCAGGTTTGATATGAAGTCTAGATATGAAGCAGAAGTGGGTGTGTCTGTGGTCTCTTTAATTATGGTCCGTTGAATTAGTACTGATAAATTTTTGAAACAAATTCCCTCATGAAAATGGCCCTTCGTCCAAAGTCAAAAAGATTCTTTCAACAAAAAGCTAAAGCTCACACACTATTGTAAGAACAAGACCATCGGGTTGAACGAAGCTACAAAGTAAAATAAATAATTCAAAAAGTACCTTTAAATATAGTACCTTGTCGTCTACAGATATCTAAAGTCTTTGATTTCAGTGACTTTATAAAAAATCTTTGTGATTTTTTGCAAATTCGACATATACCGTAGTTTCGTGGAGTTTTACCCTTAGTACCGTTAGGTCTGTTTTTTCTTGAATAACATCTGAAATAGAAAGATAAAATGTACGGAGATTTATGATTCATAGCAAAGCAAATAAATGACTGAAGTATATATTAAGTGCATTTCATTTCCGCAAATCACAACCAAAGGTTCTTACTAGCCCACTTCTTTTTATTGCATTATATATAAAACAGAAACGGACATTAATTTTACTAAAACCCACTGATTCAAACTACTACCTTCTCTTTACATTCTGTAATCCGAAACATGTATTCCATCCATTGTAGCGAAAAATTTGTACAGCATCTATATCTATATCACATGTTCAAGGAGTGGTTGAATTCAAAACTGTACTTCTTCAAAGATAATTTCCTATTAACTGTCTAATTGTAAATGGAATTGTAAAGTTAAAATGGTTCTATTATTCTCCTTAAAGAATAAGTCAATTTCAATAAAATTTAATTAGATACCATTCCACGGTCCCTAACTATACTTTGATAAAAAGAGTGATAGTATCAACAACGAGAAACTTACTTTTACAGTTAAAACGTGCATACCCTGCTATCTAAATTATATACCGTCCACCCGATTTTAACATTTATAACTAGCAAACGCCTTGTTGGATATCATAATGTAATGGGTTGTATAGTTTGCTTTTACACAGCAGAGGATGAGGATTAATGGATGGTTTGTGAACTCATAAATCCTCTTTAACCCCACCACTGTTCAAATGTTCAAAGAAGGCAGACTATCCCAAATGTATGCTTATTCAATATTTTTAATTCACCTGGACCATAGGTCCAAGTGACCTTTGATCTTCACTTGGCGTCCGTCGTCCGTAAATTTTTACATTTTAATCTTTCCTCTAAAACCAGTTGACCAACTGTGACCAATCAGTAGTATGTGGGCACAGTTCAGGTCGGATTTGAGGTGGTGCTGAGGTGGTGCTACCGGAAGTGACGTCAACCGGAAATGACGTCACCGGAAGTGACGTGACCGGAACCGGAAGTCAGGTGACCGGAACCGGAAGTGATTTTTGCGCGCATGCGCAACCGGAAGTGGGTAGTTTTCCCGCCCTTTGTTGCCGGAAGTGACGCAAGTCACGTGGTAGGACCCGGATGTGTGTTCTGCGCATGCGTAGGCGGAACCGGAAGTACCCGGAAGTCAGGCGCATGCGCAACCGGAAGTAGGGTGTTTTTTCCGCCATTTGTTGACGGAAGTGACGCAAGTCACGTGGTAGGACCCGGATGTGTCGTCTGCGCATGTGTAGACGGAACCGGAAGTACCCGGAAGTGGTTTGCGCGCATGCGCAACCGGAAGTAGTGGATTTTCGCGCCATTTCTTTACGGAAGTGACGTAAGTCACAGACCCGGACGTGTGGTCTGCGCATGTCTAGGAACCGGAAGTACCCAGAAGTCATGCGCAACCGGAAGTAGTGGTTTTCTCCATTGACGGAAGTCCAAAGAGAGCTCCTCCAAGGGGGAGATAAATGGGGAGGTAACTTTTCCCGCCATTTTACCATATTTTGTTTACGGAAGTGACGTAAGTCACTTACCCGGAAGTTCCATGCTTGACCAGATTGAATTATCTCCCTTTTCCCGCACTTCTCGGTCGTCTCTGGACCTTTCATCGGTCTGATACCCTCACTGTTATGTCGAAGTCCGAGAGTATACGTTTGGATTATCTCCCCTTATCCCGCTCTTTTCATTTGGGGGTATTTTCTGTGAGGACCAACGGTAGGATTGGATTATCTCCCCTTACCTCCAAGTAATGCTGTCACCAATGGATGGGTGTCCTTAGCAACGGCGGTCCATTTCATTGCATTCACTTCTCTTCTCTTGCTCCATCCCGCTCTTTGCTACTCCTTGCGTGATGCTTGACCAGATTGAATTATCTCCCTTTTCCCGCTCTTCTCGGTCGTCTCTGGATCTTTGATTGAATTATCTCCCCTTATCCCGCTCTTTTCATCTGTGAGTGATGTTTTCTGTGAGGACTAGGATTGGATTATGTCCCCTTACCTCAAGTTGATGCTTGTCACCGCTCAATGGAGGTGTGTCCTTAGCAACGGCGGTCTATTTCATTGCTCTATGCTTCGCTTCTCTTCGCTTGCTCTTCGCTGCTCCATGCTGCTCATCGCTAATAATGACTATATTCACCTGCTGATTTAAGATTCTTGGGGTTACTTGTCGGTGTTTTCGCTGCTGCTTCCGCTCCTGCTGCTTGTTGGTGTTCGTCATTGCTGCTCTTATCTTGTTCATCGCTGTTTTTCTCGTGCTCTTTGCTGCTCATCGCTGTTTTTCTCTTGTTCTTTGTTGCTCATCACTGTTTTTCTCTTGCTCTTTACTGCTCATCACTGTTTTCTCTTGTTCTTTACGGCTCATCACTGTTATTCTCTTGCTCGTTACTACTTATCGCTGTTTTTCTCTTGGTTTTTGTAGCTCGTCGCTGTTTTTCTCGTGCTCTTTGCTGCTCGTCGCTGTTTTTCTCTTGTTCTTTGTTGCTCATCACTGTTTTTCTCTTGCTCTTTACTGCTCATCACTGTTTTTCTCTTGTTCTTTACTGGTCGTCACTGTTTTTCTCGTGCTGTTTACTGCTCATCGCTGGTTTTTCTCTCGCTCTTTGTTGATCATCACTGTTTTTCTCGTACTCTTTGCTGCTCATCGCTGTTTTTCTCTTGTTCTTTGCTGCTCATCGCTGTTTTTCTCTTGTTCTTTACTGCTCATCACTGTTTTTCTCTCGTTCTTTACTGCTCATCGCTGTTTTTCTCTTGTTCTTTACTGCTTATGGCTGTTTTTCTCTCGCTCTTTGTTGATCATCACTGTTTTTCTCGTACTCTTTGCTGCTCATCGCTGTTTTTCTCTTGCTCGTTACTGCTTATCGCTGTTTTTCTCTTGGTTTTTGTAGCTCGTCGCTGTTTTTCTCGTGCTCTTTGCTGCTCGTCGCTGTTTTTCTTTTGTTCTTTACTGCTCATCACTGTTTTTCTCTTGTTCTTTACTGCTCGTCGCTGTTTTTCTCTCGTTCTTTACTGCTCATCGCTGTTTTTCTCTTGCTCTTTACTGCTTATGGCTGTTTTTCTCTCGCTCTTTGTTGATCATCACTGTTTTTCTCGTACTCTTTGCTGCTCATCGCTGTTTTTCTCTTGTTCTTTGTTGCTCATCACTGTTTTTCTCTTGCTCTTTACAGCTCATCACTGTTTTTCTCTTGTTCTTTGTTGCTCATCACTGTTTTTCTCTTGCTCTTTACTGCTCGTCGCTGTTTTTTCTCTTGTTCTTTGTTGCTCATCACTGTTTTTCTCTTGCTCTTTACTGCTCATCGCTGTTTTTCTCTTGGTTTTTGTAGCTCATCGCTGTTTTCCACGTGCTCTTTGCTGCTCATTGCTGTTTTTCTCGTGCTCTTTGCTGCTCATCGCTGTTTTTCTCTTGGTTTTTGTAGCTCGTCGCTATTTTTCTCGTGCTGTTTACTGCTCGTCGCTGTTTTTTCTCTTGTTCTTTGTTGCTCATCACTGTTTTTCTCGTGCTGTTTACTGCTCGTCGCTGTTTTTTCTCTTGTTCTTTGTTGCTCATCACTGTTTTTCTCTTGCTCTTTACTGCTTATCGCTGTTTTTCTCTCGCTCTTTGTTGCTCATCGCTGTTTTTCTCTTGGTTTTTGTTGCTCGTCACTGTTTTTCTCGTGCTGTTTACTGCTCGTCGCTGTTTTTTCTCTTGTTCTTTGTTGCTCATCACTGTTTTTCTCTTGCTCTTTACTGCTCATCACTGTTTTTCTCTTGTTCTTTACTGCTCATCACTGTTTTTCTCTTGCTCTTTACTGCTCGTCACTGTTTGTCTCTTGCTCTTTACTGCTCATCGCTGTTTTTCTCTTGCTCTATGCTTCTCATCGCTGTTTTTCTCTTGTTCTTTGTTGCTCATCACTGTTTTTCTCTTGCTCTTTACTGCTCATTACTGTTTTTCTCTTGTTCTTTACTGGTCATCGCTGTTTTTCTCTTGCTCTTTACTGCTCATCGCTGTTTTTCTCTTGCTCTATGCTTCTCATCGCTGTTTTTCTCTTGTTCTTTGTTGCTCATCACTGTTTTTCTCTTGCTCTTTACTGCTCATCAATGTTTTTCTCTTGTTCTTTACTGGTCATCGCTGTTTTTCTCTCGTTCTTTACTGCTCATCGCTGTTTTTCTCTTGCTCTTTACTGCTTATGGCTGTTTTTCTCTCGCTCTTTGTTGCTCATCACTGTTTTTTCTCTTGTTCTTTACTGGTCATCGCTGTTTTTCTCTTGCTCTTTACTGCTCATCGCTGTTTTTCTCTTGCTCTATGCTTCTCATCGCTGTTTTTCTCTTGTTCTTTGTTGCTCATCACTGTTTTTCTCTTGCTCTTTACTGCTCATCAATGTTTTTCTCTTGTTCTTTACTGGTCATCGCTGTTTTTCTCTCGTTCTTTACTGCTCATCGCTGTTTTTCTCTTGCTCTTTACTGCTTATGGCTGTTTTTCTCTCGCTCTTTGTTGCTCATCACTGTTTTTCTCTTGTCCTTTGTTGTTCATCGCTACTCCTTACCTTACTCGCGTGCTTATTTCGTTTTTTGGGGCTACTTGTCTCTGTTTTCGCTGCCACTACTGCTCCTGCTGCTTTTTGCTGTTCGTTATCGCTGCTCTTCTCTTGCTCATCGCTGTTTTTTCTCTTGCTCATCGCTGATCCTTTCTTGTTCTTTGCTGCTCATCCCTACTCAGGGCCTTACTCGCGTGCTCATTTCGCTCCTGCTGCTTGTTGCTGTTCGTCATCGCTGTTCGTCATCGCTGCTCTTCTCTTGCTCATCACTGCTCTTCTCTTGCTCATCGCTGCTCTTCTCTTGCTCTTTGCTGTTCATCGCTACTCATGATCTTACTCGCGTGCTCATTTCAGTTTTTGGTGCTATTTGTCACTTTTAATCGCTGCTGCTGCTACTGCTGAAGGAATGTAGTTTACTGCTGATGATCGGAAGGCCACTCGGTACTCATGTTGTCGGTTTGATTGGTAGATCAAGACTGATCGATGTGATTGTATACTGGGATATTTATCGACGACAAACACAAATGAAACAGTTTCATATTTTATTTTACAAAATCTACATCAGTCAATGTTTTAAGTTCTGGTTCTTTCTCTTCAAACAAAGGTATGATCTTCTTCAGTTCTTTCCATTCGAAGGTGTCCAAGCCGATTCCTCTCTTTGTTGGACGATAGGTCCAGTCTCCCCGGGGTATAAAGTGCTTTCTTATCCAAATAGTGGGGTATGGGGATTTGACGGTGACGAATACATTGTCCCCAATGTGATATCTCCAGTCGACTAGTTCTTTATCCTGTACTCTACCGATCAAATCATCCAGAACATCAGTAGTCTCGCATAAAGCTTTCCATTGTATCAAAGATAAGCTCACTCCGGTCTTGGTGGGCACCGTTTCACTTTCCCAAAATCTGAGATCTACTCTTTTACTGCCATTCCATTCTCTGCATACGTTCCTCCACCAAGTAGTACTTTCAAAGGAATATCGGAAGCTGTCATGGCGTCTTGGACGATATCGTTCTCGGTCTGGTCTTTGGTTTTCTTTTCTTTACGAGACATGTCGGCTGACTGATTCTTCTTCTTGCTGGTCTATTTATATATATATATTTGTAAAGATGGACTGGATTGGTTCTTATATTATGAAACTTGAAACATGATTGGCTATCTTTCCGACATCGTGATTGGTTAAATTCTCCCGTTCCGATTGGTCGAAAATCTGGCATTTTCATTGGTCAATTCCAACCGTTTCGATAGATCAACACGATGATACATTGTCCAAATATGCGGCGCCTAATCCGGAAACTGTTCACATTAGGTACGAGTAAACACCGACAATACGACCAGTCTTCCTTGGTTCACCACACCGTCTTCGAACATGGCAGAAACGATTCTCTCGTATACTCGTAGGGGGTCCATCGTACGAATGACTTCTCTGACTATCTTCACTTCCTTTTATACATTTATGACATGAGACTACTCTGCATTGACAAACTTGTAACTGTCTACGTAAATACATGTATATATAGTGTTGCCAGAAGAGCCCGATACCGGGGTTTTGTATCTGAGGCACTGGCAGTCCATCCGGACAGAGGAAAATACCGACAATCGTGTTCAGGATGAACTAGATTACATCCGCCACCTTTCTTGATATGGTTCGCCACACATTCAACCTACAAAATACGACCTTCAAGATCAACGTGTCGTTTGGATTTATACTGAGAAACGCAGAGACCGGAGAACTAAGATACTTCCATTCCAGGACGGGGACGAATGTTCTCTGTCTCGATGATGTTAGATGGACATCAAAGATGGCTGCACCCATTCTCTTGCTTTTTGCTGCTCATCGCTGTTTTTCTCTTGCTCTGCTAATGATGACCTTACCTCATTTCAGTTTTGGGGCAACTTGTCGCTGTTTTCGCCGCTGTTGCTAGTGGTGGTCGATTGTCGTTAGTCAAAGATTGGATCTGTGCGAGAGCACCCTTAGATCTGGGTTATTTAAAAGTCCACTCTGCATTTATCCAGGCTTGTGACTGGCTATCATAAGATAGGCTGCATTAATCCTGCTCAATTTTTTAAGGGCACTCTGCATTTGTCCAGGCTTGTGACTGGCTATATATATGTATAAACATATATAGGCTGCATTACCCTCCTTCCCTTTTTTGTTATATTTTTTTCTGTTTTTCTTTGTAATATGTTCCAATTCCTCCGTCACATAGAGTCATTGCTGTCTTCAGCTGGTGGTGGGTCGTAGTCGTTCAATACACGGTTAAGCAGATATTTTCGTTTTTCTACGGCATATTCCCATGATTCTTTTGATTCGTAGTCTTCTTCTTCTCTCAGGCGTTTAGCCGTTTTCTTGATCTTTCTATGTACGGGGTCTTTATTTATGTCTGGATGCCAGGACATCAGTCCGAGGTAATGCTTTCGTATTTCGTCTCTGTATGAGTCAAACATGTCTCTATATGCTGAGAAGCGTGCCTTGTCTTCTTCCATTCCGGCTTCCACTACTTCGTTTACTGTCTGTGAGTATTCCGATTGATGTACTTGAAATGTTATGTTCAAAACGACTTCCCATAGGGACTGTTCGCAAAGCTCTTCGGAGTCTTCGTTGGATCCATGGTCACTACTTTGTTCCGATTCATCGTTATCGGCTTCTGTGGTGGTGTCTGAAGCTGAATCACTATAGTCTGTTGAATCCTCTTCAATACCATGTGCATTCTTTTTGTGTCGCACTAGGTTAAAGTTTTGCTTGGGTTGGTATCCACAGGTATACATTTAAGACGTCTTTATTTCCTGGTAGTCGATAGCAGAATGAGTTCCGGTCGTCCTGCAAGTGCTTATATTAGATACAGGTTCCTCAGCGGCTTGTTGATTCATACACAAGCGTTTGGCAAAGTATTCGTTTCGACATTGTTGCAGTTCAGATTTCACTTTTCTGATGAGGTCTCTTTTAAGTCTTTTCCACTCGTTGTCAATCCTTCTACATCCCTTGCAGATATTCATGTTTTTGTAGAAGTCCGCAAAGCTCTTGTTCGTTTGACACTTTTTACATTTCTTGTTTGGATCCACTTTGTTGGGTCCTCCACTTGTGTTATCCAGCCGTTTGGTTCTCTTCACTTTGGTTAGAAGTAATTTCCTTTTCCTTTGTGGTTTTGCTTTGGTGTTAGAAAGGTCCACAGGTATTAAATATCTAGCAGGAACCACTAAATCAACGAGAGGCGTTTTCGATGCCATTGATACGTGTGTGTTGTTTGACGGTCTTCAAACAACTGACGAAATTAAACAAAACCTCTGATTATATTTTCGTTAAAAGCTTTTCATTGGTGTCATAGAGACGAAGATTACCCCACACAGTTCGCTGTTCGTTGTTGCTATTGCTGCTGAGGAGGTGAAGGTGGGATTCTCACTGTTTCGTTATAAGTCACCTCTTAGTCTCGTTGATGTTACGATGGATACAAAAGATGGCTGCGTTCATGTAACGCGGACCTGAAAGAGAACACCCTTATGAAACAGAAATTTTAGAGTCTTTCCGGACGGGAACGAATGTTCTCGGTCTCGTTGATGCTACGACGGACATCAAAGATGGCTGCCCCCAAGTAACGCGGACCTGAAAGGGAACACCCTAATGAAACGAAAATTTCAGAGTCTTTCCGGACGGGAACGAACGTTTACGGATTTCAGTCCTAACCATAACCCTAACTCCAGACCTAACCCTAACTATAATCCTAACCCTAGTTCTAACCCTAACCCTAACTCTAACCCTAACCTTAGTCCTGCTTCTAACCCTTATCGTAGGTCTGTCTCGTACTCCTACTCTAACCGGTCAATACCCCACGCCGGTGGTTCACTGGTGCAAGCGTGACAAACACGAGGCAAACAGTCACGCTTGCTTAGGTGATCCAACGACGTGAGGTATTGACCGGTTAGAGTAGGAGTACGAGACAGACCTACGATAAGGGTTAAAAGCAGGACTAAGGTTAGGGTTAGAGTTAGGGTTAGGGTTAGAACTAAGGTTAGGATTATAGTTAGGGTTAGGGTTAGGTCTGGAGTTAGGGTTATGGTTAGGACTGAAATCCGTAAACGTTCGTTCCCGTCCGGAAAGACTCTGAAATTTTCGTTTCATTAGGGTGTTCCCTTTCAGGTCCGCGTTACTTGGGGGCAGCCATCTTTGATGTCCGTCGTAGCATCAACGAGACCGAGAACATTCGTTCCCGTCCGGAAAGACTCTAAAATTTCTGTTTCATAAGGGTGTTCTCTTTCAGGTCCGCGTTACATGAACGCAGCCATCTTTTGTATCCATCGTAACATCAACGAGACTAAGAGGTGACTTATAACGAAACAGTGAGAATCCCACCTTCACCTCCTCAGCAGCAATAGCAACAACGAACAGCGAACTGTGTGGGGTAATCTTCGTCTCTATGACACCAATGAAAAGCTTTTAACGAAAATATAATCAGAGGTTTTGTTTAATTTCGTCAGTTGTTTGAAGACCGTCAAACAACACACACGTATCAATGGCATCGAAAACGCCTCTCGTTGATTTAGTGGTTCCTGCTAGATATTTAATACCTGTGGATCTTTCTAACACCAAAGCAAAACCACAAAGGAAAAGGAAATTACTTCTAACCAAAGTGAAGAGAACCAAACGGCTGGATAACACAAGTGGAGGACCCAACAAAGTGGATCCAAACAAGAAATGTAAAAAGTGTCAAACGAACAAGAGCTTTGCGGACTTCTACAAAAACATGAATATCTGCAAGGGATGTAGAAGGATTGACAACGAGTGGAAAAGACTTAAAAGAGACCTCATCAGAAAAGTGAAATCTGAACTGCAACAATGTCGAAACGAATACTTTGCCAAACGCTTGTGTATGAATCAACAAGCCGCTGAGGAACCTGTATCTAATATAAGCACTAGCAGGACGACCGGAACTCATTCTGCTATCGACTACCAGGAAATAAAGACGTCTTAAATGTATACCTGTGGATACCAACCCAAGCAAAACTTTAACCTAGTGCGACACAAAAAGAATGCACATGGTATTGAAGAGGATTCAACAGACTATAGTGATTCAGCTTCAGACACCACCACAGAAGCCGATAACGATGAATCGGAACAAAGTAGTGACCATGGATCCAACGAAGACTCCGAAGAGCTTTGCGAACAGTCCCTATGGGAAGTCGTTTTGAACATAACATTTCAAGTACATCAATCGGAATACTCACAGACAGTAAACGAAGTAGTGGAAGCCGGAATGGAAGAAGACAAGGCACGCTTCTCAGCATATAGAGACATGTTTGACTCATACAGAGACGAAATACGAAAGCATTACCTCGGACTGATGTCCTGGCATCCAGACATAAATAAAGACCCCGTACATAGAAAGATCAAGAAAACGGCTAAACGCCTGAGAGAAGAAGAAGACTACGAATCAAAAGAATCATGGGAATATGCCGTAGAAAAACGAAAATATCTGCTTAACCGTGTATTGAACGACTACGACCCACCACCAGCTGAAGACAGCAATGACTCTATGTGACGGAGGAATTGGAACATATTACAAAGAAAAACAGAAAAAAATATAACAAAAAAGGGAAGGAGGGTAATGCAGCCTATATATGTTTATACATATATATAGCCAGTCACAAGCCTGGACAAATGCAGAGTGCCCTTAAAAAATTGAGCAGGATTAATGCAGCCTATCTTATGATAGCCAGTCACAAGCCTGGATAAATGCAGAGTGGACTTTTAAATAACCCAGATCTAAGGGTGCTCTCGCACAGATCCAATCTTTGACTAACGACAATCGACCACCACTAGCAACAGCGGCGAAAACAGCGACAAGTTGCCCCAAAACTGAAATGAGGTAAGGTCATCATTAGCAGAGCAAGAGAAAAACAGCGATGAGCAGCAAAAAGCAAGAGAATGGGTGCAGCCATCTTTGATGTCCATCTAACATCATCGAGACAGAGAACATTCGTCCCCGTCCTGGAATGGAAGTATCTTAGTTCTCCGGTCTCTGCGTTTCTCAGTATAAATCCAAACGACACGTTGATCTTGAAGGTCGTATTTTGTAGGTTGAATGTGTGGCGAACCATATCAGGAAAGGTGGCGGATGTAATCTCGTTCATCCTGAACACGATTGTCGGTATTTTCCTCTGTCCGGATGGACTGCCAGTGCCTCAGATACAAAACCCCGGTATCGGGCTCTTCTGGCAACACTATATATACATGTATTTGCGTAGACAGTTACAAGTTTGTCAATGCAGAGTAGTCTCATGTCATAAATGTATAGAAGGAAGTGAAGATAGTCAGAGAAGTCATTCGTACGATGGACCCCCTACGAGTATACGAGAGAATCGTTTCTGCCATGTTCGAAGACGGTGTGGTGAACCAAGGAAGACTGGTCGTATTGTCGGTGTTTACTCGTACCTAATGTGAACAGTTTCCGGATTAGGCGCCGCATATTTGGACAATGTATCATCGTGTTGATCTATCGAAACGGTTGGAATTGACCAATGAAAATGCCAGATTTTCCACCAATCGGAACGGGAGAATTTAACCAGTCACGATGTCGGAAAGATAGCCAATCATGTTTCAAGTTTCATAATATAAGAACCAATCCAGTCCATCTTTACAAATATATATATATAAATAGACCAGCAAGAAGAAGAATCAGTCAGCCGACATGTCTCGTAAAGAAAAGAAAACCAAAGACCAGACCGAGAGCGATATCGTCCAAGACGCCATGACAGCTTCCGATATTCCTTTGAAAGTACTACTTGGTGGAGGAACGTATGCAGAGCTGCCAGAATGGAATGGCAGTAAAAGAGTAGATCTCAGATTTTGGGAAAGTGAAACGGTGCCCACCAAGACCGGAGTGAGCTTATCTTTGATACAATGGAAAGCTTTATGCGAGACTACTGATGTTCTGGATGATTTGATCGGTAGAGTACAGGATAAAGAACTAGTCGACTGGAGATATCACATTGGGGACAATGTATTCGTCACCGTCAAATCCCCATATCCCACTATTTGGATAAGAAAGCACTTTATACCCCGGGGAGACTGGACCTATCGTCCAACAAAGAGAGGAATCGGCTTGGACACCTTCGAATGGAAAGAACTGAAGAAGATCATACCTTTGTTTGAAGAGAAAGAACCAGAACTTAAAACATTGACTGATGTAGATTTTGTAAAATAAAATATGAAACTGTTTCATTTGTGTTTGTCGTCGATAAATATCCCAGTATACAATCACATCGATCAGTCTTGATCTACCAATCAAACCGACAACATGAGTACCGAGTGGCCTTCCGATCATCAGCAGTAAACTACATTCCTTCAGCAGTAGCAGCAGCAGCGATTAAAAGTGACAAATAGCACCAAAAACTGAAATGAGCACGCGAGTAAGATCATGAGTAGCGATGAACAGCAAAGAGCAAGAGAAGAGCAGCGATGAGCAAGAGAAGAGCAGTGATGAGCAAGAGAAGAGCAGCGATGACGAACAGCGATGACGAACAGCAACAAGCAGCAGGAGCGAAATGAGCACGCGAGTAAGGCCCTGAGTAGGGATGAGCAGCAAAGAACAAGAAAGGATCAGCGATGAGCAAGAGAAAAAACAGCGATGAGCAAGAGAAGAGCAGCGATAACGAACAGCAAAAAGCAGCAGGAGCAGTAGTGGCAGCGAAAACAGAGACAAGTAGCCCCAAAAAACGAAATAAGCACGCGAGTAAGGTAAGGAGTAGCGATGAACAACAAAGGACAAGAGAAAAACAGTGATGAGCAACAAAGAGCGAGAGAAAAACAGCCATAAGCAGTAAAGAGCGCATGCGCGCAAAAATCACTTCCGGTTCCGGTCACCTGACTTCCGGTTCCGGTCACGTCACTTCCGGTGACGTCATTTCCGGTTGACGTCACTTCCGGTAGCACCACCTCAAATCCGACCTGAACTGTGCCCACATACTACTCCAATCCTTCATACGTTGTCCCCTTGAAAAAAAATACCCTGGGCTCAGGAATTCGATCTGACCAATATGTCCGTCGTTACCAAAAATAGAAAAATAAGCAAATAACAATATTTAAAAATCTTCTCATCGGAAACTGATAGGGCCCACCCGCGACATATAAACAACCGAACGAAAATAAGGAGCAAGTGCGGAGAACTAATTTTAATTAGATTGTCGTGGTAGTCAAGTTGCTTTGTAGCACAAATAGGATAAAGGTTTGAAAAAGGTCCCCCAAATAAACTGATCTTTGAATATATTAAACAAAAAATAAATTTGAACGTATAAAGAATCCAAGCTCATATATATAGGTCATAATTCCCATATCATGCTGCATATCCGTAAGGTGTATAATATTTCTCCAAATATCAGATGAATACCGTGACCCACGAAACTATAATTATTTTACATTCGAATACACAGTCAACAGAATTGTGTTTACATTGTTAAAATTATTTTATGGGAAAACATTTTATGTTTAAAAATCTTTCCGGTTTTCACAATATCGCACGGACGATATAAATGCACTTTACAATTTTTATCATATGGGCGCCCTGACTTTCATGGAAATCATAACAAAACAGATAATTGACTTTATTCTTGTCCATTTTGTCAGAGTATTTTATGATTGACATGTATTTTATATATTTACCCTTTTCTCTCTTGTCTTGAGTAAATAGTATCAGCACAACAGATATGGGACACAGGGTTAAAAACTGCACTTCCACAACATATACTTCCGTTCAATCTACCCTGATGGTAAAGTTGTTCCTGACAGCAAAGATCCTTTTCTTTATTCCAAACCGAAGGGCCGCACTTGTTCTGTCCGTTAGACAGCACTGTGCCATGCGAACACTTATGTGTACTACTAGAAAAAGACTTGAATGAAGTATTAACATTGTCAGAGAAACAACAACTATCGTGATTATCTTCTGACTTCTCTCTGATTATATGGTAATCCTGACAACAAATTTGTGAAGTGCTGTTGTATTTCTCACTACTGCAACATTTCACATCGGAGTCTTTACCTATCATATGGACCCCACAGCATGTATTGCCTTCAGATCTACCAGCCTCATAGAATTTACCTTGACAGCAAAGATCTGTTTCTTTATTCCAAACCGAAGGACCGCACATGTCTTTTCCATTGGAGAGTACTGAGCCAAGCGTACAAATGTGTGTACTACTAGAAAAAGACTTGAATGAAGCCCTACCATTGCCAGACGAACAACAACTATCATGATTATCCTGTGACTTCTTTATAATTGTGTCGTCTTCACAGCAGACATATGAAGTGCTGTCATATTTGTCAGAACCACAACATTTGGAGTCAGAGTCTTTAGCTATGATATTACCATCTAAATATAACAAGACGGATGAATCATTACTGCCACAAATTACACTTTGATGGACAGAATGGGAAAAAAGAAAGACGCCACCACCACAACGCTATTTTTGTAATTTCAAGTTTAATGCGCATACTAATGAGACTTCTGTTACATTATTTTAAACAGGAGAAGGCCTCGTGAGTGCAATGTACTTGCGTCTAATCCTGTTGGTTATTTTAGAAAAGAATAAAATATGCATGTATGTTCAAACTAATGTGTACAAAAATGAACTAATACAAAACTATGTGAATTAATGTCCAAAATATTCCCTTAACTATATATTCATTATATTGCATTTTAACCAATTATAATGTGACCTAATATTTATACCCTGGAAAAAGCTAGGTGCATTTTGTGTAATTTACGAGTACTCGAATATAGGAAATAATAACACAAAATGAAGGTAATGCATGGTTACAAGAAGTGAAGAGGAATTATAGTTACAACAGCTAGAGAGGAAAGTATTTGAAGAAAATGTTTCTTTTTTTAATGTATATTGCTCAAACTGTTTTTAAATCTTACATGACGAGCAGCATTCGTGTGTAGACAAATTATACGGAATTGTATTACAGCAACCCTGCCAATCAGAATCATATAGTCCATTTCCACAACACTGTTCGGACTGTTTGGTATATTTAATCGGTCCATCATCACAACACATCTCAGTCTGTTTGTCATAAAAATCTGTGAATGATAGTGTCAGTTATGTCAACTAATATATAGGTATATAACATAAAATTAGCAAATAACTTGGAAATATGTTTCTAAAATGGATTTTGAAAGAAATCAATAATACACAGGTAGTCTAGAGATAGCAGAAACTTTGACCTTGATAATAAGAGAAATGGGTAAATGTTGATTTTGTAATAAAAGGTTGCAGCACTTAAGAAAGTATATAGTCCTACCTCTACGACAACATGACATATTTGATGAAATTAAACTGTACCCATCGTTCCATTTGCAACAACTTTGGTCGGCAGTGTTGTAGATCTCATTACTACAACATTTATAGTTCGGATCCTTTTCACTGACTTGATTATACAGAGTTTGATTACAGCATTTGCTTTTCCTTACGTCGTATGTTTGATTGCCACACAGACTTTGGTGAAGCTGAAGAACTTTCTTCTTTAGGGTACAGTAATGTGTTGTTATATTGAAGTAATCTGTTCCACAGCATTTCATACTACTTTGCCGCTCATGCAGTTTATATGACTTTGAGCGTGTACAGCAAATATGGCTATCCCAATCAAATTTGGTTTTTCCGCAGCATCCGCTTTGTTCACCTGTGATTATGAAAATAAGCAAAAATTATTTCTAGCTTTCAGAATTTCTCTCAATATAATAATTCCAAATAAAACAGAAAAGACAGAATATCATATGGTTATTACAGGATATATCAAGTTATAACTGATCTAAAAACAAAAAACAAGACCCCAAAGAATGAAAAAAACAAACTGTTTGTTATTGTTTGGGAGACATTTTTTGGCACAATTGTTTTTCCCGTTTTTTTCCGACTTTGTGGTTTTGGGGTTATATCAATGTGCTTTTGGAAAGATTGTTTATTTTTGCTTCTTGTCAGGTTGTTTTCAAATGCTTTTAGTCGCCCGTTCGTAATAGCAAATGCTTGTTCCCTAATTCTTAACTAGAAGTCCAATAATAATTTACGGGCACTGAGTTGGGTTAAATGTTCGCTAGCTTATCTGAAGTATCATACAACTTTTAAAAAATAAAATTTTTAAGTACGTTGTAACAAGGAAAATGTCTAAAACTAGTCTGCTAGTGGTCATCTGGTGTGAGATGACCCACGCTGCTGTACATTCATACCAGTATAATAGATATATATGAAGTTTATGGGTTTTCAAGTTTGTGCTTCCGTTGGGCTGTCCAACCTAACCCGTGTGTACACAGTCATTTAAATTTGTCCGTGTGCTTAATTGAGAAAGAACGGACGTGCACTAAAATGTCAAGAAGACATCCTATTTCCGAACTATTGTTTGTTTCTTGGTGTTCTCGATGAAGATTTTGTCTCCGAGATTTGTGATTCAACCTTCAATTTTTGTCCTGCTTTGTCTTATCTTTATCTTTTTTCTGTATATTCTGGATATAAATTCATGCTGATCAAAAATAAAATTTAAAAAAATAACAAAGCAAAATATGATAGAACTCTAGAAAATAGAATCAATATTAACCAAGAAAACTACTTAACAAAAAATATTGTAAAATATTACTTATCTGCATAATTAATGAAACTCACCAAGAACTTTGTCATACAGCTTTCCCCGACAACACATTTTATCGAGTGGATCATACTGGTTGTTACTACAACACTTAGTCTCCCTACCGTTGGCAGCGTATTTCTGTACAACTAATTCTCCGCAACACAACTGTGTGTCCAGACTATAAGTTCTATCTGAAATCATACCCATAAAATTTTAACTGACTGCTATTTTATTTGTATTTTAGATGAATCAGACAAGGATTTCCACCATTATTTATTTTGTACAAATATATATCTGATTTCACTGAATATATTCACTTTTATAAACTAAAAAAACAAAAGATTTTGCACTGACATAAATTGATAGATATATCAGAGAGAAATTCATGGCCACAACAGTCGTAAAGATGATAATGAATGAAACATAACTTAAATTCAAAAGAAAAGTAAGTATGTTGCAAAACAGCTCATACGACAATAGAAAACGAGGAAAATAACTGGAAATTGTGAGCTGTCAAAAAGGGCATAAAACGACTTAAATGTACGAAATACACAACCCAAACAGAACAAAATACAAAATCATAAAAAAACAACAAGAACCAAAGTATAAAAAGTAAAAATTGCCCAACGTTTCGACCAATATGGCCCTGATCACGAGTATGAAAAAATAAAAAGTTGTTGACCCTTGAAAACCCAGAAGAAGACGGTTTAGTTAACCAAAACATATAAATAGATCCATCAAATCGAAGATTATGCTTTTGTAGCAGTGTTGATGAAGCAGATTAGCGCCTGATCCATTAGAAAGTAACGGGGCAAAAAGAAAACTCTTTATGCAAATTAGGTTGAAGACTTCTTGAAAGCATATGACATAGACATAACAGAAGAGGGAATTCACACAACTGAAAGGAGACTAGAAACGTATATTTTGGTTCTTCTTGAAGTAAGTAAATCTATATACATGTATATTATAATCAAATGTAAAACTATAATAACAACTGTCAATAGTTAAAATAGATTTTTATGAAGTGAAGGTTTAGATATTGTCAAGAACATGTTTTCTGAAGTTATTCTATCTTGTACTGTAGAAATAGTTATGAATGATTCGTTTTTTGTAGAAATATAATGAATTTCTCTATTTCATGTTCATGTTGCGCAAGGGAGCAACAAATGTTTGCTAAAAATGTAAACTGGATCCTGAATGTATGATTTTATAATTCTTAGTAGTCTAATATCAATTTTTTAGTTGGGATGAGAGCTTAAGACGTTGAATGGTTATAATTGAGATATGTTGTTTTTTTAAGAATCCTAAAAAATAAGTTAAATAATATAACTCACTAAAACAACAATCCTGCTCTAGTCCGTCTGTGTTATATCTCAGTTCTCTACCGTGAGGACAACATATATGACTCTCTGTGTCCACCATACATGAGGTGCTCTCCAGAATGACTTTTCCAAGCATATCTGTAATTAAAAGCAATACAAATTTACATAAGTGTATACAGAATTTCTTTCGATAGTGTGGAAAACTGTTTTCATAATTTTATATTTCTAAAATGCATTTATTAATAAACTTCAAAAGAATTTTCCTGAGATATACACGTATTTGATATTAGTTATAACTTTCTCTGTGGTTCTTAAACGTACTTGTACTTACGGTCTAGTGGTACTGGTTATACTATAAACAAAATATTGTGGTTAACCAAATAACAATTTAAAAAATATCAAGACAAGAGCTAGTTATTTATTTAAATACGCAAAGACAAGACATACTGATGATGATCGTTGTCCAAACCATTTTGTCTGGGTGATTTTTAACTGACCACATGTTATTTATTACATTTTGCCATAGTAAATTTTAAGGTGGCATTTGATACTATTAACAAGATATTATGGTTAATGTTTAAAAATAACTAGAAAAACGACGGTGGGTTAGTTGTTTTAAATACTTACAAACAAGACATAGGAGGGTGCTTGTTGTACGAACCATTTTGAATGATTTTTTTCAACCGACCACATGCTATTTATTATGATTCTGGGTATTTTTTTTTAAGTTAAATTCAGTATCTTCCTTATCAAGTCTATGAAAAAACCCATGATTATGACGCCTGTTTGTTTTAATTAATCATTGCAACATAAAAGGTCAAAACAGTTTTATGTCAATCGAATTGAATTTATACAATGGATTATTAATATTTTTCTGTGTCGAAGTATTTCATATCAAAATTACCGTAAATGGGTAATATGATCAAGACTTTCATGAGTGTCAAAATATTGATACTGTACTATGTTCAAATACATTCGTAATGGGTCAAGATTTAGATATACACGACTTCCATATAACATAAAATCTACGATCAATATGAAATTATTCAAACCACACCCAAACTCCGAATAGTGGTCAATACCCGATCTTCAATGAGAGAGAAACCGGACACCCATGTTACCGAACCATAAATGCCCCCCTCCAATGTGACTTGTAACAAGCGCAAATTATAAATTTTTAAGTGAAGGGTAAGCAATTGATAAACCGGTATAAAACTGCTACTTGGTATGTTCCTCCCCAAAGCCAAGCTTTAACATTTTCATGTTTTTTGCTTGTTCAGTTATTTTTAATATTGTCATATAAAATGTTTATCTATGACTTTTATTGGACTTGCGACACAGGTGACCATTTATTACTTGTCTTGCGATCTGACTAATTCACAGGTACTGACTGCTGGGTTTGAAAAAAAGAGTAAAACATTTATATTTAATTCCATTCTCACGTTTATCTAGGACTTGTATTTCATTTTCGACACCAGGTAGTGTCCAGGTGTCCAGTGGTTGCCATTTAGTACTTGTCTTGCTGTTGGACTAATTCATAGGTACCAACTGCTGGATTTGAAATTTTTTCTAGCATATACATTTACTAAGATTCATAGTTTACAGCTAATGCGCCCATACGGGGATTCTATTACCGCGAGTTGTGTGAATACGGAAAATATTTATTTAGCTTATAAACATGAAATTTAAAAATAATAATATAATTTTAAATGATGCTATGGTCAGGTCTTTGATTTCGTTAAATCACAATTGATTCATGTTTACAAATAAGGTTAAAAATTGGGCGTTTACGAACATGACTTTTTATTTGTCTACTGGAAGCTGAATACAATATGTTTGAAAAACTTACATATGTATTCAGTAAATTCCCATTCATTCAAAAAAAAAACAACATTCATCTTGGAATTCCTCTGATAATTGTCATCCTCTTGATGACAATTATCTTACGTGTGTAGTGTCTATTGTTTTATGATATAAACAATAGCATAGCATTGAGTTTTTAAAACTTCCCGAATTATTTATTTCTTTCACAGAGCAATGACTAACAAAATCCGGGAATTAAAACCGAGGAAAATAAATAGAAACTTGAAAAAAAAACATCTGAAACAAAGAAGCATGCCTCTCCAGATGGCTATATATGGTCTATGGTCTTGTCCATGGTTCAGTCGTTTTCTTTGGTATTTAATTCTGCACATATTTTTTTTTTTGCTTTTTGTTACGGCTTTCTGTACGTTTTGAATAATTGAATAGACATAACACTTAAATATATCTCGCATATACCTCTATAAAGTGCACAGGAAAATCATTTTATCAAAAAATGAAAATGGGATCTAGGTCAAGTGACGTTTTACACTGACATGCAGTTTGCAAGTTTAAATTAATGTTTAGACATAATATAACTGCCGAGACAGAGCTAAATAAATCACAAAACCTTTACCAACTAAGTAAACCGGGTAAACAATATTTGTGAAACTGATATGTACATGACAAAAATGATGTCAAGGCCAAGTGACATATACACTATTACATTGTCTCCAAAGTCAGTGAACATCGAAAATGATGACAAGTATAGGGGAAAGAATATAAGGGCTTGGAATATTTTCATTTGGAAATTTATTCTGCATGGATCGATATCTTATTTTTTCAAAAGTTTCAAAATTCTATTTATACTATTAGGGATGTGCTGAAAATAGATGTTAATCTAAAGCAATTTTGATATCCTTAAATACCTTTTAAAATAGGAAAGGTAACATGGAAAATGAGGCGATATCAAATTCAAAGGCGTAACGGCTAGTTGCATTGCAAAATGTTAACTTAAAGTATTCTCTACTAACAGCTGACGGTAGCCTTTAACAACGAATCGTAGCTCACACACCAATTCACGGACACTGCCTAAACGGTCCCCGACAATAATATTAAATAGGATAAAAATAGCCTTGATATGGCAAATTTGGCACGACCTATGTTTTGACGTTGCCGTGGTCTTTATGAATACAGGTATTTATATGAAAATTTATCTGGCTAATAATTTAATACAGATTTTTGGCCCGGACTATCATCAGTTAGATTATTTGATAAAAGTGTTACGAACTTGCTGATTCTGTATTGGCCCTGTATTGATTCTCGGTCTGCTGTATTGGCCCTATATTTTTAAAGACACTTTATATTATAAATAAAATCATTGTAGAAGAGTATTGAAACAGAGACATATATAACAATTGTTATATATGTCTCTGATTGAAACGATGCCCCGACATTTACTTCCCGTATTTAAAGGACTCATAAGAAATTTCCAAATGTTGAACAATGTTATGTAACGGCTATTGTTATAAACCAGTCATCATTAAAAATGTAAAATTTCCTAGGTATTTCTGTCAAGTTGTTCTTCAGATATTTGTGGTTCTCTTGTGTGTCGCATTTCTCCAACAGTTCATCGTCGGTTTCCTGATAAAGTAAGATTTGACAGGTTGAATTTAAGTTTCGATTTAGATTCCGAACCAGGAAAACATCCAAGCCAAAACTACAAGTAAATCTACGACTATTTAGATTATTTAATAAAAGTGTTACGAACTTGCTGATTCTGTATTGGCCCTGTATTGATTCTCGGTCTGCTGACAAAATGCATTCAATAATTAAATTATGTTTTGTTAGTGGAATACACTAAGGAACTTGTATCATTCATTTATTTAAAACGATAAAATTTTCAATTGTAGTATTAATAAATCGTTCTTTAATGTTTCTGTAATGCCAACAGTTATTTTCAGATGTGTTATTTAGTTCATTTTTATCGGATGGCGAGTTGTCGAATACTGTTGACGACTTGTCTAAGAAGTGGACGAGTAATCCTTAGGGCGAGTTGATTTGCATTCAACAAGATGCTCAAAATATCACGTGACGTCCAAAATGGAGATTATCCGTTTGTAGCGCAGAGAAATATTGGAAGTCGATAAAATAGTGGCCATGGAAAAAGGTATCGAGCTATACCCTGCCTTTTGAGCCAGTCACCTATTCTCGTTAACCCTCGTTTTTAGCGCCCTTTAACATTTTTCTGAATTAATTTCAACCACAGCCTGGGCACAGGGCCAGGAGCTCGTGTAGCTCCTGTGACAACTTTGACTCGGCTGAGCAAAAAAAAACCTTTATGTATGGCAATTATAAAGAGGTCGTGTGTACTTGAAATATCATTGTAGTGTATAATTTCCAGCATGTTAAATGTCAATTTATTTCATTATTATATTAATTTTTACATATCTTGTTATATTATCGCCAATATCAGTCGAACCTCCAAGTCAATAATGACGTCGTTTTTATTTACAGAGTCACGTGACTTTTCATTTGAAAATGGGTAATTTTTTGTAATGTCAATCATATGCCAGTTTGAGTTGGTCTAGGGGGTGGTATTAAACGGTTTCTGAGAATATTTTCTTTTCATATTACTTTAAAACAGATATTTTTAGCGTGCTTTTCATACAAAATTTTACAATCAAAGTTGGCAATGATGCCGACGATTTTGTCACCGTTGGTCAGAAAAAGGATAAGTTCTTCATTGTCAGATCTCGGGACGGGGATTTTTAAATCGGAAAAGGTGTGCTTTTCCTTTCCTGACGAACAGTTTAAATATTTCTCCCCAAAACCGAGTGAAACGCAATTCGAGCGAGCGTTTTCTGTGAAAATTATGTGATAAAGGGGGATAATCAAGGTTGACTTTGTCAATAAAAGGTAAACAAAGAAGCTATGAAGATAAAAAAAAAGAAATATAAATAAGTTTCACGCTTGGTTGTCAAATGATATAATAAATACGTGTCAATAAACATTAAACAACCCATATTTAAGAATAAATAATGTACCAGGGGAATAAGGGGGGTGGTGGTCAGGCAGGTGCTTCCACTTACTTCTATCATGTTCTTGTGGAGGGGTTCAGGATCTTTTTGTTGAATGGTAAAATGTGCAAAAGTGAATTTAAAATTATTTTCCATAGAAGTTAACAACTAAAAGCATGGGGAGTAGCTGAAGTACTGCTATAGGTCTATTTGAGTAATGACAAATGTTTATAGTTTTTTTCAAAAACAGGACTGAAGATTTTTTTTTCACTTTAATTTAAAAAAAAATTACTTGGTCCAATTTCTATTTAAATGGTTTGTGCATTTTGCAATGTGGAAGCTATTAAATAATGGATTTTTATCTTTATCAGGACCTAAATTGTGAGTTTTTGGTTAAAAAGTAACAGATCACAAAAAAAAAGCATTGGAAAAAAAAGAAAATTTTATTAAAATTAAAATTACCTTTATCCATTACTCAATTGTGAAAAACTGTAAGGATCTGACATGGACAGATTTATTTTTGCCAGCAAATCACATGAATCATATGCATATTATTTTCAACAAAAGGAAATTTTACATTTGTACATTAAGTTATGCCTTCTCAATCTTGTTTTTCATGAATTTATTTGTATTGTACTGATTAAGAATAATTATTATTGCTTTTTGTGTATTTGACCTATTTCACCTGCTGTAGTGCCAAAATTGGTAAAACAAAAATATACATGTGATTTTATAGACCAATTTCTCATCCTTATTATTGAAATTTGCTGACTTTCCATGTAAAAAAGTAAAAATCTGGAAATGAACATGAATTAAAAATCATGAAATAACAAAATAAAATCATTTGTATAAGAAAAACTGTAATATGGAAGTCTAACCCAAGATCCTGGATTTTGAAATTAAAGGCAAAGCACAAAAATTACAAATTTTCAACAGAATATAAGTTATTAGGTCATTAACATGATTAATGCTGTATACATGTACATAACATGGTGAAATTCACACAACCAAAATATAATAAAACTGAAAACTATTACTTAATTGAATCATAGACTATTCTAACTAAATAGTCCAGATGACACCAGAGGGTAAAAAAATTTAAATCATAAATGAAAAGAAATTAGATAACCGAGTTACCTTACTTACAAGTGGTTATAAAATTTGAAGTTGTAGATATTACAAGATTACTATTTAAGAAATTATACACATAGAGACATATGAAAATCATACAATATTTTCCATCCAAAGTAAAACAAATACACCTAAAATATATATTTTGATATACAATTTATTTACTAATAGTTTTCCTGTACATTACCAATGATAATAAATAAAATTGGTAGCTCATAGGTTTAGTTTTTATTCCTAATTTCACAATATTGTAAAGACTAAAAGTGTTCCAATACTATTTATTCAAATGTTGTCAGTGAATCTTTTTTTTTTATCTTATTTTTAAAAAAATCATGTCATCATGGATTTTTTTCTGTCCATAATGTAACCTATTAGATGAACCTGAGTAAATTAAAAAATCAACCACAAAAATGGGAAGCGCCCAGGGCACTTTCCAGGTGACTGATCTTTGAAAATAGACACTCCTTTAAAATTTTATGCAGAAAATTGAATATCCAACATAAAAAATACTTCAATCGTGTCATTATGTGAAAATAAGAAAAAACACACTTCATTTCTTTACATATTTTGATACCCCTGGATATTGAGTAAGAACTATGTAACGGAGTCTCGGGACAGCCTTTTTAACTTGCAAATGAAAGACCCGATAATATATCTATTTGCAAAACAAAACATTATAGGCTCCTCCCAGTGAAACGGTAAACGAGCGAGATCTGTTCATTGGCTAAAAAGTGGCAACGTGTGTCGCCGGCCATTTTGAGGTACGCAAAAATACTCACTTTTGATGTCTCATACGTTAATAATTTTCAGTGTCAGGTGAATCCAATAGGCCAGGGTGTTAACGAAATAATTTTTACACATATTTCCATCCATGTTATTTGAAAGTCAAAAACTAGCACAACGATATTTACACATTTCACACCCGTCATGTCAATCAAAAATTTGAGGCGGGACAAAAAGCGCCATCTAGTGTAAAAAATTCTGAAATTATCTCCACCTGTTTCTCTGTAAATAGAATGCACTAGCGTAACGGTCAAAATGGCACTTGGCGGTCCGACTGTATCGGTTTCAAAATTGTTTTATTTCTGCCATGACAGGCATCACAAGATCGCAGGAGGCCTGGCATGACCTTACATGAATATCCTTACTACGACTTTGACTGACAGTATCACGAACTTAGTATTTTGTCAATGAAAACTTCCTTATTTGGAACATGACTTTAATGAGAATCACACCGGGACTTGAAAAGTAAACAAAATTCAAAACATGGATGAAAATTTTAAATGCCAGATTTCTGGATTGGAAATGTTATGTTAGGTCATAGTTTGTTACTCTGGGACTGCACTGGGCTTCACAAATGTCGCCAAATGCAATCTTTTATTCAATCTGGCGACAGAATTTTATAGTTGGCGATATTTCTGGCAACAGAATTCTTCGATCTTTTTTTTTAAATCTGGCCCTTATGTGAAAACATTTTTAAATGGTGACTAAGAAACATCATTTGTAAGTTTTATATATTTATCTATGATAATTGAACAGTTTACACTAGGCTAATAAAAAACACAGCAGGTGTTTCAAGAGTAAACAAACACATAATCAATAACTTACATGTGCTGAGATTGTTTACACTTGACTGCTCGATTGATTGACCACTCTGAGGACAATTAAATTTATACACTAAAGTAATACTTATATTATCCAAATTAAGAGAGAGCAAAAGAAAAAAAAAGAATATATTCATATGGAAATCAATTTATGTGGTGTTAAAGACAAATCCCTCTATTCACTTCTGACATTAGGAATTTCTTTAAAATCGACCCTAAGGTATTTCAAGTAATACTGATCAAAATGAGTTCTTAAAAAAGTGAGGTCACTTAACACATTTTCTTGTTATTCCATCTCAAACTTTTCTCCTTTTAAAAAATCATTGAAAATAACGTGCCATTTTCAAAGGATTGTTATTTTTTAAAATCACGACAGATGTTTTACATTTTGGTACCAGAATTCAAGAATTTCTCTAATTTCAAGATTTTGTTTTTGATGAAATAACTTTCTTTGCGCTAATTGGGAAAACGGTACATAATTTAATTTCCTGCCAATAAAATAGTATCCTTTTCAGTACAAAATGATATTTAGAAAATTCTGATGTTAATAATTTTCATAAAGTTGGCATGGAATAAGAAAATACGCTCTTCATCGAATAAGCTTTTATAAAATATAGGTCACTGGCCTTTCAAGAAAGAAAATTTACTTTTTAGTCATATTTCAATAATTGTTATGATGATTAGAGTTATTTTCTCTTGGAAAAACGTTAAATGACGTTACGTTATAATTGGGGTTCCCATCAGACATTGCCATTCATAAATTCACGGCCTTTTAAAATTTATTGAGTAAAACATATAAAATTCAATTAAGATCTTAAATAAACATAAAAATGACCTAAAATATTCGAAATTCTAAATGGAGATATAGTAAGTGTAATTGTGAGGATTGATATTGATCCAGATGCTAGATACATGTATCCGTCTGTCGTAAAAGAATTATATGTGTTGTGTTCTTTAAAAAAAAAAATTATCACTTTTATTTCTTTTTTGATAAAAAGTAATAAAGGGTGATTGATACTTATTAAACAAAAAAATTGTAAGAGAGTGATGAGGAGTATAAAGTGCGTGTTTGACGTTTAAAATGTAAATTATCCAAATAACGGTAAGGATAAAAATCTTAACATTTAGCTTAAAATTACTGAGAAAAAACTATAAGTCAAATTGATGCTAAGGGTTGCATAATAATAATAATACAGTAAATGGAGGTCGGCAGTTTAAAATCACCAATTATATGTTATTACCTGCGATATACTGTACATGATATATGAAAATCATCTCCATGGATGTAGTTCAGACCGGATAATTTTTGTTAATCTTTATTTTACTTTGAATGTTTAACTAAGTCATACATGAATAAAACGGCCCATTTCTCTCTTAAAATTGTTTACCGTTAACTTGTGAACCTTCCATTGATTCTAGTCGTCTTTCTCTTTCCATTCATAAAATTTTATGAAAACGTTCGAAGTTGGCGGAAATTGCGACATCATGCGACATCATAAGCCAATGACGGATTAATACCGTCGCCCTGCTTTATGCACAAAAACATTAGAGGGATTTGTCTTTAAGGGGTGCAGTACAAACACAAATTAAAGTAGTGAAATTCTATTTCAAAATGTATCTGTACTACGAGAAATATATAAACCTACAGAATTTAATATCAACAAATTTTCATGAATTGAACCATGAACATGTATGAATTAATAGTGAGTACAAATTATTTACAGACAACCCATTAGGACTTAGTTGGCATGATACAGCATGGATACCCTTACTGAACCCAAACAATATACTGGATTACTTCAGTGAAAGAAGTAATCCCTTTTATGATAGAACCTGTAACAATGAAATAATAAAGATGCAGAGACTAAGCCAAGACCAGCTCAAGTAATACTGATTTATATATATAGATTTAGTATTATATACAACTTAATGTTTATTTATGTTCTAAATTTATTGTCGAGCCTGCGACTTTAGTCGCAGAAAGCTCTACATAGGGATAGTGATCCGGCGGCGGCGGCGTTGACTCACTTCTTAAAAGCTTTATATTTTAGAAGGTGGAAGACCTAGATGCTTTATACTTTGTATATAGATGCCTTATGTTACGAAGTTTCCGTCTGTCATATGTACATTGTCCTTGACCTCATTTTCATGGTTCAGTGACTACTTGAAAAAAAAGTTAAGATTTTTTGTAATGTTAATTTCTCTCTTATTATGAGTAATAGGATAAATATATTTGGTATGTGCGTGCCTTACAAGGTCCTCATCCCCATCAGACAGTTTTCAATTGACCTCGACCCAATTTCAAGGATCAGTGAACAAGGTTAAGTTTTGGTGGTCAAGTCCATATCTCAGATACTATAAGCAATAGGTCTAGTATATTTGGTGTATGGAAGGATTGTAAGGTGTACATGTCCAACTGGTAGGTGTCATCTGACCTTGACCTCATTTTCATGGTTCAGTGGTTATAGTTACGTTTTTGTGTTTTGGCCTGTTTTTCGAATACTGTATGCAATAGGTCTACTATATTTGGTGTATGGAAGGATTGTAAGGTGTACATGTCCAACTGGCAGTTGTCATCTGACCTTGACCTCATTTTCATGGTTCAGTGGTTATAGTTAAGTTTTTGTGTTTTGGCCTGTTTTTCGAATACTGTATGCAATAGGTCTACTATATTTGGTGTATGGAAGGATTGTAAGGTGTACATGTCCAACTGGCAGGTGTCATCTGACCTCGACCTCATTTTCATGGTTCAGTGGTTATAGTTAAGTTTTTGTGTTTTGACCTGTTTTTCGAATACTGTATGCAATAGGTCTACTATATTTGGTGTATGGAAGGATTGTAAGGTGTACATGTCCAGCTGGCAGATGTCATCTGACCTTGACCTCATTTTCATGGTTCAGTGGTTATAGTTAATTTTTTGTGTTTTGGCCTGTTTTCGAATACTGTATGCAATAGGTCTTCTATATTTGGTGTATGGAAGGATTGTAAGGTGTACATGTCCAACTGGCAGGTGTCATCTGACCGTGACCTCATTTTCATGGTTCAGTGGTTATAGTTAAGTTTTTGTGTTTTGACCTGTTTTTCGAATAATGTATGCAATAGGTCTACTATATTTGGTGTATGGAAGGATTGTAAGGTGTACATGTCCAACTGGCAGGTGTCATCTGACCTTGACCTCATTTTCATGGTTCAGTGATTATAGTTAAGTTTTTGTGTTTTGGCCTGTTTTTCGAATACTGTATGCATTGTGTCTGATAGCATTTACTTTCATTAGAAATACATGACAGGCGAGACATTTTTTGTGTGTCCACTCTTGTTTTGGCCATGTTTCTAGGATGTACTGCTATTAATAAACATGAAAATGAATGACAGGAAAGGTCAACAATGACTAATTAATTAACGCTATCAAATTGACCGACCCTCAGACTAAAAATAAAAACAAAAGCAAATGGATGGATCTTGTCTCATTGTATCATAAGAGTATTTTTCAATGTTTTTAGTTTTGCTGTCGTAAAAGTAATTATTATTGTTGTTTTAAATATTTTTTACAAATACTAGTAACAAATTAAAAAATTATTCTTAATACCAAACTGAACATATAGAGCTTTACCTGTATTAATAATTTGTTTATCTTTTGGAAACATTGTAGTTTTAGAGAAATGTAATACACATCTTTTACAGCAACATGACTGGTTTGGAATATGTTCTTTTACATGTACAGGAACCTATATTATATGTTGTCAGAAAGCAAAACCGACATTCTCCACAGCAAGGTTAGTCTCTTTTATTCAGTTTAAACGTTAAAAATAAATTTGGAAATTAATGCTTCCATTTATTATTATGAATCTTCAACAAAGCACATCATGATCAATATGATACAGTATCAGTTCATTTTACAGAAAAAATTTCCTAGCAGAAATAAAACTGTTCTTAATTATAGTTATGTTTATCGTGTCAGATAAAATTTGCCAATGTTGATTCAAAGTCAAAGAAAAACATAATCCTTCAATAAATCTTTTCATTTAGACAGTTTATAAAGAAAAATCTTTGTAACCAAACAACACTAATAATTAATGTATTATTTGATCACTCGAAGTTAATTTTGGGTATTCAGATTTTAAGGTATTAAAGTTTCTCTTTAATTATCAACAGACCTATCAGAAAAAATACACATTAAAATTCTCCATCCCCTATCCTAAACATGATGTTAGCCATGAAATAAGCATGCAATAACCTACTGATGAGACAAAATGAAGATTGATTTTTTAAGATGAAACACTAATGAAACAAATTATTTTTCAGTGTAAAATAATCATCTAATAGATTTAAAGATAACATTTAAAATTAGAGGTGTGCTTAAGCTTCATTGTAGAATTTCATCAATAAGATATATGTGTGTTTTTATTTTTACTTTGTGACAGCCTTACTGTGAGCAAGTAGACAGAGAGTGCCTAAATGTTCTCATTCTTGACCTCATTATGGTAGTTGGGATATTATTTTTAAGCTTAAATTAGTGGAATAAAGAATTTTTTCATGAGACCATATTGGACTAGTAATGTATGATTTTATCTATCCTAAATTCTGATATGACCTGCTTCAAACACTACATTCGTGGTAAATATGGATATTTTGACTCCAACGTCAAAGACGTCAGACGGCTTGTTTGGGAATGTCATAGTAAAATTTCCCACAAGCTTTGACAACGTCATAGTATAACTTGCATTGTGTAATGGCGTCTTCATGTCTGAATACCTATATTGCAACGTTTCAAAATGTTGTAGAAACTGTCCTATTAGAATAGAGCAAAATATTTGGCATAAAGGGCCAACTAGTGGTAAAATCAGGATGTTTTGTAGCCAGCATGTGTTATTTCTCAATTAGATATTACCATGTTAAGGATTTTAATTTGGGTCAAATTGTTTTTTTTTATTTATAATATTATTTTAGTTTTAATTGCTAATAATTGCTAATTGTTTCAGCGACACCACTAGCAGACTACTACATTATAGCAGGAGTTGTTTACCAGGCTCCAGATTTAGGATCTGTTATTAATTCTAGGCTGGTGAGTGAAAATATAGATCATAAGTACAGCGAGCCTATTAAACAGTGGGTGCAAGATTTTTGTCCAAATTGAAGGCTTTACTGTGATATTTAAGATGAAGAACAGCAATAAAGACTTTTGTCACATATATGTAGGGATATTGTGGAAGGAATTATCTACAATTTGCCATATATCTTGGGCTTTTTAAACGTTGGATATCATACTCCTAAATGATAATAATCAGTGCGACTTTACTTCAAATTATAGACGTCTTCAGTGGCCTTGTTGTACTGTTGTCCTTCTTCACTAAACATGTGGCATTAAGGAGTAAGAGCAAGGATTGATCGGTTGGGAGACAGAATAATGTGTCCGAGAGGGGTAACTTGTCGTCCTGCTAAATGTTACCTTGTGAACTAGCATATTAAAAATATCTGACTCTGTGTTGGTGTAGTGCAAATCAAGGTTGATATTCATTTTACATGAGCATGTATTAGATATAAATTTGTAAAACTTACCGTTTTAATGAAATGTTTTAATTACCGGTATATTCATACAAGTTTGAAGAATTGGGTATGGATTTTTTGCAGAATGAAACATCTCATTAACAAGTGATTAATGCACAGTGAACATATTTGAATTGTACAGCTTTTTTGTGAAATGTTTTATAATAGAATGACTGTAACAGATCTGATTTTGGATTATTTATTGCCTCTTAATTTACTTTTTTACATCTTAATTTACTCTTTGTAAAATTTCCACAATTTTGCAGATCTTTTAGAAAAAACTATCATTCCTTGTCATATTTAAGCTTGACATTGGTTCTTTTATGTTAATTTTTTTTAACTTTTTTAATTTGCAGTTGAATACATTATTCAATTTACAGTCTGCATTTGAGGAAGGTTAGTATAAAATTTTAATTTTAATATAATAACTTGCACAACAAATTCTATATGTGCATAATATTTCATTTCATAAGTTCCTTAATAGTAGTTGGCTTGAAAGGTGTTTTTTTTTTCTTTAATTAAAATGTAAAATTTGGCTAAAATGCAAATATTATTTTATCTATTTCATATTTTCCTTTTACATGTGAATTTTATGCTATCAAGTTATATATATATATAAAGATAGTAATTCAAATGTATTGTCAACGTTACAGTGGTGTTAATAATGCTCCCTAATATCAACATTCAAAATGCTGTTAAAAATTAGAAACGTAGGATTTTAAAGTTACGGTTGCAGTTTTAACCTACCCTCTTTGGTAATAAGGTGAACACATCAAAGCATCCAAGAAGAAAAAAACATGTCATTTAGCATTTTCTAAATTTCCATGTTTCTGAATCTTAAATATCAGAAAGCTAAGTTTAAGAACCAGGTGAAAAACTGGGATTTAGTTTTTTAGCTCACCTGCCATCTGTCATTGTTTTGTAAACTCTCCTTTAAAGATGTTCTCCTCTGAAACCATTGGGCCAATTAAAACACACCTTGCCAGCAAAGGTTCCTATGTGGTCCTCTTTCAGAATTATATCCGAAGACCCTGCCCGCCATCCAAGATGGAGGCGAGACCCGAACATAGTTTAACATAGGACCCTATAGGAAATTTACTACATGATCTCTTTGTCTGAAATCACTTGGCCAAATGGAACAAAACTTGGCAGCAATGGTCCTTATGAGGTCATCTTTCAGATTTATATCTGATGACCCCGTCCACCATCCAAGGTGACTGCCAGAGCCAAATATTGTTTGACATAGGACCCTATTGGTAATTTACTTAAAGATTTTCTTGTCTGAAACCACAATGCCAATCGGAACAAAACTTGTCTGCAATGGTCCTTAGTTGGTCCTCTTTCAGAATTGTATCCGCTGACCATGCTATCCAAAATGTTCCCCGAAACCAAAACAAAACATATTTTAACATAGGACCTTCTTGGAAAATTTATTGAAAGATCTTCTCGTTTGAAGCCAGTGAACAATTTGGCAAATTGGAATTTGACAGCAATGTTCCAGACTGCCAGTCAAGATGGACATAATCAAACATTTTATTCTGTAAATAATTTCCAGGTGGGTGATACTGTCTCCTTGGAGCCTCTAGTCTTAATTTCCATGTTTCTGAATCTTAAATATCAGAATGTTAAGTTTATTGCCTCAAAGATATGTTTTGAAACTTATATACAATGCTTATTACATGTACCACCAAACAGATCGAATTTGAATTTAGGTGCCGCCACCTTTACCGTTCTTGAGTTCTATCCCTTTATAGATTGAAAAATTGCCAAATTTACTGTTTCTGCACTCTTACTTTACTTTGCCTCAACCAGATATTATGAAACTTATACACAATGGTTATTACCACCACTGATCACCGTTCTTGTGTTATGCCCTTTATAAATTGAAAATTGCCAAATTTGCCGTTTTGTGCACTCTATGACTTTTACTCGTTAAGTTTCAAAGAAAACAATACGTCATTATGTTTGAATTAGTATGTGGACTCTTGCATATTTAAAAGCAGGAGCGTCCATGTCCCATGAACACATTTTTCTTTTATTTTAACTCCATGTTTCTGAATATTCATGTTTAGGTAGTATTGTACCATGTGAAAAAAACAGATTTAGTATTTTCTTAATTTCCATGTTTCTGAATCTTAAATATCAGAAAGTTAAGTTTCAGAAATGTAAGTTTAAGTACCAGGTCAGTAACTACTGATGATGAAATGCTACAACATGAACTGAATAAGTTTATATTTAAAATGTGAAAAGTGTACATGTAAATAGTTAGTACATAATCTGTAAATACATGCTTTACCAAATAATTAAAATTTTATTGAAATTTTAGAGGAATACTAACATATCTAGATTCGAAATATTTGATGAAATTGTGAAGGATTTTTTTTTCCCTTTTAACTTTAAAAATTGTACATATTTTTTTAACACCAAAGAATCATTTTTATTTCATATTGGAACACACTGGTTACTGCTATAACAAATAAGACGACTTATAATACTGGTATGAGAAGTGTATGTTCATTAACAGTACAGGATATTTACTTTTTTAGGACAGTCATTTTCAAGATATACACCTTCTAAAGGTTATTGGTGGGAGTTCTCTGACCAAGAGGATAAGTCAGGTTTGTATGGCACTAACAACTTGTTTGATATTTATGCAGATATGAAAATGAAATATTTACAAAATATTAGGGTCTTGTGAGGGTTATATGTGAAATATTTGCCAGGTCTGAATGACGTATTATCTGACGTGAAGTGTTTTGTGTTACATTTTCGAGATTAAGTCCATTTCTCAGCAACTGTATTACCTTGGCCCGTCATATTTGGTCTGTAGGTAGTTCTTAGTGGATACATGCCAGTCTAACACCTGTCAGCGGAACTTGACCTGAATTTCATGCATGAGCGACCTAATATACATTTTCATGATTTAGTCTATTTCTCAGCAACTGTACTACATTTGTAACGAGACCCACAGTTTTTGGTTGAAAGAAGTTCTTGGTATATACAACTGTAACATCTGACACCTTACCTTTGACCTCTATTTCATGCTTGACTGACTTGTTTCACATTTTGGGATAATATCCATATCTCAGCAACTGCAATACATAGACCAACCATATTTTGTCAATAGATAGTGCTTGGTGGATACATGGATGTCTGAGACCTATACTTGAGAGTCACATTTTCATGATTAAGTCCATTTTTCTGTAGCTGTAATACCTATATCCAAATTGACCTCAATTTTAGACTGAGTGACTCTTGTCCCATTTTTACAAAGAAGTCCATTTCTCAACAAATCTTATAAATGTTTTATATATAGACCCACTGTTTTTGGTCTATAGATAGTTTTTGGTGGTTACATACCAGTCTCAGACCTGTCAGCTTGCCTTGGACACAGTTTTAGGCTTCAGTGACATGCATGAGATTTTTCAGACAAATTATCGCCTGACCATTACTATTTCTTTTAACACCTTTGCAATGACGGGTATCAGATAATCATTATTTTGTATCCATGTGCATACTCAGGCAAGACATGTAGTGTGTCCACTCTTGTTAAACATAAAGTTACTGTTTTAATAAAGTATTAACTAAACAATTTTGCATGGTAAACCTTAAAATTTAGTTACCATGACTAAAATACACCATAGATTTGTATACTGCATTAATTCTTGAGTTAATATTAAGTTTAAAAACGTAATTCTAGTACTGATACACATTGTATTTTATTAGCAGATGCAGTGGAATTCCCCTAAACCGGCCCCTTTGAAAACCGGATTCCTCCGCAAACCGAACGCTTTCTTTTGGTCAGGAATTTACATCTATGTTTTCAAGTTCATAAATCCTCCAAAAACTAGCCCCCCTGAATTCCGAATACCAGAGATAATTTCCGGTCCAAAACATATATATTGCTGTCAAATACACCTCTAAAAACCGGCCGAACTCTAATTCTCTGCATTGAGTAGCGTATTTTAAACAAAGCCTCATTGATGTGTACAGGACAAACTTCGTTCTAATAAAGGATTTTAACTTGACATTCTTCCAAAAACTAACGACGAAGCTTAAAGACTAAGATTTAGTAACAGTTGAAGAAGAAACAATGCAAATGTAGTTATATGTAATTATCATGCCTTTCGATAATTTACTTCCGGTCAAATTACAGTACAGTCCGGAACCTCTCAAAACCGGCCAATTTCTAAGATTTCTCTTCCCATAGCTGTTTGGTTTACAGAGGTTCCACTGTACCAGATTTTGCATAAAAATATTGTAGAAATTTGCATTTGGAAAGTATACATGTATGTATTTTTTTTTTTCAGCTCTTTGTTAATATATCTTTAGGAATGCATTTTTTTTTTATAGACAAGAATGAGGCTAAGGAGAAAAGGGAGGAACCCAGTTCATTGTTCCAAAGACAAAGGGTTGACTTGTTATTAGGAGAGCTTGCTAAAAAATTTCCACCAAAGGTCATTCCTCCAACACAGCCTGAAATTAAAGGTAACAAAATCTTCACAAAGAAAGGGAGACAACTATAGTTTAAACAAAATGCAAAGAATATCTTGCAATTCATCTGTACCATTTCATATTTAGTCTTTCTGTAATCACTCAGTAGGTGAAGGAGTAAAACGATAGCTTATTTGTACTATCATGATCTCAATTTATTTATCCATGTTCAGATACTTATATAATTTATGTGTAACATTTTATATTTATAAAAATAATAAATAGTTGAAGAAAAAAAAATTAAAATAGAAGAAAAAGATATGAAAGTCAGCACTATGTATGCACCAAGAGCAAGACGAAAAATAAATCATTAAATTTGTTAACTTATTGATTAAACATCTTTGTAGATAAATTGACACTAATTAATCTACTCAAACTGAAATGTTTTTACAAACCAATGTGAATTCAATCGATGCCAACTGTCAAACTGATCTGTGAAGACATTTAATCTAAAAGGTGATCCTGATGTTTTGACATATGATAAATATTTGACATTACTACAATGTAATAAAATTTTTGTTGTTTTTATAATTTGAGACTCAAAATTTAGTTTGAGATAAAAAAAAATTTGATTCATGCAAATTCGACTAAACAGGAGTCAAAATACATATATTCGCACTGTAAACATTTAGGATCGCATTGAAAATTCGACTCAAGTGGGTTTGAGATAACGAGAATCGACTGTTTTATAAAAGATTACATGAAAGTAAAAATCCAATGTAACTTAAGTCCAAAGCAACACTTTCAAATTTCAAATTGATTTGGCAAATCATTACTCAAATTATTTAAAGGAAATCTCAGTGTTGGCCCTTTTCCACATTAAAAAGCTATGAAATGACCAAAAGTGAAATATATCAATTTCAAATATGACCCATGTTTAGTGGTTCCTAACAGTATTTCCAAATTTCAAATGTTATTGAATGGAAACCTCTTTTTTTTGCTATTTCCAAGGGCTAACTCGGAAATCACAAAATTTGCAAATTATTCCATCTATAAAGGCTCACAACTCTCGTATGGTTGAAGGCACCATTCCCAAATTTAATCTTGAAGTGTATATTGTTGTAGTAAGAACTTTTTTACATTTTGGTTAAGGCAAACTCAAGTTAGAGTGCAGAAGTACAAAATTCACAATTCCATTTATAAAAGGACACGACTCTGGAACAATATCCAAATTTGAACTTGATCTGTATGTAATGGTACTGTAAAATGTCTTATTATTCGTCAGCCTAATTATTCATCACTCTTAGAATTTCTTAGAAAAATGTATTTTTCAAAACCTCTTTTGTCACTAAGTTTTCAAAAAGATTAAATTGAAAGATATCACTGAATTGAAAGCATTACAGAAATTATTTTTACCTCCTGATATTGTAATAGTATTTAACATTTATGTTTTAGAAGAACCAGTTGTTAAACAGGAACCAGTGGTTAAACAAGAAATAAAACAAGAAAGACAAGAAGACAAGTCCAGTGGATCTATAAAACCACCTCCTGATAAAAAACCTAAACTAATAAGATGATACTGATTAAAATAAACAGTTGGGTTTTCTGGTACTAGGATGCAAACATCTGCCAGATACTGATGGTAGTTGGCTGCTAAATGACAAGGGAATAAAGCTGATGTACTGATCGAGTGAACTGTAAAATCAAAATGCATGGAAAATAAAGATCTACTTTAGGTTACTTCTTTTAATTTATAAATCACTACATTGCCCTCCAATGTCAGTAATAAAGCTTTGCAAGAAGATGTGAACAAGCAAATGTGAAAACACTAATACACCTGGAAACAGTAATTATACAAATTATACAAATTTTTTTGGGGTTGGGAGAGGGGGGGGGCGTATATAGGAATCACCGTCCGTGGTGTGTTTGATCTTAATTGATAAGAATTGCCAATTTTCTTACCGAAGGTCAGTGGTTCTCTCTGGGTACTCCGGCTTCCTCCACAAAATAGCCAAATGTGCTGAAAAAGGCATAAAACCCCCGACCAAACCAAACCGTCTGTGTGTCTGTCTGTCCATATGTCTTGTAAGCGCAATTCCTCCTAAACCGTTCAATGGATTTTTATGAAACTTTATTTAAAGGTTGGGCATCATATGAAGATGTGCATGAGGCAAGATAATTATCGCCGGATGCTTGCATAGGGAGATAATCCAACTTGAGGGTTTTACATGTTTAAAGCTTGTAAGCACAACTATTATTGCAAGTGGGGGGTGTCACTCAGTGAGGTCACTCACAGTTCTAGTTTTCATTTATTTTCAATAAGCAAATACGGTCATCTTATTTAGTACAACAGAACTCGGCAACATTTGACTGAATTTTATGCTAGAATTATTTTAATGAAATTTTTGCATTTTGATCTTTTTGATAAAAAGTAATGATGGTATGCTATTATGTCAATATTTCACACTTACAGTCATGTGATATACATGTAGTTCAACACAGATTAGCAACATTTGATCCAACATGATCTAAATTTCTGCTTGAATAACTCAATTAAATATTTAGCTTTTGGGTCCATATCTGAAATTGAACTTAATACTGTGGATTCATAATTTATCAAGGGATACCAATTAATGTAAGTTGGTTATAACTTTCATATGCATGGTATTTAAAAAATAATTCTCATGATAATTTTCTGTCATAAATAATAGATGGCAGTTCTATATCCAGTCTAATATCTTAATTAATTGTAAAAAAATAATTATAACAAAAGTGTCATAGTGTGAACAAGACGGTACCCTAGACCATTAAGAGTGTTATGGCTTTCATAAAATAAGGCGAAACCAAGTCTTTCCATTACCTGACACCTGTAATTCGACCAGTTGGTGACACTTGTTTGTGCTGAAATTTAAAAATTTATTGTTCTTGGACATCTTTTACAAATAACTATTGATGATGGCCGAGACATCCATGTGGGTGTTATCTAAACATTCAGACCAAAAACAAATGGCTGCCCCCTTAAAAATGAATCTGAAAAGGCCTTTATCACTTACACCAAGTTTGGTATCAATCTTTTACATTGTTCTTCAGCAGAATTTTAAATACATTTCCCAAAGGGTCCAACATTAACTAAGTCGTTCATCACAAAAAGTAAAATTCTTGGGTAGCAGCTTGCAGTAATCTTTCATGACAAGTTTCAAATCCATGGGTACAGATCTTGGAAATTTAACCAATCAGAAAATCCCCTTTGGGGACTTATGGTCAGATTGTTATCAGAATGATATCAAAGTAACAAAATTTATTTGGGTCTTCATAGGTAACATTTCCACAAAGTTTGGTAACAATATACTTAAACGGTTCATCAAAATAAGATTCTAAATACTAGTACATTTTAAATAGGGTCCAATTTTAGAGTCTGCCATTGGTGCCCATCTTGGATTACAAATTGGCACCAAAGTAAAAAAAACTTGAAAAGCAGCTTACAATGATCAATAATAAAAACTTTCAAATCCATGGGACAAGTAGTTTCAGAAAAGAAGATGTATGAAGAAGGACCTTTATAGAAAAGTTCAATTGAGAAGAACTTTTTCAAAGATAAGAAGGAACAGCTCTGTCACATTCTGTTCTGACAGTGGATATCAAGGAGAAGATATAATGAAAATATGAAAAGTTTACAAATGGAGGACAAACACCCAGTGATGGATATAGCACACTGGCTTTTGGCCAGGTGAGATTCGCTAACTTTGTATTTGAACAAGTAGAAACTAGAATTGACAAGTATTAAATTTATGATCTACTTGTCTTGTACCAAGTTTCAAATCAATTTATCCCATTGCCTGAGAAAAGAATTTGCAAAATTTATAAATTAAATTTTATTTCTTTCAATATAAAATAAAAAATTATCACAGCTCTTATTTCAATTACAATATAATATACATGTAAACTGTTTCATAATCTATCTACAAAAGTGTTGGCAATTAAACAAAGCATTCCATCATCTATTCAAATAGTTGTCATGTTGTGAAAATTTTGAATTCCTTATTATTTATTTCTGATGACAGTGGTCAATGGGAGATAATCCAATACAAATAAATACCAACAGCAAAGATCCAATACTTGTTTTATAGCTTGACTTTAGGAAAAATGAGTATTTTAATTCAACAGCAAGTGTAAATTTTTACATTCCTTTTGAGATATGATGGATTGCTGTGTCAAGTACTATAATTAAGCCAAATAGTTACAATAAAACAATAGCAAGTTTTTGTTTTGTATGAGAAAAAAAATTAAAAAGTTGTTCATTGTTTTGGATTTCCTTTTTTTTCCCCATCTGCCGTTACTAAATCGTGATTCTCAACTTTTATTTTTTAAATAAAATTTAAACATTTCGTTCCATATTTTGAAACGATTACCTGATTTTCAAACCCTGCCAAATAACACAACTTTGTGTTATCAGTAACAAAAATATCACATCTTTATTTTTGAGAAGGTGAAAGGTACATCTTTCCTTTCTGTGCCTGAATCAGCACAGGTTTTATGGCTTCTCTAAAATAGTCCACAATCAGCAATGATCCTCGACAAACTGCAACAATCTCGGCAAGATGGTTGTCATCCACACAATCACAGTATTCTAACTCTAGTACTTGAAGACTTGGGGCATAGGAAGTGGAACGATGTGGAACACAAAGCTCTTCATATTCCTGAAATCGTTGAAAATTATTTAAATACCTGATTGTGTAAACTTTTCAGAATGGCAAACATAATAAAAATCACAATTATGTCATGATAAAGATGCCTTATGACAAAATCAGCAAAGAGATGAAGAATAGGAATATAAGTGCTGATCTTTTGCTTAAATTTTTTTCATGTATATGAAGGCCTTTTACATCAAGAATCCACCATATCTATTTCACACTAAATCATTTAAATGTTCTCAATTTCTAACCCATTTCTCCAACAGATCTCATTTTTTTATAAAAAATATATATTATTTCACATTTTTCAGCTTTATGGATGTGAAAAGTGTCCAGATTTTTAAAATACATATGTATTAATAAAGAACTATGATGATTAATGAACCTAGTCCATTAGTTTAATTTAGTATATTTTAAGGTGCTGAAGAAAGAGAGAAAATTAATGTCAACAACATACAGCAGCTGAAGTTTACATGGCTTTGTGCCAAATAAGGAAACTAAATAAAAACATCATCCTACTTCATCACTAGAATAATGATCCTCTTCTTTTTCTTCAAGAACTTTCCTTTCTTGCAGTTTAAATCTTAAAAGAGCCTGGCATCTTCTAAACTTTTCAAGATCTGATAATATTGAAATGTGAGACTGGTCATAATTCATTTAATTAGATTTTTTAAACATTTTCAAAGCCAAAATAAAAAAGAAGCCTTTTTTATTGATGTACCGCAGACAGAAGTCACTTCTCCCATCATTATGTGTGCCTTGTAGGGACCAAATTTTTCTACATCAAGGTCGTTCTACTTACAGGTCAGCATATTCTAAAATTCAGCGGTTCTCCAGAAGATTTTTTTCATGTTTTTCACTTAGAGTCTTGTATTAACCGAAGTCCTTAGCTAGTGGCCATCTTGAATAAGGGGTTGGCACCAAAGTAACAACATTTGGTCACCACGTTATGAGGAACATTCAGCCATGTTTGGTTGCAAGCAAATTCTGCAGTTCTGTAAATTTTTGTTATAAGCCATAGACACTTTCTGTCAAGTTTGGCTCTATTGGGCCCAGCAGTTTCAGAGAAAATTTTTTTTTTTTTAAATCAACCAATCAGAAACAAGAATTGCCCATGTTGGCCATGTTTGTCGCCTGATCTGGACAAAATGAGGAAACTTTGTGAAAAATGGGTCAAAGACACAAATGGCCGGGTTGCTGGGTGTTTATTGTAGTGGTGACAAAGGTGATTACAAGATCATATTGCACATTGGTTGTCATGAATATTTATATAGACAAAATCAGACACATTGTATGTTGGTGTACGAGCACAGAGGCAGCCATCAATTTAATTAGAAATAGGTGAAGTAAGCAATATTTGATTTGATTACATGTTGATAAACACTTGTTTGGAAAAATGGGAAATAATTCCTGAAATAATTCCATAAAGTGGGGTGCACATCTTCAATATGTATTAAAAGATTCTGTGAAGTTTCAATGATGTGGGTGAAAAACTGTAGGAGGAGTTGATTTCGCAAAATAGGTACCCTCTATTGAAGATGTCAATAAACAAGAGGCTCCCAGGAGCCTGAATCGCTCACCTGGTCCTTAAGCTTTAAGGGAGTCTTTCATGAGCTATTACCCCTATAATGGATCATCTGACAATTTCGACCCAATTCAGACTTTTGTAGAGCTCAATGAGCTGATTGTTTAAGCAAACAACAGCTTTTCTCTATTGACAACAACTTAATAAGTACAAATTTCAAAAAAAAATCAAGAAAAAGGGCAATAACTCCTACATGGGTGGTTACATCTTCTTCAAAATTTCAAAGCAGGTAGATCTTGAGGTGTTGAACACTTTAGCTTCCCATCAGAATTTTGATATCTGTCACCATTTTTGAGTTATTTGCAAAAAACTGCAATTTACCCATATGTTCTATTTTTAGCCATGGCAGCCATGTTTTTTTACAAATCAAAAATCCAAACGACAGTTTAGTAGCACTCATGCCAAGGAACAACTACACTAAGTTTGGTTGCAATTAAACTTATGGTGTAAGAGGAGTTAACGATTTTATTACAATGAATAAAGACTGCAAAAATGGTCAATTTTGATGATCTAAGGGGAATAACTCCTAAAAGGAATGAACCTACAACTTCGATCCTGTTACAAATTTTGTAGATCTTTGTTTGCCTAACAATATGAAATTTAAATTTTTCAAATTTCCTTTATAGTATCCAAGATATTGAGCTTAATAAGTGCAAAATTTGGAAAAAATGCAGAAAAAGGGCAATAACTCCTACATGGGTCGTTGGATCTTCTTCAAAATTTCAGGGCAGGTAGATCTTGAGGTGCTGAACACTTTTACCCTATGCCAGAATTTTGATATCTGTTATGGTTTTTGAGTTATTTGCAAAAAACTGCAATTTACCCCTATGTTCTATTTTTAGCAATGGCGGCCATGTTTTTTTACGAATCAAAAATCCGAACGATTTTTTTGTACACATAATGCCACTAAACGAATGTACCAAGTTTGGTTGCAATTGGACTTATGGTGTCGGACAAGTTAACGTTTGAAAAATTGTTAACAGACGACGACGACGACGGACGCCAAGTGATGGTAAAAGCTCACATGGACCTTTGGTCCAGGTGAGCTAAAAACGACTAACTTCCAAACTGTGGAAAAATGGGAAATAATTCTTGAAATAATTCCATAAAGTGAGGTGCACATCTTCAATATATATAGAAACATTCTATGAAGTTTCAAGGATGTGGGTGAAAAACTGTAGGAGGAGTTGATTTCACAAAATAGGTACCCTCTATTGAAGATGTCAATAAAAAACGACTAAGTTCCAATGTTTGGAAAAATGGGAAATAATTCCTGAAATAATTCCATAAAGTGAGGTGCACATCTTCAATATATATAGAAACATTCTATGAAGTTTCAAGGATGTGGGGGAAAAACTGTAGGAGGAGTTGATTTCACAAAATAGGTACCCTCTATTGAAGATGTCAATAAAAAAACAACTAAGTTCCAAAGTTTGGAAAAATGGGAAATAATTCCTGAAATAACTCCATAAAGTGAGGTGCACATCTTCAATATATATAGAAACATTCTATGAAGTTTCAAGGATGTGGGTGAAAAACTGTAGGAGGAGTTGATTTCACAAAATAGGTACCCTCTATTGAAGATGTCAATAAAAAAACAACTAAGTTCCAAAGTTTGGAAAAATGGGAAATAATTCCTGAAATAACTCCATAAAGTGAGGTGCACATCTTCAATATATATAGAAACATTCTATGAAGTTTCAAGGATGTGGGTGAAAAACTGTAGGAGGAGTTGATTTCACAAAATAGGTACCCTCTATTGAAGATGTCAATAAAAAACGACTAAGTTCCAAGGTTTGGAAAAATGGGAAATAATTCCTGAAATAATTCCATAAAGTCAGGTGCACATCTTCAATATATATAGAAACATTCTATGAAGTTTCAAGGATGTGGGTGAAAAACTGTAGGAGGAGTTGATTTCACAAAATAGGTACCCTCTATTGAAGATGTCAATAAAAAAACTAAGTTCCAAAGTTTGGAAAAATGGGAAATAATTCCTGAAATAATTCCATAAAGTGAGGTGCACATCTTCAATATATATAGAAACATTCTATGAAGTTTCAAGGATGTGGGTGAAAAACTGTAGGAGGAGTTGATTTCACAAAATAGGTACCCATTTTCCCCGCCCGCCCGCCACCGCCCGCCGCGAGCCTGCCCGACATTCACCATACTATAACCCGGATTTGCACTCTGTGCAACCCGGCCAAAAACCACAGATGCTTCCTGTCAAGTTTCACAAAATAGGTTCCATTTGGCCGAGCGATTTCAGAGAAAAAGATTTCTTTATATCAGCCAATCAGAAACAACAATTGACCATGGCAGCAATATTTGTTGTCCGATCAGGATGAAATGAGGAAACTTTATATATGCTTCCCATATATGCTTCCTGTCAAGTTTTGTTCCATTTGGCCAAGCGATTTGAGAGGAGAATTTTTTTTTATATATCAGCCAATCAGAAACAACAATTGCCCATGGCAGCAATATTTGTTGTCCGATCAGGACGAATGAGGAAACTTTATATATGTTTCCCAAATATGCTTCCTGTCAAGTTTTGTTCCATTTTGCCAAGCGATTTGAGAGGAGAATTTTTTTATATCAGCCAATTAGAAACAAGAACTGCCCATATTTGTAGTCCAATCAGGACGAAATGAGGAAACTTTATAAAGGACCTCCCATATATGCTTCCTGTCAAGAAATGTATAAGTACAAAAATCATTTTAATCAAAAACACAATTGGTGGTGCACATTGGCAATGCACAATGAAGATTCCTGAAAGTTTAACAGAAATCCATTCACTGGTTTAGAAGGAGTTGCAGATGGGGCACACCTACCCCCCTTACATTACCATATTATGAAAAATGGTAAAGTCCATATTTGTCTGTGGAAACCCCCAAAAATCTTTCTGATCAAAAATAAATTAGCTGTGCACAATGGCAATGTACAATGAAGATTCCAGAAAGTTTCACTAAACCAATCACTGGTTTAGGAGGAGTTGAGGACGGGGGCGTGCCTACCCCCTTGGCAAAGTCCATGTTTGTCTGTGAAAAACCCAAAAAATCATTGTAAATAATAAATAATAATATTTATAATAAATAAATCAAAATAATATAAGGGTGCATAATGGCAATGTATACTGAAGATTCCCTAAAAGTTTCATTGAAATCAACTCATTGGTTTAGGAGGAGTTGAGGATGGGGAATGCCTAAACCCCTTAAATTACATGAAGAAATGGCAAAGTCCATGTTTGTCTGTGGAAACCCCAAAAATCAATTTGGTAAAAATATATAAAATAGGTGATACACAATGCCACTTTGTACTGAAGATTCTATGAAAGTTTTAATGAAATCAATTCACTGGAGTAAGATTAGTTTCAGTTGTGGACAAATGGACGAAGGGACAGACGGACATACAGAATCCCCTATCACTATATATCCTTGCTTTGCTAGCGAGGTATATATCGAAACCTTGAAAAAAGCTAAAATGAGTATTGATTGATATAATTGGATTTAACTAAATGTCAAACAATCTCTCAAAAGTGTATTCTGGTTAGACTGAGGAATGATAACCTTTTCTCTACTATATCCATAAAAATTTTAATAGATGTGATAAGAATATACAATGTAACTGTTTTAAGCTCTGATTTTCTATACAATTCAGAGAGTGTGCCTCAAAGATAGGTCAAGTCCCACCAACTAATACATTGTAATGATACGATTGGATGCAGCAACACAGTGGTCTGTTGAAATTTATACAAGTTCATGGTCAATCTCAGTACATTAAATTTGCTGTACAAAATATCCATGCACAATGTGCTTATTACGACTGCTTAACTACATATTAACTTTAATCAGCAGGACTACACATATTTCCCCATGCTTATATTGATCTGCTCAAGGCTTTGGCATTTCATGTTCTGCCGGATCATGACAGTGATCATAAAATGAGTTAACCTGAATATACTGATGAGATCATCTGTTGACTTAAAAATATCAAGGTCACTTCTAGTTAGTTTGAAAAATAATGAAATGCCATAAATCTCTAAAAAATTGTTTTTCAAATTCCACAGAAACTATTAAACCGGGCTTCTTCATACAATTATCAGCTGCCTCTCTCACAGGCTGAAAAAACTTCCTATACTGTCTTGCAGCTGATATTGTACGATACAGTTGCAAAACAAGAATATATGTGTCCAATGGACACTGTGCCCCATTTCCAATCACCTAAACCACGATCAGTCAACCATGACATTGAGGTCTAACCACCCCTTTGACCTAAATTTTAAATGGACCCCATCTTAAGATATTTAGTGACAAAGTTTCATGTTGATATGACTTCTACTTCCCATTAAACTACCTTAAATCTAAACTTTAAACTAAAGGGGAACAGACGGAGGGATGGACACATAGACTGAAACACAATATGCTCCATTGCTATTGCAGGTGGGGTATAACTGGGGTATATATATATATATCACTAAACAAAAAATCCTCATGGCATATAACATACCTGATATTATTGGCAAGAAAGGTGCAGAGGTCAGGTATTTGATACCAGCTAAAACAGCTTTCTTCAGATATATACAAGACTTAAGGAGAGACTTTACACATAAATCAGACAATCCTGAAATAATTAAATTGTAACTTATTCTATAAATAAAATCCAAAAATAAACTGCTTATCTGATGAAAAAGGTTTATTATCGCATACCATTCCAGTTTACACAATTAATCTTTGGTGTTGCATACAGTAATATTCAATTAATTTTTTATTTATTTCTTCTTTAATTTTTAAATCAAACCTTAGTGCTTTCTAAAGTGACTTTACCGAATGCAAACATTTATTCTGAGAGCAGCATCTCTTTTTTACTTCCCTCCCATATGGCTGACAAATCATAAAAGTAGATCATAAGAAATTGTTCATCAGGAAGAGAAAGGTTATTCATACAGTTTCTTCTGTAACAATTTTATAGACATTATATTTTGATAAAATTCATAAATCCTTTACATGTAAATGAACGATTGGACATACATTCCCATTATTGAAAGATATGTTGGCACCCATTGATATCGAGCTCTGCTGGAAGCAAAACAAAGAATGATAAAAATTGGCCTACTGTGAATTTTTTTATTCAACCATTGGACATACTATAACTCAGAAACCTTGGTACATGTAATAGATAAAATTAATAATACCAGAATTCCATCCAAGATCAATTTCTTCCAAAAGTGGCAAATTTTCTACTAAATAAACTACTGATCCATCTGTTATGCTATCCACACTACAAATATTCAGTTTTTGTAGCTGTTTGAAATTCTCTGCCATTAAGGCCAGTGTTAGTGAGGTTGCGGGACAGTGTCTGAAGGATAACTTCTTTATTGGACTAGGCTTACGGCATAAAGCATTTAATCCTTGAACTGTAACTTCATCACACCATGACAAATCTAACTCTTCAAACTATATAAAGAAGTAGATAAGCACACCTATGTAATCATTATTTCAGAAGCCATAAATAGCTATTAATATTAAAATATTAAATTTCTAGTCATAAAACAAAGCTTCTTTTAGATATTACCACATCCAGCTATCTTTTATTTTGTGCCGTGTAATGCACTTGAAGACCAAACAATGTCATCTTTATACTCTTAACTATGCTGGTAATCTTTGGTTTGGTCTTATCATGGATCCCTAATCTATATGCTTGTTTTATAAATCATTTTTGTGAATCACCACATGGTTCTGGTTAATTATTGTACACATATATACATGTGTTTTGCATGACACTTTAACAATCTACTCTATGTGCATGTAAGAAAATTAAAAAATAACACTGGTGTACTGTTTGATAAGTTCAGTGAAACACAATTGTGAAACACAATTTAATGATAAGTTCAGTGAAACACAATTTAAACCAGAGGATAAAGTAAGTAGTATGTGTCTGTTATTACCTGATCCATTTTCCTGACAGCCAGTCTAAATAATGTTCCATCTGTTATATCAGATTCTGCTAGATATAAACACTGCAGGTCAGAATTCAGGAGGAATGGTCTCAGGAATATATCTTTTATAAAATGTATACCTACAAATGAATACATGTTATAATTATTATACTAATACTGTTGCATTTTTTTGTATAATTTTAAATTTACATTACTTCTCCTTGATATCAGACCTAGATACATCTACATAATGATGAAAGAGAAGATGTCTTCCAGTTAACTGTTCTTCCAACTTAATGAGTCCTGGATACATGTATTAATAATATAATATATACAATCGTAATACAAGTCCTTACACATAGTTATCTGTATAATAATTTTAACCAATCTAAGCTAAAACATTACCATTTAAGTCTACTTTCTGAAGCTTTTTACAGGTTTGTCCAATGTGTGTGATTCCATATGTAACTGATTCACAATCATTCAAATTAATTTCCCTAAGATTTTTCAGATAAGGTGTCAATTCTTTGACCATTTCATCTGTCAGTCCGGTCCATGACATACCAAAATTTTGTAGATCTGGACAACACTGTAAAAATTCTTTCAAACAATCAAATCCCACTGTTTCATAAACAGAGGTGAATTTATTTGTTATATCCACAGAAACAAGCTGTGGTTTATAGGTCTGTATTATTTTATCTTTGTTAGACTGTAATTCTGTTGCTTGTACAGATGCTTCTGAATGGTGAGAGTGTTCTGTTACTTGTTCACTCATTAAATTTGACGAATGACATAAACCATCCATAGTGGTTTCACCATTTTGAAATTGTAAGTCATATTCTTCAGCATGATGTACAACTTGTGCATTCATTAAATCTGATGAATCACTCAACCCATCCATAGTGGTTTCACCATTTTGAAATTGTAAGTCACATTTTTCAGCATGATGTACAACTTGTGCATTCATTAAATCTGATGAATCACTCAACCCATCCATAGTGGTTTCACCATTTTGAAATTGTAAGTCACATTTTTCAGCATGATGTACAACTTGTGCATTCATTAAATCTGATGAATCACTCAAACCATTCGTAATGGTTTCACCATTTTGCAGATCCAAATCAAATTTTCCACCAGAATGCGCATGTCCTACTGTTTCAGTGCATTCTTCACAAAGAGAATTTTTCAAGTCAGCACCACAACCATGTTTTGAGCTAAGTTCAATATCAGCATTATTGGCTTTGGAATTATTTGGCACATAAACTGAACTGTCATGATATTGACAGTGAGCACCATTATTTACTTCTGTGGTAGAAATACAGTTACAGGTCTCAGTTTCATCATCAGACTTGTGTTCTGTATTATCCAGTAATAAAATACTTGTATCTCTGTTTTCCAAATTCTGGGAATTTGTGTGCAAAGTTGATCTTTCTATTTCCAATGAATCTACATTTCTGCCATCTGATACCTGTACATATTTATCTGTTTCTTTTTCTATTTCTACTTTGTTTGAATTTTCTTTTTCTTCTTGTTGCTTTTCAACCTTATCAAGTGTTTTTTTGAATTCCAGTAAACATTTATAAAGTTCATCACTTTTTGGATATTTTTCTCCTTGTGTTTTATTGTAGAAGGAAATGACAAGTTCTATCATAGCTGGTAATGAATATCCTGCTAAACTTAATACTGCAATTAGGTTTATCTGAAAAAGGTTGGAGAATGATTTTTCAATATATGCATCTGCAAGCATAACATGGCTATGGAAATCATAAAAAAATATTTAAAGTCAATGCTATATAGTGACAATCTGTATGACAGAAAATCTTCCAATTAAAACTGGATAAAAATACCAATACAAAGCTGGATTAGAATTCACAAGTGACTATTCATTTTCTGCTATCCACAATACTCTTACATATCTATAACCCACAAAGATGCAAAATCCAAGTTTCATATACCGTTGCTACACAGTAGGTCTTAGGGTCTTCAAGGATATTCACCAAAGATGGCATTGCAATGTTTGAAATTCAATTGTTTTGAGTAATTGCTATTTCATGGTTGATTACTTTGTTGTGTGGTTTTTAGGTCCTTTCCCCCAAAATCAAAGGTCTCAGTCTTTCAGGATGTTTACCAAAGATGGAATTGTAATGTTAGAAATTCAATTGTTCCAAGCAATTGCTATTTCATGGTTGATTACTTTATTATATGGTTGTTAGTTATTTTTCCCAAACATTAAAGGTCTGAGAGTCTTTCAGGATATTTATCAACAACAGAATTGCAAAGTTTGAAATTGAATTGTTACAGAAAAGTGCTATTTCATAGTTGAGTAAATTAATATACAGTTGCTAGGTACTTTTCCCAAAAATTTAATGTCTTTGAGTCTTCCTTGAGATTTACCAAAATTTGAATTGCCGTGACTGAAATTGAGCCATTCAGCAGCATTACAACAGACATAGGGCTATATATCCATCGCTATGGCTACAATAATATAAAGAAATGTGCAAGTCAATGTTTGTCTATGGGAAACCCCCAAAATCATTTTGTAATAAAAAAATAACTGGTGTACAATGGCAATATACAGTGTAGATTCCCTGAAAATTTTATTGAAATCTATTCACAGGTTTAGAAAGAGCTGAGGATGTGGAATGCCTCCTCCCCTTACATTACCATATTGTGAAGAAATGGAAAAGTCCAGGTTTGTCTGTTGAAAATCAGAAAAATCATTCTTATCAAAAATAATATAGGTAGTGCACAATAGTGAAGATTTCCTGTAAGTTTCACAGAAACCAATTCACACATTTAGGAGGAGTTGCATACGAGACATGCATTCCCCCCATATATTACCTTATTACGAAGAAACGACAAAGTCCATGTTTGTCTGTGGAAAACTCCAAAAACATTCTGATCAATATTTAAATAAGTGATACACAATGCCACTTTGTACTGAAGATTCTGTGAAAATTTAAGTGGAATCCAATTATTTGTGTAAGAGTAGTATTAGTAAATAGGTGTGAACGGATGGACAATGGAATCCCCTACCACTATATATCCCCCGCTTTGCTAAGCTTGGGATATAATGAGGTACTGAGTCTCAAATAGTCTAAATTTATCATCGGTGAAAGGACCTCATTTGTAAATATAAATCAACCTGCAAGCATCTTATATGTTCAGGTATTTCACATCCCATCTTTTATGGTAATATTCTACACAAAGCACAAAAATGTCGTCATTCACCTGAAAAGCTAATCAAACCTTTAAACAGACTTATCAACAAGGAATATAGTTATGATACTGTTGTCAAGTCATTAAAGATGGCATTTTTTTTTTGCATTAATATTGATTAACTCATAGGGTCTTTGCATCGGAAATAAACATATTTATTCTAAAACCAGTTGTTGGCATGATATGGGTTATGTTCTTCTTGTATAAGTTATGATGGCATGATACTAAACTCCTGACGGGAGGGATTGTGGCTACTTTTCTATATGATATAGACATAATCTTTCGATCATTTTAATTGAGGTCTGGAGCTGGCATGTCAGTAACTGCTAGTAGTCCTTTGTTAATATATATTGATCATTGTCATTTTGCTTAGTTTTTTCTGTTACCTTTTTTAACATTGGACTCTGACATCTTTTGAACTGAGTTTTACTGTGTGTATTGCTGTGTGTTTGTTTATTCCACATTGGCTAGAGGTATAGGGGAGGGTTGAGATCTAACAAAACATGTTTAACCCCGCCTCATTTTTGCACCTGTCCCAAGTTAGGAACCTCTAGCCTTTGTTAGTCTTTTGTGTTAATTTTTTAAATTTTGGTTAATTTTTATGTTTCGCAGTTTCGTTTGCCATCCATTTTGCTGAACTAGTATACATTATTGTTTAGGGGCCAGCTAAAGCCCACTTCCAGGTGTGGGATTTTCTTGCTGCATTGAAGACCCATTGGTAGCCTTGAGCTGTTTTCTGCTCTTTGTTTAGGTTGTTGTCTGTTTGACACATTCCCCGTTTCATTCTCTATTCTAAAAACATGTTCAAATGGGCTGGGGCAACTGTGGATGCCTGCCCAACCTTCTTCATACTAACAGCCAAGTGCAACTTCGTTGCAACTCGGTTAAAAAGTACATACAATGTACTTACTGAAGTCCATGATAAGTTGACATTTTTTAGTGTTGGCCCTGTCAGTGATGTGAGATGTCTAACAGCAGTAGCAGTTATTCCGGGGCATCCTGATACATCAATACTCACTAAAGCACATTCATATCGATGTGTTGTTTCATGCTGAAAAAAAATATTCCAGAATATGTTTACCTCAATTTTTTATGCAGCTTTATACATCTAATGTTCATACCGAATTCCTTAGCAGACACAAGTTGCAATAAACAGCACATTGAACCTTAGTCCCAAGATTCCTCAGATGTCAAACAGCTTTTTTTTAGAATTGGCTGGAGTAGTGGGATGTCTGAGTACCTCCATATATAAACTGGGAAATCTTCCCAACAAGATTTGCCAATGTTTTATCAACTCAAAATTAATTTTCTGCCAAGAAAACTTTATATGCTTTGCTCAAGTGAGTATTAAAATAATTATTCCCAAAACTTCTGTTCCTAGTATTAAGATTGTCATTTCTCAACATAATTAAGTTAACACAAATACATCATCCATACCAAGCAGTTATTGTTAACTTTTTATGCCATTAAGTTTTACCCTTGTCTATCTGTACATACGTACGTCTTTATATATACGTCCTGAAATTGGTTTCTTTTCTCTAATTACGTTTGCCTCAATCAAATGTTATGAAACTTATATACAATGCTTATTACCACCAAACACAGATGGAATTTGAATTTGGGTGGGGTCATGTTCACCATTCTGGAGTTATGCCCCTTTAAAAAAAGAAAAATTGTTGAATTTGACGTTTCCGCACTCTTACTTTACTTTGCCTCAACCCAATGTTATGAATCTTATATACAATGCTTATTACCAGCAAACATAGATGGAGTTTAAATTTGGGTGGGGTCACTTTTACCCTTCTTGATTTATGTCCCTTTATAAATGGTAAAATTGCCAAATTTGCCATTTCTGCATTCTAACTTTACTTTGCCTCAACCAAATGCTATGAAACTTATATACAATGCGTATTACCACCAAACACAGATCAAGTTCGAATTTGGGAGGTGCCACTTTTACCGTTCTTGAGTTATGTCCTTTTATAAATTGAAAAATAGGTCAAAGTCACAAATAGCCGGGTTGCAAAGAATGGGTTATGAACCACATAGAAGTTAATATTATCTTTCAATATAAAGGTATTGTATGAAATCAATTTGGAATGTTGATATTTTAACTGTAGATTGTTGTTGTATAATGGATTTATTGTTTTTAATTAATTAATACAAAAAAAGGTAACAACAAATGCCAACAATGACAGACCCCACAACAATATGCAAACAACAAACCACTATGCATTAAAAGCATATAACACATAAAAAACAAAAACAAACATCAAAACAACAGAAAGTCTGGATAGCCTGACTTGGTACAGACACACAATTGTGGCAGGGTTGAAATGGTTTCTGAGTACCCAAACCTTGTAAGATAACAATGAGTTTTCAAAGAAGTATCAATTTTACTCTGTGAACTACAAATACCAACAAACTTTCAAATTTTTTTTACGGACAAAAATTCTTCAAATAATTCGACAATATTATGGAGGAAATTATAAACACATGTCAAAAATATTATGGAGGAAATTATAAACACAGGTGAACATCTTTAATATATATGCACATTTTGATGGAAAAATGACTAGGTTCTCAAGTCTGAAAAATGGGAAAAAAATATTCAAACAATTCCATAATAGCAGGTGCACAACTTCAATATGCGTACATTCTTCCTGTAAAGTTTGATAAATCTGGGTTGAAAACTGTAGGAGGAGTTGATGCCATATTTTAACATTTTGATTCTGGAGAAATTGGAAAAAATTATTCAAACATTTCCATAATAGAAGGTGCACAACTTCAATATGTGTACAATCTTCCTGTGAAGTTTGATAAATCTGGGTTGAAAACTGTAGGAGTTAATGACACAAAATGGGCACTGTGTTTTCACATTTTGATGGAAAAATTACTAAGTTTCCAAGTCTGGAAAAATTGCAAAAAATTATTCAAACAATTCCATAATAACAGGTGCACAACTTCAATATTTGTACAATCTTCCTGTGAAGTTTGATAAATCTGGGTTGAAAACTGTAGGAGCAGTTGATGATACAACATTGGTACTAGTCTTTGTTTTCACATTTTGATGGAAAAATTACTAAGTTGCAAAGTCTGGAAAAATTGGAAAAAATTATTCAAACAATTCCATAATAGCAGCTGCACAAGTTCAATATGTGTTTAATCTTCCTGTGAAGTTTGATAAATCTGGGTTGAAAACTGTAAGAGAAGTTGATGACACAAAATGGGTACTATGTTTTCACATTTTGATGAAAAAATTACTAAGTTTCCAAGTCTGGAAAAATTGGAAAAAATTATTCAAACAATTCCATAATAGCAGGTGCACAACTTCAATATGTGTACAATCTTCCTGTGAAGTTTGATAAATCTGGGTTGAAATCTGTAGGAGCAGTTGTCGGCACAAGATTGGTACCCTATTTTCCCCATCCACCAGCCGGCCCGACATCACCATACTATAACCCGGATTTGCACTTTGTGCAACCCGGCCAAAAATTGCCAAATCTGCTGTTTTGCACACTCTATGACTTTTACTCATTAAGTTTCAAAGAAAACAAAAAGGTCAATAGGTTTGAATTAGTACATCAACTCTTGCATATTTATAAGTGGGGGCATTGGTGTCACATGGTCACATTCTTTTTTTATTTTAAATAACCGAGAGACATTAAAACTATAAATCTTCCTGAATAGCTAGATGGTTACAGAAACAAAATTATAACATTTTCTTGGATGAAAATAAATCTTTAAGTTGTAGAACACTGGTAAGCACCTTCCTGAAGGGAATTAACAAATTTCCAAGCTTTAAATATGGAATACACTCTGATGTCCCATGACCACAGCCAATTCTGAAAAGGGTCATTTCACATGTATTCCACTTGGATTTTATTACTAGTAGTAATAATATGCACGTAAGCAAAAAACAAGGAATGTATATTAATGTTTGTTTAGTTCGGGTTTTACACCGTTTTCAGCACATTTGGCTAAAATTTCGCGGTGGCCAGTTTTCATTGGTGGAGATAGCTGGAGTACCCGGAGAGAACCACGACCTTCGGTAGGAAAATTGGCAATCCGTGTCAATTTAGATCGGAGTTGAACACACCCCGACACAGGTGAGTTTCGAACTCACAACCCCAGTGTTGACAGGCTAGTGATCATTAGTAGTCATGACGAACTACCTAGACCACTCGGCCACTGAGGCCCCTGTATATTAATGTTACAATATACTTATAGAAATTATTTTGATATGAAAATTCATAACACACTAATTATTAAATTTGTGCGAATTAGAATTTCTGAACCCAATATAACTGTGTATCACTTATTATTTTTACTTAATCAACAATGTACTCTCATAGACAACTTACAGATGGTGTAAATTCTCTATCTTTCTGGAGATCTTCATTAAGGAGGAAGACAGTTTCTGTCAAACTTTCACAACTTGACACGTTTAGATGTTGCAATGTAGGAATATGTCTTAAGGCACTCTGTAATTTAAAGTAGATATTAAGTGTTCCACCTACTTTCATCTCTACAATTATAATTATAAACTTTGGTAAGTTTATGGTATTTCAAAAAAATAATAAGCTTTCACTTTATTTTCTGATAAAATACATGTATCAACCCCATATGACTTTTAGTTGCTTACAGCTAAACCTTAACCAAAGTCATTCATTCACAGTGATCTGGTTTGAGGTATATATATATATATATATATATAGGTATACAAGATTTTTAAAAAATCTGGCATGTAACTAGTCTAGAGCATATGGAATTCCATCTTATATATCGCAATCAACTTCTTTGAGGCGAACTAAAAATCAAGATACTTTTCCTTCTAACAGAAGATCCTTATAATTTTTTATTGTTACCATTATTTATCGTGAAAAAAACACCATTTAAAAGAGAAAACAAAATATCAGCTGTAAAACTGACAGTAAAATGATTTTTCTTCATTACTGTTTATACATGTAGCTGTACCATACTGTACTATACTGTACCATACTTTTAAAAACTAATAACTAGATTTTTCCAGTTTTTAAAACAATTAACAAAAAACACAATATTCTGTCTTACTTGTACAACTTGATCGGTAACATTATGACAAGACTCCAAACTCAAAGCTGTAATACTGACACCAATTCTACTCCACAAAACGAATTGACCAGGGGACATCAACTGGTCACATTCCTTCAGAGATATCTTTTGTAAATGAGGACACCTAAAATTAAAAAAAAAAAGTAAACATATTTGTTCAGTGATTGTGCAAATGAACCAATTATGAATAACACAGAATTCACTGTGCATGATGTACTAAAATCAAATAAATGTTTTCTCGTTGAAATAAGTACATGTATGTTTATGGTAAAAAATCATTTTTGTTGACCGGATAAAAAGCTGAGGTTTCTTACTTCAATACATTAAACTGCAAAACTACCATTGTAGTGAAGGAATTTCTGTCTGTACTGCTAACATGTCCTATTAATTTTCAATGAGCATAAATTTCTTTAAAAGATGGATGTCACATAAAAATAAAAGAGGCAAGTTGTACAGAAAGATGGATGCAATACCACTATCCCCAGATTTGCTTGGACAATTAATGCAACAATTTTTCAGAATCGAAGCCAAATGGTAATATTTATTAATAAAGTTTCTATTCATACTAAATGCATGGTTGCAAACTGGGACTGGGTAAAACTCAATTCATTCTTTAAAACAATTCCACTTACTTCTTTACAACTTCTGTCAATCCAAAAAATGTCAACTGTTGGACGCATTTGTCTATTTTCAGTTCTCTTAAATGACAGGGTACAACAGCTTTCAATAATTCATTAGTTATTTTATCTGAATAGAACTGTAACAAACATAGTAATAAGTCTTCTGTCACAGCTGAGTATATGCCTTCATCTAATAATGTCAAATCTATCTTGTGTGTTTCTTCTACAAAATCTAACAGCGCGTGACAACTTGCTAACTTAGATATAAACTTTAATGATGGTACTTTGGCCATTGGCTATTTGTTAAACTGCCTCTGTAAAATTTAAAAAGTGAAGTTATATTATTCATATTTCATTTGCATTTCAACGATACTTTATATGTTTTGGTGACTGACATAAAATTTCTCAAATTAAAGCAAAATGATAAAAATAATACTAATTCCCAGATCAAGCCTGTATTGCTCACTTGGATTTTAATTGCCATAAAAGTTAAAATTTGGTGTCAATGGACACACAATTTCGTAATTAAGTAGCTTATATTTCCTCTATATATGTTCCTTTAATATTGTTTTCATATTTTAGATCACCTTAGAAGTTGTTTTTGAAACACATACCAACACACTCGTTTCATATAAAAAAAAATTCCCGATTAGATATGGACGTACGTATTTGAAAGGAGAGCACAGTTTCTGCCAATGGTTTTTTCTTTAATTTTTATTACTACTCTTTTACCATAAAATATTTGTTTTTCAAAAAATTTCAAATGCCAAAGTTTTCACAGGAAAAGGCAGACATTTATTTATCAATATAACATGCATGCACAATGTAGTAATGTACATTATTTTTTCCTTTATCAAATTAAAGTTTATAAAAAACATTTATCTTCCACAATGTTAACTAAAAAAAAACAGATTTTTTATCATTAACTTCAATTACAATGGTAATAAAATTAAAAAGCAATTCATTTTTTTTTAAAGTATGTATTCCTTAAAATACATATTAGAAGTTCATTTCTATTTGGTTTGTTTTGTTCTGACTAAAACATACACATTTTTATCCTATTTCTCTTCAATTTTTATCAATTATTTTTCGAATACCCCTAACAAAAAACTAATTATATCTGCGTTACAGTAGAACATAATTTGGATATTCTTTCCTTTTACTGTTGGCATTTCTTTGCCAATTTATTTCCACTTTTAATCAATGTTCTATCTTAAGGAATTAGTGTGTAATTAACAATTATTTATGGCCCATTCCCTTAACAATATATATGGCTTATAAGCCAGATGCCCCCCTCTCCCCACGCCTTGTTTTTTCATGTCAGTTTGTAATTTCAATTGTCAATACAAGTCTTCAACCACTTAATCAAGTTAATTTACCACAAGAATGGTCTATAATAAACAGGTTTTGTGAACTAAAATTGGAGCTAACAATTAACTTGGAAATTAAATTTCTTGTATACATTGTGCATTTTAGCATTAAGTTTCACTGTTTAGGCATGCCTATGATCAAATTATTTTGTTTAAAAAGCCCCCAAAATCATCAGACATTGTGAGCAATAAAACCCATATATGGCAAGCAGTTCTATCACACTTGTTATTTTGTAACTGATTAGGCCACACAAAATTGATTTTTAGTTCTTTGGATTTTTGGATGCCAAAAGCCAGCAAAATTTTAATTCTATTTTTTTTTCTTCAGGACCATTTTTTTTCAGGAAAAGATCGAATTTAAGTGCTGCACACATTAATTTAAAACTAAAATATTGAAAGAACAAAAAAAATGGGAAACATTCAATTCTTAAATTTTTTTAGTGGTGAATGAACAATTTTTAGTTTTAATTTCTTGAAAAATCAAGAATTTGGGGCATAATTTCAGCATTTTTACCAAATGAAGCAACAAAATTTTCTTCTTCTTCAAATTTACATTATAAGTCAAAAAATAGGAGCGATGAAATCCAAAGAATTAAAGTTCAATTTGGTGAGGCATTACAGAATAGTGACAATATTATAAAAATCTATATGTAACCTGAATAATCCAGTCCTTATATTTGCTCACATTGATCACTCCCTTAACGCCTACTGAAAATATTGCCGGCGAACCAGAAGTAACCTACAGAACAGAATTAGTATCATCCCTTACATCAACGAAAATAAAAATTAACTGACAAAGTACAATTTAAGATATTTACAAGTACTGTTACTTTTAATTTGTAGATTTGTACAGATTTTAAAGTAAAAATATCATACATGTCAAAACATGTAATTATATAATTATTACAATGTATGAGATAACCAGTCATTGACAATCATCATGGTGTCAAAACAATGGTATTTTCCTTGTAATATATTACTTAGGCCATTTACTTTTAATTAGTTGGTTTACGGATCCGCCAACCCGATTTTGCCGATTTGAAGAAAAAAAATAAAATTGAAAAGTTTTGTTTAAATACCGCCGATCCTCTGAAATCAGCCATCCCAAAAATAAAATTAAATTAAAATCCTTTTTGCATCAAAATTTCATAAAAGATTATAATCCAGTTTGTCAAAAAATAGATTATCCATAAATGAAATACTTGTAAACATGATCCAAAAATAAAATCTATTTATAGCCGTTAGTTGATGTCAATTTCCGAAACAAGTTTTATGAAACGAATTTCCTAATAGGATCCATCTGGCTTTCAAGTTTGTTTTGTATGAATATCTTGATTCCGTAAGATATCGAATCAACTCATTTTCTAAATTAAAATGTATGTCGTTGTAGTTAACGAGTCAGATCCCTTAAAAAGGGAACGGCAGATGATTAAGGTAAACACAGCAAAAGTCTTAAACTGAACATTTGTAACCTTTGTATATTTGGCAATATAACCAAGATTGTTCAAAATCAGTCTTCATTGTACTTGATTGTCCTTTTTTTCTCTTTTTTTTCCCGACTGACCGACCCTATTTTTTTAAAAAAAAATCCGTAAACCAATTAATTAAAAATAAATGGCCTTACTTTCTTTGGTTTTTGTATATCTAATTCTATTTTATATATATATTATCTTTGTTTTTTGTAAATCTAATTCTATTTTGTATATATATTTGATATTTTAATTTGCAACTTGGAAGTTCCAAGAGAAAAGATGAATTTTCATATTTTTTATACTGCAATCGTTCTATTTCAATCTTGGATTTTAGCTTGCATCAAACTATGTGAACTATAAAATGAATAAAACCAAAACAAACACAGAACGTACATAAATGTACTAGTCTTTGATTATTTCCATTGATCATGATTAATTATGATGATCTTATCCAAATTATTCTTGATTAATTATTTCATCCAAGATTCGTTAATTATAATATACTATGAATAAAACACTGATTACAGGATTGAAAATGGTAGATAAATTGTATCAAAATACAATAGTATGTGGTGCCAAAATGACTGTGGATAAGTCCCAAATTTGACCATTGATACTGGTGCCGATTTGACTTGATACCATTATAACCGTGTTTAATGTTGAAATAAGTACGAGGACGTTAATGGAATGATGTACAATAGAAAGTCCTCATATTTGTTGTCATGGAAAATATATACAATAATAACTCAAGCCGTGTCCGTATCTGATTCTCTCCTTCAGTAACGGCTTGAAGGTGATATGTTTCACATCCGCCCCAGCTGTTCTCTGAAATAGAGATCAATCAAATTGTTGTGGTTTGAGTTTGCGTATAATATGTTTCAAATCTTACATCATCAAGAGATTACATGGACTTATTTAAAGTAACAAAATATAACTATTGATAGTAGAAATATGTACCGTGGCCTGGCTCAAAAAAAATTATGGTTTCTGATATCATGTTATTCCTTCATATGTTAGTGTGGACTGAATTCCCCCCTAGTTAAACAGAGCTACAGAAATAATCTACCAAGAAAGATAAATAATAAAAACGGAAATACATCTTTTGACAAGTCTCGGTTGAAGAATCATTTTGAGTTTCTAATGTAAATAACCATTCGACGTCTCTCTCAAAAAATGAAAAACGCCGATGTGTTTCGATTAAATAAAAATAATACCGGATGAAAAAACGGTAAAATTATCCGGCTTTGGTGTGTTTTGTTATGCAGTATATAATTTTACTCTCTTTATTGAAGTATTGAATTTTCGAAACACTTAATTATTTTTTTTAATTAACTGCACAGCATAAAATGAAAAATATGTTCTGCTGATAAAATCGCAAACAACATTGCTAAACGCTTTTTAAAATGATCCTTCAGGACTGACATCAAATACAATGTAGTTTTAACTATAATCATTAACGATGATAAAGTAGCATTACTATTTTACAAGGTAAACGATGGCTTCGTCCAAAAAAATATTACAAATATTACAAACGCTCTTTTACCTTATACATAGACTTTACTGAGAAGCAGGTCGATAGCGATATCATTAAAAATAATGAAATTTTGAGATGTATATAAAGAAGTATATGTTTATCTAGTACAGACAAGGGTTCAATCTTTAATGAGACTTTGAACTGTAAACAGGCTTCTTTTTATGGTGATCAAGGCTAGTTAACCTAAACCTGGAGCCTTTTTTTTTCTTTTTCTTTGCAAACTGACCCAAATCGCATATATATACACGAACTTTGCCCGTAGAAAACTTTAAATTATTAATGATTAAGGCCTACAATTTTTGTTTGCTATAAACATACACATGACAAAAATGCATTGCACACAATCGTTTACGATAAAAAGTAGGTACATACTTAATATTAAAAAATCAAAATGTTATGAGTGAAACAAATATACGGGAAAGTGGCCCAAGTCCTTTCAAATAATACAATGAATTGCGGATCCCATAAATAAAATCATCAGAGAAGGACTTTGAATTTTGTTTTTTTTTGGAAAAAAAATGTATTTATTTTCTTTAAAACGCCGCGGAGGAAGACTTATTGTAATTTTAAGTTTTTAAAAAATTTAATATTTAAAATAAAAAACTTTTTTTTTTTAACTGCGAGCTATTTCACACCTGTCGATATACAAGATAGAAAACAAATGTTGTGTTGTAAGGTTCAGTTCAGTAATAAACGTATATTGACAACTTGATGTTGATTTTCACATTTTTTTCCATTCTTGTTATGCATGTTATATATGTGATCAATATATCATCCTTTTTATAATCTATTGGGGAACAACTATTAAATAAGAGGGAGTAGATTTCAAAAAGGTACAACCTAAAAAGGGAAGGCTAAAAAATGTGAGGATGGATTCTAATAATGGTATAATTTGAAATTTTTAATCCTGCAAGCACCATTTCCTCCCCATTAAAAATCAAATGGTTGCTCCCTTCCCCCGAAAAAACCAAGAAACAGCGGATGTAAAGAAAATTGAGATGAAAATTTTGTATTTTTGTGCAACATAACACCAAAAAAAAAAAAAATCAGATGTGATCCATTTTGTCGCGATTTTTTTGTATGTAAACACCCAAACATCCAACTCTCATCTATAAAAAACGTTCTTCATGCGATGCATATGATTCAAGATAGATTACAAATAATTTCTTTTTTCAAACTTGTTTGATAAAATACATGTCAATTTATGAGGGAAGCCGCGGGATGTCACATTTCATGGTAATTTGTTTTGAAAATTTACAACTTACTTTCCGACTGAAATTCATATTTATACTTATACAACAGAAAGTTTCAAAACAAAATGACAAACCTGATGATTTAAATTTCCATTTCCAGTTGTGAAATTATACTTTCTTATGTAAAAAAGGTGAGGATAAATGTAATTTTTTTCTTTGATTGTAATGATAAATTTGGAACTGAGAAAATCTTTTTAAAAATATTTCGAGAAAAAAAATCAAAATTTAAATTTATGAGTACAGAGGAAATATTAAAACTAATTTTAAATCCATGAACACCCGAAGACATAGAAACAATGGTTTCATTTATATTTCAGTCATTAGAACTGATGAAGTGAGGCTGTATTTATTTTCATTTGTGAAGTGTTGTATTGTTATATACTACTGGGTTTTATGTTTGTAATAAAGTTTGAATTTAACTAAATTGAATGTATAGTGAAATACCAACTTACCCAACCCATGTCTATATATTTTACAGCTGATTCATTACCGTAGAGCATGTGATAAGAGCGAAATTACTTTTATATAAAAATAAGACCGGTTTATGTTCAGCCTTTGTTACTATCATCATCCTCTTTACATAAATGGAGACTTGACCTGGGTCGACTCTTCACCGTATTTTCCCACTTGCAATCAACGGAACAAAACAACCATAACATTCAAGATCACCTCGAGTCACTCCCTGGCGGTAGATGTTGTAAAGTTCACATTGCAAGCGCTCATGTTTTTGTGATTTTTTGTTGTGTCTATCTTTGGTTTGCCATATTGTCTTAATTGTTTAAATACACCCGGCTAAAAAGCCATGTGAGCTATTGCTTTATCTCTTTACGTCCATCTTCCGTCATCGTAAACTTACCTTTAAAAACCTCATCTGAAACCTCTGGTGAAACTGATAATTGAATAGTTTCCAATCAAACCTGTCCGGGATCAAGACCTTTAGCTAGTATGACAACAGTTTTAAGAACATTAAAAATGTTCTGGCAGTTGAAATTTTGTGGAATGATCCTTAAGTGGTGCTTAAATGTTAATCGCTTTAAGGAGTTTGGTCTGGAACCTTAAACCTTAAACACCGCTACTAATAAATCTTCTCTGAAACTACACATGGCTAGTTGAAACCGAACATTTGGTCCTCGATATGGTTCCCATTCAAAATTGTGTCTGGACCTCAAATCAGTATGACAGCCGTTAAACTTACTAAAAATAGAAAAATAGAAATGAATAAGAAAATCTGTGCCTTTTTAAATATTTCCTCAAAATCCCAAGAAATATCTGAACAAAAAATTGTACGAACCATCTTGTATCAAATTGAAAATCAAGATTGCTTAAATTTATTACAATTTCGTAAACAGCTATAGCACCTTAAATATTACACTTACAAATAATTTCTTTTTTCAAACTTGCTTGATAAAATATATATCAATTTATGAGGGAAGGATGTCCCATTTCATGGTAATTTATGTTTTGAAAATTTACAACTTACTTTCCGACTGAAATTCATATTTATACTTATACAAGAGAAAGTTTCAAATTCTTTCTTATGTAAAAAAGGTGAGGATAAATGTATTTTTTTTCTTTGATTGTAATCATAAATAAGAAAATGAGAAAATCTTTTTAAAACTATTTCGAGAAAAAAATCAAAATTAAAATTTATGAATACAGAGGAAATATTAAAACTATTTTTAAATCCATGAACACCCGAAGACATAGAAACAATGGTTTCTTTTATATTTCAGTCATTAGAACTGATGAAGTGAGGCTTACGTAGTAATAACAAGAACAAATGCACAGTTTCACTTTAACATTTTCAGTCCAAATGGATTCCTTCACACTATAGTGCTATATAAATGCATTTTACATAGCTTGTAGCTCTTTTTCGGCATTAGCTTTTATCACCTTCCTGATCAATTACATTACATCTAATCTATATGAATTATGTATGAAAACGGGGAGGGATAAAGCCATAAAGATCCTTTGCTCTTGACTTTTACTAAACACGGTACATTGTACATATAGATAACAATACTAAACTTTCTAGCAACACCAGTCTGATTTAAGTAAACCACTCAAATAGACCAATGGATACACAAAAGTGCAAGGTGACATCTTGTTTTGATACACAAACATCAATAAAACAGCAGCATATAAATTTTTTCACATTGATAAATGTGGTTTTTAATTTGCTCTCACATCCTATACCATATTCTATTTTGAATCATTGAAACTTAAAAAATATGCAAAAGTTAAAATATAAAAAAAATCTTCACATTAATGGTTTTTTTTTTATATAACTTTGAATCATTTAAGTTTTAAAATCATTGGCCAACGAACGCGTCATTTTTATGCCCCGCCACGAATGTGGCCGGGCATATAGATTTACCCTTGTCCGTCCGTCCGTACTTCCCGATTCGGTTAAGTTTTGCGTTTAGCTCCATTTTCTCAGAAACCTATAGTAATATATCAATGATATTTCACCACTACAGTCCTCTTGTATAGTACAACGCAGTTCAGCAACACCTGGGTTGCTATGACCTACATTTCATGCTTCAGTGACTTTGGTTAAGTTTTGCGTTTAGGCTCATTTCTTTGGAACTAAGCATAGTGTATCAATGAAACTTCATCAGTGGATGTACTGAGCAGTCATACAATAATTGGGTCATTATGACCTACATTTTATGCTTGTGCGACTCTGGTTAAGTTTTACGTGTAGGTTCATTTCTTTGGAACTAGGCAAGTGTATCAATGAAACTTCGTCAGTGGATGTGCCTTTGGTAGTAATGAGCAGTCATACAATAATTGGGTCATTATGACCTAAATTTTATGCTTGAGCGACTGTGGTTAAGTTTTGCGTTTAGATTCATTTCTTTTGAACTAAGCATAGTGTATCATCAGTGGATGTGCCTTGGATAGTACTGAGCATTCATACACGATGACCTACATTTTAGGCAGGGTATCCGTGTCTTACAGACACAATTTCTAGGTTTTTTTTATCAAGCAGCAATTACCGTACCTCAAACAACACAGTCATCATTCTTTGTCTATTTTTATGCAATTCCATGTAACTTAAAAATGCTTATTGAAACTGTAAAATATAGATTATTAATTATTTTGGGGCGAATTTTGCTGATGCCTTAAAATTAACAATGAGGGCTACTGGGAATCTTTTTACTTTGCGTATAATCGGAATTACTTGTGGCTCCATGCGAGGCAAAAATTAAGACTTCCAGCGATATATACAATATAAAATCAATTAAATTGTTGTACTTCAGTGTGCGTTGCTGCAGCAAAAATAATCTCGATTTAATCTTTCATTGGTTATTGTAACACAAACCTGGACATTCAGAGAGAACAACCGTTTGATTTTTATTGGGAAGGGGCAAGGAAGAAAACATTTAAAATGTCCAATAGCATGTAATAAGTCTTGGTAAAACAAAACTTTCAAGTATATATCTGAGACCTCACATAAAGAATCAAACTGTTACTCCTTCAATAGCCCCGTGTTACATTTTGAGTTGAAAAACGTGATGGCAAAGTTACCTATTCATTTAAATGTCAAATACAAAGTCATGCTAAAATGCACGTATAAATATCAAATTTCAGAAGAATTAAAATACATGGATTGTTCATGTACCAATAAATATCTTTTTAACCTGTTTACGAAAAGCAGGATTTATCGCACTATATACAAACTGGTTTGCAATATTATTTAGAAAATATGTTACATTTAGAATCACTAAAATGCTTCTGGTACTGTTTGATAATTCCTGCTCTTTATAAACATTCCCAGCATTCAGTGTTTCTACACATATTGTTGGTATATAAGATATAATATAAATAACGGTTATAATGCTAAATAATACTGTATTGCTTGTTACTACTTTTGAATTTTTAAAGGTTTTTCTGCTACCATTAATACTAAATAAAGAGCCACGTCTATGTTCACTGCTATGTTCCGAACTAAGTCTTCCACGTTGTTGCTTATTGTTAAGAGAACCACGTTGTAAATAGTGATGATCGGGAACAAATTCTTGATTAGAAGTCCCATTAACACAGTTATTTAGTTCATAATGTCCATTGGGTTGATTGGAATCTAACTCTGATGAACTATTAACCCTTTTATCTTTCTCTAAATTGTGACTATCTTTGGAATCTCTGTATTTAGACTTTCCAGATTTTTTAAGCCATGTCTTTACTCTGCTAAGTCTGTAATTCATAGACACAATTGATACGGGGGACGGCGGAACAATTGTTTCTCCAATTTGTTTCCTTTTCCATTTCAGTATTGCTCTAAATATTCTTATATACATGAAACCTAGCAATACTATGACAACCATGTTTAATACACCTAAAAACCCAAAATAAATTGTAGGCAAAATTGAATCTTTGAAATTATCATCATCTGCACAGTCAGAGCCAAGCACGTTTTTGACACCCGTTTCTACTGTTTCCGGGCCGTGAAATAGAACCATTGGCCATGACAGTACAACACCCACAATTACAGAAATAATTAAACTTTTTCTAGCTTTACGTTGTGAAAAACTCTTAAATGGTTTGCATATCTTATAATAACGATCCAATGCAATACACAACAACAACATACTGGATGACACAGTACCAAATAATTCGATAAGTCTCGTTATTTTACAAATTACTCTGTAATTCCCAGTATACATAGCAAATCTTTTATCAAATACCTCGAACACCATTGCAAAACAACACATATTGTCGATCACTGCTAAGCTCAGAATGAAGAAATGAGCATTCGTTTTCTTAAAAATAAATCCATATATGTATATCACAATACAGTTTCCAAAAATTCCAAGTATACTCAAGATAATTAAATAAATAACACATGGAAAGTTAATATTATCATACAAGCTCTCATTGTACAGCCAAATTATCACCTCGTCAGAAAATGGATGTTTATCACAACATGGCGTAGTATTGTTAACTTCTGACAAGTTAAACATATCCATTAAATTCAAGTTTTCGTTTATTTGTTACTCCAAAAAATCCGTTATAGATGTAATTCGGCTGTGACAGGTTGTTCGTAAATATAACATAATGTCCCGATCCGGTTAATTCAGTGAATTGCAATTTAAAGTTTATCTAATATCTTTCCTGTTCAGTGGTGTGTTAAGTCATTGTATATAAGGTTAGAGTGTTTATTTTTTGGTATGAAAATCAACAACACGAGTCCTTAGGAAATGCAATAAACGTCTATACCTTCCTTATATAGTAATTTTTTATTGTTACAACTCTGTTATAAATGGGACCCAAACTACGTAATGAAAACAATTTCTTTAGTGCGAGACTTAAATTATCGGACTTTCCTTTTTTAAACAAAATTGAAATTCAAGGAAATGGGCATTTAAATACAAATACTATTTATATCCGTGTTATACATCGACGATATTTGGTATAAATTGTTTATTATAAAAGAAAATGTTATACCAATTAAGTGATTATTTATTTAAAAAGATCGGGTGTACTCATGTATTCAGCACAATAGTTTGTTTTGGCTTAATCCCACCCCCCCCCCGAAAATCTTTAGTATAAAGTGTCTAACACGTGAATACAGGTTTGAAACGAAAAACATTCGAAAATTGTTTACATTTATTCACCCAGATGGAAAAAATTATTTATTATTTATGGATGAACAAGCATCTATCTATACAGTAAACCAAAATAACCTTTTTGTCACACAATTGCAGTCCTGCAGGTCACATTCTTAGTTTGTTAGAAACTTACCCTGCAAAAGCACGAAATCCAGTGAATTCCATTTTACTCGCGAAGTAAGGGCAATGCACGCAAATGCAACGCACCGAACTCAAACCACAACATCAATATACTGACGGACACGACTGAGGAATAAAGTGTAAAATACTATAGTTAATCGGACAACAGATTTATATTACTTTATTTGATGATCTCTATTTTAATGGAAATCCAAACTTCATAAATATCAGTTCAAATAAAATGGTGTCAATGTTGATAACAATTCCACAAATGAACCGTTTTAAAACTCTAAATGCCTTCCGACGTTATTAAGAGTTTCTGCGATTCTGCCAAATCAACAAGTATATCTCTTTTGTAGTAACCTTCCTTATAATATCTTTTCACACAATAAACTAACGGTTCTGTACGATCTAATCCACCAATGCTTCTAGACTAAAATAAGTATACTTATTTGGAAATTGGTAAGAAATGGACTTACTTCAATTGGTCCAAAACCAGGTTGATTCTAAGAAGTACTCAAAGGATGAATTTTTAGTCGAAAATTATTTGTTGAGTTGGGAGACAGTTTTTTTTCAAATGTTGAATATTCTACAATGTATATATGTGCTCCTCTTTTGGTTGATCAGTTCTTAATTTTGCTTGAAGCCGAGATATTACATGGTGCTCTACAAAGTGAAAAAGTTAAAAATATAGATACAGATGATAAGGTTTTCTATTTCTATACATATTAAAATTAAAGGATTTCCCACATGTTATCTACTCCAGAGAGTGTGAATGAAACGATACTATGTCCATACCCGCACCAAATCGTAAGAGCTAAATACTAGTATACTTTTTATGTACATGTATTTTAAATCTTTGTATTATACATGTATATAACAAAAACATACTATTAGCCAGGAGTGCCTGAAAAAAATTCCTTTCGGACCGAGATCCGAAATTTTTTCAGGCAATCCATATCCCCCCCCCCCTCCCCCCATGTAAATGACTGTATAACGAATTTATCCCGGCGATGAAATTTTCAAATCAGGATTTTTTTTTATATTATGGCCTTCAGTATGTTTTTTTTCTTTTAATTTTAGTGGGATGGAATAAAAGTAAAACTAATATTATAAAGTTTAAAACAATTTGTTAACAGAAAATAGTGAAAGCGAAACACGTGTTTTCAAGGAAGGGGGATACACATCGCGGAGACGGGATACAAAAAGAAATCGGGGCATGTAGCGAATCACGTGATTTCAAAGAAAGGGGATACAATAATTGATAAGGAAACTTTGTAGCCAATGGAAAGACAGTATTTTAAACAGAATCGGGATAATATTAGTTATACAGTCAGTTACAGGGGGATACGGGAATATATGGAGTGCCTGAAAAAATTTCAGCCGAGACCCGATACTTAATTTTTTCAGGCACTCCATATATTCCCGTATCCCCCACTGTAACTGACTGTATAACGAATTTATCCCGGCGATGAAATTTTCAAATCAGGAATTTTTTTATATTATTATACCTTACATCATAATTAAATAAATCAATAGACTAATAAATGATCACATGACATAGAATAATTCAGATATTTCATTATAATCGGTGGTGCCGGGGAATAACCTCGACAAAATTCATTTGTCCGATGAATAACCCTATCATTTCCCGCAGGTGAATAACCCTTACAATCGATATGTTACACAAAAATATTTGTTCGGTATAATAAAACAGTTACGACCCTATGAGTCTGGAGATATCCAAAATGGTCAATCCTGCTGAAGGGTTATTCCCCTCGGGCTATAACCCTTCAACAGGATTGACCATTTTGGATATCTCCCTCCTCAGAGGGCCGTAATTGTATATTATGGCCTTTAGTCATTTTTTATCTTTTAATTTTTGTGGGATGAAAAAAAGCAAAACTATTATTATAAATTTTAAAACAATTTGTTAACAGAAAATAGTGAAACCGAATCACGTGATTTCAAGGAAGTACAGATCGCGGAGATGGGATACAAAAAAATTTCGGGGCATGTAGCGAATCACGTGATTTCAAGGAAGGGGGATACAATAATTGATAAGGACACTGTGTAGCCAATGGAAAGACAGTAGTTTTAACAGAGTCGGGATAACAATCAATCAACGCCACCCAACAGACAGAACACCACAAAAAAAAAGAAAAAAAAACCAACATAAAAGAGCACAAAACAAAAACATAAACACATCAGAGATTCAGGATAGTCTCACTTGGTACAGACACTGTGGTGGAGTTAAACCGGTTTTATGGGTACCCAACCCCTTATCTATCTTGACACTCTGTTGTGTTTTTAAAGCATACTATAAAAGTGAATACAGCATGATTACCAACAATGTGAATGCTTACCAGAACTGCAAAATTTGGTTTCCTTGCTTTGACAGAAAGAATAATGTTATTTGTACGCACCATTTGCGTCAGTTTTTTTCTTTCTAGATCAAAGTTGGTTATCCGGAAAGCTGGACCTTTTATGGTTGTTTTATTAATTTTATTATCTATTTTTTCTTTTATTTATCCGCCTTTAGCTCATTTCGCAGCTTACTCTCCAACTTATTTATATGAACTTATATGTTCGCCTAATGGTAGTATGAGTTGTTTCACACCATTTGTGTAATATCACGAGGGAAGTTGTTGAAATGTTCTTAAACCAAATTAAATTCAGTTAAAAGTCTATGCAACCCACAATATTGAGGTCATTGAGGTCTTTCTTGAAAGAATTAAACTGAATAAAAGTTTTTGACGTATTTGTTAAGCATTATATTTAGAATCACATTATTTTCCGAAGTTCAAAGATCTTCAAAATATCTAAAGTAATGTGGCCATTCTACAAATTATTTCATTTGCAGATAGTAAACAGATTTGAATAAAATAATCAAAATAAAAGAACAGAGAAAAATAATAAATACATTAAAGAGATGCACTACCTTTTCTCTAAAACGCAATAAGATATTTGTCTTGACAGTTACCATATATCTCCTTTTATTTTAGTGTAGCAATTTAGAAGAAGCAAATACCACATATCAGAAAGCTAGGTCACTGGAGAGTAAGCAGTACCTGTTCCACACAAAGGTAATCCGGTAAATAAGACAAGATATGGGGACTTACGGTAGAAGGACCAAAATTAAGGTCATTTTTTATATTTTGACCGGCATTATAACATCTGTTCATGTAAGAGTACAACTGTAAAATTTCTGCAGTTTAAACAATAGCTACGATGATAAGACTATAAATGGATAATTGTAATGTTCAGCTATGTAGATGATATATTTTTTTAATTTATCATTATAATAATTCCAACGGATAATTTAAGCAAATAGAGAAGCACGATTTGTACAAAATGGCACAAAATAGGCCCGATTTGTGCCCTCAAAAATACTACTTACTTAGTCTAGGTGATTCTGCCCCCCTCACCCATATTTTAATGGCCTCCTTATTAGGCACCATATTTTGGAGCCTGCCTTTTTTCAGATCCCATCCTTTGCGCTTCCCCAAATAATTAAACACTTTTCCATAAATATAAACATGCTCTAATGTTGTGCTTAAAGTTAATGCGAGATGGTGTGGCATAAGATGGAAAATGCGGTTCGCTCCATACAATATGAATTTATCTTTAAGTCTCACCCAATAAGCTTTATAAAGAACAGAAAGAACAGAAAAATATCAACATCAGTATAGAAACCTTGTGGAACCTAGAAAAAAACTCAGATCCCTTTCCAAGAACCGGCTTCAGTAAAATATAGGCCGTCCGTTGCAAAGTAATAGACAATAGAACTGGCATTTGTCCGATATCTTTGGCAATCTCGCAGTATTGTCAGTGTCTAGTGTTATATAATTCTCATACAAACTACTCTGATATTAATTACACCAGTCAAACCTCTTCAAATGAAAGTCCAAAGAAGTTAAAGTTAGAATGAAGCCACAAACCATAGAAGTCAGAATGAACTCGCTTGATTCTTGATTAGAATGCAGATAATTCTATTCTCACGCCTACAGTCGAAAGTTTTATTGATTGTTCTTTGTCTTGTAAAAGTGTCTTTGTTTGTTTGGGAGACCACCACTTTACATATTGTACATTTTTATTGGTGACGAAGCTGCTTAACTGAAAATCACATCCGGACACATTTCCGTAGAAGTTAACTAACGACAAAGTTTTTAAACTTGATATATAAAAGGCAAAACATAATGCTTTAGTAATAAGAGCGGAATAAACTTTGGAACGATAGAAATATTTGATATTTTCCTTCTACGTATGGAGTACAACTTGGTATCATCCTATAACCTGCTCTTATTGCAGATAAATGAAAGTTAATTTATCTTAATGAAAACTTGTGAGGCGTAACCGGAAAAGTCGATCTCAACGTCATCCAACAGGACTATAATTAACTGTTTGATTAAATGAATACACAACTAAATTTACAATGGAATAATAAACATACAGTTTGATAATGATGACGAAAAAGGGACCTAAAAGTGTAAAATGTGTGTTAGTAGGGGATGGTGGGGTAGGAAAAACTAGTATAGTTCTCAGTTACACTACAGGGAAGATTATGACAACTTATGAACCAACGTGTTTTGATGATTATCTAGGTGAGTACGAGTATTTTCTCAGAATAGTAAAATGTGTATAATTTTTTTCCTCTTCATGAAATAATGTAAAAAGGAAATCAAGTTACTGATACTTGGACCTTTTTGAAATCTTATGTAATGATTCATTTTTGTCTATTTTTTATTTATAAATATTCAATAACATCCAACACTCTTATTTAAAAAGACGTCGTCAAAAGTTAGTAAAAACTACATCATCTTTTGTCTTTTTTCATAATTAATAGTAATTTTCTTTTATATATCTAATTAACTTATTTATTAATTCATTGTCATCAAGGCAACATTTTAACTTGAGAACCATGCATTGAGTTTTTATGGCCTTCTTATTTCTCTTTCTTCTTATGAAAAGAATTGTTCATCGATTTTCTTTGCTATTTTTGGGGATGATGATTCTGCCAAACGATAACAAATATTAGTATTGATTTATTGGAAAAAAAATTAAAAAAAAAGCAAACAGAACAATCTCAGAATTTGCCAAGTACAAATTAATATATAATAAAAGTCATTTTGGATATGTACTTGTCATTTATACATACAAATAATATATTTATTGTGTGAATTATACATCGTTAATAATAGAAAATTGTCTGATGTTTATAAGAAGGTCAGGTGAAAGAATTATATAAGTGTTGTATGATAAGTACGTGATCTATACAACTTAATCACCACATGATCATTTCACACTACATATGCACATACATACTTTCTGAATAAATATGACTTTTTAAGATTCCAAGAAAATCTCAAAGATACTCAGTTGATTGAACAAATGCATGACAATGTTTAAATATGCATCACATTTCCAAATAAGCCACATTTAAATATGTGTGACATATACATATCTGAGGTAACATTCCTAACATACATTTAGTGTCAAATTTAAAGGTGCATCTCAGGTAAATTGACAGATGATTTATATAAACATAAACCGGAATAATTCTCACTGATCACATTGAATAAAATGAATTAAAAAAAATAGGAGTCTGTATCCATGAGATGGCAAAGAAAAAGTATTTTTGTAAAGTCACTCTTGTTTTTTACTACATTGGCTGTTTTTGCTTAATTTTTATTCTTTAGTTAATTTTTAGTGTTTTTCTCTTTGTTGGTTTTGCATTTTTTGATGGAACAACAGAAATGTTTGATCGATATGGTCACAAGAATTGTAGATTCCTCATCTTCGATAGTTTTCATTGGTTCTTGTCTCTTTCTCCGTATCCTCATATGTATATTAGTAAGAATTTTACGTTTTGTATTTTGCAGTGCACATAGAGACACGAAACGGGGAAGAAAAAATGCAAGTTTCAGATACTGCTGGCCAAGTAAGTAAAGAATAGAAAGTTTAAAAAAAAAAAGGACAAATTACCTTAGGAGCAATAAAAAAACGTAATCCACTTGACAGACAAACCCGGGAAGACAAATGAACAACCACAAGCACAACAAATAAAAACAGAAAACTAAAAAAACAATGAACAGCACGAACTCCTATAAAAACCAGGAGTGAACACAGGTGCTTCGGAAGGGTAAGCAGTGCCTGCTCCGTATACGGCACCCAAGTTCCACAAAGTCAATCCGTTGGACAGTGGGAACAGGTCCAATATCATCTTAGATATTGGAACACTGTAACGGTCAATCAATTCATGATAACGACCGTTAAATTTCCTAAGTGTTGACATCAACTTATCCCTTATAAAACCCTGGTTAAGAAGCTTTTGTGACAGCAGTAATCCTTTTTTTCGAAAGTCAGGGTAACTCACGCATGCCCTTGAATAGCGGATAAGCGGAGAAACGTAGAGAGTTTGTAGGCGATGCTGGTATATTGCTATTCAATACGTTTTTCTCCCTTTCATTAAATTCCATTATAATGTTGCGTACAACTTGATACCCGTTTTTATTCTTTTATATGTTTATAGTAATTTTCAATATTTTGTCGTTTTCACGAATTCGTTTTGTTTTTGAATTTTGGTTTTTATTGATTTCCCTCTTTAGTCTTGTTTTTGCCGATATTACTTGAAAGACTAAAATGTCAACAATTAGTGGTTATGTTATTTCAAATAAAAACATGGATTACTTTAAGATTTTTTTTTTCAAAATTAAGATACTGTAAAAAAATTACTGAGACAATTTCTCGTATTTTGTTGAAACCAAGGCTGTTCTCTCTTTGTTTGGATTGATTTTGCTTTGTACTTTTGGTAATTTTTGGTATTTTGAATCGGCTGTTTAAAATTTTGTGTTTTTGTTTTGCATTTAAACATTTTTTCCCTTGGCCTGTACTCACGACTCGTAATTGGACGAAATATCTTTCACATCGAAATTCGTATCACAGAATATTAATTACTACCAAATATAAATGTAATTAGATAATACGACTTATGACAGGAAAGTTCGACAAACTACCAAACAATTTACCCTATCCAATTCACAGACCTTTAGGCGAAAACAACATAAAAAACACAAAACACAAACATAGAATAAACGAGAGTCAGGATAGACGTCAGACTTGGTATAGTAACTTTGTGAACATAAGTATATAAAATAAACATCTTCTAATAGGAAAGAACTGAGAAGCACTAATATCTATAACCCAACAAACAATATTGCCTTTCTACTGGAAAAACAAACAAGGCAGTTAGTTATATGCACGAAAGCAAACACTATAATATCAAAGTACTATGACTGAAAACTGATAAAAATGAGTAAGTTCTAATTCAGATTGAAATCGGTTTCTAAAACCATATTTTCCAATTTATACAATTAATTTGTTTTGGTTCTGATTTCTCAAACAGTTTAATGTTTACGTTACATACATTGTATAAAAAGATTTGTTTATAGAAAAGGATTTAATATATGTCAGGAAATAACTAATTGATATTTACTTGTATATCTTGTAAATCTGTGGTTACATGTTTTTTTCCAGGAAACCTACGACAGACTACGGACACTGTCATATCATGACACAGACATATTTTTAGTCTGTTTTTCAGTAGAGGATAAAGACTCTCTAGAAAATGTAAAAACAAAATGGATCCCAGAAATCAAAGAATTCCGACCCAACACACCTTTTCTTCTTGTAGGAACACAAACAGACTTGCGTGGTTCTGTTACAGACATAACCGATGCTTGTGTAAAAACTGTCAAAGGAAAGAAACTTGCTAAAAAACTTGGTGCCGTAGATTATCTTGAATGTAGTGCTTTAGAATCCATAGGACTGGAAGACATATTTACTGCTGCATATGATGCGGCTAAAACACCGAAAAGAAAACGTCGAGTCTGGCAAAGTTTGAAAAGTGCATTCAAAAGAAAGTCTGTGGTAGAAACATGAAATTTCCGAGTACATCCAAGGGACAGCAGGGTATCTTGTTTTTAATATGTGTTATTCAAAATATTATAATGGATCCAAAAACGTCCACTGACTATCTGTGAAAAAAATTTTTCCCCACAATAAATATGCTTGAAATTGTATGTAAAATGTCGAATTTAAAAAAAAACATAAGCGTATGGGTAATTTGACAACATCTCAGACATTAGCACTCTTGCCACACGATATTAAAAATGACCCGAGACACTGTATCAGTGAACTTATGTATGCTTAAAGCACTGAACTAGCAACTGAGCTGATGATAGCCTTGGAGAGTACAGACATCATCAGGCTCAGCCTCCTTGAAACAGCCGATATTTAAAAGTTTATGTATAATTTTGAAAAGATGAACGACGATCTCTTTTAGTGTTTTTGTTTCACAGAGTTACTTAAAATATAATTAACGAATAAAACAAACAAAAATATATTTATCCTATATGGTCAAATGATTTTTTTTCTTCTCAATTCTGCCATAAAATGACAAAAGAATTGAAGTGCTGTTTAATTGCTTATCTATTATGCTCCAGTGTTGCATCTGTTAGTTTCACACATACGTTAACCATATATGTCGTCTTTTACTTTGATATTTTATACGTATCAATCTAAATTAATAGAGTAGTTTATAAGAACTAATAACATTCTTGACAGAAATTGTAAATAGAAATGTAAGGACTATGTGTGGTTAATGTAAGGACTATGTGTGGTTAATATAAAATAGAAATGTAAGGACTATGTGTGGTTAATGTAAGGACTATGTGTGGTTAATATAAAATAGAAATGTAAGGACTATGTGTGGTTAATATAAAATAGAAATGTAAGGACTATGTGTGGTTAATATAAAATATAAACTATAACCAATGTTATACTAGATAAAATATTTAACAAGCAACATCAACGTGAACTGTATTTTCGTAGACATTCGTCATCCTGGAAGTCGTTATAAGATTCTTAAAATCTTAAAACGAACCAAGGCATTCTGTAGGGTCGAGACGTAAGCGGCAATAACGCATTTACAGATAATCGTTACATGTTTCCTATGTTTTCTCCATACATGCAATAATTCCTAAAATAGAATTATTGGTACACAGTGTAGAATTGTAATGATAAAAGCATAAACCCTGAGACAAAACATGGAGGTCAAACACAGGTGCAAGATAATTCCAGGAACAGTTGACAAAGGAGTTGATATTGCAAAACTACACAAATTACCAAAATCAAGATCGAAGGCTAATATCACAATATTATTATGTAACTGGAGGGTTCGGTATCTATATGTTACCAAGTCCTTGAATACAAAACAGGTATACTTTAGAAGATATCTTATAACCTATCTGAGATATCTTATAAAGTTTATTATATATCTTGAAGTTAGAATGAATAGTAAAACAGCTTGCCATAGGAATTACTAAAAAAAGAAAAAAAACAGATAGACGATAGCCGAACTGCTAAACAATGGATATCCCCAAATGATATTGACAATGAATGTTACAAGTGATGGCAATTTAATAAACTGCCAAAAATAAACTCACTAAGAATAGACAAAGAACCTTGAAAGGTTTTGTCTTTGAGTTTATTTTTAGCAGTTAAAATAATTCACAGAAAGTGTCCGTGTAACTAAGATCAGCGTACTCTTTTTCAAACAATTTTTTTTAGTTTGGCTAAAAGTTTTAAATATTCAATAACGAAGTAATGCCTGCTCACTTTTGTGCAACTTATTTAAAGAAAGGTTTGATTATCTGACAATTAATTTTTATTCTGTAAAAAAATTTATTGCAAAAATAAGTGAAAAATGTTTCACATCAAAGTACAAATATGCAAGAAGTTTCAAGAAGAAATCGAGAAATTTTAAAACCATATTTTTACGCTTAATAAAAACCGTAAAAATGAGCCAAAAAACAGATATCAAAAAAATTTTTTTCTCAATTTTTTACGTAAATTTTGTGTAAACTCGATCGTTTTTACGCTGTAACCTTTTGTAAGTCTCCACACAATCACATGAATGCATAGTTACCAGAGGAACATTATTTTGTTGTTTATATGAAATTCAGTAATTCTATTCGCCGGTTTGACCTTTTCCTCTCCCCTTTTTTAAATATTACAACTTTGTATTGGACTTCGAAAAGAGAACCGTTATTTTGGTGAGTCCACCAAAAATGTTTAAACCTAAAAACATTTTCAGATAAATGGATTTTAAAGTAGTATTCTGTTTTTGTAAAATAATTTAAATAAACAATACCTTTCCAGAAAGTCACGTTCTTCTACCCGATATGTGAACCAGCGTGCACATATTAGCCATTGGGTTCTGAATTGTACAAGTCATACAGTACGAGAACAAAACAAGTGTCCTTAATAAGATGAAAGTGAATACTTTTTATACACTCGTACCCGGTACCCTGAGTGACTATAATATAACACCTGTGGTATAGTCGATAATATTAATTCCAAATTCTCCCAAGAAGCAATATTATAAGCATCTGTGGTATAGTCGATAATATTAATTCCAAATTCTCCCAAGAAGCAATGTTATAAGCATGGAACTTTTTTTCTTTACATAACTTTTGTTCCATGATATTTCTTTATAAAAGAGATGGTTCCACATGGAACAAATACTATACGGAACAAATAATACAGTGAAAGCCAAGATTAGTTATAGAATAAGCAATTAGAGAAATACTGCGGGGAAAAATGTTACAACACATACATATCTATCGAATGCATTCAAATACTCAATGTACCTATATGTTATGAGCATTTTGTTAATAAAGAATGGAACTGAATTGAAAATAATAATGACAAGACAAGTTCGTTAACAAGTGTCTTGCAGTAACACACGAACCAAAACAAATCTGTATGTGGGTGGGGGAAATTTCTTATTTTTTAGCTAATTAGTCCGAACAAATTTTTATAAGTGATAGGGCGTAATTTTCATCAGTCATATACATGTCAAAATAGGTTTTTACGTAAAACTACATCATAACTCAATAAAAATATGTGTATTACAAGATTTTAAAATCCCGAAATGCCATGTAAGGTGTTGCAAATAAGTTTTTAATTTTATTATTATAATAAAAAAAAAGGAAGGAAAAGATGTTCTTGAGCTTTAGCCAATGAAAATTAATAAACGAAAACCATTCCTATGGACAATAATTGACATAAGAGTCCATACTACAGCCAGTCTCTCCGAGCAAGTTAATACAACGACTTGTTAGCAATTTCAGATTATTATATCGTGATATACAATATCCAAGTGTTGTGACATTCAACCTAAGATCAGTAAAAAATTTGTTTGATTATATGAAATATTTTAACCTCGTGTTATTTTTTACACCATCTTACGACAATTATAATTTACAGAATATTTTCTGAATAATAAATTGACGTCTGTCTATTATAATTTCTGCATATTGCCTATTCATTGTAAAATGGAATTTACTTCTTGCTTACATACTGCTCAGTCACGGGTCCTGGTTACATTTTCTTTAATGGAAACCGCCTTTTATCTGATAAAATGTCGTTCTTTAGCTCTCTCCCTAATCTACTTCTTGTATATTTGGATTTTGACCTTGCAATGCATTCTATTGTTTTATTACAAATATTTTTACTGCATCGTAGAACCAGTTGGTTTAATATTGGGTGGAATATCATTCAATTTTATTTCATGTGCATTTACAAAATTTAGGTGTTAATCTACTCTCACCTTGCACATTTTTTAATTATGAATTGTGTCTACATAGTATTGTGTTACATAACTGTAAGTATAAGGTAAGCTCTATTATGTATTCTAGATACTAGTATTTAATGGCAAAGTGTACAGTAACACAAAAGAATAAAATTAACGTAAGAGTTGTCTCTCTTAGATAATAAAATCAAATTGAAATGATCAATCAAACAATTTTTTATAAACTTTACGGGAGTAATAACTTTGCATAAGTGTTATATTGTATTATATTGGTTTCATAAAAGTTTTAGTGTTACCAATGACCAGTTAGTAGCAGATCATAAGTTCGGTAAATTTAATAGTAAAAAGTAAACAAGGTCCCTTAAAGATATGTTAGGAAATTAATATAACAAGTTACTTCGAATCATGAATTTTCATTTCGAGTGCCGGTACAATTTATAACTATATTTGTTTCAGGTTAATATTCAGTACTGTATTTCTTCACTACATTTTAGCCAGATGTTTTTAAATAATTTGAAATCACCTTGAACCTTCACGATAGTGTAGAGAGTGCTTATTTGATATTCTGTAATATGTCTTGACATCGGTCCATATTGTTAATCTGATGTAAATGATGCTCCAACAGCTCCTTAAATACAGAATACCGAAGCTCTAAGATAAAACGGAAGGTATGGAAGATAAAACAAAAGAAACGAAGAAAAAATTAATTCATGAGAACAGTATCATAAATAACATATACTACAAAATATTAACATTTCGATCATTGAAATTCGCCGCTTCAATTTGTAGACTGTAAATTTAAGAAATTGTTTTGCATCCTCATCTTGCAAAAATGATGAAAAATTCTTCATTTTTTCGAGAAATTGAAAAATAAAAATTGTTCGCCCGCTCCTACAATTTTGTAAAAATTGGCATTTCCCCCCATTTATTGCAATAACCAATTTAAAAAAAAAATGTGTGATGCATGCACGTAAATTTTATCTAGCCCGAAAAAAGCTAGTCCTCAAGAAAAAAAAATAAATTAACATTTCGCTCGCTCGCACCTATTTTTCCTATTAAAAAAAGAACTAAAAATCGATTTGGTATGGCCTATATTTAAAAGAATAATTGGAAAAAACACACACAAATAGAAATCAAAGACACGACAGCATAATTTAAAGCGTGATAATAAAAAATTGAACTGAAAAGTTAGCATGCATGTCCAATACGGCATTCAATCATACTGCTAGCGGATACGATTCATTAAAGACTTTATATCAATTGAAATAGGACGTGGAATCTGAAAATATATTATCCCATTTGTGAGATAGAAACTTGTTATAATTTTATCAATCGTAATGACTAAAAAGTTGAAAACGATGAATCAATCCAAGATGGTGGTACACCTTTAACAGGAAGCTAAAATATGTTTATGGGTGCATGTGTACAAATTTCTAACCCATACTTGATAGGGAGGTTCGTTTCAACTCTTTTGTAGCAATACTTATAACCAGGAGTTTCATATCTAATTTAAGAAATAATTCATGGCATACTGTGGTTTGTCTGGAGATTTTACCACGGGTGTGCCTTATTTTTGTGAAATTTTTACCCCGAGCGTAGAGAATAATTGATGTTTTTTTCGTTAAAATCTTCGAATCTAGAGCAAATCCGTGCAAAACTTACAATGCCATGCTGTGATACGTACACACTATACGATTGTCCCACAGGAACGTCTCTGTCAAGAAATGGGGAATTAATAATTACAAAATTAAAGTCGTCCTTTTTATCATAAATTTAAGTATATATCTTTCCAATTTGCAACATATAGGATATAAATAAATAAAACAGCATTCACTTATATATTTGTATCGACTTTGTTCAACTGTAGCTCTTTTGGATACATGTCCTTACAGAACGTGACTCGGGGTACAACATCGAGATACCTGTAATTGGTCTTGTTTTTCACCTTTAAGGGTTTTTTCGTGAAAGACTGTTCTTAACAATGTAAAAATTGGTCGGCACGGATCTACCCATAGGAATTCCGATGACCTGCCGATTCACAATATTGCCAAACAAACAAAAAGTTTGTTCAGCAAGAATTGCAAGGCCTTGATAATGTCATCGCTTGTCCAACAACTGTAAGTTTGATACTTTTTATGACCCGGAAAAGCTTTAAAACTGTTACAATAAATATGATTTAAACCAAAAATATGAAAAAAAAACCTGTTCTTTATAATATCTTGAAGAAAGGTTTTATTCGATGTAGGAAAATTACTTGTTCATCAAAAGTTTGCATTGGGAGAGTTTTTAACACTTCAAAAGCAATTTATGCCTGAATTTTCATCAATTTTGTTACAATAATAAATGACAAGTTGCTTTATGCAAATAAGAGATCTTGTAAAAAGGACTTGAAATTTATTGTTGGTACATTTGCTAGAGGCAGACATGATTGGTATAGAGTTTTGTGTAATTTACTTAAAATTAGGAAGATCTATAAATTCGTGATACTAAATTCACACGAAACATCAATCTCAAGCAAATGTCATAATTTCAACTACACTTATGAAAAGACAACGAATGATTTGAACCAAACTCTCTCACAGAGGTGTTGATTTTTAAGTTGGTCACCACAGTTCTCGGTAGTAACACTTCACATTTGATTCGTTTAGAACTGTCCTTGCTTGTAATCCATAAGACAACTTTACCAAGAGAAAAATATTACTGTAACAAAAAACTTCTAAGACAGATTTATGTTCTTCTCTCTTAATATCAACACACTAAAAACATCACCGGTGGTCATCGTGATTTGATGTATGGTACAAAGGTTTTTTTTTTAGAAATGACACCTTACAGGACTTTCCCACTGACAAGTAGGGCCATTTTAGCCTACTCTTTTTCGACATCTACAGAGGAGTACACGGGACAATAATTTTTCGGCCCCATCCGACGGACTAGCATCGTTTACCGAGACAATCCTCGCACATGGAATCGATAGGGCGTCTAAAATTTGATCCCTGAAATTTTCACCCCGAACGGGAATCGAACCAGGGACCTTTGGCTTCGTTGTCCGATGCGCTACCACTACTTCACGGCGCCTATCACGAATTCACCTTGTCTTAAAATTTTGGTGTAATAGAGTTATCTTTTCATCTCATTGCTTAGTTAGTCTTTAGCAGATACCAGCAAACAAAAATATACATTCATCAGATCGTATGCTTTGTTATGGAGCTTAAGTTTTTTTTACAGAGCTAAAAAGAGAAAAGGAAAGAAAATAGCAAAGCAATTGAATTTAAGTCTCCGCTACATATATGATGTAAGAATTTTCACTTATGTATCTTTTAGGATTACCTTAATGTTATCTATCCCAGTGAAGTAGGAATTAAAGAGATCACACCACGCCCTATTCTGCTCCATACAAACTTTCACAAAAACTATGAACTGCGATTGAGGTCCAAACTGATTCAATCCATATTTATTAAAATAGAACATGGAATCTGAAAATACACTATCCCATTCGTAATGACAAAAAAGTTGAAAACGATGAATCAATCCCATACCTTTGACAGAAAGCTAAAATATGTTAATGGGCGCATGTGTACGAATTTCTAACCCATACTTGATAGGAAGACAATTGTTAACTTCACCTTTTTTTTAGCAGTAACGTACCAAACTCTCCAACTTATGGTGTATAATTCCGCGAATGATTCCTTTCTGCCGTTCATGCTATATAAAACTTTTGTATCTCGTATCTTGTATATGAGAAGAGCGAGGGTACTGTCACATTCTAACCCAGGTTTATGTTCGGTCCAGTTGATATCATCACTTCAAAAAATTTACGAAAATTAAATGGATAATCTTTCTTTGAGTTTCCAGTGAATCAGATTTCTTCCCCATGCACGTCTGTGTTGGTCTCTTGCCTTTTGTTCTTTTAGATTTGAGTTCATAAATTAATTAAGGTCTCAGAACATTCAGGTCATTCATGCATAAAATAGTTTTGTAACGCTTCAAGTGATTCCGTAGAAAATTTTATGGCATAAAAATCATGACTTCAAAAATCAGTGTTAATCACGTTAATTGCGCTGGTCCCATTACGTTATCACGATGGTAATTAATCAGGTGTTTATGAAGTGCAAAAATGAAGTAGTGGCCTTTCCTCGACAGCAAAAACTTTTCTTTTAAACTGTCTATGTTGATTTGGGAAAGATTTTTTTCAACTTCTATTACTGCTATTAAAGCGACAAGCTTGTCAGACCTGAATAATATATATAACTTCTTTGATTAAGAGTGATCTGTATATTAAATTCGTATTCTGTGTAACAACCAGGGTATGTACAATTGTCAACCAAAGTCGGTTAATCAGAAAAGAGGACGCGTGTGAGGACAGTTAAAATATTTGACAGAGTTTACTACCTTATAAGCAGATAACATGATAAATATTTTATATACCATGCTAAACTACTAAGTTTGAAAGCAGACAAATTGACACTATAGATCGTAATAAATTGGTATTTATATGTTTACTCTAAGACATCTTGCATAAGAAATCACATAATATTATTAAAACGAATTTAAAATATCTTTAAACCTGAAAATGGACAACGCTTTATTAAACTGCCTCGAGGCCATAAACAGAATATCTATCTTATAGCTTGAAGAGGGAATTGAGAAAAATATTGGCCATGGATTATTGCTTGACAACTTACAGAACATCACATTCGGTTTACTTTTTTCAAACTATCCCCCCCCCCCCCCAAAAAAAAATACCTTCAGAAATTCTCTATTACTTGAAAAGCGTCAACAATTTTATAAAATTTTTCTGTGTTTTACACCTATAAAATGACCCAACGCACCTATCCAAAACCACACTGAACTTTTAATCAATATCAAGCCAATTTAAAGAAGGTTATAATCATTTATAAAGACATATTCTACGAGTAAATGAACAATATATGCATATTTCGTCGTCGTCTGATCATTTTACTCGAGATAAAAAAAAAATGTTGGAAGCCAAAGGCAATAACATAAAATGTATAAGAGCAGATTGGAATGTATATATGCAAAAAAGGGGTGAAGTCCACAAACTTTGACAACTGGACCACAGTCAATCTTCTGGTGTCAATTTCATGCCTTTGAATTACTAGCAATTGAGCTTGTGATAAACTCGGGAACTTGGTGTCCATCAGCATTGTTACGTATTTAGTAACAGACTTCCTATAATTCTATCAGAGACTAGCTATAGGTAACTACCAGTGCAAGCACAGGTATCATAAAAGGTAGAATAGCTTTTATAACCCCTTGAACAGAGCACTATTTTCGGAGGGTGAGACATGTTTTTCTTGTAAAGCAATGGATGAAAAACACTATATTGCTTTTTCACACGGATTCGCCCTGCGTTCTCTTGTTATGTGTGTGTCGTGTCTGTATTATGCGTGTTCTTTTTAAAAGCTCACTAAAACTTGTGATACTATGTTTTATCCATGTGTGAAATAAAGTTTTCTTAATTCATTGTTCCATTATTAGTCCATATTATGTAAAAATATTCTCTATGTCATTGTCTTTCCTTTCCATTGCTTATATCCAACATGTCAAACCATCCGCTCTCTCAATATTTAGAGGTGAAAGTACTTTATTGATAATATCATCTTTATTGATAATATCATCTCTATAATTACTGAGCGTACTGGTAGTATGTCCGGTTACTTCTGGTCACCTTATAGCGGAACAATTATCCTTAGAACGGATATGGAGACGGCTGAAAAGCACATGGAAACATGACGGATTGGTTCGGATCGTGTTAACTGATCGATATTTCCAGCATCTCAAGAAACGTGTGAAATTTTCAGAAAACACATTCATCCTCAATCATTCAAATTTTGATTTGAATTGTGTCTATTGCAGTTGTTACGTGATGACGGCCCAAAGAAATTGAGCCCTTAATTTTAATATTATAGATTTAACATGCATTTCTTGATATTATGGTATTTTAAAATCTAAGGAGTTTAAAGATAATTCCTCTGACTTTATGATACGTAAAGTTTCATTGCGAACAATGTTTTCAAAAAGATCTGTCCCTACCAATCTATCCACACATTTCAACTGTCAGTTAAAATTCGCCTCCTAACATGGCTGAACTGGTTCTCGCACTGATGATGCCACTGGGCATTAACCAAACATCAATCAACCTATCAGCAAAACTCAAATCTGTAGAATATCTCAAAATTTAATGTTTTTGTAAATCTTAATAGATTTTTCAATCCCTAATTATTTGAACTTTCATTCATCTGTTCATTCCCTTACGACGATACAAATAATTCCTATACTTGTAAAATAGTTCAATAAACACAATTGCTACAAGTATACGTGGCAAAAGTTTAAGCAAACGAACAGTGCAACTGAGTGCTGTTATTAGTATTCCCTATTTGCTGATGTTGGCATTGTCTCCAATATGCATGAGTTATCTTTCCTGACAGGTTTCTTGTATTTAACATGAAGGGCAAACACTAATTTTATTTTTTTTTCTGAAAATGTTGAATTAGGGGAGGCCTTCATAATACATCGAAAAAAAATGCGAGAATATATATAAAAAAAACTATAACTATTGTGTATGGAGGATATTGTTAAGAAGAAAAAAATATTTACAGGAAAATGACAATTTGTACATTGATGTCGATGGAAGACGCCTTCTCCAAAGAGCAGATCACTCTGTAAATGGGAGACAGCTCACAAGTCCCAAAATAATTATACCTACATTTAATGGAATTACTATCGGTATTCTGCCTAGACATTCACAAAAGTTATAATTATTGAAATAATCTTTCAGAAGATATTGTTGGAAAAGCTAGGTCTACAGTTCTTCGTTTTGAATTGAAAATTATAAGATATTCAAATTCCTTGATGGCACTATTTTCGACTTTATATCTAGTTACTTGAATGACTTTACATTATACATTTTGTTTAGCACCCACGTTTACCACTGTACTTTTGGATATTCTTCACAACTTTACAACACTCAAAGAAGACTGAACTGTGGCTAAAGTTCCAAGTCCTGACTTCACGGGTTTTTGCTTATTTTGTACAATATATAATGTGTTTTACTTCATCTTAATTGTTCTACAATGTTTTATTTTACATATGTATTTCATAAACCATAGTTTTTGGCTTCAGATTTTGATTGAAAATGAAAACTTTTCCTTTCTTTGTCGTTTGGTGAAGTCCTCTGTCTTGTTCCTGACATTAATTTTGCCCATTATTAATTGCCCTTTATATTTTATCTTACCTTATTTTATGTACAAAAATATATTTCTTCGCATAATTTAAAGACTAAAATAATTGACAAAGATTATAAAGTTAAGAAAAAGCATCCGAAATATATACATATAGAAATTATTTAGATGTATACCATGAATTTTGGTAACGATGTACAAATTATATTAAGTTTTTTGCCTTTAGCTGCACGTGTCATATTAAATAAAGTGCATGCTTCCGAGTCAATAACTGAGGATGGGTAACCTTAACATTTACATTTTTCACTGAAGACATTAAAGTTTTTCTTTATAAATATAAATATGACAAACAACTATATCCTTTAGCTATATCACCCAGTGATTACTTCGTGATCCTACCAATATAGTAGTGTTCTATAATATTGTACAGGACTGCATTTCATCTCGTCCTTCCTGAGGAACTAATACTGACGAAATAGCTTTGTCAATTACTTGTTTTATTTTCTTTTCCATATTAGGCGAACATTCTATGTAACAGGCACATCCTAAGCGTTTGGATAGAGCAAGACCTTCCTCTCGCTGCACAGGCTTTAAACCTTTATCTGCAAGTTTTCGTCTCACAGTTTCGTTGTTTCTCAAGTCTGTTTGGGTCGCAACAAGAACCAAGGGCATATCACCCATGCAATCACGTATTTTCGGGAGCCATTTTTCCTTTACATTTCTGAAAGACTTTGGTTGGACGGCTGAATAACAAACAACAAAAACATCTGTTCCCGAAAATATCGTATCAGTAGATGTCTCCTGCAATATAAAATATTTGAAAAGGTATGAAAAAAATTGAAAAATAGGTTCATCTCATTAAACGGGACGTTCGGTAAAGCGCTTTAATTAGTTTCATCGGTATGATAGCAACTGTCTAGTAAAACGTTAGATTTTGACTGAATGTATCTGTATTATTATGGAGTATCATATCTATAGCTCTGTCTGTTTATATGTAGATATGTATTTGAATCTTTAAATGTTGGGTTATCATGCCTTATTTCACATTTTCGGCCTCAGGCACTGCTGATTAGAAAATTGTTGAATCGTGCAGATACAGTGCATCAAATATATAGAAAACTGAAGAAACGCCAAATGCAGTTGGATCGGCAGTGTCAACCTAAAACCGGGCGTACTTATATTCGAGTTTATTTTACTGTTACTGATGCGAGTGTACACTTTTCTACTCCAAAGTAGTCTTTGTCACTGCACTATTTTTAGATCTTGAGGCTATTTTCTGTTAATAAATTTTGAACTTATATTAAAAGTAGGGTTTCACTTCCCTCAGGCAGGATTGACCGTACTTGATTTTGACTTTATTTATTCTATTGCCTACAGTATAGTGTAACGTACATTTTTCATAAATGCGCCAAACTGAACCAATAAAGAAACTTTCACTTCGTCATTAAAATTATTTCATATCATACCATTGAACTACAGGGACGAAATGACTTATTTTAATATTTGTTTACTCAACATAAAACAACACATTTTGAGGTAAGAATTGATATTTGATTTTAAGTTCAAAGATCAATAGGACAGACAAAGTTTTAGTATACAATTATTTGAAGTAGGATTTATCAAAGTCGATGTAACATCATAATTTGATTGATATGTGTACATAGGTAAATTTAGATTGAATTGGCCATATTTACTGATGTAACGATGATGGTATTTGTATGGACGTGAATTCAATCACATACTTAATACTGACACTATAAAGAAGACACCAGATAACACCTCCTTGTGTACATGTATATATATACCTGTTCCAAGGTATCTAGTAACTGCAAATGTCGCTTTTTCCCGGAGACAGATATAATTCCTGAAAAGCAAAATTAAATTTTATATTTCTGTTATTTATGTCTCTAGACGTTAAAATATTTTTCTTTTGTTTATTTCCGTCCAATTTGTGTTTTCAATTTGGTCATAGAATTTTCCAATTGCCATTGGTCATGTGTTCTATTAGGTCTGAACTACAAACGCTTCAGGTAATATCTTATCGGAAATATCAAATAAAACTGCATACTTTTGCTTTATTTGTTTTAATATAATATTTTGGCGATGTCAGTGTTGTCATTTACTATAAAATTGCCTCAGTATATAATAAATAATGACTGTTCAAGGTAAAATCAAACATAATAATATATAATATATACATTCATTTGCTCGCTGATCCAAAACGACAAAAACAAAAATATCAAATATGCTTTATCAATATATATAAATATATATGAATACGAGGAAAAAAAATAATTAAAAAAATTAAACTAACTTACCAGCATAATTGTCAAAAGCTGATGGAACATAAATTGTTGGAAATCTTTTTGTGGCATAACTGACTAACATGCTAGTTTTCCCAACACAATCATCTCCAATTACTACACATTTAATACGGTTTGTTGCCAATACCATTTTTTAAGGTTCCATATTATGTAATGTTAAAAAAATACATGACTATGACCATGAAATCAATTCTGTTATCAAGAAATAAAATAAGTGAACTTCGCGCCATCCTATTATAAGTACTATGATCACGTGAGTTGAATCCCACGTTATTTTTACTTTTATCTTACGACATACCATGTACACCTTACATTTATAAACAAAAATATACAGGTAAATATATCATGATACTATCTAACAAATCAGCACGATCATCATGATAGATCAAACACAAAGTAATAAAATAAAGACATATACCCCTTAAATTTGAAGATGTAAAACGGTTATTACTGAAATTTAAGTGTTAGAAGAAGAACAGCAACAAAAGCATTGTAATACCTTTATACATGTAATCATAATGAGACAAGAGAAAAAGGACTATATAACTTCCTAATAAAGTAGTTGACAAAGATAATATGACTAACTTTCGGACTGGCTTCAAATTTCTGAAATGGTAACAAGATAGTATACGCCGGTATAATTTCTTTAGCCAGAATTTACCTATTAGTAATGGTTCTGTGACAAAATCAAAACATTAAATATTTACAAAAATACCGCATCTACATTATAAATATTTATCAAATCTGCTAAAATTAGACTAGAGGCGTAATTACTAGCACTTTTTTGTCATTTACCCAGGAACTAATGTGCAGATTGTAACCAAAATTAGATGGAATTTTGTATTGGAGGACTTCTACAAATTTTCAATCTATGGTGTTGGTTAGGTAAACAATATGGCCCCCAGAGACCATCTTTGACTTTGATTTGCAAATTTTCAAAAATGTTTACCTCTGAAACTACATTATGAAATGTTTTGAAACTTAGCAGTATTTTCATTAATGTCCAGTTCACGATGTGGTCACGATATCGTCGACATCGCGATGTAGCCAATGTCGACACGATATCGGTTCAACATTGACGACATCGTTTTGTCCAGTGTTTACCTCGTTCACATCGCCGACATCGCGATGTTGGCAATGTCGTCACAATATCGGTCCATTATTGACGACATCGTTTTGTCCAGTATTTGCCTTGCTCACATCGCCGACATCGCGATGTTGGCAATGTCGTCGCGATATCGGTTCTATATTGACGACATCGTTTTCTCCAGTGTTTACCTGTTTCACATCGCCGACATCGCGATGTAGGCAATGTCGTCACGATATCGGTCCAACATTGACGACATCGTTTTCTCCAGTGTTTACCTGTTTCACATTGCCGACATCGCGATGTTGGCAATGTCGTCACGATATCGGTCCAACATTGACGACATCGTATTGTCCAGTGTTAACTTTGTTCACCTCGCCGACATTTCGATGTTGGCATCACGATATCGGTTTAACAATATATGCAATATATAAAACGCAATGCTCGCCTTTTGTCATGTTTCTAAAGCTCGCACAAATAAATTTTATATTTTCCGACAATGACCATGTATTATATATTTATCCTGCAATGACGGCTCTAGTTGATCAATACAGCCTGACCAATATTTGATATTAATCAGTTATGTTAGCCACGCCCATTGCCGAATATCGGGGCGCGTCACGGGATTTTTTCATATAATTCTCACTAATTTGATGTTATTTCACTTCATTTTGGTAGGAAATGAAACAATAATGAATTTAAATTACAGGATAAACACAATACATATGGATTATCAACGCATTTAGGTAACACATGTGTATTTGGCGGAAAAAAGCTCGACAGAGCCTCGCAGGCAGTTGCCCGTGTTTCTAAGCCTCATGCACATACATGCTTCGACAATGCACATGTATTGTATATACCTAAATTACAATGCAAATGAACGGTTGTAAAGCCATCCATAAATATGCTTTACGATGAGGAACATGACACGTTTCTAGCTAGGAAACGTTAACTGCTTACTCCATTGAAGCGCTCAAATTTATTCTTATGGAATCCGTGTTTCGGACATTATCATTAATTTCATTGTGATTAGTTGCCACTTAATAATAATCGTTTTTCTTGTCTAACGATGCATTTACAATGTTGAGAGAATAACTAAAATCGTTTCATGTCAACACAGGAGTTTAATGTTCAGTTTCGAAATGAAATCAAGATACTCTGACAAATTAGGTTGGATGTTCTTAATCAGTTTTCAGTTATTTACTTGCAATGAAAATCCTTCCATACAATTTAAAAGGCATTGTACAGGAACGTCTACATATCGCTACCTCTGGTTATACGACTATATATCGATTTGGACGATGTCCACTACCACATCTTGATGTCGTCAATGTCGAAGATTTTGACATGCAATAAATACTGTATATTGATGTGAACGATGCCGACACTATGTTGTCATGAAGACTATACAACTATGTCCACACAATGTTGACAACATCGCGATGTCGGCGATATCGACGATGTATACATGTAATGAAGACTATACAGCGATGTGAACGATGTCGACACAATGTTGACAACATCGCGATGTCATCGATGCTGACGCGATGTTGTTAACATCGCGATGTCGTCGATGTCGACACGATATTGTCAACATTGCGATGTCGGCGATGTCGACGATGTATACATGTAATGAAGACTATACAACGATGTCGACACAATGTTGACAACATCGCGATGTCATCGATGCTGACGCGATGTTTTAACATCGCGATATCGTCGATGTCGACACGATATTGCCAACATTGCGATGTCGGCGATGTCGACGATGTATATATGTAATGAAGACTATACAACGATGTGAACGATGTCGACACAATGTTGACAACATCGCGATGTCATCGATGCTGACGCGATGTCGTCGATGTCGACACGATATTGTCAACATTGCGATGTCGGCGATGTCGACGATGTAAACATGTTATGAAGACTATATATCGATGTGAACGATGTCGTTACAATGTTGTCAACATCGCGATGTCGGCGATGTCGATGATGTTGACATGTAATGAAGACTATACAACGATGTGAACTATATCGGCGATGTGGACGATATCGACACAACATCGTGTACTGGACATAGTTCAGTATTTTGGGCATAAATGCCCTCTACAAACAATCCACTGTTGGTTGAGATCCCCCCCCCCCCTCTTACAAGTGACGGCTGCTGCCGCCTGAAGTTTGCATGCAATCCATATGGAAAACGATATTGTAACATGCGTTGGCAGGAATCTCATATGGAAGGACAGATGCAAATGACCCACCTTTTCTAGGTCAAAAGTAAAATGTCAAGGTCACTTTGACATTTTTAGTATCTTTAACAGCGTTGTGGATACAAAAAGAGCTTACGTTTTCTAATGGGCTAACAGAAATCAAAATGAAATATGGCCTCTGACGGCCATGTTGTTCCTCCAACCGGAACCAAAGATGGAAAATTTGTAGAGGTTCTTCCGTTCATCATTTACAACATGTTGTTCGTCGAACTGGAACCAAAGGTGGATCGTTTGTAGAGGTTCTTCCATACATCATTCACGCCTAGCTTTGTTATAATCTGCCAAGTAGGTCAGAGGAGAAGATTAAAATGTGACCGACGATGTGACACATCGGGTGGAATTTCCCTATCCTACATCTCTCTGTATGAGATAGTTATAAGCTCACATGGCCTACAGACCAGGTGAGCTAAAAAGGGGGCGTTTACAGCCTTCAAGTGCCATAAATGTAACAAGCTCTAAATGGTCCTAATGTAAAAACTTTTTGAAGAAACTTAACAGAGACCGTAAAATGTCGGGAATAAAAAGGGATACTCAAAAATATATAAACAACACAAGGAAACAAACTACCGCTGACAATTCACCGGATTTGGGACAGACACATAAATATGGCAGGGTTTCACTGGTTTAGCGAGTTAATTACCCTTCCATTTCGACAAAACCAGGGCAAACAAACAAACATAAAAATAAACATGCAGTGAAAATTAGTAAGAACAACAACTAACTCAGTCTGGCACTTGAAACAAGAGACAAACAAGTAAATAACAATACCCAAAGGCGCCGATTAATGAATGCCCAGACAACTTGCTAAAGTTGCTAAAAATCATGCTTTTTGATATAAGTATAATTATCCTTCAAGATTTCATTCTAAGCCTTCATTAAAGTCCATTACTACACCATAACAAATTGGTGAATACAGAAGGTTAGAGTCGTGCAAAAAAAAAACTGAAAACATAAGAAGTACTGTGTACTCGGATGGCCTCATGATCTGATGGCTGATGAATTAATGATAGTGATATAAACCTAACTGTATATATGGTACAAACTGTTGACAGGGATATATGTTTCACCTGTATCCAATTTTGATAATTCAAATGTTGAAATGAATAAGGCATCTCTTAAACATGAGAATAATGCAAAACTTTCAAATGTTGAATGTTCCCCATAGACTTCACAACATGTACAGTATAGTGAAGATTCATAGTCACTAGAATATATATAACTGAGGGGCCAAGCCAAATAATTGCCATGCGAATGCTCCAAATTCGTTGACTGTCTATGTGTGGTTCCCAATTAACTGACATAATCACCAACTATTAACAAATTGATGATGTCGTACAAAACATCTTTATGACTTTTGTGAGGCAAGGCAAAAACTGGAGTGATATAGCACTTTAGACTGCAACTATAACACCTCCTGTTGTGTTTACTGTTTATGTCCTTTATATAGTAAAAGGGTGATATTTTGTGCATAAGTATATTAACTATTTAGATAAAATATATAACAAGAGCACAAGTTTTAACATAGGCATGATAGGTATAGATATGCACAGTATTCTCCCATTTATTTCATATATTTCCATGCAAACAGGGATAATCTGAATACCATTTTGATTCCAAATATTTTTAATAAAAAAATACACTGTACTATTCTCTATCACAATTCTCATACACTGTATGTTTAAAACCTTAAAAATGTAGTAGTCATTTCAGTGAAAATAAATATCTGGCAAATGTATTTATACCCCAAGAAAACGAAGTTTAGGGGGTATATAGGTTTCAGTCTGTCTGTCTGTCCGTCCGTCTGTCCGAACAACGTGTACATGCTTTGTGTTATCAATTCCAGTTACAGCTTATTCGGACCTGTTTAACGCTACGATTTTAGCGTTATCACTACGATTTTCAGACCCCCAAATTACGCCTTCCGCCCTCTAAAACGTTTTTCTACGTCAACTAAGCAAAACGGTAAAAAAAGATAAACGCAAAATTCGCTCGGAACCTTTCGCGACATGTCGATATGCCCAGGCATAAAGTTAAAGGACGCTCGAATGAACGTTGACTTATCCCCAGGGCGCTTTGGTTGATGTTAGAACTTTCGTCTTTTCACGTGCTCACGGAAGTAAATTTTACTGGTGAAGTCTCACAAGTATTTGGAAAAGTGCCGAAAATCGGAAGAGGACAAAACGAGGGCGGCTGATGATGTGCACAATCATAGCTCAAAATGAATTCCCATTTAGTACAGCTCCGCTCCTTACAATTTGCATTAGGGAATGTTTCCAGATTAATGACTTGCTGTAGGTATGTAGATCATTTTATCAAGTATCAACATAAAACCACTTTCTCACAAAGACAAGTAAGATTTCATTAGGATAAATGAAATTTGTCACAGCTTGTCTCTCACTCTCTCTTAATTCCCTCTATTATGGTCTGGGTGATGGGAAGGGGGGTAAAAAAGCGTATTTTCTAGGGGCCATAATGCCCAAATTTTTTTCAAGATTGGAGTTTTTTTTCAGCATTTTTTCCAGCAAATGTTCCCCCCCCCCCCTTTTAAGAACTTTGACTTATCCTCACGGTACTTCGACTGATGGTAGAACTTTCGACTTTGCAAACGCCCATAGATTTTGACTCGGCATGTTTTAGTGGTGAAGTCTCACAAATATTTGGAAAAGTGCCGAAATTCGGAAGTGGACAAAACGAGGGCGGCCTGATGATTTGCACAATCATAGCTCAAAATGAATTATCATGTTGATAAAATGTTCTACATACCTGCAGCAAGTCATTAAGATTTTCTATCACCATTTTTGCATTTTGAACTTGCTCATTTTCCAACAATATTCTATATAAAGAGTACCCATTTTGTGTAATCAACTCCTCTTACAGCTTTAAATCAATGGTCTGAAATTTTGCAGGGTGTTTCATCTACTCCTCTTGCAGAGGGCTCAACAGATGCATGATCGGGGTATCAATAGTCCGTTAAGGACAGATTATGTGGACAGGTTTACAAAGCAGTTGGCGCGGGGGGTATTTGTGGCCCACTAGACCACAGTAACTCTAGTTCTTCATAATTTTAGACATGGGATATATGTACATGTATAGCAACACCCGACACTTCTGTAATAATAGCTGCAAACGACATAGTTCTGTTAAGTATCATCTCAAGGGATGCATCCTCATTGTCGAGAATCATCTCGGGCTAGCATCCCCATTGTTCCACACATGGATCCTGCTTGTCTTGATATCTGTTACACATTCCTCTTAAGCAATTTAGTATGAATGTGTCTTCTTCTTGTTCATAACCTATTAATTGGCAGATGTGTGTTTTCTCTGCAGGGGATGCCTCAATCTATAAAAAAAAAGTATTCCTGGTGAAATTAAGATAAAAGTATGGTCAATTTATGTTCGCCTTATTATATAGCCATGATTAACATGCTCAGCTTATACACATGTACATGTACCCGGGTAATCTATTGCTGTCAGATTGTCAATACTCAACTTTGCTCTAATATACAGCACTTCTCATTGATATATACATGTAGTGTAGAATTAATACAATATATCAAGGTTAAAATTCTTTGTGAAATTATCAAGGCTCAATATTACTCTAACATTATCATGATTATATAGCAATGATCATCTTAGACATAAGCCCAAGTCAGGTTTGTCTCAATATAGTTTTGCATGCTCAATCATATCACATTATTGCTCTAATATAAGGCTCACGTTTGCTCAAAATATATCACCGATCATCTTCTCAAACATATGTGCTCAATTTAGTTAGGCTTGACATGCTCAAGTAATACATCATTATTGCCCTACATTATAGAAGATTATGATTTAGCTCTTATATATCACTAATAAACTACACCTATGCTTAATTCAGGTTATCTCCCAAAATATATATATTTACATGTATTCCAGAATATTAATATTTAAGTACGATAAATTTAACTTGCATGTATATAAAAATATTTCTGGATTGTTACATATGTAGGAAACTGATCACTGATTATAACCAATGTTACCATATGTTACAAACTTTATTTGTGCATTATGGACCGATTATATAACTGAAGATATTTTAAGAAATGAGTAAATGGCCAGGTATTCTCGGTACAAAACATGTTGATATATAAAAAACATGTTATAATAAATATGTTCATGAAATAGTTTTGATACTAGTATATGAGTTTATAAAGAAATTTATGTTGCACTAGATAATGTCAGCGTATTCACACAATAAAAAATAAAATGCTCCGCTGGGCGCAGCTAGATACGACCGCAGATGTCGAACCCTGAATAGTTGGGGCAATTATGAACACAACATTCAAGCTTGATACAATACTGAATTTGGATTGTGAATAAATATTTGACACAGCATAGGTTTCTGACACAGAATGAATGTTGTCTAAGAACTTAAAAATTTTTAATTTACCTATTCAAACCATATCAGTATTATTTGTTTTTATATATAAATCAGAAATAACCAATTTAAAATTTAAAATTGGGCACACATATCAATTTCTTGCTATTGCGCAATACTGTGCAATTGAAAATTTCTTCAAATATTTGACACATAATAGGTTTCTGACACAGAATAACTGAAATCAAAGAACTTAAAATTGGTCATATGATTTGAATTTATATTCAATTTTTTGCTTCTTGTGCAATACAATATGCTGTGGAGAATTGCCCCCCCCCCCCAAAAAAAAAAAATAATAATTTACCCCTTTTTTTAGCTTTTGTGCAATACACTATGAAGTTGCACATTGACCCCCCCCCTCCCAAAAAAAAAAAAAAAAACAAAAAACAATAAAATTTATTGTAACCCCCCCTTTTTTTGCTAAAAAAATTAGATATTTTCTTTTTAATTTATGAAATATGAAATGAGAAAAAATTACCTCCTCCCCAATTTCTCATTTACCCCCCCCCCCCCAAATTTTGTTTTCAACCCCCCCTCCCATTTCTTTATACTTTGCAACCATAACAGCCCTTTTAAATACACCATAACATATTAAAATAGAAAATGACATCATAGTCATGGATGGCAAATTCTAAATATACATAATTTAAAAGCAGTTTAGATAAGATAAACAAAAAAAAATCAATTTCTTGCTATTGCGCAATACTGTGCAATTGAAAATTCTTCAAATATTTGACACATAATAGGTTTCTGACACAGAATAACTGAAATAAAGAACTTAGAATTGGTCATATGATTTGAATTTATATTCAATTTTTTGCTTCTTGTGTAATACAATATGCTGTGGAGAATTGCCCCCCCCCCCCAAAAAAAAATAATTTACCCCCTTTTTAGCTTTAATTTTGGACCCCGATTTGGACCAACTTGAAAACTGGGCCCATAATAAAAAAACTAAGTACATGTTTAGATTCAGCATATCAAAGAACCCCAAGAATTCAATTTTTGTTAAAATCAAACTAAGTTTAATTTTGGACCCTTTGGACCTTAATGTAGACCAATTTGAAAACGGGACCAAAAATTAAGAATCTAAATGCACGGTTAGATTCGGCATATCAAAGAACCCCAATAGTTCAATTTTCGATGAAATCAAACAAAGTTTAATTTTGGACCCCGATTTGGACCAACTTGAAAACTGGGCCCATAATAAAAAAACTAAGTACATTTTTAGATTCAGCATATCAAAGAACCCAAAGAATTCAATTTTTGTTAAAATCAAACTAAGTTTAATTTTGGACCCTTTGGACCTTAATGTAGACCAATTTGAAAATGGGACCAAAAATTAAAAATCTAAATGCACGGTTAGATTCGGCATATCAAAGAACCCCAATAGTTAAATTTTCAATGAAATCAAACAAAGTTTAATTTTGGACCCTTTTGGCCCCTAATTCCTAAACTGTTGGGGACCAAAACTCCAAAAATCAATCCCAACCTTCCTTTTGTGGTCATAAACCTTGTGTTAAAATTTCATAGATTTCTATTTACTTATACTAGAGTTATTGTGCGAAAACCAAGAAAAATGTTTATTGGGCCCTTTTTGGCCCCTGATTCTTAAACTGTTGAGACCAAAACTCCCAAAATCAATCCCAACCTTCCTTTTGTGGTCATAAACCTTGTGTTTAAATTTCATAGATTTCTATTAACTTATACTAAAGTTATAGTGCGAAAACCAAATGTCTTCGGACGACGACGCTGACGACGGACGACGACGACGACGACGCCAACGTCATACCAATATACGACTGCAAAAATTTTGCGGTCGTATAATGAGTAATTGCGTGTTAAAACAACCCAGAGCACGATTTGAATAGACTCGTTTTTCTCTTTTGACTTTTGGAAGTGAGCCAACCCAGTTTCTAGCGGAAGTTGGTCAGCTTGCCGGTTTAAGATCCGGGGCGATAGCTATACTACAGATATGCCATCCTTGTAAAATTATATAACAATAAATAAAAAGAAACTCTTTTAAACTCTTTGTTCTCGGTCTTTGTTCTCACGACTTTGCCTTGATTGGATTTGTATCGGTCTTTCCCCTTTCTTATTACTTCTATAATTATTTACCAGTATTTATATTGGTAGAAATCAATTTCTGTTATCGGTGAAACAGAAATGATAAGGTTACTGTTCGAATTAAAATGAATGATTGTTAATTAAAAAAAACACACAGTAAGAACTATATAGATAAAAACAGTTCTGAAGTTCTATCTGTTGAAAATATTTTTTCCATCAAACAATAAATTTCAGGGTCGGGACAGGATCACTGTTTATAGATGGTAAGTTTGCTGTTTACTTCAGGGTCGGGACAGGATCACTGTTTATAGATAGTAAGTTGCTGTTTAGTTCAGAGTTGGGACAGGATTACTGTTTATAGATGGTGTTTGCTGTTTAGTTCAGAGTCGGGACAGAATCACTGTTTAAAGATGGTAAGTTGCTGTTTAGTTCAGGGTCAGGACAGGATCACTGTTTATAGATGGTGTTTGATGTGTGGTCGGGACAGAATCACTGTTTATAGATGGTAAGTGTGCTGTTTAGTTCAGGGTCGGGACAGGATCACTGTTTATAGATTGTAAGTTGCTGTTTAGTTCAGAGTCGGGACAGTATCACTGTTAATAGATGGTAAGATTGCTGTTTAGTTCAGGGTCAGGACAGGATCACTGTTTATAGATGGTAAGTTTGCTGTTTAGTTCAGGGTCGGGACAGGATCACTGTTTATAGATGTTCGGTGTTTAGTTAAGATTAATGTTTTTAGAAAGTTCTGTCCAGACATTTTCGGTGTCAGTTGACTAATTAAGAAACAAAACTGTTTAAAAACATATTTTCAAGGGAAGTTTAATAGTGAGGAAAACAAAATAAATATTTTGTTCAAGATAAAAAAATAGTAGACATATTTATTTTTGAGCTCATAAAGTACTTGTATGGTGTGAAAGCTTTACAAACATTCTTTGCTAAGCAAACAGCGATTACGATGACCCAGACTGTAAATTTTTCAACACACAAGAAGGTTGTCTATTAAAAAAAGTCAAAACGGTTTACGCATTTTCCACCAAAGGTAATTCAATTGTACTATTGTGGGTCTGATTTAGGGCACATAATAAATAGTAGTACAACAAAGTTGCTTCTGTGAATAAGACACGGTACTTTTTCGTTAAAAAAAATAATTCTTCATGGATGAAACAAAAAGGTTTGAAAAAAGCGTCAAATATTTCTATCTGCAGAACTGAATGAAGGAATTACAGGTATGAAGTGAGGACAGTGAATCAAGTCAAACACGTTGACAATACAGACAATATATCAACAATAATACCAGGCATATAGCTATTAGTTCTAGACTTTATCTTAGCCCGATCTACATATATATGTTCTTCATTCTTCAACAGATACTCAGCAATGCATCATGCTTTTCTACGACAATTTTCTCCCATTTTCACTGTTCATTAATAAAAGTAGAATTTTTTTCACTGCGGAAAAGTTAAAATATATATAAAAATAGACAAGAATAAGTAGGAAGCATCCGAAGATGACTATCAAAGAGACAGAAAAATCTGAGACAAATAATAAACAAAAACAAGACAAAACAAAACAAAACCATAAAAACACGAATAACTATACATGTACTAACAAAAGCCAACTGTAAACAGGCGTCCCGCTAAACAACTAGGAATCAAGTTACGATATACGAACTCCTCCGGCAGATCTCTGTTAACTTGAAATACCACATATTAAAATATTATAATTTATAGATCATCAAGACATCCACTCGGATAAGGAGCAGCACTGGCTGCTGCCAACGCAAAATTGTTATGAATCACTTCGGCCAGTACTGTTTCGTCAACGCCATGAATTTAAGTCTAGCTGGTATAGTGTTTTAAACAACGACTAGTGCTAAGATACACAGCAGGGGAGTTCAAATTACCCTTTCCAGATATCATTTTCATTTTCTTGTGTACATGATTTAGTATAAGTTTATTTGATCAACAGGCAGATACTGTTAAGACTCGAGAACACTGAGATATTTTTGAAAGACTACTTTGGATACTATTGGTAATGCTCATATACACATGTATTTATAGAAACTGATACTTAATTAACCAATCGTCTGTGTCCTATAGATTGTACTCTCTTTTTCCCATTTTCTTCATGCAAAGTCAAAGTTTCAGAACTGAAGTTTGAAAGACAAGGAAATTTAAGTGGTTCCTCAAAAAATATTGCTCCTAAACGTGAACCCCAGTCCTCTAAATATTGTTTTCTCGTAGTGTCATCAACAAGTCTGGTTGAGTATGATATCTGCGGTTGTAGAACATCAAATCCACACATTCTTAAAGTTCCATACTGAAAAGAAAAATTCCGTTCTTTTAGATTGATAACACAAAATTGTTTCTTCCGTATAACACACCAACGGAATGCACTGCTTCTTCATAAAAATGTTAAAATTTCCAGCTGAAAATATTTGAACCTTATTTTTTGTCATCAGAAGAAATAGTTTAGAAAAAAAAACCGTAACCGATTTATAAAATTTTAAATTTAAACGTATATTTTCATTCAATATGCGCGACAGCTAATCAAAATGTGAAAAGTACAACGTTTAAATTATTTTTCTATTTTACAATCAGTATGTTTCGTCGACATAAAATCATACAAAGGGGAATAATTCCTTGTTATATTTATATTCCATTATTACTTACTTGGATAGGCCACAGCAAGACATTTATATCACTGTTAAGTCCGGTAGGTGACAGCATCTCTCGTGTACATCCAGTTGTCAGGGATAAAACTGCTCTTTTATTCTGTTTAAAATGACATTATTAGAACGTAACTTCAAACCAAAATACGTATTAATGTTTTTTTAATATTTGTGTGAGGTTAAATTTTGATCATTGATATGTATAAAAGTATATCAAATATTAGTCTGAGCTTCCTCTGATATCAGACGAGTTTTTGTCATTGTGTTTTTTGGCCGTGGTCCCATGGCTGCAGCCAATTCTTTAAAATGGTGGATTGTCATGAGAAGAATCTCGAACTAATCAAATATAAAATTAGACACGTATAGTGAGTTATAGTAATCCGATTCAGATGGGGAAGACATGTATATTGTATATAACTGTCTCGATCATGTCCCAATTTTGTAACGGCTGTTAACTTGTTGAACTGGTGATATGGTATAATAGAGCCATGTAGAACAATGTGCTATAGGTTTTTTGGCGACGTTAGAGGCCAAGGTAACGGGTATGTAATTTTAAAATGTAAATTTTACATGTGCATTACCTTCATAAATCCTTGGTCAAGAACTTTTTGTGACTCAAAATCAAAAGCAAAGCTATCGCATAATATACGGTCAAACCATCCTTTCAAAATGGCAGGTACAGACGACCAATATAGAGGAAACTGAAATATAATGAGGTCTGCACGCTGCAGTTTCTGTATCTCTTGTGCAATATCTATTGACTGTTTGTCATTCTTGTAAGCATGCCTCACCTCTTCGCAATAGTTGAATAGATCTGGATCGTTTAAAGGTCCTGAAAATGTAATTATTACGAAACTTAACTGGATTTTATACTGGCTTTGAAAAGGATGAGTTACCATAGTAAATTTAACTTGTGTAAAAGTACATGATTCGACACTTTCATGTATTATATAATTGTTCTGTCCTCTTCTTCACAGAATATCTGATCAAACAGATAATAATGATATTATCTATATTTGGATGTTTTTACCCAAAAAATCACCAATGACTAATTTTGCTACACAAATTCCAAGTTATATTTAAACATTAATGTCATAGAATGCTCTATTTGAAAAAATCCCAAGTCACCCATGATTTAAATAAATGTTAAATGTACATTCAATCACTTACCCGTAATATCATTTTTTGTGGCACGTGGTTCAAAGTGTTGTGAGTACAAGTCAGATACTTCCACTTTATGTCCTATTTTCTGTAATGTTTCCATGGCAACATCCCTTAAAGCTCCGTTGAAAGAGTTGCCATCTTGGTGAGCGAACACAACGAGAACATGTTTCGGACTAGATTCACACATGATCTGAAAAGGTCTTTGAATGATTAATCGATATACTAACACGTCAGAAAACTGGCCTTTAATGGTCTCATACTCGGTCGACAAATTAAAATACCGGTGCCGGTTCATTAATTTAAAAACCACTATCCATAGTTCAATGCTTTTTTCTGAAATCGATTGCATCAACCATTCAATGCGGATGTATATAAAATAGCCTAAAATGTTTTATAGTATTATTATTGAAAAAGAATGGACATTGAGTAAATGACAAGGAGAAAAGTCAACAAATGAACCAATTGAAAATCACATCTAGATGTCGCCAAGCGATCTTCAATACATATAAAAATATATTGTGTATTATTCTTTTATTATGTAATTGATTTTTTTAAATAATTAAATTTATTCAATTATGTGCAAGTATTTAAAACATAGAATATACATTGAAAATGTGGATAAATCGATTAAAACATTTAACAACTTTAACAATTAAGGTATAAAGCTTGTACTAACCTGTCGGATTGCATGTGACACAGAATTATATTAAGTAGAGAATTATAGTTCCGGTTGTAATGTATATTGTCCTATAAACAGTTTATGTTTGTGACAAATATTACTTATATAAATAAGAATAATAATGCATATAGTAATAATTACATGTTAAACAAGTATATGTTTTAGGAGTTCTAAAGACTTATTTTAAAAAAAGGAACATAATCTATTTACCTGAAGACTGAAGTAGTTTTGGTGGGTTGAGCGTATATCTAGAGTGATATTTGAATATTGTTCTAACAAGAAATTTACATAACTATTTCTTAATTCTGAGTTAATTTGGCACTGCATAAAACTGTTTCTCATCTTCTAATATATAACATTTTACGTTGTCTTTCTTAACGTGAAATTGTTAACGTTTTCTTTCAATAAATAATGGTCACTTATTCTTAATTTTCGGAATATTTTTCTCAATTGAAAGCTTGAAGTGTGAGATAAGATTCACTATTCAAATAGTAGATAGATTTTTTGTATGTTTGATTTACTTTTCTCGTCAATTTCTTTCAGTGTTTGTCTTATTAACTTTTCAAAATGTTGGCTAGTTTTAGATGTTGTATAGTAATGTTTTTGAGTGTATTTTCTTGCTTTATATCTTTACACTGAAACATTCGATCTAGTTCAATATCAATTTCAGAAACTATATTCTTTGCATAATTTACCATGTTTTAGTTACTAATACATCAAGGTTTTTTGATAATGAGAAGGATTCTTTTAAAAAATGGGTTTATGTTATTGTTAGATAGTCCGGATATAGATCTAATAAAGTTTGAATCGTGATGTAAGTTCAATTGGAAGTTTTCCTAGTTCTATCATTGTTGCTAGATTTGATACGTTTTTTTCATGACCCAATAGGATGAAGTTACAAAAAAACGGAGGTGTAAATTTTCAATAGGGGATTTATCAATGATACAAAACTTGTCTATTGTATCATTACTTATTTAATGAATGTGACTGTCGAATTTATTCTTTAGTTAAATATAATCGGTAGTTTTTTTGGATCTCACGAGAAAACATATAGTAGTAACAGAACAGGAATGATTTTTATATGAAATCATTCACATTTTAATACTATATAAAAAGTTACTGATCTGTTTGTCAGAATGGTCATATAATTATATAGGTGGACATTTAATATTTTGTCCCATGTAAGGTTTGTATGTTCACATTAGATTAAAATATTGTTCCGGTTATCTCGCTTTATCAATATATAAACCTTTGATTTTTATACTAGGGACAGAAGGGATTTGAAAAAAGGCCCAGTAGATGATTTACCTCTCTGTAACTACAAATTAACTGGTTCTCCCAAATGCTGACACATTTTGCGGAGAAACCATAACTCATAACCAGGATAAATCTGGCTCCGCGGTAAGAATTATCCATTTTATCCATTACAAACTGATATGAAATCCGCGGGATACATGTTGGATCCGTGGATTTCATATCATGTTATAATGGTAAACATACAGATTCACAATCAGACTTTAACGTTTTCATTTTCAAAAATGGGGGATCAAAGTAATTGATAGGAAAACTGTTATACGAAATCCAATAAGAAAATAGAATTAAATAAAACACCATTTGAACTTAGCAAATGCCGGTTGATCGAATAATGAAAATGAATTGATATGGTTTAACCGTCGATGAGGAGACAAGAGAATGGCTTATATAAAAATTACTTGGGCAAACCAAAAACTTAATTTCAGATTAAAGACAGCCAATAGAAGAGGTTTGAATACTGTGCAGTAATATATTCATTGGTTTTGATTAAAATGTCATCCTAGCTTGAATATATACAGAATACTATATATGTGCTGAATACTTTCTGTAATATAATAAGTTTGATAAAATTGATAATAATAGATAAAATATAAATCTATTTAAAATAATAATGATTTTGGAAAATTGTGTTTTTCATTTTAAGAATACCTGGACAATATTACTTCGGACTTGGATGATATTGTGAAAGTAAACATCATTATAAATATCAAAATTACTAGTGTCGAAATTTATACAACACACAATTTGTATGAATGTCTGGTAAAGACAGTCATCGCTATATCGCTACATATGATGTTTATAAAAACTACCAATAGTGTATGAATATGCACCAAATTCCTAATTTAAAAAATGAAAATAGTTCTGCTTAATAGTAGTCATTTCTATAACATATATCAAGTTTTCTGCGTATATTTTCAATAACAGTAGAAGTGAGATGAAAGTTAATTGTGGAAAAAGACACGAGGGCCTTTCAAGAAAGCAACCTCAGTGTTGACAGGCTAGTGACCATTAGTAGTCCTGACGAACTACCTTTAAACCACTGCTGTGACGTCAGCCTATTCATTTACCGTGGTTTCTTTTTCTAGAATCAACGCTTCTTTATTATCCCTCACTGAAATGAAGTCATCAAATTATATTCAATTGTTCCTTTTGTGTACTTAATGTCATTAAGTTTGAATTGGCTAATTTACTGATTTCTGTTCACAGCTGGTATTAGTTTAAAAACTTACCTTTGATTTTCGCAAATTTTTATTTGCCGTGACTGGGGTTCGAACTTCCTCCTTCAAGTAAATTATGTGTCATAGTTGAAGAACACATCGACGAAACCTCTCGGCTACCAATCGTATGATATCTAAAGTTCGTTTTTACATATATCAATATGATACGGTACAATATATACATAAGGCTTTCGCCTTTGTATATTTAAAAACGACGTTTGTATAGTATAAGATGGTAGCCGCAAGGTTAGGATGAGTTGAGAGTAACACTTGTAGACATACTTCGAATTTTTGTTTCGGTGTTCCCTTTTTTCTAAATCTTTGTGTTATCATTGATATAACTTAGTAATAAGAAAAAATATTATTTTTTTTCTTTGATTATTATGGACAATTTCATATAATTCAATAAAAAATTAGAACATTGTTTATGGCAATTTCATCTGTTTCACTGCATATTTTGACATATTTTTAAAATATAAAAAGTGTAAATCGAATTAAACTATTTTTTCTTTCAGTAGCACTATGTTTTACTGGAAAATTATTTGGACTATGCTTTATTTTGTCAATAATAGACAAATTTCTGAATCATATGCCTTATACTGTAAGTTCATACGGTTTTGTATTAATTTTCATTTACCATTAAAATCACCAACGTGACTATATATATATATCTAATTGAATAGTAGTATAGAGAATTAAGTTAATTTAAACTCACACATAATAGGGTCTAATTAAGAAAGGAAAAGTCGTCACAACAATTTTTTAAGTAAGAGATACCATGGATAAGCGTTGGTTCATGAAAAACAAACCATGAGGCTGGAGGGCTCATGGTTTGTTTTTCAAGAACCAACGCTTATCCATTGTATCTCTAATACAGAACACTCGACCACCGAGGCCCCGAGATACATTGTAGTTTTGTCAGTTATCAAGTAGTTTGTATCATGTTTGGAATTATTGCCATGAATAACACCACAACCAAGACAATTTTTATGTTGAATGAGAAGAGATAAGGTTTTGGATTTAGTTGTATTTAATGTTGAACAGCTGTCTATAAGACGCAAGAATAGCAATTAACATGTATACAATATCTACCAAAACGAAGTTCAGTGTACTAGTGTTTTTGTAGTAACTTTATTACTTGGTGTGAATATCTGCAAATCTAAAGCGGACACTATTCCAGCATATAACCTGGTCATGAAGGCACCGGACAGCTTTGTGAAAATGGCCACAGAAGGGTATAGTATAAAATCTGAGTAAAATGCCTAACATCTTTGACTAATTATCTTAATTCCAATTGTACCGACTTATGAAACGCCGGATTCGAAAGATTAACATTCCCGCTTTGGTAAAATTCACGAAAGACACTCAGATTTAACATTTGCAACAATCGACCAAACTGATGTGCCATGGGAATTTTACAAAATAAATGTAATTAACAATCAACTTATTCGATTTCCTAATAAACTCTCACACCTGTTATTTTTTGGAAAAGTACGTAAAAACATGTTTCTGGAATCACAACAACAACAGCTATTAGAATGGTGTTTTCCAGAACAATGATTTTATTGGTGAAGTCAAACAGCCCGTGCTATAGACAGCATTTTTATTATTGTAAATGCAGGTTTTTTCTTTTCGTCTATCCACAGTGAATTATTTTTTCAACATTTAGTCTGTTTCCAGTGGTACTAACTTTACTTTACCGTAAAACCGTAAAAAATACAATTTGATGTCGAAGTTAAGTGAAGTTCACGTATGTTATTATGACTGAAAATAAATCTGCAAAAATAATCAATTTATTTTCCTTAAACAATTTGCCAAATATATATACGTTTTCCTTTTGTTCTTAAATTTTTATGAATATTTTATTTTTTCATTGACTTATAGTGAGATATACTTCTTTCTTATCAATTTCCAAGAAGAAAAATAAAAAATTGAACATAAATGTTTTATTTACTAATTCACAATAATGGGTATAATTAAAAGTGTACCAACCAGAAGAATAACCGTCGATGTTGACATTCGTCATGCTATTTTTAACTTAACAGTTTAATAATAATAACTGAAGTGAAAGATCGTCAGATTTGCATAAGTTTATGGGTAATTTCCACAGACAACAGGAATAAAAATATGAATTGTTACAAATTTTCAGATGAAGAAATCTTCTTTCGTTAAAAAACCAGATTACCCGGAAATTTAGTCAAGCAGGATATATTTAACATTACTCTATGAATTTCCTTGAACTCATGTTCTTACAGTTTCAAACCAGTTTAGTTTTCCTATATAACCATTGTTGTTTAGTTTTGTGATACGATCATGTATGCATGTGTGTCTTTTTATCCAGATTTTATCATATCAGTTTGAAAACCCTTTGAATGACCTTTACAAATAATTAGAATATAATTTATTATGAACTTTTATATATCGATTGACGTCCTTGAAACTCACTGAAATATTTAGAAAATTTGAAATGTGTATTCTATAAGTAGTAAATATTAGTATTGTCTAAATAGAAATACTATTTTATCTCATCCGGAATCAATCCCTGTATTCAGTTCCATCATTGATATGTAATTTCTTTATCTCCACTTGCATTTTTGCATTCATTAATCATCAACAATGCTGTCATATAGAGATAAATTGGAAATTTATTGTCTATACCTGTCTTTAGAGGGTTGACATTGGCCTTTTACTGGGAAACACATGTCAGTTACTACATTGTAATAGTTTCATAAAACTTCCATATTACAAATTTAATTTAAAAAATAAAAACCCCGAAAAATGTGTGAAAGGGCCTCATGTCTGCTCGTCTCTAAGTAAATCGAAAATATATTAACCTAAGTAATAGTTCGTTCATGTGAGTTTTAATATCGAACTAGAATATTAATAGCTCAGCTTGCAATGGTATCAGAAAAGCACATGTAGGCGACAACGGCTAACTCTATATGATTACACTGGTTCAAGCCCAAGATATAATTATGCTAAACTAAACTTTTGTTTTACAGAAAAATATTTTCATTGAACAACTGTATGTTAATATTTGGACATATAATAGCTTATCAACACGGTAAGTAATCTTTGAAAAAATTATATAAATTATCATTTAAATAACGAGAAAGGCAGGGAGTGGGGTATATTTAAACAACGATTTTGGAATTATTTCAAATACTGTTAATGCTGTATGTTTAACTATGAAGGTGGAATAAGGTCAGTTAAAGAAGAAAGGGAATATGCGTTTACAAGACCATAGTTTCGGAAATGATTATTTAGCTTATGATAATAAGTGATTTAGGTGTGAAAATGTGTATCTGTTTAAAATTCCAGTGAAATTGACGTCAAAGGAAAGTGAATGGCATTTGAAATATCTGACCATATATAATTATATAGACTACCATATATAACATATTTTGGTGGGTATATATAAATACAATATGCGAAAACATTTATTCTTTACAAAATATCAACATGCCAACACAATCACTATACTATGCTTTATGCTTAATTTCTAGAATTTACTGCAGTGTACACGTTAAAGTTTCATTTACAGAATGGTTTCAAAACTGTGTTCTATTATAATCTGCAACAAATAAATAAGTAATGAAAACATAATTTAAAAAAAAAAAAAATTTTTGTCTCTAATACCGTTGTAAAGGTCTGGCATTCCTTTAATTTCTATAGTTATGATGACCCTTCTTCACTTTGTGTAAAAGATTTTCAACTCTGTCATTAGTTTAAATAACCAAGTATGTCCATTCACCGTTCCTTTTGTGAATAAGTTAATGTTATGTCATACAAACACTCTCATCAAAAATACTAAAATATTTATTAATTTAATTAGGCATGAAAATACTCGAAACGTAACTTAGTACCTCTTGACTTTTGATTGTCTGTTTTGCTTAAATACTTATTGTTTTTTTCATTGCTCTTTGTCTCTTGGTTGTCCTTTCACTGTTTAAAGTAAGACAAACTTACTCCTCAGAGTAATACATGTATATTAACTGTAAACAAATTTAAAATACAATATAAAAGCAGTATAGATTTTGAAAATTCTGGAATCACAGAATGCTTATTTTTACTTCTCAGTGGCGGACTCAATTACTTGTGAGTATCACCAGTTGATCTTTTCAAAATACCTTGACCTTTAAATTTGTTGCTTAAAAGTATATGTCATTCGCATAGATCTACAACTGACCTTTTGTCAATCACATGTAAATATCTGGGGGTAGTTATGTGGCCCTCGGCGTCAAGAAATCCATATACAATGTATAGAAATGACACAATAATAGTTACTTTACTGTGTATTTATATCACTTATAACCACCAATTTCATAATTGTTAATACACCATACTATTAACTGAGATAAGGTCTATGTTTAACATAACTTTTGCCAATTTATTATTGCCATTCTTTACATTTTGATTTTCTAGTGTTGTATACGTGTTTATTGCTTAGGCGCGGATGTAATTGCAGATAAAGTTATATTATTGTTTATTAATTCATCATTATATCTTTTACTGGATTTCCAACATTTTGATCTCGAGCACTGCTGATGAGTTGTCAGTCAACGGAATGGCCATAGAGTGCATCAAATGTATTCGGTATTTTGTGATACATTTTATTTTACTTATAATGCATTTCAAGATAAAAAAAAAACAACAAAAATACCTAATCAACAATTAGTTTAACATCTCTATTCGTCAAGGACCCGATTAGAGATGGTTTTGTCAGTTATCAAATATTTTGTATCAGGTTTGGATAACATCCACTACCAAGATAACTTTTATGTTGAATGAGAAGACATACGTGTACCCACTTACATCATAAACAGGTTCTGTTTTTTAGCTGTATTAATGAACTATTGTCCATAAGATGCAAGAATGGCAATTAACATGTATACACTGTTTTCCAAAACGAACTTTAGAGTACTTGCGCATTTGTAGTATATAACTTGATGCGAATATCTGCAAATCTTAAAAGAACACTACACACACCAGTATACACCCTGCTAGACCGTAAAGGTATGAGGCAGCTTTGTAAAAATTGTCCCAGAACCGTATATCCGGGAAAAATTGCTTAATACCTCCTAATCAAGTTGAAATCTCATTAATCTGTAATTAGAATCGTTCCGATTAAATGGAACATTGGATTCCACAGATTACCTTTCCAACTTTAGTAAAATTCCTGGAAGACATGCACTCAGACTAATCGTTTGCTATAACTATTGCAACCGTCGACCAGAATGAGAACTGCAATGGGAATTATACAGAATTAATGTAATCAAAAACCAACTAAATCGATACCTAATAAACTCTCACACTTGGTATTTTTGGAAAAGTACATTTCTGGAATCACAAGAATAACAGCTATTAGAATGATGTTTTCCAGAGCAATGATTTCAGTGGTGAAATCAAACAATCCCGTGGTATAGCCATGCAGTGTTTTTATTATTTTGGCGAAAAATTCTAAGGGGTTAAATTGTAAATACAGGAAGGTTTTGGTTTGTCAACTTTAACTTTTCAAATTTTATGTTCTACCCCAATCCCAGGTATTTTTAGACAAGTGACATTTTTGGCAAAGAAAAATAACCCAACGAGATTATTTTTAAATAAAGTGTGTCATTTAGAAATGGAGTTCGGTTGTCAGTTTCAAATTGTATCAGTCTTATTATTTACCGGTAAAAATCTTTAAGAAATACCACAATTTGCTGTCGAAAGTACAGGATTTTCATGTAAGCATGACCTAGTACATAATATACATTAGTTCTTGGTATAACAGAAAATAGATCTTCAATTTATTTATTATTTCTTTATTATGAATTTCCAAGAAGAAAAAATAAAAAAAGTAAAAATAAAAATGTTTTATTTACTAATTCACAATAATTGATGTAATTAAAAGCGGACAAACCAGGCCAGTGTAACCTGCAGAATAACAGTCTTTGTTGACAGCCGTCATTCCATAGGTTTATGGGTAATTTCCGATTTCACTGATAACAGGAATGAAAATATAAAATTTTACAAATTTTCAGATGAAGAAATCTTCTTATGTTAAAAACCAGATTACCCGGAAACTTCTTTTTTATGTTTAATCAAGCAGGTTATGTTTGAAATTACTCTATGAATTTCCTTGAACTTGTGTTTGAGGAACCCCATTTCTAAATGACATGCTTAATTAAACATAATCTTATTGATATTTTCTTTTTATTTGCCAAAAAAGTCACTACTTTTTCTTTTTCATTATCTAAAAAACACGAGGTCGGGTGAAAAAATAAAATTTGAAAAGACAATTTTATTTTTCTTTGTTAAGGAAGGTAAGTATATCTAAAATGTAGCACTCGTACCCTCCAAGATAGTGGAGAGGGAAGAGTCATAGATGATCAAGTTAACCATTGTCATTATTATTCTTCTGTCGTCCTTTACGAAACGGTGGCCGCCAAAGGCCACCGTTTTGTAAAGGACGACAGAAGAATGCAACTTCTTTCAACGTAAAACCCATAAAAAGATTGAAACCCCTTGATTGACTAAAATAGTTTAGATACAGGAATACAGGGGGTAGATCTGCTTCCAAATTATGTTCGATGACTCTTGTTCATTAAAATATGGACACCACAGCCGAATTAAGTCCATCATTGGACCGCACGAGAAACCGATTATGCAGTTGGTTGAAATGTTCTAGGTTTAGTACATGTATCCTTTTCAAACTGTATCAGACATCAAACACGAACTAAATTCAACACAGAACATATAGAAAAGTTCCTTGTAAATCATTCTGACCAGTGTATCAAAATTACTTAAAAATCATCTTCATTTCTTTTCGCAAAATTACAGATATGCAGAAAATGTCTCAAGACAACATAATTCATCCGATTGGATAAAAAATATATACAGATAAAAATCTGTACTTCCAGGGTTACCTCTTTGATTTTCTTTGGAGGGTCGCTTAATTTCCAATTACCTATTATCCCAACATTATTGTTCCTATAGTAACTATAATTCAAGCCGTATGACCGAGTTACAGGTCAACGCAGAAAATGTACTTTCTTGCTGCATGTAAATGGTGTTCAGGTAAAATATGTAAACTTTTAATAAGTTTACTTTGAAACGATGCAAAGCCTATTTCTGCATTCTCATGTCTAAAAAGTACACTGGACACCGCCATAAAACCATTCGTTCCCTTGTGTATAATATCATTTATGACAAGAATATTAATCGACATGAATTTTTGTTTACAAGTGATATTAATTTTATTACAGGGCATAATGAAGATATAAACTTCCGTTACTAATTGAATTCCACAAACCTTTTATTATATTGACCTACTATAAATTCACGGAAATACTTTTCTATGAGCGATGACATAAATTGTGCTGTAATCTGATTGGTCGAATATGCCCACCCATCAATCTAATTATAGATTTAATATAAAACCGACTGAAATATGCATGTTACACTAGTCTTACCTGTGAAGGTGAATTGTAAAGTTTTGTCAAAATGAAAATGGATCAAAATTGTATACAGTGTGTAATAGTTGGTGATGGCATGGTAGGAAAATCACATTTAGCAAAATGTTTTACTGGACAATCGTTACAGGATCATTATGTCGCAACAGTTTTTGAAAATTATGCAGGTAATTAAATTTTTATAGCATATTATATATTTTTGTCAGTAAAGCGCAAAGTAAGTAATAGTTTACTTACAGTATACTTCAAAACCATATTTCGTTTTCCACCATTAATTCCGAAGCCCTTCTATAGCTCTAAATAGTCCCCCATTTTCAGTATGTTTTTTCCCCATTTATCTCGAAACATGTTTTAGTTTGATATTTTGATATTTCTTTAAAAGAATTTTTTATTGTTTTAGGAACTGTTGCAGTAGCTGGTAGCAAATACACAGTTGGCATCTTTGATTCTGCAGGCCAAGTAAGTATAATCTTAGTAAACCGGCTTTTGATATAAATATATACATAAACACACATTTATATTTCAGTAATTTATAGCTTGAAATAATACAAACATTAATCTTACATTAGGGAGCTACTATTTGATTTTTATGGGGGGGGGCTAAATTTTCATTATTTAAACCAAAATATTCCTGAATTACACAGGTCCTGCCTTTTTTTCAAATTTGATCATAACCCCACACACCCTCCCCCCTCATTAAAAATCAAATGGTTGCTCCCTTATTGAGTTGCAGGCTTTTAGAGTTTGATATTAGCATTCACATATACACACATATATATTTCATTAATTGTACAAAGGTTGCCGTTACATGACAGAATTCTTATGGCGTAAAATACTGTGAACAGTAATCTGACATTTTGAGTTCAGAATATAAGCTTTTAGAATGTGCACATGCTTCGTGTTGAAGGCTGTCTGAACAAGTCGTTTTGTATTATAAGAGTTGTTTTTTCATTATCATTTATCCCATATCTGCTGCATTTCATGCAATTTGATGGAATAACGGATTTTCAGAAATAAATAAATTTATGAATAGAACATTTTCTTTTTAAGGAGGAAATTCCTTCCGTTATATCAAGAAATAAAGTGCATCATATCCTTTGTTAAGTGTGTTCGATAAGGGTTTCCTTATAAAGAGAATTTCTACAAAGTTTTAAAAGTTGGTTTTACCATGCAGTACGCCTCGTGTTTCAATTTTCAGAAAAGCGATATGTAACTGATACAGGCTTAAATGGGGTACCATATGACTGTCAAATGATTGATATCAATTAATGATAACAGGGTGTTTCCCCGGTTGGTTTCTGTTTATCTCTGTTTTGTTTGTATCAATACGATTAAAATTGGGTGTGATAGTCCAAATGATATGCCAATTTACAAAGCAATGTAATGAGGTATATTATTGCGAAACCTACTTATTTAATTAGCATAGTTGTACTGGCTATATTTTCAATACATATACATTTGCTTGCGTATATATTTCATTCAGAATTGATTGAACTTTCCAAATCTTATAATAGTTTTGACTTGTTTCAGCAAGAATATACCAACCTTAGAGCCTTTAGTTACAGAGACAGTGAAGTATTCATAGTTTGTTACAGTGTAGCTGACAGGGAATCATTTAACAACATTAAATCTTTCTGGTTCCCCGAAATAAAAAAGTACAACGTCAAGAAAAGACCGTTGCTTCTAGTAGCAACACAAAGCGACGTGCGTTTCACGTGTCAAGAATGCGTCACTTCTGAGGAAGGTATCGAGTTGGCCAAAGATATTGGTGCTGAATGTTTAATCGAAACATCCGCCATTACAAAAGATGGAACAACAGACACTTTTGAAAAAGTAGTGCTGTCGGCTTTGAAACATAGGAAGAAGAAATATAAAGTTTTCCAGCGAATATTCAAAAAATAAGCCATACACATTTGGTTTGGGTAGCCTCGATTTACCGGTATATGCCTCAGGGAGTCTTTTGTTTAATAAGACCAGACATGTACATTGTGTTGTGGGAAAGTGCAATAATAAGGTGCCAAATATCTGTGATATACAATTAATTCCATTAACGTATTTATACTTATGTTCTACATTGCTGCTGGTCAGCACTATGTTGTTTGTTTTGTACTGCCAAATAAATACAGAAAATAAGATCTTTTTATCATTGCCATTAATATATAGTTTTTGTTTTCAGTGTACTGAGACTGTATCTTTTAGTCGTTCATTTATATTCCTAGATCTGTTTGCCCCTTAGTAATATGTCTTGAATAGCTTTCCACTTCATGTGGAGCATAGAATGCTTATCATTCTAGAGCACCTGATAACTTTTTCGTTTTTTTTTATGGGAGTTCATGTAATCATAGCCATAGTTTTATAATTTGTGTTTGTTCCCACCGATATTGTCAAAGTGATGTCTTTTCTCAGTTCATGTATTTCGCCCAAGTATATTAACACCTTAAGACGAAAAAGCCCTTGTGTTGTCTGAGTCAATATTTGAACTGGTTTGATTGGAAATTCGATTAAAAATATAATACATTGTCGAGAAGACATCAAAGTTATCTTGTCAGAATTCTGATCTCGTGTTTTCAAACTCTGTAGTCAATACAGACAATTCTTGATAAAGATAATTACCATTGTTCTATTTCGGGTAAATCATTTGCTCAGTATGGGCAATCATTTTCTATAATCAGAATACAGTATATTTGCGATATGCAGATGGGGTTTGATATTGTTATAAGGGGTTAATTTAGTTATCAGTTAATTAGCTGTGATGTATATATTCCATTGCTGGGTTGCTATTTTATCTAGGTTATTGCAGAATATTGGTTTTAACGTAGATTAAATTACGTGTATGATTGCAAGTGAGTCAATACAAGTAACATACGTTTATCATTTTAATTGAATGTTTCCTAGGAGAGATGAAAACATTAATGATAGTTGTCATGTTCGAAGTCCCACATCTCCTATAAACAGTTTGTCAAACAATTTGTCTTACTTGTAGCCGGAGTTTCTTCTGACGTCAACAACCTTTTTCGAGCAGGCCGGTGCTTTTAGACGTCAGAGCAAAACCTAAATATAAATGTGGACAAATTACTGATACTCTAGAGGATTACGATTTGTTGATGTTTTAAGATTTGCAGATTTATTTTCTAAATGGAATGCCATATATAAATGTATGGTACCTTTTCTCATTAATAAAGTAAATTTTGTGTATTATATCCAGTAAATTTTAATTTCCCAGCTTCTCTAGCCCAGCTTCATTTATTCAATGATTTGGCGATGAATAAAAATAAATCACTAATCAAACCATAGGTTTGTTTCTTATTTGAAGAAAAGTGGTAACAAGGTAAAGATACGGTAGAATTTAAGGTAATTAAGGATAACAAAATAATTTGAAAAGTATTATAACAGTGATACATATTATTCCAGTTCTTTAAAATGTACTTGAAAATATTAAGGGAGAGCAACACCCTTAACACTTTAAAGACACCCCTGTAGATGTCGAAAAAGAGTAGGCTAAAGTACCGCAACAGAAGCCGTTCTCGCACCTGCCAAGAGAGCGATTATCATAAGTTAGTATAACATGTTTCCCAACTTTCCGTTCGAACTTACTAGATGTTGGACCGATAATAAATTAAGGATATAATGCAAACTAAGAAATAAATAAACGTCTAAAAAGTTGCAAAACAACATCAAAATAAAACAAATAAAATTTTGAATTATAATTATTGTTACAATTCTTAATTTTATTTTTTTTATTTTGATGTTTTTTTACAACTTTTAGACGTTTATATATATATATACGAAAAAGAACAATCAGCATTAGAACCTCTTGATTTCACAAATGATTAAACTTCCCTCATAATCGTTGGAATCGGCTTTGTATCTGGTTACTGGTATTATATAAACGCAAACAAAATCCTGAAGAAAGTTGAAACTTTTTTAAACAAGGCATCCTATTCTTGTTAATTTCTTTAAAAAAAAATCATTTAAAATTTTTTGAAAAATACACTTTCTCCATTTTTCAACAGATTATTTACGATGGGCGTATAAAAAGGGGGGTGAAACACAATAAATCCATTCTTCAGGTGCAATATATTGTAAATTGTGCTTTATTTGTGTCCAGTGTTGTAAAATGGGTTATCTGTAAGAGTCCAAAATATTACATATATTCTTAATAATCACTAATCTAACTGATTACAAGGCGGATGTTTCTCTGAAATAATATGAAATTAATTTTTGTAATCTATCCAATCATTTATTATTAGCTCACCTGGCCAAAGGCCATGTGAGCTTTTGCCATCACTTGGCGTCCGTCGTCCGTCGTCCGTCCGTCGTCCGTCCATCGTCCATAAACTTTCACATATTGATCATCTCCTCTAAAACAAATGGAGCAAATTTAACCAAACTTTACAGGAATGATGTATGGAAGGTCTTTTACTAAGATTGCCGAAATTTTTCCGATTCGCCAAAAAACATGGCTGCCAGAGCAGGACATAGTTTAACATTGGACCCTATGGGAAAACAGGTTAAAGTTTATCTCCTCTGAAACTACTTGAGCAAATTTAACCAAACTTTACAGGAATGATGTATGGAAGGTCCTTTACTAAGATTGCCGAAATTTTTCCGATCTGCCAAAAAACATGGCTGCCAGAGCAGGACATAGTTTAACATTGGACCCTATGGGAAAACATGTTAAAGTTCATCTCCTCTGAAACTACTCGAGCAAATTTAACCAAACTTTACAGGAATGATGTATGGAAGGTCCTTTACTAAGATTGCCGAAATTTTTCCGATCCGCCAGAAAACATGGCTGCAAGAGCAAGACATAGTTTAACATTGGACCCTATGGGAAAACATGTTAAAGTTTATCTCCTCTGAAACTACTTGAGCAAATTTAATCAAACTTTACAGGAATGATGTATGAAAGGTCCTTTACTAAGACTGCCGAAATTTTTCCGATCCGCTGTAAAACATGGCTGCCAGAGCAGGACATAGTTTAACATTGGACCCTATGGGAAAACATGTTAAAGTTCATCTTTTCTGAAACTACTTGAGCAAATTTAACCAAACTTTACAGGAATGATGTATGGAATGTCCTTTACTAAGACTGCCGAAATTTTTTTGATCCGCCAAAAAACATGGCTGCCAGAGCAGGACATAGTTTAACATTGGACCCTATGGGAAAACATGTTAAAGTTCATCTCCTCTAAAACTACTTGAGCAAATTTCACCAAACTTTACAGGAATGATGTATGGAAGGTCCTTTAGAGGGATTGCTCATTTCGTTCGAATGCGACAAACATCATGGCTGACAGTAGGAACATAGTTTAACATACATGCCTATGGAAAAAAACATATTTTGATCATCTCTAAAACTATAATAGCAAATTGAATAAAACTGTACTGGAATGATGTATGGAAGGTCCTTTACAAAGTTGGCTCATTATGTTCAAATCCGAGAAAAACATGGCCGCCAGAGGGGAAATACTTTTAACTTTGGACCCTATGAGAAAAATATATTTTGATCATCTGCTCTGAAACTTTTGAAGCAAATTCAACCAAAGAATTAATGGAAGTTTGTAGAAGCATTTTGTCAGGTGAGCGATACAGGCTCAGCCCACTGAGCCTCTAGTTATTAAAACGAAACTCCAACTTACAAATATACAGTCATTACGGGTAATTCTGCGCATTGTCCTATTCGGTGCATTAACATGAAAATGATTTGAATGCACCTAATAAAAGGCTGCGCCGAATTACCCGTCAACATAGTATATATATATATATATATATATATAACGTACAATCGAAAATTTATACAAAAAGTTATGATATGGAGTATTGTTAATCAAGAAAATTGATTTACATATAATAGTGCCGTCATGCATGTCATGTAAAGGTCAAAAACTAAAAATGAATTGATCATTGAAGGATATCTTTAGAACTAAGGGACCAACAATTTCATTTCTGGAGAAGAGGCGGAGGAAGGGGTGGGGGGGGGGGGGGGGTTGTAAAGGGGTGAATTAAGAAAGGCAAGTCTGTTAAATCACATACTATCAAATATAAGCATATTTTGGGAAAAAAGTTGGATGTGCTTGCGTGCCGAAAAAGGGCAGGCTCATGGATGGCGCGATCACTTTAGGAATCTGATGTTTCACTCGTTTTTGAGCTATATATATAGTAGTATTCATTTTAGTTTTAATTCTCTAGTATTTTTAACTCTCACATTTTTTTCGTTTCGAATATCTCCGTGACCTTCATTTTTCAATATTTTCTGTCGATATTTTTTCCTTTTCTAGGTCTTAACAATTTACTGTCACGACGGGCGATACGTGCATAAAAGGCATGATAATACGTTAGTTTGATAACACGTTTTTTTTATGTTGTTTGATATAACTTACAAGGATTAACTTGTGTCAACTATTGTAATATACCTAATGGGTATTAACGGATTGGCTTACATTACCGTCCACTATTTTCTAATACCTAAGTATGCACAGCAATCGATGAGATTCCTAGAAATCATATTAATTCCTCTGTGTCTTATAACGATATGTTTATGAATATGCCATTGATCTCTCTGATTGATTGAAAAAGATCTTCACGCGATACAACACATCATGCTTGCAATCAGGATGTTTTTTTTTGACTCTGTAGACGGTCTTGTCATTGGTCCATTGATTACCAAACAAACACTGTTAATCTAGATTCAATACGAACATAATGAAATAAATTATTAATGGCATTGCATAAAACAGATACTGCCTGATTGTTCCGGAATATTATCATTGTCCTCACGTATTACTCAGGCTTACACGTGTGATTTCTATTTTACATTGGTTGGTTTTGGTTTATTGGTATTTTCCGACACTTTAAACAATATTGACAGTTTGGAAGTTTTTATTCATAGAGAATTATTTTTTTGGAATACTGTATACTGCTCTCCATCCGTTATACCGTAACTTTTTTGGCGTCTTGAACCTTTTTTGGCATTAAGATATTTGATCTAATGGTTAAAAAGACCCATATATTCATAGGGTTCTTCTTTCTTCTGTCAGATTTATATAACATTAATGATGAATTAATAGTAAAAATATTTCACTTACAAAAAATGAAGAAATGTGCTGTAAAATTGACAGAAAACCGCACTATCCTTCATTACTGTTTGATATTTGCTTCAAAATTTTGGCAGAATTATTTATGGATAAAAAGCTAGCAACAATATACTTTGGGATAAAAAATATAAATAACCTCATATACCTAGAAAGACAATTGGAGGACAATAAAGCGTAAAAAAATGTCTTACAGGGGTGATAAAAATGTACAGAATTTGTACTATAAACAGTTTATCGGGTTTTCTGACAAAATATGAATCTTTTAGGCTCATTCGTTGCGCTTTCTCGCCAAAAAGCTTCATAGCGTGGCTCGCGGCTGATATTTTACGATATCAATGTGCACGATATCACAACCCGATAATCCATACTTATCATTCCGACCCATCTTGCCAAATATCATTTCGATATGTCGCAAAACAAAAACTATTTCAGAGTTCGAAAACTTGGCGAAAAATAATAATCATAAGAAATACAGTAAAGTCTTCCCTTAATAATAAAGTATTTTTCCAAAAAAATGACTGTTGCTAAATATGTTCTATTATCAGTCTGACTGTATTTTTGTCTATTATTTGATGTAATTATGTGATTTCTTCAGACATTTTCTGCATATCTGTAAATCGGCAAACTGATAAAGACGATCTTTAAGACATTTTGATCCAATGATCGAGATGTTTGACACAAATATTTTTCATAGTATATTAAACTCAATTCGGTACATATTGAAAGGGATACTAGACAAATTTCAACAAAGTTCTTATCAAACAGACAGAGCGATTTAGCAATTTCCTTTTAGGTCCAATGAGCTACCCAATTCGGCCATAATTTATAGAACGGAAGTCAATTGTCATAATTTGGAATCATTTCAACAATCTTTCCGTCCGATGAACTAAAGGATATCATTCAAGATAAGTAATGGCCAAAACGTCTGTAATGATATTCCCCTGTATTCCTGTATATAATCTAAATTAGTCAATCAAGAGGTTTCAATTTTTATGGTACTACGTTTAACTAAGTTTAACTGTCGAGATCACCCATTGAAAAGGACCATCTCAGAACTTTTTTACTGCAGCTAGCTTAAAAGAGAAGACTTTAGGGATAGTTCTCTGACCTCTAAAGGCCTGTGTTTTAATTGGCTATGGCCATGGGACGTCAGGGCGCACTCTCATGGAAATTTGCAGATTCTGACCAGTCCATTTAGTTGATGAAGTAGTGACGGATTATGATTCAGATCAATAAAGACTATTAGTCTTATCTAAATAAAACACATGTATACTTCTTAAAATTTAATTTGTCATTAGTGCAGCATCTGGACAACTTGATTAACAAACTGTCTACATTACTATATAATGCAGCCGCAAATAAATCCATTCCGGCCAATCAAAGGAGAAAAGGGGATAAATTATTTAATAAAAATACTAAAAATAAACCCTTGATTGATAAAAAATTTGAAACTAAATATGTGAATATTAAAAAATTGTCAGGATCATTAAAGGAAAACCTTTGGGATAAGCAATTATGCCAAAAAGTTTTATTTTATAAGAAATAATTTAATAGAATAATTCGGAAGAAACATAGAGTACTAGTATTCCAAAAAAAAATTAGAGTCATATCTTAGAATCCGAAGAAAAATATCCTTCAGAGTTCTAGAGAACAGTTGATAAACTTAAAAGTAAAAGAACATATCCTAGTTCCAACATTTCTTCTCAAGAATGGTTTGATTATTTCTATAAGTTAATGAATCTTAGTTATGTAGATAACAACAGCAATAGAACAAAGCTGTGAACTGTCTAGTGCTGACGGCGGATAATTTGGAAAGCCAAAACAATAACCCGAAAGTTGTTGTGAAGGTTGAAATGTTCTGAAAGAATTAAGCCAGAAACCTTCAAGGTTAGGCTCTATACTAGGGAGACTTAAAATAAAAACTGCAATATCCATGTATGGTTATTTTGTCTTGCAATGTATGCACCGTTTGGAAACTTTAATACATGTAATGAAATTTTGCCAATTTGAAATTGAAAATATTCAAAAATTGTGACATCACTTAGCCCAATCCAGATTCCATAGGACATTTTTTTTTCTCATGGAAGACAGGTATGCTCAATTGTTTTAGCGATACGAAATGGTTAGTTTCATCCGAGAGTCAACTTATTAAGATACGTTGATAATAAAATAACAATAATAATGATCGGAAATTTACAGATCAGTAACAATCATGTCACCTATTCACAAAATAAAAAAAAATGAAGAAATGAGCTGTAAAATTGACAGAAAACCGGACTATCCTTCATTACTGTTTGATATTTTACGTTGAAATCCGGTTAAAAATCTCAATTTGATGGATCTTTCGGATTCCAAAGGATAAAATTTCCAGCTTGGTTGATTTCCTGGAAGAAATTATATCATTGTTACTACATGCATTAGTATTTTTCTTAAAAGGAACCGTATACTTCCCGAATCAGAAGGACATTGAAAATTACATCGAACACAAGTTCAAATTTTGGAAATCCGACTTTGGTAGATTTTTTTTGGAAACTCGTGTATAGCTGGAATTTTATTAAAAGTAAAAACAATACAACTTACAATGCACTGTTTTCTGTTTGAAACAATTGAGATTTAGTTCTGTTGCATTTATTGCACGTTGATGCTCAAAATATGAGTAAATTGAAAATGTGAGTACAGGGATACTATCGGTTCTAACAGTCACCATTTTTAACCAGTAATCTAGAGAACTATTACGTGTCTTGATGTGTTTCTTCACCAGGTACAGCTGCCAGATCCAAAATACCATTCGCATACTTTCCTTCAGGAGCACCAGGAGCACCAGGAGCACCTTATTTTACTCCCGGTTTTAGTGGGAGTTCACAAATGCTAGTGCTTTAGTTTCTGTGCTGTCTTATTCTATTTTTATTTAGTTTATTTTATGTTTTTTTTTATTCTTTTAGTTTTACATGTCTTCTTGTGGCGTTTGTTTGTTGTATTCAATTTTCGTGACTTTGTATTTTCCTTGGAATACGAATTTACGGACTATTCCCACTGTTTTGTCGCTTCGGTATTCGTTTGCCGATATTCAACATGTCTCCATTTAAGTATCAATAATGTAAAATGAAATTTATGGAAAAAAAGAAAATAACATTTTCAAAAATAAAAGGTGCACATATCCAATTAATGTTTCAGCATTTCAAGATACAAAGCTTCAATTATGCAGAAACAATTTACAAACTTGACATGATTTGTAGATCTAAACAGAAATTTTCAGTTGATACTCTTAGTGACTGTTAAATGAATAAGAACAAAATTTCTTGTGCATTGTCACTTTGTCAGCATTCAAACCAGACGCGGTTATATTAAGAAAACAACAATTTGATTTTTATGGGGGAAGACATCTTGGATCCTGATTTTTTTGCAGCATCTGCGAGCCTGCAGATTATTCGGCGCTCAATCAAGCCAAACATTTTATCCAAAATAATTTACTGTTTGATTCCAGATGATATTGAATTCTGTATTATTAAACATATTTTGGAGCCTGTATTTTTTCTTTCCTTGTCCCCAACCTTAAACTGTTGTTTCCTAAAAAGGTTAGCCAAAAGCCAGGTAAGACGATCTTGTTTCTTTGTACACATCAAATTTATCACCCGAATTTATTTTAGATAATATTTCTTTGCACAGGAATTATATTTTCCATACCTATAGTCAATTGTTAATCGAAAATTTTGGCTTTAAAATGTATTGTTATTTTTCTTTGTTTAATAAAGCAACATCCTATTAGACCGAAAATATATATAACCTCAGTTCGGAATGACTAACATTATTAATTCACAAGTTTTACCATACTTTTTACTCAGCGAAAACCAATATTTATTAACGAAAAACGAAATCTATCTTTTTAAACGTAAATAGAGATGAAGGGAAATCATTTCTTAGAAGAGGACAGGCGACAATTACTCCGAAATCGGGCGGGTAAATCATGCAAGGGCGGATCCAGAGGGTCGACGAGTGGAAAAGGGGGGGGGGGGGGGGGCGGCGCGCAGAATTTTGATTAATTATCTGCCCCTGTTTGTTTTTTTTTGTTACTGAAGATTTGACGACTTCCATTGAATTTGGGAAGGGGGGGGGGGGGTACAGCATCTTATCTAATCTAGTGTTAAATTCAGAAGCTAATGTATCTACAAAAATTGAAAGCAATTATTATATCTTTACTTTTGTTGTAGACCTTTATATTTGGATCTTTAGTTTGAACTTTGGTCTCCCTTAATCTCTGTTACGGGAGAAACCTTTTAATTTTTAAGGGGGGGGGGGGTGAAATTTGAAATAAAAAGCCAAGACCAGGATTTTGGAAAAATAAAAAGCCGGGACCACTTTAGGTGTGAAAAAAATGCAGGACCTGTGTCAATCGGGAATTTTTTTGGTTTAAATTGAAATAAAAATTAAGGCCGTGTTAGCCTGAAATAGGGGATCAAATTAAGTCATTTGTTAGATTCTCAATAATTGATAATTTTGGCCGTCAAAAATGTCATAAAAAAATCATTGAAGTAGCAGGGCTCATCGCTGTAGTCCAACTTAGAGAAAGAAAAGTTTAAAATTTTTATGCATATTGCGGAATAATGAGCTAACGGAAATCTGTAGTTCTTACTCTGTTAAATTACCTATATATGCAGAACAAGATGGCAGTTTTAAAGACTAATGTTTCTCTTCTTTTCAAATGTCAAAGTATAATGAGTGCAGTGGTCGCATTTTCGGTAGCCAGTCAAGTTTGGGTTCTCTGACGTTACATGTATGCACTTTCTGTTGATTTATTTCAAAATGGATTTCAACCTTTGTTTTTTTACACGGCCATGGAGGTACTCAGAAATACAATCAACTGAAAGAAGACGTTTTTTGAAATTTATCAGATTTCTTCCAGTTTTTAATAAAATAAATCAAAATTTATTAAATTAAAGTTGTAAATTTATATTTTAGAAGTCTCACTGATATACATGGAAACATAAATAAAAAAAAATGTTGATTTATTATTTATTTCTCATATGTCGGAACAGTTTAAACAAAAATTAAATAAAAAAGGAATCATGGTAGTAAAGATTTTTTTAAATAGTATAACTGCCCACTTGCACTAACAGCAAACTTAAAATAAAAAAAAGTAATAATCTAGATACTTTTAATTACCAATGAATTTCAAATATATTAATCTGAAAAAAAGATAGACATATTTTAATAATGGAATTAGTACGGAACTAGTTTTGTCAATAAGAGATGGAGTTGCCTCCCATTGACGGGTAATTGTACAGTAATTGATTTTAGTGTATTGAATACCATTAATTTTTAAGGAAATCGAGGGCAGACATGGATAAATTGTCAAATGGAAGTATTTTTAATAAATTTTTAATCGTGATAGGGTTAGGCAATGCAAGATGGCGACTAAAATCCCTATTGATAATTCGTGTTTATGGTAAATATTTATTAAAAATCTGAGTTAAAAATACTTGCGAAATAAGACAAAAAAAAAATAATATATCCAAAAGTTGGGCCCTATGGTGAAAGGCAGTCATTACAACGTTATGTTTTAACCGCTTTTTAAAATATATTATCATAGAACGGAAATCAAGAACATATACAACTTACGTATTCAACCACACAACTGAGGGAAATTAAAAAAAAGTTATCTCTCTTTGGATGTCAACAGTCTGATTGTACTGATCCTCTTAATTTTAAGGTCTTTAATTGAATGATTTTGTGGAAGACTGATACCCGTCCGTTGAGGCTGATATAATTCTCCATCATTTTCTGATTAATGTTTGACAGGTCATGAAAGAAGGCGAGTCATAAGACCCGAGCGCATGCAAGAAACAAATAAGAAAGGTTTTTAGTGTGAAATGAATGTTTGTGAGATAAAATTGGTTTTGTTTGATTGCTTTCGTTGCATTTTGTAAGTGTCATAGAATTGTTGTTTTTTTTTCTTTCATTGGTTGTGCTGATGTGAGTTTCTATTGCTTTTCTTCCTCTTTTGATTTTGAACCACCTCTGTAGTCCCGATGTAATGTACTCGCCTCTAGGGCTCCCCAAATCTCAAAATCTGATATGTCCTACTTCCCCGCGAAGAACGAAGAGCAAAGTCTGGTCGGCTCGAAGTCAGAGTGATGTGTCCGGGTAAGGACTATTACTTTCTGAGGTAGCACGTTCAAAACCCGGATCAGCTTCTCGGTCTATTTTAAAGCAGGGTTCATATTCATATTGTATCATCATGTTATCCTATATGCGTATGTAATAGTTGAATAGTATCATGTCATTATACTACGTATATGACGTGTGGAAATTGTCAATATAAAGTCTATGTACATGTATATTGTATTATGGTATATCCTATGGGAATAATCCTTCCTTAGAGTGACGTAAATAGTTATATAGAAAATACTTGCCACATGTACATATGTAGTTTTATCCATTAATATATATATATAGAATAAAGGGGTTATTGTTTTCCTGCTAGTAAATAAAGTTATTATTCATTTTATTTTGTTTCATGTTTTTATCGTATATTCATCTCAACCTTAGTAAACGGTATCATTAATATTTTTCGTGGATACGAATAAGTGCGGATATGTCGGGGAGAATCCATCTTGTCTACCACAAGTTTAACAATGATTTATAAAATTACAAATTACTGGCACTATGTGTACCAACAACAATCTGTCACCGACAGTGTGTGAAAGTCAGTGATATGTAAAATGTACAAATCAAAATACAAGGCTACACTGAAACAAACACTGAAACAGTTAAGGATTCTATAGACAGAAGTTAACATCGGAAATTTGAACGAAACGGCGCAAAGTATACGCTAAGTGTGAATTTTTTATTTGTTTTTAGTTTTAGTTTCGTTTTGAAATAAGTGCTGACATTTTTCGCCATTTTGATCATGAATGTACGTAAATATGAATTAAATTCGACATATGATTGTATATCGTTTATGTTCTATGTGATAAGAATGTTAACGTAACCATTCATTAACAATAATTACACATGAATTAATAGACAACAGTTAAGTTTTAACATTTTATTTTTGTGATAAAATAACGATTTCAACAAGTAAAATAACAAATTTAAAAATAAAAAGTCTTGAACACATCAACCTCCAAATGCATCGCTTTCTTTGTATATAAAATAATTGCACAAGTCCTCTATCGAAATTAAACACAGAGAACAAAGAATATTCTAATAGTTTGAGTATCACTTATATTATTGTCATGGTAATGTTTCACTTATTTTCTCAAAATTCTGTGAATAATATTTTTCCTTTTCTTGTGTTTCAGAGCAGACAGTAACACATGTTGGAAAACTTCATGTCCACAATTTTTATTCACTGCCGAAGAGTCAACAAAAGCATCAGCTTGTATTTGTTTCGATAATTCAAGTCCTTCTTCCTTTGTTACCGGAATATCCTCGTCAAAGTTTAATGAGTTCCTTTTGTCAGCATGAGTAGCCACTAGAACTAATGGAAATTTGTGTCCTAGAAAATTCCGGATCTCTGGAAGCCAAATGTCTTTGATATTTTGGAAAGACTTTCTGTCAGTAGCGCTGTAGCACAAGACAAAAACATTGCTGTCTTTATATGCAAACTGTCTCAGCTCTTTGTGTTCATTCTAAAAATATAAAGTAAAGAAGACATAAGAGTTTGAATTATAAAATTAACATTCCATAATTATAACACGTATAGAATCGTTATTGAAGTTTATTTCAAATAAAAACAATTTCATATATTTTACCAACATAATTTTTATATAACATAAATACAATAAACAAATATTTGTAAGTGAAATAAATCAAAGCTGACATAAACAGTTAATAAAAGATGAACATAGGATTTCAACTAACCTGGCATGAACAATCGAAGATTCCGATGGTGTGCGTCTCGTTCCTTTTCAGTGACACAGTAGCTGCATAGCTATCAAAAACTGTGCTATCATCTGACCTCTGCAGCTTCTTACAACAGAATCTGGCCAATGATGTCTTGCCTGTAGTTTTGTCTCCAACCAAAGTACACTGAACAATTCGTTTTTCTTCAGCTACAACCATGTTTTCTTTTTTCAGAACTGTTCTAATGAACGTGTGATTATATTATAATGTTACGACATGATCACGAAGTATTTATACCCTTAACAAGCTCACTGTTGGTTATGCCTCCAGCATTGTTATTGTTTTTATTTTCGCCGCACTGTCAACACCCCTAGCTGAGTGATTTTCAAAAGCTTTGTGTTGGTTGATCGTGGTAAGACATTATCCAATGTGTCATTTAACAGATTTTAATGAAAAGAAAAGTGTCTTCACGTCATTAATCCTTTTGAACTCACTAAACACCTATCAAACAATATTCTAACACTTACAAGGTCCTCCACAGAGAATAGTAATACGATATATTATCGAAACATGAACCTGCCATGGATTTTGGTGGAGGCAGACGGTACAATACAGCCCTCATTTAAACTTCGGCGAGGTGCAAATAAACGGTGTCTGTAGGAACACAATCGTGTGAAATTTTACATACTAAACATGTTTAAAATGAATTTGAGCAGTTTAAAATGGCATTCCAATAAATATAGGAATAGAGTTCTGCCAGACCAAATAAAAAATTTAGACTTTACGTTCAACTAACCTCTATTTCTCGGTGTTTAATTGCTAGTATCTTATAATATTGTAATATATTGTATTGCCGGAGATTTCATAGGTTTGCTTAACTTGTGTCTTATCCATTTTGTACATTATTGCAAATAAAATATTTTTAAATATAAATTTTGATACTAGCCCGATATTGATACTTTAATTTACTGTTACAAAAACGTTAAATATTGTGAAAACAAAGAAGTATCTCCCTCGTGCATATCTCTGTGCTTGTGTAGTTTTGGCTTTACTCTTTGGTCATTTTGGCATTTTAGATTATTGTTGTTGTTTTATTTAAATATTTTAGGCCTTGAACACAACTGATGAGTCGTAAATCGACGAAGTGTACGCATCTTGTGCATCAAAATATGTATGAAAGGACTTTTTAAGAAACCCTCCCGAAACTGAGCGGTCAGACTATCATATGACATATTTCAATTTTCAATGTTGGGCAAATGGATCGTTTTGAGACAAAGTTTCTTGGCGCTTTTTTTTTCGAAAAATCAGTGTTGCAAGAAGGCATCCAAATCTAGATATACGAATTATCATTATTTTAATTTTTCAGGGTAAGTCAGTGAGCTTTACTTGTCGGTTATACAACTGTAAAGGCTTTGACTCAAGTTGTACAATCCATCCGAAGCAATGTCACAAACATAGCACTCCATCAGAAAAATGAAGTTTATCAGTCTCATTGAAATGAGTTCGTTTTAGACGTCAAAATAATCATTCTATATCAAATGTGTAATGGATGAGATACAAAGTTCAATGTAGGATAAAAACTTAATTCACATAGTTTTTTCACTGGATCCCCCCCCCATTTAACTTAATTTGGGAAAAATTGATTGACCAATATGGGCATATGCTTTGAGAGTATACTTTATTTATCATCAGTCTTGTTTTTCCTTAACAATGTATGTTGTTCTGTATATTGACTTGGACATCGCTTTTAAAAAAATATTGGAAAAAAGTGATGTGTATTTTTAGTATGCATCAAAAAAAGGCACTGTTAAATTATAATTTTATACATATCATTCAAAATTCACGATCGATAAAGTGTTTGACGTAGATACTATGATTGATTTCGCCCCAATACTCTCGCCAAAAATTTGCTTTTCGGTACGATTTGATGGCTTTTATTTGCTTTAAAAGTCCAAAATATGTTAGGGCTGAACCTGAATCCGAATTTTCCAATCTATAAATCGATGTCGGATAACAAAACTTGCAGCGATTTTTATTCCCCCCTCCCACCTCAATCTATTTGAATTAAGTTTTTTATCCTACATTGAACTTTTGATGTCGTCCCTAATTATTTGGCAAAAAAATAATATAAAGGGTATGCATTTTCTCAGTTGCAATCTTGTTTCAATTTTTGCCAAAAAAAAAAAAAAAAAACGTACGGGCTGACATTCACCCAAGGTCGAGGTGGTCAGAGAGTAAACAATATTTTGACACAAGGGGTAGTTGCCCTCCTCAAATAAACAAACATATCAGTTGAAAGGACATTCTCAAAGGGGGTGCTTTTCATTCCATGCTTTGTTTCAAACATATTTCATTTACGTATTGAAATATATGCTTTTGTTTTGGGAATAATGGCTATTGTAAGTTGACCTTTATTTCTATATATTTGTTTAAAGACAAATACAAGATCAAAGACAACTTGTCTATATCTAGACATTTAATATGGTACTTTTTATTCTGATAACGTGATTGACAGAATTCCACCGAAAGAAATAATTTAAAAATAGCAGCAAAAGTGTAAAAATAGTACATAAACTATATTTTGGTGGAGCAATGGTATAACCAATAATGTGCTGACATAACAAATCTTGTACAGTGCATGAAAATACAATATATTGAATTTTTTTTTTATATATATATAACATTTGACTTCAGGGAAAAGATTTACTTTTTAATTTGAAATGGTACATATACAATTCTTATTTTCCCCACTTACATGCATTTTCGATTTCAATATCCCATAAAACCATATATCTTCAAAAACAGATAGATGTATATATAGTCACTTGTAATAAGCTCCCAAAAAAGAAAAAAACCAAATCTACACAGTTTACACCATACGATATTACCTGTGGTTTAAATAGGAACATTAAGCATAGCATTTTCAGAAGTGGTCTCTGTTGCGAACGCGAATATTTTTTTTCTAATTCAGTACCATTTGGACCAATTTTTATAAGGATCATATCTGAAATTTGGTCCAATGTAAAAGAAGAAAAGAATACATATTTATTAAAGATCTGCATGGACAAGTGACCATATATTGTGGTAGCCCCATGAGGCTATTTCGCGTTTTTGCCTTTGATATTTCTTGAAGCGAAAACGCGAAACGAGAATAATTTCTCCTTTTCGCCTCCGCGTTCCGATTCATTAAAAATCAAAGGCGAAAACGAGAAAAGGCCTCTCCGACCACCATAGCATACGAATAAACGAAAGAACATATGCACTGTATCCTGAGGTAGATAGCTTCGTATCAGCAAAAAGAAATAACCTGTGAGTTCAGTGTCCTTCAATCCTGCTTCATGAGGCCATAGACCCAAACATCTGTCGATTTTGACATTTGAAATATGTTGTTTATCTTAAAAATGTTATTATTCATTTCTAATTTGGTACAGCTTTTTGTTAGAATTTTTTCCTTGTATATGTCAGTTCAAAGTTTTAATTGATTATATCTTCGCTTTTAAACTAAACGTTTTCAATGGGTTATTGAACCTTTTTAAAATTTCTAAATATGTATTAATATAAATCTGTAATTATATTCATTTGTGTGAATATAACAAGTATACATTTAATTTCAGGTTCAAGTTCCTACAGAGGTGGTGAAGCAACTTTTATTTCAATTAAGTTTTAAGGTTGTGTGCTGATAAACTAGCAAAGAACATTCGTACATTCCCATTTAAATGTACATTACTTGTCCAATGAAAGGTAATAATTCATTTAATTACAAGAAAGGATAAGCTGGTTGAAATCTTGGAACAAAATTCTCACAAGCACTTTACAAAGATTCAATCAAAGGAAAAGTGTTTCTTAAAGCCACAGTGAAGCCTTAAACATGTGTAAAAACTCTCTTACACCACTGCAAATTCAAGATAGCATCCATCATCCACAGAATCTCAATTCTCCTATTATATCACTTTCCCAAAATTGATCCTTTACTGTTACAATTCTAAAAATGTTAAATTGTGTAAAAGCTAAGGAGTATCTACTCGTGCAAAGATATGTCCTTAGATTGTTTTGGGTTTAACTGTTTGGCATTTTTTAATTTGCTCTTCCACTATTTGTTTTGTTTTCCACATTTTAGACCTGAAGAACAACGTAAATCGACGATATGTGCACACCTTGTGCATCAAAATTTGTATCATAGAATATATTAATCTGTATACAGAAAAACATTGATTCGAGGTAGCATAACAAAATTACACAATATAACATGCATATATACCTATTATGCACACAACCTGTGATTTTTACTTCGTCTCTACGAATGAGAAAGGGATTCTCCTATCTGCCTCGGCGGAGTCATCTAGATTTCACGCTTCACTAACTCTGGTTGAACTTTACGTCCAAGCTCGTATCTCATGTACTAAAAAAAACCGAATCATATAATCTTTTATGCAGATAGATCTGAAGGAGGAGGCAATCATCCAACAAGATGTAGGTCATTCTGACCTAGATTTAAATCCTCACTGGCCACATTTTTTGGATATCAATTTTATAGAGTCATTTTGGGGAGCAGACGAACTAGGTTTTCTTAATTTACCAATGTTATATTCAAAGCATAACGATGTATAGAGTGCTATACACAAATATTTCCTGATTATAGGAGTAGATATATATATTTTATATTGAGAAACTGGACTGTTCTAAAAGAGAGTGTTTCAAACATGGTCTAGATGAGAGCTACTATGAACTGTTCTAGAACAATTTGTCGTAAAATGTTCCGGAAGAGATTTAAAGTGACTTGTGGGAGATCTACTCCAGTCGAAAATGGTTTGAAATAGTCAGGAGTCAGTGAGGATAACACTGATAGACCAGTTCTACTATTATTTTCTTACAATTTCCACGATAAGGTAGAAATGTAAGCAAGCATTAAGGAATAAGGACAAGGAAACTGTATTTTTACTGATTTAATGTTTTTCACGTATTAATATATATGTCTACATGTGTATTCAAGTACGTTGCATCGAACTGAGTCTCTCACATTTTCTATATTTTTGCAATCTATAGCAATACACGTTGGTAAAAATTAGGTAAAAGTGTTCTCCAAAACTACCGGTAACTTTTATCCGGTTCTGTTTCATCCTATACCAACCCAATTTTGTGTTATACAGTTTAAAATTCAACTTTCTAACGGTTTACAGTTGGATCGCTCCATTATTCAAAAGGAATAAATACAGGTACGTAAAATTATGTAAAACTTAAATGGGAAAGTCTTATGGTTCATATTTAAAGCATAGTTGCCGGAAACTTCCGTTTTCAGAAATTTGTCAACAATTTTACTCACTAAGCTTTCAAACGTTTCTTATTTATCGAAAACTGAGAGACCCAGTTCGGTGCAATGTACTTTAACCAGACTTAACTGAGAGCACTTAGTTGTGAATGTATTCTCCCGAATATTTCAAGAAAATGGACATGACATGTACTTTTCAGTTACACACATCATTAACTGGTAACCTTATGTTTCTTTAGATGAAATGGTAACTGTATAATACATGTATTTTTTATATCAAATATATGTATAAGTATGCAAAGGATTTCCTTTGTGTTTCATTGACATCAACCATGATATTCAGCAATTTACAATGGAAAACTTTAAGATATTGTAGGTTTTATTTGATACGTATTATTTTCTTGAAAAATACTTATAAAAGCAGAAAGACTCGCAGGCAGTGATAAAAAATTAAAAAAAGGGACACTATTTTCCTATTAAACGTCTTACAATATTAGACTTCGTTTTCTTGTATTTTAACACGGAATGTATTGAATATTCAAATACTTTTGGGATTCCTTTCTTTGACACAGATGAACACTCTGTAAAATGTTCGGCACCAATTTCATCTGCCAATTCAAGTCCTTCGAATTTAGATATAGATTTTTGTCCATCCTTTCCCCGAGTATCCGTTTGTGTAGCAACAAGAATAATTGGAAGTTTCTTTCCTGCCACACGCCTTATCTCCGGTAACCAGAAGTTTTTAACATTATCAAACGATTCTTGGTCTGTTACACTGTAGCATATAACGAACACATCCGTAGTTTTGTAACAGGAACAACGTAACTCGTTATTCTCATGCTGAAAAAAAATAACATACTGATGTAGTCAGTATTAAAAAAAACCAGTTTAATGGTTGCTGGATTTATAGATTAATGTTGCAATAGTTAACGATTAATTTCAGGACAAACACATTTTTTTTAAAAATCGTATATTCTAAAATATCTTTTTCAATCCTTGATACTTAATTAAACGGATTGGCTGTATTTTAATTATATAATCAAGCCTAAACTTATATTCAATTTAATCATACGTCCCCCTCCCTCACCCCCACCCTCCAAAGCCATACAAGTTTTAATTGCCGTAAAACAGAATCAACAAACTAGTGATTCGATTCTCACAATCTTTTTTTTTTCAAAAAGAGTGTTTCATCCAACAGTCTTTAATCTTGCTCAATCGAGTGATGCATCTCAAAGGGCCGTTTTAAACTTGCAGTGAAATGAGATTTTTTTCCCCTCAATTTGGAAAGCTTACTTTGACTTAAAGGTGTCAAGGGTTAAATGTTAAATGTTTTTTTTTTATTTCAAAGCAATTGTTTTATGCTGATAATACAAAAAAGACATTTGAAGATAGAGAACAATACTTACCTCTCCAGTAGAATCTGATATACTAATTCTATATTTCTCTCCAATAAATGATATATCTCCAGAATAATTGTCTGATACTGTAGCTACATAATCGTCCGAAGTAACTTCTCCGATAAAACATCTAACTAAGGATGACTTCCCAACCATTCCATCACCAATCACACAACACTTTATTGTATGGTCCATATCCATTGCAGTCAAAACCATTGTAAGTGAAACAATTTTGTCAATTTTCCTTCAGTTCTGTTTAGTATTACAAATATAACAGGTAAGTTAAAAATCTTCATATTTCAGTAAGCCCTTTTGACTCACCACTCGCCGACTAACGTAAATTATTAAGTAGGTGTCAGTTATATAGGTATAAATAAGTACAGAGCTGGTTGTATTATCTTCCCCAATGAACCTTACAAAAATAAGTGCTGTTGACATTAGCGGTTTCTTTGTTAGAACCACGAGGCAAAAGTGGAGATTTTAAATATTTAACATCTAAATGAAGTTCAGATTAAATTAAACCTACATCCTTTGTATCCTAATTTTGCAGAGTCACCGAATATGTTTATATTTTCCTAATAATACGTGAAAGACAGATAACTGAAAAGTATTTTAACATTTTAAAGTGACACAGGTGACAGGTACACACATTTTTGTCAAAGTCGGAGAAATAAGAGATGGGTGTCTGCATTGTTTGGGCCAGTAAAATGTCGATGAAAAATTTTTCAAATAATTTTACAGTTTCAATCATTACAAATATTGTTTGAATTAAGACATTTTAAATTAGGTTGGGTATGTTGGAAATAAATAAATGATTCTTTCGCAAGAATCTCTATACATGCAACTTGCAATATTTCCGGACTCATTAAATTTTATGTTGTACGTAACCGTGCATGAACATTAACATTCACAATATATATACAATACATAGTCATTGTCGGAAAATATAAAATTTATTTGGGCGAGCTTTAGCGAGCTTTTTCCCCATGTTTCGCAGCAAGTCCAAATAAATTATATATTTTCCGACAATGACTTTGTATTGTCTTTATCCTGCAATCCCCTTAAGATGCGTAAAATGCCTTGAAATAACGATTAAAATTGAAATCCAACTGCCGTGAAAACGCGGGAAACGGCACGACGTCATCTGGTACATTCACTACGCTCCTCGCTCTCTTCGTGTAAACAAGTACCAGTAGACTTTATTACCGTCTCCCCGGAGACGGTATTAAGAGTTGAATGTTTGACAGTCTGCGTAATGAATGCTATCTTCTACCTGTTTGTAAGATAATACCGAATGAAGATGATTCAAGTACGTTGATTGGTTTAGAAAATTGAAACCTAGTAAATGTCTTCTAATCCCGCAAGGTATCGGATTTGGACTCTTTATTTTAGTACTTTCTTCATTGCCGCAAAACTTTACTAAATTAACACGATTTCATTATTTCTACACCAATAAAATATGTACCGTTGTTAAAATGGTTGGAAGTACTTCGCTACATTTGTCTTTTATCTGTCGGAAACATCCGAGTCCTCACGATAAATCAGTGATATCTAGTATGAAAAAATTACAATCCAAAGATACTAATATTAGATATAGTAAATTTATACTATGCTGTATACGACGCATTTCAAGGAGTTACCTCTCATCATATATCAGCAAAACATATTTAATTCTGCAAAGAGACGGCTAGCTTTTTTGAAAAGTTAATACTTGTTAGGTAATACGACTAAAGTTTATTCTACCCATTTTATTAGACCGGAAATGGTTTGATTGCAGGATAAATTTCCGTACTGCAAAATAAATAATCATCCTCCTAAAAAATCTTTCATTCCACAAAATATCATACGATACCAAAACCTGACGTGCAGTTGTGTCCAGTTCTAACCTCTCATAGATACTGTCAAAAAGTGTCACGAGAGAAATCTCAATTTTCCTGACCACTTTTCTTAACAGATCCTGACCAGAACAGTCCTCTCGAGCGGCTTAAACCGGAACAACCTTTTTGTAGAACAGTTTCTGACAGATCTGCTCTAGATCATTTTCTCACATATCTACCACAGAACAGTTTCTGGTAGGTCTGTAACACCATAGTCTAGTTTAAATTAGTTTCATTTATTAAAAAACTACATTATTATACATACAGTGGCCGTTAGGTATAAGACCGTGTTCTCTGTATACCATTTAAAACTTGAAATAAAACACCACTGTTAGATATTTTGGATAAAAACATATGAAATTATATACAGTTGTTTAATTATATACTAATATGAAGAAATTGTACTATCCTAGAACAGAGCTGCTTTTCCGAAGAAATATTTAGTGCAGCTTTCATATAGAATAGTTTCAGAACTGACTGGTAGCCGTTAAGATGGTTACTCCAGATCAGTTTAGAATTATCCTGATAACTTGTGTGGAGTTTAGTACTGGTGTCAAATGTGATGAGTCCATCAAATAACAAAATTCAATAAATGACTCATCAGAGTCTGAAATTTCTCAAATAGATTAATTTTGGAAAGATACGATATTCTGAAGGAGTATTTTTGCAAAGTATTAAATCACTCTGACATGCTTGATTGATGATTCCATTCCTTGGTTCTTGAGAAGAAATTTTAATACATTTTTCGTAGGATATACAATCACTACATTGGCAAAGTTGATTTGAAGACGATTCACTTTGGGTTTAGTGTCCATGTAGCGAAATGACACTTTGTCAGGGTTTTTTAAAAGACCATTTCTACATAATATTGTATTCATTTCGTTCAATCATTCTCTGGAAGAAATGAAAATTTAAGACGACGGACACAAGCTCACCTGACATTTTCATTTTGGCTAAAAAAGATAAGTCACTCGATACCATCGAAATCATCAGTTTATGCCAGTACATACAATGAAGTTCAATATGACAAAACATAAAGTATCAAGAAAATATAAAAAAAAAATAATGTAGATTATACAAAATTATATGTATGTATTAAGTTGTTTTATAAATACATGATGAATCTGTGACTATCTTGTTATTCGATATGGATGGAGTTTTTATTCATTCTTCCTGTTCATTGTTTCAACCTTATGACAACAGGTATTTTAGACGACAGTCTGACTAAATAAATTATGCTCACCATAATACACCATAGGAATAGATGGCGACTGTAATATTCTGTTCTTTATTTAAACAATGTATTTAAAGTACATGTAGCAAAACCTTTAGATCTCACCATCGATGTTCTATAACACACTCAAATGTGACATCATACTGCTAGTTTTCTTAATGATATTCAGTGCACACTTTTTTAAAACCATTTTAAATATGAGTGCATAGGTAAATTATTATTGTAAAATATTACTAATAAGGAATCCCAAATCACAACATTAGATTAAAAAACAAACTATAAATCAATTAAACATCTCAGTTGGTTTTTATTCTGGGAAGAGTCCTTTTGCGCCAATTGCATATTTTTGGAGGTATCAATTGCGCCACATATTTGTATTTTGGTAGTTTTAATTGCGCCAGTTTTCGGAACTTATTTGCGCCAGTTTACCTGTACTGATTTTTACGTTCACCAAAAGATCAATGTTATTGCAGGGAATAAACATTCAGTGGTAAATAGTTTTTGTGAAAGATCCCCTCTAACTAAATTAATTATTACTGAATAAAAGTTGAAGGTATAGGATACTTATTAGTGAAAAGATTAAAAGTAATGTCACATGGTAAGATAAATTTTACGTAAATCTTTGAAAAACAAAAAGTGCTCACTGAGATTTCATAAAATCAGTCTTCTCAGTTTATCATTGACCATGGATGTCACAATACAGAAGTTAGAATCTAATAAAGGAAAACCTGTAATTTCAATAGAGGATCAGAAATTCCGACAAGCCTATGTGAAAAAGAGTGGGGAAATAAGATGGAGATGTACTACAAAAACGTGTCCAGCAACTGTCTATACTGATGAACAATGTGTCATGGTACTCAGTGGATCTTTGGACCATACCCATGAAACAAATGTTAGAAAGTTAGAAACTGTTTTTAAGTTTTACATATGTTGTAAATACCCCTTTAAATTGATTTCTCACTTATTAAAAAATAAAGTAAAAAATGACTGTAACTCCGCCAGTGAAAATAAACTGCCGGTCCCAAGCCCGGATAAAGGAGGAGGGGAGTCAATAATTCAACATTTACAAAAATTCAATTCATTTTCCTAAAACATTAATATAAGTGGCGCAATAGGATTCATTATTTATTGGCGCAAATGATCTTACCCTCTCAAAAAATATGTTGACGCAATTAAGTTGTGGCACAAAAGGGCGTCAAACTGGCGCAAACTGATATTTCCCTTTATTCTAGGTTTTGGACCATTTAGTCGTTTAGATTGTGGTTTTAACATTGTATCGGCGGCTTGATCATAATTATAATACCGCATAAAAATTAAAATCAGTGTATAATATGTATCATAACATATATTCCAATGTAAAGTAGGTATATAAAGTGCAAATCATTAATAAAATTTTGACGACCATGTGGTCACACAATAACGATGGTCATCCCATATTTTATGAAAATAAACCAAGTAAACAAAAAAGTTGTCAAAAATAATAAATATGTCCTTGCTGTATAGTTGTTATGATGACGCAGGAGAATATAATAATGATTCACATATGAAGCTAGACCGACGCATTACGTCAGTATCAAATAATTTGTAGCCAAACGGACTTTTCTACATTGTAGTCAAATATTAAATAAATTCCTACGAAACCTTAAACATAGTTTTTCTTTAAAGATGATTGTCATATAATGCTAATATTCATTTTTTAGTTTTTAAAAAAACTTTCAACCATGATGTTTTGATGAGCTCAAAATGCAATTGAACATCGTTTGACGGTTAATACAAAACCACTTCGTATATATATGTAAAATTGATTTGCTACAATCAAGCCTACACCTCCTAGGTATCATGTATTTAGAATGACAGCAAGAGTCATCTTGGTGTAGAGAGTGAGCTTTTTGCAAAGTGTTACGGACCTTACATTTCAAGGAGGAGAGCAGCAATACGTTTTTTTTGCTTTCTTGTAATTATATTGGTTAGTTTCCTACAAGCATTAACCCCTCGCCCTCCCCAACCCCTGGTTACCTTACTGCTTGAAAGGTGAAGACCATCAATTTTGCATTCTATTAAAAACTCCGACAGAGCTCTAGGGTAGTTTAAGTAAAGCCAAAGGACATCCAAGGATAAAGCGTAATTGTTCTGTAAATTTATAAGCAAAACTGATGAACAGCTTGTTCCTTTTTTAAGCATATACAAGTTTCTTTCATTTATCCTTTTATTTGAAGGGGAGACCTTAAGAAGTTATATAAGGGTATGTCAACATTATTGATCCATCTTTGTAGGTGAAAGGGGTTTATAAAGATAAATACAGGTGGTATTTTTACTCTTGCTTGGGATCTTTCCCAAAATATATGCCAGTTATGGCGATGGCGAAAGAGTATCTGTCATAGATAACAAATACTGATTAAAACTCTGTCAGCACAAAAATAAACTAAATATAATGTAAAAAGTCCTACACAAGGTATTATTAATCCGTTTTCACCGGACGACCTGGTGTACTTTTTAAAATAAAGATACTAATAACTTAACAAAATACCAGTAAGATCTAGATACTGTCTCGTCATTGTGACAGATATATAGTGCTGAGGTTTTTTGTAAGGAAAATATTATTTTCTTTTCAAATAAATTTGTTTATACGGAAAAGGTTTATTTGGTACAACGATGTTGATTGATAAACATGTCGCCATTTTCCAGTGTCTTATTTTTGTGTGTGTCTTTTAATCGTATCAATTAAAAAATGGAATCTAAACCATAACATATTTGGAATCATTTGGTCTCCTTCGAATATATAAAACTTACTTGTTAGAAAATTTAGTTATACACGTAAAAGAGAGGACAAATATACCTAAGGAGCAAATAAAAAAAAAACTGTAGTCCATTGGACAGACAAACCCGGGAAGACGAATGAACAACCACAAGCACAACAAATAAACACTGAAAACTCAAAAAACAATAATTAATATTGTACATAAATGAAAATGCAAATGATTCATTTTTCACGTTTAGCAGAACTGACAATGACTGATAAGTAGTAATTCGATGATACATGCACATTTTGTGTATAAAAATATTGCATTGGTAGCATACAATATGGCCATGTTGCTAGTATTAAAATACAAGTGTGAAAATAATCCTTTAACTGTTATGAAATTGTTTATTTTTTCCGATTCAGTCTGTATTTTTCGATTTTTTGCCATTTCATTTGTTGCAAATAGACATACTGAATTTAAAACATTTTTCCCCTAATCTACCACCGGGTGAAAGCGGCGTTTCGTAACTTAAGTTACGTACAGTCTATATAATTTTGGAACAATGTCGGTGAAAACAATAAATGCACAGAATAGAACTTTCGCATGGTCTTTTATTGACGGTGACTGACGTTTTGAAAGACAAAGATCTGTACATTTTCTATCTTAGAAAAATGCCGAATTATATCCATTTTTAGAAGTGTACCTAGAAATCATATTTATACGGTTTTCAATTAACACGCATCAACATCCTATCTAAGTAAAACGGAATTAAAAGCATACTGTCCTCTAAAATAGGAATGCAGTAATTTTTCATCAATCAAAAAGATGAAAAGCCAATTTCTGTCAGCTTGAGCCTTCTGGAAACTTATATTCTGTGCATTTGTTGTTTTCACCGACATATGTTCAAAATTATGTGGGCTGTACGTCAGTTAAATTACGAACCGCCACTTTCCCCCCAGTGATCCATGTTTATACTCGTTCCGCCGGCCAGTTTTGCAATACAAATTCCTGTGCAGTCAAAAACTCGTTTAAGTAATAATTACACCTTATATAAGAATGCTGTAATCTGATTGGTTCATAGAGGGGTATTTTCCACAAATATGATGCATTACAAACGATTTAAGAGGCAGCGGGGTATTTGCCAAACTGTATTTGCACTTTTTACCCTCTGCCGTGGTATTTGCGAAAAATTCTCTTATTCGACTGGACGCTTGGACTGGACGCTTGAAATGTCTACATCATCACTGCATTTTAGTATAAGCGTTTGTAGATAGAAAGATGTTATTTTGACATAAGGTGTAATTAAACAGATACATCATGCTCGGGAGGGGTATTTGCGAATGGGCTTGGAAAATTTCACTTCTCTCGACTCGTATTTTTCGGAAATACCCCTCTCGAGCATGATGTATCTGTACAGAACTCTATTCTGGGATCGCTGTGTATTATTTTGTTATTTTGTTATTTATAATTAAATTTTATCAACATTTCGATTCTATTAATTTCTGTGCGCAATAAAGATAAAGTTCAAGTGAACTTGACGAAACTGCATTTAGTATATTTAGAAAATTTATCGACATTACTTGACAGATTCGACAATTAACATATAAAATAATTTTTAAACTTTTGTTTTTTCCTTAGGCTTAGTGCATTTAAAGTGGCCGGCGGATATTTGGAAATATTACTTTTGTTTGACACCTTTCAGAAAAGTTTGATTTACGAACTATTAATAAAGTAATAAATTTCAACAGTCAATACAACATCGAAATAGTTTGATTAATGTAATTTATGTTTGTGTTGATCTGACTTCCTTAGTTAATATCCCTAGAACGTTTTTTGCTAGGGTTCATTATATAATTTGTCCATGTTTGAAAAATATGTTTAGATTGCATTTAAGTTGAAGTTAAAATAGATGTAGGACTGGAATTGTATTTAATAAAACACATTGGCAAGTCTTTCATAGATATCAATTCTTTTATCTCTGCTTTTGTGGCATACAACTCAAAGTAAATGTGATCTTCAGGATTGTCATTTGTTTTATCCTATGATAATCGTGTGGCACATCACATGAGATAAACACAAAGGTCAAAATTATGAACTAAAGTTTTAATTTGTATCAGTAATCTTCATAATAATCAAAACTGAAAAATTACTGTCGTCTGAAAATCGAAAATGATATCTTAATTACTGTAAAGTGAATCAGCCAGAATTTTAGCCCAATTTTACCTGATCAATATTTGTTTTGAAATTTACTAAAATTATTGATAGTAGTGAATTAAAGTATAATTTGGTGGCTAAAGTAAAACATTGTATCATTATACACCCATAGAATTATCTCGTTTTCAAACTATAACTCAACAGTCTTTTTAAAATGTATTGTTAAATATAACTCATATTTTTGCGATTATAGTTAAACAAAATTTCTTTATCCATGCAAAATTTTAAAGTTTGAAAAACTGCATAGGAAATCATCAGTTCAACAAAATTTGTACTCAAAACTCAGAAACGTAACAACCAGTTTGTAATAATTATCATTTATTATGATAAGAAATAGTGTACCTACTGGTACTGTTAATCTATGAAAGAATAATAAGGTGAACAAATAGTGTCACTATTTAACCACAACACACAAAGAAAATGTAATAAAGAGTTTTACTTTGTTATCGTTCCTGCTTAAGGGCAGGAGATGATCTGGTGGTTCACCTAAGTACACAGGTATATAAATACCATGACATAGCTATATTTCGCATTATGTCGAAGTAGTCTCACCAGTTAACTTCGCCTGACGATATCACTTATATAGTTCAAAATGGTTTTAAATAAAAATGTCGTAAACTGTACTGTTGTTGGTGATGGAATGGTTGGAAAGACTTGTCTAGCCAAGAAATTTTCTAGCCTGGAATTTTCACAGGATTATGTAGCAACAATAATGGATAGTTTTACTGGATTTGTTGCTGCATATGGAGAAAAGTACACTATTAATATTCAAGATACTGCTGGACAGGTAGGTTTTTCAAAACTTTCAAATAATTTCTTGAATTTTGAGAAAAGATATTTTATTTTCCATTTTATTATTATAATATTCAGAATTGTATGAATAGTGTGACAGTATATTCTTTAACTAATTTAAAGTAGTTATATACTTTACTCATTCAAATCTATATTATTTATACTTTCGCTCGTAATGCTATGATATTAAGCCATGAAATGGAAACTTTTTAGAAACTACTTGTCCTCGAAAAACCAACATGGTCATAGAGTAGTGTATTTGGTCTTTGGGAAAGTTTGAAAAATGGATATGTATTTTTTAAAGTCTCTTATCACTTTATAATTCGTTAATATGCAATTTCAGTACTGCAGATTCAACAAACATGTATCTTTTATTTAATAATAGTACAATACACTCAATTATGATTATTTTTCTTTATTTATGTAGTTTGAAGACGTTACCCTGAGAGAAAGTATTTATAAAAAGACTGACGTCTGTGTCGTGTGCTATAGTGTCTTAGATAGAGACTCAATGGAAAGTGTTCAATCATTCTGGATTCCGGAAATCAAAAAGCGGCTTAAGAAATGTCCAATAATTCTTGTAGCGACTCAAACTGATCTTCGAGAAGAATCCAGCGACCACGTTAAAGCAGAAGAAGGAAGGAAATTAGCTAAAGACTTAAATATAGAACATTTTATTGAAACATCATCGTTTTCGAATATTGGAGTTAAAGAGGTGTTTGATGATGTTGTAAAAGTTTCTATCATGAAGGTAAAACGTAAAGTTAAACGGCTGAAATTTCATCGTGGATCTTGAGCTCTATAAATATACCCTGCTCGAGGGGTTATTATCATGATTCAGTAACGGCTAAGTCAAACCAATCTGCAAAACGACTAGAAAAGATGGATGGCAGATAAAAACTATACCCGAAGTACTCGAGTATCTGACGGACTTGATCAAAAAGGAATATTGCCAGAGATTATTAATAGACACTGACCCAGGATAGTGATGTAAGACAATAAGACAATGGGAAAAATGACGTTATAAAAATAACTATTACCTACATATTTATTAATAAATTCACAATATAACGATTGTTATTAATTAGTTTATTATTAGAGTCATTTGTAATATTGTTTTAATAAAATATCTATGATGTTAATGTTTTATGTATTGGTCTTGTCATTGTATGACGAATAACTATACATGTATTTAGTCATTACCTAATTATATGTCGTCTCTCCGTCATTATTAATTACTGGTATCATCGACTTTTTGACGAACGTAAAGTTTACGTAACAGATGGTATATGGGACCGAAACACATAATCAACAGTCCTAAAATAAAACACATTACAAAGCAGACTTTGAAACTATACTATACTGTTTCAAATCCTAAACATGATAAATGCTACTCTGTATGGAAGTGTCTCTGCTGTTTCATTTAGAAGAAAGTTAAATCTATACACGTATAATTTTATCAAACACATTTTGACTGTTTTTGTTGTGTAAACAAAACAGGAATAGATATAATTATCTTATTACACCAACTTTGATTCCTTTTATTTCAACGAATATCGTATCTTCAGCAATGCTCGTGGAAAGCCTAATCAATGCTCCAATTTATCAAATGACCACATTATCAGACATATTGAGGTTAAAGACAAAAAATAGAACGAGACAGATTTTATTTTAATTTTATTTAGACATCACTTTATTTTAATTTTATTTAGACATCATTTTGTTTATAGCGGCGCCAAAGTAGATTGCTTCTTATGAATTACAGTAGCATACTAATTTCATTAACCCTTTAATTCATGGTGACCTTTGATAATTACATATTTTAATTATAGTGTGGCTATCATAAATGAATTAATTTTAGATCTGAAAATAAATTATAATATCATTGAAGGATAAAAACTTGGCATCCAACTATTATATCTGTTAGTTTCAATATACCGACACAGTTACTAATATTTAATCTTTAAACATCATATACTAATTTACCATGAATTTGTTTTGATTAATGAAAGTGCCTTTGAAATATTAAAAATTTGCCTCAGGGTCAACCTGGATTATTGATCTCATGCAGTTCGCAGAGTTATAAAAAATAACACCAGTCTTGATTTTTCACGCACCACAATGAAAGAAGGTGTAATTACCTGATGGAAATTAACACAATTAATAACTATCGTCCCTTCTTTTTTCAGCTAGTGGTCGCTTTGATGGATATCATATTGTTTTGGATTTTGAGGTTTTTACGGGGTCGAAATAGATTAGGGGGATTGCGTGGGGGGGTGTATTGTTTTCAAAAATACCCCACTACTGTTTGGTGTATGTACAAAGTCCAACTTGTGTCTTACTATCTTTTGTATATGTAATTTTAATTTTGTCCTCTTTTTTGTTGTAGCTCGGAGGAATATGCGAAGTTGTTAATTTCCTTTATGTCTATTAATAATAATTACGGTATAACAAATACTTTTTCGAATTAAGTTAAATGGTGTAAAAACTGATCTTTCTTTTGTATTCGGTGTAATCGTATCTGGATACGATATTACATGTAAACGCATGAATCTGTACTATAGTAAATATTTATTAAAAGTATGATGAAAAACGGGGAAAGAATAAATATCCAGAAGTCGGTATGTTTTGGTTTACGCCCCAAAAAGGTCTTTCATTTATTTTTATTGGGGGTCGGGTAAGGAAGTGAATTTTTGCGAGACATTCTGCTCCCAAGTACCTAACTTTTTCTTTTCAAAATGTACCACTGTTTGATTCCAGTTGATATACATTACCACTTTTTTTACACTGCCTTTTTTTACCGAAATTTGGAGCCTGCTTTTTGCAACCTCTATCCTTGTCCCAATAAAATGGTTGTTCCCTAAATATTTTAATTTTATTCTTTTCAACTATTCAAATTGAAACGAAATTCTATAAATAAATGACCTCAATTCCACATTACAAATACAATCAAAATAAATTTTGGAATTCCATAGATAGAAACACTTTTACATGACAGTGCATACAAATATATAAAAAGTAACCAAATAAACCATTCTTACAGACATTATATTCTTGTTAATACTAAAATAATTTTAGTCGAGGTTTAAAACGTGCCAAACATAAATATGACAACTTTATAACATGTCTCTGGCCGTAAATAACTTAGAATTACCCCCGTATAACTAAGTTATCTCACATGTAGTCAGTGCACAGTTGAGGCAGTATTTCGAGAAGGCTGCAAATTCCTTCCTAGATTGCTTTATTCTTTTGTTTAAGTGTTTCTTTTTTTTTACCACCGAGCCATTTGAATCAATAATAGGTTTACCGATGCTACCTTTGATTTTGAATACTGTAGCATTGATGAACTATATTTTATTTTGCGTAATATTGTCTTTGTACCGCCAACAGTATGTTGTGTTTAACTCGGAAGAGTATCTCATTTCTGACATAAACAATTTCATTTATACATTTTTAAAACGACTACTTATCACTTGCAAGTTCAGTTGAAATGGCACAAAATTTGGCAATTTATTAACCTTATAGTAATTTTTTTCTCGAGAAAGGCAATACTTTTTTGTGCCCGCGGGGGGAAGGGGGGTTCGTGGTACACCATGTTAACGATAAATATGATTAAGTATGTATTTAAATCATTTTAACAAATTAAAAAAAAAGCAATGTGTATACGATCATGACAATATATAAAAGCATCTTATTCATATTTTATGACCTGCTATAAATATAGCCTTACTTCATTGTCTTTGTACATTTTGTTACGTATTGTATAAATAATAAATAAATAATATTTCCGGCGAGGGGATTTTCTATGTCTAATACTACCGTGTGATACAGTAATTTACCACACGGACAATATGGAAAAAACAATAACTGGTCAACTATAAAAAATATCAATTACAATGCCAAAGCTGTTGTTTTATATTTTATGTAGTACATGTATCGTGACTTAGCAGATTTTACATTGTTGCTAAAATTAACATTTACCTATAATTGTTGTAACTTTTAGTATAGCAGAAAAAAAATTGTATTTATAGGTAAAAATGTGTAGATATACATATGTTTTTTTTCTACATTAACCCTTAAAGTCAATACATAGAGAATAATACATGGTAAAATCTGTATCACATGCTGTATCAACCCGAGAAACCAATATCAGCCAGAGGGCCTTGGCCCGAGGGCTGATATTGGTCGAGGTTGATAGAGCATGTGATACAGATTTTAACATGTATTATACACTTTATGATATATTTAAACAGAGGACTTCAAATTTTCCAAATTAAAGTCTACTGCTACAAATGAAATTGATTGGGGAAAATATTTTGTGAAATAAAAAATAAAAAAAATAGGAAGGGTGAAAAAAAGTCAAATAATCGGGAAAAAATTTGAACAACATTTGTTTTTTTTAAATTTACCCCCTCCAAAAAAAATTTTGCCCCCCCCCCAAAATAAAAAAAAATAAAAAAAAAAAATACAAAAAAGTAAAATTGAAAAAAAAAAATGAAAAAAAAACTATGTGATAAAGGGGTGTGATAAAGGGTAGACATGCGATAAAGGGGTGTGATAAAGGGCAGACATGCGATAAAAGGATGTGATTAAGGGTGCGCATCAAAGTTGAGCGGTACGGATTAAACAGCAGGCTATTTATCAAATATTCAAAACTACTGTATTTACTACTAAATATATGATAAATATATGTCATGACTTCGAAAAGCGAACCGATATAAGTCTAATTTTAATAATGACACTATTATAAAATATATTTTCTGTTTTTGAATCTGATATAAACATACGAAAGATAAAAATTACTGAGATCGTAAAACCAACAACATACAAAAATAAGAAAGCAAAACAAATAGTCAAAGCCACACTATATATTTGAGCCTGCATATAAGGAATCTTTGTTCCCTCCCCCACAAAAATAAAATTATTACTGCCTAATCTGAGAGGTCCATGCATTATAATAGATTTTATAGCTTTTATTTATATTTATGCAAGTAATTAAGGTACACTTTTGAAAAAAAACATAAAGCTGTCGTTGCATGATAAATTTATTTTAACATTTCATTTTATTATTCGATACTTACAATATGACCACCTTTTTCAAGGTAATAACCGATATTGTAAGTTTTAAATGTTCGGAAAATTGAAGACAAAAAATGTCAATTCGTCATAGCTGCAGGAAATGTTTTTGTTGATACTCAAAACATCGCTATGTCGTGCAAATATTCCCTTATAGCAATATGAGCACATTTCGTCGATTTACAACTCATCAGTTGTGCTCAAGACCTAAAATACTGAAAGCAGAAACATAAAACCAAAAGACTGAAAGGCAATTAAATTCCAAAATGCCAAAATGACCAAAGAGGTCAAGACAAGACTGTCTAAGGACAGAACTATGCACGATGGGAGATACTGTTTAGTTATCACAAAATTTTCTAAACAGTAAATGTTAAGTGTCAATTTCGCGCCGGTCAGTATCGAAACACTGGGAGCTGAGCTGGTTATACTCTCCGGCACTTTTAGTCCACCAGCAGAGGTATGGACTGTGCTATAGTGATACCCTCTGTAGTGCATCAGCAGCGGTATCAACTCAGTGGTAATAAATATTTTCTGATACCAGTAAAAAGAGTTGCTTAAAGTTTTTGAAGTACCTTAAAACATTTCCACACCACATCGATCCACTAGACTAAAAATACATGTTGGTTATCAGATTTTCCTATTCTCAATAAGAGGTCTGCCACTTTTTGTCTGTTATGTTAATTCTAGTAATAACTCCATTATTTTGTATCCAACAAAATTTCATGTTGGCAATTAAATAAGAAAATGAGAAAATATAGAGTATGTTTTTTCTGAGACAGAAAACCCATTTAATTTAAAATTTTAAAAAAGGATTAATATCATCTAGGGGTCATCGATTAGTCTTCATTGATAAAAAAGAACCCTCCTCACATGACATTTATCCGAATATCGCACAATTCTACATTTATTGATGGATTTTAAACAAAATTATATGGAAAGACATAGTGAACGATACCTTGATCGAGTTTAAAAACAATCGCTCTATGTTAATTTTTGTGGGAGTAACTGCCCTTGACTTAGATTTTCCTATCAACTTTTAGTTAGCACTCTCAATTCTACATTTATTGATGGATTTTTTATTTTGTTAGCGCCCTCAATGCTACCTTTCTGGAAGTATTCTAACCAAATTTTTATTGAAGGTGTAAGTAACGCAAGTAATAAACGTAGTTCAACACAGTATTTATAGGGGCATGATATTCGTGTTGTACCAATATATTCTTACTTACACTATAGATAGTATTCCTATAATGCCTTTGGTATTGGCAATAGTGGCGGATGACACTTGGCTGCTCTGTATCAATCTTGTTACAACTGGTCATAATTGTATGCAAGAAACAAGACAATGATTAAATACTTATTGTTTATTTATTAATAAGTATAAATATTAATAAAAATTAACTTGATTAATGTTCACTGTTCTCCAGTACTTGTTCATGTCTGTTGCCACTTTTTAATATTCTAAAATTGGTTTCTCTCGTATTTACAACAGTAATGTTTTCATATAATTATCATTTCACAACATCTCATTTATTTGCCTAAGTATGTGTTCAAACTTTTCCCGGTATATCCAGTACTGTGTCTTATCCTCACTGGGTCTACCCGTTCATCGTGAATCTTGTCTTTGTTGTTCATTATGATACAACTAGAAAACTTTTTTTCCATTATTATCCCAGGGAGGAGATAAACAACTCCGTCAGCGATCGAAAAAACGTTTGAAAATACTACTTTTCTTTTTCCTGTATTTAATAGACGCTAAAACTGCACTTTCGAAAACATTTTTCATTCCAGTGTTAGCAACAGCGGAACATTTGTTATAGTATTCAGCACTAATGACCTTTGTGAGATTTTGTCCTTCTACATCTGATATGTGGTCAGCGTTAGTTTCACTGCGCATATCACTCTGTGTAGCTACCAATATAACAGGTTTCTTTTTATTAAACCGTCTGACTTCGTCTATCCAGAAAGACCGTACATTATCGTAAGAAACTCTGTCTATGGCACTATAGCAGATTATAATGACGTCCGCCTCCATTATACCTTGTGATCTTGCAGTCTCATCTTCGTGCTAAAATGTAAAGTCAGAAAGGTATAATTTATACGAATCTCCAGTAAAATAAGGAAAGCTTTAAACGACATACTTGTAGTAGGTCCTTAAAAATATGCACACAAGATATATCAGTGAAGTAAAATAATGAACATTTCTTTTTAGCTTCAGATATTGCTATGTGATAAATACGCATCATAAATCAACATTTATTCACACAAAGATTTTTACCTGTCCGTTTGTGCCTTTGATTTTAACATTATACTGATCCCCATAAGCTGAGACGGATCCAGTGTAGGTTTCGGTAACAGTTGCTATATAATGGTCGGAAAACGGTTTACAAACAAATGCTTGAGCCATACAGGTTTTCCCTATCATTCCATCACCAACAATTGTACATGTTACACAGTTCCTCAAGCAAACCATCTTTACAGCGTTAAGTGTTCATTGGCGAGTATATACATATTATCAGCTGATTTTAAAACCCTTATTTTGGTTGGTTGACACCATTGTTAATATAAAATCTCCTGCTAAGTGAATTCACATTATTCGTGTATTGTTTTATCTTGTCACACTGTATTGTATTAAATAAACCCCCTGGAGTTTCTAGCCGTAATGTCTTGCTACTTGCATGGGGTGTGAAAATCAATACACCCTGGTGTTTAATTATCGGAGGCTATTTCGTACGTTGGAAATATTTTGTTTATACGTTCCAAAATTTTTCGCCCATTCCGTGTACGCAATTTCCATCAAGTTCCATAAATAGCACCATTCAATTTTATAACATTATTTTTAAGTTTAAAAAGGTTACTACGAAACCAGTATAACTTTAAAACTGCTTGGTTTATTCAAAGGATTTTTTTTATGTTACTCATCACTACATATATAAATCATAACTTAGTCTGCCAAAAAATGTGCCCTGCATTTTACATATAATTTAGTTACAAAGTGGATATCCGTCACTAATATAACATCTTATGATTGTTTTAAACAATCGAACGAGTTCATCAACTGTCTAAGGAAACGATTTAGGCGAATAACATTGTTTTTTCATATGATATATCTCATTGAAAAGTAGAAACATTTTTGCAGCCTAATATTATGTATCTGTTTCAGTCAAAAATATTTTTTATATTTCACTTTCTACAACTAAGTCAGCCTTTTTTTCTTTCATTTTCATGCTTTATTTGTATTATTTATATCCGACTTAAGTGAAACACAGTAGGCCATACAAGTATTCTTATGTGTTTCGTCTAACTAGCCCAGTAGCTAATTGTGCCACTGGTATGGTTTTATAAATTTATTTAATAATACTAATTTATTTAATAACCCCGAAAGCATTGGTTTGCTCGACCAGTTTCCGGTTTGAATTTTATTAGCTTTACTATCTGTAAATCTGTTAATGTTATCAGGGCGCCGTGGTGTAGTGGTTAGCGCATCGGACTACGAAGCCAGAGGTCCTTGGTTCGATTTCCGTTCGGGATGAAAATTCAGGGATCAAATTTGCGACGCCCTATCGACACCATTTGCGAGGATGGTCTCGATAAATGATGCTAGTAAATGGGACGAAAAATGACTGTTCCGTGTTAAGGGAGAGCAACACCCCTAGCACGCTAAAGACTCCTATGTAGATGTCGAAAAAGAGTAGGCTAAAAAGCCGCTACAGGGGCCGATCTCGCACCCGCTAAGTGGAGAGGGATTAGTATAAGTTGGCATAACTTGTTTCCCAATCCACTATAAATAAAAAAGTTTAATGTTATCAAAGTTGCTGTTAATGAACTGAACGTCCCATTGACCAGTGCTTTGTATTGGTGTAATTTTCCTCTGAAACATTTCAGTTTATTGCTAAATAGTCTACGATAACTAATTCGATACATGTTATATGTTTATTTTCTACAAATTTTATTTCACCCGCAGAACCCAAGACACAGATTTGTAAAGTCGAAACAACAACTCAAAATGTTTTAGTCCAGGCACAATTAAAAAGACCTAAAATTAAAAAAAAAACATATATACATCAGACGATAGCGACTAAAGTGGTGAACTTAAGCACAAGAGCAGTTGAATGCAATACTTTGTAGACGTATACGCTCTATGATACCAATTGCATAAAACATATGTGATTTGTAGACATGATTTGATTAGCTGGGTTTAAATTTTAGAATTGTTTTTCATTTTAAAAAAGTTTATCTTGAGCGCTACTAAAAAGAAATACATTTTTGAAATATGCATTGGTCTATCAAATTGTTACTGTATTTATGTGATAATGTTAGATGTATGTAGTATGTTGCGTCAGCTTTTTGTACAATTGTTTACCATTCAGAGTAGCATATAATATATATATTTTTTTTCAGTGAACACTGCATCATGTACATGATATGCTAACATTTTGATGGGAAGGCAAACAACGAATATAAGAATTTTAATTTTTTTGTCTTTATTTTACAAGTTCATTATTGTTTGATACAAAGATTTGTTATAGTTATTGTCACTTTCAATTAAACGTACAATCATCACTAAGCATTTTTTTGTATTTCTCTTTACTAACAAGCTCTACGGAAAACATTTCATTCAATTGTCATAACGCTAATGTTTGTTAAATTGTTAACAAGTCTTCGGTTTACAGTCTAGTCCTTATCATAATTTCGCAAATGAACACCGGTGGTACATTCGGTACACTCCTACTTCTCATGGAATTCTTTTATCTGCAGACTGTATATATTGACAATACTGCATTTTTTGTAATATTAATTTATCTCCGGGCAGAGATAAGTTCATGTTCAGCGGTTGAAAACACGTTTCAGTACGCTGGTTTTCTTCTTCCGGTATCTAACTGAAGCCAAAACAACACTTTCAAAAACATTCTTGACTCCATCATTTGTAGCAGCAGAACATTTGTTATAATAGTCAGCATTTATCAGTTTCATTAAATTTTGTCCCTCAGTGTCAGACACATGATCGCTATTATTTTCGTCACGAATGTCACTCTGTGTTGCCACTAACACAATGGGTTTCTTCTTGTTAAATTTTCTAACTTCAGGAATCCAGCAAGTTTTGACATTCTCGAATGATTCTCTATCAGTAGCACTGTAGCAGACGACAATGACGTCAGCATCAGTTATCGATTGCCTTCTTGTTTTTTGTTCTTCATTCTGAAATGATAAAATTAAAGTTTCATAAGTAAAATAGTCCAGTTTTGACAAAGGAATAATAATAAAATCAAATTACATACCTTTTATTTAAAACAGAATTATCCAGTTATCCAATATAATAATAATAAAAATAATAATAAAATAATAATAATATTTTTAATTCATTAGTCATAAGATGTTTTCATTAAGAAGGTGTAAAAGATATTTACCTCATGAATATGTACGTTGTATATATCCCCATAGGCAGAGACAGATCCAGATGATTTCTCTGTTACTGTAGCTACATAGTCATCAGAGAACTGGTTGCCAGCAAATCTTTTGGCTAGACATGTCTTCCCAACCATTCCATCACCAACAATAGAACAAGAAACTGTATTCTGGTAGCAAACCATCTTGAAGAGCTTTTGTTAAGACTTGAACTTTTATAGCGAGTATAAAAATGTTATGTCAGAACTCGAGAGTATTTGTCCTTTTATAGATCTTGAGTTGATCGCTTGGGTTATTTCTTTGTTATAAAAGGAACCCCTACAAAGTGAAATTTCTATTGTTTTAAATTGTCATATTGGCATGATCATATTTACCCCCTGGAGTTTTCCGTCTATTGCCTGAGGTGAGAAATTTGATATTTCGGGTTTTCTATAATTATAATTGTTGTTGTTTTTATGTATACATTATTGTGTCTGCAGGAGTATAAATAAAAATATTCTTAAATTTAAAAAGTAACCTAATCTAGAAAAAAGGTATATATTGTCTTTCTTCGTGTTTTTCTTTTTGAAGTTGAGATAAAATTTAGAAGGACTTCAAAGACCCCCTCTCTGGAGAAACTGTAAATTTTATTTCTTTCACATAGATTTACTTTAAGTATTGGGTTAAATATTTTTTAACAAGAATGTGCTATGACATTGCAATACATAATTATTATATGTATATTGGTAGTCGCACGATTGCTGTCCTTAAACAGCACTTCTTCCGTTGATATTGCATAATCAACTGACTTTTTGCTTTAATTCTGAAAGAATTCCATGAACCATATATACTGGTTATCGATAATGGCAAGTAGCACCTGATCTTAATGCATGCCGAGAGATTTTGGCTTTTCATTGAGTAATACTCTGTATCTTTGTATTTCTAGATGAAATAGCAACTTAAGGATGATCGCTGGTCTAATAGGAAATAAATAGGATTTGAAATAGGTGATTTAGTTTGAGAGAACATATGAATAGTAAATATATAAGCAAGAAAAAAATATAGGTTCATGTGGTCATTTTAGAGCTGTAAGGCCTTGAAAATTTGCAGGAAATGGGTTTTCTCTGGATTTTTCATTATCTTTGCATTGACAACTTCAGTCTCTTAAAGATGTATGAAAAAATAAAAAGGATTTCATAAAATTTTGTCAAATACCATTTTAAGGTATATATGATTGAAATATAAAAGAAAAAGTGGGGGTTCATGGACAAAAAATTTCATGTTTAAGAAATGGATAAAACCCGAGGATTCCGAAAATCTGACAAAAAGACCAAAACATGACCAGCGAGCATCCTTAAGCGTTCTTCGTTTGATTACTGCATTGTTTCATGGGTTTTATTTAATTAGAAACTTCAAAGACGACAGCATCATGCTAGATCTAAACAAAACGGCACTTTTTGCCATGTTCTCACTTTAGTGGAAGTCCTTGTTTGAATTGCGTTTATTTAATTAGAACCTCAAGAGATGACAGCATAAGAGTCGATCTAAACAAAAGCACTGGTTGCCGTATTCTCACCTAGCGGAGGTCCTTGTTTCAATTACACACAAAGAAAGACAATAATTAGGTATGCATTCTTTTGTTTTTCTTTTTTTTTAAATTATATTATACCAACAGAAAGGTATATAATATAATAATGTTTTGGTTTAGAACAATAGCCGATACCCCCTATTATAATTTCCATTGGAATTTGATATGCCTGTGGAGATCACAGGTGGTTACTTTACAGGTATACATATACATAAGTATACAACTTTTATCATTTACTATTTACTAAAAGAAGAGGACTATAGGATATCATTCAGATGTGATATGTGTATGAAAATATCAATTGTGAAAATGTTTAAAAAATGAAATGATTTAATCTTTCTAATACATTTGGATATTTCAGTGCTTGGAAACATATGGCGATTTTCATAGTCAATATCTATATCTAGTGAACATTGTGCTACGTATTTATGTTTCTTTACATATTTTAAAAGAATATTTCTTGATATCTGATATTGAAACATTTTTTTATATGCATGTGTTGTAAAATTGAGGTTCGTACACATTCTATGATACCAGTTATGATGACTGTTGAAATTTTACATTTTAAAAAAAAATTAAAGGTAAAAATAAATCAAAAGCCAAAAATTGTTTACAGGAGATTAAAATGAAACAAAACAGAACTGTAAAGCACAGACCTATGCAAGCAAAAGAAATCTCAGTTTTCAACAAGTTTATAATTTTATTTTGGGCGTCTTGTTAAGGCAAATTAAATTTAGTGACAATGTTTCTAGAGCGGAGGGTTGGTAATTTTTTCCCATACTTCTGTATTTATGAGAGTACTTCTGAAGGTTGGTACCGAAAATTTTCTCCTTTTAAGTTTATTGCATGTAATTTTAGCATTGAGCATTTTTTTTTAAACTTTCTTAGTTAGTATAATTTATGAAGTATTTTTATCCTTACACTTTCGAAGAAAAACTACGTGCAGTTTCTGTCTTGTGACCTCAACTCCTCTTTTATTTTTTTCATTTTCGGATTTTTGTTTCTATAAGGTGTTGTAATTGGTTGTATGTAGGTTTTAGAGCTCCGATATAAAAAAATAATGGGTCTATATGATCGCCCTCGGAATCAAGGACAAAAAAACGTGAATAAGTGTCCTTTCATTTAAAGCATTTTATTTCTAAACCGTATTTTTACGCACTGAATGTTGATTTACAAGAAAGATTAATTTGGTTTTGCAAAATTTGCGACGATTAGTGCTCGAATTTTGTACTGCAAGTTGTGAATTTAAGCTTTTGATCCAAACTCCTCTTCAATTTTCGTTGAATGTACTTTATTTTGCCCAGTGCTGTCGTTCAATCGACACATATATGCAACGTGGCCTTGGAATTTGATTTAAAAAATCGGGTCAAATTAAAAATAAAAACCAGATTCTTAAATCAAAATGATATATTATTTTCTCGATAACGTAAACTCTTTGAATTGTAATGATTTAAATTTGTAGCCCACAGCTGTCAAAGTGCCACGATTTCGATTTTAAAGGAATTAAATTCAGCAATGTCAGAATTAAGCATTACTACACTGATCATTGGAAAAGCACTGGGTTGTTCTAAGACTCTGGCTGGTTCAAATCAAGATACTGGTTATAGTGGAAAGAGGGTTCAAAAGAGACCCGATATAAAACTTGAGGAAAGTAATGTAATATATTTTTAGAAAGGTTATCGATAGTAAAACACTTATGACCCAGATCCTCTCTGAAAAGAGCCTTAGAGAGTCAGAAACAGACTGAAAGTTGATTTGTACAATACTACTGCATGTGCTATTTGCAACATGTGGGGAGTGCAGGGTTAGCTGTCGTTTCTGAATGCTGTCATCTTTTGATGATTGAGTTTAAATAGGGAAGTTTAAGCAGAGACTGTTGACTCTTCCGGAGAACCTGCGTCTACCCCTGTTTTTTATGGTAGGGTCCATGTTGTTCATATGTTTTTATTTTTTAAGTGTAGTGTTTGTATTGGTTTAGTCTTGTCTTCGTTGTTCTCGGGAGTTTGTCAGTTGTTTTCGATTTTGCCCTCCTTCGAATATCCATTTGGTATTTGTTGACTTTACTTTGTATAACAAATACACAATACAGCTTTTAGTATTATTAGGTTTTCATATCTCTAAGATTGTATTTGTGTACATTTTTGGTGGTGTTCCTGCTTAGGTTACTGTTTACATTCTGATCTTTAGAAAGTGCTGACGAGACTTAAAAATCAAGTGTATACATATTGGTATCATGGAATGCTTTATTTATAATATTGGTTTTAAACAAAAAACTATAATCTAGACACTATCCTTATTGTCCAAGGCACTAAAATGATTTTGAAGTGATATGTGTTTTTATACATCATGACATAAATTTAATTTTTAAAAGTTATAACGGATATATGATATATATGAAAAATAAAATAATGACACATTAAAAGTATATAATTTTTCTTTCATATATATATTATGCGAGTAGTATGTTTTAAAACTAACTCGAAAATTACTTTGGTAGTAATGTACAAGAAAACAATTTTACACTTCATTTCATCCATGGAAGTTCTTGCTGTGTCATTCTTGGGGACTTTGAACAAATAGTGAAAAATATGAAAATGACTTGTATGTATTTGTATGATTCATTTAAGATCAAATACTTACAACAACATATTTATTTTCCTACATATTGGTATATAATATTCGGGGAAAAAATTAAAGGAATAAAAGAAAACAATTAAGGCCCATGCAGTAATCGCTCTATAGTTATGAGAGTTGTTCCTTTAATAATTGTATTTATTAATTGGACATCTATTTCATTTTTTTTATCTGAAAGCTGCTACTGTAGCTCAAAGATCGAATTATCATGATAAATATTAAGTTGACATTGAAAATAAGGAAAATGAAAAATGCATAAAATCTATATTCCTATCCCCACAAAACGCCGTTAAGTGCTCAGTTTGCAGGAGTTATTAACTAATGTAGAATATTGATGTTATTTATCAACTTTGACAACACTGACCTATTGCATTTCGAATGACCTTACGAAGTATATATCATCATTACTTGAAAATTTAAGATTATTACAGAGGGGAAAATTTGTTTCACTCATTTTTTGTTCCTGTGTTTTCTGTTTGATTTTTATTATCTTTGAAATTGATATTACTTCTAATACCAAAGTCTTTTGAAAATAAATCTATTTGAAATTTCATAGAAAATTCGAATTAAATGTATTTTGTTCGAAAACCTAAGTTTCGAACGTTACATCCATCTTTAAAAAGAATGTTACATGTATCATCATCAATTTTCGACGATTTTACAAAGAACAGTGAAAAAATAAATTGAGCTTTGACATAGTTTTCCGGTTCTTCTCTGTGTATCAGTATATGGTTTACTGCCTGTGCCATTTTTTTTTTTATTATAACGGAACGATTGGAAAACATGTTTTATTAAAACGATTTATTTCACCCTGCTCGCTAGTTCTTGTTCCATAAATAACCATGATCAGTTCAGATAAAATTTCATTCTTTATACATCGAATAGTCAACTGTCTATTTCCATTCCCCTTTTAAATAAGTGTTTCAAGTGATTAACAAGTTTAGTCTGTCAATTAAACAATATCAACTGGGCCTTCTGTGGTAGAAGATGTAACCTTTGTACTTCCAATGAAACGTTTGCACACTCAGTTTGCATAAAGTTTAGTAATTTGTGATTGGTTTTCAGCAATTTAAAATTTTATTATAAACAAGTTTATGTTTTGGATTATTGGTTTGGTTTTCAACAAATTAGGCATAAGCACAACGGATGAGTCGTAAATTGACGAATTTGCTCTTCTTGTGCATCAAAACTTGTGTCATAGAATTTAATTATGTATGAAGTAAACCTACATATCATAACGGCAATATACCACAAAAGCAGGATGATGAGTGAACGTAACAATAAAAGTATTTTACTTTTTGAAATAAAAACCCTGTCTGTAGTAACAATTAATATTAGCATTTAATAGCTGTGTCATAATAATAATATAAACTTGAAAAATCTTTAAAAGAAATATAAGTGAACACTAAGTTTATGTTTTGTTTATATTTACAAGAATTAAAATCACCAGCATTTACTTTCAAATATGTACGTGGTGAACGCATATCAAATTCCCTACCACAAGCAATGGATTTAAAACCTCCAGGGGGTAAATATGACCATACCAATATGACAGTTTAAAACAATAGAATATTCACTTTGTAGGAGATCATAGCAAAACAAAGAACGTAACCAAGCGATCAATTAGAATCTATAAAAGGCCGAAGATTTTCCGTTTCCATCATATCACTTTTATACTCGCTATAAAACGTTTAAACCTTTAACCAAGGCTCTTCAAGATGGTCTGCTACCAGAATACCGTTTCCTGTGCCATTGTCGGTGATGGAATGGTTGGGAAGACATGTCTAGCCAAAAGATTTGTTGTTAACCAGTTCTCTGATGACTATGTAGCTACAGTAACAGAGAAATCTTCTGGATCTGTCTCTGCCTATGGTGATAAATACAACGTCCATACTCATGAGGTAATTATCTTAACATCAAATTGTAACTAGTAGTTACTCTAAAATAAATAAAAAGATAATGATTAATTAAATTGTATCAATCTTAAGTAATAGAAAAACAGTAATTAAAACACAATGCAACTATTAATGTATATTAAACAGCTATATGAAAATGTTCATGTCACTTATAAGGCCTTCCTCTTATCATTTCAGAATGAAGAACTAAAAGCCGTAACAGATGCTGACGTAATTGTAATCTGCTACAGTGCTGTAGATAGAGAATCCTTTGAAAATGTCAAATCCATCTGGGTTCCTGGAGTCCGGAAATTGAACAAGAAGAAACCCATTGTTTTAGTAGCAACACAGAGTGACATTCGTGACGAAAATAATAGCGATCATGTGTCTGACACTGAGGGACAAAATTTAATGAAACTGATAAATGCTGACTATTATAACAAATGTTCTGCTGCTACAAACGATGGAGTCAAGAACGTTTTTGAAAGTGTTGTTCTGGCTTCGGTCAGATACCGAAAGAAGAAAACCAGTATACTGAAACATGTTTTCAACCGTTGAAAATGAACATATCTCTGCCCGGAGATAAATTAACATTACGAAAAAAGGTAGAATAGTCATAATCTACAATTTACAGATGAAAGATTCTATGAGAAGTGGGAATGTACCACAGGTATACATTTGGGAATGCTTGTTTGTATCGTTGTGAGGCGGATTGTGGATTGACAGAAAATTCATACAAACTGAAAAAATTGTTTTAAAACTACGTTTTGATAATAATTGACTTTTAAGCGCAATGAGTATACAGAAGTAGACTTGATATATTTTATAATGATGCACAGCAAAAGAAAGAATAAACTGAAATAATTTTATATGTTTCAATGATGAATATTTTCTAATTAAATTTTAACAAATATTGAATGAAAATATTTTTTTCATGTGCCTTAGATACTACATATGAGACATACTTATACAAAATGTGCACATCAAAATTGGTTATCTTAAAATGTTGAAATAAATACTGTGTTGTGTGCTCTGCTATCAATTTTGACACACTGTACACCCATATTTTAACAAATGCTGTTTCATCAGTATTAATCAAGCCAATGACCATGACAAGCATTGTTATAAAGCAGATTAACTGATTAATTTTGCATGGCCGATTTAGCTTTAAATTTCCGTAGGTAAGGTTGACCTTCCATTATATTTATATACTCTGTATCCAATTGGTTGTATTGCTTACAATGTTTAGATGATTTTTCCTTTGCTAAAATTTGGCTTCCTATTTCGGTATTTTTGGTTGAGTCCTTCTTGTTTAATATAAGTTTGATTTTTGGTCTTCCAAATGTTTTGGTTTTAATGCTGCTGATGAGAGGTAACTCCTTGAAATGCGTCGTATACAGCATAGTATAAATTTACTATATCTAATATTAGTATCTTTGGATTGTTATTTTTTACATTCTAATGGTTTGGTTACGACCGTATCTGATGGAAAATACAACGTTTTATATTTGAGTTCATGTGTAATATCATAAAGGTTAATGACATGTTTGTTTCTAAGAGTCCACAACTCAGTAGTAAATCCTTCTACCCAATTTGTTTAAATTTGCAGTCGTGATAATACGTAAAGAGTAAGGTTTATATTCCTTCAGGAAAAGCTCAACATCGTGGATTTTGCTATCTAGTTCAAGACGTTTGATTGCATTGCGGTGTGTTTTGGGAATTTTGTCCAAACATACAAGCATATCTGAAGCTTAATTCAGAAATGAATACTTTACTCAACAAAATCAATATTTGTGCTTATAGAGCTCTAATGTATTAACACAAGAGTCTAACCTATAAGTGAGCAATATATGCTTGACGTGAAGACTGACATAATTTGAAGAGAAATTATGCAGGACCTTCTTTGAAAAAAATTGATAAGAAGATAGCATAGTTCGTCAATTCCGTCATCGGCTCATTCCGCCATCATTTTCAAACAGGTACATTTCTCGATTAATGCTCCGTAATGTATGTGCATTTCCTCTTCAGAGGACCAACATTTACATGGAAAGTAACTTGGACTGGTTTTTATTGGATTTTGTGAAACTGTTGGATTACGGCTGTCTCTGTCTCATCACACTTTACTCTTTTGGCGTGTTATCGGATTTTATCAAAGCAAGTCAAAAGTTGAAATTTGAGTCTTAGAAGCTGCTTACCAACTATTTTCACCTTTTAGGGGAGTCTTGATTGAGCATTATTTTATTTTATTAACGGTTTAATATTTTTTTTCTTGTCTATCCCACGTCTTTTAGACAGTGCGTCTGGGAATTTTTTTAACTGTAGCATGCCCGCAGCTTACAAGAAATGCTATCAAGTTCATGTTTTTCTTCCCTTTTCCTTTGTGTATTTCTGAAACTCTTTTATGACTTAGAACTAGAAAAGGGTGTAATGTAATCCTTATTTAATAACTGTGGATTACAACATCAGTTGTTAATATTTATTTTGTTTTCTTTTTTTGTCTGTTTTTAGTTGTTTCCTTTTGGTTTAGTTTGGAAAAAATCTCCACCTTCAAACTAAAACATTTGAATATTTTTTAGTTTGTAGGGAAAACGGTGTTTTTAATTAACGGAATTCATGGCATAATGTTTTTTTTGGTGGGGTCCATGTTCATTTATTTGTAGTTTTTAATTGTAGTGCTTGTAGTGCATGTATTGTTTTGGTCTTGTAGTCATTGTTCTCCGGATTTTGTCAGTTGTTTCGATTTTTCCCTCCTTCGAATATCCCTTTGGTATTTCTTGACTTTACTTATAATAAAGTCAGAAATGATATTTTTAAAAAAATATTATTATTTCATATTTTTATTTAAATCTAGTACTAACATTTATATCTAATATTTCAAATGTTTTCTTTTTATAAAGCATCAACATCTAAAATGTCATTTCATTATCTCCTGTAAATCTCAGATATAAACTATGTCTCTTTTTGTAAAATTGTTCGTGTTAAATAATGTCTTCTTAATCGTAGATTCTTCTAATTTACTAGCTAATGTGCAGACCTCACTGTCTGCATTATATCACAACTCTGTTAGGATTGTACACCGGTGGTACAATTTCCATCGTGTTGTCATAACTTTTGTAGGATTTGCAAAATTTGCAGTCTTCCATTTTAATAAACAATATCATCTCTGGGCAGAGATCAGTTCATGTTCATCGATTGAAAACACGTTTCAGTAAGCTGGTTTTCTTCTTTCGGTACCTGACCGAAGCCAGAACCACACTTTCAAACACGCTCTTGACTCCGTCGTTTGCAGCAGCAGAACATTTATTATAATAGTCAGCATTTATCAGTTTCATTAAATTTTGTCCCTCAGTGTCAGACACGTGATCGCTATTATTTTCATCACGAATGTCACTCTGTGTTGCTACTAAAACGATGGGTTTCTTCTTGTTCAATTTTCTAACTTCAGGAATCCAGAAAGTTTTGATATTCTCAAACGATTCTCTATCAACAGCACTGTAGCAGACGACAATGACGTCGGCATCAGTTATTGCTTGGTTTCTGGATGTTTGTTCTTCATTCTGAAATTATTAAATTAAAGTTTCGTAAGTTAAATTGTTCCAAAGGAATTGAAATAATAAGTTCAAATCAAATTACTTTTTATAAACAAATTTTTTTTCCAGTTATGCAATTTTGAAAAAAATTTTTTTTTTTACTCATTCAAATATTTCATTAAGGAAATGTAAAAGATATTTACCTCATGAATGTGTACGTTGTATTTATCACCATAGGCAGAGACAGATCCAGAAGATTTCTCTGTTACTGTAGCTACATAGTCATCAGAGAACTGGTTAACAGCAAATCTTTTGGCTAGACATGTCTTCCCAACCATTCCATCACCGACAATGGCACAGGAAACAGTATTCTGGTAGCAGACCATCTTGAAGAGCTTTGGTTCAAGCTTTGAACGTTTTATAGAGAGTATAAAAGTGTTATGAGAGAACTGGAAAGTATTTGTCCTTTTATAGATCTTGGGTTGGTCGCTTGGGTTATTTAATTGTTATACAAAGATCCCCTACAAAGTGAAATTTCTATTGTTTTAAACTGTCATATTGACATGAACATATTTACCCCATGGAGTTTTCAACCCATTGCATGAGGTAAGAAATTTGACACTTAGGGTCTTCTATAATAATAATTGTTGTTTTCATATACATACATTATTGTGCCTGCAGAGTGTAAATAAAATCATATTCATAAATATAATAATTAACTTAATCGGGAAGTAAATATATATTTCCTTTCTTAGTGCTTTTCTTTTTGAAGAAGTTAAGTTCAAATTTAGAAGAACTTCAAAGATTTCTTCTCTTAAGAAACTGTTAATAATAAAATTCTTCAAAACATGTAAGACAGATTTCTTTCACATACATTTACTTTAATTTTTCAACAATAACGTGCCATGACACACGCGCTACATAACAATTATACTGGTAGTCACAACGCTGTTCTCCCTAAACAGCAGCTGATACTGCGTAATCCGCGGACTTTTTTTTCTTTAATTCTGTAAGCATTACATATATCATATATATTGATTAGTGATACTGGCAAGTTGCACCTCTTATGTTGGCAGCTAGGGGTCTCTTTATTTTAATGTAAGGCGAAGAGTTTTGGCTCCTGATCTAGTATGAGAGCCCCTTTCTAGATGAAATTACACCTAAAGAGTTCTTCGTTTGATTACTGCATTGTTTCGTCTGTTTCAATTACGACATTTTACAATTACATTTTTTTATTCATTTGTGCTCATATTATATGATTATAATCTGATCCAACAAACCTGTTTATACCTTTTGTACGATGTGAAAGCCAAGCTTTGCGATCACTCTATGCTATTGTTTACTTTTATCCATGCCCCGTTATCATCTAATAAAAAGCAATTTGTGCCGTAGTTACAAGTATCGTTGCACTATTTACACATATTTCCAAAGATGATGTCTTGTTTATAGTGCTTGATCCGTAAAATGTGAACAGGGAAAACAATTACCCGAAAAGAAAGAAAGAAAAGAAATATGCATCTAAAGAAAGAAGTGAAGATTCAGGAATATATAAAACAAATTATCAATATAGATACACACTAAATTTTAATTAGTCATATGCAAATTTAGTCAAATTTAAAAAGTGCCTTGAAGAGCAAATTTAGTAAAGAAAGACATTTGCGTGAGGGAGTTTACGCTTTTATTTAATTAGAAACTTCAAAGGTGACAGGATCAGAGTAGATCCTTGCCCTAAACAAATATCGCACTGGTTTGCGTATTCTCCCTTTAGTGGGGGTCATTTTTGAATTGCACACACAGAAAGACAATAATTAGGTATAAATTCTTTTGTTTTACTTTTTTATTATATTATTCCAACAGAAAGGTATATTAAATTTCAATGTTTTGGTTTAAAACAATAGCAAAATACCCCCTATTATGAGTACACTGGAGTGTGAAATACCTGTGGAGATCACAGGTGGTTATATCAAAAGACTTGATTTGGTTGAGTACATTGCAGGTACCTATTTTATATATATATATATATATAAGTATAGAACTTTCATCAATTACTTTTTGCCACTCGAAAAGGACTGTGTTTAAAAATGTTTAAAAAATGAAATGGATGTAATCTTTTGGATATCTTAGTGCTTGGAAATATACAATAAGGCGATTTCATAGTTCGTTTTTTATATCCAGTGAAGTAGTTTTACTCTAACACTGTACCACGTATTCGTGTTTTTTAAAATAATTTTAAAACAACATTTCTTGATATCTGACATTGAAAGATTTTTTATGCATGTGTTGTCAAATTGATATGTATACACATTCAATGATACCCAATTGTGATGATTGTAAAATTTGCACATTCCAAAAAAAAAAAATAATAATAATAATAATAATAATAATAATCTAGTCAATACGATAAATATATTTGTAAAGCCAAAAATTGCACAATTATAGACCCGTAAAGCCGAAAAATTCTAAGGACAGAGCACATGGAAGCGAGAGAAATCTGTTAGTTTTCAAAAAGTTTATAATTTTATTTTGGGCGTCTTGTTAAGGCAAGTTTAATTTTCAGTGACTATTTATCTTGTGGCAAGGGTCGGTAATTTCTTTCCTTGATTATGAGAATACTTGATAAAGGCTGATACAGAAAAGCTTCTTCCATTACCAATAAACATGGCTCATCATTTTTAAATTAACGTAAGTTTTAGATGCATGTGATGGAAATTTGTCATTAATAAATTTTGCAATTTTAATTTGTTTTACATGCATTATTGTTCGGCTATTTTAAATCAGTTTTCTGTTTCTAAGTTACAGAACAGATATGTTTTGAAATTGTTTGTTATACTTCAGATTTCAATTATAAAAGTTATTGCATGTCATGTCATGTTAGTATTCAGTTTTTAAAACTTTCTTAGCCAGTATAATTTATGGAGTATTTTTATGCCCACACTTTCGATGAAAGTTTGTGCAATCGTTGTCTTATGACTTCAACTCCTCTTTCCTTTTGGGTCCATAATGATCGAATCTAGGACTGAAAAATGTGAATTTAACTCATCTGTCGTTTAAAGAATTATATATTAATGATCCGCAAGAAGGTATGATTTGTTTTTTTCCGAAATTTGCGTCCATTAGGGGTGGAGTTTTGTACTGGAAATAGTAAATTCTAGCTTTTAACGTAAGCTTCTCTTTAAATTTTGTTTCGACACAGTTTCGTCATTCAGTCAACCCATATGTGCAACATGGCTTTAAGATTTTGATTTTAAAAAAAACGGGTGTCTCAGTGTCGACTTTTTAAAAACAGATTCTTAAAACAATATGATATACACATGTATAATATTTTCGATAACGTAAACTTTTGGAATTACGGTGATTTAAATCTGTGGCCCACAACTATCAGTTTGTCACTGTCGATATTGAAGGAATTAAATTCAGCAATGTTAGAACTGAGACACTACTAAAGTATATCATTGGAAAAGCACCAATTTGTTCTAAAATGATAAAATCAAGATAATAGTTGCTATTATAATGGAAAAGTGGTTAATTAAGACAAGAGATAAAACTGGAGAGAAGTACTGTAATGTATTACAAGAAAGTATATGTTCCCACTGTCGTAACATTTCATGTGCCTCCACCGATTTGTGACTTCCACCGTATTGACTTTGTTGAACTTCACAACGGGTGCCGTATACGCAGCAGGAACTGCTTACCCTTCCGGAGCACCTTGGCTAACTCCTGGATTTTTATAGGAGTTCGTGTTGTTCATTGTTTTGTAGTTGTATGTGTTTATTTGTTGTGCTTGTGGTTGTTATTTGTCTTCCCGGGTTTGTCTGTCCAATGGATTGCGTTTTTTTTATTGCTCCTTAGGTATATTTATCTTTTTTATTGGAAGTATAACACTTTTGACCCAGGTCCTTTCTGAGGAGAGCCCTAAAGAGGCCAACGTAGACTGAGAGTTGATCAGTCCAAAAGTACTGTGTTATTTGCAACAAGGAGTGCAGGGATAGCTGTAGTTTCCGATTGACTCCATATATGTTTCTTTTAAAATCTTATGGTAATTTAGTTTACAAAGACAAATTTTATTAGTGATCAATAACAAATATATAATAAACTTTAAGTAAAAGGAATTTAAAGGGTTTTAAAGCTTTTGGTTTTCATATCTCTATAATTGTAAGTGTGTATATTTTTGGTGTTTTGCCGCATAGGTCTGGTCTTGAGCAATCCTGACGAAAGTAGTGTATTCATATTGGTATCATAAAATGTTTTATTCATAATACTGGTTTTACACAAAAAAATGCCTGTAATGTTTTTTTTATATGATCTAGACATTATTCTTTCTATCCAAAGCACTTTAATGATTTTGAAGTGATATATGATATATTCTGATAATTTTATTTTTTCAAAGTTATAAAGAATATCTAAAATGCAGTAGAAATAAAATAATGTCACATTAAAAGTATGCATGTTTCTCTTTAAAATATAAATTATGCGAGTATTACGTTTTTAAACAAACTCGACAGTTTTTACAGTTCATTTTATCCAAGTGACGAATTGCTGTATCATTCCAGGGGGCTTTGATCGAAAAGTGTAAAATATGAAAATGATTTATATGTAAAAACAAATCGTAGGATTCATTAAAGATCGAATACTTACATCAACATATTTATTTTTCTACATATTAGTATGTAATATTCGAGAAAAAAATCAAAGTAATGACAACTAACCATTAAGGCCCTTACTGTAATTGCCCTATAGCCATGGGATGTTTTCCTTTGATAAATATATTCCTTATTTGACAGATATTTCATTTTGGGATCTTAAAACTTTTACTATAGGTCATAGATCGAATTATCATGATTAATATTAAGTTACATTGAAAACAAGGAACATAAAGTCGACATTCATCTCCCATATATAATACGTCGTTTATATTTAGTCAACAGCATCCTCTTATCAGCAACATCATAAACTAAATGTCAAATATTGATGTTATGTATCACTATTGACAACACTGACCGTTTGCATCTCGAATGACTTTAAAAAGGGACAAACGAAAGGAAGAAAAGATAAGGTTATGAAGAGCATGTATTGTCATAAAAGGGGGCGAATTTGTTTCAAGTATTTTTCTATTCTTGTGTTTTATTTTTGACATTTATTATCCTCAGAATTGATATAACTTTACTTTAATAAAAGTATCTTTTGGAAATATAGACAATTTGAAATTTCATATAAGAACGGAGGAACCCTTTTCCTAAATTCTTAATAAAATGTATTATGTTCAAAAATCTAAGTTTTTAGTCTTACACCAGCTTCAAACTGACTATCATCAGTTTGGTCTGCCTCAATATCAATGAATATCAATTTCTGACGATTTTTCAAAGAACAATGAAGACATTACTTGAGCTTATAGTTTTCCTGTTCTTCTCTGGCAGTGCAATTGTGTGTAATGGAACGATTGAAAGAAATGTCTAGCGAAACGATTCGCTGGTATTCTCCTCTATGGTGTTCAACGCTTTCTTGTGCCATAAATGACCATGTTCAGTTCAAATAAAATTTCATTCTTTATGTATCGAATATTCACCTATAACAAATGTTTCAAGTGATTAACAAGTTTAGTCCGTCTATTTAACAATATCAACTGGACCTTCACTGGTAGAAGAGGTGTACGTCCAATAAAATGTTTGCACATTCAGTTTGAGCAGAGTTTAGGAATTGATCTATGTTTTAAGTAATCTGTGAGGGTTTCAGTGCTGCTAGCATGAACTAATTATTGATACTAAATTAACAAAATTAACGTGAACGATGATGTTTTTCTTGCATGCGGAGATGTTCGTAGAAGGATTTTGGATCTTTTAGGATGTCTGTTATACATCACATTGGATTAGTGTTTCGGTTTCAACATTTTTTCTGCGTTGAGCACTACAAACGAATTGTAATTTGGTTAAAATATTGGTTTTATTGTTTCTAAAGAGGTATACTTGTATCGTAAAAACTGTTTCTAAAAAGGTATGTTCGTGTCATAAAATACAATGTTTATATTGCTATTTAAAAAATTCTACACATCCTTCATCTTATAGCCTAAGTTTTTTGCACTCAGTTTTTTATATTTAAAAGAATTCAAATCCCTATTACACACTTTCAAATATGTACATGGTGAACGCATATCAAATTCCCTACCACAGGCAATGGATTTAAAACCTCCAGGGGGTAAATATGATCATGCCGATATGACAGTTTAAAACAATAGAATATTCACTTTGCAGGAGATTTTAGTAAAATAAAAGACGAAACCAAGCGATCAACCAAAGATCTATAAACGGCCGAAGATTTTCGATTTCTTTCATATCACTTTTCATACTCGCTATAAAACGTTCAAACCTCTGATCAGAGCTCTTCAAGATGGTCTGCTACCAGAATACTGTTTCCTGTGCTATTGTTGGTGATGGAATGGTTGGGAAAACCTGTCTAGCTAAAAGATTTACTGGAAACCAGTTCTCTGACAACTATGTAGCTACAGTTACAGAGAAATCTTCTGGATCTGTCTCTGTCTATGGTGATAAATACAGCATCTATACTCATCAGGTAATTATCTTAACATCAAATTTTAACTAGTAGTTACTTTAAAATAAATATAAAGATAATGATTAGTTAAATTGTATCAATCTTAGGTTGTAGAAAAACCATCATTTAAAACGATACTACTTCTAAAGAAATGTATATAAAACAGGTACATGAAAATGTTTATGTCACTTATAAGGCCTTCCTCTTATCATTTCAGAATGAAGAACTAAAAGCCGTAACAGATGCTGACGTAATTGTAATCTGCTACAGTGCTGTAGATAGAGAATCCTTTGAAAATGTCAAATCCATCTGGGTTCCTGGAATCAGGAAATTGAACAAGAAGAAACCCATTGTTTTAGTAGCAACACAGAGTGACATTCGTGACGGAAATAATAGTGATCATGTGTCTGACACTGAGGGACAAAATTTAATGAAACTGATAAATGCTGACTATTATAACAAATGTTCTGCTGCTACAAACGATGGAATCAAGAACGTTTTTGAGAGTGTTGTTCTTGCTGCGGTCAGATACCGGAAGAAGAAAACCAGCGTTCTGAAACGTGTTTTCAACCGCTGAACATGAACTTATCTCTGCCAGGAGATAAATCAATATTACAAAAAATGCAGTATTGTCAATATATACAGTCTGCAGATAAAAGAGTTCCATGAGAAGTGGGAATGTACCACCCGTGTACATTTGCAAAATTATGATAAGGACTAGACTGTAAACCGAAGACTTGTTAAGAATTTAACAAACATTCGCTTTATGACAATTGAATGAAATGTTTTCCGTAGAGCTTGTTAGTAAAGAGAAATGCAAAAAAATGCTTAGTGATGATTGTACGTTTAGTTGAAAGTGACAATAACTATAACAAATTTTTGTATCAAATAATAATGAACTTGTAAAATAAAGACAAAAAATTTAAAACTCTTATATTCGTTATTTGCCTTCCCATCAAAATAATGAAAGTATCGTTTTGGCTTCAGTTAGATACCGAAAGAAGAAAACCAGTATACTGCGACATGTTTTCAGCCGTTGAAAATGAACTTATCTCTGCCCGGAGATAGATTACCATGACCAAAATATGTAGAATAGTCATAATCTACAATCTACAGACGAAAGATTCTATCAGTGGGAGTGTATCACCTATGTACATTTCGAAAAGGAAGAAACAGTAAATGCTTACTTGTATCATTGCGAGACGGATTGTGAATTGCCAGACACTTCGTCGTGTTGATAATAAACGAATTTGAAAAGAAATGAGCATACCGAAGTAGACTTTATAGAAAGATAAACGGAAATGATTTGGTATGTTTCAATGATGAATATTTTCTAATTTATAATAAAAGTTAAACAAATATTGAATGAAAATCTTTTATTCATATGCATTGGACCTGCCTATGAGACATACTTATACAAATATATCAAAATTGGTATTATAAAATGTTGAAATTAAAATCTCAGTTTTGTCTTATGCTATAAATTTTGACACACTTTTTACCCATTTTCAAAACAAATGTTGTTTCATCAGCATTTATCAAAGTCAGTGGGAATATATGACAAACATTGTTTATAGAGCTGGCTAACTGACTGATTTTGCATAATTGGGTTTTACTTTTTGATATTTCCGTAGGTAAGGTTGACCTTCCTCTATCTTTGATGCTCACAATGTTGAGATAATTTTATACTTTCCAAAATTTTGGTCAGTGATGAAAAAAAAACAAAATTTGTATTTAAGTTTATATTTACTACCATTATGGCTAATTGCATGTTTGTTTCTAAGAGTCCACCACTTAGTAGTCAATCCTTCGACCAAATGTGTTTAAATTTCAGACTAATATTTACATCGAAGTAAATCTGATGCATTTAAGAACTGTTGGATTACGGTTATCTTTCTCACCAAACATTCCTCTCTTCATTGCTCCTTTTCGGCTTGTTATTGGATTTAACCAAAGCAAGTTGAAAGTTTCAATATACTTACCACCTATTATCACCTTTTAAAGGGAGTACTGATTGGTCTTTCTTTTATCTTATTAACGGGTTAATATTTTCTTGGGATTAATCTTATCTATCCCACTTTTTTTCGAGGCAGTACATCTGTATTTTTGGAACTTTTCTTTTAGAAACTTTAGAGATAATCAGAAATCCCCCCAAAAATGACAAATTGAAAGAGCTTGGAAATTGCAGTTAGCCTCCGGCTTACAAGCAATGCTTTCAAGTTCAAGTTTTTCTTCCCTTGTCATTTGTTAATTTCTGAAACTCTTTTGTGACTTGGAACCAATAAAGGTCGTTATTTAATTCGTACATAATATCTATGGATTTACAACATCGTTTGTTTATATCTATCTTGTTTGTGGTTTTCTTTTTTGTCTGTTTGTTATTGTTTCCTTTTAGGTTATTTTGGAAAAAAATCTTTACCTTCAAACTAAAAAATATGAAAAACATTTTCAGTCTGTAGGGTAAACGGTGTTTTTTATTCACGGAATTCATGGCATAAATATAATAAAGTAAGAAATAATAATCTTTTTCAATTTATTACAGAATTGTTCAGTCAAGCACTGACTTTAATATATGTCTAATGTTTCAATCTTTTTTATATAAAGCGTCAATATTTAAAATGTTATTTCAATATCTCTTCTGTAAATCTCATATATTATATGTCTGCATTGGTAAAATTGTTCGTATTAAATAATGTCTCCTCAGCTGCAAATTCTTCTATTTTGTAAAGATCAGTATCTGACCTCACTGTTCGCATTGTAAAGATTGTACATCTGTGGTACAATCTACATCACGTTGACATAACTTGTGCAGTCTTCCATTTTGATAAAAAATATCATCTCCGGGCAGAGATAAGTTCGTGTTCAACGGTTGAAAAGACGTTTCAGTACACTGGTTTTCTTCTTCCGGTATCTAACTGAAGCCAGAACGACACTTTCAAAAACATTCTTGACTCCATCATTTGTAGCAGCAGAACATTTGTTATAATAGTCAGCATTTATCAGTTTCATTAAATTTTGTCCCTCAGTGTCAGACACATGATCGCTATTACTTTCGTCACGAATGTCACTCTGTGTTGCAACTAAAACAATGGGTTTCTTCTTGTTCAATTTTCTCAAAGGATTCTCTATCAACAACACTGTAGCAGACGACAATGACGTCAGCATCAGTTATCGCTTGCGTTCTTGCTTTTTGTTCTTCATTCTAAAATGACAGGAGAATAAAATCATGAGTCACAGTAAAGTGTAGTACAAATAAATACAAAATTATAAACTAATAGTGTATTTTTATGTAAGAAAAGTTATTTAACTTGGAAGTTTATAGTTTGTATAAATAGACAATTTATTATTCAAATATTATTAATTCAACAATATATATAATATAAGATATTTACCTCATGTATATGTACGTTGTATTTATCCCCATAGGCAAAGACAGATCCAGAAGATTTCTCTGTTACTGTAGCTACATAGTCATCAGAGAACTGGTTTCCAGTAAATATTTTAGCTAGACATGTTTTCCCAACCATTCCATCACCAACAATGGCACAGGAAACAGAATTCTGGTAGCAGACCATCTTGAAAGGCGCTGATCAGTGATTTGAACGTTTTATAACGAGCATAAAATTGTTATAAGAGAAATGGAAAATCTTCGGCCTTTTATAGATCTTGGTTGATCGCTTGGTTTCGTCTTTTGTTTTCCTAAGATCTCCTACAAAGTGAAGATTCTATTGTTTTAAACTGTCATATTGGCATGATCATATTTACCCCCTGGAAGTTTTACATATTGACCAACACACCACTTGTGCTAAAAATTATGTGACGCAATGGAATTTTTGTAAATCTTTAAATATTTTTATCATGCCATTTCTGGACTGTTAACTTTGAACTTAACTATAAACATATAACTTATTTTCACTGTGATATATAAATTCATTGTTTAAATTATTAGAAGGTCAAAGAATACTTTTATCCTATACCGTTACCAAAAGTACCTGCCAAACATATCTACAAAATGCAGAATGGAACTCCAGTCACTACCGATCGTGAATAATAAATTCTATGATACCAGTTTTGATGGACAGGATGTGCACATTTCGCCGATGTACGACTAATATGTTGTTCTGAAGGCCTAAATAGTTGAAAGCCAAAACAGTAATCCAAAACGCTAAGGAGCAAATCAAATATGCCAAAGTGACTCAAAGGGTAAAACCAAAGCCATCTAAGGACTGAACTATGCACAAAGGATCTTTTCCTTAGAATTCACAAAATTTAACCTTTTCTCTACAACATAAAATTTAAATTATGATGTTGATGTTTGTAGAAAAGGGGACAGCAATGTTTTTTTACAGTTAAAGAAAGATGGAAAGACATAAGATCAAAATATACACAATTTCCAAGTATACAAGAAATAAAAGTCATATGGACGGTAGTCACGGTACAATACATGGAAACCTACTAATTGCTTGTAAACAATTAAAGCTTGATATTGAAATTTGAAATGCAGAAATCGAATAGATAAAAACCTTTTTTGTGAGGGTAAATGTCAAGGTTGTCTATGCCTGTGGGAATGAACTGTATAATCTTCATTATAGCAAATGCTACTTCAGCTATTCTAACGAAAATTTGCACAATTTAAGTTAAATGCTTAAACAGCACTAGATTTTATCATACCAACAGACACTGTCAAATTTCACTGAGATAGTTCTTAACAAAATGTTTACACGCATGACGAGAAGAATGAAATAACAATGGAAACATACCAACAGGGAGACTACAGGTGGTTATTTCCAGGGGTTATTCGTAACAGTAAGAATGTGTAATGCTTTTCTTGTGTACCGGGTGGAAGCCTGAGTGGAAGGTAACACAAAATGTTCTTCAGATATACATATGGCGAAGTTAGTTTCCAAATGTGTTCAGTGCGTTTTACATATAATGATATAGTAGACTATTGAAGTGATAAACGCTACCATTCTCCACATATTGAAATTAGCTGCAAATTTGTGAATACGGCCACCTGTACAAGATAATTTTTTTTCTTGTCCACATTTTTTATTTGAACAGCAGCTAGGAGCTTTCCAGACGCAACTATCCGTAAAGGCCGTGCTATATGTTTTCTTACGAATCCGGCAGTGTTAATCGCAACTTGTACAGAATCCCTGTGGTATTTTTTTACCTAAATGTACAAGGATAGATCGACTTCCCATCTTAGATTTAACAATTTTAACATATCTATTTTGGTGGTGTATGTTTTACTATCCAACAGCCAAGAGGTTTTTTTGGAAGCGCAGATCGATAAATCCTTGGGAATTAAGACGTTTGTAGTTAAAAAAAAAAAAAAAAAAAGAAAAGAAAATAATTGTCGGACCTTGTGGTAGATATTCAATATACTTGTCAAACGAAAGGGTTGAACCTGAAGGAGATATTTTGGCGTAATACGTGATTAATACTTGTAAAATTCTCTCATGCCAGAAAACAATTCTGACATAAGAGAATTTACAAGTATTCAGAGAAATGTAGTTAGAATTTCAGGTATAACACAATATTTCGGTGGATATTAAAATTATTACTGAGTTTCGTAACGTTCCTAGCATCCAGTGACCTGAAGCAATAATTTAATTGTTGAGGGAACATAAAATATACCTTTTCATTATGGAATACAATACAAAAGAGAGCCATTTTCTAAAAAATTACAAGAGACTGTAAATTGTAAAGGCATGCAATATATAACTTCGCGTTTTAACATTTATTAATGCTTTCAAAATATTTGAAAAAAATATTATGATTACGTAAAAATGTCACAGCCAATCTAGATGGATACATTTGTAAGATTTGTTAGATAAGTTTATTCTTAAGGTTATTTAATCTAAGAGTAAGTGAAATCAATTTTGGTCAAGGACAGATCTCTCATATCCATAGAATTAAATCTTAATAGACTTGTCTTTGCTGGGGACTTTCGTATTTACAGTTATATACAAAACACTACTTTAATGTGTTCACTTAGAATTTAAACTATTTCAGTTGGCAGTTTGATTTTATAAATTGACCCTTTGTTTGGTTTTTACCTAATTAAATAAAATTTACCTAATTTAATAAAAAAAGAACACCACATGCAAAGAATTTATGCAAAGATTTTATCCGAGATTATAGAAGGTTTTAAAAAAGTAATTTGGGCAAACACAAATAATAACAAATAGAACTTTAAAATGTGATTAAAATAATTCAAAAGACAACTTTATTTATGTGGACGTATTAACAGGTTATTCAAATTAGCACATGCATTCTCCACTAACTAATTATAAGTGAATGTCGTATTTGTCTGTTTTTAATAGGGTTTTTCCCCAGACCTTAGCCAGATACTGGATCTATTCGCTGTCGCTCGGTGAAAAACAAAAAATTATAAATAATGCGTACCCAAGTTAAAATAAACATAGGGCATGGTATCAATGCATTATTTCTTAAACAATACCCGTAACTCGTAAAAAACAGATTTTTGACATGTCTATTATCATCAGTGACATCACCCTATTGTTGAAATCTCGCAATGAAAACTTTAAACGCTTTATAGTCATCAGACACGTGTACAGTGTTACATGAGACCTAAACCTAATAATTATATAATAAATAATAAAAATATTATAGTATATTATATTAGAAAAAAAAAGAATTATACTACATCTGATAATTTTTTAATAAATCTAGAAGCATTTGATAACAAATCAATATGACAGTAGGATTATGATAATAATAAGAAATGCATTTTTCTCCGAGCTATGTAACCATATTATTATTACATAATTATACATGTGAAAAAAATAAAGGAATCTGCTAAACCATTATTCATGTGATACTACAAATACTAGCCAAAATTAGTCTATTCCTATTGGTTTTGCTCCAGTAATACTTGTCCTACTGAGGACTTTTAATAATTACTTATTTCGTGCAATGTTTGGATTTAAATTTTTAACTATTTAATTTAACAGCCAGTCTTTTTATTGTATTAGACCTAATTAAGTAAAATTGAACTTATTATATATGAAAAAGGTCATTAACACCACATGCAAAGAATAGTACTTAAACCACTACTGAAAGATTTTTAATCGTTGTCTGGATTTTGAAACATAAATAAACATAGTTAGTTCAAAATACAGATAATATGTACAACATACTCTAATACCGTTATAGTTGACATCAATCAGAATTCACAATATTCTAAATTAAAAAAAAAGTTACTGTGCATATACAGCATCATTTTGCTTTTTTCGACCTGGGCCCAGTTGTTCAAAAGTTAACTATAATTTTCAGTTTCAAATTTTGGCTTCTTTGGTTATGCCTAAGGACTGAAAATTTTTTGATGGGTTAATCCTATGATTTTGTGTGTCTATGCAAAAATTCGTATAGAAATATTACTTTACAATCGAAATAATAGAAAGTGAAAAAAGTGATTAACTTTTGAACAACTGGGCCCTGAATGTTAATCTAAGTCTTTCAACCCTACTACAAAACTAATTAATACTATCCTAACTCTATACTGTGAAGTAATTTAACATACTCGTGTATCTTCAGGTGCCCTGTTTACAAAAAAAATAACATTTCAATGGATATTTTTAAGCTCACAAAAAATGTTAGAAATTCTGATTTGAGACACATTAACTATTATAGCTATGTTCTCTCAAATTTAAAGTTAAATGCTTATGACAGATTTCATATTATTTCAAAGGTCAATAAATGTGAATATTTCTTCTGGTTAATTTCAGATATTTAAAAATATCTTTATAAGCGGTTTAAGTAAGTTGAAATCAGTTGGATACAGAAAGAGTGTACCAACCTTGAATTTTTATACGTAAACAAGTTATGTAAAGAAGATGCTGACCTGCTTTTGTCGGTTTGCAGAAGCCCGATAAGAAGATGCTGACCTGCTTTTGTCGGTTTGCAGAAGCCCGACAAGAAGATGCTGACCTGCTTTTGTCGGTTTGCAGAAGCCCGACATGTTTTTCACGATGAACTACATTATACATGTTCATTTCATTATTTCTTTGTAAAAGTCTTCTAACGTATTTTGAGAAAAAATCATTGAGTTAAACAACGATTAAGTAAATGAAAAGTTAATAAATTGATAAAATCTACCAGACAATGGAGTCTACAGACACAACATTTCTAGTTGCGACATTTTACTTAATATGCTTTAAGAGTATCTAATTGAATTGAGTGAACGGAGATTTTTAATTGGGTGTTTTGTAACAATCATACATATTAAACAAATGGCGTATGTATGATTGTGTTTTTTAATGAACCTTAAGAACCAAGACAATTTGTTGACTTATCGCAAATTTGAAGATGTAAAGAAATACAGAATAATCTGAACGCGAATATTATAGTCTACTTCTAAGATGAATATTTATAGTATAACTAATCGCTGAATTCAAATAGCAGAATGACCGACATACGCAGTAAATCATGATTGCTCGCAGTGCACTAGTTATTTACAGCTGTAGTTCGGTCAATAGTTGTTTATTTATGGTATTTTAATGCAGCGATTTATAATATTTATACTTTTTATTACATTGTACAGAAAAATCTATTTTAGCAGAAATAAATTGAAATAAAACGTACTGTATCTTTCGATATTTCTCTGTGACAATTGTGACGTCAGTTCCTACAATGAAATAGCGGCTGTTCTTTTCACATGTGATTTACCAGATTTTCTTTCACTCGGATACTATGGTAAATCGCCGGTTACAATGTAATAAAACAAATTTTGGAATGCTACAGAATTTATTTTCTTAGTGTTAAAACAATGAAAGATCCTTTAAGTACACATTTAACTATAGTTGTTTTACAGAGATATCGTTAAAAAAGTAAACCTGAATGCATCATCATGTAAATTTATATATGTGTTCTATCCAAGATTCTTATTACATGTACATGTATCAACTTCCTAGTCAATTTTTTAGCTTATATTAATAAATATTCCATTATACCAAATTTGATACATTTATTTATCAATGTCCGACATATTACATCTATTTAGTGTATCACTGCCCGACATATTACAGAATTCGTTACCTATTATCGGGTATATACGAAGGTCCTGGATCCTTCCGGGCTTTCGTACGTATATATTGCTGTGTGGGAGGATATGATATGATCATTATTTAACAAAAGTATCAAAAAATTGTGCTAAACAAGGGGTTGTTTTGAAATTGCAGTGATGTACGAGAATTTTCCTCTGAATCGAAGGCCTCATTGTGACTTTATGATAAGGAACCGTAAGTACAGCACTGTTCTTATTCTTGAACTTTTCAAGATGCCATACAATGATTTTAGTTTAAGAATTTATCCTTACTTGTCTATTATATTTCAACAAATTATTTCTAAACATCAGAAACTGTAGAAAGAAAAAACAATACCCAAAATTTTGTTAATATTCAAAAGCCAAAATGACCGATAAAAGGAAAATCCAAAAACCATCTAAGGACAGGTCAACCATTTGTTAGGGTGTAACTATTTGATTTGACATCCATAATCTTGGATTTTGTTTTTTTTAACGTGCAAGCGTTCCCAACTTCTTTTAAAATGTGTTACTTTTTTATTAAATGTGATATTAAATCAGTTTTTAATCGCATTCTTGAGCCTGCCTTTTTCAGATTCCCTCCTTGCACCTCTCCAAAAAATAAATGAGAGTTTCTCCCCCATTTACCTCGAAGTTTATGAAACCATCTATAATTCTAACCCAACTTAAACTTCATATTATCAAACTTTATACTAATAATTGTATATGTATATTTGTATCCCGTAATACTCTCCACTTATATAACACTTCTCAGTCTGTCTCATAACTGTCTCATTATTTTAACCTCAGGTGTATTTAAGAAGCTTTTTCAAGGTAGTTATCTGATGTTCCGGGTGAGTACGTCGGTTGGCAGTATATAAAGAGACGTTGGTCGTTAAAAACCCATCTTTTATTTCTACATCTGTGTGAGAAACAACAAAATTAACATGATATCACACGACAGTGAGAAAATTGTTACTTGTACAATAGTAGGTGACGGGATGGTGGGAAAAACTCATATATGTAAGACGTTTGCTGGAAACAAGATATCTGATGACTATGAAGCTACTGTGAATGATGTGTATAATGTTCCTGTCCAAATGTTAGGAGATAAATATGTAATCAGGATTGTTGATACTTCTGGACAGGTCAGTTTGAAAATGTTCTTCAGTCACACATTTTAAAAGTTTTTTCTTAAATATTTTTGCAATTTCGAATGTCTCCAGATTATGCGTATTATTTTCAATACGTATTGATCTAGTTAGGTGTCCTTTGTGAATCCCTGAATTTGAAACGTATTGTTCTCCAATCCAGTAACAGGCCTTGAAAAGCGAGTTTTGAACATACGTATACCAACATTATTCTCAATTTATTTTTTTTTGTAAATCGTATCATGCATGTAGGATGTTCTTTGTATATTATTTTATCATAGTTTTCGATCTTTCCTATCATTCATTTTTTGATAAATAATTACTGACCAACAGGCGGTACAAAACACACTTCATTTAAAAGAAAGAAAAGAAATTAATTTGTTTCGCATTTCGTTTTTATTTAATGAACATAATGTTATTTGTCGTTTTATTTATGTTTTTTCAAAATATATTGCAGCATGACTACAGCGATATCCGACGACAGTTTTACAAAGATTCAGATGTCTTTGTATTGTGTTATAGCGTTTTTGACAGAGAATCATATGAAAATGTGGAAACTTTCTGGTTGCCCGAAATTCGAACAATTTGTAAAAAAACTCCTGTATTGTTAGTAGCGACTGGTAAAGACATTAAGGATGAAAATGACAATGTTTCTAAGGAAGAAGGACTTCAGCTTATGGATAAACACCGAACAGATGCATATATAGAATGTAAATGTGACAGCAGTGAGGATGTAAATGAATTATTTGAAGACACTTTATTATCTGTAATGAAACACCGAAAAAAACGACGCTCGAGTCTTTTACGAAATTTATTGGCAAGGTGAAGAGATACCATCTAATAACTGGATAAAGTACGTAGATTGGACTCTCCACCTTTCCCGTGTGTCTGCAGGAATCTTGTAGGAATCGTTCGTCATTGCCATCATCAACAAGTGACACTGTGAAGAGTATCGATTGTTATCCGTTGAGTGCCATATACTGTATGGAACATGGGCTAAGGATAATTTGCATGTTCTCTATTTAGAAATAAAAAAATCTATATTCATGAAAAGCAGCTCGGCATTTATCATTTTCGGTAAAACCATGGTACATTGACTAAAATTAAGTGCAAGTCCACCAATGGCTGCATACGAAGTGAGGCAAGAGATTTTTTATCTTTGTTTTAAGTGTTGATTTCAACAATTAGAACGGGATTGTAGCGAAAAAAAATGATGAGTAAAGTTTTTTTCTAAATTTCTGCCAATCGTCGTCTTTAGAATATGTCATCTCTATTTGAATCAGATCGTATCTGTCTTAGTTTCCAATCAAATAAATCAAGAGATCTGAGACTTATGACAAATAAACAATATATCGATCGTTAAGCAATATCCTAGGCTCTCTCAAAATTTTAACCGCCACACGACAAAAATTTTATAAAAAATAAAAAAACACTTGCGTCTTGTTCTAGAAATTTGGTGACAAAATATGTAAGAGTCGGTAAAGAAAAGAATGTTAAAAAATTACCCTGTGCATGCACATCCTAGTTGAAACATACGATTTATCACGTTTTAGCAAGGCCAATGTTGATATATATAAATCGACAGAAAAAAAAAACAGTTGGAAAAATACAAACAAGAAGCATTCTACAAAATAAAGATTCAATATAGAAAACTGAAATAATATGATACAAAAACAAAAATATACATTTGCTACAACAGTTAAGTTGAACAACGGCAGTATTAAATTTTGTTGGTGTGAGATATATTTCACAATGGACCTGACAGTTGGTTAATATTTCAGGTAGGTCGTCAATAGCTGTATCGGCCAGGTTTCTTGGTTTGCGTTCTCTATGCTGATTGTCGAGTCGTTACGTAGCTGATCAGTCATTGTGTATCTGTGAACTGAAGGCATGGACAGGAAAGAGGACAATAATATCACAGTACTTGGCTGTGATATCAACTCAATGATGTCTCTGTCGCACGACGATTACACATTACTAATAAAAAAGAATTACTAACTTATAAAACAACACACATATCACAATTAAAAAGTCATTTGTTCGGAGAACAAATGTGAGGTCTTTCTCTTGACCTATGACATCAGACAACTTGGACCCAACAGACTTGTAGAGTTCAAAGAACAAAGTTCAAGCAAGCAACATCTTTTCTGTTAGTTTTTGTTCTAAAGTTTTAAAGATAAACACTATTTTTAATTTAAAGGGACCCTGTCAGGACAAATTTATATAAACTAGATATCATGGAGATGGTACCCATCTCTGTTGGCCCCGTTATAAAAACCTGGGCACCACAGGGCACCCATACAAAACCGAATTATTTAACCTTAAGACCACAGATCAAGATTGAAGGTAAGGTAATCCAAGGGTGGAGCAAAATGAAACAAACTTGATCTGCATCTCGTCAAGGTAGACTTACATACCAACAAGAGTTAACACTTAAGTATGTCTTGCCTGCTGGAACCATCAGAAACAATAATTCTTTCTTACTTCCACTATATTTTCATAAATTTATAAGGATTTTCAGTTTCTGAGACCAAAAGTTGTTTATAAAACTTGAACATTGCTAATATATGCAATAAAAATTATCAAAGTCACTCAACCAGAAAATCAAGGTCAAGGTTAAAAGATGGGGATGCAACTGTGCTAAGCTATTACTGGGACATATGTATACCAAGTTTCATCAACCTAGGACTTGTAGTTCTTTAGATATGGAGGTGCTCATAAAACCTTAACACTGCTATTATATGTATTGAAAGTTGTCAAAGTCACTCAACCGGAAAATCAAGGTCAAAAGATGGGGATGCAACTGTGTTAAGCTACTACTGGGGCATATGCATACCAAGTTTCATCAACCTAGGACTTATAATTCTTGAGATATGGCGGTGCTCATAAAACCTTAACACAAAAGTCAACGCCGCTGCCGTCGCCGGTAAAGTAACACCTATGTCCCGCTCTGCTTCGCAGGCGAGACAAAAATTGGTTCAATATCTGGAAGAATTTGTTTAAAAAAGTGCAGTAAACTGAAATTTTAGTAAATTTTTTCTAAGTCCAAGGGGCATAACTCTGATAAAATTATCGGAGTGGAACGAAACGTAAACTTGATCTGTAACTCATCAAGGTAGACTCACACCAAAAATCAGCTTGATATCTGCAACCATTTAAACAAGAGGCTCCCAGGAGCCTGAATCGCTCACCTGGTCCTTAGGGCCAAAAGGGTCTCTTCTACATGGGGTAATCTGACAATTTTAATCTAAAAGAGGAGTTTCTGGTAAGGTACTCTTGTTGCTAAGGTGTGGCCTTGAGATATGACATTTGACCTTGGTCTTAAATTGAAGCTCTTTTCTTACTGAACACAAAAAGTATACATGTTTACTATATAATCTGTAACGGTTTAAAAGTAATTGGTAAATAACGCAGTTTACAATATGTTTTTGGCCGCCATTTTGAAAACACTCAACCGAATCATGTACTGTTTGGGCTCAAACTGTAGGTCTTTTAATTCTCTATCAAATGAACCCTATGTTTTATTCATTATCTTTTATGGTTAAAAAGTTATAAACAAAAAAAATTTTTCAAAATACGAATCAAGAGCATTAACTCAAAAACGATACGTTTTACGCTTTCGCACTTGAAGCATATTTTGTAGATTTTGACATGATGAACATTTTTCCCATGTATTGTCCACTTCAATTTTGTATGGTTTAAGTGTTATTTCATAAAAACTGTTTACGGTGTCCGCCATTTTGAAAATGGCTACCCGTAAACATTGGACTTTGGTCTTAAATTGAAGTACTCACAATGACGGTCACAAAAAACCCATATGTTTACTATATTATCTCTGACGGCTTAAAAGTTATAAGCCAAAAACAAATAAGCCGAAACGCGTCAAGGGCCATAACTCGAAAACGGTTTGTCGAACAGTTTTCGACCCTTTATATCAAATAAAGGTCTTAATGAGAGGAGTATTTTCCCCATTTAATGTCTGCTTCTATCTTTTATGGTTCATGAGATATACTGCACACAAAGTGTAATATGACCTCTGACCTTGAGATTTGACCTTTCACCTTGACATTTTGAGATGCAACATATGTCACCTAGGATGATAGGTGAAAGTCCCAAGTTCCTAGGACTAACCGTTTTGAAGAAAAAAAATTTGACGCGTCGCGACACTTTTAGACTCAAAAACGCGTAACCAGGAAGTGGATCGAAAAAAAAATTTTTGCATGACAAATCATGGCCATGGGTCTGACAACATTTTCCCCACTTTAGATTTTTGATATCCATTATGGTTTTTGAGTTTATCTGTACACAAGGTTTTTGGTAGCGGGGCAGATAACTCTGTTACTAAAAATAGATCGGTTTCGCAGGGTCAGTCAGAGCGAGTCAGAGTATGACCGAATAATGGTACCAAGTTTCGAAATGATACGTCGCAACACTTTTTTGCCATCTGTGGCAGAAAAAAAAATAATAATCATAAGAAATACAGTAAGGTCTTCCCTTTGGAAAGGGAAAGACCTTAATAATATATTTATTTTATAACTGACCAGCGACGGGGGTATAAAATATGTGAAGATTTAATCTTTAACATTCCGATTTTAAATCATCTTTGTATATTGTTATATTTTATAAGCCTTTAACCTTTTCACTTATCAGTTATATTAAATGGGGGTTAAATTCTTGACATAAACATCCCATATGCACTTTTAAAACAAGAGGCTCCCAGCAGCATGTATCTCTTACCTGGATTCAATTTGCCAATCAAAAGCCATAAAAGCACCTAAGAAAAAACGTCTGTACAATTGGACATATAAGTCTGAAAGAGGACAATCTTATAACCATGGCCGCCACCTCTTTTTCCAATGGGCTTTTCAGACAAGAAGATTTTTTAAATGAATTTTCCCCTGTGGCGGCCATCTTGGTTGATCGTCCGGATCATCGGACACAATTTTGAAAGAGGACCGTCCAAGGACCATTGCTGCTAAATTTGGTTCCAATTGGCTCAGTAGTTACAAACAAGAAGAGATCAAATGGCTTATTTTTTTAATCAACCAATGAGAAACAGGAATTGCCCGTGACGGCCATGTTTGTAGACCGATCGGGACGAAATGAGGAAACTTTGTAAAGAATCCCCATAGATGATTCCTGTCAACTTTTGTTACATTTGGCCAAGCGACTTCAGAGGAGAAGATTTTGTTATATCAGAAACAAGAACTGTCCATGGCAGCCACATTTGTAATCCGATCAGGACGAAATGGAGAAACTTTGTAAAGATCCTTCCTGTCAAGTTTAGTTCCATTTGGCCAAGCAGTTCCAGAGAAATTTTTTTTAATCAACCAATGAGAAAAAAGAATTGCCCATAACGGTCATGTTTGTTGACCGATCGAGATGAAATAAGGAAATTTTGTAAAGAACCTCCCATAGATGCTTCCCGTCAAGTTTCGTTCCATTTGACCAAGCGACTTCAGAGGAGAAGATTTTTTTTATATCAGCCAAACAGAAACAAGAACTGCCCATGGCGGCCATATTTGTAGTCCGATAGGGACGAAATAAGGAAACTTTATAAAGGACCTCCCATATATGCTTTCTGTCAAGTTTTGTTCCATTTAGCCAAGCAGTTTCAGAGATTTTTGAAAACTCACCCAATCAGAAACAACAATTGCCCATGGCGGCCATGTTTTTTTGCCCGATCAACATGAAATGAGGCAAATTTGTAGAGGACCTCACAAACATCATTCCTGCAAAGTTTAGTTTATATTGACACATTATTTCAGAGGAGAAGATCTTTAAAGGAGAAGTTCACGCCGGACAACGGACGACGACGATCGACGAACGCCAAGTAGTGGCAATAGCTCACATGGCCTTTTAGGCCAGGTGTACTAAACAAAAGGGGAAGCAAAAAAAATAATATTAATGCTGTTCTAAGAAAAATCCCCAAACCTCACTTCAGCCTCTGTCACTGGTTTATATTTGTTTCATGTGATTTATTGAGAATGATTTTTTAAAACTTTTTAAGTTTTCATTTTCTTGCTTTTGGTTCAACTTTCTTCTGCCAATTTTATGAGGTCTACCAAGAGATCTGTTTCAATCTGCGTAAAAACTGAAAAACAAATTTAAAAAGGAAAAACTACATTTGCTGTATTTCAAAACATTTATTTTGGTAAAATAATATCCATTGTCATACCGTCTTTGGAGCATTTGTTATTCTTCCTCATAGTTGATTACTTACCGGAGTATTTTTAATAGTGAAAAACAATAGAGCAACGCGGAAATACTAATAAACAAATACAAAACAATACACATACAAAAAACTGTCAACAACACAAACATCTGTTTAAACTATTAAGCTATTTTAAAAACACGACTGAACCCTATTGAACCCTGCTCCATAAAAATCACCAGTTCTTTGCAGGGACGTGTTAATTCCCAGTGTTCATTGAGCCCCTGATAAAATGAATCTAGTCGCAACAGCATATAAGCCAAGAAGACTATTAAGTGATCACAACAGCTAGGGTTTTCAAAGATGCAATTTCTATAAATTTGGCGAATTTTTCCAGCATCTGGTGCTTACTGCATTTCCATGTTCATAAAATTCATTTTCGATATTAGAATTACAACATCGAAAATTAGACAAATTTTTTTTTTAAATTTAATGGCATCGACTTCTTTTAGTGTTTTCCTTTTTTTTTGCAACTATCGCATATTTATATTCGAGTCCATCTCTGTAGTAAGATAATCGTTTAGAAGAAACAAAGTGCAATAATATCTCAATTTCCCATCGAATACTTTTTTCTGCACGAGGGTAAATAAGTTTGAATGTCTGAACTCTGAATGAACTCATCAAATGCTACAACATTATTCAAAATTCTATTACGATGTGTACTCTCTTCAATACAAAAACCAAGCTAGGTGTCTAATGACTAGAAATACAAACCATTACAATTCAAGGACAACCGAATGAATACTTTCTGGCAAATTTGCATTTGAAATAAAAACGAAATGAATTTTTAATCAGCTTTTCTCTGCAGGAAATGTACATTTTATAACGAAAAACGGTCATAAATTACGAAGTAACGATTTTACTGAATTTTGATTGATTATTACAAATGTATCATCTTATATTTGACCTTAACTTCAAGTCAAGTTTTCTTAATAAACAAATCAATAAAATTATTTTTCTTTATGTAATCCGTCAAAAGCTATATGTTGGTGAACGCAGCATAAATCTGTTCTCGCCTAACATGTATATTTCTACCATATCATTTTACAACAGGTACTTTTAAAATGGGACAAAGGTATAAAACAGTATTCTCTTACTGGAATTTCCAAGTGTTTATTTATAGTCATATATTCGTGGCTTTCTGGAAAGGGAAGTAAAGACCACACAAATTGAAACCCACTACTAGAAAATCAATGGAAATAAAACTCGAATCGCTGAATTTTATGGTCAAAACTGAATGAAAATCGAATCAAAATTGCAGCTATTCAACGTTTTGGTAACAAAGATTAATTTTTCTTCTTTTTGGCGTTTTAAAATCATTCGACCCAGCACTGGTCAGTAGCATGTTGACCAGTGCATCAAATCAATCATCTTGTGTAACGAATATAATTGTAAAATAGGACTGAAAATGTTTTGCACTGTCTTTAATAAGAAGTATAAATACCGATAAAAGGTCCAATATCTGTTTTGAGAAATGTTGAAGTTTTGACGTTTTTGCCTGCGATTCATATCTATAAATTTCAAATATGATTTATGAAGAATACAAAAAAATATATATATAACAATATTAATAGTGCCTTCCAAAAAAAATCTTAAACCAATTATTCCGCTGATAAGTCATATTCTTAAGCACTAAGATCAATTATTGATAAATTACCAATTAAATACTTGCTAGCTCGTATTTAACTGGTCAAACTAAGGTCAAATATGTAACAATCAATTATCAAATCAGCCAATCTGTCCTCTACAGCTGTCAAATTTGTCAACATCTGCTGTATTAGGGTATTGTTTTTATGTAACCGTCCAATCATTCTGTTATAATTTAAAATGCTTAACATTCCAAGGTCATGTGATAATGCTTTTAGGCCATTACCTTATGAGAACACCGTTAAGTTCATGTGTCGTAATAGTTGTTCGGAATGTAAGGTTAACTTTTCACATTTCCATATTATAAAGAAAATCCAGTGTTTAAAATTTTATTTGTATTTAAATGGATTTGTACTGAGGATTTTAATATGTCTCTGGCCATTTTCCGTATACGTATACCAGAGGGCTGTTCGTATAACCATATGTTTTTGTTCCGCAGTAACTTTAAGACTTAGTTTCTATGTTTGTTTTTTTTATGCTCTTTTTGTAATTTTTTTGTCTGTCGATTGGATGACGTTAATTGATCGGTATGCCATTGTTGATCTTTCCTCTTATACGTATTATTGTTTATTCATCTGCAGGTAGCCAGTGTTTTCTTATTTATTAATGAAATATCGGCAAAAAGTATCAAAGCAAAAAAAGACATTGCGAATTTATGAGAACAGTAACAAAGACAAAAAAAATGTAAAAAAACACATAGAAAACTAAAGAGAAACAAAAGAAAACATCGAACTACAACAAAGATAGCAATGTAAACTCCAGCGAAAATTATCAGGTCCTACTCGGTTATAAGGGAAGCTGTCACATTGCAAATCGAAAAACCGAGGAAAAATTAAATTATGTAAAACATGCAAATCACACTGTAAACGTCGTATTTATTTGACTCTCAGGACAGAAAAACGGTACCTCAGTGAGACATCATTTCATTACATAAGATATCATAATGATAATACTCAGATAATTCGTGGGATATATAGTTTGGCCTTCAATGGTGAGTAAGTGCACAAAGTGGTACCAATAATTCAATTAAAGACACCAAAAATAAAAAAAATATGTTTTTTTTTCGTACAGAAAATACGCACAGTAACAATTAAGAAGCTTTATCGTGAAATGCGCATCGGAACACTAGGATGGATAAACCTTCATATTTTGTTTTTGATCGGTGGTATAAAAGTTTGAGCTATCTGTAAGTTAACAGCGAGTACTCATCTGTTGGCAATTATACGTCTTTATTTACATGTATTTTTTTGTCTCTTGTTTCAAGTGCCATAATGATTGAGTTAGTTGTTGATCTTTACTGATTTTAACCGCTTGTTCATTTTTGTTCATGTATTCTACTACTGCCACAAGTACAATGACTTTGGAGGATGGTTGAGTACTCATAAAACTACTATAACTTTAACTCCGCCAATGTTTTATGTCTGTCACACGCCTTTGTCAGTGGTCGTATGTTCTTAGTATTTTTAATGTATATTTGCAGTATGGCTTTTATTTCAGACACTTTGTAGTTTCGGCTAAATTTCTTCACAGCTTAATATGGGATAACTAAGAGCTTAATATACAGTTTCCACATGCCTCGCGTTGAAGGATGTACTATACGAACTGTTCATATTTCAGGGTTGTTTCATTGACATTTTACCATATCTCAATTCATTTATACTGAAAATACACAAAGTCCTGACAGGGGCCAAGGGTAGAGTCCTGACTAGGTTCAGTGGTATTGAATAATAATAATTTTGTAATATATACCTATTATAATAGGGTAATCTTCAAAACTTCTGAGTACTAAACGTACATTTTTTGTTGAAATTTTAAGTTATTTAATTGTGTAAAGTTTTGCAAAGTCGACCTTACTTGGAATTTAACTACCGTATTAAGGCACACTTGCTAGCACTATGTTGATTTGTTTTTATCTTTCTAAAGTCTTGGTCACGAGCGTATAGGATAAAAGTTATACCAGAAATGGTTATACGGGTTATATATACCAAGATACTTTATTACACTTCGGTTCTTGGCCAATTGAATCTGGAAGGTAGTACGTTGTCCAATCATGTTTATAGTTTCTGTTGAGGCCATATAAGCTCATATCATTTTGTAATAATTTCTAATATAGTAGAATCTTAAACTGTTTTATTCCTATATATTTGTTATATTTTTGCTAACTCATGTCGTATTACAAGATGATTGTAATTGCTGTCTTACATCTTCTTTCAGTGTGTACTCGTGCATTTCTTTTATTGGATAATAAAATAAGTTTTTGCATCTGACGTATAAAATTTAAAATTCAAATTTATTTGTGTAATAAGTAGGTTTAAGTGCCTGTACAAAACAGGATTCAATAGTAAAAACATTATTATTTATGTATATTAATTCAGTATTTTTTGTAGGCGTTTTACTTTACCACTATAATGTTGTGATCTATTTTAGTCCACATAAAACGCCCTACAATAAATTTAAAAGTACACACAATAAGACTGTGAAGATGAACATAAAAGACTAGGCTTTTCGGCTTCATATTGTTTATGTATTTTCTGGCACTTGTGTGATTCTAGCCTTCAATTCTCATCCTCCAATTCGACCCCAAATTGATGATCCTGTACTTTTATGGCATCAGCCTTCATGAAACCTGATACAATGTTAATTTTTAGTACAGTTCTGGACCAGAGACGTGTCTGACAGTAATAACAAAGAACATAATATAGTAATAAAAAAACCAGAATTATGTGCGACTGATTTATTATTTGGTCAAAATAGACTTTTAAACAAATCAATTATAAACATTTCTTTCAAAGACGTTCAATGACAGCTTCTCCTCTTATTAATATCACAAGGATGTTCCTATATAGATTATGGTCTATTTCACTGAGTTCTGATATCGGCCGGAATTGTCCTGACGACCCTGCCGATGAAAGATGGATAGTGATCCATCTAGAAATTAATTCCAGATAATGATCTTGTTTCCCTTCACCTTGCTAAAAGATAACGAAGAAGGCTAGAACGTCGCCTTTTCCTATATCTGACAACGGATAACAAAGCCTCGTCCAATAATTCTTTCACTTCGTCCTTATTGTACGATGAACACTGAACAAAGGAACTTATTCCATATTTATCCATAATGTTATGTCCTTCTTGTTTAGAAACACTGTCATTGCAGTTCTGGTCCTTAATATCAGCTCCAGTAGCCACTAGTACTACAGGTGTCTTTTTACAGATGTTCCGTATTTCAGACATCCAAAATGTTGCTATGCTTTCGAACGAATCTCTGTCAGTAATATTATAACACAGTATGAATACGTCTGTTTCCTTGTAGGATTTAATTCTGATATCTTTGTAGTCATGCTGAAAATAGAACAGAAGCTATACATCTACAATTTAGAGTTACACTTTTTGTCACTAGGTTATAAACGAACGGAGAAGAATTTAATCCTTTTTATATAAAAAGTGCTTAAGATTTCTTGGAAGAGAAGTTTTGATTAAACCGTTCGGATTTATTTAAATAGAATTCAAAATTCAATTTTAGAAGAACAGGATATCGTTTATCAAATTTCTAAGAAATTTGCACGTTTTGTTGATAGGTTATTTTATCTTAGTAAAAGATTTTAAACCATTTAACAACTATAATCTGATCACTTGACGAAATCTGTACAAATATTAAAATTTAAGAATTATCATCAATTGAAAAAAAAATTGCATAAATTCAATTAAAATTCCAGTAAAGAGTAGTATACGATTTCTTTTAGATAGCGAGGAAAGGAAATTGAAGAACTATGTAAAAATCATATAAAAGATACACCTACTTGTCCAGAAGAATCAACAATCCTGACAGAATACCGATCTCCCATCACTTGGGTTACTGTAGTAAATTCATCAGTTACTGTAGCTTCATAGTCCTCATGTTTCTGGTTTCCAACTAATGTTTTACAAATTTGTGTTTTACCAACCATTCCATCTCCAACTATTGTGCAGTTGACAATTTTATCATTACCGTGTAAAACCATAACTGCTCAGTATAGTAGTTCTACCTTGTTTGAAGTTAAAATATTAAATGATTATTTTTAAACACCCGAGGGCTTTATATATACCATCAAGGTATTGATCCGGAAAATCAACAACCTTGAAAATCCGTTAGATCATAGCCTTATAATTTATGTTAAGTTCATAGATCGCTACACAGTCTAACGAAGAATAAGACCCTCTGTGCTGTTAAACTGTTAAACATGATCATAGAAACAAAGAAAGGAAATGTTCTTTCACAATTCGTGTCGTTTCATTCACGGATGACATTTATGTGTGTGTTCATGAAACTTAAATAATGTATTGTACAAACATTTAAAGATTAATAAAATATTACAAGTCTTGTGTTCAAAAAGATCTAAAGTGAATAAATATTAAATATTCTCACCCTGTTGGTCTGTTAACTTTTTTTCTAGATTTTAAGATGAAACAAACCCTTTAATGAGATCGAACGATTTATAGTTTTAAAACGGTTCTTGCAATTACTTATACTCGGGACTTGATTGACCTTTGCAGTTTCCAGTATTTCAGTTCCAACGGTAGTAAACTATCTGAAATTGTTCTTGATGGATAAAATAATGACTTTAATAGAATACTTTTTGTGTAAGCTACCTTCCTTTAGAACAATCCTGGTGTAGGGTAAGCGCATCGGACTACGACGCCAAATGTCATTAGATTCCCATTCTGGATGAAACTTTCATGAATCAAATTTCCGCAGCCCTTTCAACAAAATGTGTCACAATAAAAGACGCACGTCCGTCGGAATAGGACGAAATATGGCTGTCAAGTGTTAAGGAAGAGCACAACCCTTAGCACGTATTAGACTTTCCTGTAGGTGTAAAAACAGAGCAGGCTAAAACTGCACCCGGTACGCCCAAGTGGAGAGGGATTAATATGGCAAGCTGTTTTACTATTTATTCTAACTTCAAGATATCTCATATAATATATAAGATATCTCATAAAATATATAAGATATCTTATAAACTTTATAACATATCTTATAAAGTATATAAGATATCACATAAAGTATATAAGATATCTTATAAAGTATATAAGATATCTTATAAAGTTTATACGATATCTTATAAATATTTTTATATAAGATATCTTATATACTTTATAAGATATCTCATATATTTTATAACATATCTTATATAGTTTATAATATATCTCATATAGTTTATAATATATCTCATATAATTTATAAGATATCTTATAAAGAAAATTATATGAGATATCGTATAAACTATATGAGATATCGTATAAACTATATGAGATATCTTATAAAGTTTATTAGATATCTTGAAGTTAGAATAAATAGTAAAACGGCTTGCCATAGATTAGGGTAAGTTGGTCGAACTTGTTTCCAAATCCACTATCAATAAATAAGGTCAGACTGTCTAGTTAACACCCTTCAGGGATAAGAATTATTAACAATATAGATACCACTGGTTTTAACTATATAGTACCTTACCTGGAGTTTGGCTAAACTGTTTTATATTTCTCATAATGTTCTGGTTTCTATGTTTGGCTTTCCAAAGTTTTGGTCAGGAGCATACCTGATAAAGGTTAACCCTGAAATACGCATCTTGGTATTCGAATACCGTATATTTTATTACCAAATACTTTTTAGATATTTATGCTTAAATTTCCAGTTGATAATTTCTGCTAAAAGTAGGTTTTCAATTATCTCAGGCAATTTTGATGTGTTCTGGATTTGAGATAAACTGTTTAGGCCATTCTGACTATACTGCTCATAATGTTATGATGTTTATTTTCGGAGGTCCAAAGGTTTGGTCATGAGGGTACCTGATAAAGGATAATTCCAAAAAATGCGCATCATAAAGAAGTAATTTTTTATATATATTTGAGTATATTTTCTTACTGAGAAAAGTTCAACAGGGGCCATGTTTAATTCGTACATACGATTTAAGAATTTAAAGAGTATGGTCACTGAGAAAAGTTTTGTTTCTTAAGCTTCAAAAGTAACTATTTTTAACAGTTTTTGTTATTATTCAATAGTTCTTGTTGAATTGGTTTTTTATATGCCTTCACATTTCAAATTGATAATGATATTGTAACTTGAAAAGGGTAATGGGCATGCTTTGTCAAATTAACTACTGTATTGGCAATGTTTAATAACTAAATACTATTCCAATATAGTTCATTCAGACAATGTTGATTGATTAAATACTTGTTTATCTCAATGTTTTATTCATGTGATGTAACAATTAACCTTTTGTATGATTGACAAATTTCATCTGGTGTCATAAAACGATTGATTTCAAAGTTAAAGGTACTTTTGCAGATTTATTACAATGAATTTGAGATCATACAAACATGCACATATTTAAATATTTGTACTAAAACATGTTGATGTAAACTTCAAGAACGTTCATTGTTTTGAAATTGTAAAGAGTTAAGAGATTAAATCATTGAAATGTGAGTAAGATTGTTTGTTTAGTAAATAAAGCATAGGCCATAGTTAAGATGTACTTCTTCGGATGATATCTGCGCATCTGAAAGAATCTGGGTGTGTTTTTTGATCAAATCGTCAAATTTTGGACCAATTTTTTGTTGTCTTCACGGTAAATACAGTTCTCATTTATCCTCAGTGTATCGCAAACTTTGTTGAATGAAACATTGATTTGTTTGTATTTAAAATATTTAAAAGATGCCACACTTTCCCAAACTAATAAGCCACGGAGTCTTACTATAGGTGTGCTGATGCCAAGGTAATGTACCCAGTCCTATCTATTATGTTAATTGTTTAACGGATCTTGCTTGAGACTAAAATTCGAATGTCTGTATCAGTGCTTAGTATCTAAACTCAATTTCTAATTTAAGCCATAAAGAAAAAGAAGTTTTGGTCACGAAGTGTAAGAATTACTATTTGTAGTTTAATTAATTAGGTGTAACACATTTGTAGACTTCATGATCACCTTCAATGTTCTATGAATCATACCGGTGATAATTAGGGGAATATTCTTCATTTGCATATAAATGAATTGATTTCATATTTAATTAATATTTAATGTGCGGTTTGTGACCTCCAACGCTCATATATTTGAGGAGACCACAAATTTATGAGCAATACCTGTGACTTTTCCCACAGTGTTTTTGCAATATGAATATGAACATTAAGCGAACTTCCACATCACTCAATGAATGGAAGTAGGCATAGAGATTATAAGGCGCCTTTCTTATTACATGCATTGTACCTACTCAGAATGTATACAATATCCAGTGTCATATTTGGAGATTTTTATTTTTCTTTTCCTAAAAACTTTAAGAAATCCAAAATTATGTTAAGATTTGTGTAGTTATTAGGTATCATTTTATATTAATGACTATTTCTCTTGAGTACACCCTGTTGTGCAAGGTGTAGAGGACTTTATGCTTTTGGTATCGGCACCTTAAAGCGCTCTTGATTGTCTTAATGTATTTGTGTATTACAGTTAACATCTTTGTCCATTTTAAGAGTATATTTAGACATAGATGCACCCGATGTAATCTCATGATTAAAAAGGGTACGTAAGTTATTCTTGTATTCAAGATGACATTACAATATTATACTATACAGTGCATTTTATAGGTCATGTTGGTTTAACAGTCAGTACCCATGATGGTGGATGGATCTTGTTACATACTGTTGAAAACGTACTGTAAAGGAATACTGTAGTACTCAGTGTTATGTAAGTTAGTGAGGTATATGGGTACCTTCGTTATCCGCTTCGCAAGACCAAGTTAATACTATCAAAGAAACCTTACAAATGCACTCTGTGGAACTATTAGGAAAGTACAGAATTCATTTTCCTCGAAATGGTATCAGTAAATCTATTTTTACTAACAACGGCAAATATAATTCTATTAAATGCACGTAGTATATTTGCCTGTACTTCACAACGAAGTTCAAGTTGTTTGTCACTGTCAAACCAACAAGGAAGTTATCAATTTTTTCACAATATTTTTATATATTATATTTACACAAGATAAATACAGACAAATTAATATATTGTTAACAGTTTGTCAATATTTTTAGTAAAATTGTAAATAATTATAATGCGGAGTGTTCACAAGATCGACAACCTTGGTACCTTCAGTATCAAGTGTTTTCAACTTTGTCCAATATTGACACTAACATAGATGTCAAGGATTTAAATCTAGTAGATAAACATACATTGTAAATAAAAACTAAAGAAATGTTATCAACATAATTATGTTCTAGTTTTAACTCAGAAGTAGGGTCGATTTCCTCCTTGTAAACAAAGAATATGAGATTTTTATACTGCAGAAATTGTCCCATACCTTGTGTATATTTAAAAAAACTACTTAACCGAAATTCAGGGTACATCGCTTGAATGCACAATGTTTAGGCATTTGTGACGAATAATTGTTTTTTAGTACACCTACCATAGTAAAACATTTTTAAGGTAAACATTGCTGATATGATGTAATATTTGAATGATAAATAGCATTTTTAATTCCATTAAATAAGTGACAAACATATGCCATCACTAATACTAAGTGCTAAAGGTATATCGATGATGCCAAAGTACAGCACACCGTACAAAACTGACTGTATCATTTGTTCAAAACCCGACTGATACGTTCACCGTCGACCAGTCGTGTTTCTGCCCATGATATATAATTAGTTTTTTAATTGTTCCCATTATTTGCTTTTTTTTAAAATCTTTTTATTACTTCTACAACCAAACCATTTCCTTAAGAGGTCAATTTTTTGTTCTGATGAAACCAAATTGTTTGTTTTAGGGCTTTTTGAGTTTTTGAATACTTATTTTTTAGCTTAAGTTAGACATTACTTTTTGTATTTAACAATATCAATTCTATTTTAGGACGATGACCATATATTGCATAAATAGACGCTTTATATTCTAAGTGTTATCTACCAGTCTAGTGAAGCGGGTGAGTATCTACATCAGAGTATATATAGATGACACTGTGTGGGTTGGTTTTCCTTTAAATTGAGTAACAAGATCCTCCACCAACGGTATTATCTATCAAGCAAGATGACCTATTAGGTGCAATATATTGTCTAATTTTGTTTAACCACTGACCCAGAAGGGAAGATTGATATATTGTAACATTGAGGAAAAAATTCAAATGTCTGGTCAATAACCCTCTCTGTATCTTAAGATCTTTCCACGGTAAAGGCTACAAATAATAAATTCTGTGTAGTTTCTTTTTAAATGCCATGGTCTTCCAATAGTTTTATACTTTGCGTCTATTTCAATTCAATATTCTGACGAGAACCCATATACACGTTTTAAAGGCTTGTTATATCTTGTAACTTTGTATGATATAATATAGTGTTATTAACTGGCTGTTTCTGTATTGGCACTGGTATAGATTCAAGGTTTGCTGTATTGGCCTCGAGACCCGTAGGGTCGAGGGCCAATACAGCTGACCGAGAATCTATACCAGTGCCAATACAGAAACAGCCAGTTCATAACACTTTTATTAAATAATCACTTTTTCAATACAGACTTGTTCTGAATGCTGTATTACATACATCAAATGTGAATATAGGGCCAATATTTCCAATACGGACTAGCAATGATGTGAATATAGGGCCAATATTTCCAATACGGACTGGCAATGAAACGACCGGAAGTGAAAAGCATAGGCCATAGGCCCTAGGGCTCATACGGCCTTTTTCAGTATTGGACCGGGCCGAAAACCAATATAGATCACGTGATTTATATGACCAGGACGACGTCACCAGTATGACACATGCCGTTTTGGTAGTATTAGGGCTGTTTTAATCGTATTATTTAATAATATGATTTATACTTGTCCATCCAAATTTACGATTTCTAAGAAGCGGTCTCCTTGTTGGAAATTTTATTGTATTGAAATTTATGGTGCGTGGGTTTTCTTGCAACAGAGGGGCCGGTCATGATAGATACCAGGGGGACAAAATCATGTGCATTCTTTTGTTTTCGTTTGGTGATGTTGTTGTTGATTGATGTGTCCCGTCTTATTCCTTTATTTCTAATTAATCCACAATGCATTTTGTATGCGCCTACCCAAAGCAAAAGCTTCGTATCTTTAGTGGAAAGCTAGATAATGCACTTATCATAATTTTTAACTTCATGATAATTTTCCCCGGACCATTTAGGATTTTTGGTGACTTTTGTTTTAATTTTTACATTCCTATATTTCCCGCCAATTTTGCGCCTGTAGTTGTCCAACATTGAAGGGAATGTGTAGTTCGTGACACCCCCTATGTTATTAAACTATTATTATGCCAACGAAATATAGGCTCATTCATTTTAATACCCCATATCCTTTCATTCTCGTATAAGAATTTACTTTAACCATTGAAATATAACTTTATTTCAGAGAGATAATTACCATCCAATATTCCCAAAATATCATCGAATAACATTCTGTAATTTACAGAACAAAGCCTTCAGTAGGTGGATTAGATTCAAACCTACAAATTCCAATATATCATCATTATTTTCATTTTTAAATTTATAAATTTAACAGACTGAGTACGAAATGACTTGACTTATCTTTTCAAATCTGGGAGCAGAAACAAAAATTAACGATATACCACTATCTCAAGGGCAAAACAAACACCTGTAATAAATGCAAATATTAAACGAACAATTAATGCTTAATGGTGCAGTTTGTATTTGATGTAAACACCTATATAACCTGCATAATTAAATGGAATATTAAATGAGACATAAATCAACAAACAGAGATCTACCAATTTGTAAACAGGGTAATAAACAGACACACAACACTCGCGTGAACAGAAAAAGCCTTTTTCTGTAACTCACCATTACGATATAATTTGTAATCTGTTTACATTAAGAACTTTTTCCAAGTTTATTGCCACTGTGGTTTTTGTAAGATTAAGTAGGCCTATGAATTTTATATTATTTTCTTTTCCATTAAAAAGTTGTTGTGATAAAACAACAATACACTGTGGCAACCTCTCCACACTGCCCTGTGTTTAATATTTACGATTACAAAGAGGACAAATATACCTAGGGAGCAAATCAAAAAACGTAATCCGTTGTACACACAAACCCGGAAGACAAATGAACAACCACAAGCACAACAAATAAATACTGAAACCTAAAACACAATGAACAACACGAAAGCCTATAAAAACCAGGATTGAACCCAGGTGCTCCGGAAGGGTAAGCAGTTCCTGCTCCGTGTACAACCTTTTTCCAGTTAAAATTAAAGTTCGTGCTGCTTATTCAACCATTTTGAATTTTTTTGGAGGGCAAATAAGTGATCTTTAATTCTATTTTTTCAATAAATAGTACCTTTTCGCAGCATCCACGAGTCTAGATTTCATCAAATATCGTCAAGAGAATACCGAAGCGACAAAACAGTGGGAAAAGTCCACATATTCAAAGTTGAAGGAAAAGCCAAAGTCAGGAGAATGGAACACAACAAACAAACGCTACAATATGTCAATTCCAGAAAGACGTGAAATCTAATTGGGGAAGTTCACAATCGGAAAATTAAAATCATCATGTTTGTCATAAAGTTTTGATTTCAATCGCCCATTATTATTTATGTCCAAGTTAGCAAGTTAGTGATAAACGCACAGCAGAAAAGGTCAACAAAAACATACCAATCAATCAACCCCTATCCAATCGATACACCCTCATCTCTAAAGACAAATCTTAATGCATGTTTTTATGTCAGCACAGTTCCTAGATTGTATTTACGGAATACCTTTTTCACAGGGTATTTTCAGTTATATTAAACTTGTTGAACGGGTTAATCACACTATAATCTTTAATATCTCACAGTAAACACTGTTACCTGTGAAGTGGACAAACACTTTTCTGTGTAACTTCCTTGTTCATTACCATTGGTTTTTTTTCTTTGTGACGACAGTATTAAAATTTAATGGCTGATGCTTTTTTTTCTAAAGTATAAAAGCTTTAATCTCGAAATGAAAAACAGAATAAAAATTTGTTTAATACTCAACTATACATGTATATACTCCTTAAATGCAATACATTTTTCTTGCAACATTGTACATGCACGGAAGTATAGGAAGATATTTGTTCATATGCCAATTTCGTTGAAGTCGCCATGGGTGAGGTCGAATAATAGATTGATACCTCCTTGGAAAATGTGTTAATGTTACTAGTCTCTATTTGCGAACTTGAAATGACACAAAATCTGCTTTCTGAATTCGTGCATCAAACATCACAGAAAATATTTTTATATTTACACATTGAAAATAAAACATAATTCAATCTTCAGATGCAAGTTGGCGCTTTATGAGATCCATGCATGTAGACTCTTTAAATGTATCACTGTGGCTTTAAGACCAGTAATAAAAGCGCAGTTTCTTTGCTTAAAACGTTTGCCATGTCTATAAAAGGATTATATTTCAATAATTAATTCACCGTATCCTTTCTCTCATGTTATCTTATATTATGCCATTAGAGAAACAAAAACGTGGTGAATCATTATTTTGTTTCTGCATATTCAGATGACCAATCAAATGATGAAAAAAATATTTTTAAGGTTCATTCAAAAGTGAAATCATACTACACTCACAGGGAAAAAGTATGTTTATAGGTCTATGTTCATTTTCCAAAAAAAAAAAAAAACCCAGAAAAAACTCGAATTATCAACGACAAAAAATGCAAAAGCTACGATTTACCTCTCGAGTATACAAAATCTTTATCAAGGTACAATAAAAAAAAAGTTATCAGCAGGAGCAGCTGATGTCACTTCCAGATTTTGTGGATTTTTATATAAACAGTTCTTTACTTTGGTTATATCATTTTGTTACCTGCGTCGCCAACGGCGAAAGCAGGTCTAGTAACCGCTTGACTCCGTCCGTCTGTCCGTCCGTCCGATAGATCTTGGTTAGGAAACTTTCGTCGAAGTTTTCTTAGCTTCTACAGAAGGGAATGATTTTATATTGGGTCTGCAGCTTCATTATGTTAAGTTGTAGGGTGTAAGCAATTTTCGGATTTGTCGTGCAGTCACTTCCAGTTTGCCGATAGTTAAAAATTCAACAATACTCAAAACACTAGAAACATTTTCGTGAAAGTGTTCTTGACTTCTACAGAAAGGAATGATTTTATATTTTGTCTGCAGCTTCATAATGTTAAGTTTTTAGCGTGTAAGCAACTGTTGGATCTGTCATGCAGCCACTTCCTGCTTACCGATAGTTAAAAATTCAACAATACTCAAAACACTAGAAACATTTTCGTGAAAGTTTTCTTGGCTTCTACAAAGGGAATGATTTTATATTTTGTCTGCAGCTTGATAATGTTGAGTTGTAGCGTTTGGATCTGTAATGCAGCCACATCATGTTTGCCGATCAATGAATTGCAGGTCCACACCCGGTTTTGGTCTTGTTTGTTCTCTGTGTTGCTGCTCTAAAAAATGCGCTTTGTCTTTGGATTGTCATTTTTAAATGGACGACTTGTTGAACAAATGATAATACATTCAATATATGATTACAAATGTTTTTCTTTTTATGAAATATGCGAATGATGGTTCAAATTGTTTACTCTCAAATACTTTCCCAAATCTTACTACTTTCAAAAAGGCATTCAAAAATATTGTTAAGAGGTATATTATGGTGTTAACCAGATGTTAATTTTTTAAATTGAACAATTTACTCGAATGTCTTTAATCGAAAGTACTGCATGCAAATTTCATACAAGTGTAAAAACTCGACTCTACGCTAAAATTCTTCATTCTGAATTAAAAACCCTGACATCTGCTTATAAAAACAATGTGTCTCCGACAAATGTGGCATAGTGACGTTATATACCAGTTTTAGGTAAATGTATTTAGAAAAAACTACTTTTTAGAACCGCATTGATTCCAGTGAAAAATACAAGTAGTTGAAAAAGACAGTATTGAAATGTTGGAATTTTTTTTTATCGAAAACATATGTGGAGTTTGCCAGGTTAATATTCAACAAACAGTAGGCACTACTACAGTGGTTATTGGCATAGAAAAGAAAAGAAGAAGAAAATCAAGCAAAATACATTGCACTTCAGATTTATTGATAATATCATTTTGCTCAACATTTCATTATAAGGATGAGTTTTTACGTCATTTAATTATATCCAAGAGAACTTTAATTCAAAGATACGTACAAAACAATAGTCTACTTAACATTTAAATCTCCTAGAAATTGTTATAAAGTAAGATTCACAACAAACGCGATGAATTCAGGTTTCCTATGTGTCAACATTCCTTTCTATAGTAATGAAAAACCAGCGAATAGCAGGACCATGTTTCAAAAGCTAGTAGAACATGGTTATGAGCAAGAAAATTTATCTGAAATGTTCATTTATTTCATCTGGTATAATTGTTAACTATGTACTCTCTCTGGTCTTGACACTGTACAGGACCAGTACCAAACCAGAAGACGGACGCTACATGACACTCAGCCTGTATTTAATTTGGGGGGGTTGGGGAGGGGGGGGGGGGGGCTTGCGGGGATTTAATCTAGGTAATCCACGTCAAATTTCATTTACCCGTAAAATTTAGGGTTTTATTGTTCGTGAATATTGTTATCGTTCCCTCCATGTGTCCTTTTTCAGTCCGTCCGTCACCATTTCTTGTGAACTTATCTCATTGTTCATTTTTATGCAATCTATACAGTATTGTCACAAACTGTATGTAGATGAGCAATAAGGTTTTAGAAAACTGATTTTCCAACACTGGGGTCCACAGGGTCGAATTTTGAAAATTGTGAATTTAAGATTGTGACCTAAACTCCTCTTTCATTTTTCATTTTATGCATTTTATTTCTGTATAGTATTGCGCAATAAGATTTCAGAATTTTGATTTTTGAAACTTGAGGCCCAAAGGGGTCGAATTTTTAAGTTGTGAATTTAAGCTTATGACCTAAAGTCCTTTTTCATTTTTCAATTTATACATTTTTTTTTTCTATACAGTATTGTCACACACTGTATGTAGATGCGCAATAAGGTTTTAGAATATTTATTTTCAAAAATTGGGACCCACAGGGGTCGAATTTCGAAAATTGTGAATTCAAGCTTGTGACATAAATCCATATTTCATTTTGCACTTTATGCATTTAATTTCTATAAACTATTATCATACATTATATGTAGATGAGCAATTAGGTTTTAAAATTTTAATTTTCAAAAATTGGGGCCCATTATTTAAACATATGATTGTGAAAGTGATACTAGCTGTTGTTTCCAACTACATCCGTCTAGTTGTTTTTCTTTCTTTTTGTTACTGTAATGATATAATAAGGTACAAATACGGATTTGGGTTAATATACATCAGAAAATAATCATAATTCTACTTTTATTGTTATTTTTATCTAATGGTATTTTTAAATTGCAGATTTATTTTGGATATCTGTTTTTTTACCATCTTTTGGCTGTTTTCTCGATAACGTTTTAGGATTTTTGTCTACTCGATATTTGTCCAAGATCTTTATTCACTCCAACAGCAGGGGATTCCTGATGAACCTCTAATCTGACTCATTTTTGTAAATGTGTAAATAAAAATCTATTTTCGATATGTCTAGGTCATTTTTATGCCTTATATGGTACTAAATGATTTTTAACGCATTTTTATTTGTACAAAACTTTTTATATTCAATACTGAAATTCTTTGATTGGTAGAATCTATTGATGCGAGTGTGCCACAAATTGGAGTAACCTACGGACGTAGAACTTTACCTAGGTAAGCGTTGTTCTTTAATAAGTGATAAATATAAGAAAGCTGTACTTTTACATGTTATTTTACATTCTTTTGATTATCAAAACAAAATCTTTATAGTTATATACATCAAGAGGTCAATAATGAAAACTATGAAATAAATAAATGAATAATAATTTAAAAGGGAAAAACAGAATAAACTGGTTTCAACATTGTTAAAGAGGAGTAACTCTAAAATATTTCTGATTGTAAGAGACATTTGAAATATTTTAAGTCTTTAATAAATAATAATAATAATATTAATAATATTAATAGGACATATTTAATTCTTCACACTGATCAGCTTCACAGGGATTGTACAGAAAATTGTCAGTTCTATGTGAAATACATGGAGAAGTGTTGATATTTGTTTCATTGGAAATCATTTTACATATCAAACCGAGCTACTATCACGTATTTGTTCAGTTGTTTTTAGGACAATGAATAAAGTTAAAAACATAACTACAAAATCTATGTTCATAAACAGCTATGAAGATTAGAGGTCAAATAAATGCCTATTGAGTACTGCTAATAATTGCAAACAGTCAAAATTTAACTTTGTATTAATTTAATGATACCGTGTAACAATTTAATTGTGTGCATATTGATTATTTTTGTGTTGCGATATTTTTTTTGTTAACCTTAAGCAGTATTTTAATAGAGAGTTTCATGTAAATATAATCTGTTTGTAAGAAAATTAAACTTTTATATGAAGCTTAGACCAAAAGATTCATTTTGAATGAATGTTCACATATTTTTCACCGTTTTGTTGTATTTTAAATAATTAAAATAATATGAATTTACCTTAAACAACTTAATTTTCGGCGACGCTGAAAATGTTAATGATATAAAAACAAGATAAGCGTCTCGGCACACTTTATTCGGATACTCGCGGAAATCTTCTCATAGTTCAACGAGAAGATGAGAAAAGAACCCAGATTTGCACCAGAAACATCCTCCCAAGTCAGGGTTCATTCCTACAAACCCCTGACAACATTCATTCATATTTTACGGATCGGAAGTGAACAATTTTCATTGGTTACTTCTCAAAGTCAAAAGAGAATCCATTTGCGTCGTATTTAGAATTTTCTAGGTCACCCACTATTCGACTCTCTAAATATGAATGAGTGTTGTCTGGGGTTTGTATGAACAAACGTGGATACAAAATCCTGACTTGGGAGGATGCACCAGAAAAAAAAAGAGTAACCATGGTTTCCAACCAAATAACCCGGATGGAACCAAGGTTTGGAACCAGAGATCCCGGATGGGATCAAATTGCATTCGGAAATTTCATGATTTTTTATCCCTTTAATAAACGTATTTCCGAAATCATTTATTTATTTAGTATATATTCAATTATCTAATCAACATTGCCAAAGAGGAGTAACTCGAAAATATTTCCTTGTTATTTCTAAAAATAAAATTCAGGTAAAAAATGTATATATGTTTTAATTAAACCGTAAACACCGGACATTCGTATATTTTACTCACTTTTCCGGTTCATTTCTGTAATGATTAGATATTACGCGGCTTACAAACCTTGTGTCCTATAATTTCAGTATATACTTCATATAGGAAAACGAAAGACACAAAGACAAGTCTAAAATGCAAATAAACAATGTATCACACGTTTCATGTCATTGGAAGTACGAACTTGCGACGTCCGTATTGAGCACAAAAATAGTATACACTGAAGCAACCTAATTTTTTCATATTTGACAACATGGCATGTTTTCTGATTAGAGATGACTGAAGTGGCAAAAAAAAATTAAAAAAAAAACATTATCATGACCAGAACTTCCCTCCTCTAGAACATTTTCTCGACCAGATCATTTTTCCTGTAGAACATTATCTTGACCACAACTGCTCTACTTTAAAACATTATCTTGAAAAAATCAGTTCTCCTGTAAAAACATTATTTCGACCAGAAATTCTTTCCTGTGGAACATTATCTTGACCAGAAATTCTCTCCTGTAGAACATTATCTTGACCAGAACTGTTCGCCTTTAGAACATGACCTTGACCGGAACGTCTCTCTTCTAGAACATCATCTTGACCAGATTAGTTCTCCTCTAAAACATTCTATCGACCAGAACGACTATCCTCTAGAACATTATCTCGAGCAGAACTGCTCTCCTCTAGAAAATTATCTTGATCAGAACGACTACCCTCTACAACATTATCTTGACCAGAACGGCTATCCTCTAGAACATTATCTTGACCAGAATGACTCTCCTCCTGAACAGTATCTCGACACTCCTCTAGAATATTATCTTGACCAGAACGTGTATCCTGCAGAACACGTTGTTGACCAGAACGACTGTCCTCTAGATCAGTATCTCGATCAGAACTCCTCTCCTGTAGAACTTCATGTTGACCAGAAGTGTTGTTCTCTGTTGCAACACTGTCTCAACCAGAACTGCAATCTTGACCAGAGCAACTCACCACTGGAGCATTACCTTGGCCAAAACTACTCTCCTCTAGAACATTATTTTGACCAGAGAGGCTCTTCTCTAGAACAGATTCTGACAAGCCTTTTGCGTTATATTTATAATAACAATACATTTTCTTTCTTAACGGTATCTGTATATTAAGCTCTATTATCCCACAGTATCTTTCCCATAATCCCGAATGTGTATTATGTAAAAACAGCAACATAATTTTTTAAATTTCTATGCGTAATTCCAATTTTTGCAGTTGTTATTTATTTTTTATCAGAATATTTTTTTAATTTCCGTATTAAAACATTGATCATACCATATCTGCAATGGAGACATCTTTTATCTGCAAATATAATCAAGTAGATTTCATTAACCCTCACAGACACCTATTTTAGAGATTTCAGATCAAGAGAATAAAACACATTTTGCAATATAGATGTAAGCAGCATCTTAACGAGTTCAAATGCACCATCGACAGGTACACATCCCATTTATTTCAATATTAGAATTATTTGGGATGTTTCTTGAAAAAAACAAAAATACTTTGACATACTTATAAAAGATGAGCTAATTAATAAATGGAGATAAGCATATATTCATATTAAGTAATAGTTTCAATAAAACATTCGTAGAAAAAAATAGATATTGTAATGATTAACAATATTGCATTGTAATGATAACATGTCATTGTGCATTTCCTGTTTCATGTTACGAGATCAAAGTTTAATACTTCGTGTTAACCTGCACCAAATACTGTAAAATCTTGAGAGACTAACTTTCACTATAATACTGATATCTTCCTTATTTATATTTCCAGTTTCCTTATTTCTGACAAGTAAATATATTTATAGTATTTCGATACTAGCCCGAAATTGATACTTAAAAATTTACTGTTACAAAATTGTAAAATTTGTGAAAACTAAGGATTATCTCCATCGTGCATAACTTTTTGACTTTACTTTTGGTCATTTTTTGATTTTTGAATTGCTCTTCAACATTTTGGATTGTTGTTTTGGTTTTCAACATTTTAGGCCTTGAGCACAACTGATGAGTCGTAAATCGACGAAATGTGCACATCTTGTGCATCAAAATTGGTATCAAGAATTTTATTATATAATTTTTATTTAACGAAAATTGATTATATTCTGTGATGATAGCACGATATTGACCGTGATCACAGATAGAAATTTATATTTTTTCCATCCTCTTAACTTTAATTAGGCATAAATTAGATACTCTCTTAAAATAACGGCCATCTTTACCAGCGGGATATCAGATACATTGGTCATTGGTGTTAGCTGGTTTCCAATTGGAAAATTTTTCGCAGAAAAGATCTTAAAGTGACTTTTCCCATGCAATATTAAACTAGCTTCAGTAATTTAGTAGACAATATGATCTTTAAATTATAACCCATCAGGGTCTACTGTGTAAATATTTTTGGCTGTGTCAGCCATCATGGTTACCAGGTGGGATTTTAATTTAAAAAGTTTTATCAGAAACTATTTAAAACTGAATTTCCTTCGTTAAACTCTGATATTTGATATTGGCCATTTTTATTAGGGGGTCAAACAAAATTGTAACTACCAAAATCAGGGCCTGAAAAGCCCAATGGTTTCAAAGGAAATGTTATTTGTGTAGCTGAGGACTACCAAGTGATGACAATAGCTTATTTCACACCGTACAACAAATTTGTATCATTTCGGTTCACAGTCGACGGACATCCTCAACATGTTTTGTTATTATGGCTGACGTAACGAGTGGAGATGAGTTTTAAATATTTTTTCTTTGCTGAATCAATCTCAATATGATTGAATAACACCCACCATTTTACTTCATTTGTTAAATTCAATGTATCATTGCATCTTTTCGTGAAACAATGTCCATGCAGCCCTTTTTTAATTCGAGAAAAAAAAAAGATTACTTTACCATAGTGTAAGAGACTATGATACAATAGACGACAGTTGTTGGAAGTCCGAAGATACGCTAAAAAGTAGAGAAGTGACACGATCAAAATTACATTTTGAAACCTAGAAATTATTGATTTTGTTGCATGGAAAGGTTAATTGTCCCTTATTGGACATTGGAATTTCATTTTTTATTATTCAAAGACTAAATTACTTGAAATAATCTAGGCACCTGTGATGGATCACGGGAGCTCAACCCACAGAGTTGCCTAGCGCGTCCCCAGGTGGCGGATAGAGGAGAGCCTCTCGTTGGGGGGGGGGGGGGGGGGGGTTGTCAGGTCATAATACAGAAAGCCTGACCGTGGATCATAGTAGGTAACGTGTTTGGAGAATGCCACACTCCCTGCAATCTAAAGACCCCTTCTGTAGTTTTCGAAAAAGGAGGCTTAATTATCAGACCCTACCCAACTATCTTCCTTTTACAGTGGCAGTCAAAACTGGTTCCCCTGTGTCTCCTGTCCCACCCGTATTTGAACTGTTTGATAAATTGAACTGGTTCTCGTCCTTAAGAAGCGTGATATATTTGCCACAGGACGTCAATGGAGCAACCATTTGATGTTTGATTTTTTCGCCGAAATTATGGTCCTGAATTTTTTTTTTTGGCCGCTATCACGACTAAATTTGTATTTCCATTTAAACCAAAAAAGTCTGATTTGCATTTTTTTTTCACATCTAAAATGATCCTGGCTTTTTATTTTGCCAAATTCCTGGTCTTGCCTTTTCATTTAAATTTGAACCTAGCTCCCCCCCCCCCCCCTACCCCTAAAAATCAAAGGGTTGCTCCCTAAGCGACAATCCATCTTGAAATAATTATATAGTTGGCATAGTTCCCACGAATTTGTGTTTAGGTAAGGTGTTTCACTTAAAGTTTTTCAACTGAGAGTTGGTGTTACTGTATATGTATATAGTTATAGAATTATAGGCATTTTCAATTTTGATACTGAATTTCTCATGTTGAATTGTAAAATTTATGAAAACTAAGGGGTATCTCCATCGTGCATAGCTCTGTCCTTAGATGGTTTTGGCTTTACACCTTTTGGTCACATCTCCACTATGACAATCTGTTTCAATCTTCATAGATTTCCTGTGATCTGCTGGATTTGACACGGTCAATTTACAGGAAGTTCACGAAGAGCAGCGGACGACTTCTCTGCCGACACACCTAATATCTAATCTTGTCTGTTTCAATCTTCATAGATTTGCTGTGATTTGCCGGATTTGACGCGGTCAACTGAAGAGCAGAAGAAGCCTTCGCTACCGACACACCTAGTCCTTTGTTGGAGTTTTACTTTCACTTTCAGTTGCGCATTTGCGTTTTTATACTCACCATCATAAGGAACGCACCACCTTCTTTCTAAATATGCCATGCTTATCTTCAATAAATTTTCCCGAAATGTAAATTCTAATACGACAACCGTGTTCTAAATAGAACAATTATTATTGACACATGCGTACAATGCGTTGTTGACGTGAAGCGTGAATCGAAATAATTCATTGGTGCCATGCCTTATGGTTATTTTAACATCGTTAGGCCTTTGTTAATATTTTACACCTCACTAACGCTCGGTGTAAAATATAAACAAATATAAGGGTGTTTCTTATGATGGTTATTATGAATTTTATGTGCATAATGCTAATAGTTGATTTGTGCTGTCTGTTGTTGTCTTCGGGTTTATACATTGTGTTCAAGTTGGGTTTCTTTGACTCTTTACTTTGAACACGTTCGTATCAGCTCTCTTTATTAAATTTCAATTTAATTAAAAGCTCACTATATAGGATCGCAAGTTATTATTTGAAATCAAATGACTCTAATTGATATTCAGCTTCTCTAATAATCCAGCTTTCAATCGACTGATAACGTGTCGGTGTGCTTTTGATCGTATCAAAATTACTTGTACCGTTGTCGAAAATTCGTTAATAGCCCCTGATAATAAGAAGATTAATAAATGATTAATACATGAAAAGATATGGAAATGAACGTACTTTACAACTGTATCAAAATGATCTCTGTCAAGTATTACGTTTTTATTAAAATCTTAGTGAAAGTGCAAAAATAAGGTTTTACCGTTATTGGAAAATGACAGAGAAAAATAACTTGGAAGTAGGAAATAGTATATGTTCATTCGTTTTACATACTTTCTAATTCATCAATATTGAATATTCCAATAAAAATTGTGTAATACTCACTGTCACTTGTCAACAAAACATGTTGAGGGTGTTCGTCGACTTTGGACCGAAATAATACAAATCGGTGTGTATTTGACCTGAACATATGCACTTGATTCACATCCCAGAATATAATAATTCGAACCATCCTTACCTATGTTAATTTTGAAAACTGAAAACATATTGAGTTCATTTACAAAGATAAGTGTAACCAACGAAGAAAGCGGGGGATATATATTTCTCGTAGTTAAAATGTACACACACATATATATATATATATTTGTACGGTTATGCAGTTGTAAACTTGAATTCTACTGGCTGCCTTGCCATCTGCTAAATAACCATGTTCGCCATACACAACCCAATCAAATTGCCCCCAAAAAGAAAACTTCTTACAAAACATGTGCCTGTAGCCAACCAGCAATCGCATTGTAATATGTTGACCTTTAATCATGTGTGCTCAACCTGTTGACCTTAAATCATGTTTGCTATAAAAAGAACAAAGTAAGGAACACGCTGTCTTGTGACAACCTTAGTGTATTGCCCTAGATAAGGCAAGTTGACCTGTTAACCGGTCGGCAAATGGAAAATTCCACTGGTTGACATCTATACATGCATGACGCAATCCAGGGCTTTATCGATCTAGAGCAATTCAAATAAAATATATTTATTATACTTCTCTGTAATATATCATACAAAATTAAAAGTGATAACACATGTAAAAAAATGTTTTTCGTCCAGAAAACCCTTAAAAATCTAAATAAAAACAATATAAGATGAAAATCAATAGATCATCAGGTTACACGATCAGTGGGCGGAGCATACACATTAAGAGTAAGGGTCAAACACGCGGCCAGTGGGCGGAGTAAACATGTGAATTTTGCGAAGTGAAATCTAGGACATTTGTGTGTTTAACGTTTAATTAATTATATACTCAATACGGTTAGCATAACCGCACAAAAATGTTATCATGCTTTGACCCAACTAGCATGATTATTTAGACAGTGTAGAAAATTGTTGAACGGTTCGGGCGAACCGTTCAACAATTTTCTACACTGTCTAAATAATCATGTTAGTTGGGTCAAAGCATGATAACTTATAATAAAACACTGTAGTTTTGTATGGATTTAATTGAAGTAAGAGTATCTGCTAAAGACGAGAATATTATGTGTCCAATGGACACTTGCCCCGCTTCCAAACACCTTAATCATGATCAGTCAACCGTGACATTGAGGTCATATATAAAACAATGTATTGTTGTATGGATTTAATTGAAGTAAGAGTATCTGATAATGACGAGAATATTATGTGTCCAATGGACACTTGCCCCGCTTCCAAACACCTTAATCATCATCAGTCAACCGTGACATTGAGGTCATATATAAAACAATGTATTGTTGTATGGATTTAATTGAAGTAAGAGTATCTGATAATGACGAGAATATTATGTGTCCAATGGACACTTGCCCCGCTTCCAAACACCTTAATCATGATCAGTCAACCGTGACATTGAGGTCATATATAAAACAATGTATTGTTGTATGGATTTAATTGAAGTAAGAGTATCTGATAATGACGAGAATATTATGTGTCCAATGGACACTTGCCCCGCTTCCAAACACCTTAATCATCATCAGTCAACCGTGACATTGAGGTCGTACATAAAACAATGTATTGTTGTATGGATTTAATTGAAGTAATACGTATCTGGTAATGAAGAGAATATTGTGTATCCAATGGACACTTTGCCCCTATTCCAAACAAACACCTTAATAGTCAACCGTGACATTGAGGTCATATATAAAACAATGTATTGTTGTATGGATTTAATTGAAGTAAGAGTATCTGCTAAAGACGTGAATATTATGTGTCCAATGGACACTTGCCCCGCTTCCAAACACCTTAATCATGATCAATCAACCGTGACATTGAGGTCATATATAAAACAATGTATTGTTGTATGGATTTAATTGAAGTAAGAGTATCTGATAATGACGAGAATATTGTGTGTCCAATGGACACTTGCCCCGCTTCCAAACACCTTAATCATGATTATGACAGAAGTCACACCACCCCCTTGACCTAAGTTCTGAATAGATCCCATCTTAAGGTATTAAGTGACAAAGTTTATATTGATATAACATCTACTTCTCATTAAAGTACCTTCAATCTAAACTTTAACTGGACGGACAGAACGAAATACTATATGCCCCGCTGCTATCGCAGGCGGAGCATAAAAACTAGTACCTCATTATCTATTTGTCATTTGAATAGACTGTAACTGGAACAACAACTGCAACTCCAAGTAAAGATAGTATTTTATTGCAACAGACCGATGCAGACTTTCTAGAATTTTATCTGTGAAAGTCACAACGGCATATTTCTTCCCAGCAAAATATATGCCTCATCCCTATGCGATCATCTAAAGTCGCGGATAACCATCTCACAGAAAGTTTACAAGTAGTAGATGAAGGAATATTGCCTCGGATACTTTATGTTTACATGTAACTTTTTAATTTTCATACTTATTTATAGGTACAGACAGAGCTAAAATTACAGCGCTATGTAGGTGTTACGACAGAATGTTATCGTTTTCTGTATAGACAGAGCTAAATTTACAGCACTATGTAGGTGTTACGACAGAATGCTATCGTTTTCTGATTTTTCCAGAATTCAAGGTTACCCGAAGACTTGACAACAGTTAACATGAATTCGAAATTTAAGAGGTAACGTCCGGTAATGTACTTTTACGCACTTTATATGTAAGGAAAATGTCATGTACTGAGCCCTAATAAACCATGAAAACACTGTAGGCTTTGCAAGTTCCTCTGTGGTGTACAATAAATTTATTTTTACAAAACAAGGAATTATGTTTTTATTGCTTTAAATATATAAAATATGTAAAATTCAACAGCTTGTAGAACCTAATAAAAATACATGTACATAATGTAACATGAAGATCCATTAAATTGTAATCAAACAACAGATTACATATTTTTTAATGGTATTACAGAAAAAAATATCAGAGCTTAATCAAATTTGAATTTGAAGGTAAAGAGTAAATCCCATACGAAAGTGTGAGTTATAAAATTTATCTACATAAAGAGTCTAAATATTTCCGTATAAATCTTTAATTAAAGGCTGTAAAAAAATTTAAATCCCCTTAAAGGTATAGCAAGCAAAATGTGAATTAAGAAAAATAATATTCTAACAAAATAATCTTTGAAATTGTTAATGATTATGGTTCAATGTTATTAAACACAATCTCCATCAACAGCTAAAAACTAGATTTTTTTTTAAAATATCAGCCTTTAAAATAAAACCCAATTTTTCTTAATAAACATGTAAATAGAATGACATACATAGTTTCTCATTTGATGACAGACATTATTGTAGTATTCTATCTGGAATAAGTTTATTTATCTGAAGATTATTTGTTTATCTATTAAAAATAATGAAAAAAATGATTACGAAGTATACTTCCTGCTACAAACGACTGTAAAGTTGATAAATTGTATAAACCAAACAATTTTATCACACAATGTAGAAAATATGAAATATTTCTTTGTTATGGTTTTAAAAAAAATGTAATGCAAATACTATATATAAGTACAAATATCAACAGTTATTTGTAAAAATAGATTAATGTTGAACAAACACATCAAACTGAACTTAGATATCTAAGATCTCAGCACTGTATGCTTGCAGAGTAAGGCACAATGCCAGCCATCTAATGTAATACATTGATAAGTAAAAAGTTTAATTCAAACAATCACTTGGATAGTATGTCATCATTTATCATTGTATCATGCATTGAACATGTTTTTAACTTATTTATCACATTTTCTTCGTGCCTGGAATGTTTACAACTAAGAACAAAACTATTAATTTGTCACCACTAGGAAATTAGGAAAGTAGCATTCATTAAAAATATAGGACACTATTTTACTTTCTTGGCCCTATCATGGCTTATGTGAAGATCTTTAGTCAAAAATAATGTACACAAACAGAAGATACACAATGAGGGTTGAAAACAAGTATTTAACATTCTGTTTGTTTAGTTGGGGTTTTACGCCGTTTTCATCACGTCGGCCATTTTTTGTTGGTGGAGAAAGCCGGAGTACCCGGAGAGAACCACCGACCTTCGGTAGGAAAATTGGCAATCCTTGTCAATTAAGATCGGAGTCGAACACACCCCGCCAAAGGTGATCATTAGTATTCATGACGAACTACCTAGACCACTCGGCCACCGAGGTCCCCTTTAACATTCTGTTAAACGCATAGTTTTTGATAGGTGGGAAATAAGGCACATTTTCTGGCATTTCTGAAGAAATGAAAAAGGTTAATAAAATTTGAAGATAAAGCTAAAAAATCCTACAAACTTGAAATGGTCATGCAAACTGTCTTTATCAGTAAATTATGCTCAATGCATGAATTTTGATGAAATTAAAATGGTCAATTTTCGTAAATCAGTCAAATACATGAAAAATCCATCAAGACCATATCTGTAAGTACATCTGGTAAAAAAATCATAATAATCCCCCCCCCCCCCCCCCAACGTCCCCAACCTTTAGTGCAATCATGAATTTTGAGTCTCTGTTAAAGCCATTTAATTTTGTTCCTTCATCTGGTTGAATATGAGGATAGATTTAATCATACATACAAACCTAGACAATCATGTTACTTATATATAAATATACAATCAAATATACAAATATTCTTAATAAAATAATATTGTAGTCAAAACCTTTTACATTAAAAGTATCTTCTTTTTCAGTATTGCACACTCTCAATACATGTTCTAAATGCAAACTATAGATTCCCGTTAATAAATTTGTCATATGTCATACTGTATAGGAAATAGCACTTGAATCACTCTCATCAAAACCTGTACACTCGGAAAACCATGTAGACTACTTACATTCAGCGTTAATGGAAGTTGTTTTCCAAAAAGTACGAAATGAAAATTTACAATATAACACATTTCACTTTCCTTCCGGATTTCCGTTTTACTTTCGGGTCCAGTACGGCTATCATAGCCTCATCAAACACATCTTTGAGTCCCTGTCTTGTTAAAGCCGAACATTCAATATAACAGTCTGCATTTACACGTTTTGCTAATTTTTGTCCTTCCTCTGTTGTTACCGGCTTTTGTCTACGTTTTTGTAATTTTTGTTTTACTTTTTCGTCGTCTCTAAGGTCAACTTGTGTTGCAACAATTAAAAAGGCTGAAGATGGAGTTTGATGACGAACTTCCGGTATCCATTTAAGTTCTAAATTTTTCATGGACTCTGGCATTACCACAGAGTACGCCATTAAAAATACATGCGTCCCTGGATATGATAGTAGTCGAAGACCCTGGTATTCTTCCTGTTGTGTAAGAAACAAATTAATATTACTATTCAAAGTTTGAATCATTTAAAAGAATTCTAAAACATGAACACAATCATCGTCGGAAAGCCATCGCCGATCGCGCTTACACTTTGCTACACTTAGTGGGTTTCCGACGATGAACACAATGGGTCATGCGGATGGATCATATATTTCATATAATGAAGTTAGTATTTGTTGAAAATTAACTAAACACGCTAAACTGAAGTAACCAAACTTAATAAGTTCATTATGATTTATTTTTTAACTTTGGACTACATTGTATGTCTAAACAAACGAATGTTACCTGACCAGCTGTGTCAAACAAACCAAGCTGATATTGTTGTCCTTTGATCTGTACTGTAACTGTGGAAGAAAAAAAAAACAAAATTCAGTTTCAATTCTAAAGTCTATTTATATTGCCATTTCCAAGATATTTATTGGATGGTAATTCCAATACGGTGTGTATTGTTGATTCTGATTGGTCGACAACGTGACGTCTGGGATCATTTATTTTCCTATTAATGACGTTCAGCGTATGAATATGTGACCCAGTAAAAGGGTGCAAATTTAAACCGCCCATTTTGCAGAAAAGTGTAATCATTATGGAATTATAAGTAATAAGAGTTGTTTCCCGCAATTTATCGGTGTATAAACCCGACCGGGTCACTCACAACTTGATATAAAGTTCGGACTTTATTCAATTTGTGAGTTAACTGGTCTCCTTTATACACCGATAAATTACATCAAAACAACTCTTATTACTATAAAAATTTCGAACTCTCCTGAAAAGGTAACGTGATATCAAAGGAAGCGCATCTGCGAAATTGTACTATTGTCATCCTTATCGAACCAGTCAGAGAGTAACATTTCACATGGTTAATTTTGTTAATATGTATTTTTAAGCAATGCATTTGCAATGCGGTGTTTTGTTTAACTTTTGGACATTTGCATGCAAGTGTATTAACCAACTCTTACAACCGTTGGACCTATTTTCTGCTTGACAAATATTATATCAGGTCGTTTTCATGAATGCATAATATATAGTTCAAAGACCGTGACGAGGTTATTCTGCAAGCCCTATGAATTCCGCAAAAAAAAATTTCCACTTTAAAATATTTCGGTAAAATACACCAAATCTGCCCGGATCGGCCACAAAGGAGTAGGACCATTTTCACCTGAATAATATTTATTTCTCGGGCCAATTTCAATACGACGTTTAATGCTTTCAAAAACTGTCAGCATTAAATTTCCCTTTGTTAACATTCAAATATATAATATACAACAGTAAATACGATAGAAATGGTTAAGTATTTAAAAGTATAAAATTATGAGTTATGGATGATTCAAATAGAGGAAATTGGTCATACTCCTTTGATGTACAAACCCAAAATCAAAATCCCAGATCAGTCAGTCCCTGATATCCTAATACCAAGGGTGCTATTTTGTCGTAGCTGGTTTGGGTTTTGGGGTTTGGACCTATACCAAATAAACAGATTGTAAAGTTTTACGTACAGTACTCAAGGTAACACTAGGTTCAATGGTAGATTGAATGTTTGTCTTAGGAGAAAGTTGAGGAAGTAATATACACATTCTTTAAACTTAGAATTGATAATACAGATTTTCCCTACTACCGGAAAATATTCAGATAACACATATGAAACAGTATTGGCACAAAACGGGTTACAGAAAATTAAAAGCTTTTATTTTTTCGGGTATGGAACCGAGATTTGTTCACTTCTCTGTTGTATACAGAAGGACTAGAATCTGAGTTTTAAAAGTTTTTGTCTGTATATGGCGATTATTTAATTCTCGTCTGAATTTCAAGGGCTGGTGCTGATGAACAAATCTAGCCTAGATGAACTGATGAATAATGAAGTCTTCAGTATGTAAACAATATTTAAATTGATTTTATTATTGACAAAAAGATGTTACACACCTAAGGCCTCCAGCCACGTTTTATATATATAGGGCAAACAAATAAGTGGTCATTTGTCCTTTAATTATAACTGTCAATGCTCTGGCCGAATAAACATTTAATTTAAAAACGTGATTGTTTTGCTTACAGCAAGCACCACATAATATGACCCTGTCAAATGAAACAAAAATAGGAATGAAGTTAATTTGTCATCTCTTCCTAGGAACAGTTAAAATTATGTTTAAAGTTCAGATATGATTGTCATCTAACACCAATGGGACTTCCGTATTAATACATTAGTCATTTATTTTACATGGGAAAGAAAACATTTATTGTATATATATTACAGTAATGACCGAGGTGTGGAGTAAAATTGTTGGGAATAATTAAAAGAAATCACGCAACTAATGCTCACCTTGTACATGTACGATTTTATATTAAATGACAATAATATGCAGATAACTGAGTATTAGACAACATTAAATTGTATTCATAACATATATATATATATATACAACAGGTAACTTTAAATCAACAAACAAGAAAATATATAGGATTAGTTGTAAATGTTTTAGACAAGTACAAAGATTAATAGGTAGTTGAACAAAAGATAAAAGAGTCAAAATAATTGTGTATATGAAAGGTGTTTACCTGCATAATTGTCGAATACCGTTGGAACATAATCCGTCGGGAACTTATTTGTGGCGTAACTCATTAACATACATGTCTTCCCAACAGCTCCATCCCCTACCACTACACATTTTATAAACTTTGTATCTACATCGGCCATACTAACAAGATAAAATATTATCAATTTAAAGGTTTAGATTTGACATTTTGTTTTGATTAAATCCACTACTAATGGGATAAGTTCCGAGTTATCCGAATGAACGATAAATTTACGTCATTGGGGTGCGACCGCAACCAATCAGCGGGACAGTTATTTATATACTATACAAAAATAACAACTAATGTTAAAAACAACCACATAACCATGATTGAATTTTCATTAAAAAGAGGGGGGGGGGACTGACTATATAAACACGAAGAAGGAATTTGAAAATAGTTGCCAGGATAAAAAAAATCAAGTGCTTTCAGATGTTTCGAATAAAAGTAAATTTAATATTTCTTATGGAGAAAGATGAGATTTAAAATATTGATATTGAACCTCAAAGCATTTGTTTGAATAACTATAGGAATTGTATGTCTTTACCACCATTGTTCCTGGTGTAGACTTACAAGGAGAAAATAAGAATCTTAGAATTCCAGAAATATATTGCATATACCTGGATAAAGCGTGTTATAAAAATGAAAAAGATTTTCAGCTTTCAGATTTCTATTTACTATATATGCTGCAGAAAACCAAATACATATGAAATATAAATTCCTTGATGTACAAATTGATCCATCGACAATAATAATTCAGAAAATAACAAAGCTCAAGAGGCAGTTGAAAAAATCATAGAAGACATCCGTTATCATTGTACAATCATCAGTTGCCAGTTGATTATTTGAATCATCAATCTAAGCTGTAAGAGACCACAAAAATAGAAGTATACATGGTGATAGAATTATATAAGAAAAAAAACTGAAGATTAAGCCAAAAGAAACTACAAAAACATATTCTAAGAAAAATGCAAGATGGAACAGAGAAAAAGATAAAGAACGGAAGAGAAACAAAGAAATTTGAAAAACCAGATAGAAGATCAAAACTATCGTGAAAATGTAATTCTTTATTAAAAAAAAGAACAATCTGAAACATCACGACAGAAAATATACAGGGAAAACTTTACCAACAGACAAAAGAAACAGACGTACAACAAAAATAAGTACAGAATAGTTTTTCCTTACCAATGCATGTAAAACGAAATACAAGGAAAATTTACAATTTCAAGAGGAAGTCAAAGAGAAGCAAAACGAAAAACAAGAAAAATTTACAGTGACAATTTACAGTTTCAAGAGACAGCAAAATAAGCCGGCAAAGAAAACATTACAGTTTCAGAAGAAATTCAAATATAGAAGAGTAATGAAATAAATAAATCTTTCTTCTGCAATTTCATCAGGCTGTGAAAAAAGCAAGCAAACGAAAGTATTCTTTCTGGAGACAGTTACAGAAAACTTTAATCTCATGAATGCAATTAAAAAAAAATATATAAAGAAAAATAATAGAGATTGGGAACGGGGAATGTTTCAAAGAGACAACAAGCCGACCAAAGAGCAGAAAACATAAACAATAAAGACAAGATAAAGAATAAGAAATGTTTATTGGTACAACAAAGACGATTAAAGGAAAACAACAAATATGTTTTGTTCAGTGTGCCATGGGGTTAAATATTTCTGAGCTATTTTTGAGGGGATCGGGAAATTACCTGAGGGAAACAACCCTATTCAAAGAATGTCGCTAGTTCTTATTCCTGCTATTGCTGAGTGTCAGACCCACTGTAAAATCAAAGTAAATTGTCAGCAGATCATTTTGCTAAGGGACCGTGCAATATTTATCAGGCAAGTGGGGCCGGTGCAAATTCTTAACATGGTATAAAAATCTGGATGTCCCATACTGATCTGGAATATAAAAAATCAATGTCCCATGACAGGGAAGAGAAATTGTAACATGTTGCCCCAACAAATGTGCAAGTTTCAAAACAGCATTTCATAGAGAACGGTCTTATGGTTATCAAGGACTTCTTTGCTTATTGAGTGTGGTCGGTGTATAAGTTGGGTTACCCGCATTGTTATCTATTCCCAACTCGTTTCTGAGACACTCTAATGAAAGTTCTTGCAGACAAAAACGATGTTATTGGGGGAATTACATATTTGTCATGGAGGCGAGTCAAATTTTCAACAACCTCAGGGTCTTTAAAGATGGATGTAGCTTTATGCTCATAGACCCTTGGAGGTTTTTAATTCGGACACGTGTCATTGACCTAATAGCCTTCACCCACTCTGAAAGTGTATCAGCAAGTTCCGGTTCCTTTGAAGTCCATTTTCTGGCATAGTCTTCAACAGAATCAATCAGCAATTAGAAAGTATATTCTCAATTAATTGGCCGAGGTTCTCGGGACCCTTAGCTAGCATATTTTTTTTAGCTTACTAATTCACGAAGTATAACAGACTCATTTGTTGTAAGATATCCAAGATTATATTATCGGTCAAATCTTCAATTTTTCTTACCTCTTAAATTAGATGAATTGTTGAACCGTGTACCCTTTAAAAAATACGAAGAATTGTACATAACATGAGGAGTTATTTTAAACGATCAGTAGAACCACAAAGAGTGAAGACAATTGTTGAATTTGAACAAAGTGCAGAGTCTTTGGGTGAAACACAAGAGATTTTAGACATATAAGGACAACTAGAAGATGCACAGGCTATAATTTCTCTCGATTCTGAGGCACAGCGCATAGAGGGAGAACTAGAGAAAGAAGAGGATACCGAACTGGACTATTCAAACAGAAAGAGCAGACAAGGATCAGATTCTGAGTTTAATCAAACTTACTAGTCAGCAGATTAAAACACTCTTGCAACAACTGAATACATAACATAAAAGAGTATTTTATAAGGTTAGGAGGTAATGTTTAGATAAAGTGAATGAATATAATTCTGAGCCCTTTCAGTTCTTTATAAGTGGCAATGCCTGAATCAGGAATGGTCATATATTCAAATACTGTCACAATCTTAGCCTAAAACTGCCTTAATGCTTGGGACGTACATATCATATACATCAGTGTATTAATTTTCTTATATGACCTGACAATACCTTATCAAGAGGGTCTCCTTATTAGCCATATTAGGATGCACTAGGCATCCCTATGGGGTGACCTAATAAAGGTACCTAGTTGCTCATAGCTGAATTCTGTATCATTTGGGCAAATACTGAAATTACAAAACACAACTTTATTTCCCCTCTTTAATCTCATTTTGAAAGTGTATATTAATTACAGGTTAGAAATTTATATGAAATTAAAACATAAATAAGTAAAAAGAAAATTACAGAAATATAAAGTGATTTCTGGTACATTTTTTAGCCTTCATAATTGAACAAGTAGTGATAATATACTCGTTGACAAATTCTCACCTTCAAAGGAATGTATATTGTTGGTAACTGCCTTAGAAACACACTGAAGTTCTTTGACATTTCCCAAATACTATAAAATTATTCATTAATTCATAAAAAGACCAGAAACAAATACAGGGAAGAGAAATTGTAACATGTTGCCCCAACAAATGTGCAAGTTTCAAAACAGCATTTCATAAAATGGGGAATATGTGTTAAACACTTCCGAAAAGGCTAGGTGCAGCACCTGGAAAAAACATCAATTGTAAACATTTAATCTTGTAGCCAAATCTTAAATGGATAGTGATAAATATTTGGTAACCCAGTTTTTAAATAAAACGGAAAAAATTGCTATGCCTGGCATTAACTGAATTTGCACAGTACCAAATTGATTTTTAGTTCTTTGGATTTTGCTGCTCTGCTGAAAGTCTGCCCCAATTTCTTCATATTCAATTTAGAAATAAAAAGTGTTTGCCCACTTCTAAAATTTGGTTCTTTCAAACTTTAATGATTCATCCATTATTTATAGATATTAAAATATCATGAACTCTCCAAAAATTAGACAAAAACTTCACCAAAGTCTAAATATGACAGATTATACATGTATATTTATATAAATTAACTCATTAAAACAATTTTCTTTATGTATAAAACAGATTAAAGACCCAAAACATACATTTACTATCACTGTATTGAGTATTTTAGGTTTTGTTTTCATAAAGTAAAAAGGTTTGCTAGAACTCCCAAAACTGAGTATACTGTCCCGGCATTAAATGTTTTTGATGACATCTCCAAAGTTAAGGCTGGAATAGGATCTCGCAAAAGTTTCATATATTTTGTAAATATATTAAAATCACAATAGAAATACAAAATATTGATGGGTCATAAATAATTGTTATAAAAAAATCCACTTAAGAACTACTGTCTGGACACCTCAGTTCGTAAAATGGATTTTTCATGATTTGAATACCTTAATCAATGTAAAAGGGAGATAACTCTTCCTATGAGATTTTATAAAATTAAGTATTACAACCCTGTGATGCATGTAATATGCACAAAGTGCATTAAAATTTTTTGAAACAAGTTTTGCAAATTTTGGGATAGGTCTGAGTTGAATTCAAATTATTATTTTTTTTGAAATTTTCAAGTGCATTAATTTTTCTATTGGAAATTCCCCATTAAGAATCCTTTGTGAGGTATACAAACATTAACCTTTATAAACAACTTTACCTTCATTTTTTAAGTTTTCTTGGACGACTCAGTAAGGCTAATTAACCAACAAAAGATTTGTCTATTAATTCTAATGTTTAGACTTTAAAAATGCGAAAAATACATTTTATGAACTGAGGTGTCCAGACAGTAGTGTGACATTTTGACCATCCTTAGTTTCGTAGGCAGAAGTGACTTTTTATAGAAATAAAAGTTACTAAGTCACAAAAAAATCAATTTAAAATAAAAGAAGAATGTGTCCATGGGACACCAATGCCCCCACTTATAAATATGCAAGAGTCAATGTACTAATTCAAACCTACTGACATTTTGTTTTCTTTGAAACTTAATGAGTAAAAGTCATAGAGTGTGCAAAATGGTAAATTTGGCAATTTATAAAGGGGCATAACACAAGAACAATGAAAGTGATGCCACTGAAATTTGAACTTGATCAGTGTTTGGTGGTAATAAGCATTGTGTACAAGTTTCATAACATTTAGTTGAGGCAAAGTAAAGTTAGTCTGTGGAAACAACACATTTGGCAATTTTTCAATCTATAAAGGAACATTACTCGAGAATGGTAAAAGTGGCGCCACACAAATTCGAACTTGATCTCTGTTTGTTGGTTAGAAGCATTGTATATAAGTTTTATAATATTTGGTTGAGGCTACATGTAAGTAAAGTAAGTGTGTGGAAACAGCAAATACAGCAATTTTTCCATTTATAAAGGGACATAACTCCGGAACGGTGAATGTGACGCCACCCAAATTCGAACTTGATCTGTGTTTGGTGGTATTAAGCACCGTTTATAAGTTTCATAACATTTGGTTGAGGCAAAGTAAAGTTAGGGTGCGTAAACGGCAAATTTAGCAACTTTTCCATTTATAAAGGGGCATAACTCCAGAATGTTGATTGTGACAACACCCAAATTCAAACTTGATCTGTGTTTGGTGGTAATAATTATTGTGCATAAGTTTCACAACATTTGATGGAGGAAATTTTGGGACCTACATACGTGTGGATGGACAAGGCTAAACCTTAATGCCTAGCGGTGGGGGCATAAAAAAATCTTTCTGTATTGGGTGTCCTTTTATGAAAGATTCAGTTAGATTGTTCAATTTTGACATTAAATTTCTCAATAATTGCACAGTGGATTTTTAATTTCCCCAGTAGAAATGTTAAAAAATGTATAAAGAATATATATGCAAATTTACAAGTATTTGCATCGGGGAGTTCAACCAGACCTGGTAAAACGATATCAATTAATCAAAGTGGTTTGCAATTGTAAACAAACAAAAACATGTAAATAAGTCTCTAGAAAAATGTAGATGCAAAATATCAAATACAATGAAATAAATTATCAAATAACACATTACATATACATGTGTACCACACTTATTAAAGTTAATTACAGTTCAAGTATCAATAGTAACAGAACCATCTGAAAATGTTTGAGATTTGTGTGATCTTGGATCATGTAACTGACAGTTTGATATTACTGCCTTCAAATGTTTGTATAAAAAACATGGCCAAATATAGGAAAAACTATGTCTTGGCTCAGTCTTTGTGCATGCTAAAATCATGAAGAAAATCTGCACATATGCCAGCAGAAAGATGACAAAAAACACAACTGCAGGTATATCCATTATGTGATGCCAAAATCCATGTGAATTATCTGTACCTGAATCTGTATGAAACTTCTGTACATGATCAATAGCAAACTTGTTAAAATGTTCATTAATTTCAAATATGTAGTAAACTAGACCACAGGTGGCTGCAAGGAAAATAGCTGTCAATAGCCATGCTATTCTTTGTCTAAATCTCATTATTTACACCATCTCATCAAATACAAACCTGAAATCAAACATAATTATACATTATTGAATTCGCAATTGGTGCAAGATCTTTTTCGACATTGAATTCCTCACTTTCACGTCAAGATGAAGATCAGAAATAAAAGTTACTTGCACTTTTAAGCATATATAGGGATTTAGTGTCAATATTTCTTTCGTATTACAGTTTGTCTCCCATACTCAAACTTTTTTTTCACCAAGCAATCAGTTTATGAAGTGTTGGACACACAATGAGCAGTAGTGTACATTGTAGTATAGGTACACAATTTATGTACACATATGATATTGGAAAATCAGATATGTTATACAATATTGTATGTTAACATAGTTTTACAATACTAACAACTAAACAAGGGCTTTCGCTAAGTGCAAAAATTGATCCAGATTTTACAAGGTATGAATGATCGAAGCCCCCTATACCCTTAGTAAAATTCCAAATGGCCAAATCCCTAATTACTGAGTCCAAACTATTGATTTCCAGATTGCCAACTTTTTCTTTAAAGCTTAGTAATATTTTACTAACAACAGAGAGATTTTTTCCAACAAGAGGCACCTTAATAATAGGTGCTAAAAAGATAAGATAATGGATATTAGCAAAAAGCAATAAGAATTGTTTCAAAAAGCCTAAATCAGAATGTTGCAAAACAGCTCATACTACAATGGAAAACAAGAAAAATAAATGGAAATGGTGAGCTGTCAAAAGGGGCATATAACGACTTAAATGTACAAAATACAAAAGCCGAACAAAACTAAATACAAATCATAAAAAACCAAACTAAACTAGAGGCTCTCAAGAGCATGTATCGCTCACCTGGATTTAACTTTTCACCTTGAGCAGGACTAAAAATTTAAGAGTTTCAGTCAATTTGGCTGGTTTTTCTATAGGGTTCTATGTTAAACTAAGTTCATCTGTGGCAGCCATATTGGTTGACAGTCCAGGTCAATGGACACATTTCTAAAAGAGAACCATCTAAGGACCATTACTTCTAAGTCTTGTTCAAACTGGCTAACTGTTTTCAGACGAAGATTTTTCAATGAATTTTCACATAGGGTCCTGTATGAAACTAAGTTCGGCTTTGGTGGCCATTTTGGCTAACAGTCCAAGTCATCAATATACCCGAACTTTCATTCTAAAGTGCAGGTATAAAAATTTGGCAATGTGGGTACAGGGAAGTTGGACTCAGCAATCTGGTACTAATAGGAGATATTTTGGCACCACGTGGGGTTAATAAAACTGAGGTAAAAGCAATGCTGAATCCTTGGATTTTATCATGGACTTCCATTATGAAATTTAAAGCTTTAATGCCAATTTAATCTTTACAAAGGAAACTCCAAATTTACATTTTTTTTGCATATCTAAATGATTTTATATTTTGTCGGGAGAGTTTTTTATCACTTGGTTTGATGGTCTACTCAAGGACTAGATGATACAACAATTTGCTTCATCACAAAACCTACCCAGGATATCAATAGCAGATATGAGGTGACCAGAAACAAATAAACTGCTGCACCTTATGCTTATGATATGCCCGTAGGAAAATATTTTTTGATTTTTTTTTTTTGCAAATAAAGTGTCATATTACTTTTTCAATGGCTTAAGATATCTATTTTTTATAACACTAACAACAAACTAAATATCATCTTTGTGGAAGCAGGAAACTTTATACTTATGTGAAAAATTGCTTATATTTGGACAATCTTAGTCCCATAATTATGGAACAACAAAAGTGAAAATCGTCAAAAGTATACAGACCCTCAGACCATCATTTGTAATAATTTGTTTAAGTTTGAAGAAAATCAATCGAGGCGTACTCAAGTTCGTGCGTGAAATGTGAAAAATTTCTTATATTTGGACAATCTAAGTCCCCTAACTCTGGAATGTCAAAAATTAAAATCTTCAAAAAAGTATACAGACCCTCAGACCATGATTTGTAATAATTTGTTAAAGCTTGAAGAAAATCAGTCAAGGCGTACTCAAGTTCGTGCGTGACATGTGAAAAATCTCTTATATTTGGATAATCTAAGTCCCATAACTCCAGATTTATAAAACTGAAAATCGTCAAAATAAAAAGGGAGCTTTCTTCCATCAATCAATATTGCGTTAAAATTTCATGAGAACTGATTGAAGTAAATTGAGTTTTGGTACAAAATTGTTCAGGGACGGATGTATGGACAGACGGACATTGATACAACATAATATGTCTATGACATGCATATAAAAACTCATAAACATGAGCACAAGACTTATACGAGCAGATATTAGATCACACCAAAACTAACACAAACAAAGCCAAGGATGCAGCAACTATACTATGTCAAAAGTATTCCACGCATGAAAAAGAGGGCCATTCAGGTGTTTTCAGCAGAAGCAGGGCACACTGTTAAGACTGAAAGGGAAATCGACAGAAAGAGAAAAGCCACAACAGACAGCATTGATGATGAAAGAGACCTGAAAGTGAAAATAATGATACAGCAGCTGTTAGAGCAATGTCAATGAACAGGTCACTAAGGTTTGCCATGTCCTTGGGGGGAAAAAAGAACTCCAATAAAATATCAAAGAGAACAAAAATACAACATGGTCTATTTAACCAAAGACAACGGAAGACTTAAGAATCACTTTAAACTATATACATGGTCATTTAAATATGGAATTTGTGCAATATAATGGAACATGATACAATAAGAAAGGAGTACATATAATTTGTAGAATTAAGATATGAAATGTTTAGTGAAACCCAATAATGGAGAGTTATACTGTACTAAATCAACACACAACCTCCAAAATGAATGATCTTCAAAATCCAATCATCATTTTACCAAGCTACAACATTAAACTCGATAATTTGACGAGCGAAGTCAAAACTTATCATATTTCGCGTCGAAAGCAACGTTCCTTGTTACTTCACTATTGAAGTCAAAGGGATGCAACTCTGATTCTCATTGACTTACACATACTGTTGTATAGAGTAATGTTGCTTTCGACCCGAAATACGCGAACTTTTGACTTTGCTTGTCGAATTAAAGAGTTTGATGCCGCATCTTGGTAAATTGGTGACTGGATTTTGAAGATGATTCATTTTGGAGGAGATTGAGGGCAGATATAAAATAAATTGTGATATGGAAGTATTTTTAATTGATTTTAATCGTGTTAGAGGTAGGAAATCCAAAATGGCGGCTTATATCCCTTTAGGATTTTTTAGTATAAGGACGTGGATAGTGTACAGCACATTGATAATAAACGCAGCATATTCGTTGTTACATTGAATATTTATTAAAAGTACTCATGAAATAAGATAACAAAAAATAAAATAAAAAAGAAATAAATTTCCAGAAGTCGGGGCCCCTGTGATTACGATCCCCAGTACAGGAGATCCCTTTCATCTGTTCAGTGATCATGTGAGTGATGATGCTTCCAAAATATCCCCCTCCTGCGTAGTGCACAGTGTTCTTGTTGGACCTTGTCACTATCTTAAAATGTCATACAACTTTCAAATTAATCACCGCAGTAGCTAATCTCACCTGACTGTGCATATCATGCATACAAACTATGCTGTGATTGTCTAAACTGTTTTTACAAATGCCACGCAAATATCAATAATAGTGTACGATATGATAAAAGTAGAGAACTTCCGTGAAAAATAACTGGTTTGGTTTTCTGCCTAGGGATCCAGTTTAACTAAAATGGGCTATTGGTAATTTGCGAAACGAAACGAAACGAAAAGAAACGGGACGAAACAAGTTAGGAGGCACATTAAAGGGGCGCAAAAAATATACATTAAAAAGGACTTCGCTGTTTTTTCTACATGAAAGTACATGATTTACAGAATAAAAAGGAAATGTATATAAACTACAATATATATATATGTCCTTGTATAATATTTTTAAAAAATCAATGGTAAGAAATGAAAATATACTTTTTGTCCAAGTCTGATTAAAGTAAAAAATATTTTTATGTAATTCAGTTCCGTTACACAATATACCAATATCCCTTTGAAGTAATTACAAGTTTTAATGAGTCATAGCTACGAATGAAGATGTTAAAATATACTTCAGGCTGAGTTTCTATTACAAAGTAATAAATAATATCGTTTAACATGTTTAAACAACACAGTAAGATAACCTGAAATGAAAGGTTGTTGTTTCGTTTCGTTTCGCTTTTTACCAGTATCCGTGTGGATATTGGTATTTAGCGAAACGAAACGAAACAAAAATTTTTTTCACATTAATTTAACCAAATTTACCTTAAATATGTATGTTAAGCAAATTATTATTTCAGGTATATCAAGGATTTAAATCCTTGGGTATATTAACAAATACTCATATGATATGAAAAACATTTGAAAATATGTAGCATGAATTAAACACTGAGAACTGTCTACTTTGAACATGTTAAAAATGATTCCATTTATACAATCATCATTATTTCTAATGTTCTGCTTGTTTAAACCATTCGGTGAGCTGATCTGAAATGAAAGGTTGTTGTTTCGTTTCGTTTCGCTGTTTACCAATATCCGTGTTGGTATTGGTATTTAGCGAAACGAAACGAAACGAAACAGATTTTTTTTTCACATTAAGCGAATTTACCTCAAAAATGTATATTGTGCAAATTATTCTTTTAGGTATATTAACAAATACTCAGACGCTATGAAAAACATTTAAAAATATGTAGCATGAATGAATTATGCATTAAGAACTGTCTACTTCGAACATGTTAAATATGATTCCATTTATACAATCATCATTATTTCTTATGTTAAACTTGTTTAACCCATACAGTAAGCTGATGTGAAAAGAAAGGTCGTTGTTTCGTTTCGTTTCGCTTTTTACCAATATCCATGTGGGTAATGGTATTTAGCGAAACGAAACGAAACAAGATTTTTTTTTTCACATTAAGCGAATTTACCTTCAAAATGTATTGTGCAAAATATTCTTTTAGATATATTAACAAATACTCAGATGCGATGAAAAACATTTAAAAATATGTAGCATGAATGAACTATGCATTAAGAACTGTCTACTTTGAACATGTTGAAAATTATTCCATTTACACAATCATCATTATTTCTAACGTTTAGCCTGTTTAAACCACACACTAAGATAATCTGAAATGAAAGGTTGTTGTTTCGTTTCGTTTCGCTTTTTACCAATATCCGTGTGGATATTGGTATTTAGCGAAACGAAACGAAACAAGATTTTTTTCACATTAATTTAACCAAATTTACCTTAAATATGTATGTTAAGCAAATTATTCTTTCAGGTATATCAAGGATTTAAATCCTTTAGTATATTAACAAATACTCAGATGATATGAAAACATTTGAAAATATGTAGCATGAATGAATTATGCATTAAGAACTGTCTACTTTGAAAATTTTGAAAATTATTCCATTTACACAATCATCATTATTTCTAACGTTTAGCCTGTTTAAACCACACAGTAAGATTATCTGAAATGAAAGGTTGTTTCGTTTCGTTTCGCTTTTTACCAATATCCGTGTGGGTATTGGTATTTAGTGAAACGAAACGAAACAAATATTTTGAACATAAATCGACGGATATCTTGATATTATTTATTACTTTGTAATAGAAACTCAGCGTGAAGTATATTTTAACATCCTTTATTCGTAAAGAATATTTTAATATCTTTATTCGTAGCTATGACTCATTAAAACTTGTAATTAATTCAAATGGATATTGGTATATTGTGTAACGGAACTGAATTACATAAAAATAATTTTTACTTTAATCAGACTTGGACAAAAAGTATATTTTTCTTACCATTGATTTTTTTTTTAAATATTATACAAGGATAGCAATTTCAGGACATATATGGCTATTCATATACATTTCCTTTTTTATGTAAATCACTACTTTGATGTAGAAAAAACAGCAAAGTCCTTTTTAATGTATTTTTGTTTGCACCCCTTTAAGGCGCCTCCTAACTTGTTTCGTTCCGTTTCGTTTCGTTTCGTTTCGCAAATTACCAATAGCCCTAAAATGCACGTATGATTTTCAAATTTTTACTGACGATTTCTAAATTAAAACAGGCGTGGGGAGTGGGGGGATACCAGGCTGTATTGTAATAATTTATGGCTTGTTAGTCGTATTTACGAAGTGCGTCAAACATTTTCGTTTACTATCATGATGACGAAAAGGGTCTAGACGAAAAATATATGTGTTAATATTTTCATTGAGTATTTGTTTTATGCAATTATTATTTCACCATATTAATAAAAATATATATTAAAGATCGGCACGTCTAAATAGACCCCGGGGTTAACTCCCTATATAAATCCTTATTGGGATGTGCGTAAAATTTGGGTGGGTTTTTCCTGATTTTTTGGTATTAATTCGGGGTATGTTTTGAAAAATTATTTATTCGGGTTGTATTTACACAAACTTTGGTTTATTTTTATATTTGATATTTGTATATAAACATCAGTGTTAGTTCGGGCAAGGATTTAAATAGTTCTACTATTTAAATCATTGGTTCGGGTGTGCTTTTTCGATATGGCTTTTTTGCGGGTAGGTCGGGGAGTAGGTATTATCATCAAATTTTTTTTCGGTATATTATTGACATGTATTCTAGTATTTGCTCGGGTACCTTTTCTTAGGCCATTTCCGTACATCCGCGTCAAAAATCCAGAGTTACCCCTCCCCCGAGGGAAATAGAATCTGGTAGGGTCTGGAAGAGTGGGGTGGCAAAATATCATATAATATACATGTTTGATTTTATTTTCTGGTTATATGAGTACGGGTTATCATAACATTATTCGCAATTTATGGTCCTGGTATGTCGTGCGTTCTTTTACATTGGCATCGTTGCAGTTTACCCTCATTGACTAACGTAAGTTGCATTCTTTCTTCACATGCTTCTTTGAACAACTCTCTATTTAGCAGTTATCTTCTACTATTTTCTCAAAAACAAATTCAGCTTGTATATGCCGGCTTTATTCTTTGGAAGTTTGTTTTGGTAGTACGGAAGAGCAAAGAACATAAGTCTTGATAAATTTGTGATCATTAATTAACAATTAAAGATTAAAATTCAATAAGTAAATTCGTGATAATAAATCCCTTTTAAGTGATCAATTGGTTTCCTTTTAGTAAATAATTTTCAGACTGTTATTAGTAAAATTTTCAAATTGTTTTCATTAAATGTACCTTTCATGTGATTACATTTAACAGATTATTTTATCATTTTATATAAGGTACCGAATTGTCCAACTTCAGGTGTCGGAATGTCCAGGTGCCAATTTGTCCCAGTACCGAAATGACTTTTTATTCAAGTACCGAAATGTCCAGGTACCGAACTGTCTTCAATTCATTTACTAAGTTACTAAGTATGCACACGAACTTTTTGCGATACAGTTATCTTATATCTGGTACGTTTTCTATACATCACAACGTCAAATATATTTTTTTACTTATTTTTACTATATAGTTTTACTATCTACCTTGCCATTTATGTATTTTCTATGAAGTACTTTTTACTGATGGACACCCACGTCAAATAATTTTTTGTTTTTGTTTACATTTTATGTACGGACTCAGTCTTGCTCTGGGTTTCAAAGAGTTAACACCTTTTTATTTTTATTTTTTACATACTCGTGATCAAGACCATTTTGGTCGAAACGTTGAGTATTTTTAACTTTTTAGTTTTTAGTTTTTATATTTGGTTTTGTTTGACTTGTGTATTTCATACATTTTAATCGTTTTACGCCCCTTTTGACAGCTCACCATTTCCATATATTTTTCTTGTTATCTATTGTCGCATGAGCTGTTTCGCAACATACTTAGTTTTTTGTCTTGATACCGTCGCTCGCTGTCATGGTGGACACAAAGTCTCGTGGGGAAATACTATATTTAACATGAAAATAAGGAGAATATAATAATTTCAATTTATTATCTTAACATTAAAGATGAATCATAGCTGTTTCAATGTTGTCATTTATTAAAATTGATTTCAGTCTTAATTTAATTATAGACTATAATATAGTTTGAAGTCGATCTGATAACGGATAACGCCATCGATATGGTTTAGAGACTAATTTCAGAACAAATCAGGAATAGAAAATACAACAAATTGCTCACCTATTCACAATGAATATAATGTTTCCAGACCCAATGAATAAATAGCAAAAAAAGAATGTTAGAATCTATACTACTAAAATTAAGGGGTCGATTTCTTTGGACCGTCATCATGTAACAACTGCAATAGACACAATTCAAATCAGAATTTGATTGAGGATGTATGTGACGTCTAAGAATTGCACGCGTCTAGGTCGATACGTTTCTTTAAATGCTGAAATTATCGACGAATTAACTCAAACGTCCTCAATCCGACATGTTTCCATGTTTCGTCAGGACCTCCTAAAAACAATTATATTAATCGACATGTGGAGGTCCTGAAATCGAATTGCGTAGGTCCAGAAATATTTGAGGAGCTCCTGCAATCGAATTGTCCTTAGATAATAATTTCGATTTATTCCGTAATGGAGTACATGAATCACCTTTCTGCATTGAGGTTCCAGTATTTTGCCAATATTGTCCAACATATTCTGATGTGGTTCATGGTGTAGTTATACGGATCATATACAAGTCTTATTGTCTCTAGAGTCTTTAGAAAAAAATCTACCAGATGTTATAATAATTTTCTCTTAACATACGTTTTCTGACTGCTTACCGTTAGCACATCGCTTGTGAGCAAGAAGTGAGATAATGTTTCGTCAACCAGAAAATATTATCAGACATGTATGTATTCTGATATTTTACCACCAGACTCTACCAGACTATCTTTGATAGAGTCCCCCACGTCTCGTTTTTCGCGTTATTTCGTAATTTCGAGATCGTCAATTAAAACCTTGGGATAAGTTTATCGCATAAATCTGGAATGGTGGTCCATTTTTCAGGAGGGGGCTTGTAAGAGTTACATTAATTCTAGTCAGATACGGTTTTTGACGATTTTTTTCAAATCTGAATCAAAATTTCCACTTTCCAAAACATAGGTTTTCAGGAGGAACACTTGTACCAGCAAGTCATATAGAGACTTCAAATTTATGCAGAGGCGTCGGATATGCGAGCTTGCTCACTGAATGTTCTTTACTTCGCCCATTCATATTTTTTCTTTCTCATATATACAGCTGACAATCAGTGGTCATAATGGGGTCATATGATAAAATTCTGAAAGAAGACCATCCTTGAAAATATTGGTTCGTGTAGTTTCATTAAAAAACTAACAACAATGAATGTCAAAAGCTTACATTTATGTTTGGTTGGTCAGGTTAAGCAAAAATTCATACTTCTGCAGATTTTAACAACCTCACTAACACCCACTACAACTTAATCCAACCCTGCCATAACCTAGGATACTGAATTTGTAGTGTACAATGCACATTTCTGTGTGAACTTTTATTAGGTATGTTTTTGTCCAAAACTTGGGAAAGCCAAAAATTAACAAAACACTAAAAACAGTAGAAGAAAACTGGCCTAAACAGAGTAACCAAAAATTGTGGCATTGTCAAAGCAACACAAACTGTTTATGACCTTATGATAAAGGATCCAGAACAGAAGACCTGGTAATAATGACCGGCATCGTTATTAAAATACAGAATATTATTTTTTTATTAAAGTAAAACATGATATAACAATAACAATAATTTACATTCATAACCTTCACTTGCACACAATCCAAATCCACACTCTCATACTAATAACCCATACATATCACACACATATGGATTTCCTGTTATCTTATTCTCCTTAATAAAATTATAAATCCTATCAACAATGCAAAAACAGTTATTAAATACATATCCCAGTCTGGACCTAACAAATATCTTGGATCAAGTTTTTGGAAAAAGTTATTCATGTCTTCTATCTGAAATAAAAATTAAACAGCATTCAATTAAAATTCAATATACAATAACATTTTTAAAATCATTTATTAATATCCCAGTTTACGAACATAAACAGGACAAAAAGGAAAATCATGTTTCAATAGTTTTCATCACTTTTCTTCTGTCTGGGGGCTTATTGTTTTAGGCCTGTCTCCATAAAGATATTTGGTTTGCTGGGTAACTAATCCTAGTTTTTGAGCTATTTTTTTTATTTTGTAGGATGACTCTGCACATATTACAGGTGTGCATACTCTAAGGATTTCCATTTTTGTCAATTTTTCATGAAATAACAGGTCTTAGAAATTAGCATTGGGGGTACATGGTTTGTCTGCAGAACTCCTCCTACTGTTTTCAAGGTAGATAGGCTTTAGTAAGCATGATGACTGTCCACAATATTTGATGTGGGCATATTCTAAGAATATCAATTTTCATCAATTTTTCACAAAATTGTATGTTGCTAAACATAGTGACTTCTGTGGGAAATTAGTTTTTGGGGTACACGATTTGTCCAGATTACTTTAATTTCCTACATTTTTCAAGCTAGAAAGTTATTATTTTGCATTATGATTATTCACATATTGAAATTATGCATAGATTTCTTGTTCCATCAATTTTTCACTTAGTTATTTTCTGGGTCAAATCTATTCAAATGGACAGACAGGGGTAAATTATTTTCATTGCAGGGTATAGAAAACTCAACTATCTATTTGTACTAACAAAGATGTAATGTGTAAACAGACATTTTTTTTTCAATAAAACTTATGAAATATAGCAAACATCTAATATTTATTAAGAATAAATATGATCTTGATCACAGAAGAAAATTTTGATTAGGATGGAAAATTTATGCATTACTTACTTCTTTATTGAACACATCAGCACCATAAAATACACCTAATTTAAATAAAGCTAACATTACTGGGACTTTGGCATCTATACTTGTCTCGGCAGCCATATCATAAAATCTTTTTGCTAAATGTAAATCCTACAAAAGAAAACATCAATCATTTTTACTTCAGATAAGAATGATACGTTATTATAAATATATGTGTTCCAATACTGAAAATCATTTGTGATAGATATAAATATATGTACATTACTTTGTTCGGATATAAGACTGAAACAGCTGTGATGAGAATAAGTCTGTTGTAAACATGGTAAATGCTTTCAATACATTTTGCACATGGAATAATTTATATTATACACATGTATCACTTGATTGTATGAGATATAGGTCATATTTGTGATCCCAGGTTATTGTCACCTAAAATTTGAATTTTTCTGTACATTTTTGGAGCAATTTGATGGAAAACCATAAGGAATTCAAATCAAACTATTTGTACAATACTCACAAACATTGAAGAGAATGCACGAAAAAATTGTGACCCAAAAAGTAACTTTATACAGTTTTATTGATAATTTTGATCTTTTGACATTTCTGTGATCAAATGCCTGAACAATTTGAAAGAGTGCTCCACCCACAGGTATTCATACCCCTGGTACTGGTTTAAGACAGTAATATTACAGTGACCTTCGACATAAGTTGTGAAATCAGTATCTTTGTGATATGTGATATGTTCTAGAAAGAGAAACTATTAAAGAACCTTTGTGAGCACGCTCACATACTCCACGTCTTCATACTGTCACTGGAGAAACAAAATCTCACTTCACAAGTAAAATGAACACAATCAAATGCTTACCTTCACATATTTATCCTAATGTAAATGGCAGCATGTTGGGAAATTTAAATTCCAAGCGAGAGGAGTCAACAGTAATAGTATAGTGAGGCAAATAAGTTCAAAGGGGTGTAACTCCTAGAAAAAAAATTGAATCGTAATTTCCTGTCGATATGCACACCTACGTAGTATGTCCTTATTATCTGAAAAGGTTTCATGAAATTCTGTTGTGTGGTTTGAGAGGAGTTGCGATGACAAACTGTTGCAGTAGTACATTAAAGTAAATAAGTTCAAAGGGGCGTAACTCCTAGAAAAAAAATTGAATCGCAATTTCCTGTCGATATGCACATCTATGTAGTATGTCCTTATTATCTGAAAAAGTTTCAGGAAATTCTGTAGTGTGGTTTGAGAGGAGTTGCAATGACAAACCGTTGCAGTAGTACATTAAAGTAAATTAGTTCAAAGGGGTGTAACTCCTGGAAAAAAAATTGAATCGTAATTTCCTGTCGATATGCACATCTACGTAGTATGTCCTTATTATCTGAAAAGGTTTCATGAAATTCTGTTGTGTGGTTTGAGAGGAGTTGCGATGACAAACTGTTGCAGTAGTACATTAAAGTAAATAAGTTCAAAGGGGCGTAACTCCTAGAAAAAAAATTGAATCGAAATTTCCTGTCGATATGCACATCTACGTAGTATGTTCTTATTATCTGAAAAGGTTTCATGAAATTCTGTTGTGTGGTTTGAGAGTAGTTGCGATGACAAACTGTTGCAGTAGTACATTAAAGTAAATAAGTTCAAAGGGGTGTAACTCCTAGAAAAAAAATTGAATCGCAATTTCCTGTCGATATGCACATCTACGTAGTATGTCCTTATTATCTGAAAAGGTTTCATAAAATTCTGTTGTGTGGTTTGAGAGGAGTTGCGATGACAAACCGTTGCAGTAGTACATTAAAGTAAATAAGTTCAAAGGGGTGTAACTCCTAGAAAAAAAATTGAATCGCAATTTCCTGTCGATATGCACATCTACGTAGTATGTCCTTATTATCTGAAAAGGTTTCATGAAATTCTGTTGTGTGGTTTGAGAGGAGTTGCGATGACAAACCGTTGCAGTAGTACATTAAAGTAAATAAGTTCAAAGGGGTGTAACTCCTAGAAAAAAAATTGAATCGCAATTTCCTGTCGATATGCACAACTACACAGTATGTCCTTATTATCTAAAAAGGTTTCGTGAAATTCTGTTGTGTGGTTTGAGAGGAGTTGCGATGACAAGAAACAGGACTGACGGACTGACGGAATGACGGACTGACGGACAGACGGACGGACGGGTCAAAAACATTATACCCTCCGCAACTCGTTGCGTGGGGTATAATAAGGCCAGGGGCTTTGGCAAAACCACAATAGTGGTGGACGATACCTTAAGAATGAACTATAGTATATGCCCCCAATAGGAAAGCTGTCTATACAAATTTAAAACAAAAAAAAAAACTTTTATAAACTATGTTGTGAGATAGGAACATAAAAAATGTTTGTTCCCAATTTGTCAGGCTCTTTGTTAAGAAAATACTTTTGTGTACATATAAAGGCATATGGAGAGACTGATGACCCACAGACAACAAGAAACAGATAACAACAGTGTTGGCAACACTCTCAAAAGTCCTTTTGATCCAAGCAAGCTATAAAACTTTCCAGAATGTATTCTCCCAATCATTTAATTTTTTAAATACTTGCTAGTGTTACATTAACCTACCTGTTTCATACCAAGTCCTTGTTCATGCATATATCCCAGATTAAACATTGCCTGAGCATTATGCTGTTGCTCTGATGCTAGTCTATACTGACTGACTGCAGATTCATAGTCTACTTTAGTCCCATAACCGTAGTAATGATAGTCTCCCATCTTCAATCTGGCTATTGTAGATCCTTGAGATGCAGCACGACCCCAATGCAGAAGGGCTCTCTGGTATATTTCATCTTCAACAAATAATCCTACTTCACCTACAATATAGGCTATCTACATTCAACTTGTGAAGAATTATTTAAATGATAAATACATTATAAACCACAAATTCTGATACTGGTTTAAAATACTCCAAATGTTATGAAAGGTCCTGACAATTTTATTACCATATTCAATGTCTGTAAATTCCAATGATGCAGAGAGACAGCCACCACCTCTATCTTTAGTTAAAAAAAATCAATTAATTCAAAAAAATAAATGCAAAGCATACTTGATTCCAAAGTTTGCAACTTTCATCAACTTTTAATGACTTAAGTCATATGTAAACAAGAGGCTCCCAGGAGCCTGAATCGCTCACCTGGTCCTTAAGCTTTAAGGGAGTCTTTCATGAGCTATTACCCCTATAATGGATCATCTGACAACTTCAACCCAATTCAGACTTTTGTAGAGCTCAATGAGCTGATTGTTTAAGCAAACAACAGCTTTTCTCTATCGACAATAGTTTTCATTCTATAGGGCAAAAACAAGAGAAAACGCTATTTTTGACATTTAAAGGGTCATCTATAAGGCATCAACAGTTATTTTGACATTTAAGGGACAAAACTTTAACTCCTAAAGGGCTCATTTAAACATTTTGCAAACTAAGGGAAATGCTGTGAAAATGGTCAATTTTGATGTTCTAAGGGGAATAACTCCTAAAAGGAATGATCATACAACTTAATAAGTACAAATTTTAAAAAAAAATCAAGAAAAAGGGCAATAACTCCTACATGGGTGGTTACATCTTCTTCAAAATTTCAAAGCAGGTAGATCTTGAGGTGTTGAACACTTTAGCTTCCCATCAGAATTTTGATATCTGTCACCATTTTTGAGTTATTTGCAAAAAACTGCAATTTACCCCTATGTTCTATTTTTAGCCATGGCAGCCATGTTTTTTTACAAATCAAAAATCCAAACGATAGTTTAGTAGCACTCATGCCAAGGAACAACTACACTAAGTTTGGTTGCAATTAAACTTATGGTGTAAGAGGAGTTAACGATTTTATTACAATGAATAAAGACTGCAAAAATGGTCAATTTTGACTATCTAAGGGGAATAACTCCTAAAAGGAACGAACCTACAACTTCGATCCTGTTACAAATTTTGTAGATCTTTGTGTGCCTAACAATATGAAATTTAAATTTTTCAAATTTCCTTTATAGTATCCAAGATATTGAGCTTAATAAGTGCAAAATTTGGAAAAAATGCAGAAAAAGGGCAATAACTCCTACATGGGTCGTTGGATCTTCTTCAAAATTTCAGGGCAGGTAGATCTTGAGGTGCTGAACACATTTACCCTCTGCCAGAATTTTGATATCTGTTATGGTTTTTGAGTTATTTGCAAAAAACTGCAATTTACCCCTATGTTCTATTTTTAGCCATGGCGGCCATGTTTTTTTACGAATCAAAAATCCAAACGATAGTTTTGTAGCACATATACCAATAAACAACTGTACGAAGTTTGGTTGCAATTGGACTTATGGTGTCGGACGAGTTAACGTTTGAAAAATTGTTAACAGACGACGACGACGACAGACGACGACGACGGACGCCAAGTGATGGTAAAAGCTCACATGGACCTTTGGTCCAGGTGAGCTAAAAACATGTAATACAATATATTCTCTCATTACAATGGATTGAAAACAACATTTGCTGGTGTAAAGACACCCATGTGGAATATCCTTGTCATATATCATGTGACACAAAACGTAAGGTCAAAGTACATTTTGTCTACGTCATAATGTGAAAACATTAACAAAACTGCAACCTTCCTGGATTTGGATGGAAAATTTCAAAAAGAAATTGCTTATGAAAAGAAAATTTACACATGATTCTTATTTAGAATTTAATTTCAAGTTTTATACTTTTAGTATAAAACAAAATTGCGTATGATCTTTCTGATTATGATGTTAGTTTTTCTCTAGAATCCCTCGTTCTGTAACATTTTTTCCTTCATGGTGGCCATTTTTATTTTCTATTTCCTTAAATTTTTATGGTCTGTAATGAAAGAAAATCTATCATTCATACAGAAAGATGTAGGATAAGGGAATTCCAACCTTGGGATCACATTTTTTATTGTAACACTCGGCAAGCTGACAGGAAAATATGAACCCTCGGGTGGAAATCCCCTATCCTACATCTCTCTGTATGAAAAAGAGTTATAAGATCCTATGTATCTCTTCAGTGTCTCCATGAAACAACATAATTATATTAATATTTTTACCATTATCTAAAATGTATGCAACATTGGACTGAGCAACTTCATATCCTAGATCTGCCAGGAATGTATATTTCATTAGTGCTTGATGTACATTTCCTTCTTTGTAAAGACTGTGAGCCTCTTGTAACATTGATGACCACCTTCCTCTCTCTGCTACATTTTTAAAAAACTGAAGAAAAAAATTATTTTGTTTTACCCCTTACTTATTAACACTATTTATCTCTAATAACAGTATTTTACAACATAAGAACCACCAATAAAGTATTTATTTGTATGGTATCTTGCTGACACTTATCTCGTAACCTGGGGGATCTACTTGACAATAATTTGGATGTATCTCTGCTGATTGCCCCTGCAAAAAAATAATTGGGTGTGACCCACTTTGATTATTTTATTACCATAATTTGATTTGTACCATGCTGACTACTCTTGATCCAGCCTTCGAAATGTAGTGTGCTGTATTACTAAATATACCGAAATTTGTTACAGACCCCAGCAAAAAGGACAGTACTTTTATACCATTCTTCACCTCCAAATTTTTATATAAGCCTTTTCAAAACCCAAAATAATATCTGTATATCAGAAGAACAGTTATTATTTTAGTACATCTTTACCTCTACAGCTGTATGACAATTTCTCAGTACTCCTGTTCCAGTAGCATGCATTTGTGCTAGGTTATAGTAAGCCAACACATGGCCTCCTTGTGCAGCTAGATTGAAGTACTTAACTGCCATTTTATAATCTCTCCTTACTCCTTTACCACCTGGAACAAGTAGATATATTATTAATCAGAGAAGGAATGAAATGTTTATACACTGGGTATATAATGTGATATTCCTGCCTTAGAACTCATTTACTCTTTGATACAATTATAAAGAAATACAAGGTCATACTACAGTGAAATATGCTTATGAAGTCTAAAAAAAAATGTTTGCCACACGTAAAGTTTCAAAATTTGAACATGCATTATAGGTTTTGTTTTTTTTTTTTTAGAAAAGAATTATAGCCATCAAGGGAAAAATATCAATAACTTTTGTTCAATTTGAATATAAAACAAGAGGCTCTCAAGAGCCTGTATCACTCACCTGGATTTACCTTTTAACCTTGAGCAGGACTAAAAATTTAAGTGTTGTAGTCAATTTGGCTGATTTTTCTATAGGGTTCTATGTAACTAAGTTAAGCTATGGCAGTCATCTTGGTTGACAGTCCAGGTCCATGGAAACAGTTCTAAAAGAGAACCATCTAAGGACCATTACTGCTAAGTTTTGTTCCAACTGGCTAAGTGATTTCAGACAAGATTTTTAAATGAATTTTCCCATAGGGTCCAATATTTAACTAAGTTTGGGCCTGGCAGCTATCTTGGATGACAATCTGGGTGATCGGACACAATTCTGAAAGAGGACCACCTAAGGACCAATGCTGCCAAGTTTAGTTCCAACTGGCTCAGTAGTTTCAGACAAGAAGATTTTTTAGTGAATTTCCCATAGGGTCCTATGTTAAACTAAGTTCAGCTGTGGCGGCCATCTTGATTCACAGTTCACAAAAACGGACATATGTCTGAAAGAGGATCTCCTAAGGACCATTGCTGCCGAGTCTGGTTCCAATTGGTCAAGTTGTTTCAGACAAGAAGATTTTTCAATGAATTTTCCCATAGGGCCATATGTTAAACTAAGTTCGGCTGTGGTGGCCATCTTGGTTAACAGTCTGCGTCATCGGACATACTTCTGAAAAAGAACCTCCTAAGGACCATTACTGCCAAGTTTGATTCCAATTGGCCTTGTAGTTTCATAGAAGATTTTTTAAATTCATCCCCCCTTTTTCCTATTTTTAGTAACAGCAGCCATGTCGGTTGGAAGTCGGGGATGCCGGACATAATTTTGGAAGGGGGCCACCCAAGGACTATTCCACCAAAGTTTGGTCCCAATTGGCCCATTGGTTTCAGAAGAAAAGATCTTTAAAGGAAAGTCTACGCCGGATGCCGTCTTTAAAGGGCAAAAACTCCTATAAGGGGTCAATCAATGATTTTGGTCATGTTGATTTATTTGTAGATCTTACTTTGTTGAACATTTTTGCTGTTTACAGTTTGTCTTTATCTGTAATAATATTCAAGATAATAACCAAAAACTGCAAAATTTCCTTAAAATTAACAATTCAGGGGCAATAACCCAACAAATGGCGAACCGATTCATCAGAAAATTAAGTGACGGACGACGACGACGGACGCCAAGTGATGGCATAAGCTCACATGGCCCTGTGGGCCAGGTGAGCCAAAAGATAGGGTCAGTGAAAATTTTAGTTAGGGTCCAGTTTTATGCCTTATGAACTGTTCAAATCAAAACTGTTCACTCATATATTACACTTACTGAAGTACATAATACCAAGTTGTAATTGTCCATCAACCCAACCCTGATCTGCTGCTAGCTGGAAATATTTGTATGCCTTATTGTAATCCTGTAATAAATATGATCAAAACTAAACATTATTTTTACGAATGGAATTATATGTTATGCTCTTTTTGAACTGATCATCTGGTAATTTCTGAAAAATGAAAAACATATGTATTCAGGTGAAAAATTAATTTACTTTTACTTCTGTAAAACTGTTTTAAATTGCAAAATTTAGTAGTAAAATTACTTAATGGCAGTACACAAGATATATTGAAATTACAATATTGAAAGAAACATAATATGGCAGACAAATAAAAGAAATTACAAACCATTAATTAAAATATATATAATCATATTTGATGTTAATTTTAAAGATAAAATTTTTTAAGTATGTCCTATGAAATGACACCTAATTAACTTCTCAGCACATCTTATTTTTTTAATTTCCTCACTGACTACATAAATTCTTTTTTTTAATGTTGCAAAATCCGTGTTCCAGCAATGATATATAGGTAGAGGGTGGCATTCTTTGGATAAGGATATGCATTTTAAGTGCAAACATATTCAAGTATCAATACTGAAAGTACTGAATTTCATATTAAGGGAGTTTTTTTTTTATCGAACTAGTTTAAGGCATTTATTATTAAGATATTCAGTTCTATTCATTTGCATCAGAAAGTGATAAACACTGCATACATCAGATAGTGCAGGGGATAACTGAAAATGTAGTAGGGTGTTCCCCCTCCTTATTTTGGGCTAGATGGAACACTGAATAACTTTGTCCAGTTATAATTATATAGTTATATGTACCTTTGTCACACCTTTTCCATACATATACATCATTCCCAGACCAGTCTGACCTACTGCATTTCCCTGAAAAAAAAAATACACGTACTTAGTGGTATGTTTATATCAACCAACTAACATATACATGTAATTAAACAAACTACACAATTATCATTAAACTGAAGACGCTGTCACAGATTATTTAAAAATAAAAATGCACATTATCATCTAACCAAGAGAAGAAAACTTACATATGAAGAAGAACAATAAAAATTATTTTCACTTGCTTACTGACTTGATCCTGTCTATCATTGTATATTTTCATCACTTATACATGAATAGCTTATCTGAAAAGTGGCAATGATTTACATGAATCCCTGATCTTTATTTTATTATGGAAATTAAATACAGATTCTCTGTTCCTCATTTAGATATTTTAATAGGTTCCAGTGGAATTGTGTTGGGCATAAAGCAAAGTTTGTTTTTGCACACAAAAATGTATGTCTTCTGTCCGCATGTTATCAGGGGGCAACATAAAATAGTTGTATTGCAAACCTGATATCAAATATGCAATTAATCGGATTTCATAATGAGTGAGAAAGAAAGAGGTGTCAATATTCCTCTCTAAGCATGAATATAAATTTCTTCCATCCTGTCCTAATGCAAAATGGCTAAGTCAATTATTTACTCGGGTCAACACTAAAAAATTGATTTATCATAAAGTAAAGAACACATTCACATCTGCATACCCTAACAAGTACTCCTGCTAAGTTTCATCCATTTCAAAAGTATGATGAACAAGATAGAGTGATGACAAAATTTCTTCCATAAGGCAAAATGGCTAAGTCCATAATTTACCCCGGTAAGCCGTTAAAAACTGATTTATTGCAAAGTCAAGAAAATACGCACATATACATAACCCAATAAGTAATTCTGCCAACTTTAATCCAAATCGAAAGTACAATGCATGAGATAGAGTGATGACAAAATTTCTTCCATCTAGTCTCAAGTCCATATTTTACCATGGTAAACCGTCAAAAATTTATTTATAAAAAAAAATCAAGAACATACGCACATCTACATATGCTAACAAGTATTCCTGCCAAGTTTCATCCAAATCCGAATCATGCATGAGATAGAGCAATGACAAATTTTGTGACAGACGGACAGACACTACAAAATCAATATGTCTCCCCACCTCAGTGGGGGGAGACATAACAATACTTGACATTTTAACACATACCAAGCAATCAAGTTAAAGTACAGAACTCTGATTTCAGAACAGTAGTAATACTAACAATTGCTGTCAATTATTCTACTGATAACTTACCTTGTCAGCTGCACTTTTAAAATACATCAATGCGGTCTGATTGTTCTGTTCAACTGCACGACTTCCTTCTGTATACATCTATAAAATAAAATTCTCATAGATAAATATATAATGTGGTTTTTATTATGTTAAATGAAAATAGAAAACATAATTCTGTAGTAAACCTAACATTAATACAAAGGAGAAAATTTGACAAGTAATACAGTCAAGGAAACTGAATAACTTTGTCCAGTTATAATTATATAGTTATATGTACCTTTTCCATACATATACATCATTCCCAGACCAGTCTGACCTACTGCATTATGTTATTCATAATAAGGTAAACGTTTTCTGTCAGTTGTTAAAGAACACATGAGAAGTACCGTTATCAGCTGTAGATGATACCCAGTCATAGATTATAAGCACCCCTTTTCAAGCTCTTACAATGAGGAAAAAAACTTAGTTCTACTATATTATACGCATTTTAGCAACAAAGTCCAAGTTGTGGTCGTCATGACATCGGTTTTTTTCACTGTTTTAAAAACTGAAACATCTTTTCATTTTCGTCGAGTCTTTCGATTTGTTTTAGAAATTGTTTTATGCAATCAAAATAAAAGATAAATTAGGAAAATGCCTAAGCTTTAAGATAAATTTATGAATTATTGACAATGGAAATCAACTACAAACTTCTATTTCTCAATTCGGAATGACTTGTTTGTTTGCGCAATATTAAATTTTAAATTTAGTGAAACAATATTTAAACTAGTGCTGTCAAATGTCATAAATTACAACGTTAATTTTATTTTATTACTGAATTGTGTCAATCATTCATAAATGTTGATTACGCAACGTCTCTACCTTGATCTGATACTGGAATAGTTTGTGAATAAAAACAAAATATGACACCGGGAACCAGACGATACAAACAAAATTGGTGGTCGAAAAATCAAAATTGAACGGAAATATCTTTTCATTGTCTTAACGCTCTTTTCAAGGAGTTATTAGATGTATGAATTTTAATCTCAGTTGTTGGTTTCAATATCTTTTTATCAAATGTGGGAATATAATGTCGACAATGGTGGCGATCGATCGTATCTAAGAAGTTGTTCTCTTGAACTGACATCAAAAAGACGCCAGAAAAAAGTCTTGTGGGCCTGTAGTACTACATAATACGCACCCCTTTCTCAGCTTTATTTCTAGAGGTAATCAAAATGCTGGAAAGCAGTGGTGGAAAGGTTGCAACTGTAGATTTGTATAATTTCAAATTGAATTTAATCACAGATTTGTTCTTTGTTATGTGAAATCAATTACAATGAATGTATTCCTTTTTTTCCTGAAATATTGAGGTTTTTTTTTCAAAATTGATGTACATTCTGTGGTATGGAAACCAGCACATCATTTTCAGTAAGAGTTCAATGTGTATTAAGGCTAAGCTTTTAGCAACAGTCAAGTTTTAGTGTCAATATTCGAAATCTTAGTGCAGGTGTTTGAATGTGACTGAAGTGTGAAAACCAGGTGAAGGTCTCAGACAGCCATGTACCCACCAAGGACTATCTATAGACCAAATACAGTTGGTCTATGTATTGCAATTGCTGAGAAATGGGCATTATCCCAAAACACGAAACAAGTCCCTCAAGGATGAAATTGCGGTCAAGGTCAAAAGATCTACAGACCATATATGGTAGGCCTAGATATTACAGCTGCTGAGAAATGGATTTAACCACAAAACTTAGATGCAGATTTTACATTTATGTTTATGACGTCAAGGTCATGGTCACCAGACAAGTATATTGCAGCAAAATGTATATGATAAGGTATCTGTCAACCAAAAATCTGAATTGTAGGCATTATGTGTTGTGCAAAGTTATTGAAGTTTCTAAAAAGTTTACACCGCCGTCGCCACCCGAAAGTAATACCTATATCTCACCTTCTCGAATTTTCGTCGCAGGCGTGACAAAAATTGTATTCAACAAACATTTTTTTATTTCGAAAAAAAATATAATTAAGAGTAATTGTTGATTCTTGCTACAGTTTGTCTTGAACATTGTACAAAAAGTACACAAACAAAATAAAGTCAAACTAGCAAATCCTAAAAATGAACGTACGAATAAACAAATACCATCCACACTAAATTTGCAACAGAAACTAAAGAAAATCACCACAAGGATATGACAACCCTTCAAACTTTCTTGTCATCAATATTTTCTGTTATTAAATCATAATTTTACTGCATATGACATAAAAGTAATTTACATTGAAGGTGTCTGTGCTTTTATTATGCTTAATAGTTAAATATAATTACTGTACACCTTACGACCTGTCAACAATTTTCAAAGTTCAATATCGAGGTCATTCACCAATGACGATCGATCAGGCATTCTGCACACAACAAAAAAATCCATTGCAAAGTATGTGTCAGACAATCTAACAGTTCACAATCATAAACTTGAGAAGATTAGAAACGCCTTGGTAGATTTAACTCGGCAAAACTTGAAGATTTCAACATTGTTGCCATTTTTGCAGTAGTTTAGTAAATAATCGATTGAGCATGCGCAAATCTTTGTAGTTAAATATGAAAAAGGAAGACTTTCATAGACTGATTTCAATGTATTTAAACTTGAATTTGTTTTATTCATTTATTTAATTCAATCTAAGCCGTTGTGTGGTCCATTTTTCTATTGATCATGTTGATCTATTAATTTATACGTACAAAAGGCGGACCTCGAATAAGACACCTATAACATCGAAATTATCAATACACAAACACAGAAACAACACCACACAGAATGTTAGAGTTGATACACATGACATTTATTTCAGGTTTTACCCAAAACATTAATAAATCGTGCATAACAACATTTGTATGAAATAAGATCGTGTGTTGAGATTGCTAAAAAGACTTAAAACTGACAATTCATGTCTATCAAAAAAATGTCCTACAGAGGCTGTTGAAAATTTCCGATTCCAAAAAGCAAATGTCTGAGTTATATTAATAGATAATATTAAAGTATTTTTTCTCAAATAATGGGTAATAATCGTCAAATTTGTAAATGCGCAATTAGTTTTGACAAAAGTAAAGTTCCCAACAACGAATACGGGAAGCTGTTTCTTGTAGATTTGTTATGATAGATAAATTCATCCGCCTTCTGCGTTAACTTCATTTTAATTCCTTGGTAATTTCGGTAAACGATAAAGTTTTATGTAAGTTAAAAATATTAGTTCAGATATTATCAACACGATCAACCAGAATAAGGTACCTGAATTTAAAAAATGCTGTCATCATTGGAACTACATTTTATGTACTTATGTCCAATGGTATCGAAGAGGTCACACCTATATTGGAGGCTGATGCCATAGGAACGATTTGCAGTCGTTCCAAAAATAAGTGTGTATAACCTACACATGAAAACGGTATACTAAACATGATTTTTTTTTAATTTCATTTCAAATGACTGGTTCCATGTTTTATTTGATTAAATTAAATACATCAGTGGGCTTCACAGCAGTCTGTTTTGAATTAAGATATTTTTTTGTTGTACTCATATATTTCTACTATTGAATATATATCTTATTTTGAAACTTTAACTGTAATTGGTGCCAAGTACTTAGAACGAAAAAAAAATCTTATGTGCTGAGCAAACTCGTGAAACTTACCTTTCCAAGATATGCTAGTGCATTAGCATTGCCTGACTCTGCAGCCATTAAGAAGTAATGAAGAGCTCGCTGTAAAAAGGAACAATTTATGATAGTTTTTATTTCAATTTTTTACATGTATGTACCAATAACTTCACAAAGATAACAGTGTTGTAATATTGTAATATCATTTAATTTTATTTTACTATATAATGGATATAGATGGAATTGGTAAGCCATTAACAGGGCAGATATTGACTAAAAACCGGCTATTCTAACTTTACCTTTATTTTGTTTTGTTATTGTTTGAATTTAGTTTTGTTTGGCTTTCGTGTTTTACGTGTTTTAGTCTGTCTCTGGCCTTTTAATGACTCACAATTTCCACATATGAACCACAATCTGGTATTCGAACCTCTGATTTCTTTGTTTCCAAATTTTTAATCAACTGAATTTAAATGTTTGATCTTTGGAATATGTATAAAACAACATTTTATAAGAGAATCAGATGGACAAAAGATTTTCTTTAAAACCTCTTTGCTCAACACCTTTTTCGTGACAAGACACCATGAGATACCAAAATGAAAATTAGAAAATTGTGTAATTTTGTGTTTATAATAGCATTATCCAAGACCCATTTGTCGTTTTCATAAGTCTTTATGCATGCATGATGCATTTGTAAATGCTGAATTCATACTTTAAATTTTCGACAGGAAACCAAAAGAAACCACAATGAAAGATGTCAAGATATTTCTCCTCAAAAGAACCAATATTATTTGCATTCTATCATGTTTTGTATACTCCAATGGACACATGATAGATGGTCAAAATGTACTTATTGATGAGACATGTTTTTTTATTATCAGATGAAGGATTAATAAAGCCAAACATTCTATTTTTATTGATAAGGGTGACAGGAAACAAAAAGAAACAGCTTTTAAAATAACTTTTTTTTTGTAAAAAGGGCATGAATTTATGGCAAATGCAAGATAAATTACAAACTACATGATGCAGTTAATAGGGAGATTTTTCCCTGCTCAATTTCTGGACTGCAAATATTGATATTTAAAAAGACATTGTAAGTGAAGAAACAATGTCTGTTGTTTCCTAATTAAAAACATCAAAAAAAATCTGTATATACAAGACCTTTTGTCCATTTTTTTTTGCTCTTTGAGTAATATCACATATTTAGAACAACAAAGATTAACATATGGTTCATCACATAAACGATACTTGAAAAAAAGTGGTGACAGGAAAACAAAAGAAACTAAACAAGTATGATCTATAATTTACCTATTATGTGTGATTATTTGCAAGTTGTTGGACCATAGATCATTTTCTCAAACTATTGAGCAACAAGAAAAAAGACTTTGTTTTCTTTGAACTGTTGTAATTTATAGCAAATTAAGGGACAAAAAGATGGTGTTACAAAAGAAACCATGAATGTTGCTTCTTCAACCTCTATTTCTCAAATTTCAAAATTTAATTATATTTCACCAAATTGAGATGGCCATTTTGGGTTCTTGTATTGTGCTTTTGCACTTCCTGTTAGCAATACATTTCTCTAATATTTAGAAAAAAAATCTGGTTAGCTGATTTGGAAACCAAGTGTAATATAACAAACGAAGCATTTGAAACTGCTGTAAAAAATGTTAGGGGCCAAATTTTGAATTTCAATCGCTTGTATGTTGTAGTATACAGACAAAAATAACTATCACTTAAATTGTTTAAGCTTAAACAGTCTATCTCATTTCTTAATATGACAAAAACTCCTTAAGAAAATGATTTTTTTCTTAGTTTAGGAAACATAAATGACATTTTTACCTACAAAGCAACTTCAAATTCACAAAGTGCCATAACAAGGCTGTTTAACTGTTGATGGGACATCCATGTGTTGGGAATTTTTTATTATTCATATTTATGTACCTCTTGAAATAACTTTTTCTTTTTGTGTGATATTTAACGCATAACGGCTGAGTTGGACCCTTATGAAAAAACTAGAGGCTCTAAAGAGCCTGTATCGCTCACCTGCATTGAACTTTTCATCTTGAGCAGGACTAAAGATTTGGCTGGTTTTTCTGTAGGGTTCTATGTTCAATTAAGTTCGGCTGTGGCAACCTCATGGTTGACAGTCTACGTCAATGGACACATTTCTAAAAGAGAACCCTCTAAGGACCATTGCTACCAAGTCTAGTTCTAATTGGTTGAGTGGTTTCAGACCAGAAGATTTTTGAGTGAATTTCTCATAGGGTTCTATGTTAAACTAAGTTTGGCTCTGTCGGCCATCTTGGTTCACAGTCCACGAAATCAGACAATTCTGAAATAGGACATCCTAAGGACCATTGCTGCAAAGTCTGGTCCCAATTGGTCAAGTGGTTTCAGATAAGAAGATTTTTCAATGAATTTTCCCATGGGGCCTTATGTTAAACTAAGTTCGGTTGTGGCAGCCATCTCGGTTGACAGTCCAGGTCATGGGACACAATTCTGAAAGAGGACCATATAAGGACCATTGCTGCAAAGTCCTGTTTCAATTGGTAAAGTGGTTTCAGATAAAAAGATTTTTAAATGAATTTTCCCATAGGGCACTATGTTTAACTAAGTTTAACTAAGTTCGGCTGTGGCTGCCATCTTTGTTAACAGTCCGGGTCATCAGACATCCATCTAAAAGTGAACCTCCTAAGGACTACTACTGCCAAGTTTGGTTGCAACTGGCCTTGTAGTTTCATAGAAGAAGATTTTGGAAATTCATCCCCCCCCCCTTTTTCTACTTTCAGTAACAGCAGCCATGTCTGTTGGAAGTCGAGGATGCCAGACATAAGTTTGGAAAGGGGCCACCCAAGGACCATTCCAACAAAGTTTGGTTCAAATTGGCTCAGGGGAGTTGACGAAAAAGTAAAATCCCCATAGGCTCAATGTTAAACTAGGTCCAGCCATGGCGGCCATGTTGGATGGCGTTCGGGGAAACCGAACACATATTTTAAAAGGGACCACCCAAGGAAAATTACACCAAAGTTTGGTTCAAATTTGCCTAATGGTCTCAGAGAAGATAACGAAAATGTTAAAATTCCCATAGGGTCCAAGGTTAAACTATGTCCAACCATGCCAGCCATATTGGACAGCGCCACGGAAAACCGAACAAATTTTTTAAAGGGGACCATCCAAGGACCATTCCACTTAAGTTTGGTTTAAATAGGTTCAGTGGTTTCAGAGGAGTTGACGAAAAAGTAAAATTCCCATAGGCTCAATGTTAAACTAGGTTCAGCCATGGCGGCCATGTTGGATGGTGTTCGGGGAAACCGAACAAACGTTTTAAAAGGGGCCACCCAAGGACCATTCCACCAAAGTTTGGTTCAAATTGGCCTAATGGTCTCAGAGTAGATAACGAAAATGTTAAAATTCCCATAGGGTCCAAGGTTAAACTATGTCCAACCATGGCAGCCATATTGGACAGCGCCCCGGAAAACCGAACAAATTTTTTAAAGGGGACCATCCAAGGACCATTCCACTTAAGTTTGGTTTAAATAGGTTCAGTGGTTTCAGAGGAGTTGACGAAAAAGTAAAATTCCCATAGGCTCAATGTTAAACTAGGTCCAGCCATGGCGGCCATGTTGGATGGCGTTCGGGGAAACCGAACAAAATTTTTAAAAGGGGCCACCCAAGGACCATTGCAACAAAGTTTGGTTCACATTGGCCTAATGGTCTCAGAGTAGATAATGAAAATGTTAAAATTCCCATAGGGTCCAAGGTTAAACTATGTCCGACCATGGCAGCCATATTGGACAGCGTCCCGGAAAACCGAACACTATTTTTAAAGGGGACCATCCAAGGACCATTCCACTTAAGTTTGGTTTAAATAGGTTCAGTGGTTTCAGAGGAGTTGACGAAAAAGTAAAATTCCCATAGGCTCAATGTTAAACTAAGTCCAGCCATGGCGGCCATGTTGGATGGCGTTCGGGGAAACCGAACATAGATTTTAAAAGGGGCCACCCAAGGACCATTGCACCAAAGTTTGGTTCAAATTGGCCTAATGGTCTCAGAGAAGATAACGAAAATGTTAAAATTCCCATAGGGTCCAAGGTTAAACTATGTCCGACCATGGCAGCCATATTCGACAGCGTCCCGGAAAACCGAACACTGTTTTTAAAGGGGACCATCCAAGGACCATTCCACTTAAGTTTGGTTTAAATAGGTTCAGTGGTTTCAGAGGAGTTGACGAAAAAGTAAAATTCCCATAGGCTCAATGTTAAACTAAGTCCAGCCATGGCGGCCATGTTGGATGGCGTTCGGGGAAACCGAACAAAATTTTAAAAGGGGCCACCCAAGGACCATTCCACCAAAGTTTGGTTCAAATTGGCCTAATGGTCTCAGAGAAGATAACGAAAATGTTAAAATTCCCATAGGGTCCAAGGTTAAACTATGTCCGACCATGGCAGCCATATTGGATGGCGCCCGGGAAAACCGAACACAATTTTTAAAGGGGACCATCCAAGGACCATTCCACTTAAGTTTGGTTTAAATCGGTTCAGTGGTTTCAGAGGAGTTGATAAAAATGTGAAAAGTTTACGACGACATACGACGACGACGACGACGACGACGACGACGGACGCAAAGTGATGAGAATAGCTCACATGGCCTTTTAGGCCAGGTGAGCTAAAAAATGAAAAAGAAAAAGCTCAAATATGAATATCTTTGTCTCACTGTTTAAAACATCGTGCAATAGTTCAATAATCCTAATCACTGTTTTGGAAACTTTTTCAACAGTCAATTTTTAAACTTTAAAATACCGTGACAAATAGGAAACCAAATGTAACACATATTTTAGGGCATCTATGAAAGAAATACATACATTTTCCAACATTTTCTTTTTTCCATTCTACATAAAAAATGTTTCTTAAAACTTTAAAAGAGACCTCAAAGTTTTGTAAGAAATAGATGTGATGAAATACCACGGCGTTATGCACTTAGGAAACCAAAAGTAACAGTAAGAAACAAGGATAAAAACACAAATATGGACAATAAAATATTTTTTTTGGAAAAAAAATTTAGAAAATATTAATCGCAGGTATAAAAGGAACACACAACCAATTATTTTGCAACTTAATTATAGTACATATCAAAGAAATATGCAATTTTGATACTTTTTTTATAGTTACAGGAAACCATTTGAATACCAAATTATTGTCCATATATTCATTGTATTATATCGTTGTATGAGCTCTTTCACAATATATATATTTGATTTTTACGTTATTGACGTTTTGTTATAAATCATACACTAATTCATACTTTATTCTTCATAAAATAACTCTATCTTCTTTAATTACAATCCAAACTATATATATAGTGAAGTAGAGACAACTATGTGAATGTTATGAACAAATGTCCTTTATATCAAGTTTAATTTTATTACACTTTATTCATGACAGGGATATTTTCAGTCCCCTTAATGAGCAGTGACTTGCTAAATAGAGATGCTCTAAAAAGTCTGTTTGACTGCACACAAAGCTTGAGATAGATAAGTTAACTAAATGTAGTTTTTCAGTCATACTTAAAAATATTCAAATATGAAACTAATTTAAAAATAATAACTACAATGAGAACAAATCTGAAAATTAAATGATTAGAAGAAAACTCACTTCATGATCTACTGGAACTCCCCTTCCTCCTTGGTAATAAAGTTGTCCCAACAAAACCTGTTTATATAATATAATATCAATGATTTACTTCTATACTATTCACAACTGAGTAATGTTTTTTATAGTGCTGGAGATTATTCATATTATTATTATTTTTATTAAACAATCTGTTTTCGTTTTCAATCAAATCAGTCATGTCTTTAATGAACACTGCTAACATGTGTTGTAATTGTTCTGTTAAAGAAAAATTCATTTAGGTAGAACAGCAACAGCTCAAACTAAATTTACTGTCTTTTTTGATAATCGTTTTTAATGAAACAATATTATTACATACATTGTATAACACATGTTTATTTGATATTTTCCAACCAAATCAACTGTAACTGAAAAATTGCTTGATATGTCGTGATGTGTGTAGTTTTTTGACAAGTTCATATATACAATATATAGGTACTTTGGAAGTTTATTTGTAGGAGCCTTAGAAGCAGGTAGAAATACAAGTGGGGTGGGGGTGGGAGGTGAAGCCCACTATCAACTAACAAAAGACATGGTACAATTGAGCATCTTAATCCCTTATTATTATCTCAGATTTTATGAGGGGGCCTCGGTGGCCGAGTGGTCTAGGTAGTTCTACTAATGATCACTAGCTTGTCAACGCTGGCGTTGTGAGTTCGAACCTCACCTGTGGTGGGGTGTGTTCGACGCCAATCTTAATTGACAAGGATTGCCAATTTTGCTACCGAAGTTCGAGGTTCTCTTCGGGTACTCCGGCTTCCTCCACCAATAAAAACTGGCCGCCGCGAAATGGCCAAAATGTGCTGAAAACGGCGTTAAACCCCAACTAAACAAACAAACAAACAGATTTTATGATTTATTTGATTAAATCAATTTAATAAGACCAGGTTCTTCATAATCAAAATGATCATGTTTATTCCTATTGTTGACATATTACAATATTAATATAATTTAACTATTCTTAAGAAGATACTGTGAAAGTATATCTTGTATGAAAATGTCTTTTATCACATGGCTTCACCTGAATCTGAGGTACATGTATTTATGGAAATTAAGAAATGAAATGACTGTCTGACAAAGCTTCTGTGCCATTTTGTTTGTTTACAACTTGACATGTTGTTTCCCATGGCCAAAATTTGATGGCAACTTCTCTTTGCTCTGAAAATGCTAAGCCGGTACCTGAGGGGATTTAAAAAAAATATTTGTCAACATAAATCTCCATTTTGCCATGCATATTAATTCCTGACCTTCACAAATATATCAAAAAGTCTTCCAAACATTGATGATAATAAAAGAAGGAATTCATTAGGGTACAACATGTTACAAAAAATTAAAGGCTTATATTGGTTATACCTGTGCTTGAACATCACCCTTGTCTGCTAGAAAGTGGTAATACTGTAATAAATCATCATCCATCAATAAACTTTGACCTGAGTTATGGTTCTCAACTTCCTCATGTATTCTTATTCTCTGTACAGCTGGGCCACTAGAAAAAGTTACTGCATCTGCAACTGATAACAAAAATCTTTTCTTATATAAGAATTAATTACTGAAATTGATTCTTAAAAAGAAATTCAGTGACTACTTTTGTTAAAGTTCAAATCATTACTTGTTAGTGGTTTATTAAAACCATAAATAATGGTTATGTTTATTTTTAAAAATGTTTGATGTTTGTAAGCATTATTATAACTTTAAGCAATACAAGTTCTGTTAATATTTTTTAAGTTTGATTGCTTTTATTTGTTTCATTAAACATAAATAATGCACTTTTTAAACTTTTTAGGTTATGTAATCTGAAATATTCCAATAGATGTAATAATTTTTCCACATGTTCAATCTTATGGAATGTACTTTTAAACTTTTCGTATAACACATTATTTAAATTATCATTTGTGTTTCATGTTTCATGTTTCATGCGTAATGGTTTACATTACTTTGAGAAGCACCATAAATTCAGATTGAATATTTACCAGCAGAAGCAGCCTTTTTATAGTAAGTTAAAGCTGATTCACACTTGGTCTCAACACCAATTCCAGACCAATATCGGTAACCCTGAAATGGATTTAATTTACAATATGTTTTTTTTCTGACACAAGGCCCTGGGTGTTCTAAAATATAACAATTCTAGCATTCAATTTCTGAGGATATTTCTTCATTTAATTATAAGGGAATCTATTTCTAATTGTGTTGGCTCTTTCCACACACGAATATACATGTACAGGTTTCACTGTTAGTTATTTCTTAAACTTGCTGACTCTAGTACTTACAGCTATAGAAAGGAGATTTTTTTTTTTTTTAAATAAACCATGCAGATGAAGTGGTTTGTTTTTCCCCCAGAATTATGGCTTATCCATTTTATCCTATATTTAAACCACTGTTGTGTTGTACACTGTATTTTTGTATAGATTTAGAGTAAGAATTTTTCACAGCAAAAACTAGTAAACCTTAACCTTAGTCTGAGATTCCTGTAATGTCAGACTGGCTTTTTTAGAATTAGCTTGGATATCTCCACACTCCATTATAAAATTGGTAACATTGTCAATTCTGTCTAGAAGTAGCACTTATAAATATTTTCTACTGCCAAATTTATTTTCTACCAGGAAAACCTGATATCTTTTTACTATAGAATATATTCCACTTACAAAAAGAATCAAAACAGAAATAGCAGTAATATTTGTAACCAATGACAAACCCGCTTTCCACTGTGCACGATATATGACTTAGACCTTTAAATTTTCTTGCTGCAAGACCACAATCATTTAATGTCATTGTACACTACGAGCAGTAAAACATTTCTTTATCACTGGATACAATTATTCCTATTGTCTCTGTTATGATTCTACACATTATTTCATTTGACCTTTTAAAAACTTAGACCCTTGTCCATTATCTAATTACTGGAACATTAATTACTATCTGTATTTTCCACTTACTAATGTCATCTGTGCTAATGGATCACCTCCAAGGGCAGCAAATGTATAGTAAACCAAACTCTACAAACGATAAATTCTAACACCTTTAACAATATGTAGATAATTTCCAGATTTTCAGAGAACAAATCTTTTCATGTCATTAAAGAGATTTCAATTGACTGATTGATTTGTTAGTGTTTAATACCAGGTGGGCATTATTAATAAAGCCATATCACGATGTGAACTAATAAAAATGGTGTCATCCTGGTTTGCCAACATTTAATTATAGGTTAAAATAAACATAGGTGTTTTTGTTGTTTAGTATTTAAAGTCTATATCTTATCTGTATCTATTTGTATAATTTTTACCTGAATTTACCTGTAAAATATCAGCTTAACAGAAGTACAAATGCAAATAAAAAAATATATAAAAAGAACGGATACAATAACAGCAAATTAAACAAAAATTTAATTAGGATAAAAACGGAATATTATCCTTACTACAAAAAAGATATATTTACAAAAATTCTAACACTGGTTCCACAACTAGTTGAAGATGTTTGGCTTAACACTCTAGAAGGTATAGGCGAGGCTGACAATGTACAGCATTTACCGACTATGTTACAGAGTTCTGGAGCAAAGGGTATTGTTTTCTTTGGAATCACTACCAGACCCAGGGACCCCGCACCACAAACCACCCAGAAGGAAGGCACCCACCCAAACAATTACAAGATCGTACAACTACTTCAACAGACCCAAACAGTTACAGAATGTACCATCATCTGGTATACAGCAGGAGGAGCATGCCAACAAGAAAGACGAAATACAGACAGACAGACACTCGACTTCATGCGCTGAAAGACAGATATCAGCAGAGGCTCATCAACTTGATTGAATACCCAAACGCAGCACCTCATCTTTTCCATATTGACTGAGTGATGATACAATGAAAAATGAGTTATGAACAGTGCTTCAAATACCAATATTAATATAAAGTGCCTCTGTTATGATTTTATGCAAATTATTATCTATTGCACATGTATGCTAAATATGTTTGTTATGTTATTCTGTTGTAAAATTATCTATTCAAACTGATAATAAAAAATTTAATTAAAACAGTGTTTTATTTCCTTTTCACTACCAAAGACATGAACAATACAGAGACAATTATAATATGTGAAGTTCAAAATATCAACATTGAAACAGTGTATGTTTCAACACACAGTGAAATGTCGCAAAAGTTTCTTTCGACGTTTTAATCCATATTCTTAGGCTAAAATTAAAAATATATCATTGGGTCACTCACTATATGCAAAAATATAGAATCATAGCATACAAATCTTGAACAGACTATAGTTTACCTTGCTCATTAAGCCCATTGTCTTTTTGTTTTGTTTAACTGTTTACTATATACCCTTATTAAATGTTGGCAAACCAGGATTAAACCATAAAAATAATAATAACTTGTCAAGCTATCTCAACCTTCTGTTTAATTATATAATGTCATCCAGGGACTGATGCATAAAATCATTTATAATTGTTTGTATAATTTATCTAGTTACCATAAAAGAATACAGAGCTCTTTTTTCAAATATAATAAAATGTTATTACACTTTTCAAACACAAATCCATCCACCCTTTTAAAGTGGCAGTCTAAATTGGTTCCCCTCTGTCCTGCTCCTCCCCATTTGAATTGTGTTTGATACATGCGTGTAACTTGTTGGACTGGTTCTCGTCCGGAAGAAGCATGAAATATTTGCCACTGGACATTAAGCAAACAACTAATCAAATCAAACACAATTTTTTTTTTTACAAGTGTATATATTCATGAAATAAAACAGAAACATTGTTTTGAGAAAATATTCATTGGAGTTTTATATGCAAGGATCTTAGTTTTATATTTTCACAACTTCCATAACCCCTTAAGAAAAAAAAGTTTATATTCCAACCTCCATATAAGCCAACAACTACATCTATGCCTATCTGTTTTAATAATACTAAATCAAGTCATGGTAATAGCCAGAGGTAAAAATACAACTTTAAACAAATGTAATTACTTATAAAACCATCAGAATGCTTATCAAAATTTGAACACCTTTTTTTATTTCATATTTTGTATCTGAACCACTTCGAATTCAGACACTTATCTCTTGAAAAAGTATTTTTCTTTATATTTCAAATAACACAATATTTAAAGTCAACATCATTCAAAGTTCTGGAAATATTTCCACATGTAACACAATGTCACAATATTTTATGGCAATGTCATATTTTACACAAAATTTAATAGCTATAACTTAACAGAAATTTTATAGAAAGGCAATAATTTATTACAAGAAAACTAAAGGAATCAAAAGGTACAGTATGCCTTTCTTTTTTAAAATCAAGTTAATGTACCTTAGCTTGACTTGAATTCACAGCAATTCCAGCGCTATAAAGGAATCCCATGCCCTGTAAATATATAACAAACAATAACTTCATACACTTTAAAATTGAATAAATTTTCATTACATGTGTCAAATATCAAGGACATACAGGGATGATTCCACCTGTTTTAAAATGGGTCCCCAAACTATCAGATTGGGAATTTTCCAGAAAATTGGGAAAAATTGAGAACCGACAACAGCAAGATGACAAACAACAACCATAGCACTATTAGATTTGAATATTTTGAAAAATGTTTCTCTTATTGTATTCCTGTTAAAATTTATAGTTTTGTAAGCTAACTATGAACGTTTTCAAAATATTTAGGATAAAAAATTCTTTAAACTGCTAAAGGCTGTCATAATTATGAATGTCAGCTAACTACTATGAAATTAATAATCAGAACAGGAAATTCTGCAGAACACTGTCAGTGTCCATTAATGCACGATCCATTTACGCTTCTACAATACATAGACAAGAAGTATTTACAAGTTAAAATTTTCCTGTTGGGATTCAATAAAGTCCTAACTGTTTGTTTACTGTTCAAAGTCTATGTTATTTATTTCAGCTAAAACAGATTAAACTCCTTAAACGGCAGCGTATCAAATAGAAACCTCATAACACGATAAAAGCGCTCAAGTGATCAATAATTTGCGCTTCTAATTACAAGTCAATTTCAGACCGGTAAGAATTTCCAGAAATACCGATAATTTGTTTAGGGGAATTATAATTTTGCCACAATTATTTTAGGGCCGCCAGCAATTTTTGGGGCCGCCAAGCAGCCCTACAGGAATGGTAGAATCATCCCTGACATATCACATTTATCTTTAAAATAACATACACAAAACGACAACACTTCGTAAGTTTTACGACAACTTTAACATGTTTAATTTGTCAACCTTTTTCTGCATGTGGGACACACCATCATCAGGACAATTTAATGAAAACAATTTTAAAATATGAGTTCGTGATGTTCTTAGGAAAAGATATTAAAAACACAATGTATTTCAACTTTTAGTTAAATCAATTATTGAAAAAACATTGTTACTGTACATGAGATTTTACAAGTGCAAAAACATTTAGTTAGACCATATCAACATGTAATCAATTAAAATGGAAATCTTTAATCATCACCTTTTACACCAGTGAACAGATTTCACATGAACTAGTAACACATACTACTAATTCTGAAGTAAAATAACACTAACCAGCTGTCCTCTTGGTGAACCTCTGTTAGATAAATCCATCAGTATCTCATAAGCTTTCTCAATATCTTGTTGTAGATAATCTCCAAACAAGTAGGCCAGCGCTATGTGTTCTAAGGATTTGGTATGATTCAAATCAGCAGCCATCTTGAAAAACTGATGTGCCCTATAATATAAAAGTTTATGGTAAATGTATCTTTATTTTCTGAGTGTATTAGATATTTTTCAACTGACATTACCCAAGTTCTTTACCAACAACCAATGGCAATAAGTTGTTTCTTACACTGAAACTCAATAACACCCCATGCTCCAATTACAAATGACAACCTCGTGATTTAATTGACTAAATTTGTTTTTCTCCTGCAGTTAAATATGTTAAGTATATTATGTACTGGTTGTTAGACTTGCAGTAAGCTTAACATGTAAATTGAGATGAGCTACAATGCATCAGTTAATGGGAATTTATTTAAGGATTGGCTGTAATTTTTTTCAGTCTATGAAGAAATAACCTCAATCACGTGGTGCATACTAATTAGAAGTGGGTTATTTGAAAGTGTGCACCATGTGCATTGAGGTTATTTCGAATATGGGGTAGACTGAAAACAAAATTACAGTCAATCCTTATAATTTAATTCGAATGGCCATTCTTTTGTTGTCTAAAATGTTGGGATTCCGTTTCATGACATCATAGTAGAAAAGAAAATTTAGTCTATCATATGATAGACAGAAACTAGAAATTGTGTCTGTAAGACACGGATGCCCCGTCATCATGTATGAATGCTACCCAAGGCATATCCACTGATGAAGTTTCGTTGATACTGCCCTATGTTAAACTAAGTTCGGCTGTGGTGGCCATCTTGGTTAACAGTCCGGGTCATCAGCATGAAAGAGAACCCCCCAAGGACCATTATTGCCAAGTTTGGTTCCAATTGGCCTTTAAGTTTCATAGAAGATTTTTGAAATTCATCCCCCTTTTTCCTCATTTTGTAACAGCAGCCATGTCGGTTGGAAGTCGGGGATGCCGGACATAATTTTGGAAGGGAGCCACCCAAGGACTATTCCACAATGTTTGGTTCCAATTGGCCAGTGGTTTCAGAAGAAAGGAAAGTTTACGCTTATGCCGTCTTTAAGGGGCAAAAACTCCTATAAGGGGTCAATCAACGATTTTGGTCATGTTGACTTATTTGTAGATAATACTTTGTTGAACATTTTTGCTGTTTACAGTTTGTCTATAATAATATTCAAGATAATAACCTAAAACTGCAAAATTTCCTTAAAATTAACAATTCAGGGGTAAAAACCCAATGAAGGGTTCGACCTATTCGTCTGAAAATTTCATGGCAGGTAGATCATGAACTGATGAACATTTTTACCCCCATGTCAGTTTGCTGTAAATGCTTTAGTTTTTGGGATATAAGACAAAAACTGCAATTTACCCGTATGTTCTATTTTTAGCAATGGAGGCCATGTCTGATTATGGATCAAAACCTCGGATATAAATTATAAACGAGATACCCTAAGGAACATTCACTTACAGTTTTGAAGTATTTGGCCCAGTTTTTTCTAAGGAGATGATCCTTGAAATGGTTTACGATGACGGACGCCAAGTGATGGCATAAGCTCACATGGCCCTTTGGGCCAGTTGAGCTAAAAACAATGAATACTAATGAATCATGTTTTCTACTAACCTTCTGATATGAGATTATATATACATGTAAGTATAATACTTCTAAGATCTTTCTAGTTTACCTATTCAAGATGATTAGAAACTGCATTATTACTCACTGATGATAATCTTTGTGAAAAGTTTCATTGATCAACGCTTCTCCCTCTCTGTAATATTCTTCAGCTGAAAAGACAATCAAAACTAAAATGCACTTACAGTTAACTCGAAGGGACCAAGAAAAAAGTTCGACCCATCGGCAGGGCTTCCAAAATTTCCTGACGACAGCCGGACATTTTTCAAAGAAATATTTTTGACAGTCAATGATCAGCTGGAAACTTAAATGTAACTGAGAGCCCGTGAGAGGATGCATAAATTGATATATGTGTCTAAATAATTAGTAGTGTTATATGCAATAAAATTATTTATAACTGTTTTGTTTTCTTCATTCTAAAAATAAATAAAATATTATCCTCGGTATTGTGTCATTTTTCTGTGTAACGTAATACAGTAACCATCATTGCACCAATCAGCTTCAGCACCTGACTGTTCTCATGTTTTTGTTTCTGTTTATATAATCTATCTTCTCTCTGTGAGTACTTAACACTTTGTAAATTAAGGCCATCTTATTTGAAGCTGTTGGCTTTATTGCAGTACAACTTGATCATCAATACACGTGATACTTTTCTTTTTGTGTATTGATTACCTGACCACGTGACTTTTACAACTGATGCGGTATTTATAGATAACATTGAGGAGGCCCAATGAAGGATATTGTTTTAAACCGTGTAAAATCTACTAAACAGTGATAACATTTTTCTTTGTACAATTTCCCAACCTGATTTAGAAAATAAGGAATAAATAAAAACATACTCAGTTGATAAATAATTTAATGAATAACAACATGATAATTTATGTAAGTGTCACCGGATGTTTGATTGCTTATAGTAAATTGTTATTAATTGATTATATTAAATATTTGCGTATTCATTTGTTTTCATATTCATCATATGTATGTCCATGTACCATGTGATCCGTTTTCATCATATTCATTACGACACAAGACTGATGACGTTTTCTACTTGTACGTCACCAATGCATGTTAATGATGTATCCAATAATACATCTAAATAATATCACATTATACGCATGTTTTGCACGCACAATTTTAACCGCGAAATTTTACTAGGTATAAATACAAAATATCCTTATTATTATTCATTAACTGCTTTAACATGTCCAGGAGTAACTTGTGGATTTTGTGAATATCCCTATTCTTTGTTGCAGGTAGGCAATGTTTTAATATTTCAGATTGTATTTGATTTATTTAAAAAAAAGTATAATGTTCAATTCGTTTGAGTTTGAGAGTTCTTTTCGATGTATAATTCATTTTTGTGCTGTAGAATTTTCAATGAAATAGGTATTCTATAAAAGGTTGAATTTCCGTCCTGTTCGGTTTGGTTAATGTTTCGGCTTTCATTAATTTCGAACTTCGGCGAAATATGCATTACAGAATACATGTAGTTTTATGCGACATTTTATTCCCGCTTTTGTTTTTTATATTCAGTTCCTAATTCGATTATATGTATTGCTAAAGTATGACTTTGGGCATTACTGAAAAGTGTGATATTCCGTCCTGAGAATTTGTAATTCATATAATGCAGTTTTAGTTTTAAACGAGGTTAATGTCTACATTTAATGTTTTGCGTCTGTCAATGTGTGTTTGAATGAATTTATATTTTCTGCTGTATTGTAAGTCATTGTATATGTTAAATAATTCTTTGTTGCAGTTAATAAAAGCGACACCTGTTACAGTCTTATATATATATTGGCCAAATCCTGGTATTGAGTTAATTTTGACTGTGACATAAGCATATGGCAGATTTGTAAAGTTCAATTTGAGACAAAGTCTTTATAACAGTCGGAGATTGTCATGATTGGATATTCTGCTTTATTTCAATTATAAAAACAGTTTTTAATATGAAAACAAGAATAGAGAATGCCCCCCTTATTTATTGGACAACTCTGCTTGGTATACCCAAGCGAAGCTATTCTCAGTGTTTTTCCTATATATTTCAATAAATTTTCCCCTTTAGAGTACCCCAGTATTTAACACCATGTACAGTGTTAAATAAAATAATATATATCATACTTATTCATTTATAAATATCCTTATTTGAAGAATAACTTTTAAATATGAGGATACTTTTTTAAACTGAATGCTCATTTAAAATAATATCTATAAAGCGTAATTAAATAGGATGTTGTTCCATACACGCTTACATGTTTGACCTCATTTACCTGATCACCTTTATGTTCATTGTTATACATCATTAATTCTATTGATAAAGACAAGCTAAGGACACCTCATCAAATGTAACAAACCTGTAATCAGTGAATGATTTATGGCTTCAATATAACTTATTGAAGGGATAATTGTTTGACAGCTTGTTATTTAAATAAAAGAAAACATGTTTTTTCTACTTTTTTTTGATGTACACAAGCTAAAGACCAAGCCGTACATTTATGTACATGTACCCAGAGGATTAGACTAACTGAGACACTTCAAAGTACAATGTATCTGAAATATGCTGCATCTGTTTTATTAAACCCAATTATGACCGAAATATCTTTGTGAAATAGATTGCCACAATTATAAACTAAAATGCCCAAATGGACATGCCCAAAGCCCCAAACGGACATTTTTATCGATTGATAGTTGGTAAAAATTGAAATGACCGTTTTATGAAAATGCCTTGAATAACAAAAAGTGGCAAACCAATTCTATTTGACTGTTTGAGGCTGAGAGCAGCCGGACTTTTTATGAAAGTTTCGGTCAAGTCCGGAATATATGACCGTTTTGGAAGCCTTGCCCATCGGTAGTTTGAGCCATCACACTTCAAAGATTTCCTGAAACCTGTTCGTATCTGTACCCGAAGTGCGGTATTTACAATTGGTTAAGGTAATGACCTTGGAAAATGTGTGTCGTACATACATTTTGTACTTTGTATGTACCTATGAATGTTAACATGTGATGTTAATAAACATTATTTTTATTGACTTTTCTTTGATTTGAAGACTAAATTAATTGACCTGTGTATGTGAGGTGTGTTGAATATCGATTTTAGGTAACAACAACGGACGACCACTGAAAATGTTGCACGGTAGTATCTGTTATAATCATAAACTGATCGAAAATGAATCAGAAGGTCTTCTATAGCAAAGGATGATTTTTCATTATTATTTCACAGCTTTTGTATTTTTACAAGTTTTTTTATCTCAAGCCAATGCAGTGAAATGTGATAACTGTTCATTTAATTTATTCCTCATTTATTCTTTGATGTTTCGAAGTATGATTTTAAACATCTAGTTTATACAACTGAGATTCATCAAAGATCCAATTAAAACTAATCATCAATACACACTAATTATGACAATAAACGTTAACGATTATCTATTTAATGGCCAAGTGCAGTACGCTTGGACTATTTGACAGGTGCGTGATTGATTTTACTGGTACATGTAAGTTCCAGTCTTGTGTTGTAATTTTAAATTTTATTATTGTAGGGACCAAAATATTAGTTCGAGCGAACGCAGTACAAGAAACCAGGGTTTTATTTACATAGATAAATAATGAAAAATGGTGAGACTTTGATACGAATTCGACACAACAGGCTGTGTACGAAAGATCTGAGTTCGAGCCAAGAAAGTTCGACTGTACATGTAAGGATATGTAATGATCACAACTAAAAAAAACAACAAACTTTCTGATTGATTGTTGTAATTTGACAGTTTAATACAGGAATGAAAACAAACAAAAATTAATGATATGCTTACATGTTTTTTTTTTATATAAAAGTGACAAAAATTTGAAAGTTGCATGATTTTAATTGATTAATTAAAAAATTTTTTTTGTCCACTGAAACCTATAGGTATCTGAACTCAGGGTAAAATAAATGGACCATTGCATGCACACAACTAGATATTAGTCAAGGATCTTGCAGTATACAAAGTTTCATGAGCTTCTGATGAAGCATGTTGGAGGTCGCAATTACAAAATGCATGGTGAATTGTCTCACAATTTCTAAGTCCATTCGGGTATAACTCAGGGAAAAATAAATGGACCAGGATATTCTTCATATGCGCACAGCTACATATTAGGATCTAGCAGAATACAAAGATTCATGAGCTTCTGATAAAGCATGTTGGAGAAATCGTGATGACAAAACGCATGGTGAATTGTCTCACAATTTCCGAATCCAACTGGGCAGAACTCTATGAAAAATTGACGGACAACAACATTCTTAATACAGCAGAGTGTACTTGTCATTATCTTAAGTTATAAAAAGTTTAGTTGAAACATGACAAAAGATGTGGAAGTTTGTTTGGACAGACAGACAGGCTTATTCCTATATACCCCCCCCAAAAAAAAACCATGTCGGGGGGGGGGGGGTGGCATATGGTGAGGTTACTATCATGACAATGCATACAAAAATTGATATTTTGAAAATTGAAATCAAGAAAACTTTGAAAATCTGGCAAAAATATCTAAAGCATGAACAACAAATATCCATAGTTGTAATTTACATTTACTTAAAACAGAAAGAAAGCAATAATCCAGGTTGTCAATAAGCTAGTTCCTTATGTATTATTGGATACATCATTAACATGCATTGGTGACGTACAAGTAGAAAACGTCATCAGTCTTATATATTTTAGAAAAAGAAATAAAAAGGAACAAACATAATTTTCAGTCATTTACCTTTAATTTCCTCTGGTGATAACTCCATTACAGGCTTCTCTTCTTTGCTTTGTGTTTCTGAGAAAAGAAAGAGATCTGAAATTAACTAGTATCCTTAATTCTATATTATTTAAATGCAATATAACAACAGAACATTTAACCTGAGATATGAACAAAAACAGAATGTACACATGTATAAAGACTGCAAATGACTAGATTATAGATTTTTTTTCAGATAAAATCTTGAAACAAAACATTGACAGCAAAAGGCTAATAACAATAGTATACTAGTATAATTTATAATCCTAATTATAAACTGTATTGAGTTCTCGTTCTTACATTGAGATTTAAAATTATGACATGTACACATGTATAATAATTTTTTCCTATTTTTTATTGTAATCTATGGATTTGTTAAGAATAAAAACTGAAAAAACTCTAATAAATGTAGTTTCAATCAAATCTGTGGTAAAATTGGTTAAAGTACATATATACATGCTCTCAATAATAAAAATGAAAATGGTATAAAGTGACAAGCAGACATGTACACTGTTACACATGATTCTCAGTTAAACTTATCTGACAATTAACATTTATCTGTGCCACAATCAATGGGGTCAATATACTTTTGTTTTCTTTGAATAGTTTAACTGAAAGTTCCATCATGATAAGTTTAACTGTGCATTAATTATAAAAATACACACCAACAACATAAAAGATATTCATCCATGAATATTTTGATTATGTTTCAAAGTTTATCTGAATATCAAAATTCAGTGACTGACATCTAAGGTCATGAAAAAAAACAAAATAATCAATTAATGTACAGGTGGTACAACATGTACATGTACAGATCATTTATGTTTAATCAGGATGAAAATCTTTATCATTTAATTATTTTTTAAATGTAAAAGAAAAAAGGATTAAATAAAAAGGAAACATATGAGGAGGTAAATCCAAAATTGATATACATATCCACTTTGTACATGCATGTCAAATTTTCAAGCTGATAGCTGTTAACAATAGTAAAAACTGTCTCCACCATATTTATTATACCATCATATAAATCCATAGACTCTGGAGGATACTGGGGAATTATAAAGAAGACCTCACCTTGTACAGATGATTGTTTTATATCTTCCAATTTCTGAAACTGAGAGATTAGCTGAGGAGGGATACCTGGTTGAATGTATTGTTTTACTTCTGTAGTTATCTCCCCTGAAGATTCTATTGTCATTTGATATACTTGTGCTCTGACTGTTCCATCTTTGTTTGGTTTATAAACTATGGCTTCACGTTTTTTGTTCCCATTTAGGCTCTTACTAATTTTATCCACTATGTCCATATTAAGTCTTCTTACATCAATTATTATTGGAAAATCATCCACCTCATATTTTCTTGGCTGAGTGTATGATTCTGGGTATTTCATCTTATAAAATGTTTTGATATAATCTTTCCTTCCTTCAGTAAGATCAAAGATTGGTTCCTCTTTAACAGCAGTCCACCAGTCAATTGTCTCTTCAGTTACCCCTTCAACTTTCTCTGATTTATCTTCTGTCTTAATCTTTTTAGCAAGTGTCCACTTTTCCAATACTTCCTTATTACTTATAAAAGCTTGTGATGTTTTTTGTTCATAAGCTTCCTTCACCTTTTTATCAAAGTGTTTTAAATCCTTCTGGTTCAAAACTATATTAGGTATATCATTTGGTGATACCTCTCCTTTCAATTTCATGTGGTCATGATTTAAATTTTGCATTTTTTTTAAAGCCTGTTTAAATTGTTCTTCAAACATAGGTTTGAGTTTTTCATATGCATCCGGATTTAACTTTTTTATCAATTCTTCATTTAGTTTTCTCAAGTTATCTTCCTGTAATGTTTCCTCATGCAAGCTCATCTGTTGTTCCTCCGATTCCGACCCAATCATGTTTTCGTCCTTATCAACTTCATCCTTTATAACAGAATTTGATCTAACATTCAAAACCTTTTCCTCAGTCTCTATTGTAGAAAGGGATTCATCTGAATTTTTCTTGTTCGAGTTTTCTAAGTGAACTATCTTTTGTCTATCTCCTTCCATAAATCCTTGATTAACTTTCTTACTTTGTAAAGAATCTATATTAGAAATTTGTTGTTCATTCGTAGTCTTTTCAACAGGTTCTTCCATGACAATAACCGATTCCTCTAGGTTTTTCTTGCTTGTAGATTTTGCTTCTACTATGTTTTTCTCTTCCAAAATGTCACCATTTTTTCTTTCCTGAGATTTGTCAGTCCAAGATTCTGCCTTCTCTAGTAGTTTGGCCTTAGTGTGAATTAAGGGTCCTTCCTGTGGTGTATTTAGGTCTTGTTTTGTGTTAACATGTGTTTTACTAATTTCAGAAGTGCTAGGATTAGAGTTAGAAGTGACAATATTAGTAGAACTAGTACTACTAGTAGATTTACCTTGAGATTCTGCAGTAACTTCTTTGTTTCTTCTTTGTTCTTTGTCTTCCATTCTTTGTGATGGTTGACTATGTTCTTCTAACCATTTATTTAAATCTTCTTCACTTCCCATTTCTTCAATATTCTTTTCATTAGTCTGCGTATTAATGTTGGCCTTGACCTCTGCTATTTTTGCACTTTCTTTAGTATTTAATTTGTTCTCATCTGTTCCTAGTGGTTTATTGTTGGCAGATTTTTCAATTTGACTATGAGCCTGATCTTCATTAGTGTCCAAGCCTTCTTTCGGTATATTTGAAACAACAGCACCAGACTGGAAGCCCTCTCCCTTTCCAGATGATGGTCCTATTCTTTCATTTTGATTACTCTTTTCTTTATCATTTTTATGAGCATCACCAATGTGCCCATTAGGTTGCTGTACATTATCTTCTTGATTAACACTTTTTAGTTTTTCATTTTTACCATTTTTAACTTCATCAATAACATTTTTTTGCATATTCACCGTATTATCAACATTTTTATTATTATTATCTTCATTTGCAAATTTTTTCATACCTACATTATCTTTTATTTTATCTGTATTTACCAATGGTTCCTCTTTCTGAAGTTTTTTTATTTCATTGACATTTTGATTGCCAACTTCACTCTGAAGTACTTTTTCTTTGCTTTGACCTCCAGTTACTATTGAATTTTCAAATTTCTCACCTGAATTCGATGGATCACTGATCACGTTTTCATTTTCCTTTGAATTCTGTGGACCTTCAGCCAAACATAATTGTACAAACGACAAGAATAGCAATGTAGTATAAACAAGAATAATAAGTTTAACAATCTGAATTTTGTTTTCTAACTTGGGCATCTTCATGTTCTTGGTACTAAACTGTGTCATTCATCTGAAAATAAATAGAAATAGTCAAAAATTTTAAATGAATATAATAAACATCTCAAACAATAAAACTATTGAACTACTACAGATTCTGAGCACAATTGCGCTGAACCACTGAGAGTCTTTCCCATTTTTCTGAGTATCCCATTTTCTCGGAGATTTCTCCAAGGCAACTGTGAGATTTTCAACTTTCCCACAGTTTCTTGCAATTAAGCCGACAATTTTTTTTCATAAAATATAATACTGTAATACACATATACGGACTACTCAATTTATTAATTCAAGCAATAAGAATCTTCAGTTTATTTTGCTACTTTTCCAAAATGCATAATTGCCGATGTCATTTCTGAACATTTGCGACAACTTTCTTGGACGGAGGCTGATTTTACAATAAATAACTTAGTCTGACAAATTTCACATAAACTGAAAGTATTTGACAGGTTTTTACTGTAATTATTACATTATGGTAGTAAAAGAACCATCTTCAACACGTTTTGGCCACTGGCCTTCTTCAATTTCTTTATTACTGTCCTAAACTACATGGTAGAGCAGCCATCTTTTTCGAATCATTTCTATGAACATAAAGCAATCTAGCTATACTAAGCCACTACTACATAGCTTACATGTTTTATTTATATCTATTAATTTCAATAAACGACAAATAACTCTACAATTGTTACCAGTTTGCAGGGGCGTCCTGTCCAGTGGACACATATTTTTTTTAAATTCAACCCAGTGGACTGAAAGTTTTGAACATCAAAATTCTTAAACCTTATTGCATATGTACATAAAATTTCCATCTCTCAGCGAGAGAGTTATTTTGCTCTCATTGATTATTGCGTGAATCAAAAAGAGCAAAACAACAGTTATTTCCTGCTGGCAGAGAAAAACTGGAGTTATTTGACTTGCACACTAAAAACAACGTAGTTATTTTACCAGTAGTTGCTATAGTAAGTATAATAATACAACTAAGGCCTTTTATTTTTAATTAACTGGTTTAAGGATTTTTTTTTTTAAAATAGGGTCGGTCGGTCGGGAAAAAAAAAGAAAAAAAAGAGGGAAAATCATGTACTTTTGAACAATCTTGGTTATATTGCCAAATGTGCAAAGGTTGCAAATGATCAGTTAATTCCCTCTTTTGAAACCCAAATTCAGAACATCTATCTTGAAAGGTGTTGTTCAGTAGACCGTTCCCTTTTTAAGGGATCCGACTTGCAACTACAACATAAAATGAGTGGATTCGATATCTTACAGAATCAAGATATTCATACAAAACGAACTTAAAAGCCACATGGATTCTATTAAGAAATTCGTTTTATAAAACTTGTTTCAGAAATTGGCATCAACTAACGTCTATAAATAGATTTCTTTTTGGATCATGTTTACAAATATTTTATTGATGGATAATATATTTTTAGACGAATTGGAATATAATCTTTTATGAAATTTTGATGCAAAAAGGATTTTAATTTATTTTTATTTTTGGGATGGCTGATCTCAGAGGGTAATAAAAAACCAAAATTATCAATTTTATTTTTTTTCTTCAAATCGGCAAAATCAGGTCGGCGGATCCGTAAACCAACTTATTAAAAATAAATGGCCTAAGTTACAATGTAGAAGTGAAATTAACCAAAAGGCTACATTTGATTTGCTTCCCTTTGTATAATATTTAACAGTTGGATGTTATGCAGTGTCAGTTAACTAAGTTAACAACAATGTATATGTAACACATGTAACAACATGCAATATTTTGACAATACAGAATTGATTTGTAACTATTAAATCAAAAGGATTGCCCCCATATGGGTTTAAAAATTTCTTTCGCTTTTTATTAAGATTTGGATGGGGTTAAAAGAATACAGAATAATGGCCTAAAGTAATAATAAACTAGTGGCTCTCAAGAGCCTGTATCGCTCACCTGGATTCCACTTGTCCACCTTCAGCAGGACTGAAAATTTATCATGGCTCGTTTTCCCATACATGTAGGTACAATGTTAAACAAGGTTAGGGTGTGGTGGCCAAATTAGTTGACATTCAAGATTATCAAACACAATTCTCAAAGAGGACCATTGCTGGTATTAGTTTGGTTCTAAATGGCCAAGTTTTTGGTATGATGATCTGCAAATTAAATTTTCCCATAGGGTACTATGTTAAACTAAGTTCAGCTTTGGTGGCCATCTTTATTGACAGGCCAGGTCAGTGGACATATTTATGAATAGGGAGTCCCGGACCATCTAAAGATCATTGCTGCCAAGTTTGGTCTTAACTGGCCAAGTGGTCTCAGATAAGATTTTTAAATGAACATAGGGTCCTATGTTGAACCATCTTGGTTGACATTCTGGGTCACCTGACAATTCTGACAGAGGACAATTTAAGGACCATTTCTGCCAAGTTTGGTTCCAACTGGCTCTGTAGTTTCAGACATCTTGGATGTCATATATTGGCATGAAAAACATAAACTTGGTAGAGGACCATGTAAGGATCATTACTGCAATATAACAATTCGATTGCTTTTGTAGGTTTCAGACATTTCAGCCAATCAGAGTGCATGATTGACCCTGGCAGCCATGTTTTGAATTTTGGATCGGCACCAAAAATGATCAATTTTGTTGAGGACCATTATCTGATAATTTAGGCATAATATTACTTCCATATGTCAAATTGTTTCTGACAAGAAGACGTTTGCATATATATCCCGTAGGATCCTATGTTAAATGTGTCCCATGGTGGCAGACATCTTGGAAATCAGATTGGCACAAAAAACCAAAAATTTGTAGAAGACCATGTAAGGATCATTCCTGCAATATAACAATTCAATTGCTTTTGTAGTTTCAGAGAAGATTTTTTAAATTTCAGCCAATCAGAGTGCATAAATGGCCCTGGCAGCCAAGTTTTTGAATTTTGGATGGGCACCAAAAACATCCATTTTGTTAAGGACCATTATCTGATCATTCAGGCATAATATTACTTCCATCTGTCAAAAGGTTTCTGACAAGAAGATGTTTGTATGTATTTCCCCCAGGATCCTATGTTAAATGTGGCGGCCATCGTGGATTTCAGATCGGCACAAAAAAATATAAAATTTGTAGAGGACCATCTAAGGATCATTCCTGCAATATAACAATTCAATTGTTTTGTAGTTTCAGAGAAGAAGATTTTTTAAATTTCAGCCAATCAGAGTGCATAAATGGACCTGGCAGCCATGTTGAATTTTGGATCAGAACCAAAAATAAATATTTGTAGAGGACCATGCATTGAACATCCCCACCAAGTTTGGTTTCAATTGGTCATGGGGTTTTGGAGAAGAAGATTGAAATGTGATAAGTTCACAGATTGAGGTTGAACGGACGACAATGGACGCAACATGGTGGCAATAGCTCACATGGCATTTTAGGCCAGGTGAGCTAATAAAGGATATTACTGTCTTAAAATATAAAGAATGCATTTAAAAATTGAAAATATTGGACAGAAATACAGATTAAAAAAATTGTAACCTATTTTTTAATGGTTTATCTTTAGAATTTTATCCTCATGAAAATTTACAGTACACCATTTTTTTGCATCTGTCATAATATGACAAGGGATAAATTGAAAACTTAAATAAGGTCTGAAAAGGTTTTAAAATGCATATATACATGTATGTATATACATGTACACACATGAAAACACTGCAATGATTCCTTAATTCTTTTTAAAGTCTCCCTCCACAAGGGAAAAGTTACTCCCCCACTGCACTATCATTCTCTATCTTCAGTGAACAATGAAATTCAGTTAGACATGCAATTGAGACAGATCGCATAATAATGAACATATGTACTAAGTTGATGTAACTACAACTTTATCCTATACTACCTTCACCAAAAACTTTAACCTTAAAATGAACTGCTTCCACACTTTCATATTTCTATGTTCAGTGAAACATGAAAATGGGGTAAAAATCCTAATTTGGCATGCAAATTAGAAAGACCACATTACATGTATAGTGCTTTCTCCAGAAATTTGTGAAGGCATGGTAAATTTCGTATTATGAGGGCACTCAGTGGTTAAAAAAGATAATATTGGGGGCACCCCACCTTGATGTGAGGGCTGTATAATTATCAAAACCTGCAATAAACAGCCTTCACCCTAGTGTGATGGTGTAAAAGTTTCATAAAAGTGTGGCAACACAACAGGGGTACATGATTGAATGCAAATCATTTTCAAAAAGATAAGATTAAAGTAAAAATTGAAAATTAAGTTTGGCTACTTGAGAACACATTGTAAAATTCATGAGGAGGGCAGCATGGTGCTTGAAGATGGAGGCATGGCGCAGCGCCATGCTAAATTGGTCTAGGGAAACCTCTAATGTATTATGTACATGTGTACTAAATTTCAATTTTAGATACTTAAAGTATACATGTATAACATTATGGAAAGCATCTAATAAGTTAAAAATGATTAAATTCATAATAGAAAAATGCATAATAATAAAGCTGCATGGACAGAAAACATGGTTAATGCGTTCCCAAATACTATGTGATGAAGGAGGTCAAGTAGATGTAATAAACATTTATTATTTTTTATTGTCATTAAACATATATATTGACACACATTCAAAACAATGAAGCAGAGAAACACATAAACAAGCCAAATCATTAAACAGTACATGTTTAGATTAGGAGACTTCTGATCTCAGCTCTAAAGACCATTCTAAAAAAACTCAATTATACATGTTTGGTTTAAGATGGATTTCATATCTATAAGAAAGTTTTTCCTCTTGATCTAAATTTTTTAAATTAAAATTGCTTGAATGACTATCTAAATTAGCAGAGAGGTTTTTCTGCAATTTTTGGTTTTTTCTTGTGACAATTTTTTAAATCGACGTACATGTCACTGATATGTAGACTTAAGGAGATTTTAATCATTCTTCGGATCATGAAAATAAATTATCTCGACTTGCTTACAAGTTACATTGAAAATAAATATTCAGCCCATATCTAAGTCCCAGTCCCCCTCATTACTCAGAATCAGATGTTCGTCCCTTACGGTAGACCTTTGCCAAGCCTCTGACCGGCGTGAGCAGGCTGTCAGTAAGTGTGACTGTGAGTGTGGACTACTCAGTGGGGCTCGTGAATGTTATTTGAGAAGGTAATATGCTCTACACCCAATAACTAAAGGAATTGTTTTTTCATTGGATATAGAGCATATTACGTTCTCAAATTAGATTATTCGTAGATTTTTCATTGGGTATGGAGCATATTACGTTCTTAACATTCAGGAGCCCCTGTGTGTTGTCTACTCTAAATTCTAATTACTTGTCTTAGCCTTACTGTAGGTTCCTCGATCGCAGAACGATATATTTGATTATGTAGCATAGTTATCCACATTTCTTACCAGTTTATTAAATTAAAATGCAACTGATAAATGGCAACAGTGCAGTTGATAGTAAGAAAATGTATGCAAATTTGCCACGTCTTTTTTGTTCACTGGCGTTTCGCTTCCATCTTGTTGTTTAGGTTGTGTGGGTACATCCGATTGGTCGTTTTTATGGCAGGAAATGTCATTACAGATACAGCCAAAATAACAAAAGAAAACATAAGCAAAAATGGCCTTTCTTCAAAAATAATTTTAAATGTCACAATTTTGATGTATAGGTCATTTGTGATTAGAAAACGTGTTTAAATGATGAAATATACAATTGAACTGCATTTTTGGGATAAAAACAGCAAATATGATGAAAAATCACGGATTTCCATAAATTTATTGTAAAACTATATTTATATATAAATCCTATTAGAGAATTTATTTTGAAATTTGATGTATGTTATTGAAATTATCAGTTCTTTATCACTTAATTGATTAATTTGATATCATGTCTTAATTTTGAGTGAAAAATGATAAAAAAAAAATCTGTAAAAATCTCATGTTTCTGGAAAACGATTGTATATTATTTTAAGGTCAAGGCGAAGTAATTGAAACTATCCTACATTTTCTATCTTTTTGTCAGTATGTAAAGCTAATCGAAGCACATTGTAATATGAAATAAAAAGGGGGGTAACCATGCTTATTTTTTTGCTATAACCTTTTGAAAATGAGTTCTGAAATTAATTTTTAACATAGGATATATAGCGAAAACGTCAATTTTTCGACAATTTTGCTCGAAAGGTCTATAAAACCATTGACGGTAATCCCACAGTTTCTTGAAAAACTAATATTATATTGTTCTCTCTCATCCACGAGCTTTCTGATGATATGATATTTGAGGGTCCCAATGCTTGATTTCGTTGTATCTGCTGCTGAAGATAATGCCAGTTAAGGTACTAATTTTGATGATTTTTTTCTGGCAACGTCATGACGTCCTGCGTTCGATAACGTTTATGTATTGCAGATAATAATTATAGGACAAACAACAAACCTTTTTCTTTCATCTGATGTATATTTTTTCAATTTAAATGTTTTTATTAATTTTTAATTAATTAATTTTATTTATTTATTTATTTATTTATTTATTTATTTATTTATTTATTTATTTATTTACAAATTTGGCCGTTTATATAAATAAACGACGTGATTAATTCTGTTTTTCTATAAAAAAAAATCATTTAATAAATTTTATTTTTTCGATGAAAGATGTTGACTAGTTGCTATTCTATATGGCAAGCCGTTTTACTATTTATTCGAACTTCAAGATATCTTATAAACTTTATAAGATATCTCATATAGTTTATAAGATATCTTATACATTTTATAAGTTATCTCATATAATTTTCTTTACAAGATATCTTAAAAAATATATGAGATATCTGATAAACTATATAAGATATCTTATAAAATATATGAGATATCTTATAAAGTATATAAGATATCTTATAAACTTTATAAGATATCTTCTAAAGTTTTTAAGATATCGCTCGCACCTGTATTTACCCTTAAAAAATCTAAAGGACTCAATTTTATTAGCCAAAAATTAAAAAAAACAATTAATATACATTCTCAATGCATCATGTCATGGGATCATATAATTAAGCTAAAATCGGCCACAATTTCAATCGATTCAGTTTAATTCGCAGTATTCAAAGGCCGAAGCGGTACGAATTAATTCCAATAGCAGGCAAATTCTAGAGGACGGTAAAATTGCAAAATGAGACGTTTAATCAAAAATATAAGTAACAATAATTTTTTAAGAGGATAATGAAGACCGTATTCACTTGCTTGATATTTTTGATTTCTCCATCAAAGTGAAAATGATGTTATATGCGCAATGCATTCGCGTTATTTACTTAGTTCACAGAAACTGAGATGTTTAGTAAATTTATAACAGTGTACCCGTGATCTATGTGTCATAAAAAAGGTGACTTACTGTTTGGTAATACCATGGAGGTAGTGCACTGTACATAAATACCTAAAATTTAAAATAAGCAAATTACTTGCATAATATTTACTGTACAAATAACAACACGTACCTGTGATTCTAAATATGCGTTTTCACGACAAAATAATGCTTTCGAATGGGTTTTGATAATGAAGAGACGTGTGAACGCAAAATGCGCTTTGAAACGTTTCGAAAAAGTTTTGCGTTAACTGTACGCCTGAACTTTCTACCTTATGGCAACGCCACTGCCCCTCCCCCTTGAAACGTTAAACAAATGAACACAAGATGGCGTTCAATTACTTCGCCTTGACCTTAAATAATGGCTGATTATACCATTTGGCGATTGAAATTGCTTCCAAAAGGACCAATTTAATAAGTACTGAAGAAGGGCAATTTATATTTTTCTCATGTTAGAAGTGGTTAAAACTATGATCAACAAATATCAATCTGGAAAGAGGGCAATATGGAATTCCATATGGACGGGTTTTACAGACTATTGTGTCGTACGGACCTGCTGTACGGACTGTTTAGATTATTTAATAAAAGTATTAAGAACTTGTTATTTTACCCCACGCAACAAAAAGGTAAAATACTTTTGACCCGTCCGTCCGTCGTACCGTCCACCCTTCAGTCAGTCCGTCAGTCCTATCCTTATGAGCGCAACTTCTCTGAAACCACACAACAGAATTTCATGAAACTTTATAGTTAATTAGGGTAAACTCTAACTCTATGTAGATGTGCATATCCACAGGAAATTTTATCCGTTGACTTTTGTAGGAGTTATGACTCTTTGAACTAAGGAATTTGGTGAAAACATCATGTTGATCAGTTTGTCAGCGTAACTTCTTTGAAACCATAGAACAGAATTTCTTATATTATGAACAGAATATATATATCTTTTGTAGCCAATGCTTTTAATAATAGGTTATTTGGTTCTTTCAAAATAAGAAATTCCTGAAGATATGCACATCTACATAGTATGTCCTTATTAACTATAAATGTAATATATATATAAGACACAGTATCTGATGCTAGAGTAATCCATGTTCCATATTCCCAATATGCTGCCATTCAGATAAAGATTAAAATTTTGCTAGTGTACATTCTTCGTTGGAGGTGGGATTTTGTTTGCCCAGTGACAATGTGACAATGTGGGGGCGTGTGGTATGTGAGCGTGTTCACAAAGGTTCTTTAATTGATTCTTGGTGAGCTGTATTAGCCCTCGGTCGTACGGGCCTGGGGACCAATACAGCTAACCTAGAATCAATACAAAGGCCAATACAGAATCAGCAAGTTAGTAACACTATATTATCGCACTGACCAGGGATCATATAAAACTATCCTTACACAGTTCCTGCACTGACCAAGAACAACAACTTCGTCCTCGGCCAATATTGTTCTTGGTCAGTGCGATAAAATCATGTATCGACCTCACCAACATAATTCCGAAATAAAGACATATGAAATCCGGCTGCTAATTAAATAATTGAAAGATGGCAAGGGTTTCAACAGCCTCCCAAGTCAAGGTTTTGTATCCACGTTCGTTCCTAATAACCCCTGATATCACACATTCATATTTCGCGGGTCGAACATATCGCCGCCTGGTGTGTGATTTAGAAAATTCTACCTACGATGCAAATGGATTCTCTTTTGACCTTGAGAAGTAACCAATGAAAATCGTTCACTTCCGATCCGTAAAATATGAATGTGTGATCACGTCAGGGGTTTGTAGTATCGAACGTGGATACAAAACCCTGACTTTGGAGGATGGTGTGTCAAGGACATATTTTGATGGGAAAAACATACCCTGTCTAGGAATTCTACAATGAATTATGATTTATCAAGGTCTCTTGTTTTTTTCAATTTATTTGTTTGACATTGAAATATAAACTTTCACCTTAAAATTTTCCTGTTGATAACAATCACAAAGTAATGAATTGATTTAATCTTATTCACTAATGGATTGTTAATAATAAAGGTATGTTTTGCTAAATTATTTCTTTGCCTTTATTCTAATTCATTTTATTTTAATCTTCAATGTACTGCTATAATTTAATAAGCAACAGATTTATTAGCATGTTGATAATATAAGTTCTCAATGTTCTGTATTTTGGTATTAACTAATCATTTTCAGTTGGGTTTCGTGTGGATATTATAAAAAGTATGGTAATTGGCTAGTTATGTGTTAATGAGACTTGTTGTAATTAGAATTTTTTTTTACATTGGGGCCCAAAAAGGGGGGGGTCCATGCCCCAAATACCTGTGAGATTGATTCAACATGCGTGACTGTCATGCCCAATGCATGGGATATCATATTTATTATGGTTGTATGGATCCTCCCAAGTCAGGGTTTTGTATCCACTTTCCTACAAACCCATGATAACACTCATTCATACTAATATGTTGTTGGCTTGGCCAATGATGCGAGCACAGCAATAGTCCTCTCCAGAAACTCATTTCTGGTATCATGATTCCGTGGCTCTATAATAATATTTACGTCCGTTTCCGGCGAACGAAACTTTTTCTAGCCTTAGTATGTAGCACAGTATGGCTTCCCCCATTTAACAAAGACTTTTCTAAATGACCCATATGTAGAAAAATGCTCCTATAGCGCTCGCTGCAATTAGAAATACAACTCAGTTTAAAATTTTACTAAAGCTAAAACTAGATCATGTAGATTATAAACTTATGATGATATCTATTTACTAGATGAAATTTGTATTTTTGGTGTGCAAATGCATTTGAAAAAAAAAGATACTTAATCTTAGATTATCTCAGATAAACTAGGATTTTCTCAGATAAACCCGGTTTATCTCAGATAAACTAAGATTTTCTGAGCTTAATTCAAATTCGAGAAAATCCTAGTTTATCTCAGAAAATGAAAGAAAATTGATTATTTTGAGAAAATCCCGGTTTATCTCATAAAATTAAGAAAATCTAGGTTTTTCTGTACGAATTTTAGCTAATCCTAATTGATGTTCAGATAATCAATTATCTCATTTCTAGGTTTATTATTTTACAGATACTATTTAGGTATAGCCGAGTTTAATATAAAAACTTCTAACTTTACTCGGAAACTTTTATATTATACATATTATGTATATGTAATTAAGAAAAGATGAGAGAGAAAAAAATGAATAAATAAAAGTCATCTATTGTTTCTGTTTCTGTTATTAGTAAAATGTCTAAAACTCTCAAACAATAGTGTACTAGTATCAGGTCATGAAACTAGATTATTGACATTCTAAATTAACCAACAAAACGGTACCTATTCGTACAAACACGCCCAAAAGGTGGATAACAAAACCGGAACTATCGCTTGTCAGATAGTCACAACCATATGAACATTATCCTTGACAATACATCGAATCAAATCACGTTAAATCTTGAAACTTGTGTCACCAATATTTAGAATTTGATATGCTTAAAAGGGCTAAAAACATTAAAAAGTTTAAGCCTACAAAAAACACAAGCAAAATGCTTCTTTAGTTGGATAAACAATTCATACTAGATTTATCGTCAGGAAAATTGACAGACATTAATACCTTGGTGTTACAAACGGGACTGAATCTCGTTCCTATTTGTGAAACATCGGAAAAACAAAAAATGAAAGACTTTGGGATATTTGAAGGAAAACTGAGATTATCATATTTCTTTCACAATGATCCTAACATTTCAAAGAAAATAGCAAATTTAATTGGAATAGTCAAAATACAAACAAACCAAACACTCTAATCTTTCCTAAAAAGAAAGAGACACTCTTGCAAAACGCATCACTGTTATCCAAAATACATCGGATTGCATTTGTGAATATAATAAACGATACAGCAGTTAATATATTCTATAATTTAAAAAAAAAATGACTAAAAGTAAATACAAATATCTTCTAATGATATATGGTTAATATAGATAACCATGAATCTATCAATTATGCCTAAAGGGTGATCAATTAAAACTGTCCATCAACAAACTGTACTACCACCTGCAAGTTACGTATTTGACACTTTCCGTGGAATCGTAAGTATTAAATAATTGTCAATGACCGGTGAAAAATAAAATAGACACATCAGTGAAGTGCTGTACGCAATAAATACCACTAATGTATCTTTAAAATAATATATATTTAAAAGATTTATTGAAAATGAAATGAAATAAAATGAATAAATAAAAACACAAAGGGCGCATCTGAAGAGGGTTTCCCTAGGACAAATTTCCTGAAAAAACACGAAATGTTGAATACGGAAGCACGTTATCAATTTAAGGCCAGAGATATGATCCATACCAGAAACGAGTGGATAAAGGATCAATATCGATAATATTTAAAAATGTCGCAATGTGTCGTGGCTTTCTATTTGTCATGTTGGCCGAACCAATGTTTCGGAGTCTCTCTTTTTTTTTTTAGATAATCGTTTTTCTCATAATTTTCAGATAATCCGGGATTTTCTCCAGTTAATTATTTATTTAATATTTTGAGAAATATCCTGAATTATCTCAAATATGCATTAAGCAGAGAAAATCCCGGTTTATCTGAAAATTCTGAGAAAAACCGGGATTATCTGAAAATTTCCGTGCCATACATATTCTTAAATTAGCAATTCGGATAACGGGGATAACGCAGTGTATAGAACTTTGTATATTTTTGTAACTGTATTTATAAACGTAAGACCCCAACGAAGATTAGTTTACTGTTATGGGAAAATCCTCTACAAATAAAGATATTGTTTTTTATTCATTTATTTAGAAGGAATGATATTCATGTAATATTGGAAAAAATCTGACACATGCTGAGAACTTAAAACGATACGTATCAAATATACGATCCTTCATTTTTACAAAAAGAAAAGATCGAAGGGTTGTAATGAATAACAATAGACAGAGGATTAATCCGGTATCTCAAAAACCGTGAGTCTCTGGAACTTGGTTAATACGACATTACATGTTACCTATATGTAGGTGATTATCTTACTCTAGTTCAGTATATATACCTTGAATCAGAATGTAGACTAATTTATATCTTTCTTGTATGATATTAAACATAGTATAATTATAGATTAATACTAAGTTTAACATCATACAAGAAAGATATAAATAAGTCTACATTCTAACTGATTCAAGGATTTTTTAAGTCAGTTATTTTATAGTTAAATTAGTTTACTTCCATCCTTCTGAATTTTTTCAATGAATTAATCCTTTTTTTTTTTTAAATATACATGTAATTTTCTAACTTTTTATTATCTATCATTAAATTAAGGAATTACTGAAACTTTAATTTTAAAAATGTTATTTAGTATCAATACATTAAAATTGAATTTGTATTGCTGAAACTGCTGTCACTGTCAAAAAGGCATTTGTGGTCCGATTTGTTTTTAATAGCAATAAAATTGTTATTTATACTTTTTATTTATTTTATTTCACCAACATCAATACATGCAAAAATATTTTTTAAAAAGCAGTAGAAAATGATTGTAAAAAACTATAAATATAGGTACTGACTTTGATTATTCAAATTATGATTTTAACAACCTCTGACCACTGTTTCACCGATATCAATAAATCAAATATATATTATAAATTTTGCAAAAAAGCTATTAGTATACCACCAAATGTCTAATAAAGGGACCAAGGAATTACTGTTCTCTGCTTTAATTTTGTGTACACAACTCAATTGTAAAACGAAGACATGGATATGCAGAAATTGAATTTATTTCCAGACAAAAAATTAAAATACGATTACTAATAAACAGTTTTATACCAAATGGCATTTTGCATTTGAAATGACTTTAAATTATGTTTACAATTGTATATAAACTAAAGTTTTACAAATATTTTGGTTCGCTTTTACTCTTTTTGTAAATAAAACCAGCCTTATTATATTCAGTTAGTCATTGACATACTCAGATTTGCTTGTCAAGAAAGTATATTGTTTATGGTTAAAAATATATATTTATATCAGAGATTAGTTTGATAAAAGAGAATTATATTTCATATGTTAGTTTGATAGGACTATTACTTTAAAGAGAATGTTGAAATTTTGAAGTTTGTATGCAGATTTGGTAGCACAATGATGAAATACGTATTGTTTTTCGTCGTTTTTGTTTTCCAAAATGTAAAATTAAGAAATAAAGTCATGTAAAATTTTGCCCTTAACCATAGCAGAACAGAGTATTATATATATAATATAAGGTAGGAGATCATCTTATGAAAATCACAATTCAGAAAGTTAAGATTTAATGCGCTTTCAATACTATTTTCTAAAATGCAACCAAAAAATGCCATAAAGTTTTACTGAGACTTTCCAAATATGAAAAATCTAAACAAACGATATGTTATCTGTAATACTGATCGCCTATGTCATCAGCGCCTTATTATTTTTTGAACTTGCAAAGTACGTTTAGTTTTAATTAAGTGTATTTTGTATCTATGGCTTCCTTTGATAAATCTCTTTTCTATACACAAATTAAAGCTGAGATCAAATATAAATCCTCTTCCTGTTTTTTATTCAAAATATTTAATTTGGAATCCTTAATATTTATTGTAACTTTGATCCAGTTAATTCACACACAAAACTTTATCAACGACTCTTCGTTAAGTGTACATTGGATTTGTATCTCATAGTTAACCCATATTTTATGAAATCAGCTTTTATGTTAGAGATATCTTCCATATGATAACCGTGAACAATAATTATTTTACAGAAATGTGCTTGTTACAAACAGTTTTATCTGTACCTCTGATATATAGAAATATTCTATCCACATTTCTCACAGTAGCATAATTAGAATATTTTCACGAATTAAGTCTCATTTTCTTCTTCATTTTTCTGTTTCTATTTTTTAATAATCTCACTATAGTATAGTATCGGTAATTGTTTAATATGTAAATTTATTCATTCCTATACGAGTGTCCCTTGTCTCTGTACTTCGGCTTTTTTTTTCTCTTAGTTTATTAGTTTGGTACGCAAGATTACATTTTACTATTTGAAACTGTAAAATATCAATAAACAGAACTGATCCACCGTTGAAGATCAGCCCACACTTTTATTAAAGTCTTATTGAGTTCTATAAAGCAAAGAATTATTTACCATCAGAGTATACATGTAATCAGTATCTAGGCATTCATGTCTTGTCTATGGTCACTTCAAAACACATCGCCACCATAAATCGTTTAATTAAATCGATTTCAAAATGACCAATTAAAAAAAACTTGCGCATGAAAGACTCCCCCCCCCAAAAAAAAACAAACAAAAAACAAAAAACAAAAACAAAACTAAACAAAATATGCGGCAGTTTGCAAATTAATTTTAAAATACAATTTTGAATTTTTGTTTTCTTATAAACAAGACATTATTACTACACTGTATATATACTTCGTACATGTATGTTTGTAATTGCAAATGCGTTAGAATATATATTTACTTAATGTTAACGGAACATGTTACATTAATCATACTTTCTGATGATAACCCGTCGAATTCAGTGTTTATAAATGTAACTTCTAATCAAATTTACCGATGCTAACCATGATTTCTGCAATTGCTGTTATTTACATGCAAATGAGAGATTTATGATTCCTACTGTCATTTTAGATAAACTTGCCTTTCAACAGCAACGGTTTTTTTGTCTATGGACCCAATTTAAGTCTCAGCTAGGTTGTTTCCTCTTTTTTTATTACCGAATCTGTATTATATAGTTGTAGAAAGGGACAGATCTCATTTGCGCAAAAGCGGGAATGGGGTAAAAGTATATTTATATCAAAATGCTTTAAGAGGGTGAAACATAGCAAAGTCTGTCCCTTGTCGAATTAAATAATTATTGTTCACATTTATCATATGGAAGATATCTCTAACATAAAAGCTGATTCAAAATTAAAACTATATTCTTTATAACAATTTCTTAATTATATATTTTTCCCTAATTTAAAATAGAAAGAGAGGTCTAATTGTTATATTAAATGTTCAACATGGTATAACGAAAGAGTACAATATTACAGTATCAACTCTTATCAAAACTCAATCCCAAACTCGATCGGGAACAAAAGTAACACTGCTAGAAAGTGTTATACTGAAAACGTCACTGATTCAATGATAAATTTGTTCTAGCCTTGAATTAGCATGAAATGTATGGCAACGGACATTAGGCAATCAACCAAACTTACGTTGTCTCGTGTTTCTTTGTGTTTCTTATAACATCTACTTTTTTAATTATAAATAGGCTAATATAAACAAATACGATAAAAATTGACAGAGAATATTTCTATGCGAATTTTGAATTGTTCAAAAATCCCTGTCACCGCTTTTTGTTGTTATTATTGCTTGGAACATATGAAATGCATTATAAAATAATCCACTTGAATCGTCGACCAAACTTTAACAACGACCTTTCATTTAATCTTCCCATCTGACTTGTATATATTCTACATATAAAAACGAATATTTATTTTTAAGTAAGTTAAAGTTCGGAGATTTCTTATATTTTGACATACTGTCACGTATTATTCCAAATTCATTCGTCAATATCTATCCAATAGAAACCAAAGATATCAGCCGATCACGTGTAGATGTCTTGTCGGGCCTGAGCAACACGACACGATTTTACTCCATAATATAAATATGATAAATGTTACAAAATAAAACTACAATGTTTAATATTTGGAATATATTTTTATGTCTAATTCTGATCATTTATAAATGCAAATCAGCACACTTCCGAGGTGGAACAATCAGTTGGAAGCCAATACATGGGCATAAGGTAAGACCAAATACATATGTTAACTTCAGGTATCTAAAATATCTAAAAAAATATCTTTTGATTAATAACTTTTGTGGAGAGGTTTCTTGGAGGAATTCATATATCTAAAATACCTCAAAACTATATTCTGATTAATAACTTTTGATTTAGAATGTTTAGAGAGATTTCTTTGAGAAGTTCGGATGTCTAAAATATCTAAATAAGATTTCTGATTAATAACTTTTGATTTAGAATGTTTAGAGAGATTTCTTTGAGAAGTTCGGATGTCTAAAATATCTAAAAAAGATTTTCTGATTAATAAATTTTGATTTAAAATGTTTGTGGAGAGGTTTCTTGGAGGTGCATGTTCAGATATCTAAAATATCTCAAAACTATACTCTGATAAATAACTTTTAATTTAGAATGTATGTGGAGAGGTTTCTTGGGGGTCTTAGATTGCAGGTTTGGTTGGTTGATTGGGGTTTTACTCCAGTTGCAGTGCAACTGGCTATTTCGTGGCATCCAGTTTTTATTGATAGAGTACCCGGAAAGAACCACCGAACTACGACAGGGAAACAGGCATTCCTTGCCAATTAAGAACGCACCTCGACACGAGCTTGATTCGAAGTCAGAACCTTAGCTGTTACAACGAAGTATACATAGATCACTTTTATTCTACAAGTATAGGTAGGAGGTACCTAAATACGCTATATAACGGATTTAATGAAATTTTGTTATCTATAATATTGAAAATTGTATATATTTATCGTTATAACCAATAAGACTGGCAGGTTTTCGAATGTATCTTACGACTCAGATAGTTGCAGTATATGTCTTAATGGGTTTTATAGCATATAATCCCTTTTAGTATAATATTTCAAAATATTTTTACATGGTCCCCGATTAAAAAAATAATAATAATAACCATTCAGGCGGCCGTTTTAGAATTGACAGGGGTCGTGTGACGTCAGAACGCACTCCATATATGTATCTGGGAAATAATGCAAACAAAGCTTCTGAATTTCAAATTTTTCTGCCAAGAAATCTCACATGTCTCACTTCTGCAATTATTTGAATATCTATCTATGATATTTTTTCAACTTGAAATTGTCGTTTTAGGCCAGCAAAAATTAATTTACACGACACAAATGTTTGATAATCAGGTACGAACTTATTTAAACAAAATGGACAAAAATGTTTTTCATAAATTAAGTTTACTGGACAGAATCGGCAATTTGCCTGCTTCATACATGAAGTGCGCTTTGACGTGACATGATTTTAGCCAAAACAGACACTTTGACGTCAGAGGAATCTCTTTCTAATGAGGTACATAAGTGTTATAAGTATGCTTCAATGAAAATGTATAATTGGCTGTATTTGTGCAACGAATTTCTTTCTTATAATTTTGTTGTCGATCTTGTTCTATCAACATGCATAGGTTTAAAAATTATTGTCCTTCGATGGTGTGATTTTAAAACTCGTACTGTGTAATGGGTAAATGGATATAACGATTCGCTCGGTGAAAAAGTTTTCAAGCTAAATCTACACTAAACTAAAAACTTGTCTATTAAAATTTTTACATTTTCCCGGAAAACTCTAATTAAGATATTTCAAATATATCTGGCAACCATATGTATCTGGGATGACAACTATTTGTAATTATACACTGACATTTTTTCTTTTCAGGTTGAATTCAAATTTAAAATGGGTTGGACATTTGGAAGTGGACCAGGCTGTAGTCCAGCAAAGATAGGGCAATTCGTAAATACTAGTTTTATTGGAGACAAAACCTGGAAATGTGTAGAAGGTTGTACGACACTCAAAAACCCAGTTGGTACTGCTTATTATTATTGTGCAGCTGCCAATACAATCGGTACCAGCGATGAGAAATGGGAACAAGGAGAAAACAGTTTTCAGTACACATTTAAGAACGATGGGCCTTTTGTTGTAAGGCAAGCATTGGTTCGATGTATTAAGATTAAAGAATGAAACAACCATAAAATATTGTACATTAAAAGATTAAATGTTAAAAAATACAAAAATCAAATCTTAAAAAAAGGATTCCAGAGAATATTTCTGAAACCTGTTTTTTTTACAATCCTATCAATTAATTCCAGAAAATTTAATGGTTGCTTTATTTTAACCATCAAGTTGAGCTTATTTGTATTTATCCATACGGATACTTTTGAAGCTTTTTATGTTTACAGTTATTCCGGTGCAATGTGGATGAAATTAGATTATGGCTCTCCTAATGGATGGAATGTGCAAACCAGGATAGATCTCAGATTCAGAGATGACATAAACTCTACTAATTCCAGCCCAATAACTGCCAGTAAACCACTATATACGTAAATACTTTTCATGCGTAAAATTAAAAAAAAAAAAAAGAACTACCCTCAATTGGTGAAGTAAACGGATATCTCGATGCATGGCGGGAGATTGTAATAAAAATTAAAATTAAAAGAAACAAGTAAAAGTAAAACACAACCGTACATTAATACATTTTTTTATTTACAAAATACACCACTTTATTTTGAAAGGGGATTCTATAGTGCTGGGTTAGGGTAATGAAATATTTTTAAACAATAATAAAGAAACTAAAGTAACGGTATAACCGCCAAAAAAATGAAAGGTGAAAAAAGGTGAAAAAGAGTATCCAAACTAAAAAAAGATAAAAACTAAACCCAATAAGGTATTCGTTAGGGGGTAATTAGAAAGATACTCTAATTGTATGTTCTTACATGGCAACAGTAATAGGTTTAGATGTCTGTACACAGCAGACTCAAATTTCGGAAAAACAGTATTTAATGGTATTATAAAAATACGAATCCTAGTAACTCGCTGAAATACCCTTACATCGTGATTATATCTATATTATATATATAAACAAAATGTACACACTACAATTGTGGCATAACTTTCAGGTTGCAATTTGCCTGTTATCATGAATTAAGGCTTCCAATGTATGATTCAGACGGTGACCAGGTTAAATGTAGATGGGCACGTGGCAACGAGTGTGACAGTGTATGCCATGCAGTTCCCACTGCTGATTTGGACGAGGTAAACAACTAGAAACACTATCAAACATTTGATTTCGGTTTATACCTCTTCAACAAAATTGATGACGGGAGAGGTCAAAAATGACATATCAATCAATCCACTCCACCCAACAGACAGAACTTAGTGATATAATTTAGTAGGTACTCAGGAAAATAAAACTCCGTATTTAGATAACTGTTCTATTAATAAAACTACATAAAACTATAACAATATAACACAAATATGATTCGGTAATCCTGGTATAAAGCAAATTCGGAAAATCCGTAAAAAAGTCTCTGTTTTTAGAAAGAACGTACGTGATACGTACTTGTTCAATAGGTCATACGAACTACTTGTCCCTCAGTTTTAGAACTGTTTTATAGCGAGCATTCGTAGGAATTAACAAGTTCAAAATCGCGGTGACATGTTTGACAATTATCATTCCATTCATGACATATAACAATAGGCAAAATAGAAAAAACGTTTTAAAAAATAATTAATACTAATCTCATTAATTTGTTCTAAATTGATATTATAAGTTTTTAACGCCGTCTATGCTAATTGTTCAAAAATGTTCCTAAAAATGAAACTTTGCTTTCAAAGACATAATTGTCAAATCTTACACCATGACATTAGCACAAAATATCATAAAAGAGCACAAAACACAAAATTTGGTTGGACGGTACATAATTTAGATAGCAGGGCCAGAATCTGCTGGTTTTAACTGCGAAACTAAGTACAGCTCCTGATCTGAAGCAGTCTCTCTATTGTTACGAAGTAGTCAGAAATAACACTTCCATAAATGGTTAAATGCTATCTCAATTCAGAGTTAAAAAGAAATCGGCAGTATTTGTGTATCATTTTAGGATACTTGCACACTTAAATTTAATGCTACACAATCCAGTAGTTACAAAGAAAATGGATGGTATGCAGTGGCATTGACATTTGAGGATTTTCCAAAAAAGACCATTCATATTGGGAATGAAACTTACAATGAAACAACGCCAATGTCAGATGTTCCTCTGCAGGTAAAATTTACCATGAAACAACATCCTTTAAAATTTTCCCCTGCAGGAAATAACGCACAAAGATGCCTTTATCAAATGTTCCTCTATAGGTCACATGTTCTAAGAATCAATCCCAATGTCAGATGTTTCTCTGCGGGTAAAACTTGTAAAGATATAAATTAACGTCCTTTCTTGAATCATTTATTGCTCAGAACGAAAGTACTTCTTAGAAAATCAATTGTAAATGACAAGAAAATAACAGTAAAAAAGTGGTTTGGTTTGGGTTATTAAAATTATAAGCCGTATCATGGTGATCAAATTTTATTACCTAAGGAAGTCGGAGAAAACCGCTACCTAAGACAAGAAAACTGGCATTTTTGTCCATTAGTATCGTACAACTCTCCGCAGATTTTTTTTCGAACCCTGACAACTCAGTGTTGCCATGCCATAGTTCATTAGTAGTCACGAAGATTTACCTACATCACTTGGCCACCGAGTCCCCGTTATAAAGTGTTCGTACATCTGTTTAAATGCATTATTAAGTTCTATCATGAAATGGTACACATCAATGATCGTTGGAATTAAATAGTTGCAGCAAGTTATGACAATGATTGAAATTATAACATCAAAAAATAATTCGCTGGCAAGAAAATATCAATTATGTCATTTATTTTTCCCTAATAAACTTCTTGAACGACAAAGAGTTTTTATTTTTATTTCAAAATTTTTTACAACTTTCATCATTGAACTTGTAGTTTCTGATCCATCTGGTAGGAAAAAAGACACCGTGCGATTGGAAACCAGAATTTATCAGCCCAACACCAAAGGAAGGCAGTAAAATTGCAATACCTGCAGGAAAAACTTTCACACAGAAAGTTTACGCTGCTAATTTTGCAAATAAAAACGAGAGGTACGATTGATGTTTTATTGACGTTTTTGTGTTTTTTTAACCAAACGTTGATTTAATATTAAATTTAAAATGTGTAAAGAGATGGGTGCAGATATCAAGGCTACTTAAAGTAAAGAAATATTCAACTAGCTCTTTTTGTAAGTTCTTACTACTAGTAATAAGTAAAATATCCAAATTTAATAAAAAAAAACATTAATTATTTGTTATTAAAATAAAACAGAGTGACACAATTAAGTTTGACAAGACCTGCAAGCATGATAATGAATGGTCCGATAAACGATCCCCTGAGAATTGGAGTTGTATACTGGGAATTATCCTGGACTCCTACGGCAAAAGATCATGGCAGCCATGTTGTATGTGGCATGGCAGAAGACAGTTCAGGGTATGTAATTAATAACTTTATAGGCGATTGGAATCAGGCATGGGGCGAATTAAATTGCAATGTAATGCATTACATTACAATTACTTTGACAAAACCATGCATTATATTACAATTACCATTACATGAATTTATCAAAGTAATGCATTACATTACAATTACTTTGACAAAACCATGCATTATATTACAATAACCATTACATGAATTTATCAAAGTAATGCATTACATTTCAATTACTTTGACAAAACCATGCATTATATTACAATTACCATTACATGAAATTACAGAGATGTAGTTTTAATACATATTTTAACTTAATGTTAACTTTTCGTTTATAAAAATACATTTGGTTTTTTTTTAATTTCAATCAAAATATTTACTAATCTTTCCTAATTATGTAATAAACATAGAGCTTAATTTATGACAAATGGAGAAAAGATTGATTGTAAAACAAACAAATTAGTGTTTTATGACAATGTTCAATTATCTGTTATTTAATCAAGACGAGATATTCATTCATCTTTTGACAACAATGGAAAACTTTTACAGTATAGCTTTTCATATATAATTTTTGTTTATACAGGAAAATGCAGGAAATATATAGAATGAAATAAAAAGACATTAAAAAAGATAACTCAGTCTGTCTGATACACAGTTATTCTTTTAAAATTGTAATTTGGACATTCTAGTATTTATACAAATTTTATTTTTATTTTTTTATTTATATATTTGTGAAATATTTCTTACATATTAATACAATATCTTAATTATTGAAAATCTTACCTTAAGATGAGTTACAAAATTTGATGTTATGTTTATGTAATGCCATGTAATGCAATGTAATGCATGAAATTACACAGATTTTTGCTAAAGTAATGCATTATATTACAATTACATGTAATGCTAAAAATCCTGCATTACACATTACTTGCAATTACTTTGGAAAATGTAATGCATTACCATGCATTACAATTACACATTTGCATTACCCCATGCCTGATTGGAATTAGTCGTAACTGCTTTCCCGGCACCAATTTCTTATTTTATGTGAAAATCTGCGTTGTGATTAAATCAATACTGCACTGTGAAACTGATGTGTCCAGGGAAAGATTTCTTTTTGACGAAATAAGTAGTAAAGATATACAGGAAGGGGGTTCGTGAAAGGAAGGTTTAACGTGTCCGGATTTTAACAATTTTTTTTTAAAGCTAACAAACTAACAATCAGATTAAATAGGAAATCTAGTTCCAACTAGCCTTGAACGACTAAACCTAAATAAATGTTATACATTACTCATGCCATTAACGCCGGTATCAAAGATTTCATAGCTTAAAGCATACAAAAAACGACATAAAAATTCTTTAACAATCGTCTCATTTTGTCAAAAGCCTTCATAAAGGTTTATTTAATGTACAGAGTTGAAGTTTCTCACTCTATCTACATGCATGCATTATGTATTGGAATAAAAAATATGAAAGTTTAGGTCATGGTTACATTTCTTTAATAGCTACGGATCCGTAGCTCCTATGTCAATCCTAGCGTTCACACGATACTTTTTTCATCGGATTCTACTTTCGATTTTCGTTTTCGATTCCATTCGACTTAAAATCTGATAGTGTGAACAGGAAAATCGAAAGTCGAAAGTTAAACCGAAAAGTCGATTTTGAATAGATTCACATCAGATTCCATCCGACAATCTGATAAGAATCTAATTGTGTGAACGCACCTTAACTGTCAGTAGCACAAATGAAATGTGTGTATCTATAAGTCGAGTGTAATGATAGAAAAACTTTTAAAACATTTGGTCCCGTTACGTATTTTTTAACAAAAAAGAGGTTTTTCTTTTATTTTAATAAAAAATATCGTATTATATGACTGTAATTATCTCGCACTATTTGTTGATTTATTTATTCACAGAACTTAGTAATAATGCTTTTCGAATACGTTACAGCTAAAACACAATTCACGTTTCATCATTAGTGAGAAATAGTAACAATGGGGATATCCAAAATAATAAATCCAAACATAGTATAACAGATACAAATAATCAAAAATGGTGAACCAAAATCATAGGAAATGTCTTATTTTTCAGACACACAAGTAACACCAGATGTATAACATTAATAGCATGGGGTAAGTTTTATTTTCAGAGGAAATGAAATATTTTTGTTCGTTTCGATTGCAAACTGTTTACCTTGCATTGCACATATACTGTTGAGAACGAGCTATTATAAAGTTTAATATTATGACCATAGAATAAATATACTAATCTTTTATAGGCTATTTTTTTTTAGAAATGAGTATGGCTTCTTAATTTATGAAACTTCAGAAGAACTTCAGAAGAAGTTATAAAACTTCCACAGTTAAATTAAACCAGGGCAATGTTCATGAATTTATGCCTTTAATGATAGGCTAGTTCTACGGGAGTATCACCAGTACAATAATGTCTGTATTGGCCTGAAACGTAGTCTTAACCTTTCTGTTAAATATGGGCTTCTGGTTCATCACCGTGGAAGACCTTGCATTTTGTATATTGTTCCAATATTACAGGACGGTTTCTCTTGTACATTAACTCCACATTCCTTTTTTTACCTTATATAATATTTTCAGATATTTTGTAGGCTGTGTACACCTTTATGACTTCCATCACAATGTATGATTTGTTGAAATGCGCATACTAGTATACAGTTATATGTCCTTTATTTAAACTTTAAAAATATTCCATATGGCTGCCCTTATGCATGTACCCATACCATAGAAGAAGGAGAAATTTTAGGAAAAAGACGGAATCGGTTTAAATTTTACAGACACAAAATTAAGACAGCCTTGCCATACTGGAAGAGATGATGTATTGTCAGATCTGCTGAGAAACAGAATGAGAGGAAAATTAAAAGGAACCATTCTGGTCTTTCCCAAACCTCTCACTTATAAATTTTTTATCTCTGACTCTGTTACTCTGGCTTATGAAGTTAATTATTAAATTTTCCAACTCAGGAAAGATGAAGTTTTGATTCTTGGAAGTCTTTTTTGTTGGTATATTGTCAGCCATCTTAGAGTAGCAAATTTAACTGGGCATTATTGGTAATTGTGCGATGCACTACTTAATCATTTAATACAATTTGCAAACAGGATTTTGTCGTCACTTTTTTGTGGAACAATAATATTTTACCCAAATGTTAAACATTTGATAAAAATTTAACTACATGTTAAAGTTAATTAGTTGTTAATCTGACGACACCTTTGAACAAGTAGTTGTGTTTTGAAAATTACTGTAAGTTTTCAATCCATTCATTTATCCTTTTTAGAAAAATCGAGTTGTATGTTCAAAAGATGTTAAGTACACTATCTTCTTGTTATGGAGAGCCGAAAGTATAAACCAAAATATAAAGGAGTAACTTCAAATCAAACATGACCAAAATAAAAAAAAATCAGAAAAAAAACCATCAAAGACTATTTAAAGGCAGGTAATCCTTTATAGTTTCCAAAACGTCTACAATGTTATATATAAACTAGTATGATTTCTAGATTTACATTTCAATGTAGTTATGACAATTAATACTGAATCTGAACATCCTTCGTATTTCAGATTTACCTACTGATCCATGTATCCCTAACCCGTGCAATGGAAACAAGATTTGTTTAAGAATTGGATCAACACAGAAAATTGAATGTATTTGTCCTGTTGGATCAAACTTATTTGGCCAGTCGTGTATAATTGGTAAATACGCCTTGATCTTTCTTGAAGATTATGCAAATTAAGCATAATAATTTTCATTAGTTTACCTTAGAATAACATTATTTTTAGTTGAACAGCACTTAAACTGTTTTTTTTAATTTTATAATATTTGTTACTTATTTCAATTTTTCAAAAAATAAAAAGGTTAGCCCACTGTAGTATTACTATAGAAAGCTAAATATGTGGTGAAATACGTATATTTCCATTTTTAAACATTTACCTCATCGAGTCTAAAAGCAAAACTTTCCCCATAACAATACTTAATGTCTTCCGTTGTTATATTTTAAGAAACGACGACTACTACCATTTCAAGCACACGTACACAAACTACAAGATCACCAACTACTACGAGTACTTCCACCACCACTAAGCCGACTCGTAGTTCTAGAACAACTACTGCAAGCACTTTCACAACTAGTACACAAACTACAAGATCACCAACTGGAACGAGTACTTCCATCACCACTAAGCCGACTCGTAGTTCTAGAACAACTACTGCAAGCACTTTCACAACTAGTACACAAACTACAAGATCACCACCTACAACGAGTACTTCCACCACCACTAAGTCGACTCGCGGTTCTACAACTAGTACAAGAAGCACATCATATGTGAGGTTAAATACTTTCAAGACAAAATCTGCACTAACTTACGGAAGACAGTCGAATCCAGTAATACCTAAAACAATTTCCATTGGACAATTCAACACCGCAGTATCAAAGACTACTAATATACATAAGTTTCTTTCAACAACTAAACACCAGCATACGGTATCATTGAAGTCGGGAAGTAATTTTCCTTTAGGTAAGCTATTTACATAGTTATTCATGTGCATGTATATTTCAAATATTAAGCCCTTTCATTTTTTAGTTCCACTGACCATAAGATGTTAGCTGTTATCATCACGTAACCTTCTTCCTTCTTTATTTTCATTTTTATTTTTATATTTCGATCTCATCTGAAACCTCATGGCTAAATGAAATGAAATTAGGTAAGTCGTACACGGTAGCGTGCCTGCCTCGTTGTCGGTTCGACCCCGGCAGGATCAAACAAAATACTTTAAATTTGGTATTTGCAACTGCTGCGCTAAGCAAGAGGCATTCAGGAGTAATAGTAAAACATGGTAAGATTTCCATGAGCTCGGCAAAGCATAAAAAAAGATATGGTGAATAAGTGACAAAAATTTAAGGAAAGGGTAACTATAATGGCCAACATAGTACATATATATATATTCTTGATAAATTTTAAATCGTCTCTGAAACCGCTTGGCCAGACATCAGTCATAATGGAGAGCAATAAAGTCAAGCTCTTAAAACATGATAATTAGTATATCTCGGTTTATGGTTTTCTCTGTTTCATTAAAGTAAGCCTTAAACTGAATGTACAATTATACTGATGGTTACAAGCGTTGTAGTATGTGTTAATACTTATATTTCATATTCCATTTGACGAATGACGACGAACAATTTTTTTAGCGCCAATAATTATGAAATAGACCATATATCTTAAAGTATTAACTATTGATTATTTCAATGTTTAATTTTGCATTGTGAATGCGGCTTGAATATTCAAATAGGCATTTAAATTATTACGATTGATATTAAAATTACATGTACCTTGCATAAAGACAAAGCGCGACAATACTAGCCAGTTTTAATATAAAAAAAACTAACCCTAGCACTTTTTAAAGTAAGTGACCACCGGTCATCATTTATAAAAGAAAGGGTGGACGATCTGAGTCGCTGATACAGGTACTTGTAAAAAGTATTCATTGTTTAATATTTATGCAGTAGATATTAGTAGTTTCAGATATTATTATATTATATTATACCCGCATTGCGCATGTGGTTGTCTCCACCCGCCCGTCCGCCGTCCGTCTGTCCGTCCGTCACAGTTTCTTGTGACATCAATTCCTCATTTAGTTTTGGGTATAGCATTTTAATTCCTTCACAGTAGGGTTGCATATATCCTGTAGATGCGGAATAAGGTTTTAAAATTTTTGATTTCGCTCAACGGGTGAAATGTGAGACTGAAAACGTGCGAATAATCATATTATGCTTGTGACATCAACTCCTCATTCATTATTGATGCAAGGCTTCTACATTCATTATAGAATGATTGTATATGTGATGTAGATGCGCAATAAGGTTTTAAATGAGCGAATTTTTAAAATATGCTTAAAACATCAATTTATGAAGCATTTTTTATTCCAGGCTTCTGGTTTCTTTATAGGTAAATTGTCCATGTTGTAAAGATGGAAAGACAGGTTTCAAAATTTTCATTTTCGCTTAATGGACGAAATCAACAAATTGTCAAAATATGAATGTGACATCAACTCCTTATTGATTATTGATGCTAGGCTACTACTTTGATTATAGAATGATTGTACACATTATGTAGATGTGCAATAGGGTTTTAAAATTTTGATTTCATTCATGAAGCGAAAATTGTGACCGAAAAAGAGTGAATTTTCAAAATATGCTTAAAACATTAATTTCTGAGGAATTTTTTATGCTAGGCTTCTGGTTTCTCCATAGGTAAGATTATCCATGATGGACAGATGCAAAAAAAAGATGCTCAACACACAATTTTAGACCCATGACAAATAGGAAGTATTAGAATTATCAAAATATGCTGTTGAGGATTAACATAAAGATCTTTTATCCTAAAATAAACTTTGCATGGTTTGTCCTTAACACTAAATTTGCATCAAAATCATCACTAGGATGAAACAAATGTGGGGGTGCGGGTATAACTGTCGTCTCCGACAGTGCTCTAGTTTTAATTGCTCTACTGAGTAATTGTTAAAATATGGTTTGGTAGTAAAAAAAAACTTTCATTTTTTCAAATTGTCAGTACTTTTGGGAATAAATTGTAAACTCTGGTTACAATTTGTATTTTACAAATTAAATACGTTGTAATTGTTTTTTGTTTTTGTTCTTTACACAGAAATGAGCCTCAAATATTTGAAACAGTTATAAGCTATATAGTTTTGGAAATTCTTGGTGAATTGTTTCAGACCCCAGTTTTTTTATGTTCATTATTAGTTGGTTGCCCATTTATTCAGATTGTGTTATTGTTTTCTCACAGAACGCAATTTCACCAGCGACTATGCCAAAGCCTTTATATATCACCAGGATGTCAGTTGATTAATGAGGAACGGGCATGTCTGCCATATGAAAAGGTTCTTTAAATAATTAATGCAATATATATGAAAAAATAGGTTATTGAGTAATTTTCATTATTCTATGCAGTTGGCATTCTGTTTCATTGATGTTATCCCTTCCTCATACCGGATTTGGCATGGGCAGCATGGCAGGTGTCCTGCAGGAAGCAGAGACTGCTTACTCTTCTGGAACACCTGAGTCTACCCCCCGGTTTTTTGGTGGGGTCCATGTTGTTCATATGTTTTTAGTTTTTAATTGTAGTGCATGTATTGTTTTAGTCTTGTCTTTGTCGTTCTCCGGAGTTTGTCAGTTGTTTTGATTGTTCCCTCCTTCGAATATCCCTTCGGTATTTCTTGACTTTACGTGTAATCGATATTTTTACTCATATCCTTTCATTATTCTATGTTCGGGAATTGTTTGGCCATTATCTTTGTTCATCAATTTTTAGGCAATCCATCTCTATTCTGTATACCTCATTAAAAAAACTTCATTAACTAAACAGCAAATAAATGTATTGGCAAGTTTTTCTGGTTTATATTTCAGGGTCAACTAAACAGTCGCCACAATCATCTTTGGCAGAGGGAAATTGCTTCAAATCGAAATCTGTAGTTTTGGCGACAACATTTTTGGTTATATTGATGATAGCGTTGTCGACTGGAACTGGAATTTTAGCTTACAGTTTGTTCAAAGCAAAGAATGAGTTAAAAGCTTTAGAGAGGACAAAAGACAATTTTGACTTGCAGTATACTGATTAAGTTTTGTCGATTTATCAATTGTTTACTTACCGAGAATTCGGCATTTTTTTTTGTCTTAACGTACTAGTAAAGAAATTTCTAAACAACGAAAATACTACCAGCGTGACAAAATGTTATATAAAATCATCAAAAAATTAATATATGTAAATACACATACGACATCTATCACCGCACTCCCCACTTGATGTATCCTTGTGGACCTTTCTCTGAAATCAGGTCCAATTTTGGAAAATCAAAATTCTAAAACCTTACTGCGCATCTGCATACAGTGTATGAGAATACTGTATAAAATGTATCAAATGAAAAATGAAAGAAGAGTTTCAGTTACCAGCTTATAATTCCCAATTTTTGAAATTTGACCCCTAAAGGCCCCAATTTTTGAAAATTAAAATGATAAAACCTTATAGCGCATCTAAAAACAGTATGTGACAATACTGTATAGAAATTAAATGCATGAAATCAAAAATGAAAGCGGAATTTATGTCACAAGCGTAAATTCACATTTTTTTTTAAAATTTGACGCCCGTGGGCCCCAATCTTTGAAAATAAAAAATCTAAAACCTTATTGCATATCTACATACAGTATGTGACAATACTGTATAGAAATTAAGTGCATGAAGTCAAAAATGAAAGAGGAGTTTTGGTCACAAGCTTAAATTTCTAATTTTCAAAATTCGACCCCTATGGGCCCCAATTTTTGAAAATCAAAATTCTAAAACCTCATTGCACATCTGCATACAGTATGTGACAATACTGTATAGCAATAAAATGCATGAAGTCAAAAATAAAAGAGTTTAGGTCACAATAAAAGAGTTTATTCACAACTTTTAAAATTCGACCCCTGTGGGCCCCAATTTAGAAAATTAAAATTCTATTTAAAACCTTATTGCGCATCTGCATATCGTGCATGACAAAACTGTATAGATATGAAATGCATAAATTGAAAAATGAAAGACGAGTTTAGGTCACAAGCTTTAATTCCAAATTTTCGAAGTTCAACCCCTGTTGGCCCCTTGTTTAGAAAATTAAAATTCTAAAACCTTACTGAGCATCTACAGGTGGTATGCAACCGTCCTATATAGAAATTAAATTTCTAAACCCAAAAGTGAAGGAGTTGATGTCACAAGAAAGTTTGATGGACGGACGGAGACAATCGCTATATCCCCCAACTTTCTTCCAAAGCGCGGGGATAAATATTGGTTTCTTGTGCTTAAGGTAGCTTAAAATTACTGATGTACCGACCGTGGTAATGACGTAATATAATAATTTTGACAGCGAAAAATTGTTTTAAGAAAATATTTATTTATGAAAATATATGTGAGAGTAATAATTAAAATCGTGCACGCTGGTGAATAGTTTTCAAAATAAAGCCAAAAAAAAAAAGAGTTGATTCGTGTAAAATGATTAAACACTTAATATGATGTATATGAAAGTAAAATACCAGGAACGCGTATATTCATAGCAACGTTTTTGCTTTTATTTTTTTCTTCTATAAAACATTTTGGGTTATCGTTTCCGGTTTTTAACATTGATGGCTTGAACTTTCAATGACGATTTACCGAAAAGTACACATTCAGTTCGTCAAATCAGAATGTTTATATTGGGGGTCACAAAACTACATGGCTATCATTTTTGTTAATACAGCTTCGATAGATATTATCACATTGACAAATACCCTTTATCTTTTTACTTTAAATTTATATTATTTACTTAATATAATACACTCATAGCTACTAAAAACAAATATCATAGATAAATGCATTTTTATTTCATAAGCACAAAAGGTATTCACACATTTTTCCATAAAAATAAACTAACATCTGGTCCTATATAAGATTACGATTTTGATTTGAATGTTATGCCAATTTTTGTCTCGCTTGCTGCTTGCTATAAACACAGTGTGGGAGCGGAAATGAATATTTATTTGGTCACTTGTTTAGTTGCGATTTTGTATAGCGACGAATCGGTCAGTTGCTACCAAGATCGCTGGTACCCATAAATATATATATTTTTGTATTTTACACATACATGTATTTTATGGAAAGTTAAGGTATGGATGCCTCTTTTGACGCTTGGTCGTTTACAAGCCTTTAAAAGTACATGATTTTATTTTTCAACAAACATGATGAATATCTCTTTTATCAAGCTTTGATCACGGTGCTTCTTAAATTTACTGTTAGAAATGTTAAAAACGGTAATCATTTGAATGTGTTCTCTAGGTTATCTAGAAGGCAATTCATTTTTATACAGTACCTTAAAACCAAATTTTTCCGAATTATTTTGCCTCTAAAATTAATACAAGAGTGCTGTCTGAGTGACAGCAAAGCGGGTTTTCTTTCTATTTCATTTTTACTGCGTAACTTTTCTCCAACAAAAAAGTCAAGGGTCAAGGTCAGATGTCAACATCTTTAGTACACGACACATCATCTTCAGGTACACTACCCACACATGAAAGATCTAAGATCTGGGTTTAAAGACAAAAAAGTTATACGCTGGACATGATTAGCAATTTATTGACATTGGGGTCAAAGTTCAAGGTCAACATCCTTAATATGCGACACATAATCTTGAGGAAACCTACGTACACAACAAATATCCAAGGCCTAGATCTTAAGGCAAAAAAGTTACAAAAAGGACCAATTTATTGACCTTGAGGTCAAGGTCAATATCCTGGAATGTGAATAATCGTCTCGAGGTAACCTACCTACACACCAAAGAGCCAAGGCCGAGGTCTTTAGACAAAAAAGTTACAAAATGACCTCTTTATTGACCTTGAGGTCAACGGTCAAGGTCAATATTCTTGGTACGCGACACATCATCTTGAGATAACCTACCTACACACCATAAATCTAAGGTCTAGGTCTTAAGACAAGACATTTAAAGGCCGGACACGAGTGACAGCCGCCCGCCCGCCCGCCTTCACCAATTCAATAATGTGCAACTTCTCCTTTCATTGTATAGCAACGCAATATAGACCTAACCACACAAGAAAACTACCGATGATTTCGCCATTTAGTTGCAATAACTGCGAATATTGGCGCAAATGTTTGGTTACGTTTAACAAGGAATATTACATTGCTATATATAGAATGATAGGTTGTTTCGTTTATCTAGACGAGCCCGAAGGGCGAGTTTAGATATTCCACATGATAGAGTGAGTATCAAAAACAAAACTAACTATTATTCTGTTTATCGGTAATTCCTTTTTTCTGGAAAATATCACTTTTAAAAAGTGACCACAAAAATATTAATTTCCGCTCCCACACTGTGATAAAGATCTCTAAAGTTGAGACAGAGCATCAACATCTGAGATTACTGAAATCTCAAGTACCATGTAAAAATTCATATTATTGATAAAGCTGCATGTATTTTAATTCATTATGACAAGAAGCTCTTCTTGATAAAAATATGCATTCTAGATTTAAGTTCGAATAAAAAATCTTTTCATCACGGTTAATTGTTTTTTTTTTACAGTGATTTTTTCGCGACGTCTAATGGTAATATTAGATTGATTAAGTAGTTTGGTTTAGAAGGAACTTGGTCAGAAGCATATATTATCAAAGGTTTTATTTTGCGATTATTTGTTACATTTTCCAGTATAATATTTCATTTTTTGGCATTGGAAGGACGTTAATAATAAAGACATACAAATAAACAAATACAAAGCAAAAACAACACAATTTACTATGTCAAAATTATGATTTTAAGAACTCCGGATTATAGTTCCTCTCCTATCAGAAATATTAAAAAAAATCAGTCTTTTGGCAGTCACAAATCTACGGAGGTACGTGGGGTTTTGGATAGTAAACAACTCAGAATGTTCAATGACGTTACGCGCGATGTTCGTACTTGTAAGAGTAACATGACAACGCGCAGTTATCCCTATAAAGAACGTCGTGTTCTAATTGGGAAATGTTCTTATTAGTCCCCTATCCGGCAACGCCAAAGGGGACTATATGTTTGCCCTCTGTCCGTCCACCCGTCCGTCCGTTCGCCAGTCGCACTACAATTTTCCGGACTTTCTTCAGAAGACGTTTAACCAACTGATCTTATTTTTAGTATGTAAGCTTATAAAGACGAGTTACAAATTTGAGTTTCACGCTTATCGGATAATTATTGTGAGATTTATTGCCCTTCAAGATACATTGTGAGAGATATTCCCTTTGGAAATAGGAATCATTGCCAGAATAACAGTTTTCCGGACTTTTTTTTATCAAACCCTTTTACCAAGTGATCTTATTTTTGGTATATGAGCTTATAATGATGTGTTACAAATCAAGTTTGAGTTTCACTCTGATCGAACAATTATTGTGAGATTTATTGCCCTTGGAAATAGGAATTATTGTCAAAATATTAGTTTCCTGGACCTTTTTTTTGCAAACCCTTTTACCAAGTGATCTTATTTTTGGCATGTGAGCTTATTATGATTAGCTACAGATCAAGTTTTAGTTTCAAGCAGATCAGGTAATTATTGTGTACCTCTTGCAAACATAGTTTTAGGATATTTAGCAATAACTCTGTCCATACGTCTAAATCCAATTCACATAGACAAGGAGCATTTGTGAGTTTTCTCACAGCTCAAGCCGGTAGGGGACTTTGTATACGACTTTTTCGAGATCGATCGCTCTTTGCGACGGAGGTAATACACGCAGAGTGCTTGTTTCATCTAATGCACATTTAGCGATCCTTAAAACGATTGCAATTTCTATCGGATGACTCTAGTAGCTGGAAAAACTCAGATAACATCATTGAAATTTTTGAATATTATTCATTGGCCTTTTAAAACGTTCGCGGTTGAAAATGGCAAGTATTTCATGTTTTTAGAATTTGGTTTTTATTTCTTATTTTTAATTTATATATATATATATATATTTGTTTTCGTGTAATCTGGAGAACATCATGCTCATAAGATGAAAACGTCGGCTCAATCTAGAAACTTTAACACAAACGTTACGATGAATAAATTAAGAAATAATTAATTGGTGCCATGCTCTATAACATGGGTAGGCATTATATTTGTTTATATTTTAAACCAAGCTTTAGCGAGGTGTAAAATATTAACAAATATAATGCCTAACCATGTTAAACTAACCATAAGGCATGGCACCAACGAATTATTTCGATTCTAATAGGACAATATGCATCATTAATGTAATCAAAGCGAACCCTATAAGGCATCATTTACGGGAAGCCATGTCGATTTTAACAAGGCAAGAAGTTTTACAAAAAAAAACGTAAAATGTCTTTAAACAAACAAAATTAAATCGACTTACATTTTTGTGAGATTTTAAAGCAATTACAAGCGTTCCAGATCCTGTACAACATATGATTTTCAGTTTTTGACCGTCGATGTGGCGACATTTGAATGTATGACGTTATACCCTGGATTGTGACGTTTGCAAAGCGATAAATGTAAGATACATTCAGTGAGTGCTTCACGCTTCTCGTCAACATCGCATTGCAAGTGGGCATGCGTCAATAATAATTGTTCTATTTAGAACACGGTTATGTTTCTATAGCGAAATCATCTATGGAACATCAGCGTAAGACTTCGTAAAACCCACGTTATTTGATAAATACACATTGGAATTCCACGAATCGTAGATATTAGTACTATTGAGAAAAATTACATTTGCAATAAGATAATAGCAAGCGCCATAGAAGCATATGCATTTTCTACATATGGGTCATTTAGAAAAGTCTTTGTTTAATGGGGGCAGCCATATTGTACAACATACTAAAGCTAGAAAAAGTTTCGTTCGCCGGAAATGGAAGTAAAGTAAGTGAAATAACTGCAAATTATAATTTTAGAGTCAGAATCGTGACACCAAAAAAGTCCGCCAGTTTCACTACAGTTTTCCGGACTCTTTTATCCAAAGGATCTATTTTTTGGTATGTGACCTGCAGATGATAGTTTAGTTTAAAGCTAATCGGATAATTATTGTGAGAGTTATTGCTCTTAGAAATAGAAATTATTGTCAAAATATTAGTTTTCCGGACTTTTTTGCAAACTCTTTTACCAAGTGATCTTATTTTTAATATTTGAGCTTTTATAATGATGTGCTAATGGTCAAGTTTTCGGAAATAACTTAATATATATTTTTAGACTGGAAGAATTGTGAATATTAATGCAACAACATAGCTTGCCTGGTTAAAGTGCAAACACTTTTTATGACGTCAAATTTACGTAACTTTGAAATGCCGTAGAAATAACTCTGAAAATTGCCATTTTTGCTAATATGGAGTAGGCTTTAGCCTAAAATCGGGCGAAGCCCATATAGCAATATTTTTTAGTCCGTCGTCATGTAAACACGGCCATATTGGAAGCCGTTGTTATGGTGTCATATTTGTAGGTCATTGAAGAAATTTTCGAATAAAGTTCCCAATGCGCACAAAAACTCGAAAAAAAGTCGGTGGAAAATTATATCGTATAGAAAAACATAATTTCTTTTTAAGTTTGTGCAAGTGCGAAAATATTTTAACCGGAAGTCGCGTTGTATTTTTTAGGATTTCTGGGATAGATTTACAAATGCTACTTCCGGTTTGAAACTACAGTCTACTTGATATCTGGATTTGAGACCCATATTCTACACTTAGTCGGGCTTCGCCCGATATAAAACTTTTGCCAAATTTTTTTTAAAGTTATTGTCGGGCAATTCTACTTTAAAACTATATGATCCGATGCTATTTTATACCTGTGATAACTGTGAAAAGAGCGAAATTTAAATTTTATTTTTTTAAAGTCGCCCATATGCCAGTCAGTTCAGTATTTTTTTAAAGTTTAAATAAAATTGTGATTGCTCCAGTCATGGTTTTGAAAGAAAACCCGCATACAATGACAGGTCATGAAAGTATGAGGTTTGTTGTATCGAAACACGCCGTTTTTCAGCTTATGCACGAACATCGCGCGTAACGTCAATAGACTCAATACATAACTTTATTCCTATAAACTATTTACAATTCTTTAAAATATAGATCTCCATATTACTAATGTTGCATGCATGCATTAGATGTTTGCCATGATATTTACAAATTTTAATATTATCTTAAAAAAAAGAAGAAGATAATCTTCACTGGAAACAACATTTAAACAACACTGTACGTAAGTCAGGTCTTGAAACGTCTTAAACTGCTATTGACATCGGGTTTAAAACAACCTTGCTTTCTTAGTTTTGCATATAAATGAGTTTTGCTTAAAAATGATAGCATTATAAGAAAACATAACAGTAGCTGATTTTGAGATACAAGTATTTTAAGTTACCAAACAATCATCAGAATTCTTAAAATTGTATAATTAATTTATTAATCTTGCCGCAATTCATTGGTCAGAGATCAATTTCTATGTATTTGGAATATTAAAAAGTAAATGGGTTGCGAAAACATCCCATAGGTCTGAACAAGGAAAAATATTAAACAAAAGGGTTCTTGTGTGGACATCAAAAAAGAAAAACCACCACAAATCCGGCACTATATGATCCCAAAAAACAATGGTGTAAAAAATTTAACAAAATCCTAAATAAACAGAGTACTAGTATTTCATACAAAAAATATATCACAGGTAGACAATAGACTTCCACTGAATATATACGGTTCTTGCTTGGGACAAACACATATACAAAAGACCAGAAAAATTATCCATTTTGTCCCAGTGTGTTGAATCATAGAATTTAACGGTTCTTGTTTCGAGTGTGCAAAAATTAATCTTGAGCCATAATGTAAGATTTTTAAAGTATAAGGGAAAGAAAACATAAAATTGGCCCGGTATAAAATTTTCAGAAAAAAAATTAAGTAGATTGTCAAACACTCACTCAACAGTGTATTCTTGCTGCATGAAGAATTGCTTCTGGAGATAGATTTCTTTGCTATAGAACTGAGAATCTTCAATGAACATGAAATGAAAACAGATTTCTGTTTTCACTCCCTCTCGTATATCAAAGTGTAGTGCTTTTTTAAAGCCTTTACAAAATTGTCAACGCGATCTTTTAACTTGTCACATAAATAAACGTTCATGATGCTTGTTTGTTTTCCATTCTTTTCAAGAAATTTGCTGACGGCTTCAACTATCCATTCAGTGACTTCTTTTACTGGATAATTATGGTGACCAGTATACAAAGCTGGGATTGCAAGACTTGTGTGTTTATTTTTTTGAGTCATTTTTAAAGCTGTCTGTACTACATTTATAAGAGAAATCTTTGCCTTTTCGTGATCACCTTGCCAGTCTGTACCTCCAACATGGGCCACCATCTTACATTTAAGTTTAAAAGCTTTGCTGCAGAATACTTCATTTTCCTCCAGCGTTTTGTTTGGCTTTTTATCGAGAAAACGTTTGCATTCTGTTTGAATTTCAATGCCTCCTAAAGAGAAAAATAAACATTCAAATTGCTTGAACTACTTAAAAAACCTGAAGAAAAAATATTTGCAGCTATGATCATAATTTTAAAACTACTCGAATAGCATTTAAAAAATTTATTATCTCAATTCTAGGAATTATATTATCATTGGCTTAAGACACGTCTTGTCTGGTCGTTACTTATTCGTATAACCGACGTTGCCATCCATTGCCCATTCGATGCCAGCTGAAAATAAAGACATTTATTAAAATATCCTATTGCTAAATTGCAAATATTAGTATGCATGGAATTTCTACCGTCTTATATTAATTATCCACTTCAAAGTCACATTATTGATGAAATTGAAAATAACGCTACTTTACCAGCAATAGGGTGTACTTGGGTACCTTGGGTAATAAAATCTCGATATCTACGGATATAAACGTAACTTAACTGTCTGCTATAACGATATCATTTATGTGACTCTTTAAGTGTGTGTATTTTTTTGTTTTTTTTCCGACTTCCTACACTTTCGGCCTTGAATGCAACTGACGAGCCATATCTTTTTTTTAAGAAATGCATACATATATACCGCTTTAAATTTGCTATCTTAGAATGTTTGTTAGTAGACTTGAATCTATTTAGTTTACCTTTTGCTACAAGATCACTTCCCACGCCTGCACTCAGATTTAATGATTTATTAGAACTGCATACGATAACATCATTGTCTAAATCTGTGATATCACCTACGATGGTTGTGATAGTCTGACCAGTTTCCGTACTGAAATGAGTAGTACCACGAACTTTCCTGTCGGGATACTTCTGAAATATTTTGACATGCTCTTCAATGGCTTTAGCATTTGCTTTTGGTATTGCAAATATAATAACTTTGTTATTGTCTGAGGTCGTTATGTTAACATGTGCACCTTTCTTTTTCGACTTCTTTGTTCCACTCCTTCTGGTCTGTCTCAGAATTCATATCTATAGTGACTACTATAACTGAATCTTTAACCAGATCTACGGCTTTTTGTGCGGATGATTCCTGCAGAGAATACATAGTAAGAGTATTGTCGCGCCCTACATCCCAGGCTCCTATTATCTTTTGATCTTTCAAGAGTTTTTCAAGTTCAGACTGAACTGTTGGTGTTTGGAGAAATTTAATCTTCTCAGCCGAGAATCCCGTTATTTGAACCCCTACTACTTTTTCAAGGGCTTCAGCCATTCTTTGCTTTGCAAAGGAAACAATTCCTGCAGTTCCAGAAAATTCAACGACATTTTTATCTTTTCTTGGTATTATTTTCATTCCTTTGAAATCTTTGTTAATTTCGTTTAAAACATCTCCGCTGGTAAGCAAATTAATCTGAAAGCTTTCTAAACGTTCTGTCACAGACACATCACTCAACAGAAGATGTATCTCAGTTGAAACTTCTTTAAAAGGCATCTTGTATCCTACTACAATGAGGTATGACTTTGTTCCGTCCGGTTGAAATGATACTCTTTGTCCGTCTGAAATATTGATTTTTTCCACTTGACTCTGCAGCAATTCCCATTCGTCAGGCTTAAGTTTTTCTTCCGAAACATATAAAGTTTCAAAAAACCTTACAATTTCTCGTTCGACACACATGCTCCATCGCCTTGCTTTTTGTCGGTAGTCTTTTGTTTCAATAGTTAATAAACAATTAACTTCCAAAGACCCACCAACGGCATCATTAGAACGCCAATCTATATGTGCATCTAATTGCTTCAGACGCTTTTCCAGTACCTCTTTGCTGGATGATGATTCATTTAAGAAGTCTAATTTGTTTTTATCTAGACCTTTAACTGTTATAGAACTCGGAATCTGTTCGGTTCCTTTATCATAAATTTCTATTTTCAGAGTGTGGCCTGCAAATGTATGCTTACTCCTACAGAAGTCTTTCAGGTCTGTAAATATGAACGAATTGTTGAACATTTTACATTTAGAGTGCACATAAACATTATTGAACCTTCTAATTTGAGATGTTTTATAAAACTTTTTTTCTTCAAAACGCGGATAACGATCAAATTTAACGAACGGTGGAAGCGAAGTCCGGAATCATTAGTTCACATTTTAATCTTTCGACACTGTCCTTATTTTTTAACTACATAGATCTCCCGGCAAGTCTTTGGCATTGGATCATTCTGATGAGACATTAGGTTTTCATGATATTATAGAATGTTTATAGATATCTTATGTTCTTGCATTTCCAAAACACGTTTTTGTCAGAAAACGCGTTTATTGCTATTAATGTTCAATGCAAGACCTAAAGTCAAACAATTCTAATACAAGTCCCTTGCACAAATTACATATGCTGTGGACACTTTTAGCACAATATATGAAATGGAAAATTGAAAAAAAAAACACAAAGAAATGGAATTGAATCGCAAAAAGAAGTCTATTTATTCTCACAAAAATTGAATCCTTTGCCAATTGTATTAAGTATACTCGTACCTTCTCGATTTGAGAAAACTACCATAAAAGAGTCATCGTCTTCATTGAACTGCACATTAACGACCCTTTCATCACCAGAAACGTTTTGATAGTTGACATAATCTTTAACTGCATCAGATGTTGTGCCTTCAGGAAATCCTTGTACACTGATACTGTTAATTTCCTCGTCAAATTCACTACCTTTATAAAGATTAATAATGATTAAGATGTAAAATCGGTATGTCTTTTTTCTATGACATTCCATTAAAGAACTCTTCATAGAAATTACATCTGAGGTTATGATGTAATCTGGCCTACATATCAATGCTATCTCAAAGAATACTATTATTAATTCGCCTCCGAATTTTGGAAAGGCGAAGTATTGTAATCCTACCATATTTTCCGTCACAAATTGTGTCGCGGTCGTTTGGCAAAACTGCTGCATATTTAGCCGTGAAAATTTACATGTGAATAGATTTTAATGTGGAATAGTGCAGCTCGGTATACGTGTTTTGATGCATCTGTAACAGTGATCTAATTCCACCAGTGTTTTTTTTTCGGTGGAAAACATGTTCTAGTGAAAAATATCCACTGACCATTTTTCACTCGGTTATTAATTTCGAGGCCAGCGAAAATCATCTAACTAACCATAAAGATTCTGAAGAGGATTTTTTTATGGGGAAACATTATAAAAATGGGGCTTGGTATTTTTTAGGGAAAGTGTTAATTTTCAGTTAAAAAAAAAGCAAATATTTTTTTTTATTTGGGGGGATATATATTTATACTAGTGTACCTTTTCCTAGGACTATTTACACTAGTGTACCTTTTCCTAGGACTATTTACATTAGTGTACTTTTTCCTATGAATATTTACACTAGATTATTTTTCTCCAAAAATTAGGAAGCAAACAATTTTTGCTTTCAGAATTTTAGTTATGAGTCTAATAGCTGATTCAAAATTACATACCGATCATAGTACATATTTATATTACAATAATGATTCTCAAATTATTTTTAACAAATTCATGTACCTGTATAACCAATAATTTGGTAGTAAGGCTTATTTACAACTAGTTTATTTGTAGTATTCATAAATGCTTGACGAATTTTTTTGGCACGTTTTGGTCTAGTTGAACAATCATCTTCACATATCATTTCATCAATGTCAATATCAGCTGGCACTAAAATTTATTTTCTTATTTTATCAAATAACAGTCAAAAAGGTTTTATTAACTTTAAAATTTACCCAAATTGAATCACGCGTTGATTTTGAGCATATGGTTATTTTGATTGCGGATAAATTGGGTGAACGCATACCACTGCCGGTTTGTAAATAGATTTATTAAATAATATGATTAAAACAGCTCTAATACTACCAAAACGGCATGTGTCATACTGGTGACGTCGTCCTGGTCATATAAATCACGTGATCTATATTGCTTTTCGGCCCGGTCCAATACTGGAAAATACTGAATAAGGCCGTATGAGCCCTAGGGCTAATACAGCCTTTTCACATCCGGTCGTTTCATTGCCAGTCCGTATTGGAAATATTGGCCCTATATTCACATTTGATGTATGTAATACAGCATTCAGAACAAGTCTGTATTGAAAAAGTTGGATTATCTAATAAAAGTGTTATGAACTGGCTGTTTCTGTATTGGCACTGGCATAGATTCTCGGTTAGCTGTATTGGCCCTCGACCCTACGGGTCTCGAGGCCAATACAGCAAACCTTGAATCTATACCAGTGCCAATACAGAAACAGCCAGTTAATAACACTATAATAGTTCATTAATTCGCCTCCAAATTTATATACCGTGCACAGGTTCAAGCAAACAATGTCTTCTATAGAATTTGAAATAATAATTATAAAGGGATTAATTGGAATTATTTACATTAATAGGTGCATGTTCAGCAAATAAAAGGTTTTCGACAGGGAGAGGCGAATTTGTATTCAGTAGACCTCTGTAACTTAATTTTGATGACAAACACGTGACTATTACAATTCAGTACTTTTCAACATCAAAACGATTAGACATATGGATCGAAGTTAGCAAAGCCACATTCTTTTATATATATGGTGACGTCATATGGAAAATCTGCCCTTGTGAATAATTTATCACTGGAAACGCATTTATTAATGACGACTAAAGGCAACAAAAATACAGTAAAACGGCTTATAGATATTTTAAAGAAAATGTTTCAGATTTCCGCTTTCCGGCCTAAAAGGCTGGTAGAAGATTTCGGGATGATAAAAAGGTCATGAATCAATTTATGTGTATTAACAATCATATCCGATCATATATATATGCATTATTCAGTCCTACTTACCTTCCTCATCATCATCTTCTTCTAAGTATGCGTCCGATGAACCTGTAAGTATTCAGATTATCAAATTTTTATATCCGTGTCCTAATTAGAGGTTAAAGGGATAAACCGGCTTTGGATGAACAGTAAATATCATTTATTTTAAGAGAAATCTGATGACTTTGATAAAGCATTATTTTTTTCTAGTCAAACTTGCCGAGCAACAAGCTCCCAAACCGGTGCCTGAGGTATTGACAAGCATTTTTTAAGATATCTTTACAATAAAGTTTCATTTTCTACTATACTTAAAATAAATTTACGTATTTAAGTGCATAATACTAACCACATTCTTCGTCCGAATCGGGGTACTCACTGCCATTACAGAACAGTTCTGAAAATTACAAACATCAAACGTGAGTTTTCTGATTTAATGAACGAGAAATAAACAAGAATGATAGTGTAAGGACTTCCATATAATAGGATTAATACAGGAAAAACTGACTACATCTAAGTGTCATTATGTGGACTTCTACCAGAAGCAATGCCTCCCTCCCGGAAACGTTGGTGTCAAAACAAATCCAAAACTAGTCGAAGCAGCCCCGCTGCATATCCCCGCGCTACTATTGTGTTTTTGAAATCCATACAATCCAAAGTAGTGCAGTTGCTATAGTGATTCCAAATATATATGGTTGCTAAGTAGAAATCACAAATAAAGTAGTCTTTCAGGAAATTTACTAAAATTGGAATCACATATTTTGGAATTCAACTGATCTAGATTTGTCTTAATTAAAGCAAATATGATCCAAAAAAAATCTATAGTTGCTAAGTAAAATTCCAAAAATAATAGTCTTAGATACTGTCAGGAAATTTACCCAAATTGGAATCACATATTTTTTAATTCAATACAATCAAAACTAGTGCTGTTGGTAAAGTGATTCCAAATATATATAATTGCTAAGTAGAAATCACAAATAACCTAGTCTTTGAGTCTTCCAGGAAAGTTACGAAAATTGGAATCACATATTTTTGAAATCCAAATGATCCTGATGAATCTTAAAGCTAACATGATAAAAACAAATCTATAAATGCTAAATAAAATTCCGAAATAATAGTCTAAGACACTTTCAGGAAATTGGAATTGCATACTTTTAATTGTTTTGATTTTTGATGGTTGTGCTTATTAATTCATCATTATATCTTTAATCGGTTTTCCAATATTTTGATTTCGAGCACTGCTGATGAGTTGTCAGTCAACGAAATGGCCATACAGTGGATCAAATTTATTTCGGTATTTTGTGATACGTTTTATTTTGACATCTAGATGATCCCAATATATGTTACTGCTGATGTGATCCAGAAAATACACGGTTTCTTGTCAAAAATCAAATAAATAATGGTTTTTGAGACTTCCATGAAATTTGCCAAAGTTGGAGCCGCATCTTAAAACAATTCTGAAACCTTTAACACAATTTACATTAATGGTACAATTACATAGCCAACTTGCAGTTCCATATTCCAAATAACATGAGAGGAGTTGCGTGTCAAAGGAATAATGTATCCTAAGGCTATCTCTGTACCCCGGCCACCCAGGGAGGCATTTGGCACAATCTGCACTGACAGGGCAATTACTGAGCCAACTTTCTGTTCCATATTCCAAAAAACGTGAGAGGAGTTGCGTGACAAAGGAATAATGTACCCTTAAGCCACCCGTGTAGCTCGGCTTCCATATGCGCTATTAAAATTCCGAAACCTTTGGCACAATCTACATTTGCAGTGCAATTAATGAGCCAACTTACACTTCCGTATTCCAAATGACCTGAGATGAGTTGCGTGACAAAGGAATAATGTACCCTTAGGTTGCCTGAGTAGCCCGGCGCTCAGGGGCGCTATTCAAATTCCGAAACCTTTGGCACAATCTACAATGACAGGGCAATTACTGAGCCAACTGTCAGTTCCGTATTCCAAATAACCTAAGAGGAGTTGCGTGACAAAGGAATAATGTACCCTTAGGCTCCCTTTGTAGCCCCCCCCCCCCCCCCCGCGACCCTATTCAAATTCCGAAACTTTGGCGCAGTCCCCACACAATCAATGACCCAAGTTTCATCTTTCTACATCCTGTGGTTACTGAGATTATCCTGGACATTACTAACGTACTTACGTACGCCTAACAGCAAAACATAATCTTCGCGGTTCGCTGAAGCGCGGTGATAATAAATAACTGAATAGTTTAAAATACTACCTGTGTGATAAAAGAAAATCAGCTGTAATATTTGTGTAATTCGGAATGGATTTCATACAATAACCTAATTAAAAATATAGTGTAAAACAACCCATATGATGAGGAGTAAAAAATCATCTTTATGGTTCACCTGACCATAACGGCCAGGTGGGCTATTGCCATCACTCTGAATCCGTCGTCCGCTGTCCTTCGTCGTATTAAACCTTCCTTTAAAAATCTTCACCTCTGAAACTACCGGGCAAATTGGGACCAAACTTTGGTGGAATGGTCCTTGGGTGGAACCCTTCCACAATTGTGTCCGGCGTCCAAGACTTCCAGACTTATAGCTTTGTCAATTGGAACCAGACTTGGCCACAATGGTCTTTAGATGGTCTTTTTTTCAGAAATATGTCTGATATCCGGACTGTCAACCATGACGACTGCCACAGCTAAATTTAGTTTAACATAGGACCCCATGTGAAAATTTATTTAAAAAATGTTCTTGTCTGAAACCACTTGGCCAGTTGGAACCAAATTTGGTAGCAATGGTCCTTAGATGGTTCTCTTTCAGATGTGTGTCCGATGACCCAGACTATCAACCAAGATGGGAGCTACGAACTTAGTTCAACATAGGACCCTTTGGGACAATTCATTAAAACACCTGTTTGCTTGAAACCACCCGGCCAATTGGACTTGGCAGCAATGGTCCTAAAATGGAAATCTTTCACTGGACCTGACCTTCAACGAGCAGCATGGCGGGTTTCTTGCAAGAAGCAGGAACTGTTCACCCTTGCGGAGCACCTGAGTTTATTCCCAGTTTCTGGTGGTGGTCGTGCTAGCACGCTTGTTTCTGTGTATACATTTTGGTTTTTGTGTTGTTTGTTACTTTGTCGTCTTTTTGGTGTTTCCGGTTGTGTTTTTTGTCCACGGACTTCGGTATTCATACTTTTTTAGAAATGTGCCCAACTGACCTGGACTCTCAACCAAGATGGCTGCCAAAGCCGAAATTAGTTTAAAAGAGAACCCAATAGGAAATTTTGTTTTAACATCTTCTTGTCTGGTCCCACATGGCCAATTAAAACCAGACTTGGCAACAACGATCCTTAGATGGTCCTTCTTCAGAAATATGTCAGAAGATCCGGACAGTAAACCATGATGGCTGGCACAGTCGAAATTAGTTTAACAGAGGACCCAATGGGAAATTACTTTTTAAAAATCTTCTTTTCTGAAATCACTGGGCCAATTGGAACATTACTTGGTAGAAATGGTCTTCAGATAGTCCTCTTTCAGAATTTTGTCCAATTAGCCGGATTGTGAACCAATATGACTGTAAGTGGTGAACTTAGTAGTGATATTTATCTTATAACTAAGACTGTTAGCTAAAATGGCCACAAACTCTTAACATAGAATCGGATGTGAAATTCTCTTCATAAAGTGTTCTTCTGTCAAACCTGATCCAGTTTAAAGAAATCTAGGCAGCAATGGTAATTACATGCAGATCATCTATTATAAAATAAAAATGTCCATTTATCCCAATCACCAACCAAGCAGTCTTTCAGTTATGTTTTTTATGGGTGTTGAATCTAGTTGAGCGATACAGGACCCCGGGAGCCTCTAGTTTAATAGATAGCACCTTGTGAAGTAGAAATTTCGAGGTCTAAAACTTGCGTCTTGAATCTTTGCTCTTACTAAGATTTGGATTTAGAAAATACTTGTAATTTACGCATTATAGTTTCCTTGTTTTATTTTCATTAATGATTTTATTACTTGTGTATATATCCCATGATTTGGATAATAAAAATATTCGTATGCGTGTTCGTATTAAGTTTTTATTGCTTAGGGTAAATCTCATTTTTTTTATATTAGAAAAAATCGGATTGTTAAAGCAAGAATTTCACCAAGGCGCTGTAGGGTTTTATTAAAAATCATCTACTGTAAATTCAGAAATTATTGCGTGCATTTATTATTGCGATTTTGTCATTTAGACCAAAATGCGATTTTAATTTTTGCGATATTGAGAAAAACCCCGCTTCATTCATATAAAAAATTCCAAAACGCGGGTTTAAATTATTGCGATTACAACCCTATCGCATTTTTCGGAATAATAAAAACATCGCAATAATTTCCGAATTTACAGTATTAAAATCATCTTCTATCCATCCAAAAACAATGTTTGAAACAAGACAAAATGACGAGATCAAATAGGATTTCTCATATACACAAGAAGGATGAACCGTTCTTGCGTTTTAAAAACGCCCGACATGGTGTTAATTTTCTGTAAAAAGTCGTATGTATGTTACTTTTCTATCCAGTTCAATAACCACAGAACACATTCATCCTCTTTTGTGGAAAGGAAGAAAGATAAGACAAAACTGTGTTTATCAATCTTATCAATATACTTCCGACCTTAAAAGTCAAAATAACAATCCAAAGATACTAATATTAGATATAGTAAATTTATACTATGCTGTATACGACGCATTTCAAGGAGTTGCCTCTCATCAGCAGCATTAAAACAAACATTTGGAAGACCAAAAACCAAACTTATTTTAAACAAGAAGCACTCAAAGTTACAACAATAATGAAAATAGCAATCAATAATACCAACATTCCATCAAAATACATATTTTCATAAATAAATAAATCATAAACGCAACGACAAAACAAGTCCATATAAAAAATATACCGAAAATATCAACTTCACATATAATCGTAAGATTGATCTTCACACTTTCATTTAAATAAAAAATTACATACCAATTCTATTTTCATATCTATCCATGCCATTTTCTATTGAATCTGAAAAATATTTAATAATTTTGTTATGTTTTATACAGCACATTCTTTTTTAAATTCAATTAAACTTATTGCAGATTTATCTTATTCTGCCATTTTTTTCCGTTATAAATTTTTAAGAACAATCCAATGCTGGAGTTTACAAAGATTAATCTGAGATTTTCAGAAAATTTGAATTCTCTTAAACATCTGAAATTTTGTTAAATCAAACACGGTCGGGATAGATAACAGGAAGATCTGGCTGCCCATAAATCCAGTTTAACCCCGCCACTGCTAAATGTCTGTACCAATAAAACTAATCTTTTTTGTTTCTACTTTTGTGTTTTGTCCTGACGATTGGATGGCGTTCATTGATTGACATTTCCTTTTATCCATTTTATTATTTACAAATTGCTTGTAATTTTACTCTAACCTTTTTCATTTTCTAGGCATTGTACATCCTCAGTGTCTTTAAATAATCTTCCATTGACCAGAATCTGAAATCCATATATACCAGTATAATTTAAAGTGCAATTTGCCTCAAACATCCCTTCTCCTTTGTTTTCTAAGTTTATTATAGCTCTTTTTCCCGTGGAGTCTTCTTTAATGATAGCAGACACGTGCACGGGATCATTCACCGGTTTCCCATGATAATCTCTTAGAATAACTTTAATGAGATTATCCTGCTTCTGTTGGACTCGCTTATTAAAGGATATATCTGATGTTGGTGGATAGGCATCTGATGATAATACGTCACCTAACTGTTTAATTGTTTCCTCAAACAAGCCTTTGTCTTTGTTGTAGAAGGAAATGTCACCTATAACCATTGTTGTTTCATCAGACTGTAAGTCGTTGATTTCTTCAAATTCTTTACTAATGATCGGAGATAAACTGAGAAACGCTGCAGGGTTTTCAGATAAACACGACTGTTCTAAAAATTGAGATACATCAGATAACATTTTTTCTCTAACACTAAGATCTTCTTTCTGAATTTTCAGTGCTTCAAGCTTTTTTTCTGACATAGTATTAAGCTTTTCTAATAAGCAATCCTTTCTCTTCTCCAACAGCCTAATGCATCGATTAAAGTATGAGGTAATTTCAAACTCAGTGTCGATTGTTTGTCTGCTAATATTGTCACTTTCGTCATCTATCTGTTTCTGTAATTTCTTATAGCCAATACTTTTTTCATTCGTCAATTCTACCTTTTCTTCCAGCATTTTTCTTTCTTCATCAAAAACTTCTGTTATGTTTCTTCGAGTGTGCCCTTTGCTGTTCGAATGGTCCTCTATCCAACATATATTACACACTGATATCTTGCACTCGTCACAATACAAATCGAGGGGCATATTTTTGTGTCCGGTAATGTCACACAACATTTCTTGCTTAAAATCCGACGCATTCTTTATTTCTGAAATATCTAAAACCGTATGTCCTCTCCATTTTCTGTTTTTCAAATGACTATTCTTGCAAGCGGAACAAAGAAATATTTCACAATCCTGACATCGGGAATCTGATGATTTCCCTCCTTTACAGTTTTCACAGGTTAAATCTTTATTTTCGTGAAATTTTTTATATCGCAAAAGATCAATTCGAGTATAATCAGTGACAAATTGCTCCAGTGGCTGTCCAGATACCTCATATTTCCTGCAACACTTTGGACAAGTTAGTCCATTATCTTTAATTACGTCTAGCAGGCAAGTTGAACACATTGCGTGAAGACATTGGAGGACTTTTGGTTGAAGACTTTCTTCATCGAACTGTCTGTTACAATTTAAACATTTCAATGGATCTTCTTCGCTTTTTTTATTTGAATCTTTTTCCATTTTATCTGATGGTTGAACAAAAAAGTATGTGTATATTTTTTATACTAGTATATAATAACAATATCTGTGTTATATTAATATTACCATACTATATATTATTAATATTATTACACAAACTGGTCCAAGGAGCCAAGTTTGTTATTGATAACACTAAATGCGTCCGTCGTGTGTCGTCGTAAGAGTTAAAGTTTTCTATATGAATTTTTCATCTCCGAAACTATTGAGTATATTGGAACTAACCTTTGGCTGAATGATTCTTGTCTATTTTGTCCGAAGGACCATACCACAGCCCGATTTGAATATTTTTACTGTAACTGCAAAAAGGCCCCAAAAAATTTTTTTCTAAAATTAATCTGTCATTCAGGACCGAGTTTTGATGAAATGTTTCTTGAGTGGTCCGTTTCCAAAATTATTTGCTTGAGAGTAGAATTCTTTCACAAAAATTAAAAAAAAAAAATTAAATGAGAATTTCGTACCAAAAAGTATATTAAAATTATGTTACATGTATTGCTTTAATTGTGCAATGTAGTAGTATAGAATTTAATAATCAATGTACTGTACTAAAAACGAAAAGAATACCAAAGGCTTGATTCAAAGTAACAGATGGGTGGATGGATGAATTATTGATTAACGTCCAGTGGCAACCAGGTGCATATCAGGACGAGAACATGTTGATATGATAATGAATATGATCCTGCTTTGTACCAGACCGACACGCTAAGTCGGATTTTTAAGGTGCTAGCTCACGAGGTAACTGTCCACAGGAAGACATATCACCTCACTCGGACACATTATTCTGACTCCGAGCCGACCAGTCTTTGCTCTTACTCCTCGATGCCGCGTGCTTGGCGGAGAAGCATCAAATACCAATTTTAATGTCTTTGGTTTGACCCGGCCGGGGATCGAACCCGCCACCTTCCGCACTCGGGGTGAGCACGCTACCACGAGACCACCGAGGCGGTTCAAAGTAACAGAAAAGCAGATAATACAAATTAACAAATACTAAAGACAGCACTTAAACACTGAAAGTACGAACGCTCCATGACACCGACATTCTAATCTAGCCTATTAGCATTCTATTACGCGTCAGGCTGGAAATTAATTGAATTCTACGATGACCGAAGTGAGCCGTACAAAACTATAAATGTTGGGAAACTTTTTGTACACAATACTTGTCAATTACTTCATGAGGTTTCTCAAGATTTTTCAATCTGTACACGAAGTAAGTGTTGTGTACAAAATTGTTCCAACATTTATGATTTGTACGGCTAAAAAGTTTCCCAACAATTATAGATTTGTGCGGTTCACTTCGACCATCGTAGAATTTGGCCACAATAATACCATTTAGTGTTTGATAAACTGTTTAAGAATCAAGGCCGCAGATTAATTTCATTGATATTATTTATAGTTAATCAACTTTCCAGAAAGAATGTTTACTGTACCAAGTCAGACTATCCTGACTCTGTTGTGTTCATGTTTGTGTTTTGTACTCTTTTATGTTAATTTTTGTCCGGAGTTCTGTCAGTTGGTTTGCTTTAATTGATTGGTATGTCATTGTTGACCTTTCCTGTTATCCATTTTGTAGTTTATTAATCTTTCATGAAAAGGTGTGTGTGTATCTAACATATATTTATATATTTATCATATACTTTTAGAAAATAAAGGTAAAATTTTACCCTATGATAAAATTGGAAGTTGTATAATTTCTGCCCAAATCTTATAAGAATTGGCTTAGCGGGCTGATATGACTTTGTTATCAACTGTTTCCGGTTTATATCAACTGCTTCCCTTTTATATCACACCCCTAATCCGTAATGGCGTTATAAATCAGTTGTTTCCGTAGGCGATTCTAAGCTTACTAGCACATAGAAACACGGCAGACGATAGCGGGACGAAACTGGATTATATAAATTCGCTCAAAACTGTTAATACAAACAGAAAAACATAAAGTGACAAAACATGTTGACTGGATAGATGAGAGACAATGACGATTTGCAGCGCCTTGAGGATATTCGGTAATACGGCAATGAAACTGAAATCATTGAGATAAGAATTTTCACGGAGTCCTATTAAACACCAATGTTGAAGTATATGATAAAAATATCATAACATGTCATAATTCATATCGGACCCATTATCAGCCCATAGTCAAAATCATCCCTCGAGCCTGGCGGCTCTCGGGCTGATATCTTGACCTAGGTCTGATAATAGGTGTGATATGAAAAATGCCATGTTAATTATAATCTATATATATTCGTTGAATATCTCAGCTTTGTTGCCAACCACTGTATATTTTTTTCTTTCTGAGTTGAATTTGACTTTAGAATTTGCTTTCTAACAGCGGAGAAACTTTACCATTAATTCGAAAGTATCAAAACTTGCATTACCAGATACAACTAAGTTAATGGAATACAGATGTTATATCTCAAGCTTATTAATGAAAAGGTAAGTGTTTCGAAAAATTTTACTGTGTTAGCCTCACATATAAAATAAAGTATGTTACAAGGGATAAAGTCCATACGTTTACAAAATATTATGATTTATAGTAATAGGATAAAGAAATTTTGACTACCTATTTAAATATTCAGTTTTCTTTATTGCTTTTCAATGTCTTGCATTATTTGAGAATTCTATTAGTTTGATGTAGGCACAACAGAAGGAAATGGCCATAGAGTGCATCAAATTTATTTCGGTATTTTGTGAATATCTTTAGTACTTTAGTAAGTGATATATGCTTTATGGGTCTTTTTTCAAAGTGTTTTCAGTGTAGTGATGTTCAAATTTTATTAGCTTCCGTCAAATTTTCAAGAAACGATAGCCCCTCCAGATGGATTAAACTTATTATCTTGAACAGAGTATCCTCACAACCATTTCAATTTACTCCAGATTTAGCTTTTCATATCATTGACAATAGAATATTGTGTGTTCTCATTTTAAACTGTAAAAAATGACACACATGTATTAAAACGCGTGTTTATCAAATTTAAATTTGCACAGGTATATTTACCACACAAAATGCTTTACTGTTACTTCAAAACTCAATTTAATTGTAGACTTACGTTTTTGCTAAACCAGTAGACAGACAAGGAAGTTTATCATACATGTTGTATGTACATGTCAACAAATCAATAGAATCACCAAGACAACACAGACGCAGAGTATGGTAAATTCAAGATTTTGTTTGTAATAAAAGTTGAGACATTTTTTTAAATTTTTTTCCCAGGAAAGTTGATCTAAAATCATTGCTATAAAGTTTTTGGTATAAGGCAGAGGGGTGGACCTATATAAATAAATCAATACAAATCATACGATCTGTTTTACCAAATTCTGACACAGTTTTTACATGTATGTTAAAATATGTCCTTCTATAGGAATGGACCCAAAAATAAACGCACATACCCTTTTATGAATAAATAGCTCTAGCCAGTAGATTCTCCAAAGGAAGCTATAGAGAGTATCCGAACATACTCGGTTTTATCTTTGGGAAAATGCCAACATAATCTACTTCCTACTAAAGGACAAGGTACTAAACTGGGACTTGTACAATTTAAGTAAACAGTGATGTTCTCTTTGTAATTTTTAAAATTAAAATTAAATAATTATGGAATTCTGGAATATGAAAAAGTTATCGCGCTCTGAAGACAGTAAGTAAAATTATATTTTTCACAAACCACTTTCGTTTTATTAAAATCAGACATATGGCGACTCATGGCACAGAAAAGAATTGGTTAGTATGTTTTAATTGTAATACCCAGTTCAACGAGGATGATCGTATTCCTATAGTTCTGTCATGTCTTCATACCCTTTGTCATGTCTGTTTGAAAGACCTATTACAAGATAATACATTGACTTGTCCTAAATGCCAGTACAGGCACGACACATCTGATGGTTCTGCAGATAGTTTCTGTATAGATTATACGCGAAAAGATCTCCTGAAATTCTTCAGTTTGCGCCAAGATAATAATGTGGTATGTGGTATGTGTGAAAATGAATCAGCCTTGAACTGGTGTCGTGATTGTGAAAATTGCTTGTGTGGTACTTGCAGAACCCAACACGCTAAAAATAAGAAATGGAAGGGCCATGAAGTTTTTGACCTATCCCAAATAAAAGATCCTTCTGACGTTTCGCATGAAGTGCTTTGCACGAAAGATGGACACAGAAACAAACCCCTGGAAGTTTATTGTTTAGGTGACCAATGTAAAATGCCAGTATGTTCTACATGCTGGATGGTGGATCATTCCAATTCAGTAAACCATACACCAAGAGATATAAAAGACCAGTTTGAAGAAGACAAAGAGATCTTTCAAAAAGAAGGACAAAAAATAAAGGAAAAAATTAAGAAAACAAGCAAATTTCAAGAAGATATTGATCAAAATGCCTCAGATATTAGTAAAAAAACAATAAAAGCAGAATTTGAAATCACATCTTTTTTTAATCGATGCATTCGGTTACTTGAAAAGCAAAAAAAGAGCCTAATAAACGACTTAGACAATATCTGTAGAGAAAAACACACAACTTTAAGCAATCAGAGGAGCGAATTGGAGACAGTTAAGGAAAATATGAAAGATGCTGTTACATTTCTAGCACAATCTGAGCGATCCAAAAACCCAGCTGCATTTCTGAATTTAGTACCTACTATGCAACGACGCCTTAGAGACTTGATTGCTCAAAAATACGATGAGCGCCCAAGAGCTGATAGTGAGATACTGTTCAAAAACATAAATAAAGGTAGTAAATTTCAAAATGTCAGAGGTCCTGAATTTGCTGACATCATCAGAAATCAAGGACTCATTTCTACCTCTTCATGTAATTTAGCCGGTTCAAACTTCCAGAGAGTAAATAAACCTGAACATGAAGAAAAAAACGATCGACTTAATATGGACAGTTGCAACAAAGAGATTCTGTCAAGTACTACAGATGCAAACCAGCTTTCTGCCAAAAGAAGTAAGTTTATTTTATATTCATATATATATATATATATATCATTAAGAAATGCGATGATTAATCCTGAGCATTAGAATTTTTACGTGACATATTGAAGCATTAGGGAGTCACTGCATGCCCTATTGATTAGTTTCTCGTGATGGTGAAGCATTCTTCCATTGTAATGGAGTGTATCGCAGATTGGTTAACATTCCACAGTGCTCAAATTCACATATTTAATGTTTGCAGGAGGTTTTATATGAATATACCATGTAGTATTAGATGTTTTGTTCTTTTCTATCTACAAACAGTGAGGCAACTTGTAGGGCACTCAAGAATCTACATAATGATTCTTAAATGCGGGAATACATGGATTTTTATACTACAAAAGTTTGTCTTTCTTTATACTTTTCCTATACAATTCCACGAATACCAACTAAAAGAGGCGAATTTGATGAAAGTATTGCAATATTTGAAATACCAGGGATGCAACATTTGGGGATTGCAGGGATAACAGTCGTTTCCGACTACCTCAATCTATTTTTTTTCCGTCGCACATCATCCTCCCAAGTCAGAGTTTTGTATCCACGTTCGTTCCAACAAACCCCTGACAACACTCATTCATATTTAGCGGGTCGAACATATCGCCGCCTAGTGTGTGACCTAAAAAATTCTACCTACGACTCAGATTCTCTTTTTACCTGGAGAAGCAAACAATGAAAATCGTTCATTTCCGACCCGTAAAATATGAATGAATGTTGTCAGGGGTTTGTAGGAACGAACGTGGATACAAAAACTCCGAATTGGGAGGATGGGCGCACATGTGCATGCATTATTATTATTATTATTATGGTTATTAATTTTCTATTTATTTTTATACGACCTCAAATATTTGTTATGTACTACTTACTTTTGTACTATTGAACATATCTTTAAAATATTTTACTACAAGTATCCCCCATAAGAAACACAGAGATACTGGTTGGGATTGGTTCTGTGAAATCTGGCCCCCGCATTTTTTCTGGGTGTCAGTTATGGTTTTTTTATAATTTTGGTTTAACTTTCTAAATTTTTGTCCCATTTTTATGATGTTTGGCTTTTAATGTTAATTTAAAAAAAATTAGATCCGATTTTTAACTATCTCCGTTTTAGAGATATAACGGGCCGAAAAAGAGACACGCCTTAATTTTATTTTATTTTTTTTTTTATTTCTTATCCATTTTGATGATTTTTTTAAAAAAAAATGTTCGTCATAAAAATACAATAAAAGTTACTTAGGAATTTTTGTGTAACTTTTGTCATTGGAGAGATAAAAGGGCTTTCAGTAGTATGTCAACAGCATTTTTTTTTATGTTTCAAGGTTTTCGAGATATAAAAAAGGGTCAAGAATAGCAACTTGACTGGATATGTAGATAATTATTTTTTTCATCTGTTTTTTTTTGTGGTGGGTCCAATATATTACTGTGTAATGTATACTATAATATCCAACACTTTATTAAGTCAAGCATAAAAGTGTGTCCACGCTTACTTCAGCTGTCGACATGTTGTGGTCGTATCATGCTGCGCTTTTCATAGCCCTTAGTTTTATTTATATTTGGTTTCACCTTATACTCTGTCCTGCATTCTTTTCACTACATTGCTGGAAGCAAGATTACCTTCCCATAAAATTTGTGTCGTATATCATTCGTGAACCAGTTTTTCATACCTTCTTTAATTATTACTGTTCTTACCGTACAATTAGTATTAAACTTTAAAGCAAACTCATTACAAACAATTATTACAGAATCTAGAAGTTCAAGAGAGCAGGAAGAACAATTTGAAGAAAAAGGTAATTAGTAGTCAAAATTATCTCAGAAAGTATATATCATACATCTTTGAAAATGGTCAGAGATTCCGTCAATTGGCCTGTTTCAGAATTGCCTGGGGTAGTCGTACGTCATGTTAAGACAAATACAGGTGTGAAATCTTTCGTTTTAAGTGGCCTCACTGATTTCTTAATCGTTGGGCAGTTTCACAGTTAATAATATTCATTTACATGTGTGTGTATATATATTCAGAAATGGCAAATTACAGACAGCGCTTCAACAGCACAAAAAAAAAATAGAAATTGACCATAGAAAAAGAGCATATATAGCAACATTTCAAATCTTTTTTTTTTGAAAAATCGGAAAAAAATATCTTCTCTTATGTGGCGTTTCCACGGGGATGAGCCTCAATTTTTGCAGATTTTATATAAGAATTTATTATTATTATTTTTTTTTTTTGTTGAGAAAAACAAAGAAACCTTTCCGGCTCATGTTCTTACAATTTACCTTACAGTTCATGTCACAAAAAATACTATAAAGTCAAGCGTAGAAGCTACTACACATGTCCTAGTATTTAACCCACTACTTGTAGTTTCAAAGCTTGTTCAGTATATGTTTTCGTATTCTAAAACCTATCCTTTTTCAATTGATATTCTTTATCTGTAGGTAATATATTCTTTTATATGATTACCATGCTGTTAAACATTATCATATTTAAGAATCAATATGGGGGTGCATTTACCCGAAACTGTATAATTAGTAGAGTCAGTCGCACCTAAGACCTCACTATATGTATGTACTTCGAAAAATTGCTGATTCTTTTCAGAATCAGCACGGTATCAGTGTTTTTTACTTAAAGGTTTATTTTCTACCAAGAAAACCTTATATAGGCTTTACCTCTATATCCAGGGCCGTAAATTCCATAGAAGGGGCGGAGGCAGCTGCCTCCCTCAACTTTAAAGCAAACAAATTGTTATTCATATATTTTAAAAACGAAATGAAAATTAAAAGATAAAGGGATTAATTTATGCATGAAAACTGAAAGCGCAGTTATTCTCTTGCAACTAAGGAGTGATTTCAGGCATTTGGGTAACTTCAAAGACTTTGCCGCCGAAAATTTCTTTTCGTGTTGCTGTCTGCTTTTTACGCATGAAATAAACCTCATCACTTGACTTTTTTTCTTTAAAACAATATAATTCACACATGCAATCGAAATACAAAAGGAAATGATACGAAGAGGTCACTTCATAGTCTTCAACAAGGTAATCACCCTTTATATAAAAATGCTCAGGATTTCTCCACCAACCCAGTGTGAAAAATATTCATCTAAACAGTCACCTATTGAAATCAAAAATTGAAAGACAAAAAAATGCCTTCATTTTGAAGAAATTTGATATTGTATTTATTAGTTATCTAAGACATCAATGGAAACACCCAAGTATCAATGATTTTGCAAACAAGGTGTGTAGTTTCCCCAGACCGGCGCCTTCTATACTGCCTCTCCCATCAGTAAAGCCAATTTACGGCCCTGATATCCATTTATCTCTTCAAAATAGTTCATATTTTGTATCATGTATACGTGTCCTCTTTATTTATTATGCCTGAGCAAAAATGAAAATCATAAATTGAGGAACAATATGTGGAAGAATAATTATTTTAAATATATGTAATGTTTTCTCGACTGAAAATTATTTTGAAATTCGATAAACATTCGTGAATGAGTATATATTATCATGAAAGACTGCACTAATGGTCAAATTTTATATAAAACCAAAGATACTTTATTCGATCAAATGTTTCCTTGTTTGGGTGTACCATGACGTTCCACGGAAGAAAGCAAATTCTAAAACAGACTCGGACGAATCTCGACGAATCTCGGCCAACTTTGAAACGAGTAAATGTACTAACAACTAAACCTTTATTGTATTAGTATTTTTATAAATAATTAAGAAGTATGTAGAATTTTTTTTTTATGAAATAAGAACAAAAATTTACAACTTAATGGCCGCTCAAATATATTATGAATTTAATGAAGACTTCAAAACACTCCTTCAAATCTATATTAAACATTTATAAAACAAAATGGAAACGAGATAAATGTCATGAATGTGTGGTTTGCAGAAAGATGGGGAAATAAATAACAAAGAACAGCAAATTAGGTATTTAAAAGACGTTTGAGGTTGATGGTGCTAATGCACAAAGAAGTCAATAAATGGAGCAGGCATTTTTTGACAGTCAGTTTTAAATGTAATCAAAAGTTTGTAACCACATGGTTGCCTGTAAGGAAGATAAAAACTTTTATTTACCAAATTTGTGTGTCATTTTGCAGCTTAATATATCCACAAAACCAATTACCGAATTTGAAATAGTCTGCTTTGGGATTTATTAACCTGCAAAAATGTTAATATTCATCGAGCTTCACAGTAACCATCGTGGCTTGGTGAAATAACTCTTCGGGCGGTTATGTAAACATGACAGCAATCTATTAGCAATCAATCCAAGTCAATTGTACAATATAGTCCTTTTATGTAATTATTATTCAGATTTGTTCGGTGACGAAGAAGTACTAACTACTGATGATGAATGGAGTAAGTACATGTAACATTAACATAATACGAGACCAATGAAAGTTTGCTTCTGGCGCGAATTTCGAAAAATAAATTTCACCAGTGCTGGTCAATGTCCAATCTTACAGTTGTATTTCTTGTGACAAGTGAAATCCAATAAAATAAATGGTAGAATTGCAGTGCTCACAAAACATGTAAACAAGACATGATTTAAACAATCAAATACAGAAGACACAAATAAACCATTCAACTCGCCATCTAATTGACTTTCAGAGAGAAACTAACAGAAAAGAGCACAAATCATAACATAAAAATAACAGAGAGTTAGGATAAACTGACTTGGTACAGACCTTGAGCAGTAGTATGGCTAAACCGGTATAACATCTTTTAATAAAATCGACAATAAGAACTTTTTGAAAACCCAGGTCTAGACCGGACCCAGCTGCTCTTGAAGTACTAGAAATTCTTGCTCCAAACCATAAGAAAATCGCATCATGTTAATTTATTTTTCTTGATGCTACATTAAAAGGCATTTTATATAAAATTTGTTTACGATTTCTTATTATTGCAGGTTTGTATGTTAATACTTTCTCAGAAGACGAATTCGAAAACGGTAAAATTTTTTTATTACATATAAGATTATAAAGACTTTTATATATACGTTTATATATATTTACGAACTAGTCTAATTAAGAAATTAAATACTAATCGCGTTAAATTTGGTTGGAACATCATAATTCATACTATTCTAGGTAGGATCTTGCATCTGATCGTTTATTTGTAGCCGGATGGCTAGCTATGATGGATGGCCGTGGTGATTACTGTATGAGGAGAGGTGTGTCATAATGTTACTTGGACTGATCAATTAATATGATAATTGTTAATTGTCATCTTGTTGATATCACTCAATACATTCACTTATCATTTGCTATATTTAAGAATGACTTCGCTTAGGAACAATGTTGCTTAATTAAGACATACTGGTCTGAGGAAGATTGTAATGTGCAATTTAATATTGTAAACAACTTAAATTTCAGCATCTATCTATCAATCATGTTTATATAAAAACTCCTGCATTTGGTAACAATTTGATTGGCACATAGGTGACAGGTGATGTTGAATTCATGTATTTTGAGTGACATGCTTGTTCCAAATAGAGTACTTGTAGACCGTGTTGGGTATTGTAAGATTCCTTTTGCACATGTTACTGTGTCATAGTAAATCGTCTGATAAACCGGTTGCAAGAAGGTTTGGGCTTCGATGGTATAAATAAAAGATCCGATTAGGTGTTATTCAATTCAATATTTTATTGGAAAGAGCACAATATATAGGCGTGATCCAACATACATAAAATACAAGTACATGAAAAAATCAAATACAGGTTTTCTAAACAGATAAGCATACATGAAAAATGATTTATTTTGTGTAGTTAAAAGTCCATTTGAGTTACGAATACCACATAAATTTAAAGTCAAAGTACTATATTAAATATATGAAAATATTTAATAAGTGATAAATTAAGGATTAGTCAGTTGACAAATGGTCTCTTGTATATAGAACTTCTTTAATAAGCATACAAAGCAGTTTCAGTTCTTAGGTTTTATTTTGTTAGCTGTTTGTTGTGAGTTGTCAACTGATAAATTTGGCGATTACGAGTTATAACAATTTGTTAAGTACAGAGGCTTACAATTTCCAAAATAAGCAATGAATTATTGTGTTTAACAATTTTTTCCAAGTATGTTTAGTTATCAATGTATTGATACTATATAAAAATGGATAATTGCGTCACACCTGGTTATTTTTACCTTGCCACCAATCATGGCCAAGCTAATATATATATATAAACATGTATTAGTTTATTAACTCTTGATGATGAAAAAACTAATGAAATGATAACGGAGCTATTGCTTTTGTCATACAGTGCAGTGTATCATTGTTACTGGCATTATATTTTAAACAAAACGAATTGAAGTATTAAATGGACAAAGACATTTCGAAATATCTACAAACTTGTACGCCAGAGAAACTAAAATAATTGTGTTTTGGAATGTTTTGAAACTTGGATCCTGTTTTCGAAACCTACAGTTTTGAGGTTTTAATTAAAGTGAAAGTGCAATAATGGTCATGGCATAATAATCGCAATCAGGTATCCATTTTAATATTTAACCTAAGTTTTAACAGGTTGGAAAAAGTTGAGTAAAAAAAATGCTATACAGACTTATCAGATTTGTAGAATTTCTGCCGGCATACATCACATATATTGTCACTGCGCTTAGGGACTTTAAAGTGTTCAAGTTGTGCGCAAGAAATTTTTTGTTTAGACATTGATTTCGAGTAGGCACAACACAATGGCTTCATCGTCGTTATTTACATGTTCTTCTTTACATGATTATGATAAGATGAGTGATGTTATAAAAACCCCTATACATTCAAACTTGGGGAGGAAATTGTACATAGGAACGGGCGGAATCTTGAATTTATTTTATGCTAAAAATTTCGTGATAATTAAAAAAATTTAGGTAGGGAAAGTTAAGAAAGAAAGCTTTTGCGGTTTTAAAAAATATGACAAAAATGCGAATCTAGCAAGAAACCAAAAAATTAGCTCTCTCCAACTCTCCAAGATTCGAACTCGCAGATAGATTGTTATGTAATAACCAACAACAGTACGACTGAGCTATGACGACCATATTTTTAATCGGTAATTTAAAGGTATATGTATCTTTATTAAAGTATTGAAATTAATTTTTAAAGAAAAGTTCCATTTTCGTTAAAAAGAACATTTAGAACCAAAACAGGAAACACACAAAATTTGACCATTAGTGCAGTCTTTCAGGATTGTATTTGGTTCTGGAGGTGCTTGTCAGGGAATTCCTACTTAAAAGGGGCGACAAAACCCCCAAAAATGACAATAATGCGTTTTCAACGTTTTTTATGAGCTTACTGTAAGTTTTGTGTTGGATTTATCAATGCAAAAATTGAGACGGAAACAGAAACTATTATTACTTGTGGAAAAAGATAGATTTCACAGATAACTACTTTCAGAATATGGCCCTCTGAGTGAAACATTTCCTCGCCTTATTGGCCCAACCTCTTTATGGTTCTTGTTTCAGTTTTCCATATTTTAGGTTTTAAGGTGACACAGCTATATTATTAAACAAGAGGCTTCCAAGAGCCAGAATCGCTCACCTGTTATATTTTGTGTAGATCTTACACCAATGATTATTTTTTGCTATTTAATGTATACCGTCGCAATTTTTCCTTTAATATTGACCTGTACAGCTAACATATAGAAAATAGAATCCTGAATCCCCCAAAAATATGGTTGCTAGGGACTTTTTCATCGGTTGTTATGGACTTTTTCAATGGCATTGACTATTGCCTTTCAGTTTTGACTGGTACAGGTAAATTATAAGGTCCTTAAACCAAATAAATATGGTTGCTAGGGACATTTCATCCGTTGCTTGGGACTTTTTCATCAGTTGCTATGGATCTTTTCAATGACCTTGACCCTTGACCCTTCATTTTACTTGTACAGCTACCACTTAATTTATTTCAAGTTATGCCCTAAACATCTGTGGCAACATGTCAGACCATTATTTTCTGTTTACATGTAAATAATCTTTCAAAGGGCAAAAACTCCTATAAGGGCTCAATTGACAATTTTGGCCATGTAGATCTTACTTTGCTGAACATTTTACCTGTTGACGGTTTTTCTTTATAATAATATTCAAGATTTTAACCTAAAACTACAAAATTTCCTTAAAATTAACAATTCAGGGGCAGTAACCCAAAAATCGGTTGATTGATTCGTCTGAAAATTTAAGGTCAGGTAGATCTACTGGTCAGTTTTGCTCTAACTGCTTTAGTTTTCGAGATATGAGCCAAAAACTGCATTTTCACCTATGTTCTATTTTTAGCCATGGCAGCCATGTTTCTTGGTGGAAAAGAAAATAAAACACAAAATTTATACTAGATACCCTAAGGATCTTTCAGCATAAGTTTGGCAGAAATTTGTCTAGTTTCAGAGGAGAAAATTTTTAAAATTTTTAAAAGTTTACAAAGATGACCGGAAAATGAGAAAAATTGTCTTTAAAGGGCAAAAACGTCTATAAGAGGTCAATTGACGATTTTGGTCATTTTGACTTATTTGTAGATCTTACTTTGCTGAACATTTTTGCTGTTTACAGTTTGTCTTTATCTATAATAATATTCAGGATAACAACCTAAAACCGCCAAATTTCCTTACAATTACAATTCAGGGGCAGAAACACAACAAAGGGTTGACCGATTCGTCTGAAACTTTCTTTACCTGATAAACATTTTAACTTAGTCAGTTTTGCTCTAAATGCTTTAGTTTTTGAGATATAAGCCAAAAACTGCAGTTTATCCCCCATGTTCTATTTTTAGCCATGGCCGCCATGTTTCTCGACGGACAAGAAAATAAAACACAAAAAATTTATTATAGATACCCGAAGGATCATTGAGACTAAGTATGGCTGTAATTGGTTCAGTGGTTTAAGAGAAGAAGATCTTTAAAAAAGTTTACGACGGACGCCAAGTGATGGCAAAAGCTCACATGTCGTTTTAGGACAGGTGAGCTAAAAAGGGTGTTTCAAAGTGGTAAAAAAACTCATACCATTTCTGGATTAACTTTCATCAAGTAGGCTCGTATCTAAAACTAAAAGTATCTAAAAATCAAAGTCTTTCTGAGCAATAAAATCAAACCAACATATTCAAGGCAGATAAAATCAAAGTTAGGTATAATTTGCCTTAAGTTGGAACATGAAAGTTTTTTTTTATAAAATGTGAAAAGTCCGATCATATTATGTAATGATCTAACAATAAAATTATTTATAGGAAGCATAGAAACATTATCATCTCTGAAGTCAGATGGTGTTCAAAACAGTATTATGGTCACAGGATTCAATGAGGAAATTACAGAGGATCACATCAAAAGTTATTTCAATGATCAAATCCGTTCAAAAGGAGAAGAGGTGACTATGATTCAAATAAACAGAGATGAGCGGTGGAGTATTGTTAGTTTTCCAACTTCGGAAGGTAAGAGTTTGCTTACGGTTTATTGTTTGTTATTCTCACTTTTTTCATATTATTCCATAGTAACCTTAATTATGACATTTTGACCAGTATCGTCAAAATTCTCTTTATATGGAACATTTTCCAGATGAATAGTTCTTTACTTAAATTGGTTTTGACTTACTTAACCTATATGAGTCGTTTTGGCATAATCCATATTCAAAAGGCATCCAGTTGATAACATTGAATATTTATTCCATACACTAAATAAAAAACAAGACATCTGTCTAAAAGCAAGACTTGTTCAGAGCAATTCATAAAATGTCACATTATGAATTTATTTTCCTGAACACAGTTGGAGCGGGTTAATACTCTCTTCATTTTATTGCATTATTTTTTTTATAATATATATATCGTGTCTTTTCCTTCATAGAAGTAGATTAATAAGTCTAGAGTGCATTGTAATTGGTATCAAAGAATGTTTTCCTGGAATTGAGGTGAAAGTTCTTTCTTTATACTTTTACATAAAATTTGGGGATTTTGCAGGCAACTAGAACAGATGAAACTGAATTTCAACATTGGTTTATTTATTCATATTTTTCATTCATTAAAAAAGTGGACAAAAATACTTAAGGATCAAACCAAACAACACATTCCATTTGACAGACAAACCCGGCAAGACAAATGAACAACCACAAGCACATCAAATAAACACTGAAAACTAATAAACAATAAACAACACGAACTCCTATAAAAACCAGGACTGAATTCAGGTGGTCCGGTAGGGTAAGCAGTTCCTGCTCCGTATACGCAACCCATCGTTAAGTTCAACAAAGTCAATCGGTGGTAGTCACAAATCGGTGGAGGTACATGAAATGTTACGACAGTGGGAACAGGTCCAACATCATCTTAGATATTGGAACACTGTAACGGTCAATCAATTCGTGATGACGACCGTAAAATGTCCTAATTGATGACATCGACTTATCCCTGATAAAACCCTGGTTTAAAAGCTTTTGTGACAGCAGTAATCCTCTTTGTCTGTATTTTTGCATTCATCCTATATACATCCATAATTTACCTAAACAAATACTGGTACACATGTTTGATTTTGAGAAATAATGAATGCCATTTTTCATAAAATTATATGGAATATACAAAATAAATAAATACAAAGGGTAGGATGCAAGATACAAATTTGCATTTTTTAGACCCCGATTGCATTAAATTAATTGTATCTTTTTTCATGTTTTTTATATCTATAAAATGCAATTGTGCAAAAATTTCACCCCTTTGATAATTTATGCTGATGACCGGTTCTGTAAAAACAACTTTTGTTGATTACTGTTTCCTCCAAGAAAAACTAGACTGAGGCAGTCGGAAACGACAGCTATCCCCGCATTCCCCACATTTTGTATCCCTGTGCACTCTTTTCACAATTAAACCTTTGAATACAGGCTCAAATTTTGGAAAATTAAAATTCTAAAACCTTATAGCACATCTGCATACAGTGTATGGCAATACTGTATAGAATAAAATTTATAAAATGAAAAATGAAAGAAAACTTTCAGTCACCCACTTATAATTCCCAATTTAAGAAATTCGACCCCTGTGGGCCCCAACTTTTGAAAATCAAAATTCTAAAAGCTCACTGCGCATCTAAATACAGTATGTGACAATCTTTTTATATAAATTAAATACGTACATAAAACGAAAAATGAAAGAGGAGTTAAGGTCACAAGCTTAAATTCACAATTTTGAAAATTCGACCCCTATGGGCCCCGATTTTTGAAAATCAAAATTGCGCATCTAGATACGGTATGTGATAATACTGTATAGAAATTACATGCATGAAGTCAAAAATGAAAGTGGAGTTTAGGTCACAAGCTTCAATTCCTCATTTTCGAAATTTGACACCTGTGGGCCCCAATTTTTGAAAATCAAAATTCTAAAACTTTATTGCACATTTACATACAGTATGTGACAATACTGTATAGAATGCATAAAATGAAAGCGGAGTTTAGGTCACAAGCTTAAATTGCCAATTTAAGAAATTCGACCCATGTGGGCCCCAGTTTTTGAAAATCAAAATTCTAATACCTTATTGCGCATCTACATACAGTATGTGACAATACTGTATAGAAATATAAATGCATAAAACGGAAAATAAAAGAGGCGTTAAGGTCACAAGCTTAAAATCCAAATTTTCAAAATTCGATCCCTGTGGGCCCCAATTTTTGAAAATGAAAATTCTTAAACCTTATTGCGCATCTGCATACCATATGTGACAATACTGTATAGAAATTAGATGCATGAAGTTAAAAATGAACGAGGAGTTTAGGTCACAAGAGAGTGTGACGAACAGACGGACAGATGGACGGAGTCAACGGCAATATACCCGCAATGCGGGTATAATAAACCTAATGAAAAATGAAATATCTTAGTTTACATGCTTAAACTGACAATTTTTGAAATTTGACCTGAGTGATTTCCGCCAAATTTGACATAACCATTCCGGAGATAATTTGGAACTTTCCAGCCTCACATACTTGACCCCAAAGGTATTCCGATAAAAAAAGTTAGTTCCAAATTATCTCCGGAATGGATATGTCAAATTTGGCGGAAATTATACAAATGTTTGTCACTTCCGGATAGAGGGTTTTGATTTTATCAGAAATGGGACTAAAATGAGCCAATACAACCGTTTGGTGGGAAACTAGGGCTAAAAGGTAGGCATTTTGTTAAAATATAATCATTTTACTGCCGAAATGAGCAATAAAGCATAAAAAAAAAATTCTGACGATTTGAAATTTGGCGCTCTCGGAATTGATTCCTCCCTTTTGTTATGGTATTATAGATCGGGGCTGGACCCTAACCCTATCCTGTGTCAATTGTAACGAGCCCCTATGCCTGAAGTGAACAAAACCTAATCTGTTTAGACCCTCAACAATACTAAAGGCGTGTTTCATTTTCTTCAAACATGTTTTTATACGACCGCAAACTTTTGCGGACGTATTATGACATGAGCCTGTCATCATCGTCGGTGGCGTCGTCGTCGTCGTACGTCGGCGTTGGCGTTGGCGTTGGCTTCCGTAGACAGTTAGGTTTCTGCTCATTTACTTTTGTTCTTTTGAATGTATCCTTATAATATTTTACCACAATGGTTCCCCATAAGAAATACAGGTTGGGAATCTGCCCCCTCCCATTTTTGTTTCTGTAAGTCATTAAGGTTTTTTTTTTAATTTTGGTGTAAATATTTTAATATTTGTCAGATTTTTATGATTTTTGGCTTTTAGTGTTCCTGATGAAAATGGAAGAATTTAAACAAGATCCTTTTTTCAATATGCCTTACCGTTTCGAGTTATTAGGGGTCGAAAAAGGGACGCGCCTTAATTTTTGTAACTTTTTTATTTATTATCCGATTTTGATGATTTTTTTTAAATGGTTTGTCATAATAAACACAATAAAGTTAATCCGCACATTTTTGAGTAACTTCCTTCATTGCAGAAATAAAAGGGATTAAAAGGCCATATTAGCCATTTTAAGGAACACCTAAAATGTTTATTTTTCATCCAATTTTAATGGAGATTTTTTCTTATAATTCATCTTAATGAGTGCTTTCAGTGGCATGTGAACAGAATTGTTCTATCCTTTACAATTTTGAGATATTGGTGGTTAAAGGGGCCACAAAAAAGCAAGGGAGCTGGAATTCTTAATTTCATCTGGTTAGCTTAACGAATACCTTTATTGGGTTTTAAAAACCATTAACCTGCGTAAAGCTTTAACCTTAAACATGTTCCACCAAAAAAAAAAAAAAAAAAAACAGGAATGTAAACAAGAACAATCGTGTCTAAGAAGCAAGTTCTATCGAAATGTAGTCGCTATTGTTCCCGATTAAAGGTATAAAGATTAAACCACATGATGTTAATAGTCGATATTGATATAAAAACTTTTTTTGTAAGGAAAAATGAAATTTAAAATATATCGTTATTTCATAAAAAGTCAAAACAATTTCAAATGTGAGTCAACAGTTATTCTCTTTTATTACATGTTCTTCTTGTTTATTTTGAAGTCTTTTTTCTGCGTAAAACAAAGTTAGAGAGGACTTGTTTAAATAGATTTAACCGTATACGTATTATGAAACTTATGCAAATGAATAACATTAAAATTTGGAAAACGACGTCTTATAGTGTAAGAAATGGGCGATTTAAAAAACAATCCATGGCAGTAATTTACATCTATACAGTTAATAATTATAAGTAAATATGAATATAAATATAAAATAATAAGACATTAGAAGAAAATCCCCCCCTCCCCAGGAAGATGATCCTTTTTAACCAATTATAATTTTCTATATAAACGATAAATTTAAATATTAATTTTATGTAAGTATCGATACATTAGAAAATGAGCTGGCGATCGAAAAGGGATATAAAAAACTAAGTATGTTGCGCAATCGTCTGTACGAATTGTGATAAGGTATACATCGGAGAGACATGTCGTCGCCTTGGTGACCGCTTTGCAGAACACTTGCATTCTATAAGAATGGAACTGATTGTCCAGTTGGCAATCAATTTCGATTGCCTGGTCACAGCTCGTCAGACGTCCGCGTAACCGTTTTAAGGACAGTTAACGGAGGAAGACAATACAGACAACGCCTTGAGCAGAAAATAATTTTTAGCCTGGGGACACTCCGACCCCGTGGAATCAATGTAAAAAATTCTTAATTTCTATTCATTTACCTAGTATGCACTTTTTGCGGTACAGTTATCTTATATATGGTGGTACTTTTTCTATACACCACAACGTCCAATATATTATTTTACTTATTTTTACTATATAGTTTTACTATCTACCTTGCCATTTATGTATTTTCTATGAAGTACGTTTACTGAAGACACCCACGTCAAATTTTTTTTTTTTTGCGTGAACCCCCTGAGGTTATATATTGACGAGTTTTGGATGTGTCTATGGGCCACTCGATATCTCTCGGCCGGAAGTCGGAATAAAATTCTCGGAATGTCTCGAATGTTTTCGATCATTTATACAGGTAGTAATCTACGTCTTTGATACGGCTATATTTCAACAATCAAACTTAAAACATTTAAACAATAAAGACTTAGTTTGAATATTTAAACCTATTTTGCCTTTTCACAAAATATATGTGTTTTCAATAATGTGAATGTTTAAAAGCGCTGTGAAAGTTTCTAAACAACAACGCTATTATATTTGTTTTGATGCGACCCCTGTACACTGTGTGTATCTAGGTCAATTATAACGTGGCATTGTTCAGTGTCACGATAACATGTAAACTAAATTATGTCTGACGATTTAACCACGTGATATTGTGTATTTTTCATCATAAACTTGGGAGAGAACATTCTGGTTTAAATATTTATATTAAATCGGAAAACAGAAAGATAATATTATTATTATTAAAAGTATTTATGTTTCTACGTTAATTAACTCATACCGTTTTAGTAAGGTTTTATAAGTAATTGTATTTAATTTTTTGTACTGTAATATATCCATAAAACGGGAAAGGAAGATTTCAAGACGATATTGATGAAATATACGAATATATCAAAAACTTGAATTTTAGTTTTGGTTTATTGATGGTAGTTTTTGGAAATTTCGGAAAAGATTTTTAAATATGCATTTATGTTCATTAAATTTAAATTATTTTTTTATTTTTGTTTTTAAATAACAGTTAAAGTCTAATCTTCAAGTATCTGCATCTTTAACATATGTTGCAATTATGAGAATAGTTTGCATTGTTTTACTTTATAAGAAACCGTTTAAGTGTAAATTGCATAAGAGTGATCATGAAAGCATGATGTGTCAATATTGTATATAAATAAATAACCCTTTGAAGACATTGCCTTTGTTTATTGTCTTAAAATTAAATTAGTTGATAATTACGGACATGAACATCCCAGATACTTTGGTCACTTATGTAACATGAAATGAGGTTCCAAAAGGGAAATAATTTACCGATATATTCTTAAAACGTGTTAATTATGTCTCCCAAACGAAGTTTGGAGACATGTTGTTTTTGCTCAGTTCTTATTATTCTTCTTCTTATTATTATTATTATTATTATTATTTTTCTTCTTTCCGGGCGCGTTTTTTCGAACACTTGTGTGCACCGTTTCTCATAAACCAATAGACGGAATCGCTTGATATCATACGACTTGCTAGGCCCATATTCCTAGATGCGCCTCCCGAAAAAAAAATTTTCAATCTGTGGGAGGGAACATATATTTTGGGGGTCTCAAAAGGGGGTGGGGTTTTGCAAAATTTTACTATAGAAGTCTATGGGAAAAGTGATATAACTTGATCATTTGTGATCTTAACTTGGAAATACTACCTGTTACCTTGGATATTTAAGTTTTTATACCCCGCCACACTAAGTGGCGAGGTATTATGTTATACCCTCCATTTCGTTGTCTTAGGGGGGGGGTCATGCCCCACCCCCTCAAATAACAAAATACTTAATATTTTGAAAACCATTGTGATCCCCACCCTATAACCATATATATTATTACTCCTTATGATAAGACAAATCATTTGGTACCATAGGGGGGTCTGAGGGGGGTCATGCCCCACCCCCTCAAATGATAAAATACTAAATATTCTGAAAACCATTGAGATCCCCAACCAATAACCATATATATTATTACTCCTTATGATAAGACGAATCATTTGGTACCATAGGGGGTCTGAGGGGGGGGTCATGCCCCACCCCCTCAAATGACAAAATACTTATTATTCTGAAAACCATTGAGATCCCCACCCTATAACCATATATATTATTACTCCTTATGATAAGACGAATCATTTGGTACCATAGGGGGTCTGAGGGGGGGGTCATGCCCCACCCCCTTAAATGACAAAATACTTATTATTCTGAAAACCATTGAGATCCCCACCCTATAACCATATATATTATTACTTCTTATGATAAGACGAATCATTTGGTACCATAGGGGGTCTGAGGGGGGTCATGCCCCACCCCCTTAAATGATAAAATACTTAATATTTTGAAAACCATTGTGATCCCCACCCTATAACCATATATATTATTACTTCTTATGATAAGACAAATCATTTGGTACCATAGGGGGGTCGAGGGGGGTCATGCCCCACCCCCTCAAATGATAAAATACTAGATATTCTGAAAACCATTGAGATCCCCACCCAATAACCATATATATTATTACTCCTTATGATAAGACGAATCATTTGGTACCATAGGGGGTCTGAGGGGGGTCATGCCCCACCCCCTCAAATGATAAAATACTAAATATTCTGAAAACCATTGAGATCCCCACCCAATAACCATATATATTATTACTCCTTATGATAAGACGAATCATTTGGTACCATAGGGGGTCTGAGGGGGGGTCATGCCCCACCCCTCAAATGATAAAATACTAAATAGACGGAAGTTTTTATACCCCGCCACACGAAGTGGCGAGGTATTATGTTATACCCTCCATTTCGTTGTCTTAGGGGGGGTCATGCCCCACCCCCTCAAATAACAAAATACTTAATATTTTGAAAACCATTGTGATCCCCACCCTATAACCGTATATATTATTACTTCTTATGATAAGACGAATGATTTGGTACCATAGGGGGTCTGAGGGGGGGGTCATGCCCCACCCCCTTAAATGATAAAATACTTAATATTTTGAAAACCATTGTGATCCCAACCCTATAACCATATATATTATTACTTCTTATGATAAGACAAATCATTTGGTACCATAAGGGGTCTGAGGGGGGTCATGCCCCACCCCCTCAAATGATAAAATACTAAATATTCTGAAAACCATTGAGATCCCCACCCAATAACCATATATATTATTACTCCTTATGATAAGACGAATCATTTGGTACCATAGGGGGTCTGAGGGGGGGTCATGCCCCACCCCCTCAAATGATAAAATACTAAATATTCTGAAAACCATTGAGATCCCCACCCAATAACCATATATATTATTACTCCTTATGATAAGACGAATCATTTGGTACCATAGGGGGTCTGAGGGGGGGTCATGCCCCACCCCTCAAATGATAAAATACTAAATAGACGGAAGTTTTTATACCCCGCCACACGAAGTGGCGAGGTATTATGTTATACCCTCCATTTCGTTGTCTTAGGGGGGGTCATGCCCCACCCCCTCAAATAACAAAATACTTAATATTTTGAAAACCATTGTGATCCCCACCCTATAACCATATATATTATTACTCCTTATGATAAGACGAATCATTTGGTACCATAGGGGGGTCTGAGGATGGGGTCATGCCCCACCCCCTTAAATGATAAAATACTAAATATTCTGAAAACCATTGAGATCCCCACCCTATAACCATATATATTATTACTTCTTATGATAAGACGAATCATTTGGTACCATAGGGGGGTCTGTATATTTTTTATTTATATATGTTGGGTGGAAAGGCATGGCTAAAGGGGAGGTGGAGGCCATTGCACCTTCAACAATAAAATATTTTGATAAAACATCTGTTAATCATGTTAATACCGATTACAACATATAAAACTGCAGATATTGAATACCATATATCAAACATTTTGCATATACTCAATCTCTTTGTACACTTGCCCAGTATTTCAAACACTAGGAATTCCAAAAATACCCTGAAAGAGAAAGAGCTTCCTTTGGGAGACATTCGAAACTGCATCCAGTTTCAATTATACCTTGTTCATTAATATATTTTTATTAAGATGTATTATTATATCATAAACTCATATTTAAATTTCGTATTTGTGTTGTTCTTTCGTAAGTTATATATATATATATATATATATATATATATATATATATATATATAATTGTGTCATATAATATGTTTATAAAAAAGTGTTAATTATTGTACCAATTTTGCCAATAAATTGGTATAATATCTAATATAAGTTATGTTTAGTAATACAATTTATCTCAACTATATCTGAGTCAGCAAATGCAGAAGAATCATTTCGTTTTTTTCAAAATCTATACTAGCTTTGGTAGTCCTAAATATTGTTAGTAAAAAACTATTTCGAAACAATCTCATCGAAATTCATACCAAACTTCTTTTTTATATTTATTTGGTTTCCTTTATTCTTGAAGGTATATCACAGCACACCTCTTATATACTAGCAATTATTAGTCATATATAAAGGTATTTTGATAGGTAAAGCCAAAACCATATTCAAATGTGAGGTCAAAAACTTTAACATTTACACTTATCTTATATGTCCTCATTGCTTACATTACAAATAAAGTATGTATGATTGTCACAGACAGCCTCAAATAATTATGCAGGATAATTAAAAACATCCAGGAAACAAATTATGTCGATATGAATTTTGAAAGTTAAAATGAATTGAGCCGGAAAATGTAGCAACCTGAGGATTAAACATATGTTGCAAAGTCAATGCAATTTGCCTTAGTCACTTTAGAGTTTGCAGAAATTGGGAATTGCAATAGGATCAGGAATTTGTAAATTAAACACAAAGTAAAAATTATCTACATTCCTATTCACTTGTGCAATAATCTACACACTATTACATATTTTCAATGATGATGTGACAACAAAACTCATCAATATTATTCAATATCTAATTCACAGCTAATTATTTCAAATCAAAAGCAAATAAAATCAACAAATGTTGGTGACCAGTCAGCAGTCGTGGGTTCACGTATTGGTTTTCTTTTTTTTAAAGAAAGCAACTTGTTTTTTTTGTTTACATTTTATGTACTGACTCAGTCTTGCTCTGGGTTTCAAAGAGTCAACACCTATTTATTTTTATTTTTATTTTTTACACACTCGTGATCAAGACCATATTGGTCGAAACGTTGATTTTTTTTACTCTTTAGTTTGTTGTTGTTTTTTACGATTTTATATTTGGTTTTGTTCGACTTGTGTATTTCTTACATTTCAGTCGTCTTACGCCCCTTTTGACAGCTCACCATTTCCATTTATTTTTCTTGCTATCGAAAAGGGATATATATCGAAATGAGGTGCTTACTAATTATTTTAAAATTTCGAAGCTATTCCATTGGCAAATATGTCTGTCAGTCCCCAACATGAGCTTTTCTGGATGGGTATTGTCTAAGAGTTGTTACTTTGGTACCGATTCGAAATCCATGATGACCGACACTGCAATCGGACGTAGTTATCATTGAACATTGGTTTTTTCATAATTGTGTCCATTGACAAATTTAAATATCAAATAAAATACAGGTAAGTGATACTGGCTCGTTAAAGCCTCTAGGCAAATGAAAAACATGATTTCATATCTTTTGCGAAATTACAATTGCATTCTTATTCTATTATTATGGTAGATTATTAAATATTTGTAACTTTAATTTTCATTTGTAGTGGCAAAAGATTTGTGTGTAGGGAAACATAAGATAAATGACTGCAGTCTCACAGTGAAGAATATGGGCAGCACCGTTGCATTCTGTAAAATTAAGATAGCCGATGAAAATAAACTGGCCTTTATCCAAACTTCAACTGTAGTTAAAGGTGCTCTAAATGACTGTTTGAAAAGGCTAGGTGCAGAAATAGACTGGTCGTCTGCTACGAAGGATGGGGATTCCTTTATTCTGACTTGCACCTTTACTTCAGAAACAGAAGACTTGAAACCGAGATTGGGAGTTTTGGAAAAAATTGTAGCGAGCGAAGTGTTCGAATTCTTTGAAACTTTGAATGTTAAAGAATATAAGATTGATCCAGTGGATTGGGATTTTGTAGAACAAGAAGTAAATGCAATTGTCCTGTCGTATAATACACGATGCATGATAAGAACTGAAAATTTGAAATCCCGTGTCCTTGTCGTTGGTTTTACCAAACCATTCTCAGACATAGTGGAACAAGTTAGTCGATTGACTGATACAATCACAGTTGAAGTGAAACTTGAAAATTATAAGATCGAATTGATGAAGAGTAGTGACCATTTTCAGAATATAAAGGAGAAGTATAGAGGCGTCAGTATGAAAATATCCGATTGTACAGTGACGTATTCCGGTGTAGCAGCGTCTGTAATGTCAGTGCAAAATGAAGTGTCCAATAATCTGATGAAGGTGATACCATTCAACTTTACAGAATTTTCAATTGAAAAAATTAAGTACTTGAAAACAAAATCAGTCGAGGTAGAAATCAAGAAATATTTTCGTAAAGAGAAGATACCTGTTGCTTGGACAATTCAAAATGATAATACAATTGTCGTTTACGCAACATCCAACACAATTGTGGATAAAGCTTTAGACACATTGAAAAGAGTTCTGGTGGACGTAACAATACAATTAGGTACTGGATCAAATATTGCAGAACTAAAAAGGGAACTTCAAGAAGTAGAAGCAAAAACAAATGGGCTAATTCACTTTGTTATCTCTCCTGACAATAAAGTAACTGTTTTTACAACGTTTAGAGAGAAAGCAGAAGCAATGAGAGAGCATATTACCATATTACAAAACTATCCAGTTGAAAAGATGAGATGTATCGCCCATTTCAATGGTAAAGCTGGTCAAACTTTTACGCTGATGGTTGGTGATATTACTGAGCTGACAATAGATGTGTTAATGTGTAGCTCTGATAAGGTTCTGCAGCTTGGTGTTGGTGTTGGTCTCTCTCTTACAAAGAAAGGTAATGCGAAGGCATGGTCACAGCAAAGAGTCTTGATTATGCATCTTATTTATTATCAACAAAGTATTTTTTATATTTTATATTTTTTCATATAGATGTCAAATACCTGAAGCGAAACAAGGATTTTATGATCCATATATTAAACAAGTAATTTTAAGTTATTTTTGGATTCGATTTTGAAACCTGTTCTTTAATGACTTAGAATTAAATTCGAGGTTCCTCTTACAACGTATAAACTGAATATTTATTTATGATTGCTGTTCTGTGAATGTGATATGAGCTATACTTTGATAAAGTCTGATAATTATATTTATTAGTACATTTTTTACCCAAATCAAATAGTTAACACTAGTAAACACTCTTAAACAGCTGCTTAGAAAAAGATTAGCTAAATTAGAATGTAACACTTGAAAGATATTTTACTTCTAGGTGGGGAGAAAATTCAAAAGGAATGCAAAAAATACCTAGAATCTAAATCGATGAAAGAACTTGATGAAGGAGAGGTATTTTTTTCTTCAGCTGGTGAATTAAAATTAATCAAAATGGTGGCACATCTTCCTGGGAAGAAATGGCAAAGTGGATTAGAAACGAATGTAGATGAAAAGAAAAGATTCATTGGCATGGTTCAGTTAGCATTAGGAGAAACACAGAGACGAAATTATGAAATTGTCGCCATGCCAGCACTGTGTTGTGGAAATAACGAATATCCTATAAAAGTAGCCACTGAATGGACAGCTGAAGCCATCAATTTGTATTTGAACAAGAATGGAGAATCGACAAGCGTAAAAAAAATCTACTTTTGTGACTTTAATGAAACTGCAGTCATGAACTTTGCGCAGGCTTTAGGAAAATTTTTTCCTTTAATGTACAGCAGAAAATGACTGACAAAATGTTGTAATAGAGAGAGGGAGAGAGAAAGTTAGATGGTTTTAGAAAACAAAACTATTAATCACATCAAAATATAGTGAGAAAATCCCCATTCATGTGTTTTAGAATAATAGAAATACTTTAAATTTTGAAATAAAATTATTTATCTAACGTACGAAAAATCTCTGTGGGGATCATATTCTAGTGGGCTAAATTATCTTTTCTACTGTATAGATAGCGAAGAAGGCCACAACGAAATAAGCTAAATGTATGTGTAACAAATCGTATACCTTATATGAAGAATTGGTTAAAAAAATCTATGAAAAGAGATTTCAAAGCTGACATATTATTAAATTTATTTGTTTTCAGTATACAGAGAATTGGCATTAATGTTTATAGAGTTGAAATTTACACCACAAATTAAATCGAAACCAACCCGTCAAAGAAAACCTTAAGTTTTTTGGTCTGAAGGAAAAAACGAGTTGTTCTTCTTTTTACAGATATAGTTATTATTGTTTATTCAATATGAAATGTGCATAGATCTGTTTTATCAACTTTTTTAAACAATTTTTTTATAAAAAATTAATAAATACGAAACTTAAAAAAAGCATCTTAATAAAATATTTACCTGTAATTTGATGTTAGCAGATAATTTTAGTTTTCTTAGTGTTTTATTGAATAATGAGATGAAGAAGCAGGATTACTTTGTCACATCCTTGTATTACCAGATAGCGACAAGTAATTTATTTTAGAGTTTATTAATATACCCCTGTGTGTGTCAAAAAAGGGTGATGTGTTCAGGTTATAGGTTGAACAGATACATCTTATATAGATACTAAAAGCCGTTGTGATAGGCTAGAGGACAGTTGTGAGCATTGGTTTATTGTTGAAGACTTTACACGAGTTTTAAGATGAAAACAGCACAATACCGTGTTCACTTTCTTTATCTCCACACTTTCGAAGAAAGCTGGGGGATATAGCGACTGTCTCCGTCCGTCGCATTTTTGTGTGACATCAACTCCTTCACCTTTAATTAAATAATGATTGCATACCAACTGTATGCGCAATAAGGTTTTAGAATTTTGATTTTCTATACTTGGATCGAACTTCGAAAATTGTCAAATTAAGCTTGTGACGTATGCTCCTCTTTCATTTTTTTTTTTTATTTATGCATTTTATTTCTATACACTATTGTCATGCATTATATATAGATGCACAATAACGTTTAGGAATTTTAATTTTCTAAAACTGGCGCCCACAGGGGCGAATTTCGAAAATTGTGAATTTAAACTTGTGACTTGAACTCCTCTTTCATTTAATTTTTCATTCTGTTTTTTAACAATATGGTCATACACCAAATGTAGATGTGCAATAAGCTCTTAGAATCTTGATTTTCAAAACGTAGGATGAATTTCAAAAATGATTAATTAAAACTTGTGTCTCAAACCGACCGAGTTTTGTCCACGAGTGTTCTCAAAAACGGCTGAAGGGTTCTCTACCACAAAAATCAAGCGTCACCTGGAGCTGTGCCTCGTCATATTAAGAACTTCCAGTGGACAGCGGCTTTGCTTTCAAAGTAAAAAAAATGGCAAACAAAAAGTAGATCTCTAGTTCTCGGAAACCGTTTACTCGATGATTTCAATATTTTATACAGATATAGCCCCATATATGTTGTTTCTCCAAATGACACTCACTTCAAGATTTGAAGAGGGTAAAAGTATGTTTTAGGGGGATCAAATAATGTAGGGGTTTCTATAAAACATAAATGTCTTACATGGAACATTCTATATGTCCTAGCCACTCCAAATTTTATGTGATGATAGGCTAGTATGCGAAGATGTGCTTTTTGACTGTGGAATTTTCAAATGGCTGCCGTTGGCATGAAAACAGCAAAAATACGAAAAGTTTTAAAATAGCCGTAGAGAATTGAAACTTGGTTTAAAAATAGGTCGACACAAGTGCTTTTGATCGGCCATATTGGAAAATCCAAGACGGCAGGCACTCGAAAATTCAGTTTTTATTTTTAAATTCAACAAAATTCAGGGAGCCGTATAAATTGATATTAGGAGCCCGTGTGGCAATGGGAACGCTGTGCGTAACAATTATCTCTAGCTTTGAATTGTAATTGTTAGTTTTTCGTGCAAATTAACCCCACACACATTTTTAATGTATTGTACATTGGATTTTGTCTCTTATATAGTTTGCAATTATTCGTGATATTATATGTTTCCAACTTCCATGTTTGTAAAAAAAATTAATGAAACAGCTTAATGTTTCTCCCTATATTCTTTGTCATGTGTTTCTGCAAATTATGTTGTTTGTGCTCTGTTGTTTTCTTAATAATTTTCGTATGTTACATGTACATGTTTTCGTCATACTAGTAGTTTTTCAATGATTAATTTTGATACACTCCAAAGGTGGAATGTAGCACTTATGATCTATAATATTAAACAAATATGGGTATATCCGAATTCGTGTTAGAAATCTCTTCTTTAATGAATTTACAACATAGTAAAATAATTGTGTAGTAGTAAAACATTATATAAGTCAATAGTTTACACACATTTTATTGTCAACTTATTAAATCCTCTCTATACAATGATATTATACATACTTCAAGATGACAGCCAAAATATTTTGCATATAGATATGTAGATAAATAAATTTATATAGACATAACAAATAAATACATATACAATGATACGCATTAAATGACTGTTATTGATTAAATAATCTACAGATTTATAGAATGACTGCATACTATTTTTAGATGGGAATAAGGTATTATATTTTTTACTATAAGTAAGTGGCCCTACTACCTACAGGGGGGATCACTGTCGATTCCGACAGTCCAGATTTCTAGTTTTCTATGTTAATTCATTGATCAGCTTTCTGTGAAACCATCTGAAGAATGTGATATATTGTTCTAAACAGAAAATGAGACAAGAAAAAACAAATAATACTGCACGCGCACTTACATGGATCATTTACATTCTACAAACCAATCTAGAATTATAGTTCTTAACAGATCATCGACTTCAAAAGCAATCCATTAGCGATGACAAGATATACACCTGCATCCTTATAACTCCTGTAACATATGTATAAGCTAGGATACAACGTTCAGTTAGTATATTTAAAATGAAACAAATATATATTTTAATGGTTACTTGGCAGATGATCCAATTTGGATATACACAATTAATTTAAACAGTGTCTGTCATAACCATTACTTTGACGTCTGGAATATAAAAATGAAAAATAAACGGAAAAAGAAAATATAAAAATCATATGGTCTTATCGATATATCTACGTCAACATCGTACCGAATCGATAGATTGTGTGAAAACTACTCTAGACTTACTTTCTGAAAAAGCATTACCAAGAAATAACTAAATCATGGTTACCTTAGACATGTTAGATACCATTTGAGAATGTTTACGGTCGCAATTACGAATTGGTTGAACATTTTGTATGAAAAAAGGTAACCGGTAATGTTTCTTTTGTAATATTCATCTTCTGACTTTAATCTTTGATTGTTGATTGTTATCAATAATGATATAAATTATTGTATGCGTGATGGGTACTGTTAGCAGAGCTGGATATACGATGTACTTACCCTTCGAATGCACCTGATATCATTTCTGGTTCTTTAAAAGGTCGTATTTTCCTGACTAAATTGTTGTCACGAATTATATACCGTGTTTCCCAGTGAATACTTTTGCTCCTAACTGTGCTGTTCAACTTATAAGTGTTGTTTTACTTTCGATAGTCTATGCATTCATTTTAATGGGAATTCACATTGCTAGTGCTTTATTCTCTCTGTTGTCTTGTTCTAGTTTTGTTTAGTTTATTAAAAGTTTTTTATTCTTTTAGTTTTACATATATCGTTATGGCGTTTGTTTGATGTGTTCTATTCTCCTGACTTTGTTTTTTCCTTGGACTTCAAATTTGTCCCACTGTTTTGTCGCTTCGGTATTGTTTTGGTGATATTCATCACATAGTACACACATTTTAAAAAAGTCATATAATGTCTTCGATAAGTTTACCCATTAACAAAATATAATACAAGTCGAATTACATGATCCAAATGCAGAATCTACTATAAGTTATGACAAAGTTTCTGAAAATAAATACTAGTATTGAATTGTTGTTACAGAAATATAATAACATCCATGCCACAGTATTCTCGAATATGTTTTCCGGATAAAAAACATAATATCTTGTATACACTGTCTATATCTGGACTAACCTTCATTATGTATGCCCGTCAACAAATCTTTGATAAGCCAAATAAAATCAACGAAATATTGTAAGAAATTAAATTCACAAGTGACCAATTTTGCCTGGGAGGGTTGAATGCCTATAGTTTTACAATTCCAATACTTACCACCGGAAAATTTCAAAAAAAATCATCTAAAAATCGTGGCAATTTAGAGGTTTGACATTCGAGTGAAGATTTAAAGATTTTAGTTGTTTCTGTCTATTCTTTCTCTTTTTACGGCCTTAGATTTGTTCTATACTCTTTGTTATTGCCTTTGTTCAAAATTTATATTTCATGCTTGGCGTTTTGATTGGCGAAACACAAAAAATGATCAAAATAAATTTTCTGGCATTTAATCGAAGCTCTTCAAACAATATTATGTTTATTATGCGTTTTGTTAAGATTTTGTACTACTTGTCCGTTGTCGACATTGCAATTAGTTTAAGGATCGCTAAAGGTGGGATTTTAAAGTTGCATTTAACGGAGTTTTATTACAACAAAGATTATAGATGCAAATTTAATGTCATTTTTGTCATAGCCAATATTATAAAGTAGCAATAATACACCCAATGCTTTGATACTTTTGAGTTACCATTATGCTATGGACAAAATCCAAACTAAATTTATTTAAAACAGCATTTGTGTTTTCGTTGTTATGTGCTGTTGAAGCTTAATATACTAATGGTAAACTGAATTTTACAGTATCGATCAAAGACTCTGGAATAATTTGAAATACAGTAATTAAAGTTACATGGTAGGTTGGTTTAAAAAACATATCAACAAACTCAAAAAGAAGAAACAGAAAGCTTAACTGATAGAAACTTGCTCATGTCCGTAAAACCAAGGATATTTTTGATAATATTTACAGGCAAATACAATGATTTAATATCTTAATTTGCTGAGAATATCATAATGATAGTCAATAACACAACAAACATATAACCAATCAGAGAGCACATCTGTGGCGGTGATTACAAGTGTTGAAAAATGTTAATTTACTGGAGTGGTAAATTTTGGACTTATCATAGGCAAACAAAAGAGTAAAACTTAATCGGCGTACGAAATGTAGACCCAGTGGTTATTTCTTAATTATGTATAATGATGAAAAGTTAATCAGTTTTCCTAAATCGAATCTACTTGAAGTTTACATAAAATGTTTTGGTTGTAAAAGTACTCTTACGAGATTTAAATTCCACAGGTCTCTTAAAATAACTAGTTCATCAATGTTTTTTTCAAGAAAAATGGAACACGCAGGTATAAATTTCTAGTTCTAGGTAGAGAAAAGGCTTATTTCATGAAGAACCACTCTGATTCTGACAAAAAGTATTTTGAAGATGAAATTACAAAGATTGTAGATTTTCTCATCGACAACATATTTGTTGAATTTGGTGGTATAATTTTTCAACAAACAATCGGAATTCCAATGGGAACCAACTGTGCTCCTCTCCTCGCCGATCTGTTTCTGTACTCATATAAAGCGGACTTCATTCAAGGGCTACTACGTGAAAACAAAAAGAAACCAGCCAAATCATTTAATTTCACTTTTCGTTATAAAGATGATGTGTTGTGGTTAAATAACGAAAAATCCCAAGACTCTCTACACCTTATCTCACCCCAATGAGATTGAAATTAAGGATACTACAGATACACCAAAGTCCACCTCATATTTGGATTTGTTCCTTGAAATAGACAACGAGGGACATTTGAAGACAAAAAGTCATAACAAACGTGATGACTTCAACTTTCCTATTGTTAGCTTTCCCTTCTTGAGTAGCAATATACAAACATCGCCTGCATATGGCGTCTACGTTTCTCAGCTTATCAGATTGCCAAGGGCATGCGTGAGTTACCCTGACTTTCGACAAAGAGGATTACTGCTGTCACAAAAGCTTTTTAAATAGGGTTTTATCAGGGATAAGTTGATGTCATCACTTTGGAAATTTTACGATCGTCATCACGAATTGATTGATTGTTACAGTGTTCCAATATCTAAGATGATGTCGTAAAATTTCATGTGCCTCCACCAATTTGTGACTTCCACCGGACTGACTTTGTTGAACTTCACGATGGGTGCCGTATACGGAACAGGAACTGCCTACCCTTCAGGAGCACCTGGGTTCACTTCTGAGTTTTATAGGAGTTCGTGTTGTTAATTGTTTTTTAGTTTTCTGTGTTTATTTGGTGTGCTTGTGGTTGTTCATTTGTCTTCCCGGGTTTGTCTGTCCAATGGATTACGTTTTTTATTGCTCCTTAGGTATATTTGTCCTTTTTATATGTTAATGGTTTAGAAAGAAAATTTATATTTAATTATTGTGAATGCTTACGTTCAGCAAACCAACTTTTCTCGCTGAGTTAAAAACCTGTAGCTAGCCTTGAGCTGTTTTCTTCTCTTTGGTCGAGTTGTTGTCTCTTTAACAAATTCCCCGTTTCTTATTCTCTATTCTAACTTAGACAATGGTCATCTACAAATTTACAAGTTTCCGTATTAAAATATATTCTTACTGGTTAAAATATAATGATAACATGTGGACAAAATCGAAGATTTTAAATAACAAAAGCAAATTAATTCACATAATAAAATGACTGAAATCCATTAAGATTATTTCAATAAACCACTGTAAAGATCAGATGAGTCTAATGGCAATAACTAGTTCGAGTTTTTTTTTTTTTTAATTTCGTGGAAATAGTTCCTTTTTGCACAAATATTAGGGTAAGATGATATCTAAAAAAAATATTGAAAAAAGATTAAACAGAAGCTGCTCAGTATTTGATGATATGTATAACCTAATTTCTGTTGGAAAATTAACATGATTATTTATCTAGACACTACAGATTAAGAATATCTTTAGTTTTCTGTTTGGTTCGATATAAGATTTATTATGGAGTATCATTAAGACGTGGTACAGATGCTGTTAAAATATTACTAATCAGCTGATTCAACAAGACAGATCTAACACAAAACAATGAAAACAGATAATCAAATCATTCCGTTTGATCTCTACCATTGATTTAGTTATAATGTATGATGTGAGTCAGAATTTGATTTATCTGGCTAATATTTTGCTTTTAGTTGATTGAAAGAGAAAATATATGAAAAATACAGTTTACTGTGTGGTCTTGTAAGTCTGAAATATACGATCAAATGATCTCTACTATTGAGGCACGGTTTGTCGTTTCTGATTTGGATACCAAAACTTACTCATACTCTAAGTCGTATTTTAAATGTCGTATAAAATCCCTTAGCTGCGCCTCAGGCCAATACCAATAACTATGACAATATAATCAACATTTTAAATACAAAAAACTTTACAATTGCTTTGTTCTCGTCCTTTGACTAAATCTGAATTAATTGTTGTTGATTGTATAGATTCTTATTTCAGATATATGTTGTTGTTTTCTTTTTTTTTCTAATTTTGCAAATTTCTTCTGTCGTTGTCCATCCACTACTTGATCAAGCAAGTAAAGTCAAGAAATACCAAAGGGATATTCGAAGGAGGGGAAAATCGAAAAACTGACAAACTCTGGAGAACAACGAAGACAAGACCAAAACAATACATGCACTACAATTAAAAAACTAAAAACATATGAACAACATGTACCCCACCAAAAATCCGGGGGTAGACTCACATGTCTAAATATATATAAACATGTATTTTTTTTCAAATATTTTGTTGTAACTTTATATAATTTATATGCATGTTCTACAGTAATAGATCAAAAGATCAGTTAATAAAACACGTGCGGGAAATTTTGCAAAAATTTCTAATACATAGAGAAATATAAGTGCAATCAAAAGGGTAGGATATTTCTACCAGAAACGAGGCATGTAGAGTTTTTGATAAAATGTTATCTCGGGGTGGAATTTCTTTATCGCGAATCTTTCTGTAAAAAGGATTATCTCGTATAATTGATCCATAACGTAATGCTAAAAGAAAACATCAGAAATCATGCAGACCACCGTAACACGAAAAAAAATCGTTCTTCAAAACAAAAAATTATATTGATAAACCAACAGGAGATAAATTGTGTAAACAAATTGAACCCGCGAAGAAAAAGCACCAACATGTATATAAAAATTCTGTTTACTTCATTCAAAAGCATTAAAATGATCACTCAAATGGATAAGCAAAGTAATATTTTACATTATAAATCTTTTATGAAAATGAAATATTACACTTACCAGCATCAAATACGGTGTATCCTCACTGTATTTGAAACTAAAGAGACCACCGACATATCTATTTCTGCCACATACTTAGACATGGACGACCAAGGGAGATTGAAAATATTTAGGAAAAACTTGTTGATCTTAACTTTCTAATTCTTGGCAGTAATATACCTACATGTATGATGTATGAGTTTCACAACTTGGTAATTAACGTGTTTGCGTTAAAGGGCAGAGCAAAATCATCAACTTTCACATTAAATTCTCAAATAGGGTATGGTCACTGTATGTTTATATCATCATTCCAAAAGATTTTTACTGTCGTCATTACAATTGATTTTATATCTTACCAGTGAGACTATATCTTCAGTAAGATTTCACATTTCACAGGACCAGACTTGACAATATACCTAATTTTTTATTTTGAACTGTGATAGTGCTGTTAAAAATGATGAGGAAATTACGGAGTATTTGATGTCACTTTCGATTTGTTTGTGAATGTTAACAGTGCTGGTGCTTTAGTTTGTGTTTTTTTATTTACATAATTCCCGATAGTGTAGAAAAATCATGTAATGTATCATGATAATTATAGACACATTTCAAAGCGAGGTACCGTAATATGTTTTACTGTTTCTAAATGTAAAAGTTTCTTTAACATAACTTAACTGTAGACTGAATATATTCAATCATTTATATTTACATGAAACAATTATAACTTTAATGTTTTAATTATTTGTAATAAATCCTAGACCTCACAGAGGTTTAAAGGCGGTTATTTATTATCTTCCTCGGAGTAAGACATATCTAATCATGACTAGCCCTATAGATACAAACATGCTTTATCAGTAAATTGTAATTAATTGAGGCTTAAATACTAAAAATAATTATCATACGAAAGAAACTGCGGTAAGTAGCTATCTCTCCTCAAATTATTTAAACTTTTTGATAACATTTTACTCATATCTCCAATTCGATAACTGAACGTTTTTTCCTGTAAAATTGGCATTACATAACTTTAAAGAAAACTTTATGGAGGTAAGAAGATCAAGAAGATTTTTTCCAAAGGCAATATTTTCGGTCGGTTTAATGACTTGAATGAAACGAATTTATTCTCTGAAATATGTCTCTACAGGTTTGGAAAAAAATGTCATTTCTTCGAGCTTGGGCTTCTTGTTTGTCACACAATGGTTTTCTCGGGATCTCAACCAATGGGCCAGACTTTTATTATTTTCTGTTTAAGGAAGACCCTGCGATAACTATGAAAATGAAATGAACTTTTCACACTTTTATTTTTATTTTTCTCTCCCGACCCCCAAGTTTTTTCAACAAAAAAAAACTAAAAGTAGTGAAATTTTGGCAAAGAAAATGCCAGTGAGATTATGTTTAATAAAAAGTTTGATTTGGAAGTGCAGTTCCTCAAAATTTTAGTCCGTTTTTATATCAATCTTGCAAAGACAATTCATTCACAAAAATAATTTTTAAAACCTCATAAATACATTGAAATGGTAAATAAATATATTTAAAGACAAAAATGTGAACCTGAGAAATAAAAAATGTTTCTTCAGTTTGTCCTAATAAACCCACAATTAAGACAATTTAAAATTTATATCATGAAAGTTTTCTGCTATGTTTATAATTAAAAAAACTCTTTATAGCTTTTTTTTCTAGTTTTAAGATAATATTACAAGTGGTTTAATATCTTTGGAAATTGTCTTAAAAAAGCATTATATACATTATATATGAATTTAAAAATCTGGGACACATTTTGATGTTTTGGGGGTTTTTTGTCGATTGATTAATATTTTGACTTTTATTAGTTTTTTTTCATTTCACCCCCTCGACCCTAGATTTTTAATTCAAATTCAAATATTTATTGTAGACAAAAACCCATTTGCGTTGTTCAATACATAACGACAATAAAACAGCTATACATAAGACATATTAAGAAATGATATAAAACGGTTAAGAGCCTCCCTCCCTCAGTTCTAACGACTGGTTAATAAAAGACAATCTGCCATAATATCATCGGGTGTTAACATTTCTAAAAGACCTTTCTTTTTAAAAGTCAGTATAACTATTTTCGAAATGGTTGAATAATACCCCTCTTAATTTATAATTAATTTTATAGTTGAAACAGAAATGCTGTTCATCATCTATTTAATTAAAGATATTTCAAAATCTTTGGTCTCTGGGTATTGTTTTGTATCTACCTGTCTCTATTACTAGTGGACTAGTAGCTCATGGTCACTAACTCGAAATTTTGAAATAATTTTTCGAACCTGTTTATTAGGATGATCTAAGTAGTTTTCTTGTAGGAATTGTTATTCAAATATTTATATAGGAAATGTTTGTTGTCTTGATTCATATTTTTCATTTTAATTTCATTTAATTTCTTATAATATTCTTTTACCTTAGTTTTAATTTCATATTTTAATTTCTATGATTTTTTCGTTAAAGAAAAAATGAAAAAATCATGGTGCAGTGTGAATGTTCTATCTGAGTATAGGTTTTGTCGGAGTTCTCATAGAAAAGACGCATTTCTTATTTGTTGACTCTGTCTTATATGAAATCTATGAATTGGTGCCAATCATGAAACTTTAACTTGAAAACATAATTCCACCGAAAAAAACATGGAGATGTATGTCTCGCTTCGCGACATTCGTCACGGGCGAAACAAAGCAAATCTAAATTGCACTTATATTATAATTTTTCTTGTTTATTTTCATTTTATTTTGTTGTACTTTTCTTTTTCGTGAATTAATTGAACGACTTTCCGGAAATCTAAAATTTCAAAATCTAGCATCATTCATGAAAATTTGCAATCGTAGCACTGCACGAATTGTCACATTTAAAGTCTTCGTATAAAGTTTATCATGACTAAATAATTAATAATTTAATTATCTTTCATCTGTAATGGGTTTTAGTTATTTAATTAGGAACGTTCTTGTCTAGTGTCTCTTCTAATTATTATTTTTATTGAGGATACAAATACTTTCACTGGTACTTCCACTATGGAAGTCTTTATTAAATAAGGAGGTGTAAATTGTCAAAATAATGTTACACCTTTTAAAATTGATCTGCATCGGAGTGGCTTTCACACAGAGCAAAGACGGTTTTTGACGGATTTCAACTTAGGTTGATTGAGCAAGAAACATAACATCTTTTTGTGATAGACAGATAAAAAAAATAGAAATTTTAAAACTAAAAAAAAAAACAAATAAACATTAGATTGATACAAAATATCTATATATCTTTTCCTTAGTATTTTAACTTGAGAAACATCTGAACACCATTATATATACCATTCTTTATCATTATTATCATAATATCACATTATTTGAAAATTTTGATTTGTTAATAGCCTTTGGAGGAGGTCAATACTTGTATTATCAATCTGATGGAAGTATATTGACCGATGACGATACCTCGGACTTCGTATCGTATTAATATACTTCCATCATGTCAGTAGAAACTTGTATTTGCGGGTATACATGTAGGCGGCATTTTAGCATACTCCTCTTTGACATCTACAGGGTGTCTTTACGTGCTAAGGGTGTTGCTTTCTTTTAACATGGCGGAACAGCAAATTTTACGTCCCCGTCCGATCGAATAGCATCTTTTATATTGAGTCGATACTCGCGAATGGTGTTGATAGGGCGTCGCAAATTTGCCTGAGATTTTCAGCCCAAACTTTTAATCTAACCAGAGATCCTTGGTTTCGTAGTACGATGCGCTAAATACTACACCACAGCGCCCTATTACAGGGTTCTATGACTATTTGAATATAATTTTGGATACCTGTTTATTTTAATTGTTTTGATTTTTTATGGTTGTGCTTATTATTTATATCTTTAACCGGTTTTTCTAATATTTTAATCTCGAGCACTTCTGATGAGTTGTCATACAGTGCATCAAATTTATTTCGGTATTTTGTGATACGTTTTACTCTTATTCATAAATAAAAGATAACTGCAATTTAAAACTAAACACATGATTAGAATTCTTGCCTAAGACAACACTGACAGTATAAGCTTAAAAAAATTAATATCACTTTTGCGTGTTGTCTTCACATATAACAGTCCAGCAAGTCACAATTCTTGATACATTAGATATTTGTTTAAAAACAGTTTTATAGACAAATTTCAGTTCCTTGCATAATCTCTGTTTTCTTGTTTTAGTATAACTGTACGGAAACATAATGTCTGGTTGATTTGCATTCTTGTGTTCTACTCCTTTTTGACGTTTTGTTTTTGGAACATTATTCTTTGTTTCATCGTTCATGCCCATACGACCGCCTCCATGTGTCAGGTAAGTACAACTGTATATTCTCTGTGGATTGCCATGTACATTGTATCTGAATCTTTGGTGGACACTAAAACCATAGTTGAGTGATGGACACCTATCATAGGAAAGAGGAGAAGGTTGTTAGGTAGAGGGCGAGGTGTAGAAGGTTAGTAGATAGAGGGCGAGGTGTAAGAAGGTTGGTAGGTAGAGGGCGAGGTGTTAGAAGGTTGGTAGGTAGAGGGCGAGGTGTTAGAAGGTTGGTAGGTAGAGGGCGAGGTGTTAGAAGGTTGTTAGGTAGAGGGCGAGGTTGTATAAGGTAAATGTAAGGTAAAAGGAGTTTAGGGAGGGAGAGAAGAAATTGGAAGCAATTATATTGTTGTAATGTGACTTTTCAATTATCATAACTGCAAAACGGCGGAATATAAAAACGGCAGTAAAATTTGGTTTGACTTATAAGGTACAATCTTAATTTAGTTTGGAGAGATTTTTTTTTAAAATGTGATTATTTGAAGCATATAACTTTACGTCTAGTTTTTGGTCTGAAATTAATAATTTGACCTAATCTCTAAACATTGTGTGTGTAATGTTGTTTATTGCTCTTCAACATTTTAGATTTTTGTTTTGGTTTTAACATTTTAGGCCCTGAGCACATCTTGTGCATCAAAATTGGTATCAAAGAATTTATTATACAATTTAAATACATTTTGTCTGGAATCTTTCATTCCTCCAATATGCTATAAATGTGTGAACGGCCATCGTTACTGGTGGTACTAATTTTAGTTGATTCTGATATTCTATATATGCTTACACGAACATTCCATTCTAAGGATCTGTTATAATATCCCTTTCGTATTTCTTGACTTTACTTAAAGCAGTTGATGTTACACCTTTGTCACACGTCCATAATATATGAAGGGCCGTTCGGGTCATAATTCATTATGTTACACGTAGAGGTACGCATAACAGGTCGTTCACGTACCCTAGAGGTACACGTAACACTTTGTTCACGTAACCTAGAGGTATACGTAACACTTTGTTCACGTACCATAGAGGTACACGTAACACTTTGTTCACGTTCCTAGAGGTGCGCGTAACATTTTGTTCACGTACCCTAGAGGTACACGTAACTGTTTGTTCACGTATGCGGAATAACCTTTATACCCTATGCATAGGGTATATAGGTTATTCCGCATACGTGAACAAACAGTAACTGTTTGTTCACGTATGCGGAATAACCTTTATACCCTATGCATAGGGTATATAGGTTATTCCGCATACGTGAACAAACAGTTACGTGTACTGTGCATAGGGTATAAAGGTTATTCCGCATACGTGAACAAACAGTTACGTGTACCTTTTGTGTTTTTCGTTACACCTGTGTCATCATATCAACGTAAGCAATTAATATTTATGCAGATCGTAAGACTCTTTAATGCATATGATGCTTATATTTTAAAGTACATTAAATAATGAATGTGAAATGGTAAACATTCAGGATGAGTATATTCTTTAGCATTGACATTGGAATATATTTGGCTAGTTCATGAATTAATTATCATACAATATTTTGTTTTTGCTAAATTCAATTGGGGATAAATATATTTTACATTCATATTACATGTTGTAATCTATACAGATGATAATAATAGTATGGGGATAAGCTGCCACATGTAAAATTATTTCGTGTAGATATATTATTAGCTCACCTGGCCTATATGGTGGTCGCCTACCAAAATTGTGTCCGGCATCCCAGACTTGCAACCCATATCGCTGCTGTTACTAGAAATAGAAATTTTAATTTACAAAATGGGGATTAAAAGTACATTTTTACTCAAGATATGTGTATTTTTGCATATACAATACGAAGGAATTGGGATACTCTATATCTGTAGCCTGTTGTCGTTTTAACCCCCCCCCCCCCCCCATTGTTATTGCACGGGATTCAAACATAACAATACAAAATGGCGGCTGCTTTTCCCATATTACTGAATAATTTATAATCATAAATTTTGAAGCACCTTTAATCACAGACCATGTACATGTATAAATATAGATTCTTCTTCAGGTACGAGTGGGTTATGGAATTTCTCCACCCGAGATAGTTAAATTTTCGATTTTCAACACGCGAGCCGTTAGCGAGCGTGTTAAAATCTAAAATTTAACTATTGAGGGTGGAGAAATTCCATAACTCACGAGTAAATTAAAGGAGAATGTAGTTTTGTACATAGACTTCTCTAGTGTATCGCTCCAATAACTGTAGAAAAAAGAGCGGTAATTCCCACGTAGAAATTTAATCTCCGGGAAGTTGTTAAAGATATTATGTATTTTTATCCCACCGATTAAACACGTCAAGAATAAGAGAAATGTATATATAATGTATAAATTTCGGAGTTTCCATGTGTATTCAAACTTAAATCTAGAGAAAATCGACTAACCCTATATTGGCCGGGTACAAGTCGGCCAATACAGCAAAAAAATCTGTATTGGCCGGGTTTTTCGACATTGGCCGAGCTAATGATTTTGTATTGAAAGGACACTTTTATTACACTATTTAATTAATAATAAATACTATAAGAGGATGTTGCATTATGTAACAAATGTTCCTGGTCATGGTTACTTTTTATGACTATGGAAAAAAAATTACTACGAAGAAAGCCTTCTTTGGAATATTTATCACATGTGAAATGTTTCAAGAAACATAAAATTGTTATGAAGAAAACTGAATATCACATAACAATATGAATATTGTTATGTATTGTACAATTTTTGTATCATGGTAACATTTATACAATTTTCCTTATGAAAAATTTATTCCACTTTGCCACTATAATTATTTTCCAATTTTTGTTATAGATAGGACATTAGTGTAATTTAATTTTAATGTGTTAATTTGATTTTAATGTTACTGCGACAAGCATTATTTGTATATAGATTGGTGTTAAGTATTGATTTCATTATAAAAGTGCAGTCATAATAATCATCGAAAAAAAACTGAGCTTAGAAATAAACTAAGGTTGTCTGTACAAAACGGTTTCAAGTATTACTTTGCATACATTTTCACAGTCACGCAATCACTTTTGATTGGGTCTTTTTCCAGACTTTCCTCTTTTGGTCATTAGAACAGAAAATCTCTTTTTATATAACAAGTAGTAATTTCTGATTTATACCTTAAAGAAATTATTTTCAGAAGATCAAAAGACGCATAATGTATTTTCACGACAAAAGTATTTTGTAACAGGGCTACTGGCAGTCCTTCGCAGGTCCTATATGAAGTTGTTATCATCTTGAAGATTATATTACTGGTTGTGTTATTGCACGCATACTAGAAATAATAATGAAAGTAATGATTGCGTGAATCCTTAATAGTTATAAATTATCGCATAATGAAAACATTATTTCAAAGAAAGATCAGTAATGTTAATTAATACCTGTCACGTTGTTTAACAAAATTGGAAAATACGTTTCGTTTGTTGAGACTTAATTTTAACCAATCTCTCTGTTAGCACTGAGCTGCTTTAATACTGTCGACATGATATTCTAAATTCGTTATTGATCAATTTGCTCATGTAAAGCATATTATTATGCGATAGACCCAGATAATTCAATAAATAATATTGTTTAGTCTTCTTATCTAACTAAGACAGTCAGTAAAAGCAAAGCTAATAAACGTCTTTTATTAACATTATATTGTCTCCTTGATGTATTTCTAGATTTATTGCTTTAAGTGCCCGGTTGTGTCTACCATATACTGTTATATCAATCTAGTGACTATGCTAAAAAAATATACGTCTTCATTCTTGATCATTGATTTCACTGAAATAATTATTTATTCATAAGTGACCTGATGTCTTGCCGCTCATTGTATTTGTTTTCAAATTTAATAGGATTTTTAACAAAGGACTTTCGGGGACTTAAAATGTATTTTAAAGTCTTACAGTAATATGATTCGATTATTGATTAGAAACGATTTTCCTTCAGCTTTACTTATACATTTGTAATATACTAGTAATCTTTGTTGTATTAAGATTTATTTATGTATGTTTTTTTGTTAATTTGTAAAGTAATTATTATCTACTTCACGAATATATTTACTGGTTAAGTACCCTTTCTGGCCAAGTACCAAATCTTGTTATTTTTACAAGAAGTCTTAAAATGTTTAAAGAAAGTTCTTATTTATTGTGATATATGTGTTCATTTCAAACAATGAATAAAATTGTTAACAGAAAAACCTTGGATAGCGAGATTGGGTACATGGAGAAATAGGGTAGCCATTCAGTATCATTTTCTTTTTAAATTTTCATTCGTACCTGTTCCACTGTTGTTGCATGAGATACTTCTCAATGTTTATGTCAGGTACATATCGAAACTGGAACTTTAGTATCTTTACAGCAATAATGACATCTTATCTAGATAGAATCATTTTTTTTATATTACAAAAATAAATCAGCCGTAAAATGATCTTGTATCTGCATTTTATCCCATTGCCTCAGTTGTTCAACAATTTTCTATCAGTGTTATCAGTCTTTCCATCTGTAATTAAATAAAATAAACAGTTGTATTTTAAAATGTCGTCATACCGAGACAAATTGAGAATATTGAAAATATCTGAAAATCTGTAAACCATATGTAAATATTTCACCACTGTCACCATAAACTGTCATCGATCTAAAGTCGAGTTGAATTGTACTGCCGAATTTTCACCTCCACCTTAACTATACAACTCTCAAGTGCATTCGGTATTTTTAACTATTTCTAGTAATTAGTGTTAAAATTTATTTATAAAAATTGAATATAAATATTTAATTTATATCTTATTTAACGTAACATTCATCTAGTTAAAACCAATTTATTATTAACATTTTAACAACATGTTCATCATAAATAAAGAAAGTTTTCTTTTCATTTAAGAAGATTAATTACATGCTATAAGTTCATAACACTAATTTCCTATTTATCACCGAGATATGAAGAAAGTTCAGGCTACTAGTATAAGAATTGTTTTTTACGTTTAAGCGAGAAGAAGAATTCCAGTTGAAGTGACGAAATAAGACCGTGCAGTAATCAACGTTAGCATATGTATTGGTGATCGCCTTCAATTATTCCGTAAGAGCTTACTGTGCTGTGGTGAACAATTATCGCTTATTGGAATCAGGTATATGGTTACTCCGGCCTTCTATCAAATACATCAGCAAAAACATCATTCTTCAGAATCCTTTATACAGGTAAGCTGTTTCTAATTTCTACATTTTTACCTATTGTAAGAGTCGTAAAGTGTACATTTTATTAAGGTACACACAGATTTCTGGCAATTAATCATCTGCTTGTGTACAAATGTAACAGGTAATTACAAGTAAAACTGACTTTTTTTTATTATTTATACAAATAATTTAGTATTATCAATTTACCATGGAAAAAACATGCAGTATTATAATCTGCCTATAAAAATACCTATTGGAATTTTTTTTCTAAAAAAAATATTATAGAGAAATTTGCAATACAGGCTTTATCTTTTGAAAAAAAAACTTGCCCAGTGGGCTGAGACAATCTCGAGAAGATAGAAGAACCAAATAAATATTTTTAGATTGTATATATAGGCTATAAGGATTATATGCATATAGTTCGGGATATAGTTACAACAGAATACTAATGTACATCAGTGACAGCGAAGGAATATCATGAGATGTATTTTTTTCTTTTTTAACTGAGTTTTGTATGCGACTTTGAAAGATTATACAATTGGACATATTTTAACTAAAATGGTATACATGACGAAATCGAGAGTTACGAAAATTTAGAGGTTTATGAAAAGTGTGATGATAGATGTCATCAAAAGTGCGAGTTATTCTTCACTAAATCGAGGAGGCATTTTAATTGTAATCTGTCTTTTTAAATATTTTAAAATCTTTGATTAACTGTTTTAAATTTTTGAGTGATAAATTTCAAATAACATTTTAAAACAAACGTCATTCAATATATGTATAGGTTGAATCAGGAAGAAGGGTTGGTTAGTTCTGTGAAAGTTAACGTTGACATTTTAAAATGTTTCAAGCAACAAAAAGCAGTTATATTACTGTTCTTCGTGTTAAAGATTACAGTGAGGGATTCAATGTGGAAAAAAATCCCGTACCTCACTGCAAGTCCAAAACGACACCTAATATTTTAATGGTAATGATTTATTTAATTTAATATGTTTCAATTATTGGTTGGCTTAATTTTGTTTCAAGGATTTAAAAAGAATATAATTGTACCATTATTATTGTAATTTTTTGACTGACCAAACTTAAAATGGTGTTTATTCACTCAAGTATATGCCAGACATTTTTCTAATTTCGATTTTGGCCTGAAATAAAGCTTCAGAATGTACTTCTTTCATCATTATCGGTAATGATACACGTTCGGGACTAAGTACAATACATATCGCAAGTTTCTACCTGAAATAGGCATGATAAAAAGAAATATATTGTTGAAAAGCAAATCACATAGGGCTCAAATCTCCATTTCAACATTGCAGTGTTCCTGCTTTGTACTGGTTAGCTAATGTGCTCAATAGTCCATACAAGTCTCGTTTTATTGACCGGGTTGCACAGAGTGCAAATCCGGGTTATAGTATGGTGAATGTCGGGCGGGCGGCGGGCGGGCGGGGAAAATGGGTACCTATTTTGTGAAATCAACTCCTTCTACAGTTTTTCACCCACATCCTTGAAACTTCATAGAATGTTTCTATATATATTGAAGATGTGCACCTGACTTTATGGAATTATTTCATGAATTATTTCCCATTTTTCCAAACTTTGGAACTTAGTCGTTTTTTATTGACATCTTCAATAGAGGGTACCTATTTTGTGAAATCAACTCCTCCTACAGTTTTTCACCCACACCCTTGAAACTTCATAGAATGTTTCTATATATATTGAAGATGTGCACCTCACTTTATGGAGTTATTTCAGGAATTATTTCCCATTTTTCCAAACTTTGGAACTTAGTCGTTTTTTTATTGACATCTTCAATAGAGGGTACCTATTTTGTGAAATCAACTCCTCCTACAGTTTTTCACCCACATCCTTGAAACTTCATAGAATGTTTCTATATATATTGAAGATGTGCACCTCACTTTATGGAATTATTTCAGGAATTATTTCCCATTTTTCCAAACTTTGGAACTTAGTCGTTTTTTTATTGACATCTTCAATAGAGGGTACCTATTTTGTGAAATCAACTCCTCCTACAGTTTTTCACCCACATCCTTGAAACTTTATAGAATGTTTCTATATATATTGAAGATGTGCACCTGACTTTATGGAATTATTTCAGGAATTATTTCCGATTTTTCCAAACTTTGGAACTTAGTCGTTTTTTATTGACATCTTCAATAGAGGGTACCTATTTTGTGAAATCAACTCCTCCTACAGTTTTTCACCCACATCCTTGAAACTTTATAGAATGTTTCTATATATATTGAAGATGTGCACCTCACTTTATGGAATTATTTCAGGAATTATTTCCCATTTTCCAAACTTTGGAACTTAGTCGTTTTTTATTGACATCTTCAATAGAGGGTACCTATTTTGTGAAATCAACTCCTCCTACAGTTTTTCACCCACATCCTTGAAACTTCATAGAATGTTTCTATATATACTGAAGATGTGCATCTCACTTTATGGAATTATTTCAGGAATTATTTCTCATTTTTCCAAACTTTGGAACTTAGTCGTTTTTTATTGACATCTTCAATAGAGGGTACCTATTTTGTGAAATCAACTCCTCCTACATTTTTTCACCCACATCCTTGAAACTTTATAGAATGTTTCTATATATATTGAAGATGTGCACCTGACTTTATGGAATTATTTCAGGAATTATTTCCCATTTTTCCAAACTTTGGAACTTAGTCGTTTTTTATTGACATCTTCAATAGAGGGTACCTATTTTGTGAAATCAACTCCTCCTACAGTTTTTCACCCACATCCTTGAAACTTCATAGAATGTTTCTATATATATTGAAGATGTGCACCTCACTTTATGGAATTATTTCAGGAATTATTTCCCATTTTTCCAAACAAGTGTTTATCGACATGTAATCAAATCAAATATTGCTTACTTCACCTATTTTTAATTAAATTGATGGCTGCCTCTGTGCTCGTACACCAACATACAATGTGTCTGATTTTGTCTATATAAATATTCATGACTGCCTATGTGCAATATGATCTTGAAATCACCTTTGTCACCACTACAGTAAACACCCAGCAACCCGGCCATTTGTGTCTTTGACCCATTTTTTTCGGTATATCTACCACTACTATGTTGTATGTCCTTCCTTGTGTTCTAACTTGCATTATGTGCCTTGAAATTAATTTTATGGTAAATTTTATAAAAATTTTGGTAAGAATTTTCTAGTGGTAAGAATTCTCATTAAGATAACCAAAATCTGTTGACTATCAAGTGATTAATGTAGATAGTTTACTTACTATTCCGATTAAGTATTTCCTTTTCATTTTTGTTATAACAAGCGTCTTCTGTTGGTAATCATACTGTGTTGGAGTTTATTGTACAACAAAATGTATGTTTATATAGAACCTACACCAGACACTTAGGATAGATATAGTGGACCATAACACCGGCTGAGAACCACCATATAAAAGTGTTAGTACATAAACAATCCATCCTGACTTTGTTGTGTTTATATTTCTGTTTGGTATACTTCATGAATACGACATGGAATTTCTTTTGGTGGCTAATTTGGAATACTACATAGATTAATTATAATTATTCATGGTATATCAATTTTTCGTTTATGTTTTGGTAGTGGGAAACCACGAATTCACTTGTACAAATGTATTAGGTATTTTTAGGCCGTCCAGTTAAAAGATAATAATATAAAAAGGCCATTAATATGCATCACGCATTTGCAAAAATTCTCCTTTCATACCATTTGTGTTCTGTGCTTACCACGTCTGGGGAATACAACTGCCGTTAGTGTAAATATAAAATTCATGAGAAAGTGTTTGTTTAAATTCATCTCATCTGGGAACATTAGTTTGCCCAAATTGAACCAAGCTTTACTGATTTGCTCACGGTGGTTACTTTTCGAAACTTATGCTGGCGGTACATGCCTGCCATAAGAAATAAGATAAATTCAAATCATCTCCCCTAATTTCAAAATGCCTAGCTTAATTTGCATGAAAATGAAATTACAGTTAGCATAAAAATCGTTTAGTTTAAACTCATTTATTTATAGTGGATTGGGAAACAAGTTATACTAATCCCTCTCCACTTGGCGGGTGCGAGAGCGGCCCCCTGTAGTGGCGTTTTAGCCTACTCTTTTTCGACATCTACAGAGGAGTCGTTAGCGTGCTAAGGGTGTTGCTCTCCTTTAACACGGGACAGCCATTTTTCGTCCCCATCCGACGGACTAGCATCGTTTATCGAGACCATCCTCGCAAATGGTGTCGATAGGGCATCGCAAATTTGATCCCTGAAATTTTCATCCCGAACGGGAATCGAACCAAGGACCTCTGGCTTCGTAGTCCGATGCGCTAACCACAACCACGGCGCCCACGATAAAAATCGTTAAAAACGTTTATTGGTACTGGATAATAGTATTTGATGAATTAAACAGACTACTATTAAGGCTTTTAATTTATTAGAAATTCAATTTTCATGACCTGTTTAAATTTGTCCCAATTTTCAACAGAGGTCAGAAATTTCACATACTATTGCTTGGCCAGTTTTCAGATTCATTTAACACTTTATTATTCAGTTTATTTTATAAAAAATACTTCATATATTTTGGCAAACGTTTTTACGAAAAATAAGATCGGGTAAAAATGCTACAACGGTGTATTGACAATCTATTTTGTAGATATACATAGTATACTTTGAACGCCTAGAAACCTATGAGCGTTTTGTACTTACAGATATGTTTATGTCATAGATTCATTGTTGTATAGTAATGTCTGTCTGCTCGTTTTATCATTTTCCTGATTTTGAAACTTTTACTTGACGTTAGTTTTGAATCGTATGACCGGTGATGGATTCACTGATGGATATGTTTACCCTGTCGACCCATCTGGTCTTCTTCTGTTTGGATAATTTTGATATTTATAATTTCATTTTTTGTTTTTTTGTTTAATGCTGCTATTGCTAGGTATCCAAGGCACCTTCTCCGTTACTAGTATTTTGAGACTACCATGTAATTGGTATTTAAAAATGTAGTGTTTGGCGTTATTCTTTTGGTCATTTTGACATTTGGTTCTGCTCTTCAATGTTTTTATTACTGTTTCAACATTCGACATTTTCGGCCTTTAGTAGAGAGTCCTAATTCAACGAAATATATTGCATTAAAATTGGTATCATAGAATATCGTTTTTTATATTAATATCAATTTGATCTTGTGGCTATAACACTGAAAAGCTAAATATGAAATTCGGACATATTTATTTTCCGCATCAAATTTACTCACTAAATTATTCATTTCAAACTATATATTTTTTGTCGGAAAAAAATATTCCACGTTTATTATTGTTTCAAAGTTTTAATTCTAAATTGTGAAACAACCAAGGAAGACGTAAAGTAAGGTGGTTCCATGTTAAGAAGACAATAACGACAGTCATGTTAAAAGGACTTCAAACCTCCGGATATGATAAATGATGCTTTAATCTTCTGCGGACATAATTGAAAAAAAAAATAATTGTAAATTTTGGCCAAGAAATTAAGTAACATACAAGAAAAATCGAAGTTAAATGCTGAATTTAATAAATAAGTAAATGTAGTATGTTGTATTCATCAGAATAGAACGTCTTCCTCTATAATCGTTTGGAATTTCTGAGTTAACTGATAGAATAAATATAGAGATAATGTTTTTAATAAGACACAAATGGGACCTACTAGTAGCAATCTGATACCAATCAATTAATTAATTACTTTATAATAGAAATACAACGCTGACCTTGCATATGTGGGCGTATGTAGTTGTATACATATATTTGTACCGTAATTGTTGAAACCCTCTATTTAATTAAAAAAAAAGATAACTTATTTACAAGGAAAAAATAAGAATATTTAAAGTTCTCGGTTTTTTTTTTTTGTTTTTTGTTTTTTGTTTTTTTTTTTTTGGAAAAATTCAGTTGTGTCCATTAGAATAAAAAATATCAACATATATCTAGGAGGGGGTATAGCAAGTACGTGAAATCGACAGGACAGATGTAGACTGAAACCATAAATCGAGTCCGGTATCTAGGTCATAAGCAGGGGAAAACACAAAACTTAACAGAAAAACGATAAAAAGGAAAGAATGAGAGAAGAAATATTATGGTTGACAATCTAGCCAGGAATTTAAATCATAACCTCAAGGGGAAAAATAGTCAGACCCTTTAGTTAAGCCGTTGTCAATCAAAGTTGAGACCCAAACCTAAAATCCAGAAAGGAAATAGTAAATTCATAAAATATTATGATTTTCAGGTCTGAAAAAATATTAACATGCAAAATTTTGAGAATTTGGACGATCGTATCAGAAAACCCAAATTATAAGCTCAGTTAAGAAAGGTCTACAATTGAGTTATTTAACCAAACTTAAGTTCAGTTCGGAAATTAGAAGTCCAAAAAAGAATGAGTCTGAAAATCAAACCAGTACATGTACCTCATTTAGGAAATAGTAAGCCGTAGAAGGTAGACCATCACATCAGAGATACTATAAACTATAAGCTCGGGGAAGAAAGTGCAATTACATGATGAAACATAAAGAAATCTTATGATGTGCGGAACTTATAAAAATCTGATGATAAGGAATAAAATGTATCAAAAAATACCGAAATAAATTTGATGCACTGTATGACCATTTGGTTGACTGACAACCCATCAGCAGTGCTCGAGATCAAAATGTAGAGACTAAAGAAAACAAATCAGATATGAAAATGATATTATATTTTATATTTAAATGTAAACTAAAATAATACTGTGTCCCTTGTAATTTGGATCATAACTAAATGGTGGTGTGTATTGTGGACGTTTCCTGTTACCTACTTTTGTCACAAATATTAGGCATTATTAAGGGTAGTGTGGTAGTTAATCCTTTATAATATAAACTTTCTGCACAATGTTTAAAGTTTACGGTTAAACCTAAAGGCACATATGTTTTTGGTTTATCATAGTGCAGTTTGCTGTTGATATGAAGACTTTAATGCGAAACATGGACAATCACTTAATCTTAACTAGATTTATACATGAGGGTGCCAGTAGTTTTGTTCATCTGAAAAACACACAAAGTAACTCTGTAATCAATCGTACGTGACTAGTACGGGGAAATAGTTCCACAAAAAAATATTAGATATATTTCCACTTCGTTTTTCATGTTGGTTAATTCTAAAAATGTTATTATTTTGTCTTTGTCGATAATCCACTGACATATACTTATAAACTAAACGTATTTGAGCTTTTTCTGTAACGGTAATAATCGGTAACCTTATTAATAAATTTAATACTAGTATAAAACTGTAACAGGACTTAAAATTTGATTTTGAATTAGAATCTTGTAAAAGGTCCAAAAATATTAAAATGCTGGCGTCGTATATAAGTAGTATACCAATCCATAACTCATAATCTAATATCCCACAAAAACATATCGAAAATCGTATGGACTGCCAACTGCCACCAGCAACAGTCTCCTGCTATACATTCATGCCCGTGTCAAGTTACATTGTCAAAAGAAGGAAAAGGATAAAACCGGTAGAAGTTAATGAAAATAATTTCAACAAATTTTATTTATTTTGATTACAATCTGACCGGCATTATTCAGAATTTAAGTATCTTAACTGACTATTTGAATTTGTTTGTTCTAACAATGAATTCTTTGATACCAATTTCGATGCACAAGATGTGCATATTTTGTCGAGTTGTGCTCAAGTCCTTAAATGTTGAAAACCAAAACAAAATTCCAATAGGTTGAAGAGCAAATTCAAAAATGCCAAATGATCGAAAGGGTGAAGCCAAAACCATCTAAGCACAGAGCTATGAACGAGGGAGATACTGACATTTAACATTTTCTCGAACATGTCTTCCAGATAAACCAAAATATTTTGTCTACCTGGGTTTGACAAATTATGCAGAAGCGAGTGAAAAATATTTTACAAATTTTAAGAAAGATTTAAGATACTTATTCCTTTTTTTTTTAATTTACAATTTTCAAAGTGATTTTTCTTTTCTCTGCGAAATTCCCCTTTCAGAAGGCTGACGTAAGTTAAGGGAAAGTTTATTGAATTCTACCTGATATATCTTATTGTTTGTAATTCAAGCTACAATTTATTCATCAAAGGATCAGTTTTTGTGTGAATACAAAAATGATAAAAACTGGAATTAAAGACATATATAAAGCTAGAGCTAGACTTAAGGGAGTTGTTTTTCTTTTTCTTTTGGGGTTTTACAGTTCACTGTCATTTGCTCTTTTACGCAGTTGTTTTAATATATATATATATATATATATATATATATATATATATATATATATATATATGTGTGTGTGTGTGTGTTAAAGGAGTAAACATGTCCAAATGATATGCAGCAAAGCCTTTGCAATGGGTATCAAGGTTCGTTTTATTTGACATAAATTTCTTAGTTCATGGATTATTTTGACTCATTGCTTTTAAAGCACTAAATTTCCTTAACTATCCATTATTTTCCTTCAAACTGTTTTGGTATTAACTGTTTTGTTCAATTAAAAATTACATTTATACCAAACAGCCCTAAGTAATTTTGAAATATAAGATCGTTAAACATCATTCAACTGGCATTACAGTAGTCTGATTTATATAAATGTGTTCAACTGAAATGCAATAGGTTAAAACTGCGAACGATCGACGAAAATAAAGGGGATGTTTAAACTGCTTTACGCAACATGAAGCTTCTTACCTCCAAAACTTGACTCACTCGTCGAACTTGAGACAAAAATAAATGAAAAAAGGATTTAAATCCCATTTTGCGGTTGATATTTAATCGTGACCAGATAATATATGCATATATATCAAATACATGATCGATGAAGTCGTTGAAAATTACCATTGTTTAAACAAGCCGTAATAGCATTTGTAATTGAAATCTCAAAGAGTAAACTTCTACCAATATTTTCAAATTACTTGCATTCTCTGTTCCTTCTGTTATGTAACTACGCATACAAAATGTAAACACTGTAATGATTTAAACCAATTTACTATTCTGTTTTCGACATATTGTGGTAGAAGTATACCATCATTTGTGTAACATGTTAATTTATTTTCACCATCTGTATATTGTATCATCCTGTGATACATTGAACACCACTCTCTTCTGGTTTACTCTGTTCCTACTGTATCGCCGTTTCCATTGTATCGCGCTACCAACGTTATTTCAACGTAATTTTGACGCCATCTTGAAAAAATAAGTACCACGATACAGTGAGACCCCAGTATATAGCTATGGATAGGTTATGATAGATAAGGAGGAGGTTTGGATACCCATAAAACCGATTTAAATCCACTGTTCAGTGTCTTTACCAAGTCAGACTATCCTGGATCTCTGTTGTTTGTATGTTTTTTTTGTGCTCTATTATGTTATTTTTTGTCTGGGGTTCTTTCGATAGGATGATGTTAATTGAATGATATGTCTCTGTTGAACTTTCGTGCTAACCATTTGTTGTTTATAGGATTAAGAGGATTCTGGAAGTCCATCTTAACTGAAAACATAATCGTTCGCAACATTATTCGGTTATCGCCTGTGAAAAAAGACCTATTAGCCTAATTGAGCTTTGCTTTTCTCAAATACAACAAGTTTGAAACTTTAAAATATCTCTAATTTGGTAGCTTGTGATTTTTCTGTCTCATATATGTGAGATGGGGCACATTCATCATCTATCTTGTTGTTTTTTATATTGCCATCCCACAGCTAAAACGCCTCAAATTTGCGATTTGGCTTAAATATGACAGCATCACAAACTAAGTAACGTATTTTGCGATTGGGCTTAAAATATGACGGCATCACAAACTAAGTAACGTTGTTAAACATATGCAACTTTTTGTCGAATAATTTCAGTTAAGTGACTGTCAGAACATAATCAATCATTATTTGAAATTAATGCATACAGAATCATAGCAAAGCTAACTGACTTTCATCAAGAAATTGTATTTTTGTATCATATTATTTTGAGGATTGCAGTTTTTTTTCAAAATCATTAACATTCAATAAAATTGTTTTTGTCATTTCCAAATAATCTCTTTCATCCTTTGTTTTAAGTTGTACGTAAGAATTCATGTAATGAATGTTAACCAGAATTTATCTGACTTTCCTATCGATTCCTGGATAAGACGATAGAAAGACAACATGGTATTCACAACTGCTTCTTAACCGCTAAATGAAACCACAGATTTTCTGCATTACCACAGAACTTTAGGTTTTTAAAATATACTTTTACTTTCGAACTTGCAAATCATGCAGCTTATGAAATTGAACTTAACCTTAAAATTCTAAATAAAGTTTATGAACACAATATTGTCTTAATACAATTAGATTATAATTTTGATTTTGGTAATTTGGAATTATAAGACTAAACATCGAAGAATTATTGAAGATTTTGTTGCTGTTCTTTATCTTAAACCCCAACAGAAACCTTTAACACGAAGAAAATCATGGACTTAAATTCAAGTTAAGGACCAGTTTATGTGAACTTCTTTTCCTAAATGTCGATCTTTAAAAACAAATTGGAAGGCTATTCACGATTTTAGATAAACATTCAGGCCGAAAAAGGAAAGTGAACATTATGTTGGATTTATGGAATAGGGGATTGCAAGAATGAATATAACATAAAACAACAAGCAAAAAATGGGAGACTTTCAACGGCTTCGAAACAAACTCATTTTAATCTGATAAATTCTGCGATACCAATGTCTATGCAGAAGATGATATGCATGAAACTAAAACTTCTAATATAGGAAACTTCACAACTTCAATATATAGTTTCTCATAAAATTTTCTTAGATTCGAGTGGCATTCATATAGAATAGGTTTGTATTTTTCGACATAACAACATCCAAACTTTTGCATTTTTGTGTTAAAACAACAAAATTAGTGATTGATAAGTTGGTGTCATCACTTAGGAAATTTTACGGTCGTCATTACGAATTGATTGACCGTTATAGTGTTGTAATATCTAAGACGATGTTGGACCTGTTCCCACTGTCATAACATTTCATGTGCCTCCACCGATTTGTGACTTCCATCGGATTGACTTTGTTGAACTTCACGACGGGTGCCGTATACAGAGCAGGAACTGCTTACATTTCCGGAGCACCTGGGTTCACTCCTAGTTTTTATAGGAGTTCGTGTTGTTCATTGTTTTTTAGTTTTCTGTGTTTATTTGTTGTGCTTGTGGTTGTTCATTTGTCTTCCCGGGTTTGCTTGCCCAATAGATTACGTTTTTTATTGCTCCTTAGGTATATTTGTCCTTCTCTTTCACTTTCCACTTTGATTTAATATATAAAGCGTCTTGTTGAAGATTTTGTTTGGGAATTATCTTATATTGGTTTCGAAACTGTTGAAAGCTCTTAAAACATCTTAATGTCAGCAAGCTACAGAAAAGTCTTTTCGCGTTCAGAATGAGAAAAATAAACATCCTGGATGCGATTTTTGTTTCACAACATAAACATATATTTTCTTACAATTATCAATCTGGCTAACAATACACAAAATAAGTTTATTTCAATCCAAAAGTCACACATATCTATGAAAGCAATTCAGTATTTAATGTTACTGAACTGTATGATAACGGTAAGAACTGTACTAACATGTCAACATTCAAATTAGCACGAATCCAATAATTTCTTCATTAATTATCCCTAATGAATTTTCAGCCAATATTATATGGGTACAAATTCTAATAATTTTTCTGATGTAATTGATTTTATTTTCTATATTCAATAAGCGGAAATCTATGCAAACTAACTTAGTCCTGATATTTTAATACTGTTAATTTAAATCTAAGTAAATGTGATTGAACATGAAACTGCTATTGTATATAAAGAATATGAAACATCTTGTTGGGTCGATTTTCTTTAATAAAAATACTTTTACAAATTTCATTTATCACCGTTGACATTATTAGTCACTGATTTCGAAAACATTTATCTTCGATCGATATCGACCAGCTACCTTAAAGTGATGGATTGGTTCTTGCTCACACTGACGTAGGGTGAATCTTAGATCTTGCTCCCTTTACAAAAGATGAAGCGAGCAAATAAAATCGCATTCATTAGGTCACCGTACTTTGACTTAATTTGGAAAAACTACATGTTCTAGAAAGGTCATATTGAGTTTAACTGCCAAGAAATGTTTTCACAAGAAATGAATTCCATCTGTAAACAATATCGTGATAAAGAGGAAATTGATGTTATTGTCGTAGTTTAAAAAATATTGTTGATTCCAGTGAATGTGTGCAATTTTCATGATGTGATAATGGTTGGCATTTGGACCAATAATCGGTATCTTTAAACAAAAGTGAAAGAGTTTTTCAAGTTAAATTCAGGTCTAGCTTACAATTAGTTAAAGAATAATCACTACTAATGTATTTCTCATAGTCAGAATTAATATTAATTTAATTGAATTATTCAATATTTAAAGAATTTCTTTTGATTCCATTCCAAATAATGGTAATAATAATAATGATGATGATGATGATGATGATGATGATGATAATGAATGAGCTAATTTCAAACTGTAGTTTATGCTTTTGATGGGTGATCGTAAATAACTTTCAGTTTCAGATCATAAGCTTTAAAGGTCTATAAATACCATGTTTCTTGTTTGTTGTTATCGGTTGTTACATATTTTTTTTAATTATTAAGAGATTATATTCATGGCAATTTGATATTTTTATCTTGTATACTTGTTATCGTTGTTTTTACTTTTTATTGGTCATTTGGTTTATTTACTTTTAGCCAATTCGACATCTTTAGAGCCTTTTATCGTTTGTTTATTGAGTATATGAGCTGTTTCGCAACATTTTTGTTTTATGATTGTGGCAGTAAATGATACACCAACCAGAACTGATATTGGGATGCAAAGTATAAATGAAATAAAAGAATAAAATGAAACTTTTCGTGTTTTTTTTTCAAATTTTTCATGAATCTGTTTCAAAATATATATGTCATAGACATGGTTGAACGTGTAACGCACAAAACCACACGCACAGAATTCGCACGTTACAAGTAAACCACATATTACACGATTTCCGATCGTGCGATTTCTTAAAATTGTGTTTGTAATATTATAACGAAACGAATTTTATGCCGGATATGCATAACAGTGAAATCTTTAATATTGCATTTGATAAATAGGTACGATAAAAGGAAGCCGGTTGAATACGGTCGACATTGAACTTTTCTGTCATAAAACCAAAATATTTGTTGCATATGCTCTTTTTTTAAATTGAAATTTGTTAAACCTTAACGAAAAACTGTGAAATTATATTTTAAATTCAATACAAATCAGTAAACTTTTCATGTTTTTTTTACCTGATTATATATCCTATAATAAGAAAATACTGGTGAGACGAGCTGATTTAGGTCAACTATATATATTTCACAATTGCGACTGGTTAAATTAAGGTTAGTACTTCTCAGTACTTCGGTATCACGTGCAATAGGCATGCCCAACTCCGATTGGTTAGATTAAAGTCAGTCTCGGTATCAAGTTGACTTGATTATGATCATGCTGTAATAGGAATGCCCAACTGTTATATTTGTCTCGACCAATGAAATATCATACACACACACACACACACGATTCGCACGTTATACGCACACGATTCACACGTTACATTAGTGCATTACACGTTCAACCATCTGAAAAATATGAATCATAACAGGAATTTTTCCTTGTTGGCATTAGTGCTTGACCGATATCGGCAATTGAGCTTCACTGTCGGTGCAATGTAAAATCTAGACGACTTCTTGATTTGACTGAATTTAGTATGTAGAAGAAACCAAAATTCTTCAAATTTTTAAATATGACAAATTCCAGATTATTTAACAGAAAGCATTTTTTTTTTAATTAGTTTAGAAAATATATGAAATAAACCTCGTGCTTGATATTGAAACATCCTATTTTGAGGTAAGTCTTGCAGATTCCTTAAAATTAACATAAAGGAATAATTGGAATTTTTTTTATTTTATGTAAAATCAGAATTTCAGAAATTTTCAGGTGTGGCAAAAAAATATATATTTCCAGTGAGATTCAGGTGCGACATAAAATTGTATTTTCAGTGATATATATATCATATATATTGCTATTTACTTTAAATATAATTACAATTTTATCGCATCAAAAATCGTTTGTTGTACTTAAAAAATCTGTGGTTATTCTGTATTAGATCTTAGGACTGATATGGGTCCTTATTAGCCCTCATATTAGACATTATGCCTTGTATCAAAGGTGCCATCTCCTCAGCATCGGCTGTACAAAATTTATTGATCTGAATTTTGGTAGTATGAAATATATGGTTATCAGGTTTTAGTCCTGGGGTAAGTCACTTTTATATTACCTTTGTCTGGAAGCAAGAAGAAATTTGTCAAACATGGCCTAAAAAAAATCCATAATCCTTTATTATACATTTATAATTAATCCCTTTATAGCCCACAATTTATTAATCTATTAATATTTGTTATGTTATGGTGTATGTTGTATGCTTATATCCCTAATGGGATTGTGTTTTGCATTAATAAAGTTAATTATCGTTTTGGATGCTGTGACAACACCAAAAAATATGTGTCATAAATACTCTCAGTAATGTTTATGATCACCGACATATTTGTTTATGTGCATTCTATTTATTATTCACTATCATGACTATAGTACCATTAACATACACTTGTCACCTCATTTTTCCTGCAGAATTCGGAATTTTAAGAGTGGAAAAAGAAACAAAGCAGCGGGGATTATGCGAAAAAGGGTGTTTTCAATAAAAGATCATTATCATTATAAAGAATAATTAAGTATGTGTGAAAGATCATATTCTTGATTCTCTCTATAACAGATCATTAATTAATACATAACACTTCATTTTGATAGGATTCACTTCAGAAAAAACTTATAAATTTATCGAAACCAGATTTGTGCCATCGATAATCTTTTTTATGATTCGAAATTTTAGTACTTGCTATTTTCGAGCGGAACTATGCGGTTTTCTCTTCAGGTTATCAGAATAGCTATTAACAACTACCTACAAGCGGGCATATTTTTGCTATCTTTCGTCATGCCGTTGCTATAGCACATTTCGCCGAAAGGGCACAAGTATGAAAAACAAATACACGTCGCATACTTTCTTATATTTAGGACACAATATATATGGGAAGGCATTAGACTCCATTTTAAAATACCTTAGCTTAGGCCTTTTTAGCTCACCTGGCCAAAGGCCATGTGAGCTATTGCCATCACTTGGCGTCCGTCGTCGTCGTCGTCCGTCGTCGTCGTCGTTAACAATTATACAAAACCCTTCTCCTCTGAAACTACTTGACTAATTAGAACCAAACTTAGTATGAATGTTCCTTGGGGTACCCTGCATAGAACTGATGTGGGGATTTTTGATTCGTCGAAAAACATGGCCGCTGTTACTAAAAATAGAACATAGGGGTCAAACAACAGTTTTTCGCAAATATCTCAAAAATCATTAGGTTACGGCATATTCTGGCAGGTTGAAAGTGTTCAGCATGATGAGAGCTACCTATGTGCTGATTTTCGTGAAAATCTGTCAACTGATGTTAGAGTTATTGCCCTTTTTCGACATTTTTGGCTTTTTTATGTTATTATTTCAAAAATCTTCTTCTCTGAAACTACTGTTCAAAATCAAATGAAACTTATTAAGATTGTTCCTTGGGGTACCCTGCATAGAACTGATGTGGGGATTTTTGATTCGTCGAAAAACATGGCCGCTGTTACTAAAAATAGAACATAGGGGTCAAACAACAGTTTTTCGCAAATATCTCAAAAATCATTAGGTTACGGCATATTCTGGCAGGTTGAAAGTGTTCAGCATGATGAGAGCTACCTATGTGCTGATTTTCGTGAAAATCTGTCAACTGATGTTAGAGTTATTGCCCTTTTTCGACATTTTTGGCTTTTTTATGTTATTATTTCAAAAATCTTCTTCTCTGAAACTACTGTTCAAAATCAAATGAAACTTATTAAGATTGTTCCTTGGGGTACCCTGCATAGAACTGATGTGGGGATTTTTGATTCGTCGAAAAACATGGCCGCTGTTACTAAAAATAGAACATAGGGGTAAATTGCTGTTTTTTGCTAATAACTCAAAAACCGTTACAGATATCGAAAATCTGACATGAGGTAAAATTGATCAGCATGACAAGATCTACCTACCCTGAAATTTTGAAGGAAATTCCAAAACCCATTTAGGAGTTATTGCCCTTTTTGTCAAATTTTCAAAATTTTAACATTTTTCGTCATTTATCTCCAAAACTATTTGAGATAGAAGTGAAATGTAAATTTAAAAAATGTTTGCCATGTTGAGATCTACCTACCCTGAAATTTTAAAGGAAATCCCAAAACCCATTTAGGAGTTGTTGCCCTTTTTTTGTCAAATTTTCAAATTTTTTTTATTCAAAAATCTTCTCCTCTGAAACCGCTGGGCCGATTGGTTTGAAACTTAATAGGAATGATCTATGACATGTCCTCTACAAACGATCCTCAATTTATTTTGATCTGACATAAAACATGGCTGTCGTAACTAAAAATAGAATATAGGGGTGCATGTGTTGTTTTTGGCTTATAACTTAAAAACCGTTACAGATATCAAAAATCTGACGGAGTAAAATTAATCAGCATGACAAGATCTACCTAACCTGAAATTTTGAAGGAAATCCTAAAACCCATTTAGGAGTTATTGCCCTTTTTTAGTCAAATTTTCATAATTTAACATTTTTCGTCATTTTTCTCCAAAACTATTAGAGATAGAAGTGAAATCTATTTAAAAAATGTTTGCCATGTTGAGATCTACATACCCTGAAATTTTAAAGGAAATCCCAAAACCCATTTAGGAGTTATTGCCCTTTTTTCGTCAAATTTTCAAAATTTAACATTTTTCGTCATGTATCTCCAAAACTATTTGAGATAGAAGTGAAATGTAAATTTGAAAAATGTTTGCCATGTTGAGATCTACATACCCTGAAATTTTAAAGGAAATTCCAAAACCCATTTAGGAGTTATTGCCCTTTTTTGTCAAATTTTTAAAATTTTAACATTTTTGCCTTTAACTCCAAAACTATTTGAGATAGAAGTGAAATATAAATTGAAAAATGTTTGCCATGTTGATATCTACCTATCCTGAAATTTTGAAGGGAATCCAAAATTCTATTTAGGAGTTATTGGTTTGTGTAATTTGAGGTCGGGTTCTGTTACATTTATTTAAGGTTCACCCTTATTCCCGGTCAATTTTGTCAACTTCCTGCCAGGACTACCACCATCAGGGAACATATTTTAACATTAAACCTTATGAAAAATAAATCTTCAACAAATTTACCCTGATCAATTGAACCAATTGCAACAAACTTGGTCAAATAGTTGATTAATTGTCCAATGAAAACCAGACTCCAGGTGAGCGATAAGGCTCTGGTGAGCCTCTTGTTTATAAAACATTTGTAAAGTTCAAACCATTACGTGTTGTCCATCCCTTGCCTATCGATAATTCAGAGTTGTATGTAAATACAGAATATTTCCTTTATACGCAAAGTCTTTCTCAGATGTTCTTTTCATTAAGATAACATGATTAGCTATTATTGACCATTGTATAGACAGTGTTGCTTAGTCTATTAATTGTATAATGCCATCCTCTATTATTTTAGAATAAAATGCCAGCTGGATATCGAATAATATACTTACAGAAAAGCATGATAATTTGAGAGATTGTAAGTTCTAATATCTGATAAGATATAAAGCGAATCTTTGACGATTTGTTATTTAACGTTCGCTACAGTAATACAGACTAATACGATAGAGAATGGAAACGGGGAATGTGTCAAAGAGACAACAACCCGATCAACTGTTGCTTAGTTCAAGATTTACTTCTGAACTTCTTACCGTTTGCATACCAGTATTTTGATTGAAGGTGTTTCGTTTTATATTTTCGGTTATTTTTATTGGTCAAGCGGTCTACAAAATTTGGAGTTTTCTTCGGCTATGGCATTTTAAAAGCCTTGAGCAGTGCTAATAAATCACAATTTGTCGAAATGTTCACATGCATGCATCAAATTTGGCGTTGCAGAATATTCATTTTATACATATGAGGAGAAAAGACTGGTTCCCATAAAACTGGTTTAATGCAAACCACTACAAAGTAGTAATACCAAGTTAGACTATCTTGGATTGTTTTTTTTTCCTAGAGAGTTGTGGTGTTCGTTGATTGGTATGGTTACCTTTCCTTTAATTCTTCATATTTGTTTCAAAATCAGAATGTCATTTCAAAGCGATGTTACATATATGTGCATTCCAACATATATTCTCTTATTAGAAGAGACTACAGTTATGATATCATTTTTAAATCTTTGGATCTTGTGTTTTTCGGAAGGAACATCTACTCCCTTTTTGGATTGTTGATACATTTAGAATAGAGAATGGAAACGGGGAATGTGTCAAAGAGACAACAACCCGACCAAAGAGCAGAAAACAGCTCAAGGCTACTAATGGGTCTTCAATGCAGCGAGAAAATCCCGCACCCGGAGGCGGGCTTCGGCTGGTCCCTAAACAATAATGTATACTAGTTCAGCAAAATGGACGGCACACTAAACTCCGAAACTAAACATTAACCTTGTTTGGTACTATGTTGCACGTATGATTTTCCGTCAGACATTTTTTTATATTACAACCTGTTGATAGATATGGTCTTGCACTAGATCATTACTTTTCTAGACTTTTTATGGTGCTATGAAATTTATTTTCGAAGTTATGCATATGATCTTATTTAATCCTATAGGACATTGTCTAAGCAGTTCGAAAACTATAACAATTTATAAAACTCTTAATATTAACTATGTAACGTAAACTTTTAAGCTGACTTTATGAAATACCAATTGTATACTTTAAATTTGTTTTTTCCTTATTTCGTTTTCTCTGATTTATAATTTTACCAGTTGTTTGCCTTTCTCCATCTTTCACAAGTGAATAATTCAAACAATGATGGCCAACAAAAAGATGAATTTATTTAATTTTAACACATTTTTCATTATAAAAAGCAAAAATAGATAAAGAAATATTTTGGAAGTCTAATAACTTTATGGTTTCAGTCTTCTAGAAAAGTTGAACTTATCTGGATTCTGGCTAACCTGGTTTTGTCGAAACAATACCTGGATAACTGACTACAAAGTTTATGTATATCTGGATTCTGGTTTACCCTGGCTTTGTCGTAACAAAGATTTGGTATACCTGGATTCTGGTTTACCCTGGCTTTGTCGTAACAAAGATTTGGTATACCTGGATTCTGGTTTACCCTGGCTTTGTCGTAACAAAGATTTGGTATACCTGGATTCTGGTTTACCCTTGTTTTGTCGTAACAAAGTCTTGGTCACACGCGTATCTGATGATGGTCAATCCAGAAATTTATAGTAGTACATGTTTTGTACATAGTTAATTAGTATCTGACATTCCTTGGTGAGTTCTACAAGAAAAGTGCAAAAGATTTGGATTTAATGAAAAGAGACAAATATATGTCTAGATTTAATGATAGTTTATCTAGTATCTTACTATTCAATTGAACCTGTAAAACCATCAGACTTAACAAACGAACATTTATAACAATTCGACATCTAACCTTTTTTCGTTAATTAAGATAAGCGTCAAGACGACTAAAGAGTATATCTTCACCATGATCGATGAAGAGTCAGTAGAAATTCTTAAATTTACACATCTTTACGGTAGATTAAAAGTTAACAAAATGTATCTCTATACCAAAGGATACATGGACAAGGCTTTTCATTAATTTGGTGTATGTTTGTCATCTATCTGATTTATATGTGTCTCTCTCGTATTACTTTGCTATGTTTTGCTGAAATTCATACTTTAATATCTTAAGAAATATTCGTCTAATCAAGTTTATAACGATATTTTCGATTCGTAGGAATTTAATGTTACCATATTAAATATTCTATGTGAAGTTTGGAAGAACTCTGTACATAGATTCCTTGAACTGCTACAGGTATTTACGCGCTGACTGTTGGTTTTCCTCTTTAAACATTTCCATACTGTTTACATTATGACCAATATCTTTCAAAATATGATAGTTTTTATAATATTTACGTAAGGTAAAGAAGGTGATTCGTCATTATTTTGCTTTAAGATATTTTACAAAGGCGCACCTGATTCAAATTAGACTATAATTTGAAATTCTAGAGAACAACAGACGATAAATGAACCGACATTGATTTTGAAGTTGTTTATGATGTCAATCTTCCATATCGACAAATCGGTGGAAAATAGTTTAAATCGAGATAACATATATTCCACACCGATTTATTGATAAGATTAATATTCAAGACTGTTTGCACGATCAACTACATTGAGAAATATACATGGATTAAAATGATTCTCATTGCAATGAACAACAAAACAAAACGGTTTTACTTTAAACACCATCATTTTCGCTATACCAATAAAGGTCAAGAATGTCCTAATTGTTGACATTATCGATACTCGAGCCTTGATTGCTCTCAAATTCTTTTTACACATATCCGTGTATTTTAAACAATTCGTTTTACAAAAAACAAAAAACGACAAGCGATGGTATCAATGTAATATTTTACCAATGAGTTAATTTCACTGCCGATGGGATCCAAGTCTCCGAGGGTATATACCCAGCTCAGTTGCTAGTAGTTCGATACTTAAAATTTACTGTTCCAAATTATAAAATTGTTTAAAAGCCAGGAGTATCTACCTCATGCAGAGCTATGTCCTTAGATGGTTTTGAATTTACACCTTTTGGTCAATTTGGCATTTTTGAATTTGCTCTTCAACGATTTGTTTGTTTGTTTTTTTTTTAACATTTGAGGCCTTAAGCACAACTGGTGAGTCGTAAATCGACGAAATGTGCACATCTTGTGCATCAAAATTGGTATCAAAGAATTGTATTATTTACAAATTATATTGTTGTTCCAATGTAAACATCATTAGCAAATGTGGATAATAAACAAGATGCTAATGTGTACAACATAACGAGAATGTACAGGAAAACTGATCAAATCAACAACCAATTATCTAGACATCAATTTACTATACTGTTGATTCTTCAGGAATCCGTGCAGTATATCGGTACTCTACAAGAATACTACTGTCTGGACACTTCAGTTCCTAAAATGGATTTTTCAAAATTTGAATACCTTAATCAATGTGAATAGTCGAGTCACTTGGGTGAAAGATGCAATAAGCAAAGTCGTAACTGAAACAATTAAACTTACCTAATTTTATTCAATCTTGTCTTCCAGAGAAACCAAAAAAAAATCCACCTATGGAATTTTCAATGTAAAAGGGATATAACTCTTCCTATGAGACTTTATAAAATTAAGTATTTCAACCCGGTGTTATATGATATCTGCATAAAATGCATTATAAATATGTAAGATAATAGTTTTACAAATTTAAGGAAAGAGTTGATAATTTCAAATTTTTTATTTTTTCAAATTTTCTAGTGCATTAATTTTACTATTGGAAATTCCCCATTCAAAATCATTTGTGAGGTATACATGTATAACCTTTATAAACAACTTTACAATTTTTATGTTTTCTTGGACGACTCAATAAAGTTAATCACTAGTAACCAACAAAATATTGTCTATAATAATTGTAACTTTTAGACTTTCAAATGCGAAAAGGCCATTTTACGAACTGAGGTGTCCCGACAGTTGTCAATATCGGTAGGGGGTAGTATTTACATGCGTTTCCATTTTCATTAATATCTTCGTCGTGTTTTATGATTACGCATCCTCTGTGCCAAAACGTTACAGGGTCTTCTTCGACATAAAGTTTGAAAAAGGTTTCGTCGTTGATAAAATTATTTAAAATCAGGTGAAAGTTTTGTAGAAACTGAGTGTAACAAAACCACAGATAAGAAAATTGGTGCTTATTTTAATGATCAGTTCGAACAATTAACCACAAAGGATCAAAACAAAAAATTCCATAAATTCTTATAAGTGCAGCCGCTGTCGATGTGGGTGGAGTTCTTAAACCACATATGGCAATAGTGTTAAGAAGTAAAATGCATGAATTGGAAAATATCGGATTTTATGGACATGGGTTTTAAAATGAAATGAATATCCACGTTTTTAATGGTATTAATAATAATACTGTTAATTGCATTGACCAAGCGAATAGTATCCTGAGTTGACGTAAACGTGGACTCCGCTGCGTTTCGTGCACCAGTTTGTCACCTCGGCTACTATTTACACATAGTGAATGCTACAGATTGTTTCTTACATTTTTTAGCAGGACATCAACTTTATCTGGCATACTGACCTAAATTTGTACAAAACAAATTAAACCGCATAATATATCAATTCGAGAAGCAGAATTCGCAATGCTTAAATTAATTGTAATGGTCTGATGGTCGTTGACTATTAACTATATAATGATAAGTATCTGTGTATAAGCAGATGTTTGAAGATAAAAGACTTCCCGTTGTATGGTTATTCTTCTCCTGGGTATTTCAGATACATTGTATTATTTTCGAACAATTGTCTAAATGCTACCAATGAGATGTTTAGAAAGAATAACATTGAATATAGATGTATTTGACTTTAGAAAATTGTTCAAAAGTTTGAGTTATTTTATTTGTCTGTCTACAATTTTTTACTTTGAGCTATACTGATGAGACATGATTTGTCGGAACAATTATCTTTAGTGCATAGCAATTAGTATCACCAAGTGTAGGTCTCCACTGAACTTAAGTCCCCGATGTCATCACCAGTTCTGTTGCCAGTATTCGGTAAAGACATGATATTGATACGTAAGTTTGAAATTTCCCTTGAAAAATAACGACTATCTTCCTCAGTCATAGTTCTCTACTAGCTTTACCTTTTTGATAATCTGATATTCAGGTGTTTTAGCCATTGTTGAAGTGGTCTACAGTTTTGACCTGGAAAACTTGACCACGATACAGGAAATGTGTCGATGAAATTGTCATATTGGATTGTACATTCCACAGTATCCCTTTTCTTATTTTTTTCCTCTCTTTTGGGGATAGGATGAGCGTTTGGATAAGTTATACTAGCTAACCTTTTTCACAAATAAGTCTTTTAATGAGAATTATCTGACGTGCGCATTACAACGTAAACGTTACAATAACAAAGGTGTTTAAAATTACTTTGAACATATATATATATATACTAAGATTTCCCCTACATAGATGTGTATATATAATGGCCTATAAAAATAACAAGATAATGAATAACTTGACTTTGAACACAAATAACTTGATAATAGATATAAGTGACTAGATATTAATTAAGGAATGTTTTCCATTTTTTAAACAGGTTAACGATATAACCTGTTCAAAAGTTGGAAATATTCCTTATGATTTAATTTCCAAACAGAAGTACAATGATTCCTCGATTCAAGCACAATAATGACTTGGGATTATTTTAATTTACAAGTGGCGGATTAATACGTTGGTGATGTCACAAGACCAAACCAGGTTATACGGTATATAACCAATGTTGCTCTATGCTGTTCAACCAATAAAAATGCAGTATTCAAATCAAATTAAATGATATAAAAATAACCTGGTTTTGAATATAAATATCATTACATTTCTATACAAAAATAAATGTCGAAGTATATACTAATAACGCGACAATGAATATAAATATCGAGATATTAGATGAAAAAGTGATGTATTGGATATAAAAAAGTCGTTGAATACAAATACTGAACTGGGTACTGAAAATAAATAACAAGATATTGAATAAAATAACAAGGTTTTGAATATACATAACGCGATATTGAAAACAAATTACGTGATTTTGATATTCGATTGAAAAAACTGAATATAATTAACGTGATTTCAAATACAGATAACATAGCTATGACCAAATATAACTTCATTATTGAGTTTTTAAACATTCGAATGCCATAAAGAATAGTAATTGGAAGCTTTAAAGTCTCTTTAAATTTGATAATAAACTTTCGTCAAAATTATTATAAATACAAAATCCATTGTTCAACAATATGATTCAAAGTTACTTTTCATTTTTTTTCTTCTTAAAAGTGTTTTATATTTTTTTTTAAATCGTTAACTTAAATAGACATAGTTGAAAAAAATTTTATTTTGTAGTAAATGAAATTTACTTATATTGCTACCCCGATTGCTACATTCTTATTTTGCGTCTTTCGCTATATCTATTATCATTTTTCTCTTATCCTTTTATATATGCATTTGAATGTTATAGTCTTGAATAAGTTTGCATCGTGAAATTTAGAATATAATAAGTCATTGTCTTGTAATGTGAACTTAATGTCATTTTTGAGAGCCTCGTAACAAACTCTTCATTCTGTATCATTTGATCGGAGATGTTGTATCACTGATGCATACTCCATTTCCTTTCATTTGTATATTCATGCTAAAAAAAATCCCTATAAAGGACCTTAGATGAAACAAATGCTGGATGCAGCGTGGTGTTTGTATACAGGGTCGATTAGAATATCTTATAATTTTCTAATTTATAGCACCAATTGCAGAGACTCATAGAGACCTCAGATAACGTTTAGCATGATGTATTGTAATGAGAATTGATAAAATAAATCAAGATTTATGGAAAACGAAAATTTCTTACAAATACTTAAGGGGAATATGGAATAATAGAAGCATTTAATCTATCTGAATTTTCGTAATTCTGTGATTCTTCATCTTTCGCCAGAACACAAAAAGAAAAGTCATCTTCGTACGAATTCTAATGGTCTTTTGTATTTCATATTCATATAATATAAACCGTATCATTCCAGATAAAATAATAATTTTGATTCCCCGATGAAAGGTATTGTTTTCCTTGAATTGTTCTAGATGACATTGTTTGTAATACTGATATATGGCGCCAGATACAAATCTCATTTTAGAAGTCTAAAATCTATATGTACCAAATCATTCTTCAATTATATGTCAATATATAAACTAATACTTCGATTTTCTTTATAGATAAGACCACTTATTTGATGGATATATTTATTTTTAGATTTTATCTTTGTAACAATGTATATTCACATTTTCTAGAAAACCTTTGGGATCAATTTATTGCTTAAACCCATAAAATAGGATATAGATATTCTTTGAAATCATATGGGTTTTAAATTGTAGGTTACAATATAGCTACAACTGTTGTAGTTTTTTCCTATGTCATATTAATGTCAATATAATTAGTAATAAAGGTAATAAAACATGGGGTAATAACACAAGAGCAAACTTGATTCTGCTTTGCTTATCTGATGAAACTGAACATGGACAAAACGCCCTAATGTCTGCTACACTATATTCCGGAATCTTACTTCAAGCAAAAGCTGTATTTTTTCCCTAGGATCTTAATAATAAATAGGTAAGACTATTTTAGTATTAGAATAATGCCCTACTGAAAAGCCTCAAATTTCGATATATAAAATTCACCCTTCGCATTTGCTAATACATGTGTATTGCAAAATATTTAGTCCAATTATTCTCACTTGATGTTTTGTTAATTCTTTTTTTTTTAATTTGTTTTATTTGTGTGGATAATATGAAAAACATACACTATCAGTTCTTATATCTGTTCATTTGCAATGTGAGTCTTTCGTTGACGGCCACTTGGTGACTTCCACAATTTTTGGGCAATGATACAAGTGTTGAAATTTCCAGTTGCTAAATATTTTTAATTCTATTAAATGTAGGATTTCAACTCGCTCAAGTCGACCTAAGTAGGCTACCCTAGTTTGGTCCGTTTGGTTCTATTGGCAACAAATGTAAGACCATACATCTAAAGCAGCTTAAGATTGAATTGAGGATCAGATTACAATATAATGTCAAATGTTAAGCTGTCATGATATTTCATACTTATTGTAAGGAATGTGAGACTTTGGTTTCTTTTTTAAGTTGCCTGATTTTATTTATTATTATTTTTTTCAATCTATAAGGATTTGTTATTATTTTAAAAAGAGGCGAAAATACAGATAAATGGGAACGAAACAACCCATACAAAAAACACAGGTGAACCAGACGTTAAATAGAAACATGGGTTCACAACTGGTTCGTGTTGTTCATTGTTTTTTAGTTTTCTGTGTTTATTTGTTGTGTTTGTGGTTGTTCATTTGTCTTCCCGGGTTTGTCTGTCCAATTTATTACGTTTCTTTGATTGCTCCTTAGGTATATTTGTCCTTTTTAGCATTATTTTCTGGGATCTTTTCTTACTGCTTTATATTTTGTTGATTTAATATACATTACAGAAAAAATATTAAAATTATAAACTTTGCGGTGAGTTAATGCTTTACAATTTTGTGTTTGTAACATGAATATAAAAAATCTGCAATAATATTTCAAAATTAAGGAATTGGAAAAATTTTAATTATAACAAACTTTGTTTAATTTGCTCCTGGATCAGAATCTCTCATGTATCTTTAAACGCTAATGAGATTGCACATTAAATAAATTAAGATGAAAGAAATTTTGATTTGAATTTACTTTTTATAGGAAGATTTATTTTCAATGCTGAAAGTTACGCAACAACCTCTAATTGTTTGATCTTTTTAAACAAATTTTGATAGGTGCAGGCGCGAATCCAGGATTTGACGTTAGGGGGCTATGAAGTGTTGGTAATGATTGATATAGAAAAATGTTTTTGACCATTTTATGCTAAAAATTCATATGCGCCCCCGTTTGAATCCGCGCTGAGGTGTTGTTTCATATTCTTTGATGTTCATGATTACTGTGCACAAACGTACATATTATATAAAAATCATGTAAAATGTGCACAATCGTGCAATCATTTAATGAGAATGTATGCAAACGTATTTGCGAATATTTAAGGAATAGCTGAAAATAGAGGTGGAACTTCTGATTTACAGAGATTAAGCGACAATATAATTTTTATTTTTATTTAAGAGGAATATAGTATTCAGAATATGAAAAGATTCACCTACATATAAAAATAGTTTTGTTTGGAATCTTTATATAATAAAATTGAAACATTGTTATAGGTATACATAAAACAAAATATATATGTATAAATATAATCTTTTAGGTACTTAATTTATGTGTAGATGATTGGTCCTCTTTCACACAGGTGTTTGAGATGTTGAGGACTGATACAGACTTTCGTTCTTACAATTTATCAAGTGGAACAAAATCTGTAACTTTATCTTATTATAATGTTTTATTGCTCTGCGTTATGTAAAAGGCTAGAGGAGTGTTCATATAAGATGGTAGTTTTACAGACTTTTTTTCTTCTTCAAAAGAAGAAACGTATTTTTAGTTAAATCGTTTAAATGAATTCCTAACCTTGAACTATTTATTATAATACAGTGTTAAGTTTTAGGATTTTCGATTGCTTGTCTAATCGATGAATTCAGATAATATTATGATAGTGGTTAAGTGCCATTATACCTGAATTTTTTTTTAAAAGACCTTTATTCTAGTATTACGATACACTGCTTTTTTTAAATGAGCAAAATACACAACTCACCGATTCCAGTTATATTACGTACCAGTTCTGTTAATATTTTGGAATGATCAGTACTTTAGATTTTTTTATAAATTTAAAATTTAAAATCACAGTAAAACTTTTTTGAACTGAAAAATAAAGATGTACGAGTTTAAAATGTAAGACATAGTATTTATCACCGGGATAATCCTAATGATTTGTAATATCCCGTTACTATGAATATTGTTATAGATAACACGATTCCATGAAATATAACCAGATATCCTCCATTTATCATACTCAATCATTGCTTAAGGTGAAATTTCTAAATCAATAAGCTATCGAGTACACTTTGTAAAGTATCATAGTATAAATCGGACATACTCCTATTTGGCTAAAGACCTCAGGGGTATATCCTATATACATATGTCCAGTCGTCTCACTTTGTTTGCATTTGTAATCATGGATTTCAAATGAACTTATTTTTGTATCACAAATAAATTGCTGCAGTTTATATTTCAATACCAACAGGTATTTAGCAAAAATAATTTACGAGATCTTTTCAAAGAGTTAGTTTTGTTAATCCCTTTACATTTTCAAAGCTACCATACATGTATTAAACTGTTTGTTAAGCATTAAAATTTATATAAAACATCACAATTTGATTCTGAACTATTTAATGCTTTGTTTTTGGTTTATTTGATGATATGACAAGTAAAGTCAAGAAATACCAAAGGTATATTCGAAGGAGGTTAAATCGAAAAACTGACAAACTCCGGAGAACAACCAATACAAGACCAAATACAGGCACTACAATTAAAAACTTTAAGCATATGAACAACATGGACCCACCAAAAAACCGGGGGTAGACTCGGGTACCCCGGAAGAGTAAGCAGTCTCTGCTTCCTGCAGGACACCCGCCATGCTGATATGAGGAAGTCAGGTGACACCGAATATTCTGAAAACAGTATCTTTCACTACATCTCTACATCTCAAGTATACTTTTTTTCATTAGATAATTTATATGGTTTGTTTTTTAATTGTTTGCCTAAATTATTTATATCCAATTTCTGATTCAAAATTTATCAGGGCATGTTAATATTTACCGTATATAAAAAAAGTAGTCCAATATATTCTGTAATTTTATTTGTATTGATGAAATATTAAGTTTTTAGAATGCTTTTCTGATTATTTTACCCATAACTTTTTTCTATGAATTAAATATTATTTATGGATAATGGTATCGCTGAGGCATATTTCGTATCATTTTCATATAAATCAAATTTTGACAGTTAATTAAAATTACTACAAAAGGCAGCAAAAATATAGTAATTAAAACAAGTCACTTTTCAGTAAAATTGTGATCGATAGTACAATAGGATGTTTAAATAACTACAGTTAATATATAGTTCCTCAAGACCATTTAGATATCAACTTAAAAAATAAGATCATACTTTTTTTTAACAAATCATAAATATTAGATTAAATGACCTTATTGTCTTGATCAGATAAAATACAGATTTACGTTAAGGAATACCTGATATTGCAGTATTGATCTAGTCGTTTGCTTTACTCCTAGGTTATGGTGAAGAGTCCGACTGCAACATGATTAGAGTACTCAAAGCCTACAATGATGTTGGAGGACTTGAAAGTGGATAAACGTGAAAATTTACTGAAATTTATTACAAAAGAAGATCGATGCCTTCCGAGTATTTCAAGATTTTTTGCCGATTTTAGAAATACTGAATCACTATATATCACTTTAATGATAGGATTATTGTAGAAAGACGTTGGAAAGTGTTAAAGCATGGAACTTCTTATAACATGGGTATAGAAAATGTGACCGTACACGACTGGAATAATGATTCTAAGATTAACTCTTTCTATAATAAATCTCAGTTATTTTGTAACAATACTTTAATACTACTGAAAGATTGTTCTAATGTGGATGGCTTTAATATTTCGTCAGATAATTCGACTCTAATAACAACTTTTGAAAAGTCACTTTTTGAAATTATTTCTGTGTCTATTGTTGTAGCACTGTTATCAGCTTTAACTATTGGTGGGAATTTATTGGTAATAATAGCATTTAGGATTGACAAACAATTGCAGACTATTACAAACTACTTTTTATTAAGTCTAGCTGTTGCTGATTTGGCAATAGGGATTATATCAATGCCACTTTATACCGTATATCTGATGATGGGACATTGGCCTTTAGGTCCATTATTGTGTGACCTATGGCTTTCGCTGGATTATGTTATGAGCAATGCGTCAGCCGCCAATCTTCTTGTCATAAGTTTCGACAGATATTTATCAGTAACACGTCCATTGACATACCGGGTTAATCGGACGGGACGGAAAGCTGTTTTCATGATAGTACTTGTTTGGGTTATATCCACTTTATTATGGACACCTTGGATATTCGCGTGGCCGCATATAGAAGGGAAACGAACGGTCCCATATAATGATTGTTATATACAATTTTTGTACACAAACGCTTTTGTTACTATAGGAACACATATCATAGCTTTCTGGTTGCCTGTGATTATAATGACAGTTTTATATTTCAAAATTTATAGAGAAACTAGGAAAAGGCAAAAGCGAATGCCAATGCTTCAGGCATACAAAAGCTTTAAAGATAAAAAGATGGGATGTTCTATTGAGGATGATATCCCTTACAATCCGAAGTATCGTGAATCTGATGGAGATATAGAGGGGTTATATATTCCTGACACAGATTTTCAGCATGAGGAAAAGTCTTGCTGGCAAAGAATGATTTGTTGCAAAATAGACAGAGACTATGAAAATGAGGAATCGAGCTCTAGTGAACCACTTTCTCCTGTTGGAAATTCTTTTCCTGATTCCAGTCAACAGTCCTTCAGAAGTTACCGCTCTGGGTCATATAAATTCAGACATGTTTCAACACGATATAGTTTTGGGCGATATTCTAAACGTAGCAACTCTTCAAATTTAGTCATTCCATTAATGGCCACCGATTCCAAACGAACACTGATTTCACCGGAATCAACGGGAACCATTCAAGGAGAAATTTCGAGTTCACCAGTACCTACCAGAGATAAAGTATTACAGAAAGTTCCCACTGATGAATCCGAAAGTTTATATACTATTTTAATAGACATTCCAAAATCTAAACATGGAAATTCCGACGTTCATCCGACGATAAGAATGATTGATGATGATGACAGTGATGACAAAATAGCTCCCGCTAGTCCCGTTATTACAAATTCCAATGGAACCCATAATGGTATTAACTTCGAAGAATCATCATTCAACGAAAATTGTGAGAGAAAGTTTAAACGAACTGCATTGACACAAATTGTAGGAACGCCTGCCCTCGGGAGACGCACGCGTTCCAACGACGCGACAAAGAATGCACAGAATGCAAAACTCGCTACTCATGTTGCCTATAAACAAGAAAAATCTAAAAGAAAAAGATCAGAAAAAAGGCAAGATCAGAAAGCAGCAAAGACATTAAGTGCAATTTTGTTGGCTTTCATCGTCACATGGCTTCCTTACCAGATCGCAACAATTATAGAAAGTTTTTGTAGTGGATGCGTTCCAGTTCTTTTATACCAATTCGGTAAGAAATGTTATTTAATGCATTCTACTTTTTATTCTCAGTTATTGATTAAAATTACACCATTGTCCGGAAAAATGTTTAGCTCACAGAATTTCACTCAAAAAACACAAAAGGCAACTGCCAATGTACACTACTTTACAATACTTTTGGACGTAGTTGGGATTTCATATGTTCGTCCTTGTGCACTACTTTCAAGACCTAATTTTTATACGCCCGTCATAGACGGCGCGTATTATGGTATACCACTGCCCGTCCGTCCATCCGTCCGTGCGTCAACACTTCGTACCATAACTCAAATTTGCTTCAATCAAAGAAACCTTGACTGATTTTCTTCAAACTTTAACAAATTATTACAAATGATGGTCTGAGGGTCTGTATACTTTTTTACGATTTTCACTTTTGTCGTTCCAGAGTTATGGGACTTAGATTGTCCAATAAAAACAATTTTTCACATGTCACACACTAACTCGAGTACGCCTTGACTGATTTTCTTCAAACTTTAACACATTATTACAAATGGTGCCCTGAGGGTCTGTATACTTTTTGGCGATTTTCACTTTTCCAGAGTTATGGGACTTAGATTGTCCAAATATAAGCCATTTTTCACATGTCGCGCACTAACTCCAGTACGCCTTGACCGATTTTTTTCAAATTTACACATTCTTACAAATGGTGGTCTGAGGGTATGAATACTTTTTGACGTTTTTTACTTTTGTCGTTCCAGAATTATGAGACTTATATTGTCCAAATATAAGCAATTTTTTATAGGTATAAAATTTCCTGCTTACACACAGATGATATTTAGTTTGTTGTTACAGTGTTATAATTTAGATATGTTAAGGCGTTGAAAAAGTAACATGACACTCAGTTTGCTAAAAAGAATCAATATGTTCCTATTCCTTACTACTTCATAGCTGTTGCTGGGGACGGGCGTATCATGCGCATAAGGCAAAGCAGTTTATTATTAAGTGCACATACCCAATGCATGAAGCTCTCTGGGTATCAGGGTAATTTCAGTTGTATTGTTTTGTGTATTTTTAATAAAAAAAGTTATGATTTATTTATTTTAATACTAGATTGGCTACACTAGAAGGTGTCACTGGTTTTGTAATCTGATCGTCCAAGTGTCCACCGATCAGTTGCAACGTAAAAGCATTAGTCCAAGTAGTAGTTCACTATGCCATTTTAGTGATAGATATTTTGCTTTACTATCATTATAATGTCAAAATTTGGGGAACTTTCGTAAAAGACATAGCCCTGTCCATATTTTTTGTCTGTAAGTGTTTTGGTTATTTTGGATTCAATCTGTTCTGTAATATTTTGGATTGTTGTATCAGCTTTATATGTTTGCCTTAATCCTTCAGCCGTGCTTATAATGGTAGAATTTTTTTATAGACTCATACAACATCAAAATTGATATCATAGAAAAACTCTTATTGCCAAAAATAACTCTTTTATTTTTGTTGGTAGAATAAATTTCAGTGGATAATATCACTCCATGCAGTTGTTTTTGTTTGGTATAAAGAGAAAAGTTTGATTACAAATACTAAAATATCATAAAACAGTACCTTTCATTTAGAACTATTCCTTCTCTTTGTAAAGTGGATTACATTAGCATGAGCTCAATATTTAAGTTTGACATACTGAAATAAAATAAAACACGACGTTCAGATAATTATTTCGCTTCATAAGGGACGTCATTGTTCCAAAGACATTTCATATATATTTGGCAACTTCTTAAAAGCATTTATATAGTTTTGTTCAGATTTTTAAACTTTAATTTCACTTGCTAAGGTAAAATATGAACACCATAGGTTTGTTAATTTTAAATCTATAGTATTCTGAAGTAAAACGTATTCAATTTTCACAAATGTATAGCAAAGAAAACTTTTTGGGGAAAAATAAATTTCAAGAATTTTAGGATATTTTATGATAATATCTGTGTAAGAATGACCAATTTTCACTGTCAATTTTTGACAAATCTAGTAGTGAAGGGATACTTTTTGTTCTTTTATTGTATAAAAACCTTTAAAAAGTCTAATATATGAAAAAATGGAATTTGTAGAGCTTGTCATATAGCTTGTTCTTAAGAGGAACAATGACTAATCTACATGTTTTGTTTAAAGAGAATGGGCTATCCAATAAATGTATTATTAGTCTGGATTTCAATCTGATAAAAGTGATGAAAACGTCGTTAATTACGTCAGTGACGTCTGTTCGGTCCAGTTAATCATTTTCTCCAATTAGCTGTGTCCTAACATATCAATAAAATTGTTAAGCGGATAATTACATGAAGGAAATGACAAATTCGTTCATCATCTAAGTGACTGTGAAGTGCAGCGGAAAATTAAAGCGAAACAAAGATTGATAGAAATTTATTCAGATTTCTGTATTTATTATTTCTATTGTTCGCACGTTCTACCAGAAACAATAATTGTTACGGGCGGTATCTACCTAAGAAAAGGAATTAACCTACCACAAAAACAATACAGCTGGAATCATTGTAAATCCAGTTAAATCTACCTTTCATCATTTGTGTATTGTTTCCACATTTTTTTGCACTGAATGCTGCTATAAAGAAATATTATTTTTTGAAATCATTGAAACTGGTGTCGTCATAGAATATATTTGCTATCAGAGAATGCATGCCTCAGCTGTTTTCAGGTGTTTCAGCAGCTCAACAGTATTTCGGCACTCTCTTGAAATTGATACTTATATTTGTCATATATCATACTGTATTTTGGTTTAAAGATTTGTTTATATACACCACAGACACATGATAAAGTTAAATAAAGGGGGGGTTTGAGTACCTATAAAACCAGTTTTACCCGTCCGTACCATGTCAGGCTATCCTGACTCAGTTTTATGTACGTTTTCTTTATATTTTTTGGTGTTGTGATTTATATTGGGATATGTTATCGTTTGATGGTCAGTATTTTATTTCTTACCTTTTCTGTTCGAGTATCCCCATTTAGTGCTAAAACTTAAACAATTGATTTTATACTATAACATCAAAAAAGTTTTTAAAAAGTCCTAATAGGACTTTAAATAAAGATTGGCAAAACAAAAAAACAAAACAAACCAATGACGCATATAACTGAAAGTTTGGCTACCCATGGAATCGGCTAAAATCAATAACTTTTAAGTTTTTGTAAGTAGTAAAACTGTCCTGACTATTTTTGTTGTATTTTGTTCTCTGTTGTGTTAAAGTTTTGGTTGAGATGGGTTGTTGTTCGTTGGTTGATGATTTGATTGAGATAGATTGTCGTTCTTTGGTTGATGTTTGATTGAGATGTGTTGTTCTTCGTTTGTTGATGTTTTGATTGAGATGTGTTGTTGTACGTTGGTTGATGTTTTGATTGAGATGTATTGTTCCTTGGTTGATGTTTTGATTGAGACGTGTTGTTGTTCGCTGGTGGATATTTGATTGAGATATGTTATTGTTCCTTGGTTGATGTTTTGATTGAGATGTGTTGTTGTTCATTGGTTGATGTTTTGAGACGTGTTGTTGTTCGTTGGTTGATGTTTTGATTGAGATGTGTTGTTGTTCGTTGGTTGATGTTTTGATTGAGACTGCTGTTGTTCGTTGTTTGATGTTTTGATTGAGATGTGTTGTTGTTTGTTGGTTGATATTTTGATTGAGATGTGTTGCTGTACGTTGGTTGATGATTCATATTTACCTTTTCTGTTATTATTATTTTTAAATGTTAAAAACTTTTTTTTTATAAAATTGGATTCTTAGAAGTAACATTACTAATTTTTACCATATTTGGTAAAACCATAATTTGTTACCATGTCTGTTGGTTTTTGACCATATGATGATGTACTATTGTGTTGAGGTTTCACACTTTTGGTCTGAAGCTTTTCCGATAATAAATATTATATACATTTGTAGTTATGTGTTTATGCGTAGGTCAATATAAAAAAAACCTACGTACAGCTCCTTGCAGAAGTAAAATGTCATCACGGGTACAAAACCTCAAGAATGGAATCTCGGAATATATTAATATAGATCTTATTTTCATAAAACATCCTATATTTCCATAAAATTATTATCACGTAACTGCAGGTTTTGGCTAATTTGAACAGTTTCCGAATAATTATTTTTGTAAAGAGAAAACGAAAGCTTTCATTTATGCTATAGGTCTTTAGAATAAACTTTGATACCCATTTAATGATAGTATTGTACTTCTAGCTGCCATGTATTGTTTGAATGCCCAAGGGTACTTATTTATCATCTTTGTTGACTTTTTGTTGATGATTGATTTGCTTTGATTCGTTTAAAACTTCTAATTGCTTTATAGTTCCTCAATTAAGTTAAATTAGCCTCAGAGTATCAGTTACCACAGTACAAAGTATTAAAGACCACAGTCAGTTATTGCAGACCGCAAGTTAAATATAAATATTGTGATTATTTTCAAAATAACCTTCTTCATTGGAATTGTTTACTACTGCTAGATTTAACCCAAAAACTGCTCATTGTCTGTATCAAGTCAGTTGAGGGTAGATAAGCGGGAGGTTTTGGTACCGATAAAACCGGTTTAATCCCATCACTCTACGGTGGTTGTACCAATTCATATTATACTGTCTCTCTGTTGTTTCTATCTTTGTGTTTTGTACTCTTTCATGTTAATCTGTTCGATCATATCACGTTAATGGATTGGTATGTTATTGTTGACCTTTCTTGTTGTTCGTTAAGTTATTTATCACAACCCCATCTGAATACTTGCATAAAAATTGCGAGATTTGCGAAATTTTTAGAATCTGTAAGGAGTTAAAGCTCTGTCAAGAAGACGTATTAGGTTCTTTAAACATATTCAGTCTGCTGTATTAGAATTATTGTTATTTTTTTTTTTTTTTTTTTTTTTTTTTTTTTGGCTTTAGCATCTTTAACCTTGAACACAATGACGGGACAATGTGCACACCTAGCGCTTCAAAACTGGAATCATAGAATGTTTATTGCTTAGTAATAATGATATATAAGATACCTATACCAGGTTAACCAAACCATAAAGGGAAGTCTGATGAATGATTCAGTATATAATCAACATTCACAGCAAGATCTTTAAATGAAATTAGAAATATCCAAAAACAACCATTGGAAACTCCATCTATTAAAATAAATATTCTATGATACGATACAATTTTGATGGACAGTACAAGTCATGCAAATATAATTCATAGTATTTGATTCAAATCCTAAATCACCCAAGAGGTCATGCCGAAAACCATCTCAGGATAGAGCTTTGTCTAAAGAATATACACCTTACTTTCAAAAAATATCATAGGAGAGAAGAAATCGATGCAATACGTAAAAAGTTAAGAAAACACGTCCGCTATTGAAATTCATTTTGTTTTGAAAACCATCTGTTCGATAAATACGCCAACTGTTTTGATCGTTTTTTCTTATAACAGAAATTTTTTGTTTGAATTACGTGTCTTGAGAATTGAATTTTTCCATATTATTCGTAAAAATAATGTGCTGTTAATAATATAAAACTGATAAGTGATTATATATACAAAGATTGTCTTGATATAAATTATTATCTTTGTCTTTTGTTATTTTTAAATCTACTTGGGGTTGCTAGATCTAATGTGTTAACATAAAGAAGCTGCGTGTCATTATTTAAAAACATGAAGGAGTACGGATCAACTATTAACAAAACCCTCTCCTCTTTTCACCTGAATTTGAAACAACCAGATCTTGATTTAACATGTTCGTCCTTAGTTGCACGGTCTTAGATTGTACCAGTTGCACTTTTAAGAAAACACCATGTATATTTTAATTATCTTAATCTTTTTTTCTTCTAAAATAAAAAGAAAAATGCAAACATTTTTACCCCCCCTCCCCCGACATATTCCAGACCAAAACTCTCTATTTTCAGTAGATTTCACTTTTTTCCGGTAATGGTCCATGTTGACGGTGTTAACAAATTGTGTAAAACGTGCCAACCATATTTATTGTAAAGATGCCCAATAATACCAACTTTTCGCCTGGTATATTGAGCTGTCTCTGACCTCGTTTTCATAGTTCAGTCACTCTATCAAACTTGCTTTCATGGTAAGATCAGTTTCTCAAAAAACTAGAATACCTAGACCAATGATAGTTGGTCTAAAGAAGCTTCATTGAAGGGCAATGTCATTCTGACATGTCATTAAGCCTTGACCTCTTTTCCATGGTTGATTAATTGGAAAAGGTCCGTTACTATTAACTGTAATCTTTAGCTCAATTATCTTTATGTTCTTCTAAAGGTGTATAAGGGACAGTGCATAAGTCACTTGACCTGAACTTCATTCACATGACCAAGTAATTCACGCCCAGTTCGTGATAATGTCAATTTTTCAATAACTATAGTTCGGAAATAAACTATTTTTATAACAATAAATACGTTACCACTATAAATTCTGAGATAGTCCTTAAGCGACTTAACCAGCAGGAAAGAAAACGAAAACAAAAACTCTGAGATGACCCCCTGCCAGCCTCGAACCAACTTCCCTTACAATCATCCATTCAATTTCCTGCTGCGAGGGACACCGCACGTGTTTTTTGTTTAGAAGAAATTGACACAGAGAAAAAGATTTTTTTTGTTACTATTACTGATATTTATTTAGAGTATATTTATATAGAGTATTAATAGACAACAGGTAATAATGGACAATTTAAATAATATTTCTAGTCCATTTTATCCCGTTTCTGGGAATGATGATACTTTCTGGGACAGTACATTACGTAACTCCTTTGAAGTGGTCCCCGTCTCCAGTGTTCCTCCAGACAACTTGTTCACTCAAATGTCACCTGAGAACTCCCCCGTAGTTGCAGGTCCGAGTAACACGTCTAGGGTGGACCTTGTCCAAGCTAGACAGGAGGTCCCTGTTTCGGGTTCCACCACTATCACTCACAGTTCTTCAGGGGTTACACATACATATACCAGACCTGTTGATACAGTTGTCTCTACAGTTTTTCCTCCCTCGTTTTTAACTGGAGTTAATGCTGTCTCGAGACTCGGTCAGTTTCCTACCACATGGTCTCGCTCTCAGTGGCCGTTTCCAGCTCCACCCTTTGGAAACTTTGACCCTTCTTATTTTTGGGGTTTTTCTGGTTTTCCTCCTAGAGTTAGGACGGATACCCCTGTGACAGTCCCTCAGTCACAACCGGTCTCTCAACCTTCAGTTGTTTCTGAGGCTATTAGTAAGGACCTCGGTTCTTTTTCTACCAGAGTTGAGGCTCTTGAAAAGGCTTATCAAGAGTCCTCCATGTCTCACCCTTGTCCTCTTTATGTACTCCTGTTCGTGCTGTTGTTCAAGAGTCTCATGCTGTTCAGGATGATGAGGACTCAGTGTCTGTTGCACCGGACGGTGCAGAAGGTTCTTTTTTGGTAGAGGAGGAACCCCCTGAAAGCAGACCAGCTGCCTTGGTCAGCTAATCTGCTGTAGGGGAGGGTTCTGAGTCTGAATCTGAGCCTGATCATAAGGATGTTGTTGTGTCTAAGGATCAACTCAAGGCTAAAGTCTACTCGCTACTGAGGGACAAGGCTAAGGTTTCCTTATGCTCTCCTCCCAGGAGTAAGAAATCCCTGTCAACTTTTGAGGCATCTTGTGGTTTTTCTTCTACTTCATACAAGTCTTTTCCAGAGTCTAAGCATGTTACCACTGCTCTTCAGGTCATTAAGAAAGGTTTGTCTTGTCCTTCAAGTCGGTCTTCTTCTGGGAAATTCCAAGCTTTTGGTGCAAATTCTTTCCCAGGCAGGTTTAGGAGCAAGGATTATGAAACCCACCAAAACTGCTCCTACTTGTGACAAGACTTTAGCTGCTACCATAGGCTCCAAGAGCACAGATGGTCTTAGGCTTTCTCAGTCAGTTTGGCATAAATCTGAAAACTTCCTTAGGAGTACGTCTCGTGTCCTTGGCAATGCCGAACACTTTCTGTCAGCGGCTAATACCCTTCTCCAGAATAAGGAGGGTGAAGAGTTCTCTGAACTTAAATCCTTTCTTCTTCAAGTTGATCAAGCACTTGGTGTCTCTCAACCTTCTTTTGATGGGTACTCTTTGTAATTTCACCCTTTCTAAAAGGAGTGAAATTTTGGAGAAATCGACAATTCCATCCTCCTTACAGGATTCTCTTTTGTTTTCTCCTTTGACTGACAAAATCTTTGGACTCTCAGTTAAAGAGGTTCAGGAGGAGCTTCAGAAGCTACCTCAACCTGTTAAGGTTAATGTACAGCTCTCTCGGGGCAAGCGTTCTGTAGTTTCTACTCCTGTTTCTTCCTCTTCTGCTCCGTCATACTCAGCTCCCAAAAAGAGGAAAGTTGCCGAGTCAACCAACTCTTCTGCTTCTAGGCCTCCTAAATTTTCTCACAAGAAAAAAGGTGGCAAGAAGCAAGGGAAACGAGTTTAGCAATTTGCCCCCTCGTTCGGTACTGACAACCCCCTTGAGACAGGAACAGTTTCCTGTCCCACATCCACAGATTCCTGTAGGGGGAGGCTTACCCACTTTTTGAGTCAGTGGGAAAAAATAACCCAGGATTCTTGGGTTTTGTCAGTAATTCGGGGGTCTTCATCTCAAGTTTCTGAACAATCCTCCTCTGTCGGTGGATCCACTGTTTTTGTCTCACACTTCCAACCCAGAGAAGGTTCTGTTGATGTCAGAAGAGGTTCAGACCTTGCTACGCAAGGAAGCTATAGAGATTGTTCACAATCCTTCGGCCATTCCAGGTTTCTATTCTCGCCTTTTCTTAGTACCGAAGAAAACAGGTGGAATGCGCCCAGTTTTCGATCTCTCGATCTTGAATACTTATCTTATTATCCCTCATTTCAAGATGGAAACCAATCGTTCCATCAGGGGTTGTATTCGCCCTGGTATATGGACTACCAGCTTAGACCTTACGGATGCATATTTCCATGTTCACATAGCTCCTCAGTTTAGGAAGTACCTTCGCTTGTATGGGCGGGACAGTATATCAGTTTCGAACGCTCCCATTCGGCATCTCTGTTGCGCCTCTGACATTCACCAGAATTTTTCAAACATTCACTACAATCTGGACGATTCTCTGATCAGGAATTTTTGTCATATAGATCTGGTTTCCCAAACCAGGGTGGTCATCCAGGTGTATCAAAGGTTAGGTTTTCTAGTGTCATGGAAGAAGTCGGAACTTCATCCTTCTCTAGATTTTCAGTTTCTAGGGGAACATTACAGAACAGATCTGGGGCTTGTTTCTCCTCCGGAGGAAAAATTTCTTTATCTAGTCCAGAGAATTGCTCTTATTCAGAATTCCCAGTTTGTGACAGCCAGGCAATTTTCTCAACTTCTGGGTTTTCTAAATTCTCTGGCAGATGTGGTTCCCTGTTCAGACGTCCTCTTCAGTTTCATCTTCTCCAGCACTGGTGTCCTGCCTCTCAGGAATGGGAAGCCAACTAGGTTGGGGAGCTTATCTGGAAGGCAAGTCCATTTCGGGTCTGTGGACCCCTACTCAACAGCAGGAACACATCAACCTCTTAGAGTTGAGAGCAGTTCTCTTGGCTGTATCTCATTTTCTGGACCTTATTCGCCTAAAGACTCTGGTGGTAGCCACAGACAACACTACAGTAGTGGCTTACCTCCAGAATCAGGGAGGAACTCACAGTCACAGTCTGTTCTTGCTTTGCAAGGAAGTTCTTCTTCTATGTTTCGAGAACCAGATCAAGTTAGTAGTACGTCACATTCCAGGTCACCCCAATGTGCTAGCAGACGGACTAAGCCGGGTGGGAATTACTACAAGTGGTTTTCGAGGCCATCGCTCTCCATTGGAGTCGTCCTCTTTTAGATCTGTTTGCCACAGCTCTGAATCACAAACTGGACACTTTCGTTTCTCCAGTTCCAGACCCTCTGGCATACGCAGTCGACGCTATGTCTCTATCTTGGGAGGGAGTGTTCGCCTACGCTTTCCCTCCATTCAGATTCCTGTCTCAAGTTCTTCAGAAGATTCATCAGGAATCATGCAAGATCATTCTTATTGCACCAGCTTGGCCCAGACAATCCTGGTTCAGGCAGGAGGAGCGAGATTCATGCCTTATCTGTGTCGGAATCTTGTCTTCGTTTTTCCAGAGATGAATCCTCTGTTACCTTGATAACGGATCCATCCTTTCTCGGAAAAAATCAAATTCCTGATAAAGGTGCAATTCCTATTGTTATACCTGCATTACCTTCAGATTCTCCTGACTTGATGCTTTGTCCTGTCAGAACACTAAAAGTCTACCTGAATAGGACCAAACAGCTTAGATCTGCCTCTAATTCCAGACTTTTTCTTCCTTTGAAGAAAGGGGTGTCTGATTTATCTGCTAAGTCTATCTCCAGATGGATTTGTGATACTATTTTTATGGCATATAAAACTTCAGGTGACGAAACTTTATCTCGTCATTCGGTTAAGGCTCATGAGGTAAGAGCCATTGCCTCTTCATGGGCTCTTTTTAATTCCGCTTCTATTTCTGAAGTCTTGATGGCAGGTTATTGGAGGTGTCAAAACTCTTTTACTGATCATTACCTGCGTTCCTTGGCTTCTTTTGCTGATAATCTTTTCTCATTGGGACCTATTGTAGCTGCTCAAAGGATTAATTTCCCCCCTGCAACTTCTTCTTCAGGGGATTCAGCTATGTGTTAGATTCTGTAATTCTCAGAATTTATAGTTGTAACTAAAATTAATTTTTATTAAATAAATACTTACCACTATAAATTATAGACCCCGCCCATTCTTTTTCCTCCCCTTCATCCCCTGTTTTTGGGGATTTTTATTGTTTTGAGGAAATTGAATGGATGATTGTAAGGGAAGTTGGTTCGAGGCTGGCAGGGGGTCATCTCAGAGTTTTTGTTTTCGTTTTCTTTCCTGCTGGTTAAGTCGCTTAGGGACTATCTCAGAATTTATAGTGGTAAGTATTTATTTAATAAAAATTAATTTTACTTTAAAAATTTACAAATTCGATCTGTCTATTTCTTCATAAGGTGTACATGGGTGTCTGTTAGAGGTAACTTGACTTTCGCCTCAATTTAATTCCATTCTTTATCACGTTGGTTTCTAAATTATGTCACCTGACTTTACCTTTATTTTTATGATCCAGCGATTCACCCCCACTTTACGTGATTTAGGTCTGTATTTTAGTACTTGTAAGTGATAGTTCAAGTGTATTTTGTCAGTATATTCTTTGCAATGTGTACATTGGTGTCTGACACGTGTCACCTTACCTCGAAGTGATCTTAATGGTTCATTGATACACGTCCAGTTTTCATCATTAGGTCAGTTTCTTATTAACTGTAAGTAGTAGCCCAACTATGGTCTGTATATAATCCTTATGAGATGTTTATGGCTGTTTGGAAAATGGTTTATGATTTAAACCTCATGTTTATAAACTTTCAGCTGAAAGACCATTAATATATCACAATAGAACATGTTTATTAAGCAGGCGAAAGATTATTGTGTGTCACCTCTTGTTATATGTGATTGTTTGAGATTTAGTTTTGGTTACGTTATATTCTTTACGTCAACCTTTTCGGGGCAGGGGACATTTAGTGTTTGTTTTGTACTGTTTATGTTATATTGACCACTTCTTTCTAAGTTTATAGCCTGCACAACGACTCCAGGATCCATGTCTGAACATTCAGTCTGAACATCCATATTTTAACATAAAATTGGTATTTTACTTTACATGAAAATTCGGTACTAATTTCAAAATTTTGTAGTAAATGAGTCGTTATGATTTATTTCCAAGGTGCTGTTTCCAAAATGCCAAAACGAAACCAAAAGGATAATTGATCATAGATTACACAAATATAAAAGTAAATTTCTCTTTTGATTTTCTCGTCTTTGCTCAAATATAACTTGCGTCATCTCTTCTCGTACACTCGTGAAAGTAAATGCATGTTTTCTTTTGAAGAATAGAGATTATTTTGTAATCATTTCTGTGAAATTGAATTTATTCAGCATTGGTATCAGAAGTTCAAGGACGAATTTTTTAAAATTAATAAATAGCACAATCATTTAGAATATTTGTAGAAAATTTTACTTTCAAGATAAATACCAAATACCAAATACTTTTCAGAAGTTTTGCTTCACTGCAACTATCCTTATTCTCACGTTTTTGTTGTTTAAATATGCGTGGCTTTAAGATGGAGGGTCTTAGTTTTTGTGTTGGTTTATGTTATTTAACCTGAGTTTTTTATGTATACTTATTGTTTAATTATACTTTTTATACCCCCGCTTTTGAAAAAAGCGGGGTATATAGTATTCGTTGTGTCCGTCCGTCCGTCCGTCCGTTCGTCCGACCTTTGTATCCGCAACTCCTCTTAAACTACTGAATGGAATTTGATGAAACTTTCAGAGAATCTTCATCCCATGATGGCATTGTGCACCTCCTATTTTAGAATTTGATCGGACCAATTTTTGGGGTTTCCCATAGAAAAACATGACTTTCAATGTGATAGGGGGTACCATGATGCCATCCGCAACTCCTCCTAAACCACTGTATGGAATTTGATGAAACTTTCAGAGGATCTTTAATACATGATGCCATAGTGCACCTCCTATTTTAGATTTTGATCTGAAGAATATTTGGGGTTACCCATACCAAAACATGGACTTTGACATTCATTGTGATAGGGGTACCATGATGCCATCCGCAACTCCTCCTAAACCACTGAATGGAATTTGATGAAACTTTCAGGGGATCTTTATTACATGATGCCATAGTGCACCTCCTATTTTAGATTTTGATCTGATGAATATTTGGGGTTGCCCATACCAAAACATGGACTTTGACATTCATTATGTTAGGGGTACCACGATGCCATCCGCAACTCCTCCTAAACCACTAAATGGAATTTGATGAAACTTTCAGAGGATCTTTATTACATGATGCCATAGTGCACCTCCTATTTTAGATTTTGATCTGATGAATATTTGGGGTTGCCCATACCAAAACATGGACTTTGACATTCATTATGTTAGGGGTACCACGATGCCATCCGCAACTCCTCCTAAACCACTAAATGGAATTTGATGAAACTTTCAGAGGATCTTTATTACATGATACTGTAGTGCAGCTCCTATTTTAGATTTTGATCTGACCAACATTTGGGGTTTCCCATACCAACACATGGACTTTGCCATTCATTGTGATAGGGGGTTCCAGTATGCCATCCGCAACTCCTCTTAAACCACTAAATGGAATTTGATGAAACTTTCAGAGGATCTTTATTACATGATGCCATAGTGCACCTCCTATTTTAGATTTTGATCTGAAGAATATTTGGGGTTACCCATACCAAAACATGGACTTTGACATTCATTGTGATAGGGGTACCATGATGCCATCCGCAACTCCTCCTAAACCACTGAATGGAATTTGATGAAACTTTCAGAGGATCTTTATTACATGATGCCATAGTGCACCTCCTATTTTAGATTTTGATCTGAAGAATATTTGGGGTTACCCATACCAAAACATGGACTTTGACATTCATTGTGATAGGGGTACCATGATGCCATCCGCAACTCCTCCTAAACCACTGCATGGAATTTGATGAAACTTTCAGAGGATCTTTATTACATGATACTGTAGTGCACCTCCTATTTTAGATTTTGATCTGACCAACATTTGGGGTTTTCCATACCAACACATGGACTTTGCCATTCATTGTGATAGGGGGTTCCAGTATGCCATCCGCAACTCCTCCTAAACCACTGAATGGAATTTCATGAAATTTTAAGAGAATCTTTTTTTAAAATGATGCTATAGTGCACCTCCTGTTTTAGATTTTCATCTGACCAACATTTGGGGTTTTCCATACCAAAACATGGACCTTGCCATTCCTTGTGATAGGGGGTACCAGTATGCCATCCGCAACTCGTCCTAAACCACTAAAGGGACTTTCCCCATCATTATGCTTTTTCAGAATTGTTTTGTTGTCATTTATCTTACCGACTTTCCCTTTCATTATGTTGTTCCAGAATTGTTTTGTTTTTATTTATTTTACTGACTTTTCCCTTCATTATATTTTTTCAGAATTGTTTTGTCGTCATTTATCTTACTGACTTTCATGATGTTGTTTCAGAATTGTTTTGTTGTCATTTATCTTACTGACTTCCCCTTCATTATGCTTTTTCAGAATTGTTTTGTTGTCATTTTTCTTACCGACTTTCCCCCTTCATTACGTTGTTTCAGAATTGTTTTTTCGTCATTTATCCTACTGACTTTCCCCTTCATTATGTTGTTTCAGAATTGTTTTGTCGTAATTTATCTTACTGACTTTCCCTTTCATTATGTTGTTCCAGAATTGTTTTGTTTTCATTTATCTTATTGACTTTCCCCTTCATTATGTTGTTTCAGAATTGTTTTGTCGTCATTTATCTTACAGACTTTCCCCTTCATTACAATATCTGTTTCAGAATTGTTTTGTCGTCATTTATCTTACTGACTTTCCCCTTCATTATGTTGTTTCAGAATTGTTTTGTCGTCATTTATCTTACAGACTTTCCCCTTCAGTATGTTGTTTCAGAATTGTTTTGTCGTAATTTATCTTACTGACTTTCCCTTTCATTATGTTGTTCCAGAATTGTTTTGTTTTTATTTATCTTACTGACTTTCCCCTTCATTATATTGTTTCAGAATTGTTTTGTCGTCATTTATTTTACTGACTTTCCCCTTCATTATGTTGTTTCAGAATTGTTTTGTTTTCATTTATCTTATTGACTTTCCCCTTCATTATGTTGTTTCAGAATTGTTTTGTTGTCTTTTATCTTACTGACTTTACCCTTCATTGTGTTGTTTTCAGAATTGTTTGTCGACAATTATTTAATATGATGTTGGCGTGGCCAATGATGCGAGCACAGCAATCCCATAGCCCTCGCTATTAAATTACATTATAATTATCAAAAGCTGTAATTTTGCTTATTAATTAGTTTCCAATTTTAAAGGCCTTGACATACATTTAGAATTCATCAGATAAGTTGTTATTAAATCCATACTAACTGCGATAAAATGTACAAAAACGAAAACTGTATCAAAGCTTTATAGAATTCTCGGAATATACCATTTGTTTTCTAACCCCTCCCTCCTCGTCCAACACCCGATCACATTTTGCTAGTGAAGAGGTTTTTTCTACGCAGTGTTAAATTTTGACAGCTCGGCGATTTGACTTAATTTATGGGGTTAAAAAAAACTACAACTTCAGAAATTTTTAAGTATTACAAATTTCATACTTTGATTGATTCTGTATAATACAATTTAAACGAAGAATATGCATATTATATATAACAATACGATGTTACCTACCCATTATTTTGTACATTTAATTTAGAATAGTTTTTTAATCTAATTTGGATACCTTTTATATAATTCATTATCTTTCAATTTTACAATTTCCGTGTTTTTCAGCTTATTGGTTTTGTTATATCAACAGTACAATCAATCCCATGTGCTACGCACTGTGTAATGCAAACTTCAGACGAACATTTCTGAAAATTCTAAAGTGTAGCTTCAACAAAAGAGGACAAAACAGAAAGAAAGGAATGGTCACTTCATATTCCTTTAGCTGTGGGAACAGATGAAATTATCGCCGGACAGACTTATTCGCAGCAGTGGAAGTTTGTAATCTTTGAAAGTAATCGAAAGTAGGACAACGTGAGGACCTTGTGTTGCTAATGCACACAACACACAACAATGTTAAAACGAAAGTATAAACAGGTTTGAAATAAGTTCGAACATTTCTTGGAGGAGATGTTAAAAATATTTTTATAAAAACTTGATGTACCTTTATTTATGATAAATGTGTTTTGTATAACTAAAACAATGTTTTTGGAGAAATGTTTTGATGTTTGTTGATAGGTAACACTACTGTTATCTACCATTGACCAAGTTAGGTTGTTTCCATTGTTTACGTAATGCCGTTTTTGAAATGAATATTGACAATCTTCTAATCTTCACAACCTTATGCACATAAGAAGAACTCGTGTAAATCTTCGTACACGATTTCTTCTGAATCATATTCGTCTCTGTATTGCAGTAAGCACGATCACTTGAACCCTCTTCTACACTTACTTATCATTTAAAATAATTTTAATAATCATATCTTGAAAATATCATTATTTTATTTTGCCCCCGCATAAATCATCTGTTGGAAAATAACCTATTTTCTTTGGCTGAATTTCGATGAGTATTAATAATGATATAGCACATTTTTTTAGTAAAATTTTCTTTCTGATTCTTTCAATTTTCAACTCAGTAGGCGGCTTCTTCAGAATAGTTTTCGTTTTATGCTTATTATTGAACGAACGTTATCGAATTCCCAATGGAAATTGCTAAATTTAAAAGATTGTTGAACTGTGCATGTATAATTGATCTTAAAATATTTCTCGGTCAGATTAACATAAGAATAATCATATTCATTAACAAAGACACAATTACGGTCATATTCAAACGTACAAATATTTTCTTTCTTGCCACATTTTGGAGTTTGTCTTTCTGCATCAAATTCCCCTAAAAATAAATGTTTGTAATAAAAAAGATATTAGGCATAAAATGTTGTACAATCTTTAAACTAGCCAATAGATTAACATTAAGATCAATAAAAAAAAATCGCAAAGGAATGAGCACTCATATATCCCATGAAAACCAGAGTAATTGTTCAGTAATTATTTGTTCTTTCTAACTTTACCATAAAAGCAACTTCATTTTTTATAATTTATTTGGAATAATGTGACTGGCGACGTCAAGAGAGCAGAACATGCTTACTTTGCTTTCACTCCCAGTTATTAGAGGGATTACATTGCTAGTGCTTTAGTTTTTGTGTCTTTAGACTTGTTCTTGTTCTGTATAGTTGCTGTTTTGTTATATTTTGTAGTTGTTGGTCTCTGTCACAAATTTACTTTGTATTTTGGGTTTTGGTCTTGCAGGCTTTTCCTCTGTCCTATCGCTTCAGTATTTTTTTTTATCAAATATTCCTACACTGATGATTTTGATGAACTGTATATATATGAAAATGAACGGATATGGGGTGAGTGTCAAGGATACGACATCCTATCTGATGGGAATTAAAAAATAGAGGCCGTCAATATGATCTTCCGTACAGTGGCAAATCCAACTCTAAATGGCTTCAAAGACACAATGCATGCCAGTTACCAAAATAGTTGTGACTTGGGGCAAGGGACAGGGCCAGGGCATGGAAATACAATGTGCGATGAGGTTACACTAATGTACCAAGTCGGACTATCCTAACTCTCTGGTGTGTTTATGTTGTGGTGTGTACTCTTTTGTGTTATTTTTTGTCCGGAGTTCTATCAGTTACGTCGCTTTGATTGATTGGTATGTCAGTGTTTACTTTTCTGTTTTGTTGTTTGTTGAATTTTATGATAAAGAGCAAAAATAAAAGCACATGTAAACACTAAAGATTAACCGAAAACGTATTCAATACATAAGAAAATAACCTAAACATTAATTTAAAGTAACAAGAAGGATCAACAACCGATGTATAAACAATGAATGCTGGCTGTCAAAGATCTGGACTCAAATACGGTGTTGACAAAATTGTAAAGCTGTTCAACACAATAATAGTATCAGTACTTACTAAAGGATTTAATATTTCAACGTCAAAGAATGATATCATGCAACGTAATAATCATAATAAAATCTGAATAATCTTATTACATGTATTATGTAAAGATCTAATAAATAGTTGAATATTTTCTGCCTATAAAAAAGAGATTCATTTATCTGATGACAATATTAAATTTATATCCTTTATGAATAAGCAATATCATTTAAATGATCAGTAAAACCTGTTGGACATTTTATGTGTAATTAGTCAGGTAATTGATTAACCTCATGTTTGCTTATTAGATACAAATAAATGATAAAGATTAAAAATTGACGACAATAACAACACCGGAAAAAATAACGTCAATTTGAACAATGATTTCTGGTTACTACAGTTAAATTGACGTCACTTATGTTTTATCACGAAGTTTGAATACTGACCTTTAGAGGTAGAATCGTACTGTCTGATCATTCCTGGTACAATCGAAAATTTTAGTTTTTGTGTAAAATGTGGTAACTGTATGAATTTTATAAATTAGTTACGCATGGAATAATCTGCTTATTTCGGATTTGTTTGTTTGTTTAATTGGGGTTTTACGCCATTTTCGGCACATTTGGCTATTTCGCGGCGGCCAGTTTTTTATTGGTAGAGGAAGCCGGAGTACCCGGAGAGAACCACCGACCTTCGGTAGGAAAATTGGCAATCCTTGTCAATTAAGATCGGAGTCGAAAACACCCCGCCACAAGGTGAGATTCGAACTCGCAACCTCAGCGTTGACAGGCTAGTGGTCATTATTAGTCATGACGAACTACCTAGACCACTCGGCCACCGAGGCCCCTATTTCGGATTTGTTGGTATAAATAGAATTTTTTTTTTAAATCTTTAAAATTATATTGTTTTTAAAACCAATTATTAGATTATCTACATATAGTATTAAAGATAGGGAAACAACATCACAACATTCTGTAGACTATGTAAATCAAAGAGGATGTTTTGCAATGTAATAAACATAATAAAATCTGAATAATATAGTTATGTAAGGGGCTAATATCTGCGAACAAAACAAGATTCATAGATATGATTACAATACGGAATTCGTATCCTATATGAATTAGGAATATATCTGCATACAAAAAACAAGACGGATTCATTGATGTGATAATGCTGAATTGGTATCCTTTATGAATTAGCAATGTATCTGCAAACAAAAAACAAAATTCATTGATGTGATAACAATGCTGAATTTTTATCCTTTATAAATTATCAATGTTTCTGCAAACAAAAACACAAAATTCATTGATGTGATAACAATGCTGAATTTGTATCCTTTATGAATTAGCAATGTTTCTGCAAACAAAAACACAAAATTCATTGATGTGATAACAATGCTGAATTTGTATCCTTTATGAATTATCAATGTTTCTGCAAACAAAAACACAAAATTCATTGATGTGATAACAATGCTGAATTTGTATCCTTTATGAATTATCAATGTTTCTGCAAACAAAAACACAAAATTCATTGATGTGATAACAATGCTGAATTTGTATCCTTTATGAATTAGCAATGTTTCTGCAAACAAAAACACAAAATTCATTGATGTGATAACAATGCTGAATTTGTATCCTTTATGAATTATCAATGTTTCTGCAAACAAAAACACAAAATTCATTGATGTGATAACAATGCTGAATTTGTATCCTTTATGAATTAGCAATGTTTCTGCAAACAAAAACACAAAATTCATTGATGTGATAACAATGCTGAATTTGTATCCTTTATGAATTAGCAATGTATTTGGAAACAAAAAACAAAATTCATTGATGTGATAACAATGCTGAATTTGTATCCTTTATTGATTAGCAATATATCAGCAAAAAAGAAAAAATATTGATGTCAAAACAATGCTGAATTCGTAGCTGTATGAGCTTTGATTTAAATGTATGTGACTTGTTAACAATTTTTCCATAGAAGACAAGATATGAAAGATCTACAAAAGGAGTAGATAAATTTCAACAATTAGTGCTCAAGGCCGAAAATGTGGAAATCAAAATCAGTAAACCAAAACACTGCAGAATAGACCCAAATACCAAAATGACCGAAAAAGTAGAACCACCCTGTTTTTAATTAAGATATGTTGGTATCTACTACAGATTTTGTTTACCAGGAAAACAAAAGTTGTTATGTTTTCTAAATCTTTTAACCAGCTGACAGACGGTTTTCTTGCATTTCTTCACAATCAAGATATTATTACGAAATTAGACCAGTGTGTTAAAAAATTTTAACCGAATTATTGGACAACCAGAGTTCAAGAGTTTATTCCTTATTTATGTGTAATTTTGTGATTGTTTCAAGGAAACATCAGCAACAATCAAATGGAAAGCAGGAACGATAACCAACAATTTTATAGAACAGAATCATATCCTAAATGACCAAAAAAAACATCGAAGGTTAAAGTCATGCCTGAGATAGATGATTCTTAGTTTCCAGGAGTTTCAACAATTTAAAATTAGAAATCAAAGGGACTGTTTGAGGTGATATAAACGATTGGGATACTGAAACTTTCAAAATATTTCAATTATAAATGTCCACGTAAAAGCATAATGTTTACCCTTTATAAAACCACTCCTCTTGACAATTAAAATCCCGTCTCAAGATTTTGATTACTCGATGATTAATTATAAGCAGATTTCATCCAATGATTGTTAAAGAAAAGGAATAACAAGCCAGACTAGCCTCTTGGTTTCAGTGATAAATATAAAATCCAAAATATGAGTTTTCATGACTAAACAGAGGTGATCTACCAAAAACGAGCTTGAAAGACACACCTGGATTTGCTGCTTTTCTAGACTTTATAAAGACCATGCGGGGTCTAGTTCTACCAATGCTGTGTGCCAAACGATATGCCTTTGACTTTCCTTCGTGAATTATATACACTAAAGTACAATATCCACTGATTTTATTTTATGTGTTATTGGTCAGGAAGTTGACAAATTCATGTTTGATTATTAGATACAAATTAATTATAATGAATAAAGATTGATGATAACAACACCAGAAAAAATAACGTCATTTGAACAATGACTTCCCGGTACCACAATTAAATATGTGTTAATGGTCGATTATCAATGGAGATTATGACCATTTTTATTAGAATAATTATCACGAAATTTGGAGACTAACCAGTACTGGTACAATCGTAAAAGGTGATAAAATAACAATCCAAAGATACTAATATTAGATATAGTAAATTTATACTATGCTGTATACGACGCATTTCAAGGAGTTACCTCTCATCAGCAGCATTAAAACCGAAACATTTGGAAGACCAAAAACCAAACTTATATTAAGCAAGAACTACTCAACCAAAAATACCGAAATAGGAAGCCAAATTTCAGCTAAGGAGATCTACTATGTGCAATACAAGGAATGAACCCTTAGTATTTCTATTATTTTTGAATTTTGCTAAATACTGGTAATTTCTATAACAAATCAATGAATAATCATGTCAGACATGTCTGACGACTGGGTTGGTGAATACCCTCGGGGACCTAGGGTCCACCAGCAGAGACATCATCCCAGGAGTTTCAAAATAACAATCCAAAGATACTAATATTAGATATAGTAAATTTATACTATGCTGTATACGACGCATTTCAACGAGTATTTGTATGAACAATATGACTGAGTTATTCGGTGGAATAATATGCTTATTTTGAAATGAGTAGGTGTACAAATAATATTTATTTGAACAATTCAAAATTGGAATTTTTTAACTGAAAATAAAATAACCTACACACGAAAATTAAAGATAAGGGGTAAACGCCAATGAGACAACATCCTATAGGACTTAACAAAGAAAACTATATCCTAGGTTGTCGTGTAGATTTTAACACAGAGTAAAAACACAATCAACAAGACCCTGCAAATTATTTCAAAATCCAACAAATGTAACCACAAGTATAAAGCAAGAGTCTCAAGAGAATTGAGCTCACCTGACAGTCCCAAAATCAATCCATTTTATTTCATATCAAGTGAAAATTGTAATGGACCTTCCATCGATGCTTCATAACAAGTATCAGTTCATTTGGCTATTTAATTCCAGAGAAGATGTTTCAAATTTTGACCAATCATAAATAAGAATTCATCATGGCCGCCATATTAGCTTTCTGACCGGGAAGAAATAATAAAATTTTATATAGGTCCTGCCATAGAAGTTTCATACCAAGGGACAATTCATTTGGCTTTGCGGTTTAAGAAAAGAACATTTTTTAAATTTTGACCAATCAGAAATAGGAATTCATCATTGCCGTCATATTCGCTTTTCGTCTAGGACGAAATATGCAAATTTTATAAAGGTCCTTCCGCAGATGCTTTTGACCAATCAGAAATTAGAATTCATCATGGCACCCATATTAGCTGTCCAACTGGGTTGAAATACGCAAACTTTATGAAGGCCCTACCATAGATGCTTCATACCAAGTTTCAGTTCATTTGACCTAGGAATTTCAGAAGAAGATCAAAATGTAAACATTTACATACCGACGGACGACGGACGCCAGGTGATGACAAAAGCTCATCTGTTGGGCCAGGTGAGCTAAAAATGACCTTTGGCAAATATGAAACGTTCTTCATATTTTTTGCAAGTTAACATAACTTATCAAACTCCTTTTTTCCATTTTTTATTTCATTTTGAATTTATGAATTCAGAATTACCAGGTACGAGACTGCTTTTTGAAAATTTGTTTAATTCTTATTGGTGGTTATTGAAAATATAATAAAAACTAGACAATTCAAAGTGATAAACACAAAAGAACAAAAATGCAACTTGATAAAATGAGCTTGACGGACAGTTAGGATACTTTTTATATTATATATATATTACGAGTATATAATTAGTGCGTTTATGTCTAAACTTTTACTTGTCAGATGCAGGAATTCAGCTGATATGAAATTACTACTCTAATAATAAGTAGGGAAATGATTTCGGGCTTCCACATAAAGACTTCTTCCAAAAACTTTAAGTGGCAAAATTTTCAATTCACAATCGCTATTTTTAGGATACAACTAACGATTGTGAATTGAAATTCAATTCACCATAATTTTCAAAATTGGTATCAAAGAATTTTAATTTTACTTTAATCATATCACATTAATATATTATATGTATTTCAAAACACCCATTTCTGTTGATCGAAGCATGTTTACATGTACTTACTAATTACTCCTGCCTTAAGTTTGATTTGGATCTTAAAATAAATTCTCAGAACGTTTTTTTTTTGTGTCTTTTACACTCAATTCGTGTTACAAAGTGCAATTGTACTCCAAATTCCCTTTTCTCTTTAAATACGTAAAACCGGAGTTTTTTTTTGAAAGGATCGATTAAAAAGTCAAATGCAAGTTACTGAAATATAAGATTTTTCAACAAGTTTTTTCTTAGTTGGAGAAAACATTGTTTTGTATTGATGTCTGTCAAAACGATAGTTGTTTCTGTTGACTGAATAAGCTTTTAATCAATTGCCTCTCGTATATAATACTCCCTCTTGGGTATCACGTACCTAAAGCTGAGTGATGCTTAGAAGTTAAAAAAATAGTTAATAGCTTAACTTAAGTGTGGGAATTTTAAAGATTAATCTCCTCATGACTATCACAATTAAATTGACAGAAGAAAACCATTGAGTCAGTGTTAGTTTTGGGAGACTTTTGCATTGCAAACGTTTTTTAAATGAAGAGTAATTCTGCATAAATGCTATTATTTATGCTTTTGCTGTAAAATAATGATGATTGAATTTAAGTTTATATATGACTACTGCACTCTAAAACATTCTATCTTTCTGGCCGATTCCAGGTGGTGAATAATAAAACTCTTTACTCCAAATAATTTGCCGTAAAACAGTAAAAATAAATCTATTTAACAATGAAACCAATTTTAAATCTGCCATTAAAAATGAAAATACAACAGATTAAAAAATCACATAGAATTATGGACGCACAACAATTGTATGTTGCATAAGCCGTCCTCTTTCTCAACTTTTACCAAGAATCCGATTTTCTAAAGTTATTACAGCAATCAACATTCTATTCTACCAATTTTAAAGTGCGAGAATCGCAGTTTGACAAGAAAACAATAGACCACTAAAGATAAAAAAAATAATTTAATTTTTAATTGAGATTTGACTGATCGATTAGTTTGAATTTATTAAATATATCTATACTTTTAGTATTACATTTTTATAATGATCTTCTAGTTTGCGATAAAGCGACTCAAATATGACTACAGGTATATTTTCAATTCAACTACAAGTGCCTTTAAAAGGGCAAGGATAATACCTTCATTTGAACCCCCTTTATGTATATTTTTATTTATTCCGTCATTCGAAGGGGTAAAAATTCCATCCTCTGTAGATGGTATCCCTTTGATTTTTTGGGTAATGCAAAATTTAAAATAGCGATTAAAACTTTGGTTTCACTGGGAACTTGTAAGTCAAAATTCAAATCTGGTGTCACAGGCTGAACTTTATTCATATGTATCGGATTCTGAAAACAGACAAAAGGGCAATATTAAATAAGACTGTGTTTTCGTTTTGTATTCCTAAATTATTCATTGTCAATACAAAGACACAGTATTAAGGTCGCTCAGTGTCTCATTTTTAAAGTGTCTTTTATACATTTGTTATAAATGGTTGTAATAATGAACAGTTATACATTCACTGATGTTTTTTTATGTCTTCGTTCTTTAAAAATTTTATAAGTTTTCTTGTTTGCAAAACAATTTATGATAAAAGAGACACGCGACTACAATGAATCCACCTCTATTCTTAATTGCGGAACCGTAGCCCTTATGCGACAGCAACTATCACTTAAACAGCACAAGGGCTACGGTTCCGCAGCTACCTATATTCTGGATTAAGACCGTTGTCAAAACTTTACCAATTCTTACTTCATACTTTCAAACAATATCCAGAAACTAGATAACCTTTTTATATACGTTTAATGAAAAAAAGATGAGCATAAAATCTTTATATTATATTTTTTCCTCTTTTAGTTCAGGAAATAATACCAAAAATTTATATCAAACATATCTGTGAGTGCATTTTAATAGATTTGAAATTACCTATTGTGGTTGTTAAAGTTTATATTATTTTGTAGAAACAGGATTCAGATTCAAATTAATAATCAATTAACATTGGTTCCACAACGACAAAGCTTTTTACAACATTATTTAGATTGCTCAACAAAAATTTGTTACTAAAATTAACACAAAGAACATTTATGATATTTATGTTGCAGGTGATCATAAAGAAATTTTTACTTTTCTTTTTTTCAAATAAAAGAAAATCCGTATAAATTTTTCATTTGAGCACGATTAAAATTGTGTTGGGGAATGGATGTAGCCCTTTCCACTCATGCGTATCTCTCTCTCATGCATAACAGTTGATAATGTTAAATTTTAACATTTTATTTTGCTTTATTTCAAAATTCCAGAAATTTGATTCGATGTAATATTATTCCCTTAGAGTGTTTGTTCAGTTATGGTTAATTACATATCAGTAGAGATGAAATAATTTTCCATCCCTATCGTGGCCAATATTTTTTCGGAACAGATTTTGCAACCATAATTGTGTGTATATAAATAGAGTAATTTCATCGAATCACATTCCCCAAATTTTGAAATTACACAGCATATCGTAAAATTTCAACCATAATAAATTATTATGAATTAAATAAGTGGGTGTGCTATTTGTTTCCAACCTCTAAAAACCTATGAACGTTTGTTTTCCTGACAATCGATGTGGTTACCAAATTTTCTCAGGCGATTATGAACGCATTTTACATAGAAGTTGATAAATTTATACTTTCTTTATATATATATATATATATATATATATATATATATATATATATATATAAGCCGAAATATTTGTCAACACGAAATCTTTAGACTTATATATATATGAATTTTTAAAAATTTTTCTTGTATTCAGTTTCTATAATTACATAAAGGGAAAGAACTCGTCTATGTATAATTTCTATTAATTAATTCGTATTACTGATTCCCTGCAAATGATCAGTTATAGCCAATATCTCAAATATCAGTCTTCATTTCTCGGAATCCTTCGTTCTATATAGTTCAGGCAAATGACACAACTGAACTCCTGTAGTGATTAGTGAAATCTCTCCCTCTCAGATATTCTATTACAAACAATATTGCCATAACTGTAAGACAAACGCCAATGCAGTAAATACAGCCCGGAAATAATGTATCCAATCCTTAATGGAAAAAACACAACTGCAATGTACAGCGTGGTCAAACACATCCTCCCAAGTCAGGTTTTTTTTATCCACGTTCTTTCTTGTAGGAACGAACGTGGATACAAGCCCTGACTTGGCAGGATGTGTCAAACACGAATATTTGGATGACATTAAAATTGTATCCATGAATCGTGTAACTCTCTGTACACTCAAATCACACAATTTAGGTTCATTTTATTGCTAACAGTTTTAATTTTATCTTTCCAAATTTTGGGTGATGAGTAATCAAGAAATGTATAACAACTTTAGTTTCTGAATTAATATATTCTTGGTGCGTGCCAAAGGAGTAGGGCCACTTTCCCCTATATTTTTTTCACTCATAACCATTGATTGCTATTACGATGTGTATTTTCCTAATTTGTTTTACTGTTTCACAAACTTAAGGCGTATTGTGACGGTAATAAGGTCGAAAATTTTCAGTAGGGTAACCTTTATGTAACAATGGCAATATCATATGAAGCATCAATAAATATTCAATAACATTATTTTTATGCATGTTGACAACTCATCTCCCTTAAATAATTTTGGAGACCCAAAGAATAGAAAAACAAGATAAAATGTAAAGTGGTGTAGAGTAAAACTTAATCCAAATATTTTTTTTAAATGTATCTTGGAACTACATAAGGACAGAGCTGAATACTACTTAATTTCAGAAAGTTTCATGGTTTTTACACTAGTGCTACTTTAACTACGTAAGTTTTTGTAACTAAAACAGTAATTCATTTAAGGCCACACCAAGTTGGTTTTTAGTTCTTTGGATTTCGCCTCTCCGACTTTCGCACTTTTTCTTACCGTTGCATCTGGCCAAAAAAGCTGAAAATTCGCCTCAACTTCTACATTTTTTAGGAATTAAAAATGAAAAGGGTTGGCCTGCTCCTAGAATTTGGTAAAAATCGGTATTTTTTCCATTTTTTTTTTTTGCAGTATTTTATATAGTTAAAAAATGTGTGCAGCACGTAAATCTTGATCTTCGCCTAAAAAAACTAGTCCTCAAGAAAAAAAATTGTTTCGCTCGCACTTATTTTTGCCAAAAAATCCAAAGAACTAAAAATAAATTTGGTGTGGCCTAATGTAGAAAAATAATACGAATTTCTCGTAAAGCTTGTACATTTGATCTTATTGCAGTTATTGGTTGTGATTAAGACACGAGATAGTTTCAAATTAATCTGTCTTTCATTTTAAGTTATATTTCATGATATATACGGCAATTAAACTGGCATATTAGTCCGCCAAAGCTCCTAAATTTACAATATTGCATTATACATGTACCTTCTTTAAATATTAATGTATTTGATTGCACTTGACAATACATGTGTCAATGACGTCAGAAGCTTAGAACGTGCAGATCTGTAGTTTTTAAATCGGTTAATGTGAATGTCATTGCCTTAATTATTGTTCTAAAGGTTCCAGATAATTGACTTGCATTGGCGTATACATTGACATTTTCTTATGTAATAACATTGGTCTTCTTCTTTCTTGCATTATTTCTGACATTATCAACTAAATTTAATTACTGTTTTGAGGAGGTTTCATTATGCTTGCTTTTAGTTACCTCGCCCAAAATTACAGATAAATTCTTCTCAGCAAGCAACCATTTTTTACTGATCGATTATAGTCCTCAAACTACGAAGCTGCCAAGACCGATTTTTTTTTTAAAAACAAAGGACCCTATGGTAAAAAGGCTTCTAGTCGGATACCAATAGATCAATTAGGAACTTGAAAATATAATGGTCCTAAACTAAAGAATAGATATTTTCTTTTCATTGTATCTTGGTTTACTGTTTCGGCCATTTTGGTATTTGAATTTGAGCGACGTACTACTAATTTACTATTCTAAAATGGAAATTTTGTCAATGTTTAACTTTTTTTTATCATGTTTAATTTAAGTCTTTTCTGTGGTAATATTTGATTATGTTTCAAGCTTTTTAAACTGTAAGCCTAAAATACTGCTGATGAGACAAAAGCATGTTTTAACAGTACATCGAAATAGGTATGATATAATTTATGTTTTCTATTGCAACCAACAAGCGGGAAAACACTGCTGAAAGAATTAGGTCTCCAGCTATGGCATCTTTATTATTTGTACTTACTGGTTGAAACGATTTGAAAACAAGCGGTATGTCCTCCTAATTCATATCTCTGATGGCTTTTGGTCCTTTTGGCATTTAATCATCTATGTGTTTATAATTGTGTTGTGGAATTTTCGGGCAAATTACGATAATAATGTCGTTATTTGTGATATAAACACAACATATTGACAAATTTACATTCATTCATTAAAACTGTATCAGCTGATACCTATGTTGGTCTGGAAGTAGTATCACCTGCTCTTTGGATTTAAACCTCCTGAATATAGGAATAATTAAAGACATACATGGAAGGGGGTTCTAGTGGAAGTCTTACCTCTGTCGCTAGAATTATTAATTGTTTAAATATTTTAAAGTTTTTTAAGTAATCTAAGCAAGGACTTTCTCCTGCGTGTCTTGCTCTGTCCTTTGTCATTAAATGGGTTTAAATTCTCCTTTTTTCAGCCATTTTGGCATTGGCAGTTTTTGATATTGTATCGGCACCCCCCTTGAATAATTCTGATATTGAAACATAATTTGTGCAATGCATATAAAATGGTAACATAGAATATTGATTTTATTCATCTTTAATTTTAAGGTTGTGTAAAAGAAAACTATGCGACCTTACTATGCGACCCAACGATTTTCGGTTGACCCAACGAATGGGCAAATATCACGTGACACTGTTTTAACAAATCAGATTAAAGATTTCTATATGAGTATATAATATAGTAAATTTATACTATGCTGAATACAACGCATTTCAGGAAGTTACCTCTCATCAGCAGCATTAAAACCGAAACATTTGGAAGACCAAAAACCAAACTTATATTAAACAAGAAGTACTCAACCAAAAATACCGAAATAGGAAGCCAAATTTCAGCTAAGGAGATCTACCATGTGCAATACAAGGAACGAACCCTTAGTATTTCTATTATTTTTTAATTTTGCTAAATAAATTTTAACCTAACCATATTGATAATTACAGTTCTGCGTGACTAAATAGGCCAGCCGTACTTAGAGCCGAAAAGTTGAAAGTCGAAATAAAATGTGCGCATTCAAATACCATAATAATGGGGCAAACATTTGGCGATACCCAGTAGGACTGTTGTCAATGAGAAGTGGCATGGGTGAGTCTCAATAATCTCGTTGTGCATTCTAATTTACCAGTGATCACGAATTATGAAACAACTGAAATGTCTTATTTCAAAAAGCTGGACGCGTTAAGGGAAAGGAGTCGATGTCCTTTATTTGCTTTAAACGATACGAATTAGCAGAGCTGGAATAAATTACATGTTGTAATAGAATAGACAAAGCACCGTGTAGTTAGCAGAAAGAAGACCAGTCAATAGATGTTTCTGTGTCATTTTGTCACATGAAACCTCCATAAATCCATTTGATTTGAAATTTTTAAATTGGAAATGGGTACAGAGGTTTCGAGTTCTTAGGTACATTTTAACCTTTCTTCTGAGCGATCTCTTCGAGTAGCAAAAATACATTCTGCAGTCCGAATTTATTAGTACATCAATCGCTCAAATGGTGTATTCACTATCTTTATTGAAATTATACAGCGAAAATCCATCTTGTTTATATGGAAATCCAGCCTTGCATTATTGAAGAAGAATAAAATTTTATTGAAGGTAATTTTCCTATTGATAAAATATATGACATTAATGAAATTGTATGTTAGTTCGTCGGTTGGATTTCTTATCTTTTGTTTGGTTGTTTTATCATGTCGTCAATTGCTTCCTAAAATACCAGAAAGAAATCTAAATTTGTTCATTTGCGTGGATTATTTTCTATTAAAAGTTACGTATCTGATAAATATATGTTTAATGTACATCTAATGTAATTCTGAACGTACGTCAAGAGCTATGGCAGTGCTAAAAAATACTCGCATAAATGGATGTTTGATTGATTCCGTCAATGTTTTAGATTTGATTGCAAATCCTCAGCTAATAAAAACGTAAGCAGCAGACATTTTAATGATTAATTACAAATAGTCCCGCTGTAGAGACATTAATCCAGTTGAAATATCACACAGGACATCTTCGTATTGACATGGTTTACTGAGATATTAGAGAAACGTAACCTTCAACGTTTCATTCCTTCATTTAATATTGCTTTGTGACAAACCTGCACTGGAAAATCAGCTCACTCAAGTCAATTAATGTCTTCCAAAATCCGACCAGTGATGGTATCTCTATTTCTGAACTGAATAAAACTATTTACTAATAGGTGTGATTTATTTTATATGCAGCTTTCAAATACCATCACTCTAGAGATTCTAAAGGTGTTACCTCAATTTGATCTAAGGGTACACAATTTCTATCCTCCAATCACTCTAAATATCTTTTGCTATATTTTCGCCTTTCTTATTCTAACATCGAATATGACTCTAAAACAGATTTTCTCCAATACAAACAAGCAGGATATTATTACTTTTACGAGACTTGTTGGAGTTCACATGTTCCATTTTTTCCTTGTTTTCCCAATGCAAGTTCACGTTGCTAGTCCTTATATTTGTGTGCTGTCTTGTTCTACTCCTTTTCATTTGCTGTGTGTGAGTTTTTTTTTACTATTCTTTTTGTTATATGTTTCTGTTATTGTCTTACTGTTTCCATGAATTCACCCAACTTCAGATTTCTATGTAACTTCTATTGTGTTTTGTAGCTGTTTTATTTACATATCTTGTTAAACTTTGTTCTGACTGCTAAACTTCGAAAACATACCTTATTTGGTGTTAGAAAAAAAGTGAATAATTTAGTATATGTTTTATTTTTCGGACAGAACAAATAATAGTTTCTAGGCAAACTCGACAAAAACATTGAAAAATATCAATAAACATTTGTAAGTGCGTGTTTTCTAATTTGTTAAAGAGTTCAAGTAATTTTATGTAACAAAATTAGCTTAGGAGCAATAAAACAGACAGGGTCATAAAACAAAGTCAATTTACCAAAACAAAAAAAACATGAGAACTATGAACATTAAATGTCACTTTTAATTCTATGCAATGGCACATATCAATAAAATGACAATTAATCGTCATCAATTTTATCAGTATTTGCGACCTCTGCAGAAAATTATGCAAATAAACGGTCATATTTTACTATTACTGTGCCCTAGTAAATTATTATGTTCGCATATTATTCTATATTTCTGTTATATAAATAAAATCTCAAGGAAAAACTTGCACTAGACAATTATTTGCAGCTTTGCTGTTGTGCATGAATATGACTTCCATCAGTCAAATTTTCAAGAGTTTAATCTATTGAATAATTGATAAATGCTTAAAAGAGCATATCAAAACGATCTTTTGAAGAGTTTTAATCAAAGTCGGTGTTTATAAGCAAGTGGTACGTCTATAAATACTAGCAAATGCTTTCAATGAAAATACTAGACAATGTTTTTACTTGAAATGTATCATTTAATTGCTCAGCAAAATCGTTAAAATATTATTTAGTAGTTATGTATAATATTTTTATTCTGAAGGATAGCCAGTTTAGTTATATCTAAATTGAACCAATATAAAAAAAAAAACTTTGTAGCCCGTGTTTGGTTGCTGTTGAGTATGACCATATGTCTTGTAAGCTCCTAAACCTTTTAGTGGATTTTGATGAAACTTTATATGAAGGTCAAATGTAGATGTACATGAAGCAAGATAATTATCGCCAGATGCTTGCAAAGTGAGATAATCCAACTTAAGGGTTTTACATGTTTAAAGTTTGTAACACAACTCCTCCTAAACCATTCAATGGAGTTTGATAAAACTTTATATGAAGGTTGGGCATCATATGTAGATGTGCAAGAAGCAAGATAATTATCGCCGGATGCTTGCAAAGGGAGATGATCCAACTTACGGGCTTTACATTTTCAAAGCTTGTAAGCGCAACTCATAAACCGTTCAATGGATTTTGATGAAACTTTATATGAAGATTGGTCATCATATGTAGATGTGCATGAAGCAAGATAATTATCGCTGGATGCTTGCAAAGGGAGACAATCCAACTTAAGAATTATACATGTTTAAATCTTGTAAGCACAAACTCCTAAACTGTTCGTTGGATTTTGATGAAACTTTATATGAAGGTTGGGGATAATGTAGAGGAGCATGAAGCAAAATAATTATCGGCAGATGCTTGCAAAGGGAGATAATCCTACTTAAGGGTTTTACATGTTTTAAGCTTGTAAGCGCAACTCCTAATAGTTCAATAGATTTTGATGAAACTTTTATAAAGGTTGGCCATCATATGTAGATGTGCATGAAGCAAGATAATTATCGCCGAATGCTTTTAAAGTGAGATAATCCAAATTAAGGGTTTTACATGTTTAAAGCTTGCAAGTGCAATTCCTCCTAAACCATTCAATGGATTTTTATGAAACTTTATATGAAGGTTGGGCATCATATGTAGATGTGCATGAAGTAAGATAATTATTGCCAGATGCTTGCAAAGGATGCTAATCACTTAAGGGTTTTACATGTTTAAAGCTTTTAAGTGCGACTCCTAGTATTGCCAGTGAACGAATGTTGTCTAAGAACTTAAAATTTTTTAATTTACCTATTCAAACCATATCAGTATTATTTGTTTTTATATATAAATCAGAAATAACCAATTTAAAATTTAAAATTGGGCACACATATCAATTTCTTGCTATTTCTTATACTTTGCAACCATAACAGCCCATTTAAATACACCATAACATATTAAAATAGAAAATGACATCATAGTCATGGATGGCAAATTTTAAATATACATAATTTAAAAGCAGTTTAGATAAGATAAACAAAAAAGCTTCATCAGCACATTTTATATTGGCAAATTTCCAATGGAATTTGTTAATAATAAAGTTTTGATAACAGGGCACACATATCAATTTCTTGCTATTGCGCAATACTGTGCAATTGAAAATTTCTTCAAATATTTGACACATAATAGGTTTCTGACACAGAATAACTGAAATAAAGAACTTAGAATCGGTCATATGATTTGAATTTATATTCAATTTTTTGCTTTTGTGTAATACAATATGCTGTGGAGAATTCCCCCCCCCCCCCCCCAACAAAAAAAATAATTTACCCCCTTTTTAGCTTTAATTTTGGACCCCGATTTGGACCAACTTGAAAACTGGGCCCATAATAAAAAAACTAAGTACATGTTTAGATTCAGCATATCAAAGAACCCCAAGAATTCAATTTTTGTTAAAATCAAACTAAGTTTAATTTTGGACCCTTTGGACCTTAATGTAGACCAATTTGAAAACGGGACCAAAAATTAAGAATCTAAATGCACGGTTAGATTCGGCATATCAAAGAACCCCAATAGTTAAATTTTCAATGAAATCAAACAAAGTTTAATTTTGGACCCCGATTTGGACCAACTTGAAAACTGGGCCCATAATAAAATAAAATGCTCCGCTGGGCACAGCTAGATACGACCGCAGATGTCGAACCCTGAATAGTTGGGGCAATTATGAACACAACATTCAAGCTTGATACAATACTGAATTTGGATTGTGAATAAATATTTGACACAGCATAGGTTTCTGACACAGAATTAATGTTGTCTAAGAACTTAAAAATTTTTAATTTACCTATTCAAACCATATCAGTATTATTTGTTTTTATATATAAATCAGAAATAACCAATTTAAAATTGGGCACACATATCAATTTCTTGCTATTGCGCAATACTGTGCAATTGAAGATTTCTTGCTATTGCGCAATACTGTACAATTGAAAATTTCTTGAAATATTTGACACATAATAGGTTTCTGACACAGAATAACTGAAATCAAAGAACTTAGAATTGGTCATATGATTTGAATTTATATTCAATTTTTTGCTTCTTGTGCAATACAATATGCTTTGGAGAATTGCCCCCCCCCCCCCAAAAAAAAAATAATAATTTACCCCTTTTTTTAGCTTTTGTGCAATACACTATGAAGTTGCACATTGACCCCCCCCCCTTCCCAAAAAAAAAAAAAAACAATAAAATTTATTGTAACCCCCCCCCCTTTTTTTGCTAAAAAAAATTTGAAATTTTCTTTTTAATTTATGAAATATGAAATGAGAAAAAAATTGCCCCTCCCCAATTTGTCATTTACCCCCCCTAAATTTTGTTTTCAACCCCCCCCCCCCCCATTTCTTTATACTTTGCAACCATAATAGCCCATTTAAATACACCATAACATATTAAAATAGAAAATGACATCATAGTCATGGATGGCAAATTTTAAATATACAATTTAAAAGCAGTTTAGATGAGATAAACAAAAAAGCTTCATCAGCACATTTTATATTGGCAAATTTCCAATGAAGTTCATTAAACTGGAGTTATTGGCAAATTTCCAATGGAATTTGTTAATAATAGTTTTGATAACAGGGCACACATATCAATTTCTTGCTATTGCGCAATACTGTGCAATTGAAAATTTCTTCAAATATTTGACACATAATAGGTTTCTGACACAGAATAACTGAAATCAAAGAACTTAGAATTGGTCATATGATTTGAATTTATATTCAATTTTTTGCTTCTTGTGCAATACAATATGCTGTGGAGAATTGCCCCCCCCCCCCCCAAAAAAAAAAAATAATTTACCCCTTTTTTAGCTTTAATTTTGGACCCCGATTTGGACCAACTTGAAAACTGGGCCCATAATAAAAAAACTAAGTACATGTTTAGATTCAGCATATCAAAGAACCCAAAGAATTCAATTTTTGTTTAAATAAAATTTTGGACCCTTTGGACCTTAATGTAGACCAATTTGAAAACGGGACCAAAAATTAAGAATCTAAATGCACGGTTAGATTCGGCATATCAAAGCACCCCAATAGTTCAATTTTCAATGAAATCAAACAAAGTTTAATTTTGGACCCTTTTGGCCCCTAATTCCTAAACTGTTGGGACCAAAACTCCAAAAATCAATCCCAACCTTCCTTTTGTGGTCATAAACCTTGTGTTTAAATTTCATAGATTTATGGATTTATGGATTTATGGACCACACTCACTAAGCAGGAAGTCCTTGATAACCACAAGACCGTTCTTCATTCCTTTGGCATTTCTACAAAGGATGAAGAAATGGACCTTCCTGCACTTTATTGGATTCCTAAACTACATAAGAATCCGTTTAAACAAAGGTACATTGCTGGGTCAGCTAATTGCTCTACAAAACCTCTTTCAAAGATTTTAACATCAATATTGACATGTGTTAAAGAGGGCCTTCAGAATTACTGTGAAACATCATATTCCACCAGTGGCGTCAATCAGATGTGGATTCTTAAAAACTCCAAAAATTTACTTCAATATCTAAAATCAAAATCTTTGGCTACATGCAACAGCATAAAAACTTTCGACTTCTCTACACTCTACACTACCATACCACATTCTCAATTAAAAGATCGCTTAAAGCAACTAGTTCATCAATGTTTTTTCAAGAAAAATGGGACACGCAGGTATAAATTCCTTGTTCTAGGTAGAGAAAAGTCTTATTTCGTGAAGAACCACTCTGATTCTGACAAAAAGTATTCTGAAGATGAAATTACAAACATGTTAGATTTTCTCATAGACAACATATTCATTGAATTTGGCGGTCTAATTTTTCAACAAACAATCGGCATTCCAATGGGAACCAACTGTGCTCCTCTCCTCGCCGATCTGTTTCTGTACTCATATGAAGCGGACTTCATTCAAGGGTTACTACGTGAAAACAAAAAGAAACTAGCCCAATCCTTTAATTTCACTTTTCGTTACATAGATGATGTGTTGTCTTTAAATAACGACAAATTCCAAGACTTTCTACATCTTATCTACCCCAGTGAGCTTGAAATTAAGGATACTACAGATACACCAAAGTCAGCTTCATATTTGGATTTATTTCTTGAAATAGACTATGAGGGATGTTTGAAGACAAAACTTTATGACAAACGTGATGACTTCAACTTTCCTATTGTTAATTTTCCCTTCTTGAGTAGCAATATACCAGCATCGCCTGCATATGGCGTCTACGTTTCTCAGCTTATCCGATTTTCAAGGGCATGCGTGAGTTACCCTGACTTTCGACAAAGAGGATTACTGCTGTCATCACAAAAGCTTCTTAACCAGGGTTTTATCAGGGATAAGTTGATGTCATCACTTAATAAATTTTACGGTCGTCATCATGAATTGATTGACCATTACAGTGTTCCAATATCTAAGATGATGTTGGACCTGTTCCCCCTGTCGTAACCTTTCATGTGACTCCTACGATTTGTGACTTCCACCGGATTGACCTTGTTGAACTTCACGACGGGTGCCGTATACGGAGCAGGAACTGCTTACCCTTCCGGAGCACCTGGGTTCACTCCTGGTTTTTATAGGAGTTCGTGTTGTTCATTGTTTTTAGTTTTCTGTGTTTATTTGTTGTGCTTGTGGTTGTTCGTTTGTCTTCCCGGGTTTGTCTGTCCAATGGATTACGTTTTTTTGATTGCTCCTTAGGTATATTTGTCCTTTCTATTTACTTATACTAAAGTTATTGTGCAAAAACCAAGAAAAATGCTTATTTGGGCCCTTTTTTAGCCCCTAATTTCTAAACTGTTGGGACCAAAACTCCCAAAAACAATCCCAACCTTCCTTTTGTGGTCATAAACCTTGTGTTAAAATTTCATAGATTTCTATTTACTTATACTAGAGTTATTGTGCGAAAACCAAGAAAAATGCTTATTGGGCCCTTTTTTGGCCCCTGATTCTTAAACTGTTGGGACCAAAACTCCCAAAATCAATCCCAACCTTCCTTTTGTGGTCATAAACCTTGTGTTTAAATTTCATAGATTTCTATTAACTTATACTAAAGTTATAGTGCGAAAACCAAATGTCTTCGGACGACGACGCCGACGACAACGACGACGCCAACGTCATACCAATATACGACTGCAAAAATTTTGCGGTCGTATAAAAAATGGATTAAGTATGGTACCAACAATATATTTATATAAAATTAATCATCTTTGATATGGCAATTGCTTGGAGCTATCGAATTTTGAACACCTCATCACTGTTTGGAGTCGCCTAACTGCCCACCCTACATCACCATTCTGATAACCAGACTTTTAAAAAAATCCTGGTAAAAATACTCTATATACCTAAAAGAAAATACCTAAGAAACTGTTTTCACAATTATTTTTGGCTATATTAATTTATTAAAGTTGTTTAGAGGCTGGACACCTTCAAATAATGTTAAGAGCAATACCATGTCAGGATATATCTAATATAAAACTCAAGACAAGTTACAAAATATTTATGCACAAAAGACATACAAATGTAAATACATTATTTCTAGTTTATACAGCAACATTTGGGAGTAAAGCTTTAAACAGAAATAAATCCTTCCTGGATAGATTCAACATTTGTCACGTGTCACTTATAAAGTACATTTTTGAATGAGTGGACTTTCTGCTATCTTCTTTCTGCCATTGTTTTTGCTGCCTCTGTGGTATATACATGGTCAAGATCAACTGCATAATCCTAAAATTAATAAATATATATGAGATATTTATGTTTTTTCATACATTGATTATTTTCTGTGATATTATAAAGAATGTCAGATCTATTCACAGAACATCAACAACAGATATAACTAGAGGCTCAGAGGGCTGAGCATGTATCGCTCACCTGGCATAAAAGCAAATTTTTATTGATCTACCTCAAAGAGAGAAGTCACTTCTATCATTATGTAGTGTTGTAAGAATTTTAGGAACCAAATCAAGGTCCTTCTACTTACAGATCAACATATTCTAAAATCTGGCGGTTCTCCAGAAGATTTTTGCAAGTATCTCCCATAGTGTCTTATGTTAACCTAAGTCCTCTGCTGAAAGCCATTTTGAATAAGGGATCAGCACCAGAGTACCAACACTTGGTGAGCACCTTAAGAGGAACATTCAGATCTTGTTTGGTTTCAAGCAATTCTGCAGTTCTGTAGATTTTTGCTATGTCATAAACACTTTCTGTCAAGTTTGGCTCTATTTGGCCAAGCAGTTTAAGAGAATTTTTTTTTTAAATCAACCAATCAGAAACAAGAATTTGCTATGGTGGCCATATTTGTATTCTGATCGGGACAAAATGAGGAAATTTTATAAAGGACCCCCATATATGCTTCCTGTCAGGTTTCATTCCATTTGGGCAAGCAATTTCAGAGGAAAAGATTCTTTTATATTAGCCATTCAGAAACAAGACTGCCAATGGTGACATATATGTACTCCAATCGGGATGAAATAAAGAAATTTTGTAAGAGGATAGATGCTTCCTGTCAAGTTTTGTTCCATTTGGCCAAGCAGTTCCAGAGAAAATTTTTTTTTTTAATTAACCAATGAGAAACAAGAATTGCCTATGGAAGCCATTTTTTTTGCCTTATCAGGACGAAATGAGGAAACTTTGTAAAGAACCTCCCATAGATGCTTTCTGTCAAGTTTTGTTCCTTTTGGCCAAGTGATTCCAGAGGAGAAGATTTTTTTTATATCAACCAATCAGAAACAAGAGCTGCCCAAGGCGGCCATATTTGTACTCCGATCGGGATGAATGAGGAACCTTTATAAAGGACCTCCGATATATGCTTCCTGTCAAGTTTTGTTCCATTTGGCGGAGCAGTTTCAGAGGAAAAGATTTTTGAAAACTCAGCCAATCAGGAACAACAATAGCCCATGGCGGCAATGTTTGATGTCCGATCGGGAGGAAATGAGCAATCTATATAAAGGGCCTTACATAGATGCTTCCTGCCAAAATTAATTCAATTTGGCCGGGTGGTTTCAGAGGACGATTAAAATGTGAAAAGTTAACAGATGACGGACGGACGACGGATCCCAAAGTGATGACAAAAGCTCACATGGCCTCCAACAGATGCTTCCTGTCAAGTTTCATTCCCTTTGGCCAAGCAGTTTCAAAGAAGAAAATTATCAACCAATGAAAGACAAGAACTGTCCATGACGGCCATATTTGTTGCCTGATCAGGAGGAAATGTGAAAACTTTGTATAGAACCTCCCAATTACATGCTTTCTGTCAAGTTTTGTTCCATTTGGCCAAGCAACTTCAGAGGAGATTTTTTTATATCACCCCATCAGAAATAAGAACTGCTCATGGCAGCCATATTTGTATAGCAGTTCCAGGGAAAAAAACTTTTTTTTAATCAACCAATGAGAAACAAGAATTGCCTATGGCGGCCATGTTTTTTGCCCGATCGGCATGAAATGAGGAAATTTCTTAAAGAACCTCCCATAGATGCTTTCTCTCAAGTTTAGCTCCATTTGGCCAAGCGATTTCAGAGGAGAAGATTTTTTATATCTACTAATCAGAAACAAGAGCTGCCAATGGCAACCATATTTGTAGTCCGACCAGGACAAAATGATCAACTCCCATATATGCTTCCTGTCAAATTTTGTTCCATTTGGTCCAGCAGTTTCAGAGGAGATTTTTTAAAACTCAGCCAATCAGAAACAACAATTGCCCATGGTGGCCATGTTTGTAGTCCGATCGGGACGAAATGAGCATTCTTTATAAAGGACCTTACATAGATGCTTCCTGCCAAATTTAATTCCATTTGGCCCAGTGATTTCAGAGGAGAAGATTAAAATGTGAAAAGTTAACAGACAGACAACAGACGCCAAGTGATTACAAAAGCTCACATGGCCTTTCGCCAGGTGAGCTAAAAACCCTCTGTGAATATCTATTTAGATATTACGGTTTAAATTAGAAATATCTTACTATACATCTAAATGGTTTTTGTTGCAATTTATCTATATACGTAATTTTCAGTGTTAAAAACTTTATATTCAAAGTCATGCTGAAATATTAATAGTCTATTAGATGAGTTTTTGGGCCATTACAGGAGATCTTATAGTCATTACTTTCTGTTATGACGGCATTTTGGATGTTAGCAGGTCCTTGAGATGAATTTATTACGACACAAACATTCCATTCCTGCTATATCTTTCAGAATTGCACTGTAATCCAGACAAAAATAATAAAACTATGAACAGTTTCTTGACAGAAAAATGGAAAGAAAGTTAGATATGTCTATATGCTTAATTTTTTATGGTATAAGCTTAATAAAATAAATTGAAAGATTTACTGACAGAACCCCCCCACCCCCAATTTATATTTGTCTGTTTAGTTTGGGTTTTACGGTGTTTTCAGCACATTTAGCTATTTTGCAGCCGCCAGTTTTTATTGCTGGAGGAATCCGGAGTACCCGGAGAGAACCACCAACCTTCAGTAGGAAAATTGGCAATCCTTGTCAAATTAGATTGAAGTCGAACACACCCGGCCGCCTTTGAGATTCGAACTCACAACCTCAGCGTTGACAGACTAGTGATCATTAGTAGTCATGACAAATAACCTAGACCACTCGGCCACCTCCCCCCTCCCCCCCCCCCCAATTTATAATATATATATCAGCTATAATGTAACATACACATGACCTTGTAAATAAAAGCATCTGAAGATTACCAAAACCTTTAAAAAAACAACATCCTTAGGAGATTGTCTGATTTTTTGTATATTTTGACAGTTATCAAATTCTTTTAAAATCTATTAAAATCTAATAAAGAGATATTAAAATTAATCATCTTAAAACAACTCTGAGATAGGAAAAACTGACATGACTTTTATAGGATTTTTCTACTTCATGAAATTCAGAAAATGGTTCTTTAAGAGAATATTAAAACTAGACCCTCACCTGGCTTTTATAAGGCCATTATAAAATGTAAGCTCTTTTGTATCCACAAAGCTTTTAAAGGAAAACAAATGCCATAGTAACTTTGAAATTTGACCTTTGACCAAATAAAGGTACATCATTTGCATCTGTCCTTCCATATGAGATACTTGCCAACTTTGGTTAAAGTCTGCTGATTAGATCCTGAGCAAATGACAAAAAAAGTCTTTTCCCATATGGATTCAATGGAAACTTTGAATAGCTGCAGCTGTCGATTGATCAAATGAATCTCAACCAAAGTTGATTGTTTGCAGAGGTTACTATTAATAAATCCTGCAAAGTTTTCAAACATTTCGTAAGGTAGTTTCAGAGAAGATTTCTGAAAATTGGCCAATCAAAACCAAAGATGGCCTCTGGCAGCCATGTTGTTCATCCAACCACAAAGAAAGGTAGAGAATTGGTAGAGGTCCCTCCATAAATCATTTCTTTCAACTTTGGTTACAATAAGCCCATTAGTTCCTGAGCTAATGACAAAACAAACCCTTTCCCATATGTATTCAATGGAAACTTTGAAAAGCCACAGCCATATGTTGAGTTTATAAATCTTCAAAGAAGTGGATCGTTTGTAGAGGGTACCTGCAAAGTTTCAAATCATTTCATAATGTAGTTTCAGAAAAGAAAATTTTTAAAAAGATGGTGTCTGGTGGCCATGTTGTTCATCAAACCAGAACCAATGGTGGATCATTTGTAGAGGTCCTTCCATACATCATTCCTATCAAGTTTGGTACAATCCGCCAAGTAGTTTCAGAGGAGAAGATCAAAATGTGAAAAGTTTACAAATGATGGAGGATGGACCATTCTAGGACGCAAAGTGATGATATAAGCTCAAATGGCCTATAGGCCAGGTGAGCTAAAAACTTCTCTATAGTGTCTATTCATCTTGTACTAATATGATAGAAGGAATATATTTTGTGCTTAACAACACATTTTTGTGGCAATCAGAATCCAAATTTGACAATATTATGGATTTTAGTCTGTTTAATGGATATGGTAAATGTACTTTATAAAACTGCACTTTTAGAATTATTGTTCTCCGTGTTTCTGATAAACAGGATACAACAGTCTATACAAGTTTCTGTACTTAGCAAAGTGAAATAATGATTCATTGACCATGATAGTTAATCACTGTGAAAATATTGGACAAGTCAATCTGTATGGACATAGAATCAATTAATCTGACCTTCTTAAACAGATCTGCTGATAAATATCTATCAGGTTAAGTCTTTCATTAATAAAAGTTCCTAAACTGTAAAGGAGTGTTGATTTTGTACAAAGTTCGATTGATTTTTTCTAAATCAATAAATTGCCCCTCAGGTAGATCGTCATTACTACTTATCATGAGTAGCCTGTTTTAAGTTGTAAATTTGAAGTTCAAATTTTGAATTCTCCATAAGGCGAGGTGTGCTTGACTCAACTATTGACACAGATTACTAGTCTTCTGACAAAAAGCCAGTGGTTCTCCAAGGTATTCTGGTAAACTGAGCAATGACACAGCCATTTGCATTGAAAATTTGCAAACCCACAAAAACAACCCAATACACAATACATTAATTAATATCATTCAGAGAAGTATTATAGATCTAATTGAGAGAAAAAAAATTAGGAACAAAAGTATCAAATTAAATAAATGTACATACATCCAAGATTTTTTTATTTAAACATTACTTAACTGTTTTACATGTATACAAAATCAATAAACTACCCATTGAAGTGCCCGGTTAAAGTGTCCTTTTCCAACACAGTTTATACACATGTAATGTTAATTAATGGTGGGATGAAGAAACAACCAAATTTTAATACATCTTTTACTTAAATTCTGGTAGAAAATTACAAACACTTTGATTTCATTCTAATATTTAAGAGACAATGTCAATTAAAAAATTTAGGCTAATGCAACATGTTCAAATTACAATGATCTAATTGCATAATTTAAATACAGACAAGATCATAAACTACAAAAATTTCTAATTTCAAATCAAGTAAAAAGACTTTATAACTCTCTGAAGAGAAATAAAAAGAATTGTGAAATGTCAATCAGAAAGCTATAATGAGTTGATATAATGTTCAAAGACCATTACAAACACCTCATGGTTTATTCTTTTCACCATAAGGAACACCTCTGGGTCTAGTTTGACTATAGCCAAAAATGTGAATTTAAGGAACAAATGATACCTACAGTAATTATTGACCCCCCCCCCCCCCCAACCCTTTTAACTAAAAATAAAACATTACAATTTTTTCATGATTAATCTACACAACTCTTTGTTTTACAAGGACTAGGACAAGAAACTACCATTAAGCCTGTGCTTATTACATAAACAATAAAGTATTTTTCTGGGGAAATCTAATTCTAATAATGTATCTTATTATCAGTACTACAGGCTCTTAAGAGTCTGTATCGCTCACCTGGATTTAACTTGTAAAACTTGAGCAGGACTAAAATTTAAGTGTAGAAGTCAATTTAGCTGGTTTTCCAATAGGGTTCTATGTTAACTTAATTTTGGCTGTGGTGACTGAGAGTCGGGGTCATAGGACATAATCTGAAAGAGAACATTGCTGGCAAGTCAGGTTCAAATTGGTCCAGTGGTTTCAGCCAAGAAGATTTTTAAATGAATTTTCCCACAGTGTTCTACGTTAAACTAAGAATGGATGTGGCAGTCATCTTGGTTCACCGTCCAGATCATCGGACACCATTCTGAAAGACAATTATCTAAGGACCATTGCTGCCCAGTCTAGTTCCAATTAGTGAAGTGGTTTCAGACCAGAAGTGGCCATCTTGGTTGACAGTCCAAGTCATCCCACACAATTCTGAAAGAGGACCATTTAAGGACCATAGCTGCCAAGTCTGGTTGCAATTGGCTCAATGGTTTCAGACAAGAATATTTTTATTCAATGAATTTTCCCATAGGGTCCTATGTTAAAACTAAGTGACAGTAATCTTGGTTTATTGTCCAGTTCATCGGACACACTTCTGAAAGACAACAATCTAAGGACCATTGCTGCCAAGACTGGTTCCAATTGTCTGAGTACATTCAGACAAGAATATTTTTTAAAAGAATTTCCAATAGGGTCCTATGTTAGGCTGTGGCGGCAATCTTGGTTGATCGTCCAGTTCATCGGACACAATTCTGAAAGAGGACCATCCAATGACCATTACTGCTAACTTTGGTTTCAATTGGCTCAGTAGTTTCAGATAAGAAGAATTTTAAATGAATTTCATAGGGTCCTATATTAAACTAAGTTGGGTTGAGATGGCCATCTTAGTTGATTGTCTGGGTCATCGAACATAATTCTGAAAAAGGACGCCATCCAAGGACCATTCCACTAAAGTTTGGTCCCAACTGGCCAATTTTTCTAATCAACCAATGAGAAACAAGAATTTCCCATGAGGGCCCTGATTGTTGGGTGATCAGGACGAAATGAGAAAACTTTGTAAAGGACCTCCCATATATGCTTCCTATCAAGTTTCGTTCCATTTGGCCAAGCAATTTCATAGAACATATTTTTATAGCAGCCAATCAGAAACAAGAACTGTTCTATTTTTAGCCATGGCAGCCATGTTTCTCGATTGACAAGAGAATAAAACACAAACTCTATACTAGATACCCTAAGGATCTTTCAGCCTAAGTTTGGCTGAAATTTATTAAGTAGTTTCAGGGGAGATGATTTGGAAAGTTTACAAAGATGGCTAAAATAAATAATTGTTTTCACAGGGCAAAAACTCCTATAAGGGGGCAATTCACTATTTTGGTTATTTTTCGTCTGAAAATTTCCTGGCACGTAGATCTTGACCTGATGAACATTTTTATCCATGTCAATTTTACTCTAAATGCTTTAGTTTTTGAGACATAAGCCAAAAACTGCAGTTTACCCCTACGTTTTATTTTTAGCCATGGTGGCCATGTTTCTCGAAGGACAATAAAATAAAACATAAAATTAATTCTAGATACCCTACGGATCATTCAGACTAAGTATTGCTGTAATTGGTTCTGTGGATTCAGAGGAGAGATCTTTGGAAAGGTTTACGATGGACGGACGATGAAATCAAAGTGATGGCAAAAGCTCACAAGTCCTTTGAGGACAGGTGAGTTAATTACTGAAAAGTGAAAGTGCAAGATCACATCATATCTAGACAAGAGCCTGAACATGGTAACAGCTTTCATATTTATCTACAAATCAAAGTCTGAAGAATATCAGCAGTCTTGTTTCAATGACAAAAATCTAAAGAGCCATAACTCTCGAAAAATTCAATGAACTGGAACATTATAACAATTTGAACAATCAATTTTGAAATGTGCTAACTTAAACATGTTTCTTATAAACCATGTCCAAGGATTTTCTATGACAAGATGCATACCATAAAGGGTCCAATTTTCAAATATCCAATTTTCCATAACTCTAGGAAAACTTAATATGCTAGAGCATCCTATACACTTGCATATCTGAAAAATGCTTATCTGTTTTCCATCTTTTTAACGCAAGGCCTACCCAGACAATCAGTGTTTTCCCTAGGCCCATTTAGCATAGCGGGACCGCCATGCTTAAAAAATCGCCGCTATGCAATACACATCGCCGCCATGCATGCCGCCATGCTTCAAAAATTTCTCAATGGGGTATTCTATTGAGAAGTAATTTCCATTGTTATTTTGATAACAAAGATAATAATCATACTATCGCAAATCAACTTAGCAGGAAGCAACACTTTTATACTGATGTGTGTTGTAAAATGATGTAATACTGCTCCATGTGATAATAAGTCAATTGGAGAATAAATAAAATTTAATTAAACCAACATCTCGATATAATTTGTCTTTTCATTTAAGATTGTGTATCTAAATATAGAACGTGTATTGACCAATAAAAAATAATCCATAAGAATAGTAATACTTTGTGTATCTAAATATAGAACGTGTATTGACCAATGAAAAAAATCGATCAGAATAGTAATACATACGATGTAATAAAGAACATTTCCCTGACTTTTTATCAAATTTAGTAGTTTCATTTATTTCAAAAGCTTGAATGTTGTGTAGAAATGCTTGCTGGTTTACTAGTATAAAAATATGAGTCGAATTTTTACGGAGGAAAGAAATCGCAATTTGAAGATTATTTTTCATGACAAAACGATGTCGGGGAAAAATGTCGTAAAAAATATGACATAAATTGTCAGTTAATTTCATGTATATAAATATCCTGTCTTGAGATAAGTGGAAAGCAGTGGCATGTAAATTCTATGCCACCCTGACGATCAACAGAAGTGTCAAAAATATAGCGGACAAATTATTGAAAAATACCCTGACGAATACCTTTTCCGCTACCGAATTTACGAATCTGGCTTGACACGATGTCGTCAACAACACCATATAAGATGTGTTTGCCGAAAGCAAATCACATTCAATGCAGATTTCTCAGTGAATACAATGTCCAAATTCTCATGTCTGAACAGAGTGAAAACTGCATCAAGAAACAGACTCTCACAACATGTACTTAACTATTTGATGACAATCTCCATTGAAGGGCCACATTTAGATGAATTTGACTTTGGTGCATGTGTAAGACAGTTTGGAAAATTGAATAAAATGCTCCGCTGGGTGCAGCTAGATACGACCGCAGATGTCGAACCCTGAATAGTTGGGGCAATTATGAACACAACATTCAAGCTTGATACAATACTGAATTTGGATTGTGAATAAATATTTGACACAGCATAGGTTTCTGACACAGAATGAATGTTGTCTAAGAACTTAAAAATTTTTAATTTACCTATTCAAACCATATCAGTATTATTTGTTTTTATATATAAATCAGAAATAATCAATTTAAAATTTAAAATTGGGCACACATATCAATTTCTTGCTATTGCGCAATACGGTGTAATTGAAAATTTCTTCAAATATTTGACACATAATAGGTTTCTGACACAGAATAACTGAAATCAAAGAACTTAAAATTGGTCATATGATTTGAATTTATATTCAATTTTTTGCTTCTTGTGCAATACAATATGCTGTGGAGAATTGCCCCCCCCAAAAAAAAAAATAATAATTTACCCCTATTTTTAGCTTTTGTGCAATACACTATGAAGTTGCACATTGACACCCCTCCCAAAAAAAAAACAAAAAACAATAAAATTTATTGTAACCCCCCCCCCCCCCTTTTTTTGCTAAAAAAAATTTGAAATTTTCTTTTTAATTTATGAAATATGAAATGAGAAAAAATTACCCCCTCCCCAATTTCTCATTTACCCCCCCCCCCAAATTTTGTTTTCAAACCCCCCCTCCCCCCCCCCCCCCCATTTCTTTATACTTTGCAACCATAACAGCCCATTTAAATACACCATAACATATTAAAATAGAAAATGACATCATAGTCATGGATGGCAAATTTTAAATATACATAGTTTAAAAGCAGTTTAGATAAGATAAACAAAAAAGCTTCATCAGTACATTTTATATTGGCAAATTTCCAATGGAATTTGTTAATAATAAAGTTTTGATAACAGGGCACACATATCAATTTCTTGCTATTGCGCAATACTGTGCAATTGAAAATTTCTTCAAATATTTGACACATAATAGGTTTCTGACACAGAATAACTGAAATCAAAGAACTTAGAATTGGTCATATGATTTGAATTTATATTCAATTTTTTGCTTTTGTGTAATACAATATGCTGTGGAGAATTGCCCCCCCCCCCCCCCCAACAAAAAAATAATTTACCCCCTTTTTAGCTTTAATTTTGGACCCTGATTTGGACCAACTTGAAAACTGGGCCCATAATAAAAAAACTAAGTACATGTTTAGATTCAGCATATCAAAGAACCCCAAGAATTCAATTTTTGTTAAAATCAAACTAAGTTTAATTTTGGACCCTTTGGACCTTAATGTAGACCAATTTGAAAACGGGACCAAAAATTAAGAATCTAAATGCACGGTTAGATTCGGCATATCAAAGAACCCCAATAGTTCAATTTTCGATGAAATCAAACAAAGTTTAATTTTGGACCCCGATTTGGACCAACTTGAAAACTGGGCCCATAATAAAAAAACTAAGTACATCTTTAGATTCAGCATATCAAAGAACCCAAAGAATTCAATTTTTGTTAAAATCAAACTAAGTTTAATTTTGGACCCTTTGGACCTTAATGTAGACCAATTTGAAAACGGGACCAAAAATTAAGAATCTAAATGCACGGTTAGATTCGGCATATCAAAGAACCCAAATAGTTAAATTTTCAATGAAATCAAACAAAGTTTAATTTTGGACCCCTTTGGCCCCTAATTCCTAAACTGTTGGGACCAAAACTCCAAAAATCAATCCCAACCTTCCTTTTGTGGTCATAAACCTTGTGTTTAAATTTCATAGATTTCTATTTACTTATACTAAAGTTATTGTGCAAAAACCAAGAAAAATGCTTATTTTGGCCCTTTTTTAGCCCCTAATTCCTAAACTGTTGGGACCAAAACTCCCAAAAACAATCCCAACCTTCCTTTTGTGGTCATAAACCTTGTGTTAGAATTTCATAGATTTCTATTTACTTATACTAGAGTTATTGTGCGAAAACCAAGAAAAATGCTTATTGGGCCCTTTTTTGGCCCCTGATTCTTAAACTGTTGGGACCAAAACTCCCAAAATCAATCCCAACCTTCCTTTTGTGGTCATAAACCTTGTGTTTAAATTTCATAGATTTCTATTAACTTATACTAAAGTTATAGTGCGAAAACCAAATGTCTTCGGACGACGACGCTGACGACGGACGACGACGCAGACGACGACGACGCTAACGTCATACCAATATACGACCGCAAAAATTTTGTGGTCGTATAAAAACAGAATAACTTGTACTGAGTGAACTCTCGCGCGCTACAATTGTGATGATCATGCCCCCATGCATGAAAAAATTTCTGGGGAAATCACTGACAATACTAAAAATTAATAAATGACTTACCTAAATAATCATCCATTAATGTTCCTATGGCAAACTGTAAAGAAAATATTGTACATATTAATACTTTATTTAATGCATTTGTAATATCAAGAGATATTTAAGAAATAATTAATGGCTTACTGTGGTTTGTTGGGAGATTTTACCATAGGTGCACCTTAATTTTGTAGAGCAGTGCAGCAGTGGAGCGAGGGATAAAATTTACAAACATAAGGCACGCCCATGGTAAAATCTCCAAAAAACCTCAGTATGCCATGAATTATTTCTATTCTAATACGTCAAATATGCTATTCTAATAGAGACTATACGGTAAAGAAATAAGTGTTTTGATGAGTACCCCCCTCCCCCCTGTTGATGTGAAAAATAGCCATTCTATGTAAATAGAACTTTTGCTTGGAGAACACATCAAAGGAAAATTTTGATTCATTTGACAACTTCAACAGTTCTGAGATTAGCAAAAATAGGAAACAAGCGAAAAAAAGTTTGATTTTCTGTTATGTAGGTCACACATTTTTTTCTCAAACGTGACAGAAGGCAGTAAGTGTTAGTCATCTTACTGTTGCTGCTCTTCTTTGTTTACCACAATTTATATTTGCATTTTAGAACATTGAGAAGTTTTAAATCTCTCCTGCATCCTCAACTTTCATTGCAATTTTCACTGGGGACAGACTTGTCCCAAACATTTTGCTGTAGAAAAAAATATTCTGAATGAAAATGAACTGGAAATTACGTTCAAGTAATGAGATAAAGAAAACAGCCACAACAAAGTAACAAAAATAAATGGTTGCGTGAGCGTGGTTTAACTGGAAATTTTACCACCATATGCCAATTATGGAGATGTCATATTAGAATTCAAATTAAAAACCTTCAGTTCAAAACTATTTGGTAAAATCAGTTCACTAAAGTTCACGGTTGTGTATCAAAGCATCTACTATGAACTGACGTTATTGATCCCTCAAGATTTTCATACCAGAAACTAATGTACTAATAGACTTTCTCAACTATTAACTATTGAATCATAATGGCTTGGTATACAAAATGCGACTGTAGTTTATTTAATACATTTGCATTATGTAACAGATCTGATTTGCAGATTTAGTAAATGTTTTATCCAATTGTAAAGATCAAGAATCAATCCCTTTAAACAGATATAAACATGAATAATCAAAGAAAATTTGTAGAGAACGGACTACCAATTAACTGCAAATAACCTTTAATAATTGGAAAAAATAGGAAGTCAATTTTTGAGGTAATGGATGAATGTGTACAAAGCCTTCTACTGATAAAACTTACAATATCCTTAGCATCAACTCTTGTTCCTACTATTTTGACTCTGATCTCATCATCTTGTTGTATAACAACATCCTGAAAATAAAAAAATCAATACTATGTTTTTATTTTCATTGACATGAAGTTTTTTACTCATTTCTAAATGATTATAATGAATTATGAATTTATGTGTTATCCTTCCATTCAGTCTAAAAACTTACTTGCCTTTTGTCTCTTTATGTGAAATCATTGTGACATTGTTGTCTACAGATGTCTGTGCAATACTTTACATGTACGAGTGTTTGGACAGGCTATAATAAAATTAGAAGGGAGAGAAGAAGCATTAAAAAGGAGATAGAAAAACATATTGGGAGAAGGGAGAGAAGCATGAGAAAGGAGAAAGAAAAACATACTGGGAGAAAGGAGAGAAGAAGCTTGAGAAAGGAGATAGAAAAACATACTGGGAGAAGGGAGAGAAGAAGCATGAGAAAGGAGATAGAAAAACATATTGGAAGAAGGGAGAGAAGAAGCATGAGAAAGGTTTGTTTGTTTGTTTAGTTGGGGTTTAATGCCGTTTTCAGCACACTTGGCCATTTTGTGGCGGCCAGTTTTTATTGGTGGAGGAAGCCGGAGTACCCGGAGAGAACCACCGACCTTCGGTAGGAAAATTGGCAATCCTTGTCAATTAAGGTGAAAGGAGATAGAAAAACATACTGGATATCATATTTGCCCTTTGCAATCTAAACATTTCACACTGACCTCATCTTTTGTCTTATAACATGGAGGATTTGAATTTGGATCAAACTCCATATCTGCTGGAATTGACTGAAATAAACAAAATTATACATTATTAATCATTAATCTGTATCTTTAAATATTTTTTGTTGGTATTTAAGTCACATTAAGTGACATATTTAATATGTTTAATGAACAAGCTGAAGTACCCAGACAAAACACAGACTATTGGCCAAAAAAACTGGCAGTCCTTGAAAAATGAAATTTAAGTTGAGACATGTTTTAATTCTCAACAGCAGACATGACAGGATAACTAACTGTTGATATTTAAAATCAAACATTCTTTAAACAAAATTTTTTTACGGATTAACTACAGTAAATTTGATCTTCTTTATATGAAAACTAGAAAGCTAACTTATTATCTTCACATACTAACACATTTTTAATTTAGTTAACAAAATTAATGTTTGACTACACAATTATTTGTACCATAAGTTACTTAGAACAATAAATACTTACATGTCTTGAAATAAAACATGACAGTGGTCCAATTTCTGTGAATAAACCAACCTGAAATACGTAATTAATGTAAATAATAAAAAAAAACAATGCTGTAATCCAATATATAAAGAACTTTACATGCTGGTTAAAATGATGATTCAAAATTCTATGCCTTGCTTTAGAGTACCAATCCACATTCAAAAGAATCCTTGCAAGAACCTATCAATCAATCAACCAAATAAAAAAACTTAATGGATGACAGTGTCACTCACGGTCAGTGTTGAGATGTATTCAAATATTTTAAAAACGTTTTATTAGATTTAAGGTTTTTTCTACATATAAATTCTTTAATTTTGAACAGGTGACAGTCAGTTTATTTCACATTCAAGCGTACCTGCATACCTATTTAAAAGACTGATGCTTTGATCTGAAATACCTTTATTATTCTTGTTCATTCTTTTTTATAATTTGAATCTAATGCCCTGATAATCATTACATGACCAAACTATCATATAAAACCATAAAAAGGCAATTTTGCAATATTTATGATGATCTGTTCAAAGCTTTTGTTCAGAAATTAAAAGGATGATAAAAGCCAAAAACACAGTCATAAAATAAAAACAATGTATACTTTTCACTTGTTTAATAAACCCAGACCTATACAAAAAAATAAATGTATAAAATTATATCAATCTCAGCTTAAAGATCAATTTTAAATGTGAATAATGTTCATTTATTTCTACTATACTTTTTTAAAGGATATTGTGATGCGAACAACAATCAATTTATATTGTCTCTAGTCATCTACAAAGTGTGTCTTTAATTGCTTTGTACTTCTAACCTAATACAGATCATTAATAGTACCTTATTGACCTGTGTAACTACGGCATCCAATACCTCTCCTTTGAATGGTCGGAATACGATTGCCTTATATTTAACAGGATACACAACAAATCCTCTACTGGGTTGTATTAAACCTGCTCCAATGTTATCTATAGTTGTAACAGCTATCACAAAACCATATCTGTGGTAAAATATAATAACATCATTAGGTCATGGGAAAATAATACCAGTACATAGATTCTAATTCGAATATTTCCTAAAAATGAGATCTATCTTACTGTTTACTGTTTTGGAAGAGAAAATTAGTTTTATATATATGATAAAAAAAATATGAAATAAAAAAAAAAAAACAGTACATGGAAAATAAAAGAACAGAATAGCAAAAGAATGTAAGAATCATTTTTATCTAGGCAGGTAAATAAAAAAAGGAACTAGTTGGGATATGAATGCAAAATTTAAGTCACCTATTTCCAACTGAAATTTATTAACTCCCCTGATTTTTAACTTTACAAATGTGTAACAATAACCTCAAATTAACATGTTCACCTGCATATGATGCCTTAGTTGTTTTGACATGATCTAATTTACTGAATGGATTTCTGAACATATACAGGAAAAAAAACACATATTTATAACTACAGAAATAGCTGTGGTTAGAGGTATTAAATAATTATACTTGGAAAGTTGTCAAATTTTTTTTTTTTTTTTTATAGGGGGGGGGGGTATCTGGTAAATACATTAAAAGGCTGAAATCAATTCTATGACCTTGCATATGAAAAAGAACAAAAACTGGGTAGATGTCAAGGAGTGAACATTCCATGTCTGATGTAAACTGACCAAAAATAGATATCTAAAAATCTCCAGTACAATGATAAACCCCACACAGCTCCAACAAAATACATAACACTGTATTGCATGTTTTACTTCTGTATCAAGATATTTATGTTAAAACCTGTGAAAGATTAATGATAATATTTTATCATTGTTTTGTCATGTGCCTCACAACATTACTGAACAATGAAATTAACAACAGTGTTTCACATTACAGGATCAGAAAACACTAGAAACTATTCAATATAAAGATCAAAGGACATTTTACAAAACAGCAATAAGTCATAACTTATAATTATTGTACATCATCAAATTTTTATCCTCATACATAAAATCCTGGAGTGCATACAATATCAATTTTAAGAAGAAATTTAATTGTATCAGCCTAACGAAAATACTGAATTCTGGATACAAAACAAAATAACATCACAATGCTAGATTTTCTATCACAATATTTTTAAAATGTTAAACGTTAATTTTTCCTATTTCGGAACATATTTTTTTTCAAAATCCCCCCCCCCCCCTGCCCTTCCAAAAATAAATCAAACATTTGTCCCATCACTCATCATGTAAATAAAACATCATTAAAGTAAAAATAATACATACTTTCCTGTACATGTGCCTTCCACTTCTGTAAATAATTTCTGTTTGACAATGTTCAGCAAGTTGGGACCAAAATAACGAGGGTGGAGTAAGATTTCATGTTCTAAAGAAACCTGTTTGAAAAAAAAATCTTTAATCCACTGACAAAAAGTAGCTTGCTTCAATTTAGGTCATTTCTAAGAGACATATCCAAAAATGAAAATCATTATAGGAGAATCGGCGTAATCTTAGGGTGGACATAAAAAATGTCAGATGTTTTGTATACATGTATTAAGGTATCCGGAAGATAAAAGCTCATCAATCTGAATTATATTTCTCTCGGATGGAAAATAAATTAAACCAAAAGTTTGAAACAGGAATTGTGTACAATGTAGATAAGTCTTTCCCAAGATGAAGCCCATTTTGTTGTGTACATGCAGCCTCTATGAAAACAACTTGGGTATAATGTATATCAAAACTTTGCCAATAATTACTGAGATCAATGCCATTACATTACTAGATAATCATTTGGTCATTTATGGTCCTTAGATACCTTAAACACCTAAACAAAATGTACATATATTTTTTTTATTACAGATGACAGATAATTACTTATTCAATTATTTTTCATGTCTTGTTTGCATTTGTTGGTATTGATATTCTGTGATACATTCCGTGTAACATTACAACCACACAAGGTCTTATAATTTAAGGACAGATGACAAAAATTCACTTGAAATCTAGCAAAGAAAGTTGTTAACCCTCAAATTTTCAAAGTAGCACAAAATTAATATACTGGGGTTGAAGAGTTCACAGTATATACATACATGTACTGAATGGCAAGGAGGACAATCATTGGACAATAGCAAGTTTATTGTTCAAGGAGGCACCAGCTATTTTCCAAGGCAAAGTCCAGGGAAATAGCCAGTGACTAGGGGAACAATAAACTTGCTATTCAACCATTTCATAGGTACCAAAGATAAAAATAAAACAAATTAGTGTATTCAACTGACATATGCCTTGTACCAGCATGTTATTATTAAATTTCTCATTTTATCATTAGAAATTTGTAGTTTGAAATTCATAATTTACAAAATAGGAGTTTATATAACACAAGCATATACAACTATCTTCTTCCCAGTGTTTCCATTTGTTGTCTGCTAAATAATCATTCAGAATTACCGATGTCAGCTATTACTATAAAATACAACCAGGAATAAAATACTGTTGATCATAAAGTTATTCTGTTGGTTTTGGTGAAAAAATATAGACTTTTGCGTCAATTATATATACTTATACTGGTTTATTAAAGGACTGATTTCAGTTCACGACAACTCAACGGCGTTGTCCCATTTGTGTAACTTGGGTGGCGGGTTATGCATAAGTGTTTGTTCCTGAACATATTGCGTATTTTGACAAGTAATTTTATGAAATAGGCTTACGGTCTAACCGTACGCATATATGGTCTGGGTAGGTTTAACCCCTTTTACACAGACAACAAATTCTGAAGTTTTCTGGCATCATGGCAACTTTGACATGTTTTTGTAAATGAAATTGCGTAATTATCGTATAATTCATTTAAAAATATATCTCCTTTCGAAAAGCTGAACAAAGAAGCAATTAATTGAAAATAAAAAAGTTTTTTAAAGATCATTTTATATATATGGTTGATCGCTATCAAATAAGATATATATACAATTCTTTTCACAGAACTATTTTATACATCATGACACTTTCCTTATATTCTTCAACACAATAAGTGAGTTTTAAACAGAATATTCTATAAATGATCAGTATTTTTATCGGAAAAAGTTACCATTTCTAATCGTATTTTCAAAATACATGAATGGTCTAGAATAATTATATGGTCTGACTCGACAGCCCCAACCATATGCGTATACTCATTAGTACAGACCATACTCGTATGGTCTGGAACAAGTATAGAACGGCAAAAAATGAAAAGTTTTGCATTTCTTTGACAAATTTTTAAGATAATCTGTGCAATAAATCAAATATTCTGACATTTCCCCACAGATTGTATTTACTTCAGGGATTAGGATTAGCGCACAATGATGGGTTACTTTTTGTTTGTTTAGTTGGGGTTTTACCCACAGGCACTTTTTTCAGAAAAAAAATATTATATATGCAAAGTGCCAAGTGAAAAGAAAAGGTCCCCAACTTGGGCAACACAATTTTACGTGCCTGCTTCGATTTCCAAAGAATTATCGCTTTCACCTTTCAGTCTCGCTCAAAACTTTTGGATCAATAAAAAAAATATTAATTTACCAACACAATGATGTATGACACGCCTACCTTACTTGCCAATCAACAGCGCTTTAGGCATATGAAATCGGTCAAAAGTGAATTATTTATCAATACTACAATGAACTGCAAATTTGAAGACAAGGAGCAAATAAAAAAATTAAAATAAAGAAAATGAAATGTTTAAAAAATTTCATTTTTTGTTCTTTTGTCATGATTAATTAATTGATAAACAATGGTATGAAGAAGTAATAATAAATCGCTGCTGGTAAATAAACTGACGAGTTGATGGTGTTCTATTTATAAATTAATACACTAGTTTCCAGGTTTTAATTTTAGAATACTGAGTTAGCCAATCAGAAGGCAGCAATTCATTTGATCCTTGTCTTCAAATTTGTAGATTATTGTAGTAATGATAAATAATTCACTTTTGACCGATTTCATATGCCTAAGGTAAGGTAGGCGTGTCATACATCATTGTGTTGATAAATTAATATCTTTTTTATTGATCCAAAAGTTTTGAGCGAGACCGAAAGGTGAAAGCGATAATTCTTTGGAAAACAAAGCAGGCGTGTAAAATTGTGTTGCCCGAGTTGGGGACTTTTTATATAGTAAATTTTTTTCTGAGACAAGCACCTGTGGTTTTACCCCATTTCAGCACATTTGGCTATTTGCTGACCTTTCCTGCTATTTGTTTTATTATTTACAATGGCATAGCTTTCTTTCAAAGGTGAAGCAAATAGTTCTGTATAAAGAACATATCTCACATGTCTGATGATATCTGAATCCAGTTTAATTTGTAAATTATACATTGAAAATAACAATGCATCTTTTAATTTTTTCTTTGACAATTTTAAGTGAGGAGACAGTATTTCAATGAAATATGTGTATACACATGAATAATAATCTACGTTAAAAATTAACGTTCCTGAGCAATTTCATTCTAATGAAATTATTTAAAATTTACATGATAAAACATTGTTGACTGATGTCGCAATCCCAGCTTATTATGTCCCTTCAGTAGACAGGGACTTATTCTGGCGAACCTAGTAAAGAGCCAACGGATCCGAAATATTTAGATTATAATACCAGTCGAACATAACAAGAACAGCAACTCTGTGTTGAAGACTTCGTTGAAAATGTTATGCACATCACCACACATTTTAAGAATAACTCTGCAGATTAAGCAGAATACTCACACTTTGTTAAGAAGTACACTTGCACGTGTAAGTGTAACATTTAATACTTTCTTCTAATAATTTACAACTGTTTTAAACAAACACAACTGTAAAAAAATAACAATCCAAAGATACTAATATTAGATATTGTAAATTTATACTATGCTGTATACGACGCATTTCAAGGAGTTACCTCTCATCAGCAGCATTAAAACCCAAACATTTGGAAGACCAAAAACCAAACTTATATTAAACAAGAAGTACTCAACCAAAAATACCGAAATAGGAAGCCAAATTTCAGCTAAGGAGATCTACCATGTGCAATACAAGGAATGAACCCTTAGTATTTCTGTTATTTTTTAATTTTGCTAAATACTGGTAATTTCTGTAACAAATCAATGAATAATCATGTCAGACAAGTCTGACGACTGGGTTGGCGAATACCCTCGGGGACCTAGGGTCCACCAGCAGAGGCATCATCCATTGATAGGAATTTAATAATATTCACAAATGCTATCATCCTCTTCAATTTTGATGGGTTGATAAAGAACAAGTTAATTCTCAGTTTTTATTACAACAATGAAAACAACTCAGCTCCATTAACATTTACCTGTAATGAGGTGAAAACCTAATTTAATGATTAGATACTGTAAGATTTTATCCTGACTAACACCTACTTTATTTCTTTCTTTGTTTGTTATCTAACTTCTGCCAGTTAAGGCACACCTCCAGTGTAATCCCTTGGAGTACGGACTGAGTTATCCTCCACCAGTTTCCATAAGAATAAGTAGTGCTCCTATTTATAGTGACATAAAACGTCCATCCATGCAGAACATTAAAGTGTATGTACATATATCACAGGGAATAACTAAAATAGTGTCAAAAAAAACAAAACCATCTTTAAAAGAGCACTCCATATTTGAGAGGACCCACTGCATCTGTAGACACACTATAGTTGTTTCAAAGTTACTTACATATCCCAAGGAGGGAGTATCTTCTCGTATGTAGTTTGTAGCACAGCAGCTTACAGAGAGGTTCCAATTTGTTCATTATATCATATAGCAGTTTACTGTTTCTAGTGCCCAAGTCTATAACGTAACTTTTAATGAAAATTACATACTGAAAATTACTCGCATCCCTTCAGGAAACTATTTCATCTAATATCAGGCAATACATTTTTATCCTGAAAGCTTTTTTGGAATGAGATAAAATCATTGTTGAAAGAAGGAAAAAATTTCATACAGGAGGAATGTATATTATAGTTAAATAATGTCCCATGGAAAGTATTTCATATTAAAAGAATTAGGGGTAACACAAAACTATTGAATTTTATCGGGCACACGATGCCAGTTATCCTTTAACTTTGACAGTAATTTTTGAATAAGTGAATAAATACATAATCATGGTAATCAGAGTTTTTGGTAGGATTTTTATCTATTAGTCCAGGACTCACCAAATATGAAAATTTGGAGTCCCAAATATTATTTTGAGTCCAATTTACCGTGTAGAAATGATGAGTCCACAATTTAAATGAAGCTGATAATGTCACAAACCAAACTGAAAGATGTATTCAGAAAAGGAGTTTTTATTTACTGTACAGGAACATTTAATTTGTTTTATTGAGGATTGTCATCTTCAATAGGTCTCTTATTGAAAAATGTTGACATGTTACTTTGACTCATTTTTGATACAATGAAGATCACCCATATTCCACCTTTATTTATATTTAAATTTTTTAAAATGAGTGATTAACATTATTGATAATAAAATTTATCAATATAGTAATTTCCCTTATCTTGTTTACAAAATTTCTTTAATTACAGGGTAAGGGCACTTGTTCATGAACTTTATAGCTACAATAACCAGAATCAAAAAAGATTGTTTTACGGCAATATTAAGTATCGGAGAAGTAAATAGATAGACCAGGGAAATCAGTAAAAAATACTCTTTCTTTTGGTAACACACACTTTATGCTTGACTTTCTAGTTTTTACAAACACCTCGACAATTTGTTTTTGGTATGCTTTCCCTGCTAAGATTCACCCAATTCAAATTGTCTAAGTGTTTGTAAAAACTAGAGCGTTTTGCAAAACGTATGTATAACCAAAGGATAGAGTATTTTTTGTCGGGTTCCATGCTCCATTTATCTACTTTCTCCGATTCTTTATATCACACTGGTACACTATTTTTCAATTCTGGTGTCCCCTCATAAGATATGCCTTTGAGATATGGAAATGTCTTGTAAAATATTGATACAAATAAATGCAATTTGCATGAACAGTGTAAAATCTTCTACAATAAACAAATGATTGGTAAAATAATAATGCATTTGAATTTATTTTAATGAAATATTGTTTTACTTTTAGACATTTGCTACAACAGATGTATTGAAAAAGGAAACTGCTGTTGATTCAGAACCTGCAACAGAAGTTCTGAGTAAGTCTTTGTATAGTAATGAAATATTGGAAGTTATATTTTATTTGTGTGCAACTATAAGTCATCATTATACTTATTTTGACTGATGTAAGATTAAAAGAAATGATATAGACAGATGTGGGGTTGTATATAAGGTTACTAAGCATGTCTGTTCTATAATAATTTGTGTTAATATTGATACTTACATATAAGTCTATGCTTGTAAACACAGTCATAATCACAAGTATTAAAATTGGCTAACCTTTGGTCTATTGTGTTGCATTATTTGTCTTTTGTTAGGTGATGTTGTAAAAGCATAAAAAATACATGTGTATTTCCATAGTTGTTTCTATAAAATATTATTAATTTGCTAATATGTTATAGATTGGTTTTACTTATATCACACTTATATAATTTTAGATACACAAATTTATGTACCTGACAGACCACCTTTGCCATTAATAACATCTAGAAATGTTGAATATCCTTCCCTTTATCTACCAACAAAACAAGCATGGTTGGATACTATGGCAACACTAGAAGATGAAAAAGTAGGCATTATAGATCTTCATCCAAAAGTGTTTGGAGCATATCCAAGGTATTAAAATTAATAACTGCTTGAATAACCATGTGGGTCAGTGTGATTAAAACTTTTCTTTTTTACTGCACAGTTCTGTTTTTCCTAAATAAATTTTATCAACTGAGCCTTTCTCCATCCACATGCAAAGTTTTGTGGTGGTATTATTCATGTTGTTATAAAAAAAATTAGAAGTTAGATATTAATATAGCAATTTAAACAAATTTAAATATGAATAGTAAACCACATAGCTATTTGTTGTTTTTGTAATAAGAGTTGTCTCCATGTATTACAACACAGGTTGGGGAAAGTGAGTTTAAATTTTAAAACTGTTTTCCAATTGCCAATCATCAAAAGTGTAGTTCCTTATATTAATTTCTATTAGATGTTAATATTTCTCAGATTAAGTTTTATTGAGTTTGTAAAAATTGAAAAATTTAAGGATATACTATTAACATATAAGGTCAGATGCCTTCTCATATGGGAGATAACTATAATATACAATTCTTAAAAGACACATCCTTAGACATAAATTTACAGTTTAATGGTTCATATATGTGTGAATGGAAAAGTATCTGTGAATTGAAAATTTATATTTTGTGTAATTCTTTTTACACATTACATTATTGATTACAAAACATTTGAGTTGCTATTTTTGGAATAACTTTTTTCCTTAAAATTTAAATGAAGTATTTAATTGCAGTTTCATGATGAATGAACTAAACATGACATTTAAATTATACTAAAGAGAGACTTAAATTTAGTTTTATATAATTGATGGGACAGCATAGATAGGGATAGCCATCTTATATTTTATTTTTTTCCATTTCAGAATTGATATTCTACATAGAAACATAGATTGGCAAAAGAAATATAGATTTATAGTAAGTAAAATGTACCCAGTCTCATGTAGTACAATTTTAGTATAGACTTAGATCCAACCCTTTATTGTTAATTCTTTTGTCTTTATTGATTAAATAATCTAATCTGACTTCTCACCTATTGGGTTTTATTATTGATATATTCCATTTAATAATTAAAGAAACATATTCTACCAAATTTTGCTGATTTTAATATTTTTTCACACTTGATGGTTAATATTTAAGATGCTAGCCATCAGTTTTAAATTTGGAAAATGATACTATCTTTAATGGACAAATATTATAAACAAAAGGATGATGGTAAATTTAAATATATTAAAATTGAAATTGGTAAAAACTGAAATTTTTTATCTCCATTAGTTGAAATAAAAATGTAATCACTTTGTAAAAATATTCTGTTTTCATTGATCGGCTCTTTGTAGGATTATTCATTTGCAAAGACAAGGGCAGAAGTGCCCGGTGGTGGAAGAAAACCTAGGCCACAAAAAAAAACTGGCCGTTCACGACAAGGAAGTATACGATCACCCATATTTTACAGAGGTAAACATGTGACTGATAGTCTTGAGGGACGGGAATACATTTATCTCAAATCTGCTAATTGTTTTATAGATTAAAATACTGTGAAGTGTTACTATTTTATACGTAAAAAAACTCAAATAATCAGTTTAAAGCAATGATCAGAAGATATTGAATGTGTTAGGTTTTATCAGTTTGTATCTGAGTACACAGTCTTTGCATGTACTGCCCAAAATCAACTTATTTTGGCCATAAATGTATCTACTGAAAATTGCACATTCATCCAAATTGGGACATGTTCTGTAATGGTCGTTTTTGTTAAAAGAATTTAAATTTCATAATTTAACAGAGACACATTTACACACTGTTTCATTTACAATGAAAAATTGATAACAGAGTCTAGCATTGTATATATCGTTATCTACAGTCAATATCATCATGCATACGGTTGTTTGCATATAATGGTTAAGTTTTATTTCAGGTGGAAAAGCTCACGGTCCTCGAGGGCCGAAATCCTTTTTTTATATGTTACCTAAATTACAAAGAGTACTAGGACTTTGTTGTGCTTTATCTGTTAAGTTTGCACAGAACAACTTATATATTGTGGATTCTCTGGAAATACCAACTGATGAACCTCAGGTAATAAAAATAGCATTAAAAATTGTATTCAGTATCGCTATATTTAAAAGAAAAATAAATTTGGATGAATGGTCTCATTTCAAAATATATCCAATAATATTTGAATTATTGAGGTTGCTAACAGAGCAGAAATTAATTTTTAAATCTTTCTGAATAAGTCAGAAAGTAAACTATTAAGGTCCAGCTGGGGCATTTTTATGGAATATTTTAAGTATATGTATTCACTTTTTACTTTGTGATGTTTTATACCATACTAATGATCTTGGTTATAAATGGTAATATAATTCTACAGTAGAGAGTTGTTTTCAAGGGACCAACAGTCTTAAGTTAAAGGGTGGTTCAAATAATTGAACTTCTCAAGAACAGAAATCTTTTTCAAGGGACTTCACTTGAGATCAAGACTTCCAGAATGTTCAGGTTATTTGAATCCAGCTGACTGAGGTTCTGTTGTACTAGTTTTATACAGTGAATTTAGACAGCAATAAGAATTCTTTGTGAGGAGTAAATCTGATGACAATAGTAGTAACTTTGCTGAAATGTTTTAATTTTTGACATGTATATTACATGTTTCAGTGATTAGTAGATCTGATTGATTTACTGTATAGGATCTTTTACTGTTATGATTTAAATACTAAGTTTTTGTTTTCTAGTTTTTAGAAGATCTGATTGATACAAGATTTTGGGGGTTTTCAGTCTTATTTGTGGATGAGTAAGTAATTTAGGAAGTACTGATATCTGTTGATTATTATGTAATAAAACTATTATTGACTTTATAGACAAGACTATATTTTGTCAGCTTCGGGCAAATGTAGAACTTGGTTATAACCTTTTTTTTTCTCTGATTTGGTAGAAAAAAGTTTATAGTGAAGTTTGTGAAAAATTTGTATGCATAGATACACATAGACTCCATTTCCATTCTCTATTCTAATAAATGTTCAGAAAGAACACAAATATTTTTTAGGTTGAAATTAAATATGCGTCTGATGGAGTATCATACATTTGTCAGACAGATTATCAGCTTTCTGTCATTTATCAAAACTTGAGCTGATACTATGACCCAGGACTGAAAAGGCATATAAATAATCTATATTTATCATATAACTCTTTAAATTTTGAAAGTGATTAAAGACAAATGGCATGAAAATACCCATTTGAACTACATGACAAAAAATCTTATACTTAGAAGAATTGAGAATTCATAAATAAATGCGATGTTTTTATTTTTGCGAAAAAAAGCTACAGAATGAAGATCGTAATTATTAAAACTTATGTTTCTAAAATTCTACAACAAAGAGTACACTAACAGTATTTAACAAATCTTGCAGTATTGCAATGAAAATTCACAATAATAAATGTATGTAAAAATTCTTGAATAATGACACACTCTGTAAATAATATATATAGATTATAAAATGGCATTTGTCATATCACACCTATTATGAGCCCTAGGTCAAATATCAGCCAAAGAGCCACCAGGCTTGAGTGATTATTTTGTCCATGGGCTGATAATGGGTCTGATATGAATAATGACATTTTATGATATTTTTATTATATACTTCAACATTGGTCTTTTATAGGTCTCCATGAAAATTCTTATCTCAATGATTTCAGTTTTATTGCCGTATTACCGAATATCCTCAAGGCACTGCAAATTGTCATTGCCCCTCATCCATTTAGTCGAAATGTTTTGTCACTTAAAATGTTTTTCTGTTTGTATTAAAATTTGTGAGCGAATTAATATAATCCACAGTTTCTTCCCGCTATCGTCTGCCATGTTTCTATGTGCTAGTAAGTTTAAAATCAATTACGGAAATGCCATTATGGATTTGGGGTGTGATATAAAACGGGAGCAGTTGATATAAACTGGAAACAGTTGATAACAAAGCCATATCAGCCCGCTAAGCCAATTCTTATAAGATTTGGGCAGAAATATGTACAATTTCCAATTTTATCATAGGGTAAAATTTTACCTTTATTTTCTATAAGTATATGATGAAATATGTTATCGTTGCTCCATTACAACTACTCTTAATTTTCAGCACGGATGTAATGCCAAGGAATTTTTCAGTAGCCATAGACAAGATCCCTCATTTTAATGCAATGCCTGTATATGGTAAGTGTTGCTTAAATTCTCTGTCATCCTATGTTCACTTTTATGTTATCATCAAATACATGTTTCAAAAGAGAAAAAATAAAGTTTTGAACATAGAAAAGATTTTTAGTTTGAAAAAGCAGTCATGAATATGTGTGTCATGTTACAAAGTTCACACTTACAGATATTGGCAAGTTTTCGTTAATTTAAGTCACGATCACTGTTTCAGATTTTTTTTTACAGATATCAGTTGTTATTTTCAGCTGGATAAATGAAAAAAGTTGATTTCGTGTATAAATGAACATTATGTATGTGGTAATGAGGAAAAGAAATTATTATTAGAGAGAATATAAATAGTGCAACAGATACCATTGTCCCATATATATATATGAATTATTAATGATTATCATACTTTTTTTTGAGTCTCTAAAGTGATATTGAAATAGTGTACTAATTTGTATAATTACATGTATTGCCCATTTGTGTTCCAGTAACTTACCGGTAGTAAAATGACTGGCTGGAGACATTAAAGTGATCATGACTTTTAAAGTTGTGATGTTTATGTCTTTATCCATTGACATTAGGAATTGAACTGGTTATCATTGCAACACTTTAAAGTATTCTATTCAGTGCTTGTTAAATACGAATTTTTTGACATTGTGGAGAGATGACAAGCTGAAAATGGAAATAATTAAATAGAAAGATTAGGACACTCAGTATAATATGAAAATAATTTTGATGACAGCCAGATAATATGGAAAATATTTTGCCTTATTTGATCAAATATTTCCCTCTCCTGGTGGATTGGGAAATAATACCATATTGGTAAACATTTTTCATTATTACACCTCTTATATTTCTTGTCCAATGAAATTTAATGTTTTTACCACATGATTACATTTTAATTTCAACTAATGACTTTTAATGAATAAAATTGCCATGTATTAGTTTGTGAACTAATGCATGAAAGTCATCATGATGTTATACACTCAAACTAATGACTTTAAAGCTTCAAAAAATTTTACTGGAGAAGTCATACCATATCAATGAACTGGATGTTTTAGTTTCGGTAAATACAATTGAGTATTGGTCTTGCCTCATTTAACGTGTATCAGTATTTACACTTTTGGTGATCAAATTGCAGGGCTGCAATCCTCTTTTTCACTAAAATCGTTTTGAAGTGTGCAGACAGAAAAAAAATAATAACGACGATAACTAACTTTATTGCCACTGAGGATCTGCTCTTTACAACCACCCTCTAAGAACAGTAAATTGCATTAAAAGACAGATTGACAGTATAGTTTCCCTTATTCAATCTTTTTGATGGTGTCTCACTGATACTTACAAAATCATATTTTCTTATTTTCTGTTAAAATCAGTGTAATAAAATACTTAATAACTGCACGCTCATTAATTATCTTTTTTCCCTCTTGTTTGACTAGTGACCTGGGGACAAATTAATAGCCTCAGCTTCACGTTGATAATTAGTTTGTCCACCCAGGTCATTAGTCTAGCACTTGGGACAATAGTTTTCACTACTGACCTCCTGTGCAGGTATTATGTATATAATATAACTTGAATGGTGACAAAATTTTTATATAAATATTAATGCATTGATATGATACGTGGTAATAATATTTAATTCTGCTTTATTCCATCTTGAAGCAACAAAAATACATTTTGTTTCCATCTATATCTTTAATGTTTGTGCTCAGGAAGATTAGTTTAGGCTTATGAGGTAATCCTCTTTAAATAAAGGTTATTGTTTTATTTATCTATTGTAGGTTTAAATGTGTACAGTATGTTAAAGCATGAGACACTTATACTGACATTAGCAGCTGTTGAGAAAATCGAGAAAAAATTACTTACGTGCTTACATAGTAGTAAGAAAGAAAATACTGTATTTGAACTAAATGAATAAATCTTTGCCAGTTCAGTCTGTTTATATGCTTATTATTATGTAGAGCATTTTCCTCACCTATAACACAATTTGTCCTTACAAACGGTTCAATTGAAATAACCAATCAATACATGGAGCATTAAGAACTTGCTACATATATGTAGTATGGACAGCTATGTTGGTATCTATACATCCACCCCTTTTTGTGCTTTTCAGGTTCCATTTTAAGGCTACTGTGTCATCAAAATTATCCTTTTATTAGCTCACCTGGCCTAAAAGGCTATATGAGCTATTGCCATCACTTGGTGTCAATCGTCGTCCGGCGTAAACTTTTCCTTTAAAGATCTTCTCCTCTGAAACCACCAGGCCAATTGGGACCAAACTTTGGTGGAATGGTCCTTGGGTGGTCCCCAACCTCAAACCAAGATGGCCACCAAGCTGAAAATAGGAAAAATGGGGATGAATTTCAAAAATCTTCTCCTATGTAACTACATGGCCAGTTGGAATCAGAATTGGCAGCAATGGTCATTAGATGGTCCTCTTTAAGAATTATGTCTGATGACCCGGACAATCAACCAAGAAGACTGGCACATCCGAACTTTGTTTTACATAGGACTCGATGGGAAATTTGGATGATCAACCAAGATGGCCACCACAGCCCAATTTAGTTTAACATTGGACCCTATGGGAAATTCATTTAAAAATCTTGTCCGAAACAACTTAGCCTATTGCAACAAGACTTGGCAGAATTGGTCCTCAGTATTGTGTCCGATGATCAGCACTGTCAACCAAGATGGCTGCCACAGCCAAACTGTGGGAAAATTCATTAAAAAATCGTCTTGCCTGAAACCACTGAGTCGGTTAGAACTAGACTTGGTAGCATTGTTCCTTAGATCGTCCTCTTTCAGAAGTGTGTCCAATGACCCAGTTTGTCAACCAAGACAGCTGCCAGATCCGAACTTGCAATTGTAGTTGAACTCAGAACCGTATGGAAAAATTCATTTAAAAATCTTGTTGTCTGAGACCACTTGACCAATTTGAACCTGACTTGGCAGCAATGGTCCTTAGATTGTTCTCTTTCAGAATTATATTTGATGACCCCGACAGTCAGTCAAGATGGCCACCACCGCCGAACTTAGTTTAACATAGGGCCCTATGGGAAAATTCATTTAAAAATCTTCTTGTCTGAAACAACTGAGCCAATTAGAACTAGACTTAGTAGCAATGGTCCTTTGATGGTCCTCTTTCAGAATTGTGTTTGATGATCTGGACTGTCAACCAAGATGGCTGCCACAGCTGAATTTAGTTTAATTTAGTTTTCCTATTGGAATATTCATTGAAAAATCTTCTTGTTTGTAACCACTTTACCAATTGGAACCAGACTTGGAGGCAATGGTCCTTAGATGGTTCTATTTCAGAATTGTGTCCGAAGACTCCATCTGTCAACCAAGATGGCTGCCAGATCCCAACTTAGCTGAACACAGAACTGTATGGGAAAATTCATTTAAAAATCTTCTTGTCTGAGACCACTTGACCAATCTGAACCTGACTTGGCAGCAATGGTCCTTAGATTGTTTTTTTTCTTCAGAATAATACCTGATGACCCCAACAGTCAGTCAATATGGCCACCACAGCCAAACTGAGTTTAACATAGGACCCCGTGGGAATACACCCAAATTGACTGCTACATTTAAATTTAATTCCTGATCAAGGTGGACAAGTTAAATCCAGGTGAGCGATACATGCTCTTGAGAGCCTTTAGTTTCTATACAATAATGAAATTCTGTCAAACAGTTTATACTTAATACAGTGAAATTCCATACAAAGTTGTCTGAAATAATCTATAGAGCAAGGCAGGATTTTAAAATTATTTTGCAATCACAAATATACATATTAATGGTTTAAAATTCATGGAAAATGGTAAATTATGACAATATCACAATTAATTATGCTACTAGCAGTGTCATAACTTGACCCATAATAAGTGAAGTCAACAAATACCAAAGGAATATTCGAAGGAGGGAAAAATCAAACAACTGACAAACTCCAGAGAACAATGAAGACAAAACCAAAACAATACATGCACTACAATTAAAAACTCAACACATATGAACAATATGGACCCCACCAAAAAACCGGGGATAGACTCAGGTGCTTCGGAAGAGTAAGCTGTCTCTGCTTCCTTCTGGACAACCGCCATGCTGCCCATGTCAAATTCGGTATGAGGAAGGGATAATGTCAATGGAACAGGTCCCTTTTCATTTGGGAAATGGTTTTTTCATACCTGTCAACCAAGACGTGATGACGTCCATAAAACTTTTATAAGGATGACTCCAACTTGGAGCAACATACCCTTGTCTGAGCAACTTTTTTTTCAGGAGCAGGCTGATGGGAAGTTGATGATTGGAAAGTCAAAGTTATCCCGTTTGTCGTAAAATAATTGATTTTTGAGGCAAAATCTCAGGTGAAACTAGTTCATTGTTAAATTTAAACTTGCATGTATGCTATTGTTGGATAAAGTCCATCTTGTGAGGTTGCAAGGTGTCTTGCAATATTGGATTTCTGGTGAAATCTCAGGTATTCCCTTATCCAAAATTCATAGGAATTCGTTTTGTAGGATGTAAAACATTAGAATATTGGGATAATTCTTTACAGATATGCTATGTTTACAACCTGTACCTTATTAAACCTCGGCATATCCTGAAATGAATATCAAGTATGTCAGAATTAGATCTCCATGTGTCCTATAAATACGAGATTTTAGGTAATAGGATCCTGATTACCAGTACATTTTGAACAATTTTTCACAAATTTTATTGTTCTTTGTCTCAGGTTTTATCATTTTGGACTGCTGCAGTGGTTTTTTTTCCCATTCAGCTCACCTGCCCAAAGGCCATGTGAGCTTTTGTCATCATTTGGCATCCATCGTCCGTTAACTTTTCAAATTTTAATCTACTCTGAAATCACTGGGCCAAATGGAATTAAATTTGGCAGGAAGCATATATGGGGGTATTTTTATAAAGTTTGCTCATTTCGTCCCGATCTGATAACAAACATGGCCACCATGGACAATTGTTGTTTCTGATTGGCTGAGTTTTCAAAAATCTTCTCAAATACAAATATGGCCACCATGGGTAGTGCTTGTTTCTGATTGGCTGATATAAAAAAAAATCTTCTCCTCTGAAATTGCTTGGCCAAATGGAAAGAAACTTGACAGGAAGCATTTATGGGAGGTTCTTTACAAACTTTCCTCATTTCATCCCAATCGGGCAACTAACATGGCCGTCTGGGCAATTCTTGTTTTTCATTGGTTGATTAAAAAAAAAAATTTTTGGAACTGCTCGTCCAAACAGAACAAAACTTGACAAGAGGCATATATGGGAGATTCTTTACAAAGTTTCCACATTTCATCCCGATCGGACTACAAATATGGACAGCTCTTGTTTCTGATTGGCTGATATAAAAAAATCTCCCCTGAAATTGCTTGGCCAGATGGAACGAAACTTGACAGGAAGCATCAGTGGGAGGTTTTAAAAGGTCCCCATTTTATCCATATTAGTCGACAAACATGGGCAATTTTTATTTCTGACTGGTTGATTGAAAGAAAAAAAATTCTCTAACTGCTAGGCCAAATAAAGCCAAACTTGAGAGAAAGTGTCTATGGCTTATAACAAAAATCTACAGAACCCCAGAATGGCTTGAAACCAAACATGGGGTGGATGTTTCTCATCATTTTCACCACTTAACAAACTTCATTATACATCAGCAGTTTTGAGTAGAATAGTTTTTTTTTAATGTTTTGTCACCAAAAAACAAACATATTAACTATGCAAATTGATTAATGGAAAAAGGAAAAGATAGAGGGTGATCAAGAAATGATATTCTGCATGATTAAACTAGCTACTTGGGAAATTTTCTCATCTGCCAACTGGTATTTTTCTAAAATAGCATGATATATATATATATATATATATATATATATATACACACACACTGGTAATGCAATTTGTTTTCTGATATATATATATATATATATATAATCAAAGTCTCTCAAAATGAGGTAAATAACAAAAACTCTATTGTAAAATCCGGAGCTTTCGACCAGTCAAGCCGGCCTTCTTCAGCGGAACTTTATTAGTGGTATGGTTACAAAATTTAATCCTCACAATGAATATACGTACAATAACTTAACGTCACTGACAGAAAAAAAGACCGGGATGAGACGTCAACCTTTTGTGTTGATTCCGTACGGCTTGTATGTGCGTAGTTTTTCAATCCAAAGTTGTTCAATTGTTTGCCGGTAAACAATTGAACAACTTTGGATTGAAAAACTACGCACATACAAGCCGTACGGAATCAACACAAAAGGTTGACGTCTCATCCCGGTCTTTTTTTCTGTCAGTGACGTTAAGTTATTGTACGTATATTCATTGTGAGGATTAAATGTTGTAACCATACCACTAATAAAGTTCCGCTGAAGAAGGCCGGCTTGACTGGTCGAAAGCTCCGGATTTTACAATAGAGTTTTTGTTATATATATATATATATATATATATATATATATATATATATATATATATATATATATATATATATATATATACACACACTGGTAATGCAATTTGTTTTCTGATCCTGTTTTTATCCAGTTTGTTATTAGATGAGTCCATAGGATTTCCTGTGAAATTAATTCAAGTCAAAAACAGAAAACTTGTCATGATTTTAAAATATTTAATAGATTACTACATTTACATTCATCTGTTCAATAAATAAATGCTATTTTACAATATAAAATAACCCTCATTTTAAATTCTAACCAACTGTTGGGTTTTTAAATGACAACAGTTTTACATTAACCATATAAAACACTATAAAGTTTTCAAAATCCAAAATATTGTAGTGTAGGATCTTGAAATGTTTTTCAACATTGTAAGTAGCCTCTGAATTATATATGCAAAAATTAAAGAAGCATTACCAAAGTCTGTTTTACCGCACTACTGATTCCATGAACAAAACTATGACACAGGAAAACATTTTTGACCTTTGTTATAGTTTTTTATATACTTGCGTAATGCTATGAAAATTTTAATGGAGCATGGTTAAAATATTTATAAAGATATCTCTTATATATCTAAAAAAATATCTGGGTAATCTGGAAATCTGAATTTTAAATTTTCACAGCTCATCATCTTGAACATGTGTTAAAAGGGAATTGATATCAACTATTATCATTACCTAAGTGATAATTTCATAAATTTACAATCATTCATAAGATTATATACATGTGTACACAGCCTCGTAATTCAAATGTTATATGCAAGTCTTCTGCAGCTTTCTGAAATACTGACAACTTGAGGTCTATTCACCAATTCTGCTACTTTTTCTATTGTAATATGATTATTAAGAATTTTTAACAATGTAAAATTAATATTCACAAATCTCTGGCTGATCATACAACTTATTCTGTTTAACTTAAGTTCTTAAAAGTTATGATCCTTCCTTAGTACATAAACCAAAACAAAACGCACTGAAGAATGAGTTGATTAATAAAAGATGTCTTCAAAATCACGTTAAAATGCATAAAATTCAAGTAAAACAGCCTACTGGCTTGCTTAAAATATGTTTGCGGGCAATTTAACAATTACTGTCATATTATTTTTCATATATCTAAAAAAAAGACATTTTTTTTTCATTAAACGTACATTTTTAAGAACTTGAGTTCTTTGAATATCAATATTAACTGGCTCCTTTGGGTGTTCATGGAACCAAATTTCTAATGTAAACTGTATTCTACATTTTCAGAATAAAAGTTACTTCAATTTCTAAAACCATTTAAAGTCATAGCTGACATTTAGGACACATTATATATAAATATAAAATTCTTTTTTTTATCATTCATGATAAAATCCATGTGCTGGCATTTGTCCGTGAGCTAAGTCCATTCTAACGTTCCAGCGTAACGACTTTCTGTGTTTTTCTGTTGGAACTACATATTTATTAGGAACAAATACTCTCTGTGATTTCTGAAAAATCAATAAAATATAGAGTATGAGAGATAAGTTCTGTGTTAAATTTATAACACTAACATAATGGAATTTGAATTACCAATAATAATAGACTAATTCAGACAAAAACTTTAAACCTCAGAAAATTATTCAGTAAATATTTGAGATGCTACCAAACATTTGTAAGGGAATGTTTAAATATAAGTACTTTTCCCTAATGTTTTGTACTGACACTTGTGCTTTCTGTTAGTTTTTACTATCTAACGATTATTAAAATCTTCTTTTGATTAAATTCATTTCCTTCATTAACTGAAACTTAGTAAATAAACATCCACAAATTACAAAAAATAAACTACAGAAATCGCCAAACAAAATGATAAAGGAAATATTTTCAATTGAAGAAAAGCATTTTAATTTGACATTTAAAAGAAAGTTTACAACAAAGTTCTACTGATGTGATTAAAAATACCTAATGTTTAGGAGGGATATTCTGGATAATTAAATGTAATGGATATTTTAATTGCCTACACTTTCCTTTGAAGAATTAGTTTCACAAAATACTCACTTTTTCAATGACTTGATCTTGTGATAACATTTGTTCTCTTACATTCCACCTTAAATTTTTATGTGAATTTTCACCAGGGGCTCTCTGTTGTGACCATGACTGTCGGAACTGTTGATATCTTGCCACAGGATCAGACTTTCTTATAGGCTTAGTGTGATCTGGTACACGTAATATTACTGATGGTGGTCTAGGATCATCTTGAGAAAGTCTGTAGGGAGGCTAATGGTCAAAAGAAAGAAAATTACTTTAGTGTATCAATTGATAGGCTGATAACAAATTTGCTAGTACAAATGTATGATAAGTATAAAATTAAAAAAATTCTAATGAATAAAATCAAATATGTACAATGCTCCTAAAAAAGTTAAATTTACATATCTTAATAGGAAATTTCATGAGTAATTGACAGCTTGATATTTTCATGTCACTTTCACTAATATGTTATCTTTACTTAATGAGGAAGGTAGAACACCTGGTAGGAACCTGACATCACATATCTATATACACCTGAAGTTCAGATTTTATAGAGAAGAGGTTTTGTTGCCCAAAAATCAGGTTTAATGCCACCACTTAAACTATCATGACTTCTTATTGTTCATTTCATGTCTAGTTTCTGAGAGGAAGTGATGATGTTTAATGATTCGCGTATTGTTATCTGTGTGACATTTAACACTAGTGTTTTGTGGTCCATTAAGTGTCTGCCTCAACATGCAATGCCAAGTAATGATGCATACATGTTTTATTTATGTCCATAACTTTTTGATGGGATATTGACATCACTGCAAGCCCCATCTGCTGTCATATTTATATGTTGTAGACAATAGCAGAAATGACAAACTAATGAAGAACCATGACCACAAAAGATCTCATATTCTTAAACAGAAATAACAGAAGTGTTAGAAAAAAAAATATAGATTCTTGAAGAATGGTCTTTCAAAAACAATATTTTTTAAGTTACTCAGTGATCAGGGGACAATTCCAGATGCACAATAAGTTTTAAGAAACAAATTAAGGAAACTGTCATTCAATTTTTATGGTTGGGGTTTGAGAGTAAGTAATGAATTAAAAAAATATTTTTTTAAAATATTTTGGAAAAAAATAAAAGATTGAATATAAATTAAAATTCAGCAAACCAACTTTTCCTTCATTGCAGCCTTGAGCCACAAACCAGCTGTACATCGCAGCACTAATAATGTTCAAACTTTACTTATAGAGGTTTAATCTTTTTTTTGAATTTTCAGAATTAAAAATTACTTCCTTGTCCTCTCTTTTTTTCTCACCATAAAGATCAAATATTTACTCCTTAATGCAAAACATGTGACAGGATAACATTGCAATACTCAGTCTCGCAGTTAACTTTGTAATACTATTACAAGATAACAAATCTAACATTATCACTAATTTCTGTATTTACAGTAGTAAGATGACAGTTGTACAATAAGACTAGAGCTATCTTCTTAAAGCAAGGTATACCTCACTTCTAGCTGTTAAGCATCTTTTATCACTATCTTGTATACCAAGCTCTTTTAATCTATCATGGATATCTGATAAGCTACCTAAAAGATATTTTACATGTCATATCATAAGAGAAATTATGCTTCATAAATCCTAGGTCTAAATGTGAGGGCTGCACAAATACAACCACATTGTCAACATGTAACTACAAAGATGTTCACAAAAATACACATACCGTTGAAACATTATGTAAATATTTTTTGTGTTAAAAGAAACACTCTTTTTAAGTAATAAATCCTTCCTATGAATTTTTTTTTTCAAAGTTGTGAAAGAAGGTCCATTGCAAGACTAATTTCTATATCTTATAAAATAGGTACTCCATTTAAAGATAATAAAACAAACAATAAGAAATTCATTATTATTCTCTAATTTCTGGAAAGTGTTTCAAAAAATGAGCTTGGAGAAAAAAAATCAGTTCAACTTACTAAAATGATTATGTAAAGCTAATGGTAATATGTTTAAACAAGAGGCTCCCAAGAGCCTGAATTGCTCACCTGTTGTATTTTGTGTAGATCTTGCATCAATGATTATTTTTGCTATTTAATGTTTACCAATTTTCTCTTTAATATTGACATGTACAGCTAAAATATAGAATCCTGAACCCAAATAGTTGCTATGGACTTTTTCATCGGTTGCTATGGACTCTTGACCTTCCATTTAGACTTATAAGGTGAATTATAAGGTCCTTAACCCGAACACATATGGTTGCTAGGGACTTTTTCAATGACCTTCATTTTACTTGTACAGCTACCACTTAATTTATTTCAAGTTATACTCTAAACATCTTTGACAATATGTCAGATCATTATTTTCTGATTACATGTAAATAATCTTTCAAGGGCAAAAACTCCTATAAGATTTGGTCATGTTGACTTATTTGTAGATCTGACTTTGCTGAGCATTTTTGCTGTTTACAGTTTGTCTATAATAATATCAAAGTGATTAACCTAAAAAATGTCCTTAAAATCAACAATTCAGGGGCAACAACCCAAAAATTGGTTGATCGATTTGTCTAAAAATTTCATGGCAGGTAGAATTTTAATAATACTTAGTTTTCTCTAACTGCTTTAGTTTTTGAGATATGAGCCAAAAAGTGCATTTTCACCTATGTTCTATTATTAGCCATGTTTCTCGATGCACAAGAAAATAAAACATAAAATTTATACTATATACCCTAAGGATCTTTCAGCCTAATTTTGGCTGAAATTGATTGTGTAGTTTCAGAGGAGAAGATTTTTAAAAGTTTACAAAGATTATGAAAAAAATGTGAAAAATTGTCTTTAAAGGGCAAAAACTCCTATAAGGGGTCAATTTACAATTTTGGTCGTTGACTTATTTGTAGATCTTACTTTACTGAACATTTTTGCTGTTTAAAGTTTGTCTTTATCTATAATAATATTTCAAGATAAGAACCTAAAACTGCAAAATTTCCTTAAAATTAACAATTCAGGGGCAATAACCCAACAAGGTCAATCTTGACCTGATTTACATTTTTAACCCCATCTCATTTTTGCTCTAAATGCTTTAGATTTTGAGATATAAGTCAAAAACTGCAGTTTACCCTCTATGTTCTATTTTTAGCAATGGCTGCCATGTTTCTCAACGGACAATAAAATAAAATATAAAATTTATTCTAGATACTCTAAGGATCATTCAGACTAAGTAAGGCTGTAATTAGTTCAATGGTTTCAGAGGAGAAGATCTTTTGAAAAAGTTTATGACGGATGCCAAGTGATGGAAAAAGCTCCCATGTCCTTTTAGGACAGGTGAGCTAAAAATCATGTCACTTATTGAAAATTATACAAACTATATCTACATACCTGCTTCACTTTCTGTGACAGATTCATCAATAACTTTGGATCCGTCCTTCTTCTTCCTAAATAAGTAACAATTTAAACATGTAAATACTTATTACATGTTTCCATGTGGAATTCTGTGTTTATTTTGTGATTATTACCAGTAATATTAAATTTCTGTCTTGTGGTATGGGTTTTTGCTCTTTGATAAAGGCCACAACAATTTTTCATAGTCAATTGAGAACCTGTAAAATATTGTTTTGTTGACACATACCGGGTAATAACTCAAAATCTTTCATTTCACAGTAAAATTAATACAAACTTTGGTGACTAAAGTAGTTAGCTTTTTACAGGTCCAGATATCAAAATATTGAAAAACTAAAATTAATAGTCTGGAAAATGTTAGAATTTCTATACATTTCTAATCTATTATCTGATGACAGATGAATATCTGTTAATTTAGGAACCCATTGCTATGAGACACTTTACCCCTGTCTGACTTGTGAGGATTTGGAAATGCAGAATAATCAATACTGAATGTTGCTAGAACTATAAATGTACCTGAGAACCTTCCTTTTGACTAGTCTTCTTTCAGAATCAGTCTCCGATATATCATCTCTAATCTGTAACTGTGATATTTCTGGTGTACTGTCATACAAGGAGAAATTCCCTTGTGGAGGAGCAATGTCATATGGTTTCTTATAACCACTTGTGTCATTATATCTGTTTTCTTTTCCAAAGTTTGATGATGCCTACAAAATAAAAATGTCATTACTAATAGTATTTAAATTGTATTTCATGGCCGATGGATATTTTTAAAATGCAAATTATGGTTTAAATTGAAAAAAAATCTTTGTCTTATTTCTTTAATAGAAATTATGAATATTCATAATCATTTATAAAACCTGGTTGATGTAGGAATTTTGGAATCAGCCATATGAATCTTTTGTTAATATTGTTAATACTTTACAACCACTTTTCATTATTCATATTTTGGGGTTATTTACAAAATTATTTGTTTTTGCTATGACTTTTAAAGTAAATTATAACATTTATAAGACTTCACTAAGAAAGCAAATACACAACATAAAATTATTTATAAAGTCATAAAAACGCCATGAATTTGGTAAAACCTTTCAGTACATCTTCATAAAAATACGAAATGCAGATCTTAATACAAATGCCTTTTTTCATTTTTAATGATGCCTTCAGAAATTATGATTTTCATTTGTGGCCTTTATACATGTATATTTACCCTGTACTCCATAAAACCTGGCCCATGATATGATGATTGTGTTTCCTCTAAAGGTCTTCTTCTATATGGGATACCTATAGTAAAAAGTTAAGGATGGATCACTCCTATTTCACAAATACATGTATCTTTTTTATTGCAATTTGGCAGAGTCTAAGAAAAATTCTATCTGCCATTAGTTTTAGGCATGACCTACATGTAGGCTACCTTACTGGTAACTTAAAGGTATATTAATTAATTTCCAAATATCTGCCATATTCTTTTTTTTTTACTTTGTTTCTGAAATATGACTGACCTAATATAATTTATTCGTAATTTTGAAATTACTGTATGTCCAACATACTTCAGCAACTGATGTTCATAATTTGTTGATGATTGTTTGGATTTCTTAAGTTTTGGCCATGAGCACACTTGATGCAGGTTAATCAAAAAAATGTACATTGCACACAAGAAGTTTATTTGTCATGAGAACTATACCTGATATAGATCCTGTTGTATCTACATAATGTGAAGAAATACTGGTGTTCTGGGAAGATATTTTGCTTCGTTCATGGTTTATAAGCGATCTTAAATCTGAAAATTAATTCATAACTGTTAAGCATTTTTGGTTTCAGTTGTATTTATGGCTAAGTACCAGAGGGTACAGATGAAAAACTATCAATGGTGGATTGAGAACTTTTGCTGGTGGGGGTCTCTGGGGGAGCAGATATTTTTTTTGTGGTTTCGTATTAGGGGGCCCCTGTTCATAATGAAAAAAACTTGTAATGAAAAGTTGAGAAATGTTCCAGAAAAAGTATTCAGAATTTTTATTAACTTTTTAGTGCCTTTATCAGTCATTGTATTTGTGATTTTTTCACTTAATGTCCAGTTTTCTTACAGGTTTGTTTCTGTCCTTTCCTAGCATGGATTAGTGTAGTTACCCATTATTTCAAGTAATTTGATACCTTCCCTGTAATTAAAAATAGTGTTTTAATGGCCAATTTGGTGTCCTTTTGACGGAAGGATCCACAGATGTCTTGATTTTCTAGGAAAAGTAACTGTGATGCAGGTTCTTGCTTCCTCACATATAAAGTCCCAGTCAAGGATACATGTATGTTTGCTGAGGACAATACAGGTGAGTTAAGAAGTAATTGATGTAAAATGGTCATAAGAAAAGGCTGCCTAAGGTAAATTAAGAAAGGGATATTACAAACAGATTAGTAATATTAGGCACTTAACTGAAAATATCACCCTTTCCTTGAATACAAATTAACCAATTTCAAACAAAATTATAACATCATTTTAACTTGTTGACTTGTCCCCTTCATGTACATGTTTGTGTATTTTCTTATTGCTAAACTGTCCCTGATTTGGTCAATCAAGTATATTATCAACTATTGTATACAACTGCTGTCAATGATAACAATAAAGCAACAGCTGTGAAATCTCTGAATATTCACAGAATTTATATAAAAAAATGGCCTTTTCAATACAAACCACTTTTAAATTCTTCAAATCTGTGTTGTGGAACATTTCCATAACCTAATTTTGACAGTTCATCTCTTATTTCATCATCAGTAAAGTCAATATCGCTTTCTTCATTCATTTCCTTTCTAACTAATCTGAAAAGTTTATATTTACAAAATAAAGCTAAATAGATATCATCATATAAAAGCCTTAAAAACTAAAGAATGGCATGGTTTATTAAAGAATTCAACTATTTTGTGCAAAATGAAAAAGGTGAACTTTTAAACACATGATGCAATTCAGTTTTGAGATAAAATAAAAAACAAATGTGCAGTACAACAGTTCACACATCTTCTTTTATGCTGCCAAATTCATTCTTCCCTCTCCCTCCTCAAGCATTTTTTAAGTCTGTCTAACATGACTAAAGACCATATTTTCAATGTATTTTTGTGTGTTGTAACATGCGTTCAATGACTTTTTACTTACATGTATATTCAAACTGTAAGTTTGTGCTGAATAACAAGATTCAAATCAAATGCATGATTTCAAATGGAAACATTTAGAAATGATCCAAGAACTGTGATCTAAAGTATGGCAGATCACAATATATAAAATAAGCCAATCAGTACATGAACAATGCAAGCTGATATATTACAATTGCAGTACAGTTACTTCCTTTGGCTTATTTTACATGCCTGTTTATCTCTTGCTTTCATAACAAATGACAATGGTAAGTATTCTAAAGTTTACGATTTATTAAAAAAAAACAGGAATGTGATTCACCATAATATCATTTCTTATAGTGATTAATTAATTATATTCAATTAAATATGAGTATAGCTGCAAAATCCGCTCTGAACTTATTTTAAATCTCTTACAAAAATCCAAAGAACAAAACATCAATTTGTAAAGATCATCTGTCTAATGCTTCTTTTACTATATCCCCATGAAGTTCATAATTATATTGGATGTAATCCAGGGGTGTACATGTATAATCAATATATGTACATTATCTGAAAATACACAATTTATTTATACATGTGTGACCCTTAGAAACAGGTAGAAATGTTAGGTTTACCAAGTAATTATCACCTGTTTCATGTAGAGTACAAATAAACTGTACATTTTCTGACAATATTCATATTTTGTTTTTATGACAATGTAATGATAAATTGTTGGCTGTTAGCAGAAAAGACAATGAAATCTGACATTTCTGGTCTATATGAAGAAAACAATTTTTGGTTTGTAATCAAGGGAGAACATGATGTCATAAAAACTGTGAACCAGACAACAAAACAAACTATCATAGCAATTGAAGACGAGTACCAGGAGATAATATTATCATTTAAATAGCAGAATATCGAGAGAAAAAAAATTGACACGCTTTATTTAGCCAGTAAATAGGCCAGTTTCAAGATAAAATACTTTAAGGTGGTACCCAACACTTTCACTAAAATTAATTTGGCTCGTTTAATTTTCATAAAATTTTGACAAAGTATTTACTTTGACCCATTGACAAAAATTTTAAAATTTCAAAACATTTGAACCAACCAATTCATCAGAAAAATTACACTGATTGTATAGCAGTTTGACAAACACTAATATTGATCATTGAAAAGCTTATAATTCCCTTAACAACACAACGTTATTAAAACGTTTAGCTGATTTTACAGAGTTATCTCCCTGTAGTGTTAGGTACCACCTTAATTTAGAATATCTCCCTTTTAACTTGTAAAGTCAATAGGCAAAACATTGATCCTTATTTTTTTTTCTTCTAACACTTCATGTATTCAAATAAATTAAAATAGTTTTGTAAACTGTTAAAAATGTTTTAATTATTTGAAATGAAATTTTTTTGTTTCATTTTTTTTTGGAATTTTTAAATTTTTTTCTAACTATATTTATTCAACATTATCTCTGACTATGCTTGATATACAAATTTGTCCCTTGATTAAGTCCAATAGTTTAACAAAAAACAAATTTCTTCCCTATCAAATATGATATCCTCTTGTTACACAAGGTACCAGTACTTACAAAAGTCAAAAGATGATGGTACATGTATATTGTATACTGTTCATTTGTTGTTTTTGCTTTTTTGTGTGTGTGTTTTTAATACTTGAATTATCTTCAATCATAAGAAATTTGTGTGAATGGTTGTTTGTATGGTATATGTGTGTTGTGTATGCCTGACTTTCATGATTCATGGGCCCTTTGATTAGGAATAAAGAATTTTGATTTGATTTTATTTTAAATCACACTCACAAAAGAAAGTAATGGTTTACCATCACCATCACCATGATATATACTTACATTCGTGAGGTTAACCAGATTATATCTTTGAACACACACCATTAGAAGAAAGTATAACCATGCCAACATTAAGTAGCATGAATTAGTATTAACAATAGTGTACCAGCAGTTAATGAGCAAATATTATAAAAACATTTGTCACATTTTGTGATTTCTCTGCGAGAGGTTTTTTTCATCATTATTTATGCAAGACTGACTTACCAAATCTGCATTTAAATAGGCAGAGTAAATACATACCTATAAATTTTCAAAAAGAAAAAAGTATTGATATTATTAGTCTGTTGAACAGAACAAGTTCAAACTTGAACTTAAAGGAAACCAATCTGACATTTGAAAATATATATAAATACCTTTCTAAAAAAGTAAAGTTATACAGTCCTTGCGATTCGGAAGGAAATATAAGTTTCAATTCTATAATGCCAGCGAATAAAGCTATGCTTTAACTGATCAATGAACCCGTCAGCAGTGCAGTGTGGTCTCGTCAGTGACTACTGTAAACATAATTTTCGTTGCTGTAAGCGTCATTATTTGAATTTCATATGATAAACTGGTATTAAAACAGATTGATTCATAAAGAATTTAAGATACAGTCTGAAACTAATTTAAGTACCATTAATAAATTCATAGGTAACTTAAAATAGCATGTGCAGATTGTTTTCGTTGGCAGAAGCAAAGGGGAGTTAACCCAAAGTTGGGCAGGTATGGAAATCATTTTTAGTTATGTAAAAATTTAAGCGGTATCAAGACTTGAGACCTGTTAGATTAAATGTATTTGGAGTTATAAATTTATAATAATAATATTATAAAAGAATCAATCACACTTTCATCAAACGGTATATATTTTAATCTTTTAAATGACCTTCATTCAATGCCAATGGCCTCTTGCATTAATAACTTATAAATGAAAGCATAATTTGTTGTAAATAAGTGTGTTTGTGCCCAGTAAAACATGGTGAGTTACTATGGGTAATGTCAGTTGCATCTTTACTTTTAGCAATTAGCCTTGAACGTTCCACTAGCAGAAAACTGATCTATTCTGGTTTGTTCCACAGGGGCCCGACTTCTGGAAATTTATTTCTTTTTTATTTTATTTATTTTTTTTTGTCGTCTTATTTCATGAGTACTTTTAATAAATATTCACTGTAACAACGAATATTCTGCGTTTATTATCAATGTGCATTACACTATCTACGTCCTTATACTAAAAAATCCTAAAGGGATATAAGCCGCCATTTTGGATTTCCTACCTCTGCCACGATTAAAATCAATTAAAAATACTTCCATGTCACAATTTATTTTATATCTGCCCTCAATCTCCTCAATTGACTTTGAGAACGTTCTATATAGGGTTTCTTATATCGATCCCTTTCTATTTTCAGTTCATGGACACTTATTCTTATTTGACATAAAGCCCTTCTCAATTGAAAGTTAATAGATAAATATGTTGCTCGAGAAAACATTTTTTAATTTTAAAGTAGGTATTAAGTTTTCGCTCTTGTTATTCTGACTTTTTTTCCAGTACTTTAAAAAACTATGACATAATTTATCTCTTACTGACTTTATTAACTCATTCATCTTTATTTGTGAATGTTGAATATTAAGTGTTCGTAAGATAAATTTAATGGATGACAACCAACATTCTGTGTTGTTTGAAACCATACTTTGATTAGTAATGTATGCATCAAATAGTATACCACTTTCCATTTGATCTATTCTTAACCAGTATTTTAACATTGACAAAACAACAGAGAAATACAATGGGTATCTGCTAAGTTCAGACTGTACAGCTAAATTTGTGGATCATTTATTTACACCCAAAATGTATTTTAAGTATTTAAAAAGAGATTTGTCTAAAACATCATTTATATAAATCTGTTGAAACAAGTATGTAAAATGTAATACTTTCCTCTGTGAAACTGTTTTCTCAGGAAAATGTTTGCTATTAAATATTTTCCTAGGAAAGACTTATCCATAGTAATTTTTTTTCTTTCCACTAATTTTGCTAAATAAAAGTGTCTGAAAAGGGTTTACAAATGTACCTTTTGGGAATTATTAAACAAAGTGGGGCTTGGTTTTTTTGTGGGGTAAAATAAAGGGCGTATCGCGGGGAGCTACAAAGCCACAAACCAAAATTATCAGGGGAACGAGGCAACTTGTAATTGTAGATTTCTGGTTGTGTGTTTGAAATATCCCATTGAGAACAATATTTTAGATAAAAAATATAGCTTTTACAAACAATGTTAAAGTTAATTATTTTCATGTTTTCTTGGAAAACTTAACAAGATTAATTAACCAGCAAAACATTTTCATATAATTCTTACATTTAGACTTTCAAAAAGCCAAAAGTTCATTACATAAACTGAAATTTCAGGACAGTAATTAGCATTTAGGGTACATGGTTTGTCCAGATAACTCATGAAATGATTGTACTTACTATAAGGATTTTTATTTTAAACAATTTTTCACAAAAATTATGAATTGTTGAACATGGTCATTATTATCATTGAGGGTCCAGATAACTCTACCACAGTTTTCTAGCTAGAATGTTTTTATTTTGCATGATGACAGCACATATCCTGAAGGTTTGCATATTATAAGAAAGTTTTGTAAGTTGTTCACAAAAGTATGGATTGTTGAACTTAATAATTTTCTCTGTGAGATCAGCAATTGAGGTATATGGTTTGTCCTGCAGAATTACAAGTGAGACAGTTTTTTTTATATATTGAATATTTGAGGGTTTGCGTATTATCAGGATTTTGTTACATTCTGTTACAAAATAACATTTTGTTTGTCGTTTGTACAACTTTGTTGACATCCTCCTCCGTGTCACTATCTTACTTTTTTCTGACATTATCACCTTCTAAACCTGCTAGTGGATTTTAGTGAAACATCCATTGTCTACCTCAGTTCGTGGAAAGTCAAAACATTCGAATTTTTAGACAATTTTTGTTTGTTGGTTAATTAACCTTATTGAGTCATCCAAAAAAATTTAACTGTAAAGTTGATTATAAAGATTATATTTTTATACCTCACAAATTATTTTGAATGAAGGCTTTCTAGTAGTAAAATAAATGAACTTGAAAATTTGAAAAAATTTTTGAATTTATCAACTCAGACCTATCCTAAAACTTGTAAAACTGTTAGTTTAAATATTATTAATGCATTTTTTGCATATTTCATCTGAGACTACTATAACACATTATAGTGTTATAGTAGTCTCAGATTTCATATAACATGGGATTGTAATACTTAATTTTATCAAATTGCATAGGAAGAGTTATCCCCCCTTTACACTGAAAATTCCATCGGCGGAATTACATGTATTGTTCTACAAAATCAGGTAAGTTCAATTGTTTCAGTTGATTATGATTTAGCCCATTGCATATTTTACAATTTACATTGATTCAGTTATTCAAATTTTGAAAAATCCATTCCATGGACTGACAGTAGGGAATCTTCAGTATGCACCTTGTATTTAAATTTTTTGATGATTTTATTAGCTCACCTGGCCTATAAAGCCATGTGAGCTATTGCCATCACTTGGCATCTGTCATCTGTCGTTTAGCATAAACATCATCTCTGAAAACACTGGTCCAATGTGGAACAAATTTGTCCTTGGGTGGCCCCCTTCCATTGTCTGGCATCCCTGACTTCCAACCGTCATGGCTGCTGTTTCTGAAAAAAGAAGAAGGGGGATGAATTTATCCAATATTCAAGGGCATGTGTGAGTTACCATGACTTTTGACAAAGAGGATTACTGCTGTCACAAAAGCTTAACCAGGGTTTAATCAGGGATAAGTTGATGTCATCACTTAGGAAATTTTATGGTCGTCATCATGAATTAATTGACTGTTACAGTGTTCAAATATCTAAGATGATGTTTTACCTGTTCCCACTGTCATAACATTTCATGTACCTCCATTGTTTTGTGACTATCAACGGATTAACTTTGTTGAACTTCACGACGAGTGCTGTATAGGGAGCAGGAGCTGCTTACCCTTCCACCTGAGTTCACTCCTTGTTTTTATAGGAGTTTGTGTTGTTCATTGTTTTTTTAGTTTTCAGTATTTATTTGTTGTGCTTGTGGTTGTTCATTTGTCTTCTCAGGTTTTGGGTCTAATGGATTGCGTTTTTTGGATTGCTCGTTAGACATATTTGTCCTCTTTAAAAAATCTTCTTCTATGAAACTACATTTGGAACCAGACTCGAAAATAATGGTCCGTAGAAGGTTCTCTTTCAGAATTGTGTCCGATGACCCTTACTGTCAACCAAGATGGCATTCACAGCTGAACTAAGTTTAATATAGGGCATATGGGAAAATTCATCGAAAAATCTTTTTGTCTGAAACCACTTGGCCAATTGGAACCAGACTTGGCAGCTGTGCTCCTTAGATGGTCTTCTTTAAGAAATGTGTCAGATGACCCGAGATGGCCGCCACAGCTAAACTTACTTTAACATAGGACCTTAATGGAAAATTCATTAAAAAATCTTTTTGTCTGAAACCCCTGAGACAATTAGAACTAGACTTGGTGGCAGTGTTCCTTAGATGGTCATCTTCCAGAAGTATGTCTAATATTACAGACTTTGGTTTCTTAGGTGCTTTTATGGTTGTTGATTAGCAGATTGAATCCAGATGAGCGATACAGGCTCCTGGGAGGATCTAGTGTAATATCTCCTCTGGAAAGAATACACTGCAGTAAAAAAGTCTCTGTTAATGAGAATTTTTTCTAGAATCAAAATTTGCCAAAAAAAATATAGATCTAATGATGGAGTGAATTGAAGAAAAGAAGCTCTTAAGCAAAAGCCACTGTTTATGGTTACACTCCACTAATTATCTTAGTTTCAGAGAAATGCACCCCCAGAATTTTATTAATTATTAGAGTTGGTAAAGTTTGACTACATGATAGATAAATAATAAATGTCTTAACCTCAAAATTGTAATATTGACTGAAAGAGGATAGATTTTAGTTTAAAAAAATATGAAAACGTTAACTGATTTTGCTTCTGACAAGTAATTGGAGGTCATAAACTGGGACTTGTGAATTGACATGTGGTGTGTAAAACTTTGACAGTGATAATCGGCACCTGCACTGGTAAGTTAAATTGCAAAAAAAAGAGCCGGAAAAGTAAACCTTTTTTTTCCCACATGTAATGGAATTTTATGCAGAATCTGAAAAATTAAGTCTCAATTGGATTGAAACGCTGCATCAGACCTCAATTTTAAGCCGAAGTGGAGTGAAATTTAACATTTTGAAAGCTTTTTTAGCTTACCTGGCCCGAAGGGCCAAGTGAGCTTTTCTCATCACTTGGCGTCCGTCGTCCGGCGTCGTCGTTAACATTTTACATTTTGAACTTCTTCTAGAGAACCACTGAATGGACTGAAACCAAACATGGCATGAATGTTCCTTATGAGATGCTGACCAAGTGTTGTTACTTTGTAGCCGATCCAACATCCAAGATGGCCGCCAGCGGGGAACTTAGTTTAACATAGGACCATAGGGGAAATGCATACAAATGACTTCTTTTAGAGAACCATTGAATGGAATGAAACTAAATCTGGCATGAATGAACCCTTATAAGGTGCTGACCAAGTTTTGTTACTTTGTAGCTGATCCATCATCCAAGATGGCTGGCAGAGGGGGACTTAGTTTAACATAGGACCATATGGGAAATGCATACAAATGACTTCTTTTAGAGAACCGTTGAATGGAATGAAACCAAACATGGCATGAATGTTCCTTATGAGGTGCTGACCAAGTGTTGTTACTTTGTAGCCGATCCATAATCCAAGATGGCCACCAGTGGGGGACTTAGTTTAACATAGAACCCTATGGGAAATGCATACAAATGACTTCTTTTAGTGACCGACTTAATGGAATGAAACCAAACATGGCATGAATATTCCTTATGAGGTGCTGACCAAGTGTTATTACTTTGTAGCTGATCCATCATCAAAGATGGCCGCCAGCGGGGAACTTAGTTTAACATAGGACCCGATGGGAAATGCATACAAATGACTTCTTTTAGAGAACCACTGAATGGAATGAAACTAAATCTGGCATGAATGTTCCTTATGAGGTGCTGACCAAGTGTTGTTACCTTGTAGCCGATCCATCATCCAAGATGGCCGCCAGCGGGGGACTAAATTTAACATTGGACCCTATGGGAAATGCATACAAATGACTTCTTTTAGAGAACCACTGAATGGAATGTAACAAAACATAGCATGAATGTTCCTTGTGAGGTGCTGACCAAGTGTTGTTACTTTGTTGACGATCCATCATCCAAGATGGCCGCCAGCGGGGGACTAAGTTTAACATTGGACCCTATGGGAAATGCATACAAATGACTTCTTTTAGAGAACCACTGAATGGAATGTAACAAAACATAGCATGAATGTTCCTTATGAGGTGCTGACCAAGTGTTGTTACTTTGTTGCCGATCCATCATCCAAGATGGCCGCCAGCGGGGGACTAAGTTTAACATTGGACCCTATGGGAAATGCATACAAATGACTTCTTTTAGAGAACCACTGAATGGAGTAGCCGTTACATCATTCAAAATGGCCACCAGTGAGGGACTTAGTTTAACATAGGACCCTAAGGGAAATACATACAAATGTCTTCTTCTATAGAACCCACTGAATGGAATGAAACCAAACATGGCATGAATGTTCACTCAAAAATCTTACTTCAGACTTAGCAGAAATGGTCCTTAGATGGTTCTCTTTTAGAAATGTATCCATTGACCTGGACTAAACCAAGATGACCGCCACAGCTGAAATTAGTTTAACATAGAATCCTATAGAAAAACCAGCCAAATTGACTGCAACACTTTAATTTTTAGGTCTGCTCAAGGTGAAAAGTTAAATCCAGGTGAGCGATACAGGCTCTTGAGAGCCTCTAGTTTATGAAAATTTTTGAAATGTTGCTATGGCAACTAGGTTTCCATGGATATTTTTTATTTATTTTATCATGATTGAAACAATGCTAACATAATGGCCTTTCAGAATATATATATATGTATATGGGTATTATTTACTCTGAAGATGGCACAAGACCATGATATTTGTTAATAGCTCACTTCACATAGAAAATGGTACTATTAATTTGTGGAGTGCAACCTATAATTGAATTTTCTCAATATAGTTCTTAGGAGAGAGCAAATCTGAAGAACAAGAATTGACTGTAACTATATTTTTTAACTAATTCAACTGAAGTATTGTTGATGCTCTTTTTTTTCCAGACATCTATGGACATTAGAACAGTAAGAGAAAAAGGTGTTGTGAGATATATCAGAATTCTTAGGCGTAACTTTTTGACCATAGCATTTCCAATTGGTGTTTCATTATTCATTATTTCTGATTACAAAAGAACACAGAGGTTCAAAGCTAAAAAGGAAGAAGAATTAAAAGCAAAGCTTAATATTGACCCTAGGCTAATTCCAGAACTTCAAGATGACTGACACCAAAGTTAAAAAGGTACAGAAATATTCAACCATAATATAGTTTTTAGCTCACCTGTCCTAAAAAGGACATGTGAGCTTTTGCCATAACTTGGCATCCGTCATCCGTCCTTAACTTTTTCAAAGATCTTCTCCTGTGAAACCACTGAACCAATTACAGCCAGGATCCTTAGGATATCTAGAATAAAGTTGTGTTTTATTGTATTGTCCATCGATATACATGGCCACCATGGCTCAATATAGAACAAAGGGGGTAAACTGCAGTTTTTGGCTTATATCTCAAAAACTAAAGCATTTAGAGCAAAACTGACATGGGGTAAACTGTTCATCAGGTCAAGAATTACCTGCCATGAAATTTTCAAACAAATCGATCAAGGTCTTGTTATACACTTTCAGGTCAAGTGGCAACTGAGCACCATAGTTCTTTAAAAAGTTGAACTTTGAAGTAAATTTGTTTGAGTAAATTAATACAATACCATTATGGTAAAAGTAACATTTAAGGGCTTAAATGAAAGCTGAGAATATTTGTTTTAAAGAAATAATTGCCAGTTCCAGCCCATGAGTAGGAATTTAATGACATGACTAATGTCCATCCCTTTTCTCAGTTTGTCTCCAAAATTAAACACATGGTGATCAGAGTTACTTTGCCTTCAGACTCATTTTTAGAAAAAAGTAAACAATCATCGTACCATATTTGTAGCAGTTTTAAAATCTGATATTCTTTTGCTTTGTAATGAGGTATGTCTCATTCAGAACTTTACACCTATACGTTCAGGTTGACAGTTTGACATTTGGCCAAAACTTGCAGGAATATGTTAATGATGTCATATGGTATACGAGACTCGACCCTTTGTTGGGTTATTGCCCCTGAATTGTTAATTTTAACGAAATTTTGCAGTTCTAGGTTATTATCTTGAATAATATTATAGATAAACTGTAAACAGCAAAAATGTTCAGCAAAGTAAGATCTACAAATAAGTTAACATGACCATAATCGTCAATTGACCCCTTATAGGAGTTTTTGCCCTTTAAAGACAATTTTTCACATTTTTTCCATAATCTTTGTAAACTTTCAAAAATCTTCTCCTCTGAAATTACAGAATCAATTTCAGCAAAACTTAGGCTGAAAGATCTTTTGGGTATCTAGTATAAACTTTGTGTTTTATTTTCTTGTCCATTGAGATACATGGCTGCCATGGCTAAAAATAGAACATAGGTGAAAATCCACTTTTTTGCTCATACCTCAAAAACTAAAGCAGTTAGAGCAAAACTAAATATTATTATAGATAAAGACAAACTGTAAACAGCAGAAATGTTCAGCAAACTAAGATCTACAAATAAGGCAACATGACCAAAATCGTCAATTGACCCCTTATAGGAGTTTTTGCCCTTGAAAAATTATTTACAGGTAAACAGTAATTATCAGTAAAAATAATGGTCTGACACATTGTCACAGATGTTTATAGCATAACTTGAAATAAATTTAATGGTAGATGTACAACTGAAATGGAAGGTCAAGAGTCAAGGTCATTGAAAAAGTCCATAGCAACCAATGAAAAAGTCCCTATCAACCATATATATATAGATCCCGGACCCTATAATATAGCTGTGGAAGTCAATATCAGAATATGGAGGCTCAAGGGTCAAGATCTTTGAAAAAATCAATAGCAATAGATGGAAAAGCCCCTAGCAACCAGATATATTTGGTTCAGGACCCTACAATTTACCTGTTCATGTCAAAATTGATGGTCAAGAGTCAATGCCGTTGAAAAAGTCAATAGCAACTGATGAAAAGGTCCCAAGCAACGATATCTATTTGGGTTCAGGATTCTGTATTTTAGCTTGCAAGTCAATATTAAAAAGAAAATTGCGAGGGTATACATCCATCATTGGTCTTCTCATAAACTACTGGGGAGATTGTAAATAAACTTGGTAGGAATGATGTATCAGGGGTCACCAAACTGGGCGATTAGGGCGATTAAGTCGCCTAATGCTCGCCAATGTCGCCCTGTCATCGGCTCCAGAGCGACAAATGAGTCGCCCTGTGTTTTTAAGTAAGGCGCCTCCGAACAACGTACGTAATCAGCTGCGTCTGAAGACCGTTATTTTCATTAAAAATCTCGAGCCGCCATTTTTTTGTTTTCTTGGAGATCAAAGAGGAAGGGGGAAAGAAACGACAAAAAGTAAGCTAGAAAATGGCGGCAATCGGAATTTTCGTGATTTTTCATTGGTCACGGTGTTTTTTACGGACCGGTAACAATATGTAGACCTTATTTAAAAATAAATTTTGCGGACATGAATTGATTATTAAGGTGTTCAAGCAAGGTGAATGGGAGGATTTTAAGAATATGTTTGAGAAAAATAATAGTAAAGATTATAGATAAATAAATATTAAAAAATAAAATGGCAATAATAAATAAGTTGTGTCAAAAGGTACAAATATTTTGCTCATATCTGTAACAGAAATTTTCTTCCAAATTCGGAGCACCGCTGCATAATTTCATTTTTTTTATTTTTTTATTTCAAATTATATTCGTCAGTATTTTAAGGCAGCACATGATTTTAATTAAACTTTAACAATAGTACAATAGGCCTACCATGGTCAAAATCATGCAGCAATGTACGTTAAAAGGGTGGTGATGAGTCCTGGGACTGGGACTCAACAAAATCAGCTGGGACTCACCATTCTGAAAAATGATGAGTCCCAGGACTCATCATGAAAAATTCTTAGGGAGAACACTGTTTAGTCATATATTTATTATGTCTGTTTTGCTGGATTCAAATATCAAATAAATAAAATATCATGAATATGAAAATCAGAAATTGAGTTTTATTCATTTCAAATATAAATTAATCAGTTTATTACAAGATATCATCATGGCTGTAGAGGAAACCTGCAAAAATAGTAAAAAAGTATTAAACATCTCTAAGTATACAAATCAAATGTACATAAGACAAACTCACAATCTCTGACAAAGGATATTGATTAAATACACATGAGACAAAGCTCAGATTATGACTAAAATGGAAGGATATGGAGTAAATGTAGATAAAATCTCAAACAATACAGGATAAAACACAATAAAGGAATGTATAGTATACACTATAAGGTACAAAATAACAGGTATTTACTCGACATGCGACGAATTGGGGGGAAAAACACATTCTTCCTGGTAGACTTGGAAGTCTCCCTGTCATGCCCTGAAGTCTCCGTGTTGCTACCCTGAGGGAGACTCTGAGTCTCCCTGTTATTTTCAAGTGTGGTGAGCCCTGATGTATGGAAGGACCTCTACAAACAATCCACCTTCGTTTCTGCTTGGATTAACAACAAAGCCCCCAGAGGCCATCTTTGAATTTTATTGGACAATTTTCCAAAATGTTCTCCTCTGAAACTACATTATGCAATGTTTTGAAGCTTTGCAGGATCAATGACAGCAATACCCTCTACAGACAATCCACTTCTCTAAGTTTCCATGGAAACCATAATGGAAATGACTTTTTTTGTCATTTGCTCAGGACTAATGGGCAGATTGTTACCAAAGTTAGCAGGAAGAAGTAAAGAAGGACCTCTACAAACCACCCACCTTTGGTTCAAGTTTAATGAACAACAAGGCTGCCAGAGGCCAATTTTGATTTTTATTGGCCAATTTTCAACAAATCTTTTCCTCTTAAACTAAACTATGAAATGTTTTGAAACTTTCCATGACTGATGATAGCAAAACACTCTACAAATGATGCACGTTTAGTTGAGATTCAGCTGCTCAATGTTTCCATAGAAACCATATTGGAAATGACTTGATTGTCATTATATTAGGACAAAGGTCAAATGTCAAGGCCCCTTTGACATTTTGCATTTCTTAAACAGTCTTGTGGACACAACAGAGCTTTCATTTTCAAATGGGCTAAAAAAAACCAGGTGAGCGAACTAGTATGCATTATTGTAAAGGGGCCAGCTGAAGCCCACCTCTGGGTGCGGGATTTTGTTGCTAAGTTAAGACCCATTGGTAGCCTTGGACTGTTTTATGCTCTTTGGTCAGGTTGTTGTATCTTTGACACATTTCCTTTTTTTAATTCTCTATTCTATGAAATGAGCCTCTAGTTTTAACTTGAGTCATGTACATACAGACTGTTGAGGGTTAAAAATTTTCATACAATAAGATGTACAATGAAAAAACCACAAAGACAATTGGAACCAAACTTGCCACCAATGGTTCTTAGATGGTCCTCGTTTACAATTTTGTTCGTTGACATGGACTGTCAATCAAGATGGCCGCCATAGCCAAACTTAGTTTTACATAGGACCCTATGGGAAATTCATTTGAAAATCATCTTGTCTGAAACTTCATGGACAAATGGAACCAAACTTGGTACCAATGGTCCTTAGTTGGAGAACTGAACTCGGAACATAAAACTTAACTTTAGTCAATGAAGTGCAATAAGTAGGTCAGAGTCACCTAATTTTGGTTGGAGGCTGTGTTACTCCCGGAGATGCACCCTGACATCAAGTAATATGATTGAAGGTCACTTGATATCGGAGAACTAAACTCAGACATAAAACTTAACCTTAGTCAATGAAGCGCAATAAGTAGGTCAGAGTCACCTAATTTTGGTTGGAGGCTGTGTTACTCCCGGAGATGCACCCTGACATCAAGTAATATGATTGAAGGTCACTTGATATCGGAGAACTGAACTCAGACATAAAACTTAACCTTAGTCAATGAAGCGCAATAAGTAGGTCAGAGTCACCTAATTTTGGTTGGAGGCTGTGTTACTCCCGGAGATGCACACTGACACCAAGTAATATGATTGAAGGTTACTTGATATCGGAGAACTGAACTCAGACATAAAACTTAACCTTAGTCAATGAAGTGCAATAAGTAGGTCAGAGTCACCTAATTTTGGTTGGAGGCTGTGTTACTCCCGGAGATGCACCCTGACACCAAGTAATGCTAGTATGATTGAAGGTCACTTGGTATCGGAGAAATGAACTCGGATGTAAAACTTGACATAAGTCAATGAAGCACGATAAGTAGATCAGACTGACCTAATTTTGGTGGGAGGCTGTGTTTCTTCCCAGGATGCATCCTTACACCAAGTAATATGACTGTAGGTCCCTTGGTATCAGAGAACTGAACTGTGACGTAAAACTTAGCCTTAGTCAATAAAGTGTGATAAGTTGGTCAGAGTGACCTTATTTTGGTATGAGGATGTGTTACTCCCCGAGATGCACCCTGACACCAAGTAATATGATTGTAGGTCCCTTGGTATCAGAGAACTGAACTCAGACATTAAACTTAACCTTAGTCAGTAAAGAGCAATAAGAAGGTCAGAGTGACCTAATTTTGGTGGGAGGCTGTGTTTCTTCCCAGGATGCATCCTTACACCAAGTAATATGACTGTAGGTCCCTTGGTATCAGAGAACTGAACTGTGACGTAAAACTTAGCCTTAGTCAATAAAGTGTGATAAGTTGGTCAGAGTGACCTTATTTTGGTATGAGGATGTGTTACTCCCCGAGATGCACCCTGACACCAAGTAATATGATTGTAGGTCCCTTGGTATCAGAGAACTGAACTCAGACATTAAACTTAACCTTAGTCAGTAAAGAGCAATAAGAAGGTCAGAGTGACCTAATTTTGGTGGGAGGCTGTGTTACTCCCTGAGACGCATCCTCACACCAAATAATATGATTGTAGGTCACTTTGTATGTTAAAACTGAATTTTGCACCTGCACACAAAAATATATGACCCTATGTCAACTATTAACTGAGAACTGGCTGTGGATGCCTGAGGTACTCAAATAGTCCCCCTCAACTTTGTTGAGGCAAACTATAAACCAGCCAAGATAATTGCTACACTTAAATTCAGGTGAGCAATACAGGCTCTTGAAAGTTTCTAGTTTATCTTTCATCTTCCATTAAGAAATTAGTTTGAAAAAATGCTTGAAATTTTTTATTTACAATGTACAAAGCATTTATTACTGTATTTGACTTCATAATTATTTTTTGGATGTAAAGTTATGATACAGCAGTGGTAAATTTTTGTATTTCAGATTGAGAAGATAGGCTTCTATAACCCTATTATGATGAAGACAAGGTTTTTAAAGTACTATGGTGTTATGGCATCTGTTTCTGCAGTCATGTGTTTTGGTATTTGGTATACTAACAAAATAGATAATGGCATGAATGTCTTCAAAAACAAGAGTAAACTGTTTGGCAATCGTATTATTTATGAAGAGGAAGATTGGTGAAAATGCAGTTGAGTTCATCTGGATATACTGTTTGACAGTTTGTTTATAGCACAATTTGTAGCTTAAATAAAGCATCAGATATTTTTTACAATTTTGTGCTTCTGCCATTAGCTTTGTCCTAATATAAAGAAGAAATTGTGAAATTTACAGTTACGCAAAAACAACAAATTAAAGTCGGATTAAGTTTTATATCAGGTCAAGTTTCAAATAGACATATTTCTTTCTATCCTCCAAGAAAATCTAGTCTTTTTCTTCTTACTACAATGTTTGTAAGAAATAATTCATTTGTGCCATGCTCTGTGGTATTTTAACATGGGTAGGCATATAAAGTTTATGTTTTTCACCAAGTGGCAGTGAGGTGTAAAATATTAACAAAATATAGTTAAACCTGTGTATAAAGGGCACCAATGGTATCAAAGAAATGTGCCCTTTATACAGAGGTCAATTTTATAAGTTTTGTTCATAATGGGGAAATTTTCACTGTGCCCTTTAAAGACAGTGATTTGCTATAGACTGTGATTTGCTATATAGATGTGCCCTTTAAAGCAGGTTTGGCTGTATAATGCCTACCCATGGTAATCTAAAGTCAGAGCATGAAATTTAGATCCTTACCTATTTACCACACAAGATCTCTAATTAAGAACATGAACCACAGTCAATTAAGTAATTAAAATAGGTTATACTCATGATACTGACCTATTCAAGCATGTATGCCAACTAACTCATTCAAGATGAATTTGAAAGCAAGCCAAGAGGAAGCTACTGCTTAGTTATGACATTACCAAAAAAACCTTGAAATAAGTATAAATCCAGTGAACTATCTATGGCAAAGACTTGCAACTAATTTAAATACACCCGCATACAAAGCAAATGTGTTTCTACAAAAGATTAGTGGATGAAAAGGATAACAATGTCATTATAAAATGTCTACTTAAGCTTTACTTAATTATACCCCCCCCCCTTTCTGCAAACAAATTTGGGGAGGGGGGTATATAGGAATCACCATGTCCATCCGACTGTCTGTCTGTCCGTCCATGTCTTTTAAGCGCAACTCCTAAACTGTTCAATGGATTTTGATGAAACTTTATATGAAGGTTGGGCATCATATGTAGATGTGTATGAAGCAGATAATTATAGCAGGATGCTTACAAAGGGAGATAATCTAAAGTAAGGGTTTTACATGTTTACAGCTTGTAAGTGCAACTCCTAGTATTGCAATTGGGGGTGTCACACAGAGTTCTAGTTTAATATAGGACCCTCATAAAGATCTGCTGGTTTGCAAATACTGTATGAAATTATTTGAAACTCTTTTTGCCCACAATACTTGCCATATTTGGAACAAATTTTGAAACAAAAAATTGTTAATAGTCCATGTTTAAAATTTTAATAATGTAGGGGAAAATAAATAAAGAATAGAAAGTATATAGTTGCTAACTTATATTAGTTTCACTACAACAGTGTTATTTGTGTGGATCAGGTTTAAAAGGGGCTTCAAGTTTGGAAGTCTAATATTATTTCAAATATAGTATGCTGATATCATATGATTCATTGTTGTTTTCTGCCAATTTGTCATTTGTCCTTGGCCTCATTTTAATGATCTTGTACAATACCAATGCTCACAAAGCATTGAATTGTGATTTGGGAAATTTATCAGTACATGTACACAATGTAGCTACATGTTTAGTGTTCATTTACTCATTTACAAGTGATAATCAAATTATATGTTATTACACCTTTATTAGATGTATGGAAGAAAGCCATACATAACAAGAGCTATATTTTTCTCTTAAACCTGAGGTCAACTAAATTTGGTGTGCATATTCATTGTTTTTCATGGTTTTAACATTATTTTCCTCATCCTAGCGTCAATTTTTCACGTTATATTCCTCATCCTAGGGTCAAGTTTTCACGTTTGGATTCTTTATCCTATTCCTCCACAATTTTGGATCAGTTTATACGATATAACCTACTCTGAAGCAGTTTAAGCTAAACATGGTAAAGTGTAAACTAACTAAAGTAGGTTATATAAGTATAACGAGTTCCAAAATTAAAACAATCTATTACATCCTGCCAAAAGATAAATTAAACAAGGATATGAAAAGGGCAATAACTCTTGCAATAATCTATCAACTGTGAAATAGGTATTAAAAATATGTGCATGTTAAAGTCATCCCCAACTATGATAGGAAATATGAAGAAAGATATGCCAAAAGAATGACTAGTTCCAAAAACAAGGTTTTCAGAAAAAAGACATGAAAAAATAATAACTCTTGCAAAAAATCAACTGTAAAATTGGTGTAATATGTGCATGTTCAGGTCATGCCAAACCATGATACCAAATATAAACAAAATCTGCCAAAAGACGAATGACGATTGAGGTTTTCCAATATAAGATATGATAAGGGCAATAACTCTTGCAAAAATCAATCAACCATGAAATCGTTATAATATGTACATGTTCAGGTCGAGTCCAACCTTGTTATCAAATTGAAACAAAATCTACCAAAAGATGAATGACAAGATGCATACACAAAATTTAAAATTGTGACTGAATGGACAGATGAACAGAAAAGGATTTTCAAGTATACCCACAACTCTGTAGGGTATAATGAAAAAAAATTAGGGTGTGAAAAATGAAAGGTTTTGTTGTGGTGTCACAGTTCCGAAAGTAGATTATTCAGTATATTCTAACTTGCTCGACCAATCAAATTGCTCATTTCATTTAAAATTAAATAGAGCGTTAAACGTCAAATTATATATATGGCTATTTTCAGTTTGAATTAAAAAAGTAAAGGATGTGAAAAACACTAGATTTTGTTGTGGGAAAAAAATTATGAAGTCATACAACATTGAAAGGTGCTAATTATTCAGTGAATCAGATATTTCCTACTTTTATATATGATGTATGCTAAGAACCTAAAACCCCAACCAATTCTAAAACAGGTTGTTTGTAATCAGAGGAAGCTCAAACTACGAAACATTAAATGAAAGAGTTGTAAGCTAAGAGCTTACACTGCTCAATGACATTTTAGACAGGTCCAAAATTTAAGACAGAATTGTTAAACAGGAAGAAGCTGTCTAACATGCAATAAATCGGTACCAACAACTCACCATGGTCAGGCTTCACGTCTTACAGTTAGTTCCTGGGTGTTTTGCAACAAAAATGTCTATGGTCAATAGGAATAAAGCAGCCTCGTTGATCAGGAAGTATAGGTGTCATTGGTACAAAATTGGTACCCACTCTATATAACTCCTCACGTTCATGCTTCAAACTCGGTATGAATTACTTGTGGCCTATAGCATGTATAGTTGCTGAGCATTTTGTGACCATAAGTTTTTTCAGTCTACATGATGATTAAAATTGTTATGCTACTGTACCCCCACTTGCCGTCCAAATGCAAAAATGTGAGTGCACCAAAGAAAAATGGCTTGTTACTACACAAGATATTAGTAACAACACACTTGCAAATGCAGGAAAACTGTATAATGTATGACTGGTTAGATTATGCCAAATTAAAGTACTGAATATGAACAAATCCACCAACATATAAATGATGTGTTGCCAAATTACACATGTTATGAAAACTAACTTACCAAAGATCAACAAAATTGTTGGATGAATTGTCTGACTGTACCCAGTCAGGAATATTGCAGTCAAGTTCGGTTCCAACTGGCTCACTGATTTTGCCAAATTTGGTTCCAATTTGCTGACTGGTTTCAGACAAGAAGATTTTTTAGGTGAATATTCCCATAGGATCCTATGGTTAAACAATGTTCGGCTCTGGTGGCCATCTTGGATGGAAGGCAGGGTCAGCAGATATATTTCTGAAACAGGATCATCTAAGGACAATTGCTGCCAAGTTTGGTTCCAATTGGTTTGCTGGTTTCGAACAAAAAGATTTAAAGTGAATTTTCCCATAGTGTCCAATGTTGGACTGTGGTGGCCATATTTTGGGATGTGGGGAGATCATCAAATATATTACTGACCATCTGAGGACAATTGCTGCCGAAGTTTTTTTCCAACTGGCTCACTTAAGTTTCAGACCAGAAGATTTTTTAAGGTTTTTCTGTAGGTCCTATGTTAAACTAAGTTAACCTGTGTTGGCCATCTAATTGAGGCTGTCTAGGTCATTTGGGTACAATTCTAAAAAGGACCACCAGTGGACCATAACTTCCAAGTTTGTTCGAACTTGCTAAAGAAGAGCTATAAGCAAATTTTCCCAAAGCGTCCTATGTTAAACTAAGTTTGACTATAGAGGCCATCTTGGATGGCATTACAGGTCAACTGATATAATTCTGATAAAGGACCACCATATTAATTGTTCCAAAGAATTTTTGTTACATAACAGAAGTTTCAATGGGAAGTTTCGTTACATAAAATTATATCCTTACTCTTGACATTATTTCTTAAACACAAGAAAGAACATTCTATAATGAAAGTTTTTCCACAGGAAAATCTTTTATATAGCAATATTTCTTCAGAAAGAGATTACATATGGTCATTTTGGCAATATGATATTCATACAGAAAAAAAAAACATTTTTTGAAAATTAAATCGTTAACAACAAAAACTTTACAAGCAGAACCGACTAACATGAAAGTTCCACCTATGTACTGGCTTCTGAAGCTGCACAAAACACCTTACAAATATAGATTTATTTCGTCTTCAAGCCATTGTTCCACTACTAAAGTGTTTATCCTACTTACTAGTATACTTGGTACAATCAAAAACCTCGTAATAAATTTTTCAAATAAGGTATACGAAAATAGTGGTATTAATTACTTTTGGAGTGTCAAAAATTCGTTTGAAGTACTTGATAAATTGCATGCTCATATTGGTGATTTCCAATCTGTTCAAAGATTTGATTTTTCTACCCTATATACCACTTTGCCCCAATCTCATTAAACAAATTCACATACCTAATTAAATGGGCAATTAACAAGTCAGAATGTGAATATACATGTTCAAACTCCTTTAGGTCATTTTTTAGGAACGACAAACAAAAGAACTATGTCAATTGGACCTGCTTTGATCTGATAACTGCACTTGAATTTTTACTAGATAACATTTTTGTTCGCCATGGAGAATCCGTATATCGCCAAGTTATCTGAATTCCAATGGGGACTGTTCACCACTTATTGCGTACCTGTTTCTGTATTGTTACGAATCACAATTTATGTCTAAAATTACCAAAGACCCAACGAAACAACATCTAATACAAAAATTTAATAACACTTTTAGATATTTGGATGATATTTTTGCTCTCAATAATGACGCATTCATTGGTATACTAAAGAGATTTTAACGAAAGAAATCTCAGTATTACTGAAAAATTATTACACCTCGGGTTTCGATATACCAAACTTGTCAAAACTTTTACTAAATTTTATCATCGGTACAAAGACATCATTCGTAAATATAAATCAACGTGCACACATCTTATATATTCAGGTATTTTACACCCCATCTTTTATGGTAATATTCTATACAAAGCACAAAAATGTCGTAATTCACCTGAAAAGCTAACCAAACCTTTAAACAGATAAGCATGATGCGGGATTTTCTCGCTAAGTTGAAGACTCATTGGTGGCCTTGGGCTGTTTTCTGCTCTTTGGTCGGGTTGTTATCTCTTTGTCACATTCCCGTTTCCATTCTCTATACTATTTATATATACATTCAAGGTTCTTGCAAAATATGCAATATCTTTTTTTATCACCGGAAAATATTTCATGTATGCTGTTTCTTATGTTTCTGAAACTTTTATTATGTAATAGAATTTCTACTATGGAACTTTTAATTATGTTATTGAATTTCTATTATAGAATTTTATTGTGTTATTGAATTTCCATATCAGACCTTTTGTCAAAAAACAAAATTTCTTTTCAGAACATTTACTATGTAACAGAAGTTCCATCATGAAACATTCATTACCTTATTCATCCAAAGTTGGACTTTTCTTAAATAATCTTGAGGTTACTAATTGTACTAATTAGACTCCAGTTTTATCTGTTTATTGCAGTGTTGCTTTGTCATAAATGTATAAATCTCATCAGTTACATCTTTTGTTATTCCTGAATTGATATCCTTTTCAACCGGATTTTAAGTTTATCTACATGTATTTTAAGTGATTTTGTTTGCCAAAAGATTTTTCCCTTTTTGTAATATTTAATCAAACAATTATATCTGTATTCCTAATAAACAGTTAAACTTTTAGCATAAGTTCCATCATTCAGGGATGAAAATATTTTATAATATCTTCTGCGTCCATCACAGTTCCACAAATGAAAACCCATCCAGTAGCTACATGTATTTTATCTACATGCATCCCATGGACAGTGATTAGTACTATTCATGTGCATCTAAGGCAGCAACTATTTGATTTTAAGGGGGGGGGGGGGGGCTAGGATCAAATGTTTTTTTTTGAATTTTTGGTCCTGGATAATTTTTAATTCCATTTAAACCAAAAAAATTCCTGAGTGACACAAATCCTGAATCTTTTTTTTTCTCACCTAAAGTGATCCTGTCTTTTTAATTTGCCCAAAATCCTGGCTAATATTTGAATACAACCTTCACAAGACCCTAATATTGTGATTTTTATTGTGATTATTATACTTCATGTTAAGAATTCATCTACTTTAAATTAATTCACTTTTCTCATTCTTACTGTAAATATTCATGAAAAGCGCTCTTTTTTGTAACCGTAAATGTACACAAAAACTCACGTGAAATATACAGGCGCACGTGGACATATTACTGTAGTTCATATGTCGTATTTCCCGGCTAAATTAACACAAAAATTCACGCAACATATAAAGCTGTACTTGGACATATTACTGTAGTTCATATGCCGTATTTGCCCGCTAAATGTACACAAAAAACTCACGCGACATATAAAGCCGCACTTGGACATATTACTGTAGTTTATATGCCGTATTTGCCGGACAGGTTGGAATTTATATGCAAATTATTAATGTACCAAATTTGACAGTAGTTTCTGGCATATGAAGTATAACAACCAATAATATTATTTCCAAAATATGCCCAGAAACAATATTATAAGCATGGAACATCCTTTATATAGCTTTTGTTCCATGGAGATTTCGTTACACAAGAAATTGTTTCACTTGGAACAAATATTATACGGAACAAATATACAGTTCAGATGAGAAAATCTTTAAAAGAAAGTTTACAATGACGGGTAACGATGACGGACGCCAAGTGATGGCAATAGCTCACACGGCCTTTTTGGCCAGGTGAGCTAAAATCGATTAACAATGACATGGGTCATGTCCAACCACAATACAAAATATGAACAAAATCCAACAAACGATGAATGACTACCTGCTTACACTAGATATTGAGTGAATGAACAGGACTATATTAACTGTTGCAAAAAAAAAATAATCAGTCGTGAAATTGGTAAAATATGCACATGTTCTGGTCATACCAAACCATGATTCCAAATATGAAAAAATCTGCCAAACAATGAATGAATGTTCACACAAGATATTCAATCAACGGATACAAAAAGAGCAGTAACTCTTGCAAATTGGTATATATTTACAATATATGCACATTGTCAGAAAATATAGAGAGTTTATTTGTACGATCCGAGCTTTAGAAACGGGTAGATATGCGAGGTTTACCGAGCATTTCTCGCCCGTTTCGCGGCGAATACAAATAAACTTTATATTTTCTGACAATGTACGTATATTGTTTTTATCCTGCAACACTAAATTGTTATCTGTTTGAGCAAATAGGCATGAAAATGGAACATTTATAGCTGATTTGGAAAAGGGCCGTTTTTTGGCGTGTAATTCAGTGAACACGACGTCATAAACATTGTGAACCAGAATGCAATGCAAAATATCGTTGAATGTGAGGACAAGGGTACCATGAGACTATATTGGGCTACTGACCCAATATCGAAAAACAATATTTGGGCAGGCTATATTGGTCAGCTAAAAAATTTGTAAAAACGTAGTTGCAGAATAAAATATATCAATGTTTGGGTCATGCCCTACCATGACACCAAATGTGAACAAAATGCAACAAAACATTAATAAGAATAAGAATACGAATAAGAAATTGTTATTTTCATTCTGCATATATAAAATACACAAACACAAGCCAAGCTCTGAAGAGCTTTTGACCGAATATATAATACATATAAACTAACATAAAAACAGTCAAGTGATAAAAACATGCAATCCTAAAATAAATAATGAAACATGTATTTATAGTTTTTACATCAAATGACTTGTTTTTAAAAATAAACTGCTATTCACATATGATTAAAATTTTTATTATGAAGTAAAATTAATAAAAATTTAAATTTCTATATAATTCAAAACATGATAAAAGGAAAAATATCTGGTCATTAATCAGCATTCTAATTAAAATTTATTTGGTATGAATGGTAAGTGAGGCAGAGCTAAAATTTTAGATATGCTGACTGAACACTAGTCTTGGTGGGGACCATGTGGCAATGCCTCGCTAAGTCTCCGCTTAAGGTCAGCATACAGAAAAACATCAAAAGAGAACCAAATAAAACAAAATATAAGGACTTAGCGACAAGCCGAGAAGCGACAGTTTGAACCATTCCAGGACTGAAGCAGGCTCTTAAAATGTGAAAAGTTATTTTCCATTCTGAAATGGTTTGGCGTGCTGTTCTAAAGGGAAGCGGCTGCATATCTGGATTGATTTCTTACCATAGGTACTAGTTCGTACCTGTGGTAGGTACAGGATATTGCTATATCTGAAATTGTATTTAGAATATTTTAAGTTGACTAACTGGAGCTTGGCTGTTTATAATTTTGTAAGTCTCAAGTGCCATTGTCCTGATTCTTCGAACCTGTAGAGTTCGAACCTTTGCCATATTTAAAAGGGTTGCATAAGATGAAGAATAGTCTTCATATATAAAACGGAGGGCTCTCTCCAACGTTGGTATCCGTGCAGAAGTGCCATGCTTATGGACAAAAATTAAAATTACTTAAGATAAAAGTGTGGAAAATTGTCAGTTTATTTAGTTTTAATAGCGTAGACCCCAATCGTTTTAGAATATTTAGTTGTTGCGAGCCCTTCCTGCACAAGTTAATGATATGAACATCAAAATTCAATTGATAATCTATATCAATACCGAGTAACTTGACAGTTTCCTCACAAGAGAGAACATTTTCTTGAATTTGAATGCTAGGATTTTTTAAAATAAGTTTTCTTTCCAACTCCTATAACCAAACATTTGTCAGGATTGGCACGCATTTTGTTTACTTTGAACCAGTCAATAAACACCTCAGAGTCGGACTCCAGACTGGACATAAGTGAACTGTAATCAGGACTGCTGAAGGACGAGGTATTATCATCAGCATAGTTATAAAGGGAACTTTTTTCACAAAAATATCATTTATGAAAACATTAAATAATAACGGTCCTAAATTTATCCTTGGGGAACACCTTTCTGAATGTCAGCCCAACTACTCAGAATACCATTTACTTTAGTTTGTTGTTTTCTGTTGGAAAAATATGACTGTAGAAGGGAAACTGAATGTGGTGATACTCCATAAGCTAATAATTCATTAAGTAATAAATCATGAGGTAAACAATCAAAAGCTTTTGACAGGTCCATGAGTACAGCTGCAATATAATGGTTATTATCTAGGGCCCGACGCCAGTCTTCTAATTGTCTGAGCAGTGTGGTCTGACATCTGTGACCCCTTCGGAAAGCACATAAGTACGGATTAAAGATTGAATCGAAAAAATCATATAACTGAGTTTCAGAAAGTTCTAAGTATTCTTGTTGTGTCAGCTCGATACACTTTAAATGAAACCATTGGCCGCATCCATATTCACAGAGAATACCTTTCTGGTTACTGCGTACAGCTTTTTCGCAGTTTCCACAGGGATATTTGATTGGCCCTTTGTTTAAAGATATGTCTCCGCTTAGAAGAATTATAATACTAAAATATGACCGTATATTCTTCACTTTATTTGTGGTTAAAAAGATTTTGTTTACTTTTTCATGCCTGCCATTTTTTACCGTACGAGGGGTTGAGGGATTGGAGGGCAAAATTGTTTAATTCCAACTGGGACTATTATAACTAGCTTCTCAGTCTCTGTGATGTAGTTTCCACGGCTGGAATGATTAAGATACTTATAATGGTCTTTATTGCATATGTCCTTTGGTGTTATGCGTGAAACACAACGAGAGCAAATAAACTTCACAAGATATTCAGTCAATGAATATTAGGAAATTTGCAAAAATCAATCAACAATATCCACATGTTCTGTTCTTGCCCAACCATGATACCAAATACAATCAAAATCTGCCAACAGATAAATGACTAGTTGATCTCCAGACAACAGCTATGAAAAGAACAATAACTCGTTCAACAAGACGCTACCAAGAGCCCGAATCACTCACCTGTTATATTTTGTGTAGATCTTGCATCTATGATTATTTTTGCTATTTAATGTATACCATCGCAATTTTCTCCTTAATATTGATCTGTACAGCTAAAATATAGAATCCTGACCCAAAGGGAGTTTTTTATTGGTTGCTATGGACTTTTTCAATGGCATTGACTCTTGACCTTCCATTTTGACTTGTATAGGTAAATTAAAAGGTCCTTAACACAAATATATGGCTGCTAGGGACTTTTTCAATGACCTTGACCTTTCTTTTTTACTTGTACAGGTAAGTTATAAGGTCCATAAACCAAATATATATGCTTGCTAGTGACTTTCATCAGTTGCTACGGACTTTTTCATTGGTTGCTTAGAATTTTTCAAAGACCTTGACCCTTGACACTCCATTCTACTTGTACAGCTACCATTTAATTTATATCAAGTTATGCTCTAAAAATCTTTGACAATATGTCAGACCATTATTTTCTGTTTACATTTAGATAATCTTTCAAAAGCAAAAACTCATATAAGGGGTCATTTGACGATTTTGGTCAGGTTGACTTATTTGTAGATCTTACTTTGCTGAACATTTTTGATGTTTACAGTTTGTCTTTATCTATAATAATATTCAAGCTAATAACCTAAAACTGCAAAATTTCCTTAAAATTAACAATTCAGGGCAATAATCCAAAAATGGGTTGACTGATTCGTCTGAAAATTTCATGGCAGGTAGATCTTGACCTCATAAACATTTTTACCACCTGTCAGTTTTGACAAAAAAATTTACAAAAAAGACCTATTTATTGATCTTGAAGTCAAGGGTCAAGGTCAGATGTCAAAATCTTTAGTACATGACACATCATATTGAGGTACACTACCCACACATAAAAAAGATCTAAGATCTAGGTTTTAAGACAAAAAAGTTACAGACTGGACATGATTAGCAATTTATTGACCTTGAGGTCAAAGTTCAAGGTCAACATCCTGAATATGCGACACATCATCATAGGAAACCTTCGTACACAACAAATATCCAAGGCCTAGGTCTTAAGGCAAAAAAGTTACAAAAATGACCAATGTATTGACCTTGAGGTCAAGGGTCAAGGTCAATATCCTTGGAATGTGAAACATTGTCTCAAGGTAACTTACCTACACACCAAAGATCCAAGGCCTAGGTCTTTAGACAAAAAAGTTACAAAAATGACCTATTTATTGACCTTGGGGTCAACAGACAAGGTCAATATTCTTGGTATGTGACACATCATCTTGAGATAACCTAACTACACACCAAAAATCCAAGGCCTAGGTCTTTAGACAAAAAAGTTACAGGCCGGACACGAGGATGATCCAAAATGACCTATTTATTCACCCTAAGGTCAAGGTCATCATTTTTGAAACATGACACATCATCTTGAGGTGACATATCCACATACCATAGATCTAAGGTCTAGGTCTTAAGACAAGAAAGTTATAGGCCGGACACAATTTGCCTGCTCGCCCATCTGCCAGACCGACTTCATCAATTCAATAATTGGATTTTTCCAGAGGGTAATAACAACCTAAAACTGATAAAAGGTATGACTGATTCGTCTGAAAAATTCATAGCAGGTAGATCTTGACCTGATGAACATTTTTACCCCCATGTCAGTTTTGCCATAAATGCTTAAGTTTTTAAGATATAAGCCAAAAACTGCAGTTTACCCCCTATGTTCTATTTTTAGCCATGGCGGCCATGTTTCTCGAAGGACAAGGAAATAAAACATAAATTTATTCTAGATACCCTAAGGATTATTCAGACTAAGTATGGCTGTAATTGGTTCAGTGGTTTCAGAGAAAATCTTTGAAAAAGCTCACACGTCCTTTTAGGACAGGTGAGCTAAAAAAATGAAGTTAACTGTATTTATATCTTCTTTTTATTTTACTAAAATTCAGTATAAAATGTATGGCTGTGTAAAACCCTGTCCAAACGTGAGCATTCTTCCTAAAAAAATACAAGTAATAAAAAAAGCACTTTTTCAGTTGAAAGTGAATTACCAGTGTGTATTTTTAAATTATTAAAGAAACAGCTATGAATTATTGAATTTAAACTTGTGAATGTCACTTCTATGCTAACGAACATCCATGTTATACATGTTATATATTGCTGAAAAGATTTTATATGTTGGATCAAGATTTGACATTACTCGATGATCCCGGTGGATAATAGGGTAGAACAAAATTTGTACTTCCTTGTAAATTTTTGGGGGAAAATATAGATTTAAACATTTTTATTTAATGTTTGATTCAGTACATTTTAAATTTCAGTATCTATCCTTTTGGAATTATAAAATCAGCTTTTTCCCTGAAGCATAATTTTTTTTTAAATATCGTTGTACCCACTACAACATATATATCAAGAAGCTCCCAGGAGCCTGTATACTCACCTGAATTCAATTTGCCCATCAATTGTCATAAAAGCAGTAATTGGAATGCTACTTGGTTGGTGAATGGGATCAATGGACATTTTTTTATATTAGGTCATCCATATGTAAATACCATGGCTGACAAGATTTGTTTAAACTGGATAATTTTCACAGAAGAAAACTTTATGAAATGAATTTTCCCATCCGATTCTATGCTAGGCATTGGTGGACACATAAGTTGACAGACTTAGTCATAACATAAATATCATTGCTTTTAAATAGGAGCATCTAAAGACCATAGCAGCCATATCTTGCTCCAAATGGCCAAGTGGTTCAGACAAGATGATATTTAAATGAATTTTCCCCACATGGTCCTATATTAAACTAAGTTTGGCTGTGGTGGCAATCTTGGTTGATTCTCCGGATAATTGGACACAATTCTGAAAGAGGACCATTTCTGCCAAGTAGTTTCAGACAAGAAGATCTTTAAGTAAATTTTCCCATAGGATCCTTGTATTAAACTTCATTGATGTGCCAAAAGTATTTCACGCTATGAATTTTTCCATATAATTTCATAAAAAGTTGAACCTTTTCACAAATCTATTCTGAAGTCATTTTTAGACCAATTTGTACAATTTATATATCTTCAAACTGGTAATTATCTTTTTTAATTTAATTTTTTTTTAGTTTTGAACTTAGGGATTTGAAAAAATGACATTTTATAATAAATGCGGAAAAAGTTATGATGGGACTGTAAGTGCAGCTGTGGCAACAATCTTGACAGCCTCAGCTGAACTTACAGTAGACAGCCTGGGTCATTGGACACAATTCCGAAATAAGATCACTGCTGCCAAGACCAACTGACCGAGTGGTTTCAGATAAGAAGATTTTTAAATGAAATTTCCCGTAGGGTGCTATGTTAAACTAAGTTAGTCTGTTTGACAGTCTAGCTAATCCGACAAAATGCTATCTTTACTTCAAATATAACCCCAGGTAGGGGCGGATGGTCAAGTATTTGTCATTTATCACTTTCAGATGCCATTATTAATCTAAAACTTGAATGATAGAATTCTGTTCTTGGGATGAGGAAAAGCCCATTCAAACCTCACGTCATTGTTCATATTCCATGATAACAAATGTGACGTCTTACAATTGTACAAAAATAGCAATGCCAGAATTGATGTCATCATACTTACTCATTTAATAACTCAATTTAATAAGATTAGAAATTTAATGGAATATGACAATTTAAAACATGTACATATCTAAAAAGTAAAAGCCATTACTGATGAATATATTTTTATTTCAACCAAACTTTGGTCCCAATTGGCCCAGTGGTTTCAGAGATCTTTAAAGGAAAGTTTACGATGATGGCAGACGACACACAAAGTGATGGCAATAGTTCAATAGAAGGTCAAGGTGAGCTTAAAATACTGAAGCAAGTAAAATTTAAGAAATAGTTCGTGACACTTTGGGCTATATGGCAATATATGGACCAGCAGGTCATTTCAAAAAACATATGGACTCAAGCAAAACTGAGGGCTATATACTGTTTTTGGAATAACTTGTCAGTCCATATATTGCCATTTTGGCACGAAGTGTTATGAACTATTTCTTACATTATATATATATCATTTCTAAACTGTAACATCAACTTAGGAAGATGTTACTCACCTTAATGATCTGTACATAGGTTTGTTATAGAAAAAGTCTTACCTCCCCCTCCACCAACTACTACATGTAGTAAATTTTTCAGACTCACCCTGTAGAATTTTATTCAAAATTTAAAGAGATATACTTTGGAGAAATACTTAACCCCATTAAATTGAGAATATTCCCCCCCCCCACTTACCACTAAAAAAAAAGAAAAAAAACTCATATTTTTGTGGCTTTTGAGAAATCTAGATGATGAGTGTCATGCTGACAATCAGTATCATTTAAGTAAATATTTAATAAAAACAAAAGAAAAGAAACATCCAAAGATTATGGATCCCATCCCTATACTACATAATTTACATGCCCAAAATACCTCTGAAATATTATATCCTGCCAAAAATTACTACAAAGTTTTTTTTATCCCCTTCAATATAGCAAATTTGGGAAAAAATGACCCTGTAAATATAGTGCCAGCCTATGTATCCCCCTTCCCCTTTCCGTAATTCGTATTTTACACTTTTTAAATCGTGATGAATATTTACAACGAAAATACATGTACAATAAAAAACAAACCCACTAGCACATTCAGAAAATATTGCATATTGGCTTTTTATTGAATATTGAGCCAGGTTTTTTGGTTACATCTGTTAATAAAAAATTAATATGCCAGCACATTAAACAATTAGAATTTCAGTGGCTTTATTGTGTTAATGGACTATGTTTTGTACAAATTTTGAGATTGTATGGAAGGAAAATACTGTATCCATTAAAATAATCCATATTCATAACAATACAAATTTAAAATGTTGGAAAACAGCTCCAATTAAGAATCAAATAAATGATAAAGGGTCAGTCAACTGTCCAATAGGCTAAAGAGAAACAAAAACAAAACAAAAAACCAACAAGAGACTAACAAGAGCCTGAATCGCTCACCTTTGTGTAGATCTTGCATCAGTGATTATTTTTGCTATTTAATGTATACTGTTACAATTTTCTCCTTAATATTGACCTGTACAACTAAAATATACAACCCTGAACCAAAATAGATATGGTTGCTAGGGACTTTCTCATCGGTTGCTATGGACTTTTTCAATGTCATTGACTCTTGACCTTCCAATTCGATAGGCAAATTGTAGGGTCCTGAACCCAAATATATATGGTTGCTAGGGACTTTTTCAATGACCTTGACTCTTGGCCTTTCTTTTTGACTTGTATGGGTAAATTATAAGGTCCTTAACCCAAATATATGGCTGACTTTTTCATCCATTGCCACAGACTTTTTCATCTGTTGCTATGGACTTTTACAATGACCTTGACCCTCCATTTTACTTGTACAGCTACCATTTAATTTAAATCAAGTTATGCTCTAATCATCTGTGACAATATGTCAGACCATTATTTTCTGTTTACATGTAACTAATCTTTCAAGGGCACAAACTATAATAGTCCAGTCAATCTAGCATAAATTTGACCCTAACCTTAAAGTAATTGCAAAAGAAGATTTTTAAGTTTTAATCTTTAGCATTATACCCCAAATATACACAGAAAAAAAGTCCAACAAAATCTAACTTGAGGAAGACACGAAAAAAATCACGATTTTAAAATTCCTATGGAGATTTGCATTGAAAATGGGAGATAACACTGCAAAAAAAGGCAGAAATATCAATAAAAATTGATACAAAATTATAACTTTACCACTTCTATTCAGCAGAATGTATTGATTCTTGATATTTTAGCCGTCTTTAGAGTATAACAAACAACTCTAAAGGTGTTTTCATATCTTTTATCAAGCTTCATCCTAGATTTTGTAATTCATTAGTTGACCATTTATTAAATTTTTCAACATGTCAAGGTAAAGAATCTCAAATTTAATAAAAATGATTAAGCATATATTCTTCTTTTTGTGGTTTAAAGTTTCTTTAAACAAGGCAGATGCTAAACAAATATAATTTACAGATATAAACAATACCAAATTTTCACATTATTTTTTCAAAATGGTCACAAAGCCACAAATTTGCAATTTCTTTAACGAAAAATGTGCAAAAAAAATAAAAATACCCATAACACTTCGGTTTTCTACATATCATGAGCAGAAGATTATATAATATAGTCAAATACGAACTTATAACCCCATTAAAGTATCATACTTTACATGAATTTTAAGAAAATCAACCAAAAACTGACAAAAAAGACTAATGTTTGCGGAGTTATCTCCTCTTTCCAATGTTAATTTCCATAGGAAATTAAAAATGCTGATTTTGAGTTTTCCTCAAGTTAGATTTTATGGGACTTTTTTCTGTGTATATTTGGGGCATAATGTTATAGATTAGAACTAAAACATTTTCTGTTGCAATTAGTTTGAGGTTAAAACTTAGTTTGACTGGACTATAAGGGATCAATTGACAATTTTGGTCATGTTGACTTATTTTTAGATCTTACTTTGCTGAACATTTTTGCTGTTTACAGTTTGTCTTTATCTATAATAATATTCAAGATAGTAGCCTAAAACTGCAAATTTTCCTTAAAATTATCAATTCAGGGGCAATAACCCAAAAATGGGTTGACTAATTCGTCTAAAATTTTCATGGCAGGTGGATCTTGACCTCATAAACATTTTTACTAGTCATATTTGCTCTAACTACTTTAGTTACCTAAGTTTGGCTGAAATTGATTCTGTAGTTTCAGAGGGGATTTTTTGAAGTTTAAAAAGATGACGAAAAAAAATGTGAAAAATTGTCTTTACAGTGCAAAATCTCAATTGACGATTTTGGTCATATTGACTTATTTGCAGATCTTACTTTGCTGAACATTTTTGCTGTTTACAGTTTGTCTATAATAATATTTAAGATAGCAACCTAAAAATTAACAATTTAAGGGCAATAACCCAAAAAAGGGTTGACCGATTTGTCTGAAAATTTCATAGCAGGTAGATCTTGACCTGATGAACATTTTTACCCAGTCAGTTTTGCTCTAAATGCTTTAGTTTTTGAGATATAAGCCAAAAACTATAGTTTACCCCCTATGTTCTATTTTTAGACATGGCGGCCATGTTTCTTTACAAGAAAATAAAACATAAATTTATTGTAGATACCCTAAGGAACATTCAAACTAAGTATAGCTGTAATTGGTTCAGTGGTTTCAGAGGAGAAGACCTTTGAAAAAGTTTACGACGGACAGATGCCAAGTGATGGCAAAAGCTCACGTCCTTTTAGGACAGGTGAGCTAATAAAAAGTTAAAAGCTCAGCATTTTAGATTACCTAACCATAGCGATGTTAACAGTTTAAATCTTACCAATAACTAAATCTGTGTTTGTATTAAAAAACCAGAGGCTCCATGGAGCCTGAATCGCTAACATGGGGTTTAGGTGACCACAACTGACAAAGCACTTCTAGATAAGATCTGTAAGGAATTGTTCTAGTGTCCAGCACTTCTTGATAAGATATGTAAAGAATTCTTCCAGTGTCCAATGTTAAAAATGTTAAACTAAGTCCAGCTGTGGCAGTAGCTTGGATTCCGATTCAGCACGAAAACATAAATTTTGGATCAGACATCTATCCAAGGATATTCATGCAACAAAACATTTCAATTAGCTTATCAAGATCTTTGTACAAATTTCCCCATAGGGTCCAATGTAAAACTAATCTCGTTGGCGACCACCTTGAATTTCAGACTGGCATTAAAAAACATGACTATTGTAGAGTTTCATCCAATGCTTATTCATACATGAAAATATTTCAATTGGCTTGGTAGTTTCTGACAAGAGGACCATTGTACAAATTTCCCCTAGGGTTCAATGTTAAACCAAGTCTGGCTGTGGTGGTCATATTGAATTTCCCATCAGCACAATAAAATAAATTTTGTAGTGGTCTATCAAATGATCATTCACACATCAAAAACATTTCAATTGGCTTGGTAGTTTCTGACAAGAAGACAAAATTCCCCATAGGCTCCAATGTTAAACTAACAGGGATGATTTTGATGAACAGAGGAAATAACTGAAAAGTGCTAAAAATAACTGAAATAGGGGGGTTAGGTGCTCAAAAATATCATTTTCTGACAGCTTCTGATAAGATAAGTCCAATCAGAATGAATTATCTGCCCCTGGTAGCCATGTTAAATATCTAATCGATCGGCAAAAAAAACATAAATTTTGTACAGAACCATCCAATTAACATTCCTGCCAAGTTTGGTTCAATTTGGATAGGTGGTTTCAGAGAAGGTGAAAATGTGAAATGTGGTCGGACGAAAGATGACGGATGCAAAGTGGTGGCAATGCTCACCGAGGTGAGCTTAAAACATAAAAAGATGTACTGTGAGCCATTGCTCAATTGTCATACCCTTGCTTTTTGATAAGGTCGAAAAATAAACGAAGTCATCAAACAGGATGTTGAATGTCGCCTATGTCCGAAAAGGTATCCCATGATAGGGGGTACCTGTAGAAGGCTTGACAAAATATAAAGTGGCTCTGATGAGTAGTTGAAGAGATAAGTGTGACGGAAAATTTTGAATTCAAAACCATAAGGTCCAAAAAAAAGTAGTAGGCGTCAAACATGAAGTTGATATCGCCTATGTCCGAAAATGTATTCCACAATATGGTGTATCTATAGAAGGCTTGTGACAAAATATAAAGCAACTGTGATGAGTAGTAGCAGAGAAGAATGTGACGACAAAAATTGTTATGGACAGATGGATGGACAAACGGTATAAAGGAGGGTATAAAAATGTAACGCTGAAATTAAGTTATATTTGGTATGGTTGCATTAATCAAACAGTAAAATAAATCCATATCCATAGCAAGTAATTCTAATTTCAATGTGTCATAAAATTCAAAATATAGCACTAAAAATACAAACTGGCACTATTCAAAGTATTCTATTGTGGAATGATATCTTCAATAAAAAAAACTACAACAAACAAAGGCACAACACAATGAGTCTGGGACGGACTGATTAAAAAAAACAATTATTTGTAGCTTTAAAAAAAAAGCATAGCATCTGTGTCTGAATGTTTATATTTTGTAATTACTATTCATTTATTTGTTAATATGACATATCTGTTTCAGTATAACTATGAATTTAAAGCTTTCTTCTTCAGCAGAGTTTCTGTTCATTTTTGTTTTACATATAATCAAAACCATAGTTCTTACTGGGTACAGACTATCTCATATATTTTCAAAACAGAGGTTTGGAAAAATTTATGATGAACACATAATATTACTAGAGAAAACACCCATAAAAAGCCCTATTACAAAAATAAATAATTATTGATTATCACAGCTATCGAAAATGTAATATATTCTTTGACCTTGGTCGAGATTCATAGTCTAAACCCTTTATTTCTAAAGCTTTTAACTTGGCTTTGAATAATTTGTCTTTCAGTTCATGTCTTTTGATGTATTCCTGAGTGTATAAGCTGTCATAAGATTCAGGTTCACTGTACTTTGATAGTAATTCAGAAACTCTCTGATCTCTTTGGCGTAAATTTTCTTTCCCATACATATCAAATGAAACTTTCTTCTTTGGTGTATCAGGATCTCGTTTTCCCTTTGACAGGCAAGAAGAAATGGGATTGTCAATTGACAAATCTGCAACTAAAAACATAACATATTTTTAAGCAATATTCATATATTTTCCTTGTATTTATATCAATCTGTTAAACTAATACATATTTCTATATAAAAAAGTAGGTATTCATCAATGATGGTGAATTTAGTCATTGGATTTTGATAAAGTATAATCTGGTCATGATTTATCTCTGACAGCTACACTTATTATTATTATGAAATCAGTAACTGAGCATATAGATAGTGAGAGTAAATATTCCTAGGAGCCCCTGTAGTGCTCACTTGGAATCTACCATAAAAGTACTAATTTTTGCAGAAATATGATAATGAATATTATTACTGTTTTATTTTTTGTTTCATATAGTCTTGCAAAAATGTATCCTTTAAAAAATAACATGTCACTTTACAGTATATGCCAATACTGACATATAAAATGGCCATAATCACTGATCTAACTGATACAAGTACAAATATTAGTGTATGATTGCTTGTTTAAATCTATATTTCATTGTTATGAAATGTAAAAAAAATTTAACCTCACATAAGCCTAACACTCTTATATTAGCCCTCAGAACTTCAGGCCAAAGAGGTACTAAGGGCTGAGGGCAATAACATGTGAAATAACCATATCATAACCTTTTTGTCATATATATATATATATGGAAGAAATGGTGGTTTTGTGTTGTGGTATAATAATCATTTCCACATTACACAAGGTGATTAAAAGGGTTAAAATGGTTAAAATCATACCCCTATTGCTCCAAAAATCAGGGGCTGGAATAATATTCCTTCTTTATATAATGCAAAATCTTTGTATTAGATTATAATTTAATATATCACAGAGTCCACTTTATGAATACTACTATATGCTCAAGTCAAATTGCCTACCCTTCAAAAGGTGATCAGGAATTATTTTGCTTTATGCATATCTTCATATGATATACAGTCAAACCTCGATAAGTTGAAGTTGAAGGGACTAAAATAAAGTGTTTGGATTATCCAAGGTTCTAGTCATCTGAGCTTAAGTGTGACCTTGTACAGGTTAAAATATCAAGCCAACCGTTATACAAATAAATATTATTTGTAGAGTTTAAAAGTAAGTTAAAAAATACCAATATGTTTTCTTATTAACTAATAGTACATGTATATTCATCTATGGAGATTTTAACTTGTTGAGGTAATTATGTTACAGAAAAGTATTATATCCGACTTCAGACTTCTCTGAGAGAAAAAACACAATTCGAAGTTCGACACATCAAGGTAAAATCACAATGCATTTTTTTCCGGGGACCTATTAACATCCTAGTTATCAGAGAATTCGAATTATCAAGAGTTGGAGTCATCCGAGATAAAAATGCATAGGACAAATGGGAAATTTGCAGGGACCCCGAAATTACTTTGACACATCGAGGTTCGACTGTATTACCTTTGTGTGAAGTTTCAATGAAATCCATTACATCAATAAGGAGGAATTTATTTTACCATGTAATGAAAGAAAATAATGCTCAAGTCATCTCCCTTTCATAATGTAAGGAATTATTCTTCATATGGTGTTATACTATAGAGTGAGGTTTCTATAAATTTCTTCAGATGGTTTAGTAGATGCACATACAAGGTAGATATGACGAATCACATAAATGCTTCAGCCCAATTATTACCCTTCTTTTTGAGTTGTAGTGGAATTTTGTTGCTTCATGCAGTTCTGTTTTTGTTTACTACCATTAATAGCAAGCGCTATAGGAGCATATGCATTTTCTACAAATGGGTCATTTAGTATTTGTTTAATGGGGACAGCCATATTGTGCTATATACTAAGGCCAAAAAAAGTTTTGTTTGCCAGAAGTAAGTAAAGTAAGGGAAATCACTTGCTTCAAATTAATAATTTTATAGTCAGAATTGTGATACTGGAAATGTGTTTCTGGAAAGGGCTAATATTGCTGAGCCACGCCAACAGCAAATTAAAGGTTTAACTGAATTCCCGATTTAACAGATGGTTAGGTGGACTTGCAAGTTAGAAAAGACAGAGGTGATTCCTATATACCCTAAAATTTGGTTTATTTAAATGTATGTTCGTGAAATATATGTATCATTTGAATGTAAAGCACATTTAACTATTTTCACTTGATATAGTCTGTTTAACAATAAATTTTCATGTTGCTGAAAATGAGGCTACATATAATTTAATACTTGATTCCCTGACTACCCGTTTATTGCCCTCTTGAATTTTTTCTCTTTTTGTTTTACTATACATTTTGTTGTCATGTAATAAAACTACTGGTACAGCTTCAAGCTCCGAGTCTGGAAAATCCCACCAATCTATCACTTTTGCCTTATACAAAGATTTTCTTAATTTGGCCAATCAGTTAAACAGGTGATTATTTTGGAAATCTTTCCATTCAGAAATAATTTTTGACAGAGACAAATTGTCAAGTTTTAGTTGATCAGATCTCTGGTAAACCAATGACTGCCATATTATTTGGCCAAACATATATACACCAAGAAACATATAACACATTTATGGAAAACTAAGAGGGGCTCTCAAATTTTTGAGTGGAAACATTCAGCTGGAAAAAAAAATAGAAAATAACTACAAATTTTCAAATTTATTTAACTTTCCCAAAACACTGCAGTAAACTTCAGCTATACAAACTCCTAAAAATAGCAAAGTAAAACATCACACAGACAAATTCATGTTTTTTTCCAGTTTCCAGAAATTATAAATCCTATGTACCCATGTTCAGGAATAGGACTGCCTAATAACACATTTTGAATGTCATTTTCTTTATTGTATAAATAACAGCAGGGTCATCTTTTAACTATAAATTTGGCTCTATGTACACAAAATCTACCAGTTTTACAGGCTTTCATAGGTTTTTGTTTAATTTTTAATCAACTTAAATTTTTTACAGCAAAATGTAATAATTCACAGAAACCTAAAAGCAAAATATTCTCACTTCAAGACTTTTATCATAAAAAAAGTCCAAAGAGGTTGAATTCCTACTCTGTGTCTTAATATGTCTTTTTCAGATAATTGTTTCACTTAATAGTAAAATTGTAAAAAATATTTTGTAGCAACATCAAAATTTTATAATCAATACATTGTATAACATGACCAAATATTACAATTTCGATGGATGATTTTTAATTTTGCAGTCTAATTATATCCGAGATTTTTTATGCTATAAACTTAATTTAAGGCACATTAAACAGTTTGCAAACAAATCTCTGTGAACTTGAAATAAAAGTTACTGGTAAGTGTTCGCCTATAAAACTAAAAAAAAAAGAAGCAAAAGTATACATATCAAAAATCGTTTTCATAGAATTATCCCTTTGTATTGTTTTACAAAATATAAAAGATTAATATAAGTATGGACTTCAATGGCTCCTTTGCTCAGAAATACTTGCATCATAATGGACATTCAAAGCTTTGATCCAAGATATGTGTTAAAGTATTTTTATATGTAATGAACTATAAATACCTTACATTAAATATATGAGTTATTTTTCTCCATCTCCGTTAGTAAATAAATACATGTAAGTATTGCACAAATAAAGTCAGTCATTATATTATATATAAAGCTGCTAACACAATATCAGGTGCTTACTGAATATGAATATTGCACATTAACATCTTATGAATGAACACGCATGACATAAACTATAATATTATTGCACATATAAGGCCATAAAAAAACAGTTGTGTGTTTCTCAAGCCCTGACCGCATCTGTGAAGCTGTTGCACGTCAACATTTTTCCCTTCAATTTCAGAACAATTTTTTTTCTAGTTTCCTTCAAAAATCTGTAAAACGTATTACTGTGATCAATTATAGTTATCTCCTCTTATCTTCTTTTGAAAACTAAATGTCTGACGATGTTGTACATTTGCACCATAAATATTTATCAAATTTCATTTAACCTGTGTAACCCAAAGTGCCTGTGCCTGGGAGAAACAAACATTTTTTTTCAAGGTGAATATCACATGTAATAACAATGAATAAGGTATTTACAGATCATGCATACAACCAAGTAAAAAACAAAAAAAAAACGCCCACTCGCACTAAATTTAAAAAAAAGGCTTGAGAAACACACAATTTTTGTTCATAGTCTAAAGGTAAATGATATGATATGAAAGCATGATACTAAGAATAAATGATAATTTCTATAAATCTATTTTCTAGTGTATAGAAGATTAGTTAAACCAAAGTATATGTTACAATATATATATATTTATTTTCAAAGGTTACATAATTCAGTTATATAAAAAGTTATTTATTTTCTGCATCATAATATTGGTGCTTGTTAGAATTACCAGATGTATTTCAGCAACATTTATCACCCTGTTTACTTGTTACTAAACAATAAATGTTTGTATATTTTATAGGAAGGACATACAAAAGTTCTTTTGACCGGTGTATTTTTTGAAAGACAACTAAATATCCTGGTCAATTAGTCAAAGAGAATCAAAATTTTTAACAAATTATACTATGTATGTTGTTATTTAACTTTAGCTAATAGTTTTCTAGTGTCTTGATAATACATTTTATATTTCATATTACCTTTTCAATAAACCCATGGTAAGTAAAAACAGTACTGATTTTCAGTTTTTTATATTGGATAGAGTGTAATAAAATACATACATGTATAAAGCTATAAAAATGTTTTGAAAATTTCACCCCAAAAAAATAATTAAATTAAAGAAAATTTTGCCCATGTTAGTATGATTAAACAAAATAAGCAAGCGAGCATAAATGGCACAAGAATACATGAAAAAGCTGACAAACACAAATAATAAGCAAGACGCCACAAACAAGCAAAGCAGGAAATATGCATAGATTATATAAAGCACATAAACAAAAGCACTATGTCTCCTGTCTGTTATAGTCTAGTTTTTCCAGAGGTGATCTAAATGGTGACTTCTGTCTGAACAGAAATGGGGGTACTTTAAGGAGTGGTATTGGGGACAATGGTGCAGGAGAGACACATTTCCTACCTGCATCCCCTCCTAAATGATTATCTATGCTACTCTTTCTTTTGTATTCTCTCATTAACTGGTCTAATCTACAATGAATATAAAAAAGCATTTAGCTCAAATTATGAGATTGTGTAAATTAAACAAAAAATGCAGCAGGATGGTATCAAATAAATTTGTGTGGATGGTGGATGTCGAGTAAAATGTCAAGAAGACAACATCCCATCTCAAAATTGACCAGACCAAAAATAGACATCTAGTGGTCATCACACAATCTTCAATAATGTCGTAAACAGTATTCAACTGTTGTCCATAATGAGTATTATCTTGCTGTTTACAAGTGTGTAACACTAACATAAAGTTTCTAGCCATCTGCAATAATACATGGATGTTACAGAGCTTATGTAAACTAGTTGTGTTTTGGAATTGGTTCAAATCAGTAGAAAAATTGGTTTCATAAAGATTTGGGGTAAAAAAAATTTCATTAAATCTTGTACCATACTTACTCTACTTATTTGACACTAAAATACACCTATTGTTTTGAAAATTGGAAAATCGTCAAAAATTTAGAGTTTTTGTCTTTCCATCCACATCATTGTCATTTTTTTACTCCATAAGATCGACCTGGTCAATGTACTTTTAGAAAAAGCAATCGAAATAATAGGTTATAATCGCAGTACTGTTATCTCATTTTGCATTCATGAATTTATCTTCTATACCTTCATATTAATATTGAAGACAAAAACAGTAGCAAACTTCAGACAACCCGCCATGTTGTTCACTAAATTAACACCTGATCTGGATTCTGAGTAACCCACAAAAGATTTTTATGATCTGGATTAAACGCTTGTTGTCTAGTCATCTTTTATGAATATATTATAACTAACTTTAAATGTCTAATTATGTGAAAAGAGGATTTGTTTTGTAAAAACATTCATTACATTCGAAGATTTGAAAATGTATTTCTCTGAGAAACGCGAATAAATTCCGTTGCGAATTGTTTCGGATTTCTTTTCAAAAGTAAAGTTCCAGGTAGGAAAAATTCAATAAAAATTTACTTAGAAATTGATCTTGTTTCAATCAAATTTATTAAGATAGATGGTTTAAATGGTTAAGAAAGACAAAATAAATACTCAATAAGGACGGAAAGTAATTAACTTACTTATGTTAAAATTTTACCAACTGTCACCATCTGATAACAACGACCGTAACTCTGACAATTGTGAAAATGTCGAAAAATTTTTCTTGAATTTTCAAAAGTGTCGAATATTTAGGCCATCGAATAATTCGGGTTATAATGGTAATATGTTTTTTTAAATTGAAGAAACTAATTATGCAAAAACCTATATTTTTTATTGCAAAAATTACATAAACAATTTACTGACACATAATGGCTCAATCATTTTGATGTACATTTTTAACATGACTTAAGAATAATTATATAAATTAAGCACTTATTACCTTTTCAGCTTTTCTTCCATTTCTTTTTCTTTTCTTGACATTTCCATTTCCCTTACTACAACATAAATAAAAGATCAATTTTTGCAAATAATGATTCACATTATTAATTTAAGTTAATACTTTATGACTCGTAATTTAAGGATAGAGAGGGCATATTTTTATAATATAAGTCACTTTTTACAAGGTTTCAGTCTGGAAAAGAGGAAAGATGATGCTATTTTTTAGATAAATACAACATATAATACAGGTGTTTTATGCCTTTTCAGAGTTTAGTTTCATTCTTCCTGCATTTTAGGTCATATTTCACAGAAAGCTGTTGACCTCTAGGATATTTTCTATATTGTCTGCTAATGTTCTTGATACACGTTTAAAGCTGTAAGGGCAGTATACTACGGTGAGAACCACGGTGCTATTCTTTTTGCTTTTTGTATTAGAATGTACATTGGTATAACATGTTTTTCTATCGACATTAATTCACATCCATTTAATACCTCACTTCAAACGTTGTATAAGATTTAATAATCTATAAAACAAAGCCAAATTTACTAACAATGTGTAGTAATGGGAAACATTTAATCAGTTATCTCCCCTTAAAAAGGGCTTTTTTTGGTTAAAAAATAACATGCTTCTTTCCTTTTGCAGTCTGTAATGGCAGATAATGTTTCACCGTACCTACACTTAATATATTTGTACTTGTTTTGAAGAATATAACAGCTGTTCCAGATACAATTATATGAGGGTATCAGAAGGCAGACTTCATTTACCTCACAATGCATGAAATTTTAATTCTTTCTTAGTGTTACTGTTTAAAGCAATTTACAAAAACAATCACCATACACCAAACTTCAAATGAATTGCCCTCTAATCCTCCCATGCAATCATTTCTAGAACAGACCTACGTTTATAGTGTTAATAAAACATTTACAAATTTTTCACATATATATTCAGTGTGATATTGTTTAAAGTATATATTCATAATTGTTGAAACAGAAATTCTATGACTCACATTCTAATTCTTTCTCTTTGGCTTCAATTCTTTTCTCTCTGGACCTAAGATCATCTGAGTTTTTAGAAGAGTCTGATTCCCGACTTCCTGAAAGTTGTCTTTCAAGTATAACTTGCTGCCTCTGTACTCTTGGATCACGTAAAACATCCTCAATGCTTGGCCTTCGGTGTACCTATAAAAATGAACAATTTAAATAACATATGGTATTTTTATTTGAATAAAATTGAAATTCTTACAATAATTCTTATTTTTGTAATAGCTCAAGAGTCACAGGACGTTGTAGGCTATATTAACCCTAGACCTCTCACTAGCATGTTTTGGATGATATTGAGATTTTCTCGTAAGTTATTAGCATCTTTCTCTCAATTACATAATTTACTCTGCCCAATAAGGCATGCTATATAAAAAGGATTCTACTATAATACTTAATATACTTTACCTCTACCCGTAGCAACTTTGCTATAATTTCATTCAGATCACTTGAGTATCTGATTGGGATTCTGTTGAACTCTCCTTGACAAATCTTTTTATTCAGTTCTGTCTGGTTACTGGCAGTAAATGGTGGATGGAGAGAACACAGTTCATATAACATACAACCCATCGACCATATATCAGACTTCTCGTTATAGGACATGTTATTTACAAGTTCCTGTTAAAACAAAGGTTTCCAATATGATTTTTTCCTTATTGTTATTGGTTTTTGTTTACTAGTTATACTTCGAACAACTCAGACTGACATGTTTATAAGATAGTATTTCAATATGTATCCAATAAGACGACCTAATCCCATAACTAACACCCATCTTTGCATAGGATTATGATACAGAAGTAAGCAGAAAATTATTGGCAATTCTAGCAAAGAAGGTAACTAAAAACATTGGATTTTCTATTTTTGTATTTGTGTCATTGAAATTTCCAAAATTTCAGCCCTTTTTGATAGTTGCATTCATCAAGAGTTATCAACAGCACAATGGCATCAGGAATGACGTAGATGCTGCCATATTGATCTGCATATGTTTTTATATCAAAAACAATGATGGATTCAAATTAAATATCTGGAAAGGAGAAAGAAATTGAAAACATGTAATTTAGTATTTTTAATACATGTATATGCTAAAATACTAGATACTAGGTAAATGCCACCATTATTGGAAATTTTTTAAAAAGGTCTAACGAAATAAATATTTACTTACAGGTGACATATAATAAGGAGTTCCAACATATGTTTTGGCAAAACTTGTTTCATGATGTAGCACTCTTGCAAGTCCAAAATCTCCTAATTTCACATTTTTATCTATATCCAAAAAAATGTTTGCTGGTTTTAAATCACGATGTAGCACAGCTTTGCCATTTTTTCTGCGATGGCATTCTTGTAAAGCTAAGGTCATCTGAATGAGCATTTTCCATACAAATTGTTCATCCATGTATATTCTGAAACATAAAAAGTGCAACATCACAGTCATAGGTTTAAATGTCAATGACACCAGATCAACTGTCAAAAATGGAAAATTATATGTTGTATGTTTCACAACAATTAAGTCTGAATTATATTGTTAATTTTAATTCGTCCAACAATTTTCTGTGAAAGTTCTCACCTCGTTCAAATTAATATGGCTGCCCGCACAACTGACTTCACAGGCTGCATAACGACTACAAAAATGATGAAATAACTCAGTGATGCCGTGCTCTATGCTCATTTTAACACAAGTGGCATTATCATTGTTCAAAATAATAATAGTTGTTAAGGAAATGTTTTGTCTAATTTAGTGTAGTTATTAAAAATAATAAAAACTTATACGATAATTTTTTAAAGGATAAATAAATTTAATTTCAGATGCGATATTAATTCTTTTGTTTTAATGTACTGCATTTTCATGTTTTCCAATACAATGTATTTAAAGCTGAACATACATACCCTTCCTTTCGACACCTGGATATAAGTGTAGCCAGATCTCCACCATCACAATATTCCATGATAATATAAATTGTTGTATTACTGCGGTCTATGATCCTATCATAGTAACGTACAATATGTTTATGTTTCAGTTCCCGTAACAAATTAACTTCGGAAACCAACATCTGTTTCTCAGACTCTGTCATGGCACCATAATCCATTTCTTTCCATGCATAAATCTGTACAAGAAAAATAATAATGTTAATAAATCATGAACAGTATATGATGTAAGATTTAAAAGAATAATTTCATAGTTTTGTACCTTTTGAATACCAATATATAATATAAAGTAAAATTTGAATCAAAAGTTAAAAATCATACAGTGCAAATTCAGTCTCCACGATAAACCAGTAGTCCGAAGCCCGAGGCTGGTAAAAATGCTGGTGCGGCTGTAAAAATTCCACTTACAGGCAAGTAATGTCTGTATTAAAAATTCTCCAAAATATGGTTCGGGCCTGTGGATCAAAAAGTTTACTGTGAAGACTGCAAATTAAATATGTATATGAGCTAAAAAAAATAACTTACCTTTCCATCTTTCTTGCGTCTTACTTTTTTACAAGTACCATATGAACCGGAACCAATGGTCAGCAGAGGTTCAAAGTCATCCAATGTACTATATGGCATCTTCTGGCTGTAAACACAAAAATATTGTGTTAAATATATTACACACTCCTGATGAAAGTCAAAAAGACACCAAAGAAAATAAGAACTATATCAATGCAAAATCCTCTTGTATTCCAAAGGAGACACTGTTCCTACAACTTCAACAAACTATGTGTGCTAAGAAGTTACAGACTTTTGGTAGTGAAGACAAAAAATTACACAATATGAAAATGTCAATGAGTAATATAAATGTCATCTTTAACATATGGTCATAAATAAATTGAAAATACCTTTTTTTGTCATGAAATATGCTGAATGCTGAATATTTAGAAAATACTGTAATAAAAATATTGTTTTTTTAATTGGGGATTACTGGGAAAAATTGTAAATTATAAAGCATTATTTTATAAATTTTCTTATCAAATATTTTCAAAAATCAAATATTATTTTAACTTTTTACATTAAAAATGTTAGTAATTTTAATGTTATTTTTTGAATATTGGTTCATTGTTTATGATATTTCATGCCAGTAATCATATATTTAACAATACAAAAATCTGTCTAATTAGTACCTAAACAGCACCCCTTAAAGTACCCCACTTAAATGCCTAAAACAACATTATGTGATTTTAAGAATGTTGGCACTCGGGGTACAAACCCTGGGAAGAATTAAATTTCTTGTGTTTATTGTTTAAATGTGAAATTTGAATGTTTGAATCAGCAAAAATTTTGAATGTCAATTAGGCAATATACAGACAACAAAGAAATAAGACATCACTGTTTATTATAAACAGAACAGAAAATGACAGTTATGTGTCTATGTCTTTCTCAGAAAAACATTCTTTTTAACTGACTTGTGTAGTTTTCTTGCATATTTTTTAATAAAATAGTCAGAATAGAGAATAAATCTAATTATCTAAAATGTAAAATCTGTGAAACATTAAATGGTAAGAACACTGCCTTTTTACAAATGTAATAATCTTTTCAATAAACTTACCATATAAATTATTAACCCTAGATATAATGTTCAATAAGTAATATTACATGTTTATTTCCCTCAGACTGATTACACCATTTTTATGTTGTAATACATCACAATGTCCAGGTAATTTACAATTGAACAGAATATCCACTGAGTTAAAGTCCTACAAACTGTTTATAATAAACACAATCTGTTATCCAGGCACATACTGGCTCTTTCTGTGTATAAATTTCATATATATCTTTTGTTTAACATGTTCAAATTATCTAGTCCCAAAGCCACAAATTATACATTGTCTAAGGGCAATTTTATTTATTCTGTCCCTCATTTCCTTAATACTGATAAGGTGTCAGTTTGTTTAACCACTTTATTACATAATTTTATCAGGTAAATTAAATAAATTACCTTTAGGGCTTACTGTCAAGCCATTGTAGTTAATTATCTTCAGACATTTAAATGAGAAATAAATATTTACAGTTTTTTTTTACAAATAGGTACAGCTGTAAATGTAATTTGAAAACCAAAGGAGTAAAATGATATTATGAAAGGTTCACATATGTATACATAAAGAACACATGTTTTTTTTCTCTCGAAAAGTTGAATTTTATAGAAACAATCTGAAAGTTTAAATAAATCAAAATTTAATTTTCTTTCCTTACTTTCCTTTATCATGTTAATCTGTTATATTTGTACAATCTTCACTTATACTGTAAAATTATTGTAAAATGCTATTATTTAAGAAATGGTTTGAATAGACAAATTCCATTTTGTACAACAACCTTTTTTATATTAATTTATGAAAACATGAATAAGATTGCTATTGAGTAGCTAATGCCCCCATATGATAATAATAAAATAACTAGACAAAGTTGCAAAATTACTGAAAACATTTTATAACTCTCCTTACCTTGTAAAACCATCTGATGGCACCTCAATATTACACATTAAATATATTGTAGTATGTCATACTGTTTAAGGCCTTTACATTGACAGAACCCTGTCATTTTTCTAAGGAAACAGTAGTTCATTTGAAAAACCCTTACAGTTACTACTTCTGTTATATTTTGTTGGAAATTAATGATTGCATTTATTATTCCAAACCATAATGTTGATTTTAATGCTTATTTAATAATGAAAGTCTATTATATAATAAATAGATGTGAACCTGTACAATTTATTGTAGCTTAATAATGAAAATTACAAATTAAAATTATTACCATTTAAGTATTATCAATAAATTTCTGAATTTAAGGTAATTATCCATCTATAATATAATTGGATTTTGCATTGTTATAAGTTTTATATATACAAAAACAACTTAACTTACTATTTGGCTGAAGGTATTGAGGTATGCAAAAGTTTACTTACTATATATATAAAGGAGAGAATTGGTTTTTTGCCATATAAGTATTATCAATTTTTATCTTTTTAAAAAAAATTAATGTGATATATTAGAGCTGGGATCAATATCTTTAATTATAAATTAAAGGGATTAACTGCCTGAAGTAAAAAAAAAAAAAAAAAAAATAAAAGGTTAACTAACAGTGTGTCTCAATAGAGCTAGGATCAACATAAATTGTTAAGTTATGTAAATATAAAAATATATATAAATATATAAAAATATTTATAAAAAAATATAAAAAAAACAGTACCCTGGTGGACTCGTATATACATCTATGCGAGTTTGAGGTTCAATTCTTCCAGTCGGTATACATATTTAAATTTTTTACATAAGAAAATAGTTTTAAAACACTTTTTAAATAACAAATTCAAAAGGAATTCCGCAGAACCCAGTGTCACATCTGCATTACTCCATCCCACATAACCCAATAAGGGGATGACCATTTGTCATTGAGAAGGGGGGGGGGGGGGTGTGATGAGGTAAAAAAATTTTACATCTTACTTTGTTGAACATTTTTGCTGTTTACAGTTTGTCTTTATCTATAATAATATTCAAGATAATAACCTAAAACTGCAAAGTATCATTAAAATTAACAATTTAGGGGCAATAACCCAACAAAGGATTGACCGATTCGTCTGAAAATTTTGTGGCAGGTAGAACTTGATCTGATGAAAATTTTAACCCCCATGTCAGGAAAAAATGGTACATGTAGGTAATTAAAACATTGATACTGCAGAACACTGAAAGCCAAAAATATGTGATGGGTAAAAGATTTCATAAAAATCATATCATAAATACATATATTAAATCTCATTTCATTTATTTTTGAAATCGCTCCACTTAATACCACAAAAAGGTGTGCTCTGACCAGAATGAAAATGCATACACCTGTTGCATTTAATATATTTAAATGCATTATTTATTGTTGAAATATGTTAATATTGAGTCCTTGGCCTTGCTGTCAATTATAACAGATGTAGAGTACATTTGTCCATTTCCCATCTTTTGGAGACAAGAAAATAATTTTTCAAAATAAAATGTTTTTCTACCTACCTACCCTATGTCATTTTGGACATGTAATAGGAAACACACATATATTTTATCTTGGCCTAATACAAAAAATCAGTCTATGATTTTCAATAATACTGGTAGACTAGAACCCTTTACCTTTGATTATAATAATAATAATTTAGAAAATGTCAGAAAATATTCTTATCTTGGCATACTTTTCAGTAATCATGGTAGCTTAAATACAGCAAAACATGAACTTTACCAAAAAGGGACTCAAAGCTTATTTTCAATTCTGTTAATGCTTTGAACGTCATAAACCTAAGATAAAAACTTTAATTCACGTATTTGATCATACAATAAAACTGATCTTATTGTAATGTACATTGTATGGGAGTGATGTATGGGGTTTGTTTCCACCAAATAAATTGTCAGAGACCTATTTAAGTAAGCTCTGCAATGAATTGCCAGTAGAAGAATTCACATAAAATTTCTTAATAACAATACCCAAAACTGACTTGTCGGCAGGGGCGGCGCTGGCATTCAAAAACCTGTCGCCAAAAATATCGCCAAAGCAAAATTTTTCGCCAAGTCACCCTCCCCTTTTTGAAGCATACATGACCTGAAAAGTATTTTTGATGATGTAAAGTTTTAATGACAGTTAACTATCATCTGAGATGACCTTTATTTTGATGCCAAGCCTAATAAAACATCGATTGTTCCACATGTGTTTGTTGATATTAAACCGGAAGTGACATAACAATCTTTGCTGATTGGAAATTTTATGATATAGTGTTTTTAAATAGCCTGTTAAATGTGTTAAAAGCATGCATAGTTATTTTCATGACTATTACCTGATATTTTGATAATATAAATAATACCCTAGTGTATAAATTGTATTGTCCTCAGAGGGTGGTCAATCAATTGAGCAATCAAGTGTAAATGATCTCAGCACGTGCGAGTTATATGTGTTTAATGTTGAAACATCTGCTGTGTTTATGAGCCTGATGTAAGTTCAGTCATCATAGATAATTATATGAAACTGATAAATGATGTTTCTTAGTCACCATTTAAGAATTGACTAATTTTTTTTTTTAGTCTATAAAGAAATAACCTCAATCACGTGGTGCACACTAAATAACCTGCGTAAAGAGTTTTTTGAAAGTGTGCACCATGTGGATTGAGGTTATTTCAAATTGACTGAAAACAAAATTACTGTCAATCCTTATAATTTAATTCTAATGGTTGTTTTGATGTCTAAAACATCGGGATTCCCTTTAATGATGTCACAGTAGAAAAGAAAATTTAGTCTATGATATGATAGATGAAAAAAGATCGACCAATCAAATGACCTGTTACATCCAATATTATATTATTTTAAAATGTTTTCACATTAGTATCATTTTCTAATAAAAACATTAAAAAATTCTGTCTCCAGAAATATCGCCACCTATAAAATTTTGTTGCAGATTGAATAAAAAATCGTATTTTGTGACATTGGCGAAGTCCAGTGCAGTCCCTGGTTGGTGATTTTAAATAAACAACCATAGGTATACATTATTATTATAACAATTATATTGATTGTAAATTTTATTATTATCTGCCTTTTATCAAAGATTATGATTAAAATCCTTGCAATTTTATATAAATATTAAATGTAAATTGTTTATCCCTCCTTTTGCCTTATTTCAGAGCTCTGCCTCCTGTGACATGATTGACCTGCAGTGTTATGAGTATAAAAGTTAGATCACTGTGGTATATAAATGTACCACATATTTAGCGATTTTTTTTTATGCATTCCAATCAATTCTAATCAAGTGTATAGTGTGATATAATATTAAATTGTTCAGATCATTAATTGGGCATCGTAACTGACAATAAATATAAATTGTTTGTTTGTTCATATATTCACTATCCAATCACACCACTGTATACATATTTACATTGCATCAAAATGACTTACTGTTTGGCTGAATGCCTTGAGTAACAATTATGATCCTTGATATCAGGCATCTCAATATCAGTCTTAAAATCCTTGACCATTTTCTCTTCCTTTTCATAGGACAAATGTTTACTATGATTTGTGAAACTCATTTTCAAATGTAATTGCTATTCATCTGTTCATAGACAAAAGGTAGTTCCTACATGTTATCTTGACTGGGCTGATCATTGTAAACACCATATTTAAAATAATAAACCTATCAACCATCAAAACTGAAAATTATAAGCAAGTCGTGACATGTATGATTTTTTGTATGTTTTATCAACTGTATTTCATATACAGGGGAAATGAAAAGTAAAAAAAATAGACATTTGAGGTCACGTTTCAAACCTTTAAGAAGTTGAATGGACGAACCATTTATCTAAGGACATATTTCTAGAGTTTTTAGTGGGCTTGCCATCTACTGATCTACTGTGTTCAAAATTCCCGCAAACTGAAACCTAAATACAGATGAACAAGTTATTTGTGTCACTGCTTTTCATTGGGTGGATAAATCCTGGGGTCAAAGGTTAAACATTCATGTGACTTTCAAAATGGTAGATGAAAAGGCAAAGATATTTTGTAAATCTGAGTGGCAGACAATTTTTCTATTTTCTATTGATAAATATAAGATAACAAGTGAATAATAAGACGATGTCAGATCCAACTAAATATCAGTTTGCTGTTGGAAAAGAAATAGAGCATTCCATTCAGCTTTTGTATAAATTTTTCTGCAATAATCTTTATCTTGGGCAGTGGGAGTTAGCACGTTCTTGTCTTGGTGTACTAAATGGTAGAAGAGTATATTTGGAGGAGGACATAAAAAATGTGTTATATGATGTTGCTAGATACCCTTTCAACAGAAGGTAAAACATGATTAATTTCATTCTACAAAAAAAACTTACCCCGTGAGAACCATGCATGCAAAGAGATAAAGCCAATACTTCAGGAAGATTAGACAAAAATCAATAAATCCCATAGTTTATTTTGATAATGCTACAAAGTTAAAAAAAAATATTGTAGACCTGTATCTATTGTTTGTTTAAACAGCTTTTGGTTAGTAAAGAAAGTATAGGAATAATAGAATGATATGGTACTTTTGTTTTGGCCTTCGTTGAAACATTACTGATAGTTAATAAGATTTACCACTGATTAAAACTAAATATAAAGTTTTTGGAAATGAAAAAAGTGTGTTGGCCATCTCCCTTCTAACTTAGAATTTTAAAATATTGTGTAATTTGTCAGTACAGTTTCATGTAAATTGGTCAATAGATAGTTCTTGGTGGATACATGTTAATCTGAAACCTGCCTTTTGACCTTGACCTCAATTTCATGGTGGAGTGACCTGCGTCACATTTTCGTGATTAAGTCCATTTAATATCAACTGTAATACATAATCCCACCTTATGTAGTCAATAGATAGTTCTTAGTGGGCACATGCCAGTCTGACACTTGTCTCTGGACCTTGACCTCAGTTTCATGCTTGAGTGAATTTTCCACATTTTTAGTGATTTAGTCCATTTCTCAGCAACTATAATACCTAACCCACCATATTTGGTCAATAGATAGTTTCTGGTGGGTACATGTCAATCTGACACTTGCCTTTTGACCTTAACCTCAATTTCATCGTTTAGTGACCTGCATCACATTTTGTAAAGTCCATCTCTTAGCAACTGTAATGCCTAAGCCCACCATATCTGGTCAAAAGTTAGTTCTTAGTGGGCACATTCCAGTCTGACACCTATCTCTGAACCTATACCTCAATTTTATGCTTGAATGACATTGTCATATTTTCTTGGTTTAGTCCATTTTGCAGCAATTATAATACCTAGACTCACCATATTTTCCTTTGACTTGCAATATCGGGTATCAGATAATCTTTATTCTGTCTCCATCCGCATATTCAGGCGAGACATTTAGTATGTCCACTTTTAATATGTAAAATGATTGGTAAAGTGAGTGCAGAAATATATTTATTCCTTTGTAAAAATAATAAACTAACTACTAAGTACCCAACTGTTTATTAACACTCAGGCTTTTCTACATTCATAAAAAATGTTATAAAGGGAATCCTGTGTTTATTTTATAACGTCTTATGCATGGGGATTCATGAATTTGTTATTGTACATGTATATGTATCTACAGTTCTATTTTTATCAGGGGGCCTCGGTGGCCGAGTGGTCTAGGTAGTTCGTCATGACTACTAATGATCACTAGCCTGTCAACGCTGGGGTTGTGAGTTCAAATCTCACCTGTGGCGGGGTGTGTTTGACTCCGATCTTAATTGACAAGGATTGCCAATTTTCCTACCGAAGGTCGGTGGTTTTCTCCGGGTACTCCGGCTTCCTCCACCAATAAAAACTGGCCACCGCGAAATAGCCAAATGTGCTGAAAATGGTGTTAAACCGCAACTAAACAAACAAATTTTTATCAGTTTTTTGTAAACCCTTCAAATATACAATTCTGGTTGGGTTTGGTTGCAGTTGTTGAATTTTTTTAACATCCTTCAGAAAATAAGGATATGCAATATTTTCTTGTATGCATGCAAGGGAAGGAACTCAATGAACTGTCTAATCTAGTTTTCAATTGTCACGATCGTATCAATCATATTCAGTCGTAACAATTGTTAAAGAGTTGATCAATTCAATCAACTGTCATTTTTGGTTTTCATGGGTCACTGTCATATTTAATAATTATGATCGTTTAAGAGTTGATCAAATCAATCAACTGTGTCATTTGGGATTCAAGGGTCACGATAGTATCATTCATATTCAATAGTTACAATCTTTTAAGAGCTGATCAATTCAGTCAACAGTCTCATCTGTTTTATGCACACCTGGCCTAAAAGGTGGTGTGAGCTTTTGCCATCACTGCGTCTGCCATCCGTCTGTCCACAATTACAAAAAAAATCTTCTCCTCTGAAACCACTCAGCCAATAAGGACCAAACTTCGGTGGAAAGGTCCTTGAGTGGCCCCCTTCCTAAATATGTCCGGCATTCCCGACTTCCAACTGACATGGCTGCTGTGACTAAAAATAGAAAAAGGGGGGTGGGAGTGAATTTAAAAAATCTTGTAACCAGAATTGGCAGCAGTGGTCCTTAGATGGTCCTCTTTCAGTATGTCCAATGACCTGGAGGATCAACCAAGATGGCCACCACATCCAAACTTAGTTTAACATAGGACCCTATAGGAAATTCATTTAAAAATCTTCTTTTCTGAAACCACCAAGCCAGTTGGAACCAAACTTAACAGCAATGGTCAGTAGAAGGTCCTCTTTCAAAAGTATGATTGATGACCCAGACGATCAACCAAGATGGGGGCCACAGCCAACTTTGTTTAACATAGGACCCTATTTGAAATTCATTTAAAAATATACTTCTGAAACCACTGAGCCAATTGGAACAAGACTTGGCAGCAATTGTCCTTTGATGGTCCTCTTTCAGAATTATGTCTGATGACACAGATGATCAACCAAGATGGCCGCAACAGCCGAACTTAGAGTGCACATAACAGATTTTCATACTCAAAAGATTGATAGCTGGACAATTGGCTGTATCATAAACCCATAGACAACCATATACATTGTAGCAAATAAAACATATTTCTTCAAGCTTTCACAGTACATGTATATAATTTTTTTTTAAGGAAATCCTTTCCAAATTCTTACCATTACAGAAAGATAACTGACAAAAAATAGGCTTCCCCCTTCAAATATTTAAAAAAACAGACCAACCTCAGAGCATCGTAGCAAGGATTCCTGCATAATTTAGAGAACTTAGTATATGTGTTTTCCAAAGTACACATTCAACTGGTTTCAGCACATGTAGTTTCAGCGTACATTCTCCGCCTTTTAAAATTGCTACATGAAGTGGTATAAAAATGTTGTGTTTTCACCTACCCTATTTTTGTGTTTTCAGAGTAGACTCACATTAATAAAACTTTCTCAAAAAAAAAATTACTTTTTTACATTTCATGCATTTTTTATATGACCGCAAAATTTTTGCGGTCGTATATTGGTATGACGTCGTCGTCGTCCGAAGACATTTGGTTTTCGCACTATGACTTTATTATAAGTTAATAGAAATCTATGAAATTTAAACACAAGGTTTATGACCACAAAAGGAAGGTTGGGATTGATTTTGGGAGTTTTGGTCCCAACAGTTTAAGAATTAGGGGCCAAAAAAGGGCCCAATAAGCATTTTTCTTGGTTTTCGCACAATAACTCTAGTATAAGTAAATAGAAATCTATGAAATTTTAACACAAGGTTTATGATCACAAAAGGAAGGTTGGGATTGTTTTTGGGAGTTTTGGTCCCAACAGTTTAGGAATTAGGGGCTAAAAAAGGGCCCAAATAAGCATTTTTCTTGGTTTTTGCACAATAACTTTAGTATAAGTAAATAGAAATCTATGAAATTTAAACACAAGGTTTATGACCACAAAAGGAAGGTTGGGATTGATTTTGGGAGTTTTGGTCCCAACAGTTTAGGAATTAGGGGCCAAAAGGGTCCAAAATTAAACTTTTTTTGATTTCATCGAAAATTGAATTCTTGGGGTTCTTTGATATGCTGAATCTAAACATGTACTTAGTTTTTTTATTATGGGCCCAGTTTTCAAGTTGGTCCAAATTGGGGTCCAAAATTAAACTTTGTTTGATTTCAACAAAAATTGAATATATGGGGTTCTTCTATATGCTGAATCTAACCATGTATTTAGATTTTTGATATTTGGCCCGGTTATCAAATTGGTCCACATTGAGGTTTAGAGGGTCCAAAATTGAACTTTATTTGATTTCATCAAAAATTGAATTCTTGGGGTTCTTTGATATGCTGAATCTAACCATGTATTTAGATTTGGGATATTGGAATACCACAAAGGGATGGTAAGAATTGTCTTTGGTAGTTATGGCTCAAACCGTTAAGGAATAAGGTGCAAAAAGGGGGGAAAAGGGTTTCCAGGTTAATGGACAATTACTTAAGTACAAAACATAATTTAAAAGGCAGTGTAAGGTTGGTAATTGAAACTCATTTGAATATCTCACCTAAACTGCTTTTAAATTATTTATATTGGAAATTTGCCAAAAACTTTATTATTAATAAATTCCATTGGAAATTTGCCAATAACTTTAGTTTAATGAACTTCATTGGAAATTTGCCAATATAAAATGTTGCTGATGAAGCTTTTTTGTTTATCTCACCTAAACTGCTTTTAAATTATGTATATTGGAAATTTGCCAAAAAACTTTATTATTAAATTTCTGATTTATATATAAAAGCAAATAATAATGATAAGGCCAGAGATACACACCAAACAGGATGTGTAAATTATTATAATAAGTATTGTGCAATAGCAAGAAATTTTCAATTGGACAGTATTGCTCAATAGCAAGAAATCTTCAATTGCACAGTATTGCACAGTAGCAAGAAATTGATATTTGGGCCCGGTTATCAAATTGGTCCACATTGAGGTTTAAAGGGTTCAAAATTGAACTTTATTTGATTTCATCAAAAATTGAATCATCAAAAATTGAACTATTGGGGTTCTTTGATATGCCGAATCTAACCGTGTATTTAGATTCTTAAGTTTTGTTTAAACTTAAAATAAAGCCAAGACTCTAATTTAAATAATGAAACCAAAAAACAATCAGAAATCAATATCTAGAACTTATAAATAGAGGGAATTCCATACCTATGACATAATATATTTAAGGAGCAAGAGTGGACACACAAAAATGTCTCACCTGTCGTGTATTTCTAATGAAAGTAAATGCTATCAGACATATTGCATACAGTATTCGAAAAACAGGACAAAACACAAAAACTTAACTATAACCAGTGAACCATGAAAATGAGGTAAAGGTCAGATGACACCTGCCAGTTGGACATATACACCTTACAATCCTTCCATATACCAAATATAGTAGACATATTGCATACAGTATTCGAAAAACAGGCCAAGACACAAAAACTTAACTGTAACTACTGAACCTTGAAAATGAGGTCAAGGTCAGATGACACCTGCCAGTTGGACATGTACACCTTACAATCCTTCCATACACCAAATATAGTAGACCTATTGCATACAGTATTCGAAAAACAGACCAAAACACAAAAACTTAACTATAACCACTGAACCATGAAACTGAGGTTAAGGTCAGATGACACCTGCCAGTTGGACATGTACACCTTACAATCCTTCCATACACCAAATATACTATATATAGACCTATTGCTTATAGTATCTGAGATATGGACTTGACCACCAAAACTTAACCTTGTTCACTGATCCTTGAAATGGGGTCGAGGTCAATTGAAAACTGTCTGATGGGGATGAGGACCTTGTAAGGTACGCACATACCAAATATAGTTATCCTATTACTCATAATAAGAGAGAAATTAACATTACAAAAAATATGAACTTTTTTTTCAAGTAGTCACTGAACCATGAAAATGAGGTCAAGGACAATGTACATACGACAGACGGAAACTTTGTAACATAAGGCATCTATATAGAAAGTATAAAGCATCCAGGTCTTCCACCTTCTAAAATATAAAGCTTTTAAGAAGTTAGTTAACGCCGCCACCACTTTTGTGTCCGATGGCCCTGACTGTCAACCAAGATGGCGGCCACAACGGAACTTAGTTTAACATAGGATCGTATGGGAAAATTCATTTAAACAAATATTCTTGTCTGAAAGCACTGAGCCAATTTCAACCAGATTTGGCAGCCATGGTTATAAGATTGTCCTCTTTCAGAATTATTTTGAATAATTCAGTTTCTTAGGTGCTTTTATGGCTGTTGATTGGCAAATTTAATCCAGGTGAGCCATAATCAATCGTGATCAATCAAATCTATCGAACAGTCCAGGGTTTGCAATTTTTATTGATCAGATATATTTTAATCAATCGTGAACAATCATTTCTATTGTAATGATTGAGCATTTGCAGTGTTAATTGAGTTCATATTTTGTGATCAATCGTGAATTGTAACGAGCATTTTTTTAAAATTTATTAATATTGTATCAATCGAATGTTGAATACTGTACCTAAATGCTTTATGATTCCTTCCTTTCCTTTCTGTTGACCAAAGCTTTGATGAATGAAGAATGTTGCATAACTTTCAGTAGATTCCATGAATTTAATCAATTTTTTTTATAATTTTACATAGTATATACTCTTTTGCAATAATTTTTCAGTTTATTTTTTTTGCTTTCCTTTTATGTTTTATTTATTTCTTTTTTTCAAGCATTGGATACAGTGATATTGGATCAAGCCACCATTTGTCATGGCTGTGTTTACAAGAATATCAAAAGCAGTTGGAAGATAAAGAAAAAGTATGATGCAGTTCTTATGCTGTCATTGTTTATAAAATAAAACGTTTGTTATCTAAGTTGCCTTATAGTTTATTTTCATTAAATGTAATAATATAAACAGCTTATAAAAAAATCCCTTTTTTTTCGCAAGAATACATGAGTGTCATAACAAAGACAGTTGTATGATTTAATTACCCATTGAAAGTTATTGAAAGTTATTATTACATGAATTAAACTTAAAAATTAATAGGACCCTTTTAGCTAATTTTAACAAAGTGCACATTTTTGGCAAATATGACTATTATAGGAACCCTGGATCTATTTCAAGAGATTACTGAACTATCAATGTTACATTCAAGCACATTTAAAGGTATCCTGTGTTTGATTGGTTTATATTTTTATCAATTTTAATCGTGTTTCAATTTAGGACATTTTAAACTGCATTGGACTATAAAAAAATTAATGATTGTCACTTTAATAATCACTGAGATTTGGTGTATAAAGTTTTGAACCAAGATGTGTAAATATATAGTGTACATTGTATGTCAATACCACTTGAAAAAGTCAAATATATTATTTCTCAAAATCCTACCCAAGAGTTTTTTTTAATTGATAAATTTTTTCCTCTGAAATTTTCATTCCATTGGTGTAACTTTTATAAGGGGTCATCAAATTTTCTATTAGTATAATAAAATACTGATTAGAGTCTATTTAGGTACCTTCTAGGAAAATTCAATATTTACTCTATAGTGTATGTATATAGAATTATAATTTGGGAAATGTAAACTAGATATTCTAGAACTATTTTTAAGAAACTGATTTTTCTATATTTAGCTCACCTGGACGAAAGGTCCATGTGAACTATTGTCATCACTTGGAGTCTGTTGTCATCATCGTCTGTCATTGTAAACAATTTAAAAAATCTTCTCTGAAACCACTAAGTGGATTGTAACCAAATTTGGTTCACAAGCATCTTTGGAGTATCTACTTTAAAAATTATGTCAATTATACTAATGGAGCTAAAAACATGGCTGCCATGGCTATTTTTAGAACATAGGGATAAACTGACATATTTTGCCTTACATCTGCTAAAATGAAGTAGATACAGAAAAATGAATGTGACATTCCTTTTTTGCCTTGAAGAGCTCTTCGAAAGTCTCTATCTGGTCGAAGGTGTACCACTACTCCTTATAGAAGTTATTGTCCTTTAAAGGCTAAATTTGACGATATTCACTGTCTTTGGCTTCTATCTAAAAAACTATAAAAGATAGAAAGAAACTTTCAATTGAGAAAATGACTTATTTTGAGGCCTACAAAAGGTCGCCCAGGATGAAGTTGTACGACAACTCCATATAGGAGTTATTGCCATTGAAAGGCTAAATTTGAGGATATTTGCCGTTTTTGGCTTCTTTCATGAAAACTATAAAAAATAGAAAGAAATTTTCAATGGATTAAATGATCCTTATGGCCAGGCCTACAAAAGTTGTACGATGACTCCTTACAGGAGTTATTTTTCTTGAAAGCCTAAATTTGACAATTTTTGCAGTCTTTGGATTCTATCTTGAAATAAAAGATAGAGAGAAACTTTCAATTCATAAAAAGATGATCTAACCATAAAACACTTATAACCACTCTTAACCTATTTTTATGCCCCTACCTCTAGCTATCAAGCATACAAGTTTATGCCCCTACCTCTAGCCAAGCATACAAGTTGTACTGCTGTACATCCAATAAATTTTCGTCAGCTAAATCTTGGGAAAGCTTCATGAGAATGACTTGAAATTTGGTGTGGAGTGATGAGTTATACCATATGTGCGACTTTCACTTTGGTTACACATCAACTTCCTGTTTACCGGACATCTGACAGAATTTCATAGTGTTGTATAATTTTTCATCAGCTAAAACTCGGGCCCTTCACAGGAATGATTTGAAATTTTGTATGAAGCTTCAGTATGATGTCTTGTACCATGTGTAAAACTTTCGTCTCAGTCACACATCAATTTCCTGTTTACTGAACATTTATCTTGGAAATTTAGTGTTATGTGTTACGATATCATCCATGTCATATGGACACATTCATTCTAGTTTTACCATGAAATCTGGTCCTGATTTTAAATTTGATCCTAGTACTACCCCCCCCCCCCCTCGCCAAATAAAAATCAAATGGTTGCTCCCTTAGAACATTAAAAATGTTCCTATCACTCAGTTAGACATGAATAAACCTAAATATGCATTCCACTTGACAAATGGATTATCCTGGTGTTTCCAGGTGAGCTATTCAGCCTCTTGAGAGCCTCTATTTTGTTGTATTTTTAGGAACAGGATGCAAATGTCCTCTTAGCAAAAACCTGTGAATTTCGTCTACTCCTTGTTGAAGCTTGTGTAGAAACATCAGAACAAAACATAAAGGTATGTAACATTTATAGAGAAAATTAGGTATGGTCTGAAGGTAAAAACAAGACTTCTACATCTTTTTGATCACAGATTGTTAAATTTTATTGTTATTTTTCATCTCATAGTTGAAGATGAGGGTCTTAGTGATATTCTGGTAGAAAGAATAAATCTGTTGTGTTGACCAAACTTCGATAAGACACATTAAACATAAAATAGAAAGAATAATAAGTCAAGTGTTTACTTGAGAAAAGAATAAGATAATGAAATTAGGACAAAGGATAGTGAAATATCGTTAAAAACAGTGTCCTTTGGTTAAGAACACAAAATCTTTTTTCACTGTTCTTCAAACTTGGACAAACTTCAGAAGAGTAATTTTCAACTAAAAAAAAACATGCTTTTGGTTGTTAGTCTGATTTTTGCCTTTATTACTTTTTAACTTAGAATTTATATATAAATACTTGTTGCAAGAAAAGATGTATGGCATTTAAAACTGTTTTATTCAGTTCCATTTTGACCCAGTATGAAAATTATTACATATATTCCTTGCTAAGTATTTTCTTGATTGGTTTGGAAAGGGTAATTTTGACATAATTGAGTTTAGCAGTTTTTAAGAAACTTCATTCTAAGAGGATTTCTTGGATGACCATTTTATTAGGCCTGTTGATTACACAGGTTGAGAAATAGGTTTGGATAGCAAAAGAAATTTTACTTTACTCTGATGCCAAATAATTGAACACACCCAAAGAACCAACATAAAAAAATTCATTTTACCTATTCAATTTGAAGAAGCCAGGTTGTGAACAATTGGAAATTCAGTTAAGAGACTTAAGTGGGTAATTTAAGATACCAATGGTATTTGAGCTATTAGAGTTCCATTATATATTTTTTTAATGATGAAAGTATGTGTTATTATTTCTTAAAAGAACATTTCATATTCAAAGTTTTATTATGTTTAATTGTGTTTCTTTCATTGCAGGATTTGTACCAGTATCAGAAAGCAGTTTGTCAAACTTACAGTAATACTGAATCTCCAGGACAACCATTTTCTCTGACAACAGATTTGTTGAATTTTCTCCAAGAAAAACTTTTTGATAACCCACCATTAGGACATTCAGTTATTCACTCCATATATGCATGTCCAAAACATTCTCAGTACAAGAAAAACAATGAAAATCTTCAAAGTTTATATGTTAAATCAGTAAATAGTCTTTTAGATAAATTAACAAATTCTCATCAGCAAAATCAAAAAGAAATGAATGACAGAGTAGAAAAAGTATACAAGATACTCTCGCTGTATAACCCAGATCAATACCAAAACTATCTCTCCATTAGAGAGTTATTTGCCAGAATATATGAACTTTCCGTGGTAGATGACGCAGTAATAAACAGGAATAAAGTGTTGTCAGTGATCATTGGTCGAGAACATTCATATTTGGTTGAGGAATTTTGTAAAGTTGAATATGACCTTGAAATGAAATATTTGTTATCAACTACCAGTTGTCATAGGGATGATCTTTCAGAGGATCAAAAATGTCTGATTAGTTTAATGAATCAAAGCAACAAAAAACATCAGATGAGGACTTTATTAGTAATGTGTATTAAAAAACAGCAACACATTTTAAAAGTTACAGTGGTAAGTGACTAAATACCATTATAAAGATAGTGAAAATTTACCATGAATAAAATGCTCTGAAAATAAATGTTTATCCTGCAATCAAGCCATTTCCGGTCCAATAACAGGTAGAATAAACTGTCTGCTGGTACTTGTTTACATGAGGAGTGCAAGTAGCGTAGAAAACATGTCAGATTTTGTCATGGCATTTCCTGCAGCTGGATTTCAACTTCAAATGTAATTTTTACACATCTAAAGGGACAATTTTATGAATGCAGAGCTCACTGCGAAAAAGGAGAAAATGGCTTGCTAAGAACTCACCTTTTCTCATGTTTCTAAAGCTTCCATAAATAAATTTGATATTTTCCGACAATTACTATGTATTATATATATATATCCACTCATACCATTACTTTGACTAAAAAATTAAAAGCACCACTCCTTTGCTTAAACTTTTGTTATGTATATGTGTGGGTATTTTGTGTAAACAATATCTGCCAAAATATTTCTTATTTTACAAAAATTTAACAGGTTAGTCAGAGGACTCTCTGGCATCAAATGCCTAGTTTTGGAATTGGCTATTGCTGTGAGACAGAGTACCTAATGCATTCAATTCTGTAACCATCTAAGTAATTGTCTCCAAACTTTATTTATTCTAAACTTGAGATTGCCATTTTTGACCAGTCAAGATAACACAAATTTGTCAAATAATACCAAGCAGGAGTTATTAACATTAACTTCTGAATTATGAAGGTTTATTATTTAAAACTTTTTTGAAAAGAAAAATGGTGGTAGAAGTAAAACATTTAAGGTTATCTTGTTAGAAATGTAATTTAGGTATAAAACAATAGTAAGTGCTGCCAGTTCTAAATCAGGATGTTTGATGACAGAGAAATTGCAAACTGATGTCAAATATGATACACACACACACTCATGTATATATATAGACCCCTTACGTCAACTCCGTCTAGCATACAAAGCATGACAATTATAACGTTATGCCATGTTGACAACCTAATAATAGTTGTTCCTATGACGTACTTATAAATGTCATGCTTTCCACACACAGGAAGTCTTGTGTTTTTAGGTTACAATTTAAATTCTCTAGTTATTGGATCAATCCGAGGCAGCGATTTCACATCTTTTTGAAGCAGCGGACATCCGTGTATATTCTGAAGATCCTGTAATATTTAGATTTTGAGATATTCTTTTCTTATTTAACACGGAAAACCAGATTGATATACTTTCATCTTTCTGAGCATAAGTTTACATTTGAATATGAAAATTGTTTTATTCAGTATTAATTTGTTTATCAACCAACAAATATGATTATACTTGTTAATTGTATTTACTTTTTCAGGAAACAGCTATTGTATTGATAAAGATAGGTCAGTTTGATGTATTAAAGATGTTATTAGAACCAGTAGAATTTCAGCCATTAAAACCACTTTTACTTTTACATGGTTGGTCGTTCTGTCACTCTGTTCAGACTGCTAAACAGCTATTGGATGCCTTATGGAATAAAGAGGTAACAATGATAATAAGGCCTTTTTTTTTGGTAAAGGTAAAAAATGTAGTGTTATTCATTTTTGATTTGCACTTATTGCCTGAAGTAAATTCTTGCAAAAGTACAATATGGTGGTGGTGTCATGAACATTACACCCATACAAATTTTGAAATTCTGATATTCCATTGTTTATTGAAGAGAATAAATTTATTAAATGCTTAATATATAAATTGGAGTAAAAATTAAATCATTCCAGATTTTAGTGTAAGCACACAACTAAATTCTTCATATAAAAACATTAGCTTTGGATAAAAATAAATACAATTAGTAAGACAGATTGAAATAAATAAATTTTTAATATAAACGTTTCTTTGAATATAAATAAATTCTGGCTATAAATATTTCCTTTGGTAAAATGGAAAGAAGGAAAAGGACAGCAGAAAAATACATGATTTGGGAGAAAGAGATTGTAAGAGATAATTTTAGTTCCCTACAGTGCCAAGGTGCATCTCCGAGAGATACACAGCCACCAACTAAAATTATGTCACTCTGACCTAAATTTCATGCTTCATTTACTTAGGTTAAATTTACATCCAAGATCAGTTCTTCAATACTAAGTAACCTACAATCATGTTTCTTGGTGTAAGGATGTATCTCGGGGAGTATTACAACTTCCTGTAGGTAGGTCACTCTGACCTAAATTTCATGCTTCATTGACTTGGGTTTACTTTTACATCCCAGATCAGTTCTTGGATACTAAGTGACCTACAGTCACAAATCTTATGTTTTTTTTGTATTTGTTGTAGTTTAATTACACATGTATTTGTTTGAAATAGTAGTGTAACCTTTATATTATTATTTATGGAGCAAATTGGGGGGAACGAGGCGAAATTTGTAATCATAGATTACCTATGATTCTATTTTACATGATGGTTCTAATACTATTTAAATTACTACCAGTATATAGGTATATATAATTCAAGAAAATTACACAAAAAGTATATTGTAGTCAACCTGTTTTCACCCAGCATTGGAGATGGGATGTAACAAACTAGCTTACCAGATAGACCTTATAAAATGGTGTTTAGACAAAACCAAGTAAGTTTATAAACAGTGTTTATTATAAAATGCAAATGACTAAAGTCTAATGACCCATTTGTACACCTTGCCGTTGACCTTATAAAAGTTTTAAAAATTTTCACACCTATACTTACCATATTTAAGCATTCTATGAAATAACCACACAATCAAGGCTCTATAAGACAATTTGTCAAATTTTATATAAAAAAAAGAACCATTACAATAAGACGACAATATTTGAAGCTTTCAAACAAAAAATTTGTAATAGTAAATAATTATGTTTCAGTTCTTGCAAATTCATTATCCTTATTTTGATGACAAACTTACATTTAGTACTTTCCTGCTAGGTTACAATACATTAACATCAGATTTTGACAAATTTTTAATATTGTATTTAATTACAGACCACTTGTAACAGAGGTTGCTTTAACAAGCCAGCATCAGAGAGCAGCCGACATGTTTGTTGGTTTAGAGAATCATTCTGTTCTCTATGTACTTCATCAGTCAACAAGAGTTGCCTCCCTTAACCAGAAAGAAGTATTAGATCTGTTGCAAAAAAGTCCTATGCAAAATGGTATTTATACATAAAATTTATATATATTTAAAAAAAAAAGGTGAAACAGGTTCAGATTGTTAGTAAGACAGATTTTATAAGAGAACACTTTTTTTGAGATATAAAGACAATGAGACAAATCTTGTACTAATGCTTTTATATTAGTCAGAAACACTTTAACGAAACAGATTTAATATTAGTATATTTCTATAATTTGACAATAAGTTTGAGTGTAAAGAACTGTTCCGAAGTTACATTTTAGAAAATCACATTTATTTGAAAAATACTGGGAAATGAAAAGCACACCTTACCATGAGTTGAATTTGAATGTACAACCTCAATGTTGACAACCGAGTGATAATTATTAGTTTTGATAAACTATGTTAACTACACTGAGGGCACCATCTCATATTAGAATGAATGGGTAAAGGGTTTACATGATTAAGATAATAATCATCCATCAAAAACATATAGGCAGTCAATGAAAAATCTAGAACAACAAACAATACTTGCAAATACACTTTACCTAAGATTCTAAATACGTAAGCACAAAATTACTTTTATTTTATATACTGTGGATTCATTAATATTCGTTGTATACCAATTTTTGTTGTTTTCGTGGGTCCCAGTAAACCACGAATTTAAATATCCAACGAAAAATAATATTTTTACTCGTGTTTAAATGCACTGAAGTTTCAAACCACGGAGTGTTGAACAATTGCGTTTTTACAGCATGTACTTGAATTCTGACATATGATGAGTTAGCTATATCCACAGAGGATACAGTGTTTCATGTAATTTTGTCTCTGGTAACATATATACGCTCAAACAATTTTCTTTAAAGGATTTCGACTGTGTAAATTGTCGCGGAATTCACTTCCGGTTTTTTTTTATTCAAACATTCAAGAAAAATCTTAATCCTAAATAGACCTAAACAATACAGACTTTCTCATAAATTACAGTAAAAACGTCTTGTCGAAAGAAAATAAAGCAGAAATTAGGATTAAAAATATGTCTGTATATGCCCCGAGGTATTTGGTGACAAGTGATTGCAATTTGTCAATATATATTTCACACCTGTTTAACCTAATGAGCAAATAATTACAGATTTTGTTAATCTTGTTAAATTCATGACAAGCTTTAATTGTTCCCTTACAAATTTAAAGAATCTGTTTGTTAGACTTTCATTTAATGAGCGCTTTAAATCAGTACTTTACTGTACAATATCAAGTCTGATCGGCACATTTTGTCGCAGTATTTTCATGATATCTGATGTACAAAGCCACGAATTTAAGTATTTCAACAACTTTTTATATTTTTTTCTAAGCCACGAATTTAGGTATCCCACGAAATGCCTTTTTTCCTCTATCCACGAAAATTGGTATCCACGAAAATAAATGAATCCACAGTAAACTTATTGAGAATTAATAGAACTATATACACATGTTCTTCAAAAGTTTTATCTATTTTTATATGATTGGGATCATTTTATAAAAACATTAATTTATAAATTTTTGAAATAAATTAATGTACGATAATTAAGACTACCCCAGTATATATTTGAAAATGTGTTTCATATAATCATAATTATTTCCTTAACTAATATAATTCAGAGGGAGAAAAAAGAGCTAAAGCAGTGACATTTGCTGAAGATAATTGTGGAATCCATGAAGAACAGAAGGATCAGTCATTGGATATTAATATTGAGCAATGGAGAGACGTTTCTATATTTAGTGGTTACTGTGCAATAAAGAATGTAATGGATGCTATTTATTTTTGTGTTGAATATGCTGACAGTAAAATTCTCAATCCAATTCATAGAAAAGATTTCCGTAATCATAGTTTATTATCAAATTCTGATAGTGGGAGTGTCCATATAACAACATCAAAAAGCAATCTTAGGGATAATTTTCAAGAAATTTATACAAAAAATGTAACTGACAAATTATCATCAACACGTGAATATTTATCAAAACTTCAACCACTGACATACAGGGTTGAGATCTTACAAGATATCTATTCTTTACTATTTGTTAATCACGATTGTATTCAGGAAACATTTTATGATGATTTTGAAAGTGATGAGGATAACGGGGATAATGTTAGCGGAAGAAACACAGTGAATGAAAAAAAATACAGTATTGTTTCTGAGGATAGTTTGACATCTCCTGAACTTTTGTCTCCTGAAATAAGTGATAAAGTATTTGAAACAGTAATGAATGATAGAGTTGCATCATATGATGAACCATTTATAGACGAAATGTTTAAAAAACCAAGAAAAAATTCTGTAAGAAATAGTATTTATACAAATCATCATGGCTTTCAAAAAGACAATGATATTAAAGGAAAGATACAGAATATTAAAGATGAACTCTGTGAGAAGAAAAAAGACTCTCATGAGGATCAATTGGCTTCAGAAAATGGGAGTACATTTAGTACTGATAGTTCTCATGGTCTGATGAGTGTTGGATTTCTAAACAATGAGTATTTGGTGCGAGATATTTTAGATATGCTTAAAGAGGCTTTAATAGATTTAGAAGGGGCAATGTTTCAGATAAGAGGATCAAGCCCAGACAAAAGCAGTCCACAGAGAAAGACACCATCACGACGAACATCAAGTTTAGTGATTGCATCTATAGAAGAACCCTTGACAAATATAGTGCAGTGTAGTATAAATAAAGAATCATTACAGACAAAGATGGGCACATTAAGACAATACATCCATGAAGCTAATTGGAAATTCCAACTAGTATGTCATGACAAAATACCTAAAATACCAGGAGTTGTCCTACTCGAACCAGTTATAGCAGCGATGGATGTTCATGAAGAAGAAATAAGTATGGATTTGGTTAGTGGAAAGGTGGAAAGAAATATTAGACGGCGAAAAAATAGTAAATTATGTAAGAAAAACATATGTAATGCATTTTCTGTTACCTTCTCCATTAATACAGATGGTGACATGTTTGTTAAATTTTACACTATGATTACATTTATTTTTCTACTAATCTATTCAGAATATAATTCTCCATTAAACTTACAGAGAAAAAATCCAGTCATTTATACCTGTTGGTAATGAAATTTAGCCACCCTTAATAGTGGTTCAATTTTTTTATTTTAAAATGCTTACCAATCCTCAGATTTTAAATTTGGAAAATTTAACAATTCTAAGCTGATAAATTTTTAAATAAAGTAGATGATATGACAGATCATGTATTTTATTTTCATTTTAATTATGAGCTAAAAAAATTATGTTCTTCTTTTATCTGTTTTGGCAACAGTATGTTTTGTTTTTAAAGTAAGGTCTCAAAACTCATATCACAAGAAGCATTGAGTAATTCAGGATGTTTTTTCTTTGATTTTTCAACTTCTTCTTTCAGTTAAATAAATATCATATTTTATTCTAACTGCTAAATAGGTAAAGACATGCGGTAAAAGCATTTAATCTAATGGTAACAAAGCTTATTTCAAGTACTGAAAGTATAAATAATGCAAAACAAGAAATATTTTGTACATATTTTAGCATCAAACACACCTAGTCCAGTACCTCATTTTGAAAGTGAATCTCATGGTGGTGACAGTTGTGGTGATTATAAACAAGTCAAGAGGTCAAGGTCAAGAAGTAGAGGTCGTAGTATGTCTAAAACCAAATTTCCAGCAGGAATTATCTCCCTTATGCTTTCTTCTCCTGACACTTTATTGACAATGTGCATACAGAGATGTAATTATAATCAAGCAACACAAGTGATAAAGGTAATAATAGTAAACAATATAGTTATATTTTTTATTAGAATCAATTTTAAATTATGTAAGTATTAAATAAGATTCCTTTTTCTTAATGCAGACCTGATTTTCTTCAACTTTTGGATCTCCAAATTTGTCTATTACAGTTCCTTCCATAGTAAAATGGCTGCCAAAGTATCACTTCCACTCTTTTTACACAGTTTTCAAAATCAGATTCTGTTTACGGAGACTTTTTCGTCTGAGTAAAAATTTATTTAGAAACTTATGTACAAAATTTTATGACTTTTTGGACTTAAGATTTATTTTGATAACAAAATGTATAATAGTGCACAGGTTTTATATTTAAAACTAAAAAGAATAGTCATATTGTAGATTTCAGGATTTTGTGGTATCTTAACATACTTCATCAATTAGGCAACATGGAAAAATTTTTCCTTGCACGATAGCCATTATCTGTTCTTGTTTTCATCCTTGTTAGTAGCATGGCCAAATAAGCAAAAGTAAAAACAAATTTTTATGCAAGGGAATTTTTCACATCCAATCTTTTGTTATGATGGTAACATCTAAGTGGCTATTTATAAAACTTTATGAACTGTTTCATCAGTTAGGAATATTTTATTATAGTGTATATTATTTTATCTTTTTAAATACTTACAGCTTTTAAAGCTTGAGGACAAACCAGAAGCAGCTGAAATTACTTTTGCTCAGTCGTATAGTGCTGCAGTTAGGAAACTACATAGCCTCAATCTAGGGACTTCCAAAACAGCTTCTGTATCATCAAAGCCTGGTCAACTTAGTATGAAAGCACTGGGATGTGTTGCTGCTGCAGGAGTTGCCACTGTTTCCATATCAAGTGTTGCTGATGAACTTTTAGCACTTCCTAGATTACCCATGATTCCTCATCCGAAATGTCAAGTTATACATACGACACGATTAGATAAATGTTTTAAGCAGGAAAACTGTGCACCAATGATTTTATTTGATCTATTGTTCACAGGATGTAGATCATGGGAAATGTGCAATAATATGATTGATGCAATTAAGTCAAGAAAGGTATCTGGACAAGTGGAAAATAAAAAACCAGGTAAATCACACATGGAGAAGGGAGATAAAATGTCCAGCAGACTTAAAGATATCTGGGAAATTACTGATCATTTTGAAGCATTGCTTCAACAGGGAGCTGATCTAGATGGAAATCCAAAACAATTTGGTATCAAACATGTTCTGACAACATTTTACAGACACAGCATCCAAGCTCTCTTAAAGACTGCTACTATACCATTATCTCAAGAAGAATCTAATTTATATGCTAAAATGTTGATGGATTTGAAGCTGTCTGTTGATAAGGTGGAGAATGCTTTTCAATTTTATGGTAAATTACCCATGGAAGGACCAATTCATAAGATTCAAAAGACTAGTCCATACTCCAGTCCTTCATCTAAAGGCAGTCCAAGGACATCACCATCAAAACCTGGTGAGACAGGACATACTGACAAACCAGTCATTCATATCGCAATGAAAGGCCTAATAAATGTACTACAAATTGACATACCACCAGGAGGATTAATTAATCTGTTTATCAGGTAATTAGTATTTTAGTTCTAAATCTTTGGATATTTTTAGCTTTTTTTACAATACATGCTGAAATGTTTCCACTTACAAATATCAGAATAAGTTTTATGATACAATGTGCTAATTTGGATGTACAAAATATGCACATTTTGTCGATTTATGACTCCACAGTTATGGTCAAGGCCAACAATTTTGAAATCCCAAAAAATAATCCAAAATGTTGAAGAGAAAATTTTAAAAAATGCCAAAATGACCGAAAAGGTAAATCCAGAATTATCTAAGGACAGAGCTATGCATGAAGGAGATTCTATTTTTTTTTCACAAAATATAACGTTTTTACATGTATAACAGTAAATTTAAAGTATCAATTTCAGAGTTGTTGTAAAAATCTAATAACAAGTTGGTTTCATTTATTACATTTGTTTTTTAATTAGGCACTGTATTTACTTGTGTAGAGTTATTTCTAGGCTGTTTTCTATACAGGAATGTTCTTTGCCGAGAAATAACTTATTTTTAATAATAAATATTTACATATGTATTTGTACAGAAATTCTTCCAGAGAGGTTGTAGCAAATCGAGATTACATACAAAATTTGTATGATCACTTGAAGGGGCTAGCAAAGGTTGTAGCAGAGAGTGAAGCAACATCTAAAGGTAAGATTTGTTTATTTTGTTGTTCTAATTAAACTTTTATACAGATACTTGTTTTTATTTAATTGTTTAAATAATAGTTTGATTTTTAGCTCACTTGGCCAAAGGCCATGTGAGCTATTGCCATCACTTGGCGTTGTCGTCGGTCGTCGTCCGTCGTCGTTAACAATTATACAAAACTTTTCTCCTCTGAAACTACTTGACTAATTAGAACCAAACTTGGTATGAATGTTCCTTGGGGTTCATTGATTGGAACTGGTGTGGGGATTTTTGATTCGTAGAAAAACATGGCCGCTGTTACTAAAAATAGAACATTGGGGTCAAACAACAGTTTTTCGCAAATATCTCAAGAATTATTAGGTTACGGCAAATTCTGGCAGGTTGAAAGTGTTCAGCATGATGAGAGCTACCTGTGTGCTGATTTTCGTGAAAATCTGTCAACTGATGTTAGAGTTATTGTCCTTTTTTTCTTTTTCATTTTTGGCTTTTTTTATGTTATTATTTCAAAAATCTTTTTCTCTGAAACTACTATTCAAAATCAAATGAAACTTGGTAAGATTGTTCCTTAGGGTATCCTGCAAAAAGTTAATGCTTGGATTTTTGATTGGTCGAAAAACATGTCCGCCCTTACTAAAAATAGAACACATGGGTCAAAATGCTGTTTTTTGCTATTTTTTCCTGAATTATAGAAAGAAAATGACGATGAAAGCTACTTTCAAGGTAAACATATGCATGGTATCCCGAGTTGAATGGTGATAATGAAAGTTTGTTTTGGACGGCCATTTTTAAAATGGCTGCCATTTTCCCGCCATTTTTTACACTTGCTCAGATTTCAACAATATTTGGTTTTTAAAGTAAACATGGTATCCTTAGTGAATGGTGATGATGAGATTTTTTGTATGGAGCATCTATGGAAGGTCCTTTAGGAAATTTGCATAACTCATCATGGTCCGTGAAACAGAATAGCCGCCATGAGCATTTACATGTTCTGACTGTTTGAAATGTAAAATTTCTTCTCCTTACAAACCGTTAAGCCAAATGAACTGATTTTGGGTGTGGAGCATCCATGGAAAGTCCTTTAGGAAGTTTGCATAAATCTTCCTGGTCCGTGAAACAAAATGGCCGTCATGAGCATTTACATGTTCTGATTGGTCGAAATTTAAAAGTTCTTCTCCTTTGAAACTGTAAAGCCAAATGAACTGATTTTTGGTATGGAGCATCTATGAAAGGTCCTTTACAAACTTTGCATAAATCTTTCTAGTCCGTGAAACAAAATTGCCACCAGAAACCTTTATATGTTCTGATCGGTCAAAATTTAAACTTCTCCTCTGAAACCGTTTGGCCAATGAACTTATACTTGGTATGAAGCATTTATAGAAGATCATTTACAAAGTTTCCAGAAATCAATCTAGTCTGTCAAATCAAAAGTTTGTGACTGCCAGGTGAGCGATACAGGCTCAGCCTACTGAGCCTCTTGTTTTACAACTTAACCAAGAGATAAATATTTTTCATTAGTAATTAAGGCATATAATATACATGCAGTATACATCTGTTGTTGATGTTTTTTTTTACATCATATATTATGGAACAAATAACTTTGTTGTATAATTCCAGAAAAAATGATCATGCCAAACAATTACTTCAAGATGTTAGATGAAGGACCTATATCTACTTTAGGAAGACTTATATTTTCTAAGAAAATTCCTCCCTCCAGGTAATGTACAAATGTATCTTTAACCAAAGAGTAATTTATATTAGAAGAAATTGATGTGGTCTTTGGTAAGTATTTAAGAAACAAAATTAAACACATTTTTACATGTATATGTCTGTCCATTAACTTTTCACATTTTGATCTTCTTCAGAACCACTGAACAGAATTTGACCAAACTTGGCACTAAGGTCCTTCCCAAATTGTTATTACATTGATGCCTATTTTTCAAAAACATGGCTGGCAGAGCCTATTCTAATTTCTGATTGACTGAACTTTGAAAACTTCTCAAGAACGATATACCAATTGTACACAAACTTTACAGATATGTTTCTATAAAAGTCTTTAACAATTGTTTTTTTCTTTAGGGCCAATTAGAAATCCAAGATGGCCGCCACAGCCTAACTTAGTTTAACATAGGACCCTTTAAGAAAATGCATTCAAAAAGATTTTTGTCTAAAACCACTTGGCCAATCAGAACTCAATTTGGCAGCAATTGTCTTAAGATGATCCTCTTTCAGATTGCGTCCAATGAATGAGAGCATCAACCAAGATGGCCACCACAGCAGAACCACTGGGCCAATTGGAACAAGACTTGGTAGCAATTGTCCTTAGATGGTCCTCTTTCAGAACTATTTTTAATGACCTGGATTACCAACCAAAATGGCTGCCACAACTGAACATAGGAAAATTCTTCACCTCTGAAACCACTGCACCATTTGAGACCCAAACAGTACATGTAGTGGAATGGGCCCTTGGTGATTCCCATTCAAAAATATGTGCCAACCAAGAAGGCCACCATAGCTGATCTTAGGACCCTATGAGAAAATTCAATTACAGATCATCTTGTGTTAAAAGCCAAATTGAACGAAACTACTTTGCAGCAATGTTTTTAGATGGGTCTGTTCCAAAATTGTATCTGTCGACCTGGACAGCCAGGAAAGACAGTTGCCAAAGCCATCTTAGTTTAACATAGGACCTTATGACTAAACTGTGGTCAAATACTTTATCAAATGTTTCTATGATGACCCTGTTCGCCAACCAATTTGTCTGCAATAGCCAACTTTATTTTATCATAGGTCAATATGGAAAAATTAACTTAAAACTTTTGGTCTGACACTATAATGCCAAATGAAACCAACCTTAGCTGCAATAAGATGGCATCAGTTACTGTTAACTCACACCAACCACCAACAGTATGATTACCATTTAAATTTTGAGTTTTGCTGAAAATGTAAATCCTAGGAGCCTCTAGTTTCCAATAGTCATAATTATGTCTCCCCTTCTCGAAGGGAGACATATTGTTTTAGTGATTATTATGTCCCCGACCACGAAGTGTCGTCGGGGACATATTGTTTTTACTCCGTTTCTTATTTTTCTTATTATTATACTTTTTTCTTTTTCTTCCGTCAACCTGATGCACGAACTTGTCCGGCTATCTCCTCGGAAATGGATGGACCGATCAATATGAAACTTGGAGGGGTGATAGGTCCCAAGGTCCTACAGTGTTTTTTGCGGTTTATAATTTCAAAATGGCCGCCATTTCCAAGATGGCCGCCAAAAATGGCGAAAAATGTAAACATTGTCCAATTTCAACGAAACTTGGTATACAGGGTATAACGGTGATGGCGACTGATGGCGCATTGTCGGAATTTCTGTAATGGCCGCCATTTTCAAGATGGCCGCCGAAAATCGCGAAAAATGTAAACATTGTCCAATTTCAATGAAACTTGGTATACAGGGTATAAGGGTGATGGCAACTGACGGCGCATTGTCGGAAGTTTTGTAATGGCCGCCATTTTCAAGATGGCGGCCGAAAATGGCGAAAAATGTAAACATTGTCCGATTTCAACGAATCTTGGTATACAGGGTATATAGGTGATGGGGACTGACGGCGCATTGTCGGAATTTTTGTAATGGCCGCCATTTTCAAGATGGCCCCCGAAAATGGTGAAAAATGTAAACATTGTCCGATTTCAATGAAACTTGGTATACAGGGTATAAGGGTGATGGCGACTGACGGCGCATTGTCGGAATTTTTGTAATGGCCGCCATTTTCAAGATGGCCGCCAAATGGTGAAAAATGTAAACATTGTCTGATTTCAACGAAACTTGGTATACAGGGTATATGGGTGATGGCGACTCACGGCGCATTTTCGGAATTTCCGTAATGGCCTCCATTTTTAAGATGGCTGCTGAAAATGGCAAAAAATATAAAGTCTGATTTTAACGAAACTTGGTATACAGTGTATATCGGTGATGGCGACTCTTCAACTTGTTGAAGAGAACAGGCATAAAATGGGCACGGGAGGGGACATCTCACGTTTCGCGAAACGTAAATTTTAATTATTCTTCTTCCTCTTCTAATCAAATTTTTTGTCCGGAACATAACTTTTTTGTTTTTTGAGCTAGCCTCATGATATTTGGAAGGTATATGCATCAGGTCATGGCGGAGTGCAGAGTACCACATTTGGGTCCCTGGGGGTCAGTCCCCACCCCCTAGCCTGTAAAATGTAGGCTAAAATAACAAAATACTTAATATTTTGAAAACCATTGTGATCCCCACCCCATAACCATATATATTATTACTCCTTATGATAAGACAAATCATTTGGTACCATAGGGGGGTCTGAGGGGGGTCATGCCCCACCCCCTCAAACGATAAAATACTAAATATTCTGAAAACCATTGAGATCCCCACCCTATAACCATATATATTATTACTCCTTATGATAAGACGAATCATTTGGTACCATAGGGGGTCTGAGGGGGGGGTCATGCCCCACCCCCTTAAATGATAAAATACTTAATATTTTGAAAACCATTGTGATCCCCACCCTATAACCATATATATTATTACTCCTTATGATAAGACAAATCATTTGGTACCATAGGGGGGTCTGAGGGGGGTCATTCCCCACCCCCTCAAATGATAAAATACTAAATATTCTGAAAACCATTGAGATCCCAACCCAATAGTGTTCTTCTTCCTCTTCTAATCAAATTTTTTGTCCGGAACATAACTTTTTTGTTTCTTGAGCTAGCCTCATGATATTTGGAAGGTATATGCATCAGGTCAAGGCGGAGTGCAGAGTACCACATTTGGGTCCCTGGGGGTCAGTCCCCACCCCCTAGCCTACATTATCTTGGAAAGGGTTGAAATCCCCACCCTTAAACCATATATTTTATTATTCATGATAACAAGACAAGTTGAATGCAGTATACATCTGAGCCCCGGGGGTCATCCCCTACCCCTCAAGACCAGAAACCTTAATTTATCTTAAAAATGGTTGAAATCCCCACCCCTAAACCATATATTGTACTACTCATGGTTACAAGACGAGTTGAATGCAATATGCATCTTAGCCCTGGGGGTCATCCCCACCCCCTCAAAATCAGAAACCTTATTTTATCTTAAAAATGGTTGGAATCCTCACCCCTAAACCATATATTGTACTACTCATGGTTACAAGACCAGTTGTATGCAATATACATCTTAGCCTTGGGGGTCATCCCCACCCCCACAAAATCAGAAACCTTATTTTATCTTAAAAATGGTTGGAATCCCCACACCTAAACCATATATTGTACTACTCATGGTTACAAGACGAGTTGAATGCAATATACATCTTAGCCCTGGGGGTCATCCCCACCCCCCTCAAAATCAGAAACATTATTTTATCTTAAAAATGGTTGGAATCCCCACCCCTAAACCATATATTGTACTACTCATGGTTACAAGACAAGTTGAATGTACTATACATCTTAGCCCCAGGGGTCATCCCCACCCCTCATGACCAGAAACCTTTATCTTAAAAATGGTTGAGATCCCCTCCACAAAAGTATATATTTCCTTATTCACAATGAAAAGACAAGTTGAATGCAATATGTCTTGGCCCCAGGGGGTCATCCCACCCCCTCAAGACCAGAAACCTTAATTTATCTTAAAAATGGTTCAGATCCCTTCCCCAAAACTATATATTACCTTATTCATTCCTTGTTGAAGCACATATCTGTAGGTAACTACATGTATTATGTACCATAGCTCTTAATTTGCCACCTTGATGATCCCTAAAAAATGTTAAAAAAACTATGGGTATGGAAGGGGAGACATCAGTTTTAGCGTGCTAAAACAGTCCAGCATGCTGGACTCCTGTGACAACAGTACCTCTAGTTAATTATTGTATTTTCCACTGCTGAAATGCCTCAAAAGTTTTATTAGAGCAGATTTATCTTTTTTTATGTGCAGTTTGTTGTTTTTGGCTAAAACATTTCATCACCACAAACAAATGTGATGTTGCAGAAAATGTACAAGTTTTGTTTCCAAAAGTTTGAACCTTGTTGACTTTTAAGACATATATTATTTTCAGATTCCATTCAAGGTTTTTTTGTGTTATTTTAAACAATCTCTTTCATTCTACAGTGTTGATACACTTATTTTGAATGAAACTTTCCAAGCAAAGGATTGTGGTTTAAATGTATATTGCTGGTTAATGCTCAGTTTAATGGTTTATATTGCTGGTGTATGCTCAGTTTTAATGGTTTGTATTGCTGGTGTATGCTCAGTTTAAATGGTTTATATTGCTGATATATGCTCAGTTTAATGGTTTATATTGGTGGTGTATGCTCAGTTTAATGGTTTATATTGGTGGTGTATGCTCAGTTTAATGGTTTATATTGGTGGTGTATGCTCAGTTTTAATGGTTTATATTGCTGGTGTATGCTCAGTTTAAATGGTTTATATTGCTGATATATGCTCAGTTTAAATGGTTTATATTGCTGGTGTATGCTCAGTTTTAATGGTTTATAGTACTGGTGTATGCTCAGTTTAATGGTTTATATTGCTGGTGTATGCTCAGTTTTAATGGTTTATATTACTGGTGTATGCTCAGTTTAATGGTTTATATTGCTGGTGTATGCTCAGTTTTAATGGTTTATAGTGCTGGTGTATGCTCAGTTTTAATGGTTTATATTGCTGGTGTATGCTCAGTTTAAATGGTTTATATTGCTGGTGTATGCTCAGTTTAAATGGTTTATATTGCTGGTGTATGCTCAGTTTAAATGGTTTATATTGCTGGTGTATGCTCAGTTTAATGGTTATATTACTGGTATATGCTCAGTTTAATGGTTTATATTGCTGGTTTATGCTCAGTTTTAATGGTTTATAGTGCTGGTGTATGCTCAGTTTTAATGGTTTATATTGCTTGTGTATGCTCAGTTTAAATGGTTTATATTGCTGGTGTATGCTCAGTTTAAATGGTTTATATTGCTGGTGTATGCTCTGTTTTAATGGTTTGTATTGCTGGTGTATGCTCAGTTTTAAAGGTTTATATTGCTGGTGTATGCTCAATTTAATGGTTATATTACTGGTATATGCTCAGTTTAATGGTTTATATTGCTGGTGTATGCTCAGTTTTAATGGTTTATATTGCTTGTGTATGCTCAGTTTAAATTGTTTATATTACTGGTGTATGCTCAGTTTTAATGGTTTATATTGCTGGTGTATGCTCAGTTTTAATGGTTTGTATTGCTGGTGTATGCTCAGTTTTAAAGGTTTATATTGCTGGTGTATGCTTAATTTAATTGTTATATTACTGGTATATGCTCAGTTTAATGGTTTATATTGCTGGTGTATGCTCAGTTTTAATGGTTAATATTGCTGGTGTATGCTCAGTTTAATGGTTTATATTGCTGGTGTATGCTCAGTTTAAATGGTTTATATTGCTGGTGTATGCTCAGTTCAATGGTTTATTACTGGTATATGCTCAGTTTAATGGTTATATTGCTGGTGTATGCTCAGTTTTAATGGTTTATATTGCTGGTGTATGCTCAGTTTTAATGGTTTATATTGCTGGTGTATGCTCAGTTTTAATGGTTTATATTACTGGTGTATGCTCAGTTTTAATGATTTATATTGCTGGTGTATGCTCAGTTTTAATGGTTTATATTGCTGGTGTATGCTCATTTTTAATGGTTTATATTGCTGGTGTATGCTCAGTTTTAATGGTTTATATTACTGGTATATGCTCAGTTTTAATGGTTTGTATTGCTGGTGTATGCTCAGTTTTAATGGTTTATATTGCTGGTGTATGCTCAGTTTTATTCCAATGTTAATTGTGTAAGGAATTCCTGACGCTATTACCAATTTTAAATACAGTTCAGATATGGATAATATTTTAGAATGGTATATGCATGATGTTTTTCAGATTAGAGAGAGAAGCTAAGAAGTTGAGTCTGAACTTGAATCATATTATAGTTCACAGCTGTTGTCCTAAGATTCCAAGTAAACACCTGTCTATGTTGACATCAGGATTTAGTCTTAATAGTATGTAGAAATTACATGATTTTATTCTTTCAGTTTAATTTTAATACTAATTTTTTTTTGTATAATCAATGTAAAAACTAATTTAAGTATGAGTAGCACTTAGTGAACTTCAACAAATGACATGTACAATGCCATTGTACACCACAGTAAACTTCAAAAATCACAAGGACCTACTTTGCTCTGAAATACTTATTTTAAAATTCATTTATTGTTTGCTTCTATTTCTTTATTATAGATATCTCTGTGAAAGGATCACACAGACTGATGAACTATACTGAATCTGCCAAGAACATTGGTGTACCATGTTATAACCCTGAACCATTGGTCAGAGAAATCATGACTAAACTTGTTTATCTCATGAAAGGTATGTTTTTTTATTTCACCCTTGTAAATAGAAAATAATTTTGTCTTTACACATTTTGCTTTCCTAGCTGATTTTTCCATGCTTATTTAAAGTTTGACAATCAGAACTCTTCTAACTATCTGGCATTATGTATGGCTACTTGTATATACACATATTGATGCATTTCCCAAATATTTTCATTTTTGTGTCGCCTGCGGAACACATGGTCGACACATAGGGATCACTATCTGTCATCTTGCGTCTTGTTGTGTCGCCGGCGGAACACATGGTCGACACATAGGGATCGCTATCTGTCGTCTTGCGTCTTGCGGTGTCTTGCGTCGTCTTGCGTCTTGCGTCGTCACACTTTTCTTCTATCCTCAACTGCTCGTAAACCGCTGAAAGGAATTTGATGAAACTTTCTCTGTGCATTAACCTTAATGTACAGGTGTGCATATATATTTTATTTTTAAAAATTTAAAATTTTTTTGTTGTAAAAATTGACTTTTTTGAAAAAAAAAGGGGGGGCAAAACTTTTATCCTCAACTACTCTATAACCGCTCAAAGGAATTTGATGAAACTTTCTCTGTGCATTAACCTTAATGCAAAGGTGTGCATATATTTAATTTTTAGAAAATTTTAATATTTTTTGTAAAAATTGACGTCCGCAGGCGACACATGTCTTCCTTGGAAGACTCACACATTTTTCTTGTCTCTTTTTACATTTATATGAATAATAATTTCAGAAACTGCCAAACAAAATAACCCTAAAGGTATATTTGAAATTTCAAGTGCAAAAATGATGATAAAAACAACAGAATTTGCAGACATCATCAGTAGTACACAAAAGTTACAGAGAGCTGATCTAGATAAGCTGAAGACCAAAGAGGAGAAGGTGTCATTCTTTGGGAACTTACAAAATTTGATGTTTATCCACATGTGTTTGTTTCTTATAGAAGATGCAGTCATAAGAAAGGTATTGTTTCAAATATGTTGCTAATGAGAACATCTAAAAAACTAAAATTTGTAATACAATTCCTTTGTCATTTTAACTTGAAAAACTGGAATATATTAGATTTCTTGAACTTTTAAATGCCTTTAAAGAATTTTTGATATGAATTAATATTGCTAGGTCAGTAATAATTCCTTCACTCATTATTTAAAACAAAGGTATTTCTCAGTCAGCATTCATCTAAGGATGTTTGTCCTGAAATGACACTCTGCACTGAACAATTACATTTCAAAACAGAAATAGGTGGTGATAGTGCACTTAAAATTTTACTGTTGAAAATCCCACATTTTGTTTTACTACTTTGAACAGGAAGAGAATTCTGAGGCTGATGTAGAAAAGATAGTAATAAATTTTACAGAATTACAGACTGTAGATCAGTTATTACAACTAAACATGTTTTGTTATCATGTAGGACAGATTGAAATCATCAGGTATGACAACTATTTTCAAGTATAAGTCATAAAAGTACTAAAGGGTTTTTTTTTTTTTTTCTGTTATGACAAAAGATTCAAACTTCACTACCCTAACTTTGAGATGAAGAGCAGCAATGAAATTGTTATTACTTGGGGTACCCTGTTTGGACCTTTGTCTTGTTCATAAAGATATTTTCTATTATCAATTTATCCTTTTTTTCTGTTGATTATTGGCCTTGTACTTCTTAGATTTACAATGTACCTCTGTTCCTGAATTTGTTCTTGAAAAATATTGAACGTTTATTTAGCTTTATTCAAAAGACATAAGAATATGACACTTTTTATCCATAATAACATTTTTTTGTAGCTTAATTTTCCAAAGTTTCATGGTAAAATTAAGTCAGGTAAGCATAGATATATTTCATATTACCATATTTATTTTGCAGTTTATTTGATTTGAAGTATTTGATAAACAGAAATGGTTTGTTAGCACCAACAGAATGGAATGGAATTTTAGAATACAAAGCGACAGGTAATGTTGCTTGAGTAATCATTTTCTGTTAGGAAAAATTGTATTTTTTGAAAATTGAAGTTGTATTTTTTACATGTAAGTGGTAAGAACATACATTTAACATTATTTTTCATATCTTTTATGTGTATATAACTTTTCGTTTGCCTGATGGACACATTTTTATCATTGCCATTGCAAATTTTTAGTCAAAAAAATCTTTGGATTGCCAGTACATACATGTACCTATATTAACACTACATTTAGAAGACATGAGTGGAAGAAACAAAAACTTTTTTAAATGGTACTTTGAAACAGACGAGAAATGTATGGTATATATCATAAATTTTTATTCATAAGCCCCTCCTGTTTTCTTTTCTCATTCCACCAAAGGCTTAATAATATGATATAATGTGTTCAGGGCATATAGATTTACCCTCCATACGTCCTGATTCTGGTTAAGTTTTGTATTTAGCTCCATTTTCTCAGAAACCTATAATAATATATCAATGATATTCCACCACTACAGTCCTCTTGTATAGTACAACACAGTTCAGCAACATTTAGGTTGCTATGACCTACATTTCATCCTTACCTGTGATCACTAGCCTGTCAACGCTGAGGTTGTGAGTTCGAATCTCACCTGTGGCGGGGTGTGTTCGACTCCGATCTTAATTGACAAGGATTGCCAATTTTCCTACCGAAGGTTGGTGGTTCTCTCCGGGTACTCCGGCTTCCTCCACCAATAAAAACTGGCCACCGCAAAATAGCCAAATGTGCTGAAAATGGCGTAAAACCCCAATTAAACAAACAAACATTTCATCCTTCAGTGACTTTGGCTAAGTTTTGCATATAGGTTCATTTCTTTGGAACTAGGCATAGTGTATCAATGAAACTTCATCAGTGGATGTACCTTGGGTAGTACTGAGCAGTCATACAATAATTGGGTCATTATGACCTACATTTTATGCTTGAGTGACTCTGGTTAAGTTTTATGTTTAGGTTCATTTCTTTGGAACTAGGCATAGTGTATCAATGAAACTTCATCAGTGGATGTGCCATGGGTAGTACTGATCAGTCATACATTAATTGGGTCATTATGACCTACATTTTATGCTTGAGTGACTCTGGTTAAGTTTTGCATTTAGGTTCATTGCTCATCAGCGGATGTGCCTTGGATAGTACTGAGCATTCATACATGATGACCTACATTTAAGGTGGAGCATCCGTGTCTTACAGGCACAATTTCTAGTTACATCATATATCGGCAAAAGAATTTAAAAAGCATATAATGAAGTAAACATAATTAGAACAAGACAGAACAGAAACTAATGCACTAGCAGTATGTCTTGTTCCGTTAACGGCATCTGTCAAATTGCTAGTGAGTAAAATCCAGTAAAGTGTCAAGTCCGGTGAGGTGTCAATATATCTCAAAAGGACGTGAAATCTTACCAAAGATATCTAGTCTCATATCTGAGATAGAAATTTCGTATCTGCCTATCAGTTAAAATGTCCATAGACATTTGGACAGTAGGCCCTTTGTCAAAAATGTTTTTGTCACATGAAGACAGAAATATTGTGTGACATGAAAGTTAGCCTAAAATAACATACCATACAATTTTTGTCCCGCCTGCGATGAAAGTCGCGGAAGGCAAGACAGGTGTTGTAACAATTGTTAAGTTTTCTGCTTAAGTCAGTTTGATAGGAACTACTTGTGATAGATCAATGATATTTTCTATAAAGTTACATTACTATCAGTACATCTCAGTTTGTCGATCATTTCGAGGCCCTGCCCCTTGGGTAATGGTCCAGCGACATTCAATTAATTAGCAATTTTCAAGGTTAAGTTTTCTGCTTAAGTTAGTTTGATAGGAACTACTTGTGATACATCAAGGACATTTTCTATAAAGTTGCATTACTATCAGTACATCATAGTTTGACAACCATTTTGAGGCCCTCCCTAGGTCATGGTCCAGCGACTTTCAATTAAGCAATGTTGCTGTCCATCAGATTGTTTTTTTTTCAAATTTTCTGCCGGTAGGCGAGACATATCTCTGTGTCAGCAGTTTATATATGAGTTTTAAGTGTTAACAAACTATATTTATTTAGAGCTTGACCAGGAAGACCCATGGAATAAATATGTACCCCCTCCTGATCCACGACTTCTGTTTGTAACAACAAATTGCTCAACATTATCACCAGCTGTCCAGGTATTTTTTTATGCTTAATATTTACATATCTATTATCAGAGTCAAATATAGATAACGTAATAACCCTAATTATTGGACGGCCTAATTATTCAAAACTTTTGAAACTTCAAGGAAAATTGAATTTTTTGATAACTCTATTTTTTTGACGATTTCTAAATTGTCAAAGTTATGATCGTTGTTCTCAGATGGTGACAGTCTGTAATTTTAACTTCTTAAGAAAGTTAATTACTTTCAGTCCTTGTCGAGTGTTTATATCGTCTTTCTAAACCATTTAAACTATCTATCTCAATAAATTTTATTGAAACAAGATCGATTGTGAGTAAATTTTATTGAATTTTTCCTACCTGGAAGTTTACTTATGAAAAGAAATCCAAACGAGTTCGGAACGGAATTGCATATTCGTGTTTCTCAGAGAAATCAATTTTATATAGGTTTTCATTTAGTGATGCCAAAAAAATCAAACCTCCAACCCTCTCATATAAAGTTATCTAGGTGATAGTGATCAAAATCATTAAAAAAAAACTAGTCAATGAGCCCCGCTGCATATCCCTGCGCTACTCTTGTGTTTTTGAAATCCATACAATCCAAACTATTGCTGTTGCTATAGTGATTCAAATATATATGGTTGAAGTAGAAATCACAAATAAAGAAGTCTTTCAGGAAATTTACTAAAATTGGAATCACATATTTTGAAATTCAACTAATCTAGATTAGTCATAAAGCTAATATGATCCAAAAAAATCTATAGTTGCTAAGTAAAATTTCAGAAATAATGGTCTTAGAGACTTTCACGAAATTTGCCGAAATTGGAATCACATATTTTTGCCATTTAGATGATCCCAATATGTGTTAATGCTGATGTGATTCAGAAAATACATGGTTTCTTGTCAAAAATCAAAAAAATAATGGTCTTTGAGACTTCCAGGAAATTTACCAAAAAAAATTCCAAAACCTTTAGCACAATCTTCATTAGTGATACAATCACTAAGCTAAATTTAAGTTCTGTATTCCAAATAACATGACAGGAGTTGCATGACAAAGGAATAATGTATCCTAAGGTTACCTGTGTAGCCCCGGCCCCATGGGCACTATTCAAATTCTGAAACATTTGGCACAATCTACATTGGCATGGCAATTACTGAGCCAACTTTCAGTTCCATATTCCAAATAATGTTAGAGGATTTGTACAACAAAGGAATAATGTAAACTTAGGCTACCCATGAAGCTCTGCACCCAGGGGCACTATTCAAATTCCGAAACCTTTGGCACAATCTACATTGGCAGGGCAATTGTTGAGCCAACTTACAGTTCTGTATCCAAATAACATGAGAGGAGTTGCATGACAAAGGAATAATATACCCTTAGGCTGCCTGTGTAGCACGCCTCCAGGGGCGCTATTCAAATTCAGAAACCTTTGGCACAGTCCACACACACAGTGCAATCAATGACCCAAGTTTCATCTTTCTACATCCAGTGGTTTATGAGATTATCCTGGGCATTTCTTATGTACGTACTTATGCCAAACAGCAAAACAATATCCTCAAGGACCGTTGAAGCGCTGGGATAACAAGATGAAAAATGGTCAAGGAAATTTTGAAAAGTTTTGGTATATTTTTGTAAAGAGTGCTGAGAAAATGTTTTCTTTGAAATTTAGATATTGGTACCTGAATTATTAAAGTCACAGTTACAGATGGCTATGAAGGATTATCTAGACAAATCTGTAAATGTGAACAAGGAGGAGAAAATTGTAAGTACAAATGTACAAAGAGAATATACATATATGTATAAAGTGGAATCTCAATGTTACTCATTCGTATGCTTCTAACAATCACAGATGTGATAAAAATTGATGAGTTTGACAGGTAATTATTTACTGTTCGATGTAATAAAGATGTCATGATAACTATTTATTAGTGATTAAGCTGTTAAATTTTAATTAGAAAATATTTCATAGTAATATTAGATATATACCATCTCGTATACAGTATGGTTCTGGCAATTTTTCTACTTGAACAAACTTCAGTAACTGGAACAGGTTTCTACAGTCGCTTGGAGTTTGAACCATTGAAATTCTACTGTCATATTTTGGATCCATATCCATAATTTGTGGGTTTAACTTTTTATCTCATCATGATCTTTGTATTTAGGTGACCCTTCCACAGTTGTTGATTTGGTATAAGCATGACTTCAGCCATCAGCAGGTAGAGGATTTCAGTGCTGAAAATGAAGGCATTATACACATTGTTGCAGGTCACATGACAGGAGTACAGCAGACATCAATACAGGAACTGCTACATTTGGATAGGGCACATTCATACTCTGGAGAAAATATTGGTAATGTTACTTATATATTTTGATTAAAAATCAATTGAAAATCTTTGAACAGAATTGTAAGAATGTTTTATAGTCATGTTTTCTGCATTTTGGTCAGAGTTTGGAACTTCTCTTGCTTTTATCATTTCTAAAAAAATATAACATGTTTTGGCATAAAGGTTTGGTAAATGTTTTATATGTTGTAGTAGGGTTTGTGGGAAAATATCCAAATAGAGGTGAAATATTATTTATTCATCCCAAACACAAACTTTGTCATACTTTATATTTCAGATGAGACAGGAAGAAGAGAACTTCCCTTCAAGGTTGAAATACAATCATGTAAAGGAGAATTCCATTTTGCTTTTGATAATTCACACTTACAACATAACCAGAAATTTACAAAAGGACATAAAAGAATTACATCACTACCTAAAAACATGGACTTATCTTTTAGCAAATCGTTAACCAGTAGCACTTCAAGCTTTGGCAGATATGCTCCTAAGTATACATTAACACCTGCTACATTAGAGTATGTAAAATCAGAATGCCCTCTAGTGGCCACATTAGTCAGTATTGTATGCGATGATGACCTTGATGACCTTGATGACATTGAGGATCAGTTTGCCGAGGATCATTTTGCTAGAGATGAGACACTTAGAAGAAGGACACAGTCTGAAATAAGTCTAGTTGATATTAGAAGTTATCGCTATCAGAAATTAACGAACAATTATCCTACTTTGAAACGTCATTTGCTTGAGTACATTATTCCAATAGCAGGGGCACAAGATGAGGAGATTAATAAAAGCAGAGATCCTGTCTTAAAACTTATAACTAGTGCCATATCTGACAAGATGAAAGCCTGTATGTTAAGCCTTCATGGTAGTTCTCCATTCCAGGATGTTGTAAAGTCTGTGTTAAATTCATTGATTGTGAATTCTAAATGGTTGGAAATTCTTGACATTATACAAAGTTTTCCTTCGGCAATGTTACATAATGAACCAAAATACATTGCACTTAAAGAATTTTCTCTTGAATGCATTATATTTCATTGTGTTTATAAATTCTCATTGCTAGGAAATGTTGAAGCTGAGGAGATCAAAAGGAGTTTAAAACATTTTAATAATCCATCTAAAGCATGTCATATACTTTTATCCATATATAGAAAACTTCCTCTTGATGTAGCTCAGGATCTGTTTCATTATTTTTATTATGATGACATCAGTATTTCGTTAAAGGAAGCCGTTTCATGTAAACTAAGGGAGATAAATATGTATTATAGGGTAAGTTTTTAATTAAGACTTGTCATGTGTAAATTTGAACTGCATCTATTGTCTTGTCAGTCTGATACAAAGCAGAGTTCATATTCTATCAACTCAACATGTTCTTGTCCAGAATTGCCACTTGATGTTAAAAATTTTAATAGATTAATGATATGAAATGCTGAAGACTTAATAAGAACTATATAGGTGTATGGTAATACAATAAATAATCATACAACAAATAAAAGTGAAATTTCTTTACAAAATTAATGAATGTTAAGCTTTCACACAACTTTATTATTAGCACACACTGTATTAGACAGTTATTAGAATTTTTTACCTGCATCACCAAAGGCAGAAGCAGGTCTAAGAGTCAGGTCACGTCTGTCTGTTGGTCAGAATAGGGTACTTAATTTGTGTAATCCGAAACTGCAACATCATAAACCAGCACTTCTGAAATGATGCATACATATTCTGAACACATTGAAGATGTGCACCTTCACCTTTGGGGTGATTTGAGGAAAAACAAGAGGCTCCCAGGAGCCTGAATCGCTCACCTGGTCCTTAAGCTTTAAGGGAGTCTTTCATGAGCTATTACCCCTATAATGGATCATCTGACAACTTCGACCCAATTCAGACTTTTGTAGAGCTCAATGAGCTGATTGTTTAAGCAAACAACAGCTTTTCTCTATCGACAATAGTTTTCATTCTATAGGGCAAAAACAAGAGAAAACGCTATTTTTGACATTTAAAGGGTCATCTATAAGGCATCAACAGTTATTTTGACATTTAAGGGACAAAACTTTAACTCCTAAAGGGCTCATTTAAACATTTTGCAAACTAAGGGAAATGCTGTGAAAATGGTCAATTTTGATGTTCTAAGGGGAATAACTCCTAAAAGGAATGATCATACAACTTAATAAGTACAAATTTTAAAAAAAAATCAAGAAAAAGGGCAATAACTCCTACATGGGTGGTTACATCTTCTTCAAAATTTCAAAGCAGGTAGATCTTGAGGTGTTGAACACTTTAGCTTCCCATCAGAATTTTGATATCTGTCACCATTTTTGAGTTATTTGCAAAAAACTGCAATTTACCCCTATGTTCTATTTTTAGCCATGGCAGCCATGTTTTTTTACAAATCAAAAATCCAAACGATGGTTTAGTAGCACTCATGCCAAGGAACAACTACACTAAGTTTGGTTGCAATTAAACTTATGGTGTAAGAGGAGTTAACGATTTTATTACAATGAATAAAGACTGCAAAAATGGTCAATTTTGACGATCTAAGGGGAATAACTCCTAAAAGGAACGAACCTACAACTTCGATCCTGTTACAAATTTTGTAGATCTTTGTGTGCCTAACAATATGAAATTTAAATTTTTCAAATTTCCTTTATAGTATCCAAGATATTGAGCTTAATAAGTGCAAAATTTGGAAAAAATGCAGAAAAAGGGCAATAACTCCTACATGGGTCGTTGGATCTTCTTCAAAATTTCAGGGCAGGTAGATCTTGAGGTGCTGAACACTTTTTCCCTCTGCCAGAATTTTGATATCTGTTATGGTTTTTGAGTTATTTGCAAAAAACTGCAATTTACCCCTATGTTCTATTTTTAGCCATGGTGGCCATGTTTTTTTACGAATCAAAAATCCAAACGATAAGTTTTGTAGCACATATACCAATAAACAACTGTACGAAGTTTGGTTGCAATTGGACTTATGGTGTCGGACGAGTTAACGTTTGAAAAATTGTTAACAGACGACGACAGACGACGACGACGACGGACGCCAAGTGATGGTAAAAGCTCACATGGACCTTTGGTCCAGGTGAGCTAAAAATGTCAAATTTATCATTTGTTGAACTGAATCATTTTAGGCACATCAGGTTTTAAGGGTACCTAGTTTGTGTAATCTGAAACTCCTACACCTTTCACATGGTATTTCTGAAATTTTGCACACTTATTCAAACTACATAGAAAAAATACATATTTTGTGTAATCTGAAAATGGATGCCTTTTACTCAGCCCTTATGAAAATTTAGCATTTCAATAAAGCCAAATACAGATGAATATACCAGTACAAAAACAATGTATTAATAATCAGAATTTTATAGCAGAACATGTCGGGCTTGCTTTTTTGGCCCAGACAAGACCATCATTAGATATACATGTAATAGTAAAAATGCAAATGGGGATTTTGTCATAGAAACAACAACTTGACCAAAAAGTTCTGCCTTTTCTCTCAAGAAATAAAATAGAACGATTGTTTGGTCAGTACATTTTTTACTGTTTTGTACTAAACATTGTAGATAACAGAATGTGCCAAAACATTACAGATCAGATTGTCAATGTCATCGGACTTCCTTAATCCAGAGGACAGGGGAGACTACTATATCACATTAGAAAAATTCACTGACTGGAGAAATACAATGTCAGTTGTTTCCCCTGATGAAGTTTTAAGTGTATTGTTAAAAGCTGGAGATTATGAAACTGCCAAGAAGTGGTGTCAGTTACAAAGTTTTAGCAAGGATCAGTACATGGTAATCAGTTTGAATATTTCTAATTATTCTGTTCACTTTTTCTTGGTCTCATATTTGAAAACAAAAATCAATCTGTAACTTAAACATTATAAGGTCCCATATATCAAGTAAAACTTTTAATTGCAGATCTTTGGTAAGGTTCTGATCAACAAAAACATTGTTTGCAAATAAATGTTTTAAATATTTTATTAGTTAATTGCAATTTTTTGAGTACTAATAAGTTTAGAAGATAGAGTTTGAAATTTAAGATGAATTGAAAACTAGTCAAATTGACCTTATGGAAATTATACCTGTCAATTAATCCCATTATAATCGTTCCTTAAAGTTTTATCAAATTGTTGTTCATCTCCTTGTTCTTTATTTAAGGAAATATTACATATTAAATTTATTGTGATGAAAATTATGAAAAAGGTCTTTCATATACACATTTTGTGACTGTTTAAAACAAAATGATCAAGTAAACTAAAAATTTGTAGTCAGTACCACGATTTATTTGAATGACAGAAAAAGATGAAAAAAATATTGAAACATTTATTTTTTTTTATTTATCAGCTGCACAAGTAGATGTACATTCACTTCTGATGGAGTATTAGGATATGTCTAATATTCAGTATCAAACTAATGGAGTATTAGGATATGCCTAATATTCAGTATCAAACTAATGGAGTATTAGGATATGCCTTATATTCAGTATCAAACTTATAGAGTATTAGGATATGCCTAATATTCAGTATCAAACTTATGGAGTATTAGGATATGCCTTATATTCAGTATCAAACTTATGGAGTATTAGGATATGCCTAATATTCAGTATCAAACTTATGAAGTATTAGGATATGCCTAATATTCAGTATCAAACTAATGGAGTATTAGGATATGCCTTATATTCAGTATCAAACTTATGGAGTATTAGGATATGCCTAATATTCAGTATCAAACTTATGAAGTATTAGGATATGCCTAATATTCAGTATCAAACTAATGGAGTATTAGGATATGCCTAATATTCAGTATCAAACTAATGGAGTATTAGGATATGCCTTATATTCAGTATCAAACTAATGGAGTATTAGGATATGCCTAATATTCAGTATCAAACTAATGGAGTATTAGGATATGCCTAATATTCAGTATCAAACTTATGGAGTATTAGGATATGCCTAATATTCAGTATCAAACTAATGGAGTATTAGGATATGCCTTATATTTAGTATCAAACTTATGGATTATTAGGATATGCCTAATATTCAGTATCAAACTAATGGAGTATTAGGATATGCCTAATATTCAGTATCAAACTAATGGAGTATTAGGATATGCCTAATATTCAGTATCAAACTAATGGAGTATTAGGATATGCCTTATATTCAGTATCAAACTTATGGATTATTAGGATATGCCTTATATTCAGTATCAAACTTATGGAGTATTAGGATATGCCTAATATTCAGTATCAAACTAATGGAGTATTAGGATATGCCTAATATTCAGTATCAAACTAATGGAGTACAATGTATTAGGATATGCCTAATGTTCAGTATCAAGATCTCCTTCCTGTTTTCCCATCCTTTGACTGTTAGAAACAGTCTGGCCCCAACGGGACATCTTTTTAACGTATACAATTAAAGTCATAGTGAGATGCTTTTATTATGTTGAACATTTAAATTCAAACTTTACTTGTACCAATGAAAACCAAGAAAATTGGTACACCACAAACAAAAATAGATTCACATTATTTAATTACTTTCCAAGAACTGAAAAGTGTAAGGAATCTCCGAATTCTTCATTTGTATTAAAAATCTAATGTTTCAGGATATAGTTGAAAGACATTTGCTACATTTGATAAATGGAAAGGTTGTGGATACTACTAAGGCATTCCTGGTAAGTTTACATTTGATTAAAATGAACATCAAGCATGCAATATTTGCCACTGGAATTTAGCAATCAATTAATTGTTTGAAAGTATGTTTGATGATACACATGTACTAAAAAAATGTTTACACAGGATGATTTTCTATCTAATTTTCCATATCATTAGTCAACGATTTTGTAAAAAAAAAAATCTGATATAATAATAAAGAATGACTTATAGAATCAGATAATTTGTTTATGATGTCCTAAATAAATTTGAAATTTGATGTGGAAATTGCATGAAGAGAAGGCACCTTTAGGCATTCATGGTTCTTGTATAAGTGAGACGATATCCCATGAAAAACATCTTGTTGTTTGTTGTCCAACAACCAGCAAAGGCAAACACTGTAAGACAAAAACTAAATCACTTCTCACCGACTTGTCATTATTAAATCAATTTCTAGGGATGTAGATTATCCTATCATGAAACAAAAAAAATTAAGGCTACAAGAGAAAATCATAAAAATTACAGTGGCCTCACTTTGATAAATTCTATCACAAAATTGATTTCATCTGAATTGGCCTCATGTACCCTAAAACTTATATCGAAATCTCTTCTAGGTATTAGAAAAGACAAGGAAAGAAGATGAGGGGATGTGTTTTGATATATGTAATAAGTTATTAGAATCTGTAGAACATCAAAAGGAAGTTTTGTTTGTTATCAATTACATGCTGAAATATTTAACTATACCTCAGGAACTGTTGGATGAATACACGCTAAAAAGAATAGGTTCAAAGGTAAATTAATAAATAATTTAATTTCTAAAGACTTGCATGCTAGTTGATTATTTTGTTCAAAAGTACTTTTCATATGTAGAGAGTTTTTTTTTTTACTTTTTAATGTATTTTTACCTTTCAACATTTAAAAAAAAACTGAAAGATACTTTATGATATTTATAGATTCAACATTGCATAGAACACTATTCTAGGATAAATATATTTTCATGATGTATTAAATGTTTTTTTTAATTTTGAGAGTGTATGCATATTTGACCATTAAGCAAATAGAAATACAGTTAAACCTGTCTTAAGAGACCACTAAACGGAGAGCTGAAAAGTGGTCTCATAAGACAGGTGGTCTTTTAATACAGGTTCAGTTTATATGAAATGCACTATATAGTGATCTAAAAATAGTAGTCTTATAAGACAGGTTCAGGTGGTCTCTTGAGCAGGTTTGACTGTGTGAAAAAGGATAAAATGAAGTACCGGTACACTCTAAGTACATATTTTTGTAAGTCATTGAAAATTGGTATCTGTGGACTTGAATAATTTCACTATGCTATTCCATCATTTATTTTATTTTGTATCTACTAAATTTCTTATGGCTTTTGTTTCCATTCATTTACAGGCCATTTTGTGTCTACCTGAGCCTATCCATGCTGAATACTGCCATCTTGTGAAAACTCCACATCTTTTATTAGAACAGCTGCTGATGAACATGAAAGTAGGGGTTTTTTTTATTAAGTTTTCATACAGTTCATATTTTTTCACAATTTTTCAACTTTATTGTAAATATAATTCATATATTTTATATTTATTATATAGAACACATTTATCAGTTATGTCCCTTTTAACCAAGTTTCCCAGGGGTGATAATTTAGCCCTTGGGACCAAACTGAGCCATGAGGTTTTTTTTTAAGTAATGAGTTTAAAAAAATATTTAGGATACATTGTATCTATACAATTTTGTAATACAATGATAATTTTGTTTTTGTAGATAGATTTAGCAGGAAAAGTGTATTCTTCAATCTACAGTGAATTAGAATCCATACAGAATCCTGACTTCAAACTGGACAATGATTTCTTTAACAATCTAGTGACAAAATATGCCAAGAAAGCATTAGATTTTACTGTTGTAGTTGTCCCTATATTAGGTAAGTCTTTATAAATTTATAACTAGTGAATTTAAGCATAAAGAACCACTGTGAAAAAGAACTGTAAAATTTATCTTTTGTGAAAATAGGCAATAAAAGTTATTATTCAATAATATATATAATTTAATAGAAAAACTGCATAGACGATATTTTGAATAAGAAAAGATATTCACCTCTTGCAATTGGGGCAACCATTTATTTTTTAGAATCATGGAAATCCCCTATTTTTATCGTCCAATGGAAATTAATTTTGAAGTTGTGTGCTTTTAAAGCAGCGTAAGTGTACTGGAGTATGCCTCATCATGGCATCTTGTAAACAACGACTGCAGGAAACAGAAAAATAATGGAAATTGCAAATTGCAAATATGGCAAAAAACTAAAATGTTTATTCGCATTATTGAATAAAACAATAATTGTCTTTTGATTCTGTAAATGTGTGGAGTTATTGACTGTTGGGCTCTGTGAATAACAGTTTTTCAAAAGTCAATAACTCCACACATTTACCTCATCAAAAGACAGTAATTGTGTAGTATATGATTTTGCAGCACCTATAAATTACAGGTATTAATACATGTATTATTGTTAGTTTATGTATGTCCAAATACCAGGGGACAAGTGTTGATTTTGGTATGAAAAGGTTAATTCAAACTTACTGTAAAAAAAATACTTGTTATCAGATCACATTTTGGTTAAAATAGGTTACAGAGCATAAAATAACTCAAAAAGGCAATTTTAATAGGTACATAGCAACTCTTCATCTATCTGTACATAAACATGTACAGAACAGGCTACATTTATCAGTATTTTATCTACAAAAAGATATTATCTTCAACATTTTGTTACAGAGAAAACAAGTGAGTAGTTTGGAGTCGCTTTCCTCTAAATGTTAATTGTATCAATTCTAACTATACTTGCCCTTTAGATTTTAAAAACCAAGTGTGCATGAACTTTCAGAGCATTGTTCACAAAATAATTTCTAGCCTATTCAACTAACTTCGTTTTCTCAGACTCTTTTATATTTCAAAATTTCTAATAACTCAAATATACTACTTGACACTGTAAATTCGTGTTATATCAGAATATTTTATGGTCCTTTCATCTTTGAGCTTATGAGAGTCAAATGATGTTATTTAGTTCTTTTTATAAAGAATATATGTTACTCCATTGTACTTTTCTGATAATAATTAAAAAATAAAATGAAATTAAGATTCATATCCAGTGTATCAAGTATGAATTGTTTACAAATCCTCGTTTCAGTGCACAGGGAAAACTCTGTTCTTATAATAGATTCTAAATTATACAATGAAAGGATAAAGATGCATCAGTAAGACTAAAATTTAATTGCAGTTCAAGCAAAATACAATGCAGATGTGTACTTACTTCAGTACCATGCACATCCATATTGCAATTTATTTACTTCAGTCTGAATTCCATATATGGATATGATTTGGTCTCGAACCTCCCAAAACAAGTATCTCTGAAATCCAGCCAAGTTCTATTGTCAAAAATCTATTCAGTTTACAGAGATTCCACTTTAGTTATATTTTATTACAGAAAGTACATAATTTGTAGCAGATAAACCTTTAAAATACAATGTAAAAGAAGATTGAGTTAAAAAATTATTTGCAAAAATCTATAAATATGCTACACTGTGTTTTCAAAATACATTTTGAGATATCTGGTAATACATCATGAAAAAATTAAAATATGAGGTTAAATTATTGTTGTGTTTACGGTAATCTTGAATTCATATATTAAGTAAAATCATTGCATTTGTATCTGAATTTATCACACATTTTATTCAAATAACGCCAATTTTGCATATGTAATAAAAGCATAATTTGATGCATGTTATATGCCCCCGGGGCAATAACATTATACGAGGGCAGATAACATGTTATCAGCCTTCTCATGAGCTTCAGCGATGTCACTTCCACTCAGCTGTAAATAATCATCTGATCATTATTTATGGTGAATTAACCGTTCATAAATGTTCTAAGTGGTTTTCAAATAGGGGCTTATAAAATCTATTTGTAGATCTCGGGGGTGGGGGGGGGGGGGGGGGTGGGGGGGGGGGGTGATATCAAGGTTTCGGGCTGATAACAAGGGAATATGAAAATGACCATTTATTAATCTATAAATATCAGTAATTATACTTGTACCTTTGAACATACGTGTTGTATTGGGTATGTTACCTATATATCCTTTGTAACTAATTATTTGATTTGAATTGATTGAACCCATTGATACCTCATTTGTTAAAATATTTTTATTTGAATTATTAATTTTGGTTTTGATCCATTAGAGAAAGACCGAAGTCAGTCCCAGAATTCTACACTTTCTTCGGATAAATTTGATAGTATGCAAGATCTTTCACAGACTCCTATAAGGAAATCAGGATTCACAGAGTCAGTTAGAGGGTATAGGAGGAGTATTGATTTAGCAGGTAACAGCTAACTTTGCCTACAGATAATTGCTGAACAACCAAGACTGCTGCTTTACCTGAATAAAGATGAACCTATTTTAAAAATTTTGTTAAAGTATGTCTCAAATCAATTTTGGCAACCAAATTAATTTTGTTGAAGAAACATTGAATAGATATTTTTCAAAACTGTATTGCATCTTTCAATTGATATGAGCACTAAAGTTGAACTTAGTTTAGGAAGTTCACTTTCAGATCTTGTCTGAAATCCAAATTTTATTAAACCTGAGTGGAATAGTTCTCAGGTGGTGTTTTTAGAAACTGTATCTGATGAAAGTTCACTTGCCAATCAAGGTGTTTTCCATGGCAAACTTTTTTGACAAGGACATTCTGGTAGAGGTACTTAAAGTTCCTCAAGTTTGAAATACTTAAAAAAAATGCTTAGAAAACATCTTTCAAATTGAATATTTTACAAAGTAGTAATGCTGACTAATGTTATTTTAAACACACTGATGTCTTGTGACTGATTTATTGCTGAGGTAAATAATATAGATTCCAAGGAGATTCTGGTTAAGTATAATTGTTACTTTTCAAAAACAATTGATCATCATATGAATTTGATTGGCTTACTACATCCCCATATTAGTACAATAATGCACCATGTAACAAATTTATCTTAATTTGCCTTGAACGATAAGAATTATATTGATCGGATGAATCCTTTTATTAGGAAATGCATCTAAGATAAGGAGATAATTAGTCCCCTACCGGCAATACCAAAGTGGACTATAGGTTTGCACTCTGTCTATCATTCACACTACAGTTTTCCATACTATTTTTGCAAACCCTTTTATCAATTGTTCTAACTTTTGGTGTGTGATCATACAATGATGAGCTACAGATCAGGTTTGTTTTTTTTATGCTTATGGGACAATTATTGTGAGAGTTATTAAAATTGGGAATAGAAATTATTGCCAAAATAATAGTTTTCCAGACTTTTTCGCAAACCCTTTCACAAAATAATCTTATTTTGGGTATGTGAGCTTATAATGATAAGCTAAAAATCAAGCTTAAGTCACACACTGATCAGATAACTATTGTGAGAGTTATTGCCCTTGGAAATAGAAATTATTGCCAAAATAATACTTTCGCAAATTTGTTTATCAAGTGATCTAATATTTTGCTCATAAATACTCTCAGAATGCTTGTTTGAAATGACATAATAAGGAGTTGCTCTGAAGTTTATTATGTCAGTTTAAACCAATCAGAACATAAGGTTTCATATCAAATCAGGATATGGTATTATGATAAAGCATGCCATCAAAACATTTAGACATTGATTCAATACAGGATAAACCGAAATCATAAACACTAAATGGTCCCTAAAACTTCCAGTGTCAAAAATTCTGCAATGATTACTAAAGATTCTTACTAAACACAAGATTCTATTACTTTTCTACTCTGGCTTTTAGCATCACCAAGGTCATCAATAAGTGGTCCACCTGGAATGCTAAATAACAAATTATCATCAAAAAGACCTAAGAGTGACCCAAACAAGTTTACCATGCCAACTGTACCTCCTAAACCTGAGGAATGGCAACCAGACAATTCTACTGAAACATGTATGGTTTGTAAAGTGGAAAGATTCAGTATGGTAGGTAACTGTTGTGTTAGATTTATCAAGAAATTAGTAAATGACTTTAAAATTCTAAAAAACAGTTATTGAAGATACTTTTTTACATGCACATAAAGATTTATTATCAGTCAAACATTTAGATTAATAGGTTCATACAAGAGTTCAATGTGAAAAACGGAAAATATCCAACAAGTTTTTAAAATTTACATCTTTCCTGGGTGGAGTGCAGTAAAATTCAAGATCTTTTCAACTTTTATGTGTTAAACAGGTGAGAGGATTACATGTCATTTTTATTCAGAGAATTTGAAATGGATGTGCTTGTAATCATTGGTTTAAAATATCATTAAGTTGCTCTGTGACTTAATACATTGAATTCCGAGTAATTTTTAACTATTTAAATTTAGTTCAACAGAAGACACCATTGTCGTAGATGTGGTCGAGTGGTTTGTGCATCATGTTCAACAAAGAAATCAGAAATTAATAAAATCAGCGTGAGAACCTGTGATGATTGTTATCAACAGATATTTGGAATCAGGTACATTATATCTCAATTCTCAAAGATCAAAATTTTATTGTTTAAAAAGTAAACAACTGATACCTCTAGGGTCTTTGTTTTTAAGAATTCATGTTTTTAACATATAAACAATAAAAAGCTACATATATCACCCATCCGAAAATATAGAACCTACAAAATTTAGTTACCGTATTTCTTCTAATAAAAGCCCCGGGGGCAAAGACAATTTCCAAAAGGGGGGGCGTCAATTTGGAGAAATGAATTTCGTACCTTCCTCATTGACCTTTAACAATTCTGTTGAAACAGACTATAGTTACCTACACATATTTTTTATTGTCTCCATAATCTATAAATAGTGTTTATCGGTTGATGTGACCTCATCACATATTTTGTGAAAATTTTCTAATGAAAAAGCGTACAAATCAATGGAACATAATTTTAACAGCAGTAAGGGAATATCATGTATATAAAAGTATCTGGAGTTATACAATCGGCGACATACTAAGATGTGAACAGGAGAAAGATAATCCAAATGATAAATTTGCCATTAAAGTCGTCCATGCCATTAGAAATGAAGAAAAATGTGTACGCCACATGCCGATCGAACATAGTAAAATCTTCAACTTTTTCTTAAAAAGAGGAGGCAAGATCAATGCGACTGTGATTGGGAGCAAGTTTTTTAATATCGGACTTGAAATATCTTAAGTATACACATTTAATAGCGTATTAGTGTACTGTGTAACTATTTTTGGAATTTGTACACACTGTATTGTTTTATCGGAGTGGAGTAAAACATGGACATTATTGATTTTTCATTTGATGTTTCTGAGTGACTGGGTCGATGTCTTTGCATTATTGTAATGGGTTAGTGTCAATTTTATTTTTTAACTACAAAATGGGGGCATTTATTAGAAGTCAAAAGTTCTGAACACATGATTTTTGGTAGGGGGAGCTAATTGGAAGGGGGGCTTTAATTAGAAGAAATACTTATAGTATAACTAATCTTGAAATGTGAATACCTAAAAATCTACAACGAGTTACTGAACAACAAATTAATTTAAGAGTGATTTATTAGTGTTTTTCGGTCATGAGTTGTAGATCTTTGGTATTCGAATTTCGAGATTAGTTATTCTGTTTATTGCATTGAGATATTCAGTGTATTCATAAAATTTAATGAGAAAATACAAGGGATTATGTTTTTATGTGACTACACGACGACGTTTGTATAGCAACTTGGTCGGCGACGGCTATAGTTACGTCACTTCCTAGAGTGAAATATGACTTTCAATTTCACTGGGTGAATTATCGGATTTGATTTCACTCGGAAATCCCATTATTTCACTACATTCAATGTAATAAGGTATATATAATTAATTGTTTTTCTTTAGATATAAGGATATCAAAGATTTTATTTATTCACGCAAAACAATAAACGAAGACAACTGGATGTTGTTTATTACAAAGAAATGTTTTGTTTAATATATGAGGAGCAAAGTCAATCAGAAATTATACACTGTATAACTTTGGATACATTTTGGAGCTTTAAAAGGACATGAAAGTATACAGCCCAATTTGTGTTTTTTGGGCAATACTTCTTTGGTGTTACAATGTGTTATAGATAAAGTTGTATTTTAACAATACATATTTACTTATTTACAAATTATCATACCAGTACATATTGTCTTTTTCTAAACAGTAACACTCGAGAAGTTATAGAGGAAGAGATGTACAAGAACAGGGAAGATAATCCATCAGATTCTAGCTTGTCTCGTACATTAAGCCCGGGGTCAGTACTACCGGTTATAGAGGAGAAACACAGTATGGCAGAGGCTATACATCATACACAGATATTCTGGAAATTAGAAACAGAAGATGAGGAGGCTAATGAGTTTACCAGGGAAGATTTCTATTATGAACAGGTTAATTCTGTTTATTGTACTTTCAAAAATTTTGTAATATATAAATAAAATATATTTGTGAGAATGATCGAGTGGATTGTTACCCCAAGAAAATGATTGACAAGTGAGGCGAAGCTGAGGTGTTGAATGGAAAATTGAGGGGTAGCAAACATTCAATTACCCTCTCACATATGTGTTATTTATTTTATTATACTGAATGCTTTATTTATGATTGTTTGAAAGGAGAAGGGTGGTCATTTGTCATATGTCACCCTCAAGGGCGAAACATATGCTTAGGCAAAGTATACACTCATACAGAGTTTTACCTGATTCGATAGGCTCTGTCCACGAGGGTTACATACCAAAAATTATAAATTATCTAGAATGTGACCCTTGTTTAAACCAATGAAAATATAGGAAATTTATATGAAGTATGTCAGATAACCTTTAGAAAAGAGACAATTGATAATACATCATTATGGATAACATTAAAAGATAAATTCATCCTGATTATAATTGTGCAGAAAAATTTAGTATTTTAAAGTTCTTTTTAACTATTAATTGACATTCCTGGATGTCATATGGTTCTGAGGTTTGTAATCAGCTGCTGTGGCAGATTTCTCTATACTTTTGATTATTTTTCACTTGACAGTGTTTAAATATGTTGTTAAGTCCAAAAATAAAAAATACTTAGAAAGTTTTTATAAAACTGTTTTGATTATTTTTAAAATGTCTAGACATAATGTGTATAATAGTAAGGTGCTTTTACTTCTAACTTTACTCAGGCTCCAAGTACATCACTATGTCTGTCTATACTTGGATTACATGAGAATATAAAACTAAGTGGTCAGTTGATGTTGGAAATGTGTGATGAATTGTCCCGACATCTTAAGCCAATAGCACCAGGTGTTCCCAATCCAGAAGTGGATTACAGTCTCCTGCTAAGGTAAGAAACATGCATAAGATAACTAAGTGGTGCATTACCTTAGCGCGAATTGACCTTATGTAAGCATGAAAAAAATCCTATGAAAGCACCAACGAAATCTTTACATAAGCACAAATTAGATACCAAGATTAATACAGGTAAATTAAGCCATTTGTTGTGCGTTTTGAATCTAATGATGGTAACTGTGCCCAAAGAGTTGGTGGAAACTTGGAGTTTGATGCGACATAGTTCCTGAGATCATAATCTGCAAACAAACTTGAAAGTCGGTCAGCTGGCATGTCACTCATTAAAACTTCTACGATGCATTCCTCTATATCACTGGCATCTAAAAATGGCAAACCAAAAAAGGATGCCAGCCACTTGCTGATGTCACAATCCTTTCTTTATATTTTTACTTTCCTCCACCAGGCTTGACCTAAATAGGATCTACAGCATTATATTTCATTGGTCAGAAACATCTGCTTGAAGCATTTCAGCATGGCTAATTCAAAGTCTACATGTACAATACATGGCTCATTTATGCGCACAAATGTAATGAAGTCGACTAGATCCATTTTGATCAAATAACATAGACAAACTGATTTTATTTTAAAATTTGTGAACTCAATTCATGTTACTTACCAGCTGTAAATCATTGCCCAAAGGAATTCGGAATAATATGTTTAATGTGTAAAATGTCTTTCAAAAACACATTGGGAATAAATTACAGCATATTCATATAATATTTTTATTATTTTTATAATAATTTGACATTAGAAATACCAGGTACACAGGGGCTTTTTTAAGGTCTGTTAATCCCTAAATTCCCACTTTTGTAATGCGCCCTTACCTCATCTTACCTCATTACCGGGTAGGTTGTTGTGCCGAAGTGGATTAAAATCATTTTAAATTCTTACAATTAAAATATTTCTGTATGCCACATAATTTGAAAATCTCACATCAAAGAGAGAAATTGTTAAAAAATAATGTAGTTCACCATTACATAATGCATCATTTTGGGTAATTTTGAATATATATACATGTATAGACAGTAAAAATTTAGATGCTGAAATGTCCATTGTTTGATCAATTTTATTACATATACTTACAAAAATAAGTCTTTTTAGTTATGATATAACTCCTCATTGCCACCTTCACTTTGAATAGGAATTTCATGAAATTAGATTTCAAATGGGATTGATGACTGACGATGGCAATTTTTGGAAACAGATAACAGATTATAATACATTTATTTTGATGATTTCAGTCTTTTTTTTATGTCAGAGTAAGTTTGAATTATTTCATTTACTAGACATTATTACCAAGAGAAATTGCAGCTCAACAAGATGATTATAGAATAATAATTTAATTTGAATTGTAACAGACAATTTGATTTGTTAATGGTTGAGCAAGTTAGATTATATTGTATAATCCACTTTGGGTACTGTGACATCACCAACATATCAATTCGCAGTCCATGATTTAAATTTTCCTGAGTTAAATAAGTTATTCAAATTATTCTACCTGCAAGTTAGGATCAGAAAATTTTGAAAATTAAATTATAAGGATTGTTATAAATTTTGGAATAGGTTATACTTGTATAGCCTACTTTGGTTTATGAAGCGTAAACTGCCTCAAAGTAGGTAATATCGTATAACGTTTTCCAAAATTGAAAACAATCCTTGAGGTGGTACCTAACACTACAGGGAGATAACTCTTAAAAATCACCAGAGCGTTTTAATCAAATTTAATAAGTAAAGGGAAATTAAGCTTCTCTATGATCAAAACTGATGTTTGCCAAACTGCTATATATTCAATGAAATTATTCCTGTGAAGTGTGAGGTTCTATTTACTAAAAAAAAACAAAATTTATGTCAACAGGTCAAAGTAAATAATTCCTAAAAAAATTATGAAAATTAAACAAGCCAAATTTATTTTAGTCAAGGTGTTGGGTACCACCTTAAGTACAAAGTCAGATTTTGTCTTTTGATTTTTGAAATTTTCTATTACAGCATGATGAAGACCTTGCTCTTTCATGCCAAAATAAAGTTTACAAAGAGTAAGAAGGGATCAGATGGTATTGCCCAGTGTGATATTTACCAAAGTCGTATAGATTTATTGTCGGTCCTGGTATCAGATAACTTTACAGACCTACCATCATTACAAGAGCTGACAAAACCAGAGATTGTTAGGTATGTATATAATATCATCAATCATATATTTCTTGTCTTCCTGTCAATGGGAAGAGACCTTGTCTGTCACTAATTTGTAAATACCTAGTTAACCTGCAATTAGATAACAATCCATCATGCCTACTTTTGCTTAAACAATGTTAATGCCCATTAAGCCTAAATCTTTCTTTACTTTTTGATGGAATTCAATAAGACATCACACAAATGTACTACACCATATGAAGATTTGTAGGAAGCAAAGTAATTATTGTTTAGTGTTTGGAAAGGTAGATAATTGAACATAAGCAAAATATGGTATTGACTTTGAAATCACAACTTTACACAAAGGTAGTACATCATAAGAAGATGTATAAGAAGCAATAATGACTCAGGTCTGACATCTTAAAAGTGAAGATAATTTGACTTTAAGATTTCATACCTCCAATATTTTAAGGAATATGTACCATATTGTAAGCTTGCTGATAGTAGCATCTAGTTTTTAAAGGGCTTGTTGTCACTTAGTAAACAGAAAAATGTACATATGTAGAATATTTACTGTAAAAACCAAATGTATGATAAAAACAAGTGTCAATGTTAAATCTTCAATTCTCAGTTAATGTGAATTTATTATGTATGATAGGTGATTATTTTCTTGTTAAATTTGCATCATTCATTAGTCTGTCAAATTTTCCTCAATAAGACATCATTGATACTTGTTGTGATTTATATCACCCTGTTAGCTTTTCCATATTAATGTTTTGAGACCAACATTTGTTTTAATTTTGATATATGTGACTTATATTGTATTTCTTTTAATTCATCTGGTTTTCAAGTAATATTTTAATCAAACATCGTAGAACATAGCTTCCATTTTTATATCATTGTATTGAAGGAGACTGAGAGATAAACTGATAACAAAAGAAAGATTAAATCTAGCAGTGGAGGTATCTACAAAATGTGGCTTAGATCCCTCAGGAGTATGGGCTGCATGGGGTATGAATTGTCTTCAATCGGGAGATTTTACTTCTGCCAGAGAAAAATTTAGCAGATGTCTAAAGGTAAAGTTTAACAACTATTTATGTTATCAAAGCATGTCAGTGGTTGAAGTATTCTTTAGAATAATAATGAAAACATCTTCAGTTTCTTATTGCAGTGCTATAAAGCTTTATGACATCATTGTAGAAAAATGATAAATAGAAAAAAGTAGTAAAAAATAGAAAGATTAAGACAATCAATTTAATGTTAAAATAATCTGGTAATTATGGAAGATATTTTCCTTGTTTAGTAAAATTTTTATTGTCAATCTTAAAAAAATATATTCAAATAATACCAGCTGCCAACAACTTATTATATAACACATTGCAGTAATTGTGTTATATTGACCCTGCTAAGGCAATATTCACAGATAACTTTAATAAATGAGGAGGTTTATTATATAGAAAACAATTTTCAGTTAAAAGAGGATTATATTGTAAAATAAGATACCATTTTTTGTTTATAGTCCCCAGGAGACAGAAATACGATACATCAACAACCGTCAAAGGTTATAGCAGACATCATAGAATGTTTGGAAGCAATGCCATCTAGTGGACAAGCAGAGGTAAGCAAAATATATTTGTATGTCTTGTTGATACAATTCTATGAACTAGCACTGCTTGTGTCAAATATTTAAATATCAACAGAAAAAGGCTATACGAAATCATAAAATAACTATTAACTGATACATGTAATTTTATACACTAGTGGTAATATTTTTATTTCTTCATTTTTAAGGATTATTTAAAATTTTGGAACAGATCATACAATATAACCTACTTTAAAGCAGTTTACGCTTCATTAACCACAAAGCACTTTATGTTAAAGTGTAAACTGATCAAACTATCCAAAATTTATAACAATCCTTATAATTTGATTTTCGAAAATTTTCTGATCCAAAATTGCAGTTCGAATCATTTGAATATATTTAACTTGGGAATTGGACTGTGAAGGAATCCATTGTTGACCTGACAGTACCCAAAGTACATTATACAATATTATCTAACTTGCTCAACCAATTTAAACAACAAATCAAATTGTCTGTTAAAATTCAAATTGAATTATTGTTAAATATTTGTAATATATATATATTTACTATGTTATTTCAAGCTACAGTTGTTGTTGGCAAGTCCAAGCTCCTTGAAGAATCTACTGTTGAGTGCTTCAATGGTCAGTATACTCCAATATTTCTTACAAAATAAATATCTTCAATGGGGTTTCGTGCAAAATTTGTCATTTTAAACATAAAAGAAGATCATATATTTTTTTTAATATCAACTCTGTTCTTTGTTTGTTTGTCAGTGTACCAGTTTATTAATTAATTAGAGATTTGATATTTTCAGAAGTATATTATACATGTGAATTCATATTATTGAATAATATATCATTAGAAAGTAAAAAAAAACAACATACCATTCAAATGTAAATTTTCCTGAATACATATATTATAATTAAAAAAATATTTAGAATCCTAAATAATAAAAAAAAGATCAAACAAACAAAAAACAACCATTCAAATATAAATTTTCCTGAATGCATTTAACATGTAAGATGAACTGAAAAATTACCTGTTTTCTGGTTTTATTAGGTTTTCTTCAGTTCTATATGATTTTAAAATCTTCTCAATAGAATGTTCACATGTTAAAATTATTTTTTGTGTTCAAGGATGAAATGTACTTTTACTGAAATAAAACAGCAGAGATTGGAAAGATTTCTTGTTTGAAACTACAGTGGAAGTCTGATTTCCCAAATTTCATTCTTAGACCCTTGAATGATTTTTTTTCTACAGGACTTTGATCATTCGAACTACCCTGTATATCGACTGATTTTATGCCTCATTTTCAGAATTTTACAGAAGAAACAGCTACAGATTCTGTACCATTCCAGGAATGTTTATATTATCTAAAGACCTATGCTCCATATAACATTATTATAGATTTCTATAGACGGAATGGATACTGGATGAAGGCAGTTCAATATATTATTGATCATGTATGTCAGTTTATGATGTAATAGTTTCAGGATGAAGTAGTTTGTACTGTTTTATAATCATTCAAATCAATGTCCAGAGAATATCATTTGTATGTTGATTAGAAACCGAAACACATCTTGAAATTACTCCGTGTATTGTGGCATCAGAACGTATTGTTAGATACCAATGTTTGTGAGTTATGTAGTTTTTTCTGGGGAATGCATCAGAACCATGAATTCAATAAAATGCATATAATATAGGGTTATTGCATTAATATTGGTGGATATTGCCTGAGCAGTATATTATAAGTTACTAATTCAATAAAATGCATATAATATTTATTATTATATCACTGGAAAATGCCAAAACTACAGAATTAGGTATTTCTCACTAATCCATGAAAATAAGTGAGTAAACAGTCCTTAAAAACATGTATATAAACATTCCTTCCCTTTATATTATATTGTGTCTTTTATTTCATAGTTATATTTAGATTCACGGCATGTGACAGGCCATGAATGCAAAATAAATAACATCCATTGCACTATTTCTTGCCACAGGATGAAGAACTTATAAAAGTTTAATATATGATTAATAATATTTATAAAAGTTTAATATATGATTAATAATATTTATAGTCAGCCTATGTTGCTATTGTCTGCTCATAAATTATCATACAGCATTGGTATTTATAATATTTATCCTGTATTCAACAACTTAAAATGGCATTATCATATGTTGATTAATCAGTGGGAGACTGTGTTTAGTTAACCAAGTATCAGTGTTGGGAATATTTGTATTTGGAAAATATATTATCTTGATTGGGCCATTGAAAAGAAATAATTTGTTTCTCAAGTTTTTATGTAAATTTTGTGTAGGCTTTGTTTTTCTCTAGATTTTAACTGTTGTGCTTTTTTAGCACATCTTCATTACATACATGTATGTACATTTTACATTGCAATATGTCATTCTGAATAGGTAAATCCTCCTTCAAAATAGTTCAATTGGTGCATTATTTGTCCTTTGGTTATTCAAAGGACAAAACGGTATCTTGATTTTTCCACTAAATTTTGAAGGATTTTCAGATGGAACAAATCATTTTATAGAATTTCAAATTGAACAAAAAAGATTTTAAAAAACCTGCCAACACACAGTCTTAATTAAGCAGGATGGGCTTGAGAAACAACCATCTTTTCAAGGCCTCAATAATGCATTTGTATACTCCAATACCTCAACATGATCATTTATGGTTGAATAATGCACAGAGTATATACAATGTAGGATATTGAAAAAAGAAGAACTTGAAGGGACTGTGATGTTCATCAGTTTGTCAAGAGAAACAAAGGCATTAAAGCATTAGTAATTAGTTTTTGTATACTTAATTAATTTGTAGAAGTGTTCCAGTGATGTGTTTGTAGAAGCTTTGTTAGTTCCATCCGTCAGATCAGGAGAATGGGGAAAACTTGTAGACCAAATAGTATTAACTGATCCTTCATTAGAGAAATGGAACACACATCTAAAGTCTACGTGCAAATACCTGTTGAAACATAAATTACACAACATTTTATATGAGTTCCAGTTGATTATGAAGGTTTGTAAAATATTTCCTTCATATATATTTTGATTACATATTTCAATATAAATATTTATATACAATGTACATGTATATAATCAAGAACAATAAGTTCAATACTATTGATTTAAACAATTAAATAAATTAGTTTTTTTTATATTTAAGATGAATGAAAAAAATAACAAAGCTTACAATCTTTAAACAGAGTAAGGTTGGCAAATAATACTTCATTTATAAATTGAATTATTTTTATGTCTAATGATTTATTTTTGTCTCCTCAGGATTTTATCCGAGCAGCTATGTCCTGTACTTCCTATTTCTATCAGAGAGATGCAGAGAGTTACCTTGACCTTGCAGACAGAATTTCATTTCTGTACAAAGCTCATCAACATTTACAGTCATATATGGATCCCTCTCAATGGGGCAGTGTCAGTCGACCTTTGCCTGATGCCTCTCGCAAAGGATCATGGGAAAGGACAAGTGGAAATGCCCAGGATTCAGTAAGACTTATACAGACAGAAGAGGAAGTTGGAAGGTGATTTTTATATGCTCAAATTGTTTTTACATTTTACTGGACATTTTTTAAGATTTCTTTTTAAGTTAATACAAATTTATAGATCTCTATTTTGATTTGAAAAAAAAAAATCATAGGAAATTCAAAACCAGCTCTTTTGAAAATCAGAATTTTCTATATCCTGAATCATTATTAATGGTGTGAATTTCATCCAATGCTTAAACTTATTAACTTCTGCATACAAAACACTTGATGGAACCAAAACAGTAAGTTACATGAATTTTTGTAAATAAAATCAAATATTACTTTTTAAAAGTATGTTAAATAATGATTTGAAAATAACTGACCTGGATAAAGGTGACATAGTAATTGTCTAGTCCACATGTTCAAATTCACTCTATTCAAGTTCAAATTCATACTTCCATTTCATACTTTCATCTTTTTTTATTACGGGTAAAGCTTTATATAAAGGACTATAAGGGGCAAGAAAAAGGTTAATTCTACAAGCTTTTGTTTTTTACTGGGATATTTTACAGTGGTCTTTATAGGCAGTGGCTTATATAGAGGTGCTCTTTAAAGCATGTTTGACTGAATTCTTAATTTGAATGCAAGAGTATTTGGTTGTATAAAGGAATATTCTCTGTTATCAGATATTTGAAGATGATAGCTATACAGATAGAAGTGACAAAGTTTTTACACCATTGTTTAAAGAATACAGAATCTGATGCCGCAGCTGTAGCTACTATGTGCATAGCCAATTCTTCACAGTTACCTACAATGTTTACTAATAATAAAGTCAGGACAGACCTTGTAAACATGGTATGAATAGCTTTAAAGAGGTTCAATCTTATTACTAATATTTGTACTTGGAAATCGAACAACAAATAAAATAATTAATGTTAAAGCTGTTATAATGATGTGATTATTTTGAATAAAACAATTGCTCTCCTTTGACAAAACTTTAGAAAACCTGATGTTAGAATCAAACAATTAACATATAAAAAATTATTTCCAGGTATTTATTACGTTGTACACAATGATTTACCATAGTATCTGAGTGAAAGAAAATCTGGTAAATCACATGTGAAAAGAACAGCCGGTATTTCACTCTGGGAAGTGACATCACAACTACTTCTGAAAGATATCAAAAGACATAGTCCGTTTTATTTCAATTTATTTCTGCTAAAATGCTAGATTCTGTACAATGTAATAAATATTATAACTAATCACTGAATTGAAATACCAGAAATATATAACTTGTGACAACTACAGCTGTAAATAAATCTTGTGCTGCACACCCTCGTGATTTACTGCATAGTTCTGTCACACGTTGTTTATTTCTGGTATTTGAATTAAGAAATTAGTTATAGTATAATTCTTTGTAAGTAAACCTTTACATTTGGAGTAAAAGTAACTGTGTAAACTTCAGTTATTATGAATTACCATTTATATTATGACCTTATACTGCAAATAAAAGTAAAGTTACATAAATATGAATTTACTTACATTATAGATACTCTTAAGTGGAAATGATATTCCAGCAGGATTTGACCTTGGGCTGAGAATTATTAAGGTTAGTTGTAAAGTTGTATTTAATAATCTGCATTAAAACAGTATATCTTCTAATTCTCCCAGTAATATCATGAATTGATATCGAAATTTAAAATATGTCAACTGTGCCAATAGATGTGGCCAAATAATTAGATTTCAAATATATGATAGAAATCCTAGTCAATTGATTTGAATCAAACAAACCACTCCGCTCAAATATTTTTGATGTGTACTGGATATAAGTTGTTCCAGATTTATCAGAGATGGCTTATTATTTTGTACTGTATTTTCATCCTTTTCTATTGAACTTTATTCTTCCAGGTAAGTAAAGCTTAGTTTAATTTAGTGACTTGGTGGAATTTGTTATTTGGTATATCTACTTTCAAAGCATAAAATATTTGTCTTGCAGTGATGACTATTTAGGAAAATCCAGTCTACATCATTTATTTATTTTTCTCACAATTTATGCTTTAAAGATTTTCTTGAAATTCATATTTCATCTTTTAAACAGGAATGTAAACTTGGAGGTCAAGCAATCTACACACATACAGCAAGAGAGATGGCTAAACACCAAAGATATGACCATATCAGACAACTATTGAATTGTCTGGAGAAGACTTGGTTAGGAGATGATGATATGATTGATGAAATGATTGGAGCTTGTATACTTGTTGTAGCTGATAATCCCAATGAGGTAATGTATATTAGGTGATATTATGGAGATGTATACTTGTTGTAGCTGATAATCCCAATGAGGTAATGTTTATAAGGTGATATTATGGAGATGTATACTTGTAGCTGATAACCCCAATGAGGTAATGTATATTAGGTGATATTATGGAGATGTATACTTGTTGTAGCTGATAATCCCAATGAGGTAATGTATATAAGGTGATATTATGGAGATGTAAACTTGTTGTAGCTGATAACCCCAATGAGGTGATGTATATTAGGTGATATTATGGAGATGTATACTTGTTGTAGCTGATAACCCCAATGAGGTAATGTATAGTAGGTGATATTATGGAGATGTATACTTGTTGTAGCTGATAATCCCAATGAGGTAATGTACATTAGGTGATATTATGGAGATGTATACAAGTTGTAGCTGATAACCCCAATGAGGTAATGTATAGTAGGTGATATTATGGAGATGTATACTTGTTGTAGCTGATAATCCCAATGAGGTAATGTACATTAGGTGATATTATGGAGATGTATACAAGTTGTAGCTGATAACCCCAATGAGGTAATGTATATAAGGTGATATTATGGAGATGTATACTTGTTGTAGCTGATAATCCCAATGAGGTAATGTACATTAGGTGATATTATGGAGATGTATACAAGTTGTAGCTGATAACCCCAATGAGGTAATGTATAGTAGGTGATATTATGGAGATGTATACTTGTTGTAGCTGATAATCCCAATGAGGTAATGTATATTAGGTGATATTATGGAGATGTATACTTGTTGTAGCTGATAATCCCAATGAGGTAATGTTTATAAGGTGATATTATGGAGATGTATACTTGTTGTAGCTGATAACCCCAATGAGGTAATGTATATAAGGTGATATTATGGAGATGTATACTTGTTGTAGCTGATAACCCCAATGAGGTAATGTATATAAGGTGATATTATGGAGATGTATACTTGTAGCTGATAACCCCAATGATGTAATGTATATTAGGTGATATTATGGAGATGTATACTTGTTGTAGCTGATAATCCCAATGAGGTAATGTTTATAAGGTGCTATTATGGAGATGTATACTTGTTGTAGCTGATAACCCCAATGAGGTAATGTATATAAGGTGATATTACAGAGATGTAAACTTGTTGTAGCTGATAATCCCAATGAGGTAATGTATATAAGGTGATATTATGGAGATGTATACTTGTTGTAGCTGATAACCCCAATGAGGTAATGTATATAAGGTGATATTACGGAGATGTAAACTTGTTGTAGCTGATAATCCCAATGAGGTAATGTATATAAGGTGATATTATGGAGATGTATACTTGTAGCTGATAATCCCAATGAGGTAATGTATATAAGGTGATATTATGGAGATGTATACTTGTTGTAACTGATAATCCCAATGAGGTAATGTATATTAGGTGATATTATGGAGATATATACTTGTTGTAGCTGATAACCCCAATGAGGTAATGTTTATAAGGTGCTATTATGGAGATGTATACTTGTTGTAGCTGATAACCCCAATGAGGTAATGTATATAAGGTGATATTATGGAGATGTATACTTGTTGTAGCTGATAACCCCAATGATGTAATGTATATTAGGTGATATTATGGAGATGAATACTTGTTGTAGCTGATAATCCCAATGAGGTAATGTATATTAGGTGATATTTTATTTGTATACTTGTTGCATATAAAGTTGTAATCTGGTAAAGTATGATAATGGAATTAAGGAATTAAGATAGTGGACAATAAATGATGTTGAATATCAATACTTGTTACAGCTAGCAAGGTAATGTATACTGGGTGATACTATGAAGAGGCAGTACTTAGGAGACAATGATATGATGAATGAAATGATTGAACTATGTATAAATCTTCTTGTAGTTGAAGAAATGTTTGGAGGATATGTACTTGTTGTAGTTGATAAATCTAAATAGGCAATGGGCAATATGTGTACTATAGAGTAGGCAGAGTTAGAAGTTGATATATTTGAAATGGTTGGAGCATATGTACTTGTTTTAGCTTAAATCCCAATGGGGTAAATAAGGAATAGGAATAGTAGAATGAAGACTTCTTGTTCATTTGAATGGGATTGAGTGTACTTTCTACACTTTCAATCACCCCTATTTGGGCAGCCTTGGCTACCTCACTCCCTTGGGCTCAAATATTTCTATTATTTCTCATAGGGTTGTAAGAAACTGTTTATCTCTTGGTGTTGAGATTCATCTTTGTCAGTAAAGCATTACCATCAAGACATATATAGATTACCCTGACCTATATTTCGGGCTCCAATGATTACATTTTACATCAAGAAGTGATTTGTCTCCTTGAGCTCTTATCTTCACTTAAAATGATGGATTGTATTGTTTAATGGTTTCCATTGAATATTTTCAACCATATGAATTTAAATTTTGTACTTTATAACCTCATTTTCACAATGATAATTAGACCATCTATAATTGTTATAAATATTTTTATCATAAATTACAGGCGAAAGAAGCAGAAAATCTAATTAAACTTCTCAGGAAGGATTCTAATAAGGTAATTGACTTGATGATTTACTATATGTCTTATAATAGGACAAAATATTCACTGCTACCAGTTTTGATGCACTGTATGTGCAGATTTTGACTTATAATGCCTCATCAGTAGTGCTCAAAACCAAAAATGTTGGAAAATCTGAAACAATAACCAAAAATGTTTAATTCAAATCCATATTGACCAAGGAATGGGTAAAGCCATAAAAATATTTATTGGAAGAGTTATGCCTGAGGGCAGTATTCCCTGGTTTCCAGAATTTCACTTATTTAATATGGGAAAATTTTAAAGTATCAGCTTCATGTCAATGTCAAAATACTACCAAATAAGTTGGTCAAGTCTCATAGCAACAGCATCCATTCAGTGACAGTATTAAACATGAACATTCTATGAACATGTCTCTAAGGGAACAATTGTATAGAAGCTCAATGGAAATCACTAAAGCATTTTATGTGATAGTATACTTGTACTTGATCAGAAAAGCCTTAAATGTAGATCTTTTCTTTTTTTTAAATTGTGTTTTTGAGGGTAAGAATATAATTTTTTTTTTTAAATTGTTGTTTTAAGGCTGAATTGTAAAGCTGAGTTATTATATTCAAGAAATTCTAAAATTGAAAACTACCAGTTATTGCATTATATTTTGAATGCTAAGTTTATGATATCTATTTTTAGATCAATGCATACATTTTATGTGGTAAACTAAGGTCTGCCTATTTGATGGCTGTTAAAGCTGAGAGAGTGGAAGATGTACAAAGAATAGCTGGGGCTGCTCAAAGAATGGGACAAACTGCTGTGAAAAATATATGTCATAAATGGTTAGAGCAGAAAAAGTAAATTGATCTGGAGAGAGAAATTGAGAACATCAAGCAAAAAAAATCTGTTGAATAGTTCAGCTAAACATCTGATGTTTATATACCCCTGTGAAAAACCTTTCATAATCTCCAAGTATATACAGGTATTCTGTACTTAATATTGTCAGGGTTTACACTATGTATATAATGTTAATAACATTGTTCAAATTGTATGTCTTTTCTTTTTACCTTGAGTTTTGATAGTTTTGCATTAAAATTTAAATTGTTTAATGGTACATGTATTTTTATAGTTAATATGGGAGTTTTAAGGCTTTACTGACATGTTTTCAGTTAACACTGTTATCTAATATATATCCAAGATCATATAAGTTTTATAATTTGAAGCATGTGAACAAAAATATAAGTATTTCCTATAAGATATCAGTCCAAATTTATTCCACTATATATCTTCATCGTTTTCCATATTAAAAATTTTGAATACAAGAAACTGAAGTTGTTCTGATTCAATCTATGTAATTCATTTTAAAAATTAGCTGTTATATATTATAGGGTTATTGCATTAATATTGAGGATTATTTTCCCAAGCAAAATGGTTTATTGCACGTATTTGCGAGTAGAATATTACTAGGTAACATTCTACATGGAATATTACGTTGCTATACAATAATGTAAGATATACAGTAGTAGCAAATTTTGAATCAAATTCTTGCCATATCTTGTTGTATTGTAGTCATTGATAAACTTCTTATTGTGTACTAACGTGTACATGTATATGTAGAATTAAAAAAATAATATATAGTTCTAATGTTTACCTGGAACTGATACACAGTTTATTATTTTGTGAATTTTTAATTAACTGTTTTATGTACACCTATCTGTGATTTTTATTTCAGAAAGTGTATAGTTATCTAGTTGTATATATACATGTAGCTGTCATATGACTGTAAATTAAGTATCATTATGTTACTGCAAGTATACTTTCTTGTCTTGTACGATATATATAAATAACATGTGAAAATAATGCATAGAGTCCAAATGTAAAATCTATTTCAATATTTTTTTAAAAAGAACGAATGATTGTTGAAATAGTGCAATTTCATTTTTGCACACTAATTGTCCCCCGCCCCAATGCGATGGAGGGACTTAGTAATGGTCTCCGCCCATCCGTCCGTCACAATTACTTGTGGACGCATCTCTTCTTAGACCGCTGATTTTGTTAAAATTTTGTAGGACTGTTAGTCACCATATGTACTTGATCCTATTGCACCGCCATTTTGATTCAACAAATTTTACGGGAGTTGTGGGACTTTAACTTTTTTCTGTATTATTTGACACTATAGGAACACTTTGTGGACATACTTCTCTGAGACCACTGATCAGATTTTGTTAAAATTTTGTAGGATTGTTAGTCACAACATGTTCTTGATCCTGTGGAACTGAGAGTTTGATTCAATAAATTTTACAGGAGTTATGGGATTTTTAATGTTTTTGTACATGTGACACTATACAAACACTTTGTGGACGCAACTCCTCTGAGACCGCTAATCGGATTTCGTTCAAATTTTGTGGGATTGTTAGTCACCTTTTGAACTTGATCCTTTCACACTGCTATTTTGATTCGACAAATTTTACAGCAGTTATGGGACTTTAATGTTTTTGTGCATGTGACTCTATAGGAACACTTAGTGGATGTAACTCCACTGATCAGATTTTGTTCAAATTTAGTAGGATTGTTAGTCACCACATGTATTTGATCCTATGCTGCCATTTCAATAATACACAATTGTATATCTTGTGGGGCTTCAACTTTTCTCTGTGGTGGGGGATATATGGCTACTTGTAGCAATCTTGTTAAAAAATGATTTGTTCTTGAATAAAAAAATAGAAACTTCATCTGGTTCATGTTTTTTAAACTACTTAACATTTGCAATACTCGTAAATAAATTAGTATATATTTATATACTCATAAATAAATTAGTATATATATTGAATTAACTGGTGCTACACTTATTATGAAGAATGAGTTATTTTCATATTTTTTTTAATTTCCAAAATTAAGATTTATTTAAATCCTAAAAATGTTGTTAATGGTTGATGATGTATTATTACCATCGTAAAACCATTTAAACTTTTACACAAATCTAATACTGATAGACAATGTATTACTAAAAACCATAAATTTAATCTAAATGTAATAATTGACGAATGATGTACCACAAAATGTCAAAATGTAACTTTATATGATTTAATTACACAATGCACTTTTATTCTTTGGTGTACAACACATTATTTCCATATATAAATAATTAAATAATTTTAAAAACAGGTTATAAAACATTCTTTGAAGTTCAAAACCATAAGCAGTTTAATACCTGTACTATATGTTGAAGTAGAGAGCACAATGCTTATTATTAATAAGATATATATTATATTGACCTCGTCAGAAAAAAGAATAGTGTACAGAAAATGTTTATAATGATCCATGTATACATTGGGCTTTCAGAATCTTTAAATGATTCAGTTTTATGTTAGTGGTGACAAAAGTTTATTTATTCATTTTAATTTTTTATATATATGTATATGTAATTTGAGTAAATTTTTTATTTGTTTTGCGGTCTTGTTTTTATATATGTACCGGGGTAGTAAATTTGTATGGATGGATGGATGATTGGTTTCTTCTATTATACATTTTGAAAACAACCTCTTTCTTTAGAGGTATAAGATATAGAAAAAGTGTTCAGACCACAAATTATTGTATTTTGGCTCCAGTGCAAAAATATTCTGCAGATTATATTATTACTGAAATGTTGTCTGTATCAAATCCTATGATATGTCACATGTCTGACTATTGAGGAATCCAGACCATATATTACCATGTAATTCTATCCGAATTGCCAATTCTCACATTGTGGAGTCCAAATTGCCGACTTTTTCTGATTTCAGTTCTTCAACCAGATTCCCAGTTTTCCGACCCCTTATTTCTGAATTCCAAATTGCCGACATTTACAGAGAAGAGAACGACAGTGATGCAGTATACATCTGAATATAGAATTCGTAATGATAATGTAAAATTTAGATTTTGTCATAATTTCAGGACTAAATTGGGTAATTGGTAAGATGTTTAATTCTTATTTTGAATAGTTCCAATTAAGAGATATTTACTTTTGTAATGTAATTGTGTTGAACTTAGTCAAGTGTAACTAGGCTTGAGTTCATTGTTTATTCTGTCCATAATGTGTTGCTACAAAGATTCTGCTTCTTGTTCCAAGTTCAACACATGAAATAAGTCATTTTATAAGCCATTCTTATCCTTAGAAATGTCCTTCTTATTAACAAAAAGCAATAGTATTCTTCTAGCCGAAATCAGTGTGAGACGGCAATTTGGGTTCGGCAAACTAGGAATCGATTGAAATATGAAATCTAAAAAAAATTCGGGAATCTGGGAATCGGCAATTCGGGATTCAGCAATCTGGTACTAATTCCCCGGATATTTCATACTTTCATACAGCATAATGACAATGACCTCAGTAAATATCGGCAAACTTGGGAAATGCAATATACCAAACTTATTTTCATCAAGTGATTTTAATTTTGAGAAACATAAATCTGGAAAATTTTGGTTAAAAAGAAGTATAATTTATGGATTTTAAGTCCATAAAGGAAAATTCTGTTTATGACTGCATATCAACATAGCAGATAATTTTCTCCAGTTATGTGTCCCTTCTTGCCAAATCAGAGTTTTTAAATGAAGACTCATTTTCAGTACAAACAGGTATTACTTATATTGGAAATATCTAAAACACTCAATAATCTATATATACACATTACTGATACCAAAGTTTACTTTCTTTTAGGTGACAGCTACTTCATATTGTTTAGAATCTATAAAAGTATATATATGTGAAACATTTTGGGGTAATATAAAATGATTTTATATTAAACTGGTAAAAAGAAAACATAAGTTAAATTTTGGCCAGAATTTTCTTTGCAATAGAGCGAATTTTGCCATAAACGGCTTTGCCATTAACAGACATATGTAACATTATTTGAATGGGAAATGGTTTTGTGCTGGTAATGTTTTTGCAAATAACCAAATTTTGCAATTAAGTGGAATCGACTGTAATAGTTTTAGTAATGTCTTATAGGAGATACTGGTAAGTTAGATTTCCTGTTCTAAATTGTCAGTTGTTTTTATATTGTTATGAATAAGTTATTTGCCTTGGAAAGATATTTTTATTTTTGATTGTTAATTAAGAAACTGTTGTTTCAATTTTATTCTGATAGGTAATTAACCTAACAACCTTGTCAAAGTAAATATTTCACAATGTTTTCATGTTTGATTTGTTTTTATTACATGGTATTGTATTCATATATCATACATGTGATATTTACTCTGTTGGGGGGAGACTGCACATTTTCTTCCGAAAAAAAAAACAAAAAAAAAAATATTTTGTATAATTATGAAATCTCACCAATTCTTAATTCTTTACTATACTTTTTTAATTTCACCCTTAATAGAGAAAAATTTTACCCTTGACCTAATATTTTTGAATGATCATATTTATTACATATATATTTTAACTATGTTAACTGGTGCTTTACTTTAAAACAGGACAGTAATTCATTTAATAAAATTAAATTTTGAAATATATAAAAATTATGTCTGAATTATATCCAAAAAGTCCATTTAGCAGTAATTGAGGAAAACTGGAACATCCTGCCTGCATGCAGGTGTGTGTATGGCAATTTGTGTAGGGAATTTATAAAACAGACAGGTACTAGATTGTCATATTTAGTGGTATAATGAGGTTTTTAGGTCGTCTTCTGGGTCTCTTTATGGCTTGTTGTCCCTGTATGACAAGCTCTTGTGGCAAAATAGTTGCATATGTTGTGAAACTGGCTTATAGTATGATGAATTTAGAGGCAAGTTATAGCATAATAAATCTGTAGACTTGACAAACACATTTTTTCTGAAAAATACACAACTTGAAAGTCTTAATGAAATATTCATCCAATGGCATCATTCTCATTAATAAATATCTTCAATATGTCCATAAACATTCTACAAAGTTTCCATGATCCAATCATTTTTTTGGGGAAAATGACCAACTTTAGCAACAAATAAAAATTTTCAAAATGGCGTTAGACTCCTTCGTGCACATCTTCAATATGTCTGTAAGAATTGTGCAAAGTTTCTAAGATCTGTAGGAGGATTCAGATTTCACAAAATAGGTACCCTTTGTTTGCAAGAAATGACTAGGTTTAACAATAAGCAAAATCTAGAGACTCTTCAAATGGCAACATATTACTTCATGCACATTCTCAATATATCCATAAAAAATTTCCAGTTTCTACAATCTGGTTGAAAAGCTGTAGAAGGAGTAGCTTACACAAAATCGGTAGCCTTTTCCCCCCAACATATCCAAAAATTATTCAGTCACCCTCCATAGATGACTGATATTAATGTTAAGTGCATTTTCCTAAAAGTTTTCTACATTGACCAATCAGCAAAAAAGAATTGCTTTTGATGGCATCTTTGTTGTCTGACTCTAACAAAATATCCAGACTTTATATAAATTCTCTTGTAGACCAAATTTTAGTTGATTTGGCCGAACTGTTTCAGTGATCAAAGATTAAATTTTTTAAATCTGAACAATCAAACATAAGGAATTATTCATGTCTACAATGTTGTCTGACCCCAAGACCAAATATGCAAACTTTTTAAAGATTCTTCTACAGGTAGTTCATACCGGGTTTCAGTTCATTTGACCATGCAGTTTCAGTGGAAAAGATTTTTGATACTTGACTAATCAGAAATAAAAAATATTCATACAGCACAATAGAAATCTATCAAGGACAAAACATGCAAACATCATTTTTGAGATTTTTGAAACCTGGAAATTTCAGAAAAAAGTATTTTTTCATGATGGCAGTTTTATTAGTCTGGATCAGACCAATATATCAACTTTGACCAAACCCTCCCACTGATTTTTCATAACTTGTCCAATCATAAATCAGGAATTGTTCATGGTGACCATGTTAGTTGTCCAACTAGGACCAAATATGCAAGTGATAAAGATCCTTCAAACTAAGTTTCAGAGCAGAATATTTTTATATCCGGCCAACAATAGTTGCGCCACATATAGATTTTTGATATGTGGATCCGTCGGTTTATTCGTGAAGCTTTTTTTCTATGAAGATGGGATCACATCATCATGAAACTTGGTACACATTTACATCATATGTCTTTTCTAAAATATATGCTGTTTTAAGGTCTTGACCGAAATTTCATGGTTCAGTGAACATGGGAAATGTGATTGTGAATCCTCATGTTAAGGTTTGCATTGAAGCTTTTTTTCTTTGAAGATGGGGTCACATCATCATGAAACTTGGTACACATGAAAGTCATGATATGAACTTTCTAGAATATATGTTGTTATAAGATCTTGACCTAATTTTAATGGTTCAGTAAACATGGGAAAATTTGATGGTGAATCCTCAGGTTAAGGTTTGCATTGAAGCTTTTTTTCTTCAGATGGGGTCACATCTTCATGAGACTTGGTACACATTAACATCATGATATGAACTTTATAAAATATATGCTGTTTTAAGGTTTTGACCTAAATTTCATGGTTCAGTGAACATTGAAATATTATGGTTAATCCTCAGGTTAAGGTTTGCATTGAAGCTTTTCTCTATGAAGATGGGATCACATTATCATGACACTTGGTACACATTAAAATCATGATATGAACTTTATAAAATATATGCTGTTTTAAGGTTATGACCTAAATTTCACGGTTCAGTGAACATTGAAATATTATGGTTAATCCTCAGGTTAAGGTTTGCATTGAAGCTTTTTTTCTATGAAGATGGGATCACATTATCATGAAACTTGGTACACATGTGTCTCATGATATGAACTTTCTAAAATTCATGACTTTTTATGGTTTTAAACCATATTTCTCTGGTTCATTGAACATAGAAATTGTAACGCTTCTGAATCAGGTTTAGGTTTGCATTAAAGCTTATTTTCTATGAAGATGGGTGACATCATGATGAAAATTAGTACACATGTACATCATGATATGAACTATATACCTTTTCATGGTCATGACTTCGAAGATGGGACATTAGTGTCATCCTGACACATGATCTTGTTGAAATTTGACTTATCAGAAATACTGATCTATTCAAGGTAAGCATAAATAAGTCAAATTTGGATGAAATATACAAACTTTACAAAGGGCCCTCCATAGAAGTTACATTGTACATTTCAGTTCATCTGGCCATATTTTTCAACCAATTTGATTCAAGAATATCTTCATGGATGCTAAATTAGATCTTTGACTAGGACAAATATGCATTATTCCATATTTTAGTTTTTTGTCTCAGAGATATAGGTATTACTTTCCGGCAGCGGTGGCATAAACTTTTTTAAAACTTTAATAACTTTGCACATGTAATACCTACAATTAAGATTTATGGTCCACAAGGTAGCTTATTGTACAAGAGGCTCTCAAGAGCCTGAATCGCTCACCTGGCAAACAATGCGCTATAAACTAAATCTCATCATCACCATTCACTAAGGATACCATGTTTACTTTAAAAACCAAATATTGTTGAAATCCGAGCAAGTGTAAAAAATGGCGGGAAAATGGCAGCCATTTTAAAAATGACCCTCCAAATCAAACTTTCATCATCACCATTCAACTCAGGATACCATGTTTACCTTGAAAGTAGCTTTCATCTTCATTTTCTTTCTATAATTCAGGAAAAAATAGCAAAAAACAGCATTTTGACCCCTATGTTCTATTTTTAGTAAGGGCGGACATGTTTTTTGACCAATCAAAAATCGAAGCATTAACTTTTTGCAGGATACCCTAAGGAACAATCTTACCAAGTTTCATTTGATTTTGAATAGTAGTTTCAGAGAAGAAGATTTTTGAAACAATAACATAAAAAAAAGCCAAAAATCTCAAAAAAGGGCAATAACTCTAACATCAGTTGACAGATTTTCACGAAAATCAGCACACAGGTAGCTCTCATCATACTGAACACTTTCAACCTGCCAGAATTTGCCGTAACCTAATGATTTTTGAGATATTTGCGCAAAACTGTTGTTTGACCCCTATGTTCTATTTTTAGTAACAGTGGCCATGTTTTTCGACGGATCAAAAATCGAAGCATAAACTTTGTGCAGGATACCCTAAGGAACAATCTTACCAAGTTTCATTTGATTTTGAATAGTAGTTTCAGAGAAGAAGATTTTTGAAATAATAACATAAAAAAAAGCCAAAAATGTCAAAAAAGGGCAATAACTCTAACATCAGTTGACAGATTTTCACGAAAATCAGCACACAGGTAACTCTCATCATGCTGAACACTTTCAACTTGCCAGAATTTGCCGTAACCTAATGATTTTTGAGATATTTGTGAAAAACTGTTGTTTGACCCCTATGTTCTATTTTTAGTAACAGTGGCCATGTTTTTCGACGGATCAAAAATCGAAGCATAAACTTTGTGCAGGATACCCTAAGGAATTATCTTACCAAGTTTCATTGGTTTTTGAATAGTAGTTTCAGAGAAGAAGATTTTTGAAATAATAACATAAAAAAAAGCCAAAAATGTCAAATAACTCCTAAAAGGAACGAACCTACAACTTCGATCCTGTTACAAATTTTGTAGATCTTTGTGTGCCTAACAATATGAAATTTAAATTTTTCAAATTTCCTTTATAGTATCCAAGATATTGAGCTTAATAAGTGCAAAATTTGGAAAAAATGCAGAAAAAGGGCAATAACTCCTACATGGGTCGTTGGATCTTCTTCAAAATTTCAGGGCAGGTAGATCTTGAGGTGCTGATCACTTTTACCCTATGCCAGAATTTTGATATCTGTGACCGTTTCTGACTTATTTGCAAAAAACTGCGATTTACCCCTATGTTCTATTTTTAGCCATGACGGCCATGTTTTTATACGAATCAAAAATCCAAACACTAGATTTGTAGCACCCATACCAATTAATAACTGTACCAAGTTTGGTTGCAGTTGGACTTATGGTGTTGGAGGAGTTAACGTTTGAAAAAGTTAACGGACGACGGACGGACGGACGGACGACGGACGGACGACGGACGCCAAGTGATAGCAATAGCTCACATGACCCTTCGGGTCAGGTGAGCTAATAAGGTTTGCCGCAGTATACTTGTCTTGTGACCCTGACCTCATTTTCATGGTTCACTGACTTCATAAACATGACTTTAAAAAAATCTGCGTCCAAGTTTCATGGTTAAATCCATTTCTCAGCAACTGTAATACCTAACCCAACCATAGTTGGTCTATAGATAGTTCTTAATGGGTACATGCTAGTCTGACACTTGGATTAGGAGATTGACCTCAATTTCACGCTCCAGTGACTTTGTCACTTTTTCGTGGTTAAGTCCATTTCTCAGAAACTGTAATACCTAGACCCATGGTATTTGGTCAACAGATAGTTCTTGGTGGGTACATGTCAGTCTGACACTTGCCTCTTGACCTTGACCTCAATTTCATGCTTGAGTGACCTGTGTCACATTTTCGTGGTTAAGTCCATTACTCAGAAACTAGAATACCTAGACCCAATAGATAGTTCTTGGTGGGCACATGTCAGTCTGACACCTGTCTCTGGACTTTGACCTCAATTGCATGCTTGAGTGATTAGGTCCATTTCTCAGCAACTTTAATACGTTAGACCCACCATATTTGGTCAATAGATAGTTCTTAGTAGATACATGTCAGTATGACACCTGCCTGACCTTGACCTCAATTTCTTTTAACACTTTTTCCTTTGACTTGCAAAATGTTGGGTATCAGCTAATCATTATTCTGTGTCCATGTGCATATTCAGGTGAGACGTGTAGTTTGACCACTCTTGTTTAATCTACTCTGTAAAGTTGAGGAAATGATGTATAACCGATGCTTAATGAAGAGGGATGATTTTTCCAACAAGGAAAAAAAAACAGAAATGCTATGTAGGAAGAAAGATTACTACAAATAATACAGACCCCTTTGCAGACAAATTTGATTACAAAAACAACATTTTGCACAGAAAAAAAACACAAATGAAATCATCCCTGAAAGAAACAAGAGTGGACACACAAAAATTTCTCGCCTGTTGTGTATTTCTAATGAAAGTAAATGCTATCAGATATATTGCATACAGTATTCGAAAAACAGGCCAAAACACAAAAACTTAATTATAACCACTGAACCATGAAAATGAGGTCAAGGTCAGATGACACCTGCCAGTTGGACATGTACACCTTACAATCCTTCCATACACCAAATATAGTAGACCTATTGCATACAGTATTCGAAAAACAGGCCAAAACACAAAAACTTAGCTATAACCACTGAACCATGAAAATGAGGTCAAGGTCAGTGACACCTGCCAGTTGGACATGTACACCTTACAATCCTTCCATACACCAAATATAGTAGACCTATTGCATACAGTATTCGAAAAACAGGCCAAAACACAAAAACTTAACTATAACCACTGAACCATGAAAATGAGGTCAAGGTCAGATGACACCTGCCAGTTGGACATGTACACCTTACAATCCTTCCATACACCAAATATAGTAGACCTATTGCATACAGTAATTGAAAAACAGGCCAAAACACAAAAACTTAACTATAACCACTGAACCATGAAAATGAGGTCAAGATCAGTGACACCTGCCAGTTGGACATGTACACCTTACAATCCTTCCATACACCAAATATAGTAGATCTATTGCATACAGTATTCGAAAAACAGGCCAAAACACAAAAACTTAACTATAACCACTGAACCATGAAAATGAGGTCAAGGTCAGATGACACCTGCCAGTTGGACATGTACACCTTACAATCCTTCCATACACCAAATATAGTAGACCTATTGCATACAGTAATTGAAAAACAGGCCAAAACACAAAAACTTAACTATAACCACTGAACCATGAAAATGAGGTCAAGGTCAGATGACATCTGCCAGTTGGACATGTCCTTCCGTACACAAAATATACTAGACCTATTGCTTATAGTATCTGAGATATGAACTTGACCACCAAAACTTAACCTTGTTCACTGATCCTTGAAATGGGGTCGAGGTCAATTGAAAACTGTCTGACGGGGATGAGGACCTTGTAAGGTACGCACATATCAAATATAGTTATCCTATTACTCATCATAAGAGAGAAATTAACATTACAAAAAATCTTAACTTTTTTTTCAAGTGGTCGCTGAACCATGAAAATTAGGTCAAGGACAATGTATATATGACAGACGGAAACTTCGTAACATAAAGCATCTATATACAAAGTATAAAGCATCCAGGTCGTCCACCTTCTAAAATATAAAGCTTTTAAGAAGTTAGTTAACGCCGCCGCCGCCGCCACCAGATCACTATCCCTAAGTCGGGCTTTCTGTCACAGGCTCGACAATAAAACTCAAAATACAATAAGAGACAAGTTTTGCTTTTCTTGTTTCTTATGCGATTCAAGACCTTTAGAAATTAATTATTCAAAAGACATTGCAATCAATCTCTCATTGATAGTTCTGTATAATTAATGGGCAATATTTTGGTGAGAGAATCAAATACAAAAAAAGAACATTGTTTATAAATTTTAGTCCAAATAAAAAATATGAAACAATCTTTAAAATACATGTATATTGGTCATATGAATATCCTACTGTTAGGAATAATGTTTGAACTTATTACGGAAGAACCACATAACGGCAAACATCATTCCAACAGGTTTGTTTATATTATCATCCATGATAAAGTCCATAGCTTCTGAAACTGATATATCAACAACATCAATCATTTCTCCTTCCTCTACAACTCCACCTCCTGCAGATACTCTCATATCATCAGTCACTTCAGCAAAATACATGGTTTGTAAAGATCCTGTAGTTCCAACACCAGATCTAAAAATGTAGAAAGTATACTGGTAGGTATTATTCAATATTAGTACACTTAACACATTAAAATTTGAAGAAGAAAAAATTGAATATCTGGGTTGTCTTTATGGAATTCAATTCAAGAATAATAATTCAATCTGATATCAAACTCTATTGTCTATGTATTGCTAAATATATACAATATGAAACAATGTATTTATGTGGGATTGTCTGTAAGCTTTGTTGAGTTTCTGACACAAATGATGTGCATTTTTGAAGCCAAAAGGCTTTGTTTCTACAGAAAATTGTTTAGATACAAGTACAGTACAAACATTATCAGTTATATCATTATCAGCATTTACTTACCTATAAGAACAGATTCTTTCAAGTCTGTCAATAGGAACCTTATAACCGCATTCTTCTAGAACCTCTGCTTGTGCTATTTGTTCCAGACTAGTATCTTTGTCTACAATACCAGCACATAGTTCATATGTCAATCCACGACTAGCAGGGTTTTCTTCTTGTTTAATTATTCTTTGGCCATTCTCTTCTTTAATTTTAGAATTACAAAGGTACACTGCTGTTAAAGAGAAAAGCACTTGTAATATGTACTTGAACAATGGCATTACTGTAAAATAAATAAAAAAACTTTTATATCCTTTGGTTTCATCACAAAAAGTTATAAAGGACAAAACCCTGTACAATCACACCTCTTTTAGTATTTTGACCAAAAATATATTGTACACTGTCTATTTCTTCGGTGGTAACCTGTTTGGTAAGTTTCATGAACAGTAGTCTATTAACTTCTTACTTGCTAAGTTTCACCTAATTTTAAATACTTTATCCCTAAAATTATATTTTCTTTTAAATGTAAATTATTAGAATTAACCAGGCCTTTGAGTAAAAAAACCATGTAATTGTTCATCATATTCAGTTGCTTACATTAAGTTAACGGCTCTTTAAATTTTCCATTTGTGACTTTTACATTATACATTGTATTGTTAGTTAGTTGAGTTATTTTGCTGAAAGTATGCATAATGTAACTAGGATGAGAAACATTATACTGATATCTGGTCTTAATAAATTTAAAGAAAATATTCCTCTATACTAATGTCAAAGGAAGTAAATGTGAAATTTTGTCACCAAAGCAACTACTTTGAAGGGGAGATAACTGACTACTTTTTCTTCATAAGACCCTTCCCTTGAATCTTTTTTAAATAGGAAAAACAGCAAACAAAAATACATACCAGGTCTGAACTGCTTAACAAAAACCAAAACCTTCCTTGTAATATTGTATATCAATACCACAACACTGCAAAAAAAAACATCAAATCTTAATGTGAAAATTTGAAGTAAAAAAATCTACCATAAAATTAATATGAATCACCATTACAAAGAATTAAGAATAAATATATATTGGTCTCTCTTTTATTGACCTTCTATAGTCTATATTAAAAATATGGCTGTTTAACGAAGACTAAATTTGTTTAACGATTGTCCAAGACACTTTACTGTTTTGTTTCACACTAACAGTTTTGTAAAAAGTGTGTTTTATTCTTCATAGTATTAAAGAGCTGTATCAGTTCTAATATGTCTTACTCCAATCTATATTTTATCTTTCACACTGGATATTAAACAGTAATCCACCCATCCATTCATCCATCATCCTTTACATTGTTATTCTAATATTACTAATGTCTTTACCTTCACTTCAGTAATTATTTAGCTGTTTATTCTTCAAGAAATTTTACAACCCAATAAATCAAAAATAGTTTAAAGAAGACTAAAATTGTTTACAGAAAGTTATTATTTCAATTCAAAAGATGGATCCCTGTCCTGAAGAACTTAAGCTCATCATACATGTCTTGAGAACTGAGTACTGAATAGGCCATTTTTTGGCACATTAGGTATACAAATGATATAATTTAAAAATCTGACTGCATGAAGTTATAAGCTCATTGTTTAATTGCAAGAACTAACATAAATCTTATTAGAGTGCATACAGTACTGTTCTGAATAACATCTTGTTCAGGATCGGAAAATAATGTCTTTCGATAGGTTTTTAATATCTAATACAACATAAAACAAGAGGCTCCCAATAGTCTGAATTGCTCACCTGTTATTTTTTGTGTAGATCTTGAATCAAATTGCAACCAGATATATTTGGGTTCAGGACCCTACAATTTACCTGTTCAAGTCAAAATGGAAGGTCAAGAGTCAAGGCCATTGAAAAGGTCCATAGCAACCGATGAAAAGTTCCTAGCAACTCAATTTGATTAAAATACAGATCCTGTGTCAACCCTATGATACAAGGGTCTGAAGACATCCCTTTAGGGGTCATGTTCAGATGACTTCTGATGATAAATTTAGATTGACCAATCATAAGATGTGTTACATCGAGATAAAGACAAAATACCTGAGGACTTTTGTCCTTACTAGCGCTCTTATTACTTTAAATTGTGTTTCAAACCTTGATGTTTTGTACAATACATGACCAGTATCAGCTACATACCGGCTTTATTGAAATAATAGATTCGAAAGGAGGTACAATTTGCTTTGCTTAAGGTCGATTCTATTAATAAAAACAAAATCGGCAAACGTTTCCCGACAGTGGGTCCTGGAAAATGAGTTCTTTTATGATAAATGGATCAAGATGAATTAAAATTGTGAAAATCAGTTCCAAATTCTGGTAAGCTGGGATTTGATTGGATAAACAAAGGTCCATTAATGTCCAGTTCACGATGTGGTCACGATATCGTCGATATCGCGATGTAGCCAATTTCGACACGATATCGGTTCAACATTGACGACATCGTTTTGTCCAGTTTTTACCTCGTTCACATCGCCGACATCGCGATGTTGGCAATGTCGTCACAATATCGGTCCATTATCGACGACATCGTTTTGTCCAGTATTTGCCTTGTTCACATCACCGACATCGCGATGTTGGCAATGTCGTCGCGATATCGGTTCAACATTGACGACATCGTTTTCTCCAGTGTTTACCTGTTCACATTGCCAACATTGCGATGTTGGCAATGTCGTCACGATATCGGTCCAACATTGACGACATCGTTTTCTCCAGTACTTACCTTGTTCACATCGCCGACATCGCGATGTTGGCAATGTCGTCACGATATCGGTCCAACATTGACGACATCGTTTTGTCCAATATTTACCTTGTTCACATCGCCGACATCGCGATGTTGGCAATGTCGTCACGATATCGGTCCAACATTGACGACATCGTTTTTTTTCAGTGTTAAATTTGTTCACCTCGCCGACATTTCGATGTTGGCATCACGATATTGGTTTAACAATATATGCAATATATAAAACGCAATGCGGATCAATAAAAAATAACACCCTTTATTCAAGACATAAATTTCAATTTTATAAAATAAACAAATACATGTACATTATAAGAGTATTAAACACAATGATACTAGTGGCACAATCAACTAATGAATGGGAAGTAAATGAACTAATTTCAAAGAAATAATTAAAAATAAATCCAGGGGATATTAATAAAGATTTGTAATGAAATATTTTTCTATCTCAGTCATTAATATTTCATAAGACATGCTACGCAATTCACGACGTATCACTGTCATATCTACATTTTTTGTTATGCCGTATAATTCTATCTCTGTTGTACATGTTGCATAAGTACAGCATAAATAAATTGTACTTGCCATATGACATGTGCTTGGTTGCATATTTATATTTTGAAATAAAATGGAATGTTTGTTCACAGGCTTCCGTGTTTACATCTTTGAATAAGACAAAAGGCGAGCCTTGGCGACACTTCACGCGTTGTCTTGAATTCGCCGGTATTTATCTGCTGTAATTGATCAAGGTATTGTCAGGCAGTAACAATCTCAGTTTTGGATATTATCTAATGAATACTTTTATCCTGCAATTACGCCTTTTTGCGACCTAATAAAGGGGGTAGAATAACATCGAGTCGTATTAGGTCATTGACCTAATAAAGTTTCTGGTACCTTTTGACGTTACAGAGCAAAGGCAAAGTAGTTGTATACCAGTTCACGTCACGACATTTCCCGCGTTTTACGCGATGATTTTAAATTGAAATTTTAACGCATTTTTACTGATAAAGTAGCTATTTTTACATTGCAGGAAAAAGACAATACATGGTCATTGTCGGAAAATATAAAATTTATTTGTGCTCGCTACAAAATATGCGAAAAAAGCTCGCCAAGGCTCGCCTTTTGTCATGTTTCTAAAGCTCGCACAAATAAATTTTATATTTTCCGACAATGACCATGTATTATATATTTATCCTGCAATAACGGCTCTAGCTGACCAATACAGCCTGACCAATATCGTTTTTGATATTAATCAGTTATGTTAGCCACGCCCATTGCCGAATATCGGGGTGCGTCACGGGATTTTTTTAATATAATTCTCACTAATTTGATGTTATTTCACTTCATTTTGGTAGGAAATGAAACAATAATGATTTTAAATTACAGGATAAACACAATAAGTATGGATTATCAACGCATTTAGGTAACATATGTGTATTTGGCGGAAAAAAGCTCGACAGAGCCTCGCAGTTGCCCGTGTTTCTAAGCCTCGTGCACATACATGCTTCGACAATGCACATGTATTGTATATACCTAAATTACAATGCAAATGAACGGTTGTAAAGCCATCCATAAATATGCTTTACGATGAGGAACATGACACGTTTCTAGCTAGGAAACGTTAACTGCTTACCCCATTGAAGCGCTCAAATTTATTCTTATGGAATCCGTGTTTCGGGCATTATCATTAATTTCATTGTGATTAGTTGCCACTTAATAATAATCGTTTTCTTGTCTACCGATGCATTTACAATGTTGAGAGAATAACTAAAATCGTTTCATGTCAACACAGGAGTTTAATGTACAGTTTCGAAATGAAATCAAGATACTCTGACAAATTAGGTTGGATGTTCTTAATCAGTTTTCAGTTATTTACTTGCAATGAAAATCCTTCCATACAATTTAAAAGGCATTGTACAGGAACGTCTACATATCGCTACCTCTGGTTATACGACTATATATCGATTTGGACGATGTCCACTACCACATCTTGATGTCGTCAATGTCGAAGATTTTGACATGCAATAAATACTGTACATTGATGTGAACGATGCCGACACTATGTTGTCATGAAGACTATACAACTATGTCGACACAATGTTGACAACATCGCGATGTCGGCGATGTCGACGGTGTATACATGTAATGAAGACTATACAACGATGTGAACGATGTCGACACAATGTTGACAACATCGCGATGTCATCGATGCTGACGCGATGTTGTTAACATCGCAATGTCGTCGATGTCGACACGATATTGTCAACATTGCGATGTCGGCGATGTCGACGATGTATACATGTAATGAAGACTATACAACGATGTCGACACAATGTTGACAACATCGCGATGTCATCGATGCTGACGCGATGTTTTAACATCGCGATATCGTCGATGTCGAGACGATATTGCCAACATTGCGATGTCGGCGATGTCGACGATGTATATATGTAATGAAGACTATACAACGATGTGAACGATGTCGACACAATGTTGACAACATCGCGATGTCATCGATGCTGACGCGATGTCGTCGATGTCGACACGATATTGTCAACATTGCGATGTCGGCGATGTCGACGATGTAAACATGTTATGAAGACTATATATCGATGTGAACGATGTCGTTACAATGTTGTCAACATCGCGATGTCGGCGATGTCGACGATGTAAACATGTTATGAAGACTATATATCGATGTGAACGATGTCGTTACAATGTTTCAACATCGCGATGTCGGCAATGTCGATGATGTTGACATGTAATGAAGACTATACAACGATGTGAACTATACCGGCGATGTGGACGATATCGACACAACATCGTGTACTGGACATAGTTCCAAAGGTCGTCCGGAAAATGATCCTTATGGGGTTTCTTCAGATCCTTGTACCATAGCGTTGACACATAGCTTAAGCAACCAAATATATTTGAGTTCAAGACCCCACAATATAGCTGTACAAGTCAATATGGAGGCTCAAGGGTCAAGATCATTGAAAAAATCCATAGCAACCAAATGAAAAGTCCCCAGCAACCAGATATATTTGGGTTGAGGACCCTACAATTTACCTGTTCAAGTCAAAATGGAATGTCAAGAGTCAAGGCCATTGAAAAAGTCCATAGCAACCAATGAAAAGTTCTTAGCAACCATATATATTTGGGTTCAGGATTCTATATTTTAGCTGTACTAGTTAATATTAAGGCAAGAAATGCAATAGTATACATTAAATAGCAAAAATAATAATTGACTCTTGACCTTTCTTTCAACTTGCACAGGTAAATTATATTCTATTTCTAGCCATGGCAGCCACGTTTCTTGATGGAAAAGAAAATAAAACACCGATTTTATACTAGAAGCTGTCAGCCTAAGTTCAGCTGAAATTGATCCTGTAGTTTCAGAGAAGATTTTTGAAAGTTTACAAAGATGACAAAAAATGTGAAAAATTGTCCTTAAAGGGCAAAAACTCCTATAAGGGGTCAATTAACATTTTTGGTCATGTTATTTGTAATCCATTTTTGCTGTATACAGTTTGTCTTTATCTATAATAATATTCAAGATAATAACCCAAAACTGCAAAATTTCCTTAAAATTAACAAAATCAACAAAGGGATGAAGGGGCCTCGGTGGCCGAGTGGTCTAGGTAGTTCGTCATGACTACTAATGATCACTAGCCTGTCAACGCTGGGGTTGTGAGTTCGAATCTCACCTGTGGCGGGGTGTGTTCGACTCTGATCTTATTTGACAAGGATTACCAGTTTTCCTACCGAAGGTCGGTGGTTCTCTCCATGTACTCCGGCTTCCTCCACCAATAAAAACTGGCCGCCGCGAAATAGCAAATGTGCTGAAAACGGCGTTAAACTCCAACTAAACAAAGGGTTGACCAATTCATCTGAAAATTTCATGGCAGGTAGATCTTGACCTAATGGACATTTTTACTTGTGTCATTTTCCTCTAAATGCTTTAGTTTTTGAGATATAAGCCAATCCCCTATGTTCTATTTTTAGCCATGGTGGCCCTGTTTCTCAACGGTTAAGAAAATAAAACATGCATTTCATAAAAGATACCCTTAGGATCATTCCACCAAAGTTTGATCCCAACTGGCCCAGTGGTTTCAGAGGAAATGATCTTATAGGAAATGTTTACGCCGGATGATGGAAAAAAATTCTTCTTATAGAATTTTCAAAGCATGTACATGTACATGTACATGCATTTTCAAGCAATTAAAAGATTTCACAAATCTGCTTATTTTATTGCCTTTTTAATATGCCTTTATAACAGTGTGAATATAAATGATAAACTTGGATCCTTGAACTATTTTTGCATAGCTTAAGTTATTAAATGATTTTACATAAAATTTTGCTGCAGTTTTAAACCTTACATTATTTGTGATAAGATTTGTTCAAACATTGACAATGACCCAAAAACATTTTGGAACTTGGTTAATAAACTTAATAAATCAACTACAAATAATGAAGAAAATATTTCAAATAAAGAAGAGTTTGTTCAATTCTTTGAAAAAATCAATAAACACTCTGATCATATCCCAGATAGCAAATCCCACATATCTATAAGAGCTCAATTAAACAATTATATGGAAAATTTAAATAAGATAGAGGATCACAACATGAATTTGTATGACGAACCCATTAATAAAGAGGAAATTACTAAAGCTATTAAAATCCTAAAAAATGGAAAATCAACAGCCAGTGATCTAATTTCTAATGAAATGCTTAAATATGGAACAAATCAGTTACTTGAACCACTTCAAAAACTTTTTAATTTAATCTTTAAAAAAGGTCAATTCCCCAAACTATGGAATGAAAGTTATATATCATTAATACATAAAAAAGGTGATAAAGCTAATCCATCAAACTATAGAGGAATCTCACTAACCTCCAATCTAGGAAAATTATTCAACAAGGTTTTATTGGCAAGAATCATAAAATTCACTGATAGTAATAATCTCATTTGTGAAAATCAAATAGGTTTCAAAGAAAAATCCAGAACCACTGATCACATTTTCACTGTCAAATCAATCATTGACACATACAAAGCCAATAAAAAGAAAGTATTTGCTGCTTTCATTGATCTAAGGAAGGCATTCGACACAGTCTGGCGCGAAGGTCTCTTTTACAAACTATTTGTAAACAATTTCCCAACAAAGATTTTTAAAATAATATATTCAATGTATCAAGACCCTATCTGTAGAATAAAATTCCAAAACGGTTTAAGCCGAAAATTTGTTTCAAAATGTGGAGTAAAACAAGGTGACGTACTTAGCCCCATCCTATTTAATCTCTATGTTAATGATGTTGTTTCAAATTTGAATAACTGCCAAACAGACCCAATTACTATCGGAAACATTTCAATTAATTCTCTTCTTTATGCAGATGATATTATATTATTGTCAAGCACCCAAAATGGATTACAAACATCTCTTGATGCTCTAAATCAGTTTTGCTCCTCTTGGAAGTTGGAGATAAATGAACAGAAGTCAAAAGTCATTATTTTTAATTCAAATGGTAAAACTCACTTAAATTCTTTCAGCATTAATAATACTTTTCTCGAAACTGTAAATTCATATTGTTATCTTGGTATAACGTTAAAACATACAGGTAACATAAATCTTACCACCAAATTATTAATGGAGAAGGGACGTAAAGCATGGTTTAAAATAAAGAAAACTATAGGACTTAATAATCCTTGCAACTTATTAGAAAAACTATTTGACACATTAGTCGCCCCTATAACACTCTACGGATGTGAAGTCTGGGGGCCGTATTGCAATCTGATGGATACAAACACCTTTGAGCATCTACATATAAAGTTTATTAAAGAAATACTAGGAGTCCATAGCAAAGCTACAAATGTTGCCTGTCTAGCTGAACTCAACCGATATCCCTTAAGAGAAAAGATAAAACTATTAACTCTAAAATTTCTTGACCATATTTCTAATTCTAAGAACAGTTTAGCCCATAAGTTTTTTAATAACATCCCTCAAAATAATCCATGGATAACAGCCACCAAAAAATGGATTGGAGAATTAGGTTTCAGCTATGTTACAAATAATGAAACAAATATTACCAAAAATATAAGAAACTTCAAGCAAAGAATATATGACCAAGCCTTGCAAAATCGAAATAGTTGCTTGGCAAATAGTAATAAATTGTCTTTCTACAATTATATCTATAAATTTAATCAAAGACCACACTATGTAGATATCTGTAAATTCCAATCAGACCGATCTATAATCTGTAAATACAGAATTAGTGCTCATCCTCTGTCAATAGAAAGAGGACGGTATAAAAATATTCCTAAAAACGAAAGGATATGTAAAAAATGCAGTACTTCCCAAATTGAAGATGAAATGCATTTTTTTATTCATTGTCCTTCCTATAGAAATTATAGAACAGAACTGAACCAAAAGGTCAATTGTACCTTGAAAAACTTTAATGTTTTAAATGAAAATAATATAGTTAATCTTCTAAACAGTAACTCTAAAATAATACTGAAAGCAGTAATTGATTACATAAATAAATGTCAGGAATCTAGTTAACCACTATAAGAGATTTTACTATCATTCATTTTTATTACAAATTGTAACTAATTATATTAGCTTGCCACTGTCGCTCCAAGTTCACATATATCTAGCTATAGTCTATAAGTTTATTATAGTATTAGTTTAATTTCTACATCCATATAAATACCATTATATGGATATTATGTGTATTGTATGTGTTATAACCATTTACTGTAAATGTGTTACAACAAATAAATATTTCGTATTTCGTATTTCGTATTATAAATACCACAATACAAATACATAAAGGAGTAATAGATTTCCCTACCTATCATGTACATTTGTAGCATCCCAAATCTTTTTAATTCCATTCTAAACAAAGAAAAAAAAATATATATATACATGAATCAAATGATATAAATGATACAACCAGTAAATGTGAAGACACTGTAGACCTATTTAATTCCACTACATAGCAAAACCAATTCTGCAAGAAAGTTACACATTAAACCTAACATGGAGTTCTTTTTCTAAGAAATGTATAAATATTCTGAACCCTTATAACAATGAAATTAATACCAAAACTCTGCTATTTTAGAGTTATCTCACTTTATCATGCCACATATTTTCCCTATCCATGCTAGGACCTTTTTTCCAGTGATCATATCACATTTACTTATTGTTTAATGTTTTCAAAATATGGTCTTGGATCACACAGATCTCTGAATAATCCTCAAGTTGACATGACCTCTGTAACTTTAGGATAGAATTCATTTTCCTTCACACGTTTAATATAAAATGTTATATATTCTTTCCTTCGTTGGGTTAATATAAAATTTATACATTTCCTATTAAAAGAAGTTTAAAAATATTCATAAAACTTACTCATCATGTTCCAGAAATAAATCTACTGTCTCTGGCTTGGAATTCTAAGAATAAAAGGTATACTTTTCAATAAAATAAGTTGGTATTTCCCAATATTGATATTCCCACTTTTCATACATTATGATTGTCACCACATTTTCAATGTTTGGGTAGATATCTCGATAGCTGAAATAGGGGTTTTTAGTTTTTTAAATTTCTCTCCAGCATCCAACTTCGGAACAAATTCACAAGTTACATTGTGTTTTATGAATGGATATCAAAGGAGTTTCTTTTTGCTTAAATTTAATGCATTTTTGTGAAAAAAGCACAAGATTTTTATTCTCCATTACACCTATATAAAATATATACTAGCATGGAAATCAACTCATATAAAACATTACAATAATGGAGGCAATACTGGTATGTGAAAACACAGGAACAAGTTGGTTAATAAACAGCTAGAAGTACTGGGAGCAAAACTCACACATGTATATCTCCCACTATGGCTACAATAATTTAAAGAAATGTACAAGTCCATGTTTGTCTATGGGAAACCCCAAAAATTATTTTGATCAAAAAACAAAATACATGTAGAAGGTGCACAATGCAATAACTCCCTGAAAGTTTCACAGAAATCCATTCACTAGGTTAGGGTGAGTTGTGGGACAGGGCATGCCTGCCTACCCCCTTTGCATTACCATAACATGAAGAAATGGCAAAGTTCATGTGTGTCTGTGGAAAACCAAAAAAATCATTCTGAACAAGAATAAAACAGGTGGTGCACAATGCCACTTTGTACTGAAGATTCTGTTAAAAGTTTCAATGAAATGCATTCACTCGTGTACGAGTAGTCGCAGGTAGACGGTGGGGATGGACAGACGAATAGACACCCCCATCACTATATCCTCACCTCCCCTTTCCTAAGTGGCAGTTTTATTGACATTGAATGATTCAGACGACAACACAACAGATGGTGATCCCTATGTTTCAACACTGCTACGTAGGTGACATAAAAGTTAATTTTATAAACCTAACATTCAATTTCGTATTCTTTAAACAAATCAGCATAACAAAGGAAAATGAAACCCACTGTCTGTAAACCTAAGTCCTTGGAATGGATTTTCAAAATGTGAGTACCTTAATCAGTGTGAATTGTCTAATCACTTGGCTAATACACGCAAGTAGCTAAGTTGTTTCTTTAGTTGGGGTTTTATGCCATTTTCAGCACATTTGGCTATTTCCTGGCAGCCAGTTTTTATTTGTGGAGGAAGCCAGAGTACCCAGAGAGAACCACCGACCTTTGGTAGGAAAATTGGCAATCCTTGTAAATTATTAGATCAGAGTCGAACGCACCCTGCCACAGGTGAGGTTCAAACTCACAACCTCAGCACTGACAGGCTAGTGATCATTAGTAGTCAAGACGAACTACCTAGACCACTTGGCCACCGGGGCCCCTAAGTTGTTTCTAAAACAATCAACTTTCCTGATTTTCTTCAAGAGAAACAAAACGATTTCGTCTATGGAATTTTCTATGTTTAAATAATTAACCAATAAAACATTGTCTTATAATTCTAACATACTTCAACTAGAGGCCCCCAGGAGCCTGTATCGCTCAACTGGAAATCATTTGCAGAATAAATTGTTTGACTATGTCTATCTTGAATGGCAGTCTGGAACTTTGCTGTCAAGTTCCAATTGGCTAACTGGTTTTGCCAAATTGTTCACTGGTTTCAAATGAGAAAATCTTTCAGTGAATTTTCCCTGAATGTCCTATGCTAAAATATGTTTGGTTCTGGTGGCCATCTTGGATGTCAGGCAGGGTCATCAGATATAAACCTGAAAGAGGACCATTAATCATGTCTTGTTCCAACTGGCCAAGTGGTTCCTGACAAGAAGATATTTAAGTAAATTTCCCATAGGGTTCAATGTTAAAATAGGTTTGGATCTGGCGGCCATGTTGTATCCTGGGCAGGGTCATTGGATATAATTCTGAAAGAGGACCGCCTAAGGATCATTGTTGCCTAGTTTTGTTCCAATTGGCCAAGTGGTTTCAGACAAGAAGATCTTTAAGTAAATGTCCTGTAAGATCCCAGGTCAAAACTATGTTTGGCTCTGGTGGTCATCTTGGAAAGCGAAAGGGGTCAACGGATATAATTCTGAAAGAGGACCACCTAAGGACCATTGCTGTGAAGTTTTGTTCCAATTGGCCCTGTGGTTTCAGACAAAATGATCTTTCAGTAAATTTCCTATAGGGTTTTATGTTACATTGAAATTCAATATGTTCGGTTCTGGTGGCCATCTTTGATGGTGGTGGGTTCATCAGATACAATTCTGAAAGAGGACCACCTAAGGACCAGTAGTTTCAGAGGAGAAGATTTTTTTTTTTAATTAACGACGGATACCAAGTGATGGCAATAGCTCACATGGCCCTCTGGGGTTTACAGACAGTAAATTATTTTAAACATTTATTGACTTTACCAAACACAGCAGAAAAAATATGTACAGTGTGATAGAGGTTTAAACTTTGTTAGAATTTGTGTTTTGTTATTGAGTTTTCATCACCTTAGGGCTTAAATAATTCAAATATGATTTGAAACGTGTGGACTTTTTCTTACAATATGACTGTAACTTTCCCTGTAAAGGAAAGATGCACCAATATTTTCATGAATGACAAATGTTGCTTTAATGCAGAATAATTGAAATTTGATCCCTATTAAACAAAGGACATGTTTAATATGCATTAGAAAATTGTCCATAATCTGTGGGCAGGTTATATTGTTATATAGTGTTATATACACATTTTCAATTAAAGTCACTACTGGTAATACCATAAGCTTATTTGCATTCCTTCCCATTCCAATTTAAAATCATATTTCTGAACAAATCAAAATTTCAGTCACAAATTCCAAGTTGAAAAGATTTTGTTCGTATTGATGGTAATTCTAACACATTTTCGTCACAGGGGCCCGACTTCTGGAAATTTATTTCTTTTTGATTTTTTTTTGTCGTCTTATTTCATGAGTACTTTTAATAAATATTCACTGTAACAACGAATATTCTGCGTTTACTATCAATGTGCTTTACACTATCCACGTCCTTTTGACTTCAATAGTAAAGCTACGACGAATGTTGCTTTCGACGCGAAATATGATAAGTTTTGACTTCGCTCGTCAAATTATCGAGTTTAATGTCGTAGCTTGGTAAAATGATGATTGGATTTTGAAGATGATTCATTTTGGAGGAGACTGAGGGCAGATATGAAATAAATTGTGACATGGAAGTATTTTTAATTGATTTTAATCGTGGCAGAGGTAGGAAATCCAAAATGGCGGCTTATATCCCTTTAGGATTTTTTAGTGTAAGGATGTGGATAGTGTGTAGCACATTGATAATAAATGCAGAATATTCGTTGTTACAGTGAATATTTATTAAAAGTACTCATGAAATAAGACGACAAAAAAATAAAAAAGAAATAAATTTCCAGAAGTCGGGCCCCTGTGATTTTCGTATGCATAAAATTTTACATTCTAGCAGAGACATATATATGTCTCTGATTCTAGGTTTCCTCAAGGTAGCATGTGCAAAGCTATTTATTATTTTACAAGTTTCAATTAAGTCTCCTACGTATTTATGGTATTTATCGTGTGTCAGTTTTTAAAGAAGGGAATTTCAGCTTATAATGATCGTAAACTTTCTGACATTTTTCTCCCTTCGCCTATTAGACCAAAAAAAGAGAGTACCTGTTGGTAAGATAAACGAAGCGGCTTTATATATTTAGATTTTTCGCAGTCGCTAATGGTTACATCTGAAATTTTGTCCATTCTTGGTGATACTTTCGCTTTACATTATCTACTTTCGATTTAAATTCATCGTAGTTTCGGAAGTGTTTTAAATATCATACATTTCCCATATTATTGAAAGCGCTTTGCTGACGAAATTTGTTGCAACGATATCCTGTAAAAATAATGGAAAATGGCGTTGAAATTGCCTTTGCAAGCACCAGAATTTTGTCAGAGTTCACTGATAAAGGTGATTGAAAGTTTTTTTTTCATATACAAAAGTGATATTTTCATAGGCTAAAATGAAAGTCCTTTCGATATCTGGTCTTGATTTCATACTAAATTGCGTACTTCCATACATAATCATCAGGTTATGTGCCAAAATTTCGTAATAAATATTGAACAATATTCTTTTATCTGATTCGGACTTAAGAACATCTATTTCATAGATTAATAAGATACTTACTCCTTCCAAAAATTTTACAAAAATATGAAAATATTATTTACGTGAAATGATACATATATGTTCTGAAATTTTAAGAGAATCTTAACAGGTTATCTCCCTTCTTACATTGAAATTCAATATGTCAAACATTTTTTGGTTTTTCTGGAAGAATCCGGAAAGTTTATGTGTTTTTTTTTTATATGCCCATCAAAATTTTGACTAGACAAATTATGGTATACAAATGTCCGCCTGTCCATCGTAAACATATCGCACCGTAACTTGAGAACAACTTATCCAAATTTCATGAAACTTAACATAGTTGTTTCTTATGATGGTCAAACGATCTGTATACTTTTTGGTGAAAATAAGATTAAAACTTTTTGAGTTATGGGACTTAGTAACTAAAACAGGGGTGTGTTTTTTTTTTTCACATGTCGCACCATATCTCAAAAACGATTTATGATTATTGCTTAAAACTTTACACACTTCTTAGTTATATTAATCTAAAGATCTGTATACTTTTTGGTGATGATTCAAAATTTTATTTTAGAGTTATTGAGTTTTTTGTAAAAAAAAAGGGGGGGTTTCACATGTCGCACCGTACAGGGATTGTGCCGTCGGTCGCTAATGTCGCAAATTGCGATTTTTTTTCTCAACTGGCACCTGAAAACGGCTGCTGGCGATTTTTTTGGCACCTACATTTCCCTGTGTAAAATTATCATCATTTACTGTTTACGTACCAAAGATCGATATGTTGGATAATACAGGTAAATTTTGTGTTTTCTGGAGCATGTCGGTATTTAACTGTCAAAGGAAAAAGGTAAACAAATTATCGAGTTGTGAAATTCAAATCGCCAATTACGATTTATGATTGCCATTTATTAAAGAAAACAATTAGATGATCATATTAGAATGATGAGGTGATAAACGCCTTTAGGTAGTTGGTAAGAATTTTGAGTAATTTCTTGTTCCCTGGTCTCTTTCTTCAAAACAAGCTTAATACCAAGCGGAGATCCAAGCTCTATCAAATTATACTAATAAGTCAATATTATCAAAGAAATTAGAAAACTTTAGATTTCTTTCTTATAAATAGTTGTCTCAATGAAATATAATTATCCATTTTCCAAAACTACATATACGCAAACGTAATTATGGTGAAGCGAAAGTTAGATTTAACAAAAACTTTCTGTATTTGGGTTTAGCTCCGGAGCTATTGACAACAGTGACAGTCAACCTGTTAGTCCAAAACCTTCAAAAATTGCCTCTATGGGTAATGTAGCACCTAGTAGTCCAAAACTTTCAAATGCTGTCAGACTGATTGTTTTCAAATAGAAATACGAGCGACCCACATTCAACAACCAGTGTTCTCCCTGAGACCTTTTTCGGCACCGAGACGCTATCAGAAATCGCCGAGATATTATCCAAGTCGCCAAGATGCTTTCCGACTTGGCCGAGATGCTATATTTTTGAACATGTTGAAATTTCGCGGAACTCGTGAACGACCTAATTGCCGCTTATAATCAAAATAATACATCATTCCCTTGATTGATTACACCTGTAATTAGTCCCCAATGCCATTAAACAGTGATTAAACAGGTGTTAATTGCCCTTAAGCTATATGACTGTTAAGATGTTAACGATCCCAAGCTGACACTAATTAGCCTATGTCATTGAAAACTTCAATGTCAAAGGTCAAAATTGCAACCGGGAAAATTCAAAACGTAAACAAGACATCTGACTGTCTAATACGAATTGTAAATTTAGTAATCTATGTCTGACCCCTGTGACATGCATGTGATCTTCAATAAGTTGAAGGTGGTCACTGTTTGGTAGGTGTAGATAATGGGCAGACATTATGACATTTTAAAAAATAATGAACTATAAATATTTCTTTATTTTTATTTAATAAAAACAAGAAAAGATAGAACAAATTATTGCATTTAATATATTATAATATAAATACAGTACATCATTCACAAATAAACATGCAAGGCAGTTGTACATGTAAATTTCGCGATCCAGAGCGGTATCTACAAATAGGAAAGTACGTTAAATGTGATGCTTTCCAAAATTTCTGGGGAGAACACTGAACAACAGTTGCAAGATTGACATAGTTTGGCTCCTTGATATAAAATTTTATCTGGCTCCTAAACTGGCTCCTGAAAATGGCACCTGGCGATTTTTCTGGCTCCTACTTTTTAGGAGCCAGAGCAACCCCTGACCGTATCTCAAAAACAATTTATGATTATTGCATAAAACTTTACACACTACTTAGTTATATTAATCTAAAGGTCTGTATACTCTTTGGTGATGATTCAAAATTTTATTTTAGAGTTATTGAGTTTTTTGTTAAAAAAAGGGGGTGTTTCACATGTCGCACCGTATCTCAAAAACGATTTATGATTATTGCATAAAACTTTACTCACGTCTTAGTTATATTAATCTAAAGATCTGTATACTTTTTGGTGATGATTCAAAAATTTATTTTAGACTTATTGAGTCTTTTGTTAAAAAAGGGGGGGTGTTCACATCTCGCGCCGTATCTCAAAAACGATTTATGGCTATTGCATAAAACTTTACACACTTCTTAGTTATATTAATATTAAAATCTGTATACTTTTGGTGATGATTCAAAATTTTATTTTAGAGTTACTGAGTTTTTTGTAAAAAAAAAGGGGGGTGGGTTCATATGTCACGCCGTATCTCAGAAACTATTTATGATCATTACATAATTCTTCACACACTTGTTAGTTATATTAATCTGAAGATCTGTATATTTTTTCGTAATGATTATTTTATTTTTGAGTTATTGAATTTTTATTGAGCTTTTTGGTAAAAAAGGTAGTTTTTTTTGGTTACATTTCGCGCCATATCTCTATTGCTTAAAAGTTTACACGCTTATGTTTTGCCGGGTTTCCATATACATCCCAAAAGCAGCTTCACTAAATAAAGGGGGATTCCAAAAACATTTATTATGTTTTTTTCACAAGACGGCAGGCATATCATGAGCTCGTGGCACAGCTGTTTATTTGAGGGGGGGGGGGGGGAGACTGTTCTAACTGCAGATATAATAGCCTGATGTATCTAGCATTGAGTCTTGAGATGTAGTTTGGTATGAGAAGAAAATCGTTTTCTTGATCAGTTTTGTTGATGCTCATTAACTATGCACAGTCCTGTTCAAATTGGGTTTTCTTATATTCATTATGGCATTCAGTAAATGCCTAGTGATCCATGTGCAATCATAACATATTATTTCATTTATTTATAGTTCTAATTATAAATCTAAGTATGTTGCAAAACAGCTCATGCGACAATAGATAACAAGAAAAATAAATGGAAATGGTGAGCTGTCAAAAGGGGTGTAAAACGACTAAAATGTATGAAATACACAAGTCGAACAAAACCAAATATAAAATCATAAAAAAAACAACAAAAAACTAAAAAGTTAAAAATACTCAATGTTTCGACCAATATGGTCTTGATCACGAGTACATGTATGTAAAAAATAAAAATAAAAAGGTGTTGACTCTTTGAAACCCAGAGCAAGACTGAGTCCGTACATAAAATGTAAACAAAAACAAAAAAATTTTTGACATGGGTGTCATCAGTAAAAAGTACTTCATAGAAAATACATAAATGGCAAGGTAGATAGTAAAACTATATAGTAAAAATAAGTAAAATAATATATTTGACATTGTGATGTATAGAAAATGTACCATATAAGATAACTGTACCGCAAAACGTTAGTGTGCATACTTAGTAAATGAGTTGAAATTAAGAATTTTTTACATTAATTCCACGGGGTCGGAGTGTCCCCAGGCTAAAAATTATTTTCTGCTCAAGGCGTTGTCTGTATTGTCTTCCTCCGTTAACTGTCCTTAAAACGGTTACGTGGACGTCTGACGAGCTGTGACCAGGCAATCGAAAGTGATTGCCAACTGGACAATCAGTTCCATTCTTTATAGAACGCAAGTGTTCTGCAAAGCGGTCACCAAGGCGACGACATGTCTCTCCGATGTATACCTTTTCACAATTCGTACAGACGATTGCATAAACCAAATTATTATCGGTACAGATATACCCATTTTGAATTATGTACATGTATTTGTTGTCAGGGCACAAGATCTCTTTAGTTTCCATGGTGTAGGGGCATGTCACACATCTGGACCTTTTACATGGCCTGGTCCCCCAGTAGTCAGTTTTTTCTGGGGAAATGTTCGACTTGATCGAACTACTGACTAAGTGGTTTTTTAGACTTTTCCCCTTACGGTAAGCAGTGATGGGAACAGCCTCAAAAATTTCGCACATCAACGGATCTTTCATCACTATGTTGTTAAAATTGTTCATTAGGATGTTACGGATTGTGACATTATGGGGATGGTAAGTAAGGACCAGTAGAACACGTTTGTTGTTAGATTTCCGACCAGACTTTAAGGCGTTGGGTCTGGTCACATTGGAAACAGATTCAAATGCCTTGTCAATGACCGTTTTGGGATAACCTCTCCTTCGGAAGAAGGTGGACATTTTGTCACACTGCTGTCTGAAATCCTCTTCATTGCTGCAGATGCGTCTAAGTCTAAGAAACTGAGATTTAGGGATGGCATCTTTGCAAGACTTAGGATGACAAGAGGAATAGGTCATGTAGCAGTGTGCATCGGTAGGTTTATAAAAGACCGAAGTTTCGATGCTGCTGTCAACCAATTTACATGTCAAGTCAAGGAACGACAATTCCATTTCACTAACAGAGAATGTGTATTTAATTGATGGATGGTAAGACGAAACGAAATTGATGAAAGACTGGAGTTCCTCGTCGGAGTCATCAGACACCCCGAAGACATCATCTATATACCTTTTAAATAGACGAGGAATGGGTCCATCAAATTCTGTAAACATCTTTTCCTTCATATAGCCAACAAACAGACAAGCAAAACTCGGTCCCATTTTTGTACCCATTGCCACCCCTCCCATCTGTGAGAAGTAATCGCCATTGAATTGGAATGAGTTCAGTTGTAGTACCAATTCAGTTGGTCTCAGAATTATATCAGTATTTACATATGGATTTGGTCTCTTGTTCAAAAAGTGTTTAACAACAATAATGGCATCGTTATTAGGCCATTTAGGGATGCTGGTGTATAAAGCTGTTATATCCATGGTGAACATTTTCGGATGTGGGGAGACAGCTTTATAGTTATCGAAAATATTGAGTGCATGAGTAGTGTCCTTGACATATGTAGGTAGATTCTCCACAATGGGCATAAATATTTCATGCAGAAAGCTAGAAATATTTTCTGTAGGACAGCTACATGCAGAAATCTGTTGTTTAGTAATATTTTTTGTAACTTTTGATTTATATGCTAAATGTATCTTTAATATGGGGTGCTGATTTCATATACAGCAATAAATATCTGATATTTTTGTAACTATAAATTATGATATTAAACTAATGTAAATAATAATACTTCAGCTTTAATATTATAATAATACAGAAGTGTCACTTTGTCATATCAGAGGGTTAAAAGCTTGAGGTAAATTTTTGCCTGAAAATCTTACTTCTGTCATGACTTTGAGAACAAAAAATTTCTTTGGATGAATAAATCTTTTTATGTCCTTTACTAAAGTCATTAAATTTATAAAATGATAATGATTTTATTGAAAGTCTGTTGTCAAATAATAGACATGCAGTTAATCTAAAATAATCTATTGACAAATTTAAATCAGCAAGAGAGTGTAAGAGATATAAAATTTTAATTTTATCTGAAATTAAATCTAGGAATGGATTACACAGTGTGAGTCTGGAAACCTTTTGTCAGCTTTACAGAAACATTGGAAAACCTTTGTTCTGGTTGTGTTTGCTAATAACTATGATGCTGCTAAGGAAGAGAGATTGGCGGAGAAATTTCTACTCCGACCAATGGAATATTTCTTATGTAATGGTGACCCAGCAGTTGTATTGCAGAATTTGAAAGAAAAGGATCAGCCATCTCAGTTATGTGGCAAAGTCTTTAAAAATGGAGAACCAACATATTCATGCAGGTATTGATTGATTGTATTCAAGTTAATGCAATTATTGTTAGTGCATTTCACTGAAATCATATTTTAAGAAATCTGTTGATATTTATCACATGCTTATTTAGCTGAATTTAGCTACTTAACAGTAACTAACTGTAATCTGTGTTAAAATTTATTTAAAAAATACAGATATATCACACATTTTGGTTAAAACATTTTCTGAAAATAGGAACTTAGAAATATTAATACATTCCCAGTTTTTTAAAAATCATGGGTTTTATTTATTTGACCTTTTACCTGTTGTACTATGTTTAAAAGTGTGTGAACTGATTGACTCAAGTTTTGTTGTACATAGGATGTTCATGATACTCTAATATAATTACAGGGACTGTGCCAATGATCCAACGTGTGTATTGTGTATTGACTGTTTCCAGAAGAGTGCTCATAAAAAACATAGATATAGGGTAAATATTCTATTTTTGCACACATATATACAATGTATATATATATATAAACGTCTGAAAAGTTGCAAAACAACAACAAAATAAAACAAATAAAATTTTGAATTATAAAAATAATTCAAACTTAGCAAAATTTTTGGATCTTCATCAGTGCTGTCGCATTGGGCAAACATTGGTTATTACTTTAGCTTATATATATATACGCAACAGCTCTGATGAAGGATCTCAGTGATCCGAAAATTTTGCTAAGTTTGAATTATTATTTCTATAATTCAAAATTTTATATGTTTTATTTTGATGTTGTTTTGCAACTTTTTAGAAGTTTATATATGTGTGTGTACATTTGTATATTGTTAATAAAAATCATGACTTACAGAAAGATGACCAATGTTGAAAAATAATTATATGATTATTTTTCGTAATTAACAGTTTCTTTGTATTAATACTGTTTTTTATTTTGTGAATTTTTTCTAATCGATTGAAGGTACATGTTTCCATGGAGCACAAGCAAACCTTTCTCTAATTCTGTGTACATTTATACATCTCTTGACCTGTTTGATAAGTTCAGATATCTTTGATAATAAGTTCTCATGAAATTTCCCACCGAAAAACATTCGGAAGACCCCTGAGAGTTTTACATTGTCATTAGAGAAAAAGATTCTAAAAGTCTTGAAATATTGATTATCAAAATTATCCACTTTTGATAATTAAATTTTCATTTTTTGTCATCACTTGGCGTCCGTCGTCCGTTAACTTTTCACATTTTAATCTTCTCCTCTGAAACCACTGGGCTAAATGGAATTAAATTTGGCAGGAAGCATCTATGAAAGGTCCTTTATAAAGATTGCTCATTTCGTCCCGATCAGACAACAAACATGGCCGCCATGGGCAATTGTTGTTTCTGATTGGCTGAGTTTTCAAAAATCTTCTCCTCTGAAACTGCAGGGCCAAATGGAACAAAACTTGACAGGAAGCATATATGGGAGGTCCTTTATAGATTTTCCTCATTTTGTTCCAATCAAACTATAAATATGTCCGCCATGGGCAGTTCTTGTTTCTCATCGGTTGATATAAAAAAATCTTCTCCCTGAAATCAAATGGCCAAATGGAACGAAACTTGACAGGAAGCATCCATTGGAGGTTCTTTACAAAATTTCTTTATTTCATCCCGATCGGAGTACATATATGGTCACCATTGGCAGTTCTTGTTTCTGATTGGCTAATATAAAAGAATCTTCTCTGAAATCGCTTGCCCAAATGGAACAAAACCTGACAGGAAGCATATATGGGAGGTCCTTTATAACTTTTCCTCAGTTTGTTCCAAACGGAATGCAAATATGGCCGTCATGAACAGTTCTTGTTTCTGATTGGGTGATATAAAAAAAAATCTTCTCCTCTGAAGTAAGCTTGGCCAAATTCAACGTAACTTGACAGAAAGCATCTAATTGGGAGGTTCTATACAAAGTTTCCTCATTTCATCCTGATCTGGCAACGGACGTCATGGGCAGTTCTTGTCTTTCATCGGCTAATAATCTTCTTTGAAACTGCTTGTCCAAAGGAGACGAGACTTGACTGGAAGCATCTGTTGGAGGTTTTTTACAAAGTTTCCTCATTTTGTCCTGATCAGGCGACAAACATGGCCTCCACAGGCAATTCTTGTTTCTGATTGATTGATTTAAAAAAAAAATTCTTTTAACTGCTTGGCCAAATAGAGCCAAACTTGACAGAAAGTGTCTATGACATATAACAAAAATCTACAGAACTGCAGAATTGCTTGAAACCAAACATGGTCTGAATTTTCCTCTTAAGATGCTTACCAAGTGTTGTTACTCTTGTGCCAATCCCTAATTCAAAATGGCCTTCAGCAGAGGACTAAGGTTAACATAAGACCATATGGGAAATACATGCAAAAATCTTCTGGAGAACTGTCAAATTTTAGAATATGCTGACCTGTAAGTAGAAGGACCTTGATGAAGAAAAATTTGGTTCCGTCAAGGCTTAACACACTTCAAAATGATAGGGAGAAGTGACTTTCTCTTTGACATACATCAATTAAAATGGCTTTCATGCCAAGTGAGCGATACATGCTCAGCCCTCTGAACCTCTAGCTTAAACTGCTCAGACAAGCCTCACAGTTTAAAAATGAAAATTCAATTATCTCGAGTTGATAAATTTCATAATCAACTGGTCATTGTTGTAGAATCTATATTTCTTCTATGCCAAATATGGTCAAATTCTGAAGGATAATTACAAAAATGTTGATCATCTGAAGCATTTTATAAGATGGTATGTGACAACATTTTGTATTTGGGTATCATTTGTTGTATCAGATCTAAGCTATAAAATTCATCTAACATTAATCATGAAAATTTGATATACAATGTATACCAGAGATAAGTCGCAAAAATGGCACATCATCATTTATAATCACAGCATAGGTTTGGTTATATAGGTAACATATTCATTTTTCAATTTTATTTATTAGAACTTATTGTATGCAATATCTTTGATTTAGTATAGATACACTTTTTTTATTGATATCAGATGAGTACCTCAGGTGGAGGTGGATATTGTGATTGTGGTGATCTAGAGGCCTGGAAATCAGATCCATGTTGTCAGTTACACAGCGCTATTGATAAACAATCATCAGAGCAGGTGTGTAATTAAGTTAATAAAAAAAAATTATTTCTCTTTTTAGCTCACCTGACCCGAAGGGTCATGTGAGCTATTGCCATCACTTGGCGTCCGTCCGTCGTCGTCCGTCGTCCGTCGTCCGTCCGTAAACTTTTTCAAACGTTAACTCCTCTGACACCATAAGATCAATTGCAACCAAACTTCGTACAGTTGTTTATTGGTATATGTGCTACAAAACTATCGTTTGGATTTTTGATTCGTAAAAAAACATGGCCGCCATGGCTAAAAATAGAACATAGGGGTAAATTGCAGTTTTTTGCAAATAACTCAAAAACCATAACAGATATCAAAATTCTGGCATAGGGTAAAAGTGTTCAGCACCTCAAGATCTACCTGCCCTGAAATTTTGAAGAAGATCCAACGACCCATGTAGGAGTTATTGCCCTTTTTCTGTATTTTTTCCAAATTTTGCACTTATTAAGCTCAATATCTTGGATACTATAAAGGAAATTTGAAAAATTTAAATTTCATATTGTTAGGCACACAAAGATCTACAAAATTTGTAACAGGATCGAAGTTGTAGGTTCGTTCCTTTTAGGAGTTATTCCCCTTAGATCGTCAAAATTGACCATTTTTGCAGTCTTTATTCATTGTAATAAAATCGTTAACTCCTCTTACACCATAAGTTTAATTGCAACCAAACTTAGTGTAGTTGTTCCTTGGCATGAGTGCTACTAAACTATCGTTTGGATTTTTGATTTGTAAAAAAACATGGCTGCCATGGCTAAAAATAGAACATAGGGGTAAATTGCAGTTTTTTGCAAATAACTCAAAAATGGTGACAGATATCAAAATTCTGATGGGAAGCTAAAGTGTTCAACACCTCAAGATCTACCTGCTTTGAAATTTTGAAGAAGATGTAACCACCCATGTAGGAGTTATTGCCCTTTTTCTTGATTTTTTTTTGAAATTTGTACTTATTAAGTTGTATGATCATTCCTTTTAGGAGTTATTCCCCTTAGAACATCAAAATTGACCATTTTCACAGCATTTCCCTTAGTTTGCAAAATGTTTAAATAAGCCCTTTAGGAGTTAAAGTTTTTTTGACATTTTTGGCTTTTTTTTATGTTATTATTTCAAAAATCTTCTCCTCTGAAACTACTGAATGGATTTGGATAAAACTTAGCATAATTGTTCCTTAGGGTATCCTGCACAAAGTTTATGCTTCGATTTTTGATCCGTCGAAAAACATGGCCACTGTTACTAAAAATAGAACATAGGGGTCAAACAACAGTTTTTCGCAAATATCTCAAAAATCATCAGGTTACGGCAAATTTTGGCAGGTTGAAAGTGTTCAGCATGATGAGAGCTACCTGTGTGCTGATTTTCGTGAAAATCTGTCAACTGATGTTAGAGTTATTGCCCTTTTTGACATTTTTGGCTTTTTTTATGTTATTATTTCAAAAATCTTCTTCTCTGAAACTACTATTCAAAATCAAATGAAACTTGGTAAGATTGTTCCTTAGGGTATCCTGCAAAAAGTTAATGCTTGGATTTTGGATTGGTCGAAAAACATGTCCGCCCTTACTAAAAATAGAACATAGGAGTCAAAATGCTGTTTTTTGCTATTTTTTCCTGAATTATAGAAATAAAATGAAGATGAAAGCTACTTTGATGGCAAACATGGTATCCCGAGTTGAATGGTGATGATGAAAGTTTGTTTTGGACGGCCGTTTTTTTTAAAATGGCTGCCATTTTCCCGCCATTTTTTACACTTGCTCGGATTTCAACAATATTTGGTTTTTAAAGTAAACATGGTATCCTTAGTGAATGGTGATGATGAGAATGTTGTATAACAATGATTAAACTTCATAATATGTGAGCTTTTAATTGCCATCACTTGGTGTCTGTCATCATCGTTGTTAACAAATTTTCAAACATCTTCTCCTCTGAAACTACTAGGGGGATTTGGATGAAACTTAGCATGATTGTTTCTGCAATATTTCCTTTTCAAGTACAATAAAAAGCCTTAACCCACAATTTTTACATAACTTCTTTCAAACATTTTAAAAACGAAGACAACATATAGACCAAAAGATTTATACTTGTATTTGAAGATGAATTGAAGCTTGTATTTTGTATTGTGAATCATCAGATTGACCATGACTGTATCTTAATCAAGCATAGGGAGAACTCATGCCCATTTCTTTCCAGAGGTTCTTGAAAGGCTTTTAAAGGTATTTTATGCATTTTAATTTACAAAAAAACATTAATATATTAATTTAGTTTATAGTCATTGTTTGCCAGGTGAGCGATTCAGGCTCTTGAGAGCCTCTTGTTTTACCTTAAACTGAAATTTTATAGTGTTTTACCAAGAAATTTGTGAAGGAATGTTAATTATTCCAAGTGAGGGCAATTTAGAGCATAAAAGTTTCTTCTTTTGACACAGTCTTAATAGTTACAACAAATGTACATGTAACACATTTACTATAATAGCCATGTAAACCCTGTAATCAAGTACTTAACTCCTTTGATGCCTAAACTTGTACTATTAAATGCAATAATCTCGTCAAAACACAGTAAGATAACCAATATAGGACATTTTGGGCAATTATCCTTTCGACTGAGGACATTTTGGACAATGACTTTTCATACTAGGGTGTTTTGGTCTTGAATTTTTTGACAATAGATGTTTTGGTGACATATAATATTTTCAGGTAATTTCTTTGTAAATCCTTCAAATTTCATGTATAGAAAATCAGCACTTTTACTATCTTTCAATCATATTACATATATTCTTTTTCAGCCAAAGTATTGAACTATATTTATTTTGTTAAAAATATCATGAGGCCAATATTTTTGGAAAGATTACATTGCAATCTTTTCTATTGCACCAGCTATTACAATCAATGTTAAGCCATTTATTCACAAACAGAATTAGAGGAAATGTAGTTTGGGAAGCAATTCAATCTAAAACCAGCCTTATCATATTCTTGTAGAATCCAATAGAGGTTTTACCAGTGGATTTAACAGACAGAGCTAGTGCTTTGTTCATGGCTACCCTACACTATGTGGTACAGATGTTAACCTGGGAACAGTGTGATAGTTTACCATCAGATATACAGCCTGAGGGAGAATTAGATGATACATATATTACTATGTTATTTAATGATGAAGTCCACACATATGAACAGGTAATTTTTGTAATAAAAGCATATGCACAACAATATTTATATAATAATGTTGTGTTTAGCATTGACTATGCGAAAATAGTAGCCAAGGTTGAAGACATAGTGTACGACCCGAATGCTAAACACAACATTATTATACCCCTGCAAACGAAGTTTTGGGGGTATATACATGTAGGTTTCAGTCTGTCCGTCTGTTCGAAATAACGTCAGCAACTCCTCCTACATTACTTGCATGATTGTCAGTGTTAGATCACTATATGGAGATGTGCATCTTGTCAGAAATTTCTGTTTGGACAAGAAATGTAAGAGATTTGGCTGTTTTAACAAAACTTCGTTCTATGTGTTGTCCGCAACTCCTCCTACATTACTTGCATGATTCTCATGAAACTATGGAGTGTTAGATCACATTATGGAGATGTGCATTTTATCCGGATTTTCTGTTTGGGCGAGTACTTTGAAAAATATGATTTGAATTTTGTGTAGGCTTCAAAACGGTCATGTTGCTGCGGGCGGTATTAGTCCCTTTCAAGGCAGTTCTAGTTATACTGACTGTCAATAATTGTTTGAAAGTAATGTGCAAATTGCATATCATAAAAAGCTTTGAAGATTCAGATATGAATAATGATTATCCCCACCCACCCATACATTGGCTCTGCCTACTCGCATGAACAGAATGTTGATTGACATATCAGGCCACTACTATTGAGGACAGCAGTAGTGACTATCAGAAGATAGATCAATTCTGTGCCAATTTAAAGTATTCTAATTATCAAAGACCACCTCGGTGGTCTCGTAGTAGCGTGCTTGCCCCAAGTGCGGAAGGTCACGGGTTCGATCCCCGGCCTGGTCAAACCAAAGACATTAAAATTGGTATTTGCTGCTTCTCCGCCAAGCACGCGGCATCTAGGAGTATAATGTGTCCGAGTGAGGTGATATGTCTTCCTGCGGACAGTTACCTCGTGAGCTAGCACATTAAAAATCCCACTTAGCGTGTCGGTCTAGTACAAAGCAGAGATCATATTCATTATCATATCAACATGTTCTCGTCCTGATATGCACCTGGTTGCCACTGGACGTTAAACAATAATTCATCCATCTAATTATCAAAGAACATTCTTATAAGAAGTGTAATAATACCAAATATAAATATGACTAGTCCTTGTCATTAGAAGGATTTTATACTTTTGCTAAAATAAAATCCACACTTTATAACATCAGTAAATCATTTTTTTTAGGTGATAAACACATTACAGAGAGCAGTGGAGTGTACCCAGGAACAGGCTGTAGAATATGCTACTATTGTTGATAGAGAGGTAAGTCTACCTAGGAATATAATATGCTACTATTATAGATAAAGAGGAAATTCTACCCAGGAGTAGAATATGCTACTATTGTTGATAGAGAGGTTGTCTACCCAGGAATAGAATATGCTACTATTGTTGATACAGAGGTTGTCTACCCAGGAATAGAATATGCTACTGTTGAAAAAGAGGTTAGTCTACCCAGGAATATAATATGTTAATATTGTTGATAGAGAGGTAAGTCTACCCAGGAATGGAATATTCTGCCCATGCAGAATTTTTATAAAAGGAGCCAAATCACAGAGACATTGCTTTGTTCATCTGGAAGAAGAAATTAGAAAAGTGAGCATTGTAAATTTAGTGAATATAAATAACAGGAGTAGAATATGCTACTTTTGTTGATAGAGAGGTTGTCTACACAGGAATAGAATATGCTACTATTGTTGATAGAGAGGTTGTATACCCAGGAATAGAATATGCTACTTTTGTTGATAGAGAGGTTGTCTACACAGGAATAGAATATGCTACTATTGTTGATAGAGAGGTTGTATACCCAGGAATAGAATATGCTACTATTATTGAAAGAGAGGTAAGTATACCCATGAATAGGATATGCTACTATTGTTGATAGAGGGGTAAAGATAAAATTAATCCAAACAACTGCTGAAGGTCTTATTAATGAAATATTTTTCATTTGAAATTTCTCTTGTATCACTGAAAAATATATTTGTCAGTTTTCTTTTGTATTTCAACTTATTTTGTTATGCATGGATTTCTTCATTGTAAGTTGTAAGAGTATTGTCATAAAAGTATTGCAGACATGTGATTTTGTGCTAGTATTTTGGCATTATGACACATTAATTTTTTTATTATTTTTTGGTTTAGGGAAGAAGTAGTGTTCGAGATGGTACATTTTCTTACTGTGAAAAAGCCAGACACATTATTGAGGTAAGATAAAAATTCTGAAAGAAGAAAGAATATTTAGAAAATTTTATGCTTTTGATTTGAAAAAAGCTTTACAGTATTTATATATACATATTTCATTTTGAATGATGTTGATTTTAGTTTATTGAAATAACCATCTTCATCCTGAATATTTTTTAGGTTTCTTTACCACCATGAATCATCAACATTTGAACTTTTGTTGTTGATCATTTTTGCTTGAGTAAATGACAAGGTTTTATGTAATTTGTAAGAAATAGTAAAAAAATATCTTTTAACAGATTAGAAAAAAAAATTATTTTAAAAAGGACTGGAAAAAATTAAAAGTATAAATAAAAATTATTAAAACAAAATATTGATTGATTGATTGATTTGTTGTTTACTTAACATCCAGTTGCATATATTTAATGCTTCTTCAGGACAAGAACCAGTTCAACAATTTATCAAACAAATCAAAAAGGGATGGGACAGGACACAGAGGGGAATCTATTTTGACTCCCACTGTTAAATGAGGAAGGTTTGGAAGGGTCGCATAATCTAGCTTTCTGTAGAGGCCATCAGCCTACTCTTTTTCGAAAATTAGCAGGAGTCATTAGTGTGCAGGGAGTGTGGCATTCTCCAAACACGTTACCCACTATGGCCTGCGGTCAGGGTCAACGAGGAGGTCAGCTCTAGCTGCCACCTGGAAACGCGATAGGCAGCTCTGTGGGTTGAGCTCTTGTGATCCGTCACAGATTCCTAGTTAAAACAAAATAAAAATTACATATTTATTTCAGCACTCAACATCCAGACATGGTAGTAAGCCATTGAAGGTACAGATTATGCATACTATAGTTGTGGCACATCAGAAATTTGCCTTAAGACTTGCATCTTGGCTTCAACAAATCATAGGAAAATCAGGTTCTATATATATTTTATCAGTATTTAGATTTCTGCTAATTTTTAAAGCACTGTTTTCATTCGGTTGATAAACTATGAAATTCTTATTGATTTTGTAATTCTTCTGAATTTTATTTTGATAAAGTGAAGAAAATTAAGATTGTCAATGGATAACTGTAATATAAGGTCACAGCATTTTAGCCGACTACTGGAAACAAATCTTCTTTTGTTCACCTTAGCTAGAGTGATTGAATTTATAACTGTTTTTACAGATGGATTAAGAAGACTGTTTTGTATGCTGAGTACCCAGCCATGTGAAAATGCAGAGTCATTGGTTGAAAATTTAATACTGTCAGATACACAGATGTGGAAAGGTTTTATATTATTAAAGATATATAAGAATTTCACTCATTAGAGATATTTTTCATTGAATTAGTGAATATTCTTATGAACATAATGTAGAGTTGCCTTCTGTTTCTCTGCTTTGGTACTTGTTATTGGGTGATGTTTGAGCTCTTTACGGTTACCATATATTGTGTGGTTTATACCTTACTTGAATTCAGATTACCGGTATAGCTATAAAGGTCAGCACAGGCCATATTGACCCTTTTAACATTAAAAGATTTGGCAGATTCTTTTTTCAGAAAATTGCTCAGTCAGTCTGAAGTTTTAGATCAAGCCAAATCGAAACATACCATTTGCTATATTCTCCTTCAGTATAATGCAATTAACTCTTAGAGAAATTACATTAAAATAATTTATCTAGAAAAATATTTTTATGATCCTAACTCGTAATGACTTTATTCACAGCTGCAAGAATGTTGGTTCACCAGATGATGATGTCAGGGTGAGTATATACTTTCTTATAATATGAATGTCAATTTCAGAGTGACATTGTTTTTCTGGTTTATACATAAAATAAAAAAATAAGTATTAAATGATACCAATCTAAAAACAAAACATCTGCTCACTTAGATAATTTGCCAGATTATTGATAGTAATTGTCTGACCTTAGATGAAAGTTATAGAAAACTAGATACACATATTCTGTTTTTGTTTCGCCTGCGACGAAAGGTCACGGAGGCGAGATATAGGTATTACTTTCCGGCAAAGGTGGCAGCGACAGCGGCGTAAACTTTTGTAAGACTTTAATAACTTTGCAAATGTTATACATGTACCTACAATTAAGATTTATTGTCCAAAAGGTAGCTTATCGTATAAGGTTTGCCACAGTATACTTGTCTTGTGACCCTGACCTCATTTCATGGTTCACTCACGTCATAAACATGAATTTAAAATCTGCGTCCAAGTTTCGTGGTTAAATCCATTTCTCAGCAACTGTAATACCTAGGCCAACCATATTTGGTCTATAGATACTTCTTAGTGGGTACATGGCAGTCTGACACCGGGCTTGGGACCTTGGCCTCAATTTCATGCTCGAGTGACTTTGTAACTTTTTTGTGGTTAAGTCCATTTCTCAGAAACTGTAATACCTAGACCCACTATTTGGTCAATAGATAGTTCTTGGTGGGTACATGTCAGTCTGACACCTGCCTTTTGACCTAGGCCTCAATTTCATTCTTAAGTGACCTGTGTCACATTTTCGTGGTTAAGTCCATTACTCAGAAACTGTAATACCTAGGCTAACCATAATTGCTTTATAGATAGTTATTGGTGGGTACATGCCAGTCTGACACTTGGCTTGGGACCTTGACCTCATTTTCATCTTTGAGTGACTTTGTCACTTTTTCATGGTTAAGTCCATTTCTCAGAAACTGTAATACCTAGACCCAGTGTATCTGGTCTATTGATAGTTCTTGGTGGGTACATGCCAGTCTGACACTTGTCTCTGGACCTTGACCTCAATTTCATGGTTGGATGACTTTCATCCAAGTTGATTAAGTCCATTCTCAACAATTGTAATACCTAGATCTACTGTATTTGGTCTATAGATAGTTCTTAGTGGCTACATGCAAGTCTGACAGCTGTCTCTGGACTTTGACATCAATTGCATGTTTGAGTGACTTTGTCACATTTTCAAGATTAGGTCCATTTCTCAGCAACTTTAATACCTAGATGCACCATATTTAGTCAATAGATAGTTCTTAGTGCATACATGTTGGTATGACACCTGCCATTTGACCTTGACCTAAATTTCTTTTGCAAAATGTCGGGTATCAGATAATCATTATTCTATGTCCATGTGCATAGTTTATGCGAGACATGTAGTGTGTCCACTCTTGTTTTGCTTTGACATTGATTACGTAACTTTATCATTAAATTTCACATGTTTTAAATGTGAATAGCTACATAACCCAATTAAAACAATAAAAAAATCAGATAAAAATATTATTTGTATTTATTACAGTGTGTTGATGGATCAGGAATGTAAGAAGCAGTTCTCTGTGATATTTACAAAGGTATTTTTATTTAAAAATTTATAAATAATATTGATATGTACAAGTGTACATGTATATGTAGCGTAAATTAGGAAATTAATTAAATCTTTAGAAATTAAAGAATAGGAGAATTCATCACATATTATAAGCAAAAACTAAAATGTGAGAATTGATGATTGCAGTATTCATACTGGGACATTTTCTGCTATACTAAAACATTGTATTTATTTGCAAATTACAATAGTTATCATTCCCTATGCAAAGCAAAAGGACTAATTTGCTTTCTTCATTAATGTTTGTGTTAGTAGCTCAGCAGAAACATTAATCCTAACATCTAGTATACACTGTATAAAGAAGTTGACTCTTTGTAAAAAGAAGGACTTTTTTTAGTTTCTGTATTTAAAAAGTGAACTAAAGAGAAAAAATACCAATCTGAAATCTGGGAGAAGTAAAGATCTTTTTTTCTGTGGTGTTTTGAGTTGTTTTTGTGAATATATATTTTTATTGCAGATTTTTCAAATTCTGATGGTTGTTGTCCTACTTAAACTTTAAAATTATGTGTTTTTAAAGTCTCTAGCATTGTAATGCTGCATAATATTCTTTTGTGATTGTAAATTCAAAAGAAAAACTTTCAAAAGCTTCCATAGTGTTAATATAATATAAACAAAGGGAAATAAGAGATGAACTCTTCACATAAAATCCTTACATAAAATTACAAAATTTTTAAGCAAGGTCTGTCTTGCCATGTGAGCTTTTGTTATCACTTGGCGTCCGGCGTCCATCGTCCGTTCATCCGTCTGTAAACTTTTACATTTTGATCTTCTCCTCTTAAACCCATAGGCCAAATGAACTGAAAGTTGGTGTGAAGCATCTATGGAAGGATCTTTATAAAGTTTGCATATTTCATTCTGGTCGGACAACTAATATGGGCCCCATGATGAATTCTTATTTCTGATTGGTCAAAATTTCAAAAATCTTCTCCTCCGAAACCTGAAAGCCAACTGAACTGTAACTTGGTATGAAGCATCTATGGAAGGACCTTTATATATTTTGCATATTTCGTTCCTGTCAAAGAACTTATATGGCCGCCATGATGAATTCTTATTTCTGATTGATCAAAATTTCAAAAATAAATTTTTCTGAAACCGCAAAGTCAAATGAGCTGTAACTTGGTATGAAGCATATGTTGAAGGACCTTTATAAGGTTTGCATATTTTGTCCCGCTGGGACAGCTAATATTGCAGCTATGATGAATTCTTATTTTTGATTGGTCAAAATTTCAAGAATCTCCTCCTCTGAAATCATATAGCCAAATTAACTGATACTTGGTATGAAACATCCATGGAAGGTCCATTACTATTTTCACTTGAAATAAAATGGATTGATTGTTGGACTGTCAGGTGAGGTATACAGGCTCAATTCTCTTGAGCCTCTTGTTTATACATGTTAATGTGTATATTGGATAATTATTGACATGTTATGCTACTTCAGAAACTTGTAAACAATTGATTTGAGTAACTGGGGGTATAAATTGTTGTCTAATTCCTACATATAATTTGGCAGTTCTAACTTGGACAATATGACAAATAATTCTCAAATAAACATGTAAGTTTTTAGTTACAAGAAACTGTGTCATTTAAAGTATCACAGTGATCGTACATCAAAAGCATTGTTAGATATCTAGCAAATTATTGATATACCAATAACAAATACAGTTGACTCACGTTATCTGATACTTCTTGTCTCGCCTGTTACCTCAGAGTAATCTGTTGTTATCAATATTTTATTCTATAATCGATGCATCTTGTGCATCAAATTGGTATTAAAGGGTATCACCAGCTCAGTTGCTAGTACTTTGATACCAGCCCAAAATTTATACTTTAAATTTTCTGTTTATACAAAAATGTTAAATGTTGTGAAAAGTAAGGAGTATCTCCCTCATGCATAGCTGTGTCCTTAGATGGGTTTGGCTCTACCCTTTTGGTAATTTAACTTTTGGATATTGTTTTAGTTTTCAACATTTTAGGCCTTGAGCACAATTTATGAGTAAATCAACAAAATGTACACATCTTGTGCCTATCTTAAAATTCCATTTTCTCAAATTATTTTTGATAATATGTTCAAAACTATTTTTGATGGTATCTTCAACTTGGATAATTATAGTCAGCTGTATATTATATAAACAGTAACAATGTTTTTGCATCCTTTTAGCATTATCCCAGGCTGATCCGAGACTATGCTAAAGACGATCATGACTTTGAAGTGTCAGTAGCCTCATTGTCAGTTCAAATCTTTACAGTTTCCAGTCTGGTATGTTTGTCCTTTTTTTGAGTGACAAGCAAGACTGACATCTGGCTATTTTGTGAACAGTTTTCTATTCGACATGTTTTTGGACTATTCATCAACAAATATATTGCTAACAAATGCAGCACGTACAAAACTTTCAAGGTTTACTGTTTACAATTCAGATGTCATATCTTGTTTTTTAATTTAGATAGTAGCTTCACTGAGACTTATATCTGTTTTGTAGCATTATGAAGCAATAACCAAGGAGTTTGTACTGGACGACCATTATCGCCCAGTATCAGTCACATCATTATCTGTTCAAATTTTCACCGTACCTTCAGTGGTAGGTTTTACTTTAGTACAAAATGTTTCAATTCAATGCATGTGTAATGGATATGCATATTTCTGTTTTTATTGGTATATATTTTTATTTTGGAAAATTTTCATCTTATTGAGTGAAAAGTTTAGTGAAATGTACATGTAGCTGTTGTCCTCATTCTGTACTGTACCATTGTAAACAACCACTGAATTTTTTTTTCCTGTTTTTTTAAGATATATTTTTTACATATTGAAGATTTTGATATACCAAAAAAAAAGATTTCATTTAAGTTTTTTTCTGTTATAGAAGTCGAAATAGTTAATAAACATTCTTGTTCCTCTCACATGCATAAATTAGTTTTGTTGGTTAAGTATATGTTTAGTTGTATGAAAAAATTGAGGTAGTTTTAAGTCAATGTCTAAAGCAGGTCATTGATAATCTGTGAAAGATACAATCATTGTTATAAAGTGTATATTTTAAAGAACACTATAATGTACCTCCAAAATAACATCAGTGTTGTTACCTTATTACCACCTTTATTAGACCTAGATTCATAGATACATGTACCAAGTGACTATAACCATATCATTTATGAAGGGGTGGATTTTGGAGAGTTGCCAAAATTATATTACTATGCCTTTCAATGACATATATTAAATAAATACCATATGATCCCCCCACTGAAAGAATACCACTACATCATACCAAAAATTTGGTCACTACAACTGAATACACTCCTTTTGCATTTATGCATGTTCTTTGAAATAGTAGAAATGGCTTTATCAGTGTTTATATTTAGTCATTGACTTGATGAGGCAAACTTAGTATTTGTGGATAATATATACTTTATTTGATTTTTTGAATGCAAATATGTTGTTTCCATTTGTTTGAATTAGTTTCATTGATATTTGATTTGTAGAATTAATTTGATTATAATATTTTACCAAATGATTTGTAAAATGTAATTTGACACAATGATTTATTTCAATTTCAGGCGAGAATGTTGGTTACTGACCATGATTTATTGGATGTTATTATTACAACATTCCTCACGTTTTGTGAGGAAAAGAAAAACAGTAAGTTGTTACTAAGAAATACAGATTTTTGTGTGGTTCACCATAGAGATCACTATCTGTTGTCTTGAGTTTTCTGTCATCGTCATACTTTCTCATATTTGCATTTTTCACTAAACCAGTGTTTGAATTTCTTTGAAACTTTAAGGGAATTTTCGGTAACGAATGGAATGGTACACCACATGTTTTATTTTTTAACAGAACAATTTTTGGGGTTCCATAGCAAAAGTAAGCTATTTCCTGTAATGGACTTACAGAAATATCATATAGTGAATTTAGGAAAGATAATTTTACATCTAGGGATTGTTATGTAGTCTTCATAATGGAGCAACAGCCCACACAACAACACATTCTTGATATTACCCCTAAAACACTGTTAAAATATTATCAAAGGAACCTCTTTCTTTGGTTGTATATCTGTCCATATAATCCATTTTTGTTAGCCTGTCTTTCATATCTTACATGGAAAATATATGGTACAATATGTTTATCTCATTGTTTAGGTGACGGGAAGTTAACTTTTGAAAGAAATGAGAGAAGTCCAGCATTTAAAAGGGCTTGTTATGTACTTTATGATGTCAAGTAAGTGATCTTAATTAGGAACTTGGGTCTTCAAATTTATTAACAAGTCCTTAGCCTGTAAAAATGGGATGTTTTAAACTGTCACTGTAATAAATACCAGCTTTGATGTATAAAATATGCATTGCATATTTGTCGAATTGTGTCTTGTCAATTAAAATCTGAGACAGAAAATTTTGACGGCCAAAACAATAATCAAAAATATTAAATATATGTGAAATATTGTATCATACAATTTTGTCAGACCCAAAGCCTTTTCCAGTTGAAGTATTTAGTTTGTTTAAGTGAATATTTTATTCAGTATTTTATTATGATAAGGTAGTGTTTCAGTAGTTTTTGTACATTTTCCTTCTTGAAAACTAGTATTTTACAATGATTAGTAAAGCAAATTTTTCAAAAGTTATAAGTCATTTCTATTTGGTATTTATTGTTTTAGAATTTTAAAAGGTCTAATTTTGTAGAAATTTTTAATCTATCATTGAAAATTTAAACAACAGTAAATTTGAACTGAAATCTAAAGGAAAATCTGAATTTACAGCACATACACATTTTAAACTTTTAAAAAATTGAAAAATGAAATTTGTAATCCATGTAACATAGATATACAAAATATAAAGTTTCTTTTTCATTAATTAGATATGCATTGATATGTAAACCTTCCCCAGAGGATTGGAGTGATAAACTGAGGAAAAGCTTTCTACGGGGATTCCAATCATTTTTAAAACTGTTGAAAATGATGCAGGTAACTGTTCACTTGTTGTAGTATGTCTTATCATGATAATTGTTTGAATGTCTGTAATGTTATATGCCACCTTAAGGTCCATGATTCATTTAATAAAATCTTGTATATTGTGGCACAAAGTTAAGCAAAATTATTGCTAATTTTGGCAAATGAAAAGTTGGAGTTTGAGAATCCTTATAACCAGTTATTTTTAGCTTTAGTTATCTTTGTATAATTTGTAAATAACAAACTCTCACGTAATTATGTCTCCCCTTCACAGAAGGAAGACATATTGTTTAAGTAGTGTTTCTTCTTCTTCTTCTTTTTCTTTTCATAGAGTCTTGGCTGATCCATAATTTTTTTGTACTTTAAAAAGATGTATCTTGATGAGACAGTGTGTTGCGTATAATCATGATCAGCATACCACCTTGACCTTTGACCCCATTGTCAAATAATAGGCTTTTTCAGGCAATATACTTGTCAGGGCCATAACATATTTGTCTTTAATTATAGAGTCAATGATATTTGGTATGTAAATGCATATCATCATGACCAGGAAATTTGAAAAAAAAAATGCAGATTGTTCATATGTAAGAAAGGGAGACATACATGTATGTTTAGTTCAACTAAAACAGTTACTACTAGTTTTTACTGTCACAGTCTGTCTTTATTTAAATATATCCAATAAAAATTTAATTGTTTTATACATGTTGTAAGTGCAGAATTTATCATGACTGGATGGATATAGATTCTACTATATCACCTGGTTGATTATAATATTTATCCATTAAATTTTCAAACAAGATTAGAGGATTATGGAGCATTTTAAATTTGATGTTTAACTTTTGATAGTGGATAAATTTTATGATCTTCATGGTAAAGTAGTATTATCTATTTCTCTGTTGATAAAATGAAAAGTGCCAAGCATAATATTCTGAACAAATTTTGAGAGAAATTACATGTTGTGGTGGGGCCTCAGTGGCCAATCGGTTTAGGTATTTCATCATGACTACTAATGATCACTAGCCTGTCAACACTGAGGTTGAGTTTGAATCTCACCTCTGGCGGGGTGTGTTCGACTCCGATCTAAATTGACAAGGATTGCCAGATTTCCTACTAAAGGTCGGTGGTTCTCTTCGGGTACTCTGGCTTCCTTCACCAATAAAAACTGGCCGCTGTGAAATAGCCAAATGTACTGAAAATTTCGTAAAACACAACTAAACAAACAAACATGTCGTTGTTTATTGAAATATATTTGAACCAGTCAGAGTTAGTTTAAATGAATATGGAATTAGAGAAATTAAATCATTACTCTACTATTAGTCCAAAGTGATAATTATAGAGATAAGAAAATTCTAAGAGCAAATTGACAATTATTTGTAGGGTATGGATGCTGTAATCAGACAAGTTGGTACACATTTAGAATATGAACCTGAATGGGAAGGAGCTTTCAATCTACAACTTAAACAAGATGATGTTATCACAGAATTTTTAGAATGGTGTGGAACAGATGTAAGAAAAATTCATTATTTGAACTGATTTTGTTAGTAGTTTTACAGGGTATATACCAGTTATCATTTGGAATATTTTTCAAGTCTCTATTAACTCTATGTCCAAATAGAAATAAAACTTAAATAAAGCATGTGAATTTTAGTGCATTTACTTTTTCATTTTCAGAGAAAAGTTTTAATTGATGCATTTAAACTAACACTGGAGTTTTTACTGAAGTGTAAAGATAAACCAGCCACAGTAAAAAGAGAAGATAAAACAGGTTTGTAGACCTGATAACATTACAGAATGCCTATCAATTTTTACAGATTTTGGCCTAATATTCACAAAATTATCTTACATGTATGTGAGACATCATAACATCCCATGTACCTTTTGTCTTACTTACACAAAATAATTCTAAGACTTTTTGTAAAAATGTGAATCTGATATAAATTTGTGAAGTTTTCAATTGATGACAACAACATGGATAACAGGAAAGGTCAACAATGACATACCAATCAATAAATGCCAACCAACAAACAAACCCTGGACAAAAATTAACATATGCATTCATAATATTAGCTCATCCATGGTTTTTATTGCGGCCGTTTTTTCTGCCCTTGTGCTAATACTCAGTTTGGCCATGGTTTGGCTTTGGAGCTCATAAAACAACAACATGCCATGCTGCATTGCATGAAACAGTCATCTATGATTGTTATAGTATCATTTTTCATAATTTAATGCTCTCTTTTATGCAATCTAAGGTGGTTAATTTTGCATTTGCGGGATTTGTAAGTAACGACCGTCGTATGCATACAGAAAGTATGCCACGGAGAAGAAAACTATTTCCCAGCTGTAATGCATATGAATTTTCTTACCAGTCATATTGAAGAAGACTTTTGCAGTGCCCAACTTTTAATTCATATATGCATGTCTTTGATTATATTTGAGTAGAATTATTTATTAGGATTGCCATACTAATTATGATGACCAGCATTATCGATTGTCTTTAGTATTTTGTTTATATTCATTTTGTCACATGTAAACAAATAAGGTTGACCAGTGTTCGTTTCCTGTACTTCAGTCATAGTATGTGTACATTGTGATGGTTTATACAAACAAACCTGGTTTGTTTTCCATTTTTTACCTTAAACCTTGTAATGCCAGAAAAAAGTAGCGATACCACAGGATACATGTATAAACAAACTTAATATCTATGCGCCTGCGTATTGTATGTAAATAAATCTAAATTCGTCTGTTGATTGTGAGCTCATTACACCTTTAAGATTAATAATTCTTTTTTCTTCGTGTAAAATCATAATTGAACTGTCATTTAGATCTTCATTGAATAAAAATTGTCTTGTTACTGTAATTTCATAAAACATGTTGGAAGTTTGAATCATGGAATATATATCAGGAAGAATTGCTTGGAATGATTTAAATTGAAAATTGTCATGGAAATTATTTGAATAAAGGCATGGTATAAATAAATTCAAGGGGCCTCCATGGCCGAGTGGTCTAGGAAGTTCATCATGATTACTATTGATCACTAGCCTGTCAACACTGAGGTTGTGAGTTCGAATCTCACCTCTGGCAGGGTGTGTTCGACTCCGATCTAAATTGACAAGGATTGCCAGTTTTTCTACCGTAGGTCAGTGGTTCTCTCCGGGTACTCTGACTTCCTCCACCAATAAAAACTAGCCGCCGCAAAATAGCCAAATGTACTATAAACTGTGTAAAACCCCAACTAAAACTAAATAAAAAAATAAAATTCAAGGAAACAGTAATTATTTTGGTTTGGCATATGTATTTCATGGATCAATATGACTTGGATGTATAACAGGGAATATTATTTTGCAAACGTTTGAAGATGAATCCATGGAAAAATTATTTATAGAAAACATGCTTGGTGTCTTATTAAGTTCATTTAATTGATGTTATAGTCTTATTATAATAACAATTCACCTACTTTAATTTACCATTGACCCCACTTTTGTAGTATTGTATCATGAACATTATTAGAAAATTATTGGAAAATGCAATATTCAAAGAAATTTTGTTTGAAGGCAATGTTAATTCCAAATATACATCCAATAAATTTAACATAGAGTTACTATGAAAGGGTTTGGTGTTGTGATATTACACATATTTTACCCTATATATTTCCTTGTTACATAATCTACTGTATTACCTGTGATTATATTCTTCATTGTGGTGATGTTATGTATAAACACATTCTTTCAAGTAAGCAGTTTTCATATGAAACCGGCTTTCTTCTTATTGACGATTTGAGAATTATGAAAAAAATTGTGATGCATTGAATGCTCTTAAACTAGGCACTGATACCACTGATCGAAGAAAAAATGTGTAAGAAAGAATATGGTGAACATGACCCTGACTCAAAATCTAAACATGCATATTACAAAAGTTGTAAGGGGGCCTCGGTGGCCGAGTGGTCTAGGTAGTTCGTCATGACTACTAATGATCACTAGCCTGTCAACACTGCGGTTGTGAGTTCGAATCTCACCTGTGGCGGGGTGTGTTCGACTCCCACCTTAATTGACACAGGCTCCTGGGGGCCTCTAGTTAGCATATGTTAGAATTATAAGACAATGTTTTATTGGTTAATTATTTAAACATAGAAAATTCCATAGACGAAATCATTTTGTTTCTCCTGAAGACATGATTGAACAAAATCAGGAAAGTTGATTGTTTTAGAAACAACTTAGGGGCCCCGGTGGCCAAGTGGTCTAGGTAGTTCGTCTTGACTACTAATGATCACTAGCCTGTCAATGCTGAGGTTGTGAGTTCGAACCTCACCTGTGGCAGGGTGCGTTCGACTCTGATCTAATAATTTACAAGGATTGCCAATTTTCCTACCGAAGGTCCGTGGTTCTCTCCGGGTACTCCGGCTTCCTCCACCAATAAAAACTGGCCGCCGCGAAATAGCCAAATGTGCTGAAAACGGCGTTAAACCCCAACTAAACAAACAAAACAAAAGTTGTAAGAAATCATACTTGCAAGGTGACAAGTATTTCCAACGAATACAGGTAGAGCCATGATAATGTATATTTACCGTACTTACTCTATTTATTCAACACTAAAATACACATATTTTTTAGGAAAATTGGAAAATTTTCGAAAAAATAGAGTTTTCGTATTTCCGTCCACATCGTTGTCATTTTTTGTCTTTATATGATCGACCTAGTCAATGTACTTTAAGAATAGGCAATTGAAATAATGGTTCATACTTGTGGTATTGTTTGATTTTGCTTTCATGATTTATCTTTTTGTACCTTCAAATTAATAGTTAATTTAATTTTGGACACGAAAACCGTAGCAAACCTCAAATGACCCGCCATGTTGTTGACTAATATATGAACATCTCACAAATGATTTTTACAATCTGGATTTGGAGCATCTCACAAATGAATTTTACAACACATGTTATGTTTGTAGTCTCATCGTCTTTTTAGAACATATTATAACTATTTAGTATTACATTTAAATGTCTTATAAACAGTGATAAGAGGATTTGTTTCGTAAAAACATTATTCATTTCATTTGGAAATTTTTTAATTTATTTCTCTGAGAAACACAAATACGCAATTCCGTTCTGAACTCGTTTCGGATATCTTTTCAAAATGAAAACTTCAGGTAAGAAAAATTCAATAAAATTTACTTAAAAATCAATCTTGTTTCAATCAAATTTATTAAGATAGTTTAAATTCTTTAGAAAGACGAAATAAACACTCGATGAGGACTGAAAGTAATTAATGTAACTTACCTAAGAAGTTAAAATTACTACTGTCATCTCCTTAGAACAACGATCGTAACTTTGACAATTTTGAAATCGTCGAAAAAATAGGGTTATCAAAAAATTCAATTTTCTTTGAAATTTCAAAAGTGTCGAATAATTAGGCCGTCCAATAATTAGGGTTATTACGGTAGTTGATGAAGGAATCACATATTGATATGGCCAATAGTTAAAAACTGCCCCAGAGCACTTGCAGTGCTTTGATTGCATATGTTTTATATACAATATATAAATTACTACATATTTGTACCTGTTATTGTATTTATCATTTTCTACTTGTTGAGCTTGTGCAGTTATAACTACCGTATTTTCCTGCCTATAGGTCGAGACTTTTTTTACTTTAAAATGACCATTTTACCATTATAAGTCTATGGAGAAAGTATCAAGTAGACCTATAGTCCACATAGACTTATAGTCCAGAAAATACAGTATATACATGTATTGCCTATGTTGGTGTTTATGCTTTTGATAGTTTGAACATAAATATTTACTATTCAAGAACAACTACATCACTGAATAACTTTGTGAAAAGAGTAACAGTATCTTTTAAAGTTTTTACAAAAAGACAAAATTATGCTTCAGGTCGAAAGATAGGAAATGTGGGGTTATTATACTAATGAGACAATGACATCTAAACAGGCAGATCATCACAAAACATCACTTAACAAATTTGTTGTGATTTCAGGGTCTTCTACTATATACATTTGTAAATGCATTTTTTGTCAATACCATAAGATGATGTATAACATGAAGTTAATCTTTTTTCTAGTTTGTGGATATAAAACAAAATGTATGAAGTATGATGTATCTACACAGCCAGTATCTATACACCTACCTTTATCAAGGATTTTAGCAGGTATATAAAAATGATTTAATTAGACTTCTTATCTTCATGAGTATTTTGGACAATTTTAACATGCATTTACAGACAAATACATTTATGAGACGCATTTATAGACAAATACATTCATGAGACGCATTTATAGACAAATCCAATGTGACATGCATTTACAGACAAATACATTCATTAGACATTATAAAAACATTGCTCTCACATTGTTTTTGTTGTATATTTTTCTGATGGCATTCTTGTATTGAAGTGTTTTTGTTTGCCAAGAATCATTAAAAAAATTCTATTGAAAAGCTAGTCATTTTTAAAACAGAATTTGATGTGAACCACAGGAAATATGAGAAAATATTTCACTGTACAGTCAAACCTGTTTTTAGCAGTCATAATTGGGACAAAGCTAAAGTGGCCGCATAAGACAGGTGACTGTTTAATCAAATTTTACACTGAGCGGCAAATTCGGATTTTGGTTTCCTGTCTGGAACGGTCAAGATATCGTCAAACAAAAAAAAACATTGCTGGTCGAATGAGGTGAAACGATGATTTTTCCACAATCAACCATATATGAACGATGTGATTGATAATTTAAATGATACTCAAGCTTTACAATTAATCAAAGGTGACTTGAAAGTCAATTGATGTCTTTAACATGTCTAGAAAGAAAAATGACCATTTAATTTAGGTAAATGTTCAAGCTAGGATATTATTTTTTGTGACTGCTGGCCGCGTCAGAGAAGTGATTGCATATTCAAGTTAACTTAACATAAAACTCTTTGAGCGGACTCCAGGACGATTGCTGAAGGCAAGTGGTTGTTTAATAAAGGTGACCGTTAGGGCAGGCTTGACGGTATATTGTCAGATACTTTTAAAAATGTGTAAATAAGTTTTTTCACTTGCCCTGGGTCAGATATACTGCTTCGAAAACAATTTTTTGGGGCATTTCATTGAAAATGATAGACTTCGGGTCTGGAAAAGCTGTCAATATGATACCATAGTATACCTGAGACGGAACAATTTAATTTGGCATATATACAAATAGTACTGAGTAATGTTAATCCATATGTTATCATACCTCCTCCTTAAGGTATCTTATCTTTTTTTTTTGTGTTCAAATCTAGATCTTATGTACTTACATGTTTTTCGTTTTCACATATTATAATAATAATAAGCAATTGAATTTTCAGGTTTATTTTTACATTTTGGAAAGCATGGACTAACATGGACCTCTCCTGAACTAAATATTGAGGTAATTTTTTATTATATTACACTTTAAAAATTTGTAGGTAAATTTTCATAGGTAGCAAAGTTATTTTATACCAAAATAAAGGATACCCTACATTAAAAAAATGCATGAAATACAATATTATCTTACATTAAATTCATTGGATTCAAATTTTCATGGTGGAAGGTTAACCACAAATTTAAATCATAACACATTGTTACTACAAAATATACTTGTAGAATCAGTTGGAAACCTTGGTTCAAGTATTAACTTTTTGTATTTAAGCATTTTAAATTGATTTTTCACATTGCTATGAGATGCAATCAGGTCTGTTGTAATTACATGTAAAACATTAATCTTAGCAGATTTTGTGAAAACAATGTTTTGCTGACATGATATCCACTCTTTGGTGATATTTTCTTAACTACATGCATCTACAGTGGAACCTCTGTAAATCGAACAGCTATGGGACCGGAGAAATTGGCCAATTTTCGGAGGTACCGGTTTTAAGAGGTTCCGGACTGTACTGTAATCCGACCGGAAGTAAATTAAGAAATATTGAAAGGCATGAAAATTACATATTTATTACATTTGCATTGTTTTTTCTTTAACTGTTACTAAATCTTAGTCTTTAAGCTTCATTGTTAGTTTTTGGTAGAATGGCAAGTTAAAATCCTTTATTAGAACAAAGTTTTTCCTGTACACATCAATGAGGCTTTGTTTAAAATACGCTACTCAATGAAGGGAATTAGAGTTTGGCCGGTTTTTAGAGGTGTATTTGACAGGAATATATACGTTTTGGACCGGAAATTATCTCCGGTATGCGGAATTCAGAGGGGCCAGTTTTTGGAGGATTTATTTACTTGAAAACATAGGTGTAAATTCCGGACTAAAAGAAAGCATTCGATTTGCGGAGGAATACGTTTTTCAGAGGGGCCACTGTATATAGATGTTACATTACTTGTGAACAAAGTGAACAAAAAATATTTTAAAATTAATTTGGGCTGTTGATTTCACTTACACTGTATTTAATATTTTCAATTTTTTAGTGCATTAATTTTTTCTATTGGAAATTTCCATTCATCTTTTGGGGTTTAAAAATATAACATAAACAGACACTGATGAATTTTTCATTTTTTTCTTGGTTGATTTTTTAAAAAACAAAAAAAATATATATATACATATTGTTACTTGACTTTCATGCATAGACCAAAAATTATTTTCATAGCATTTGGATATGGCAGAAATAATAGAGCCTCCATTGAGAGTACAAGTTATGGTAGCACAAACACAGGCAGGAATGTGGAGAAGAAATGGTTACTCTCTTCTAAACCAGGTTAGTATTACACTTGTATTTCAATCATTTTGAAGTTTTTTTGGTTTAGATATAGTTCAGACATAAAATATTATTTTATTGTTATTCCAAAATTAACAAGTTTACTTTAAAAATCATACCTGTGTCATCATCTTGATCAAGTACAATTATAAGGACTGCTTTAAAAATTATATATTTTAAGGGCAGCTAATTTGAATAAATTTTCGTATATGTGTTGATTATTGTTAATCTCACTAAGATTTCTTGCATTATTTGACTTGAAATTAATATGATCAATAATGTTTCGTTGTTGAAAATTTTACTTTTGTTTTCAGATATTTTTCTACCACAATGTGAAGTGTAGAAAAGAAATGTATGATAAAGATATATGTTTATTACAGGTAAGTACACAACTAAGTAATGTTTGATTGATTTATAGAGATCTGTGTAAAAGCTTCAAAATAGGCTGTGTGTATACATTTATTTTTTCAGATTGAAATATTGATGATTACTTTAAAAAATATTCATCATAGATTCATGTGTTAGTTGTCATTGAATTATTAATGTGTAACTGTTTTATATATAGAAATCACATAGGCCATTTAAACTTAGATATGTGGTTCTCAGACACTACCTACCCCACTTAAAAAGTTGCCGATGGAACAAGTTTGATTTTTTTACCGGTATTTTTGGGTAGAAATAAAATTTTGAATTTGTCACCAAAAGTACTTTTCAAGCATCTGCCGAACCAGACTCAATTTTCAAGCATTGTGTGACATGGATCAAGTCAAAATGAAGTAAATAAACAGCTGAAAAACGATCATGGCAGTGAGTTTGACTTCAATATTCCTTCCAAACAAGTCATTCCATGGACAATACTGCCTGTTCGGTTTACATTACCATGGAACAGCTCTGCAGAAGAGTGATTGCAGGAAAAATGGAGGAATTTGAGGCGTTGAAAGCAGATAACCTATTTGTATAATTAAAATGTTATAGAATTGAAAATCCCTTGCCTCTTTTGACAGGAAAATAAACTAAAATAATACTTACCATGCCACTTATATAAAATCAATTATCTGAGGACCAGAGAATTTATTTTAGGTGGCCTTAGATGATGATGTAGCAGAGGAAATATGTATTGGTTAATTTAAGTTAAAAAAATTGATTTGTCTTCAAACGTTTTAAAGATAATATATTTTTTAAATATGCTTGTTTTGCACATCACATTAGAATTATGAGAAGAGTTGCTCAAAGTCAGGATACCAGGATATACTGAATGATGTTCTCTTTGGTACTTTAAAGTTTAAGGCTTAATTCAGGAAGTTTAGTGTTTAAAAGACATACATGTACTGTAGAGATATTATAGCCTTATGAAAGGGACTAGTCAATTTTATGTTGTATGCATTCAATACTTAGGATTTTTTTCTTTTGATAAAGTATATAAGTTTTAAGTTTCTGTGAGAATATAGTTTTCATTCAATTTATTGAGAATTATTATTTGTTTCAGATTGGAGCCAGTATAATAGACAACAATGAATTTTTAATACACCTTATGAACAAGTATAACCTTCTGTTTTGGGTCAAGTGAGTTATTTAGCTTGAAAAACAATATTGAATTGTTATCATTCCGTATTCTGAATTTGAGAAAGTAAATCATTTCTAGAATTTTGTAATCAGTTATATATAGTTGTTGCAGAACTTTCAAACGATAATTTGATTTTATCAGATTAGATAATACTTTAAAATTTTAAAGACTTATTATTATACCCCGACTCGTAAGTGGGGGCTATACTGCATTCACCTTGTCCGTTCGTCCACAAACATTTTTTGACACCTTTTTCTCAGCTTCTAGTGGAAAGAATAATTTCATAATTGGTATGTTGCTTTGACATGATAAGTTGTACTATATGTCCTATTTTCAGTTCTGCCAGTCCCCAACTTCCTATGTGATGCGTCTTTGACTTTGTAAAAATACAATGTTACACATAAAAATTTGTCGCATTTTTCTCAGCTTCTACGGGGAAGAATGATTTCATAATTTGTATGTAGCTTTGACATGATGAGTTGTACGTTGTTTCTTATTTTCAGTTCTGCCAGACCCAAACTTCCTGTTTGACGGGACTTTGACAAGTGGGGGTATCCTTAACACAACACCATGTGCAATTTCTTGTTTAGAATGTGTTAAGAACATAGAAAAAATAGTTTTATGCATTTTAATTTTTTTTATTTACATAATGAGGCTTACATGAATGTTGTAAATATATATGTATTTTTAAAGTTCCCTTCCCAAAAAAATGATAAACAAATCAAAGTTTGAAATCACTAGTGGATCTGTATAATATATAACGGTTTACAAATTTTAATTGTGGAACAAAACTCGTAGCAATAAAAAACAATTTTGTAATCTTCAAGACATTATTCCTAAATACTACAGTTTTTGGTCTTAAACCAATAAATGGAAAGCAGCAAATTATATTCTGAAAAGTGAAATGTTCTTCACAAATAGGCTGAAGTTGTATATGTTTAAATTTTTCAGACCAGAATATGATACACCATCTGGACAGGATGATATGGTCAGACAGACCGTCACTTTAGCTGAAGAATTTCTCAATCTACTCATTACCCTCATCAGTAAGTTTTATTTACCAATAGTTGTAAAATGGCTTTAAAGTAATTTTATAAAACTTACTGAAAAAGTACTATAAATTACACACAACTAAATGTAGATGATTAACTCTATGATATTTTTATGTCCCGCCAACAGTTATCAGGTGACATATAGATTTTCTTTCTGTGCATCTGTTTGTTCGTTTGTTCTTCCATCCTGCCTCAGCTTAAGGTTTCTGTTTAAGCTTTTTTTTTTATGAAGATGGCATCACATAATATGAACTTTCTAAAATATATGAAGTTTTGAAAGGTTTTGACCTAAATCATGGTTCAGTGAATATGGAATGTGATGGTGAATCCTCAGGTTAAGGTTTGTTTTGTGTTAATTCACCCTTGTCCGTCAGTCCGCTCGTCCATCTGTTCGTTCGTTCGTCCATCTGGATATAGATACATGGTTTGTCCGGCTATCTTCTACAGTTTTGGAGCTACAGCTTTAAATATTTTGTAGGATGTTTATACACATAATGGAGGTTTGCATGTCCACAGGATTTATAATTTTTTCAAATATTCTCAAAATGACAGGTAGTTGGACTTAGTAATTTTTGTCGTACTAGCTGCATAATGGGAACATGCTTTGTCCGGCTATCTCCTCCTACAGTTTTGGAGCTACAGCTTTGATATTTTGTAGGATGTTTATACACATAATGGAGGTTGGATTTACAATTTTTATACGACCGCAAAATTTTTGCGGTCGTATATTGGTATGACGTTGGCGTCGTCGTCTGTGTCGTCCGTCGTCAGCGTCGTCGTCCGAAGACATTTGGTTTTCGCACTATAACTTTAGTATAAGTTAATAGAAATCTATGAAATTTAAACACAAGGTTTATGACCACAAAAGGAAGGTTGGGATTGATTTTGGGAGTTTTGGTCCCAACAGTTTAAGAATCAGGGGCCAAAAAAGGGCCCAATAAGCATTTTTCTTGGTTTTCGTGCAATAACTCTAGTATAAGTAAATAGAAATCTATGAAATTTTAACACAAGGTTTATGACCACAAAAGGAAGGTTGGGATTGTTTTTGGGAGTTTTGGTCCCAACAGTTTAGGAATTAGGGGCTAAAAAAGGGCCCAAATAAGCATTTTTCTTGGTTTTTGCACAATAACTTTAGTATAAGTAAATAGAAATCTATGAAATTTAAACACAAGGTTTATGACCACAAAAGGAAGGTTGGGATTGATTTTTGGAGTTTTGGTCCCAACAGTTTAGGAATTAGGGGCCAAAAGGGTCCAAAATTAAACTTTGTTTGATTTCATTGAAAATTTAACTATTGGGGTTCTTTGATATGCCGAATCTAACCGTGCATTTAGATTCTTAATTTTTGGTCCCGTTTTCAAATTGGTCTACATTAAGGTCCAAAGGGTCCAAAATTAAACTTAGTTTGATTTTAACAAAAATTGAATTCTTGGGGTTCTTTGATATGCTGAATCTAAACATGTACTTAGTTTTTTTATTATGGGCCCATTTTTCAAGTTGGTGTCCAAAATTAAACTTTGTTTGATTTCATCGAAAATTGAACTATTGGGGTTCTTTGATATGCCGAATCTAACCGTGCATTTAGATTCTTAATTTTTGGTCCCGTTTTCAAATTGGTCTACATTAAGGTCCAAAGGGTCCAAAATTAAACTTAGTTTGATTTTAACAAAAATTGAATTCTTGGGGTTCTTTGATATGCTGAATCTAAACTTTACTTAGTTTTTTTATTATGGGCCCATTTTTCAAGTTGGTCCAAATCGGGGTCCAAAATTAAAGCTAAAAAGGGGGTAAATTTTTTTTTTTTGGGGGGGGGGGGGGGGCAATTCTCCACAGCATATTGTATTGCACAAGAAGCAAAAAATTGAATATAAATTCAAATCATATGACCAATTCTAAGTTCTTTATTTCAGTTATTCTGTGTCAGAAACCTATTATGTGTCAAATATTTGAAGAAATTTTCAATTGCACAGTATTGCGCAATAGCAAGAAATTGATATGTGTGCCCTGTTATCAAAACTTTATTGTTAACAAATTCCATTGGAAATTTGCCAATATAAAATGTGCTGATGAAGCTTTTTTGTTTATCTTATCTAAACTGCTTTTAAATTATGTATATTTAAAATTTGCCATCCATGACTATGATGTCATTTTCTATTTTAATATGTTATGGTGTATTTAAATGGGCTGTTATGGTTGCAAAGTATAAAGAAATGGGGGAGGGGGGGTGTTGAAAACAAAATTTAGGGGGGGGGGGGGTAAATGAGAAATTGGGGAGGGGGCAATTTTTTTCTCATTTCATATTTCATGAATTAATTCAAATTTTTTTTAGCAAAAAAGGGGGGGGGTTTACAATAAATTTTATTGTTTTTTGTTTTTTTTTTTGGGAGGGGGGGGTCAATGTGCAACTTCATAGTGTATTGCACAAAAGCTAAAAAAAGGGGTAAATTATTATTTTTTTTTGGGGGGGGGGGATTCTCCACAGCATATTATATTGCACAAGAAGCAAAAAATTGTATATGAATTGAAATCATATGACCAATTCTAAGTTCTTTGATTTCAGTTATTCTGTGTCAGAAACCTATTATGTGTCAAATATTTCAAGAAATTTTCAATTGCACAGTATTGCGCAATAGCAAGAAATTGATATGTGTGCCCAATTTTAAATTTTAAATTGGTTATTTCTGATTTATATATAAAAATAAATAATACTGATATGGTTTGAATAGGTAAATTAAAAATTTTTAAGTTCTTAGACAACATTCATTCTGTGTCAGAAACCTATGCTGTGTCAAATATTTATTCACAATCCAAATTCAGTATTGTATCAAGCTTGAATGTTGTGTTCATAATTGCCCCAACTATTCAGGGTTCGACATCTGCGGTCGTATCTAGCTGCGCCCAGCGGAGCATTTTATTTCAAATATTCTCAAAATTACAGGTTGGACTAAGTCATTTTTTTTTTCTTACTAGCTGCATTTGTATAATTTATTATGATCAGACGGGGGCATCATTTGTGTCTTACAGACACACTTCATTTAAAAAAAATCACTCCTAACTTCGAACGGTTGGACTTTAATGTCATCCTGACACATGTTCTTGTTTTACTTATTTTCAAACAAACATTATTAACTGCAAAACACTTTGGTTAAATATGAATTCACACATGTAAGATTAGTCAAGTAAGAATTAAGGATAGCTGTCCTTGATACATCCTATCTTTTTAATTCAAACAATATTCATAATTTAATAGAAATATATTTTATTTATTTTTTACACCAACACAGGTGAACGTTATGTTCTGGGTATTGGAATGATACAGGAACAGGATATCACTAAAAGGGAGATAGTTCACCAGTTGTGCATAACATCAATGTCACATAGTGAACTAGGTAAAGGACTTCCTGAAAATGTAAGTTTTGTATTCTTGTATTTACACTACTTAATAACATACAGTCAATTCTCGCTTTTAAAGTTGAACCTACAAGGATCAGCCAATTTCTTTCGACTTAACCAAAAAGTCGAGACATTAGGAATAGATTTCTATGTACATTACTGTCGGCTGTATTTTATTTAATGAATAATTGTGTTGGTTTAAAGAATTACATGTAGATACATTTATTACAAAATACACATTACTGTAAGCAGACAGGCGATTACTGACAGATACTGGCATTAGTACTAAATGATCAGTTTTATGTAATGTCCAAATGTCACCATGTTTGCGACATGGATTTTGTGATGATATGCATAAAAAACTGAATTATAATAAATTTGGAAAAAATTTCTTGAACTGTGTTTTATGTGAAATTTATAAAATTGTATTTTACTTATATTTCAGAGCAATCATGAGACAGGAATAGATGAAGTAATTAATGATATTGCTGTTTTTAAGTAAGTGTACATAATGTATTAAATTTGTATATTTGATTCCTGATCACAGACATTGTTACAGTACAACAAATAGAAGATTTGTTAATGAATCAATTGTAAATATTTTGATAAATGATATAATGTTTTAAGTACTGATATGCTTAAAATAGATTTATATTGATTTTACATTCAGTAAAATGATTTGAAAAAACTTGATGAAATAATGTTTTTACTGACACTCCCTCCAAATTTTAGATGACCAAAATCTTACCTGTTTATAGAAGCTATTATGGTCCTGTCTGCTTGTTTAATGAATTAAAGATATTTCTGGCATTGTTTTGTAGAAAACCTGGTACAGCAATGGGAGGAAAGGGTATATTTGAACTGAAACCAGAATTTTTCAAGGATTATAATCCATATTTCTATCATTACAGTAGATCTGAACAGTCTAAGGTATTTATATACATTTGATAGCCACGTTCAATAATAATTAGACATATTGGTTTCAAATAATAATTTAATAGAACAAAAGGAAAATACATGGATAATTAAATAAAATTAACATATAAAGTAATGAAAAAGATTTAAAAATGTGAAAAATTTATGTTCAGAGTGTTTTTGAATGAAATGAAAACTATTTTATTTTCTGATTTATGTTTGATTTATGAATTATAACACAAGGTCTCATCAGAAAAAATATTGACACATTTATTTATATTAATTATACTTATGCCACTGAATTTCACTTTTCCTCTGGTATCATATACATGTATAACAAAATATTGTAATTGTAGTGTTGCTGCATTTGTGATTTTGTTACTCTGGAAAGTTTTTCTTATTATACCCCTGCTTTGTAAAGCGGAGGTATATAGTGATGGGGGAGTCCATCCGTCTGCTTTGTACCCCTGCTTTGTAAAGCGGAGGTATATAGTGATGGGGGAGTCCGTCCGTCTGTCTGGTACAATATGTTCAACTTTTGTATCCGCAACTCCTCCTAAACCACTTATTATAATTTAATGAAACTCTCAGATTCTTAATCATATAATGCCATTGTGCACCTCCCATTTGCACACAGTACCTCTAGTTTTTGTTTCGCCTGCGACAAAAGTCCCAAAAGGCGAGTCATAGGTGTTGCTTTTCCGGTGCCGGTGTTGTCATTGCCGGCATCAACAATTGTTTAAAGTTTTCTGCTAAAGTTAGTTTGACAGGAACTACTTGTGATAGATCATTGATAATTTCTATAAAGTTGCAGAACTATCAGTACTATCAGTACATCTCAGTTTGACGACCATTTTGAGGCCACGCCCCTAAGTCAAGGTTCAGTTACTTTCAATTAATTAGCAATTTTCAATGTTATGTTTTCTGCTTTAGTTAGTTTGATAGGAACTACTTGTGACAGATCAATGATATTTTGTATAAAGTTGCATTACTATCAGTATATCTCAATTTGAGGACCATTTCGAGGCCCTGCCTAGTTGATGGTCCAGCGACTTTCAATTTATTAGCACTGTTGCTGTCCATCAGATTGTTTTTTTTTAATTTTCTGCTAACAGGCGAGACATATCTCTGTGTCAACAGTTTAAAAACTGCTCCTGTTTTAAGTGTTTAAAAAATTGTTTTTATCTTTAGATTTTTAATTTTAAACATGAGGAAATTGATAATTCTTGAATATTTTAAAGACCAACATATATTTATTTTCACAGTCGGAAGAAGCTCAGATGAAGAGGAAGAAGGAATCTAAAGAAGACCATGGTATATTTATCACAAATGTTGCAGAAAATATCAAATTAATGGAAATTTTGAGATACATGTATATCTTGTAATTGCAGATGAAAAGGCTGATATATATTTTATTATCCATTTTCTCAACAAAGCTAAAGTTCATTCCTTTGTCTTATTTCAGTAAATAAAATACAGTTGATTCTTCTTGTCTAAAAATCACTTGAGTCGAAATTTTGGTTATGTCAAATTTTTTTCTGGTCCCGAGCAGACAACATTACAATCTATGTATCACAAAGTTGAGGGGGACAAATGGAGTACCCCCGGCATCCACAACTGCGTAGGTGTGCACGTCCACAGCGAGTTCTCATTTTTTTTTTTGTGTGCAGGAGCATGTTGAAGAGACTGACTGTGTGACATAAGAAGAAGGTCACATTACCCATATTATACGGTTGACTGGCTTTTAAGTTTTATGTCAAAATTCAGTTTTAAACTACAAAGTGACCTACAATCATATTACTTGGTGTGAGGGTGCATCTTGGGGAGTAACAGCCTCCCACCAAAATTAGGTCACTATAACCTATTTATTGTGCTTCATTGACTTAGGTTAAGTTTAAGGTTCTTAAAGTTCAGTTCTCCGATACCAAGCGACTTACATTCATTATCCCTGCACTTCCAGGAAGTTCGGGGATATTGTTATCGCCCCTGTCCGTCATGCCGCCCATCCGTCCGTCCGTCACACTTCTTGTGACCTAAACTCCTGGTTCATTTTTAACTTCATGGATTTAATTTTTATACAGTATTGTCACATACTGTATGTACATGCGCAATAAGGTTTTAGAATTTTCTTTTTCAAAAATTGAAGTCCACAGTGGTCAAATTTTTAAGCTTGTGACCTAAACTACTCTTTTATTTTTCATTTAATGCATTTAATTTCTATACAGTATTATCACATACTGTATCTAGATGTGCAATAAGGTTTTAGAATTATGATTTTCAAAAATTGGGGCCACGGCCACAGGTGTTGAATTTTGAAAAGTGGGAGTGTAAGCTTGTGTCCTAAACTGCTCTTTCAGTTTTTCATTTTATCTATTTAATTTCTTTACGGCATTGTCACACACTGTATATAGATGTGCAATAAGGTTTTAGAATTTTGATTTTCAAAAATTGGGGCTTTTAGGGGTCGAATTTAAAAAATTTGGAATTATAAGTGGGTGACTGAAAGTTTTCTCTCATTTATCATTTTATACATTTTATTTCTATACAGTATTGTCATACACTGTATGCAGATGCGCAATAAGGTTTTTATACGGCCGCAAAATTTTTGCGGTCGTATATTGGTATGACATTGGCGGCGGCGTCGTCGTCGTCCGAAGACATTTGGTTTTCGCACTATAACTTTAGTATAAGTTAATAGAAATCTATGAAATTTAAACACAAGGTTTATGACCACAAAAGGAAGGTTGGGATTGATTTTGGGAGTTTTGGTCCCAACAGTTTAAGAATTAGGTTCCAAAAAAGGGCCCAATAAGCATTTTTCTTGGTTTTCGTGCAATAACTCTAGTATAAGTAAATAGAAATCTATGAAATTTTAACACAAGGTTTATGACCACAAAAGGAAGGTTGGGATTGTTTTTGGGAGTTTTGGTCCCAACAGTTTAGGAATTAGGGGCTAAAAAAGGGCCCAAATAAGCATTTTTCTTGGTTTTTGTACAATAACTTTAGTATAAGTAAATAGAAATCTATGAAATTTAAACACAAGGTTTATGACCACAAAAGGAAGGTTGGGATTGATTTTGGGAGTTTTGGTCCCAACAGTTTAGGAATTAGGGGCCAAAAGGGTCCAAAATTAAACTTTGTTTGATTTCATCGAAAATTGAACTATTGGGGTTCTTTGATATGCGAATCTAACCGTGTATTTAGATTCTTAATTTTTGGTCCCGTTTTCAAATTGGTCTACATTAAGGTCCAAAGGGTCCAAAAATAAACTTAGTTTGATTTTAACAAAAATTAAATTCTTGGGGTTCTTTGATATGCTGAATCTAAACATGTACTTAGTATTTTTATTATGGGCCCAGTTTTCAAGTTGGTCCAAATCAGGGTCCAAAATTAAACTTTGTTTGATCCATGACTATGATGTCATTTTCTATTTTAATACATTTATGGTGTATTTAAATGGGCTGTTATGGTTGCAAAGTATAAAAAAATGGGGGGGGGGGGTTTGAAAACAAAATTTAGGGGGGGTAAATGAGAAATTGGAGAGGGGGGCAATTTTCTTCTCATTTCATATTTCATAAATTAAAAAGAAAATTTCAAATTTTTTTTAGCAAAAAAAAGGTGGGGGGGGGTTACAATAAATTTTATTGTTTTTTTTTTTTGGGGGGGGGGGGTCAATGTGCAACTTCATAGTGTATTGCACAAAAGCTAAAAAAAGGGGTAAATTTTTTTTTTTTTGGGGGGGGGGGGGCAATTCTCCACAGCATATTGTATTGCACAAGAAGCAAAAAATTGAATATAAATTCAAATCATATGACCAATTCTAAGTTCTTTGATTTCAGTTATTCTGTGTCAGAAATCTATTATGTGTCAAATATTTCAAGAAATTTTCAATTGCACAGTATTGTGCAATAGCAAGAAATCTTCAGTTGCCCTGTATTGCACAATAGCAAGAAATTGATATGTGTGCCCTGTTATCAAAACTTTATTGTTAACAAATTCCATTGGAAATTTGCCAATAACTTTAGTTTAATGAACTTCATTGGAAATTTGCCAATATAAAATGTGCTGATGAAGCTTTTTTGTTTATCTCATCTAAACTGCTTTTAAATTATGTATATTTAAAATTTGCCATCCATGACTATGATGTCATTTTCTATTTTAATATGTATATGGTGTATTTAAATGGGCTGTTATGGTTGCAAAGTATAAAGAAATGGGGGGGGGGGGGGGGGGGGTAAATGAGAAATTGGGAAGGGGGGCAATTTTTTTCTCATTTCATATTTCATAAATTAAAAAGAAAATTTTCGAATTTTTTTTTAGCAAAAAAAAAGGGGGGGGGGGGGGGGGTTGCAATAAATTTTATTGTTTTTTTGGAGGTTTTTTTTTGGAGGGGGGGGGTCAATGTGCAACTTCATAGTGTATTGCACAAAAGCTAAAAATGGGGTAAATTATTTTTTTTTTGGGGGGGGGGGGCAATTCTCCACAGCATATTGTATTGCACAAGAAGCAAAAAATTGAATATAAATTCAAATCATATGACCAATTCTAAGTTCTTTGATTTCAGTTATTCTGTGTCAGAAACCTATTATGTGTCAAATATTTCAAGAAATTTTCACTTGCGCAATAGCAAGAAATCTTCAATTGCACAATATTGCGCAATAGCAAGAAATTGATATGTGTGCCCAATTTTAAATTTTAAATTGGTTATTTCTGATTTATATATAAAAACAAATAATACTGATATGGTTTGAATAGGTAAATTAAAAATTTTTAAGTTCTTAGACAACATTCATTCTGTCTCAGAAACCTATGCCGTGTCAAATATTTATTCACAATCCAAATTCAGTATTGTATCAAGCTTGAATATTGTGTTCATAATTGCCCCAACTATTCAGGGTTCGACATCTGTGGTCGCATCTAGCTGCGCCCAGCGGAGAATTTTATTGAATTTTAAATTTGGGCCTGTATTCAAAGAGATAATTGTGAAAAAGGTGCACAGGGATACAAAATGTGGGGATAGCTGTCATTTCCAACTGCCTCAGTCTAGTTTTACTTGCTGTAAGGCTGCATCTTGGTCGAAATTTCAGATGTGTGGGAGATTATTTTGTACCAAGGAAATATAATTAGTGCAAATTAAACGTGTTATATAGATATATTAATCAGCTATACATACACACCTGTCAGTCAGTAACATGTGGTGAATCGTAACTTAATGAGACTCGATTTGTCGAAAAAAAAGAATTTATAAAATCAACATTGTCAACAATATGTTTTTATTGTACAATGAATTATAAAATTAGTGCTCAATGATATAAATTTTGTATAAACATCAGTGCTTTGTCAAATATGTATTATTTTTTTTTCTGGGCAACTATCATTTCTGGGAATTCTATAATTTTCTAAAGATGCATTCCCTGGAATATCTATATATCTTTTCTGGTAAAAAAGTATATATCATTTCCTGGTTCTGATATAAATACTTGAATACATGTAAGTCGTATAAATGTATTTATATCAGGTGACTTGAATGTGATTTCTGCTCAGATTTTACTCACATTTCAACTTTAGAATTAATTCAACAACATGGAGATAGTACATACGGAAACAAATTAAGACAAAAAATCTATAATTGTTGTTGGATATGTACATGTATATCGGCAAGTGAATACATTAAAAAATGGTGATATTGTACATGTTTGTAGTGTAAGTAAGACATGCAACAAGTCAATCACTACAGACTCTGAAGGTGTTGCTGTTGTGAAGATATAAAATGACCATTCCTATGGCAAAGAACCAAATCTCAGAGAAAATGAATCAAGAATACTCGGGATGCGTGTTCGAAACTAATCTGGCCATGATACTAATTGTCCATTAGCAGTGATAAGAAATGAGCTGAGAGACATGACTGAGAACAGTTTGCAAAGAATTTTGTAATTGGTTCCCGGAAATAATATACGTTAGTTCAAATTTTGCATGAATAAAAAATCCTGGTAATGAAAACTCTTTTTCCCAGAAATGATAATCTTCGGTTTTTCTTGTATGTCTTTGTGTATCATGTGATTCTTTGTGTATTGTTGTTGATTGATTTATCCTTGATAAAAGTGATTTTTTCCATTGAATAAACTCATTTTTAATTTCTTAAATTTTTATTTGGGTAGAGGAAAAAAGGAGCAATTACATGTGTATCAAACAATAAATCATCAAAGAATTAAAAACAATCAGTGAATACACAACCTCATATTACAAAAGGAATCTGGATTAATTTAATGTTTATCTCCCTTGTCAAAAACTCTAGGATTTTCAGCTCCTTTTAAGTCAAACTTTGGCTATCTCAAACCCAGTCCCATGTTCCTTTGCAATTCAAGATAACGAGAATCAACTGTAACTGAATAAATAACTAATCTTTATAAATAAAAGGAGGATTACACAGTGAGCACAGGTTAGTTTCCTTCTGGTTCTCGGCTTTGAGTTATATTTTGATATTATACTCTGTATTTAATATTTCAGCATTGCCACCTCCTGTGCCACCAAAAGTAGAGCCTTTATTCCAACCACTTGTCAGTTTATTACAGTGTGATATTATTGTACATATCATGCATCTGGTACTACAAAGGACTGTAGCTCTGAGATCAAGATCATGGTCAGAAGCTCAGGTTGACAGGGTGTGTATACCAAGCCATAAATTATCTGGTTCTTAATGTCTGAACACTTCATTTTATAATCAAGAATGCTTATTGTTATGCATGCCCTCATTGCGCCCTTGATTGGTGAAATAAAAGTTATATTATAATTTTATATAATTTAGGCACCTTAGCTTATTCAAATCGCTTAGTGACAAAATGCAGTTAGCTCAAAGACAAAAACAATTTTTTATAAAATTACATGGGTTTCCTAAAAAAAACATTGGACAGGAAATTCCCTATTTTATAAACACTTGAATATAATGAGTTTGCATTGGTTTTGTGATTTATTATTTCCAGTAGATCCTAAGCTTAATTACATTTTGTGAAAAATATCAGACATAAAAAAATGAATAAAAAATATAACTGGTATAAATGGTAACTAACTCAATATACATCATACATGTGTTTTTATTAGGTAATTTATTGATTCATTGATTAAATGATGTTTAATGCTGAGCTGGTAGTATTGCAGCCAATGTCATGTTGATTAGATAATTTATTTCAATTTTTGGAAGCCAGCAAACCTTCCCTGAAACTACATGGTTTGAATTCTTAGTTTATGGAAACTTACACTGCTAAATTCTACACATATAATAGTGTAAAGTTAGCTGATTTTGGGGATTTATTATGTATTTCATGTGTTTCCTTGACATCAACTTTTGTAAGTTTGTCTTGATTTGACTTAGCCGCCTCGATGGTCTCGTGGAAGCATGCTCGCCTCGAGTGTGGAAGGTCGCAGGTTTGATCCCTGGCCGGGTCAAACCAAAGACATTAAAATTGGTATTTACTGCTTCTCCGCCAAGCACGCGGCATATAGGAGTAAACGCAAAGGACTGGTTGGCTTGGAGTTAGTATAATGTGTCCAAGTGGGGTGATATGTCTTCTTGCGGACATTTACCTAAAACTCGTATAGTAAATAACAACTTAGAAGTTGGAGTCATTATGACCTACATTTTAGGCTTGTCTTATTTTGGTTAAATATTTGCATTTACATAGATGTTTTATTAAAGAACTTGTGGTAATATTTAAATAATATTTCACAACTTCAATAATCTTATATGCTACAACTCAATTTAGCAACATAACCTACATTTTATGCTAGAGTGACTGGTTACATTTTTGTATTTTTAATCCATTAAACCTAAGATGCTATGGCAAATTTTGCAGCAACCATGTTTTTTAGTTCAATACCGATCAATACATCTAAAATATTTCTCAAAATGATTTCCCCTCATAAATGGTAGATGGGAATTGTATGTTAAGGAGGATAGGCCATGCATGTCTTACGGACACATAATCTCTAGTTTCCTTTTCTTTTAATGAAGGTTTTACATCTGATAGGATTAGCTTTACATGAACAAAGAAGAGCTATAATGGAAGGAAACCACAGATTTGACTTCTTATCTAGAGCATTAAAAGGTAAACTTATATCTTAACATAATAATTTTAAAAGTTAGCCTTTACAGTCAGCATTGGTAGTTACCATAGCAACAGATTTTATAGTAACATGCAAAAGTTAGATATCAATTTGAACAACAGAATTATGAAAACTTATTGAAATTTAGATTATGAAAATTTTTTTACTTCATCTTTTTTAAATGAATTTAAGTTTGTAGAACAATATTTCATTGTCACACTAACTAGGAACATGGCTAGTGAAACAAAGGTTATGTAATGTTAAAGATTTGATAATATGACTTGCCCTTCATCATGCATATTTCATTTCAGATATATAGATTTCATAGAATATATATATTTTCAAATTCATATGGTCACGAATCCCTTAAAAACCTGCCTTAACAAAATCAATTAATTTTATAACCATAACATAAAGTATTGTTTTTGTTGATAATACATGTATATCAATGAAATTCTCAATGTGTCTTAATCATAACATAACATTTTGAAAATTTCAGATGATAAAAATATCCTGACACTCTTAGAGATGCTGATTAAAGATCATCGCAATATATCTCATGACTCAACTAAAGATTTGTTAACATGGGTTGTCAAAGTGAGTGGGATAGTGATTCATATGACTTACCTATAGGTGGTTCATAAATTTTTTTAGAACATAACTTTATTTATAACCAGGTTTTACAATGGAAATATTTTGCTTATTAGTTTAGCAATGTATGGTGAAGGAATTGGCAGTGGGATGCTTCAAATGTTGATTTGTTTTCTGACAGTTTGACAGCTTATTTCCTTTTTAGCTCACTTGTCTAAAAGGACGTGAGCTTTTGCTATGACTTGGCATCCATCGTAAACTTCTTCAAAGGTCTTCTCCTCTGAAACCACTGAACCAATTATAGCCATACTTAGACTGAATGATCCTTAGGGTATCTAGAATAAAGTTTATGTTTTATTTTATTGTCCATCGAGAAACATGGCTGCCATGGCTAAAAATAGAACATAGGGGGTAAACTGCAGTTTTTGGCTTATATCTCAAAAACTAAAGTATTTAGAGTAAAACTGACGGGGGTAAAAATGTTCATCAGGTCAAGATCTACCTGTCATGAAATTTTCAGACGAATCGGTCAACCCTTTGTTGGGATCTTGCCACTGAATTGTTAATTTTTAAGGAAATTTTGCAATTATAGGTTAACTTCAATAGTATTATAGATAAGGACAAACTGTAAACAGCAAAAATGTTCAGCAAAGTAAGATCTACAAATAAGTAAGCATGACCTAAATCGTCAATTGACCCTTATGGAAGTTTTTGCCCTTGAAAGATTATTTACATGTAAACAGTAATTATCAGTAAAAATAATGGTCTGACATATTGTCACAGATTCAATGCCATTGAAAAAGTCCATAGCAACCGATGAAAAAGTCACTAGCAACCATATATATTTGGGTTCAGGATTCTATATTTTAGAATTTCAAGTCAATATTTAGGCGAAAATGCAACATTATACATTAAATAGCATAAATAATCATTGATCTGCACAAAAAGTAACAGGTGAGCGATTCAGGCTCTTGGGAGCCTCTTGTTTGTTAAAAATGATAGTTTTTAAAAAGTCCTTTGTATAAAAGTTATTTATCTTTGTATATTTAAATTTATTACAGAAATTTCCTGTAATATTTTTCAGCAATTTATAGAGATTAGACAGATGACAAATATGACAGTAAGTTCCACTACTCTTGATCAGATATCTGCCACCACAAGACAAGAAATTGAATGTGCCAAGAAAAAAAAGGCTGAAATAGCTGCAAAAAGAAGAGAAAAAATTATGGCAAAGATGTCGAAAATGCAAAAGAATTTTATAAAGGACAATGCTGATTTATTTGAAAGTACAGATGTTGAACTGTCAAAGACTGCCTCTGATATGGATGTCAGGTAATAGTTGCACAATAGGTTGTCAAAGATTGTCACTGATATGGATGTCAGGTAATAGTTGCACAATAAGGTTGTCAAAGATCGTTACTGATATGGATGTCAGGTAATACTCGCACAATAAGGTTGTCAAAGATTGTTAATAATATGGATGTCAGGTAATACTCGCACAATAAGGTTGTCAAAGATTGTTAATAATATGGATGTCAGGTAATAGTCGCACAATAAGGTTGTCAAAGATTGTTAATAATATGGATGTCAGGTAATAGTCGCACAATAAGGTTGTCAAAGATTGTTACTGATATGGATGTCAGGTAATAGTCGCACAATAAGATTGTCAAAGATTGTTACTGATATGGATGTCAGGTAATAGTCGCACAATAAGGTTGTCAAAGATTGTTACTGATATGGATGTCAGGTAATAGTTGCACAATAAGGTTGTCTGTCAAAGATTGTTACTGATATGGATGTCAGGTAATAGTTGCACAATAAGATTGTCAAAGATTGTTACTGATATGGATGTCAGGTAATAGTCGCACAATAGGGTTGTCAAAGATTGTTACTGATATGGATGTCAGGTAATAGTCGCACAATAAGGTTGTCAAAGATTGTTACTGATATGGATGTCATGTAATAGTCGCACAATAAGGTTGTCAAAGATTGTTACTGATATGTTGTCCTTCAGTGGTAATACATTGTACAAAATGTATTGAAAAGTCTCTTCACTCACTAGGGGATGAAAATTTTTAAACAGAAAAGTAAATATTTTTAAGATTTCCATATCCATATAATGCAAGGAAATGTCATTATTAGTGGGTCAAACGGTAATATTACTAACATTAAAACCAGCTCTTGAATGTGTGCCTACATGAAATATCTTAATGAACTGAAGTAGATGTATGTTGGTATTAAGATAATTGAACATGACATATTTTTTTATTTAAACAATGACAGTGTGAACTTGCAACATTTAAACTACTGGTATATTAATAAATTGTCAACCTTCTGTTTACATTGTAAACGCAGACTGTTCGTGTAGGATTGATAAATTTTCATCTTTCAACTATACTTGCACAGTTATAAAAAGACTTGTTAAAAGAAATTTTTTACTAACATTCTCTACAAAGAGATTTTCCCCGAAGTTTAAAGTACTTAGAAGTCCTTCACATTTTGATTGCACATTAATGAGACATTTTAATGTCCTGCATTTTCCCAGTGCTCTAAACTACTTGCGAAATCTGCTATATGTTATTTTTTGTTTATTTATATCTTATAGCATCATTGATAGTGGGTTTCCTGTAGCACTAGGTAGGAATCAGACCTCTGTTGGATATATTGGTGTTCAACATGTCACATGTATTCTTTGCCAAGAAGAACAGGATGTTCGACATAACTCCAGGGCAATGGTACTGGCTGCTTATATTCAAAGGTAAAATACATATAGATTATTACACCCCATTTTCCATATCAAGACTCCAGATACTGCCATATCAGCCTGATGCCTTGGACGAGGTTTGAAATTGGGACTGATTTGGAAGATATGTTGTCATAAACTGTTTATCATATATTTCTGATGAGACCGTACCTGTCAACCTCTGAAACCTTCAATGAGGGAGATCTCCCCCTCAGCTATGACAGCTGAGGGGGAGATTTCGGGCGAAGGACATTTTCATCAGAAATATACGACCTGTACACTATATACATCTGCAAAACACCAATAAGAGTTAATAAATATACTTGCAGGCAAATTTTGATGCAATTTTACTGTCAGGAAACAGTTTAGAACACAACTCGTGAATAAAATGATCAGCAACAACAAATGGCAAGTTGTGTTCTGCCACAAAATTACCAAACAAAGTTTCAGTCATGATAAGTTGACTGTCAAATTATCAACCCTCAACCAATATCACACCTCGGTGTGATATTGGATACTTGGGTTGATATAGCATGTGATATAGGTTTGGCCATGTATTATTCTCAATGTTTTAATTTTCATTAGCATATACTAACTGATCTAATGTGAATAACATGAATGTGTATTTTTGTTTGGTTATGATATGCCAAGTAAAAGAATTAGTAAAATGAATTTGCTCTTTTGTTGTTATACCATTAATGTTTTAAATCTGTAATGTATTGCATCTGGCTTTGATGTCACAAAGAATATATATAAATACAATGTACTGCTTTAGATTTGTTTGTTTTGTTTTAGTAGGGGTTTTACATCCTTTTCAGCACATACTTGTTAAGAAGAAATTGACATATTTGGTAAATGCAAATTTATAATTCACCAAATATGTCAATTTCTTCTAAACAAGTATTTATATATATTCTTCATGATGTCAGAATCATATGCAGAACATTACTGCGCCTTAAATTTGCACCAGATTTTCATACAAACTTCAATATATTACTTTAAGAAATGTGTGAAAATCTATTATTTTATCAACAGATCTACCGTGCTTTCTCAGAATCGTACCAAGGTTTTACAGAATGGAGAGAAACATGACCCAACATTTATGTCTTCTGATCTGAATACTGGTGTACATACTAGTTCCTGTGGTCATGTCATGCATGCTGACTGTTGGCAGAGGTATAATAATTTTGTTGAGTGACACCCATATATATATACAATATCATATATTGGCTCAGAATAGGCTTAATGAGAATTTCTCTGGTTTTGTGCAAAATATATTATGTTCATATGCAAGACAATTATTGTTTCCATTATCCTGAAAATTTAAATGCTTGATAAAGCTGTTAATATGATGTAAAAATTTTAGTAAAAATAAGAAGCCATTTTTATGCCCAACCCAGGAATGTGGATGGGGCATATAGAGTTACCCTTGTCCATCCGTCCGAACCTTGGATAGTACTGAGCATTCACACATGATGACCTACATTTTAGGTGGGGCATCCGTGTATTACAGACACAATTTGTAGTTATTGTAAGAATCTTTAATGTTACTTGTTGTTAAGAGCATTCACCAGAATTAACCACTGTGTTTTAGTAGATCATCTTTATTTGACCTAGTTATTAAGGACACAAAATTGCTTGATAGCAAGTTACATTTACAATATATTTCTGTTGTCAGACAATATGAAGTTTATTGTACAAGTCTTAGAAACTGGTAGAAGGAGGTGCATAATAAACTGCATGTTTTCAAACAGTCTACATATATTGTTTTCATCCTGCAACAGTAAACTTTTACCAGTTATACAAAAAAGGGAAAAAAATGGGACATTAATATTTGATTTGAAGAAAGTTGTTTTTGGCATGTAATTTGGGGAAAAATAACATCATAAACATTGCCATTGGGAACAAGAACACACTACAGACTGTTGCTGAATGTAAATACAAGGGTACTTTATTAGGCAACCAGTTATTCTAACCACAGAATTAAAAATAACTAAACACTAAAGATTCACTGTGAGATGTGTTTCTTTTAAGGTTCTTTGATGCTTTACTGGCTAAGGAGAGAAGAGGTAGACCTTTTAGATTTAGACCTAGTCTGAGTTATAACGTAGACCTAAGTGAGTTCCTGTGTCCACTGTGTGAATGTATAAGCAATACTGTGATACCTATTGTTCCTGCATTGTCTAGTCTTTATAAAGAAAGGTAAGTCTCCAAGTATTGTTGGCACATTTACATAATAACACAAAGCCACATTTTTGTACAGTGAAAACTGTCCAACCTGAACCTCAGTAAACTTTATTTAGAAATAAATGGAATATTGTTTTTAGAAAATATATATCGAATCTAATTAGAATTCAGTTCAGAAGTAATTTAGTTTGGACAGCTTTCACTGTATTACTGGTATTCATTAAGGTTGGAGATAAGTAAATACACCAAAGTCTTTATGTAATGTATGCCAGTTTTAGTGTTTAAAGTTACCTGTGTTTACATCTTTGTTACAATTGGTTATACATTTTGGAAAGAAAAAAACATAATGTTGGTTCTACTTGTTCATTTTTTGTTGTAGTGATCTGAAAATATATATAAGTTTTAATGATTGGATTGATGGCCTCCAGAAAACAATACAGAACAGTATAGATAAGGCTAAAAATGAAGATCAAGGTATATTTCTATAACTCTATATGTATTACATTCAAACCTCTGCAAAGGGCATCTCTGTGTAGTAAATCACTGTCTATAAAGGACTTAAAAGACACTGTTAGAATGTCCATGTCATGCACAGCAACCTTTGGTAAAGGGCACATGTCCATAAAAAACCTTTTCTTGTTCCTTGACTACTTTATACACAGATTTAACTGTGTAAATTCATTCAGCAGTGGCAGTAAATCTTAAGATCAGTTTCATATTTAATTTGATAAGAAGATATAATAACCTGGTTTCAAACATTTTAATGCTTGATGCTGTTTATAATAAGAAAACTGACATGTAAATAGACTTTAAGTTTCTTTTATATTGTCAATTTATCAAGTAAGTGATTTTCTCCTAATTTGATTGTACATGTAGTATAACATTATTGAACAAATTAAAACAAAAATTTATCCAACCTTGACTAAAGCCTTGGAAACAGCATACATGTATATTCTGCATCTTGATTAAAATATCTCCACTGTTTTAGAAAACGTTCTTAATATACCATCTACAGTATTTCTAGTTGTCACAGAGTAAATGTTTTGAATTTGTTTTCAGAGGAATCTATGCTATTTAAGCCATGTCCATTGCCTACTGTGACAAAAATGTTAGCAGAGAGTGTGGCAAGAAACTTCCAGTTACTATGGCAAGGTGACACTGAGGAGATCAGGTAGGAGTTGTTTTTACACCCAAACAAAAATCAGTTTTATTGTTCTTTAGATTTGCTTGTTCCTAAAAATCTGAAGTAATTTAAAAAATTGGATACCAACTCCTGCTGGTAATTGTCAGGATTCTTTGTCTCATTTCAAAAGTTTCAGATTTAAAATAAAAGTTTAATCACTTGCTTCTAAAAAAAATTTATAGAAAAAATTTAAAACTTGGATTTTGCTTGCTTTACAAAATATTATGACAAAATGGGATTTTGCTTGCTTAAAAGAAACCGAGAGGAATGGATTTTGCTTGCTTTGAGAAAAATGGAGAGAAATGGATTTTGCTTGCTTTCAAAAAACTAAGAGAGAAAAAAACTAAAGTATAGAAATCACCATCATGCCCCAATATTTCAAGCACAAAATCCAAAGAACAACAAATCAATTTAATATGGCCCTCACGTGTTCTATTATATATGTACTATATGTTAGTTATTTTTACCAGTTTAGTGCATAAAGATAAAGGGTAATTTTCAATTCATTTTTAGGAATTTTATTTACCTCAGAAACAAAGAATATAAATAAATACTGTTTCAGATTTAGCTACGAAAGACTCCTGAAAAGTTAGAAAGACTTAAATTTTTTCTACATGACAATGGACTCCACAGTTAAACATGAAATTTGAATTCTGATTCTTGTTTCAGTAATCAGTTTTCGGACAGTATGAAGGATATGATAAAGAAGTTTGCATTAGATTCTTACTCAGTAAGTGAATGTTGTAAAATTGTCCAAAAAGTGGTTAAGTACCTGGAATGTTAATTTATCATTATAACTTAGGCCATTTAAAGAAGTTTGTTTATCAGGTTCTGCCTGCATCATGGAAATTGTTGCATCTTGGCATGATGGAAGTAATATTATGCCTGAATTATCAGATGTTTTTGGTGCCAATCCAAAATTTGACATGGCTGCCGGGGTCAATCATGCACACTGATTGCCTGAAATTTCCAAAACCTCTGAAGCTACAAAAGCAATTGAATCATTACATTGCAGGAATGATCCTTACATGGTCCTCTACCAAGTTTTTTATGCCAATATGACTACAGAGCCAGTTGGAACCTAAGTTGGCAGAAATGGTCCTTAAATGGTCCTCTGTCAGAATTGTGTCCGACCCAGAATGTCAACCATGATGGCCGCCACAGCCGAACTTAGTTAAACATAGGACCGTATGGGAAAATTCAGTAAAAAATCTTGTCTTGTCATTCACTATTGTCTCTCACCCTGGCTACTATTTTCACATAGTCAATGTTAAACACAACATTATTATATAAATATGTATCTGAATGATAATAAAAGAAGGTTTTTCTTGTCAATATTTATGAATACAGCAAGTTTTCTGTTTTAAAGACATTTGAAATGAATAAACATTGACAAAGGAAGATTATTTCAATAAACTGTATCATGATATATATATTGTTATGTTGTTGGTGGCCCAAAATACAAAGTCAGTTACAGAATACATTGTACATGTCGTAAAAATGATCAAAAATTTACAGTAAAGAAATTTCAATAACTTGAAAGCATTATGTCTGACATAAGGTAGAATTCTCCTATTCTACATCTGTGTACAAAAGACTTATAATTTTCCACTAGTATGAGAAATCCTAGCTCTTTTGTAATAGTTTTGAGAAAGATAGAATTTCTTATATTCATTGAAGATATCCTAGATTGTTCCTGATGATTATTTTTCAGCATTTTTTTTATCCTTTTATTTTACTACCTTATGATTTTCATTCCCAGTGTATCCTTACCCCTTTATACTCTTGATTAATAGCTCTATATAACTGTGGCTAACATCTGACGATCTGTATACTGCTATCAGTTGATTCCAAAACTTCCAGGTCTGATACGCTTTTCGTTTTATCGCAAAGTCCGCTTAATTGCAAAATTTTCTCTGACAAATAGGCTTTGCAAATAAGCAGAATCCACTGTATTAAGACCTTTAAAAATTGCAGAAATTTTTAATATCAGAAATTAAGTATCTGTGAGACTAACACACATGCTCATTTGATTGAAAATTATTTTGTAGAAAATCAGAAAATAAAAATATTCTCCTTTTCATTCAAATGTATTTCCTTGTCCTTTTCAGGATTAACATATTTTTTTAATACTTATAGTTTGGTTTGGGAGTTGAACCAGATGACACTAATCCAAGAGTTCCTTTAATGGCTTGGAATAGCTGTGCTTTTACTATCATTTCAGTTGGTATGTTTATATATACATAAAGCTTAGTATTAATACTCACACTGGGTGGATGATTCAGTATACCGGTAGATACAAAATTCTGAAAATTCAAAATCAATGATGTTACATGCTAAAACATTTTATCAATTTTTACTAAAATTGCAATAGTATCAAGTTTTGGAAAGAATTATCACCCCTTATATCAACATTACCATTATATTATATAAGTTGAAGTACCCCCGGTACTCTGAGGTAGGTTTTATTATACCCCCTGCCAACAAAGTTGTCTGTCTGTCCAGAATTGTTTTGTACCCGCAGTTTCTCAAACATGCTTTATCAGAGGTTAATGAAACTTTGCATACTGTTAGATCCTAGTCATAATTGTGCGCATGCGAAGTATGTCCCGGTCCAATACTTTTTTCCATAATTTTATACCCTTTAGGACTTAGAAATTCTGTCTATCCCCCAATTTTTTTTGTACCCGCAGTTTCTCAAACATGCCTTATCAGAGGTTAATTAAACTTTGCATACTGTTAGATCCTAGTACATAGATGTGCGCATGCAAAGTATGTCCTGGTCCAATACTTTTTCCCATAATTTTATACCCTTTTGTTCCCTCAGTTTTACTTAGTTGGACTTAAAAATTGTGAGACAATTCACAATGATAAGGATGCCCTAGTCCATTAAATTAACAGCAGCGGGGGGTATAGTTAGTCAGGTCCCCTCAGAGTTCTAGCTTAGATAATTGTGAAGCTTATTAACAGTTTTGTATCTACATGTATATAAATACTTGACAGAAATGAAATTAAACTACCCAGAAACAGAATCTAAAGAGTACAAAAGAGGGTTGTTGTATAGCTTTCAGTACACTAGGAAATGTCATATATCACATTCATCCATAATAGAAGAGGGTAAAATTTAACCAACTTTTTAGCTCACCTGGACCAAAGGTCCATGTGAGCTTTTACCATCACTTGGCGTCCGTCGTCGTCGTCTGTTAACAATTTTTCAAACGTTAACTCGTCCGACACCATAAGTCCAATTGCAACCAAACTTCGTACAGTTGTTTATTGGTATATGTGCTACAAAACTATCGTTTGGATTTTTGATTCGTAAAAAAACATGGCCGCCATGGCTAAAAATAGAACATAGGGGTAACTTGCAGTTTTTTGCAAATAACTCAAAAACCATAACAGATATCAAAATTCTGGCAAAGGGTAAAAGTGTTCAGCACCTCAAGATCTACCTGCCCTGAAATTTTGAAGAAGATTCAACGACCCATGTAGGAGTTATTGCCCTTTTTCTGCATTTTTTCCAAATTTTGCACTTATTAAGCTCAATATCTTGGATACTATAAAGGAAATTTGAAAAATTTAAATTTCATATTGTTAGGCACACAAAGATCTACAAAATTTGTAACAGGATCGAAGTTGTAGGTTCGTTCCTTTTAGGAGTTATTCCCCTTAGATCGTCAAAATTGACCATTCATTGTAATAAAATCGTTAACTCCTCTTACACCATAAGTTTAATTGCAACCAAACTTAGTGTAGTTGTTCCTTGGCATGAGTGCTACTAAACTATCGTTTGGATTTTTGATTTGTAAAAAAACATGGCTGCCATGGCTAAAAATAGAACATAGGGGTAAATTGCAGTTTTTTGCAAATAACTCAAAAATGGTGACAGATATCAAAATTCTGATGGGAAGCTAAAGTGTTCAACACCTCAAGATCTACCTGCTTTGAAATTTTGAAGAAGATGTAACCACCCATGTAGGAGTTATTGCCCTTTTTCTTGATTTTTTTTTTAAATTTGTACTTAAGTTGTATGATCATTCCTTTTAGGAGTTATTCCCCTTAGAACATCAAAATTGACCATTTTCACAGCATTTCCCTTAGTTTGCAAAATGTTTAAATGAGCCCTTTAGGAGTTAAAGTTTTGTCCCTTAAATGTCAAAATAACTGTTGATGCCTTATAGATGACCCTTTAAATGTCAAAAATAGCGTTTTCTCTTGTTTTTGCCCTATAGAATGAAAACTATTGTCGATAGAGAAAAGCTGTTGTTTGCTTAAACAATCAGCTCATTGAGCTCTACAAAAGTCTGAATTGGGTCGAAGTTGTCAGATGATCCATTATAGGGGTAATAGCTCATGAAAGACTCCCTTAAAGCTTAAGGACCAGGTGAGCGATTCAGGCTCCTGGGAGCCTCTTGTTTAGCTCACCTGGCCTAAAAGGCCATGTGAGCTATTGCCATATTTTGGCTTCTGTAGTCGTTGTCCAGCGTAAACTTTCCTTTAAAGATCTTCTCCTCAGAAACCACTGGGCCAATTCGGACCAAAGTTTGGTGGAATGGTCCTTGGGTGGCCCCCTTCCAAAGTTATGTCCGGCATCTCCTACTTCTAACCACATGGCTGCTGTTACTAAAAATAGAAAAAATGGGGGATGAATTAAAATAATCTTCTTCTATGAAACTACGTGGCCAATTGGAACCAGACTTGGCAGTAATGGTCCTTAGGAGGTTCTCTTTCAGAATTATGTCCTATGACCCAGACTGTTAACCAAGATGGCCGCCACAGCTGAACTTAGTTTAACATAGGGCCCTATGGGAAAATTAATTTAAAAATCTTCACCTCTGAAACCACTGGGCCAATTGAGAGCAGACTTTGGTGGAAGGTCCTTGGGTGACCCCCATCGAAACTTGTGTTCCGCATCCCCGACTTCCAACCTACATGGCTGCTGTTACTAAAAATAGAAAAAAGTGGGGACGAATTTCAAAAATCTTCTATGAAATTACATGGCCAATTGGAATCAGACTTGGCATTAATGATCCTTAGGAGGTTCTCTTTCAGAAGAATGCACGATGACCTGGACTGTTAACCAAGATGGCCACCACAGCCCAACTTAGTTTAACAAAGGGCCCTATGCGAAAAGTCATTTAAAAATTTTAGTCTATAACCACTTGACCAATTGGAACCAGACTTAACAGCAATGGTCCTTAATTGGTCCTCTTTAAGAAATGTGTCCGTTGACCTGGACTGTTAACCAAGATGGCCACCACAGCTGAACTTAATTTAACATAGGACATAATGGGAATAGTTTTTTAAAAATCTTCTTGTCTGAAACCACTGTGCAAATTGGAACCAGACTTGGCAGCAATGGTCCTTAGATGGTCCTCTTTATGAATTATGTCTTAATGAGCCGGACTGTCAACCAAGATGGCTTCCACAGGCGAACTTAGCTTAACATGGGGCCCTATGGGAAAATTCATTGCAAAATCTTCTTGTCTGGAACCACTTGACTAATTGGAACCAAACTTGCAGCAACGGTCCTTAAATGGTCTCCTATTAGAAATTGTGAGACAATTCACAATGATAAGGATGCCCTAGTCCATTAAATTATCAGAATTATGTCTGATGACCCAGACTGTCAACCAAGTTGGCTGCCACAGCTGAATGTAGTTTAACATAGGATCCTATTGGAAAATTCATTTAAAAATCTTCTTGTCTGAAACTACTTGACCAATTGGAACCAGACTTGGCAGCAGTGGTCCTTAGATTTTTCTCTTTCAGGATTGTGTTCGATGACCCCAACTGCCACCACAATCAAACTTAGTTTAACGTATGACCCTACGGGAAAACTAGCCACATTGACTTTTACACTAAAAGTTTAGTTCTGCTCAAGGTGGACAAGATAAATGGGATACAGGCTCTTGAGAGCCTCTAGTTTTTATGTTTACAATCATGTATATATTTATCAAGGCTTACTAATCATAGTATTGAAAACTCAAAAGATGTTACAGTCAAAATGAAATGGTCAAAACATGCTTGAAGTATTACAGTATCTTTATCTCAACAGAAAAAACTCTGGGAGGTAAATGAGAGTTGTAGTATGACATCTTATGTAAGTTTGAATAGCATTAACCAAACAATACATTAAAAAAACAACTTCATACACATATACATGTATGTGTAGTAGCCTATTGTATATTTAGAGATGTATTTTTGGATTTTTTAGAACAAAACCTAAGACAGGAGAAGAAGCCATTATTTGGATCGTTATCTTCACGACAGTATGATTGCCTGGCTTCTCTTATTAAGTTTGCTGCTGTCTGTGGTCAAGTGATGAATTCTAATCAGGTCAAACAACACTGCTTAAAATTACTCTCTTGTAAGTTTGGTTTTTTTAAAAAAAATTTTAATCAGTGCCACATAATACATTAATTCTCTGTTGACGTTTTGACCCTTTTATGTTTTATATATTATTATGAATGTATAATGGATCATATATGTAAAGGAGCACAACATAAATCAATCATGAACATTTTGATGGTAGCTACATAGAGATATAGAAATATGAATATATCTTTGAACATAAGGAGGTAACAGATTTACATACACTTTTGTTTGTTTTCCTGGTTTTAGAAATGGGTGATGCCTTTTTTCTGATTCATGGGTTTAAAAATTCTTGCTCAAAATAAGGGGATATGAGGTATCTATGAGAGGATCTCTCTACATTTTACACTTTAGTGCTGGTGTAAAAGTTAGGGGATGTTCCATATTCATTGTTACCAAGCTGTCAGAATTAGATAATACTTTATCCATGGGATGGTCTGTGTTAAGTTTTAATATTCATCCGTGATTGTTAACCAGCATCTCTGCTTTAGACTGTTTTTATCCACTGATTACACGGAGATTCACTTCAGCTACTGCAAAATGCACTTAAATTTGATAAAAGGCATTTTAATTGAATGTATTTAATATTTGCATAATTTATTCCAATTAGACAGCTTAAGACGGCAATTCGTATTCTTTTGGATCAAATTAAGACATCTTCTGCATAACCAAAATACCCAGAAACTTGATATGAAGCAGATAGGGACTAGGAGATGCAGTTTCATAGTGTATGCTGTTTGGACAACTTACAAGGCTACATTATAAAGTCAATTTCTTGTTTCTTGGATATGCTTGGTGAACAGATTTGAAAGTTGCATAAAGTGATGTGTATCTACCTTAATTATTTGATCGTGTTTTTTTTTTTTCAAGTTTGGAAAAGTATAAAGTATAAATAAGATTTTATTGCTGCAAGTTGAGCACTACTTGATCAGACTTTGAATTCTACAGTAAATTGGGATATTTTAGCTGTGGTTATATTTTGGTGTAGTTGTAGATGTACCAAATAAAACAAACAAAAAAAATAAACTTCTAAAATACTTTCAAATTCTTTTAATCAGGAAAAGTTATTAACATTGATTACAGTTGTACTTCTTTGATTCATTGTAATTCTGTTGTAATCATATTTGTCTTATTTATTAAAACAATTACCAATTGTCTGTCATGACAGCTTTTACAGTCGGACTGCCAAGTGCCATTTTGACCGTTATGCTAGTGCATTCTATTTACAGAGAAACAGGTGGAGATAATTTCAGAATTTTTTACACTAGATGGCACTTTTAGTACCGCCTCGAATTTTTGATTGACATGACGGGTGTGAAATGTGTAAATATCGTTGTGCTAGTTTTTAACCAGTTTTTCATAGGAAAATATCGGTTATTAAATGGTGATGTACGGCGGGCGGGCGGGCGGGCGGACGGGCGGCTGCCAAACAGTGTCCGTGCAATAACTTATGAACTGTTCAACCAAAGCTTTTCAAATTTTAATATGTTGTTACTGATGACAAAATGGAGGTCAAGTTCAATATTGACGATTTTCACTTTCACCGTTCAAGAGTTATGGTTCTTGAAAGATTGAAAAATGGCTTTTCCAGTGGTGTCCGTGTGATAACTTATGAACTGTTCAACCAAAGCTTTTTAAATTTTAATATGTTGTTACTGATGACAAAATGGAGGTCAAGTTCGATATTGACGATTTTCACTTTCACCGTTCAGGAGTTATGGTTCTTGAAAGATTGAAAAATGGCTTTTCCAGTGGTGTCCGTGTGATAACTTATGAACTGTTCAACCAAAGCTTTTCAAATTTTAATATGTTGTTACTGATGACAAAATGGAGGTCAAGTTCGATATTGACGATTTTCACTTTCACCGTTCAAGAGTTATGGTTCTTGAAAGATTGAAAAATGGCTTTTCCCGTGGTGTCCGTGTGATAACTTATGAACTGTTCAACCAAAGCTTTTCAAATTTTAATATGTTGTTACTGATGACAAAATGGAGGTCAAGTTCGATATTGACGATTTTCACTTTCACCGTTCAGGAGTTATGGTTCTTGAAAGATTGAAAAATGGCTTTCCCAGTGGTGTCCGTGTGATAACTTATGAACTGTTCAACCAAAGCTTTTCAAATTTTAATATGTTGTTACTGATGACAAAATGGAGGTCAAGTTCAATATTGACGATTTTCACTTTGACCGTTCAAGAGTTATGGTTCTTGAAAGATTGAAAAATGGCTTTTCCAGTGGTGTCCGTGTGATAACTTATGAACTGTTCAACCAAAGCTTTTTAAATTTTAATATGTTGTTACTGATGACAAAATGGAGGTCAAGTTCGATATTGACGATTTCCACTTTCACCGTTCCGATATTGACGATTTTCACTTTCACCGTTCAGAAGTTATGGTTCTAAAAAATTGAAAAAAGGCAGTTCAAGTCGTCGTTTATAAAATAAGGTTATAATCTCATTGGCGTATTTCTTTCATTATTGACTTCATGATTTCTGCCTACCAACCCCTGCTTAACAAATGTGTGTGTACTTATATACTCTCAAAAATAGAATATTTGTCACTTACTATAAATAGGAGGTCAAGATTGATTTTTGCCTTTCCATTTCTGAACCCTACAAAACCCTACAAAAATTCATTTATATTTCTTTACTTCATCCTGTTTGGGAATCCATATTTGCAAACATCATTTCCATGCAGGAAAATCCGGTTTGCTGTCATTCGACAGCCTCTTGTTGACTTTCAAATAACATGGATGGAAATATGTGTAAAAAATATTTCGTTAACACCCTGGCCTATTGGATTCACCTGACACTGAAAATTATGAACGTATGAGACATCAAAAGTGAGTATTTTTCCGCACCTCAAAATGGCCGGCGACACACATTGCCACTTTTTAGCCAATGAACAGATCTCGCTCGTTTACCGTTTCACTGGGAGGAGCCTATAAAGTTTTGTTTTGCAAATAGATATAGTATTGGGTCTTTCATTTGCAAGTTAAAAAGGCTGTCCCAAGACTCCATTACATAGTTCTTACTCAATATCCAAGGGTATCAAAATATGCAAAGAAATGAATTGTGTTTTTTCTTGTTTTCACAAAATGACACGTTTGAAGTATTTTTTATGTTGGATATTCATATTTTCTGCATAAAATTGTAAAGGATTGTCTATTTTCAAAGATCAGTCACCTGGAAAGTCCCCTTCCCATTTTTGTGGTAGATTATACACGTTTTTTTTTTAATTTTACTCCAGTTCATCTAATACGTTACATTATGGACAGAAAAAATCCATGATGAGATGATTTTTAAAAAAAATAAGATAAAAAATTTCAAAAAAAAAAAAAAAAACAGATTCACTGACAACATTTGAATAAGTAGTTATGGAACTCTTTTAGTCTTTATAATATTGTGAAATTAGGCATAAATACTCTACCCATGAGCTACCAGTTTTATTTATTATCATTGGCAATGTACAGGAAAACTATTAGTAGATAAATTGTATACCAAAACATATATTTTAGGTGTATTTGTTTTTACTTGGATGGAAAATATTGTATGATTTTCATATATGTCTTTATGTGTATAATTTCTTAAATTTTTGTCAAAATAGTAATCTTGTTATATCTCCAGCTCAAATTCAAATTTTATAACCACTTGTAAGTAAGGTTATCTAATTTCTTTTAATTTATGATTTAAATTTTTTTACCTTCTGGTGTCATCTGGGACTATTTAGTTAGAATAGTCTATGATTCAATCAAGGTATAGTTTTCAGTTTTATTATATTTTGGTTGTGTTCTCTTTAATATTCAAAGAATATCCATTACATTCACCTGAATTTCACCATGTTATATACATTAATAGACCTATTAACCTATTAGCATAAGTTCTGTTGAAAATTTCTAATTTTTGTGCTTTGCCTTTAATTTCAAAATCCAGGATCTTGGGTTGTATTAAAGTTTTTCTTATACATATGATTTTATTTTGTTATATCATGATTTTTCATGATCATGTCCAGTTTTTACTTTTTTACTTGGAAAGTCAGCAAATTTCAAAAATAAGCTTGAGAAATTGGTCTATAAAATCACATGTATATTTTTTTTTACCAATTTTGGCACTACAGGAGGTGAAATATGTCAAATACACAAAAAGCAATAATAATTATTCTTAATAAATACAATAAATATTAATTCATGAAAAACAAGATTGAGAAGGCATAAATTAATGTACAAATGTAAAATTTCCTTTTGTTGAAAAGAATATGCATAAGATTCATGTGATTTGCTGGCAAAAATAAATATGTCCATGTCAGATCCTTACAGTTTTTCACAATTAAGTAATGGATAAGGATGATTTTAATAAAATTTTCTTTTTTTCCAATGCTTTTTTTTTACTTATACCAAAAACTCACAATTGGGTCCTGATAAAGACAAAAAATCCCTTATTTAATAGTTTCCACATTGCAAAATGCACAAACCATTTAAGTAGAAATTGGAGCAAGTAATTTTAAAAATTAAAGTGAAAAAATTTATTCAGACCTGTTTTTGAAAAAAAAACTAGAAACATTTGTCATTACAAAACAGACCTATAGCAGTACTTCAGCTACTCCCCAGGCTTTCATGTGTTAATTTCTATGGAAAATAATTTTAAATTTATTTGTGCACATTCTACCATTTCACAGAAAAATTATGAACCCCTCCACAAGAAAATGATGGAAGTAAGTGGAAGCACCTGTCTGACCCTGCCCCCCCTTTTTTCCCTGGTAAATTATTTATTCCTAAATATGGGTTGTTTAATGTTTATTGACACCTATTTATTATATCATTTGACAACCAAGCGTGAAACATATTTATATTTCCTTTTTTGATCGATCGTTACCTTCATACATTCTTTGTTTACATTTTATTGACAACGTCAACGTTGATTATCCCCCTTTATCACGTAATTTTAACAGAAAAAGCTTGCTCGAATATCATTTCACTGGGTTTTGCAGAGAAATATTTGAACAGTTTGTCAGAAAAGTATCAGCACACCTTTTCCGATTTAAAAATCCCTGTCCCGAGATCTGACAATGAAGAAATTGCCCTTTTTCTGACCAACGGTGACAAAATCGTCGGCATCATTGCCAACTTTGATTGTAAAATTTTGTAGGAAAAGCACGCGAAAAATATATGTTTTAAAGTAATATGAAAAGAAAATATTCTCAGAAACCGTTTAATGCCACCCATAGACCCAACTCAAACCATACGTCATGTATGGCCAAAAAAACCGGCAGGTGATTGACGTTACAAAAAATGACACATTTTCAAATGAAAAGTCATGTGACTGTGTATATAAAAACGACGCCATTATTGACTTGGCGGTCCGACTGTGTAGTGACAACATTATTCCGATTACACAAGACACCGCTAATAAAACAAATTAGTAAATCATAACCTCATAACAGCTAGTTTTATTTTCATTTATTTTTTTTCTGAGATTGCCAAAATTAAACGCAGTACTGACACAAATTTTTACACAACAAAATTTAATATCCATGTTTTTAGCAAAAACCGCAAAATTATCCCTATTCCAAAATATTCCGATTAACGTGGTGGTAGAAAGCTTTAAGTTGATTATCGATAAAGAATATCTTTACTAAATTTATCAAAATGACTAATAATATTATGATTGCAGTATTGATTCTGGATACACCTCAGAACAATGACAACATTTGTTTACTTGATGTGGATCTATTCCACTATCTGACAGTATTGACAATGACATTGCCATCACTACACATAGAAGGTCAAAGATCACCCCTATCAATAATTCCTACTGGGGGAATCGGCAGCCATCATGCTTTTGAACTGGTATTGACAGCACATCTCGTACAGATTATGCTTGTCTGTGATATTTCTGCTCATAGTAAGTTTATTTCTTTATTTTATAAACAAAATTTTAGCTTTTGAATTAATAGAAGTCTAATTATTTTTTTGTATAACAGTTTTTAACCTCCCTGTATATTTATACCCCCCGCAAACAAAGTTTGGGGGGGTATATAGGAATCACCTTGTCCGTCCGTCTGTCCGTCTGTCCATATATCTTGTAAGCGCAACTCCTCCTAGACCGCTCAATGGATTTCAACAAAACTTTACAGAAAGGAAGTACATCATCCAAAGATGTGCATGAAGAAAAATCTTTGCTTTCCGATATCACACAAGGGAGATAATTGGACTTCTATTTTTTTTGGCTTATACATTATATATGAACCTCGTAAGCGCAACTCCTCCTAAACTGCTCAATGGATTTCAACGAAACTTTACAGAAAGGAAGTACATCATCCAAAGATGTGCATGAAAATCTTTGCTTTCCGATATCACACAAGGGAAATAATTGGACTTCTATTTTTTTTGGCTTATACATTATATATGAACCTTGTAAGCGCAACTCCTCCTAGACCGCTCAGTGGATTTCAACGAAACTTTACAGAAAGGAAGTACATGATCCAGAGATATGCATGAAGAAAAATCTTTGCTTCCCAATATCACACAAGGGAGATAATTGGACTTCTATTTTTTTTGGCTTATACATTATATATGAACCTCGTAAGCGTAACTCCTCCTAGGCCGCTCAATGGATTTCAACGAAACTTTACAGAAAGGAAGTACATCATACAGAGATGTGCATGAAGAAAAATCTTTGCTTTCCGATATCACACAAGGGAGATAATTGACTTCAAAGCGGGGGGTATCCTTTGTGAGCTTTGCTCACAGTACATCTAGTTATGATTGAATTGCAGTAATATAATGATTTCCATCTGTACAATGGATTATTTCAGCAAAGAATTTTCATATGAATCAATCAGTTTGATATTTGAAATGATCTTTAGAATTTCATATAAACTTTATTACTGTTCGTCTAAGACCTTGAAAATCAACCCATCAGCACAATGACACAAAACAAATAAAAACAGTGCTATAGTCTGAACAAAGTTAAGGGAATTTTAAATAATTTGATAAAAATTGTAACTAAATTACAATTAATGTTGATTCTAAATAAGTTTTTTTTCCTTAGGTGCAATGGAGATAGAGGTTGACTCGGATGCAGAGAAACTTTTGAAAATATATACAAACGTTAGACAGATAGCTGGGTAAGAGCTGGATCTAATTTCTTTATAATAATCAGCATTCCAGATGTATAGTATATTTGCATAAATAGACAAAATATTATATATATAATAACTTTAACAACGTAGTGTACTAAATATAAGTTTTATCCAGTATGCAACTGTTTGAAGAACGCAATTGTATCCATTTTTGTGTCGCCTGCGGAACGCATGGTCGACACATAGGGATCACTATCTGTCGTCTTGCGCCGTCTTGCGTCTTGCATCATCACGCTTTTCTTCTATCCTCAACAACTCGTAAACCACTCAAAGGAATTTGATGAAACTTTATCTGTGCATTAACCTTAAGTCGCAGAAAGCTCGACATAGGGATAGTGATCCTGCAGCGGCGGCGTTAACTAACTTCTTAAAAGCTTTATATTTTAGAAGGTGGAAGACCTGGATGCTTTATACTTTGTATATAGATGCCTAATGGCCTCGGTGGCCGAGTGGTCTAGGTAGTTCGTCATGACTACTAGTGATCACTAGCCTATCAACGCTGAGGTTGTGAGTTCGAATCTCACCTGTGGCGGGATGTGTTTGACTCAGATCTTAATTGACAAGGATTGCCAATTTTTCTACCGAAGGTCGTGGTTCTCTCTGGGTACTACGGCTTCCTCCACCAATAAAAACTGGCTGCCGCGAAATAGCCAAATGTGCTGAAAACTTCGTAAAACCCCAACTAAACAAACAAACGAAGTTTCCGTCTGTCATATGTACATTGTCCTTGACCTGATTTTCATGGTTCAATGACTACTTGAGTAATAGGATAACTATATTTGGTATGTGCGTACCTTAAAAGGTCCTCATCCCCGTCAGACAGTTTTCAATTGATCTCGACCCAATTTCAAGGATCAGTGAACAAGGTTAAGTTTTGGTGGTCAAGTCCATATCTCAGATACTATAAGCAATAGATCTAGTGTATTTGGTGTATGGAAGGATTTTAAGGTGTACATGTCCAACTGTCAGGTGTCATCTGACCTTAACCTCATTTTCATGGTTCAGTGGTTATAGTTAAGTTTTTGTGTTTTTGCCTGTTTTTCGAATACTGTATGGAATAGGTCTAATATATTTGGTGTAAGGAAGGATTGTAAGGTGTACATGTCCAACTGGCAGGTGTCATCTGACCTTGACCTCATTTTCATGGTTCAGTGGTTATAGTTAAGTTTTTGTGTTTTGGCCTGTTTTTTGAATACTGTATGCAATAGGTCTACTATATTTGGTGTATGGAAGGATTGTAAGGTATAAATGTCCAACTTGCAGGTGTCATCTGACCTTGACCTCATTTTCATGGTTCAGAGGTTGTAGTTAAGTTTTTGTGTTTTGGCCTGTTTTTCGAATACTGTATGCAATATGTCTGATAGCATATACTTTCATTAGAAATACACGACAGGCGAGACATTTTTATGTGTCCACTCTTGTTGAAAAAAAAAGGGAGGGAGGGGTGTCAAAACTTCTATCCTCAACTACTCCATAACCGCTCAAAGGAATTTGATGAAACTTTCTCTATGCATTAACCTTAATGCACGGGTGTGCATATATATTTTATTTTTACAAATTTTAAATTTTTTTTGGTAAAAATTGTCACTTTTGAAAAGAAATTGGGGGGGGGAGGGGGTTCAAAACTGCTATCCTCAACTACTCCACAACGGCTTCCAGCAACTTTCTCTGTGCATTAACCTTAATGCAAAGGTGTGCATATATATTTCATTTTTACAAAATTTTAATATCTTTTGTAAAAATTGACGTCCGCAGGCGACACATCTTCCTTGTAAGACTCACACATTTTAATATAATTCAATATCAACTTTAAAGTGTATCTTTAAATAACTTTTGTGTTGCCTGTTTAGCAGTGTTGACACATAGGGATCACTGCCTAGCATCTTATTGTTAACATTACCCGTGTTATCTATACTAATTAATTACTTATAAAATTGTAATTGCTGGGTTGTTTTGTAGATGTTTAGATTACGTTGTACAAAAAATGTATATTGTTTATTCATCTTGTTTCGTGGAGAGGACTTGCATAGACCTAGCCTGTTGTCCTATCCATTTGAAATGTATTTATCAATAAAATATTTTGAAATTGAAATTACCGATGACAATGTTGTTATAACACTTACGTATCACAGGATAATTTCCTTGAAACTTTTATGAACTCTTTAATAGATATATACATGTATAATAATTGATTTTTGATGAGTTCTACTTGTGACTAGGGTTCTCCCCGGGTAGTCCGGCTTCCTCCACCAATAAAAACTGGCCGCTGCGAAATAGCCAAATGTGCTGAAAATGGCGTAATACCCCAACTAAATAAATAAATAAATACTCAAATAATCATGACTAGGTACTGGTTGATTGCAATATTTCTGAAGAATCATAATAGTTTCATGCAATTGTACTAAATTGACAATAGTATAATTTTACTCCTTTGGTTAAACAGAGTATTCTTTCTAGATAATCTTTTTAAAGTAAGTAATACAAAAATTGACTGGTTCATTTTCAGTTATTATATTTTTTATTGTTATAGTATACAACAAGACAGTAATGCACAGCCATGGCAAGTTGTACTGATGATCAGAGAGGCATGTCTGCCATTCCTAAGCTGTGCTGCCATTTTGTTTCACTATATCACAAATGTTCCTGTGCCAACAGTACTACAAGGTAAATAAGATAGAAATGTCAATTTACAGAGACCTCAATCTATGCATACCAGTAAATCATTTATGTATGATTTTCACTATTATCCACTGTGTGATGGAAATAAATTTACGAAAAAAAATTTAATATGAGATGTCATGATTTTGCCAATATATTACTCTGAAGCACTAAATTAGTTATTCAAGGAAGAAAAACAAGTAGTTTGGCAATGGGCTTAAAAAATTGAATAATCTGAATTGTTTTAAATTTTTTAACAAGTTTTACTGATATTACCTGGAAGGCCAGTTTTGAATAAATCACTCTACATTTTTTAAGCATAAACTGCTTCAAACCATGTTGTAACAAACAAGCCTGTTCAGAAATTGAAGAAAAATCCTGAAGTAACTTTTTATTATTTCAGAAGCAGACTGTGATCAGTTTGAACCATTGTGTAAATATCTGGGAGTTTCTCCGCAATTCTCCAGTTTGTTTGAAACCCAAGGAGACATAATTCAGACATTAGTCATGAGGTATTGTATTCTAAATAAAGAAAATAGAATAAAAGTCATTTTACCTAAGGTCAAAAAAATAAAGGTGCTAGGTTCTCAGACACCACCACATCCGAAAAAACCTCCCCCGTCGGCGCTTTTTATTATTATTAAAATCCGGAATTTTTTCAAGTCCGCTCCGGAAATGGTTGATACTTATTATTTCATACACGTACGCTTGTAGAAATAAATAATTATTATAGTGCTCTAGCTTGCCCTAAACGAATGGAAGGGTTGGTCACTCTTGATGCCCTTTGAGTCTCATAAATATGCCCTTTCCTTCAGAACATGTTTTTGTTGTCATTAATTGACCAAATTAAGTTCAAAGTTTAATTATCTTTTGTGTTACAGAAAAAAATCTGCAGAGTTTCTCCCCTTTGATAATCAATTTTCTTTTCAATTCAAATTTTTTTCTGACAAGGAAAACATAAAATTTATATTTAATTGTTGAATAAAAAATGAATTTTGAGAAAAAAATTGTATTCTTCTTTTGACAAAAAATGTGTTTTCCAAACTTTTTTGTAAATACAGTTTTATGTAAAACCTTTGTTATTCTTTTATGACTTGGGTCATACTCATGCAATCAGTAAAAAGATTGTAATTTCACAGTCGTCACAACTGTTTCATAATTGTAAAACAACTTTTAAACTGCATTGTGTGCTAAGGCAAACAGTGGTTGTTTTCCTCGGAAATCTGTGATGAAACCCAGGAATGATATAAATCATATATATGATGTTTTTTAAAAAATGTTTTCCCATACAATGTCAATTTCAAAAAAAAAAAACAAACAAAAAGCCTCCCTCCCTCATCCATTTTTTTAAAAAGTGGCATGAGAACCTAAGCATCTTTTTTGCATGGCCTAAGTTAGAGTTGACCAAGAAATAAGATTTTTGAGTTTGTATGCTTGTTAAAATGATTAGGAGTAAGCTGCTGCCAATAAAACACAATTAAAATTCAGTGCCAAGAAAAGTTATCAAAGAATATAGTGAATAAATTTATTATAATATCTGTATTCTATACGTTAGGCATAAATAAATTAATTCTTTAGTTCTTAGCTATTTATTATGGCCTTTGTGTTAAGTCCCATTTTATTTTTCAACTAAGGTAAAATCTATCTGGTATACAATGTGAGATAATGTTACTTTGGATTAAAGTGATTGTTTTTTTTTTTTTTTTATTTTAGATGGTGCAGTAATAGTTTGTTAAAGGACAGATTTTCTGCTAGCAGTGATAAAATAATAACATATCCACTGCCAATCAACAGACTGGTCCCCTTACCTGATGACTACAGTGAGCTCATAAATAGAGATTCCACATTTACGTAAGCTATAGTATATATCTTGATGTTTTACAAAACTGTTATAATATTCCCATTGAAATAAATCTCATGTTTAATTATAAAATTGACTTTTAATTATTGAGTGTACATGAAATTTTATTGTCCTATTGTATGATGTAATTAGCTTCTGTGGCATAACTTTTGTAATAATGAACTGATTCCTTTCGTGTACATAGTTTCATCTGTGGCTAAATAAAAAGGCACTGCCTTGCCCTTTTCTTAACCTCAAATTGACATTTTTGTGAATTTTTATGACATTGTCATGATTATATATCTTAGTAATATCACATAATATAGGCCCACAGGAGTTGAAATGGGAGAAGTCACTTTTTCCTAAATTTTGATGTGTGGTGAGCTTTGATATTGAAAGAAAACAACCTGAATGTCTCAGTCAGGTTTTATTTTCTCGCCTGCGACGCAAAGGCGAGATAAAGGTATTGCTTTCCGGCAGCAGCGGCAGCAGTACCGTTAACTTTTTTAAAACCTTAATAACTTTGCACACATAATACCTAAAATTGAGGTGTCGGGTCCATAGATTCATAGCCCAGGTGAGCGATATAGGCTCCTGGGAGCCTCTAGTTAGCAAATGTAATATCTAAGCCCACCATATCTGGTTAATAGATAGTTCTTAGTGAGTACATGCCAGTCTGACAACTGGCTTAGGACCTTGATCTCAATTTCATACTTGAGTGACTTTGTCACATTTTCATGGTCAAGTCCATTTCTCAGCAACTATAATACTTAGACCCACCATATTTGCCCAATAGATAGTTCTTGGTGGGTAAATGTCAGTCTGACATGTGCCTTTTGACCTTGACCTCAAGTATAGCCACCTGCCTCACATTTTAGTGATTAAGTTTATTTCTTAGCAACTGTAATACCTAAGCCCACCATATCTGATCAATAGATAGTTCTTAGTAGGCGAATGCCAGTCGGACAACTGTCTCCTTGACCTCACTTCCATGCTTGTGTTACAATTTTGTGATTAGGTCAATTTCTTGAAAACTGCAATGACACTTGTCTCTTGACCTTGACTTCATTTTCATGGTTGAGTGCCTTGCGTCCAAGTTTCGTGATTGAGTCTCTTTCTCAGCAACTGTAATACCTAGACCCACCATATTTGGTCTGTAGATAGTTCGTAGTGGGTACATGCTAGTCTGAGACCTGTCTGCTGACCTTTGACACAGTTTTAGGCTTGAATGACATGCTAAACTTTTCAGAGAAATTTTGCCTGACCATTACTACTAGTATTTCTTTTAACACATTTTCCTCTAACTTGCAATGTTGGGTATCAGATAATCTTTATTCTGTGTCCATGTGGATACTCAGGCGAGACATTTAGTGTGTCCACTCTTGTTTTACAGAATCAATTTAAAATTGTAGATACATGTAGTAGTATAATTTATTGTTACATTGTGTAATACAGGTGTCCTAAATCTAATGGAGATGATACAAGAGCTCCAACTATGTGTCTGGTGTGTGGACAAATGATATGTTCTCAGAGTTACTGCTGCCAGACAGAACTTGATGGTAGCAAAGTAGGAGCTGCAACTGAACACTCATATAAATGTGGAGCTGGTGTGGGAATATTTCTCCGGTAGGAATACATTTTCTTTTAAATGTGGACTTGCTTGAATTTTAAGCTGACCGAAAAATTTTGTGCCTTGAAAATGGGAAAATCAGAAAAAATTACTGATTTTTCAGTGATAATTTTTTGGTGTGTTAGACAGATATAGGGACTAAATTCATTATCTACATTCATATCTATAGGTATGCAGATTAATTCCATACTTAGTTCATATCTAAAGTTTTGAATGTAGAAAACTTAAATCAGAATGTCAGATTTTTTACTAACATGTTATATCATGGAATAATAGAATGTCAGATTTATAGCAGATATGTTATATTGTAGGGTAAGAGAGTGTCAGATTTAATACAGACATGTTATATCATTGGATAATAGAATGTCAGATATATAACAGATATGTTATATTGTAGGATAAGAGAATTTCAGATTTATTACTGACATGTTATATCATGGAATAATAGAATATCAGATATATAAGGCCATTTATTTTTAATTAATTGGTTTACGGATTTTTTTTTTTTTTTAAATATGATCGGTCGGTGGGGAAAAAAATTTTAAAAAAGAAGGAAAATCATGTACAATGAAGACTGATTTTGAACAATCTTGGTTATATTGCCAAATATACAAAGGTTGCAAATGATCAGTGAATTCCCTTTTTTGAAACCCAAATGTCAGAACATCTATCTTGAAAGGTGTTGTTCAGTAGATCACCGATTGTTTCATCTGTTACCTTAATCATCTACTGTTCCATTTTTAGCTCACATGGCCCAAAGGACCATGTGAGCTTATGCCATCACTTGGCGTCCGTCGTCCTAAACTATTTCAAAGATCTTCTCCTCAGAAACTGCAGGGCCAAATACTTCAAAACTTCAAGTGAATGTTCCTTAGGGTATGTAGTTCATAAAATATATCCGAGGTTTTGATCCATAATCAAACATGGCTGCCATTGTTAAAAATAGAACATAGGGGTAAAGTTCAGTTTTTGTCTTATATCTCAAAAACTAAAGCATTTACAGCAAACTGACATGGAGTAAAAATGTTCATCAGGTCAAGATCTTCCTGCTATGAATTTTTCTGACGAATTGGTCAACCCTTTGTTGGGTTATTGCCCCTGAATTGTTAATTTTAACATATTTTAAGTTTTAGGTTATTAGCTTGAATATTATTATAGATAAAGACAAACTATAAACAGAAAAAATGTTCAACAAAGTAAGATCTACAAATAAGTCAACATGACCAAAATCATTGATTGACCCTATATAGGAGTTTTTGCCCTTTAAAGACAGCATAAACTACTGAGCCAATTGGAACTAACCTTGGCAGCATTGGTCCTTAGATGGTCCTCTTTCAGAATTGTTTCTGATCACCCATGTTGTCAACCAAGATGGCTGTCACGGCCGAACTTAGTGAAATATTGTACCCTATTGGAAAATTCTTTTAAAAATTTTCTAGTCTGAAACCACTTAGCCAGTTGGAACAAAACTTAGCAGTTATGGTCTCTAGATGGTTCTCTTTTAGAAATGTTTCCATTGACCTGGACTGTCAACTAAGATGACTGCCATAGCTGAACTTAGTTTAACATAGAACCCTATAGAAAAATCAGCCAAATTGACTGCAACACTTAAATTTTTAGTCCTGCTCAAGGTGAAAAGTTAAATCCAGGTGAGCGATACAGGCTCTTGAGAGCCTCTTGTTAAGGGATGCGACTCGTCAACTATGACAACATACATTTTCATTTAGAAAATGAGTGGATTCAATATCTTATGGAATCAAGATATTCATACAAAATGAACTTAAAAGCCCCATGGATTCTTTTAGGAAATTCATTTCATAAAACTTGTTTCGGAAATTGACATCAACTAACGGCTATAAAGAGATTTTATGTTTACAAGTATTTTATTGATGGATAATATATTTTTAGACGAATTGGAATATAATCTTTTATGAAATTTTGATGCAAAAAGGATTTTAATTTATATTTATTTTGGGATGGCTGATTTCAGAGGGTCGGTGGTAATAAAAAACCAAAAGTTTGAATGTTATTTTTTTTCTTCCAATCGGCAAAATTGGGTCGGCAGATCCGTAAACCATCTTATTAAAGATAAATGGCCTAATGGATATATATTATATTGTAGGGTTAGAGAATGTCAGATTTATTACTAGCATGTTATATCATGGGATAAAGGAATGTCAGATATGTAACGAATATAGGTTATATTGTAGGGTAAGAGAGTGTCAGATTTATTACTGACATGTTATATCATGGGATAATAGAATGTCAGATATATAATGGACATGTTATATTGTAGAATAAGAGAATTTCTTATTTCTCCCCCATTGAGGTAGGGAGACATATTGTTTTTGTCCTGTCTGTCTGTCTGTCCGTCACAAAATTTTTTCATCACTATCTCATGCATCGTACTTCCGATTTGGATGAAACTTGGCAGGATTACTTATTAGGATATCTAGATATGCATATGTTCTTGATTTTTTGATAAATCAATTTTTGACGGTTTACCAGAGTAAAATATGGACTTAGCCATTTTGCCTTAAAGACTAGATGGAAGAAATTTTGTCATCACTCTGTCTCATGCATCGTGCATCTGACTTGGATAAAACTTGGCAGGATTATTTATTAGAATAAATAGATGTGCATATGTTCTTGACTTCGCGATAAATCAATTTTTAACGGCTTACTGTGGTATATTATGGGTATATTATGGTATATTATGGACTTAGCCATTTTGCCTTAGGACTGCATGGTAAAATTTTGTCATCAATCTACCGTATGCACCATAATTTGGAAATGAATGAACTTGGCAGGAATACTGGTTAGGGTATGCAGATGTGCATGTGTTCTTGACTTTATGATAAATCAATCTTTTATGGTTGACCAGGGTAAATAATGGACTTTTTCTTTTGCCCTAGGACTAGATGGAAGACATTTTGTCATCACTCTGACTCATGCATCCTACTTCAGATTTGGATGAAACTTGGCAGGAGTACTTTTTAGGGTACACAAATATGCATGTATTCTGGTCTTTGTGAAAAAATCAATTTCTGAGGGTTGACTAGGGTAAAATATGGACTTAGCCATTTTGCCTTAGGACAGGATGGAAGAAATTAATATTCATGCTTAGAGAGGAATATTGACACCTCTTTCTTTCTGACTCATTATGAAATCCAATTAATTGCATATTTGATATCATGTTTGTAATACAGCTATTTTATGTTCCCTCCTGATAACATGCAGGTGGGGGGAGACATACATTTTTGTGTACAAAAACAAACTTTAATTACTGACATGTTATATCATGGGATAATAGAATGACAGATATAAAACAGATATGTTATATTGTAGTATAAGAGTATTTCAGATTTATTTCTGACATGTTATATTGTAGGGTAATAGAATGTCAAATTTTTAACTGACATGCTGTATTGTGGGATAAGAGTTTTAGATTTTATTACTGACATAGTATTAGATTTTAGGATAATACAATGCCAATAGAATTTCAGGATTATAATTGACATGTTATATTGTAGGATAATAGACGTAAAAGTTATATTTTAGATTTTATTACTGACATGGTGTTATATTGTAGGGTAAGAGAATGTCAGATTTTATTATTGACTGGGAAGACAAAGGGTTGTTTTGTTCCACCACCATATTTAGACAGCTATGGAGAAACTGATCAAGGTCTCAGGTATGTTTTATAAGCTGATCATGATGTAATACAGTAGACTCCTGCTAATTGGATATAAAAAATGTTGAGAAAAAAATTCCATTATCCAGGATATTCAATTAGACAGAAAAAACAATTCTGACAAAATTCAGCCATTTAAATCATTTTTGTCTCGACTGCAATGAAATGTCGCGAAGGTGAGATATAGGTATTACTTTCCAGCGGCAGCTGCGACGTGAACTTTTTTAAAACTTTAATAACTTTGCACATATTATACCTACAATTAAGATTTATGGTCCACAGATAGCTTATCATATAAGGTTTGCCCCAGTATACTTGTCTTGTGACCGTGACCCAGAGGTGTTTACATCTACGATTTTGCCGTAGTTTCTACGGATTTTAGTGAAAAAATACGGACTACGATTTTCATTTCAAAATCTACGGTTGTCAATTCGCTTGTTCAGAAAATTTTCGTTTTGTTACAAAATGTGTAAAATTCCCTCTGGATCACTTAAACGCTTGAAAGCAGCAGAATATCTATGCTTTAAAGCGCCTTTGAGACAAGGTCAAATAAATCAATATGACGGCAAGCATGTCCAAGAAGACAGATTAGACCAGACCAACTAATGACAATAATAATGTTTCTGGACCAACAGCAGCAAAGAAATCTTGCCAAAGATTTAGAGAATGTTACAAGGAAACCTTCCTTCTCTGGGGCATTCAAAGGAGGGTCCTAAATTTGTGTATTGCTCTACATGTGAACGTGATTTTTCTTGCGCACATGGCAGGTTCGTGCGCTTTGCTGCACTCATCGGACAGTACTACTAACAACAGGACAAAACTACTGACAATTGGGTCAAGCCGCGCAATTGTTTTCCTGTTACAGAAGTCATGAAATAATAGGCTGCCATTAAGTCTGTACGTTTCGTTGAAACATGGGAGATGGCTCAAAACGATCGCCATACAATGGCACATATCCAGTTAAAATCTCGGGGTGTGAAGTCAGTCTACTTTTTCCGTAATTTTAGAAATCACGAGCCGTGGTAAAAAAGTCTCCTTCCGCAAAGTAAAATGTACCTCTTTCATGCTCTCCATGTAGAATAAAAATTTTCTTGGTTTTATTCATTTAATCCTTTCAATATTTCTATGTCAAATGTCTCAGGTAAATACACCTTTAAAACAACACTAGTTATTCTGTTATCATGGTTGGTTTTGTTACAGTAGGTCCATATATCATGGTGCAATTATAAATTTTTTAATGGACTTCTTTTGTATCCCTCAGGTCAAAGTTCATTGCAGGTCTTGAGCCATATTGAAATATGACATATAAATTTTCTCTACATTATGGTATTTGGTTGGTGCGGAAGCTTTTCCTGAACATAACTGTGCAATATTTTTCAGATCTGAAAGAAAATAAGAAAGATTCACCATAAATTTGGGCGTAAAGCAAACATGTTTATTTCATGAATAAAAACCAAAAATCAGTGAAAAAACCAAGATTCATTACTGATATATTTAGAGCCTCAGTTTACTCTTTGGAACTCACTAATGCCTTCTAAAATTATCATTAATATTTATACTTTTAAAAAAATCATATAACAGACAAATAAAGGTAACTTTTTATATTTTTTTAGGCTGAAATATTGCAAATTTTGAAAATTATTATCCGTCATTTTAAAAGTTTCAGCTTGAAATTTTCACATGCTCACAAAAAAGTTCAATATTTTTTAACTAATAGCTAGATTATGTAAAGACGAATCTAAAATAGGGTCAAATGTCAAAATCTGCCCAGTATTAACAATTTTACAGCTATTTAAAAATTTGCAGTTTCTATGTCTAAGAAATGTAAACATCTTGAAGGCGAACAAATTATGATGTTATATGAATTATGATGTCATAACTTTATGACGTCACCAAGTATTGTAAAACACAATTAGTCCTATCCTGAACATTTCAACGATAAATGATTAAAGAAAAAAATATTAATCTACAAGTAGTAACCAAGGATTTGCATTGAGGAAAAAATGCATAGCAACCAAGGAGAATGAATTTTTTCTATTACACAATCACATGTGCACTTTTAAATAATTCATCAGTATGTGTATAAGTGTATAAGCTTATAAATTTACAGGAACAATAGGACAGTCCATTTTGCTGCCTGATATTAAAAGTTTAAAAACCAAATAAATTCAGTAATACATTTACATTTAAGTTACATGCTGTCATAATGAGTTACTCCCCTTTACAATTGACAAACTGCAAATTCTAAATCACAAGAATTTATTCAACCTGTTATTGGTAAATGTTGGTTTAAAATTCTTGTTCAAAGGGATTTGTGGATGATATAGGTCTCTTTGCACCTATTTCCATTAAATACATTCATCTAATGTTACAATTATTTAGCTGTGGTTTTCAATGCAACCACCTGTTCGTGTTTACAATTGTCCTTGTTACATGACATGTATGTAGTCTCGCCAAAATTGATACATCTAAATAAAAAGCATGTGTTTCCTGCTTATAGTGAGAATTTTTCATCATACAATAACTGACCTGTAATATATTATTAATAGCAATGCAAAATCCCTGTGTATTTATTCACACAAACACATATGTTTCAATGTTTACATCATACATATTACAACTTCCGGTTGGGGGGGGGGGGTATTTGGGTTTCTAGAATTTTAAGGAATGACAATTTTTTTAAAGATTTTAGTAAAAAAAACAATAATTTTTTCATTTTACTTTATAATATATGTAAAAAAAATTATTGCACAAGATTTACATTACATATGGACTGTTCAAATTTAGAAAACCCCATTTTCACCTCTTTTGCATTCTTTTTTAAAGCATCACATTAAAGTTTTGGACCGTATGCAAATATTTTATACTTTTTGTGTTAAATACATACTTAAGGAATTATACTGACCCTAGTTTCTCCATCAGTTGTTTACAGGATGGATCAGCATCACAAAATATTCCTTTACACACGTTTGAGATCATGACATCAAGTTGGGTCAAGCCGCACAATTGTTTTCCTGTTACAGAAGTCATGAAATAATAGGCTGCCATTAAGTCTGTACGTTTCGTTGAAACATGGGAGATGGCATGGCACATATCCAGTTAAAATCTCGGGGTGTGAAGTCAGTCTACTTTTTCCGTAATTTTAGAAATCACGAGCCATGGTAAAAAAGTCTCCTTCCGCAAAGTAAAATGTACCTCTTTCATGCTCTCCATGTAGAATAAAAATTTTCTTGGTTTTATTCATTTAATCCTTTCAATATTTCTATGTCAAATGTCTCAGGTAAATACACCTTTAAAACAACACTAGTTATTCTGTTATCATGGTTGGTTTTGTTACAGTAGGTCCATATATCATGGTGCAATTATAAATTTTTTAATGGACTTCTTTTGTAGGTCAAAGTTCATTGCAGGTCTTGAGCCAATTCTACTGACAGGCATCATTCAGGGTAAACAAGTCTGCTGACCTAATTTTCAGGGTTCACTTACTTCATAAACATAAATGTAAAATTTGCATCCAAGTTTCCTGGTTAAATTCATTTCTTAGCAACCGTAATACCTAGGCCAACCATATTTGGTCTATAGATACTTCTTAGTGGGTACATGCCAGTCTAACAACTGGCTTGGGACCTTGACCTCACTTTCATACTTGAGTGACTTTGTCACATTTTCGTGGTCAAGTCCATTGCTCAGCAGCTATAATACCTAGACCCACCATATTTGGTCAATAGATAGTTCTTGATGGGTACATGTCAGCCTGACACCTGCCTTTTGACCTTGACCTCAATGTAATGGTTGAGTGACCTGCATCACAATTTCGTGATTAAGTCCATTTCTGAGAAACTGTAATACCTAGACCCACCGTATTTGGTCTATTGATAGTTCTTGATGGGTACATGCCAGTCTCACACTTGTCACTGGACCTTGACCTCAATTTCATGAATGAGTGACTTTCATGCAAGTTTCTTGATTAAGTCCATTGTAACTGTAATACCTAGACCCGCATGTGCGTACATGCAAGTCTGACACCTGTCTCTGGACTTTGACCTCAATTTCATGCTTGAGTGACTTTGTCACATTTTTGAGATTAGGTCCATTTCTCTGCAACTTTAATACCTAGACCCACCATTTTTGGTCAATAGATGGTTCTTAGTGGGTATATGTCAGTATGACAACTGCCTTTTGACCTTGACCTCAATTTCATGGGTGAGTGACCTGTGTCACATTTTTGTGATAAAGTCCATTTCTTAGCAACTGTAATACCTAAGCCAACCATATCTGGTCAATAGATAGTTCGTAGTGGGTACATGGCAGTCTGACACCAGTCTCTGGACCTTGCGTGACTTGTGTTTTATTATTTAGATTAAGTCCATTTCTCAGCAACTGTATTACCTAGGCCCATCATATTTGGTCTGTAGATAGCATTCGATTTTTCAGACAAATTATCGCATGACCATTACTATTTCTTTTGACTTGCAATGTCAGGATATCAGATGATCATTTTTCTGTGTCCATGTGCATACTCAGGCAAAACATTTAGTGTGTCCACTCTTGTTATATATTTTATGTGCATATAGTGTCCTATCTTGTGGCATATTTCAATCTATTGGCATTTATTTTAATTTTAAGGTTTGTTTGTTTGTTTAGTTGGGGTTTTATGCCGTTTTCAGCACATTTGGCTATTTCGCGGTGGCCAGTTTTAATTGGTGGAGGAAGCCGGAGTACTGGAGAGAACCACCAACCTTCGGTAGGAAAATTGGCAATCCTTGTCAATTTAGATGGAAGTCGAACACACCCCGCCACAGGTGAGATTCGAACTCACAACCTCAGTGTTGACAGGCTAGTGATCATTAGTAGTCATGACAAACTACCTAGACCACTCGGCCACCGAGGCCCCTAATTTTAAGGTGAACTAGGTTATTTGACCAAACAAATATGTTCAAATGTAATGAAATTTATTTTCTTGGAAGAAAATTTGTTGTACACAGAAACAAAAAATATTCTAAAGACATAATCTTTCGATCAGTTTAATTGAGGTCTGGAGCTGGCATGTCAGTAACTTCTAGTGGTCCTTTGTTAATTTATATTGATTATTGTCATTTTTTTAGTTTCTTCTGTTACCTTTTCTAACATTGGACTCGGACTTCTTTTGAACTGAGCTTTACCATGCATATTGTTGTGTGTTTGACTACATTGGCTAGAGGTATAAGGGGAGTGTTGAGATCTCATAAAAGATGTTTAAGCCAGCCACATTTTTGCGCCTGACCCAAGTCAGGATCCTCTAGCCTTTGTTAGTCTTGTGTTTTTTTGGGAATTTTGGTTCATTTGTATGTTTCAGAGTTTGGTGTGGCATCCATTTCACTGAACTCGTATGCATTATTGTTTAGGGGCCAGCTGAAGCCCGCCTCTGGGTGTGGGATTTTCTCGCTACATTGAAGACCCATTGGTGGCCTTGGGCTGTTTTCTGCTCTTTGGTTGTGTCGTTGTCTCTTGGCATCCGTCGTCTGTCCGTCTGTAAACTTTTTATCTTCTCCTCTGAAACCCCTGGACCTATTAAACTGAAACTTGGCCTGTAGCTTCTATGGGAGGTCCCTTATAAACATTTACATGTTCTGATTGGTCGAAATTTAAAAGTTCTCCTCTGAAACCGTAAAGCCAAATGAACTCATTTTTGATATGGAGCATCTATGGAAGATCCTTTACAAACTTTGCATAAATCTTTCTAGTCCATGAAACAAAATGGCAACTAGAAACCTTTATATGTTCTGATTGGTCGAAATTTAAAACTTCTCCTCTGAAACCGTTTGGCCAATGAACTTATACTTGGTATGAAGCATTTATAGAAGATTTACAAAGTTTCCAGAAATCAATCTAGTCTATCAGATCAAATCAAAAGTTTGTGATGCAAGGTGAGCGATAAAGGCTCAGCCCACTGAACCTCTTGTTTGAAGAAGTAGTCAAAATGTTTTGGTAAGATTTCTATTGTTCCTTGTGTCAGCAAGCCTTGAGACCTACCATGTTAGTTTCTATATATCTTATTCTAGGCGTGGTAACCCACTGCATCTTTGTACAGAAAGTTACAGAAACCTCCAGAAATTATGGTTTAACCACAGTTTACCAGAAACTATAGCTCACAGTCTGGAGACCAATACAAACCTATTAACATTTGACTGGCAGCATCTTTGATGTTGTTTATATTTAGTTTTCAACAACACCTTATTTGAACTTACTATTTATCAGCATTGAATATTATATAGAAAACAAACTGTCTTATGATTTTGAACGAAAACTTTATTGAAATTTTTATAACAGCTTCAATATGTTTGTAAAATTTAAACAAATGTTTGCATTGTATATCACCCATTTATGCTAAGGAAGTTGTACCCAGGCACTACCAATTCTGTGTTAATGTTGCTATTTCTACATAATTTTTTTTTATTGTTTTCTTTACCCAGAATTGATCTATAATCATCCATTAAAAAAATTGTTGCAGCCTTATTAATTAGGAAATGTCGTATTGTAGAATCTATTATCTTCATAGGTTTCAATTTTTTTGTGTGGAAAATTTGTAGTTTTGAGGACATCAGACTTTTAAGTTTTGTAATCTTTTAGTAATAACACGATATAAAATTTATAACGTTTTTCATTAGAAATTGTCGATGATTGAATGTAACCACAAAATATGTACTTGAATGTATTTATAAATGCAACAAAAGTTTATTTTAACACAATTGTCATAGTTGAAAAATAAATGCATCCTATAACAGTGAACAAGATGTTTAATTTATCCAACAGAGAGTTACATATGTGGTGTTTATGATTGCATAAATATGTTATTTATTATACTCAGGTATTCAAATCATGAATATTTTATTTTGTATATAAAGTAAAAATTTGGATTTTTAAGTAATTTTTAATTGGGGTATATGTATTCTTTAGTTGGATTGTTAGATATTCCTTCATTACAACTTTCTCAAAAAATGATCAAACACAGTCAATACAGTTACTAAATCTACACCGACAAACATGTTTTTTGTGTAAATAATGTATTTGTGTCAAGAAATTGAAAGGATAACCAGTCAACAAATTTAGGCATTAGTCGCATGTATTTCCAACAGATGCAGTAAATAGGTTTGATGAAAGCCAGCATCAACATGATTGGCTGCCTTGTTAGCTAAATGGTACAAGTAGTTAGTCTGAACTAAGGTGGTGATATAAAATACAACTTGTGGCAAAGATTGCCAGTTTTTCTAATGTCTTTGGTTCTCTCCAGGTCAATCAAATTTCTAGTAGCCTGATTCTGAAAATTATCACAAAGGTAGTATACCCAGATTTGTCTTTTTCATTTTCAAATAGGGAATAGTTATTTCTCTCTTCTGCAAGTAAAATAATACATGTATAAAAACAGTAGAACTTGTTTTCTCCTATTCTTGACGTGTTTAATCGGTGGGATAAAAATACATATCTTTAACCACATTCCGGTGATTAAATTTCTACGTGGGAATTACTGCCCTTTTTAGCTCACCTGACCCAAAGGGTCATGTGAGCTATTGCTATCACTTGGCGTCCGTCGTCCGTCCGTCGTCCGTCCGTCGTCCGTTAACTTTTTCAAACGTTAACTCCTCCAACACCATAAGTCCAACTGCAACCAAACTTGGTACAGTTATTAATTGGTATGGGTGCTACAAATCTATTGTTTGGATTTTTGATTCGTATAAAAACATGGCCGTCATGGCTAAAAATAGAACATAGGGGTAAATCGCAGTTTTTTGCAAATAAGTCAGGAACGGTCACAGATATCAAAATTCTGGCATAGGGTAAAAGTGATCAGCACCTCAAGATCTACCTGCCCTGAAATTTTGAAGAAGATCCAACCACTCATTTCAGAGTTATCACCCTTTTTCCTGATTTTTTCCAAATTTTGCACTTTTTAAACTCATTATTTTGAAAACTATAAAAGATATCTGAGAAATTCAAATTGCATATTGTTAGGCACATCAAGATCTACAAAATCTGTAACAGGCTCAAAGTTGTAGGGCCATTCCTTTAGAAGTTATCCCCCTTAAAACATAAAAATTGACCATTTTTACAGTCTTTCCTCATAATATTGAAAGCCATTTACTCCTCCGACACCATAAGTTCAATTGTAATCAGACCTGGTATAGTTCTTTTTTAGCATGAGTGCTACAAAATTGTTGATTGGATTTTGGATTCATAATAAAAGACATGGCTGCTGTTGCTAAAAATAGACAAGGGGTAAATTGCAGTTTTTGGTAAATAACTCAAAAATGGCTACAAATACAAAATTCTGTTTGGAGCAAAGGTGATCAGCACTTTGTGATTTATCTGCTTTGAAATTTTGAAGAAGATCCAACATTCCCTACAGGAGTTATTGCCCTTTTTATGATTATTTCCAATTTTTGCTTTTTTAAGCTTGATTTTTTTGAAAACTGTATTAGATATAAACTTATTGTAATTCCAAATTTATATAAGTAATAACATATGGGGATATATCTGTTTTCACTTTTTTAAAGCCTACATTTAATTCCTGTCATCGCTCGATTTTCAACCCTGTCTCCTTGTACTTTTTAGCTCTTTCATTTATGAGCGGTTTACAACCAATGATGAGTTAAATTTATCGGTGTGCATTTTTCATTTGTTAAAAGTCCAACTTGAATAAATGCAAATCTGGAACATCATATATTATACTTTAATGCTAAATCACTGCATAATTCTTGAAATAAAGATATTTCAGAACTTCTTCTCATGGTTTTATTACATTTATATAACTGAAAATAAAAAAAAATATCCATAGATATCCTGACCTATAGACTTGTATAAATATTAGACCCCCACTCATCAAAAGGGGGCTATATTGCAATCACCTTGTCTGTCTGTCCTTCCATTACAAACTTTCAAAACCGATTTTTCTGCTTCAACTGAAAGGATTGATTTAAATTTGGTATACAACTTAAGCACGATGAGATGAACCATGCCTCCCCTTTCCAGGTCAGTCGTGCATTTACTTCCTGTTTATTGTGGGTCATTAATGGACATAATTTTCATAACAGATTTTCTGCTTCTACTGAAGGGATTGAAATTCAGTACACAGCTTTTTTATGTAACTTGTAGCATGTCTCCCCTTTCCAGGTCAGTCGTGCATCTACTTCCTGTTTCCTGAATCAACTTGACTGTTTAAGGATCATAAATAGACAATTTTTCGTAACACTATTCTTGGCTTCTACTGAAAAGATTGATTTCAAATTTAATACACAGCTGTATTATGATGAGTTGTAACGTGCCTCCCCTTTCCAGGTCACTCAGACATCTACTTCCTATTTTCCAAATGATAAAGTGGGGGTATCCTTAGCACAACTAAGTGCAACCCCTTGTTGCAATTGCTTTATGAACATGACTGTTGTCATCATTTCTTAAACATCTCTGAAAAAAATTCTTTAAAACTTTGTACACTCCATTTATTATGTCGCCTGCAACGTGTTGCAAAGCGACATATAGGAGTCACTTTGACATTATCCGTCGTCCTGCATCCTGGAGCGTCACTAAAATTTCCGGCGCAGTTTTCCGGGCAACTACATGTCACAGCCTCTTGATATTTGGTATGTAGCTTCCTCATATAGAACTTTATGGTGGAAAGCGATTTTATGTCCGTAACTCATCTACTTCCTGTTTACCGAATATTTTAAGACGCAGGCGACATATGTCTTCCATGGAAGACTGCCATTCTAGTTTATAGAATCTCCTCTTCCCAAAAAATGCAAATAGTAAATGCTGACCAAACAACATTGTCACAGTTGCTAAAACAGACACAGGTTAAACCATATTTTTAGTGTCTAAATTTAAAAAATATGACAATAGATAATCTAGTGCAAACTTCCTTGTGTGAATTCAACTATGGCTCCAGAATAAAAACTGTTGCACAAACATTGAGCTCATAGAGCTTTACTTGCATGTAAGTTTCCTTTTGAATATAGGTGTCAGATGACGCTTTGTACAGGTTATAACCCTTTGAAGTAATTTGTAGCATTTACAGCTGACCTGAAGGATCATGTGATCTATTATCATCACTAGCAGTCCAATTTACTATTAACTTTTCTTCCAAAAATCCTCTGACACCACCAAAAATTTGATTTCAAACTTTGTCCACTTGGTATAAGATGTCATTTTCCAAATTTGTGCAACTATTGCAGATAGAGAAAAGCTGTTGCTTGCTTAAACCTTAAGCTCTACAAAAGTTTTCATTAGGTCGAAGATGTCAGATGATCCCTTATAGCGGTTATAACCCTTCATACAGGTAAAAAATAACATTTTTTCATGTTTTTGCCCTATAAAATTGCAGATAGAAAAAGCTGTTGCTTGTTTAAACCTTCACATAATTGAGCTCTTCAAAAGTCTGAATTGGGTGGAAGTTGTCAAATGATCCATTAGAGAAGTAAGAAAAGACCCTTAACTTAAGAACTAGGTGAGCGATTCAGGCTCCTGGGAGCCTCTTGTTTCTACAGTTATTGGAACGATAAACTAGAGAAGTCCCGAAACGACATTTTCTTGAGGTTTTTGTCAAAAATCATAGGAGAAACAGATTCTCCTTCAATTTACTCGTGAGTTATGGAATTTATCCACCCTCAATAGTTAAATTTTAGATTTTAACACGCTCACTAAAGGCTCAGGTGTTGAAAATCGAAAATTTAACTATCTCGGGTGGAGAAATTCCATAACCCACTCGTACCTGAAGGAGAATCTATACATCTAACATATTATTATGGAATGAAAAATTTCTGTCCTGTTTGCAAGGTATTTTCTGTTAATATTTAAATGTGATATTTGTGATATAAAATATAGTTAGAAAAATTTTCCATGTATGAACTCTTAGTATTGGAGTAGTAAGGACATGAAGGTTATAATTGATGCATATAACTTTGTGTTTTATATTTTGAAGAAGCACTCTTTTTGAGATGAAAAATGGTTTAAGACTCTCCATTGATCAATGCTAACAAAAAATATCTAAGTGGTATTTCCAAAATAAAGAACTAGACCTATTGTAAAAGACCACTTTTTTTAAATTAAAACTTTTTGCAGCATGTTATTCTACATAATTATTTAAAAATGTATTGTTATGTTTATGGGAGTGTAACTGTACTTGTTTAAATTTTTTTTTTTTTTTTAGTTTATAATGTGTGCTGTTGAGTTCATGAGGAATTGTGGTAAATTTATATTGTCCTGTTGTTGAAATTATTTATTTAAACAATATAATTCTGTACTGCCTGTTGATATGTCTCCAATAAAGATCACATACAGTATCTGAATTGTTTCCTCATTAAATTGCCCATAAGCAAATAGTTGTAGCCCTGCAAATGATATATGGATATTGGTCAGTTACAGATCTTGAAGTTCAACCTTTACAGTATTTTTACTCCTGTTTAGTCAAATTTTCTTCTATCTTGAACCAAATTTTTAGTTGCCAAGTTATAAAAATAATGTAAATTTTATTCGTTATGTCAAAGAAATCATCATCTGCCAAATTAATTGTCTTTACAGGTAAGTTTTATTTCTAGTGATAGACAATTGGCATCTATTGAAAACAATTTACTAAGATTGGATTATAGTGTCAATTTACCTATAAAGGTTTTTAATCAACAATTTATTATTATTATTTAAACAAATATAAAATGTTACACAAAATACATTTTAAATGTATTGTACAAGTATCTAAACATGAATAAATTGAGGCCTCGATGGTAGTTGTAAATACTAAGGCACCTACAGAGATTTTAAATTTACCAGAAGTAGTAAATTGTCTCCCCTTTATATCAGGAAAATTTGTCAGTGCCTTGTTAGATCACCTGACCCTGTCCGGCGACATTGTTATATAACTTTTCACATAATGAAACCAAATTAGGCAGAGATTTTTCCCTTTAGGTCCTTTCCAAGTGTTGTTAATCTGGTTTCAATTTGTCGAAAAACATGGCCACCCAGGCATTTTCTAATTTCTGATTGGCTGAATTTTTGAAAAACCTCTGAAGAACAGCATAACTGATTGAAACTAAACTTTTTAGTTATGTTCCTACGAAGGTTCTTACAAAGTGTTGTTACTTTGGTGCCTATGGGAAATACATACAAAAATCTTATAGAGAACCGCTGAATGGATTGAAACGAAACATGGCATGTATGTTCCTTATGAGGTGCTGACCAAGTGTTGTTACTTTGATGCTGATAAGTCATCCTAGATGGTCACCAGTGGGGGACTTAGTTTAACATAGAACCCTATGGGAAATACATACAAAAACTACATAAGACTTTATGGGAAATGCAAATTAAAAACTATTTCTTTTTGAGAACACAAAATGGATTGAAATCAAACATAATACAGATATATCTCTCAAGTAACCATCAATAGTGTTGTTACTTTTGTACACTATGGAAAAGTTTTCCTCATGGTAAGCCTTGATCAGTTTACTCTTTAGAAGTATTATTTTGACTTCACATTCTGATTGCCAATTATGTGAAAAATATCTTTTGATCTGACATTATATTTCTTTATATATTCAATACTCTTTATGATGTGCTGACTAATTGCTTTTACTTTGGTGCTGATCCATCATATAAGGTGGCCGCCAGGGAGGATTTTATGGGAAATAGGTACAAAAATCTTGAGAACTGCTGAATGGATCAAAACAAAACATGCCATGAATGTTCGTTATAAGGTGCTGACCAAGTTTTGTTTCTTTGGTGCCGATATGTCGTCCAAGATGACTGCCAGCGGGGAACTTAGTTTAAGATAGGACCCAATGTGAAATACATATAGAAATCTTCTATGGATTGAAACCAAACATGGCATGAATGTTCCTTATGATGTTCTGACCAAGTGTTGTCACTTTGGTGCCGATCTGTGATCCATGATGGGTGTCAGCAGAAGACTTAGTTTAACATAGTACCCTATGGGAATTACATAAAATGGCTTCTTGTAACTTACTGAATGGTGTGAAAGCAAACATGGCATGGATGTTAATCTCAATATCCTTTAGCTATGAACAAATGGAAAAATGAGGCCAGCGATACAGGCTCCTGGGAGCCTCTGGTTAATCAACTTCATCTGTCTCAAATATTTTTGCGGCCAGAAGGATTTCAAGATAATGAGAATCATCTGTATATGGACTTTTGGATAACTGTTTCTCATACGACAAACAAGACAAGTGGCAGGTGTACACCTCTTCAAAATATGGACAAAAAAGAAATCAATACCAGTACAAAATGGATTTCATCTGTCATTTATTTAGTCAGTTTCAGTACATACAGTTACTGATATTAAAATCTATATTCTTCACTGTCCTATCAAGGTATATTAACTTCATAATTCATGAATAACATTTAGTATCAAATAGCCAGGTGTATTACTGAAGATATACTGTGTTATTTTATTTCCTGGTTCATTTGTAATACCATCTGACATAGTATAGTTTCACTTTCTGACAGTATCTAGAAGCTGAAGTGGTGCTAATATTCTGCTTTGGTTGGTTTCACTGATGTAACCCTCTGTAATCATTTCATCCAATATCATGTAGACTTTATCCATATTCAATATAATCTGTATTTGTTAGTCAAGGATTTAATATTTCAACTATATCACCTGTAGATATTGTCAACTAACTATACGCTGTTACATTACAATGTATGTCAGTAAGTCTATTAAGAATCTGACCATATCCTTTATTGAGAAAACCAACTGTTCATGCTGTAGCTTTTAACATTTAAACCACAGGCGCTTGTCTCAGAAAAAAAATTGCTATATATGCCAAGTGAAAAGAAAAGGTCCCCAGCTCGGGCAACACAATTTTACGCACCTGCTTCGACTTCCAAAGAATTATCGCTTTCACCTTTCGGTCTCGCTCAAAACTTTTGGATCAATAAAAAAGATATTAATTTATCAACACAATGATGTATGACACGCCTACCTTACTTGCCAATCAACAGCGCTTTAGGCATATGAAATCGGTCAAAAGTGAATTATTTATCATTACTACAATAATCTGCAAATTTGAAGACAAGGATCAAATGAATTGCTGCCTTCTGATTGGCTAACTCAGTATTCTAAAATTAAAACCTGGAAACTAGAGTATTAATTTATAAATAGAACGCCATCAACTCGTCAATTTATTTACCAGCAGCGATTTATTATTACTTCTTCATACAATTGTTTATCAATTAATTAATCATGACAAAAGAACAAAGAAAGAAATTTTTTAAAAAGTTCATTTTCTTTATTTTAATTTTTTTTATTTGCTCCTTGTCTTCAAATTTGCAGTTCATTGTAGTATTGATAAATAATTCACTTTTAACAATGTTTCTCCTATTCCTGACGTGTTTAAATCGGTGGGATAAAAATACATAATATCTTTAACCACTTCCCGGTGATTAAATTTCTACGTGGGAATTACCGCCCTTTTTCTACAGTTATATTAGAACGATAAACTAGAGAAGTCCCGAAATGACTTCTATGTAAACAAACTACATAGCAATGACATTTTCTTGAGGTTTTTGACGAAAATCATAGGAGAAACAGATTCTCCTTCAATTTACTCGTGAGTTATGAATTTCTCCACCTCAATAGTTAAATTTTAAATTTTAACACACTCGCTAAAGGCTCCCGTGTTGAAAATCGAAAATTTAACTATCTCGGGTGGAGAAATTCCATAACTCACTCGTACCTGAAGGAGAATCTATATGTAACCATTATTTGTATAAAATATGGAAAAACTCATATAACCATAATCAATATAGTATGTTTGTTTGTTTAGTTGGGGTTTTACGCCATTTTCAGCACATTTGGCTATTTCGCGGCAGCCAGTTTTTATTATACGACCGCAAAATTTTTGCGGTCATATATTGGTATGACGTTGGCGTCGTCGTCGTCGTCGTCGTTGTCTGCGTCGTCGTCTGCGTCGTCGTCCGAAGACATTTGGTTTTCGCACTATAACTTTAGTATAAGTTAATAGAAATCTATGAAATTTAAACACAAGGTTTATGACCACAAAAGGAAGGTTGGAATTGATTTTGGGAGTTTTGGTCCCAACAGTTTAAGAATCAGGGGCCAAAAAAGGGCCCAATAAGCATTTTTGTTGGTTTTCGCACAATAACTCTAGTATAAGTAAATAGAAATCTATGAAATTTTAACACAAGGTTTATGACCACAAAAGGAAGGTTGGGATTGTTTTTGGGAGCTTTGGTCCCAACAGTTTAGGAATTAGGGGCTAAAAAAGGGCCAAAATAAGCATTTTTCTTGGTTTTTGCACAATAACTTTAGTATAAGTAAATAGAAATCTATGAAATTTAAACACAAGGTTTATGACCACAAAAGGAAGGTTGGGATTGATTTTTGGAGTTTTGGTCCCAACAGTTTAGGAATTAGGGGCCAAAAGGGTCCAAAATTAAACTTTGTTTGATTTCATTGAAAATTGAACTATTGGGGTTCTTTGATATGCCGAATCTAACCATGCATTTAGATTCTTAATTTTTGGTCCCGTTTTCAAATTGGTCTACATTAAGGTCCAAAGGGTCCAAAATTAAACTTAGTTTGATTTTAACAAAAATTGAATTCTTGGGGTTCTTTGATATGCTGAATCTAAACATGTACTTAGTTTTTTTATTATGTGCCCAGTTTTCAAGTTGGTCCAAATCGGGGTCCAAAATTAAAGCTAAAAAGGGGGTAAATTTTTTTTTTTTTTGGAAGGGGGGGGGGGGGCAATTCTCCACAGCATATTGTATTACACAAGAAGCAAAAAATTGAATATAAATTCAAATCATATGACCAATTCTAAGTTCTTTATTTCAGTTATTCTGTGTCAGAAACCTATTATGTGTCAAATATTTGAAGAAATTTTCAATTACACAGTATTGTGCAATAGCAAGAAATTGATATGTGTGCCCTGTTATCAAAACTTTATTATTAACAAATTCCATTGGAAATTTGCCAATATAAAATGTGCTGATGAAGCTTTTTTGTTTATCTTATCTAAACTGCTTTTAAATTATGTATATTTAAAATTTGTCATCCATGACTATGATGTCATTTTCTATTTTAATATGTTATGGTGTATTTAAATGGGCTGTTATGGTTGCAAAGTATAAAGAAATGGGGGGGGGGGGGGGGTTGAAAACAAAATTGGGGGGGGGGGGGGGTAAATGAGAAATTGGGGAGGGGGTAATTTTTTCTCATTTCATATTTCATAAATTAAAAAGAAAATTTCAAAATTTTTTTAGCAAAAAAAAGGGGGGGTTACAATAAATTTTATTGTTTTTTGGTTTTTTTTTGGGAGGGGGGGTCAATGTGCAACTTCATAGTGTATTGCACAAAAGCTAAAAAAAGGGGTAAATTATTATTTTTTTTTGGGGGGGGGGCAATTCTCCACAGCATATTGTATTGCACAAGAAGCAAAAAATTGAATATAAATTCAAATCATATGACCAATTTTAAGTTCTTTGATTTCAGTTATTCTGTGTCAGAAACCTATTATGTGTCAAATATTTGAAGAAATTTTCAATTACACAGTATTGCGCAATAGCAAGAAATTGATATGTGTGCCCAATTTTAAATTTTATTTAATGGTTATTTCTGATTTATATATAAAAACAAATAATACTGATATGGTTTGAATAGGTAAATTAAAAATTTTTAAGTTCTTAGACAACATTCATTCTGTGTCAGAAACCTATGCTGTGTCAAATATTTATTCACAATCCAAATTCAGTATTGTATCAAGCTTGAATGTTGTGTTCATAATTGCCCCAACTATTCAGGGTTCGACATCTGCGGTCGTATCTAGCTGCGCCCAGCGGAGCATTTTATTGGTGGAGGAAGCCAGTGTACCCGGAGAGAACCACCGACCTTCGGTAGGAAAATTGGCAATCCTTAATAAATATTATGTATTTTTATCCCACCAATTAAACACGTCAAGAATAGGAGAAACAATTCTACATTGTACGGATTTTGAAAAATTCCACAGTAATTTTGATGTTGCTCTTTATATTAACAATACAATACTTTTCAAAACAAGACTCTCTGTTCTTTTTTTACTACATTTACAGGAACCATTGTTCAATGATTATATTCCTTTAGAAACTTGTGTTAAGGATACATCTGCCTCTGACTGCAAAAAAGAAAAAAAAGAAGAAATTACTTCAAATGAAAATTGGATAAATATTTCATTTATCTTGTATTGCACTAGACCTAAAGAAAATTTTGTTTTTGCCAATTAACTACCTTTGATATAGGGGTACCTAATATCATTCAGCATACCAATGGTATAAAATAAACAAGCATTCTGAGTGTATTGCTGAGCAATACAATATCCCCTACTGGCTTGAGCTGTGAGAGAACACGCAAAATGCTCCTTGACTATGTGAATCTGATGCAGACATATGGACAGTGATCCCGAAAAATCCTAAAACAAATTACCTGATCAGCCTAAAACTTGATCTGTAGTTCATTATTATAAGCCTACATACTAAAATAAGGTCAACTAGTAAAACGGTTTGCAAAAAGTATTAAAAACTAATAGTTCGTCCATAATTTCTATTGCCAAGGGCAATAACTCGCACAATAATTATCCAATCAGTGTGAAAGTCAAACCTGATCTGTAACTCATCATTATAAGCTCACATACCAAATACAGAGAAGAATAATATTGGTTTTAATGAATACTAATCTTTTCTATCTGTCCCATGAATGAAAATGTAACTTGAGATTATGTGTCTGTAAGATTAGTCCTCCTCCACATAGAATTCCCATCTATTATATAGAAATTGTTTTGTGTTTGTCTGTGGAAAACCCCAAAAATCATTCTGATCAAAAATAAAATAAGTAGTGCACAGTGGCAATGTACACTGAGGATTCCCTGAAAGTTTCAGAGAAATCTATTGACTTGTTTAGGAAGAGTTGCAGATAGGGCATGCCAAACCCCTTACATTACTATATTATGAAGAAATGGCAAAGTTCATGTTTGTATGTGGTAAACCCTAAAAATCATTCTAATCCAACATAAAATAGGTGGTGAACAATGGCAATGTACACTGAAGATTCCCTGAAAGTTTCACAGAAATCCATTAACTGTTGTACGAGTAGTTGCAGTCAATAAGTGAAAACGAACTGACAGACTGAAGAATGGAATCCCCCATCACAACATATCCCCCGTTTTGCTAAGCGGGGAATATAATAATGAATCCACAGTATTAAATTCTGTTTCTGACATAAGGACCCATACGCTAAAATTTAATAGAGTCACTAAAGCATGAAATGTAGGTCATGTGGAGTTATATGTATGTGATCTGTCTTTAACTAAAGAAGATGATTGTAGTTGTAAAATATCATTGATATATATCATCACAGACTTTTTTAGAAATAGACTAAAATGCAAAAATCTATTGAAAGTCACTCTATCATAAAATATAAGTCACAGTGATTCAAACATAACTGAGCGGTGTTGTACTATATAAAATGACTAATTTTGAAATATCATTAATATATTACTATAGGTTCTTATGACTGTAACAATTGTGAAATATCATAAATACATTACCATAGGTTCTTTAAAAATATACCAAAATGCAAAAAATTTATTCAAAGTCACTTAAGCATAAAATGTAGGTCATGGTCACTCAAATGTTGCTGAGTTGTGTTGTACATGTACTGTACAAGATGATTGTAGATTTGAAATATTATCAATATACTACTATATGTTCTTTAAAAATATACCTAAATGCAAAAATTTTACCAGAGTTACTCAAGCATAAAATATAGGTCATGATGACTCAAATTTTGCTGATTTTTGTTGTACTATCTAAGATGGATGAATAGGTATATCACTGATATGTCTCAATAGGTTTCTGAGAAATGGACCTAAACGCAAAAACTAAACCAAATGACTCATGAATGCACAAAATTTGGGTTATAATGACCCAAATATTGGAGAAATGCATTATATAATGTAAGATGGTTGTAGTGGTGAAGTATCTTTGATATAACACCATGGATTCCAAGGATATGAAAGGCAAAACTTCATCAGAGTCACTCATGTATTAAATATATGTCAATGTGATCCAAATGTTGTTCATCTGTGTTCAATGTTGTAAGGAGATTGTAGTGGTATAATATCATTGATATATCTCACTTGGTTTCTGAGAAATGGGCCTTAACACAAAAACTTAACCAACTTGTACGGACCTATGCAAGGGTAAATCTTTATGCCCCTTCCACATGCATGGACAGGGCATGAAAATTAAATGATAATGAGGAACTTTATGGAAAAGACCTGTGTACATTGCCTTCTTTATCTATCTACATGTTGATTTGTCTCCTAACTTATGATTTCTTGTTTTGCCTTTAGTCTTTTGTCATCTTTTATTAATCTAAGTAAAAACTACTCCACACATTATGTATTTTTTTTGTAAGTAATATTCCTACCAATTTACTAAGATATCTCATCATTGTTTCAACTAAATTTTGCAACAATTCCATCACTCCTAATTCATTCTGAAAAAAAAAATGAAAATGAAAATTTCAATCATCAGGATATCGTACCAGGACATCTTTAATATGTTATACAGTGGAAAGTAAGAGTCTTTGGTCTGGTTTCATAGATTTCTTGGAATGTTATGAAATCCAACAATTCTTTAACATACTGCTTGTCTAGTGATTGATGCTCATCATAAAATGTCATATGACAAATTACAAACTGTAGACGAATGGGCATGTCACAGTATTTGTTCTTGGGGAATGTTATCTCATTCAACCATCTACCATATCCTTTCATTTTAAAATCCAACAGAATAGCCTTAATATAAAGTGATAGAATAATAAAAATATACATAAATAAGACTTTATTATAGCATAAAGAATCACTGATATTTGAGGGAAGCAAATTCAATCTCTTATAACAACAAATTAAAGCAGATTTTGGTGAATAAAAATTCTAAGTTCAAGATGGTCAAAGAAATACAGCTGTTCCTTGTGAATGCTTAATTTTGAATTTTAACCTTGTTTATCAACAAACCATATTTTACACAGGACAAAATTAATATTCATGATGCACACAGTTATCATACCATGTGATGAAATATAGATCATATGATTAACGGGTGATAATTGGCTTTTAGTTATAAATATCATCATGGGTGACAATATATACTAGAAATATGAAGAACTTGAATTTTTATTCAATAAATTTAACATACGATTTCCATTTTTTGTCAAATTCAGTAACTCCTGAAACAACATGTAAAAAAATGTCCAAGTTAAAGACTAATTTTATTGATTGGGAAATTCTTCTAAAAACTTAATGCAGCCTATTGGAATCGTAGTAGTCAAAAATTATATAATTAATTTCCAAATTATTGACAAATTCCCCTAATTTTGAAAAAAAAGAAACTTATCAATACTGAACACAGCATTCATCTATAAATCTTAACTTTGCATAAAAATTCTGAAGAAGCTCATTTTAGATTTTTGTATTATGTGTGAAAGCTACATGTATGAAGAACCAAAGAGAAAAACAGAAATCAGACTAAAAATTATGGAAAAGACTGCAAGTATATCTGTTACTGTCATAACATATATTTACCTCATCAGTGGTAATACCAGCAATAAATATTAGATTTCCACACTGACGATACACTAGTGTATACTCTTTGTAGTCTATTATTCCTTCCTAATAAAAATACAAAACATTTTTAAAGAAATTCAAATTAATAAGTTATTAAATACAAACATTAGTAAAAGTATTAGTAAGTAATACAAGTATCTCTCATATTTTGATCACCAGACAGTTTTTAAGACTGTTCCTTATAATCCTCCAAACTTCTTCTGAATTGATTATGATTATATTGATTATAAAATCATTCCAGAACCAATGGATGGATGGATTATTGTTTAATGTCCTTTCACTTGAGGAAATGTTTAGTTTGTTTGTTTAGTTGGGGTTTTACGCCATTTTCAGCACATTTGGGTATTTTGCGGCGGCCTGCTTTTATTGGTGGATGAAGCCGGAGTACCTGGGGAGAACCACCGACCTTCGGTAGGAAAATTAGCAATCCTTGTCAATTTAGATCGGAGCCAAACACACCCTGCCACAGGTGAGATTCGAACTCAAAATCCCAGTGCTGACAGGCTAGTGATCATTAGTAGTCATGACAAACTACATAGACCACTCGAGCCCCCCCCCCCCCCCCCCAAATATCTTTGCAATACAAATGTTGACACAATGTCACATAAAAATAAAATCCCTCATAATTTCTTATTAAATCCTACTATTTTGAAAATGTAATAAAGAGAATAATTAATATTAATTTTTTTTCAAAAACCTATAACTCCTGACCAAACATCACTCATAAATCACTCATGCACTATACAAGAATTTATGTGTTGTTCTATTACACAAAGATTTTGGGTATACTAGTATATTGTAATATTTCCAAATTTTATTTCTTCCCATATCATTTATTTTCATAAATTTTTTAAATGAAACAGATCACCTGAAGCATAGAAAAAGAAATTTGAGTTAGCAAAGGGAAAATTTTCTAATTTTCATATATTTTTTACCTTATCAAACTTTTGGGACACAAATATTCATTCAGTGTTTCCTGGTTCAATTGTTTTAAAGGACCTGATGCTATCTCGTCATAGAGTTCATTAGAAATTGGCAGTATTCGTGAAAGGCCAGTATAAATTTAAAGTCTTCAAGTCATAGATAGAAAGAGCAATTTTTACAGAATTACACAAAATTTCATTTATAACCCTTGCTGTAAAAAGATCAGTAAAAGTAACTTCCAAATTTCTGTGGGATATTTGCGAGACTTTTGCATTTATTCACGATTTTAGGTGACGACAAATGACAAAGCGCTTCTAGATAATATCTGTCATGAATTGTTCCACACTGTCCAGCGCTTCTAGATAAGATATGTAAAGAATTCTTGCAGTGTCCAATGTTAAAAATATTAAACTAAGTACAGCTGTGGCAGCTAGCTTAGATTCAAAACTGTTGTAGCAGACATTTATCCAAGGATCCTCATGCAACAAAAACATTTCAACTGGCTTCGTATTTTCTAACAAGAATATCTTTGTACAAATTTCCCCATAGGGTCCATTGTTAAACTGAGTCCCGCTGTGGTGACCATCTTGAATTTCCAATCGGCACATAAACATATATATTGTAGTTGTCCATCATATTGATCATTCACACATCAAAAACATTTCAATTGACTTGGTAGTTTCTGACAAGAGAAGATCTTTGTACAAAATTTCCCATAGGGTCCAATGTTAAACTAAGTCCGGCTGTGGTGGCCATCTTAAATTTCGACTGACACAAAAAACATAACTTTTGTAGAGGTTCATCCAATGCTTGTTCATACATAACAATATTTCAATTGGCTTAGTAGTTTCTGAAAAGAAGATATCAACCTTTGTACAAATTTCCCCATAGGGTCCAATGTTAAACTGTGGTGACCATCTTGAATTTCCGATCGGCACAAAAAACATACCTTTTGTAGAGTATCATCCAATGCTTGTTCATACATAAAAATATTTCAATTGGCTTGGTAGTTTCTGACAAGAAAACTTTGTAAAAATTTCCCACAGGGTTCAATGTTAAACTAGGTCCAGCTGTGGCGACCATCTTAAATTTCCGATCGGGACAAAAAACATTTTGTAGAGGTTCAGCCAATGCTTGTTCATACATAAAAACATTTCAATTGGATTAGTATTTTCTGACAAGAAGACCTTTGTATAAATTACCCCATAGGGTCCAGTGTTAAACTAAGTCTGGCTGTGGTGCAGGCATGGGGTAATGCAAATGTGTAATTGTAATGCATGGTAATGCATTACATTTTCCCAAGTAATTGCAAGTAATGTGTAATGCAGGATTTTTAGCATTACATGTAATTGTAATATAATGCATTACTTTAGCAAAAATCTGTGTAATTTCATGCATTACATTGCATTACATGGCATTACATAAACATAACATCAAATTTTGTAACTCATCTTAAGGTAAGATTTTCAATAATTAAGATATTGTATTAATATGTAAGAAATATTTCACAAATATATAAATAAAAAATAAAAATAAAATTTGTATAAATACTAGAATGTCCAAATTACAATTTTAAAAGAATAACACAACACTGTATTATCAGACAGACTGAGTTATCTTTTTTAATGTCTTTTTATTTCATTCTATTTCCTGCATTTTCCTGTATAAACAAAAATTATATATGAAAAGCTATACTGTAAAAGTTTTCCATTGTTGTCAAAAGATGAATAAATACCTCGTCTTGATTAAATAACAGATAATTGACCATTGTCATAAAACACTAATTTGTTTGTTTTACAATCAATCTTTTCTCCATTTGTCATAAATTAAGCTCTATGTTTATTACATAATTAGGAAAGATTAGTAAATATTTTGATTGAAATTAAAAAAAAAAAAAAACAAATGTATTTTTATAAACGAAAAGTTAACATTAAGTTAAAATATGTATTAAACTACATCACTGTAGTTTCTTTTTAGAGAAAACACAGAGATGTATACATTGATACCTTAAAACCAAAGACAGAAGAGCAATCAACTTTGAATTTTCTTTTCACTTGATAATAAAATTTGCAAATGTAATGTGTAATTCAATGCATTACTTTGCAAAAGTAATTGTAATGTAATGCATTACTTTGATAAATTCATGTAATGGTAATTGTAATATAATGCATGGTTTTGTCAAAGTAATTGTAATGTAATGCATTACATTGCAATGTAATTCGCCCCATGCCTGCTGTGGTGACCATCTTGAATTTCCTATCGACAACAAAAAACATACTCATTGATGCAACAAATCAATTCAATTGGCTTTGCAGTTTCTGACAAGAAGAGCTTTAAAGAAAAGTCCAATCAGAACGAATTATCTGCCCCTGGTAGCCATGTTGAATATCAAATCGGCACAAAACACAGAAGTTTTGTACAGAACCATCCAATTAACATTCCTGCCAAGTTTGGTTCCATTTAGACTGGTGGTTTCTAAGAAGATGAAACATGATATGTGGACGGACGACGGACGGAAGATGGGCACGAAGTGATAGCAAAAGCTCACATGGCCTTTGATTAGGCCAGGTGAGCTAAAAAGGAACAGCAATAACTATTCATACATGTATTAGCTTTGTTCAAATGTAGCTCTTTTGGATAAATGCCTTTTGCATGATTAAGACTCAGGGTTATCATAATCAAGATACCTTCAGGTGTTGTTAAAAATATCAATTAATTTAGGGGCGAGATCAAAAGTTCAATGTAGGATAAAAAACTTAATTCACATAGTTATTTCACTGACCCCCCCCCCCCCCCTCACCTTAACTTAATTTGGGGAAAATTGATTGACCAATATGGGCATATCCAAAAATCGATGTTGGATAACAAAATTGCAGAGATTTTTACCCCACCCCCAAACTATTTGAATTAAGTTTTTTATCCTACATTGAACTTTTGATCTCGTCCCTTATCATAATTCTGTATTTCACCTTTAAGGAAATTTACAAAAGTCACAGATACTAACAGAAAGTGGCATCCAAAACTCAGCATGTGCAGGTAAATAAATAAATGCATTTGCATATCAGGTTTAAGGGGTCACATTTCAGAATGAAAAGGACAAATTTCTTATTTTACCTTATCTATATGTAGATAAATTAAAATCAGAAGCCAAAAAATTAATTAATCTAATATAAATTAATCCAAGCAAAAATATATATTAAACTTTCAGTACCTGATTGGGATGAGCTATACACAGTCTAGAAACTTCATTCTGAGTGGCAGATCTAGAAGACTCACTGATATCGTCATAAAATCTCACGATTCGTGGTTTTCCCAATTTATTGAAAATGAAAATGAACTTTATCATTACAACCTATAAATAGAAATAAGTTATCTATCATTTCTTTTTCCATTTTTTACAGAAATATTAATCACCGTCTACCAGCTTTAAAAGGAGTCTGTAAACAAATAAACCACTAAATTATTTTTCTCACTTGCTGGTATTTTTCATTCCCTCTGTCATGTGTCTGTAGCAAAGAAATGAAAATACATGTATACAAACAGTATACAGACAGTACAAATACAAATTCTTTATTGCTAATCACAGTACCCAAAATTGAGCAGAATGATTACATTAAATTTAAGTACAATGATTTTCATTGTTTATACCCCACACCCCCCAAACATATTACATAAAATAGACAGCAAGATTTTAATATAAATGTATAGAGGTAATCTATTTATGGTTTATTTTCTGGAGACATGCTGGCAAAAACATCAATGTTAGATGTCTTCTGGAGACATGCTGGCAAAAACATCAATGTTAGATGTCTTCTGGAGACATGCTGGCAAAAACATCAATGTTAGATGCATATTTATATGAAATGTACATGTATTGTATAATAAATAAGAATGCTAATGTAAGATTACAAATAATGTGACTATGAATTAATAAGATTGTTTCTTTCTGTTTAAAATAATACAGTAAACTTGGTAAGGAGTTTTATGAAATTTGGGTCCTCATTGCTTAACAGCCAAATAAATTTATCTGTATCATTACAATTTTTCAAATTTGGATATTTGATAAAGAGTGGATGTAATAAGGGGTCTCTAAAATTTTTCAACTATGGACAAGTATCAACGAAGCGCATTGATATTGTTTTGCTGTTCGGCATACGTACGCATGTTAGTAATGTCGAGGATAATCTCAGTAACCACTGTATGTAGAAATATGAAACTTTGGTCATTGAATGCACTATGTGTGGGGACTGTGCCAAAGGTTTCGGAATTTGTATAGTGCCCCTAGGGGCCGGGCTATAAAGGGAGCCTAAGGCTACATTATTCCTTTGTCACGCAACTCCTCTCAGGTTGTATGGAATACTGAACTGAAAGTTGGCTCAGTAATTGCCCTGCCAATTTAGATTGTTCCGAAGGTTTCGGAATTTGAATAGTACACCTGGGTTCCAAGCTACATGGGTGGCCTAAAGGTATGTTATTCCTTTGTCACGCAACTCCTCTCATGCTATTTGGAATACGGAACTGAAAGTTGGTTTAGTAATTGTATCACTAATGTAAATTGTGATAAAATTTTCGGAATTTTTGTTAAGATGCGGTTCCAACTTTGGTAAATTTCCTGGAAGTCTCAAAGACCATTATTTTTTGGATTTTTGACATAAGAAACCATGTATTTTCTGGATCACATCAGCAGAAACACATATTGGGATCATCTAGATGGCAAAAATATGTGATTCCAACTTTGGTAAATTTCCTGAAAGTGTCTAAGACTATTTATTTTTGGAATTTTACTTAGGAATTTACATTTTTTTTTTATCATGTTAGCCTTAAGACTTATCAGTATCATTTGGATTTCAAATATATGTGATTCAAATTTTGGTAAATTTCCTGAAAGACTCAAAGATTACTTTCTACTTAGCAACCATATATATTTGGAATCATTATAGCAACAGCACTAGTTTGGATTGTATGGATTTCAAAAATATGAGATTTCAATTTCGATATATTTCCTGAAAGTGTCTAAGATTATTATTTTTTTAATTTTACTTAGAAACTATAGATTTTTTTGGATCATATTAGCTTGAAGACTTATCGGGATCATTTGGATTTAAATAAATTTATATTTCCAATTTTGGTAAATTTCCTGAAAGACTCAAAGACTAGTTTATTTGTGATTTCTACTTAGCAAACATATGTATAGTTGGAATCACTATACCACAACAGCACTAGTTTGGATTGTAAGGATTTCAAAATATGCGATTCCAATTGTAGTAAATTTCCTGAAAGACACTTTATTTGTGATTTCTACTTGGCAACCATATTTATTTAGGACCATTATAGCAACAGCACTAGTTTGGATTGTATGGATTTCAAAAACACAAAAATAGTGCAGGGATATGCAGTGGAGCTGCTTCCACTAGTAATATATTGATCTGAAAAGATTTGTAAAGATTAAAATTCAATTGCTATCTACCTATATAACATTATTTTCAGAGTCAAATTGAATAATTTTAATTAATATGTCCTATTATCTCTGATTTAGCTTTTACATTATATAAGATACTTTTGTGCTGTATATTGTGTTTATTTGCTTGCAATCCATATTATGTACTTGTTTATATGTTCCATCTTGTTTTTGGAGAGGATTTGTATAGGCTTAGCCTGTTGTCCAATCCATTTGTTTATTCAATAAAATATTTGAAATTGAAATTGATCTGAGAGTGTGCAGCTGGTTTTTTGAATAACTAGTGTCTTTTCTGGTGTCATTAAAAGGTTCATTCTTCCACACGTGCAATAAATAGTAGATAATGTTTTAATAACAATCTTTTTGAAATTTTTTTCTTCTTTGGAATGTCATCAACTGATAGACCTAAAAAGCTCAGTTTACTATATATACAGATTATGTAATCCAGCTATCAAATCCACTTTCATGGAAGTCTTTTGAAAATAAATTTATAATATTACATTGAAATAAAGTGGAAATCTACCTAAGTCAGCCATGACGGCAGAGTTATAAGTACTTTTTCTTGGTACGCAAAGAGTATATTTATATGCTTTAATATTGATTTTTTTCTCAGGTACTTTCATTACATATGTAACGGGCTTCCCTTGATTAATATAGAAGTTATAGAACCGTAACAGGTTTATAACCACCCTCCATTAGCTGCGCTAGTGGAGTACTCCTTTAGCTCAGTTGGTAGAGCGGTGGACTACTGAACCAAAGGTTCCGGGTTCGATCCCCGGTTGGTGCGGTAGGTAATTTTGGGAGACAAATCATGCTCTACTGTTACACATAATTTACAAAATGATAAGTGAGATTTGAGTTTATTCTGATTAAAGCAACCCAAAATTTCAGACCCATACAGTACGAGCACTATCAGTTTTATTGCAACTTGACTATAAAACTAAGTATGTTGCGAAACAGCTCATGCGATAATAGATAACAAGAAAAATAAATGGAAATGGTGAGCTGTCAAAGGGGGCGTAAGACGACTAAAATGTATGAAATACACAAGTCGAACAAAACCAAATATAAAATCGTAAAAAACAACAACAAACTAAAAAGTAAAAAGTAAAAAATACTCAACGTTTCGACCAATATGGTCTTGATCACGAGTGTGAAAATAAAAAATAAAAATAAATAGGTGTTGACTCTTTGAAACCCAGAGCAAAGACATTTTAGTCGTCTTACGCCCCCTTTGACAGCTCACCATTTCCATTTATTTTTCAAAATGACTATAGGCTCTATACCTAGATATGGATATGGTCTCATTCTCGACTTATTCAACTTTTTCGACAACGATTCATCTGATATTTTAATGAAAGAATATGACAGTTCTCTCCAAACTTGGAAGATATCTTTTATATATTCATATGTCACCTTATTTGTTAGATAAGAGTTTTAATTTATTTCTGTTCCCTACAGTGTTATATTGCAATTTGTTAACACTGAGGTGTTAATCAGTTCAAATTATTACGGTTTTTCATTGGATAACACGCATTTTTCTGCATCACCAAGACATAAAATCTTATATAACTTGGGTATAATATATAAATCAATTTCATATAATTAGTTAAATAGCAGAGCACAATTTTAGTATCTTTGCAAATTACCACCGACTGCTATAGTTAAAATTTACAATCTTATCGGACATTATTGAAAAGGTCTTCTTTATTTCTTTCTATATTTATTCATTTATTTATAGTTTAAAATTTAAACGTATGTTAAACTTTGAAATGAAAAATTTATTTATTTAGCAATGTTAATTAAATATCAAGGTAATATTTCGACCTTTCAATTTTTTTGGAAAATTATATTCACTCCGTTTCTTAACTGATTTTTATAAATTTTTCACCATTCATCTGAGAATTGTTTGTAGTTTCTCTCATAATTTGGATTGATTTTTCTGGTAACCATTTAAAAAGATGCATTAATTGAATTATAACGTATTAATTTGGTTGCACAAATTCCCTATATATACGTAAGTAAATTTGTAACATCATACATTTTTCTGTGTGATTAAAATTTTGCTTACTAGTAATTAGAACAGCAGCACTGATAAACATTTCAGAATGAACAAAGAAACTACAGACAAATCTCAGATCAATGGTGAAAAATTTATAACAATTGGTTAACAAATGAAGTGAATATATATAATTCTGTAACCCTGAATTTTGTGAAAAGGCGGGTAGACAAGAAAGTGATTTTGGATCATAGGTTTTATCCCACCATTTCGAGAGCCTGCATGTTTTTTCAAGACAAAAATTATGCCTTTCTAAGCTGAATATTTAGGCATACCCTCCTTTTTCAGAGCACCTCTTCCACCAAAATCAATCTGCTGTTTCCTTATCTTGGACATTAAAGCTAATCGTTAAACAATTGTGGGCTCAAATATAAACTCAGTTGTGATCTGCGTAAAGTTAAATGAAAATGAAAGAATATATTTATTTATTGAAATACATACATTAACCCAATTTAGGTTGTATGAAATATAAATTCAATGTGGGGGAATTTCTATTGTTTTAGAGCCCCGATAATTACAGTCTTTAAAAAAACATCATTTAAAAAAAAATTTAATTAATAATTTATAATTATTGAACCAAATATATACATTATTTCGACTTATTCCCTAGTTTCTAGGTGTTCTGTGGTATTCTGCGGTGTTCTGTGGTGTTCTGCGGTGTTCTGGGGTGTTCTGTGGTAAAAAGACGCTCCCTGTAAGTTGCAACTGGTTATCTGACAGTAGTCATTTAACTTGTTAATATTTAACTCAAGACACTGCTTCCATTTGAAAAATACTTCATTTTATAAAAATGGCCAGTTATTAAACACAAAGGGTAATCAATAAATGATTTTGTCCTACTTCTGCCCAAATCCCTAGGAATCAGACAGTACTTCGTAATATTAATAAACGGCGATAACCCTGGAAGTTCATTTTTCAGTACGACCGAAAACGAGATTTATTTTACATGTATTATTTCATTTCCTGTCAACAAAAAAGTGAATAAACGACTCCCCTGGAGTAAATCACGACCAGAATGAACCCTCAGTAGTAAGATGAAAAACTTTGATTTACTAATAATGTACATATATATACACATGTGCAACAGCCGATGTGAAAATGGACCCCTTTCCAATTAAATAATGATTTCTCAGTTACAAGATTGCAATCTGAAATAAAACTGTTAAATTGGGAAACAGCTCACATGCTTAATAAAGAAATGATAATAGTTATAATAAAGATGTTGAATAAAATAAAAAATAAACAACAATAAAATGTTAAAATTCTTGATCTTCACAGTTTTAAATGATTATGTACCCTAGCTTTTGTTGTTTCAATGCTAAACATATGGAAATTTTATAGAAAATCCTCAGTCTCCCCCCTTGTACTCTTATATTTCACAATTCTGTACTTCATAGATAGGGAATTACTGAATGCAGTGCTAACAGTAACAATGATTTTCCTAAAACAAGTTTTTAAATAAAGATAGTGGTTAAAACAAGTACAAATATAGACCTATTCAAGTACACCTAACTAGGTTGTGCTTGACTTTGATGATTCACCTTGAGGTTTTTTGGATTGTAAAGGTTATTTAGGCCATTTTTATAAACAATTAACACTACACATCATGGACAAAGAAGTGAGTAATCTATGTTTGAAATGTTATAACGAAAATCTCTGTAATAAAGTCTGTGGATTTTCTGTAAAATTCTTGACTTGATTGGCCACAAAATCCACATTTTCTATTAAATTCAATGAAACAATATTATTTCTTTGAACGATGTTTCCCTTTGTTATATGTACAAACTGGCACCCTCGTTTATTCAGTATTTTTTATTGTCTGATATTATTGCACTTTAAAAATTTATTAATAAACGGGGATACAGAAGGGTTCATAAACCTTAAAAATATTTCATGAATATAAACTAAATCTTTGTATGAACCAAAAAAAAAAAAAAAAAACAGCTCAAAAGTTGTTTTGAAATTCATACATCAGCATAACAAAGTACCAATAAAACTGATATGTAGCATAAACAACAAAATGGATAACACGAAAGGTCAACAATGACATACATACTCCCTTCTTATAATATGCTTTTTATGCCCTATCCACGAATGTGGGAGAGACATATAGATTTACCCTTGTCCATAAGTATGTATGTCAATCTTGCTTGGTAAAGTTATTGCATTTAGGCTTGTTTATCAGGAACCCATTGAGATATATAATTATTCCACTGGAATCCTCTTATAACAATAAACACTGATGAGTAACATTTGGGTCACTTTGACCAACATTTCAACTGATAAAGTTTTGCCTTTTATTTCACATCATATGAATCCATGGTGCTTCATCAATGATACTTCACAACTATAATCCTCTTACATTACATAATGCATTCTCCAACAGTTGGGTTATTACGACCCACATTTTATGCATGAATGACTTTTTAAGTTTTTGCATTCAGGTCTATTTCCCAGAAACCTTTTGAGATATATCAATGTTATTATATGTATTCATTCATTTTATATAGTACAACATAAGTCAGCAACATTTGAATCCCTATGACCTTTATTTCATGCTTGAGTGACTGTAAAATGTTTGCATTAGGTATATTTTTAAAGAACCTATGGTTTTATATTGATATTGCACAACTACAATCAGCTTATATAGTACAATGCAACTCAGCTACATCTGAGTCACTATGACCTATATTTTATGGTAGAGTGACTTTGATTGAATTATTCGCATTTTAGTCTATTTCTCAAAACCCTGTGACGATACATTAATGATATTTTACAATTACAATTATCTTTTTTGGGTCAACAGTCACACAGATTTAATAGATATGATTCAATTTGACCTACATTTCATGCTTGAATGACTGCATTAAATTTTAGCCTTTGGGGTTGTCAGAAACTGAATTATTACTATGGACTCATCATTTTTCGAGAGATAAAAGTTATGTAAGCAGGATATATCATGAAACTTTCATATATTTAAAATAATTCTCAAAATGATTTACTGTGATAAATAAAAGATCGTAATTCTATGTTCAGGAGGACAGGGCATACATGTGTTTAAATTTACAGACACATTCTCTAGTTTTCCAAAATTTTTTATTATCTTGAAATTCACTCAGGGCATGTCAAAAGCAATCTTAAAAACAATTAACAATGGCAAAATAGTATACTTTTAAAAGATTTTATACAAGTCTGGTTGCAAAGTACATCAACATAACAGCTATTTTCTATTTCCTGAAGTTATTTGCAAATCAGCTACAAAAAAATATCAACACCAAATGGTTTTGTCATTCTTAATATTGTATGCAAATTTTCTATATAGGGTGCACTGAATGAATTTAAGTCATAAATAAAAAGTTTTTGATAAATAAATTTTTAGCTCTTCACAAGTTGCCAGATTTTTACCAGATCTAATTTTGTATATAGTTGAAGTTTTCATTCACAGCAATGGAAACCTTTTCTTTATATTTTCAGTGACAGTCTGTACAAGGTGATGATGGTTGGAGACACTGAAGTTGGAAAATCTTGTTTAATGCATAGGTTTGCTGTAAGTAATTATCCTAAATCTACCAGAAAACAATTTTTGACTAAACACTTCAGCTTAGATTGTGTGAATGAAATATTACCTGTCACTTTAGGACTTTGTATGCTGTATAAGCAATATTTTAACTAGGAGATTCTTGCAGCCATTAGATCTGACAGAGGTGTAGTCTTTTGCTGTTATTGAACAAAACATTCAGGAGGATACATTTGCCTCACTCATACTTACCATATCACTTACATTTTAATATCTTTAAAAACATGATTAAGATATAAAGTTTAAATGTGTACCATTAGCTGTACGTACAAAATAAGAATATTCAGCTTTGTGACTTTATGTGGTTTTACTGTTGAAAAGTTATAATTGTTTCTTTAATCAAATATGAACACAACTAATGAGTATAAACAAAATTTGACAGTAAAACACACCAACATATAACAACTGATTAACATATAAATTTGCTGTAAATTAAAATTTCATGTGTTGTCAGTAATTGCCCACAGACTGTGATAAAAGCAAAACATCCCAACAAGAGTATAAACAATGATTTGTTGTTACAGGAGGAAGGATACATGCATACAGAGTCATACATACCTACCATAGGGGTAGATTTTGTAAGTACATGACATACATAGATATTATATGGATTTTTATTTTAAAAAGGTTTGAAATTTTATCCAAATTTATGGCAAGTACATGGTGTAGTAAATATTTTTTTCATTTTTTATCCAGAATCAATTTTAGAGGTCAGTCTACGGTAGCTTAATTGTTCACTTACGATGAAGAAAAATGCATTTAAATTGATACTGTGATAATTTACTTGTAAATGATATATAAGTTATTTATTTCTTTTTTTTTAGCTGAGTATATTCATGATACTTTATTCTGACCATTAATGTTTTTTTTCAGATTTTAATCAAGTTCTACTACACCTTTTTTTGAGCTGTCAAACAATTTCTCATTCATCAATTAAAGAAAATAATTATCAAATTAAGACCACAGCCCTGATAAATAAATTAAATCTTTTCCAAATGTCTAAGTATAAGTATTTATGTTAAGTGAATTCTGCTTTCATTTTAAAAATATATGCTTAATCTGAATAAAAATTGTTTGATTATATTACAGAGAATACACACAACTGAATCTGAGGAAAAGATAACAAAATTACAAATTGTAAGATTCATTTACTATATAATACATACTGGTATTGCATGACTGCTTTAATGTAGTGTGTTATGATTAGACTGGCTTTAATGACTTAGACTTCCTTTTCTTTAAGCTTTCAAGAAAACTGATAGTAGGTGTTTTTTTTAAATGGGTAAAAGCAATTCTAGAAATCAGTACAAATGTATTAAAATGTACAAAGAAGTAAAACTTAAAATGAGACCACCGGTTTAAAGTATCATCTTTCAGCGTAAATATTTTACCAAATAGAAATTCTTTAATAGTTTAATAGTACAGGGCAGATTCTGAAAAATTTGGAAATTATAGCCGTTTAGAAAAAAAATTGTTTGAAAACCAGGAAGGTTCAAACTTACAATTATGATTGACTTCAGTCACTTGCTACAAACAATTTACATATGTATGATTTTATTTTACAGTTTGAGAAAATTCTTTAAAGTACATCAAATGAAGATAACCTGAAGTTTTCCATAAAATTTTAGTACATACCTATTTTGTTGTTACAGCTATGAAGATTATGAGGATAAGTCATATTAAAATATGAATTTAGTGACAATTTAAATCTTGTTTAAAATGTACATACCGACTTGGAATTTATTAAATTATTTAAAATATGTTTCAGTAGACTTTACGTGATACCGGTAGTGTTTTTTATTTTTTATAGTGGGATACAGCGGGACAGGAAAGGTTTAGAAGTATTACAACCAGTTATTACAGAGGAGCTCATGGAGTTGTTGTTGTATATGATATAACTAATCAGGTGAGTGTTTTATGTAGTGCAATTTAAGCATAGTTTGACAATAGCTGTAACTACTGAAATGGCCTGGTTTTGTTAACTATCTCAATTTTTTTTCTGTGGCTTTAGTCATCATCAGTGTTCCAGCACAACAGTCAACACATCTGTAATAGCATACCTCTTCAAAAGTAATTATTGTGTAAATAAATTATATAATACCACAATAAATAGTGTTTAATTTTGATTTTATCAGTTTTAATTGAATGCCTAAATGCAACAAAATGTTGTTACTCATTTTTCGAAAAAGTGAAATATATATATTCATTTTGTTTTAGGAATCATTTGATCATGTTCAGCAGTGGATAGAAGAGGCAGATATATACACAAATAATTCTGTGAAAAAAATACTAGTAGGAAATAAGACAGATCTAGAGGCTAAAAGGAAAATAACTTATGATACAGCAAAAGTAAGTTAACCTCTGAACAGTGCTTCTATATAGGTCATACTTTACACATGATTGACTGATTCAGGTCCAGATCTAAGCAACTACATGAGTTATATAAAAATAATTTTTTGTCAAGGAAGAAATCTTGTATATTAATGAAGGTCATGTATTAAGTCACATTGACCTGTTTTTTATGCATACTTTATTTCTGAATGCCTAAATGCTAAAAATATAAGAGAATTTTTTGTTGTTTAATTAACCTTGCTGAGTGGTCCGAGAAAACATAAAATTTTTTAGCATTGTTTGTGAATGTTATATTTTTATATTGCAAAGATGATTTTGAATGAGGAATTCCAGTGGAAAAACAAATCCACTCAAAATTTTTAAAACTGAAATGACTAATCAGAGCTGTCCTAAAATTTGTATTAAGCCATTATTATAATATTTTTCATGCATTTTGTGCATATGTGTTGCAGCTAATGATGTAAAAATTAAGAGTTATACCCCTTTATATTAAAAACTCCATTATGTTATTCTTTAAGACATAGGAGAACCAACATCAAGAAAGTTTATTTGTTTAAATTATGACTTAGCTAATTGCATCTTTCAACCAATTGATAATATGCACATTATTGATTTTTCTAATTGATTTCTTTGCATTATTCATTTTATTGTTACAGATGTTTATAAATCTATTTTATTGCCAAAAATATATTGCATTAATTAGAAGTAAAAACATTTTGATGTCTAGAATTTAGGTCTGCGGTTTTAATTAGAAGGGAAACATCAATTAGATAGATTGATTGAACATTGTTTAACGCCGTGTGGGCGACATTTAAGCCATATCACGGTGAGCATCAATTAGAAGAAATATGGTAAATAACAGCTGCATTAATATCTACTGTAGATAGAAACTACAAATAATTTGAGGAATGCTATTTTGTCATTGCTAATACCTTAGATAGTTACAAAGATACAAGTAAAAGTTATGTCATCCTGAGCTTTGTTTTACATAGAATGACTTGCAAAGAAATTTGTTTAAAGTTTGAGGTCTTTTTAACTCTGATATTAGTATCATTGACAAGAGGATTAGCTATCTTTTGTGTCTGTTCTCTTTCTGTTTTATTTGTTAATTTATTTTTCAGAAATATGCAGATTCTCTAGGAATGCCATTTGTAGAAACAAGTGTAAAGAAGGGTACAAATGTAAAGAATGTGTTTTCTATACTTACAAATGAAATGAAAAGTTCTAATGAAGCAATGAATCCAGCACCAGCATGGTGTAATGTAAATGTTAGTACTGGCCATAATAAAGGTAAATAGATCAGTTGTTCTCAGTTATAGCTTATAATGATATAAATAATGGTGAAATAACCAATTAACCACCAACACAAATGGTCACCATATCTTTTTTGCACAAAAATGTCATCTGATACAGTATAGAAATACAGGTGTGTTCTGTACATAGTACCTATATTAGGACCACTGTACAACACTCAAGGTACAATTGCAGAAAAAAATAAGTACTCATGGTAAAATCTACAACAAACCATAATCTATTATGTTTGGTCATGCATGGCTACCTATAATGTTGGTCTTCTTTTCTAGATGTAGACTACGGTGACAATGAGTTGTCAGCTATACAAACAGAGGAGGGCAGTGCAACTGATGGTATGATTTCATTTACAGTGTAATCTTTGTATCTTAATTGGATTTTTAAAAGATGCTTTGTGGTCAATTAGATAATTGACATGAAGACAAAAATTAAACTGATGGGACTTTGTAAGTGGTTTAAGAATCATGCAGTCTTTGACTTATTCAGTTTTGATTTATTGGGATGTAACTAAATAAATCATATTCTAAAAGTTGTAGTCGAATGTTTGTTAAAAATTCTTTTATATTTAAAAAAAAAAAAAAAATATAGAAGGCTAGGGATATTTAAAGTCTTCTTAAAAGCTTTATATCATATTGACGTCTCCAATTAAGAGAACAATCACATTTTAAGGCAAATTCAAAACTGTTCCCTTGACATTTCCATTTTTACCATTTTTAATTTAATACAATAAATTGTATCAACAGTCATTTCATTGACTATTTCTTTCAGAACAAGATGTTGGGGCAAAGAGAATATATAATGGGAGAGAGAAGTTTCGTCAGATAATGTCAATGAATAAAAAGCAACTGAAATCATACTTTGATTCTAAATCTGAAATGGTACAAAGACTCACCAGATGTGGCGATATATCTGCTAAAACAGATGAAGATTGGAAAGTTCTGGCAGTTATGATTCACTCTTTAGAATGTACAGGTCTTTAAATATTTAGGGACTGCATTAGAATATTTAATCGTGTATTTCAATACTGTAAAATTATTAGTATTTGATTTGCACATTATTATACAAATTTCGGTTTGTCAAGAAATGTATACTTTACATACAGTGTATATATAGAGATACACGTAAAATTATTAAACTGGCATTGAAATATCACTATTTATATAATAATGTTGTTTTTAGCATTGACCATATGTAAGTAGTAGCTTATGCGACCAAATGGCTCACAATGCTCATCCGGGTGCTTTATATTGTCATCTGAGCTACTATTTCATATCTGTTGAATATGTGTTTTGGTTGAAGAATTTTCTGTATGAATATTGTAACACTATATATCCATGCATGAGAATTTCTTATCTTATAATGTTATCTATGAAAAAAACATTCAGAATAAAAATAATAAAATACTATGAGACAAGAATTGATGCCTAAATAAGAACAATCTCTGAAACAGAGTGTTATCTAAATTGTGGATTATGGACTGAGGATGCTTTCTGTCATAAGGCCTTTTATTTTTATTTAATTGGTTTACGGATTTTTTTTTTAAAAAATAGGGTCGGTCGGTCGGGAAAAAAAAGAAAAAAAAAGAGGGAAAATCATGTACTTTTGAACAATCTTGGTTATATTGCCAAATGTACAAAGGTTGCAAATGATCAGTTAATTCCCTCTTTTGAAACCCAAATATCAGAACATCTATCTTGAAAGGTGTTGTTCAGTAGACCGTTCCCTTTTTAAGGGACCGACTCGTCAACTACAACATTCAATGAGTGGATTCGATATCTCACGGAATCAAGATATTCATACAAAACGAACTTAAAAGCCGCATGTATTCTATTAAGAAATTCGTTTCATAAAACGTGTTTCGGAAATTGGCATCAACCAACGTCTATAAATAGATTTTTTTTTGGGATCATGTTTACAAGTATTTTATTGATGGATAATCTATTTTTAGACGAATTGGAATATAATCTTTTATGAAATTTTGATGCAAAAAAGGATTTTAATTTATTTTTATTTTTGGGATGGCTGATTTCAGAGGGTCGGCGGTAATAAAAAACCAAAATTTTCAATTTTATTTTTTTTCTTCAAATAGGCAAAATCGGGTCGGCGGATCCGTAAACCAACTAATTAAAAATAAATGGCCTAACAAATAACCACAGTAATTTTAATGAGCTCACATAGTCATGGTAGTGAGACATCAAGCAATAACCATGTCAGAATTAAGTATAATTTCACTATAGGTATGGTCAATCAGACATGGTAGGAAAGATGTGGCAGTGTGTCTGAAGGCAGGATAAAACATGACCTCTGTTTTTCAGATTGCAGTGTTAAAATTTTGTCAGCTAATGAGTATCTTCCTCCTGCATTTCTCTGTTCTTAGATTTATTTTTGATATTATTATTTTTGGTCAGTTTGATCAATTTTGAAACATGTCTGCATTATTTATATAATAATTACTCATGCAGAGGGCATTATCATGAAATACAGTCTGCCCAAGGGACATCAGTATTGATTGAAACACCGACAATGCAAAAGCCGCAGGCGTGGGCATTATCGCGGTGTTGAAGTCAATACTACTGTCCCAAGGGCTGTCTATGTTTCATGATAAAGGCCCAATGTATAAATAACTATTATGTTTATTTCATTGAAGCAGACATGGATTTTTGCAGACATTTATTCTGAAAATATATTAAAAAGGATTTTCAGATTTTGTCTTTTATTCAAGACCATGTTCAATGTAATCTCTGGATATTGATTGGTTATATACTTTTGGTTTTGTGCTTGAATAAATCTGAATCACCTGTGCATTTGAAAAAGGGGACATAGCTCTAAAAGCAACAGTGGGCATTATCACTTGATAATGACCAGTCATTATCACACGGTATTGACTGGTACAAGCATTACTGTTGAATAATAAATCACACATGATTTTCTTTTATCCAATGGGGATACAGAGATTTTTTCGGATATGAAATAATTTGGATTATTGTTTCAGCTTTCAACCTTTTTGAACTTATAAGTCATAACTTGACAAAACATGCATATCTTCTGCATCAAAATTAAGTCTCGTGGGATATATACTCATAGTTATCTCCCTTAACAAAGATAGAGATAATTCTAATTCCTGCCTCTTGTTCTTTTGGGTTTTTTTTTAATTATCTTTCCCAAGTCTAGGAAGGATAGATTATGTCTTTAGATATTTGTTGTGTCATCCCATTCCATATAAAAGATTCACTCAGAATCATACTTTTTTAGACAATGTTTTTAAGGCCAGATTTACAAAATTTTCTGATAGGGATAATATTTAAAAATCTAGGGTCAAGGGTGGGGCAGGAGTGGCGGGAGTGGCTGGAGTGGCTCAAAAGAAAATTTTTAAAAATCTGGCCTAATAAATTTATCTTTGTTAAAGTAAGTTGACGTTTTTTAATCTTTATACCTAAACCAGAGATTTATGTTTTTGTTTTGTTTTAATTTTTTTAAAATAAAGTTTTCTTTTTGTAGGCTTAATTGTTGTTAGACACATATTAAATACATATTTTTTCATTAAATAGAATTTTCCAGGTATTGGTAAAGAATATCTGTTTGAGGTTTTGGGTTGCTTTTTTATATTTAAACAGAATCTTTTTTAAGAAAGAGCTCATAGATGAAGTAATTGATATCAAGATCTCAAGATTTTTCTAAGGTAAGAAAATATTGTAAAAGGTTGTAATGGAAAGAAAATTTGGGATATTGATAGTAATACTTTATGATCATATGATTTTCTAAGAAAATTTCAGTATTTGTGATATTTTATATATTTACAATCAATGATATCTGTGATATTTTATATTTAACAATTAATAACATCTGTGATATTTGTTGGAGGACTTCTTTGTCGAGCCTGCGACTTTCGTACTGGAAGCAAGACAAAGTGATCCTACATTCCATCGGTGGCGTCCACATTTACATTTACTCTGTGGTTAAAGTTTTTTAAACATTAATAACTTTCTTAAACTATCCTGGATTTTTACAGAACTTGGACAGAAGCTTGTTCATGATCAAAAGATAGTACCATAGGTCAAATGTATAATTTTTTTTTTCTCCATTTTTCCGTATTTTACTTATGGACTTAATGGACTTAGTTTTTCTCCCAGTTAATATTAATTACAGTCTGCAGTTAAAGTTTTTCAAACGTTAATTACTTTCTTAAACCATTCTGGATTTTTACCAAACTTTGATAGAAGCTTCTTCATGATCAATAAATAACATGTGGAGAAAAACTATGTACATTCAACTATTACACTGAAAACATAGACAACAGTGAAAGCAGGCGAGACACTGGGTTCAGTGGAACCCTTATGATTTTTATTCATTTTTGGTCAAGTATTTATACATATAATATAACATTTTTTGAAAAAAAGAGAAAAGTGTCATTTATAAAAATTGTTAAAATTATAAATTCATGGCTTCAGCAGCCAAGTGGTCTAGATAAATCGTCATACATGTAGCTACTGATAACCACTAGGCAGTCATCAAGGTTGTTTTGACTCTGATCCTGGTTGACAAGGATTGCCAGTCCTGCCAAAGTTCAGTGGTTCATTCCTGGTATTGAGGCTTCCTGAACCAATAAAAACTGGCCAGCTCATTTCTCAGTCACTCTGAAAGTGGCATTAAACCACAGTAATCCATACCAATGATAAATGGCTTTAAATAAATGTATAATAATTTATTATGATAGTAAATACAGTAGTAAGTGTATATAACTCCCTTAAAATTTTGATATAATTTGGAATGTACTGATATTGTTCAGTATGAGAAGAATTATATTGTACAATTGCTGTCCTTTGAATTTAATGGGAAATATTTGTACTTTATAAAAATGTATTTTATTATAATATACTTACCGTTTAGATATATATTTTATATACATTTCATAACAACTCTATAAATATTTTAGGTAGTATGATGATTATCTTGACTACCGGTATATAAAACATTTCCTCGATTTTTGTAAGAATTGTTTGTCTATGTTTTTATGTTACACAATAAAGCTGTAGCATTTCAAAAAAATCTTGAAATTGTTAACTCTCCTTTCAACATATCTTATTTTGTAAATTTTTATACAGTTTTACTTTTTTGTTGAGGAAGTATTTATTCAGTATATTTTATACTTATTAATTTTTAGGTTATTTTGTAATGAATTCCATAATACATGGTAAATAAACATTGTTTCTTTGTTTCATTATTTTAATATTAGATGTTGATAATATTGACTGGACATTTTCTCAGATCTCATGACTGGTTTCATACAGAAAAAGTGTTTTCAGTATATTCTGCATATACTGTGCACATGTGTATTATACTTATGCTTTTATTATTTTAGATGAGACATATAGATTCTCCTTCAGGTACGAGTGAGTTATGGAATTTCTCCTCCCCAAGATAGTTAAATTTTCGATTTTCAACACGTGAGCCCTTAGCAAGCGTATTAAAATCTTAAATTTAACTATTGAGGGTAGAAAAATTCCATAACTCACAAGTAAATTGAAGGAGAATCTGTTTCTCATATGATTTTCGACAAAAACCTCAAGAAAATATCGTTGCTATGTAGTTTGTTTACGTAGACATCATTTCGGGACTTCTCTAGTTTATTGTCCCATTAACTGTAGAAAAAAAAATGATAGTAATTCCCATGTACAAATTTAATCACCAGGAAGTGAAAAAATAGGAGAAACATTTAATACATACAAAGATTTTTTTTTAATACATTGTACTTGTTGTTCCTATATTTATTTTAATTTTTCCTTGTTATATGTTATCCTTTACATGACATAATTTAGTTTATATTGATAATTTGTCTTAATACAAAACCCCATATTTTTATAAGTTTATACCTTTTTTATATGACTGAAAAATAGATTTATATTATAGTGGGATACTTTTGTGCCCATCATGGTTAGAAAGTGTCACAAAATTCTCAGCAACTCTTGGTTACCACTAATTCATAATTAATGTGAAGCATAACAATTATGAGTTGTAAGATGAGGTACTGATTTTTTAACATTATAATTGTGTACAACAATGTTGACCTTGTAATACTTATCTATGTAATGATCATCCAGAACACTAGTTTATCCTTTCTTTCCCATGTTGATCTTCATGTGGCAAATCAACTTCCTGTTAAACAGTTAAACAATGCTGCCTTACATTTTTCACCTTATGGACTATGATAAAATTTTGGTTTTAAAATTCTTTCTAACTATGGGACCCAACTAATTGATGTGAAGCAGGACAATGATGAGCTCTTTCTTATTGGAGATTCACTTCCTGTCCAGTAATGACTGATATTGATTGGAATCTGCATCACGTTCAAAAATGAATGCTGCACACCCAATATCAACTTTATTTGTTCTTTACATTCATCAGGGGATGTATCTTTTAGCTAAACTGTGCAACAGGTTGAGATGAGCTATTGCCAACACTTGGTATCACAGCCCATTAGAACAAAAGTTTGCAGCAATGATCCCATGAAAAAAATGAAAGGTCTGTTTGGAAAACAAACCAATTTACATGATATTGAGTGGCTAAAAGCAGCACTGCAGGTATAAATAAAAAAATTAAATTATAACAAGACATTGAACCCGCGCGAGCGCGGGAAAATAAGCATTTTTTTTGTGGTGGGCATGTTGACTATAAAAAGTTGTTGCGGCCATGTCATTCATGGAACAGTGACTCAATATGGATGTTGTAGCAGGCTTTCCATAAACTTTCCTGTCAAGTAGGTGGTATCAGCTGATAGTTTCATGTCTATATATGCTGTAGTATTCCAGAAATGGATGTTAATGCAAACTTTAACCAAAGTCAATGAAGCGTGAAATGTAGGTCAACGTGACCCAATTGTCATATGGCTGTTCGTTACTACCGAAGATGTATCCACTGATGAAGTAGACTGTATGCCACGTAGAATTACCAAAATGGACCTTAAGGTTCCATCAAAGTCAAAATCTATGACGAAAACACAACCACATAAATTATCAATATTTTTATTGTTACAATTAATTCTGAACTGGAACTTGATGAAAAGCTTTCATTAAATACACATTTCATAATGCATTACATTTTTCCTTCAGAATAAATATGAAAATGAAATTGTAGATGTAACCATTTCCTTAGTGACGGATGAATTTTTCAAAAGATGCCATGAGTTAGGTAGAGCATATGTTTGGAAAATAATTGTTCCAATTGTTCCATTGTCATCATGGGCAGGGCATGCAATGCTTAATTTCACAAATATATCCAATAATCAGACGATAAAAGCATTTTTAGTGTGTGGATGCGTGTGCTGTCCACGTTTATATTTATCAAAGATGTCCGAGATAAATTTCGTCATTAATGATAAAGATGACCATTTGTTAAAAATAGTTTTATCTAGGGCTTACAGGGAATTGTATGGTAGAGATATATTTAGACAGGTCACATGACAAATAATGTAAAAATACATAATTGTTGGTTTAATCACTTTGTGCAATGTAAACATCCGAGCAATCCAAAAAAAAAAAAAAAACAACTAAGTTAGGAATTCCTCTGAAACTTTACCTTACTTCTTCATATAATCTCGAAAGTTCATAGCCTTTACAGTTAGGAGAAATTGCGTTATTGTAGAAAAACAATCCTGAATACATGAAGCGGAAACATCCCATTCGAAGGAGAATGTTTTTAATTAGTTTTATTCTTCTTCCGTAATTTCAAACAGAAATACATTTAAAATATGTGCATACTTGTTTATTTAAATCAATGTGTTAAAATGATGCATTCGAGAACCTTCTAAGGGATATGTTGGGAGAATTCATATAGGAAAAGTGCATACAAATTCCATTTGCACATAAACAAAACTGCAGTTGAAATTTATAAATGCAGATTGTCAAATCCGATAATAACCTTTATAATCTGAACCATACATCGTTTATTTTGAACCACGCGTTTTGCCGCCTATTCGGCTAATTCGTAAATTTAGTATTATAGAAGATATAAATCTTATTGTAAATAATGGGAGTACAGTCTGATCTCTAGGAGTTATTAAACAAAGAAAATAATATTCAAGCATGTATTTCGGAAAATATACATCTTGAGTATTTGAAATAACGACTGCAGTTCCAGTGTAAATATCTGAGATGCTTTGACGTGTATTTCCTTCAGATCCGAATGCACCACATTTTATTCTCTTCAAAAGTTTCTTTCGATGAGAGATAAAATTGAACCGACTTTCAGGAATTACCGATTGTACATCAGCGGGTATATACATCTTGCATTACTTATCCGTACCGCAGTGTTTACTAATAATCTTTATTTTCCACATTGATCTTCATGGTATACATTTAGAATGTACAAAACAGAAATATCCCGAATCACAAGTAATTTGTAAACTGTTTTGTTCTCTTGGACGGTATAAATTCAAGGTATATATTAAAAAAAAGTGCTGCATTTGCTTGAGGCAAGTATGTATGACAAATCGTTTCCTTTAATTCTGTACAAAAATTTTCCTCAGCTTAGGGTAGACTCATTCTGAAACCTCATTTAAAAGTCTTAGCTTATTCAACTATTATCCAAGGATTTCAAAAGGATGTGTTTGGTTTTTGCAATTTTTACAATACTCATTTAGGAGAAAACTTAATAATACATTTAACATATCACCTTAAAAGTCTTAACACTAGGTAAAGTCACTTTCTGTACTTTAAGTCAGAATTTGAAAACTATCGGTGTTTAATTCTGTTGCGCGCTCCAGATATACCATCTCAAACTGAGATTCTTCATCTTCAACAGACATACTTTTCGTATTTGACTCCTTGATTTGCTGAAATGAATTATATTCCAAGTCCAATTCTTTTTTCATTGATTTTTCTTCAAAACTTTGTATGCCAAGTCGAGGAGCAGGTATTAAAACTAGAGATGAATATCTTTTGTCACTTGTATTGGAATTAACTGGGGATGAAACACGTTTTACTCTTGTCTGGGAATTAACTGGTCGATTCATGTGTAAAGAAGAACTCCCTTCGTTTGCGGATAAACTGTTTGTAAGGGATTTGTCGAAGCTTTCTGGACTGAGAACAACGCACGTGTTTTGTCCGTTGTTTTGCATTTTAAATAGTGCGCCTATTTTCTCTTTGTAATGACCAATAAACTTTTCTTCTTTAAATTTTCCTTCCGATGCCAATTTCAGTGATTCCTTGATGGAAATACGTGCCCTGCCAATGTTACCCTCCAATTCAAGCAACCGCGCATATGCCATGCGATAAAACATTTCTCGACGCGTATCCATGTCATCTAGAGTATTATTTAATATTTCAAGAATGTTTCTGGCTTTAACCAAACAATAAGGAGTAATTTTGCAGCTTTCAATAATAGAACCTCTGTTTCCAATTCCAAGAAGGCAAAATACCATTCTGAGTAGAAACATACGCGTCCACAGTAGTCGTATTTCCTCTTCTTCTTCCCTCAAACATTCTATTCCAACCTCTGCCATCTGCACCAAAGACTCGCGAATTTCATCACAAGGCTTTTCCTCGAATTGCCATAGCCTTACATATACTTCACAATATATCATATTAGCAAGTTCCAAACAAGGGGTCATGAACGCTGAATAACTTTTGGCCTGTTGAAGGTACTTTTCACTCGAACGAAAATGTTTCCCAATGGCACACGCATTAGCTCGTCTTCCGTACAGTATAACATCGGTCACCATCGTATTTGTTGTCTCAGGAACTATTTCCCGCAAATCTCTAAACAGAGCATGTTCCGAAAGTTCTGTGTCAAAGGTAATGGCGTGTGCGTCGATCTCGGCGCCAAGAACAGCAACAACTTTGTCAGCCAAAATCTGTCTTTTATGGACATTTACTTCCGCTAACATGGAAGACTGTAATCTTTGTGCTAAAGTTCGAAGATTCTCTAGCGGATTCTTAAATTCAGCATTCCATACTTTTCTTTTCAATCCTTTAAAAAACTGCTGCACTTGTTTTCGATTTGATGTATCAACTCGACTGACACGCAGGACGTATTCAGATTTCGGCAATATCAACATTTCTAGTAATTTTCTCGCAACATAGTCATAACCAATTTCAGTCAGAATATTTATTAAAGTATACAAAGAGCAAACATTCGACAACTCTGAAATTAAATATTCGCAAAGTTTCTTCTTTGACCACTTTAAATTAAACCATTTTTTATATATTTAATCATGGAATTCCCGATTGATAAATTTCATTTTATATAAGCATTCAACCAGATCAACTGGGTCTACAAGGTCTGCCATTTCTGAACTGTATCTATTCAAAATGACGGTTTCTGTATCATTCATACGTTCAGGTCTAACATTGGAATAACCAAATTTTATTTCTTCCATGATTTTTCTCAACACTATAAGAGAAATTCAATTTTCCAAAATACCTAGAAATTTAAATCAGGATTAAAAATTTAAAACACAATCCATCTCACGGAATTCATAAACATCAATGATTATTAATGACTACAGTTCTTGGTCGTATATTTGGAGAAGAATTACTTTGTTTGGTAAACCGGTTATATCATACTTTTTAGATGACAAGGAATACTTGCAGTTTCTGAGGTTGTACCACTACTGGAGAGTGATGAACAAACATTATTTAAACATTTAATTCTCATACGCTCTTAGTGCTTTAATAGACAGAATTCTTTACAAACAAATTTTATTCATTTCATGTTTTAGCGATTTTTGAAAATACTGTATATAATTATTAATATAATCTCTATGATCTCTGTAGAGAGGAACTTGATAAATATTGATGATGGTGACTAAAAGTCAATCGGAATACAGTGTTAGTATTGTCCCAAAGAGGAACAGAAAGATTAGAAAATCAGAATTAATCTTAATTTACCTGCATAAATATTTCTTATTTGTTTACTGCAAAAGCAAAAGCGAAACTAACAACTGCTTTAAAAAAAACCCAATGTACAAAACAGACAATGCCTTTTTTATAATTATATAGGCATGACATGTTCAATAAATATAGAATATGATATATTATAGTAGATTGTTATCGGATTATTAGTAATTTTTAAACTTCCTAGTATCAACATTTCTTCGACGCAAATATATACATATAGATATTAAAATTCATTAGATGATGATACAAATACTGGCTGTTCAAAGACGTTATAACTAAATCTTCCGATGCAGCCTTACATTCCTTTTGTCAACGGGGGGTATTTGGAGAAGATAGCTTTGTTTTTTTAACAATGCCGTTTAACATTTATACGGTAGTCAAATTATTCTCCAGAGTTACTGAAATACTTTTACTATTTGTGTTTATAACACTAATCTTTTAATTATTGATTAGAAATAATACTCCGTGTTTATATTTACACTTCCCAGCAGGCACACAATGTTGTTTTCAACATTGAAATAACGTTGTCTCCTAACATTGATATAATGTTGAATTTTGGTTGGATAACCGTTGTAGTTTCAACGTTGAAACAATGTTGTTAATTTAACATTGAAACAACATTGCTTTGTAACATTGAATCAATGCAACATTATAAATGTAAAAACCACCATGTAGGGTTCTGTCCTAGAATAGGCCTACTTAGTTTAGCAGTTGGTTATTCAGGATAGCTATCCAATTAAGTTTTAGCTCGTCCCAGTTTTAATACTAATTTTTTTTGTATTGCCTCATACACCCCATTACAAATTTGGTTACTTAGTCAAGATCATTTTTGACAAGGCCATACCAAATTGATCTTTAGTTCTTTGGATTTTGCCACTCCGTCCTTTGGACGATGTAAATTCAGAAAAAAATTGCGTCATTTTGCAAAAATGCTGAAAGATCGCCCCAAATTTTTAATTTTTCAATAAATTAGGAATAAATTTTGCCCTCTCCTACATTTTTTTTATAAAAATTTTGATTTTCCCCATTTTTGCAATATTTTATTTGAAAATTTTTTATCAGCCCTCAGTCTTCAAGAAAGTAAAAAAAAAATCGCCCGCTAGCACCTATTTTTGCTGTCCAAAAATCCAAAGAACGAAAAATTAATTTGGTGTGGCCTAGCTAAATTTTTTATATTTAAATCCACAACAATTATGACCTAAGAATTTATTACCATATCTCAAACATAACTGACAAATATGCAGGCTCTGTTCCATCCAGCAAGAAAAACAATGACAAAAAAATTAACACAAAACAAAACAATGAAAAATACACAAACCAAAATGACCTTAAGGAACCATGCACTTTAAACTGCAGGAGCAGAGACTATAGGAGTGCATGCTGTGATCAACAAAACTAAGACAATTAATTTGTGTTAACTAAATTTAATAAGAGTTATCTTTATTGCTTCACATTAAAAGAAAATTGAAGTTAAATGAATCTGTAGGATACAGATGCTCACTGACATTGGTAGACAGGAAATGGACATTCACAGGTCTGAAAATGACTTATACACATTACAAGCCATACCAAAAAATCAAATCATTCCAACAGGTATAGATCAAGAGATCTTTGATGAACTATTTTACATTTTTGGTACTAATAAATGAATATCCATTGATATAATATAATTTTTAATTTAATGTTCTTGTTTCCACCACCATTGTCTTGGGTGTAATACTGTAATAAACCAAGAGCATATAGCACATGATATGTCTTCTTTTGTAAATTGTGAAATATGTACAACTAGAAATTGTGTCTGTAATACAAAGATGCCCGCCTAAAATGTAGGTCATCATGTATGAATGCTCAGTACTATCGAAGGCACATCCACTGATGAAGTTTCTTTGATACACTATGGTTGGTTCCAAAGAAATGAACTAGCTCAGTCAATCTACCAAAAATGGACCTTAACCTCAAATATTGCAACAGAAGAAATTAATGGTTTTTTGTGTCAGGAAATGTACAAGGATTAACCAAGAAAAAATCCCAATGAAATGAATGCAAGCAGATAAAATTACAGCTGAAATAAATTTCCGTTGGGAACTTGTATTGAATAAGGGAGATGACTCTGTAAAAACCGCTTGAAATTTGGCCAAAATCAAAACAAAATAATAATTACTGTTTTTCCTGTACAAAATGTTTTGCGAAAGTCCAGCATTAAAAAAGCGTAAAACCAATTGGTTCAAAGTAAGCATTTTCTAAGATATTTAACATGTCGATAAAATCAAACTACAAATAAAATTATAAATATTCTTGTATCATAAATAGCAGAATATATAACTAAGTTACATTAAGCCAGTTTAGTCCATGGAAGTATTTACTTAACAAGCAGAGAGAGATGATTGTTGAATAAAAAGACAAAAACCTAGTTTTAGCAAGAATTATTTCCCCTGTTCCATTGGAAATCCCTTAAGAGATTTGAAAGTCTAATTTTGAAGTTTCACATGGTCAGATGTTCATGGACAGTTTTCTATGTAGATTTAGGATATATTCAAAATATCTTCTGTTGCAATTAGTTTGAGGTCAAATTTTATTTCGACTGGACTAAACCCATGTCTTCTACAACATTGTCAATTATTTGATCTCCCAGTCCCACCATCACAGTCTGGTGCAAATCTTACAAATTTGCACACTATATCCTTTATGTTGGCCTCCTTTGCCTGTCCAAATGATGCAAGTATAACTTCTACAAAAAAAAAAAAACAATATTAATTACAATCACTGACTAACACACTTACTAGTAGCAAAGTTTTATAATTGTTGGCTGTGGAAAGCTGAATAAATATTAGGTTTTAAATAAAAATAAATGCATAATAGTTGACTGCTGTTGCCCCACAAAACGATCGCATAAAATCGAAGACTATTGTTGCAAATCAACCCTTTTTTGCAGTTTTGGAAAATGGATTTGAATAGTAAAAGAGTTGTTCCTTGACCTTATGCAGGGCTCACCACACTTGAAAATAACAGGGAGACTCAGAGTCTCCCTCAGGGTAGCAACAGGGAGACTTCAGGGCATGACAGGGAGACTTCCAAGTCTACCAGAGAGACTGTGTTTTTTCCCCCAATTTGTCGCCTGTCGAGAAAATACCTGTTATTTTGTGTCTTATAGTGTATACTATACATTCCTTTATTGTGTTTTATCCTGTATTGTTTGAGATTTTATCTACATTTACTCCATATCCTTCCATTTTAGTCATAATCTGAGATTTTGTCTCATGTGCATTTAATCAATATCCTTTGAGAATTTTTCATGATGAGTCCTGGGACTCATCATTTTTCAGAATGGTGATTCCCAGCTGATTTTGATGAGTCCCAGTCCCAGGACTCATCACCACTTTTTTAACGTACATTGCTGCATGATTTTGACCATGGTAGGCCTATTGTACTATTGTTAAAGTTTAATTTAAATCATGTGAGGCCTTAAAATACTGACGAATATAATTTGAAATAAAAAAATAAAAAAAATGAAATTATGCAGTGGTGCTCCGAACTTGGAAGAAAATTTCTGTTACAGATATGAGCAAAAATATTTGTACTTTTTGACAAAACTTATTTATTATTGCCATTTTATTTTTTAATATTTATTTATCTATACTCTTTACTATTATTTTTTCTCAAACATACTCTTAAAATCTTCCCATTCACCTTACTTGATTACCTTTCAATACATGTATTGACAAAATTTCCATTTGTGCATAGATATGTCAAAATCTGCTAAATTTATTTTTAAATAAGGTCTACATATTGTTACCGGTCGGTAAAAAACACCGTGACCAATGAAAAATCATGAGAATTCCGATTGCCGCCATTTCATTTTCTAGCTTACTTTTTGTCGTTTCTTTCCCCTTCCTCCAAGAAAACAAAAAATGGCGGCTCGAGATTTTTAATGAAAACGGTCTTCAGACGCAGCTGATTATGTACGTTGTTCGGAGGCGCCTTACTTAAAAACACAGGGCGACTCATTTGTCGCTCTGGAGCCGATGACAGGGCGACATTGGCGAGCATTAGGCGACTTAATCGCCCTAATCGCCCAGTTTGGTGAGCCCTGCTTATGTAAATATATTCATTGGTTTTATTTTATTATGAAAATGTACCAGGAAGTAACAAGCTGAGAGAAAATATAATCACATTTCAAAATGTTTATATTAAAAATATTGTTTTATTTAAGACATGAATGGACTCCATTGAATTGTTTTAACTTTACCTTTCAGTAGACTGTAAAACTTGGTTGTTTCAAAGGCCATTTTTTTTTGTTTTTCCCAGCCATATTCATTTGGCTCATTACAGAGTTACAGAGAAATCTGAAATGACATGTGCATACACAAAATTTATTATTCTTATAATGTCAAACAAATTTGATGCACATAAGTATGCTATTTTTCAAATGAAGGTATATTTCAAATTATTGAAATCGATTTCATATTATTATAAATAAAAAGCCACTTTTCATATAACAATTCAAAAACAACTTTAAACAGGAGGCTCAGCATGATCATTGTGTCATAATAATAACAGATTATACTCACAATGATTCTTAACAATTAAAAGTCTACTCACCACCCTTAAAATATTCAAATGACCCACGGGTCAGAAACCTTCGTATCCTGACCCTTAATTTTTTAAATGCTTGTTTTATTTCACATTTATAAAACAATGTAAATTGTGATCACCTTCAAATTTAGCAAGAATATAACACTTTGATCTTTACCTATCAACCAACCAATAATTAAGTTTAAAGAAAATTGGCTTGATGTCGTGGGTTAACATACAAATGTAGCTATAGGTGAGAAAGTGTGAAAATTTAACGGTAGTACAATTATCAATAAAAATGCAATTCATAAGCATTACAAAAGAAATGATGAATGCTTCAGACAATAAAGATCCTTTTTATGATGGACAATGTTACATGTACAAGGAGCTAAGGGGAGAGAATGATGTAATAGCTAAAAATATATTTTGAAAGTTTTTCATAGACAAATTTCTGAAATCAATGAAAAAATGACTGAACCCACTCGTTTAATGTAAACTTACACATTTATCATATTCCTCCTTTTCATCCAAGTTGGAATCAAAAGTCCTGAATTCCTCTAGGGTATTACATCTATTGATGTTAAAATTTGTATCACCAATTTGACTTTTTTCTTTTTGTCTTTTTCTAGAATATGCTTTAACTTTTCGAACTTGTAGAGAACTCGTCTCTGAAATTCTATAAAATAAAGGAATAGGTTAACCTTTTTATTTTATTTTGCCCTAGGCCTAAATTTAAAATGTTTGTCTGCTCTTTACCGACTCAGCAACTTTTCACTTTCAGCAAAAAACAACATACTTGATTTTTAATATATAATTCCCTTCAAAATACTTCTTTTGGCCCTACAACATACAATCACTGTATTGAACCACATCCTCATGTTTCATTTAAATCTGATGTAAGATATTTGGTTTGTCATTTAAAAACCTACTGTTAAAGCCACCCATAATCCTTTTATTAAAATCAATATCTTAAATTAGAACTTCATTTGGGATGCTTAAAAAGTACAAAGAAAAATCACTTACTTGCTTCAGAAAAAGGAAATCCTCTTGTTCTTGAAGTTGACCTAGATCTCTGATCAAGTACTCTATCTCTAGACAATGCCAACGTTTCTGGTATTCCATTGATATCTAAAAACATGCATTATATATTAGATAAGACATAAAAAACATCTTTGCTTGCAAATATAAATTATTAGTAGAAATTATACATGCATGACAACATTAACAAGCATATTTCCAAACCACTGTCAATGATGACTTTTTTTTGTTATAATCTTATATGTCATGCTTCAAAGAAACACTCTCTAGAAAAATGACAAACTTTTGACCAACATCAAATTTATACCATTGATTTGTAGCACCGCCGAGTCAAAATAGTCACAGGAGCTACATTATTGTAGTTAATAATAAAAGACTAGTGACCCCCCCCCCCCCCCGCCCCGTGTTTTTATTCCAAACTACCAAAGCCATTTCATTCAAACAAAATCCTGGATCCAACCCTGTTCCCCCTTAAAACTAGAAGAAACGTCATTCAATAACTTACCTATTTGTAGCTCACTCTGAAATAATATTGAATTAAATCTGCAAAATAACTGCTCTGTGCACACTCTGAATGCAAGGACTGAAGCCTGTGAAGGAGAAAGAAATAATATTTCACAAGCAAATTTGGATTCCTCGACCCCTATAGCTATGGAAAGGGGTGAAGCAATAAATGTCAAATGTCAATGAGTTTTCGGAAATAGATATCTACATTTCATTCACTTGATCCACTGACACTGTCATTCTCCTTTTCACGTTCTATTTATAACTTGGGCGGGGTAACATAGAATCAATGATAAATTCGGAGTTCTCCGAAAGGAGTTTGCGTCATACCAAGAGCGACATCTATCGGAAAACAAAATAAAAATGAAAGAAAATGGCGATTCTCTCTTGAAATAATGATAAACGATAGCGAAGGACCACAGAACGGTGGGCAATTGGGCCCCGTTTCAGGAGCAATAGGCATGATGACAAAACAGCAAGATGAATCAATGCAAAGACCACAATATTCTATGCCAGGCATCCTACATTTCTTGCAAACGGAGTGGTCCCGTTTCGAAATGGAGCGATCACAGTGGGAAGTTGAACGTGCAGAACTACAAGTTAGCATCATTCCTGTTCAGTCGACATACTCATGCATTTGCCTTTCAATTTAAACAATTGTCTTGCGAGATCTTTCGAATTGCTTTCATGTAGATTATTTGTAAACAAGCCTCTAATTTGACAACTCAGGACGCCATTTTACAAATTCAATATGGCGACTTCATATTGTGATCTCATGATCTTACTTAATCATTTAAATGCAGTAATCCCTTTTTCAGTACTACACTTTACCTATACACACCAGCAAAACACAACATGCAACACTTTTGAGAACGCAATGAGTAATGAGAACAAATCTACTATGGTTGGAGATGCATACTTTGGAATTTTTGTGAAAAGCATCTTAATATTTTCTTATGGTGCACATGTAATTCGACCTCTCTGTTCATAATTGCTGCGCAATAAGTGGCTGAGCTGAATTAGTCAACTAGCCTGCTGAATTAAGGCTTGCTATATACCTTCAACTATACAACATCCCTCCCTCTTTTTAAAATTTCCAAGTGGAAGACCTAGCTTGGAATGTCTCTTTGCCACAATGCCAGAGATGTTTCACAATTACACAATTACCACACACCAAAACCAATTTTGAATCCTAGGCTTAATTCATCTGGTACAGCCGTATTGATTGCAGTGCAATTGTTGTGAAAGATTTCATGTTGTTCCAGTCCCATTTGATCCATCCCCATATTATTACGGACAATTCATGCCATATTCAGTACAGTCATTTCGGGTAATTCTGCGCATCGTCCTATTCGGCGCATTAACATGAAAATGATTTGAATGCGCCAAATTGAACGCTGCGCTGAATTACCCGACAACATAGTAATACTATATTGGAAGGGAACATAATTTTGGACATAAATTATATCTATCCCCAGTTTGGGATCCGTACAAACAAAGCCATATGAACCAAATTGAGCAGATACAGCGTAAGGCAGCAAGATATGTTTTTAATGACTATAACGACAGATCACCAGGTGCTGTCACTGGTATGTTAAACAAACTAAAATGGGAAAACTTGCAATCCCGTAGAACGAAAGCTAAACTTGTCTTGATTTATAAGATTAATGGGGGGGTTGGTCGAAGTCACTAATGACGTCCTGACACAATCTGACAGGCGAACTAGAGGCCTACATAAATTTCGACATATATATACAAATAAAGACTTTTATAAATCATCTTTTTTCCCAAGTACTATTGCTGTCTGGAACGATCTCCCAGAAACAATTTGCATGTCACCCTCCCTAGAATCCTTCAAAGGTGTTATTTCCACCTTAACATTTGGAGGTTCTAGTCTGGCTTAATTAATTAGCGTATTTAGCCACTGTACATAATGTGAATACGTTTAACATTAAGCTACAAATAATGTTATTTTAAATTGTAATTGAACTGTGGCAAATATTTATTTTATTATAACAAAATTTTCGACATCCATTTGCATGTACATAGCGCCACAGTTCCGGGATATTCCACACTCCTGCACTGGAGTCTTTCCCGTACCAGGAAGAAGAAGAAGATATGAATAAAAATAAATATGTACAAAAAATTTTTTTTATTATTCTTTTTGATTTATTATGACTATCAGTGATTAGATTGAATAAATATTAATTAATCAGTAAAGTAGATGACAGGAAATGTCAACATATATTTAATAATATACACAGCAATTAACACAGTTAAACATGCAGAATTATAGATGTTTACAGTAATATGATTTTACCAACTATAAGTTTTGATGATCATTTAAAAGTCCATTTACTCTAATTGCAGAACATAAAAATACTAGAACTTGTATATATAATAATATGCTGTTGGCGTAGCCAATGAAGAGAGCACAGCAGTAGCCCTTTCCAGAAATTTATTTCTGGTATCACGATTTTGACTCTAAAATTATAATTTGAAGCAAGTTATTTCCGTTACTTTACTTACTTCCGTTTCCAGCGAACAAAACTTTTTCTAGCCTTAATACGGAGCACAATATGGCCATATTCGCTTTAGCAAATAAATTCACTTCGGATTGCATAATGGCTACCCTCATTAAACAAAGACTTTTCTAAATGACCCATATGCTGCGATAGCGCTTGCTATAATTTATTACACCTTCAGCATTCTATATTTTATGTATATATAATAGTGGGACGGATCGACAGACGATTAAACGTGGGACAGAATGACCTGTTACTGTTGTGAAGGACATCTGATGGCAACTATAGGGTTTAATCCAAGGAATTCTCTGTAGTTGGTGCTATAGTCTGAGCTAAAGTAGATCCCCTTTAGCTGATTAAGGTTGGCTATATACTTTCTAACAATGAAAAACCAGTATACTTCAGACAGATTTTTTCTTAAGTGCAAATTTTACATTTTTCTGTGTGATGCATTGATTTTTGCATAAAATATGACGTCAGAATATGTTAATTCCACAGTATGTAATAAAGGTGTGCAAAGAGTGATTTAGTGAACAAGTTAGTCTGTTTTTACCAATTGTAAATGTAAATGCAAAAGGAGTGGGATGTGAGGCATCATGTGGTCAAGAAAAAAAATACAATAATGAGGAAAATAGACTCGATCAGGGGCCGTGCTGGGCCTCGCTAATGTCGTAAAATGCAGATACACCTTATCAATACAAATATGGTTATTTACATAAATGTGTATATATGTATGTGGTTCTTTGCAACTGTGTACAATTTCTTCTTGTGAGGCTAAGAAAGCTCCCTATTATTCTCAAGTACACATATACATTTGTAGCTTGAACCATGTCATTCTGGCAGCTTTTCTCGACCTCTGTAAGTTAACTGTGGTTAATAAAAGTTAAGAAATAATAGCTCATACTGCAGATTTCATTAAAAATTAAATTAAATTTTTTGTCTGATAAAAAATTTGGTGCCAACAGCTTTAAGAGCAAATTTATGTTCTAAAAATTTATTCAATTGTTTAAATTCTTAAGTTTTATTTATTCAGTGTTCCTCATAGGATTTTTTCATGGTGAGTCCTGGACTCATCACTTTTGAAATCTCCAACAAAATTTTCATGAGTCTCGAAAAATAGGATGTTGCCATGTACAGTGTGATATTGTTAAAGATGCATAAGTTTTATTTCCAAAAGTTAAATCAAACCCATTTTCACTTTTTCACCTTATTTTAAGTTCGCCACAACGAAGTTGAGAGGGACTAATGGAGTACTGTCCGTGTCCGCATGCGCCTGCGCATTAACAGCCAGTTCTCAGTTACTAGTTGACATAGGGTCATCTATTTTTGTGTGCAGGTGCACGTTGAAGAGACTGACCATATGACATAAGATGGAGGTCACATGATCCATATTACACGGTGACTGGCTTTCAAGTTTTGAGTCAAAATCACTTTTAACATACAAAATGACCTACAATCATATTAGTTGATGTAAGGGTGCATCTTGGGGAGTAACACAGCCTCCCATCAAAATTAGGTCATTCTGACATACTTATTTCATTGACTTAGGTTAAGTTTTTGCCTCTGAGTTAAATTCTCTGATACCAAGGGACCTACAATCATATTACTTGGTGTGAGTGTGCATCTCTGGGAGGAACACATCCTCCCACCAATATTAGATCACTCTTAATTTCTTATCACACTTCATTGACTTGGGTTAAGTTTTACGTCCAAGTTTAGTTCTGTGATACCAAGGGACCTACAATCATATTATTTGGTGTGAGTGTGCATCTCTGGGAGGAACTCAGCCTCCCACCAAAATTAGGTCACTATGATCTACTTATCACGCTTCATTCACTGAGGTTAAGTTTTATGTCCGAGTTCAGTTCTCCGATACCATGCAACCTACAATCATATAACTTGGTGTCAGGGTGCACCTCCGGAGTAACACAGCCTCCTACAAAAACGGGGGAATGAAGCGAACTTTGTAATCATAGATTTCTGGTTTTAAATTCTATAATTTTTCAAATATTTTTAATTATCCAAGCCAATGAAATGAATAACATGGTTTTTAAAGTGAGCATGAACAATTTTGATTTCCCTCACATGTCTGACTGAAGATTAAAATTAATGTAAAGATTTTGATATTTTTATTTCATCAGTGAAATGATGAAACACTGAAACGATGTCAAAATAAGCAGGAAGATAAAAAATAAGTTAATGTCAATTGATAATATATGGTAATTATCCTCTTTCCTCATTGTTTGAAACTTTTATTGTCATAAAAACATCATCCAAATTTCCAATACGACTACCTGTATTTTCACAGGAAAATTTTGGTTGCCACCATTTAAATTGTTTACAAAATTTAGAATCTTATCGGAAACCAACCAGACACGACCCAAATCCGCCTGGCCACGTACAGGGATGCATCAAGTAAAATTTCTGCATCCAAAGTAAAAAATATGTGTACCGAATGCATCTGGCTAGGATACCTGTTCATTATTGACATTGCCAAAGCAAGAGTTCAAACATTAAGTTTGGGACACATTAATAGAGACTAAACTTCCAGGTGAAAAAAAAAGTCAGTTGATTTTTCAGAAAAATGACTAAAATTGATCATTAAAAGGATAATGTTATCTTACTGGTTGTTATCTTAAAATTCATGATTCTGTAAAAGTATCAGAAAATTATGCGATAGAAATGATTTGGGCAATTAGGGTTAAATTATTTCTGACACAAGAAATGCTTTGTTTGAAAAAACTTTACATTTAACATTGATACATACGCTGTAGATTAATAATTTATTTTTTGTTGCAGGCCAGAATTGCATTTTTGCAAGGAGAAAGGAAAGGTCAAGAAAACTTAAAGCAAGATTTGGTCAGAAGAATAAAGATGTTAGAATTTGCTTTAAAGCAAGAAAGGTACAGTCTTTAATGTATTTTCAGAGATTTTTCCTACCCTTATTCTAGGGTTGATTATGGGCACCATTCCTTACACCAAAAATCCTACATTTTTCCCAATTTTTAATAATAAAAATTCCCAGAAATGTCTGGTTGTTATTGGTCAGGTTACATGTCTATGCTTCATTTATATTATTTCTTTCATAAGACATCACCATATAATGTAATTACCAGTTTACAGCTGGGCAAATTTACTTAATAAGACGTAATCAGACTGCAGCCAGACTATTGAAAAATTAACACAAAATGTAATAAAATTTAGTTGTTTCAATCTCATATTAATTGATGATACCATATTTATTTCTATGACCTATTTGGAAGCTGTATGTCTAACCAGGGAACACGCTGGGCTTTGCCAATGTTGCAAAATGCAATTTTTTAGCTCACCTGGCCTAAAAGGCCATGTGAGCTTTTCTCATCACTTGGCGTCCGTTGTCGTCTGTCGTCGTTAACAATTTTTCTAACATCTTCTCCCCTGAAACTACGAAATGGATTTGGATAAAACGAATTTTGATCCGTCGAAAAACATGGCCACTGTTACTAAAAATAGAACATAGGGGTCACACAACAGTTTTTCGCAAATATCTCAAAAATCATTAGGTTACGGCAAATTCTGCAGGTTGAAAGTGTTTAGCATGATGAGAGCTACCTGTGTGCTGATTTTCGTGAAAATCTGTCAACTGATGTTAAAGTTATTGCCTTTTTTGACATTTTTGGCTTTTTTTTATGTTATTATTTCAAAAATGTTCTCTGAAACTACTATTCAAAATCAAATGAAACTTGGTAAGATTGTTCCTTAGGGTATCCTGCAAAAAGTTAATGCTTGGATTTTTGATTGGTCGAGAAAACATGTCCGCCCTTACTAAAAATAGAACATAGGGATCAAAATGCTGTTTTTTGCTATTTTTTCCTGAAATATAGAAAGAAAATGAAGATGAAAGCTTCTTTCAAGGCAAACATGGTATCCCGAGTTGAATGGTGGTGGTGAAAGTTTGTTTTGGACGGCCATTTTTAAAATGGCTGCCATTTTCACGCCATTTTTTACACTTGCTCAGATTTCAACAATATTTGGGTTTTAAAGTAAACATGGTATCCTTAGTGAATGGTGATGATGAGAATGTTGTATAACAATGATTAAACTTCATAATAAGTGAGCTTTTAATTGCCATCACTTGGTGTCTGTCATCATCGTTGTTAACAAATTTTCAAACATCATCTCCTCTGAAACTAATAGGGGGATTTGGATGAAACTTAGCATGATTGTTCCTGCAATATTTCCCTTTCAAGTACATGTAATTGACACTGTGATACTTCAGAAAAAGAGAGTTCACTTTTTAGATGCCAAAGATGTAAGGTCACATAGGTAACCAGAACAAACTTTCCAGAGGTTCTTGAAAGGCTTTTAAAGGTATTCTTAGCATTTTACATGACCTTTAATACTCAGTTTAATTTACAACAAACATTAATATATTAATTTAGTTTATAGTGCATTGTTTGCCAGGTGAGCGATTCAGGCTCTTGAGAGCCTCTTGTTTCCTCTGTGCAGTGGTATTTGCCAATACATATATACCCTCACGAGCCTTTTCCCGCCAAATTCATTTGGAAGCTTTTGAATCCAACCTTCAAATTAATCTAACATGATTAATCAATTTTGAAACCTGGAAGTGTTCTGATATAAAAGTTAAATTGTTCTTCCCTCTTTTTCATGCGCACTAAAAATTAATGAAATAAAAAACAAAATGACATACCTGTACATTGTAAACTATCGACAACAAAAATGGGAAATCTATAGGCCTTCACATTCCAGAATGAGAAGAATGTTGGAAATGGAATATTAAAACACAATAAAAAGTACATTAACATTAAAAAAAAGGGGAAAAATAGGCGACCCCCCCTTCCAAAATTGTGTTCGGCATCTCCGACTTCCAACCGGCATGGCTGCAGTGACTGAAAAAAATAGAAAAAAAGGGGGGATGAATTTCAAAAATCTATGTAAATACATGGCCAATTGGAACCTGACTTGGCAGCAATGGTCCTAAGATGGTCCTCTCTCAGAATTGTTTCCGATGAACTGGCCGATAAACCCTATGGGAAATTCATTTCAAAATCTGCTTGTCTGAAACTACTGAGCCAATTGGAACCAAACTTAGCAGCAATGGTCTTAAGATGGTCCTCTTTCAGAATTGTGTCTGAGGACCTGGAGATTAACCAAGATGGCTGCCACAGCCGAACTTAGTTTAACATAGGACCCTATGGGAAATTCATTTAAAAATCTTATCTGAAACATCTCAGCCAATTTGAACAAGATTAGGCAGCAGTGGTCCTTAGATGGTCCTCTTTCAGAATTATGTCCGATGACCTGGACTGTCAACCAAGATGGCAACTGAACTTAGTTTAACATGGGACCCTATGGGAATATTCATTAAAAAATATTCGTGTCTGAAACCACTTTGCCAATTGGAAAAGTTGACAGAAATGGTTCATAGGTGGTCCTCTTTCAGAATTGTGTCCGTTGTCCTGGACTATCAACCAGGTTGGCCGGCACAGCCAAACATGGACCCTATACGAAAATTCATTTAAAAATCTTCTTGTCTGAAACTACAGAGCCAGTTACATGTATAACCAAACTTTCAGAATTGGATTCGATGACACGGAATGTCAACAAAGATGGCCGCCACAGCTGAACTTAGTTTAACAAGGACACTATGGGAAAATTCATTAAATAATCTTCTTGTCTGAAACTACTTAGCCTATTGGAACCAGACTTGGCAGCAATGGACCTTTGATGGTCCTCTTTCAAAATTGTGTCCGATGACCAAGAATGGCAATATAAAATGCCTGCCACAGCTGATGTTAGTTTAACATAGGATCTATGGGAATATTCATTTTAAAAATCTTCTTGTCTGAGATCATTTGGCCAATTGGGACCAGACTTGGCAGCAGTGATGGCCCCCTTTCAGAATTGTAGCCGATGACCTTGCCTGTCAATCAACATGGTCACCAAAGCTGAACTGAGTTTAACATAGGGCCCTATGTGAAAATTTGCAGATCATCATACCTTACTCTTGGCCATTTGGAACCAGACTAGTAATGGCAGCAATGGTCCTTTCAGAATTGTGTTTGATAACCTTGAATGTCAACTAAAATGGCCAACACATTTCAACTTTGTTTAATATTGTACCTAAGGGAAAACCAGCCAAGATAACGGCTACACTTAAATTTTCAGGCATGCTGAAGTTGGACAAGTTAAATCCAGGAGCGATATTGGCTCTTGAGAGCCTCTAGTTATTAAGTCTATTTCTCAGCCAATGTAATACAAAGACACACCATTTTGGTCCATAGATACTTCTTGGTGGGTACATACAAGTCTGAGACTTTGGACACAATTTTAGTCTGACTTGAGTGACTTCATCAGATTTTTCAGACAAATGTCACATGACCATTACTATTTCCTTTGAGTTGCAATGTCGGGTATAGGATAATCTTTATTCTGTGTCCACTTGTGTACTAAGCCAAGACATTAAGTGTGTCCAGTCTTGTTTTTACTCACATGTTATGAATTTCAGGTCAAAGTATCACAAGTTAAAATATGGAACAGAAATGAACCAGGATGACATGAAAGCTCCATCATTTGAAAAGAAAGAAGGTATTCTTAATCTAATGAAAACATATAATCATGTATCATTAAACTATATCTTTATTATGCCCCACCCAGGATTGTGGAAGGATTATAGATTTTCACTTATTTGTACACCTGTCAGGCTTGGTTAAGTTTTTATACGACCGCAAATAAGTTTTTTTTGTTTTTTTTTGTTTTTTTTTGGGGGGGGGGGGGGGGGGTTCAATACGCAATAGCATAGTGTATTGCACAAAAGCAAAAAAAGCGGTAAAATTTAATTTATTTTCTGGGGGAGGGGGTTCAATTTGCAACAGCATATTGTATTGCACAAAAAGCAAAAAATTGAATATAAATTCAAATCATATGACCAATTCTAAGTTCTTTGACTACAGTTATTCTGTGTCAGAAACCTATTATGTGTCAAATATTTAATTACAATCCAATTTCAGACCTGTATCAAGCGCAAATATTGTGTCCATTTTTGCCCCAACTGTTCAGGGTTGGACCTCTGCGGTCGTATCCAGCTGCGCTCAGCGAAGCAATTTATTTATATTTAGGTCCATTTCTCAGGAACCCATGAAGATATATCAATGATATTATACCACCACAATCTTCATATAACACTGAACACAGATCAACAACATTTGGGTTCCTTTTGAACAACATTTAATGCATGAGTGATTGATAGCTATGTCACTAAATGCCAGGTGGAGCTGTTTTGGGGGAAGTTATTTGAAAACTGGATTCCGCTTCTTTACAATCTTTTTCCAGCCTATTTTGGGACCAGTATACTGTAAACAAACACTGGTTTCCGCCCAGTGGTGCCCCTAGTGTTTACTGACATTGCTAGATAAAGATCTTGAACAAGTTTTTTTTAAAAAAAACGCTAAAAAGAAACATGACATCAGCCGTCGTTGTCTATTAAATTGTCTCTCTGTACGTACCACCACAAGCGGTAAACACCCGATAGAAGAAGAAATGATTCGATTATCGAAGGATGTAATCCATACCTTCAAATATCTTATTCTGATACCTAGGGTTAAAAGCAGGGACCACCACATTAAAAAATATCAAGGGTGGAGAAAAATTGGATTTTACTTCTGATAAAACTATGGCCACTAAAATTTTGTCATATCATTAATTGAGACAAAGTTCAAAAGAAAAGAAAAAAACCAGTGATTTTATTTATTAAAATTTATTATGCCTAGTTAAAACACTCAAGAAGCACTAATTGGGCAATTTCCATAAGTATTCCGCAGTCTTAGGCTTTCCATTTCATTAATCGAGTGTTAATGTTTTTTCTTTCATTGTTTTATCATGCTCATTCTATAACCCTTGAGTCATTTTGGGGTTGAATTCTTTGCTGCACATTAACAACACAATGGCAATGTTGCAATTTTATCTAATGTCATAATGGTCTTAATTGAAGTTAAACAGTGACTTTTCATCACCTGGACGACCAGTTACCGACGATTCAATCGCCCAACTCAAATTTTAGTCACCTCGACCATTAACTTTTTTTATCCCTGCCTTTATTTTGCCTTTAATTTTGTATCCTAGGAATCAATGATGTTAAATCAATGATACTTCACCACTATAATCATCTTACATTGTATAATGCATTTCTCCAACAGTTTGGTCAAATGACTCACATTTCGTGCATGAATGATTGGGTTAAGATTTTGCGTTTAGGTCCATTTCTCAGAAACCTATTGAGATCTATCAATAATATTAAATAGATTTACTCATCTTACATCACACAACAAAATTCCGGAACATTTGAGTCACCATGACCAATATTTTATGTTTAAGTGACTGGTAAAATGTTCTCAATCCAGTGGCAAACAATTCAAATAGGGGTGGGACAGGACACAAAGGGGAACAAATTTTGACTGCAACTGTAAAAAAAGGATGGTTGAGTAGGGTCGGATAATTTAGCCTTCTGTAGCAGCATTAGCCTACTCTCTGTCGAAAACTACAGAAGGGGTGTTTAGCATGCAGGGAGTGTGGCATCTCCAAACATGTTAAACACTATGGTCCGTGGTCAGGCTTTCTGTATTATGACCTGACAACCCTCCCCCCCCCCCCCCCCCCCCCCCCCCAACGAGAGGGTCCCCCTTGTCCACTACCTGGGTACGGGCTAGGCAGCTCTATAGGTTGAGCCCCCATGATGGACCATAGTGAAAATGAGAAAGACAGTGAGAAGGATAATGTGAATGAATGTAATGATTAGGTTTTCTGAATTTAAGGTATTTATGTTTATTCTGTTTTATACATTTTTGGTAATGATTTAGAGGGAATATAAGTTTAGTTTGCCTTTACTTAGTTGAATTGTAAATGCAGAGAATGAATCAGAATTTCTTTTAAAAAAAATTAATAACATGAGAATAAGCGAATATTGTAGCTATTTAAAAACATGATCATTGTGCTTTAGAATGGAGCATAATGACCTAACTGTTCTCTCTCCACTTCACCTTGTCATCCTCAAGTAGCTTGAGCTCTGTATATTGATGAGTTTTCAACACTACAGTACAGTCAGTGTTTCATGCTCTAAATCCCGTTTCCCTTCAAGGGCACTTCTCATTGAACGAGGAAAACCGCGGTGGGCAGATTGGTACGATCGCGGACGCAAAAATATGTGGGTTAACTGGACGAATTTGATCAATTTGAACGTATTTTTAAAGAGATTATTGTGTTAACAATCCCAAGTTTTTTATGTTTAAAATCGGATATTTTATGAGGGTAAACACAACAGGTGTTCAGGTGTGTCATAAAAATGTGTCATGGTTTATTCTGGCGTCTGCGGTATTAGTAATTTATCTATTGTTACCTTTAACGCCAATAACAACAGAGTCCATTGCTTCAATTGTTTTCAATGTAATTATGATCAATTATTATTTATAATAAAGAGCTGCACTGATTAGCTACATACTAATTATTTTTCTTGTTCAGGTGAGTTACGTTACTGAGAATGTCAGTGTCAATCGTAAATACATCTTCTTATGTGTTGTGAATACATGTATGTAATTCATCTACGTATACTTTCTCATTTGGAATGTCCAAATACTGGGTAGTTGAAGGGAGTGTTTATATAATTTTGTTTGTTAAAAGTATTTCTTCCTGACCACACACCTGTTATCCCAAATTGAAGGTGTTAACTATCAGCTTACGATTAAAGCGTGGTTTCAGAGTATGATTGTGTTACCAGTAATTATATATATCTAGTATGGAATAAATAGTCATTGTAAGGTAATGGACAGATTAATTTTTTACTCCTGTGTTTATTATCTGACAGGTTTTTGTTATAGATGTAGGTGCATACCTACCTTTATCTTCCATACGACGGAAACATAAAGTTTAGATACGATCACGGACGCAAAAACATATGGGTTAACTGGACGAATATTATCAATTTGAACGTATTTTTAAAGCGATTATTGTTTTAACAATCCCGTGTTTTTTACGTTTAAAATCGGATATTTTATGGGGGTAAACACCACAGGTGTTCGGGTGTGTCATAAAAATGTCATTGTTTATTCTGGCGTCTGCGGTATTAGTAATTTATCCATTGTTACCTTTAACGCCAGTAACAACAGAGTCCATTGCTTCAATTGTTTTCAATTTAATTATGATCAATTATTTATTTTTAATAAAGTGTACTGATTACACATGTAGCTACATACTAATTATTTTTCTTGTTCAGGTGAGTTACGTTTCTGAGAAGAAAGAAAAAAAAAAAAAAAACGTTTCCGAGAATGTCAGTGTCAATCGTATATACAACTAGGTATACTTTCTCATTTGGAATGTCCAGATACTGCGTAGTTGCAGTGAGTTTTTATATAATTTTGTTTATAAAAAGTATTTCTTCCTGACAACACACCTGTTATTCCAAATTGAAGGTGTTAATTATCAGCTTACGATTAAAGCGTGGTTTCAGAGTAACATTGTGTTACCAGTAGTTATATATATATAGTATGGAATAAATAGTCATAGAATGTCTATAGTGAATTTTAAATATTAAAACATTGCCTACCCTTCAGAACTATAATTTTGAAATTATAAAAACACACGAAAAATACTTTGTCAACGTTAGTTTTTCCTTAATTGCGCAATTCTTCAACGCATGCATTTCTGTATTAATATATAAAAACATTACGATTTTTAAATACAGATAATTATTAGCTCATTATCCTTTTGATAAAAATGTTTTATACATGTGTACATTTAATTATTCACATGTTAATCAACTAGTTGTTGTTTCAAATGTAATATATAGTAGATTCACTGCATTGTTATAAGGTAATGGCAGATTAATTTTTGACACCTGTGTTCAAGGTTTTGTTATACATGTAGACGTGTATACCTACCTTCATCTGCCAGATGTCAAGCTGTTTGGTATTATGGAAGATTGAAACATAAAGTTTAGAGAAAAATATACCTCGAAATAAAAATTTACAAAGAGGGAAAGGAGAATCCCTAAATATTAATTCTCATTAAAAAAAGTTGTATGCAAAGTGTGCAGTTCATTCTAATTTTTGAAAGGTACACTATTTTATACGGTATGAAATAAAAGAAAAAATAATTTGGTTTATTAACATGTATTTCTTCCTTACAACACACCTGTTACTCAAACTGAAGGTGTTAATTGTTAGCTTACGATTAAAGGGTGATTTCAGAGTAGATTGTGTTACCGGTAATTATATAAATCTACATGTAGTATGGAATAGATGCTGAAGGTCTTTAGTGGATTTTAGAACTTTAAATATTAAAACATTGCCTACCCTTCAAAACTATAATTTCGAAATTATAAATTAATACACAATACTTTGTCAACTCTAGTTTTTCCTTAATTGCGTAATTCTTCAATGCATTGTATTAATATAAAAAAAAAATAATAAATAAATAATAATAAAGATAATTATTACAAAAAACTCAATATCCTTTGGATTAAAATGTTCTATACGTGTACATTTAATTATTCACATGTTAATCAACAAGTTGTTATTTCAAACGTAATATATAGGAGATTCGCTTGAATTGTTGTAAGGTAATGGACAGATTGGTTTTTGACACCTGTGTTTATTATACATTTACCAGACCAAGGTTTTTGTTATAGATGTGTATACCTCCCTTTATCTGCCAGACGATTGAAACATACAGTTTAGAGAAAAATATAACATAAAAATCTACAAAGAGGGAAAGGAGAATCTCTAAACATTAATTCTCATTAAAAAAAAACATGCAAAGAGTGCAGTTCATTCTAATATTTTAAAGGTACACTATTTTATACCGTATGAAATAAAAGAAAAAATAAGGCTAAGAACATCGTCGAAAACCCACGGCCGGTCCCGCTTAAGCTTTCCTTCCACTTTCGGGAAGTGGAAACAAAGCGTAAGCGCGACCGGCCGTGGGTTTCCGACAATGGGTTAAGGAGAGAGCACAAGGATTAGTAATAGAACAAATGTATTATTTTTTATTTTAATACTTCAGTAACATCATTGAAATACAACCAAGTATAAATAATTATTCAACTTTTGAAAACTAAAACTTATTTTATCTTCTAACGATCTTATGCGGTTTGTTGCTCCATTTTTAAAATAGTTCTAAGCAAAAACAAAAATTTTCGTCTGCCGCAATATTTGATAAATCTACATGTATCTTAATTTGTTTTCTATTTAAGAAGTACACAGTACAAAATAAATATAGCACACAAGTTATTTTTCCAAATCGTATTGATTGAAGATTTTATCGTACTGTCATATACTTTCCCGCCAGTTTTTGCACGAGAATTGTGCGGTCTTGTCACAGGTACATAATTTGACATTTGTCAATAATGATGTTACAAATCAATCGATATATCACACCTTCCTTGTAATCCAGTTCATAATACCTTGACCTGTTACTTCAAACAATATACCGCGGTCAAGATTATTGTCAATCATTGTCTAGTCCACAGGATGACCCATTTATTTATGCTGACACCGATATTGGACAAATCTGTTATTATGAACATAAAAAACTCCCGACTGCATATAAAATTATATAATTATGAAAACGACTGGAATTAAATTAATAATTCTTGTATTAAAGAACACATAACGTCAATTTTTAACACGTTTTATTATATCGATCTGCTGACCGTCCACCGTGTTTTTCCACAGTCAAAACGAACTTTCACCTGATAACGGATGCCCACGTTCAACGTGGACAATAATCAGCCAACGTGGATCGGATAGTTGGTGGGCATCCGTCAAAATACGTGGGCATTGCGCCATCCTTTATACTTGTTCTGTACAATCAATTTAACACAACTCAGCAACGTTTAAGTCACTACACACTACATTTTATGCTTGAATGACTTTGATTAAATTTTTGCATTTAGATGTTTTATTAAAGAACTTATTATTATTTAATAACAATATTTCACAATTACAGTCATCTTATATTGTACAAATAAAGTTCAGTTACATTTAAGACATATAACCTACACTTTATGGTGTAGTGACTTTGATTAAATTTTACTTTTTAGTTTATTTCTAAATAAAATCTGTGTTGATAATATCAGTACATGTATTTTAAAACTGCAACCATTTTAGTTGACGAGAACACAAACATACAAGTCCACATGACCTACATTTCATGTTTAAGTGATTGCATTAAATTTTAGTGTTTTGGTCCTTATGTCAGAAACAGAGTTTAGCACTGTGGATTCATTATTTTTAATGGGGTAAAAGTTAATTTAAACAGGATACACATGTAACTTTCAAAATATTTGAATTAATTCTCATAGTGATTTCCTGTCATAAATAATAGATAAGGAATCAATGTGCAGGAGGATAGGGGCATCCTTACAGACACACAATCTATAGAACTCAGACCGGAAATTTCAGTCCACTGTCAGGACTGGTTGATTTTGTCTCTCTTCAATATTAACAACAGTGAATCTATGTTTCAGTATGGAAGGTAAATAGGTTCTTACATTTAATATCATCGGAAGTATATCAGAAAGAGATTGATAAAATCTGAGACATCCGAAAACAAATCGCCATCTTAATCAATTGAGCGCTTTATCTTCTTTAGAAAACTATACCAGTTTTATCAGATTTTAAAATAAACCAAGAATGATTGTTGACGGCAAATCCTGAAGTTACTATTAAGGAATTTTGATCTTACTCTTGTGTAAATTATGGACAGACCGTGATGTTAGGCATAAATTTATGAAAAGTTACTATAGTAAAGACCATTATGACATTAAATAAAATTGCAACATTGCCATTAGGTTATTAATACAGTCAACTCCACTTAATTGCAAACCTGTTAATTGCAAAATTCGGTTATTTGCAAAAAAATTACCAGCACAAAACCATTTCCCATTCAACTAATGTTAAATATGTCGGTTAATTGCAAAGCAGTTTATAGCAAAATTCGCTTAATAGCAAAGAAAATTCTGGCAAAAATGAGAAAAAGTGTTGGTTATTTGCAAAATTTCCAATGGGTTTTGTCATATTTTCCGTAAAATGTGATGATCATTTGCAATTAATTGGTGAAAATTCATATAATTGTCTTTTGAAACAAACTTGCAATTATTTTTGTCAATTTGTAGATCGATGGAAGTTTTCAAATGATCGAAGTTCGTAATGTAGAATCTGACAAACCAAGACATCTAGATCTTTATTATTCATGTTATTTAAATAAAAAATGTTTGAAATTGAGTTGTCTTTGTGTTTTCCTTTGCTGAAACTGAATAAAGAATGTTCTGTGTCCTTCATTCTAACAGCGATTGACAAACGAAAATAAGTGACCGCCATTTTTGTTTCCAATTTAAATAACCACGTGCACAGGTAAAAGCAAAAATTGTTTTTTTTAATTCAAAGTAGGCTAAATCACAATTGATTTCAGATCTATAAACAATTATCACTTCAGATTGAAATGAAAATGAATTATGTAATACTTTTAATGAAAAAAAAAAAAGAAACAGATTAGAGATTATAAACTCACATGTAAACAAACCGTTTCTTCATCACAAATATCTTTTATCGATTAAAATTAAAATTTTTGAAATCATTTCTGCAGCATTTAAAATGTTTTACTGGAATATAACACTGGGATAGAATAAAGGATTTTTGGATTATAGTTGTATTTATGTACAAGGTAAAGTTTCTATATTTAAAATGTAGGTCATCTGGGTTATCAAAATACATGCAATACGTTAAGAAGTTTATGAAGAAAAAAAAAAATAACAAAAACTTCATTTCACTTTTATTTATTAAAAGGCAATAACTTTCATTCAACAAAATTCTTTTATATAACTCTGGTAAACTGTGGCTAACATCTGACGATCTGTATACTGCTATCAGCTGATTCCAAAACTTCCGGTCTGATACGCTTTTCGTTTTATCGCAAAGTCCGCTTAATTGCAAAATTTTCTCTGACAAATAGGCTTTGCAAATAAGCGGAATCCACTGTATGCCTCAAATAATTTAAGCCCAAAATGAATCAAGGGTTATAGAATGAGCATGATAAAACAATGAAAGAAAAAACATTTTCACTTGATTGATGAAATGGAAAGCCTCAGACTGCTGAATATGTAGGGAAATGTGCTAAATTTAATTTCTTTGGAACTTTTCTTGGTTAATGATAAGACAAAATGAGTTTAGCTGCCACTGTTTTATCATAAGTAAATTACAATTTTCTTCCATCTTTGAATTTATTTTTAGATGTGGCGGTCCCTGTTTTTAACCAAAGGTATCAGAATAAGACACTTGAAAGCATGGATAACATTCTTCGATAATCGAATCATTTCTTCCTGATTAAGAAATTAGTAAGGAGAGATAATAGATATGATTTATAACTATTTCTTATTTTAGATGAAACTGAACAGAATGAAATTACAACACAAAACAGTAATGTATCTTGGAGACAGGGCAGACATTTGTTGAGACAGTAAGTTGAACAGTGTATATTTCCTCAGGGCAAAAGGCTGAATGGAACTTTTGTTATCACTTGGCCTCCATAACGTGTTTTTATATACCAATTCCTTCTCTAAAACTTATCAGCCAAGTGATCATGAAGTTGCTATGAGCCTGTTGAGGATTTCATTACTGAAATATCCAGGTCAGACAACAGACATGGCTGCAAATGTCAAAACTTCTTTGATCTTCCTAAACATTTTTGAAACATGGGAAATGGTAATGAAAGTTAAAGAAAATTGTTTACCTATCTTCCATTATGCACAGACTATTACATATAACGATGGGAAATTGGACTTGACACTTCCATTATCGGTAATTGCAAACTCAATAATCCCATCTTTGTTGTTAAATATTAAAAAGATAAACATATCTTGAAGTAACGTTTTTAGCTCACCAGGTGAGCTATTGCCATCACTTTTCGTCTGTCATCTGTCCATCCGTCCTTCAACATTTCACATTTTGAGCTTCTTCTAGAGAACCATTGAATGGATTGAATGAAACTTGCACAAATTTTTCTTATGAGGTGCTGACCAAGTGTTTTTATTTTGTTGCTGATTGTTATCCAACATGGCTGCCAGCTGGGGACTTAACATAGGACCCTATGGGAAAAACCATAGTTTAACAGAACCCTATAAGAAATACATAAAAAAATCTTCCTCTAGAGAACTGCTGATTGGATTCAAACCAAACATGGCATGAATGTTTCTTATGAGGTGCTGACCAAATGTTGTTATTTTGGGGCCGATCTGTCGTCCATTATGGCCTGCAGTGAAGACTTAGTTTAACATTGAACCCTATGGAAATTACATTCAAATGGCTTCCTCTTGAAAATTACTGAATGGATTGTTACCAAACATGACATATATGTTAATCTCGAGTCCTGAGCAAATACAAATATCAGGTGAGTGTTACGGGGAGCCTCTGGTTTGTAATACACCGTTTTGATAAAGGAGGTAATTAATGATTCTTTATGTATGAACTCTATTATACTTATTAATTTTCTGCGTACTTCATCGTGGTTCAGAAGGGAAAATAGATCTTTAAAATATATTTTATTGGAAAAGAAAACAATTCTTTCAACAAAGATGCATTTGAAAACAAATAAAAATGGTATTAGAACATGACATATTGTTTCACATCAATACTTTGAGAGAAAATTTTCAGGATTCAATTTTAAAAGGGATGGTAACTCTGCATTCTTTCCATTAAAGCAAACGATGCCTAGAACAAAATAAGATCAAGGGTCCCCTGGACTTCTTTATTAACAAACTCTACTGTATCATCTTGTCAGCTGTTGTCATTACCTATCACTTCTCATTTTGATCTCCTGAAACTTGGCCAAAAGAAATATGAATTTGGTATCAAGCATCTGTAGAAGAACTGTTGTGAAATTGTATATTTCATCCTGGTCAGACAGTTAACATGGGTGCCATGAAAAATTCCTTATTTCTGATTTGCCAGTTTTTAGAAATCTTCTCTGCCAGCACTTTTGGGAAAATGAACTGAAATTTGGCAAGAACCTCAATAAGAAGACTTTGCAAAGTTGTATATATTATCCCATTTGGACAGTTGAAATTGCTGTCAGATACGGAAAATAAAAATTCCAGCTCAGCATATTGTCTAGTACAAAAAATGGTCCATATTTATATCACATCAAGGTACTGCTATGCAAGGTATAATAGCCATTTGACTTTAGACAATAATCCATCCATCTATAGATGGGCTGCCAAGATGGGAACATAAACAATTCATTATTTCTGTATCTAAAAAAAAACTGAAGTAGGTATAGATTTTTGTGTTTATATAATTTAACAGGTATCTACAAGAAATTGGATATACAGATACTATAATTGATGTTCGGTCAGCTAGAGTCAGATCATTACTTGGACTCCAAGCACATAATACAGAAAATGAAGCAGAAGGAGCGCAGCCAGCTTTGGTTAATGGAGAATTGTCTCCAGCAAAAAGAAGTAGTGACCAAGGAAAGGGCAGGTAGATAAAATTTCCAATTCAAGAACATTTAGTAAAAATATGACTCAAAGAGCCTTTTTCCCTCAATCATAATCACACTACATGTATATTCTGAATGATTCAAGTGGAAATAAATTCAATTTGTACTCAAAATTATTTCTGTAGATATTTGTTTTCTATTTACTCTGTCCATTTGTTAACTTTCCCTTCTTATGCCAGTCATAACTGCTTAAATATTTTGTATAAAGCTTTTGGCATGTATAATGTACCGATATTTAATTCATAAAATAAAATTTATGCATGTGCTGTTTTGACATTCAATTGTAAAGTGGTTTTTTCGTGCAGAAGTTAAGGCTTGCTTACCACAGTTCGTGTAAAATTTACTATTATGAAATATTTCTCTCAACATATGCATGTTATGATATTTATTGCTACATGCTTAAATGCCATGGAGAAATGTTATTTTGACAAACTGCATGCAGGAATGATTTCTTCTTATACTTTCTTAGACCAGCTGGCAAGAAAGTACCCGCTTCTCTAGTGGAAGATATCTTTATGGAAAGTGAGAAGTCTGTTCTTGCTACTCTTGATTTCCTAGACAGTGAAGGCATTGGAGACGATGAAGATGAGGAAGAGGAAAAGTAAGTAAAAAATGGCCAGGAACATATTAATAGAAACAATTCGATAATCTGAATACCAAATAAAATTTGAGAAGGGTAGCATGATTCTAATTTTACTGCAGTATTACATTCATACAAAAGGTATCTTAGTTTGAGATTGATTTTAAAAAATTTTTACTAGGAGCAGTAGGATAAATTCTTGAAGATTTTACTTGTACCTTCATTTCCAATGTGGACTTAGGTCTAGTAAGTGTTATTTGCTAGGAGGCAATTAGACCCCAAACTCAGGATTGGTGGTGATGTAAAGTGCTTTCTACATTATAATATTGTTTCTACATGTAACTACATTGATTCGGCATCTTTTTCCTTTGAAATAACAGAATGTGAATTAAATATCGTTATTAACTATTATAAGCATACCTTGTAATGAACTGTCCTTATTATTTGTTATCGCCCTGTTCATCTATTCGTCTATCCATCTTTCTATCACACTATCTTGTGACCTTAACTCGTTCATTTGAACTTCATGCATGAACATGTGCAATAAGATTCTAGAATTTTGATTTTCAAAAATTTGGTCCCACAGGGATCAAATTTCGAAAATTGGGATTTTAAGCTTGTCACCTAAACTTCTCTTTCATTTTAGCTCACCTCAGGTGATGAGCTATTGCCATCACTTTTCGTCTGTTGTCTTTCTGTCTGTCAACATTTCACAATTTGAACTTCTTCTTGAGAACCACTGAGTGGATTGATACGAAACATGGCAAAAATGTTCCTGACAAGGTGCTGAAAATGTTGTTACTTTGGTGCTAAATTGTAATCCAACATGGCTGCCAGCGGGGGACTTAGTTTAAGATAGGACCCTATGGGAAATACATACAAAAATCTTCCTTCAAGAGAACCGCCAAATGGATTGAAATTACACATGGCAGGAATGTTCCTTATGAGGTGCTGACCAAGTGTTGTTACTTTGTTACCGATCTGTCATCCAAGATGGCCACCAGCTGGGGACTTAATTTAACATAGAACCTATGGGAAATACATACAAAAATATTCTAGAGAACCACTGAGGGGATTGAAACGAAACATGGCAAAAATGTTCCTTACAAGGTGCTGACCAAATTTTATTACTTTGGTGCCAATTCGTAATCCAACATGGCTGCCAGCGGGGGTACTTTGTTTAAGATAGGACCCTATGGGAAATACATACAAAAATCTTCCTTCAAGAGAACCACTGAATGGATTGAAATTACACATAGCAGGAATGTTCCATATGAGGTGCTGACCAAGTGTTATTTGATGCCGACCCATCATCCAAGATGGCCACCAGCGGAGGATTTAGGTTAACATACGACCCTATGTGAATTCCATACAAACGGCTTCTTGAAAATTACTGAATGGATTGAAACAAAACATGGAATGAATCTTAATCTCAAGTTCCTGTAACAATGAACAAATGGAAATATCAGGTGAATGATACAGGCTCCTGGGAGCCTCTGGTTCATTTTATGCATTTAATTTCTATGTCACAAACTATATGTAGATGTGAATAAGGTTTTAGAATTTTGATTTTCAAAAAGTGGGACCAACAGGGCTCGGATTTTGAAAATTGAGAATTTAAGCTTGTGACCTAAACTCCTCTTATTTTTAGCTCACATTGTGAGCTTATGTGATGACTTTGTGTCCATTAACTTTTAACATTTTGATCTTCTCCTGAAACTACTTGGTGGATTGGAACCAGACTTGGTAGGAATGATGTATGGAAGAGCATCTACAAAATCACCTTTGGTTCTGGTTGGATGAACAACATGGACTCCAGAGGCCATCTTTGATTTTGATCCACTAGTTTTCAAAAATCTCCTCTGAAACAACCTTATGAAATGTTTTTAAACTTTGCTGTACCCTTTACAAACTATCCACTTTCTTTGAGATTCATCTGCTCAACCGACAGCTGTGGCTATTCAAAGTTTCAACAGAAAGTATACAGGAATAGACTTTTTAGCTCACCTGACCCAAAGGGTCAAGTGAGCTATTCTCATTACTTGGCATCTGGCTTCCGTCGTCATCCGTTAACTTTTTAAAAAAATCTCCTCTGAAACTACTGGCCAAATGGAACCAAACTTGGCCACAAGCATCATTAGGGTATCTAGTTTCAAAAATATGTGCGATGACCCCGCCTGCCAACCAACATGGCTAAAAATAGAACATAGGGGGTAAATTGCAGTTTTTCTCTTGTATCTCAAAACTTTGTTGGGTTATTTCCCCTGAATTGTTAATTTTATGGAAATTTTGCAATTTTAGGTTATTATCTTGAATATTATTATTGATAAAGACAAACTGTAAACAGCAGAAATGTTCAACAAAGTAAGATCTACAAATAAGTCAACATGACAAAATCATTGATTGACCCCTTATAGGAGCTTTTGCCCTTTAAAGACTGCGTCCGGCATAAACTTTCCTTTAAAGATCTTTTCCTCTGAAACCACTAGGCCAATTTGGAGCAAACTTTGGTGCAATGGTCCTTGGGTATTGATGTCCAGCATCCCTGACTTCCAAACGACATGGCTGCTGTTACCAAAAAATAGAAAAAAGGGGGATGAATTTCAAAAATCTTCTTCTATGAAATTACAAGGCCAATTGGAACCAAACTTGCCAGTAATGGTCCTTAGGAGGTTCTCTTTCAGAATTATGTCTAACTGTTAACCAAGATGGCCGCCACAGCCAAACTTAATTTAAGATAGGACCCAATAGGAAAATTCATTTAAAAATCTGAAACCACTAAGCAATGGTCCTTAGATGGTCCTCTTCCAGAATTGTGTCCGATGGCCCTGAATGTCAACCAAGATGGACGCCATGACCGAACTTAGTTTAACATAGGGCACTATGGTAAAATTCATTGAAAGATCTTGTCTGACTTGTTGACTTCACAGCAATGGTTCTTAGGAGGTCCTCTTTTAGAAATGTGTCCAATTTCATGGACTTTGAACCAAGAGCCGCCACTGCCGAACTTAGTTTAACATTGGACCCTCTGGAAAATTCACTCAAAAATATTCTTTTTTTTGAAACCACTCAGACAATTAGAACTAGACTTGGTAGAAATGGTCCTTATAAAGTGGTCCTCTTTGTGAATTGGCTGCGATGATCTGGACTGTCAACCAAGATGGCAGCTACAGGTAAACTTAATTTAACATAGTGCCCTATAGGAAAATTCATTGAAAAATCTGAAACAACTTGGCCAATTTGGGACAAAACTTGGCAGCAATAGTCCTTACTGGGTCCTCTTTCAGAATTATATCCGATGACCCAGCCAGAGCCGAACATAGTTTAACATAGGACACTTTGGGAAATTTAAAGATCTTCTTGTCTGAAATCACTTTGCCAATTGGAACAAAACTTAGGAGCAGTGGTCCTTAGGTGGTCCTCTTTCAGAATTATATCCTATGAACCCACCCTTCATCCAAGATGGCCACCAAATCTGAATAGTGTTTAACACAGGACCTAAGTGGAAAAATCACTGAAAGATCTTCTTGTTTGAAACCAGTTAGCCAGTTGGAACTTGACAGGTTGCCAGTCAAGATGGACATAGTCCAGGTGAGCGATACAGGCTCCTGGGAGCCTCTAGTTATACAATATTTTCATTCACTGTATGCAGATGCCCAGTAAGGTTTTAGAATTTTAAATTTCCAAAATTTGGGCTTGTATTCAAAGATATGATTATGAAAAAAGGTGCACAGGGATACTACATGTGAGGAGTGTTGGGATGGCTGTCGTTTCCCACTGCCTCTCAATCTAGTTCAGATTACATTTAAATTCATTTTTCTGTCCCAGCCTTTGACAATTATAGAAACAGTTGCTAAAATAGAAAATAAAACAAAAAGTATTTTAGAATCTTTATATCTGAAATGACTTGACCAGCTTAAAATTATTTTTAATAGAACAGTTGTTAGTTTGACCATTTTGATAAATGTTGATCTTGAGAAAGTATATGTCTGATGTCACCACAAAATTTCTGAGAGGTGAACTATAGACAATTGCAACGTGGCAGCAGAAAAGCAGTTTTTAAGGAAATTTTGTGATTAGTTCTGTATCTCAGTAACAATACATTATGAACAACAATATGAGTCCATAGAGTGTTAGTGTTCTTGTCACCTGACTTTCAGCATAACTCTATTTCCCAGCAGTGTTTTTGAGTATATATAGATAAGAGCAACTTCATTAGTCCACAAAATCCCCAGATAATGGGATTTTAATTTAACAAGTGATCTTGACCAATATCTTAGTGGAATGTTTTGAATAAATATTTAAAAAACATTATTCATTACTTAAATGCAGGTAAGACTTAGTTTTCATGCTCCTGTGTTAGTTTTGTCTTTACCGTAATCCTTCAGAGGTACAGATATCAAAATTTTCAAAGGAGTCCAATGTTTTTTAGTTATTCAGTTACAACTTTTGACAGTGTTTGAGAAATTATATGTTATATATAATAGACTTGGGTAAATTATATTTCAGTGATGAAGAAGACATAATGGCCGCCGATGAGAAAAGGGAAGTCAGAAGAATAGTAAAGCGTCCTGGCCCAGGTGTAAGTTTTGATTGTTAATGTTTTAAGCATTGACTTGAAATGGCTTAACAACAGGCTATTTTTTTTATGCCAAAAAATAAGATGGGCAGCTATATGTCTGTTCATGCATCTGTGGCTTGTACTAATTACCCTTTGAAAGAAACCAGGACTTCTGGCAAATTGAATATAAAGTTGCTTGCTGTAAAACTGTTTCCATTAGGATGTGTTGGACAGAGAGATTCAATCTTTTGCCTGGGTGTTGCTTCCAAACTGAAATCCCATAACTCATATTTTTCGAACTTTTGAAAATTCCAGGAAAATTGAATTTTTTGATAACCCTTATTTTTCAACACTTGCAAAATTGTCAAAATTACTGTCATTGTTAAGAGCTGGTGACAGTCAGTAAATTTAAATTCAACTGTAATGTAATTAATTTCAGTAGTTATTTTACCTTTTAGACCAATCCTCTTATTAGACATTTAAAAGTTATAGGTGAGAAATAAATAAAATATCCTGGATTTACCATGGGTAGGCACTTTATGCCAAATATTTTTCCTCAGATGTAGACTGAACGTGCATGAAGCTGGTAATATTAGAATTATAGATATTTTAACACAGGTAAACAAATTAGTTGAGTAATTAAATCCTTATAAAAATCGTGAAAAATCTGACCTTAAAAGAACACTTTACTATGAAATCGTTCTTTACTGGAAGTGAATAACTGTTATAAAATAAAAACATCGCATATATTGTTTGAAATATTTCTATATTTTCATTAATTATCTTATCCCATGTTCCATCCTGTTTAGCAAACTATCATCATTCCTCCAAGACAGCATGGTCATTCGCACTCCATCATCTGCTTGAATGAACATAATCATTAAAGGTCAAACGAGGATCTAGCATTCTTGGAAACAACCCCAAACATTTCAACATATAGTATATGATCACAGTGTCCAGGTTTCCAGGTGCATAAAAAACTTTATGCTCCCCCCACGAATGTGTACTACAGACACAATTTCAAGTTTCCATATTTTCTAAATTTTTGCAATGATTGTATATGGAGTGTACCAATTTTGCGTGATCTTTGAAACTTTGCAGAATGTTAACAGACATATTGAAGATGTGCATAAAGTAGCAGTATACCATTTGAAGAAAATTTTCCAGATTTTTCATATTGTGGAACTTTACTTAACTTTATTCCCCCCAATTTTTAGCTCACTGACCTGAAAGGTCAAGTGAGCTTTTCTCATCACTTGCCGTCCGTCGTCATCGTCTGTTAACTTTTACAAAAATCTTCTCCTCTGAAACAACTGGGCCAAATGTAACCAAACTTGGCCACAATCATCATTGGGGTATCTAGTTTAAAAAATGTGTTCGACCACCCCGCCTGCCAATCAACATGGCCAGCATGGCTAAAAATAGAACATGGGGGTAAATGCAGTTTTTGGCTTGTATCTCTGAAATTAAAATATTTAGAGTAAATTTGATGGGGTGAAAATGTTCATCAGGTTAAGATCTATTTGCCTTGAAAATTTCAGACGAATCAGACAACCCGTTGTTGGGTTGCTGTCCCTGAATTGGTAAATTTTAATAAATTTTGCAGTTTTGGTTATTATCGTGGTGTAAGGGAGGTAATCCAAACACATTTAAAGTAAAATGTTGTGTACGATTCGATTACCTCCCTTACACTGCTTGTAAATTATGTATAAAGAAACATAGATTGTCTTGGGGTGATTTATAGCTGTCAGTTTATTTTTAGAAGTTACTATTAATTAATATTGATTTTAGCCATATGTCATTTTCTATTTTAAGACTTTTATCATGTATTTAAATGGGTAATTATGTTTGCAAACTCCATGAGAAATTTGAAAAGGGATTATGACCATATCTTGAAGGAAAGAAATTTTTTTGGAAAAAGGGAAAAGGGGGGAGGTGAGAAAAAAAAATTAGGGGGGTGAATAAGAAATTGTGGAGGGGACAATTTTTTCTTATTTCTGAATTCAGAAAGTAAAGAGAAAATTTCTTCAAATATATTTTTTTTCCAAAAAAAAGGGGGGGGGGGTACAATTTTTTTTTTTTTTTTTTTTTTTGGGGGGGGGGGGGGGGGGGGGGGTCAATACGCAACAGCATAGTGTATTGCACAAAAGCAAAAAAAGGGGGAAAATTTAATTTTTGTTTTTGGAGGGGGGGGGGGGGGGTGTCAATTCACAACAGCATATTGTATTGCACAAAAAGCAAAAAATTGAATATAAATTCAAATCATAAGTCCAACAAAATCTAACTTGAGGAAGACTACTAAATCACGATTTTAAAATTTCTATGGAGATTTGCATTGAAAATGGGAGATAACTCTGCAAAAAAGGCAGATATATCAATAAAAATTGATACAAAATTAGAACTTTACCGCTTCAGCAGAATGTATTGATTCTTGATATTTTAGCCGTCTTTAGAGTATAACAAACAACTCTAAAGGTGTTTTCATATCTTTTATCAAGCTACAGCCTGGATCTCGTAATTCATTAGTTGACCATTTATTAAATGTTTCAACATGTCAAGGTAAAGAATCTCAAATTTGATAAATATAATTAAGCACATATTCTTCTTTTTGTGGTTTAAAGTTTCTTTAAACAAGGTAGATGCTGAAAAAATACAATTTACAGATATAAACAATACCAAATTTTCACATTATTTTTTCAAAATGGTAACAAAGCCACAAATGTGCAATTTCTGTAATGAAAAATGCACACAAAAAAATAAAAATACCCATAATACATAGGTTTTGTACATTTCATGAGCAGAGGATTATATAATATAGTCAAATACGAACTTATAACACTATCAAAGTATCATACTTTACAGTAATTTTAAGAAAATCAACCAAAAACTGACATAAAAAAGACTCATTTTTGCGGTGTTATCTCCCCTTTCCAATGTTAATTTCCATAGGAAATTAAAAATGCTGATTTTGAGTTTTCCTCAAGTTAGATTTTATGGGACTTTTTTCTGTGTATATTTGGGGCTTAATGCTATAGATTAGAACTAAAACATTTTCTGTTGCAATTATTTTGAGGTTAAAACTTAGTTTGACTGGACTAAAGTATGAAAGAAAGTGTTACATTATTAAATTTTGGATTCTAGTACATCAAGAGGATATAGATTAAATCAATATGTACTTTCTATCAATTTATTTCATAAACTGTCATCTTCTGTTTCCTACAGTTTTTTATCTTATTTTTGTGTGTAGAAAAAGATCTACAAATAACATTCAGATGCGAAAATTTTTAAAATTAGGTCACTGGCCTTTTAAGAGAGTATAAGGCATGGAGTTGCTGAATTTATCAGATTTTGGCGTAAATCAAGTTGTTTACCCTTAATGAATTATGACGTCACGAAGTTTATACAATGCATGTGGAGTTAAACCAGTTAAAATATGCCGCTTTTATGCATACAGATAATTTTTTAAAAGTTTTTATGTGTTACTTACTGCAGCTTTAGAGTTCATATTGAATATTCATTGCTTTTGTCATCTGTAATGCACCTTTTCCTGAATATATTTTGTTCAGTAGTTCACGAATACACTTTTAAAAATAATGTTTAAATCGAATAACTTTTAATATAGACTTAAGTATATTAAAATATGAAATAAAGTAAAATTTTTTCAAAATTTTGACAAGAGAACAAGAAACAAATATTGATTAATTTCATAATACTTTCCATTACTTATTTTGTTAAAATCACTCCATAAACTGTCATTATCAGTGCCCCCTCCCACCAGTTTTGTAACTTGCATTTGTATATGGCTTTTCTTATGAAACTTTTGGAAGACATTTAAATGCAAAAATAAAAATATTGGGTCACCTTCCCTTTGAGAGAGTACATGTACAACATATGAATACGCTAAATTACCAAGATTTGGAACGAACAAAAAATTACTACATGCTACAATCTACTTTAAAAAAAACTATTCACTTTGAAAATATGTAAAAATGCCTTTAAATTTCGCAAAGCTCATAAAACAAAAGTTTCAGAGAGCATCAGATCATCTGAATTTTAGAATTTTTTTTTTTATTTTAAAAAATGAGTAAAACAGAATAATTGTAACATGTCTGATGTACATTTAAACTATTTTCTTTCAAATGAAAGTTCAGGGACATTGTTATTACATGTATGTCTTTTGGGCCATGTGTTTGTCAGTTTTAATGCATTACTTGCATCAATGTGCTGCACATCCAGTGTGTATGTGTGTATGTGTAAAGTAATTCGTCATTAATCACAAATCAAAATGAAACAGATTTTTAATGTCTCTAATTGAGAATGCAAGGTAACTGTAAATGTGACAAACCATTTTTGTCGAGCCTTCGACTTTTGTCGAAAAAGCGAGACATAGCGATCCTACATTCCGTCGTCGTTGTCGGCGGCGTCCACAAATATTCACCCTGTGGTTAAAGTTTTTGAAATTTTAATAACTTTCTTAAACTATCCTGGATTTCTACCAAACTTGGACAGAGGCTTGTTTATGATCATAAGATAGTATCCAGAAGGAAATTTTGTAAAAAAAAAATTCCAGTTTTTCCGTATTTTACTTATAAATGGACTTAGTTTTTCTGCCAGGAAACATTACATTCACTCTGTGGTTAAAGTTTTTAAAATTTTAATAACTTTCTTAAAATATCCTGGATTTGTACCAAACTTGGACAGAAGCTTGTTTATGATCATAAGATAGTATCCAGAAGTAAATTTTGTAAAATAAAAATTCCAGTTTTTCTGTATATTACTTATAAATGGACTTAGTTTTTCTGCCAGGAAACATTACATTCATTCTGTGGTTAAAGTTTTCAAAATTTTAATAACTTTCTTAAACTATCCTGGATTTGTACCAAACTTGGACAGAAGCTTGTTTATTATCATAATATAGTATCCAGAAGTAAATTTAGTTAAAAAAAAAAAAAATTTTCTGTATTTTACTTATAAATGGACTTAGTTTTTCTGCCAGGAAACATTACATTCACTCTGTGGTTAAAGTTTTTAAAATTTTAATAACTTTCTTAAACTATCCAGGAATTTTACTATTATGTGCATTCACCTATCACACTGAAAATACAGACAACATCAAAAGTAGGCGAGACACTGGGTTCCGCGGAACCCTTACGAATTTTTGGAAAAAAGGTTCAAATTAAATTTTACTTGGCCAAAATTTAATGCAGTTTGATTTTTTTTCAAACTAATTTGTAACAAGGATTGAATTTAAATGAATACATGTATCCATTTACTAACATGTTACATCATAAATTATGCTTCTCTGCATTTATATGCTTTTGCGAGACCTAACACATTTGAAATTCTGTTTACCCTAGATAAGCTCGCCATTTTTATCTTACCTGCGACGAAAAGTCGCCAAGGCAAGATATAGGTATTACTTTCTGGCAGCTTAAACTTTTTTAAAACTTTAATAACTTTGTACATATAATACCTACAATTAAGATTTATGGTCCACTAGATAGCTTATCGTGTAAGGTTTGTCGGAGTAGTCTTTTCTTGTAACCCTGACCTCATTTTCATGGTTCACTGACTTCATAAACATGGATGTAAAATCTGTGTCCTAGTTTCGTGGTTAAATCCATTTCTCAGCAACTGTAATAACTAGGCCAACCATATGTGGTCTATAGATAGTTTTTAGTGGGTACATGCCTGTCTGAAACCTGGCTTGGGACCTCTACCTCAATTTAATGCTAATGTGGCTTTGTCACATTTTCATGGTTAAGTCCATTTCGCAGCATTTATAATACCTAGACCCACCATATTTGGTCAATAGTTTTTGATCGGTACCAGTCAGTCTGACACCTGTCTTTTGACCTTGACCTCAATTTCATGCTTGAGTGACCTGCGTCACATTTTCTTGATTAAGTCCATTTTTAAGCAACTATAATACCTAGACCCACCATATTTGGTCAGTAAATAGTTCTCAGTAGGTACATGTCGGTATGACACCTGTCTCTGGAGCTTGACCTCAATTTCATGCTTGAGTGACTTTTACATTTTTGAGATTAAGTCCATTTCTCAGCAACTGTATTACCTAGACCCATCATATTTGGTCTGTAGATAGTTCTTAGTGGATCCAGTCTAACACCTGTCAGCTAAACTTGACCTGAATTTCATGCTTGAATGACTTAATATACATTTTCATGATATAGTCTATTTGTCAGCAAATGTACTACATTTGTAACTAGACCCACTGTATTTGGTTGATAGAAGTTCTTAGTAGGTATATACCTCTTTACCATTTGACACCTTACCTTTGACCTCTATTTCATGCTTGACTGACTTGTTTCACATTTGAGTTAATATCCATTTCTCAGCAACTTGTTTGGTCTATAGATAGTGCTTGATGGCGGTCTGAGAATTGACTTGAATTTCAGACTTGAGTCAAATTTTTGTGATTAAGTCCATTTAATCATAATCATTATTCTGTGTCCATGTGCATACTCAGGCGAGACATTTAGTGTGTCCACTCTTATTATACATACTGTCCTTTTCAGTGCCTCAAAGTTTTTGAAATTAGTAACATTTCGACGGTGAAGTGCACCTCATAATGCAGAAACAGCATAATAGCAGCAACAAGAGCAAATGCATATAAACAATACCGTGATTATGCTTTTAAATTGACATTTTGTGCTGTTCTTTAAAAAATTTCATGTAAAACCCCTTTTTACACATCCATTGTTAACATATCAAAGTGAAATGGGTTTGTGTGTTATTATTGGAAAAATAGTAGAAAGCTTATCATATGTCTTTTATCAGATTTTTGCTCTTTAATGAAGCAGTCATTAGCATTAAAGTGATAAGCAGCACTCGACATTAATGATTGTTCTGTACCAGCTCAAAATTCTGTCATAATCATGATAATGTCAAAATAGCAATAAGTTTAATAAATCCAATTTTGAATGTTCATATCATGATGAGATACCGGTAATCATTTTAATAATAATTTTCAGGTTGTAGATGGTATTATGGCTGGTGATGAAGAAACAGAAGAAGCCTTGAGAGAATTTGATTTTCTTGTTGCAGAGAGTGAGGAAGGTGCTGGAGAAACAAGGAGTCATGGCGATGGACCAGAATGGGGTATGCTTATGTGCTTTCTTTTATATATCACTTGATAGGTTTGTTTGTTGTATTCAAGTATTGTTAGAAACTGAGAAAAATTATAATTGTAAATTGAATGAACAATAGTTTTTCTCTGTTTACATATATAAACTCATATGAGTGAATGCATGCATGAAAAACACAGATAAAATTTCACTGAAAATAGAAATTCAAGTTAATTGTGTATGTATATTCAATTGAATACACTTTAATCGTAGAATAAATTGAAATCACTCAAGTTTAGCAGAAACATAAACTCCATTGTAATCACTGAATATGTTTTTTATTTATATTCTCCAGTTATTAATATGTAGTCATATAGTGTTTAGTATGCTTACTGAGAATTAACTTGGAATTATGAATTGTTACAAATGTCATTTTTCTGAATCCAGCTAAGATCAAATGGACACTTAGTAAAAATATGATAAATAACTATAAATCAATATATTTTTCATTATTTTATTTTCTTAAGATTTTTAATAGCGTTAAGTATTTTATTCAGTTTTCTTGGTAATTTTTCTCAGTCTCTGAATATGTTTATATTAACTTGGTTTTTTATGCTATAATCTTGTCATTTTCCTCTGTTTTCCTCAATTTTTTTTTTCAAAATTTTTTACTAGAATCTAAAATGTAATCAAAATACATATATCTGTTATAGTATATGTCAAATATTGCCTTTTAATTTCCTACCCCTCAAAAATGTTTATTCCATTGCTATTAAACCCCTTTGTTTTTATATGTAGTAAAAAAATACAAACATGAATTAGCAATTGAAGTACCTTTTTCTAAGGCATGTAAAATTAAGAGAAAGTTAGCAAACATAGAAATTTATCATGAAATAAGCTGCGGAAATTTAGGAAAATGATTTGGTTTGAAGTGATAACAAACAACTCTGTAACGGCATTTAGTCAAGAAATGATAAGATCTGAGTTGTAACAGCAGCATCAACAAAGTGTATATGACAAATTATCACTATACATGTGATATGTCCTGTATTACACAGAAAAGAAAGATGATGATTGGAAAGTTGATCAGCAACATATATCTAAACTTAAAGAACAGTATGAAAAAGAAAGGAAAGGAAAAAAATCAAGTAAGTAGCCAATGATTAGAAGAGTACATTTGTCATATAGGTAAGATTATCCATGGCATAATACAAAAGTCTGCTAAATACATGCTGCTGTTATATTGCTACAATTTAAAAATATCTAATTTTTTTTAAATTATGATGTCTGTGGCCAAAATATGATATCGCTGTCACTCACTGCATCTTAACTGACAATCTATGCTTTTTCAGTTTTTGGTTTTGATTTGCTGTGAATTTTTGTTGTAAATGCATGTTTTGATGTTTTCTTTTTTCCTTATGCATGATCAAGATCTTATATAATTTTTGAAATAATTACATGTACTGTAATAAGTATTAATTGCATGGACAAGAAATCTTCTTAGCTTTGTGAATGATTTGATAAATTTAGATGACGTTTCAAATGTTTTTCAGTAAGCAATTTTGGATAGGCAGTTTCTTGAATTTAATTAAGTTTTTTTCACTGCATGATGTGCATTATAAAATAAAGGATATATATTTGAAACTACCTTTTTGTCGAGTCTGCGACTTTTGTCGCGAAAGCAAGATCCTACATTTTGTCAGTGGCATCGACATTCACCTGTGGTGAAAGTTTTTTAAACATTAATAACTTTCTTAAACCATCCTGGATTTTTACCGAACTTGGACAGAAGCTTGTTCATGATCAAAAGATCCAGAGGAAAATTTTGTAATAATTTTTTTTCCATTTTTCTGTATTTTACTTATAAATGGACTTAATTTTCCTCCCAGTTAACATTACATACAGTCTGCAGCTAAAGTTTTTTAAACATCAATTACTTTCTTAAAACATCCTGGATTTTCACCAAACTTTGACAGAAGCTTCTTCATGATTAATAAATAAAATGTGGAGAAAAATTACGTACATTCAACTATTACACTGAAAACATAGACAACATCGAAAACATGCGAGACACTGGGCTCCATGGGACCCGTACAAAATTTTTAAATATAAGTAAGGATTTTTTGCTCGGCTGGACTAAAGATACATATGAACTAAAGTGCTCTGATTCGGCATTCATTGTATTCATGACTGAATTTCATATCAGGCTGTTCAATACTAGCATCATGGTTTAAAATTACTTTCAACCATTAAAGATTTTAATGGAAACTACCCAGGGATCCTCACAACATATCTAGACGCGTCCCTGTGTGTTTATGCTTTGGATGCTGCAATTTTGTTTCAGATGCATCCCTGTACATGTCCACATGTGCAGACACATCTTACATTGTACTTACTTTATAAATAACAAATGGGGACAACCAAAATCTACATACTTTTCTTAAATGAAAATACAATTGGTGTTTTTACAACAATAAAAATGCCAAACGATGAGGAGTAAGGCCAATTACCAACAGATTATCAGTTTATAGTACTTACTGTCACACTTATTTTGACATCATTAGCATGGATCAGTGTTTCAGTATAGTAGACATGGATTCCATTGGTGAAATGTATTAAACTATATTTTTTATACTTCAATCAGACATATGTGTTCATTTTTACTTAAAAAGGTTAATTTTCTTTAACCCTGTGATATCTTTTTGGTTGATTAAAGATCGTTAAAAAAAGTACTAACAGAACAATTAAAAAAAAATCTTAAGAAAAATTACTGTTTGAATTATGTAACCTAAAATAATAATTGATGTAATATCATTTAACTACTGTGTGTCTCACTGTAATTCACAAACTGATTCTTTCATGAAAAAGCCATTACTTTGCTTTAATATTACACATAAGGCATATTCTGAAAGTCAAAACATTTCAAACTTTTGGAAATGAAACTTCCACACATTCAATGTCACAACAGTATGGGTGACATATTTCATGGAAAATTCAATGAACTATACACAGAACAGCTGCTCTTATTGAAACAGAAATTATAAATTCTGATTGAGATCAATAAAGTAATTTGCAACTCGTGAAAATCTGGTGGGACACCATTTTGAGTGATGAGTCCAGGTCCTATGAGGAACCCAGAATACATTTGCTTCAGAACTGTATTTTAAATGCATGATACTGCATTGTATCTCACAAATTTCCTTCTGCATTATGGCAAACAAAAACAAGTGTTATTATTACATTGATCCAGGTATATATTTTTTTCTGCTACTGTACTTCTTAAGCATTAATTGAGATGTAAATTTGAGATGAATAACATTCTTGCTATTATTTTTAATTCATGTCCTATCTGAACATTTTTCTGTCATAAGTGGCTTACTTAGCATACATACAAACCTCAGTAACATCTTATTAATTTTGTTGGCAAAATGTCAAATTATTATCTAAAAGTATGAAGGAAAAAGGAAGAACTGGGGATGATAAAAATGTAGGAAATGAATATGCATAAACCCTACTTTAATTTGAAAAAAGGTATTTTTGAAATATCAGTTACTGGATATATATAAAAAAAAAAATCTTAATTTGTCTGCATTAAATATTTTAATACCTTTAAGTGACGATTAGAAACAGGAAAAGATGAATATGTACAATCCTTATACAATAATTTGACAGGAAGTACATAGTAATTTGTTTTCCTATAAATAAGATTACACACCACAATCATGGACGAACTGTCGATCATGGAGAGGGATTTTGAAGCCTACTCATGTATTACTTTTAAACGGCATTCAGGTTAAGCATTTTTCTTCATTTTTCTTCATTTTTAAAGAATTTAAACATCATAAGATACAAGAAATATTAAATTTTGATAATATCAAATCAATAATAGTCTTCGTGGGCTTTGCGTACTAGTTCAAATCATAAAGTTGAATATTTTAACATTTCTGACAATATTTGAATTATCTTGATACTAACAGTCTAAAAGCAGAAATATTTGATAATTTATCATTTTTTGTTTTTGAGCAAAATAAAGTATTGAGATACATGTACAGAATTAAATAGAAGGCGCATAAGGCAAGCTAAAAATTCTCTGTAATAAAGGGTTTAATTGAATACTATCTGAGAATAGCTTTCCTAGGGCAAGGTCCAAGCATAAACTCTTTTATTAGCAAATAAAGGAGACACATTTTGAAGTTTAATATCTCATGTGTTGACAGGACCCAAAAGATCGGCATTACAAGCCATGCTTGCTAATCTGGGCAATGAAGACGATACTGGAGCAGCATCGTCTGGACCATCTCATTCTTCATCAGCTTCATCAGGCATGCCCGATATAGATGAATTGGGTATGCAAATTAGTTGCTATACTTAGTTTTCTCTGATCCTTTGCTGAATTTATAATCTGAAAGCAGGATCAGAATTGTTGATCAGCAGGGACTTTTCAGTGGAGAAATTTTGACTAAAATTCAACAGTATTTTATAATATGTAAACTATTAAGGTCAGTATTATAAATTTTTATGCAAAAAATTCCACTAGCTTTGGCTTCATTTGAGTTATTGCTTTAGTCTGCATAATATTTTTTTTCACTTTGGAAAGTCCCCGATCCATTTGTACATGTAAGATTTTGTATTAATTGTTTAACAGTCCACTTTAACAGTTATGTAAATGTTTAGTGTTGTATGTAAACACACCATGGCAGTTCTGCTTGTTTGTTACCGTCAACATATAATGTAGCCAAATACTTATCATCCTTTTGATTGCCACATCATGAGAGAAAAAAATTTGAATTGCATGCAATAATATCAGACTTTTTCTGTTTAAATAGAAAGCAAAGTATTTAATTTGCTAAGTTGTAACTATTTAATGGAATTAGTAGTGCTCAACCTATACAAGTAGCTGTAAATGATATCTAACTAAATAAGTGGAATGTTCTGATTATTTTCAAATATCCCATATCACTTGTGTTTTTGCTTGAAAGACACAATGTACCACTTGTGTAAATGTGAATTATTTAGATAAAGTAAATGTACAACTTGTCTACATGTGAATTATTTAGATAAAGTAAAGTGGACTTCGTGAGTTTGATTTTAGCAGAGACTTGTACAGCAATGACAACTTAACCACTGTCAGTGTTATAACCTTATCACATTTAGAAAGGGTGTGTTTGTAGAGACATTGAAAAACTATTGTTTAAAACATGTTACATTTATAATTGTATGAGTCTGCATTCTATTCACAGTTAACTTGAAGATGTTATTTCCTGTTTTATGTAACTTTTATTCATGAACCGATTGTAATTGTTCTAAAGAATAAAATGTAGTTCAATGGGAAATAATGGGAAATCATTTGAATGATAAATTGTCACAATGCTTAATGTAATTGCATACATATGGCTTATTGTTTTTGTTTTGTAGGTGTACAGGGAGGAGGATCTATGCCATTTTCATCTTCAGGAAATCAGCGACAAATAATGAATTCTGATGACGACGCTTTGGAAGCTGCTTTAGGGCTGGGAGAATTAGCTGGTCTAACTCCTCAGGATGAATCAGACCCTATAAACAATAACTATGATGTAAGTGAAACATGTGACCTCGGTCTGAGTAATCAGAGAACAAAATTTCTACCATGGAGGTGTAATTTCTGTTCATTTCAATATTACTTTCTATTGATTCAGACCGCCTCGGTGGTCTCGTGGTAGCGGCGCTTACCCCGAGTGCAGAAGGTCACAGGTTCGATCCCTGGCAGGGTCAAACCAAAGACATTAAAATTGGTATTTGCTGCTCCTCCACCAAGCACGCAGCATATAGGAGTAAGAGCAAAGACTGGTCGGCTCGGAGTCAGTATAATATGTCCGAGTGAGGTGATATGTCTTCCTGCGGACAGTTACCTCGTGAGCTAGCACATTAAAAATCTGACTTAACGTGTCGGTGTAGTACAAAGGAGGGATCATATTCATTATCATATCAACATGTTTTCGTCCTGATATGCACCTGGTTGCCACTGGACGTTAAACAATAATTCATCCATCCATCCATCCATCTATTGATTCACTCATACTAAATAATAAATGTCTCTTGATTACAACTTATTTATTACAAGTACATAGTATGACTGAGTACCCTAGTAGTTAGGTAGGTATTATTTTCCTACCGGTACTACTAGCTTGTCGACAATGAGGTTGTCTTTCCACTCAGCTTGTGTTGACACAGATGGCAGGTCTTCCTTGTGTAGGTTCAATGGCTCTAACCCCTAACTCCAATTCATCTTTTAATAAAAAAAAATAATTGCCACATTACTTTAAATTACATGGGAAAAAATGATTTTCAAATGGACAAATTTTTCATCACAGTCATGATCATATTTTTCTGTAATTTTTCATATTATTTCATAATGAAATTAGTGTCAATCATCATCTGGTGTTTGATTCCTTTTCTACAGATGAACTGTTCATTATGAATGTGAAAAAAAAATGGAATGAAACACAGCAGTGACAATTTTCAGAAACCCTGGTTTTCTGATTTAAATTATTCTACAATTTCTCTAATAATTCTGCTCTAGGGCATATTACTACATTCAGAAAACTATTGCACAGACAAGCTTTATAGTGTTACTAAAAAACTTATTTAAAGTTTCTATCTTCAGTGATGTAAAAGGAGTTCTTGGACAATCAATTTGTAGGTTACCTGGCCCAAAAGGCCATGTGACTTACTGCCATTGTTTGTCATCCATCATTATCCAATTTCCTTTAAACATCTTTTCCTCTGAAACCAGTGGGTGAGTTTGGACAAAACTTTTATGTAGTGAATGGTCCTTGGGTGTTTCCCATTCAAAATTGTGTCTGGGGTTGGGACTTTCTATCAAATATATCACCCATTAGGAGAATTTTTTTTTAAAATCAGCAGAAAAATTATTTCAAGATCTTATCCTCAGAAACTACTTGGGCAATTAAGACCAAAATTTGTTGGAATGCCCCTGAGTTTGTCCTCTTTCAAAACTGTGTTCAGAGGATCCAGACCTTTGATAAATAACAGCCACCATTACTGAAAAATTGAAAAATCACCAAAATTTTTAAAAATGTTCACCCTCTGAGACCTTGGATAAGCAAAATAAATATTTCAAAATCTCTAAAACTATTGGGGCAAGTTAGACTAAACTTTGTTGAAGTGGTCCTTAGTTATGTGTAGGTGTCCAGACTGTGGACCAATATTTGCACTATAAGTGAAATAAAAATCAGCAAATAGTACTAGTAAGCTTTTGCCAGGTAAACAATGCAGGCTTCTTGGAGCCTGTAGTTTCAATTTTATCATTGGAATTCAATAGAAATTTGGAAACCATTCACTAGTCACTTATAATTTGATTCTCTTATGTTTCAAAATATTACACTGATTAATTAAAATATTTCACTATAAATTGATATCTTGAAATGTACATTTTTGGCAATAGTTCTGCCCAGATGGTATATATCCAAATTCCAAAGCCTTCAGTACTGTTGTTTGATTATATTCTATCTTCAGTGTTGTAAAAGGAGATCTTGGACTATTAACTTAAACTTTTGTACCCCCAAGGGGAATCAGGCTAATTAAATTTGTTCAAGTTGGTAGAAAAAAGTATCATGGAATAGATAGGATTTAAATAAATAGTTTAGGATACCAATGTTGTCCAAGAAATCTGAGCTGTGAGACCTTTGATACTTTCAATGCAACTATGAGGTTGTCAGGAAAAAAACATTTGATTGAGTATAAATCTCTGATAAGATGTTTGCATTGGAAAACATAAATTTCTGGTAAAAATTTAGTTCTTACAAATTAATATTTTCACTATTTGTAGAATTTGTCACCAAAGGAACCTTTCAGGAAAACATGGAATGCCAAGTACACATTAAGAAGGTAAATTTTACACAGCATATAATTCAGTATGAACATAGGAATACATGTACTATTGACATCATTTTTTGGTTATCAGTAAAAAAATGTTCAGAAAAGGGGTGAAGATGCTTGTTACCAAAAGCATACTGTGACTGTTTGTGGACAGATAAATCCATTGAGATATAAATTCTCAGATGAAATTTTTGAAAGTCAATATCAAAACCACAATTTGAGCATGTTATCAAGAATGAAGATAGGAAGTTGGCATTTGATGAATGTGCACATACAAAAAATAGTTTGAGATTCCCCTGATGGCCTGTTTTAGAATTTACTGTGGCTGTCGCATACCAGACTGCACTCCATATATATAAATGGGAATTTGCAGATTCTGTGCAGAATTGGTACATCAGTGTTTTAGGACTTGTGCATTTAATCTCTACATGGTTCACTTTTATAACTATTTATCTCTACATGGTTCACTTTTATAACCATTTAATCTCTACATGGTTCACTTTTATAACCATTTATCTCTACATGGTTCACTTTTATAACCATTTAATATCTACATGGTTCACTTTTATAACCATTTAATCTCTGCATGGTTCACTTTTATAACCATTTATCTCTACATCGTTCACTTTTATAACCATTTAATATCTACATGGTTCACTTTTATAACCATTTAATATAAACATGGTTCACTTTTATAACCATTTAATATCTACATGGTTCACTTTTATAACCATTTATCTGTACATGGTTCACTTTTATAACCATTTAATATCTACATCCATTTTTATAACCATTTATCTCTAAACGGTTCACTTTTATAACCATTTATCTCTACATGGTTCACTTTTATAATCATTTAATCTCTACATGGTTCAATTTTATAACCATTTATCTCTTCAAAAAAGATTTCAGTTTAAAATAATTACATTACATTTATTTCACTGAAATCGATAATTTTATTTGAAAATGCTAGTTATGTGGTTCTGAAAAGTATTGTTTAATAACCAAATAAAAGTCCAAATCTTGGTGATGTCTTGTTTAGCATGTGTTTACTGCAATGCAATGGTATAATGTTTTAATAATACTGAGAATATTTTGATATTACAGTCATTTGCACTTCATACAAAATGTTCTTTGGTCAAGGCTTTTACACCCCATTTAACTACAAAACAAGCATTCACTTCTTCAGTAATGTCATTTATTTAGAATTTAATGAACAATGATTTTGTGTCAGTCAAAAATGTCAATCCAAAGTTGGGGCCTCGGTGGCCGAGTGGTCTAGGTAGTTCGTCATGACTACAACTGATCACTAGCCTGTCAACGCTGGGGTTGTGAGTTCGAATCCATTGGACAGGTTACATGGAGTTATAGTACCTATTTTGTGTATCAACTACAGTTTTCAATCCAGAGTATTCAAACCTGGTAGAATGTTTATATATATATATTGGAAATATGAACCTCCTATTATGGATACAATAGGAACACTATTGCAGAATTCTCAGTTGCTGTAACATTACATATTCTTATAGTCTTCATTTCATCAATTACAATAAAATTTCCACTCCTTGGTCATTATTAAGTAATGTAACCTGGGCATTTGATTCTTTGTCCCTTTTTCTTAATGGATGATTAATGTGAAATTAAAAAAAAAAGCATTGATCAATTTTGTTTACAATATTTCCCAGTTTGTTATATGCAGTGATGTCTTACAGCCCCAGCCAATTCAAAAAGAGGCAGTTTGACCTCAGAGGAATCTCAGGATAATTCTAATTTATTTAAAAGTGTATACAACCTTGTAATGTTGCTTTTCAAAGGATGGAGTATGATATTGAATTTAGTTAAAAGTTTATAAAGTGAAGAAAATAACAAAAGACCGTGCATCATTCATTTGCATTTATTTTTTTTTTAATTACAGCCATTTTGATGGTGTTAGGGCTTTGGCGTTCCACCCTGTAGAACCTGTGTTATTAACAGCCTCGGAAGACCATACGTTAAAATTATGGAATTTACAAAAGACAGTTCCAGCTAAAAAGTAAGAAAAAACTCATTGCATATGAAGTTCTAATTGTGAGTAAATAAACCAAACTAAACACAACCAGACAAAGAATTTTTTGGAAGATTATCATTTACATGTACCTTTAATTGATGGAATAGTTTTTTATGAAATTTTAGCTATTCTGTGATTTTTTTTTTTTTATTACAAAGTTTTAGATATCTTGCTAACTTTAAAGAGGGAAACTGACAAATCTAGTTAACCTTTGTTTTTAATTATATCTCCTTGCCATTTTTTCTTTGACTTTTATACAACATTGATAATAGAAATGATGAACTTAAACTTCTACTAGTACGTACTTATACATACAGGAAGTAGGTTCATCATTAATATTTACAAAAAGTGGTTGAAAATCATTGTATGTTTAGTCTTAAATTAATTGTGCATATATTTCAGAGCAGCATCATTAGATGTTGAACCTGTATATACATTTAGAGCACATATAGGACCAGTTCTGTGTTTAGCAATTAATGCAACAGGAGAACAGTGTTACAGTGGTGGAATAGACTCTTCAATAAAATGTTGGAATATACCTAATTCAAATATAGATCCATATGATTCATTTGGTGAGATAATTTGTTTGTCTGTAGATTAATGTAAAAATATGTGCCCTGAATGTTATGAAATGTGAAATCAAGGCTTGTTCTTGAAAGTTGATTTCTTGATAGGCTGTCTGTTGTGGATGATATTGCCAAAAATAATATACAACTTTTAAAGGTCTTATTTCAATAACTAGAAGTAATGTATTTATATAAAGAATATATATATATCTGTCACTTAAACACGTAAGTGACCAACAAAACATAAGGTGGAGCTAAAACGTATTTCAAGTTGAAATACTTGGTCAGTATACAGTATGAGATACCAGTGTTACGCATTGTATTAATATACATTTAATAAATTATCAAATATGTAAATTTGTAAATAACTTTTCAGATCCTAGTGTGTTACAGGAGACATTAGTTGGTCATACAGATGCTGTATGGGGTCTGTCAATACATAGTTCTAAAACACAACTGTTATCTAATTCTTCTGATGGAACAGTCAGATTATGGAGTCCTGGAGCCAAATCACCATTACTTAATACATTTACAGCCGATACTGGTTAGTTGTTTATTGAAATCTGAACAAGATGCATAATCCAACAGTCTTTTAATCAAATTCACTTAAACAGTAAAATCTAATTGTCTTTTTGTGTTCAGATTGAATAAAATCCAAAGAAAAGATGTTTGTCAAAGTACAAATCTTCACATTCCCATCTTACTGATTTTAAAAATTCAGTTTTAAACAATTGCTTTTATGCAGTTGTGGTCAGCATCTTAAAATAATACAGAATGCAGACCTGAACCTGACTGCACTAGTAGTAAATTTTATTAATTATTATACCCCCACTCTACGGAGTGGATGGTATACTGGATTCACCTTGTCCGTCCGTCTGTTCATTCTGAAATTTTTCGTCACACTTATCTCGGCTTCTGTGCAACGGAATGTTTTGATATTTGGCCTGTAGCTTTTTGACCATGAGTTGTATCGTTTCTCCTATTTTCAGGTCTGTCAAGGAACCACTTCCTGTTTGCCGATACTTACAAATTTTACAATACCTTATGTTTACATGAAATTTTTCGTCACACTTTTCAAGTCTGTTTTCCCAATTTTCAGAATTATGAAAGAGTGGGGGTATACTTTGCACGATAACACATGCAACGTCATGTTTATGTTGTATCAAGTATTTAGGTAAATAAGTACTTTGTTTGAATTTCAGATGATGGAGTTCCAACATCAGTGGATTTCGTGCGTTGTGATCCTAGCCAAATGGTAGCTTCTTATACATCTTCTAATACATATATTTATGATTTAGAAACGGCTCAACAAATACTCTGTTTAGAAACTAAAATTAATATAGGTATGTAGGCTTTTTATTAATGCCAGTTAACCTGGAATTAAATGTTGAATGGAAAAGTTGTTTTCCTTTATATGTGATAAGTAAAGCAAATAAAATTTGAGTTTTCTATCATAATATCATTGTATGATGTAATAACAACTTACATAATATATTCTATGAAACCAATTTTGATGTACAAGATATGCCCATTTCATTGATGTACTACTCGTAACTTTTGCTCACGGCCCAAAATGTTGAAAACCATAAGTAGACAAACTCACAAATGTGGCAATATAAAGGAATTTGATCTCATTCCCAAATTCTTTTGAGTATTGCACTATCACAGATAAGACAACCTCAGATTAATTAATTTATTTCAGATGCTAGTACTAGTAATCAGATTAACAGAATAATTACACATCCAACACTACCTGTTACAATAACAGCACACGAAGACAGACACATTAGATTCTTTGACAACAATACAGGTAAAAAATGTTATCCTTTGTATTTGTACATTATTAGGGTTGTTATGAATGAAATTGGAAGTAAGGAAAAAATAAATACATGTTTAATTTATGATTTTATCATATATTTGGTACTAAATACAGGAGTTTTGAATATACGATAAAGCCCATGATGTTGGTCCGTATCTGATGTCTATGACGTCATACCCTTTATTGCATGGCTTACCCTTTATCGCATTGGCTTACCCTTTATCACATAGCTTTTTTCAATTTTATTTTTAGGTCTTTCCACTTTCCGTGGAAAGACCTTTTGCTTTTGTTCTGATTATTTTTTTTTTTTTTTTTTTTTTTTTTTTTTTTTCTTCTGCCGTCTAGGATGTTTTTTTGTTACTTGACATATTGAAAAGATTTTTGGCCCATGATATCGTACAGTGATTACGATTTCACCATTGACCCTGTGTAACCGAACACCTTTTCTTATAGGAGTTATCTCCCCGCCCCCTTCTTTTCTTGTTATCTTTATTTCTCTGTAACCGTAAAAGATATCGACCTAAAATCTTTTGCAATGTCTTCAGTGTATCTGTGCGCAACTTTGTTCTAATTGGTCGGAAAGGATCTGACGACATTTCATAGGAGTTATTTCCCTTCAAACGACTTTCACTTTTGGTGTATCATACAAATTGTTATTTAGAGTTGAGATATCAACATGAAACTTTGTATTTAGGGTCCATGACCCCTAACAAGTAAAATGAGGTCAAGGTCAAAGGTCAAGGTCAAGTTCTATATTTTGACTTTTGCTTGTTATCGCTTCTCCTCTGAAACGGTAAAAGATAGCTGATAAAATGTAATGGAGAAAATGTTAAGGACGTTGAGACCTAGCTTTGTAACATTTGCATAAAGTTGTATGACGTCATTTTATAGGCATAATTACCGTTAGAACATTTAAATTTGCAGTTTTTCGTTTATTTCTCAACAATGGTACATGATAAAGGCATGGGGTCTTTTGTTCTGACATCAAGGATTGATGACCTTCAAATTGGCATCAAGGTCAAAGGTCAAGGTCAAGTTCTAAATTTTGACTTTTGCTTGTTATCGCTTCTCCTCTGAAACGGTAAAAGATAGCTGATGAAATGTAATGGAGAAAATGTTAAGGATGTTGAGACCTAGCTTTGTTACATTTGCATAACAGTTGTATGACGTCATTTTATAGGCGTAATTGCCGTTAGAACGTTTAAATTTTCGGTTTTTCGTTTATTTCTCAACAATGGTACATGATAAAGGCAGGGGGTCTTTTGTTCTGACATCAAGGATTGATGAACTTCAAATTGGCATCAAAGTCAAAGGTCAAGGTCAAGTTCTAAATTTTGACTTTTGCTTGTTATCGCTTTTCCTCTGAAACGGTAAAAGATAGCTGATAAAATGTAATGGAGAAAATGTTAAGGACGTTGAGACATAGCTTTGTTACATTTGCATAAAAGTTGTATGACGTCATTTTATAGCGTAATTGCCCCTAGAACGTTTAAATTTTCGTTTTTCGTTTATTTCTCAACAATGGTACATGATAAAGGCATGGGGTCTTTTGTTTTAACTTCAGGGATTCATAACCTTCAAATTGGCATCAAGGTCAAAGGTCAAGGTCAAGTTCTATTATTTGACATTTGCTTGTTATCACTACTCCTCTGAAATGGTTGTAGATAGCCAAAGAAATGTAATGGTGGAAATGTTTAGGACATTGATGCAGAACTTTGTTACATTTGAGTTAAAGTTGTATGACGTCATCTTTTGAGAGTAATTGCGCCTAGAACGTTCAAACTTGAGGTTTTTCGTTTATAACTTGACAATGGTACATAATAATGGCATGGGGTCTTCTACAATGACCTCAGCGACCAATGACCTTGAAATAGGTCAAAGGTCAAGGTCAAGGTCATGACCTATATTACGTATTTTGCATTTTTTCACACTTTATAAGGTTTTTTTTCCAGAGTTATTGAAAGCGTGAAATTCAGGCACTACTTTTGATGACGTCATTTCTGGCAAGGTTATTATTTATGTAGACGTTTTTAGACGTTTTCAATATATTGGAATGTTAATTAACGTGACAATGTTACAGCCGATGAAAACGTCTAGAATTGTCAATTCATAAGGTCACATTAATGACGTTTTTGATGTTTATAGTGCAAAACAGTATAATTCATCACAAACATTTTGTTAAAAATAAACATTTTTCTTCGTTATTCAAACTAGCAGTCCATATATTTTTTTAACAATTGTGAAATTACCTATCATATCAAACCAGAAGTGATATTTGTAATACGGGAAGTAGCATAATACCTCCCTTATTTCCATCAAAGAACCATAGAACCATATATTTTTGCAATCGATGAAAGCTTAGATATGCTCTAAAACCAACAATTACATTTTAAACCTCATTTTTGTTATCAACAAATCTGCAATTGAGGTGGAAAGACCTTCAATTGTTCTCTGAAGAATTGGTTTTTAATTTTTTTTTGGTTTTTTTTTTTTTTTTTTGGTATTTTTTTTTTTGGAGGGGTGGGGGCAAATTTCTTTTTGGGGGAAATTGTTCATTTTTTTCCCCCAATTATTTGTCTTTTTTTTAATCCCCCCCCCCCCTATTTTTTAAATTTTTTTTGTTTTTTTGTTGGGGGTTTCTTATTCCATTCAGGAATTTACATCTGAAAATTTATTAGTTTGCTGATTCTGAGTCTTAATATGGTAAGAAAATATGGATCAAATGTTAAGTGCACTCACAGTTGAACTATATTGTTATTTCATTTTCAATTTCTTACAGCAGATAGTCAGTTGCATTCATCAAAATAGATTTTAAATTTTCAAAGTAAAGCTGTAATAATGCACTTCATTTTTATTAACCAAATTTTATACTGAAGAATCCCGGTTATTACTTTTGACGAAGTACAGCCATTGGGCAGATATGCTTCCTGTCTTTTCATGAAATAAGAATATAGGATATGATTAGAAAATACTGCCAAAAGAGAAATTAAAGTGCAATAATATAATTAGAGAAATGCAAGGGGTAATTCAAAAGTTTTAAATTTTTCAAGAAACAACACTTTAATTCTTCATTATCAACTAACAATATTGTCGTGTGTTTTGTGAAAGTATGTAATGATGGCAGATATACATCATATGTATACATTATTGTTTTCTGTTGCAGGGAAATTGATCCATTCTATGGTAGCACATTTAGATGCAGTAACTAGCTTAGCAATTGATCCTAATGGATTATATTTATTGTCAGGAAGTAAGTATTGTGTTTGTACTTGTTATATTTTGTTATGCTTGTGTCAGAAATGTAATATTTCATACATTAGAAAAGAATCTTAAAAGATTTCCTGAGGTTTAAACGATTGAATATCTTACAATTTTGACATGAAAAAGTGTGAATCCTATTTTAAAAGTGTGAAATATCTTTTAGATTGATTTTGTAACTACAAGATTTTTACAAATTCACAATTAAATGTGAAAATATGACCAGATGAACATTGCAATTATAAAAACTCACCGTATTATTTTTCCCCAACTAATACTCCATTACAATATGTTTATGTATTTTGTATTATTGTGACCTCTCCAATAAGAACAATAATAAATGCACATATTCAGACATAATTTCTGGTTTAAAGGATATGCTCTTGATTGGTTAGTGAAAATACTAAATTGAACTTATCAAATTAATATTCCAAAATCAATGGAAGCCTTCTGATGTAGTGTTGGATATTGAAAAAATATTGGGGAATGAGAGGCTTAATAGTTTTGACTTCTGAATTACAGTGGCTTTGAATTAGAAGTACATTTGTAGATCATATCTATTTTAGGTCATGATTGTTCAATTAGACTATGGAATTTAGACAGTAAAACTTGTGTACAAGAAATAACTGCACATAGGAAAAAATTTGACGAATCAATATTTGACGTAGCTTTCCATCCATCTAAGCCTTACATAGCAAGTGCAGGAGCTGATGCTTTAGCAAAAGTGTTTGTATGACCAGAAGATAGGACTAGGATAATCATCTAGCTACTATCCAGCACATCAGAAGAAGGCCCTGTCCTTATCAGCTGTTTGTGCTACAGTATCCAGCTGTGTTCACAGATCATAGAACACAAACATGTCAGGAGAATCATATGATAAATATTCATGAAAATTTGTTCAAAGATTTTGTATTTAAGACATTTTTGTGTAGTGTACAAAGAACATTTAACAAATTAGATTTTTAATACAATTGCCAGGACTGTATTAAGTATACAGTATTCATATAAGTGATACACAGTTAGTGCTATAATGATTTCTCTGTTCTTTCATTTATTCCTACTGACACAAAGACTCCTACTAGCTATCCGTCCACAACTTAATAAAAGGTTCTCTAATGTTCACATTTAAAGTCCTTGAAAATTTTGAACTGGTTCATTCTTCCAAGATATTTGTAGAATACATTACATTTTGAATTTTTGTCTTAAAAAATGCAGAAGTTATTTTATAATTTTCCTTGATCTTTTATCATAGAAACTAAACAGTTGGCCATAAAGAAATATAAGAAATGCCTAAGTAATTAGTCCCTGTAAGAAAGCATTTTAGATTTCTTTACTTTAAGGATATTGCTGTATGTTGGCAACAACAGCTTCAAATTTAGATTCTCAGTCTTCTGTGCACAAGTTCATGCTTTATATTTCAAATGTAAATATTATATAAAGGTAATTATATAAACTCATTTACTGTGTGTCTTTTTTCAACTGTTTTAAGAGAATGTTTCAAAAAAATTCTATGAAGTGACCACAAACAAATAAAGGGGTCTCGGTGGCCGAGTGGTCTATGTAGTTCGTCATGACTACTAATGATCAATAGCCTGTCAACGCCCAGGTTGTGAGTTTGAATCTCACCAGTGGCGAGGTGTATTTAACTCCGATCTTAATTGACAAGGATTGCCAATTTTCCTTCCGAAGGTTGGTGGTTCATTCGGGGTACTCCGGCTTCCTCCACCAAAAAAATATGGCCGCCGCAAAATAGCCAAATGTGCTGAAAACGGCGTAAAACCCCAACTAAACAAACAAACAAATGAGACATGTTTTATATATATGTATACCTAATTTTAAATGAATAGAATTGTAGTAAAGTCTCAAATTTTTCATGAAGAAATCAGTCGCAGAAGCATGAGACACACAGAATCTTGTTCTAAGGAGGGTATTTATTCTCTCTTTTCTTTTTCTCTTTCATGATATTATATAGGAGTTCAGAGTTGTGTTCAATATTGTAGCAGCTAGCCTAGCTGCAATGCCCTAGATAGCTATCTATATTAAACAATATGCTACGTAGCTAGCATAGCAAAATGGCGCCGATGTCTATATATGTCAAGAGAAAAGAAAAGGTCCCCAACTTTCGGTCTCGCTCAAAACTTTTGGATCAATAAAACAAATATTAGTTTATCAACACAATGATGTATGACATGCCTACCTTACTTGCCAATCAACAGTGCTATAGGTATGCGAAATCGGACAAAAGTGAATTATTGAACCCCTGAACTTTGTAGCCTCAAGCTTCCATTATTAAAAATCTGCTTACCTTTTATAAAAAATTTCAGCAGTAGCTAAAGGTACTTCTTCACTATTGCTTGTTAAAATAAAGATAGGGTATACAAAATGCAGTACAACTTTCAATTTTAATTTCTGTCATAGTTGCCAAACCATTCATACTACCAACATTTTCCCTGTTCTTATTTGACAACTTTGTTAATTAACTGTAACATTTTTGAGAATCTAAATTTAAGCTGAAAACTTGCCTAGAATCTTTTTATGATTTCAATGCGAAAGTCCTTTTACTTTTTCATATAGGAAAACTTAAGCTAAAAATTTGTCTAAAAATCTTTCTAATGTGACAGTGAAAAATTCCTGTTAACATTTTCCAGTTAAAACAAAAACATTAAGTGAAACATACAGAATAGTGGTAGGATTTTATTAATGTTGATTGCAGTGTCAGTCTTTTTATGGATACGTTTTTATATTGTATAATTTACAGTAAGCATATCAGAGATTAAGTTTCATTACTTTTGCCAATTGTTTTTTTTTTATAGATACTCATTGCATGGATACATAATTCGTATATTTTCTCATTCAATAAGTAGAACATGGTAATAAAATACTAATAAGAATTTTTACCTAAATGTTAATCATTCTGAGGTATTCTATTTAAATTAAATCATAATTATCTACCTCTTATAACAAAATATTTTATAACAGTATAATCATATGACAAATTTTCAGTTGATTGAAGCGAATGGTAAAAATATTTAATTTATTTAACTACATGTATGCTAATTGTAATATAATATTTACAAAATTGTACACAATAGTTAATTTTGGTTGATTCAGTGAAGTAGATAAAGAGATATATACTTTCTAGGATCTAGTGACGGTCAACCTTGTCAGCTTTCGTTAATTTGTTATAGTATTATGTAATTGATTAAGGTTGTACTACCATTACAGAGTATTATGGATTATATATATATAGTATGTAAAGATTAATACTACACAATTACATAGACCAACTCATGGTTCAGTCAAATTTCCTGAATAATTTGTGTATCGTTTACTTATCAGTGTGGATTGCTTCTTTTTAAAATGAATCTAAAAAATTTTGTATAAACTGTTTACATCAATATGACAAATTTTTAGCTAATTTTTATAAGATAATACAATCTCAATATGTTTTCTTCATAAAAATTGTTAAACATATTGGATAAAATTTAAAACAAATGATTGATGTCACTTTGAATCTTATAGAATGGTCTGTCTTATTTAGAAAGTTATCTAGACCACAGTTCATTACATTTCCTTTTCTTTGAAGATACTGTCCTCTAACATACAGTGTGGGTCTGCTATTTCAGACCCAATGGGGTCAATAACATTTATTATTTAAAGATTGACAAAAATCCTTTATTTAAAAATATATTATTCATGAATGACTTCAGATTTTCATCACAGTGTATCACCTGATAAAAAAAATGCAATGATATATCATTTCATTACTTTATTTGCACCATATATCATTAACAAAAAAGATCATATAATCCTGAGTAAGACATGGAGATTGTCCATGGATAACAATGTAATAATTGTGCATCAAGTGGTAATGATATGATGATTGAAGTACATATGTACGTGTATAAATATTATTTATTTATATAACAACATTTATATAATCATATGTTTACTTTTTAAGGAAAAGTAAAGATTGCGTTTTTTATTTTACATTTAATAAGTGTTTCAACTTTAAAAGCAAAATGTTTTATTTAGATTTGGAATGTTTCTTGCAAAACATGGTTCCAGCTAATATTAATTGCAGTAATTTAGTTACATTTAATATTTGTTATAAGTTGATGGGTTTATTTGTGAATCTGGATTATTTCTACTGTTTGGTTGTTTGGATACCAAGCACTTGTCAACATATGCCAATAAATTAAAGGAAGAATAAATATTATGAATACATTGATTTTTATAAATATTTCATAAGTAATATTTGGGTATCTCATATATATAAATCTTACATGAAAGTGTTGATAAAAATTCAATATTGTATAATTAATCATGAGTTAATTTATACAGAAAAATTGCTTTATAGATATTAACCAAAGGTAGTTGTAGTACTTTATCTTATTCCCTGAGTCTTCCCTTAGAACAAATGTTAAGAAAAAGTCATTATAGGTGTATGACAAATTCAAATGACCAACTAAGTCTAGTCAATGTAAACACTTACATTCTATGTAACTTTATTTTATAGATTAGATTCAGACATTTCTTTGTTGAAAAACAGTGATAATAGAAAAGTATTCTTTTTTTTTGGTGTTTTTGTACAGGAAGCAAATCCCTATGCATTTTGAACTATTATGATTTACAGGAGAAAAGCAGTATGAAGTATATTATATTAGATTTTTTTTTTGGACACATGAATCTCATCTGCAATCATACTTTTATTTCAAAACAGCAGATTTTTTTCATATGGACAATGTAGAATTGTGACACATTTGATTGGTCTTCCAGATGAAGGTGGTCTCTTGTGACAGAGCTCCTAAAGATACAAAAATAATTCTTATGATAGATAATTTGATAGAAAAGAATTTTTGTAAAAATAAAATCTTGGTCGATTATTTGCTAAATCTTAATAATGGTATATGCGAACAAAGCATGCCTTTTATCTAAGTAGAAAATGCTTTGTATACAAATACTGGATAAAAGTATCAATAAATTATTATGTAGATATAAGGTTTGAAAAGCTAATATTGTTTCTGTAAAAAGGTATAGGACAGGGGTTGAAAAAGTTAGATAGTACATTAGTACAGTTGAAACTAGAGGGTCAACTGCAGGGATAAAAACTAACGGTTGCTGGGGCAACTAAAATTTGAGTTGGGCGATTGAATCATCGGTAGCCCAGAAATTTCAGTTTGCTGTCAGAACAATTTCATGTTTTTATATCTTCTGGAAATACTGCCATGACAGCTCTTCAATTTTGACAACAGTGAATTTTTGTTTCAGTACAGAACGTAAATAGGTTCTTAGATTCAGTAACATCGGAATTATACGAGAACAAAATGGATAAAATCTGATACGTCCGAAAACAAATCGCTATCTAAATCAATTGCGCACTTTATCTTCCTTAGAAAAATATACCACTTTAAAATGAACCAAGAATGGTGCCAAACCGGACAGGGGTGCAAATCCTTAACAGTTACTGTTAAGGAATTTTGATATTAAACTCCTGTAAATTATTGACAGATCATGATGTTTGGCTTAAATTTATGAAAAGTCAATGTTTAACTTCAATAAAGACTATTATGACATTAGATAAAATTGCAACATTGAAAATGGGTTGTTTATGTACAGCAAAGAATTCAACACCAAAATTACTCAATGGTTATAGAATGAGCATGATAAAACAATGAAAGAAAAAACATTTTCACTTGATTGATGAAATGGAAAGCTTCAGACTGCTGAATACTTATGGGAATTGCCTAATTAGTGCTTGAGTATTTTAACTGGGCATAATAAATTTTAATAAATATAAATCACTTCATTTTTTTCTTCTTTTGGATCTTATTAATCAGTGAATGATAAGACAAAATGAGTTAAGTCGCCGCTGTTTTATCAGAAGTAAATTCCCAATTTTCCCCCACCCTTGATTTTTTTATGTGGTGGTTCCTGTTTTTAACCCTAGGTACAATGTATCAGAATAAGACACTTGAAAGCATGGATTATATCCTTTGATAATCGAATCATTTCTTCGTCTAGGGGGTACTTATGGCGGTACATACAGGGATTTAAAGAGACAGACAAACGACGGCTGATGATTCTTTATTTGAATTAAGTACAATAAAAAATTGTAAAGTTTATACAGAGCTCCTCAATTTTGGAGTGGGCACTTGATTTTGAAAACTAGGAGCCTAGCTGGCGACCAAGGTAAAAAAGTTAGTCTTTATCCCTGCACCTAAAAATTAATAAATCCTGTTTTTTTATAGCTGATGGGAATACTGATTTTAATACTATAAATTCAGAAATTAATGCTAAAAAAGTGACAGGGTGAAGGCTGCAATGATTAATCCTCACATTTTAATTTTAGCTTGATATATATACTATTTACTATCTTTAATAATCACATTACTGTCAGTTGTTGAGGATTCACAATATTAAGTGGACAAAATAATTTAAATTTACAGTATATAGTTAGTCTTAGATCACACTAATGTCATACTGCCTGTTTTAGAATAGACTGAAGCCATGGGACATCAGAGCACAATCAGTATATATGAAACTTGGAAATACTACAAAAAACATTTATCAATGTATTTCAAATGAAATTTCTGCCAAGAAAACCTTGCATGGTTCAATTATATAATAAAAATATTTTTCGTTAAAATGAAAGTAGATGACACAATTCATCATCTATACCAAGCTTCTTAATTAGGGAGCATTTGTTGAATCTGAAAACATTTTTGTGTCGCCTGCGGATCGCATGGTCGACACATACTGTCGTCTTGCGTCGTCACACTTTTCTTCTATCCTCAAACTACCTGTAAACCGCTAAAAGGAATTTGATGAAACTTTCTCTGTGCATTAACCTTAATGCACAGGTGTGGATATATTTTTCATTTTTAGAAAATTTTAATTTTTTTTTGGTAAAAATTTGCATTTTTTAAAAAAAGGAGGGGGTCAAAACTTCTATCCTCAACTAGTCCATAACCACTCAAAGCAATTTGATGAAACTTTATCTGTGCATTAACCTTATGCAAAGGTGTGCATATGTATTTCATTTTTAGAAAAATTTGATATCTTTTGTAAAAATTGACGTCCACAGGCGACACGTCTTTCTTGGAAGACTCATATTTTTTAATAGAAAATTGGGCATAGAAGTGAAGCATATAAGATTTTCTAGTTCAAAAATAAATGTATTATTCCTAAAACAATGATGTACAGACTCAAAAAATATTCCCAGTTTGTCAGTGGCTCTGGCATCTCACAACCCCAGCCAGTTCAAAAACAGGCTGCTTGACGTCTGGAATCTCAAATTAATAATATACGATAATATGTTAATCCAACTTTTTAACCTGATTGTATGTTATTTCTAGGATATACTTTAGACAAATTGTTTTGTTGTAAAAGGTCAACAAAAGGGTTAGACTTCCAATTTTGTCAACATATAATTGTCTTCTCCTTAGGTATGACTATCAATGTAGAAAATACATGGTGCTAGTGCAATGTAAAATTCATATTTGAAATACTAATATTTAAATACTTCACTACAACTCTCTAACAATATATTGTGTATATTTATAGAAATACATACTTCGTTATCAGTGGCAGTAAGGTGAAAGATCATCATATAGAACTCAGAATTTTTAAAACATAATTATATATTATGTGGACTTGTTGCATCAACAAAGCTTGAAAGGTTCAAAAGATTCATTGCCAACTAGGACTTGAAATTTTATAGTAAATGTAACACAAATTTGCAGTCTACTTTCAAAATTTAATTCTTATTTATCCTTTTGAGACCATGTACTTATTACATTTTCACACAGAATAAGAGATTGTCGACTAATGGAAACTCCATAGCCAATTTTCATTTAAAAAAAAAAGGGGGGGGGGGGGGGCAAAAATTGCAAATCTACAAATGACAAAACAGGTAATTTTATAATATTTTTTATAATGAGAATTACTTAACATTTGTTGGCAATACATGTTTAATTTCTTTTTCTAAAGGAATACATTCGTATTTGTGAGGGTTTACTTTGCTGTTAATTTAAAGAAATAAAAAAGTTAATAACACTGTTCAGATAATATCTTTAAGATTTAAAGTGGTGTACTAAAGTTTATAAAGGAAGTTGGAACTGAGAAATAATTTTTGTTCCAAAACTTATTGTACATGTTATGGGTGTGTATTATCCCTTGTAAATAATGGATATTCTTATTTCTCACCTGTACCATGTCTGCCAATAAAATGTTATTTCTAAAAACATGGTTTTATTCTTTAATTTGATGAATACTTTTAATTTTTCTAAACATTCAGATTTTTTAACTGCCCCTACATTGTAAAAGGCATTCTTTATAGTTATTGTCTCCTTTGTTGCAGAATTTTAAGTACAACATGGATAAGTGGAAGTACATACACCTGTACACTGAGTACATGTTGCTGAAACTTTATATGACATCCAGCATTGACATTTAGGAAACAGTCAAGCTAATTCTTTTGTCAAAGTTGTCAAAGAAAAATCTTAATTTGCTCTAAAAAGTACATTCAATAACCCTAAGATTAATATTACTCTATAGTCTTCAGGATGGTAACTGAAATTATTTGCGACTTAATGTTCAGTGTATTCAGAAGTGCAAAGGGTGTTATCTGAAACTGCATATTTGTTTTAGTTATCCCAATACTGGTAAGGACTGTATAGTTATTCCAACTATGACATCTTAATCACATAATAAATGTTATTTCCTCAAGAGGATTACAATGTCAGTTTGGTTTCAGCTCAGTAACATATTTCTTTGCTATCTTTTCATTTATTACCTGTCTTGTCTGTTTTTGTCTGGACTTGTTTATTCCATATGTCACTCAATAAACCAGTCTTGTGTCATTAATAACGACACATATATTAATAGTTATAATTATGAGCTTTTTCGAATCTTGAAATCCGTTAATATGTCACATATGAAAACAAAATGGACAAAAAAGGAGCAATCCAATTAAACACAGATGAAAAAATACAAACGACAACACCCTGTCAATGAAAAATGAAAAACGGTACGAATTAGAAAACCCAGCAGTGAACCTAGGTGCTGCGGAACTGGAAGCAATTCCTACTCAATATACGTAACCGTTGTGTGGTCCACAGTCAATCCGCTAGTAGTCACAAAATAGAACCATGTCCAACGTCATTTGTGATATACATGTATATTGTTACAAAGTAACGACCAATCAATTCGTGATCACGACCGGTTAAAAATTTGCGGAGAAATTAATCCATCCCTGACAAAACCATGACGGTGTACGTGGCTTTTGTGATAGCGATAAGCATCTCTCTAGGACGCCATGCCCTCGAGTATGTTATCGGCTGAGAAATGTAGATGCAGAAGAAAAGGGAAGTGGAAGTTGGCAGCTTTGTAGTGAGTTTTTAAGAAATAAACCCAAATAAGATGACTTAGGTGTATCCTTAGTTTCAAGTTCTTTGTGATAGGCTGACAATATGACACCAATATAAGGAATGTGAAATTGAAGGATTGCGTTAGTTTCTCTTTTTTTTTCATAAAGCGAGTGCAATTTCACAAAGCAGGTTTTATCTCTACTGAGACGAGAAATGTAAAAGCAACCCGCTACGCAGGTTATTTAGTGTGCAGAAATGACAAGAGCCGTCGACAGGACCAATGGTAATACAAATCCATCGAATAACTTATTCATTTGTTGAACGTAAAGACGATCCGTCTTGAGGTGGTAGTTGGTTCTTTTTTTTCAGTTAATATGCTGTGCAATGCTTTGGATTTCAACATTTTCGGCCTTAAGCACTGCTTATGGGACATAGATTGTTTATGTATGTTCATGCAGTGCACCAGAATTGGTACCCGCTCTCATCTTTATGTATTTCAGGTGATTATTTCGGCGGTTATCCGACCAATAGATGGGTATTATAGTACAATGCAAATCTGTGTCGTCTATTTTTTTTACACAAACCGTTTTGTTTTGAAACCTAAATTATTTAAATTTTTCGTGTCAGAGATATATTTTCTGTGAATGAGAGATAAGAATTCTTTTCAAGTAAAAATTTTGATTGGAAATGTCAATTTCATATAATCCTCTTTTTGTATCAAAGAATTACAAAACATGATCACCTTAGATTGATTTATTCTCGACTTAGTTTTATTTCGAAAATGGGCTGCGCGTGTGCGGTTCCGAAAGAGCGAACGGAGAGCATTAAAAGACGCTTCAAGCGTAGCATTCATTTTGTTCCCACATTAAGTGATCGAGTCATTAAGCTGGAAATGACCGAAAGACAAATTTTTCAGCTACAGCAGTCCTGGAAGGGAATCTCTCGGAAGATGGAATACACGGGAATAAACATGTTTATCAGGTATAGTACGAATAGCATCTCGAATGGGAGGTATGTTTAAATTTATGAATAATAGTCAAAAGAATTACCAAGAAAGAAAAACAAAATCTTCATGTACCCCTTTGATACGAACACTCGCTAATTTTTAATGCAGAAAGTGGGTGACCATTTTGTTTCTTGAAGGACGAGTCATTGGTGGCGAGTCAATTTTTCGGGGGAATTCCTCTAATTCTAAACCATCTCGGTGGTCTCGTGGTAGCGTGCTCGTCTCGAGTACGGAAGGTCGGGGGTTCGATCCCCGTCCGGGAAAAACCAAAGACATTAAAATTGGTATTTGCGTCATCGAGGAGTAAGAGCAAGTGACTTGTCGGCTCGGAGTCAGTATAATGTGTCCGGGTGGGGTAATATGTCTTCCAGCGGCCTGTTACCTTGAGAGCTAGCACATTAAAAATCCGGCTCAGCGTGTCGATCTAGTACAAAGCAAGATCCATATTCATAATACATCAATATGTTCTCGTGCTGGTGTGCATATAAAATTGCCACTGGACTTTAAACAATTATTCATCCATCCACCCGTCCTCTGAATCTAACTAACATCTGTTTTCAAATAGACAGAGATGACAAATAAGGTAGCACCGAGGGTAGTCGTGTGACCGACGCAACAAGACGAGCAATAAATTACTCTATCGTTTAAAAACAACAGTGACATAAAATAAGTATACAGCCACCATATATACAGTTTTCTTGCTCTGAACAGGCATGCTAATACAACCAAACCTGCTTTAAAGGCACCTCTATATAGCATATCACTGACTGTAAAATGAACTGTATAAATGCCCCAGTTATGAACAAAACTGTATAAAGGGCAAATTTATTTGGTCCCATGTGTGCTCTATATACATACATTTGACTGTATACCGAAACAGTGACGGAAAATGTCAAATGGATCTGTGTTTCCCTTATAACTGTGAAGTTCTCTTTCCACGTAGAAATTCATTGGCTTATTTAAAGACCATAAATTTAATAAACGATAAAATAAAAAGACCAAATCTGTTTATCTTATGGATTGACAATAACTATTAAGTATCTATAAAGAATTAAAACAAGTTTGTCCTAAAATTGAAAATGAACAGAATGAAAAGGAGAAAATGAATACAACATCAATTTTAAAATGAGAATCATTCCACCAAATAAATGTAACCAAAGGACAAATATCAGTACCACAAGAAAATACCGAAACGGCCAACAAAAATACTGGTTAAAAACTTAAATTTTGGACATGCATCCCGGTAGGTGCTTGTCTTAAAGCTTGCCAGTCATCGTTGAAAGCCGGACATCTTATTATTCTTTTCCAATGGAATTTCTCATTAACTCCTACCTAAAACGCTTTCCTTTCCACTGGCCGGGTTGTGCGTAGCGCAAATCCGGCTTATAATATGGTAAAAGGCAGACGGGCGTGGTAAAAGGTCCCAAATTTTGCGTAATAAAAGCCCCCTACAGCCTTTAATACAGATCTTTGAAACTTTGCTGAATCTTTATGGACATCTTAAAAATGTGCACGAAGGAGTATGGTGTCATTAAACAAAAAATCAAGATTTTCAATGCTGTGGAACTTAGTAATTTTTTTTCAACCATTCTGTATGGAGGGTACCAATTTTGTGTAATCAACTGCTGCAGCCTTAAAATCCCGAAATTTGAATTTTTTCTGAATGTTTTAAAGATGTGCACGGAGAAGTGTGATGTCTTTTGAAGAATTATTTCCTGATTTCCCATGTTGTGGAACTTAATCATTTTTTGCAACAAATGTGTATGGAGGGTACCTTTTTTTGTAATCAACTCCTCCTACAGCTTTCAATGCAAATCTTTGAAACTTTGCAAAATGTTTATGGACAAATTGAAAATGTACATGAATGAGTTTGATTTCATTTGAAGAATTTTTCCAAATTTTCCACGTTCTGACAATTACACATTTTTTTGCAACAATTGTATGTGGAGGATACCACTTTTGTGTAATTAACACCTCTTCAGCTTTGAAACTTTGTGGACATATTGAAGATGTGCACGAAGAAGTATTATGCCATTTAAAGAAATTCCCAGTTTTCATGTTGTGGAACTCAGTAATTTTTCACAAAAATTGTATTCCCCGAAATTTCAGTGATAAATACAGTTTGCTATTGCATGTCACATTGATTTTGTTACTGGTCATTATAAACCCTACCCGTGGTATGGGTTTGATATTATGTTATCTAAACGCAACCTAACCTGGACGATTTATTGCAGCATCCTCAGCTCGCAATAAAGGGCCAACATAGTAGAGGCTCAAGATTTAAGCACGTGTTGCTCACCTGGCAGTAATATGTATCTATCCATTTTGTATCTTATCAAGGTCAAGAATTTCTTTGACAAAATACTATAATTATTTGTGGTGGTCATTATATTTGTTTAAATGTTATCGAGATATATGTGCATAGAATCTCCCTAACATGACTCAACCAAAATTCTTTTTCTTCAATTCGACTAATCAGATGGTAGGACATTGTTTATGATGACCAATTGTCTGACCGGGACGAAAACTCATTTTAAAGAAGTTCTTACAAAGTTCAGTTTATTAAGTTCAAAATGTTAGGAGTTATCGGTGGTCCGATAACAATAGGCTATGTGAACTAACTATAGCATAACCATTTCTCTCTGGACTGGACACGAACATGTATACGGATAATTGAGTGGCTTTAACAATACTGTTAATTTAAACAGAAGATACCTCAGAATACACTAGCAGATTCTAATTAGGTCTAATCGTGATTTACCAAACATGATCTATTGGTACACCAGCAGTCTGGCTTTAGACAAAAACATTCATGTCATACAGCACTTATAAAAGTAGTTGATAAATGGCTACAGGAAATGGACAAGGGAAATTTTACTGCTATCCTATTTTTAGATTTCAAAAAAGCTTTTGATACTGTTAATCACAACATTCTATTGTCAAAACTAAGTTTATATAAGTGTGATGACCACTCAATAAAATGGTTCTCATCTTATTTGACAGAGCGAATACAAAAAGTTGGTCTTGGCACAGTAACATCCGAATATAAAAATATGAACTTGGGGGTCTTGCAAGGATCAATACTTGGTCCTTTACTATTTCTCATCTACATCAATGATCTACCCTTTTCTCTGGAATATTCAGAATCAGACTTATATGCTGACGACACAACGTTACATCTTTCACCTAAAGATATTCCTAATTTAAACTTGTGTCTTAACAAAGACTTTGATAATGTTATTGAATGGAGTAAAGAAAATGATATGGTTATAAATAGCAAGAAATCCAAATGTATGTTGATGGGATCTGAGAGAAAACTTGAAAGCACTAATGATGATTTAGAAATATTTACCCAAGACAATGTACTATTAGATAACGTGGAAGTAGAAAAGCTACTTGGATTATACATAGATAAAAATTTGTCCTGGTCAAATCAAATTGATAAATTATGTGAAACTGTGTCGAGCAGATTATATCTTATGAATAGATTAAGACAGTACCTGCCACTAAAGGGTCTTATTTTATATTATAATAGTTACATATTGCCCGTAATCGATTATTGTAGCACAGTGTGGGGTCTCACCACAAAATATCATCTTGAGCGTATTTATAAGTTACAAAAGCGTGCAGCAAGACTAATCTTAAACAAATCTTTTGATTATCCATCAATAATGATGTTTCAAGAACTTAAATGGATGACTATATTTACTAGAATTAAATATTTCCAATCTCTTTTAATGTTTAAATGTATGAATGGATTATCTCCAAATTATCTTGCCGATAAATTTACTACATGTAGTGGTCTATATAAATATTCTCTCAGATCAGCAACATCTGGACTTCTTCATATTCCACAACCTAAATCTGAATATTTCAAAAGAACGTTTGAATACTCCGGTATTAATGTTTGGAATAAATTACCAATTGAAATAAGGGGAACCAAAAACTTGGAAACTTTTAAAGTAAAAGTATCAGAATATTTTATTAAGCTTCAGAATGATGGTACACAATCTGTCTCGTAAACATTCTTGCCATTACAAAACATGTTTATACATAGTTTCTTTCTTTTCTATTATTGATTTTATATTGTTTATTGTATATGTAATTTGATTGTAACATTATATATTGTTTTATATGAAGGCCTCTAGTGAGATTAACATATTGTATTGTTAAATGAGTTACCTTCGTTAAATAAAGAATTTAGTTAGTTAGTTAGTTATCTTGACCTTCCGCCTGTGTTGCAACGCATGTAAATAAAAATTGAAATAATACACGTTAATATACATTTATTTCTTTTTATTTAGACCCCAACGGTGGTCTCGTGGTAGCGTGCTCACCCCGAGTGCGGAAGGTCGCAGGTTCGATCCCCGGTCGGGTCAAAGCAAAGACATTAAAATTGGTATTTGCTGCTTCTCCGCTAAGCAAGCGGCATCTAAGAGTAAGAACAAAGACTGGTCGGCTCGGAGTCAGTATAATGTGTCCGAGTGAGGTGATATGTCTTCCTGCGGACAGTTACCTCGTGAGCTAGAACATTAAAAATCCGACTTAGCGTGTCGGTCTAGTACAAACCAGGGATCATATTCATTATCATATCAACATGTTCTCGTCCTGATATACACCTGGTTGCCACTGGACGTTAAACAATAATTCATCCATCCATTCATCTTTTTATTTATTCCACTTGGATAAAAGGTGCCCAATTCTTGAACACTCCAATTTAAATTTTGTTCTATAGTAGAAACCTTCATTTTACCAAGTCCCACGGTTTGTGTCCAGTCGACCGAAAGTGCTGCGTGGTTGACGGGTATAAAGTCTATCTAAGGCCGTTCATTCTTTTGTTGAAACTTTCTCTCCAGTGTACTGCAGATTACAAATCCAACAAATCTCGTTGCTTGATTTGCAGTTCATTGTTCAAAATATTTTGTAAACTTTGGCTGTTTTTAAAGCAAGATACGATATTAAACGTTTTAATACAACAACATTTTATTTCCAATTAACGTGCCCTAAAAGGGCAATAAGTATAAAGGATAAAACAAAACAAAAAGGAGGGAAAGAGCATTGATAGAGTTCACAATATAGTTATTCAATGAGGATCGGAGTTGCTTCACTAAAATATATTTATTTAAGACTTTGGAAATTTGATTTTATTGTCGCACCAAAATCAACCACTTCAAAAACAATTTATATCAACAATATCCAGGCCGAATTGGAAAATCAGTGCCGACTAGATTTATTATAGGAGTTACATTCTCTTCGAAATAAAGATCTAATAAATTATAATATTTCTGTGCTTAGCAGATTGTACTACGGGGAAATATATTGGTCCAAATTACAAGTGATTGACATATTACATCTAAAATATAAAGATCACTTTTTTCAGTAATGATATAATCTGTTATGGAAATATACAATCTTTTTACATGCATATTCTTTTTCAAACTGTGTCTATTCAGTACTCGTCAAGGCTGTTCTGTTATGACATTCACGACGAAGTTTTCTGCCGCAGTAACCTTTCGTATTTTGTTTTCAGAATATTTGAAACGCATGCAGACCTTAAAAAGTTCTTCTTCATGATTGAAGATTGCCAAACATTGTCAGAAATGAGACAGTCTAAAAGTTTGTCTAAGCATGTGTTGATGGTGATGAGTACGTTGGATGATACAATTTACAATCTACAGGACATCCACTATGTTTCTAGTATGCTACAAGACATAGGAAGAAAGCACAGGAACTTTTTGGATTTCAGGCGTGAATTCTTTCTGGTACGTACTGATTTATTTTTTATTTGCTGCTTCTCCGCCAAGCACGCGGCATCTAGGAGTAAGAGCAAAGATCGACTGGTCGCTAGGAGTCAGTATAATGTGTCCGAGTGGGGTGATATGTCTTCCTGCGGACAGTTACCTCGTGAGCTAGCACATTTAAAATCCGACTCCGCGTGTCGGTCTAGTACAAGGCAGGGATCATATTCATATCAACATGTTCTCGTCCTGATATGCATCTGGTTGCCACTGGCCGTTATTCATCCATCCATCCATCCATCTTTTTTATTTAATGAAGAAATTGAGACATGAGTATATCACAGTGCTTTTTATTTTTAGTTCTAAATTTTGATGCTTTTATTAAGCATTAAAAATATCTACGATCATTCTTTTTTACTGACTGGGATATTTTGATATAAATACCAATCTTGATAATTCAAAGCTCGCTCAGTTTATAACTCTTCCCTTACTGTTAAAAATATATAATGTTACCATATACAGTTTTAAGTTTTATTACATCAGAATATGTTTCTTTTCAGTCAGTTATTGATCCATTCTTATTGGCAGTTAAAGAGACTCTCGAAGAAAGATTCACACCAAATATCGGTAAAATTTACGGAAAGCTCATTCATTTCATCATTGATAGTCTAATCCATGGATTTGAAAGTCACCAAACGAACAAAATTAGCTAAAATTCTTGCAGTGACTTAATGATCTCAACATCATTTCAACAATACCATTGTTTTATATGGATCTATTTGACAGCGTTCTAAACCTTATTACTAAAAATGTGCGATTATTTTACAACATTGATATAATAATAATAATGATGGGATTGATATATTAATAACATTCTTACGCTACGTGACGTTTGGATATTTTTGTAATTAATGATATATAAAATTTATATACGTGATATATGCATATCCGTTATTGTTATTTTTATTACACAAAACCCTAAAAAATAAAATTAACGCATGTTATACAGACCACAAAGCACCAGTGACAAAAATCCTATGTACGTGTAAGCAAATAAAAAAATCCATTTATATGACTTCTCTACACTCTATACTATATGGAAGCCCATTTACGACCTCCAAAAAATATAATCTGAATTCGGTATCACGAATTAAAATCGATATCACGAGTTGTAGAATTCGTTATCACAGATTAAATTCGTGATCACGAATTTCTGGAATTAGTTATAACAGTTTCTGTAATTCGTAATAACGGATTAAACTCGTTATCACATTTTTTTGTAATTAGTGATAACGGATTAAAAACGTAATTACGAATTGTATAATTCGTTATCACGAATTTGGGTAATTTGTTATCACAGTATTTTTTGTGATTCGTGATTACGGATTAAATTCGTTATCACAAATTTTTATAATTCGTTATAACGGATTGAAATCATTATAACAAATTGTATAATTCGTGATAATGAATTCCATAAATTCGTTATCACGAATTTAATCCGTTATCGCGACTTAAAAAAAATCTGTTATAACGAATTCAATCTGTAATAACGAATTTAATGCGTTATCACGAATTACAAAAAACTGTGATAACTATTTCTACAAATTCGTTATAATGAGTTAAATCCGTAATAACAATTCGTTATCACGATTTACACAATTCGTTATCATGATTTTAATGGGTTATCACGAATTACACAAAATTGGGATAACGAATTTAATTCGTTATTACGAATTACAAAAACTGTTACAACAAATTCCGAAAATTCGTTATCACGGATTTAATCTGTTATAACGAATTCTTCAATTCGTGATAACGATTTAAATTCATGATTCCGAATTCAAATTTATATTTTTGGTAGGTCCTAAATGGGCTTCCGTAATACTATCATACCACATTCTCAATTAAAATATCCCGAGTGCGGAAGGTCGCGGGTTCGATCCCCGGCCGGGTCAAACCAAAGACATTAAAATTGGTATTTGCTGATTCTCCGCCCAGCACGCGGCATCTAGGAGTAAGAGCAAAGACTGGTCGGCTCGGAGTCAGTATAATGTGTCCGAGTGAGGTGATATGTCTTCCTGTGGACAGTTACTTCGTGAGCTAGCACATTAAAAATCCGACTTAGCGTGTCGGTCTAGTACAAAGCAGGGATCATTTTCATTATTATAACATGTTCTCGTCCTGATATGCACCTGGTTGCCACTGGACGTTAAACAATAATTCATCCATCCATCCATCAATTAAAATATCGATTGAAACAACTAGTTCATCGATGTTTTTTAAAGAAAAATGGCACACGCATGTATAAATTTCTAGTTTTAGACAGAGAAAAGGCTTATTTCGTTCAGAACCACTCTGATTCTGACAAAAAAGTATTCTGAAGATGAAATGACAAACATGTTAGATTTTCTCATAGACAACATATTTGTTGAATTAGACGGTCGAATTTTTCAACAAAAAATCGGCATTCCAATGGGAACCAACTGTGCTCTCCTCGCCGATCTGTTTATGTACTCATATGAAGCGGACTTCATTCAAGGGCTTCTACGTGAAAACAAAAAAAAACCAAGCTCGATCCTTTAATTTCACTTTTCGTTATAAAGATCATGTGTTGTCGTTAAATAACGATAAATTCCAAGACTTACCCCATTAAGGATACTACAGACACATGGAAGTCCGCTTTATATTTGGATTTGTGTCTCGAAATAGACAATGAGGGACATCGGAAGATAAAACTTTAACAAACGTGATGACTTCGACTTTCCTATTGTTAACTTTCCCTTCTGGAATAGCATTATACCAGAATCGCTTGTTTTTAGAATTTGATACCGTGATTGTATAAACAGAGGATTATGTTAGGAGTTATGAGTTTATTATATGATTTTTTTTAATTAATACTTCTATTTATTATCCTTTTTATTTGCCAATATTATACTTTGAATAATCGGAACAAACATCCATGCATCCAGAAAAAGCGAATGATAAAATAAATTTGCATTTCCAGATAAATATATGGCCCTAAAACAAAACAAAAATAAATAAAATAAATCAGAAAAATATATAAGAAAACAAAATACCCCCCTTTTTATACAAAGTATTAAAAACAATACATATAAATCATTTAGTTTACAGGAAAATATGCATACCAAATTTTTTCATTCATAAAAGCGATTTCCACATTCTATCAGATTCAAAGTAGAAACTGAGCCCACACCAAATGTTTTAGATGTTCACTATTCTGTACTAAATATTACGGAGAACTAACTGCTTTAAAAGGAATAAGGTGTTAGTTCTGTTTTTTTCATGATTTTTATAAAGACGATTAGAAAATATCGAAATAACTTGACCCGTAAAATTCTTGTTCTCAATATAGGCAGTGTTCTCTAGTATCTACTATACAAAATACAAAAAAGAACGTTCTTGTTTTGAAAACTGATCAAACCGCTGGTCAGTTGCTGTCCTTTAGCTTCGAGGCGGAATATTTGCAACAATCGGAACTGAAAAGGGTGAATCTTAGCACTTTCAAAATGCATTTATTCAACTTGTCTTCGAATTCTTTGCCAAATAAAAATTTAAATAATAAATTAATTCAGTTGTAATAAAATTCTTTGGTACCAATTTTGAGACATTTCGTCGATTTACGACTCATCAGTCGTGCTCAAGGTTTAAAATGTTGAAAACCAAAACAACAATCCAAAAAGTTGAAGAGCAAATTCTTAAAATGCCAAATTACCAAAACTATCTAAGGACAGGGCTATGCACGAGGGGAGATACCCCTTAGCTTTCACAATTTATTCTATAAAGAATTTAATATTTCAGATGATAATAAAACAAAATACCGAAAAACAAACGAAAACTTTAAAATTTAATCCGGAATGACCACTGCTATAGTTCAAACATTCATAGAATTTTAATGTGAAGCCCAATAATTTCTGAATATACTGAAGAAACTCGTGCAATTTTTATTCTACAGATTTTTTATGATTAGTGTTTTTAAATTAAGTTGAATTGCATAACATTTCAAATCTTATGCTTGTAACAACTCACTCTATAAATTTGCAGTCATAAAGAGTAACGTCAAAATATCAAAACGTCAAAAAGTACCAATTTTTACGCCGCCATACAATTTGCAAGTCAATTTAACTAAAAAACAAGAACGGTGACCCCCCTTTTTCTTCATACTAAAGGATTCAGGAATATCGTAAGAATATTTTGTTAGTTTTTGGTCAAAATATTTTCATAGTTAGCATTTCATTTTGGTTCAACGGAAATAATTCTGTAAAAATTGGTCATTTTACGTTATGTCCTTGTAAATTTCCCGCCAAAATTGTAATTTTAAGGCCAAATTACGAGAAAATAAGGAAGGTGACCCCCATTTTTTATTTCATATTTCAATGAAGCTCAATAGTAGGTACATTTATGAAAAATATTTTACAAATCTAAATATGGTCGATTTGGTATCGTCAGACCTTAACCAGGGTTTTATCAGGAATAAGTTGATGTCATCACTTAGGAAATTTTACGGTCGTCATCACGAATTGATTGACCGTTACAGTGTTCCAATATCTAAGATGATGTTGGACGTGTTCCCACTGTCGTAACATTTCATGTACCTCCACCGATTTGTGACTACCACCGCATTGACTTTGTTGAAATTCACGACGGGTGTCGTATACGGAGCAGGAATTGCTTACGCTTCCGGAGCACCTGAGTTCACTCCTGGTTTTTATAGGAGTTCGTGTTGCTCATTGTGTTTTAGTTTCAATGTTAATTTGTTATGCTTGTGGTTGTTCATTTGTCTTCCAGGGGTTTGTCTGTCTAACGGATTGCGTTTTTTGGATTGCTCCATAGGTATATTTGTCCTCTTTAAGCGTGGATTTCTGTGGAATAAAGTTAATTAAATTTTGGGTTATAAAAAAAATATTTCTTGTGCATCAAAGTTTGTATTATCAATTAGTTCGCGGGTCATCTCTATAATACCTTTCTAAAAATAAAAAAATCATTGTTTTTACTAAACGCTCCCTTCCAGTATCAGCTCGGTTCTATTCGTTTGTGCTATATATTTTGTCGAACACCTCACTGTTGATATATAATTTGTAATTCAGTAATTTAGAATTCATCACTCTGTAATAATAATACTTAGAGATTGTGTTAGTACCAATTCTGCCAGTGTATTCGCCTCCAATCTACTAGCGCTGCTGTAACACGATCTTTATAGTGCTATCGATAATGGCATAAATGGAATTCATCAACACAAATAAATAAACACATTCAAACATGGATCTGCAATGGTTAACAACAGCGTTCGTTTTGAATTTAATTTCTGTAATCGTGTTAGTTCAGGTAAGAATCTATCATCATATTAATAGCATGCAGTAAAATTAACCCAAAAAACATGTTAAAATAATCAACGACATTGATAATCAACTGAGATTCAACATAACATTCATTACAGATTATATGAATGCCTTCGTGTTTTTCATATGATAACAGTACTACAGAGGTGATCGAACCCAAATAATAGATTAAATGAGGTTTTAACTCCCAAGGGGGAGGGGTTACCCTTATAATTTTCCTGTACGTAGGCTCGTGTTCTATGACTTGGGTTTCAATTTTCTGAATTTTGCTCTTTTTTTTAGTATTTTTTTGGGGGTTAAATATTTCTGAGCTTTTTTTTTTTTTTTTTTGGGGGGGGGGGGGGGTCGGGAAATTATGTGATATTTTTGGGGGTGTTAAAATTTTAAGAAGATTTAACACCCCAGTTGAATTATAGTATTAGTAATTACACGAATAATTTGATTCGTGGATTGTCAGCCTGACACTGAACAAATAAAGACATCAGATGTTATAAGGAAGTTATGGGGTTATTGCATGATGCAAAATGTGTAATTTTTTATTTTTAATTTTATTTGGGGGGGGGGGGGTACATTTTTCTCTAGGTATTTTTTTGGGGGGGTTACTTATTTAGACAACTATTTTTGGGGTGTTTCGAAAAGAATTTCTATTTTATGGGGGATTACATTTTTCCGGAGTCGAGCCTATGTACAGATGATTATGGGGAGTATCCCCCCCCCCCCCTCCTTGGGATTTAACTGAAGAAGAAAATACATCACAAAAAGGGGGTCTTACATCTAACATTATCAATGCTTTTCATTAAAAAATTGTCCGACATAAGTGCATGGTTACAACCCCATTCCCTCCCGGTCATTACCTTTGGATTTTTTTTATTTTCCTGATTAAATTTGTGATAAATATTAATAAATAGCTAGCAGTAATGGCAAAATCATGATTTATATTATATACACGTGTCTGTGTAGATTAATCAATATAGCTTTGTTGAGAATTGGTGTATTTATTGTATTGGAACTTTTACTAATATAATAGCATTAACAACATCTGTTTACAATTATCTTCAACTGTAATGAAGCTGTATATTATGTACCGAAGCCAAGTGAATAGTGTGCAAGGAAAGCATCTTTGTTTGCAGAAAAACTAAGTTTTAGAAGTAGTGGTTTTTGTTACCAATTGCAAAATATATATTTTTTAAGATGTTGGAAATTTGATTTTGTTTGTTTGTTTAGTTGGGGTTTTACGCCGTTTTCAGCACATTTGGCTATTTCGCGGCGGCCAGTTTTTATTGGTGGACCAAAATCAACTATTCTAATTGAGCAGGTCCGCATTCATTGGTTAATTTTAGCCTGAATATCTTCAAACGTTTTCCGTTTTGTTAAAACATGACAAAATTATTTCAGTTATTATTTATTAACATAAAAAAACAACTGAACGGTATTTTTATTTATTATATTTTGCACAGATGATGTCATATAGTAACGTCATTTATACATTGTGGATAAAAATTTAGTTTATGGTTACTTATATTCAATTTTTTGCACCTTTGTTTTCTTGTGGTGCAAGGGAAAGTTCCTCCTTGACAACGTTGAAGACAATACGATGGTCCCTACAGTCAACCCGTCTACTGTATTCAACCACAAGGGGGACTACGTTGTTAAATTGACATTTACCATATACCCTTGGTTTTGCACATTTTGTGAATTTCAGTTTATTTTGCGATAGGCCACATCACGCCTCTGTGTCTTGCATAAATACAACTGTCAATGATAATTATTTATGACCAATGTTTTCATAGAAATCAATCAATTGATAACGTGGCAGAGTATAAATTTGTTGGCTCTGTACTTTGCAGAAGTGGCAACCTTTCTTACAGGATCAACAATCTGGCTAAAAAAGCCAAAAAAGTTCTATTTGGTCCCTATTCAAGAATAGCTGCCATTGGTAATATGCCAGTTTCTGTTGAAGCAAATCTATTTGATTAGCTTATTAGACCAATTTTGATGTATTATTCATAAGTCTGTTTCATAGAAAGGTATCTTCCTTATTATAACGCCAAAAAAAAAAAAAAAAAAAAAAAAAAAAAACGTGCTATATTAGTTGAAGTGTTAAACTTTATAGATAATTAAGTCAGCTTTCGAAAAGGTCCACCTGTCTTTTTGTAAATATTTATTGGGAGTCAGGAAAACTTCTAATCTAGCTTTCCATCTTAGGTAGATTGCCTTTAGAAATTCACATCAAGACTCAATGCATTCTGTGTTTTGCTAGACTTCATACTGCAGATATAAAAATTAACACTTCTTAAATAGTCTTTTGAAGGTTTAAAAGAACTTGATTCATGTCACATATATTCATGGGTATGTTTCATCACATGATTATGTCCCAGAGGAAAAGATTTGCTCCTGTAAAACTATTAAAAATGTCAAATCTTTGAAACCAGAGAATCTTTTTTCAAAATAATGATATGATAATATAAATAACAGATTGAGTAACCTCACTGACCTAAGTAAACTTTTATTTAAAAATAATATACAAAAATGAACAGTGGAAAGCAGTATTATCTCACATAGTCAAACAAAGAAATAAGAAACTTAATTACGAATTGCAGAAATGTATCCCGCTCTCTCAGGGCATGTGATTTTTGTACATTAAATGAAGTACGTCGGACTTTATCTAGTTTGTGAGTGAATCGCCCGCGATTACAAATTGATAAATTCCTTCAAAAATAACCTTCATATCATTATTATAATGTTTTCAAGAAGGAATCGGATGGATTTACCATTCGGTGGTGTCCGGGGTGGTGGGGGGGGGGGGGGGGGGTAGAATTTTAGAATTCAGCTTTCCCCTAAGAATCACATTTGAGATCATTGTGACTATCGTAAAGTATAATATTTTGTAGTTTGTCAGTCTCTAAGTGTTTCTAAAAACAGATCACTAATTACGCAATTCTACTGTCGACGCAGGTAATCAACCCCACCCACCCAATCATCATTCCTCACAATGCCGTGTTTACGTTTATACGTTTCTAATTTATGTTTGGTTTTTTTGTCGTTAGTTAATACTGTTTGTTGACTGCTAACTGCTGGATTTGCTAACACATTATCACTGGAATGATTATGCCCCTTGTTATCGTACCATACAGAGAAACTCGATAAATATCCAAGTGATAAGAGATTGGGAAAAGTCCGAAGTCATAAGACATTGGGGAAAGTCCAAAGTGATAAGACATTGGTTAAAAGTATTTCCCCCCTGGCGGCTATATTTTTCTCAGATTTGAACATAATGAGCCAACTTTGTAAAGGACCTTCCATACATTATTCCAGTACAGTTTTATTCAATTTGCTATTATTGTTTTAGAGGAGATGATCAAAATATGTTTTTTTTTCCATAGGCATATATGTTAAACTATGTTCCTGCTGTCAGCCATGATGTTTGTCGCATTCAAACGAAATGAGCAATCCCTCTAAAGGACCTTCCATACATCATTCCAGAACAGTTTGGTTAAATATGCTTCAATAGTTTCAGAGGAGATGATCAAAATATGTTTGTCCCATAGGGTCCAATTTTAAACCACGTTCCTTGTTGGTGGTTATTTATGTGTGTTGTCAAACTGGAACGAAATGATAAGAACCTTCCACGCATCATTCAAGTACAGTTTGATTCAATTTGCGTCAATAGCTTCAGAGCCTATGATCAAAATATGTTTTTCCCTTAGGGTCCAATGTTAAACTATGTTCCTTGCTGGCGGCCATGTTTTTTGTTGGATCCGACTGAAATGAGCAATCTTTGGTAAGGACCTCCAATACATCATTCCTGTAATGAACGGCTGTACCAAGAGAGCTTAATATGACACAAGAAGCACCACAGTACCCATGTTAATTTATAAAGTGCTCTCCATCCCCTAGTTTGGTCCTTTGTAGAATAGTCTCCATGTGTTTTGCACCATCGGCACAATAAATTTACAAATGAACCCCAAATAGCAACAGACTGGGTTAAAGTGAACACCTTTTCTGAACGTTTTATATATCAATTTTGTACAAAATGACTCTCAATAGTTAAGACTCTTTTCCAAGATGTGTTGGGCCAAATTGACAACACCCCCCCCCCCCCCCATCCCTCCCTTGAATGCCCAGAGAAAACACTGTAGCCTTAATTTGAATGTTTTGCTTAATGATAAAACAAGATCTGTTGAATATGTTTGACAATGAACAAGAAACATATTTATCAATGAACTGTATGAGGTCTTCATTACAAATTTCGGCAAACTTAGTAAAGGACCTTCCATACATCATTCCTGTAAAGTTTGGTTAAATTTGCTCAAGTAGTTTCAGAAAAGATGAACTTTAACATGTTTTCCCATAGGGTCCAATGTTAAACTATGTCCTGCACTGGCAGCCATGTTTTACGGCGGATCAGAAAAATTTCGGCAATCATAGTAAAGGACCTTTCATACATCATTCCTGTAAAGTTTGGTTAAATTTTCTCAAGTAGTTTCAGAGGAGATAAACTTTAACCTGTTTTCCCATATGGTCCAATGTTAAACTATGTCCTGCTCTGGCAGCCATGTTTTTTGGGGGATCGGAAAAATTTCGGCAATCTTAGTAACGGATCTTCCATACATCATTCCTGTAAAGTTTGGTTAAATATGCTCCTTTGGTTTTAGAGGAGATGATCAATATGTAAAAGTTTACGGACGACGGACGACGAACGACGGACGCCAAGTGATGGCCAGGTGAGCTAATTAGGCTACAATAGCCGCCGAAAAAAAATCAAGGACCAAAATTTAGACGAAAAAAATAGGCAGGTTCAAACATTTGATCCTAGCCCCCCCCCCCCCCCCCCCCCCCCCTAAAAATCAAATGGTTGCTCCCTAATATGCCTCTAATCATTATAATGCTTAGAGATATAATTGTGTATTTCTAGTAATAAAGGTAATGATTAAAATGTGAACTTCTCTATTAGTTTCAATTCTATTCGTAAATATTGAAAATTAACAGATGTACATGTATATTTTCCTACCAGTTACGGTTCACTTTATATTCATTTACATTATTTTTTCAGGGTCAACACTTAATAGCCACTACATTAATTGTGAGTAGTACAGTGTGTAATTGAATAATAAATGGAAATGGTGGGCTGTCAAAAGGGGCATAAAACAACTAAAATGAAATGTACAAGTATATAAAATCGTTAAAAAAAAAAAACAACAATCAAACTAAAAAGTAAAAAATATCCAACGTTATACCAAAAAAAAAAATAACGTTGGGTATTTTTAACTTTTTAGTTTGATTGTTGTTTTTTTACGATTTTATATTTGGTTTTGTTCGACTTGTGTATTTCATACATTTTAGTCACTTTAAGCCCCTTTTGACAGCTCACCATTTCCATTTATTTTTCTTGTTATCTATTGTCGCATGAGCTGTTTCGAAACATACTTAGTATTTTGTAGTGAATATATTGTCAACAAAGCAGAAAAAAAAGAATGTAACTTAATTATTTCTTAAAGAATTACAAACATGCAGCGAGATAGATCATGCTCATGTGATGAATTATGACATCCCAATCAAGTACTAATTCTAGATAATTCATCCAAGAAAAAAAATAACCATTTCATGAACTTGAAATTCTGAAGGATGTATTTACAATTCGACTATCCAAAACTGAGATAAAATTTTGTTCGTTTGTTTTGTTTTGTATCTGCTAATATCTGATCACCTTCATTCCAAACTGAAAATGGATTTGGAAAATACAATTCAGTTTAAATCTCTCCCGGATCCAACCGCTCCTGAAGACCTTATATGTAGCAAAAGGTAACAGAGATCACGATTCTGACATTACCTCATACAAACACAAATGCAATTGATGTTAATAATAATATAAACAATACGAATAAATGCTTCATTTAAATAAAATATGATCTTAAAAGAGACCCATTTTCATTTTCATTAGCAAGAACCATATCTCTATGATAAATCAAAATCTGGTGGAGCATCAATTTACCGTGGTTACATCAAAGATCTTCTTGATAGGCTATCGAGAGATGTTGGGTTTACGTACGAGTTAAATCCAGTTCCAGATGGACAGTTTGGGAAAAAAATGGCAAATGGATCCTGGAGTGGTACTATAGGAGAATTAATGGAACAGGCAAGATAGCACATTCAGACATATCTTTGTAATATCTTTGTAATCAAGACTATTTAACCTTTAGGGCAAAACGGTATGCTTTATTAAAACATGACATTTCAAATTCCTAAACCGAAACCGAGGTCTCATTGGCCATTTCAATACATAATTTAATTAGTTTGATTGTTTGCGCGTCTCATTCCAGTGCTGTTTTGTTGAATGGTTCCAATCAACATACTTGTGTATTTGAAATAAGCCTTTCACAACTTTGTAATTTTCTGGTCTAATCTAGTCACGGAGCAAATGCTCCCATGATATATTTTATTTCCCAACAAATTGTTATTTTACCTGTTAGAGGTCGGTGGTTGTCTTTGGGGTCCCCTAATACAACTGATTACAATCAAGTTAATAACAATTTGATGATAGTATTCACCTTCATTTATGGAGGGTTTCCAAAATGTTGCCAATGCAAAAAGAACTCTGTTCGTTCCACTTAAAACCAACCGTTTTTTGTTTTTGTTTTTTATTTAATCCAAAAATTTACAACTGTTTGACTACATCAGTCCTATATTTTTTATCTCGTCACAATTTGGATCCAGACTTATTGTTATACCCAATCCTTCCTCATTCCACTGCATTACGTCGATGTTTGATAATGCCCAGGGGGTAAAGTCCAATGTAAAATTTCAAAAATAACAAAAAATGTCAAAGTATGCCATCTTATACATGCAGGACTTTTTCTGTTTTATTTGGATTTTGTATTCCTTTTCAGCGAGCAGATATAATTGCAGCACCGATTACCATAAATTCTAAACGTGTTGAGGATGTGGAATTCTCCCATCCATTCCAAACAGTCAGTTTAGTTATGGTTCTGAAGCGACCCGATGAAGTGAGAATGCCTGTAAAAGATCGCTTACGAAGAGTCTTTGCACCATTTGAATCCATCGTGTGGTTATTGGCAATTGCAGCATATTTCGTTACTAGTTCTACTATTTATGTCATATCATATTTTAATCCTTATGACTGGAGACGAATGGCACGTGAAGGCGAAGCAAGCGTCAGAGAAGGAGAATCCTTCACATGCATGAATTCATTTTGGTTCTCACTGAGTGCATTTACTCTTCAAGGTAAAGTTATATACACATATTTAAAAAAAATACAAGCTTTGGATTAACATACATCATTTCGGCACTATTGCTACCTAAGTGTGGATTCTAGCGCTGTGAACTCAAGTCTCTGAAGATTTTCTAGTAGTACAGTACTAGCATGAAATAATACTTATTTATTTGTATGAAATTGTATAAGTATCGGCTAAAGAATACCAAAGCGACAAAACAGAGGGAAAATTCCACAAATTCCAAGGAAAAGACAAAGTCAGAAGAATGAAACACAACAAAAAAGCCACAAGTATAGAATAAAGAACGTATGATAAACTAAACAAAACTAGAACAAGACGGAGCATAAACTAAAGCACTAGCAATATGAACTCCCATAAAAAAACGGGAGTGACATCAGGTACTCCGAAAGGGTCAGCATGTCCTGTCCGTTAACGACACCATCACATTGCAAGTTGGAACGAATTGACTGACAATGGGAACGCACACTATAAAGCATATATCTAAAGGAAGTAAACTACAAGGTAAACAAAAGAAATATAAAACAATACGAGACAAAACTAAAGAACTAGTAATGTGAACCCCCACAAAAAAACACATATAAGTCACAAGATACTACAAATAAAAAAAAACATCTACGCAACGTATAGACGTCCATTTATTTTTGAAATCGCTTGAAACATTGTGTGTGTTACATTGGCTTAAAATATATTTCGGTTCTAGCATTGCTTTACTGATGAGATGCGATTGTATTAGGAATGTTTATTTCAAAACAAATGGACGTAATGCTTGTTTGCCATGTCGGCAAAGTAGGCTAAAGTCTTTCATTACTTTTTCGATCAGATTTTTTGAAGTTCATTTCATTTATTGATTCATTATTGGTATTACATATAAGTATCTTAAATACAGCTCACAGAAATTGTATTTCCAATGATACATTTTTCTTTGTCAGGATACACCAGAACACCTCGATCACTTGGTGCTAGACTCGTGGTCTCTGCTTGGTGGATGTTTGTAATTGTCACTATCTCCTGTTACATTAGTAAATTAACAGATTTACTGCAAGTACGTCCAAATGAAAAAGAAATCGAAGGTTATATGAAACTACAAGGAATACAAGACGTTTTAAAGGAAAATTTAAAGTTTTCCGTTTTAAAAGGATCAGCAACGGAGATGTTTCTACAACACAACACACAACAGGAATATGTGAAACTCCTGTATGGTGAACTTCTATCGGGCGGTAATGGAGAGTACGTTACTAGTATAGATCAAGGAATCAAAGAACTAGAGGATTATCCACCTGGGAAAAAGGCATTTATAACAGAGTCGTTGATGATAAAATATCATACTCAAAAAAGGGGTTGTCAGTTTTATTATGTAACTGAAAATACAATGAAACGACACTACAGTTTTGGATTTCCTATTGATTCAAATATGACACATAAAATAAGCCAACAGATAGTAAATTACAACGAACAAGGATTTTTGACATTTTTGAATAATAAATGGTTTACCGGTTCTTGTAATGAGTTTATATTTGAAGCAACAGAGGAGAAATACAAAGTGCAAGAATTTTATCCATTAGATACAGCATCGTTTTCAGGAATACTTTTAGTACTAGCCGTTGGTTTATTAGCCGGTATGCTGGTGACAGTAGTAGAATGTATCGTATTTAAATGGGCGGAATCGGTAAGTATATACACATTAAAATTGCTCAGTGATTTAAAGTGGCAAATGATACAATTCTATTTCTAGATATGACAGATGGTGTTTTAAGCACTGGAAAATGTAAGGAAATATTTTTGTCACCGTGCATGCAGTGATATGATACTTCACCAAAAAGGTTTATGTTACGGATACTTTAGAAATTTCATATCTTATTTCGGAAATCATTTATGTTTTAAATTTAGATCACAAAATAACATTTTTTTACATCGAATATTCCATACTCTATTGTTTTATCGACCCATCATGAATATTAAACACAATATCTTGATGACAACCTGCATGTGACATAATACTGCACTTTATACATTTATGTATTGTCATTGGCTCTAATACGCCGTGTTGCTTTTGCAAATAAAGTTATTTTTAAGCCACACCAAATTGATTTTTAGTTCTTTGGATTTTTGTACGGCAAAAATAGGTGCGAGCGAGCGAAATATTAATTTTAATAGTTTTCTTAAGGACTAGTTTTTTTTTTGGCGAAGATCAAATTTACGTGCGGTACACATTTTTTTAAATTAAAATGTTGCAAAAAGATGGGCAAAAATTCCAATTTTAGCAAAATATTTAGTAACGGGCGACAAATTTTTATTTTTTAATTTATTGAAAAATGAAGAATTTTGGGCGAATTTTCAGCATTTTTGCAAAATGAAGCGGCAAAAACTTTTTTTCTTAAAATTCACAGTCCAAAAATCGGAGCGGCGATATCCAAGGAACTAAAGATCAATCTTGTGTGGACTTATCAAGTATGGATTTTTAACGATGTCAATACATTATGCATGGAACCGGTCGAGTGATATCAATTGAGGACGAATTCCGAGGTCGATACCCCCCTACCAGGTTCCTATATAATGTATTGAACAATTTAAAGTCCTTAATTGTTATGTTCCACATGTACTCAAAGTAAATTCTAATTATATGAAAAACCAATTCTTAGTCAATAAGGAGACCAATTTCGCAAAGCACATCCCAGAAAAAAAATTAAAGAACATTACAAGGACAGTACCATACCATTAATCAATAGTGAAATTAAATGTTCCTTTAGTTTTAACACTTTTTCACTAGCAAGGGGTATTTACCGTTTTTTTTTCCTGTGCTGTGCTATTTACGAAAATTAATTCGCTTTTTACCCTCTGCCGTAGTATTTGTGAAAATGAATTGAATTTGCTTTTTTTTACCCTCGCGGGATATTCGGTGTAATTAAATAGATATATCATTTGTGAGAGGGGTATTTGCAAAAAATACCCGTCTCGAGTAAAAAATTTCCCTCTGCCTTCAGGCTCGGGGAAATTTGTATTCTCTTGACTAGTATATTTTGCAAAAACTCCTCTCACACATGATATATCTGTATACATTTTGGCGGGTATTATATATGAGTAGGTGGAAAGGGTATTGGGAGACAGGGAGAAAGGGGGCGGGAGAAAGGAGAAAGGGGCGGGAGAAAGGAGAGAAAGGGCTGGAGAAAGGAGGGAGAACTATCAAAGGGAAACGAACTTTAATGTTGAAAAAAAATAAAGAGGTAAAAAAAACTAAAAAACTGGATACTAAATGTTGTAATAATGGACAAATCTTTGAAACTAGAGGCTCTCAAGAGCCTGTATCGCTCACCTGGATTTAACTTTTCACCTTGAGCAGTTAAGTGTTGCAGTCAATTAGGCTGGTTTTTCTATAGGATTCTATGTTAAACTAATTTCAGCTATGGCAGTCATCTTGGTTTAGTGCAGGTCAAAGGATACATTTCTAAAAGAGAACCATCTAAGGACCATTTCTGCTCAGTTTTGTTCCAACTGGCTAAGCGGTTTCAGACAAGAAGATTTTTAAATGAATTTTCCTATAGGGTCCAATATTTAACAAAGTTCGGTGTGGCAGCCATCTTGGTTGACAATCCAGGTGATCGGACATATTTCTGAAGGAGGACCTCCTAAGGACCAATGCTGCCAAGTCTGGCTCCAATATGTCAAGTGGTTTCAGACAAGAAGAGTTTTCAATGAATTTTCCTATAAGGCCCTATGTTAAACTAAGTTCGGCTGTGGCGGCCATCTTGGTTGACAGTCTGGGTCATCGCACAAAATTCTGAAAGAGGACCATCTTAGGACCATTGGCTCTTAGTCTTATTCTTATTGACTTAGTGGTTTCAGACGAGAAGTTTTTTGTGTGATTTTCCCATAGGGTCCTATGTTAAACTAAGTTCTGCTGTGGCGGCCATCTTGGTTCACAGTCCACGAAATCAGACACATTTCTGAAAAAGGCCCTTCTAAGGACCAATGCCGCAAAGTCTGGCTCCAATATGTCAAGTGGTTTCAGACAAGAAGATTTTTCAATCAATTTTCCCATAGGGCCCTATGTTAAACTAAGTTCGGCTGTGGCGGCCATCTTGGTTAACAGACCGGGTCATTGGACATATTTCTGAAAGAGAACCTCCTAAGAACTATTGCTGCCAACTTTGGTTGCAACTGGACTTGTAGTTTCATATAAGAAGATTTTTGAAAGTCACCCCCCCCCCCCTTTATTTCTATTTTTAGTAACAGCAGCCATCTCGGTTGGAAGTCGGGGATGCCAGACATAATTTTGGAAGGGGGCCAACCAAGGACCATTCCACCAAAGTTTGGTCTCAATTGGCCCAGTGGTTTGAGAGGAAGAGATCTTTAAAGGAAAGTTTACGCTGGATGCCGTCTTTAAAGGGCAAAGACTCCTATAAAGGGTCAATCAATGATTTTGGTCATGTTGACTTATTTGTAGATCTTACTTTGTTGAACATTTTTGCTGTTTACAATTTGTCTTTATCTATAATAATATTCAAGATAATAACCTAAAACTGCAAAATGTCCTTAAAATTAACAATTCAGGGGCAATAACCCAACAAAGGGTTGACCGATTCGTCATGGCAGGTAGATCTTGACCTGATGAACATTTTTACCCCATGTCAGTTTTGCTCTAATTGCTTTAATTTTTGAGATATAAGACAAAAACTGCAGTTTACCCCTATGATCTTTTTTGAGCCATGTCGGCCATGTTGGTTGGCAGGCGGGGTCATCGGACACATTTTTTAAACTAGATACCCTAATGATGCTTGTGGCCAAGTTTGGTTTAATTTGGCCCAGTAGTTTCAGAGAAGATTTTTGTAAAAGTTAACGGACGACGACAGACGACGGACGCCAAGTGATGAGAAAAGCTCACTTGACCCTTTGGGTCCGTGTGAGCTAAAAAGGCAACATTTATATTTCCCAAACCATTTTTGCCATTTCCGATCATTTCATTAAAGAATTTGATGTTCAATCTGACTTAAACTAACATGATACTATAGACAAATTATTTTATTGACATTTCAAACCATTGTTAACATGCTTAAGTCTTTACGCATGAAACATCTAAATTCTCCACATTTACGAGTGGGTTTGATGTGGGATACTTAGGCATAGGAATAGTATATCTTCGTCCCAGAAACCATACTTCTGAGGGCTTAATACTTGTAAAGATAAAAATATAACTTTGGCATTTAAGTATGTAATGTGTGTAGACTCTGTATAGGCCAATTTCGACCTACTGCACATTTATAAATGAACAACAAATGGATAATAGGACAGGTCAACAATGACATATATTCCAACCAATCAAAATCACCCAAACAGACAGAACCCCAAACAAAAATAACATAAAAGAGCACAGAACACATCACATAGTCAGGATAGTCCATGCATATTTCAACAATTTTCCAGGTCACCTTAAAATATTTACGTTACCCACTTGACCATACAAAGTAAGGTGTTCTCGAGGACAGGGAAAAATAGAGATGACACAATAAAAAACTATGTCTAATTTCATGATCCTCATACATGACCATACATATCAAAAATGAGTTTCTTGACATTGGGGCATGCACAATGCACCATTGACAACATTCCAACATTGTGTATTAATTTGCGTACGAGTCGGAGGCAGACCTTGTTCGTAAAATCAGTATATGCTTTAATAAAGACCTATGCCACCTATATATGGTCATATATTAATTCAAATTTGTATTAAAATCGATTGATCTGAAAAAAGACGGTTGTTAAGGTGGGAGATGGAAGCAGAGGGGCGGGAGAAAGAAGAGAGGGGGAGGGAGAAAGGAGAGAGGCGGGAGAAAGGAGAGAGGGGCGGGAGAAAGGAGAGAGGAGGCGGGAGAAAGGAGACGAGGGGCGGGAGAAAGGAGAAAGGTACCCCCCTTTCCACCCCCTCATATATGATTAATTGGTAAAAATATTACTTCTTCCTATTCGCAGGGTGACAAGGAACATCAACATTTAGAAACAACACAGCCAGATGGAGTTGATACGTCGTCTTCACTGCTCAGCCACTCAAAAGACAAAGGAGATACACAAGTATAGAAGATAAAAGACAAAATGTCTTTTTCGTTGACATGTTTCCCTTATTTTTGTGCCTTAACTCGTAACCGATACCTCTGCCATAAGTTGATCTCGAAGTTTTACTGTTGTAAAACTAGGATATGATTACTAAAAACTGTATAGGTTTTTTGTTAATTTTAGAAGTATTTGATCTAATTATAAGCGTAGAAATCTTGGTCACATCTCTCATGGATGACCACTTATGTTTTATTTCTGAAAAGCACAGTAGTCCACGGAAATTTAGTATTCAAACATTACAATGGGTGTTTATGTTTCAAAGGTGACATGCTTAGAAACAAGAACTATTTTGAAATCTTTTTTGTTTTTTAACCTCTTCGTCATATATAAAATATTTTTTTTCCATGAGAGAATAATAACTCTATTTGTAACGTATGTTTAGTTTACATTCCTATTTATTCCAAACATATTGTTATGTTGCTCAACTGCAATACATGTATGTCTAACACACGTCAGTAAACTGATCACTTGATAAATAAAACTGATTATAACTGTGTAAATTTCGGCGAGACAAAAACCCGGTAACGGAATATTACGCCACGTTCATCACAATTGCGACAAAAGCTACAGTATCTGGAGAGAACCACCGACGTTCGGCAGGAAAGTTGATCACAAACCCTTTGCTGTAGTGTTTACATCGAACAACTTAGGTCCATCTGCAGGGGATTCCGAACTTAAGGTGAATAAAGTATAGTAAAGATTATGGGTGCCTCGTGATTGAAGTTACCGATATATAAACCCGCATCTTCTCAAACGTTGTTCAGCAACAATCATTAAAAACTTTATTTTTACTTAAAATGTATTTTATAACTTGTTTATTTGTTTCCATACATTTATCATATCATTTTTCAAAATGTTTTCGTCTTGCTACCAAGCATTATATTCCAAAGGAGTTCAGCTGATGTGGTTCATGCGTTATACATAATTATTTAAAAACTTTATATAATTTTTAAGGAAAAGTTTAGATGACATAACATTTTCATACAGTGACCAGAGGGGCGACCATTGTACATTAAGCGTGAGAAAAAAATGGTAATCAATTTTAAAATCCTTCAGATTCAATAAACATTTAGGTGCATATCCAATTAAGGTGCGGGGATGGAAATAAACATGCAGCGATTTTCAAATGGTAACAAAATTCTATTTAAAACTTAAATTTGAGTTTTTAAAATTTCAAATCTTGTGTAGTTAACACTTCATTGGTATAGATTAAATAAAGTTGATAGACTTCAGTGTTATAATGCCATTTATGAAATGCGAAAAGAGAAAATAATTAATATTTCTTGTTTGTAAATCATGTGTAAATTATATTATTTCAAGTAATGTGCTATTACTTTTATTGTAATATCTTCTCAAACTCATTTACCACTGTCACCGGGGCCTCGGTGGCCGAGTGGTCTAGATAGTTCGTCACCACTACTAATGATCACTAACCTGTCAACTCTGAGGTTGTGAGTTTGAATCTCACCTGTGGCGGGTGTGTGTTTGACTCCCGGATCGCCAATTTTCCTATCGAAGGTCTGTGGTTCTCTCCGGGTACTCCGGCTTTCTCCACCAATAAAAACTGTCCGCCGCGAAATAGCCAAATGTGCTAAAAACGGCGTAAAACCCCAACTAAACAAACAAACCACTCTCACCTAGTAATATTATATACTTATTCACTGTGTATGGGGGGAATAGTAAGTTCATTGTCCCCGAGATACCAACTATTGCCCCGAGGCGTACCAAAGGGGCAATAGTTGATATCGCGGGGACATTGATAAACTTACTATTCCCCGAATATGCAGTCAATAAGAATATAATATTGGGTTATTTGGAGAGAAAAAAATCCGACTTTATGTAGTCAAGTTATTGTGTGATTTTGTTTTTGCAATAAAAAGATCAAAAGTTGCTGATTGTAAATATAAAAACGCCCAAATAGTTTTTTATTTATTCATTTTTAAATTATACCAGTATTGATGAGATGGATGACAAATTTTCGAAGTCTCAAACAATGCATCAAAATGCATTAAGTTATGAAACTGGATTTTTTATCTGGTATAAGCACAAGTAAAAATGTTACACTTGAAGAAAGTTATGGGATAATCACATTTATTAGAAGTAGACCCCCTGTTGCATTCATCGAATCATACCAACAACAGACGTATATACGTGAAATGGATTTATAAATTCAAAACAACTAGAACACGTGGAATTAATGTTGCTGTTCCAAATTTTGTTAATTTCGTGAAGTCTCTTTGACCTGTTATTACTCAATATACTAGTAATCAAACAGAAAAACTGAATGATTACAAACAAGGTGACCGCTACCCAGAAATGATAAAATTGTTTGAACGGTACAAAATTTAGAAAGGTGGTGCAAAATGTGCTCGTTTTAACTGTAGAATTAGCCAAGGCTTTAATAGCTGTTGGTCGGATACTGCCCGGGATACTGTTGCACTATTAAACGAAAAATTCAGAGAAAACACCCAGGATTTAACAGGGTTTAATCGGGTATCTTGTAAAAAAATTCAGTTGAAATTGGCAGGGCGAGGCCAGTATAATTTCTAAGTCTTCACCTCACCGAAAGCAGAATTACATAAAAAGACATATTTATAGCACTTTTTGTGTCAATTTTATGTATATAGTATCACGATAGATAACGTCGTACGGTATTGGTTTTTCCATCAGTGGCAGTAAAAAAGTAACACAATGCTTTCAATTTACGTATAAAACAATGATATATGAAAATACAATACACTACAGTAATTTTAAACGTTCAATACATACTGTGATTAAAAAAATTCCTAGAAACCACAATACAATAATATGTTGACAAATGCAATAATAACGGTTACTATGGTATTTGTTGACAGTTGTATTGATCCACACGTTGTAACAGAACTGAAACAGAAACATAAACTGTTAATATTTGGATTTTACAATTTATTTCATTTCACTTAGACATTTCATTATCATCTGTTTATTTTTGAGGATTATTTAAATCTTCATGTATATTCTTGCAGAATTTGATTGCCTACATTCCTGCAATTATGTTTTCAAACTAAACGGCTCAGTAAAGTGTATTCATATATTTACTTTTTTATGTTTCTAACCTAAAACTGAGTTCTATAACATTCTTCAATATGTTAACTATCATAACCAAGTGAAAATAATAACTGCTACCCCTGTTCTCAACATAATTATGTTGCCACTCAAATTTCAAGTCTTACCTTCAAAGAAAGGGTAAGGGTACAGCACTCCCGTCCGGATATTTCATCTTGGTGCATTTATATTTCAAATGGGCGCAAATTCATACTTTATGTGGGCGCAGAATTTTTATGATTGAACTTTTCATTTGGGCGCCTTTAAAGGATATACATTTCGCCCTCCGTTAGCAGAACTAAAATAATATGTTGTCCCCTGTTCACCACGGGGAGCTGGGAGTAGAATAAATAAATATACAACATAGTCATTGTCGGAAAATAAAAAAAAAATATTTGGGCGAGCTTTAGAAACCCGAGAAAAGGCGAGCTTGTAAATAACGGACGGGTACCAGACTAAGATACAAATTTTTGTAATTTCAAAATGGCTCCCAAATGGCGATAAAGTGAGGGACCCTTCTCTGGCCCGATATTTGGATAGAGTATTTGAAGGTCAGTTTTGACCAATGAAAAAGTGTGTTACATAAATATTGCATTAGAAGAAAAAGAAGAAGATTCCTTCTTATTGCATTAGAATTATTGTCACCTGTAATAGAAAAAACCGCCCATTTGAAATGTGGGTAGACTTTGCACCCATTTGAAATCGCGAATATTTTCAAAATGTACAATATGCAATGCAGCCGATATTTCAAATAAAATCTATACTTATATTAATTACCTTGTTGACTTACCTTAATGGAGGTATAAGCTTTAAAATTTCTCCATTTTGCTTCGTTAACAGATATAATTCACCTATAAAAATATAGATTTTAAAATATCAATACCTGAATATTTTCAACATGTTCGAAATTTTTGGGAAGTTTATGTTTTCGACTTCAGTGATAAAAGGATATGTAATCGAACCCAGTTTACGGCACGATATACAAAATCCAGTAAGATTATCTTATACCGGTTCATATTGTACAATATCCAGCAAGATTATCCCATACCAGTTCATATTGTTTCGAATATCAGTAAATAAAAGTTTATTCAAACCAAATATGACCAAAAGGGGGTGTGGGGGAAGAATAGCATTTAATATATCGGTTTTTGTTTTTTTTTATTTTATCATTCACAAAATAAAAATTAATTTAACTTGGGAAGCTTGCCTCTTCGATTGCAAAATTTCTGTTATTTTCCCAGTAAGGATTAAAACTCATGTCAGCCATATATTTCTGACCCACTTTACATATGGGCTCTGGTGGTTTTACATGGCGGACAGGGTTATCGCTTAAATTTCTTAAAGAGAACTATCTATAAGGACCATTGCTGCCAAGTTGGGTTCCAATTGGGTCACCGATATCGGACAAGAAGATTTTAAATTGAATTTAGGGTCCTATATGAAACTATGTTCGATTGTTTCAGCCATCTTGGATACATTTTTTATAGAGGGTCATTGCTGCCAAATTTGGTTCAAATGGCTCTCTAGTTTCATACAAGAAGATTTTAAGTGAATGTTCCCATAGGGTACTATGTTAAACTAAGTTCATATATGGCGGGATATGGATCATCGGATACGATTCTGAAAGAGAAACACCTATGGACTACTGTTGCAATGTTTAGTTCCAGTTGGTATCAGTCAAGATCCTAAAGTGAATTTTCCAATAGGCTTCTACGTTAAACCAAGTTGGTATGTGGCCAAAATCTTGTATGGCGGTCCGGGTCATCCGAAATAATTCTGAAAGCGGAAAGTCTAAGAACCATTGTCGTCAACTTAAGTTCCAATTGGCTGAGTGATATCAAACAAGAAGATCTTTAAATGAATATCAATTGGGTCCTATATTAAACTAAGTTAGCCTATAGCGTCCATCTTGGATGGTGGTCCGGATTATCGGATACAGTTTTGAAAGAGGTCCACTAAGGACCATTGCTGCTAAATTTGGTTCCAATTAGCTAAGTGGTTTCAGGCAGGAATATCTTCAAGTGAATATTCGCATGGGTCTTATGTAAAACAAAGTTCGCCCGAGGCGACCATCTTGGTTGGCCGTGCCGGTCATCGGACGCATTTCTGAAAGAAGACAGTCTAATAACCATGGCTGCAAATTTTGGTTCCAATTGGCTCAGTGGTTTCAGACAAGAAAATCTTTAAGGAAATTTCCCACGTAGGGTCCTAAACTTTGTTCGCCCCTGTGGTGGCCATCTCGGATGGCGGTCCGGGTCGTCGGATACAATTCTGATGAAGTACCATTGGTACCAAGTTTTGTTTCAATTCGCCCAGTGGTTTCAGAGGAGAAGATATCATTAAAGTTTACAACGACGAACGACCGACGCTAAGTCAAGTAATGACAAGAAAGAGTAATTTGAAACAAACCTCTAGCTAACTTGAATCTATAATATAAATCGAATCACAGGGAAAGCTTTGCCAGTGTTGATTACTGAATTATTTAAGTCAACCAGCACAGGCATAAACTCAGCAAAGGCAATAGATACCAAAGAATGGACATAAATTAATTCTATACCCTATCAACCTTTTCTATGTTTTAGATGTGTTAAATTATTGACGATTACTCTTTCATCTTTTCATTTCATTGGTACAAGGTACAAAGTAATGAGCTTGGCTTTCTCCTCTGGACTAGCAATCTTTAAAAGAAATGGTCTCGAAACATAAGATACCTCGCACATGCGATGACCATGCATATGCTGCGCATTTCGAAATTTAACTCTCGTCTGTAACATTTGGAACTAAAGTAATTTTTTTTAAATAAAGAAAATACCAAAACCACATAACGGCCATGGAATGAAAATAATTTGTCTCAAAATAACAAAGAAATAGATTTGAAAATTAAAAGGTCATTTGTGCCTAGCACAAATGATAAGGTCTTTCCTTATTCACGTTTCCAGTTTTGCAATAAAGAGGCCCTGCCCCTCTATTTTTGGCAAGGGGCATAACTCTTGGGAAATAAAGAAAATAGACCCCCCCCCCCCCAAAAAAAAAAAAAAAAAAGGCCCGTCCCGTCTTCAGTAAAGAGATATTGCTACTTCTGTTTTCTCTTGAAATCTCTTAAATTTTTAATGTATTTTTCCAAATAGTAATTGTCAAAAAAAAAAAAAAAAAAAAAAAAAAGAAAGAAAGAAAGAAAAAAAAAATAATGAAGTAGCAATATCTCTTTTCTGAAGGCGGGACGGGCCTTTTTTTGTTTGTTTGTTTGTTTATTAATTATTTTTTTATTTGTAGATAGCAAGTTTTCCTAGGATTGCTGAATACATGTAAGGGGGGGGGGGGGGGGGGGGCATTGTATTTTTATTTCTCTAGATACACAAGTGACAGTAAAAGTACATTTCTACTATAATGTTTACTTCTATTTCAGGGACGCTGGATTGGATGACGTTGTGTATGTCACGTGACGTCCATTGATATATGTCTGGACTTAGTTTATTTCTTTCTTTTCGAGAGGGGACGTCGTCGGATGAACATGGCACAGGATAATGCATTTTGCTGTTTGATGTGGAAATAGTCATAAATAGAAAACGGAGTGTACGTGTACACATTTACTTATGTCAGAATGAAGATTCATGTAGAAATTTGATCTGACGATTTATTTATTTAGATTTCCGGTGCCATGTTGAGCAGACGACATTTTCGTGAATAAAGTACTGTTAATTTGACGCGAAATTTTGACATTCGGATGCAATAAATTGGTAAAATTTGGACGAATCTTGTGTTTTATGGCGGAAAATAGCTTTCTATTACTGCACTGCGCGAACGCTATTTTCAGGAAATTGGTTGGAGTTAGGGTCATAATTTTTTCTCATAAACAAAGCCCTGGATATCCCCTAGCTGTCTGCCAAATATCAGCCCTGTACGATTTGTACTTTTTGAGGAGATACGATAACATTTCCTATGGGGTCCCGCGTGGATTTTTACCGAACTTTCTAAGAAGAATTGTATTTACAATATTAAAAGGTCATTTGTGCCTAGCACAAATGATAAGGTCTTTCCTTATTCACGTTTCCAGTTTTGCAATAAAGAGGCCCTGCCCCTCTATTTTTGGCAAGGGGCATAACTCTTGGGAAATAAAGAAAATAGACCCCCCCCCCCCCAAAAAAAAAAAAAAAAAAAGGCCCGTCCCGTCTTCAGTAAAGAGATATTGCTACTTCTGTTTTCTCTTGAAATCTCTTAAATTTTTAATGTATTTTTCCAAATAGTAATTGTCAAAAAAAAAAAAAAAAAAAAAAAAAAGAAAGAAAGAAAGAAAAAAAAAATAATGAAGTAGCAATATCTCTTTTCTGAAGGCGGGACGGGCCTTTTTTTTTGTTTGTTTGTTTGTTTATTAATTATTTTTTTATTTGTAGATAGCAAGTTTTCCTAGGATTGCTGAATACATGTAAGGGGGGGGGGGGGGGGGCATTGTATTTTTATTTCTCTAGATACACAAGTGACAGTAAAAGTACATTTCTACTATAATGTTTACTTCTATTTCAGGGACGCTGGATTGGATGACGTTGTGTATGTCACGTGACGTCCATTGATATATGTCTGGACTTAGTTTATTTCTTTCTTTTCGAGAGGGGACGTCGTCGGATGAACATGGCACAGGATAATGCATTTTGCTGTTTGATGTGGAAATAGTCATAAATAGAAAACGGAGTGTACGTGTACACATTTACTTATGTCAGAATGAAGATTCATGTAGAAATTTGATCTGACGATTTATTTATTTAGATTTCCGGTGCCATGTTGAGCAGACGACATTTTCGTGAATAAAGTACTGTTAATTTGACGCGAAATTTTGACATTCGGATGCAATAAATTGGTAAAATTTGGACGAATCTTGTGTTTTATGGCGGAAAATAGCTTTCTATTACTGCACTGCGCGAACGCTATTTTCAGGAAATTGGTTGGAGTTAGGGTCATAATTTTTTCTCATAAACAAAGCCCTGGATATCCCCTAGCTGTCTGCCAAATATCAGCCCTGTACGATTTGTACTTTTTGAGGAGATACGATAACATTTCCTATGGGGTCCCGCGTGGATTTTTACCGAACTTTCTAAGAAGAATTGTATTTACAATATTAAAAGGTCATTTGTGCCTAGCACAAATGATAAGGTCTTTCCTTATTCACGTTTCCAGTTTTGCAATAAAGAGGCCCTGCCCCTCTATTTTTGGCAAGGGGCATAACTCTTGGGAAATAAAGAAAATAGACCCCCCCCCCCCCCAAAAAAAAAAAAAAAAAAAGGCCCGTCCCGTCTTCAGTAAAGAGATATTGCTACTTCTGTTTTCTCTTGAAATCTCTTAAATTTTTAATGTATTTTTCCAAATAGTAATTGTCAAAAAAAAAAAAAAAAAAAAAAAAAAAGAAAGAAAGAAAGAAAAAAAAAATAATGAAGTAGCAATATCTCTTTTCTGAAGGCGGGACGGGCCTTTTTTTGTTTGTTTGTTTGTTTATTAATTATTTTTTTATTTGTAGATAGCAAGTTTTCCTAGGATTGCTGAATACATGTAAGGGGGGGGGGGGGGGGGGCATTGTATTTTTATTTCTCTAGATACACAAGTGACAGTAAAAGTACATTTCTACTATAATGTTTACTTCTATTTCAGGGACGCTGGATTGGATGACGTTGTGTATGTCACGTGACGTCCATTGATATATGTCTGGACTTAGTTTATTTCTTTCTTTTCGAGAGGGGACGTCGTCGGATGAACATGGCACAGGATAATGCATTTTGCTGTTTGATGTGGAAATAGTCATAAATAGAAAACGGAGTGTACGTGTACACATTTACTTATGTCAGAATGAAGATTCATGTAGAAATTTGATCTGACGATTTATTTATTTAGATTTCCGGTGCCATGTTGAGCAGACGACATTTTCGTGAATAAAGTACTGTTAATTTGACGCGAAATTTTGACATTCGGATGCAATAAATTGGTAAAATTTGGACGAATCTTGTGTTTTATGGCGGAAAATAGCTTTCTATTACTGCACTGCGCGAACGCTATTTTCAGGAAATTGGTTGGAGTTAGGGTCATAATTTTTTCTCATAAACAAAGCCCTGGATATCCCCTAGCTGTCTGCCAAATATCAGCCCTGTACGATTTGTACTTTTTGAGGAGATACGATAACATTTCCTATGGGGTCCCGCGTGGATTTTTACCGAACTTTCTAAGAAGAATTGTATTTACAATATTAAAAGGTCATTTGTGCCTAGCACAAATGATAAGGTCTTTCCTTATTCACGTTTCCAGTTTTGCAATAAAGAGGCCCTGCCCCTCTATTTTTGGCAAGGGGCATAACTCTTGGGAAATAAAGAAAATAGACCCCCCCCCCCCAAAAAAAAAAAAAAAAAAAAGGCCCGTCCCGTCTTCAGTAAAGAGATATTGCTACTTCTGTTTTCTCTTGAAATCTCTTAAATTTTTAATGTATTTTTCCAAATAGTAATTGTCAAAAAAAAAAAAAAAAAAAAAAAAAAGAAAGAAAGAAAGAAAAAAAAAATAATGAAGTAGCAATATCTCTTTTCTGAAGGCGGGACGGGCCTTTTTTTGTTTGTTTGTTTGTTTATTAATTATTTTTTTATTTGTAGATAGCAAGTTTTCCTAGGATTGCTGAATACATGTAAGGGGGGGGGGGGGCATTGTATTTTTATTTCTCTAGATACACAAGTGACAGTAAAAGTACATTTCTACTATAATGTTTACTTCTATTTCAGGGACGCTGGATTGGATGACGTTGTGTATGTCACGTGACGTCCATTGATATATGTCTGGACTTAGTTTATTTCTTTCTTTTCGAGAGGGGACGTCGTCGGATGAACATGGCACAGGATAATGCATTTTGCTGTTTGATGTGGAAATAGTCATAAATAGAAAACGGAGTGTACGTGTACACATTTACTTATGTCAGAATGAAGATTCATGTAGAAATTTGATCTGACGATTTATTTATTTAGATTTCCGGTGCCATGTTGAGCAGACGACATTTTCGTGAATAAAGTACTGTTAATTTGACGCGAAATTTTGACATTCGGATGCAATAAATTGGTAAAATTTGGACGAATCTTGTGTTTTATGGCGGAAAATAGCTTTCTATTACTGCACTGCGCGAACGCTATTTTCAGGAAATTGGTTGGAGTTAGGGTCATAATTTTTTCTCATAAACAAAGCCCTGGATATCCCCTAGCTGTCTGCCAAATATCAGCCCTGTACGATTTGTACTTTTTGAGGAGATACGATAACATTTCCTATGGGGTCCCGCGTGGATTTTTACCGAACTTTCTAAGAAGAATTGTATTTACAATATTAAAAGGTCATTTGTGCCTAGCACAAATGATAAGGTCTTTCCTTATTCACGTTTCCAGTTTTGCAATAAAGAGGCCCTGCCCCTCTATTTTTGGCAAGGGGCATAACTCTTGGGAAATAAAGAAAATAGACCCCCCCCCCCCCCAAAAAAAAAAAAAAAAAAAGGCCCGTCCCGTCTTCAGTAAAGAGATATTGCTACTTCTGTTTTCTCTTGAAATCTCTTAAATTTTTAATGTATTTTTCCAAATAGTAATTGTCAAAAAAAAAAAAAAAAAAAAAAAAAAAGAAAGAAAGAAAGAAAAAAAAAATAATGAAGTAGCAATATCTCTTTTCTGAAGGCGGGACGGGCCTTTTTTTGTTTGTTTGTTTGTTTATTAATTATTTTTTTATTTGTAGATAGCAAGTTTTCCTAGGATTGCTGAATACATGTAAGGGGGGGGGGGGGGGGGGGCATTGTATTTTTATTTCTCTAGATACACAAGTGACAGTAAAAGTACATTTCTACTATAATGTTTACTTCTATTTCAGGGACGCTGGATTGGATGACGTTGTGTATGTCACGTGACGTCCATTGATATATGTCTGGACTTAGTTTATTTCTTTCTTTTCGAGAGGGGACGTCGTCGGATGAACATGGCACAGGATAATGCATTTTGCTGTTTGATGTGGAAATAGTCATAAATAGAAAACGGAGTGTACGTGTACACATTTACTTATGTCAGAATGAAGATTCATGTAGAAATTTGATCTGACGATTTATTTATTTAGATTTCCGGTGCCATGTTGAGCAGACGACATTTTCGTGAATAAAGTACTGTTAATTTGACGCGAAATTTTGACATTCGGATGCAATAAATTGGTAAAATTTGGACGAATCTTGTGTTTTATGGCGGAAAATAGCTTTCTATTACTGCACTGCGCGAACGCTATTTTCAGGAAATTGGTTGGAGTTAGGGTCATAATTTTTTCTCATAAACAAAGCCCTGGATATCCCCTAGCTGTCTGCCAAATATCAGCCCTGTACGATTTGTACTTTTTGAGGAGATACGATAACATTTCCTATGGGGTCCCGCGTGGATTTTTACCGAACTTTCTAAGAAGAATTGTATTTACAATATTAAAAGGTCATTTGTGCCTAGCACAAATGATAAGGTCTTTCCTTATTCACGTTTCCAGTTTTGCAATAAAGAGGCCCTGCCCCTCTATTTTTGGCAAGGGGCATAACTCTTGGGAAATAAAGAAAATAGACCCCCCCCCCCCCAAAAAAAAAAAAAAAAAAAAGGCCCGTCCCGTCTTCAGTAAAGAGATATTGCTACTTCTGTTTTCTCTTGAAATCTCTTAAATTTTTAATGTATTTTTCCAAATAGTAATTGTCAAAAAAAAAAAAAAAAAAAAAAAAAAGAAAGAAAGAAAGAAAAAAAAAATAATGAAGTAGCAATATCTCTTTTCTGAAGGCGGGACGGGCCTTTTTTTGTTTGTTTGTTTGTTTATTAATTATTTTTTTATTTGTAGATAGCAAGTTTTCCTAGGATTGCTGAATACATGTAAGGGGGGGGGGGGGCATTGTATTTTTATTTCTCTAGATACACAAGTGACAGTAAAAGTACATTTCTACTATAATGTTTACTTCTATTTCAGGGACGCTGGATTGGATGACGTTGTGTATGTCACGTGACGTCCATTGATATATGTCTGGACTTAGTTTATTTCTTTCTTTTCGAGAGGGGACGTCGTCGGATGAACATGGCACAGGATAATGCATTTTGCTGTTTGATGTGGAAATAGTCATAAATAGAAAACGGAGTGTACGTGTACACATTTACTTATGTCAGAATGAAGATTCATGTAGAAATTTGATCTGACGATTTATTTATTTAGATTTCCGGTGCCATGTTGAGCAGACGACATTTTCGTGAATAAAGTACTGTTAATTTGACGCGAAATTTTGACATTCGGATGCAATAAATTGGTAAAATTTGGACGAATCTTGTGTTTTATGGCGGAAAATAGCTTTCTATTACTGCACTGCGCGAACGCTATTTTCAGGAAATTGGTTGGAGTTAGGGTCATAATTTTTTCTCATAAACAAAGCCCTGGATATCCCCTAGCTGTCTGCCAAATATCAGCCCTGTACGATTTGTACTTTTTGAGGAGATACGATAACATTTCCTATGGGGTCCCGCGTGGATTTTTACCGAACTTTCTAAGAAGAATTGTATTTACAATATTAAAAGTTCATTTGTTCTAGGCACAAATGATAAGGTCTTTCCTTTTCGTGTTTCCAATTTGTCAATAAAGAGGCCCTGTCCCTCTATTTTTTGCCTCAAAAATATCAAATATCTATCAATTATTAGGTGCCCTTCTAATATTTAGGGTCTCGGTGGCCGACAGGTCTAGGTAGTTCGTCATGACTACTAATTATCACTAGCCTGTCAACACTGAGGTTGTGAGTTCGAATCTCATCTGTGGCGGGGTGTGTTAGACCAAGGACGTATAACTAACATACGTCCTTGGTTAGACTCCGATCTAAATTGACAAGGATTGCCAATTTTCCCAACGAAGATCGATGGTTCTCTCCGGGTTCTCAAGATTCCCCCACCACTAAAAACTGGCCGCCGCGAAATAGTCAAATGTGGTAAAAACGGCGTAAAACCCAAACTAAAACAAAATAAAATGTAATATTTAAAACCTAGTATTTTCAAGTGACGAATAATATTCCGGGATTACTGACATTCTTTTAGGTTTTCCTCAAAATACTCTCCCCTTTCGCTAAGATTCTCCTAGTGTAGAAGACTTTTTTCGCAGTGCTTAGAAAGATTTATAGACGTTTTGAGTTTTGAATAGTATTTCCGTATTGAATTTATATTTATATTTTGTACATTTGACATTTGTATCCACGAAGTGTGATAGTTGGACACTGAATATTGAGAAAGCAGGTAGATAATATATCCCTCCACACCCTAAAATCGGTCATACTGTAATTTTGGTCGGTTATTTGTTTGTTTACATATCGCGCGTGATACTTACCGGTGGGGGGTTATGTTTCATGGTTTGATATGCTAATTTTACTGATAGTACTGACAATTTTAATCCCAAGTAGAAATTTCTGTTAGATGGTACATGTAGATCCAGCAATATGAATTTAAAGGCCATAAAAATATTTTGTAAAAGGCCATATGAGTGATTGGAAGCAGGACAACTCTCCCCCACCTACCTGCACCACTTTTCGACCAACTCGCCCAACTTTCGAGACATCCCGCACCCTTTTAAAATTTTTATATCAAACTCGCCCCAATCAGAGATTTCTTGATAGAAATATGATAAACAAGAAAAAAGATTTTAACAGTTTTATTGTTAGATCTCAATATGATACACCTAACAAGAAAAATAGAAAATATAAAACATAAATATACAAAGCACTGGAAATATACACTACATGTACATAATATTAGTCACATACTACATTGTAAAGTAAAGTGGGGCAACTTTGTTGAAAAGAGGGGGGGGGGGGGTGAGTTGGTGGGGGGCAAGTTGACTTGGATTTCATCATTTGACTGATTCAATTAAAGCTTTGTAAAAGGCCATACTGCTCTTTCTAGTTAATTAGAGAGAGGTAATATATTATATATCCCAGTTGCTTATGAAATAAATCGGTTTGTTTAATAATAAATTACAGCAAATATCATTTATTTAAGCATGTTGAAGATAAAGGCCTTTAAAGTGTCCCACTTAAAGGAAAATTCAATTTATTACATTGTAACCAGTGATTTACTGTAGCATCGGAGTGAAAGAAAATCTGATAAATCACATGCGAATAGTAAAGTCGGTATTTCACTCTTGGAAGTGACATCACAATTGCAAGGGCTGCTCTTCTTTAATTTTGCAAAATGCGATTTTTTGTTCAATCTGGCGATATTTCTGGACAGAATTTTTCAATCACTTTTTTAAAAATCTGGCACTCAAGTGAAAACATTTTAAAATGATGACTAAGAAATATCTTTTGTAAGTTTTATTTAATTATCTATGATAATTGAACAGTTTACATCAGGCTAATAAACACAGCAGTATGTTCCCACTCTGATGAAAATTTGGTAAAAAAATAAAAATAATTTGTCCAAAAGTAATTATTTTTAAAGAATCTCACTGAATTTTCTTGTTAATACTGCTATAAATGGGAAGATGAATACATTTATTTAAATTTTTGCAATATATTTGTCATATATCTTATTTATGAAATATTTTATTAAATGTATATCAAATATTATTCATGCATTATATATATATTTTTTTTTACAGGTACATTCAGTCTACACAACTGAAATAGTAACATAGTTTACGGTTAAAGATTAAGTAGAAACTGAAAGTAAGTTTGAAGAAATGTATCTATTAAAACTATTTAAGGTGGTACCTAACACTACAGGGAGATAACTCTGTAAAATCAGCTAAATGTTTTAATAACGTTGTATTGTTCAGGGAATATTAAGCTTTTCAATGATCAATATAAGTGTTTGTCAAACTGCTATACAATCAGTGTAATTTTTCTGATGAATTGGTTGGTTCAAATGTTTTGAAATTTTAAAATTTTTGTCAATGGGTCAAAGTAAATACTTTGTCAAAATTTTATGAAAATTAGACGAGCCAAATTAATTTTAGTGAAAGTGTTGGGTACCACCTTAAAAGTAGAAAAGGAAGATTTGTCTTTTTGAAAAAAGGACATGTGAGCTTTTACTATCATTTGGCCCCCGTCGTCTGTCCATCGTAAACTATTTCAAAGATCTTCCTCTGAAACCACTGAACCAATTACAGCCATAGTTAGATGGAATGATCCTTAGGGTATCTAGAATAAAGTTTGTGTTTTGTCCGTCGAGAAACATGGCTGCCATGGCTAAATATAGAACATAGGGGTTAAACTGAAGTTTTTGGCTTATATCTCAAAAACTAAAGCATTTAGAGTAAAACTGACATGGTGTAAAAATGTTCATCAGGTCAAGATCTACCTGCCATTAAATTTTCAGACGCATCGATCGACCTTTTGTTGGGTTATTGCCCCTGGATTAGAAATTTTGAGGAAATTTTGCAGTTTAAGGTTATTAACTTGAATATTATAATAGATGGTAGATGATGCCAAAAATAAAAATAGGTTTGTTTGCTGTTGTCCACCCGTCCCTTAAAAATCAGCCCAACCCTAAACATATTATAAGGTCCTAGTAATGGTCTGCATCCGTCACAGTTATTTGTCAGCGCAAATTCGTCTGTCCGTCCGACAAATTTATTTTTCAGCGCAACTCCTCTGAGACCGCTGATCGGATTTCGTTAGAATTTTGTAGGACTGTTAGTCACCATATGTACTTGATCCTATCGCAACGCTATTTTGATTTGAAAAGCAGTTTATGAATGCCGTAAACTGACCCTAACCAGGTTATTGAAGTATAAACTATTCACAAATTTGAAAAATTCCTTATAATTTAATTTCCAAACAGAAGTACAATGTACAATGCTCAATTCAAGCATAAAAAATGACATGGGAATATTTTAATTTACAAGTGGTGGATTAATCCGTAGGTGGAATCACAGGACCAAACCAGGTTTTACAGTATAATCAATGTTACTCTATGCTATTCAGCCAATTAAAATGCAGTGTTCTAATCAAATTAAATTATAAATATATATTCTTGCTGCTATAAATTGGAAGATGAATGCATTTATTTGCAATATTTTTGTCAAACATCTTATATGGAATACTTTTATTAAATGCATATCAAATGTTATTCATGCATTATATATATATGTTATATTTTAATTTTTTTACAGGTAGATTCATTCTACACAACTGATATAGTAACATCATTTACAATTACAGATTAAAGTTAGAAACTAAAAGTAAGTTTATAGCGTAATAAAAGCAAAAAATCTATTTAAAAAACATTTGCCTTGTAATACAGGGCATACTTTTCAAGAAAATTTAACAGCTCTTTTATAATTTTTCTGAAGTGTAAATTAGACTATGCAGGCCCGACAAAAAAATTAAAAACCAAATGGATAACATGGAAGGCAATGACAATCAACTCGTCCGACAGACAGAAAAAAAAACACAAAACACAAACACATTAGAGTCAGAAGCATTTAGTTTCTTCTTTCCAAATTTTGCTGATACATTTTTTGTATTTTGGAATTGTCTGACTTCTTGATACTTTTTGAAAATTGGTTCTATTTTGGAAGCTGGAGTGGTAATTTCCATAATTAGAATAAATCACATATTTTCAAGAATAGTTTTTAAGTTGTATTTTATAGAAAAAATTAGTGTTTTTCAGAAAGAGCTATTTATAGAATTTTTTTTTGTTGATTTGATGATACAATTGGAAGCGATGAATTAATATTCAAGAAACCAATCCCCAAATAATTCCCAAGTACTAATTGTTAAATCTGAATTTCATTTTGTTAAATTGTTGTTTTTGTCTAGAATAAAATTAAAAATGTGAAATGACATCTTAGTGAAATATTATTTTTAAAAACATTTCTACAACTCCTAGCGAAAATTGTTTGGTAAAATTTTATTTCTTTAAAGTGTCATTTTTGTCCAAAATAAAATAATTATGTCTCCCGTTTCGTAGAAGGGAGACATGTTGTTTTTGTAGTATTTATGTCGCCCCGACGAAAGTCGTCGACATATTGTTATTGTTCCGTTTCTCTGTTATTATTCTTTCTTCCAATGATTTTTGTCCCGCTTAGTTCTCGGAGATGCCTGGATAGAATTGAATGAAACTTGGCAGAAAGTAAGATCACTATGTGAAGGTGTGCAATCAATACTTTTTTTTTCAAAATGGCCTCCATTTTCAAGATGGCCGCCATTCAAAGATCGGTAATTTAAAACGTTTATATCTCAAAAACTGTACGATAGAATTTCATTAAACTTCGTAGGTTTGTAAAGTACAATTAGAAAAACAAACTGATGAAAAAAAATCGCGATCGATTGGAGATGTTTGGCGGCCATTTTGAAAAATTATTCTTCTTCGCGCCGCCAACTTTGTCCGGAGCACTTTTGTACTTTATACTTGACCGATTTCAATCAAATTTTGCACAATGATAGTACCCCATGAGATGTTGGTCCTTATCATTTTTCAAGTGTAGGGGGCCCCAGGGGCAGTGCCACGCCCCTTCAAATACCTCAAAAATTGATATTTTTTGAATAACTCAAAATAGTTTACATTCCTACCCTATAACCATATACAATATTACTGTTTATGATAAGACGAAGGATTTGGTACCTAAGGGGGGTCTGAGGGGGTCCCAGGGGCAGTGCCACGCCCCTTCAAATACCTGAAAAATTGATATTTTTTGAATAGGTCAAAAATAATTTAACATTCCTACCCTATAAAAATATATATTATTACTGCTTATGATAAGACAAAGGATTTGGTACCTAAGGGGGTCTGAGGGGGTCATGCCCCACCCCCTAAAATGACAAAAGACTTAATATCTTCAAAACCATTGAGATCCCCACCCTATAACCATATATTTTATTACTGCTTATGATAAGACGAAAGATTTAGTACCTAAGGGGGGTCTGAGGGGGTCATGCCCCGCCCCCCTCAAATGACAAAAGACTTAATATCTTGAAAACCATTGAGATCCCCACCCTATAACCATATATATTATTACTCCTTATGACAAGACGAAGCATTTGGTATCACATGGGGGTCTGATGGGGTAATGCCCCGCCCCCCTCAATTGACAAAATACTTAATATCTTGGAAAACCATTGAGATCCCCACCCTATAACCATATATATTATTACTCCTTATGACAAGACGAAGCATTTGGTAAATTTCAGGCATTTATATTTAAAAAACTGTATGATAGAATTTTATGAAACTTGGTACGTTTTTAAAGTACAATTAGAAGAAGAAACAGAGATGGCTGCCAGGGGCGACATCTGCTATTGCTTGCAATTGCAATTTTAGTTCTTCTTCTTCTCCTCAGCGAAACTTGTCCGGGCCATAACTTTTTTGTCTTTTGACCTAGACTTATACCCTTTGGTATGTAGGTGTATTACCATGAAGGGGTGTGTCACATACCATTATGACTTTCATTTGACCTTTGATCTCAAGGTCAAATTTAGACTAAAATTATAGTATTTCCTTGTCTGGGTTGTAACTTTTGTGTCTTTTGACCAAGGCTAAGCCCTTTGGTATGTTCGTGTATCACCATGAAGTGGTATGTCACGTACCATCATGACCTCCATTTGACCTTGACCTTTGACTTTAAGATAATATTATGACAAAAATTATAGTATTTCCTTGCCCTTTTGGTGTGTTGGTGTATCACCATGAGGTGGTGTGTCGCATACCATTATGACCTTCATTTGACCTTGACCATTGACGTCAAGGTCAAATTATAGTATTTCCTTGTCCAGGTTGTAACTTTTTTGTCTTTTCACCTAGGCTTATATCCTTTTGCCATTATGACCTTCATTTGACCTAGACCTTTGATCTCAAGGTCAAATTATAGTATATTGTCCTGGTTTTAACTTTCTTGACTTTTGACCCACATGTAGGCTTAAACCCTTTGGTATATAGGTGTATTACCATGAGAGTGTGTGTCTGTACCATTATGACCTTCATTTGACCTTGATTTTTGAATTTAAGATAATGTTATGACAAAAATATTTCCTTGCCCCTTTGGTGTGTTGGTGTATCACCATGAGGTGGTGTGTCACCATGAGGTGGTGTGTCGCATACCATAATGACCTTCATTTGACCTTGACCATTGACCTCAAGGTCAAATTATAGTATTTCCTAGTCCTGGTTTTAACTTTTGTCTTTTGACCTAGACTTATACCTTTTGGTATGTAGGTGTATTACCATGAGAGTCTGTGTCTGTACCATTATGACCTTCATTTGACCTTTGACCTCAAGGTCAAATTATAGTATTTCCTAGTCCTGGTTTTAACTTTTTTGTCTTTTGACCTAGGCTTATACCCTTTGGTATGTAGGTGTATTACCATGAGGGTGTGTGTAATTTGACCTCAACCTTTGGTATGTAGGTGTATTATCATGAGGGTGTGTGTCACATACCATATGACCTTTATTTGACCAATGGTTGAGATACCATTCTAAATTGTTCTATATTTCCTCATTCTTTTTGACACATCAATTTGAATGAAGTAAATGTGTAAAACCTGGGGGGGGGGGGGGTCAACTATTTCCTTCATAGGTTATGACAAGATTGGTTTTATTTAGTTAATGTGTTGTTTTTCTCCAGAATAAAATAATAAATACTTAAACAACATCTTACTGAAATGTTATTTGAAAAACGATTTCTGTTCTCAGGTGAAAATGGATTATTAAAATTTTATTTTGTTAAAGTGTCGTTCTGTCCAGAATAAAATAAGAAATGCTTAAATGACATCTTAGTGAAATATTATTTGAAAAACGATTTCTATCCTTTGGGTGAAAATTGATTAGTAAAATTTTATTTTGTTAAAGTGTCTTTTTTGTCCAGAATAAAATATAAAATGCTTGAAAGACATATTAGCGAAATATTATTTGAAAAACAATTCTTGTCTTTCAGGTGAGGAATGATGAGTAAAATTTTATTTTACTGAGCAAAAAACCTAATTTTTCCGTTATATCAGAAGGAATATATGTTAATAATAAAAAAAGCAGTATTAATATTAAAAAGTATAGAAAATCAGTATAGTAAAGATTTAGTTGGAGCTTTATTTGAATTTATGTAGTCTTTGGCTATATTGTAATAGCCAGTTTTTGTTGTCACCCGCCGCAACATAATGGAGGGACCCAATAACAGTCTTTGTCAGTCTGTCTGCTTCGATAACTCTGCGGACGCAACTCTACTGAAACTACTGGGCAGATTTGGTTATATTTTGCAGGATTGTTACCTATGGGACCTTGTATTTTATCACATTAAGAAATAACTCCCTTGTGCATATCTCTGTCCTTAAATGGTTTGGTGGCCGAGTGGTCTAGGTAGTTTGTCATGACTACTAATGATCACTAGCCTGTCAACACTGAGGTTGTGAGTTACAATCTCACCTTTTGTGGGATGTGTTCAACTCCTATCTTACTTGACAAGGATTGCCAATTTTCGTAACGAAGGTCGGTGGTTTTCTCCGGGTACTCCGGCTTCTTCCACCAATACGGAAATCTGTCAGCCGCAAAATATCCAAATGTGCTGAAAATGGCATAAAACCTCAACTAAAACAAGTAATAAATGATTTGGCTTTACTCCTGTCCATTTTGGTATTTTTTAATTTGTCCTCAACCTTTTGCAGTGTTGTTTTGGTTTTCATCACACAACTGAGGAGTTTGTAAATCTTACGAAATTGCCACACACTGCGTATCAAAATTAGTATCAGATAATTTTATGCATGCCTTGTGGACACATGCAACTCGTGAAATTACTTTGTATTTTGCAGGATTGTTTCCTGTGATATGAAGATTATCATACAATACTGCCATTTTGATTATTATTTGCATATTGGTTATATGGAACTTATTGTTCATTATCACTGTCTATCATATGCATACCTGATGGACACTACTCTGTAAAACTATTCATACAAATTTTGATTATATTTTGCTGGATTGTTCGCATATCTCTTATCACTTCAGCTTATTAAGTACGTCCATATTTGTGAGGACGAATTTTGATTTGCTGATTTATGTATAGCGGCAAGGGACATATATATCTACACAGAGCAATCTTGTTTTGTTCGTGGATGAAGATACAAGCACAAAGGGTGAACCACTGATATGGTTTAAAAAAATTTGTTCCTCGTCATTTAAGATTGTAATCCGAAACACACATTGAAATGACTCCAATAATACAAAACAGTGTTGAACCGTTTACAAAATGCTACAACTTGGGCACCATGGCAATAAATTAGCAGGATACATTTCATAAAAGTGATCTTGCCAGTGCAATTCTTATCCAAACATTTATAACCCCATTACACTGAGCAAAGTTACCATTTTAATTTTGCCACCTCTCAAATTTAGACAAAGACCTTTTCTGTTTATTATGCACATTTGGTTTTGTATCAGGTAAATTTTTAATTTGAATTGAGCTTAAATAGAAAGAGCAAGAATGTTTTCATGTTAATATGTAACACATCGAAGTTCAGGACTCATTATTTAACTTTTCTTTTTTTATTTTTCAGGTGATGCCACGCAAAGCAAAAAGTAAAGATTCAAAGATAAGAGAACAGAAGATTAGAATGAGAGAAAGACGCTCTGCCATTAGTAGCTCTGCCATTAATAGCTCAGACATGAATAGCTCTGCCATCAGTAAATCTGACATTATTAGCTCAGCAATTAGTAACCCTGTCATCAGTAACCCAGTCATCAGTAGCTCGGACATCAGTAGCTCTGCCAGTAAAAGCTTAGAATTGAATAGCTCTGTAGTCAGTAGTAGCTCTGTTAACCCTGTCATCAGTAGCTGTGCAATCATTAATGGCTCTGTCAATATTAGAAGCTTTGCCATCAGAAGTAGCTCTGACAATGAAATAGAAAGTTTGAACTCTCCACTTGAAATCAGTGAAACTGGGAAAAGTAAAACTGGAATAAGTAAAACTGCAAAACAGGAAACTGGAAATAGTAAAAATGGAAAAAGTAAAACTGAAAAACTGGAAACTGGAAATAGTGGAAATGGAAAAAGTAAAACTGAAAAACATGAAACTAGAATAATGAAAAATGAAAAAAGTAAAACTGAAAAACATGAAACAAGAAAAATGAAAAATGAAAAAAATAAAACTGAAAATCATGAAACTAGAAAAATGAAAGATGAAAAAAGTAAAACTGAAAAACATGAAAGTAGAAAAATAAAAAATGAAAAAAATAAAATAAAAATTATTAGCACTGCCTTAAATAGTTCTCCAATTATTAGCACTGCCTTAAGTAGCTGTCTCATTAGTAGCACTGTGTTAAGTAGCTCTCCAATTAGTAGCACTGCCTTAAGTATTAAAACTGAAAAAAGTAAAACAGACAATCCTGATACTGGATATAGTAAAACTGAAAGTAATAAAATAACAGAAGTCAATGAAACATTTGAATGTGATTTTCAGTCGAATAACCCCAAGACGTCTTCAAATATAGACACTGTTGATTTGAATCAACCACAATTTACATTGGAAAAGAATGATTTTATTATTCAGGGTACCTTTCATCAAGGGAATGTAAGATTTGGTGCAAATGCGGGAAAACAATGTGTAGCTAATTGTTTATCAGCTGTAATACATACCAAGTTTAAGCCAATTTTGGAATGGAATCCAAAATATGTTGACAGTATATTAGTTACTGGTAATGAAATTTACACACAAGTACATGGCAATAATGATTACCTTTGTGTCGAAGACTTACCGGAGTATATTGAAATAGAAAATAAAATTGTTCATTGCAATAAGAAGGATTCAATCACTGCGTTTATAGGCGAGGTGGACATGGATTTTGAAGGTGCTTTACCTTTTGACCAAGCCTTGCAGTATAGTTTGATAGATTCTGATGGGTGCTTTGTGACAGTAAGGGCAACAACATCTTTGATCATAAAGCAGAATAACAAATTATATCTATTTGACTCTCATGCAAGAAATTGTTTTGGTTCACTAGATAATCTTGGTTCAAGTTTAGTGTTGGGGCTTTCTGATATTCATGCAGTTTATCGGCATTTTTGTAATTTTGTGCAGAATAACCACGCAGTTCCATTTGACGTAACAGGTATCACTGTACGTATTAATGAAACCTATAATGCTATGAATTATATGGCCGTTGATAGGGAACAAGATATTAGGGAAGCTGTTAATGATACAATTCAAACAAATCCAGTTCAGTTGCAAAGTGTTGGTGACAATACATTAGACTTTTTAAGTATTAAGTCCACAGAAGTGACTAGTACAATTCTTCAAGATGATGTATTGGAAGATAGTGATATAGAAATGATTTCTGAAAATCCCACAGCTTTTCAGTTCAAACCATTAGATTACAGTTCCAAAAAAAAACTTTGTGGAGTACTCAAGATATCAGACAAAAACATAAAAAAGACATGCCCTTCTCAAGTATGTGATATTTCTGATCCTTTGACAACTTGGTCAATTACAGCTGACGGTAATTGTATGTTTAGAGCAATATCATTTGCCGTATCACAAAGACAAGAAAACTATAAAAAAGTAAGACGGGCAATTGTTCAGCATAGTATAGATATATCAGAAAGTTTGAAGAGCTTTTTGGAATGTCCTTATCAAACCATAGAGGAACACTTAAATGCTCATAAAATGACAGAAGACAACTCATGGGGAACTGCTATTGAAATTCTAGCCGCAGCAGACCTGTTGAAAACCGACATTTATACATTTTACAATGGAGTTTGGATTAAGTATTCATCAAGCCAAATTTTTCCAAACAGTAAAATAAATGATAGAGCAATTTACCTAAAACACATTAGTAATTTACAACACTATGAAGTAGTACTGTCCGTAGTACCAAGATCACATGAACCATTTCAAAATACTGATGTTGGAACTAAAAGGAAATCTGTACAAACGGATTTTACCCAGAAACGACTAAAAAAAGATAATAACATGAGTGGCTTGATTACAGACTGTTTGTTGGATATGTCGAGAGAAGAAGCTGTAGATAGTCATCCAATAGTACAGGATTTAACAAAAGCTGAAAAAGAAAAACTGAAATATAACACGGATCATCAGTATAGATACAATAAAAACGCAAATAAAAGAAGAAAGTATATTGAAGATGAATTGCACAGAGAAAATATTGTTCATGCCATGAATAAAAAATATGAAAATGTTGAATACAGGCAAGGTAAACAACAAACCACTAGAGATAGGTCAAAAAATAAATACCATAATGATAAAATGCATAGGGAATTGAAGAAACAAGAAAGTATGGAGAAGTATGCAAATGATGATGAATTCAAAAAGAAGGTAAAATTGGCAAGCACCCAAAAATATGCAAATGTTAATGAATTTAAAGAAAAGGTCAAACTGGCAAGCACCCAGAAGTATGCTGATGATGATGAATTTAAGGAAAAGGTCAAACTTGCAAGTACGCAGAAGTATGCTGATGATGAAGAATTTAAAGAAAAAGTCAAACTTGCAAGCACTGAAAAGTATGCAAATGATAATGAATTTAAAGAAAAAGTCAAACTTGCAAGCACTGAAAAGTATGCAAATGATAATGAATTTAAAGAAAAAGTCAAACTTGCAAGCACTCAAAAGTATGCAAATGATAATGAATTTAAAGAGAAAGTCAAACTGGCAAGCACTCAAAAGTATGCAAATGATAATCAATTTAAAGAAAAAATCAAACTGGCAAGCATCCAGAAGTATGCTGATGATGATGAATTTAAAAATAAAATAAGAGAACAAACATTGACTAGAAGAAAGAATGTTAAAGAAGAAGATAAAAAGATAGCAAAGGTAATTGAAAAATTTCGAAAAGATGTTAGTACGGGACCAGAATTCGTTTGTGCTTGCTGCTTTAAACTATGTTTTCAAAACCAAGTGATAAAATGTGCAAAAGAACTGTATGAAAAAGGTAGTATTAAAAATATAGCAGAAGCGTGTATTTCTGAGAAGTATTTGCATAATTGTTCTGGGGAATGCAAACATGAATGTCTGTATCGGGGAACTAGTAGAGAATCACTGTGGATTTGTTATACGTGTCACAGAAAGATCTTGAAAGGAAAGGTACCTGCCGAATCTTTTGCAAACAATTTGGCATTAGAAGATGTTCCACAAGAACTTGAAATACTAAATCAGCTTGAACAACACCTTGTTTCTCTAAATATACCTTTCATGAAGATTCTGGCTTTACCAAAAGGTGGACAAAAAGCTGTTCATGGTCCATGTGTTTGTGTGCCTTCAGACATTTCAAAAGTGACTACCACTTTGCCTAGATCTGTGGATGACAATTGTCTACTTAAAGTAAAGTTAAAAAGGAAATTAGAATTTAAGGGTTATGAGAAATACCAGTTTGTTGATACAAAACATTTAGAAGATGCTCTGCTCTTTCTTAAAGAAAAGAATGAATGGTATTCAGAGATAAACATAGACAAAAACTGGTTGAATCCCATTCCAAAATATGACGAGGAAGAACTAGATTGTACAGGAACTGAGGCAGTCATAAAAGTTAAAATTGAGGACAAAACAGAATCAAACGAGGACGAAACTACAGCTGAATCATATTTAGATGGTAGTTTACAGGGTGTGCAGCTAGATACTTGTCTACAGCCGGCCGATATTGGACAAGAAGCCTTAGATACAATGTTTGATCAGGAGTTTAATCTCTCACCTGCAGAAGGAAATACCCCTATTAGCTTATTTAAAGAAAAGGGCATTGAAGGACAAACCTTTCCAGTTCATTACCCTACAGGTAAAAACACACTAAATGAGGAAAGAGAGGAGAAGCTATCTTTATTGAGATATTTCAATTTAAGATTAACGAGTGTAGAAAATAGATTTGCTAGAGATACCTCTTATATATTCTTTAGTCAGTACATGTCAGAATTAGATAGAGTGATGTCAAATGTTCAAATATCACTGCGAAAAGGATCGAGTTTTTCAAATGGGAAAAAAGTAACGAGCCAAATGCTTTGTGAAAAAGAAATATTAGGTGGGTTATTCCGGAAAGATGAAGCAATTAAGTACATGAAACCTGTCAGAGGAACACCACCCTATTGGCAATCTACCCAGAAGGACATATTTTGTATGATTAGACAGTTAGGTTTACCAACATTCTTTGCATCGTTCTCATCTGCAGATTTCAGATGGAAGGAAGTGGTAGAAACCATATTGAAACAACAAGGAGATACTCGTAAAGTAGACGATCTAAGTTGGGATGAAAAATGCAAAATACTTTGTAGTAACCCTGTTACAGCTGCTAGAATCTTCGACCATAGATTTCACAAATTTGTAAGAGATGTTATAATGTCAGATGCTCAACCGATTGGTCATGTGAAAGACTACTTTTATAGAGTTGAGTTTCAGCAGAGAGGGTCTCCACATACACATTGCTTATTCTGGGTAGAAGATGCCCCTAAATTTGAGGAAGATGATGATGATACTGTTTATGAGTTCATTGACAAATATATCACATGTAAACTACCGCCAGAAAGTGAAGACCAAGAGCTAGCTGACATTGTTAAAACCATTCAACAGCATAGCAGAAACCATTCAAAAAGTTGTAAGAAAAAAGGAACTGTTTGTCGGTTTAACTTTCCACGGCCACCTTCTGAAAAGACATTTATTTCATGTCCAATTAGCAACGAGGATGACACTGGAAAAGATGGTGATATTGATATGGATGATAAGAACCCGGAGTCCGGAAGTACTACTATATCAAAAGCTAAGCAAAAATTAGAATATTTATGGGATGTAATAAAAACCACAGAGAATGAACATTTGACCACCCACGAATTGTTTGCAAGGGCAGGACTTTCTCAGGAAGATTTTGAAGAAAGTTTTAGATCAATTACAAACAGAAATACAGTAGTGTTAAAGAGAAATAAAGATGAAATATTTATCAACCAATATAACCCGCATCTTTTGAAAGCGTGGAACGCAAATATGGACATTCAGTATGTATTGGATGCTTATTCCTGTGTGGTGTACATTATAAGTTATATTAGCAAATCAGAACGAGAACTTGGCTTGCTGCTGCAGCAAACAAAAAACGAAGCAGCTGATGGAAATTTGGATGCACAGCAGACTATGAAGAAAGTGGGAACTGCGTATTTTCATTTTCGAGAACTAAGTGCGCAAGAAGCAGTTTTCAGAGTTACAGGTTTAAGGTTGAAAGAATGTTCCAGAAAAGTACAATTCATTCCGTTAGGAGAAAATCCAGCTAGAATGAGTATACCCCTCAAGGAAATTGAAAAAAAATCCAAAATCTCTAAGAAAAAGAATGATTCGGATAATAAAAGTGATGATTGTGATGCTGAGGATGATATTTGGATGACAAGCATAACTGACAGATATGCAAATAGGCCTGATGGAGAATTATTTGACCAGATGTGTTTAGGTACATTTTGTTCAGAATTTTCAGTTTTAGCTCAGTCACAAATACCGAACAAAATAAATGAAAACACTACATTCAAACTTAAAAATGATTTTGGATATATCAGAAAACGTTCAAGAACTCAGGCAGCTGTTATCAAATATCCAAGATTTAATTCCGAAACATCCTCTGAACAGTATTACCAAAGCATACTGCAATTGTTTTTGCCTTACAGATCTATGAACCAACTGAAGCCACCTAAGTTTCTTACATATGAGGATTTTTACAAGTTTGGATTTGTACAGTACAATAACAGAACACAACTAAGTGCAGTTAAAGAAATAGTTGACATTAACATGTCCTTATTTGTAAAAAATGACAAAGAATTAGAGGTCGCTGAGAAACAATTACACAACGAAGTAGTTCAGGAGGATGCATGGGCACAACTATGTCCAGAAACAGAAAATGAAAGACATGAATGCATCGATATTGGTAAAACTTCAACTGTTGAAGAAGTTGATGAACCTGAAACAGGTATACCAGATCTTAATAAAACTGACAAACCAGATGCTGTTGGTGGACTTCTTGTTAAAACATCTTTTTCAACGTCTGAGATTATACCTTTACTAAGAAGTTTAAATGAGAAACAAAAGCGTATTTTCTTCAAAGTGAGAGATTGGTGCAATATTAAAGTGAGCGGTCAAAATCCACCACCTTTTCATGTTTTTGTAACAGGTGGAGCTGGAACAGGAAAAAGTCATCTGATCAAATGCTTATATTACGAAGCCACAAGAATCCTTGCACGAGGTTCATCGAACCCGGATGATTTGACAGTTTTGTTAACTGCACCAACCGGCACTGCAGCTTTTAATATAAATGGATTGACTATTCATAGCGCTCTTTCAATTTTTAAAACTCTTACTGTGGAGAAAGCTATGCTTACTGAGGATAAGCTGAGTACATTGAGGTCAAAATTAGAAAATTTACAAATTCTCATCATGGACGAAATCTCAATGGTAAACAAACGGTTGTTATTCTTTATTCATGAACGGTTACGTCAAATTAAAAAAATGCCAGAAAAATGTCCATTCGGAGGTGTATCAGTCGTAGCAGTGGGTGATTTCTTTCAACTACCACCAGTAAAATCAACAAAAACAGATAAGCTTTATGTAAATGACCCATCAAATCCTTTGAATTATCTGTGGAATAGTCTTTTTTCTATTGTGGAATTAGATGAGGTAATGCGACAGCGAGAAGATGGTTTGTTTGCTCAGTTGTTAAACAGACTAAGGATAAAAGAAAAAAAGCACCCTTTAGAATCGTCAGATCTAGAAATACTGAGACAGTGTATAGGTTCAGGGCCAGATGAGGCTTTGCATATTTATGCAACTAATAACGAAATTGATGCGTACAACAACGAAATGATCATGAAGTTGAACAGTGAACCAAAGTTAATTGAAGCTGAAGATTTTGAAAAAGATCGGACAACAGGAAAACTCAGGAAAAAGAAAGGAAATTTTACAAGAGGCGATATTTGTCTCCCAACATCAATTCTCTTAGCAGAAGGGGCACGAGTTATGATGATAAAAAATGAAGCTGTTGATGATGGTTTAGTAAATGGTGTTATGGGCACTGTAATGCACATCTCTGCATTTTCCCAAGGAGCATTGCCAGGCTATATATTTGTCCATTTTGATAACGAAAGGGTTGGGAAAAACGCAAAAGCACAACAAACAATTAACGGGAAGAGGTGTATTAGATTAGAACCATCTACAGAAGATGTACCATTCAAAGGTGGTAAAAGAAAGCAATATCCTTTGCGGTTAGCATGGGCATGTACTGTTCATAAGGTTCAGGGTTTGACAGTTTCACAGGCGGTAGTTGATTTGAAAAAAAGCTTTGCCAATGGCCAGGCGTATGTTGCATTGAGTAGAGTGACTTCAAAGGAAGGGCTTTATATATTACCAATAGATGACAAAACATTGAACAAAAAAATATATTGTGATCCTGATATAAAAGAAGGAATCAAATCAATGGACAATTTTCTTCTTGAAAATGATTGGAAAATTTCAAACAATGAAGAGACTTTGAAAATTATGTATCATAATATACAAGGACTTAGGGCTCACCAAAATGATTTGAAACTAAATTCAGACTTTACAAATGCAGATTACATATGCTTGACTGAAACCTGGTTGAAATATCTGTCTGAAGAAATAAAGGTTCCTAGCTATGACCTTTATCATTTGCCAAGGTCAGCTGCCTATACATCAAGTAATGCTTTCTTTGCATCTTTACGGGAAATGAATCATGGTGGAGTTGGTGTATATGTAAAATCGGGTTCGGAGTATGAGGAAGTTAATATAGGTGAAAATAATGTTGAATGTATTATTTTCAAAATTCCAAAATTGAATGTCCTTATTGCAACAGTGTATAGATCTCCAAAATATCAAACTGGAATATTTCTAAGGAGCTTCAGTTCTGTTTTGTCGAAGTTGACAGAACTAGCAGACAAGGTTATTGTTTTAGGAGACTTTAATCAAGATATTTTGAAAGGTGAAAAATCAATCCAGGAGTTAATGGCTTCAAATGGGTATGAACAAAAAGTTCAAATGCCAACAACAGAATCTGGTACTCTGATTGATCATGTGTACGTTAAAGGTAGTACAAAAATACAAGTCCATGTTATACCAACTTATTACAGTTATCATGATGCGATATGTGTTGTCCTCGAAATTAATTCTGATAATTAAAGCAAGATATTCAATAAAAATCAAAAAGGCAGTCTGAAAATGTATATGAATAATTACAGATGTGATGAAGGGTATGTCTATCGTGTCTGGGTTACTTTTATTTACAAAGTACCACATATGGAAAAAGATAGTTAATTGTTCATTCATATATAAATAATTTAAAATGTGATCTGATATAAGGAAGATTAAAAAGAATTATCACATGACATGTTCATATCCGATCCGTTATAGGCTGTTTTTCATATATTAACCCGCGAGCCTATAGGCTCTTGGGCTAATGTTATGATCTTCGGCTGATTAAGGATCTGATTTGAAAAATTTCATGTCATCATAAAAAAATTTTTGCCTCCCAAAATCCAACCCTACGTCCTCGTCGTGGGAGGCGGGTACCAACACGGATTAAAGATTATCTATGTTATCTGTATTGGTAGCAGACAGGGCAATGGTAAATACATGTAGACAAAACCTGTAGACTTCGTAGTTATAGCTCGGATTTTAAAACATTTATTCACTTTTTTGGCCAGAAAAAGTAAAATAGTTTGCACGGTAAATAGAACATGACTTTGACCTTTCACCTTGACACCGTTTTGAAGGTCACTTGTCACTGATGTTAATGCAAAAGACCCCATGCCTCTTTAATGTACCATTATGAGATTATTAACTAAAATCAATAAATTTAATCCTTCAAAGGTCAATAACTCATAGAAGATGGCGTCATACGACGTTGACCCAAATGTATGGGCGCATCGTCTTAATTTCCCCTACAGTTTGCCCATTACATTTTATCAGCTATCTTCTACCGTTTCAGAGGAGATCTGATAACAAGCAAATGTCAAAAACTAGAACGTGACCTTGACCTAATTTTACTTGGTACGAAAACTGATCCCTAAATATAAAGTTTCGTGATTTTTCTTAACTCTAAGTTACCATTTGCATGAAAAACCAAAACTGAAATTTATATCAAGGGAAATAACTCCTATAAGATGTCAGATCTTTTAAGGAATATGTGATTAATGTGCGCACAGATGAATCGAAGACAGTTCGAAAGGTTTCATGTCGATATCTCATACGGTTTTTGAGGAGATCTGACAAAAAGCGTAACAGGTGAAGAAACTCTTATAAGGTAAATGGAAACCCTTAGCAGGCTTACAACATGATAGCGTATGTCTGACTGATACTTGGTACCAAATACCATCCCTATATATCTGAAAAATATTTCGGCATTTGACTTTGAAGTTTGGCAGAACAAGAAAGAATAGTATATTGACAAAAAAGAAAAAAGGCCCGTCCCGTACCCAGCAAAGAGATGGAGGTAATTCTGTTTTCTCTTGGAAATTCTTATATTTTCAGTGTTTTGAAACTGCAAATTTAATTCCAAAAGGTAATTGTCAACAAAGAACAAGAGGTTCACAGTCCACGAAATCGGACAAATTTCTGAAAGAGGATCTGCTAAGGACCATTCCCGCCTAGTTTCGTTCCAATTGGTCAAGTTTCAGAAAAGAAGATTTTTCAATGAATTTTCCCATAGGGCCGTATGTTAAACTAAGTTCGGCTGTGGTGGCCATCTAGGATAACCGGGTCATCGGACATACTTTTGAAAGAGAATCTCCTAAGGACCATTACTGCCAAGTTTGGTTCCAATTGGCCTTGTAGTTTCATAGAAGATTTTTGAAATGTATCCCCCATTTTCCTATCTTTAGGTAACAGCAGCCATGTCGGTTGGAAGTCGAGGATGCCGGACATAACATTCACTTAAAGTTTTGAAGTATTTGGCCCATTAGTTTCTGGGGAGAAGATCCTTGAAATAGTTTACGACGGACGACGACGTACGCCAATTGATGGCATAAGCTCACATGGCACTTTGGGCTAGGTGAGCTAAAAACATTCTCTCTTTTTACATTGATATCAAATTTGAGTTATCCTTCTTAGCCCGAATTCACCGTTGGAGATATTTAACCTGCATTATCAATTGTTCTAACTGTTGATCAGTTGGGATTTTTTTATCCAGTTGTTTGTTTCATGTAATGTGTATGTCAATGTTTATATCAAACTATAACTGTTATCTCTGGATCCATAATTTGTATAATAAATTTAACTATGATATTGTTTTGTATTGCATTGCATTGCATTGCATTTCATACTACAATTTTCGGAGCTTAATATGTAAATCAAAATAGCATAATTCTTGACATCGTGTATCATGTGTGCGTTGAAATGAATTGAAATTTATCAAAAAATACAATATATGTTGAAAAAAAGTGCAAAAACAATTCATACTATTTTCAAGTAGTTGCCGAGATTCGAACTTGGACCACAGATTTGCTGGGACAACGGCGTTAACCATTACACCACCGAGGCTTACAATAAAACAGTTTATTTTACTACATATTACTACAAATAGAAAATGTGAATATCTTGTGAAGGGAACATTTAGCGGAGAAATGAATGTGGGACTCGCTGCCCATTGGTCAATATTAAATTAAATAATAAATAATTTTAAACGGCAGTGGTTCTTCCCTCGAAACATATGAGATAAAACATTTTCAAACTAGCTTTTAAGAATGTGGGTAATTTCAATGATTTAAGTTGGTACCCCGATTTTTACCAACAAATTATCCCCCCTCTTTTTGAGCCTCGTTTTTCGGCATGAAAAGCCATGGGAACGTACCATTTTCGCTGCATTAAATTAATCGGATACATTCCATATGTTGGTAGCCCCATATGCAGATTAACATAGAAACCGAATTGGTACTTTCTATTCTTAAACTATAAATACACATCTTAGGAGCACCAACTCGTTTACCGAGACCACACACTCGTTGTCTTCCAATTTATAATGTATTTTTCAATTTTCTGTTTCCCTTCCTGCAATAAAAGGAATTCCTTGAAACCAGAAATACTCCAAGAGTGTTAATTTAAGATGTTGTCAGATCCTTTTCGGCAGATGTGATTAATGTGCGCACAGATGAACCAAAGAAATTGCAAAAGGTTTCATGTCGATATCTCTTACGGTTTTTGAGGAGATCTGATAACAGGCATAACTGTAACAGGGGAGGAAACTCTTATAAGGTACATGGGAACCCTTAGCGGTCTCACCACGTGATAGCTTATGTCTGAATGATACTTGGTACCAAATACCATCCCTATATGTCTAATAACTTTTTCTGCAAATGACTTTGAAGTTTGGCAGACTAAGAAAGAATAATAATAATAATAATAACAATAATAATCATAAGAAATACAGTAAGGTCTTTCCTATGTAAAGGAAAGACCTTAATAATCATGCGAAAAAGAGACAAATCTTTCCCAAAACTTCAACAAATTGATAAAGAGTGAACTTATGTTAAATTAGATCATTTTTAAGCAATTTTTACCACATTCCCCCCCATTTTGTAAAATTGAAAAAATGCTTCAATCAAGCATATATGGATATTTTTGAAATCTTATCATCACTGTCATCAATTTGCCACACTTTTTAAGTTGATATCATGAAAAAAATTCACTTCCGTTTGATATTTTTAAATTTTCAATTTTTGAAAGGCCAGAATTCTTACTATATTAAATCAGATTTAAAACTCTTCATAGTTTTTAGATGTGCCAAGACCCATTCTACCTTCCAGTACCAATTTTATATCTATAAGAACAATTTTCTTCTAATTATTAGAAAAAAAAGTTTACCTTAACCTATGTTGGAAATCTATAATTTTAAGAGATACAGCTAAAAGTTGAGGTAATTCTAGAAGTACTATAAAATACCAAAATGCTGCATCAAACACAAATATGAAATACTGCCAAAACAATTTTGCGCCAAGAAAAAAAGTTTTTTTTTCAAATTTTTCAATCTTCAAATATTTTTCATTTTTTTTCATTTTTTGTCTTACGAAAATGGATAATAACATATTTTAAATGATTCCTATTAAAAAATAATGCATTTTTGAACAAATTCCATGTATTACACTTCAAATATGAAAAAAATCATTTTCTAGAACATGACCTTGACCTTTGACCTTGACACCTTTTGAAGGTCACTTGTCCCTGGTGTCAAAACAAAAGACCCCATGCCTCTATCTTGTACCATTATTAAGTTATTAGCCAAAAACCGTAAATTTAAACGTTCAAAGGCCAATAACTCATAGAAGATGACGTCATACGACTTGACTTAAGAAAAACTATGCATTGCCTCGATGTCCGCGACATTTTGCCCATTACATTTTATCAGCTATCTTCTACCGTTTCAGAGGAGATCTGATAACAAGGAAATTTCAAAAATTAGACCGTGACCTTGACCTTTGACCTTGACCTAATTTTTCTTGGTACAAAAAATGATGCCTAAATATGAAGGCTCATGCATGTATCTTAACTCAAACTTAATATTTGCCTGAAAAATCAAAAGTGAAACTTATATAAAGGGAAATAACTCTTATAAGATGTTGTCAGATCCTTTTCGGCAGATGTGATTAATGTGCGCACAGATGAACCAAAGAAATTGCAAAAGGTTTCATGTCGATATCTCTTACGGTTTTTGAGGAGATCTGATAACAGGCATAACTGTAACAGGGGAGGAAACTCTTATAAGGTACATGGGAACCCTTAGCGGTCTCACCACGTGATAGCTTATGTCTGAATGATACTTGGTACCAAATACCATCCCTATATGTCTAATAACTTTTTCTGCAAATGACTTTGAAGTTTGGCAGACTAAGAAAGAATAATAATAATAATAATAACAATAATAATCATAAGAAATACAGTAAGGTCTTTCCTATGTAAAGGAAAGACCTTAATAATCATGCGAAAAAGAGACAAATCTTTCCCAAAACTTCAACAAATTGATAAAGAGTGAACTTATGTTAAATTAGATCATTTTTAAGCAATTTTTACCACATTCCCCCCCATTTTGTAAAATTGAAAAAATGCTTCAATCAAGCATATATGGATATTTTTGAAATCTTATCATCACTGTCATCAATTTGCCACACTTTTTAAGTTGATATCATGAAAAAAATTCACTTCCGTTTGATATTTTTAAATTTTCAATTTTTGAAAGGCCAGAATTCTTACTATATTAAATCAGATTTAAAACTCTTCATAGTTTTTAGATGTGCCAAGACCCATTCTACCTTCCAGTACCAATTTTATATCTATAAGAACAATTTTCTTCTAATTATTAGAAAAAAAAGTTTACCTTAACCTATGTTGGAAATCTATAATTTTAAGAGATACAGCTAAAAGTTGAGGTAATTCTAGAAGTACTATAAAATACCAAAATGCTGCATCAAACACAAATATGAAATACTGCCAAAACAATTTTGCGCCAAGAAAAAAAGTTTTTTTTTCAAATTTTTCAATCTTCAAATATTTTTCATTTTTTTTCATTTTTTGTCTTACGAAAATGGATAATAACATATTTTAAATGATTCCTATTAAAAAATAATGCATTTTTGAACAAATTCCATGTATTACACTTCAAATATGAAAAAAATCATTTTCTAGAACATGACCTTGACCTTTGACCTTGACACCTTTTGAAGGTCACTTGTCCCTGGTGTCAAAACAAAAGACCCCATGCCTCTATCTTGTACCATTATTAAGTTATTAGCCAAAAACCGTAAATTTAAACGTTCAAAGGCCAATAACTCATAGAAGATGACGTCATACGACTTGACTTAAGAAAAACTATGCATTGCCTCGATGTCCGCGACATTTTGCCCATTACATTTTATCAGCTATCTTCTACCGTTTCAGAGGAGATCTGATAACAAGGAAATTTCAAAAATTAGACCGTGACCTTGACCTTTGACCTTGACCTAATTTTTCTTGGTACAAAAAATGATGCCTAAATATGAAGGCTCATGCATGTATCTTAACTCAAACTTAATATTTGCCTGAAAAATCAAAAGTGAAACTTATATAAAGGGAAATAACTCTTATAAGATGTTGTCAGATCCTTTTCGGCAGATGTGATTAATGTGCGCACAGATGAACCAAAGAAATTGCAAAAGGTTTCATGTCGATATCTCTTACGGTTTTTGAGGAGATCTGATAACAGGCATAACTGTAACAGGGGAGGAAACTCTTATAAGGTACATGGGAACCCTTAGCGGTCTCACCACGTGATAGCTTATGTCTGAATGATACTTGGTACCAAATACCATCCCTATATGTCTAATAACTTTTTCTGCAAATGACTTTGAAGTTTGGCAGACTAAGAAAGAATAATAATAATAATAATAACAATAATAATCATAAGAAATACAGTAAGGTCTTTCCTATGTAAAGGAAAGACCTTAATAATCATGCGAAAAAGAGACAAATCTTTCCCAAAACTTCAACAAATTGATAAAGAGTGAACTTATGTTAAATTAGATCATTTTTAAGCAATTTTTACCACATTCCCCCCCATTTTGTAAAATTGAAAAAATGCTTCAATCAAGCATATATGGATATTTTTGAAATCTTATCATCACTGTCATCAATTTGCCACACTTTTTAAGTTGATATCATGAAAAAAATTCACTTCCGTTTGATATTTTTAAATTTTCAATTTTTGAAAGGCCAGAATTCTTACTATATTAAATCAGATTTAAAACTCTTCATAGTTTTTAGATGTGCCAAGACCCATTCTACCTTCCAGTACCAATTTTATATCTATAAGAACAATTTTCTTCTAATTATTAGAAAAAAAAGTTTACCTTAACCTATGTTGGAAATCTATAATTTTAAGAGATACAGCTAAAAGTTGAGGTAATTCTAGAAGTACTATAAAATACCAAAATGCTGCATCAAACACAAATATGAAATACTGCCAAAACAATTTTGCGCCAAGAAAAAAAGTTTTTTTTTCAAATTTTTCAATCTTCAAATATTTTTCATTTTTTTTCATTTTTTGTCTTACGAAAATGGATAATAACATATTTTAAATGATTCCTATTAAAAAATAATGCATTTTTGAACAAATTCCATGTATTACACTTCAAATATGAAAAAAATCATTTTCTAGAACATGACCTTGACCTTTGACCTTGACACCTTTTGAAGGTCACTTGTCCCTGGTGTCAAAACAAAAGACCCCATGCCTCTATCTTGTACCATTATTAAGTTATTAGCCAAAAACCGTAAATTTAAACGTTCAAAGGCCAATAACTCATAGAAGATGACGTCATACGACTTGACTTAAGAAAAACTATGCATTGCCTCGATGTCCGCGACATTTTGCCCATTACATTTTATCAGCTATCTTCTACCGTTTCAGAGGAGATCTGATAACAAGGAAATTTCAAAAATTAGACCGTGACCTTGACCTTTGACCTTGACCTAATTTTTCTTGGTACAAAAAATGATGCCTAAATATGAAGGCTCATGCATGTATCTTAACTCAAACTTAATATTTGCCTGAAAAATCAAAAGTGAAACTTATATAAAGGGAAATAACTCTTATAAGATGTTGTCAGATCCTTTTCGGCAGATGTGATTAATGTGCGCACAGATGAACCAAAGAAATTGCAAAAGGTTTCATGTCGATATCTCTTACGGTTTTTGAGGAGATCTGATAACAGGCATAACTGTAACAGGGGAGGAAACTCTTATAAGGTACATGGGAACCCTTAGCGGTCTCACCACGTGATAGCTTATGTCTGAATGATACTTGGTACCAAATACCATCCCTATATGTCTAATAACTTTTTCTGCAAATGACTTTGAAGTTTGGCAGACTAAGAAAGAATAATAATAATAATAATAACAATAATAATCATAAGAAATACAGTAAGGTCTTTCCTATGTAAAGGAAAGACCTTAATAATCATGCGAAAAAGAGACAAATCTTTCCCAAAACTTCAACAAATTGATAAAGAGTGAACTTATGTTAAATTAGATCATTTTTAAGCAATTTTTACCACATTCCCCCCCATTTTGTAAAATTGAAAAAATGCTTCAATCAAGCATATATGGATATTTTTGAAATCTTATCATCACTGTCATCAATTTGCCACACTTTTTAAGTTGATATCATGAAAAAAATTCACTTCCGTTTGATATTTTTAAATTTTCAATTTTTGAAAGGCCAGAATTCTTACTATATTAAATCAGATTTAAAACTCTTCATAGTTTTTAGATGTGCCAAGACCCATTCTACCTTCCAGTACCAATTTTATATCTATAAGAACAATTTTCTTCTAATTATTAGAAAAAAAAGTTTACCTTAACCTATGTTGGAAATCTATAATTTTAAGAGATACAGCTAAAAGTTGAGGTAATTCTAGAAGTACTATAAAATACCAAAATGCTGCATCAAACACAAATATGAAATACTGCCAAAACAATTTTGCGCCAAGAAAAAAAGTTTTTTTTTCAAATTTTTCAATCTTCAAATATTTTTCATTTTTTTTCATTTTTTGTCTTACGAAAATGGATAATAACATATTTTAAATGATTCCTATTAAAAAATAATGCATTTTTGAACAAATTCCATGTATTACACTTCAAATATGAAAAAAATCATTTTCTAGAACATGACCTTGACCTTTGACCTTGACACCTTTTGAAGGTCACTTGTCCCTGGTGTCAAAACAAAAGACCCCATGCCTCTATCTTGTACCATTATTAAGTTATTAGCCAAAAACCGTAAATTTAAACGTTCAAAGGCCAATAACTCATAGAAGATGACGTCATACGACTTGACTTAAGAAAAACTATGCATTGCCTCGATGTCCGCGACATTTTGCCCATTACATTTTATCAGCTATCTTCTACCGTTTCAGAGGAGATCTGATAACAAGGAAATTTCAAAAATTAGACCGTGACCTTGACCTTTGACCTTGACCTAATTTTTCTTGGTACAAAAAATGATGCCTAAATATGAAGGCTCATGCATGTATCTTAACTCAAACTTAATATTTGCCTGAAAAATCAAAAGTGAAACTTATATAAAGGGAAATAACTCTTATAAGATGTTGTCAGATCCTTTTCGGCAGATGTGATTAATGTGCGCACAGATGAACCAAAGAAATTGCAAAAGGTTTCATGTCGATATCTCTTACGGTTTTTGAGGAGATCTGATAACAGGCATAACTGTAACAGGGGAGGAAACTCTTATAAGGTACATGGGAACCCTTAGCGGTCTCACCACGTGATAGCTTATGTCTGAATGATACTTGGTACCAAATACCATCCCTATATGTCTAATAACTTTTTCTGCAAATGACTTTGAAGTTTGGCAGACTAAGAAAGAATAATAATAATAATAATAACAATAATAATCATAAGAAATACAGTAAGGTCTTTCCTATGTAAAGGAAAGACCTTAATAATCATGCGAAAAAGAGACAAATCTTTCCCAAAACTTCAACAAATTGATAAAGAGTGAACTTATGTTAAATTAGATCATTTTTAAGCAATTTTTACCACATTCCCCCCCATTTTGTAAAATTGAAAAAATGCTTCAATCAAGCATATATGGATATTTTTGAAATCTTATCATCACTGTCATCAATTTGCCACACTTTTTAAGTTGATATCATGAAAAAAATTCACTTCCGTTTGATATTTTTAAATTTTCAATTTTTGAAAGGCCAGAATTCTTACTATATTAAATCAGATTTAAAACTCTTCATAGTTTTTAGATGTGCCAAGACCCATTCTACCTTCCAGTACCAATTTTATATCTATAAGAACAATTTTCTTCTAATTATTAGAAAAAAAAGTTTACCTTAACCTATGTTGGAAATCTATAATTTTAAGAGATACAGCTAAAAGTTGAGGTAATTCTAGAAGTACTATAAAATACCAAAATGCTGCATCAAACACAAATATGAAATACTGCCAAAACAATTTTGCGCCAAGAAAAAAAGTTTTTTTTTCAAATTTTTCAATCTTCAAATATTTTTCATTTTTTTTCATTTTTTGTCTTACGAAAATGGATAATAACATATTTTAAATGATTCCTATTAAAAAATAATGCATTTTTGAACAAATTCCATGTATTACACTTCAAATATGAAAAAAATCATTTTCTAGAACATGACCTTGACCTTTGACCTTGACACCTTTTGAAGGTCACTTGTCCCTGGTGTCAAAACAAAAGACCCCATGCCTCTATCTTGTACCATTATTAAGTTATTAGCCAAAAACCGTAAATTTAAACGTTCAAAGGCCAATAACTCATAGAAGATGACGTCATACGACTTGACTTAAGAAAAACTATGCATTGCCTCGATGTCCGCGACATTTTGCCCATTACATTTTATCAGCTATCTTCTACCGTTTCAGAGGAGATCTGATAACAAGGAAATTTCAAAAATTAGACCGTGACCTTGACCTTTGACCTTGACCTAATTTTTCTTGGTACAAAAAATGATGCCTAAATATGAAGGCTCATGCATGTATCTTAACTCAAACTTAATATTTGCCTGAAAAATCAAAAGTGAAACTTATATAAAGGGAAATAACTCTTATAAGATGTTGTCAGATCCTTTTCGGCAGATGTGATTAATGTGCGCACAGATGAACCAAAGAAATTGCAAAAGGTTTCATGTCGATATCTCTTACGGTTTTTGAGGAGATCTGATAACAGGCATAACTGTAACAGGGGAGGAAACTCTTATAAGGTACATGGGAACCCTTAGCGGTCTCACCACGTGATAGCTTATGTCTGAATGATACTTGGTACCAAATACCATCCCTATATGTCTAATAACTTTTTCTGCAAATGACTTTGAAGTTTGGCAGACTAAGAAAGAATAATAATAATAATAATAACAATAATAATCATAAGAAATACAGTAAGGTCTTTCCTATGTAAAGGAAAGACCTTAATAATCATGCGAAAAAGAGACAAATCTTTCCCAAAACTTCAACAAATTGATAAAGAGTGAACTTATGTTAAATTAGATCATTTTTAAGCAATTTTTACCACATTCCCCCCCATTTTGTAAAATTGAAAAAATGCTTCAATCAAGCATATATGGATATTTTTGAAATCTTATCATCACTGTCATCAATTTGCCACACTTTTTAAGTTGATATCATGAAAAAAATTCACTTCCGTTTGATATTTTTAAATTTTCAATTTTTGAAAGGCCAGAATTCTTACTATATTAAATCAGATTTAAAACTCTTCATAGTTTTTAGATGTGCCAAGACCCATTCTACCTTCCAGTACCAATTTTATATCTATAAGAACAATTTTCTTCTAATTATTAGAAAAAAAAGTTTACCTTAACCTATGTTGGAAATCTATAATTTTAAGAGATACAGCTAAAAGTTGAGGTAATTCTAGAAGTACTATAAAATACCAAAATGCTGCATCAAACACAAATATGAAATACTGCCAAAACAATTTTGCGCCAAGAAAAAAAGTTTTTTTTTCAAATTTTTCAATCTTCAAATATTTTTCATTTTTTTTCATTTTTTGTCTTACGAAAATGGATAATAACATATTTTAAATGATTCCTATTAAAAAATAATGCATTTTTGAACAAATTCCATGTATTACACTTCAAATATGAAAAAAATCATTTTCTAGAACATGACCTTGACCTTTGACCTTGACACCTTTTGAAGGTCACTTGTCCCTGGTGTCAAAACAAAAGACCCCATGCCTCTATCTTGTACCATTATTAAGTTATTAGCCAAAAACCGTAAATTTAAACGTTCAAAGGCCAATAACTCATAGAAGATGACGTCATACGACTTGACTTAAGAAAAACTATGCATTGCCTCGATGTCCGCGACATTTTGCCCATTACATTTTATCAGCTATCTTCTACCGTTTCAGAGGAGATCTGATAACAAGGAAATTTCAAAAATTAGACCGTGACCTTGACCTTTGACCTTGACCTAATTTTTCTTGGTACAAAAAATGATGCCTAAATATGAAGGCTCATGCATGTATCTTAACTCAAACTTAATATTTGCCTGAAAAATCAAAAGTGAAACTTATATAAAGGGAAATAACTCTTATAAGATGTTGTCAGATCCTTTTCGGCAGATGTGATTAATGTGCGCACAGATGAACCAAAGAAATTGCAAAAGGTTTCATGTCGATATCTCTTACGGTTTTTGAGGAGATCTGATAACAGGCATAACTGTAACAGGGGAGGAAACTCTTATAAGGTACATGGGAACCCTTAGCGGTCTCACCACGTGATAGCTTATGTCTGAATGATACTTGGTACCAAATACCATCCCTATATGTCTAATAACTTTTTCTGCAAATGACTTTGAAGTTTGGCAGACTAAGAAAGAATAATAATAATAATAATAACAATAATAATCATAAGAAATACAGTAAGGTCTTTCCTATGTAAAGGAAAGACCTTAATAATCATGCGAAAAAGAGACAAATCTTTCCCAAAACTTCAACAAATTGATAAAGAGTGAACTTATGTTAAATTAGATCATTTTTAAGCAATTTTTACCACATTCCCCCCCATTTTGTAAAATTGAAAAAATGCTTCAATCAAGCATATATGGATATTTTTGAAATCTTATCATCACTGTCATCAATTTGCCACACTTTTTAAGTTGATATCATGAAAAAAATTCACTTCCGTTTGATATTTTTAAATTTTCAATTTTTGAAAGGCCAGAATTCTTACTATATTAAATCAGATTTAAAACTCTTCATAGTTTTTAGATGTGCCAAGACCCATTCTACCTTCCAGTACCAATTTTATATCTATAAGAACAATTTTCTTCTAATTATTAGAAAAAAAAGTTTACCTTAACCTATGTTGGAAATCTATAATTTTAAGAGATACAGCTAAAAGTTGAGGTAATTCTAGAAGTACTATAAAATACCAAAATGCTGCATCAAACACAAATATGAAATACTGCCAAAACAATTTTGCGCCAAGAAAAAAAGTTTTTTTTTCAAATTTTTCAATCTTCAAATATTTTTCATTTTTTTTCATTTTTTGTCTTACGAAAATGGATAATAACATATTTTAAATGATTCCTATTAAAAAATAATGCATTTTTGAACAAATTCCATGTATTACACTTCAAATATGAAAAAAATCATTTTCTAGAACATGACCTTGACCTTTGACCTTGACACCTTTTGAAGGTCACTTGTCCCTGGTGTCAAAACAAAAGACCCCATGCCTCTATCTTGTACCATTATTAAGTTATTAGCCAAAAACCGTAAATTTAAACGTTCAAAGGCCAATAACTCATAGAAGATGACGTCATACGACTTGACTTAAGAAAAACTATGCATTGCCTCGATGTCCGCGACATTTTGCCCATTACATTTTATCAGCTATCTTCTACCGTTTCAGAGGAGATCTGATAACAAGGAAATTTCAAAAATTAGACCGTGACCTTGACCTTTGACCTTGACCTAATTTTTCTTGGTACAAAAAATGATGCCTAAATATGAAGGCTCATGCATGTATCTTAACTCAAACTTAATATTTGCCTGAAAAATCAAAAGTGAAACTTATATAAAGGGAAATAACTCTTATAAGATGTTGTCAGATCCTTTTCGGCAGATGTGATTAATGTGCGCACAGATGAACCAAAGAAATTGCAAAAGGTTTCATGTCGATATCTCTTACGGTTTTTGAGGAGATCTGATAACAGGCATAACTGTAACAGGGGAGGAAACTCTTATAAGGTACATGGGAACCCTTAGCGGTCTCACCACGTGATAGCTTATGTCTGAATGATACTTGGTACCAAATACCATCCCTATATGTCTAATAACTTTTTCTGCAAATGACTTTGAAGTTTGGCAGACTAAGAAAGAATAATAATAATAATAATAACAATAATAATCATAAGAAATACAGTAAGGTCTTTCCTATGTAAAGGAAAGACCTTAATAATCATGCGAAAAAGAGACAAATCTTTCCCAAAACTTCAACAAATTGATAAAGAGTGAACTTATGTTAAATTAGATCATTTTTAAGCAATTTTTACCACATTCCCCCCCATTTTGTAAAATTGAAAAAATGCTTCAATCAAGCATATATGGATATTTTTGAAATCTTATCATCACTGTCATCAATTTGCCACACTTTTTAAGTTGATATCATGAAAAAAATTCACTTCCGTTTGATATTTTTAAATTTTCAATTTTTGAAAGGCCAGAATTCTTACTATATTAAATCAGATTTAAAACTCTTCATAGTTTTTAGATGTGCCAAGACCCATTCTACCTTCCAGTACCAATTTTATATCTATAAGAACAATTTTCTTCTAATTATTAGAAAAAAAAGTTTACCTTAACCTATGTTGGAAATCTATAATTTTAAGAGATACAGCTAAAAGTTGAGGTAATTCTAGAAGTACTATAAAATACCAAAATGCTGCATCAAACACAAATATGAAATACTGCCAAAACAATTTTGCGCCAAGAAAAAAAGTTTTTTTTTCAAATTTTTCAATCTTCAAATATTTTTCATTTTTTTTCATTTTTTGTCTTACGAAAATGGATAATAACATATTTTAAATGATTCCTATTAAAAAATAATGCATTTTTGAACAAATTCCATGTATTACACTTCAAATATGAAAAAAATCATTTTCTAGAACATGACCTTGACCTTTGACCTTGACACCTTTTGAAGGTCACTTGTCCCTGGTGTCAAAACAAAAGACCCCATGCCTCTATCTTGTACCATTATTAAGTTATTAGCCAAAAACCGTAAATTTAAACGTTCAAAGGCCAATAACTCATAGAAGATGACGTCATACGACTTGACTTAAGAAAAACTATGCATTGCCTCGATGTCCGCGACATTTTGCCCATTACATTTTATCAGCTATCTTCTACCGTTTCAGAGGAGATCTGATAACAAGGAAATTTCAAAAATTAGACCGTGACCTTGACCTTTGACCTTGACCTAATTTTTCTTGGTACAAAAAATGATGCCTAAATATGAAGGCTCATGCATGTATCTTAACTCAAACTTAATATTTGCCTGAAAAATCAAAAGTGAAACTTATATAAAGGGAAATAACTCTTATAAGATGTTGTCAGATCCTTTTCGGCAGATGTGATTAATGTGCGCACAGATGAACCAAAGAAATTGCAAAAGGTTTCATGTCGATATCTCTTACGGTTTTTGAGGAGATCTGATAACAGGCATAACTGTAACAGGGGAGGAAACTCTTATAAGGTACATGGGAACCCTTAGCGGTCTCACCACGTGATAGCTTATGTCTGAATGATACTTGGTACCAAATACCATCCCTATATGTCTAATAACTTTTTCTGCAAATGACTTTGAAGTTTGGCAGACTAAGAAAGAATAATAATAATAATAATAACAATAATAATCATAAGAAATACAGTAAGGTCTTTCCTATGTAAAGGAAAGACCTTAATAATCATGCGAAAAAGAGACAAATCTTTCCCAAAACTTCAACAAATTGATAAAGAGTGAACTTATGTTAAATTAGATCATTTTTAAGCAATTTTTACCACATTCCCCCCCATTTTGTAAAATTGAAAAAATGCTTCAATCAAGCATATATGGATATTTTTGAAATCTTATCATCACTGTCATCAATTTGCCACACTTTTTAAGTTGATATCATGAAAAAAATTCACTTCCGTTTGATATTTTTAAATTTTCAATTTTTGAAAGGCCAGAATTCTTACTATATTAAATCAGATTTAAAACTCTTCATAGTTTTTAGATGTGCCAAGACCCATTCTACCTTCCAGTACCAATTTTATATCTATAAGAACAATTTTCTTCTAATTATTAGAAAAAAAAGTTTACCTTAACCTATGTTGGAAATCTATAATTTTAAGAGATACAGCTAAAAGTTGAGGTAATTCTAGAAGTACTATAAAATACCAAAATGCTGCATCAAACACAAATATGAAATACTGCCAAAACAATTTTGCGCCAAGAAAAAAAGTTTTTTTTTCAAATTTTTCAATCTTCAAATATTTTTCATTTTTTTTCATTTTTTGTCTTACGAAAATGGATAATAACATATTTTAAATGATTCCTATTAAAAAATAATGCATTTTTGAACAAATTCCATGTATTACACTTCAAATATGAAAAAAATCATTTTCTAGAACATGACCTTGACCTTTGACCTTGACACCTTTTGAAGGTCACTTGTCCCTGGTGTCAAAACAAAAGACCCCATGCCTCTATCTTGTACCATTATTAAGTTATTAGCCAAAAACCGTAAATTTAAACGTTCAAAGGCCAATAACTCATAGAAGATGACGTCATACGACTTGACTTAAGAAAAACTATGCATTGCCTCGATGTCCGCGACATTTTGCCCATTACATTTTATCAGCTATCTTCTACCGTTTCAGAGGAGATCTGATAACAAGGAAATTTCAAAAATTAGACCGTGACCTTGACCTTTGACCTTGACCTAATTTTTCTTGGTACAAAAAATGATGCCTAAATATGAAGGCTCATGCATGTATCTTAACTCAAACTTAATATTTGCCTGAAAAATCAAAAGTGAAACTTATATAAAGGGAAATAACTCTTATAAGATGTTGTCAGATCCTTTTCGGCAGATGTGATTAATGTGCGCACAGATGAACCAAAGAAATTGCAAAAGGTTTCATGTCGATATCTCTTACGGTTTTTGAGGAGATCTGATAACAGGCATAACTGTAACAGGGGAGGAAACTCTTATAAGGTACATGGGAACCCTTAGCGGTCTCACCACGTGATAGCTTATGTCTGAATGATACTTGGTACCAAATACCATCCCTATATGTCTAATAACTTTTTCTGCAAATGACTTTGAAGTTTGGCAGACTAAGAAAGAATAATAATAATAATAATAACAATAATAATCATAAGAAATACAGTAAGGTCTTTCCTATGTAAAGGAAAGACCTTAATAATCATGCGAAAAAGAGACAAATCTTTCCCAAAACTTCAACAAATTGATAAAGAGTGAACTTATGTTAAATTAGATCATTTTTAAGCAATTTTTACCACATTCCCCCCCATTTTGTAAAATTGAAAAAATGCTTCAATCAAGCATATATGGATATTTTTGAAATCTTATCATCACTGTCATCAATTTGCCACACTTTTTAAGTTGATATCATGAAAAAAATTCACTTCCGTTTGATATTTTTAAATTTTCAATTTTTGAAAGGCCAGAATTCTTACTATATTAAATCAGATTTAAAACTCTTCATAGTTTTTAGATGTGCCAAGACCCATTCTACCTTCCAGTACCAATTTTATATCTATAAGAACAATTTTCTTCTAATTATTAGAAAAAAAAGTTTACCTTAACCTATGTTGGAAATCTATAATTTTAAGAGATACAGCTAAAAGTTGAGGTAATTCTAGAAGTACTATAAAATACCAAAATGCTGCATCAAACACAAATATGAAATACTGCCAAAACAATTTTGCGCCAAGAAAAAAAGTTTTTTTTTCAAATTTTTCAATCTTCAAATATTTTTCATTTTTTTTCATTTTTTGTCTTACGAAAATGGATAATAACATATTTTAAATGATTCCTATTAAAAAATAATGCATTTTTGAACAAATTCCATGTATTACACTTCAAATATGAAAAAAATCATTTTCTAGAACATGACCTTGACCTTTGACCTTGACACCTTTTGAAGGTCACTTGTCCCTGGTGTCAAAACAAAAGACCCCATGCCTCTATCTTGTACCATTATTAAGTTATTAGCCAAAAACCGTAAATTTAAACGTTCAAAGGCCAATAACTCATAGAAGATGACGTCATACGACTTGACTTAAGAAAAACTATGCATTGCCTCGATGTCCGCGACATTTTGCCCATTACATTTTATCAGCTATCTTCTACCGTTTCAGAGGAGATCTGATAACAAGGAAATTTCAAAAATTAGACCGTGACCTTGACCTTTGACCTTGACCTAATTTTTCTTGGTACAAAAAATGATGCCTAAATATGAAGGCTCATGCATGTATCTTAACTCAAACTTAATATTTGCCTGAAAAATCAAAAGTGAAACTTATATAAAGGGAAATAACTCTTATAAGATGTTGTCAGATCCTTTTCGGCAGATGTGATTAATGTGCGCACAGATGAACCAAAGAAATTGCAAAAGGTTTCATGTCGATATCTCTTACGGTTTTTGAGGAGATCTGATAACAGGCATAACTGTAACAGGGGAGGAAACTCTTATAAGGTACATGGGAACCCTTAGCGGTCTCACCACGTGATAGCTTATGTCTGAATGATACTTGGTACCAAATACCATCCCTATATGTCTAATAACTTTTTCTGCAAATGACTTTGAAGTTTGGCAGACTAAGAAAGAATAATAATAATAATAATAACAATAATAATCATAAGAAATACAGTAAGGTCTTTCCTATGTAAAGGAAAGACCTTAATTAAAAGGTCATTTGTGCCTAGCACAAATGATAAGGTCTTTCCTTATTCACGTTTCCAGTTTTGCAATAAAGAGGCCCTGCCCCTCTATTTTTGGCAAGGGGCATAACTCTTGGGAAATAAAGAAAATAGACCCCCCCCCCCCCCAAAAAAAAAAAAAAAAAAAGGCCCGTCCCGTCTTCAGTAAAGAGATATTGCTACTTCTGTTTTCTCTTGAAATCTCTTAAATTTTTAATGTATTTTTCCAAATAGTAATTGTCAAAAAAAAAAAAAAAAAAAAAAAAAAGAAAGAAAGAAAGAAAAAAAAAATAATGAAGTAGCAATATCTCTTTTCTGAAGGCGGGACGGGCCTTTTTTTGTTTGTTTGTTTGTTTATTAATTATTTTTTTATTTGTAGATAGCAAGTTTTCCTAGGATTGCTGAATACATGTAAGGGGGGGGGGGGGGGGGCATTGTATTTTTATTTCTCTAGATACACAAGTGACAGTAAAAGTACATTTCTACTATAATGTTTACTTCTATTTCAGGGACGCTGGATTGGATGACGTTGTGTATGTCACGTGACGTCCATTGATATATGTCTGGACTTAGTTTATTTCTTTCTTTTCGAGAGGGGACGTCGTCGGATGAACATGGCACAGGATAATGCATTTTGCTGTTTGATGTGGAAATAGTCATAAATAGAAAACGGAGTGTACGTGTACACATTTACTTATGTCAGAATGAAGATTCATGTAGAAATTTGATCTGACGATTTATTTATTTAGATTTCCGGTGCCATGTTGAGCAGACGACATTTTCGTGAATAAAGTACTGTTAATTTGACGCGAAATTTTGACATTCGGATGCAATAAATTGGTAAAATTTGGACGAATCTTGTGTTTTATGGCGGAAAATAGCTTTCTATTACTGCACTGCGCGAACGCTATTTTCAGGAAATTGGTTGGAGTTAGGGTCATAATTTTTTCTCATAAACAAAGCCCTGGATATCCCCTAGCTGTCTGCCAAATATCAGCCCTGTACGATTTGTACTTTTTGAGGAGATACGATAACATTTCCTATGGGGTCCCGCGTGGATTTTTACCGAACTTTCTAAGAAGAATTGTATTTACAATATTAAAAGGTCATTTGTGCCTAGCACAAATGATAAGGTCTTTCCTTATTCACGTTTCCAGTTTTGCAATAAAGAGGCCCTGCCCCTCTATTTTTGGCAAGGGGCATAACTCTTGGGAAATAAAGAAAATAG